>OU612058.1:124974572-127585822 GCA_914767635.1 Melanostoma mellinum
TTTCTATGTATTTAAGCAGCAGAATGTAATCTTTCTGTCTATTTTTCAGCACAGGAAAACACGAAAAAAGTAGTGTCATGATGACCAGTTTGGAGAAAGATGTTTAGATACCGTTTTAATTTTCTTTAATCAATTCGCACATGATGTGATTCTGAACACTTTTATAATTTAAGAATCGATGAGGATTAAGTAGGAGTCACCGATGCACGTTGTTTTTGAACATTTATGAATCGCAATGCAGGAACAAACAGTCTGGTAGAGTATAGTAAGGATTTTGTCTCCATGTTGTGTGTGTTTAATATGAAATAAAAATGAATTTCCAATTATTGAAATAATGAAAACACTTTTTGTTAGTTTTTGTTATTTATTAACAGTATTAACACAACATTAATTATATAGAAGCTACGCGTTTCGGAAAATTTCATTCCATCATCAGGCTACCTGTTACAAAAACTATTGTTTACATTGCCATATGTCAAGTTGTCAAGATTTTATTGTTGTTTTACTATAGTATAATATGTTGTCTCTTTTTGTTACTTCTTCTTATTTAGATATCTGATTGCTGTCTCATATAGTGGGTTTTGTTTTACTGTTAATTTATCATTTAATATATTGTCTTTGTTTATTCTATTAGCTTTGTAAATCTCATATTCTTCGAATGCGTCGAGTGTTGTCCCTTTCCTACATATATGGACTGTGTCTACGTTAAATTCAAAGCTTGTGTAGTTATGGTTGTTATCTATGAGGTGCTGTGCATATGTTGATTTTGTGTTTTGTTTTGGTTTATGTTCCAAGAACCTGTCATAAAAGGTTCTACCTGTTTGCCCAATGTAAAATTTGTCGCAGTCATTACATTTGATTTTATATACACCTGTGCATAATCTTTTGTCTTTTTCTTGTTTAGGTTGTAATATTTTTTGTATATTGTTGTTTGTTTTATGTTATTATTATTATACAGTTTTTTAATAATAATAACATAAAACATCTTCCAAATGACCCCACAAAAATATACGTCAAAAACATTAACAACGCTATCAACAAATGCAATCACATATTTATAGACATAAACAAAATAAAATTAAAACAACCAAACGCTCAAGCACCAAACTTCACCGGATTACCTAAAGTACACAAAACAGGGACACCAATAAGACCGCTCATCAATTATACGACAGCACCTTGCTACAAAGTTGCTAAAATATTGCAAAAAATGATAAAAGCCAACATTACATTAACCAACAACAAAAGCATCAAAAATTATACAGAATTTATAGAAACAACTAAAACATTAAATATACTACCGCAGTACAAATTAATATCATTTGACGTAACCAACATGTACACAAACATACCTATTGATGAAACAATAAAAATATTAAAAGAAAACCTAACCACCACAGCAACTATCAACCAAAAACAAATAGAAGAATTAATAAACATACTACAAATAACCCTCAAACAAAATTATTTCACATTTAATGACAAATATTACATACAAGAAGAAGGACTAGCCATGGGATCACCATTAAGCGGACTACTAGCAGACATATACCTGAACCATTTTGAAAATAAATATATATTATCAAACCTCAATCCACACCAACAAAAAATAATATTTTACACAAGATACGTAGACGACACTTTTGTAATTTTCGACGGCACACTAAGACAAATTGATTTATTGAAAAAATATATCAACAATATAAAGGACAATATAAAATTTACCGCAGAAATCGAAAGCAACAACTCAATTAATTTTCTGGACTTAACCATTACTAAAACGGACAATCAATTAAAATACAAAATATATAGAAAACCAACAACAACAGACATCACAATAAATAGAAACTCCCACCACCCACATGTACAAAAGATGTCAGCATACAATGCGTTCATTAATAGACTTATAAACGTTCCAATGAATGAAGAAGACTACAAAGAAGAAATAAATACTATAAAATTTATAGCGACAAGAAATGGATTCAATCCTGAAATAATAGATAAATTAATATACAAAAAGGAAAAGAAAAAGAAAATGAAAAGCACTACCAAACTTGAACACAAAACAGAGATAAAATACATATCAACGAACTACACCAACCTACTACCACAAACATTAAAATATGAACTTAACAAACTCAACATCAAAATATCATTTAAAACAAACAACAATATACAAAAAATATTACAACCTAAACAAGAAAAAGACAAAAGATTATGCACAGGTGTATATAAAATCAAATGTAATGACTGCGACAAATTTTACATTGGGCAAACAGGTAGAACCTTTTATGACAGGTTCTTGGAACATAAACCAAAACAAAACACAAAATCAACATATGCACAGCACCTCATAGATAACAACCATAACTACACAAGCTTTGAATTTAACGTAGACACAATCCATATATGTAGGAAAGGGACAACACTCGACGCATTCGAAGAATATGAGATTTACAAAGCTAATAGAATAAACAAAGACAATATATTAAATGATAAATTAACAATAAAACAAAACCCACTATATGAGACAGCAATCAGATATCTAAATAAGAAGAAGTAACAAAAAGAGACAACATATTATACTATAGTAAAACAACAATAAAATCTTGACAACTTGACATATGGCAATGTAAACAATAGTTTTTGTAACAGGTAGCCTGATGATGGAATGAAATTTTCCGAAACGCGTAGCTTCTATATAATTAATGTTGTGTTAATACTGCTAATAAATAACAAAAACTAACAAAAAGTGTTTTCATTATTTCAATAATTGGAAATTCATTTTTATTTCATATTAGTCTGGTAGAGCATTTCCCAAACGGGTGATGTGATCAAAACATGATAATTAACGAACACATCAAAAGGTTATGACTACCCTTATAATATTATTGAAAATAGTGCGAGCATTTAGGAAAATAGGAGAAGATTTGAAAGGACACACCGATGCACGTTGCTTTTGAATTGAACTGTGAATCGTAATGTAGGGGAAAACAGGGCCTGGTAGAGCATTCCACATTCGGGTGGTGCGACTAAAACAAGAATTTCTATACTTTGCTGTACGCGTGAGACAGGAAACGTTTCGTCGATGTTTAAGAGAATCAATCGATTCTCATCACCTATCAATTTTAACGCTCTATTTTGTACCCTATCAAGTAGGTGCAAAGATGTTTGAGGAGCAGCTAACCAGATATGGGAGTTGTACTCCAGTTTTGGGCGGATGAAGGCCTTATAAATTGTAGCCAAATCAGAAGGGGTGAAGAACTTCCTGCAGCGTCTCAAGAAGCCTAAGCATTTAGCAGCGGGACTTCAAATATGTGGTAGTCCCAACAAAGATCATCGTTTACAAACATACCAAGTACTGACAGCTTTTCGGTTCCTTGGATATGGCAGGTACCATTCATGGATAATGGTAATGGGGGAATGTTAACCTTCAACGACAAAAAAAAGCATTGAGTTTTCGAAGCACTGAATTCTACTCGGTTTTTATGAGCCACATGAAACAATGCTGTCAAGTTCAGAATTCAATGAACTTATCATATGCAACCGTTCCAGTTCCACATCCGAAGAGCAGGGGACGTGAATTTGGAAACGAATATGAAAAGCTGAGGGTTGAGTCGTCAGCAAAACAGTCAAACGGATTAGAAGTTTCAGACAAGAGATCATTGATGAAAATGAGGAAGAGAGTCGGAGACAAAACGGAGCCCTGGGGCACACCAGCATTTATGAAGTGGGTATCAGACTTGAAGCCATCCAATACAACTTGTATTGAACGGTCGGAAAGGTAATTTCTAATCCAACGAAGAAGAGACTCATCGGTGCCAAAAGCACTCATTTTCGATAAAAGACCCTGATGCCAAACTCTAACAAATGCTTTAGAAATATCAAGTGCATATTCACCAAAACAATGTAAAGATTGGTTCCACTTTTCGGTGAGATAACCCATCAAATCATCAGTGGATCGTTTGCTACGAAAGCCGTACTGACGGCCATTAAGCAGCTTTCGTTCTTCAAGATATTTCATAAGTTGACGGTTTATCAACGTTTCCATGACCTCGGAAGGAAGGGACGTAAAAGCAATTGGACGGTAATTGGAAGGGTAGGAAGACTCGCCTTGTTTAGGGACCGGCTGGACAAAAGCAGTTTTCCATCTGCTCGGGAAATTTCCAGCAGAATAGGAAAGATGGAAAAGTTTACGCAGTGGTTTCAAAATAACGGCGGGAATACCATCTGTACATTGAGATTATTGAGGACTTTCGCAACGGAGAGAGTTCGAAAAAATATCTGCTTCATCACAGAATTTGCAGACTCGGCTCAGGTGTAGCCAATATGCTATTAGGAAGTGTCGAATCAGAGAAAAATTAGCTTTATCGATGAAGCTGACATACGGGGAGACATTGAGAGCGAGCGTTGGGACCAATGAGTTGAAATGATTTCAATTAGAACGTGCCTAGCAAGGCCACGAGCACTACAATCTTTGTGGAAAATTCAAAATGCAGACATTCAGCCAAAATCTTCCCAAAATACAAAAGACACATCGTTATGACCTGCTGCGAGCCACTTCACAATTTGAGTATTGAGTTAAGACGTTAAGTGTTCTGACTTGGTTAGAGCGTTGTGATTTGTGAGGTATCATTAGTAGTGTGGGGCAGGATCGGCTCTAAAACTTGAAATTGGTGGTTTACTAGATATTGACGTCGGCTGGTGGTCATTTTACTGGAAATTGATTGTCGATTTCCAAAAGTAAATTTTGGAGTGAATTGGAAACTTGCAGTCACATAGAATACAAAATTTTCACTCCAACTCTTCAATTCAGTCCGATTTTTTTTTGATAGACATAATTGATTCTCTATTATTATTAACGACATGAAAAAAATTTATATCCAAGTCTTTTACCTGATCTAGATTTGATCACGGGAAATCATAAAAGACAGCTAATTTTGACTACCAGCCAAGAAATGTTTTTTTTTTTTTTTTTGTTTGTCCAATTAAAGTAAATACGATGTCCTTTTCTAAAAAGAGAATCAAAACACTAAGAACTCCTCCTATTTTTTTCATTAAAGTGGCGTTGTCACTATAATAATTGTTTGAGAATCATTTTTACTAGCATCATCAGAATTGAATAGAAAAGTTGCCAAGTAGCACTCGAATAACATCAATGAAATAAAGCAAAAGACAACATATACACTAAGAAGGAGAGGATTGAAAATAAATTTTGTTTGCTAAAGAATTTGCATACTGCTCCAAGTTGTAGTCACATGCAGTATAAAAACGTCAAGTAGTTGAAAAATAAATTTTCTATTGTTATGATTGTCACTGTTACATGACATACATTTTGCCATCAAATACAGTGGTGTTCGTGGGGTTTAAAAATCTGACAATTCAAAGGCAACAATTTAGAAAATTCGGATTTACACTTTGCTAAGCTTGTTGAGGCACTCCGCCCCTTTCTTATGAATTTATCAGTAGCTCCCGTAGCACCTTGGACACTCTTAAAGAAGGTAAAACGAAAATCGAAGAAGGATTACGATAATGTTTATTCCGAAACTGAAATGTTGAGGTTGAGCAAGATATCTTCAGGTCACAAATGTGTTAAAGAGTAAAGATGCTCTGAGAACATGTAAAATCAGGATATATTGCTTTGCTATTATGTATGTCAATACAGGATATTCAACAAGAATGTGTGTTGTTGAACAGATAGGAGTATCGTCATAACTGAAAAAAGGAATAAATTATGGAAGAACTTGCTTTATTTACACTTAAAAAGTTACTATGCATACATATGTGGGATATTTGGAATATATGTGAGTTTGTTTGTTTGGATTAGCAAGTTTGAAAATTTTTGTCCAATTTGCTAAGAATGACAAATTGTGTGCTTTTCTTTAATTTTTACTTGCGATTATAGGTACTATAAGGCAAGTCTTGCAATCGTGCAGAAAAAAAATTTTGAGATAACAACTAAATATGACATTACGATGATAGAGAATAAAAAAAAGTGGGTCCTACAATTCTGTCTGTCTGTCTGTCTGTCTGTCCGTATATGAATCTACAGCCTGAACCGCTTGTCGGATTTTCTTCAAAATTTGCAGTTATGGTCTCTGGAGTAGCCTACAGAGGAGTTTTTGGAATTGGGTTTCTAGGTCTTGAAATAACGGTACCTGCCATACAACCGATATGACAATAGCTATTTTTCACGAAAACGGCTCCAACGATATTGATAAAATTTTGCGTGAAGTATTATTTTTAAATAATTATTCTAATTATGTAAAAAAAAAATTTTTGGAGAAAGTCTAAGAATGGAACCCCCATAGTAGCGTTTTTTTTTTTCAAAACCGACTTTCTCGGTAATGGCTTACACGATCTTGACGAAACTTTGGATTTAAAAAGTCTTAAGCTGTTAAAGAAAGACTGCACATCAATATTTAAAAAAAAATTGATTTTTGGAAATAACTTCAAAGCTATAACTTTGATTTTTTTTAAATTTTTTTGTCAAAACAACTTGTAGCAAGATCTAAAACTTTGCATACTTTACTTTTAAAAAACAGTTTTTCAAAAAAGTGAAAAATGAAAAACATTTTTTTTTTTTGAAAAAACTGGTCGATTTTGATTTATTTTTCAAAAGAATGAGGTTTTTATATTTTTACTTGAAATCTTTGGAGTATTTAATTTAATTTTTTCACTATTTTGCGTCATATAATTCAATTTTCATAATTAATGTACCTGTACCAAAAAATATATTATGAAGAGCGAATACCAAAAAAGATTTTGATATCGTTTTTAGAACATAATCGCACGTTCGTGCGACCCAGTCGTTCCCATTTTTTTGAATTGATTTATAATTTGATTAAAGAAAAAAAACTAGTTTAACCTATTGTGTATTTCAAAAATTAGAATTGACAGAAGAGACAAAGCAAATTGAACTACGAACATGCTGCAAAAATATAACTATGACAGGTCAATTTATTCACTGTCTGTTAAGGATCGTTCTAGTAAATAAGTGACCGGGCGGAGGTGAAGTTGAAAAAATCATTCGCTTGATCACACTATCGCCCCAGTTTTAAGTTTCCAGTTATAATGACTGATTTCAATGCAACAGAGCGGAGAGCCCCGGGGTCTAGCATTTTTCACAACCATGCCTTGTGAGGGAATAGAAGGACCTATAATTTTCTCCCGATTCCAAACGACTAATCGATTAAGCGCTTTTTCATGTCAATGGATTATATTTTCGGAGCATTTGCCAATAACTCTCGAAAGGCGATACCTGTGAAAAAAACATTTTTTGTTTTCTGTTGGAATTTGAACTACGAACCTCCCGCGTAACTTTTCGTTGACCTCGTGTGTTTTGTCTTCTAAAAACTTGCCATAAAAATGGAGAGTTTTTCCTAAAAATATTCTTGTAAATAGTGATGCTTTAAAGTTGGAATAGTACAGTGTGGTCGAAAGTAACATTTTGCATATTCGGTTCTATAACTTTTGAACAAATAAACAGAAAAAATTATAACTTGCAAGTTGACAAGTGGCTATCTTTTTTATCTTTTTTATCTTTTTTTATCTCGGTTTTCCAACTTATGACAGCATTGTTTCATGGGGTCTTATGAACCGAGTAGAATTCCATGCTTCGAAAACTCAGTGATGTCTCTTGTCGTTGCAGCTAAACATTCCCCCATTGCCATTATCCATGAATGGTACCTGCATCGAGGAAACCGAAAAGCTGTCAGTACTTGGTATGTGTGTAAACGATGATCTTCGTTGGAATGACCACATATTTGAAGTCGCCAAAAACGCTGCTAAATGCTTAGGTTTCCTAAGACGATGCAGGAAGTTCTTCACCCCTTCTGATCTGGCTACAATTTATAAGGCATTCATACGCCCAAAACTGGAGTATAACTCCCATATCTGGTCAGGTGCTTCTCAAACATCCTTGCACCTCCTTGATAGGGTACAAAATAGTGCGTTAAAATTGATAGGTGATAGTTCAATTGTAGAATCAATTGATTCTCTTGAACATCGTCGAAACGTTGCCTGTCTCACTCTCTTTTATCGCTTTTTCCACAAGCAGTGCTCTAGTGAAGTAGCCAGTTGCATTCCTCCCCTGAAACAATTTATCCGCAATACCCGCCTCACTAGGAATGTTCATCAGTTTTTCCTTGAGCCCAACTTCGGGCGTACAGTCAAGTATAGAGATTCGTATTTCAGTCGCACCACCCGAATGTGGAATGCTTTACCTGGCTCAGTATTTCCCCTTCATTACGATTCACAAAAATTCAAAAGCAACGTGCATCGGTGTCTCCTTTCAAATCCTCTCCTATTTTCCTAAATGCTCGCACTGTGTTCTGTAACATTATAAGGGTATTCATAACCCCTTGATGTGCGCGCTTATTATAAAAAATAAAAAAAAATAAAAAATCAAGTGACTGCGCTTGCAGATTGAAGATATATGGTGTTGATTGAGTGATTATGCATGCGGATTGAGCAATATCAGAATTTTCTGATATTTTCTTGTTTGCGCTATCATGCATGTGTGCTGTCCACTGTTTGGGAAAAATTGCTCAGTGAAGTGATAAAATTCGAATGAAGAGAGAACAGCAGCGGAGTTTTAGCTTGACATCTTTACAACTTGTCTACACTGCTATAAAAACACAAATGAAGATTGCGCAGTTTGCATGAGTAGTGTAGGGCGAAAGCGAAACTGCGCAATCTTCTGATTGCGCATGCAGGCATGAGTAGTGTATGGGCCCTATTACAGGCTCATTTTTCTTTTAAAATTCAGTGTTACAATTGCAACGCGTTACTTTCGACCACGATCTCTCCTTTAAGAAATCAGAATTAAAAACTATAATCTGATTCTAAAAAACATTAAGCATAGGCGTTATCACAATATTTAACAACTATCGACTTTTATTATAATTACGAAACACTGACAAGAAAAATGAAAACTAATTAGCCAGAGTTACGAATGAAAAGGGTTTAAAGTTCCCAACGAAAAACAAGTGACAAAAAACTGTCTTTCAGAATTTAAACAATTAAAGCGGGATAAAACCAGTTGATGAGATCTTGTTGAAATACGAAAACGCAATTCATGATTAGTTTGAATAACATTAGATAGTAAAAGAAGAGATCTAAAGCAAATAAGGTGCTTTAGCCACAACATTGACATGTTAAAAATTACTTCGAAGAAACGCCTGAACGTCAAACATTAAGGGTGGTATTCACCAAACAATCTTAAGAGCGCTCTTAAAGCTAAAAGCTCTTAGTTTTAAATTTGGATGTGCTATTCACCAAGCAATAATGGGGCCTAGTCTAAGCTAATTCGAATATTCGAAAAATAAGGGTGTTGAGCCTGTGAACGCACATTTTTCGAACTACTTCGAAAATTTCAGTGTCAATTGTCAAAAACAGCTGTTAAGCAAACCAAAAACAAAAAAAAAATTCGGAAATTTAAGAAAAGGTAGAACGTAAAATTAATTCATTCTCTGTATTGCAAACCATAATTCGAATTCCTTACTATTTTCAACAGTTATTTAAAAAACCCACACTTTGACACAATGTACATTTTGATTTTTGAATAAAGAGCCCGACCCATAGAATCCGTTGCGTCCGTTCGCCGCCGGATTCACCTGACAGCTCGATTAAATACACACGATCTTATGAGAGGAGGCTGCAGACAACAGCTGTGAAATATTAAAATTCGACTTTTGAAAACAGAAAAACATTCAAAATATCATTGCTAGACGATTATAACTTATTTTTTTCGATTTCTCAGACGTAAACAACAACAACAAGCTATCCGGATACGATTCTTGAACGCCCCCTTTTTGACTAAATTTATCTGCCAAAACACCGCAACGGATTCTATGGGTCACCCCTATCCGTTGTGTCCGGCAAAACTCACAGCTGTCAGGTGAATCCGGCAGCGAACGGACGCACCGGATTCTATGGGTCGAGGCCTTAACAACCACAAATGACGCTGTCAGTAAATTTCGAATTTTCGAAGTTATTTAAAACAACAACCGCTCATAACTTAAGAGTGGTAGCGACCACTCTTAAGTGTTATGAGCGCTCATAAATCTGCACTAATAGTGGTCGGTGAATAGGTTTATGAGGCACTTAGTTTAAGATTTCTTGGTGAATACCACCCTAAAAACGAAACGAATGATAGTGTTGAATGCGATATCAAGTTTTCTTCTACTCATGAAGTCACAATTACAAAAAATCTCACAATAATAGGTTAAGTTAGGAACGATTAGTGTTAAAGCTAGCAACATAAATGTTTTTATGGGAGTAAAGTGCTGCGATATTCGTAGCTCGCGAATTTTTTTATAAACTTTGCTCATAGTGGCATTTAAAGGGTCCGCCATCCAACGCTTTTTTTCAACTAGTGCTTATTTCGTGAATGGTAACACTTAGCTCATATCAGATTTGACAAATAACTAGTTTTATCCTTCCGCTGAACGAACATGGTTAAATATACGCTTGAACAAAGCTGGGAAATATTGCGACAATCCCATGAGATCCCGTAAATGTATAGCTCAAGAAACTCCAATAGACATTCACATTGGAAAGTGCCTCACTTCATTAACAATTTTAGTTTTATGAATGTTATTGGATGCTAATGGCGAAACGGCTTGAAAATCTGATTTAAAAAGACACTAATATGGAAGCCGAACGTTTCAAATTGCACTTTCCACCACATTATTGAAAGCTTTCCGGGTATGTATTTTGCTAGCTTTGTAGCTTTATTAATCTTAACTATTCTATTCCTTTGTTTCAAAACCTTATGTCAAATTATCCGATATCCAACTGTTGCTGTTGCTTCGAACGATACAAAAACGGTTTCCCGTTGATTGAAATGATTGGCTGTGTTTTGTAGATAATCGAAAGCTGGTGTTGATAAACTAAATGCATATAGAAAGATCCATTGCATTCAATTAATTCGAGAACGACTAATTGCCAGTGCATTCTCGGAACCTACCTTTGGTCATACAATTTTATGCAAAAGGATATCACATTGCAATTACAACTTTCTAAATAGTTGTTTATATTTATATTCTTTGTAGAGCAATAATGTAGTTGCAATGTTGTCCTTAGATGTTTCAGTAATTCATCAATAGGTACAAATTTATTTAAGAAAATGTTTTAATTAACTAACGGCTGATTTTAGGCATTTAATCATTTAACATCTACCCAGTAAACACCATAAAGGAAAAATGTAACTTGGCAGCTGGTATTGAAAATGTGAAGGAATCAGAAACTATTTGTGACAAAAAACCAAAGAAGTTTGTTCAAAAAAAGCCTTTTGAATTATTTTAGCATATAAAAAACTGCATACTCAGATACATAAGACAAGAGTATGAATACAATTGCTTTAGTATCAATAAAGAAAAAACGGGAATCGAGTGCATTGAATATATTTTGAATGAATTGTGCTGGGCAAGAACTTATTTATAATGGCCCTTCAAAGCTTTTCATTGAGTCAGTAGGTTGAAATTAAAAAAAAAAAAAAACAACAACAAAAAACCAACGAGTGCACGCGGGTACTTCAGAAGTTATATTTCTATGGCAAACCAGAACAAAATGGTTTATCAATTACAATATATTATTAGCCACAACTCTTTGCATGTAAGAGAAATGAAAAATTAATAATATAATGAAGCATTGCAACAGTGAAAAAGTTTTTGGTAGTTTTTAAGTTCCCGTGAGAATAAAATATAGTGTATGTTAATAAGAGATAAAATAAAGATTTTTGGAAATCAGTCAAGTAGTTTTTGACTTACTGTTCTTGTTTCCGTGGAAATATGTGAATGAAATATGGACAGTGTTGCTTTTCGGGGATAATATGGAATTATAAAAAAAAAGATGTATTTTGTTCCATGGGTTTTCAGTTTCATTTTTATGTTGAATTCAAAATTCAAAATTCAAACTTTATTGAGACTACAAACTACATAATTATGAATATACACATGATTTTTTTCTGTCAACTTAAAGATATGTCTGACTGAAACTAACTTTATACAAAAGATTTTTAACTTTTAATCATAAGTTTCATTAAAAGATTTACGAATGATTGGTAAGTGTACACTTGCTCCCGACGTACAATAAGACTTTTGCTCTTGAGGCATTCTTAACTTATGACTAGAACTTAAAAATAAAATAAAATATAAACTAAACTAAGAGAATTTTCTCATCTTTGCCGATATCATTTTTAAAAGTATGACAACATACAAAGGGGCATAAGTTACAAAAATTCTAAGGATAAGTATATATCCTATACCATCCAAAGAAAATTTGTTTTCTTATGCTTTTCAGAAACAAAGGCTTATGTATTTTTGCACGACTAATTAATTTTTCAAATCAAATATCATCCCCGAAAATTAAGTGGATATGCTTTTTCATAAAACGGTATGGACAGTGCCAAATTTGCATCAGGTCTTAATATTGACATAAAAAATTCATTTAGCAGGTTAAATGGAGACAAATAATAATTTTCATTTAAGCTTTGGCCAGTATTAGAACGAGTTAAGGACCTAACCAGTGGATTTGTGTGTGAACTAATTAGTTCCATCTTTTTCAGTAAAATTTCAATTTGGTACGTCATTAAAGGTGTCACGTTCGTGCATTCATAGATGAATTTGTTCGTATACCACTTTTTAACATTTTCATTTCCTGAATTTGCCACAGCAAAATCTTAGTATTTTTTGTTCAAAAGCTTCCATTTCCTTTGCTGCAGTAGGAGATATAGTCAACCAAATTGAAAAGGCGTATGTAAGAATGGGTCTAATCAATGTCTTATAAATCAGTATCTTAGTTTTACTTAAGACTTGTTTATAATTTAGTAATGGTTTCAGCGTCATGGATACCATTCTTGCCTTGTTAAGCACTGTTCTTGCATGTTTATTAAAAATAAAAGGCTGGTGAAAATTGACACCAAGATACTTGGTTTCACTTAGTAATGGTATTGGGTGACCATTTATTTTCAAAGCTAAGAGATCTACTTTCTTTAACAGCTAGATAGTGTCCTTTTCCGCTAGCGTTTCTTAAACACGTAAGACCACATTTATCAGTACCTATTAATTTTCAGTCTCCACTTTTTGAAGTTATTTTCAACGTGTGGAAGTTTTCGCTTGATTTTATAAAGAGCAACATTTGGTCGTACATCACTGGCTAATATAGTGGTATCATCAGCATAGTGTATAGAACTCATCAACAGGCTCATCTGTAATAGGGGCTAAAAGTGGGAAGTCCTGTAAGTAAATGTTAAACAAATATGGTCCAAGGATTGATCCCTGTGGGACACCCGAATTCACTTGGAATAGATTGGATTTTTCGGAACCTATCAAAATTGGAGAGCTTCGTAGAGTCAAAAAGCTGTGTATCAATTTTATGAGCCAATCTGGATATTTTAATTTTATGAGCTTGAAAATAAGGCCGTCATGCCAGATTGAATCAAACGTTTTTCAAGATCTTATGTTGAAAGAATTTTACCAATCGGTCAATTAGTTTTTAAGTTCCTGCTCCAAGTGGGAATACTTCTTCTAAATCTTAATAAGCTGACCAAAATGCATTTGATGAAAAATCTTCTTCGCCTGTTCTTAGAGAATAATAGTCTCAAATGCTATAAGTTTGGACAACAATTAACCAAATGTATACCAAACCGAATAAAGCATCTAGGCTGTTAGAAATGTGATTGATATACAGTAATTACCGCTTATTTACCTCCCCGCTTTGATGCAAAACCCGTTTATTTAAGCAATCTTTTTCTACGGTTGTTATCGGATAATAACCGAACCCGCTTAACGCCCTTTATTTATCAACACGTTTCGTTTATCTAAAAATCACGCATTTTTCCGGATAACTTCCTTACTCACACAAAATAAAAATCAAACATTCCTTGTTTTGTTTCAAATTCAGCACAGGAGCTCAGGAGCACATCTGATTTCACAGCAATTGAAATGTCATCAATGTCCAACAGAAACACAAACAATACTACATACTTCCTCGGTTACGAACGCTTTTAAGGTTTTAAAGCGGGTCCTTTTATCAGCAGGCACGTAACCGGGTTTGAGTAACTAACTTTTCCGGTTAATTGCACATAAAAGATAGCAAAACCTAAGAAGTACTTATCCGGGGAGCACTGTAGTTACATTTAAAAGTTATAACATAGGTCTAAATGAGGTTTTTTTATGTGCAGAAAGCAAACCACAGCAAAAACTGTGGTATCCGAGGGTAATAGTCAGCATGTCTGCAATTAACCCAGAGGTTCGTGGTTCGAATCTCAACTAAATTCCAGACGGGTGGCTCAATTTTGAACACTTTTTGCATCATTTGAGACCGTATGTCAGCAATAACGTTCCGAATAATCTGTTTCCAGACGTTAATCGTCTCGGGCTTACTAAGCCCCACGAGAAATAACCCAGCTGTTTCAAATCACCCGGTCTTGGAAGTAGTGCACATGTTTTAAACTCGAAATTATGTAAATTATGCGTCACCAGCCATTTCGTTCCGAGACAAGCGTACAAGAAATTGCAAACCAAACTGAGCATAAATTATGTGACAGCTGTCAAAAAGAACAAACTCCGAAAAAAGTATTATCAGATTGAAAACTAAAGGTTTAAAATAAAAACACCTTGCACACAGGCTTCTTGAAACATATCCTTGATCATCGGCACACAAACCTCTAGAACTTCTCGTAGTCCTAAGGCAACAAAACTCGTGGTTGTCGATCAAATGTATTTTCGGAGTCAGCAAAATGTTTTTCTTTTGACCCACATACTTTGGATTTGAGTTTATATCCCATCTTTTTCCAAAACACATGTGGTATCTGTCTACGTTCTTTGTATTCGGGCTTTATTCTTACAGCTTCTGTATTCCCTTTAGAGACAAGCCTTATCATCTCTTTTTTTTATGAAGGGGCACCTTGACCATGCTGTGAATGCCTTTTTTCCCTCCTCACCAGTGATTTAGCTTCTTCATTCCACCACCACGTCCCCTTGGAGTCTCCACCAGCAAATTAAAATGATGCCGCTAGGATGATACCGTTTCCGTTTTCACCCCGACTGGTTCCATGGTAGAACATTTGTAGTTCTTTGTCTTCACGTCAAAAAACGGGTTCTGTTTCCTATGTTCCGACATTTCGTTTCTTGGAAACACAAGATGTCTACTCGCCCCCTTCATCTCTTCCACATCGAAACTTCGACCAGACATATATCCAGCGCAACGTTCCAACTATCGCACCTCTTAAATCTAGCCCAAATCGATTCAGTAACCACTTGCAATGAAGGGTCTTTGTAGAAAGATCATTACTGGCCGGATGATTCAACGAAACATGAGAAAGCTTAGTTTGCCAAGCTCGTTAAACCTGTTCAAAGAATATTTTTTTAAGTATGTTGTGCATCATGCAACGTTTCTATATTTATATATAATTCCATCACGTTCTGTTGAAGCAATGGTACTTTTATTGTCAATTGATGTGTCACGATAAATTTTCATTGTAAACACAGTGGCACACGTACAGGAACACAAACAAAGTACGTGTGCACTTGTGCCAGTATAATTTGGATCGGTACGCAAATGACATAACCTAACCATCTTGTATCAGGAACAAATCAAATCGAATTTATTGCATCGCAGTTGGAATATCAAAATAAATAGGTAAATATTTGGTATCCTTGAGTTGCACTATCAAGCAAAGCTGCTCCTGTTCAATTGCATCATCCGCAAACACACAAACTCACTCAGTTTAAATATTCAACGTAAACATAAAACACCCAAGCAAGAAGAGCGGCGTTTAACATAGAAAATGCATTTTAAAGTAGGGTAGCCCCATGAACACATAAATTTAACAAGCTTCATCTAGGTCTTAAGTGGGGTAAAAACGGAACAAAAAGCTGCCAACAGCAACAGCTCCTAACACAGAAATCGATTCAAACTTTGGATTCCATGAAGGACGATTGGATTAAAACGACATCAAAAAGCGCACAGGACACTGTCCAAGGGAAATGGCAATATGATGCATTTGTGAGCAAACCAAAGAAACGCATACAGATTTCGGAGCTCGAAAGAATCCTGTTGATTGCGGCCAACATCCGGCCATATATGTACACAATGGCCCTTGTTTAAGAAAGATAGCTTTGGAACAAAAAGGTAAAATGTACATACTCGTATATCCCACTGTTACACACTAAACTGTTTATGCTGATGCTGATGCGAAAGTATTCAGTGGACCATTACTGCAATGCACCGATGGATGCACCATAAATGGTAATAAAAGGGCCAACCGTACCGCTCATTATTCGTAGAAGAGGCCTCATGATTGAAAATTGATTACAGTTGCTGTGTGCTTTTTACACAATTACAGAATTCGAATTCTGTTTGCACTTATTTCGAATAAATACAAATGCGGTAACTATAGAAACGGTCTGAGTAACAGCTTTGAACGATATAGCCAGTATTTTTATGTCTTAGCGTTCAAAGTGAATGTAAAAACACGTGTTGCTAAACGACAGAAGTATTAAAATCAGCCAATGTTTCAATTATGCTATTTATTTTGGGAAAAATAAATTTCTCTCTTCTTCTTAGTTAAATGTTCTGTCTTAATTATTTCGGAGAGTTTCTTTGGCTCTTTAACTCATAAATTTCTACATCTTTGGCAGCTCGCCTAGATCTCGATATTGACTAAATGGATGCAGTTTCTGCTTTTCTTCAACGTGATCTTCACGAGAACACAATGTGTTGCTACCAGAACTCTGGTATATTTTTCCAATAAAGATGCAAATATTTTAATAATAGCAGTACATGTCGAAGACCTATTAATATTTTTAAAATACATTGAGTCACATCTCAATAAAAATTTCAAAATGACGGACATAAGAGAAGCAAGGTTTTTTCTTGGCATTCAGACACAGCGTGATCGGGCAAAAGGTTCAATTAGCATTGATCTAAAACAATACATCACTGAAATATTAGCACCTTTTAATGACAGAGTGTAATCCACTAAGCACATCAATGAATGCTAACCAAAAGCTTACAAAATTTATGTGCCCTCAAACTGAGGAAGCAGTTGGATGTATCTTGTGTGTAGTTCAAGCTTCCAGGCCTGATTTTAGTTTTGCAGTAAGTAATGTATCGCGTTTCAACAATTGCTATGGCAAACCTCATTGGACTACTGTGAAACGCATACTACGATATTTGAAAAGAACTGCAGATGCGAAACTAGTATTTTCGAAAATCGGAAATAGTGAGCTGAGTGTGATGCAGACTTGGCAAATAAAGATGATGGGAAGTCAGTAACTGGGTTCCTTCTTACATCTTGTGGAGCACCAGTTTCCTGGAATACCAAAAAGCAGCCCACTGTTGAATTATCATCAACTGCTGCAGCCACTCAAGAAGCTTCATTGCTAAGGAGTTTGGAATTAGAGCTCATGCCCATGTTCCAATGTCTGTTGTTGTTCATTGTGACAATAAAGGTGCAATCAGTCTTGCGCATACAAGCACTTATCAACCCCGCACAAAACATTTTGAAGTACGAAACCATTTTGTTAGAAATAAAGTTGATGAAGGTCGGATTCGATTAAAATATAAAAACAACAGCGAAATGGTTGCAGCTATTTTGACAAAGCCTTTGCATTCAACAAAACAAAAAATTTGCGCTAGAGAAGTTGGTCTTCTTTTTATCTGATGCTACATTCAGTGGGGGTGTTGAAAAATAATGTAAAAACAGTTGTTGCTAAACACTGTACCAGAAGTATAGTAAACCAATCAATGTTTCATATGTTATTATGCTATTTATTTTACGAAAAATAAAGTTCGCTCTTCTTTTTCGTTTACTATAGTATCCTTACAGATACTACAGTTCTATCTTTATTTTTTAGAGAAGTTTCTTTGGCTCATTAACTCGAAGATTTCTACACTTAGCAACCACTGCATAGTTATTATTAATATAAATTATTATTAATTAATCTTTATTATTTTTATTATTGATTTTAAAATAAGTACGATTTTGATTAAAATTTCAAAGATTTACAAGCATGGCCTTAAACCGTTTGCCAGTTTTATACTCTTAATATTTCGTTTATTTTTATTTATTACTCACTTACTTACTTACTTACTTACTTAGGTAGGCATTACAGTTCGGGGTGAACCTGGGCCTCAACCAACATCCTTCTAAAACGACTTCGATTTCGGGCGAGCTCTCTCCAGTTTTGCACTCCAAGTCGGTTAAGGTCTTCATCCACTTGATTGCGCCACCTAAGACGAGGTCTTCCGCGATTTCCCTGCAATGTGCTTTCGAAAACTCGTCTAGCCGGAGCGTTTGGGTCCATCCGCTCTACATGACCCCCAACCATCGTAGCCTCGCAATGCGTACTCTTTTGGCTATGTCCATGTCGCGGTACAGCTCACACAGCTCGTTGTTGTATCTTCTTCTCCACACATTGTCTTCGCATACGGGACCAAAGATCATTCGGCGAATTTTTCTATCGAAACGACCAAGAGTTTCCTCATCCGCTTTCGATAAGGTCCATGCTTCCGCGCCTTAAAGGAGGACTGGGATAATAAAGGTTTTATACAAGGTCACCTTGGTTTTTCTAGAGAGGGTTTTGTTTCTCAATTGCCTTCTTAACCCAAAGAAGCAACGGTTGGCAAGAGTTATTCTCCGTTTGATCTCCGCAGCACTGATATTGTTGTCCGTGTCTACAGCGGATCGTAGGTAGACGAAGTCATGTACTACCTCGAAGTTATGTCTGTCTATTGTGACGTTTTGTCCAATTCGTCGATGTTCTGTGTCCATGTTTGATGACAACATATACTTCGTTTTGCCCTCATTAACCATAAAACCCATTTTTGCCGCTTCCGTTTCAATACTCGCAAAAGCACCTATGACATCACGCTTTTTTCTTCCCATTACGTCAATATCGTCTGCGTAGGCGAGTAATTGTACAGACTTTTGAAAGATTGTTCCTCTAGTGTTGACGTTTGAGTTTTGTACAATCTTTTCAAGTCTGATGTTGAAGAAATCGCATGACAGTTTGTCGCCTTGCCTAAAACCTTTTTCGACATCAAAGGTCTCGGTGAGTTCTTTACCGACCTTGACGGAGCAGCGTGAATTCTCCAAAGTCATCGCATAGTCGTACGAGCTTTGCAGGGATGCGGAAACTGGACATGGCTCTGTACAGCTCGTCTCTGTAGATACTGTCATACGCGGCCTTGAAATCGACAAAGAGATGGTGAATATCGATATTCTATTCTCGGGTTTTTCCAAGATCTATCGTAATGTGAAAATCTATTGTGGACTTCTTTGGTCTAAAACCACATTGATAAGCACCTATCAAGTTGTTGAAGTGGGGTTTCAGACTTTCACATATTACAGCAGACAAGATCTTATAAGTGATGTTAAGGAGGCTTATCCCTCTGTAATTGGCGCAATTGTGAGGGTCTACCTTCTTCAGGATCGGGCATACGATACTGAGGTTCCATTCATCGGGCATGCTTTCTTCCGACCATATCATTAAGATCAGCTGGTGCATGCTCCTTTCCAACTGGTCTCCAGCTGCCTTGAAGAGTTCGGCATCAAGGCCATCTGCACCTGCAGTTTTATTTGATTTAAGTTTGCCAATGGCAAGCTTAAGTTCCTCTAAGTCGGGAGGACGGCATTCTTGATCATCCTCCAAGCTGAATGGGGCAATCTGCCTGACAGCAGAATTTGTGTCCTCATCGCCGTTAAGCAGTCTGCGGAAATGATCTTTCCAGATCCTCAGTAGCGACTGTGACTCTATAACTATGTTTCCCTGTTGGACTTTACAGGCTTGAGTTCGGGGTTTGCCACCCTGGCAAACCCCGATTAGTTCTTAGAAATTATGAGTAGCTCAAAGCTGTTATTTGTAAATGATAAAAAAGTATTTTTTACTGAATAGATAAAACTTAAAAATATATATGTACAAGTATTCAAAACTTTGGCCTTTTTGGCTGAAACAAAACAGGGGGTTGGAATCAAAAGACTTGCAACATAATTTATAGTCTAAGAGCTGGAAGCAAATGTTTGGAGTGGAGAGATAACCAAAAATATTGCACATGTACGTGTAGATACACGCACCATTAGATCAGATTCAAACGTCTGGCAGGTTTCTTTTTCAGCCGGGGGCGGGGGTGGGCGTTCGAAAATTGATTTTGAGGTCGAAGTGATAACCTCAGAAATGATAAATCAAAAAATCAGAAAAATTCCCCTGACAACAAAACAACTCGGTAAAAAACGAGCTCAAACTCAAGCCAGAAAAAAGCTATAAATGATTTATTATTAAAGTAATCCTTAAAATCGGCGTTCAAATTTTGATACTGCATCACAGAAGAAACTGAAAAATCGCTAATTGCGAGTTTCTAGTTTGTAGTCTGCGAAACACTGTTTGATTGTAAACTACACCATTTTAATCATAAAAAATGGTAATTTACTCTTTATATCGCTGCCAATTAAAAAAAAATTTTATCTATGATTTGCGTCGTAATTAAAGCCATTTGTCGTTTTAGTAGTTTCTCAGCTTTGAATAACAATTAACTACTTCAGGGGCACAACTTCATTCTACAATTTATTCATCGTAATTTTCGAAATACATATTTGAATAACAAATGAATTGCTTGATGTCTATATTCTATTTTCCTATCAACGCTCAACCTTACTATTTTGTATAACACATATGTATGTATGATGTGTATTCACATTTATAACAAATAACAGTTTAGTTTCAAATAAACCGCTGGAAAACATCTTTTACTTATCGCTAATCAGCTTCTTATTTGACTTTTGTTTTTACTGAAAATTACAAAAAATAAAATTTAAATTGATATAAATTGGTTTTGGATTGCGATTAGCAAGTCACAATATTCTTTTGTTCCGAAATATTTATTGATGCTCATAAATTCTGAAATATGATTTTCTAGTGTCAATATCTACATTTTGCTCCTATTCTCAAATTGTAAACAAGGAGTAATAATTCACTATTTTCTAATCGAAGGTCTTAAACTGGATTCATTTTTTGTGATTATCAGCTTGTTTTTCTTGATTTAATCTTGGAATATAAGTAATTTCCAACCACTCTCTCCATTAAGAACACTTGAGCATTACTTAAACGACTGGGAACTTTTATTGAAAAAGAGTAGTCGAATTTTTTGCAATACTGGATATACAGGATACAGCCAAAAAGTTGAATATGTTTTCTGGTTGGTTAAGGCTGCATAATGTACAGCTCGGGTTAAGCCCAGTTCTATGCGGCCTATAGTTCAATGTATTTCCGTACGGACTTCAGCTATGAGACTCAATCCGTTACAGAGAATTCATTCAAAATAGTTGAATTTTTCCACACTGTAGTGCAATTGTATAATGATCTTGAAATATACTCATCAGCCCAGGCAAAGAAACGAATGGAACACGTGCTCATCAATGCAAAAAATGCAGTCATAAAAAGTGAATATAGGTTATCCACGAAGAGGTAAAGAGAAAGAGTGTGTGCCGACGCTTGTTTTTGCCAATATTTAACAGGCGAATACCAACACCTCAAAGACACTAACAGAATTCTTTTCTGCAAATTTCCCATACATCTTTGCATGACTTCAAATTGTAGTCACTTCATGAATCGGAGATAATGGAAAAAAGTAATCCTAAGCTAGTAAATAATAAACCAAACTGGAGTGAATTCAGAGAAAAGCTTGTAAGCTATATAAATCTCAGATCCCCTATGGAAACAAAAGAGCAAATCGACCTTGAAGTAGAACAATTCATTGCCGATGTTCAACAAGCTGCAGAAGAAAGTACACCAACTTACTCGAGTAGGAAGCAAACTGAAACAAAATACCCTGCCGAGATAAGAGAGTTGATATTGGAGAAGAGAAGAGCTCGAAGGAAATGGCAAAATACTAGATTTCCAGACGACAAAACAGCGTTTAACCGGCTAAGCAACGAACTGAAAAAACAAATCTACGAATTCAAAAATGATTCATTAAGTAGATTCCTGAAAAATTTAACGACTGATGCTTCAACTGATTATTCGCTCTGGAAAGCAGCTAAGCGCCTGAAAAGACCGCAGTTACAAAACCCGCCAATTAAATCTCTAAACGGGAATTGGATCTGAAATCCGAAAGAAAAAGCTAACCTGTTTGCAGAACATCTTGCGAATGTTTTTAAGCCATTCCCAGCAAACACATCTGAAATCAGCTTACAGTTTATTGATAAAGTTGATGACATACCAATTGTCACACTCAAAGAAATAAAAAGTGTGTGTCGAAATCAACTATCGAACAAAAAATCACCTGGGTACGATCTAATAACTGCTCAGGTTATGAAAGAAATGCCATCAAAAGCCTTCATAAAACTCCAATTCATAATAAATGCATGCCTAAAGGCCCAATATGTCCCACATCATTGGAAAATTGCTGAAGTAATTGTTATACCAAAGCAAGGTAAGCCACCAACAGACCAATATCGCTTATACCAATAATGGCAAAAGTCTTTGAAAAATTGCTACTGAAAAGACTGAGCAAAGTCATAGAAGAAAGAAATCTAATCCCAAATCATCAGTTTGGATTTAGAAATAAACATTCCACGATAGACCAAGTTCATAGAATAACGGATGCAGTTGAAAAAGCATTAGAAGAAAAACAAGTATGTTCGGCTATATTTTTAGATGTTGCTCAAGCATTCGACAAGGTATGGCATGAGGGGCTAGAGTACAAACTGCAAAGGGACCTACCCAGGCAGTACTACGAAATACTAAAATCTTATATCTCAAACCGGCTCTTCAGAGTACGGTATGATCAAGAATATTCAAAGCTATGTAATATACAATCCGGTGTTCCACAAGGAAGCGTCCTAGGACCTACCCTGTATTTGCAATATACAAGGGATATTCCAGTGGATAACAACACCATTATGGCTACTTTTGCGGATGATACCGCAATTTTGGCATCCAGTAAGTGCGTCGTCAAGGCTGCTGAGAAATTGCAAAATGCCGTCGACACCGTTAGTGATTGGGCCAAAAAATGGCGTATCAAGCTCAATGAAGCTAAATCTGCACATATAAACTTTAAAAATAAAAAGTTAAGCTACGTTCAAATATTCATCAACAATCAAGCTGTACCTTACGCCAATACGGCCAAATACCTTGGGATGAATTTGGATGCAAAGCTAAAATGGAAAGAGCATATCAAAAAGAAAAGAGAAGAGCTCAACTTGAAATATAGAAAAATGTACTGGTTACTCGGTAAAATTCGGACTTATCTGTCGAAAATGAAATAATGCTTTATAAACAAGTACTTAGACCTGTTTGGACCTATGGAATCCAATTATGGCGCTGTACAAAGAAAACAAATACTGAAATCATCCAAAAGTTCCAAAACAAAGTCCTTCGTGGAATAGTAAATGCACCATGGTATATAAGAAATAGCGATTTACATCGTGACCTACAAATAGAAACGGTTACAGAAGTTGTAAGAAAACATGCTGTATCACACAATCAGCGACTGCATAGTCATATCAACTCTGAAATGGAGTCCGTATTAAATACGAGAGGCAATGTTCGGAGATTAAGAAGAACCAAGCCACACGAGCTAATGGTCTAAAAGTCATGGGAAGCATTAAAAGTTTAAGCTTCCCTTAAAGCGATTATATTATTGAGAAAGAAAAATCTGTTACGAGGAGTTTTTAGTGGGTAAGAATCCCACACTACTTGGTATCGAATACTGCTAAGTGTCTTTTGAAGATTTACTCCTGACAAAAAAAAAAAAAAAAAAAAAAAAAAAAAAAAAAAAAAAAAAAAAAAAAAAACTTTGGGTCTTAGCGCATTTCATGAACCTACAATTTTGTGCCGATTTAAGCTAGAAGGCGTTATTCATGGCAGTGTGAAATTACTCTCGCAGAACTTGCCAATTTCACGCGAAAGGCATAACCCGTGAAAAACAATTATTTTTCTTTCATGTTTGTGAAGTTCGCATCTCGAACCTCACACATAACAGACAGACACGCTAACCATTACGTCACGGGCTTTACCAAAAAAATTTTACTTTATTTGGAATTTGGCAGGGTGACACTTACTGAATCCAAATTTCGCTTAATGCCAGCAGTCATAACAAACCATTGCTAAAAACCTTTTTCGCTTTTTAGTGGCTGTATCTGTAAAATCTCCGTTCGGGTACTTCTACCTCTGTACTTTATTGAAAACGACTTTGAAAATGTTATCTTATAAGCCATGTATACGTTAAATCTGACCTCCATTAAACATATTGAGATCAGATCAGAAACCATAGAGCATCACAAATAATCAGGTTATCTTTCCTTCGAGTGGCCCAAGGGCTTTAAGCCAGTTCCCCGTATTAGCAAATATAAGACAAACATGAATAGCATTTATGCGCTCAGTACTTCACAATCTTTTATTAAAAAAAAAAAAAAAGGAAAAAGAAAGTTTGAACATTTAAAACAGTAATGTATAACGAGTAGCAAGGTGGAGCAAGCATGTACACAAAATACAAAATATTCAGAAATGCAAGTGATATCAATATCAGGACAAAAACATCCATTATGATTATTATAGTTTCCATGAGGGTACAAATATTCATACATATTTATGTTGTTGGATATAGCAATGTATATAACGTTGGCATACTTCACAATGTACCCCAGAGGTACGGAAATAGAATATAAATTCAAAAGAGGATACTGCGACAAACTACCCAGAAAAAAATGCTAAAAAGAGATTTTTACTATTTTCTTTTTCATAAAAAGTCACTTTCAAATTCAAATTAATGAAAGTGTCAAGTGCATACACCTTTAAAAGTCTTTATGTCAACTCGAACGGTTGCGGGTGTTGCTGGTGCATAGTACATCAGTTTTGATACATCAAAACAAAGAAAAGTCAGAACAAAAGCGGTAACCCTGAAACAACGGCGTTTGCTATTCCCTTGCTTCTTCTTTGTTTTCCTTAAGAACAAGACAATTATGAAACTCCATGATATTTTTATGTCAAGCATTTTGTATGGAAAGGGCACCTAGACGTTGAGATTGATAAAAAAAAACTAGCTAGGTGCAGATGTTTTTTTTCCTAGCTACGACTAGGTATGTAATGCTAATGTATGTCAAAAGGGATGGACAAACATGTGGGCTTTTGTTTTCACGGCGCAGTTGAATAAAAATGTTAGTTAAAGGTTCTGAAATTTCGTCCTTGAAAAAAAAAAAAAAATGAAACAAATTTCGAACGACAATGAGAAAAACATACATCTTAATCCTACGGACATAAAACCACACAAACCTACTATTTTTTTGAAAGAAAACTATGTTTCATTAATAGATATTAATTCCCGAATGCTTTTTAGTGGAATATGAGCATATAACGAGCTTAACTAAAGATATTTTGATCAGAAACTTCCAAGCTTAGGCAGCTTGAAACGGCCACCTTGTTGACATCTAAACTAAATAAATAAATAAATAAATAGGTTGGCGCAACAGAGCGAGGAGCCCCAGGACCTAGCAAATTTCTCACAACCATGCCTTGTGAAAGAATTTCCTTTTTTCTACAATTTCCTATAGGTTCCGAACGGCTAATCGAGAAAGGACTTTTCATGGCAATGAATTTACTAACGGAGGATTTGCCAATTCCTAGCGAAAGGCGATACCTGTGGAAAAACATTTTTTCCTCTGTTGGGATTCGAACACCGAAGGTCTAAGTTAACAGGCAGACATGACGGGTACCACATCTTGACATCTACTGTCTAGTTGTCATTTCAGCTTGTTTTGGTAAATAGTATCAGAATAGTTGGATAGTATTCGAAAACGCGTGCAAATAATTGAACTGTTTTATCAAAATGGTTATTCAACGTACCGATCGCTTCTTCAAAATTACGGTCGTAGGATTATTCACAACGTGACTCTTGAATTTGAGTCAAATGGTTCTGTGAACTATCGACTAGCACCCGTCCGTTGACGAAACTCAAGATCTGTCGAAAACTTAGCCAATATCAATGAGAGAGTTTGAAAAAAAATTTGAGACATTCGATTTCGCATTGCTCACAAGAACTCGACTTTTCGCAGACCATAACTTGGTGAATTTTGCCTTGGGCCTGCAACCCAACTGATCTACGAACTCAGGGTTAACAACCATACAGGAAGCTTATTGTCTTCGTTGAATTAACTCTGGAGCAGTTGGCAACTGATAATTGGTTTCATCGAAAAATCATCTTCACCGATGCGGTGAATGAAAAGGTAGGTACGTGAAGAAACAAAATTGTTGAATTTGGGATGATACCAATCCACATGAGGCCCAAGAGCGTCCGATGCATTCCCAAAAGCCATTGTTCGGTGTTGGACTTTGAGCTGTCGGCTACTCCATGTTTCATATAGGATTCATTTTTAAGGATTCTCGCAAACGAACAAGTTCGAAAAACATCTGCTTCATTACTAAATTTACAGGCTCAAGGTCAGGCGTAGTAACATGCTATGAGATAGTGCCGAGTTATTGACAGCAAATTGGCTATATCAACGGTGACAAAAGACCAAACGTGTTTGCTTCAATTTTGGCCACAACAGTATTTTTTGCCCCATTTTCAGGTCAAAAAGAATAGGGACAGAATTAATCTTACTCAGCATGCGGGTCAAAGGTTCCTTTAGACTTTAGACCATAGGAAGTACGATGAGTAGGAAAGAAAAACAGGCGGGATGATAAGGTGCAAATGGGGATGCAGTCAGTGTCACCAGTAGGAAGAATGAATGTGAATGAAGAATGATATTAAACACGTCCCTTCGTACTTCTACTATTGAGAGACGTTCGCGGTAAGGAGGCAGGGTGAGAGAGTTTTAAATGTCGCCGTTCGTCGCAAAGGTCCCGAAGGCCGAAGGGCAAAAAGTAGAAGAAAAGAGTTCAACGCCGGAACGCTTTCGATCCCTGAGACGTGAACCGTTTGGGGTCACACTTACGATACATGCAAGGAGATGACGAACATAGGCAATTTTGGGGTTGCCGGAAATCTTTGGACTATATTTTGATAAAACCAAGGGAGGTATCAGTCCATGATATTTCTTCATCAATTTGAAAGCGAAAATTTAATTCGCAGTCAGAGAGGATGCCTAAATCACAGACAAGCGGTGCACACGGTTTATGGAAAGGTTCAGATCACGACGTGATCTGGGAGAAGATCTTTTACTTATTGTCTCGCATTTCACAATGTTCAATTCAGGGGAATTTTCATTACACCAAGTGACGAATGAATTGAGGTCACCACGAAGAATGTTAGATAACTTCTTTGAACATCATTAATGGTAAAGAAGAAATATAGGTCCAAGATGGCTTCATTGGAGTTCACCGGAGGCTGCTACAAAAGGAACTGCGAGAACAGAATGGAAACAAACTCCATATAGGCTGTTGTCTAGATAAGAAGAGATCCATTAGAGTAGGATAAGGCTGAATCCGAGGAAGGAAAGAAGAAAGAGGATCAAAGTGTGAAAGACTATGTGGAAGGTCTTGCTGAAATTGGAGGCAATCATATCTGCTTTGTTTTCTTTTTTCATTGCAGAGAGTGAGAAGAAAACAAACTCAACTAGATAAGTGGTAGTAGACTTCCCTCTACATGCTGCTTTGAGGATATTATTGATTTATACTGGAAAGAAAGAAAGAGCTTAGGAATATGAGTGAGTTGGGCTATAAGGCATAGCTAGAAATTTGTTTTTTTTTTAAACTTTCTTATTGATAGATGAGATAACAGATGTTTTCCATTGGTCCGGGAAAATTCCTATAGACAGGGATAGGTTTAGTGATGGGAAAGGACCTTCGAGCTAGGATAAGTCCAATTCCGATTTATTTTGTTAAATGCAATTTATAATATTTCGAGAAGTGCAGCAAGATCTCGGACCAGAAGTTCCTAATTTCAAGTAACACTTAGTATTGTGTAACGTACTTTTACCTTATATATGAAAGTACAATGCCTCGAAACTACATACTTTATGCACCTAATAAATGAAACTATACGTCGGTGGTATACACTAGATCACACTCGAATCATAGCTTCACCGCCACCGTCGACCGCTTCGGGCAGGTCAGATATTGCAACATAAGAAGTAGCTTTTCATTCAGTAAAGAAGGGATAAGAAAAGTTGCCAACTGTAAAAAGTGTTATTACTCTTGCAATTTGACTCACATGTCCTGTCTGCTGTATCATTTCAAAATTGGAAAGTTCATTTTTAGAAGAACATTTTATGAACTATGAATGATAAACAAATTTTAAATTTAACTTCACTTCATATAGTGAAAGAAATAATTAAAGTATCAAAAAGACATAAGATTTTGACATTCATGTGTCTTTCTCGGAATCCGAGAAAGTTGAAGCACACTGAAAAGTTTCATAGTTTTTTTTATCAAGCACTAATATAATAACTGTAACTGTTTTACTCGAAAACCACCACCTGAAAAAAAAACAGACACACAGTTAATTTTTCATTCCATATGTCAATCAGACAGGTGGTTTCCGATTGACACAAAGGGCAGAATAAAAAGTAAATAAACAAATGTTTATTATGTCGTTCTTTTCTACAAACTAACCTCCCATCTTATATAATATGTATGTTGACAGCATAATGACAATGTTTAACTTCAATTAGGATCATTCCCCATTAATTGATAACCCAACAAACACACACAACACACTTAATCTCTTACCCTCTTGCAGGTTACGTATATTCTTCATCTGTAGCATTTAGTACTTAACGCCATCATTATTATCGGCCTTAGAAATCGTCAATCATCAATTAATATTATGAACACCCGCCAGTGTCATAATTAGCAATCAAACAATCTAATAAATAAATCAGGAATTTATTCTCACCTGTGGGTGTGCAAAAGAGCCAATTGTGTATGCGTGTATTTGTATATAGATACATTTGCTTCTTCGCCCTGAGAGAAATGTCCTTCAGAAAAATAATTGGAAAATGTGCTCCAGTCCCCTAAGAAATGTTGAGGGTGCTACGATTCCAATGTCAGGCTAGCCAACATTCTCTGCTGCGAGTTCCGCCTACATCACATTCACGCTGTCATGAAATCCACATAATTATGCGAACATGTCATTCCCATCAAACACTGCTTGGATGGTCGCATCGTACTTAATGGAGCATCAACTATTATCAACATCAAAATCATCTTTGACAAAACTAACAGTAGCAGCAATCGAACGTGAAAGAATCTACCACTTTTTCAATTGCTGTCAACAATGTCAACTTTGAATTTTTGATGATGAGCTTTACCAATTGTAACTTGTTACACGCAACCAGACAGACATACATGTTGTATAACACAATAAGTTTTTCCGTTCTAGGACATTGCTCCTCCAACTCCAGTGAACAAAAAAAAAGGACAATGAATTTTAGAGATGTCAGACGTCTGGGTGTGTTTCCTTTCCATCTACAAAAATAATAGGAAGAAATGTTCAGAGCGTGTAAATGGGATTGTCTTTGTGAAATCACAATAGCGCCTATCAAAGTATGACAATCAGGACAGCGTTGATTTCTTTTGAGGACATTTACGGTAAGGAAGGCAGAAATGTCCCAACCCAAGCTCCGAAATCGTTAAATGGAAAGCATGGGTTGATGCTGGCTTAAAAACGTTAAGGAGTTTCACATAAAGTTAAGAAGTGGCCACCCCATAATGCAAACGACTTTTGCTTTGCCTTGCTTTTTTGTGTAACTAAACGATTATTTGGAATCGGCCAATAGCCTTGAATAATAAGCAGTTGATGCCACAAAAATAAGACGTCTCGCCTTGAACTAAGGTATAAAATGAGATGGAAGAATTGTTTGAGGAAAACATTTCTGTATTTGGTTTGAGTCAGCACAGTGTGTATATAATTATGTATATATGTTTGGACTAAGAAAAGATAAACATCAAAGGCGCATCCCTAAAAGACTTTTTTAATTTGGGGATAATTGCTAAGTGAACCTGAAAATGAACAAGAATTTTATGATCCTTTTAACAAAGGGGCTGCTTCTTATTCCCTTTTTTAGACAATCGCATTGGTAAATAAAACGTATAGCTTATTCCAAACGGTTTGATGATGTTCTTGTTTTCTAATTTTTCTTTCTTTTGTCGACAGAAAAGAATCAAGGTATTTAATGTAAGCAATTTCATTTGAACTCAAACTGAACCGAATGTGTTTACAAAAAAAAAAGTACGAAACTAAGTCGTACGAAGTCAATCTCAGCTAGTACAATAGCCTAAGGGTAATTGTAGATTCTTAAACATCCTTATAAATAATATATTTAAACTACTTAAGCAGCTTTCGAGTAAATTAAGGGTCCGGCCCATAGAAAGCGTTGGGCGTGTTGGACGTCAAACAAACTAAAGATGAGTCGAGGAGTCACTTAAATTAGAGATGAGGGAGGTTCATACTGATATGTGAACTGCAATTTCATGAATGCTTCAAATACACAGTTTACAATAAAGATTGAATTGCACTTCAGATCGAATTAGTGTCAGTGATGCGTTTCATGACACGTTGAGCACAAAACAACAAACTTTTTTTTAATCTGGAATACCTTACTTGCTACTGGCTTTAGTGTTACTTCTTGAGAAAAAAAAACACGATTAGAATGTTATGACGCCGAAGCCAACGCTTCAATATTTTCGTTCTCGACATACTTCGTCATGTTGGAGTTGTTGCTGCTTCCACTTCATTTAAAATTTTATATGTGCATTTCGTGGGTAGAACGTGTTAAGTCATATCTCTGAGGTATCAGTTTGTCCTCTCCCACACTAGCAAACTGAGAAGCTTAAAACTGATTTTGACAGTTAATGTCATGTCACCGCTTGTGGACGTTGCATAAGGTGCCAATGGGTCGCCCTCATACCGTGACAACCGATATCTACAGCAGTGGCTGTAATATGAAATTAAGTATGAACCTTCTTCCTATGTGAATTAGGTTTCATTAGTACACACAGGATTGCACAATGTACATTCTATATAAACAAAGTCAACTTCGTCTGAAAAAATTATTGGCCCCTATCCCAATCACAAGGCCCGTCCGTCGTAGCGATTTCGGACTACGAATACCAAAATGGAAGCACAGACGCCCTTTTGGCTAATGTTTTGCCACAAAATTTGTTACCAATAATAAAATTATTAACAAGTTATAAATATTTGTTGCCAAGCGTTCATTACGAAGATGTTTTTAGTCATTTCTATTTCACATTCGTAGTCCGAAATTGCTATGACGGGCTCTGTGATTCTTTTTTTATATCGATTTTCCATGACAGGTATGAATAAAATCTTTTGCCTTAAAATGTCTAATACAGCAGTTTACCAAACATTACTGTATTAACAATCCAGGTGATGCTCTTGCAAAGCTATAGTGGAAAATATTCAAAATTGTGATCTGGACATTTCTTTTTGATCGGCCAAGGAGCAAGCGATATGTCTGGTAGATACAATGGTATTCAGGCAATTATTCGCCAACAATTTGCTTCGCATGATCTCTACGTCCAATGTGCACCACTGAAACATAACTGGCTATCAAATATGATAGCCATGGCAATCAATGTGTTAAAAAATATAATTTTCTATTGCATACATTCAGTGAAGCCTTTTCATTTGTTTTTTAATTATTAAAACTTTAAAAAAATGAGCGATCAAGAAATATCCCCTCATTACGAAAAGCTATCTACGCTACTGATCTGCAGGTGTTATCCGTAGCGGATCCAGCATTACGAATGGCGTTGGAGGACAGCTTCGGAGACTTCTAAATCGCTGCTGGAAGAGGAACGCAGCCCAACAGAGTTTGAAGCCACCAAAAACCATCCAGCAACTCGGGTCTATAAAGCTTCCAGGATCGAAGCCAAGATCGAAATAACCTCTGACCCCAATACCATTACAGTCAATGACCTTCAGCACTGCTCAACCCGATGAGAACATACCGATTACATACTTCAATTAAAGTGAAACTTAAATATTACTTTGCTTTTTTGTGCGAACGAAAAAAGATTTTTTTAAAAGACTTTACATATAAATTTTTTTAACATAGATATTTCAAAAACAGATCATTTCATTTAAATGAGTGCAATATATACAGTGAAAGATCAGTTTTTAAAAGTTTTTGACGTATTTAGCTACGCATATTCGCAGCTGTGTAGCATTAAGCAACAGTTATTATTATATATACAGTTTTTTTTTAAATAGATCTTCACTACAACGAAGTGTAAGTTTTGTCCAATACATGTAAATATATGTAATTTGAAACATTACTACTTATAGATTTTTGAGAATATATTTGTACATTTAATAATCTATATTATATATACATATCTCTAGGTTTATCCGTTTTTATACGTATTGGCCACCCATAAAACTGAGGAACTTTACGTTCGTTTGTTCCAATTTGTGAACAAAAATTTTTTTGAGCTTCGTCCATTTTTATTTTTGACGGACTTCGAGCTGCACTGCGAAATGGACTTTTCACAGTATATCCCGAAGCTGCACTAAAAGGATGTTGGTTCCACTATACGTGGACAATCCGGAGGAAGGCTTCCAAAATTACGGAATTTAATCTAACAATGAGGAAAAGACCCACTCTTTCAAAATGGTTCAAAAAGGTCTTGGCTTTAGCATTGCTAAGCCCAGAAAATATGAAAAAAGCTATCGATTTATTAAGAGCTGAAGCTCAAACAATGAATCTAAGACCTTTGTCTATTTTCGCTGCTTATTTTAAAAACAATTAATTTTGCGGGTTAGTACTGCTGAACTAATATTCAAATGTAATCAGAAATTCCTATGCTTTTAGGAGACTCAAACTAACTTTTCTGTATTTGTTGAAAACATACGGACTCCAAGTGCTTTGAAAGGCTACAACAGCCGACAAAAGATATAGGCATGGAATTTTTCTCAAGTTTATGGACTGTTTGCTTGACGAAGAGTACGATGTATCGGCCATCTTCAGCAACAATACTATTATAATCTATGTTTGTTCTTTTAGGGAATTTTTTGTTCTATAAGGGCAGGACAACTATTTTACTCAGTCGTAAGAAGTCAAAGTAGTAACAATAGATATAAAATATTATGAATGACATAAGAACAACTAGACTTACTATATAATGAAACTTTTTAATTTAGAACGGTGAAGAGTGAGTGAGAGGAGAGAAGTTAAAAACAATTAAACAAATACGACTTTATATTTAAATAGTCCGCATTCAATGCAGAGTTGTCTGTTTGTATGTAAAAGCTTTCAATGGCATCAAGCTTTCTACCATCTGAGACGCTTGTAAAAGACTCTGATAACATTCTTATTAGTACGACGCAGAAGGAGCGTAAAACTTATCAGTTTTAACGTCATCATTATAATATCATGTTCATTTGACTAGTTGGTAGTGTCCATTTGAAAGCCCTAGAAATAATTTGGTTCTATCTTAGCGAGTTGAGAGTTATTTACAGGCAATCCTAGATAATTATGTACTTTGTGCTGTGTCCCTCCATTTTGGACATTGTTGATGGTGTTGCTCAGATATCTTTGCGTTGATAAAATGATAAATAATGTAGGTGTTGCAGCAACCAGCTTCAACCTGTAGGTATCACTTTGCACTTTTCACTCAAGGTTTCACAAATTTGGCTTTCAACTGGCAGTCATTTTGAGTTTGTTTTGATTTAAGTAGGTTTCAGTCTTCATTTAATGAACATGGTATTTAATGCGATAAGACCAAAGGACTTGCACATATGTTCTTAAGATAGGTACCTATATTTATCTAGTCAGTGTGTTTATTGTGTCGTGTCCCATTCTATGGCTATCGTCATTATCCTCGTTTGTGTCCCCAACACGTCCGTCCAAATAACTTTCAAGCAAACAAAAACTCCTCTTTTGGAAAAAGAACATCTCGTAGTTTTTTATTTGTACGTCCAAAAAACGGCCCCCTCTTTCCGGAATCCCGCCGTGTTCTTTCTTGGACACACAATATGGTTGTATTTGTATTGGTATTTTATTTACTTTAAATCGCTTACAAAATAGAACAAAAGTTTATTAAGATATTGCAAGCCTTTTATTATGAATTTACATGATTATTACAAAGAACTTAATATTCAAAAGAAAATTAAATTCTCAACATCTCTTTAAGTTCGAAACTTCGACCAGTCACACTTCCAACGCTTCAGCTCGCGACACTTAAAAAATCCAAACTTTTGCATTATTTTGTTAGCTCCTATAGAATTTGTGTAGATCTAACCAAAAAATGTCTGCTCTGTTCAGGATGTACCTTACGTGTCGGTGTCTCATTAGATCTATACCAGCTTCTCTAGCTATGAGTTGCCCTACAGCAACATATTTTAAAAACTTCAAAATGTAATTTGAAGATGTCACTACAATTTCAAGTTTAGTCGCTTTCGGAACTTGAAATATCAGCAAACGAACAGATTTTTACTTCAAAACATTGAAAGCTTTCACTCAACATCCAATTTTTTGAAATAAAAATTTGTTTAAAAATAACACAAAAAGAACACGAGGCATAATTTATACCTAAAACTAGTGAGTTGACTGTCCACTAAAATTCTTTGCATCTTTCTATTATTTTAAACAAGATTTTTTAAAAGTTTTATCTTATATAAAATAGGATGTATGTATGTATGTATGTATGTATGTCCGGGGTAAACTCCTAAACCACCCAACGGATTTTTATGAAATTTTCAGGGTAGACATAGTTTACCCCAGAGATGGTTCCTATCAAGGTTTGATCCCCATATTCCCACAGGAACGGGGTTAGAAACGGAAAATTAGAAACTTCTCCACAGATTTCAAAAATTCTTTCAGCACTAGGGGTGCTACATTATCTCCTTTTATCAGTAACTTAGGTTATATTTCATCCCTGAAATCCCACAGGAACAGAAACGGGAACGAGAACGGTAACCTTGATCGATTTCAAAAATTCTCTCAACTCTGGGATGTTACATTGTCCCCCAGTGACATAGTTTTACATTTCAATCACATATTTCCATGGGAACGGAAGATTCCCACAGGAACAGGGTTGGGAACGGAAACTTAGAAACTGCTGGACAGATTTCAAAAATTCTTTCAACATTAGGGGTGCTATTTTATCCCCCTTTACTCTTTCTTAGTGACTTATGCTATATTTATCATCCCTATAATCCGACAGGATCAGAAACAGGAACGAGAATGGGAACGGGAACATTAAAGTTACTTGACCAATTTCAAAAATTCTTTCAACTCTATAATGTAACATTATCCTTCAGTAACATGGATTTATATTTTATTCACATATTTCCACGGGAACGGAAGATTCCAACAGGAATGGGTTGGGAACGGAAACTTAGGAACTACTAGACAGATTTCAAAAATTCTTTCAGTATTAGGATACCACATAGTCCCACAGAAAGAAAGACTATATTTCATCCCCAAATTCACACGGAAGAGGAAACACGAGAACGGGAACCTTAAAACTACAGACCCGAGCAAAGCCGGGCGGCTCAGCTAGTTATGAATAAAATGAGTTTCCGAACTTTTTCTGTACAATGTCCTTTTATACTTAATTTACTTCAAGTGAAGATAGAATGGAAATAGTTGAAAACTTGAAATAATTTAGTGCTTATAAAGCGAAAAGCCGAGTATTCAGCAAAGCGCTTTTTGGTCTTGGACTTGAACCTTAAAAACTTTATATGAACTTTAGGAACTTTCAAAAAAGCGCTGGATAACTGGTCAATTTAATCTTTTTTTTTACTTCTTACTTCCATGAAATTCAATTTTCTCTACCAAATGCTTCAAAGCTTTAAGGCCTCTTCAATATTCTATAAAATAAAAAGCTTCGTTTCGATACCAAAACGGTAAATAAACGAAGTCATTGTTCCTAATAAAGGTCAGGGACACTTGCCTACACCAATAGTTTCAAAGTTGTTTTCCGTTGTTTTTATACAAAAAAAAAATGCAAAACCATAAACCGTAGAACTGAATTGCTTTGAGTGCATAGCTTACTAAATAAAAGTTCTGATTCCTTAAAAAGAAGCTTTCGAACAAATTAAGCTTCCATACTACTTGCAATCCACAATTCACTTTAAAGCTGATTTGAACTTTTACGTGCTAACAGATTTTCAATGAACAAATGAAGGTTAAATAGAAAAATATTTGTTGTGTTTTTGGAAATTGGGTGGTGTGTTATGATTTATTTCTATTGTGTATATTATTCTTCTAAATTTTTGTTTATAAAATAATATTTTGTAACCTTTCGGAAGAAGGACGAAAGCTTTCAGGAATCAAGTTAACATTAATATTCTGAGCATAGAGTCGTTTGAATCGGAAGAACTTTATTTTGTGTTTAAGTCTGCAGTCTTTATTTCTAGACTGAAAGAATTTGAACGTACAAATTGCCTCAATGACAATATTCTTTTTTGTGTGTAGATAGGAAGGTACACAAGCTCTAAGCATTGCAATAAATTATCTGTCATTTTTAATCGATTCAATCAACCAAATAAACGAATTTCCTGACCAAAGGAAGCTTAAACAACAAAAGGGTTTAAAAATTTTGGTTCATGGTTTTGCACACTTCAATTATTGCGCTCCTGCAACAAGAAAATTATCAAGGCACCTGTGTGCAGCAATTAAAAAAGCACCTCATACGATGGCATACGATGACCACTCCGTACCTCATGAATGAATGAATTATTGATTTTTTTTAAGGTTTTACTGTTAGTTCTTTTTTTTTTGTACGTGCAACATACCTACCTACATTCATAGTTAAAAAATGCAATCCATTCGACAAACATATACCTGCATACCAAGTGTGTGGTAGACCGAGGGATAATTCCGCAGAATTCGATTGAAAGGATGCAAGCGAATATGTATCACAATTCAACTGGAAAATGGAGATCTAATCTGCCAACTGCTGTTATTCATCTGTGCCAATAAGTTAAAAGAGCTTAAGTCAATTCATATCATTTTTCAGTATGATCAAATGAAGTTTTATGAATTAGTTTCTTAAGACATTTTTAGTGATTGCCTTAAAATTGTTGGTACTAGACTTACGATTTTTTTTTCAGGACACAGGCTTAAATTACATATTGTTTTGTTGTATATAAACAACAGCACAACTAATAAAAAACTGTTTTTTAACTTAACTTTGGGCTTATGTCGATATGAGTTATCAAATGATCCGATTTGTTTACGTTCAAGAAAACTTATGTTTCTACATATGCTATCATTTCTTTTGATTTCAACTTGTAATAAGCGCTTTTATCATAATTTAAGCCGTTTCAAAAAAATATATTTTCTTATTGTTTCCATCAATTTAAGCTTTAGATAGACATAAGCTGTTGTGCAAATGCATTTTTTGTTCATTTAAACATAAATTCCTTTGATTTTTTTTTAATTTAACGGCTATTTTTTGTCGTACAGTAACGGGGCCCAGACTAAATGAAAGGTAAACAAAATGGAAAATATGTGGTATTGAAAACACGATTTTCACTTATTTCGACTTAAGCTCTTTTGACTAACTACCACAGCATTAATGACATTCGCCATTACAGCCAACCAAATTGCAACTCTGAATTTAAACTTTAAATTTGGTGCGTTTTAACTTTCTTCGGATAATAACCCAACTTTGCAGTATTCAAAATTTTGAATTTGAATTTATTTCATCAATCAGAGAACATGAACTCTTAAAGACTAATCAAACTAATTTACATAATGGAAGGTGGGTATATAATAATAAAAATAAATAAAAATAAATTAAACAGCATTTGAAAAATAAATAGATACATAATCAAAAAAGAACAAAATAAATAACAAACGGCGTGAATATAGACTCATATGAAATATTATACATGCATTTATATTTGATTTAGAATTGCATTTTTAAAAGAATCTCTTGAACATATCATATAAAAGTTAACAGTACAGCATAATGAGTTGGCTTCCCTGATGCAACGGGATATGGGCTCATTGCGCCCGTAATTAGTGCGATGGAATTGCTCATATATTAGGAATCTTTCCGGTGAAATTCTAGAAGGTGCACTCCCTTCAAAAAATAGTGTTGATAGCGGAGGGCACTTAATGCGTCCAGTCAAGATGTCTCTGACGAACATAGCCGAAAGATGTTTACGGCGCTTTTAAAGCGACTTCATCCCGAACAACAGGCATCTGGTATCATAGGGCGGTGTAATGATTCTCCAATTTAATTTAAAAAAAGCATAACGCGTAAAATTCCTTGTTTAAGTAATACAAAAACACATATTAGCTTTTGAGAAAGTTTAAATATTTATTTGTTGTCATTATCGGAGTTCACACCGTACAATTATTTGGATAGACTTTGGTTTTTTTTTTTTTTTGCATCTCAGAGACTTAAGTGGCACTGAACTTAGAGCAAGCTCGTCTGTGCACACAGTGGTTAGTAAATAACGCCAACACAAGCACAAGAGAACGTATACGAGGGAAATAAAAAAAAACATTACAAAAATATAACAAAGTATAACTTAAATTAAATTAACATAAACAGAACAACCTAAAATCGTGAAACATTACTAAACAAGGTTATAAATAAAAAATGAAATTAAACTACAGTAATAAAAAATCTACTAAACATGAGTCATGCAGATGGTACACTGGTTCTTAATATTAATTTTAAACTACTTTTACTGATGTTGGAATCGGCAATAAAAGGATTTGAGTTGAATAACCTACTCATGCGTGCTAATGGCTCATGCATTCCATAGTTAGTACGGTGGTGGGAGCGATGTATAAACTCTAAATTACGTAGTTGGTGAGTTCCTCCGCGATAGTTGAATCCTACGTGGGAGAGCAAGTCGGGAGCATCAATTATACCGGTTATTAATTGATGAAAAAATACTAAATCATTGTTGATTCTCCTCTGTGAGAGGGTTTGAAGATTTAATAAGCGAATACGATTTTCATAAGGAGGGAGATTGAAAGGATCTTCCCAAGGAAGACCTTTGAGAGCGAAGCGTATGAATCTGTGCTGTATTGCTTCGATTCGTGATTTATGAATATCATAAAATGGTGACCACACCTGAGAAGCATACTTTAGAAGGGGACGAACATAACAGTTGTAAAAAGAGAGGGTAACATAAGGGTCATTAAATTCCTTTGCCCATCGCTTAATAAAGCCAAGCATTGAATTAGCTTTGTTAATAATGAGGTTGATGTGTTTATTAAATTCGAGGTTGGTACTAAAAAGAACACCAAGATCACGGAATCTAGAAACTTGAGATAAAGATTGTTGCGATATCGAATATTCTCCAATGCTAGGAGATCTTTTGCGGGAAAAGGTCATACTTTGGCACTTGGAAGTGTTTAAAATTAGTCCGTTCATTGAACACCATACAACAAAACTATCAATATCTTTTTGTAAGAAGTCGCGATCTGAAGCATTTTTGATGATTTTAAAAATCTTCATATCATCAGCTATAGGAGATGCAAGAAATTACATCATTTATTGCAATAATAAAAAGCAAGGGACCAAGATGACTACCTTGTGGCACGCCAGACATAGCATTAAAAGGTTTTGACAAAACGTTACGAAATTTGACTTCATAAGACCTATTTTTTAAGTAGGAACTTATCCAAGCAATAAATACTGTGGGAAATCCAAAGGCTTTTAGTTTATAAAGTATGATGTTATGAGACAGTTGGTCAAACGCCTTAGAGAAGTCAGTGTAAATGCAATCAAGCTCATTTCCACATTCAAGGGCACTGCAACACTTATGATGAAAGGATAGGAGGTTGGTAGCAGTCGATCTTCTTTGCATAAATCCGTGCTGCTGGTGGCAGACAACATTCCTTGAAAAAAAGGAAACGCTTTCGCAAACTACTTGTTCAAATACCTTAGGTATATATGAGAGCTTTGAAATAGGTCTGTAGTTTTTTATATCGGTTTTTTCACCCTTTTTGAAAACAGGTGTGATAAAAGATTTTTTCCAAAGAGTGGGGAATATTCCAGATTTTAAAGAAAGTTTGAAAAGATGTTCAAGTGGAGAGCATAAACGTGAGGAACACTTCTTTAAAACAGTTGGCGGAATCCTGTCCGGACCATAAGAAACGTCATCATTAAGAGAAGAGAGGTAGTAAGCAATTCTTTCTCTTTGAGTAGGGATATTATTAAAATTCACTTGCGAGCAGTGAGTTAAATATTCAAAATATTTTTCATCGATTTCAAGATTTGTATTACAAAAAGACCCCTTAAAATGGTCTGCAAAGGCATTGCAAATGTCGGGAGTATTTTTTAAAGAAATGGCGTTATAAATAAAGTTGGCTGGATAGCCGTCTGATTTTTTTTTAGAATTTACAAAGGACCAAAATCTTTTTGGATCGTTTTTCAGAGAACAGCCCATTTGGGTGACGTAATTAGAGTACAGATTCTGAGAAAGCGTTTTGAAGTCTTCAAAAAAACTTATAAATATTTGGTGGTCAGTTGGAGAAAGAGTAATTAAATAGGTCTTCCAAGCCTTGTTTCTTTTATTCCTCAGAGCCTTTAGTTCCTTGGTAAACCACGGTTGACAAAAACTAGCATTTCTGAGCGTCTTTTGGAGAATGGTTTTTTTCATGCTACTTTCTAAAACGGAGTAAAAGCAAGCGACTGCTTCGTCAATATTTGTAAGGGTTGATATATTTTCAATACCAGCCCTGCTTAATTCAATCGAAAGCAAATCGAAATTCGCCTTTCGAAAGTCAAAAGTATATAAACAGTCATTATTAATAACGTGAGATACGTTGCTTAGTTCAATAAAAATATCTAAGGGGGGATGAAGATCATCAATTCTGGTAATGCCTGAATTAGATTGAAGAAAAACCGTGCTAATAGCTTCGGAAGAGAAAACAAGGTCTAACATACGGTTTTGGAAATTTCTAATACAGCTTACTTGCTGTAAGTCAGTAGATGTAACATTATCTAAACAAGAAAGCTCACGCTGCGGTGAAGTTAGAGAGGGTATTTGGAATGATCCATCGTCAGAGGGTAACCATTGGACGTATGGCAAATTAAAGTCACCTAGTAACAAAATTTGGCTTTCTAGGTCCGACAATTCAAAAATATGATCCAAAATTAGCGACAGTTCAGCATAAGCAGAGGCTGGACTTTTTGGAACAATGTAAACGTTAACGATAAAAATATTTTTAGACAGTGTACAGACTTTCACACAAACAACATCAATAGTTAGTTCAAACGGAAAGAGTATACAAGACGACATATATGTGTTCCTGACCGAAATCAGAACACCACCACCGACCTCATCTGGCCTGTCTATGTGCCGATCTTTACGGTAGACCGAGAATTCAGGGCTCAAGATTTCGGAATTCAAGAAACTTGGACTTAGCCAAGTTTCAGTCAAAACAAACACGTCATGTTTGAAAACGTGGGAGTTAACATACAAATCAGCAGTTTTACTGCGAAGACCTCTTACATTTTGATAAAAGAGGGAAAATCTAATTAGTTTTTTGGAGCAGTATTTATAATCATTTTGTTTTTAACTCTCCTGTTGATGGAAAATTCTTTAACAAGAGCACCACCAGGCCAAGAGTTACTGTCACAAATAGAGTCGAAAGACGAGGGCGGGACAAGCAATTTGAACGAAGACACAAAGCTATCAGTTTTGCTTATCTTACTACATTTAATTAAACGCTGGTCCATCTTGTTGTTTGGTTTTCAAATAATTTTGAAAATATTGAAGCTGGACGAAGCGGAGAATATAATATATGTATGTTGGTAAATTCTTCGAGTCAGTTCATAGTAATTCAAATTTTAATAGCTGTTCATTAAACAATGTAGTCAACAAAATTGATCTTGGATCAATCCAATTGAATTACACGGAATTAAATTCTGCTCTTGGCAATCTAAAATCGAATGCGAATCCGGGTCCAGATGGCATACCTGCCATAGTGTTAAAAAATTGCTGCAATTCTTTAAGTGTCCCTCTCCTCTCCATATTTACAAAAATCACTTTTCGAAGGAATCTTTCTAGACAACTGGAAAGAGTCTTATGTGTTTCCACTTTATAAGTCAGATGATAAAAGTAATATCGAGAACTATAGAGGAATTACTAAACTATTTGCTATCCCCAAACTATTTGAGAGGCTAGTAAAAAATAGACTCAATTTTGTTACAAAACAATGCTTATTAGAAGCTCAGCATGGTTTTGTCTCTGGAAAATCAACTGTTAGTAATCTTGCTTGCTTCACTTCATACATTATGTTGTTGGTGTTATTGAAGATAGGTTCCAAGTTAACACAGTATATACAGATTTTAGCAAGGCTTTTGACTCAGTAAACCATGAATTTTTGATAAGGAAGCTTGATTCTCAGTTACTTAGTTGGTTATCATCGTATCTAATTGGAAGATCACAAAAGGTTCAGATTGGTAGCACTTTTTCGAACGAGTTCGCGTGCTCTTCGGGTGTTCCACAAGGAAGGTCCCCCTTAGGTCCCCTTTTATTCTTATTATGTATTTATTGATGATATAACTTCTGTTATAAGATATTGTGAATGTCTTATATATATGCTGATGATCTGAAATTGTTTTTAAAAATTGGTAACTTCAATGATTGTCTGTTAGTTCAGTCTGACCTCAATTCCTTGTCAAAAGATTTTAGAGACCCTTTCGTCCTTTTAAGTTTGTATAACTCTCTTGTGAGATCGATTTTGGAGTATGCTGATGTTATCTGGAGCCCAGCTTTCATTACACATTCTAATCGTTTAAAAAGGATCCAAAGACGATTTACTAAATTCCTATTTTTCCAAATGCGTTGGTACCCGCAACCTGATTATAGGGCTAGATGTCAACTACTAGGGATAAAATCACTAGAATCTAGGCAAAATATTTATGGTGTAACATTAATAAAAGACTTAATATGTAACCATATAAAAAGTCCTACGCTACTTGCTCTAGTACCTTATTATGTTCCATCAAGATTTTTAAGATCGAGAATGTTTTTAAAAGAAAAATTGCATAGATCGATATATGGAAGTAATGAAACCATATCCAGATCTATTAGGGATTTCAATGAAGTTTGTGTAAATACTGATATCTTCTGTCTGAGTCGTGATAAATTAAAACTAGAAGTCTTATATTTATTTACAGTCTAATTATTATTTTTCTTGGAGTGCAATTATGAATTATCTGATAGCTGCAAAATTGCTTGTAGATAAATAAATAAATAATTGAATCCAAGAAGTGCGACGGAATGGGCCGGGCATAAAAAGATGAGAAAACTCGACATCTGCTATTGCAACTGCTACTAATTTGGGTGCGGATTTGTCGTTAGAGGAAGACTCAGGGATAATGATAACCTTTCAGACAAAATCCAGTAAATTAACGCATAATGACCATCCGCATCAGAGCTAAATTCACCACCACTAGGTTAATATGCGCCCGAGCCTCTAAATAAAAAAAAACAAAATAAATAGGGTGGCGCAACCATGCCATATTAGGGAATGGAGGGAACCTACAATTTTCTGCCGCTTCCGAACGACTAAATGAGAAAGCACTTTTCATGGCAATGAATTTACTAATGGAGGACTTGCCAATTTCTCTCGAAAGGCAATACCCGTGGAAAAACATTTTTGCCTCTGCTGGGATTCAAACCTCGAACCTCTGGGTTAGCAGGTGGACATGCTAACCATCACGCCAAGGGTACCACACGCGCACGCCTTTACAGAAGAGAAAGACGAGATCTCCGAAAATTATTTCTATGAGCTCCTCAAAGAAACTTATGAGAAATGAATGCAAAAGACATGACATAAAAGTCGTTTTTGGCTATTTAAACGCAAAACTAGGGAAAGAGGACGTAGCCTGCACGACAGACCCTCCGAACACGGACACAGGTTAATCGATTTTGCACCGTGGCCAAGTATTGATGTAAGCCGTACACGTTTCTCGCATCTCTTGAACCGTATACCGCCAGATTTAAGCATTGAATAACAGTGGCATCAATGTCAGCAAGCCATGAAATCCGCTGCCTCTGAAGTTCGGGTTTTCACCAGGCCTCCAAAACGAAATATATGGTTCGAAGAAGAACGCAGGCATTCAAATGCAGCCAAACAAAAAGCACGACAAATGTTGATTCAAAAGAGAACAAGGGCTGCTTTGGGCCAGTATACGGAGATTTGCAACGAGAAAAGAGGAGAAAAACACCGAATTCTCCAAAAGAAAAAGAAGCAGCATGAGAATCACTTGATTGAGGAAATTGAGAGACGCCATGACAGGCATGAGATCCAGATACTGCTAGGGTGGCAAGCCCCGAATTTAAGCCTATAAAGACCAAGAGGCAGGCGGCATAGCAATAAATTCGCAGGCTGCTTAACGGCGATGAAGATACTTATTCAGATGTGAGGCAGAATGCTCAATTTAATATTAAATCAAATAAGACTGCAGGTGCATATGGTCTTGATACCGAGCTTTTCAAGGCAGCTGGAGATCAGTAGGAAAAAGCATGCACTATCTGATCTACATGATATGGTCGGAAGAAAGTATCGTATACCAGATCCTTAAAAAGGGAAATCTTAAAAATTGAGCCAATTATAGAAGTTTTAGGCCACAAAAGTCCACAATCGACCAAATTTTCACATTGCGGCGGATCTTTGAAAAAGACCTGAAAATGTAATATCGATAACACCTTTTTTTATCGATCAAGGCCGCGTATGACAGTATTTACAGAGACGATCTGTACAGAGCCATGTCTAGTTTCGGCATCCCTGCCAAACTCGTACGACTGTGCAGGATGTCTTTGGAAAATTCACGCTGCTCCGTCAAGGTCGGTAGAGATTTCACCAAGAAGACCTTGGATGTCGGAAAAGTAATAATAATAATTATTTTATTGAACGTTTATATACAATTGATACTTATACTAGATAATTTTAGAATTTAAAAAATGATAATGTAAGAATGTTGGCACTTTGTCTAGAATTGAAATAATAACTTAATATTATGTAGCTGAAAAGAAAAGAAAAATCTTAATTATAAGTCGGTTGACTTGGGTGATCTCGGGATGTTCCGTCCCGGTTGTCGCTGGCGTCCCTCTGCATGGGGAGGTCGTAGGGGGTGGGATTAGCCACGGAAATATGCTGACCTAGGGGCAGCGTAGACATTGGTGGCTTCGTCGTTGGCTGGTATTATTTCTTCGTTCCAAGTGTTCATCACGATTAGGTATCTTGGCTCGGGGTGTTGGTCCTCACTGGTTATCCTTCTCACCAAATAATTCGAGCAGTTGTTGATATCTGCAGCCGTTTTCCTTACTGTCAATGACACGTATTGATCTAAGGGCATCACTTTGGCTTTCTCGTACACAAGCTGGTTGCTGTAGTGTCTTTGGCGCTGGTGGTTAAAAGTGAGGCCGGTGCAGAGTCTCAGATTTTTCCTTTCGAAAAGTAGAAGCTCCTTCATCGCTGTCTTGGAGATGGCAAACCAGACTGGGCTGCCGTAGTTGATTACGGGTCTCTGCAGTTGGATGTCGGAAAAGGCTTTAGGTAAGGCGACAACCTGTCAAGCTATTTCTTCAACATTAGACTTGAAAAGATTGTAAGAAACTCAAACGTCAACACCAGAGGAACAATCTTTCAAAAGTCGGTACAATTACTCGCCTATGCAGACCATATTGACATAATGGGAAGAAGGAAGCGTGATGTCATAGGTGCTTTTGCGAGTATTGAAACAGAAGCGGCAAAAATGGGTTTGATGGTTAATTAGGGTAAAACGAAGTATATGTTGTCCTCAAACAAGGACACCAAACAAAGACGAATTGGACAAAACGTCAAAGTAGACAGACCATAACTTTGTCTACCTACGATCCTCTATGGACACGAAAAACAACATTAATGCGGAGATCAAATGGAGAATAATTTTTGGCAACCATTGCTTCTTTGGGTTAAAAATGCAATTGTGAAACAAAACCTTCTTTTGGAAAACCAAAGTAACCCTTTATAAAACCTTAATCATGTCAGTCTTGCTTAACGGTGCGGAATCGTGGACTTTATCGAAAGCAGATGAGGAAAGCTTTTGTCGTTTCGAAAGAAAAACCATTGGTCCTGCAAAAACATTGAACTGTATGAGCTGCACCGCGACATGGGCATAGCTAGAAGAGTACGCATCTCGCTGCTACATTGGTTGCGCCATGTAAGGCGGATGGACCTAAAAGCTTCGGTTCGACTGGTTATTGAAAGCACATTTCAGTCTACAAGAAGACCTCAACCAACTTAGAGTGCAAAACTGGGGAGAGCTAGCCCGAAACCGAAAATTGTTGCCGAAAAATGTTGGCTGAGGCCCATGTTCAAGCCGAACTGTAATGCCCACCTAAATAAGTAGGTAAGTATTCACTCTACAAGATTTGAAAATTCATTAAGGTGATGATGTTTGGTGAGAATTTTTTTGTATATTAAAAAAGTGAGTATATGTATCACGCCTTATTCACTAAACTGATTTTAAAAATTCTTTTACTAACGGAAAACAACATGTATTAATTTCACAAACTATCAACTATTTCCTGAACCAGGCAGACATGTTTTATTTGATTTTGTTATACATAACGATTTGAAAAAGAAAATAAAATCTATTTACTACTACTACTACTAACGGAAAACAAAATAAAAAGTCACAGGGGGGTCGCTTTATCCTCGTAGTTAACGCATTCCCTGCGCGGATAAGACCACGGGCGCCCGCCGCGTTGTTTACTTTCCGGCTAAGGTTTATGGTTTTTACAAAAAAAAACTCAGTATTTGCAAGACAGGCTAGAAAATATGGTAGCATTGATATTTTTATTGGCTACTGATTGCTGATGAAAAACACTCCGTCTCATATAGATCGACAAACTATTGGATATAAGAACAACAGAAGGTTTTTGTCTTAGTGGTTGAATGAACTGATAGTTGGTCTGAGTCCTCCAGCTTAGCTTCAACCCCTTCTTTTCAAAAAAAAAAAAAAAAAAAAATGGATAAACTATATCGCTAAATAAATCTATGAATCTATTAATTAATTAATAAACACCTTATGTTAACTGTTGATAATTCTAAATTTTTGCATCTCTTTTGTAAGTTAAAATACATTTTTGAAATATCCAATAACGCTGAAAGTCCGAAGTCCTAATATAGAAAGTCTAACCATTTCTGAACGGAAAGCAACCAAACTATATTCGGAAGTGTATCTTTTCATCCAAAAATACGATGACAGAACGTGTAAGCTTTAAAATTTCCTCTTTTGAATGACGGCAACGGAAAAAAAAATATTAAAAAAATATTTTCGTTTTTGTTTGCGTTCCACATAATACTTTTGGAGGCTTGAATAATCCAGTGTTTATTAAATTTGATTTCGGGATGCGAAACAGAAATGAAGAAAAGCTAAAAAAAATAGGAGAGCCACAGGAATAAACGGGGTAGAAGCATTGTTTACTGAACCGAACCATTCTTGCGGAACTGTCGTTAAAGAATTACTCTTTGCTGAGCATAAGTTGTTTCAATTGCATGTACAACCGTAGGTATTGATCTTTAGTTGGTGTTTTTAAATGACATTCGTTTTGTATTTGAGCTATACTCATAATAATGATGATCGGAGTTTCTCAAAAAAAATTTCCAATTTGAAAAAAAAGTTCAAAGTAGTAATTCCTTACCGGAAGAAAATACTGAGGTATGTACAATATCGTAGCTTGTCAAAGTAATGTGTGACTACCTTGAAAAAATCGTTTCATTTGTATTTAGCTTATAGAAAGTTTTAGATGCATCTCGATATGGCAATCGCATTCGCAAAAAGCGTATGGCTTTTAATTTAACATTTTTCGAATCCTTTCTTTCCTATAAGAATTACTCTTGTTTTATTTTGTATCACAGTCGTAGGACTCCAAAATCCCATAGCATACAATTTTATCAATGTACATTAGGAGTTTGGAAGAGCCTATTTGATCTGAGCGGTACTCATGCAAAACATTACCATGAATGCAACCCTTATGCAATCGATTTGCCAATGCTATATAATACGAACACCAAAAACCCACCAGAGAGCTTGTGCAATCCTACAAGCCTTGAACCCACTGAAAAAGTCCCTGTAGGTAAATTAAAAATAAAAGTGGTCTCTAATTAACCAGAAAAAATCGTATAGCTGTGTGTTCACTACATATATAAACACAAACAATTTTCATCTTTACCCCCCACTCTTCTTGTTACATTGATTTGTGTTGCTGAATTTAAAAAACGCAGAATGAAGAAAGAAAAAAGAAAACTCTCCATAACGTGACTTAAGGAGACGACACATCATAAAAGCAGTTCGTGTTTTCTATTACCACCCTCAACCACAGAATGTACATACGAGTATATGGAAGTTCTCCCGGAAAAAATTACATCTTAAGAGGCCCCATCAAGTTGGTGACGCCACATGCAAAGTCCCAACAAACTCGACACATAAGTTAAGCTATTTCGCGTATGGAATAAGTTTACTTTAGCACGTAATGGAAATCGTGAGATCAGAGGATTAATAATTCAAAACTAGAAAATAATGAAAAATCTTATGTGCGTGAGTTTCTTGTGTGTGTGCGTGTGATATGTTGTGACTAAGAGTAATTAAAATAAGCTGAGCGGAACATGTCTGGGCATTTGAATTCCGTGTGATTTGCTAGTGATTATAGTGAAGTTTCAAAGGAAGACTTATCAGCTATCAAAGTAATATAGCTACAATGAAAAACAGTTAATTGTTGACTTGTTTCCGCTTAGAAAGCAATAACTGTACTCTGTTTGGCTTAAATATTCGATAACTTTCCCAAAAATGTATTGATAAGAGAATTTGAAACTATAATGTGGGTACACTTACATGATACCTACTTAAGTTAATAAGTAACTGTCGTTCAGGGTCGAATGTTACCGATTCTCACAAACAAAAACTTTTGTTCTCCATAAGATAAACTTGTGTCGTGAAAATGATGTCTCTATTCATGTGATAGTACAACAAAAACTTTTAGCAAAGTAAAATGAAACGACTGGATTCGAACAGAATAAACAGAAGAATAATAATTTATTGAAACATATTTTCTTTAGACATTAATATCGAAACTAGATTACTTCGAAATTTTGGTCGCAAGTATAAACTTAACAAGTGTTTCAACACTCCCCCTCGAACAAAATTTACCTCAAATATAAACCCATGTTGTTGCAACAGAATTTATGTTTTTCAGCTGGAACAGGTTTTGTTAAATAATCTGCAACCATAAGTTCAGTTCCAATTCCAGTGAAAGTGATAATATTCATGTTCTTTTTCTCACGTATAAAATGATGTCGAACATCAATATGTTTGGATCTTGATAAGTACTTGCTTGTCGATGCCAGATGAATTGCACTTTTGTTGTCGCAATATATATTCATGGCCGAGTTATTAAAATGTAGATTCAGTTCATTCTCGAGGCCACGAATCCACATTGCTTCTTGAGTTGAGGCCGAAAGAGCCATATATTCGGCTTCTGTTGAAGATAAAGCAACAGTTGGCTGATGCTTTGTTGCCCAAGACACAGCGCCTCCTTGTAAGATACAAGCGTAGCCTGTTACAGATCTTCTTTCATCGCAATCACTTGCCCAATCTGAATCAGAATAAATTTTGAACGCAGAAAAGCCATCTCTTGAAAATTTTAATTTGGCTGCTTTTGTTCCCTTGAGATATCTGAATACTCTCTTCACAGCAGCCCAATGTTCTTTACCAGGACAGTTATTAAATTTGCTCAATTTGTTTACTGCGAAGCATATGTCCGGTCGCGTACACTGTGCTGCAAATAATAAACTTCCGATTGCTTGCTGGTAAGGAATTTTAGCCATTTCTTTTTCTTCTTCTGGAGTTTTGGGTGACATCTCTTTTGTTAGTTTTATGTTGATATCCATAGGAGTTGCTACAGGATTTGATTCATTCATGTTAAATTTTATTAGCATCTCAGATATGTAATTTTCTTGATTTAGATAAATTGCATCTTTGTCACGAGAAATCTGAATGCCTAAACAATTCTTCGCAGTTCCCAAGAACTTCATTTTGAACTCCTTCATCAAGTTCAGCTTCAAATTCTCACAAAATGTCGTTTCGTTAGTGAAGATAAGGATGTCGTCAACATAAACTGCTAAAAATGTCATGCTTCTGTTCTTTCGATGAAAGTAGATACAAGGATCCACTTGTGAACGCTTCATTCCAAACTTTTGAAGAACTCGATCCAACTTGGTGTTCCAAACTAAACTTGACTGCTTAAGACCATAAACAGCTTTATTGAGTTTCATCACTTGGCCTTCTCTTCCTATCGAAAGTCCCTTCGGTTTCTCAACATAGATGTCTTCACTTAACTCACCTTGGAGAAACGCAGTAATAGCATCCATTTGTTGAATTTGAAGATTGTACTTCGCTGATAATGCTATCAAATATCGAATAGAAGAGTACCTCACGACAGGTGAATAGGTTTCTTCATAATCAATACCTCTCTTCTGTGTAAAACCTTTCACCACTAATCGAGCCTTGTACCGTACAACATCATTTTCATCCTTCTTCGTCTTGAATACCCATTTTGTCTTAATAATGTTGGCTCCAGCGGGCTTGTCTACACTTTTCCAGGTATCATTTTCTTCAAATGACCTCATTTCACACTGCATTGCTTCTATCCATTTTTCTTTGTCACTTCTGGATAAAGCATCTTCCAAATCTTCAGGATCTTCAAAATCATTTACCTTCTCAACGTTGTATACAACCTTACGCAACTTTGAGATTCTTTCGCTTCGGCGGTTCATGATAGATTCTGGAGCTTCTTGTAATTGTGTCGTAACGTCATCTTCCTCCTCATTCTCCAAATTGGGATAAGAATCTGCTGTCGAAGGAAAATAATGATCAACTGGTGACGTTGTCGAAAGTACATCTTCTTCGTTATCCCCCACTACGTCATCAGCTTCTAGATTTGATAAAGGTAACTCAACATCGCTATTCACAGCTAGAATTTCCTGGTTCTTGATTGGATTAACCCCCACTACAGCAGTATACGTTGGAACTTGCTTGGTATTTTCATTTTTCATGTTCTTATAGTGAAAATTGTCTTCATGAAAAACTACATCACGGCTTATAAAAACATCCTTCTTTTGTAAACTGTAGAGACGATACCCTTTTGAAGTACTTGAATAGCCAATGAAAATGCATTTTTCAGACTTCGAATCTAGCTTACGACGTTTTTGTTTGGGAATGTGTGACATCGCTGTGCAACCAAATACACGAAAACAACTAACATCTGGTTTACGATTACTCCATAACTCTTCAGGCGTTTTTTCAAGCTTTCTATGAGGCGAACGGTTAACTATGTAGCTAGCACAATTAATTGCTTCAGCCCAAAAAAATTTTGGCATATTAGCGTCACACAACATAGCTCGAGCCTTTTCCATAAGTGTTCGGTTCATCCTTTCTGATAAACCGTTTTGTTCTGGAGTATAGGGTACTGTTGTTTGATGAACAATGCCGGACTTTTTCAACTCGAGTTCCATAGCTTTGTTCGTAAATTCTTTGCCGTTGTCCGTTCTTAAAATTTTTATTTTTGAATCTTGTTGATTCTCGACTTCGGCCTTGAATTCACGAAAGCAATTCAATATATCATCTTTGGTCTTCATGAAGTATACAAATACTTTTCGCGTGAAATCATCTATAAAAGTAACGAAATATCTACTTCCCTTAATAGATTTCACTTCCATGGGACCACACACGTCTGAGTGGATTATATGAAGAACTTTTGATGACCTTGACCCCTCTGATGGAAAACTGTTCCGGTGCTGCTTTCCTTCGGCACATGACTGACAAGTCGAAAGAGAATCCAGGTTGGAATCAATACCCTTAACTAAGCCTCGTGTAAGTATCTTCATATTTTCTTGGCCCAAGTGACCAAATCTTCGATGCCAAATATTGTCCAGGTTACTTTTAGCAACGAAAGCCGTCTGATCTGTGGCAATATCCAACTTGTACAACCCATTTGAAGATTTACCCTTTGCTATGACTTCTTTCGAAGAATTCATGACACGACATCCATCTTTGTCAAAAATGACGACATTCCCATGATCCACAATCTTCTTTATGGATAGCAAGTTGACTTCCAATTCGGGGACATAGAGAACATCATGAACTACGATATCACACCTTCCTTTGGGAGTTAGAACTGCCAACGATATGTCACCTTTATTAATAGCTTCCATTGTCATGTTATTCGCTGTCTTGATTTCACCCTTGAATGGCTTAAGTTCTTTGAAAAAATTTTTGTTAGACGTCATATGGTCGGTTGCACCGCTATCAAAACACCATTCATGATTACTGGACTCTGCTTGAAACGCTGCAAACATTGAACCACCTTTTCCTGGGTTGAAATCTTGCCCTTCAACTTAGATGGACAATCTGAAGCAAAATGTCCAACGCCATCACAGTTAAAGCAACGAGATTTAGTTTTTTTGTTATGCTTGGGTTTCATTTTCTTATGAAAATTCGAAAAATTTCCTCTATTTGACATAAGCGCACTGTTAGATGATGTCGGATTAAATTTAACATCTTGCAGCAATTTCATTTTGATGGAATCTGCTGTTATTTGCTTTCCACTGCAACCGATGCTCATGATCATGGGCTTATATTCATCAGGAAGACCCTTCAGCAGTAAACTTCCAACCCATTCATCGTTTACTGCGAATCCAATTTCGTTCAACTTCTGGGCTGTTGAAATGATTTGACTTACATAATCTTCTACTGAGGAACATTCTACCAGGACCACAGAGCATAATTTTTGAAGCAAACCAATACGCCGGTCCAAGCCTGAGTCTTGAAAAAGATTTTGCAATGATGTCCAAACATCTTTGGAAGTTGTTGCGTTCCTAACATGAACGTATAGACTCTTGTCGATAGCTAAGATCATCTTACAACGAGCAATCTTGTCCTTAGCAACATCCAACTCTTCGCCTGGAACATTCTCGATACATTTCCAAGTATCTTCAAGCTCTAATTGGGTTTTCATCGCAAAGCTCCATGTTGACCAATTTTCTGAACCAGTCAGCTTCTCCATTTGATGGATTCCCAAATTCTGTGAAAAAGACATTTTTCTTTTAAAGCAATTTCTGTAATTATATTTTCAATCCGTTATTGGTCTGGGCCCATAACCTTTTAGCAAAGTAAAATGAAACGACTGGATTCGAACAGAATAAACAGAAGAATAATAATTTATTGAAACATATTTTCTTTAGACATTAATATCGAAACTAGATTACTTCGAAATTTTGGTCGCAAGTATAAACTTAACAAGTGTTTCAACAAAAACAAAATTATTTCAAAACGTAATCAAAAATGCTGTTTTATTGTCAACGTAAGCGTCTGGAAGAAATGTTTTTTCATCCAAAAGAATTGGCTTGATAAACTTCAAGTGTTTGTGCAAGGAAAGGTTCACAGAAAATACCTTATCGAACTTTTGGACAGTGCACTCAGCATTTTTTTAATAATAAGCGCACACATCAAGGGGTTATGAATACCCTCATAATGTTATAGAATACATTGCGAACATTGAGGAAAATAGGAGAGGATTTAATAAAAGACATCAATGCACGTTGCTTTTGAATTTTTGTGAATCGTAATGCAAGGGAAAAACAGGGTCAGGTAGAGCATTCCACATTCGGGTTGTGCAACTAAGATAAGAATCTCTATAATTGACTGTACGCCCGGAGTTGGGCTCAAGGTAAAACTGGTGAGCATTCCTAGCGAGGCGGGTATTGCGGATAATAATAATAATAATAATAAATTGATTCAGTGAAGGATTGCAACTGGCTACTTCACTAGAGCACTCCTTGTAATAAAAGCAATAAAAGAGAGTGAGACAGGTAAAGTTTCGACGATGTTCAAGAGAATCAATCAATTCTACAATTGAACTATCACCTATCAATTTTAACGCTCTATTTTGTACCCTATCAAGTAGGCGCAAAGATGTTTGAGGAGCACTTGGCCAGATAAGGGAGTTATACTCTAGTTTTGGGTGGATGAAGGCCTTTTAAATTGAAGCCAGAGATCGGAAGGGGTGAAGAACTTACTGCATCGTTTCAAAAAGCTGAAGCATTCAGCAGCGTTTTTGGCGACTTCAAATATGTGGTGTCATTCCAACGAAGATCATCGTTTACACATATACCGACTACTGACAGTTTTTCGGTTTTTTGGATGCAGGTACCATTCATGGATAATGGCAATTGGGGAATGTTAAGCTTTAACGAGAAGAGACAGCATTGAGTTTTCGAAGCATGGAATTCTACTCGTCTTAATGTAAGCATCTGCTTAGTCTTGCGTTTTATTTTTCAAGGTATAAATGTCTAATAATTTGCAAGGAGGACAATGCCTCTAGGCACGAGTATATAAAGGGTTTTCCAATAGGTATGATATGATTTCGCAATGGCGTTTCGGCCATTTGTAGTAGGTCATGATCTGTCATTTGTTTTTTATTGCATTCAGAAGCTTTTACAATTTCACCATTGGACCACCGTAAGCGTCGTGAGTTTTCTGATTTTGCCTTAGAAAAACTTGAAACCGACAACGATTTTTAAGAAAATTATCTTTTCCGATGAGGCTCACTTTCATTTGACTGGTGCGGTAAATAAACAAAACTGTCAATTCTGGTGCGATGACAATCCACAAAATGTTCACGAAAAACCTAAATTGACAGTTTGGTGTTGTTTTGGGCTGGTGGAATCATCGGTTCTTACTTCTTTCAAAATGGAGACCGGTATAGATCGACGATAACCAACTTTTTATGACCAAAATTGGAAGAAGTTGATCTTGACAACATTTGTTTTTAACAAGAAGGGGCTATGTGCCAAACAGCAAATGTATCAATTGAATTAATGCGAGAAACATTTAGAGATTTGATTATTTCAAGATATGGTAATATTGAATGACCTCCAAGAAGTTGCGATTTAACACCATTAGGCTATTTTTTGTGGGGTTATTTGAAGTCATTGCTCTTTCAGGATAAACCAGATTCTCTTCAAGCTCTACAAGTCATTATTTAACGTGCCATTCATGTATACGACTTGATTTAGTGGGAAAAGTGTTCGAAAATTGGGTTTATCGAATTTGTAGCAGCAGACGAAGTTGTGGTGGCCATTTGAATGCCGTTTTATTTAAAACTTAATTTTATTGATTGAACTGTACATTAAATAAAAAATATTTGAATTTCCTTAACAACAAGTATGGTTTCTTTAAAAAAGAAATCATATCACTCTTATTAGAAAACCCTTTATATACTATAGATATACTCGTATAGAAAGATTTTTGTCAATAGATGATTCACATTTACTGCAATCACTTTAAAAGCTTCCATCTTCTTAATTTTTATCAACCATTTTTTTATGATATTGGTTATGAAATTACGAAATAAAAACATATATGATATTCTAAATGAATTCCTTAAATTCTTTCTAATTTCTTAAAAAAAAGAAAAAGAATCCTCCAATAAGCCTGATCATGCCTAACTTTTCCAAAGCCCAGTTTGTCCATTAACTTAGACTTTACAGTCAGATAAACCATTTTCTGATCTCCTGAAAGCCATAATTTAATTGAAATAATTACTTAAACAAATGATAAAGTTCAAGCCATGCAATCAATCCAGAATACCACATCCATAATATACTCATATATTCTTCTCATTATCTAAGTATCAGCACAATCAAAGCAAATATCTTCGACACATTCATTCATATTTTCCTTCTTTTTCTTTAACAAAGAACTACATCCCCGCAAACATTTCTTACACCTTTTTCTTTAGTACTCTTTATAACTCATCTCAGGTCACAATTGTAATTTTAAAAAATTTCAACAAAAGCTAGAGAAAAAAAACACTTAACATCATCGCCTTTTGTTGAGAAAGGTATATTTATTTGGTTGAATTTTAACTTGTTTATCAGAACATCCTTTAAGCTAACAAAACTGTTTTTTTTTATGTATTTGAACTGTTTTTTACTACCTCCCAGACCAAAGAGATTTTTCACTTCCATTTGAGCAATAGAATGGCATGGAGAAGCTATGAACATTGAACAATCAAAGTTTAATACGAATGATACACAAACTTGAAACACACAATTTGTGAATAAGAAAAGGGTTGAGATTTAAAGCTCTTCACACATACACAAAAGCACACAGTCGAACTTCATCATCGCCCTCGTTATCATCATGATTGCTATTACAAGAGTCGTTAAGCAGCTCTTCACAATGCTTTCTCATGTTTGAATCGATGCAATTAATGACATCACTGTATAGCGCAATATTCTATACAGCCTACAGGCTGCCTTATATAAATTACTTTTTGTGCGCGTGCAATTTTTTGATAGTTTTATTTTTAGGGAAGTTCTCATTAAATATTTTGTCACGTTTCGAGGAATGGAGGGATCTACGATTTTCAATGGAATGGTTAGAAAGAACTATAGAAAACTGAAATCGCATTGAATTGTCCTGGGATTGGCCCAGTACCTCGAATATATGCACAAGGATTAAACCAGTGAACATCAAAGCTATATCATGACCACATTTGCTGATAATACTGCATAATTGGCTCCAGATAAATCCGTTAAGAAGGCTACACAAAAATCATAAGATGCAGTCAAAAAAATTGATTTAGACAAAGAAAATTAATGCTGAGTCCATCCAAAAGTTCCAAAGCAAAGTCGTTCGTGTATCGACCTTCAAGTTTTGTAATTATATTTGTATGTATTAAATTACCCTAATGTGAACTATAAATTCAATTGAAAATAAAAATTATTTGTCGGACTTTCCTAAACTTGTTCCTAATATACAGCTTGTTTTAGTGCGGTAAGAATCCCTCACAACTCGGTACCGATTGTTACTGAGTGTCTTTTCAAGATTTTCATCAGATAGCTTAAAACAAAAAAATTTGACCCAGCTATGTAGTAGACAGCTCTAAAATAGTTATCTTTTAAGCTCAAAAGATCCTGGGCCAGAACAGAACGGTACCCATATGCATGTTAAAATAAAGATACTGATCTAGTCAGTAGCCAGGATATGTGACTTTAACTCACTTGGCAGAGGGTGGTTCTTTTGGCCAGATCCAAATATGTAGGTTTCAAACACAATTGTTATCAGACTCTACCATGAAAATGCTAAGCGAAATATACAGGGTGATTCGCATAAAGTGTGACAAAAAGATAGGGTGTGTAGGTTGGACCTAGACAAGCAAAAAATCGTATGAGAGGGGGGTCCATTTAAGAAAAAAATCACTAAAAATGGAAAAAAAATTATTTCAAAATAACGGTAATACCTACAGAGTCGTGCTATAGCATTTTGAAAAGCCATAAACTTATACATTAATTTAAATTGTTGTTCAAATAAATAGTTTTTGAAATATTATTTTCAAAGTCAAAATTTTAAACCACTTTTTTTCCAAATTTTACGTAATTAAGTAGTATTTTTAAAAAACGACTTTTTTCAAATTTTTTTTTTTTTAAGTTTTTTTTTCGTTATTGGATTCTTAAGTGAACTTACGAATAAAGGATGAATTTTCTCTTTACTTTTTTTATTGAGAATTCACTTAAAAATCCAATAACGAAAAAAAAAATTGAAAAAAGTCGTTTTTGTAATTTTTGGTTTTCTCAAAAACTGCAGGTTATTTTGACATCCGGTTTTTTGTGTTTGATCAAAAATAAATAAGAGCATTGAAAATAAGCCAGAAAAATACTACTTAATAAAGTAAAATTTGGAAAAAAGGTGGTTTTAAAAACAAAAATTATGATTTTTTTTTTTAAATTTTGACTTTGAAATTTTCAAAAATATTTCAAAAACTATTTATTCGAACAACTTATTTTTAAATTTAAATTAATGTATAAGTTTTTGGCTTTTCAAAATGCTATAACACGACTCTGTAGGTACTACCGTTATTTTTAAATAATTTTTTTTCCATTTTTAGTGACTTTTTTCTTAAATTGCCCCTCCTGCCTAAACGGGGGAAAAAGGTAGGTCCAACCTACACACCCTATCTTTTTGTCACACCTTATGCGAATCACCCTGTATATATGTAGAAGTGATTTACTGATGCCGTATATGAAAAACTTGTGACAAAGGGCGTGTATCGAAGGCCCTCTGCAAGCTCGTTCTGGGATTTTTAACTTTGTCATGCTAAATTACATTAACATTTGCTGTCATACGAAGTATCTTCATCTTTAAATTTTCCTGAAGTTAGATGCCTCTATCAATTTTTAGTCAAACATTTCTTTACGAATTTATTGATGATTTCGATTTTATTTATTAACAATGCTACTTACTTACGCTGAGCCTCATCTAACATTTATCGACAATAGTGTTGATTACTTGTTTTGACCTTAAGTCGGCTGAGTGTAACTTCAAACAAACCTAGGAACGGTTTTCGCAACTAACTTACAATGTGTTTTCGAAAACAAACTCTTCGAGCCGGTGTGTTCGTTGGTGTCCATCAACTCTACATGTCCCTTGAATGCTTTCCCCGCACATCGTTTTCATGAATAAATCAAAAACCACTAGGTGTATTCGTCAATGGAAACGAACAAGGGTTTTCTTATTCTGCAGTTCTCAGTAAGAGTGGGATGACCAGGGTTTCATAAATTGTACCTTAGTGTGATTTTCGCACTGACGTTATTTTCCATGTTTATAGCTGACCCTAGGTCGAAGAGTTTCTGTGCTTCCTCGAAATTTTCTCGTCCGTTTTCACTTTTGTCTTAATTGTTGATGCTGTCTGTCTTTGTCCGACGATAACATGTTCTTTACTTTGCTTTCATCAGCCATTAGACCCATCCTAGTAGCGTGGTTCCTCCAAAATAAACCAGCAGAGTCGATAGCTTTGCAGTGATGACAAAACTATGACTATGGCTTTGCACAGCACCCTTAAATCGATAAACAGATGGAAATTATCGATGGATATTCAGGTTTTTTCAAAACATCTGCCGCAATGTATAGATTTGGTTGACTATAGGTGTTACGGGTCTAAAACCGCTTGATAGGGACCTATAACATTTTTTAGTTGAGATTTCAGACTTTAAGATATTACGGCAGATATGATTCAAGCCGTTACAGTAGTTATTCCTTTTAAGGACTCACTTTGATCGATCCGGGTAAAAGGTTCTGAGCTTTTCAATTCAACTGTTTAATGAAAGTCAGTAAATTTTTTTTTTTTTTGAGGTTTCTAAAATACCAGCTGGAGCACTCAGACATAAATACAACTGCAACTTTCTATTTGTTATAGCTTTCCAGATGTTCGGAGAAAAGCCAAAAGACGCTGTCATGATAAGGAGCCTAAGTTACCAGCTCTCACCATGTCTGCGCCGAATATCTGTAATCTTATGCGAGAAAAAACAGGACATTCACCAGAGGAAGTGCTCTACGGTTTCCTCATCTTCTCCACAAGATTCTCAGAGTGTGGTATCACTTAAGCCTAACACATTTAAATGCTTGGCAAAAGAGAAGTGCCCGCTGGCAACGCCCATAAGCTTTCTACAGTATTTTCTGCTATGAGCTAGCAAAAATGTTGCAGTCTTCTTACTAACGTTGGGGAGCATACGCTTGGTTTGTCTGCATCCAATGGAGGCATGCCATCTACGGATGTGCTCTTCACAGATCCAATCGTTGATTGAAGCCCTCACTGAGGACGCTGGCAGATCTAGCGACGGTTCAGGTCCTGAGATCCCTGCATAGCAAGTTCATCAGCGATCTCATTTCCATAGCTATGCCGTAATGGCCCGGAACCCAAATGAAACTCAAGGAATTCAATCTTCCGATCGCATTCAGAGAGCTCTTGCATTCTTGGATCACTTTCGACGTGGTTAGAGGGGTGAGAAGGGCCTTAAGCACAGCTTGGCTGTCGCTGCAAACAAAGATACTTCTCCGCGTCCATCCATTGTTCGTTATGTGGCTCAAGGCCATCAGGATAGCATAAGCCTCCGCTTGGAAAACGGTTGCGTATGATCCTAAAGATGAGTTCAGTCGTATGTCGTCGTTCTCAACAAAGGCACCAGCACCAGAACCTTCGTCGTTTTTCGAGCCATCTGTGAAGATACGATAACAGTTCTTTCCAGGCTCAGATTCTGGAGTGAACCAGTCCTGAACCGAAGGAAAGTTGACTGAGTAATTTTGACGCAGTTTGAGCCTTGGGATCATCGTGTCAGACGGCATATTCATTAGACGTGAGTCAAAAGATATGCTGCTTGCGAGTTCCTCAAGGCTCCAGTGCAAATTGTGCCAGAGACCACATCGCTTTAAACGAGAAAGGGTCTTGAGAGTACACCCCATGATGTAGGTATCAAGGGGAGGAAGACTCAGCAGTGCGTCGAGAGCAGCTCCCGGTGTGGTGGGGAAGGCCCCAGTAACACCAAGACAAACTGTTCTTTGAAGTTTGGCAAACGAGGCAATAACGTATTTACGCGAGAGCTTATTCCACCAAACAACTGACGCATAGGAGATGATCGGTCTTATCATAGCCGTATAGATCCAAGGAACCCTTTTCGGTGAAAGACCCCATGTCTTGCCAGTAGGTTACTTGTCAATTCATCTCCAAAAGTCTTGAAAAGCACGGCGGCGTCAAGGGAATCTATTAACAATTAACAGCTATAAAATTGATCTACATACATATTTGCTTTTAAGGTTAAGAATACTTCACAAACCTCTCTTAAAAGCGATGACAACTAGTTACGAAAGTTTTGTGGTAGCTGATTGTTCTTATGTAAAAAATTTTATAATTAATAAAATATTAGAGAATTATCCTTTCAAACCGATTCATAAGCTGAACTAATAGCTCAAATATTAGTAAAACAAAATTTATGAAATGAGACCCTATGCTCTGTAGGCTCAGACTTGAAGTTTTATTGCGATGGTCTTAACGATAGGCTCTTATACATACTAGAATGCAAGGTCAACAGAGTATTTAAGTAAAAATAAATAAAAAAAGATATAAATGCATAATTGGTATTACTTATTGATTAAAACATCGATTTAATAGATTTAAATATTTATACATATGTCATTAATTTATGTATGTAATAATATTTAAAAACTTTGTATTATCGAAAACTTTTCTAATAAAATAACTCCGCATCTCATTTTGTAAGCTTACTTTTGGTAGGAATCAAGGGAGTTTTTCTATATTAACTGAATTTAATTGAAAGATTGAGAACCGTGATTCTGTCAATGCAAATATCGAAAGAAATGATAGTCACATAGATTTCTTTTAAATAAAGGGTGTTTTTTAGACCTGTGGTTTTCAAGAAGAAATATTCAAGCAAAATATTAATTTCCAAGGTATCAATCACCTCGAACTTATCTGCGTAGACAAACGACTTCACATATGTCCACAACAAAAAAATAGTCCAGTTTTGTCAAGTCGCCCGATCTCGGAGGTAGCTTAAAAGTTCAAAACTCGAAATATGTAAAAATCAGAACGTATGCAGTATCCAGAAAAGACAGGTCGCGTGACTTCAATTCTTCCGCGATTAAACGGCAAATCCGCCTGAGCATAAATCAAGGACAGCTGTCAAAAAGAAAAACCAATGGCAAGTTGAAGACCTCACTTCTTTAAAAAAGAAGACACTTTTTAATTGAATCTCTGTGATTTTCCATGCATCGTAACTATCACCCAGTCTACCTCTCAAAAAGAGGTAAGAAGTTCATGAATCAGAAAAAACAAAAATTTGTTAATTTTGTGGGCAAATAGCTGATTTAGCATTGACAATATCAAATACAATGTCATTGAAACATCAGTACAACGAAGGAAATCCTTAAAATACTTAGTCAAGATAGTGTACCTTTTGAGTATGACTTCATCGCTGCTAAAGTAAAGTACTATAATAATTGTTGTACTCACTTTTTTAAATCAGCCCAATTACAAACTGCAATAACCCTCTTTAACTCTTAAAGAAAATGGATAATGGATATTAAAGCAACAAAGCAGTTTTTTTATATAGAAAATCACATAGATTCGACTGTATCGTCGAAAATTAAAAACTTTTGCTCTTTAAATAATAATCAAAGATCTATAAATTTTGTCATCAGTAAGTTCAGTTGAACTTCTGTCAAATAAACAGATGCTGAACAAACATCAAATTAAAATAATTAATCATTTGATTTCTACTAAAAATCTCAGTCATTTAAGTGGAATAGAAATCTCTTAACTTATTTATTATTCTGTGTACAGCTTTTTTGCAGACATAGTTATTTTCTTTAAATGGAGATATTTGCTATATAGCACATTCAATTTAATTCATTTCCCCATCCACTACCAACATAAATGCTTCTTTGCCAAAGAAACACTATTAAAACCATTTGGAATGACTATATCCGTTCTAAATGTGTGCTGGATCAAAGCAAAAGTAAACTAAATTACTTTGCTAGGCCAACTGAATCGATTTTTTTTTTCATTCAATCGGAAAAATGTTAATTGCATTAGGAAAACACAATTGGAATTGTTCCACAAATCTACAAGGCACATTGATGACGATGGTAAGTAGCAGAAAATAATACTCGCACAAATTACTTCTTGAAGCCTTTCATACAAATCAAGCAGTTTTCACTCGCATCCACAACAGACAAACACACACACGTACACATAAACACATACATGAACATTATTAGAACTTTCTCCCACCTCAACACAACACAAGCTACTCGTTTCAACCAAAAGAACCATGAACCAGTTTCCTTCTCAAATATTTTCCCTTTTAACAGTAGAGAAGGGGCTGCTTAGCGAATATAGTACTTTTACTAGTATACGACAAACACCATCATTTGGGTGATGGCCACATGACAAACAGTTACATAAATTTAAAACCCTTATATTTATTTTGAGAACCAATAAACGTCCTCGAACTGATATGCATAGGATAGTAAGTTAGATTAGGATTTTTGATATCAAATGAAAATAGTATTACCTTCAATCTGATGTCTTACATAATTCCTTTTTTTGAAAGATATCCAACTACTAATAACAAATTTTGTGCCTTTTTTATAGACTGAATCGAATATTCCAGAGTGCCTTCATGTGTAAGAATAAGAATACGTTAGGAATGAGCAAAATCAAACTATATAATTAACTTAACAAAAATGTAAGCTTTCGAGATGTCATGACCTCTGTTTGGTTCTTAAGGACGCTTCATGAGAAAAACAATATACACACATAGGTACACAAGCAAATCTATTGTATGTACATATTATATCAGTCATGTAAGTGAGAACCCTTCTGACGACTTCTGTAGGATTGAGAACAAACAAATCCTGTTAAAATAGGTTGTCATTTGCCACTTAGAAAAACATTTTTCTTCACCTTAGTTGGGTTAAAATATTAATTTTTAATTGAAGAAACAATCTAAACTTTCCTTGTTGATAATAATTTCAAATAACTGAAAGCAACCTCATCCTTGTTGAGTAAAAACACCAAGAATAATTAGCAGAGGAAATAAGAAACAAAGCTTATTTGCTGCGAAAATAATCTACATTTATCGTTGAAGCAAATGTGAAGATATCAATCACCTTTAATGGTGTTTTAACGTTGATTGAGAGAAACAGAATATTATATTGCCTTAGATGTAACACATAATGGAGTATCTTATTCACGTACCTTAATTGTAGGTACCTATATTTATCTTTATTTTTTAATAAGAGATGACAATGGAATTCGAAGCTGTGGAGTCTTTTTTGGGTGCAAAGTGATTCGTTAAAAACATTGGGACAGGTAAGTGGGATGTGATAAATTCAAATGAAAAGATGAAAAAAGGGAGCTAAAAAAAAATTGTTATAAATTCAAAAAGTGGCATTTTAGAACAACCTCTACAAGAAAGTATGCCATAAATTTTTGGAAGAATGTAAAGCTATTTGCTAACATTTTTCTAGAATATTTAAGAATTAAGATTTCTATTTCGATAGTTTTTTCACAAGGAAATTTGTACGCATTATATGTAATTTATGACCAAATCTAGTCATTATTTTTTCACCTGGTAATATGGTCATTTTTTCATTACATTTGATTGCTTCTTAGCGTTAAGAAGGCAGTTGAGAAGCAAAACTCCTTCTAGAAAAACTAAGGTTACCCTTTATAAGACCTTGATCATTCCAGTCCTGCCATATCGAAAACCTTTAGTCGTTTCGAAAGAGAAATACTCCGAATGATATTTGGTCCCGTATGCGAAGACAATGTGTGGGGAGGATGATGAATTGTACCGCTACATGGGCAAAGCTAGAAGAGTACGCATCGTGAGACTACGATGGTTGGGACGTGTAGTGCAGATGGACATCAACGCTTCGGCTCGTCGGGTTTTCGAAAGTAGATCAGTGGTACATTCTCCCTTCCAACTAATCTGCAGCTGCGTTGAAAATTTCGGCGGCCAATGCATAGCTATGCAATTTTATTTGATTCCAGCTTACATATGGCAGGCAACCTTAACTTAAAAGCAACTACCTCTGTGTAAGCTTGATGCTCTTTATGGGGTTGGTTCAATGTTTGCCACTTGGGCACGATTTTCTAACCTTTTGGTACAACTTTCAAAACTGATTCATATCATGATATCTCTCTATTTACCCAAACAAGCGCTTCTTATGCTGCTTTTTCGGTTTGAGAACTATGTTTTTTCCCCTTCTTTTCTCATTCTTCATCGATTTTGGTGATTTTACGCTAAGTGTGGTTATTTTTATTCCCATCTTTGACACATTTTCTTTGTGAAGAACATATTTTTATATGACACTTTCGCAAATTCAAATAGGCCCATGTTGACCACACGTCTCCTTCTGAATTGTCATATGACCAGAATAGTCACTTTCGTGTTATATTCATTTTCATAACATTATTTATATTATAAAACAAAATTTTTTTTTTTTTTTGGCGAGTGATCTCCTAAAAATCAAGTGTACAAGTTTTTTTTTTAAATATGTAACCATGTTATCATTATAAAAGTAGCCGAGCGAGATACTTTTACTGACGTATTTTTTTTAGTTTAGCACTGTGACACAGAAAATATTGGCTGACGATATTTAAGCAAGGTGACATAATTCAAAATGTACGAATATTGAATTGTTCAACTTTGCTAAGGCATGATAAAGCCATATTCTAAAATATAACCATACGCCACATGGCCTCATGCCATGCTTACATGATGTGGCCGCAACACCTGCCTCGTTAGAAATGCTCATCAGCCTTACCTTGAGTCCAACTTTGGACGAACAGTCAATTATACAGACTCATACTTTAGTCGCACTACCAGTATGTGGAATGATCTACATGTCTCGATTTTTTCCCAACATTACGATTCGCAAAAACGCAAAAGCGACGTGCATCGGTGTGTCAATTAATCCTCACCTCTTTTCTAAAATGCTGATCAGTGTTTTATAACATCATACATTAGGTATAAGGTTATTCATAACCGTTTGATGTGTGTGCTAATTATAAAAAAAGGAAGAAAAAAAGAGCACATTGCAGGGAAATCGCGAAAAGGTAAGACTTTTTCTTAGGTGGTGCAATCAAGACCTTAACAGACTTACAGTCCATAACTGGAGAAAGCTCCCCCGAAATAGAAACTGTTGGCGAAAGATGTTGGCGAAAAATGTTGTCGAAAGATGTTGGCGAGGTTCTGGTTCGCCTTGAACTGTAATGCTCACCTAAGGTGCCAGTTACGGCGACCAGGAAAACGATTCAGGAAAAATTTTCAAATGCTTTAATCACTACGTTTTCGTTAGAATTTTATAACGAGTCTTAAACCAATCGATGGTAAATAACCCAGAGAGCTTTTTTGCCAAGAAAATATTCAATCGAAAAAATATTTTCCGGTAAAATTGTATTTTTCCACTTTCCTGGTGAATTGAATCAACAAAATAGAAAAATACAATTTTAACAGAAAATATTTGTTCCATTATACGTTTTCTGGGCACAAAAAATACTTTGAGTGATTTACAACCGATTGGTATAACATTTTTTGATGAATTGTAACGAAATAATAGTTATTATTCCATTTGAAAACTTTTTCTGATTTTCCCGATCGCTTTAACTTGCCCCATAGTCAGAAAATGGAAATGGGAGACCTAGGTTTTCGTATTATATAACATCCCAAAGTACTCTACTAAATTTTAAACAGAAATGATCTAGGACCTGAGAAATGACATAGGCTATATTTCCTACCCATATTTTCTCGGGAGCGGAAACGGGAACAGAAATATGACGAAGAACTTATAAAATACTAGAATAATTTAATAATTTTCTTTTTTTTTTTCAGATGCGTTCTTCAAGGGAATTCGACATGAACGGGAACATAACCGGAAACTTAGAAAATATCGGACCGATTTCACTGTTAGAGTGCTTCAAAGCCAAGACACATAAGGGTGTCGCGTCACTTCGACCTCACGTGGACCTCACGTTACATGAGAAATCCTCAAAGCACCCTACTGTCATTCATTCGTCTGAGCTTGTGCAAAATTAAGAAAATATATCGACTGAAATATCGAACGACCATCGTCAGTAATCAGTAACTATCGATAGCACAAATAGATTTTTAAATAGTTTTTCTTTTGAATTAAGTATGTATTATTGAAAACTACCCCGATTGCTAATTTGTTGATGAATGAGGAGCTTAGTGAAATAGGTAATGTAATCAATTGAGCTTAGTATAATGTGCGAAGTTGCATTTCCATACTGTGTTATCGTATGATATCTAGTTTGTGATAATCTTTGCTGTTTGAAACCCCTATCGATTTTTCCACATACTGCCACTCATATATCGAAAATCTATCGAAATCTACAGTATGAAAAATATTACATAAAGTATAAGTCGATTTTTAAGACTTCTCTACAAAATCATAGCAAAATGCTTCCACAGCACCTACGTTGAATAATCTATATATAAAAATAAGTCGGGTTTTCCTTCCTGACTCTATAACACCAGAACGCACGAACCGATTTCCGCGGTTTTGCATTCGTTGGAAAGGTCTCGAGGTCCGTGAGGTTTATAACAAAGAAAATTTCAGAAAAATTTCAAGAGAAAAGCTGGAAGGGAGAATCATTTTTCAAATACATACATTCAACTCTGATCAGTTATTAAATTAGTTAACTCAGTTTCATGTGACACACGATCTTTCAATGTAAAATTGTGAATGCAAATAACCGATGAAATCTACAATGAAGGATTAATTCTGATTGAGGATCAATGCTTGACTATTGCAAACAAGCAACTGATTGAAATAGGAATGTTTGCGCCGAATCGATCGATGCATGATGCATTAAATCAAGAATTAAATCGAGAGCTGCAATACAATGTTGATACATTGCAGGAATTCGTTCGAAATAATGTGCCGTTGCTGAATGAACAGCAAAAACAATTAAACGAAACATTAATGCAAGCGGTGAACAATAATACTGGTGGTCTATTCTTCCCGGAGGAGCAGGCAAAATATTTGTCGTTTCATTGACTTTAGCCACTTTCCCAAAGCCGGTAAGCCCTCTCACACTGAACCCAAAGATTTCAGACCAATAAGCCTATCCTCCTTTCTACTTAAGACTCTAGAAAGAATTATAGAAACGCATATCCGAACAAAACTGAATAACAATGTGATCTCTACAGCCCAACATGCATATATAAAGGGCAAATCAGTTGAGACTGCACTTCATGAAGTAGTCGGAACCATTGAACAGTCAATCCAATATAAAGAGTACACGTTGGCTGCATTCCTCGATATAGAAGGGGCCTTCAACAACGTTGAATACAATGCTATTCGCATGGCATTAAGTTCCATAAATATCGAGCCAACGCTATCAAACTGGATCGACTCCATGCTCCAAACGAGAATAGTAAAACCAGAAATGGGTGAAAGTACCCTAAAAGTAAAAACTTGTAGAGGTACACCTCAAGGAGGAGTGTTATCCCCGCTACTCTGGCTCCTAGTAGTTAACCAAATCCTGGTTAAACTCGACAGGAGCAGAATAAAAGCAGTAGCCTATGCCGATGACATCGTCATCATGACTTCGGGAAAATTCACAACCACCCTTTGTGAACTTCTTCAGACAGCTCTAAACAAGCTCACCAGCTGGGCGAAAAACTGTGGGCTAAACGTCAACCCTACAAAAACAGAACTTGTTCTGTTTACGAGAAAACGTAACATTCCAGATATACTTCCTCCCTCCATTAATGGAATACCAATAAACTTATCTGGTACGGCAAAATATCTCGGAACTGTCCTTGATCGTAAACTTAACTGGAAAGAAAATTTAAAAGAAAGAGAAAGGAAAGCTCAAATCGCTTTCTACACTTGTAGTAGAATTTTTGGGAAAAAATGGGGACCTGGTCCCAAAACCATTCACTGGATGTATACATCCATAATAAGACCAATCCTCACATATGCCTGTCTAGTCTGGTGGCCATCATTAGAGAAGGCTTCAAACCTTAAGACCATGACCAAAATCCAAAGGCTTGCATGTATTGGTTCAACCAGTGCCATGAGAACAACACCAACTGCAGCTCTGGAAACCTTCCTATCGCTAGCCCCCCTAGATCTCTTTACTAAGGAGATGGCGGCCAAAAGCGCACTGCGACTCAAACAATGCAACAATTGGAAAACAGGCATATCAGGCCATAGAACCATCATGAACCATACAGATATAGACATCCAAACAGACTATACCCCCCCGCATATTGATTTCAATCCAGTGGCCCTAACAGTCTTTCCGACTAGAGAAAGCTGGGAGGAAAACAGGGTTATAAAAGAAAATCACATTTCCGTCTTCACAGATGGTTCCAAAACGGACGAAGGGGTAGGATCAGGTATCTTCTCAGACTACCCTAACATGAATAGATCAATAAAGCTTCCCGACTTCTGCAGTGTTTTTCAAGCAGAAGTACTCGCAGTGTGCGAAGCCGCGAAGCACCTTGCTACGCAAAACTTGATCAACAAAAATATTGACTTCTTCATAGACAGCCAGGCGGCCATTAAAGCTATCTCATCCATTATCACAAAATCCAGGCTAGTAGACAGCTGTCGCAGTAACCTTAGACTGCTCAGTGAGACAAACACAGTTAGTTTAACCTGGGTTCCTGGACATCGTGACATTATCGGTAATGAAATGGCGGATAAGCTGGCAAAAATCGGGTCAGCACTCGAATCCAGCGAAGCGAACACTTCAGTTCTAAAGCCACTAGAGCAAGAAAAAAGCAGAATCAAACACAATTTTCTAAAAATCGCCAATGACAGGTGGTCATCTTTAGAAACATGCCGAGTCTCTAGAAACCTTTGGCCAGATATTTCCAAGAAAAAAACAGAATTTCTACTCCAGCTAAGCAGACCTCGGCTCTCTCTGTTGATTGGCATTCTCACGGGTCACAACTCGTTGGGTACCCACATGATGATAATGGGCATTAGCACATCCGACTTATGTAGAGGATGCCAAGATGAGGAGGCAGAGGAGGGATCTTTCCACTTCCTCTGTGAGTGTCCTAGCTTAGCCCACACTCGGAAAAAAACCCTCGGAGAATACTTCTTCGACGAACTGGGCGACATCTCTAACCTCCCACTGAGCAACGTCCTGAAATTTACTCAGGGCTCCAAATGGTTCAGTGGGAGTTCCCTACCACAATAACCATCCACCTCTCCAATCCTCCCATTTCCTCATCCTATGATTTCCCGGGGAGCACAATGGATCCTCGAGATCCGAGTGAGGTGTTGCCACTTGTGGCTGCACCCCCCATTCAACCTAACCTAACCTAACCTAGCCACTATTCGATCAAGATGTGACATAGTTTTGGCGTAAGCATCATCTGAATTGCATTCTGCGCCTAAGTTGGCACTCAATTTAAACACAATTGATACTCCAACCTGCAATATTTCCCGATCCAGTGTTGTTAGCTGTTGGAAATGGAAAAGTTCCATGCGAATTACTCTTACCAACGACTTTTGCCGATTTGTAGACTCTCAATTAGCTCTTATTGAAAATGTTTTCCCTAACATTAGTTCATTAATTCAATCAAAAATCGATGGCGATTTGTTGGCATACAAATCAGTTGATTACATACCAAATCCCGATGATGTAGTAAATTATCCAACGGAGTTGTTGAATTCTCTGGATTTACCAGTATTTCCACCAATAACTTACAACTTAAGGTTCGTTCAGTCATTATGATATTGCGTAATTTGAATTCACCGCGACTTTGCAACGGTACTCGACTTGTGGTGAAGTGAAAAGACTTATGCCGAATTTGATTGAGGCAACCATTTTATTAACGGAAAGTACGCTGGTGAAAATGTATGTATTCCTCGAATACCAATGATTCCGACTGATCTTAGGTTTGACTTCAAACGATTGCAATTTCCGGTTCGCCTTGCGTTCGCAATGACAATTAACAAGTCGCAAGGATAATCGGTTAGTGTTTGCGGGATAAATTTAGAAAAACAATGTTTTTCACATGGGCGTTGCGTGTTTACGAGTTGGGAAACCATCCGCTTTGTTTTGTTAAGGTCAGACCAAAAAACAAAAAATATTGTTTACCATAAAGCACATCAATAAAACGGATAATTTGCGGACACGTTCTACTTAGAGAAGTTCAACTAAATTACAATTCATTTTTGTAAACGAAATGAATTCATTACTGTTATAAAATGAAATAAAATTTTTTCTTTTCAAATATAAATCAAAAAAAACATTTTTCTTCATCTTTTAATCCGCAAACGAAATGTTACAAAAAACGAAGCCATCTGGTGGCGAAACGGAGTTCGCCGGGTTTGCTAGTAATCTAACAAAAGTTAAGTTTTAAACAGCTTTGACAACGGAAATTTAAATATTTGTTTAGTATTTACATCGATTAAATTCAGCTGAGACACACTTCGACATCAATACCAACGTATCGATCATTTGGTTTGAAAATCAATGATTTATTTAAATCGAAATTATTGCTCTTCCCTATTTTAAAAACTGCCAAGAGGGAAATGTCAAAGCGAGCAAAATTCCAGGTTAGCTGAAGCAAGCATTCAAATCGAAGGAGAACACTCTGAGCACTTGTAATTAATTGTATTTGTATAAAATACATAAGAAATTACTAAAAGTGCCCATATTATTGTTTTATTCAAACAAACCTCAAAGCTAATTTTTTTTTTTTTTTTTAATTTTACCCATTTTTATTTTTGTAAGTATCATAAAATGTATGGGTTTTAGAGTGCACTTATTTATGAGTTTTTTTTATTATTGTTTTGTTCATCTGTAAAAAATAAAGAAACTTTTATCAGGCATTTTCTGAAAAAAAATTACCTCAAAGTCAAAACTTTGCTTGGGGAAGAAAATTTGAACATCATTTAAAATTGCAAATCTGGCAGTTCTAAGACTATGGAAGCTCAACTGAAATAAAGAAATAAAGGTTGTTATTTCTTAAAATTAAGTCTAAGATTGGGTCTCTATCATCTGTATTGACAGAGACATCGAATAAAACACAGATCAGGGTATATCAAAGTTAGCCTTTTTGAAATTGTCAAAAAGTGATGTCAAAGTCGAGAAACTGAATTTACTGTCGAACAATTTTTTTCTAAGAATATGAGCACGAATCACATCCCAAAGTATGTAACACGAATTACCGGACACCCTGTATTCATATACTGACGGACGGTCACACAGCTAGTCGTTTTATAAATTTCAAACCCGATAAATTTTAATGGATCCTACCCATTTAAGACCTGGAGGAACCAAAGGCTTATATTTTCAATCTAATTGGGCAATATCTGATAAACTGTTCTTGTACTGCATACATTACATACACGTGGTAAAAGTCTTTCAGAAGTTCCTTGAAAGACGCACATCAAGGGGTTATGACTACCCTTATAATGTTATAGAACACAGTGCGAGCATTTAGGAAAATAGGAGAGGATTTAGAAGGAGACACCGCTGCACGTTGTTTTTGAATCTTTGTGAATTGTAATGCATGGGAAATACAGAGCAAGGAAAAGCATTCCACATTCGGGTGGTGCGACTGAAATACGAATCTCTATACTTGACTGTACGCCCGAAGTTGGGCTCAAGGTAAAACTGATGAGCATTCCTAGCGAGGCGGGTGTTGCGGCTAAATTGTTTCAGGGGAAGAATGCAACTGGCTACTTCACTAGAGCACTGCTTGGTAAAAAAAGCGATAAAAGAGAGTGAGACAGGTAACCTTTCATCGATGTTCAAGAGAATTAATTGATTCTACGATTGAACTATCACCTATCAATTTTAACGCTCTATTTAATACCCTATCAAGGAGGTGCAAAGATGTTTGAGAAGCACCTGAACAGATATGGGAGTTATACTCCAGTTTTGGGCGGATGAAGGCCTTATAAATTGTAGCCAGATCAGAAGGGGTGAAGACTTTCCTGCATCGTCTCAAGAAGCCTAAACATTTATCAGCGTTTTTGGCGACATCAAATATGTGGTCATTCCAACGAAGATCATCGTTTACACACATACCAAGTACTGACAGCTTTTCCGTTTCTTCGATGCAGGTACCATTCATGGATAATGGTAATGGGGGAATGTTAAGCTTCAACGACAAGAAACAGCATTAAGTTTTCCAAGCATTGAATTCTACTCGGTTTTTTTTTACCCCATGTAACAATGCTGTCAAGGTCAGAATTCAATGAGCTTATCATACGCAGCCGTTCCAGTTCCACATCCGAAGAGCAGGGACGTGAATTTAGAAACGAATATGAAAAGCTGAGGGTCGAGTCGTCAGCAAAACAGTTAAGCGGATTAGAAGTTTCAGACAAATCATTGAAAATGAGGAAGAGAGTCGGAGACAAAACGGAGCCCTGGGGCACACACACAGCATTTATTAAGTGGGTATCAGACTTGAAGCCATCCAACACAACTTGTATTGAACGGTCGAAAAGGTAATTTCTAATCCAACGAAGAAGAGACTCGTCGATACCAAAAGCACGCATTTTCGATAAAAAAGTCTAATGCCAAACTCTATCAAATGCTTTAGAAATATCAAGCGCAATAATCTTACTTTCTCCAAAACAATGTAAAGATTGGTTCCACTTTTCGGTGAGATACGCCATCAAATCAAATAAGAAACGCACTACCTGACCGTACTACTCGGGCGCGCTACCTGAGCGCTCTACTAATTTCGAGATTCTTACATATTTTTGAGCATTAGGAAAATGTTAAAAAAAAGAAAATCGATCGGTGCAGGGATTAAAAAAAATGAGCGATGTTTTGAACGAAGGATGGAGGAACCAATTGATGTAAGTTTAGAGAAGAACGCATCTTTATGTGCAGTTAGTTATAATATTAAGACGACCCAGCGTCTCGTCACTGCTTAGCGAAAAAAACATTAAAATTGTTGCAAGTCTTTTAATTTTCACATATCGTTGGAAATCAGTTTTGAGTAAACTAAAACTAAACTCTCTTGGGTCAATGCCTAGGTTTCTAATTGATGTGAGCTTAATAGATAATTGCATTCGAAGCTTATACAACAAATACTTCATAAACAAGTACATATAAAAACTTCAATGGTGGTTATGTAGCAGTTGATTTAAAGTAGAGCCATTGAGTGTCAATTAATAACAAAGTGAATCGCATAAAAGATTTATTCAAGAATATTTTTGTTCAAAAAATACTTTCGGGTTGTGTTCATTTCTGGAAAATTAGTTTTCAAAGTTCAGGTCTAAGAATTTTGCTTTTAGCGCTACCTGAGCGCTCTACTAATTTCGAGATTCTTACATATTTTTGAGCATTAGGAAAATGTTAAAAAAAAGAAAATCGATCGGTGCAGGGATTAAAAAAAAATGAGCGATGTTTTGAACGAAGGATGGAGGAACCAATTGATGTAAGTTTAGAGAAGAACGCATCTTTATGTGCAGTTAGTTATAATATTAAGACGACCCAGCGTCTCGTCACTGCTTAGCGAAAAAAACATTAAAATTGTTGCAAGTCTTTTAATTTTCACATATCGTTGGAAATCAGTTTTGAGTAAACTAAAACTAAACTCTCTTGGGTCAATGCCTAGGTTTCTAATTGATGTGAGCTTAATAGATAATTGCATTCGAAGCTTATACAACAAATACTTCATAAACAAGTACATATAAAAACTTCAATGGTGGTTATGTAGCAGTTGATTTAAAGTAGAGCCATTGAGTGTCAATTAATAACAAAGTGAATCGCATAAAAGATTTATTCAAGAATATTTTTGTTCAAAAAATACTTTCGGGTTGTGTTCATTTCTGGAAAATTAGTTTTCAAAGTTCAGGTCTAAGAATTTTGCTTTTATTCATTTTTTTTTATGAAAAGGTTAGCGAGATATGAAAAAACGCTGTCTATTCCGAACGGATATTTGAGAAAACGATTTTTATGGCAGTCAACTTACTATCGGAGGACTTGAAAATTCATCGCAAAGGTGGTACCCGTTTAAATTTTTTTTCGCTATTGGGATCCGAACCTCAAACCTTTCCAAGTAACAGGCAGACATGCTAACCATTACGACAGGGCACGGCCAGTTGTCTTCGCCTCCAAAAAACTTCTTTCATAAACTAAAATAATAGAACAAGTAAATAAACAAAAAGAATCAGAACACAAAGTATGCGATACGCGTTCAATTTCACTCTCATTGTTACACAAAATACTAGCAGGTTCTGCGCATAAGGGAGCCATTTTTTCATTCCATTTTTTAGTTCTCCAATTTGGTTCGCAATTTTCTACAAATTTTAATATCATGTGTTGTTTTCATGAAAAAGGTAAGGACATCCGATGAGGGCAATTAACTAAACTCGAAAACTAACCAAACATTTCGTATTACTTGATTCACAAATTTTTCAAAGTTTTCCCGGCGTATATCTGTCAGTGCAAAGTATAAATCGCAAGCCAATATCAATATTTATAATGCCTTTTTTCCAATGACTGTGCACATAGTTCGCGAAAAGGCATTTTCAAATGGATTAATATAAACTGAACGCTGAAAGCCCTGACCAGGTGCACTGTGGCGTATGCGTAATAAATTTTTTTATAATAATTTTCAGGCAAAACAATATCCATGTGGGTACAAATGGTTATGACGGCATCTGATTTGAAGTTATGGCCTGAATTTACAACTACTCACTGTAGGATAATAAAAAGGGAAAATAAAAGAGATAGGTCCTTGCGTTGGTTTTATTTATCCTCAAAATGCGGTTTGAAGAAGGTATAGATTGAAAAGGTTACAGTAAAAAAAAAAAAAAATTGGAAGCACTAACCTAATAAAAGGCTCCATATCATCTCATAGTCTGGGTTATCTGGTATGGTAACGTATCCTTTATCCAAGAAAACAACTGTAAGATAGTTTTCGATATACACTCAGTGTACAACTGCCAAGAGACAATCAATTAACGAATCCATTAGGATCTTTGAATCGGGGCATAATATTTTACAACTCAATTACATAAGTACAATGCCGGCTTGGGGTTAATGCACAAACACACATGCCGCAGCATATGATCGGAATTCACTCAGTGCTCACAACAATCAGTTCAGTTGTGAAAGGATACACCACATATCCTTTGTCGTTGATTTTCTTTTCTTCAGCTTTTTTCTTAACTCACTACTGGATTTTTATGAAATCTTTTATACAGAGTGTACCGCCACTGCATTCACTTATCCTGCGGTTTTCTTTTAATGAATTCACTGTAATACATACATATAGACACACTGTGTATCTTTTTCCACTCTTCACGCGCGCAAATTTTTTTCGTTTTATACTAGCTCTCACTCTGCAGCAGGATTCTTTATTTGTCGTGTGCTGCTTTCTATGTTTATTCGCCTAGCAATCTTAATTATTCCATTTTTTTTTTTTTTGTTATTTAAAGCTCACGCGACATTCTTTTTACAATTTACTTTTGCTGCAGGCGAAACTGTGAGGACGGTCATTGTGGTGCCAAGAAATATGTTTCCAAATCACAATTTTCTAAGAGCAACCGGTTCATATGAGAAAACTAATACAAGGACGAATTGAATTAAAAAAAAAAAAAACGTGAAAGTAGGGATACGTTTCTGTTGGAAAATAAAATCGAACTAGGAAATGATGAAGATGCAGTGAAATATTATTTCAAAAAAAAACTACACAGAAGGAATCACTTGCATTGAATACACGTATTTTGAGTTATCATTTTAGAGAAACAGGACGCGAATTTAAAAAGTAAAGCTTTCCGTAGATGTTTTGATATTGTTACACTTCCGAATGGACCACTTGTTTAAGTTAGGTCTTCGACATCAGTAGTCTTGTATCGAAAAAACGAGGGTTTTCCCAAAGCGTTCCCGAATAATTACCGAAACAACGAACCCATATTTTTTTTTTAGAAACAGCAGAGAGCGAAGTTTCCAAAGAACTGATATTAGGAGTTTAAATTTTTTTTTTACTACTTTTTGATTTACAGGCGATTCACCTCGCTCTACACGAAAACAAGCGGTATGAATGAGAGGAGAAGAGTTCCAACAGAACAAGCGCTACTGAAGAAGCTTTGGAGTTTCCCAAACGAATGAACACCGCAGTGCATGTGGTTGCAAAACAATATTGTGTAAGAGCTTTTCTATCCTTGTTTGGAGAAAAACTTTCTCTCGCTAGAGATACTAGAGAGACGTAAAATTTCACATGCTTGAGGAATCACTTCCTTTTTTAAGGGTAGGGGTGTGTTGTTTTCTAAGAACAATTTTAGCTGGTTGTCGTTTTTTTCGATACTTTGATCTGAAAATTGGGTTAAAAAAATAGTAAAGACTATGTTGGGAGTTCCAGCAGGTTAAAAAGACACATGCGCTGGAAGTTCTTTCTCAATTCTGCTCTCAGTATAAGATAGTGTAACATTGGAAAGCGAACCAACCCCATTCCAAACAGCATGTGGTGAAACGGGTTCCTTGCATCTGTTGTCTTTTTGCATTGACAGGAGTTGCCTTTGTGACGAAAAACCAAACAGAAAAATTTAAGGTGTGGAGACTTTTGAGTTGGTCTTCGTCGGGGTAAAGCAAAGTAGACGATACTCTTTTAATAGACAAAACAATTTTTTTCATATCTTTTAAGGAAGCTGAAACAATATGAAACCAATTAGTTTTGTTAGAGGCGAGTGGTAAGAAATATTTTTCTCTTTCGTGACTCTGAAAATTAAGAGTTCATTGAACCAAATGAACACTTTAAACAAGCAATTTAAAGAGTAGAAAAAAATTAATTTCCATTTTGCAAAACAAAAAGAAGAAGTTTTTACTTTTTTCATACACATATTCTATTGAACCGAACTTCAAATTGGATTCATAATGTTTATTTGCCATTTGTTATCAAATATATTTTAGTTTGCTTATGTAACCAAGTAGTTACAAGAGTTGAATGTTCTTCAACTACCTACCTTCATTTTCAGTGGTTAGGCTTGATTTTTTTTTCATAAAATTGAGTGGTTTATTTACTTTCAAGTCATTCATAGAACAGTAAAGGTTACGGTCAAATAAAAATTTTTTAAATCAAGTTTTTTTAAGTTTGATTTTCAATAAAAAAATAAAAATTTACTGTTAACTTCTTTAAATAACATGAAATTATAAATACTTATGAATTTTTTTTTTTAACGGCGGATATTGAAACACTCTTATTTGACTTAAAATCAAATTATATTTTTGAATATTTACACAGAAAAAAAGCACAAGTAACCTTAACTAGAATATGCTTTTCGCTCTGGTACAAAAGTGATCACATCTGAAGGATGACCTCAAAAAAACTCTCTTTGCCCAAAATATATCAAAAAAAGTAAAAAAAAATATCTGTTGTTCTCATCAAATCTGAAGTTTTTACATTTAAGTTTAAGGGCTCGGATAAAAAGTGAAAAAAGAAATTCGGCTCGGTGAGAATCTACGTAATTTTTTTTGAGCAAGAACAAAACAGGCAAAAATACACTTCTATGCGCTACTTAAAGGAAAGAACCTTAGATTCGACGGGCAACCTTTAAAGAATGAAATTATTAGCTCCACTTTTGAAAAGATATTTTTTGGACATTTTGGGCGGAAAGCAATAAAAATTAAATTTTGCACTACCAAATCGCACGAACTTGCGTGAACTAAGTACAATATACTAGTCTCAAGACAAAAAAGGTTTTTGTTTTTTTAATTATTAATTCCGAATTGCTTTTTTTAAGGCTTTCTTCATAATATGTATATTAGTGGGTCAAAAAAGTCGATTATTTTTTTTTTATAAATGCCACAGAAAAATTGGTTGCTAGACGAGTTAGGGTCAAAATACTGTATGGGTCATAATACTGTATTTAAAATACTGTACCTCAAAATACTGTATTTCAAAATACTGTATGTACAAAATACTGTATGGTCAAAGTACTGTAAGTCAAAATACTGTATCTCAAAATTCTGTATCTCAAAATACTGTATTTGAAATTGCTGTTATAAGGCTGAAAAATAAAAATTGTTTTGAGAATGTAAAAACGTGCCGCACTTTTTTACGTTCTCAAAACAATTTTTATTTTTCAGCCTAATTACAGCAATTTCAAATACACAATTTTAAAAACAGAATACTTTTCTTAAGAAAATATCATAACAATTTTTCCTTTCCATAATAACCTAATATGCTTCATTGAACAATTACATGTACCTACATATGATAATTCATTAGTCTTTGAATTAATTAAAACAAAAACAAAACAGATGGTATCTTCGTCTGTTTTTTTCTCCATTTCATTTTCTCCTTCTTGATTGCATGTATCTCTCTCACATGTTAAAATGAATTGCAACAGCCTAATTAATCTGTCAAAACTAGCACGTTTTCATTGCATTTTTAGATGTATAATGGTTTGTGCAAATTTGAGTGTAAAGTGTTATTTTGCTTCAAAATGAATATATCGATAGTGAAACAATTAAAGAAATGGAAGTTTAAGAACGGAATTATTGTGAAAATACAGTATTTTTACAGACAGATTTTTGAGGTACAGTGTTTTGCTCATACAGCATTTTGGGATACAGAATTTTGAACTACAGTATTTTGATCATACATCATTTTGTACATACGATATTTTGAAATACAGCATTTTGAAATACAGTATATTAACCATACAGTATTATGAACATACAGTATCATACAGTATTATACAGTATTTTGACCTTACAGTATTTTAAAATACAGCAATTCGACCCGCTCAGTTGCTAGACACCTTAAAAAAATTCTCAAAAAGTATGAGCTCTTAATTTTAATATTTAGATCCTCCGCAACTCAGGCAAAAACGGGTATCGCCTTTCGCGAGAAATTGGCAAGTCCTCTGTTAGTACATTCATTGTTACATGACAAGCACTTTCTCGATTAACCGTTCGGAACCTGCAGACAATCGAAGGTCCCCTCCATAGCCATGGTTGTGAGAAGTGCGTGAAGAAATTTGACATACTGTTTTGTTTAGAGTGCCCATTCGATGTTAATTCTTTTTGCCTTTGTGTAAAAGGCAAGTCATACTATTATTATTAATCTTTGAGTAAATCAAATAGTGTAAGAGTCCATTCAAAATTTACCGAGGCTTAAAATACTGCCACTTAAAGGCATAGATTTTGCTTCATTTTAGTTTATAGTAAAACCGACATTAGCATTCTGGTGATGGATGTCATTTGATACATGTATAAAAATATCGCTTTCAAATAATAATTTGCTCTTTTATTTTCCGATTATAAGTGTTAAAAGGCAAGTTTTGAAATCGTACAGGAAAAAATTTTTGAAATAACAATTAAACATGACATGAGAAAAATGTGGGTCCTGCAATTCTGTCTGTAAGTCTGTCTGTGTGTCTGTATATGGATCTACAGCTTTAACCGCTAGACCGCTTTTCTTCAAAATTTGCAATTAGGGTCTGTATGGTGTGGGTGAGGAGTTCTTAGAAAAAGGATTCCAGTTCTGAAATAACGGTACCTGTCATACAACCGATACGATAAAACATATTTTCGATAAAATTTATTTTAGGTTGTCTTTCTTATGAAGTAAAAAATATGTTCGGAAGAGTCTAAGAACGGAGGTATCCTATATAGTAACGATTTTTTCAAAAACCGACTTTCTCGTTAATGGTGACAATTTTGACTAAATTTCATACCAAAGAAGTCCTAGGTTGTTTGAAAAAAAACTGCATATTAAAATGTGAAAAATTTTGATTATTGAAATTTTTACAAATTTTATAAAAAAAAAAATTTATTTTTGAAATAACTTCAAAATTGTATCTTAAATTTTCTTAAAATTTTTGTCAAAAGAACTTCTGGCATGATCTTAAACTGTGCATACTTGACTTCCAAAAAATCGTTTTAAAAAAAAATTAAATATTAAACACTCTTTTTGAGAAAAATTGCTAAAAGAATTTTGATTAAATTTTCAGCGTTTATATGTATTAGCAACTGCAAAAGAATGTTTTTTTTTTGGATATGTGCTTAGCACGATCGCAAGTACGTGCGACCCAGTAGTGCTTTTTTTATGTAAGCGAGTTTTTTTGCGATAACTTTTCACAGGTCAATGATAGGTAAAACCAGGCTTTTTTGAAAATTGCTAAGATATTCAAAGGAATATTCATCTAGAATGTCCCATCGATACTTTAAAATCATTTTTTCTGTGTACAAGCTTTCAGTTTAATTATGGGTGCTGTTCTCGGAAAGTAAGCCGCAAAACTAGTTTCATTCCCCTAAAACTCATTTCATCATTAAGATTTCTCACCCAATTCCTAGGCCAGCCATCAAATAAAAATGGTCAACGAAACTTCATACTTTATAAACTATGAATAAGTGTAAGTAATCAAAAAAGCCACATGAATAAAAATTTATATTATAAAACCAACCATCTCTTGGGTACATCATTTAACCGCGCTCTTCAGCAGTCGACCGCACCTGCACATGATTGCTACAAAATTGATTTAAAATTCTGTAAGCGAAAAGAAGACGATGAGGGTTTGCCTTGCTTTTGGTCTTAACAAGTCTCCTGTCCATGCCACAAAATTTGGCCCACATCTTTCATTTCCCTCAAATAAATGCCTGCTTTCATATATCATCGTCTTTAACATGACAGAATGTGTCCCTTATAACAATAATGTGCTTAGTAGAAAGAAATCCAACTCAGTAATATTGTCGCAGTCCTTCATTTTGGTCCTTGCTTGCTTCTGTAGACTAGCAGTAGGATATGATGAGCGCATCAAATATCCATCGCCTTTTTTTAGTATTTATGTGGCATCTTCTGTAGGGTGTGTTGTGTTTGATAGGCAATTTGAGAGCCGTTCATTTTTTTTTTTTTTGCATTTAAAGAAATACACACAAAAATCGAGGTCCATGCAACGGAGTAAGAAGATTAAATTTAAAATGATATAAAAGCATTCGAATGTAATGTATGTCGGTCAGTGATATTTGATTAGGTGAACGTAGGTAAATGTGTGTTTGAAGACCATCAAAAATACAAAATGCCGAATAATTGTTGCATACCGCTTCATATTTATGTGTGATTGCTGATTGTTGGTTAAGCAAATGAGAAAGGCACATTAGAAATTCTGTGACAGAAGGAACTTGCACTTAAAAATCTAATCAAAAATTTACTTTTTGTACTTTTTACTTTTAACTTGCGTACTTTGTTTATTTTAAAGTAAGGAATAAAATCCTTTGTATGAATATCTTGAATACTAATTTTTAAAAATCATAAAGGATTACTATAATGTCGATCATCTAAGCCAATCTTGTCGGATTTGACTGATTTTTTCTAAGCTTTTGAATAAAAGTCCAAAATGATTCAAGGACTACGTCGTAATATGGTTTGATTTGATCAAAAACCTATTTTCGTGATTCTTAACATTCAAAAGAAAAAAAAACAAAATTTGTCTATTGCTGAAATCGAAATATGAATGTTTTTTTTTTAACCTTATGAGAGTGAGGTTTGAATGACAAGCCTAATTATTAATCGGTTCTTTTATACGACTAGGGTATCGCAAAGTCTATTGATTGTGTCCGCAGTGTTTCCCTATGCTAACTTTAGCGTACAAATCCTCTCTTTTCTATTTGTATGTGTAAATGGGGGCTATGTGGTTGATGACCTAGTTGCATGCACAACCTGGTTATTAATACTATGTCTTCATGGCATGGCAGATAGAAACGGATAGATTGAGAGCATTCCCTGGGATCGTTTGATTACCCCACTTACCACTGGCGACTCTCCTCTTTCCTAGTTCAGTCGCTGGGAAAGGACTACTTATGTATTTCATTTTGGTTTGTTTGAGTAGCACGGTATGTAAGCCAGGTGTATGTGTCCACTATTCTTGTAAATCCACAAACAAACAAAACAAAAACTTTTTAGTCAAATGTAAAGCACTCATGAATTCATCAAAAGTATATGACCCAATTCAGTGCTAACGGGCAGTGGTGCCATCGGATACAGACATCCTGGATTCTACCTGTTCAAAATCCACGGAAGTTTTCGAAAATAAAAAACAAGGGGAAGCGAAATGTAAGCCTCTTGTCTGTAATAACTATGAGCTCGGCAGATGTCAAATTAGTAGTGTAAAAAATAGTTTTTAATATGAAGTTTTTTTTTCAATTATTTTCTGGCTATTGCTACAGAATGCAATACTATAGAAATAATTTTCATGGAACAGCTATGGATGGATAGGGTGAAAAAAAAGAAGCTTTTTTGCTTCCAGGATGGGGAAATGAAAGCGCTCAATTGTAGTACAATGCTCTCCGTGCAGTGTCAACCATAGTGAAGATGGAGACGAGTTGATGTCACTTCAAATTCACAAGATACGAATGAATATGATAGGGCGACAATGGATTAGACTCGAACTCACTGGAACTTTTATTACCGCCCAGTTAACGGTTTCTGCCTGAGCACACAATGATTTTAATGAACGCATTCGATTTTAAATACAGGTCGAGGTCGTTCATTCGCTTTTATGCCTCACTGGATGAAAGTGTTTATGGACTTTAGTTTTAGGCGAGTACAACTTATGAGAAATAAAAACGCAAATTTAAAGTCGTTCAAAATAGCCTTGAAATGAGCCTCAGTGCCGCAGTAGCTTAAAATGACTATTGAATTGATTTGTAAATGATGTTAACTTCATCTTTTCTTAGCCACTTTAATACGACCTTGCGCTAACTCATTTGACGTTAGTCATTTACTTAACAATTTAACGTTTGTTTTCGAACTAGTTTTAGTTCTGAATCAAGTATTTCGAGAAAAAATTGGGCCCCTCGGCTGAAATTTGTATCAGCCAGCATTTGTCAAAAGTAAATAATAAAAATTAAAATCTCATAATGACAAACCCTTATCTTTGTAATAAAGGTAGACATAGTTGGCAACAACATTAAATTATTTGCGTTTTATTTCTTCTTAAAAATCACACGAATTTATATATAAAAAAAACAACATTTATAATAGGCGGTGATTAGCAGCTTTGTGAGGAATCAGTAAAGGTTTGTAAACCATAGTGTACAATTGAAAACAAAACAGTTTTCAAAACATTATTGAAAACTTATGTTTGAACGGTAAAAATATGCTAGTTAAGATTTCTTTATTTGAAATCACTTATTGATTTAATTATTTACTTAACTAGCAAACCCGGCGAACTTCGTTTCGCCACCAGATGGCTTCGTTTTTTGTAACATTTCTTTTGGGGATTAAAACATGAAGAAAAATGTTTTTTTTTGTTTTATATTTGAAAAGAAAAAATTTTATTTCATTTTATAACAGTAATGAATTCATTTCGTTTACAAAAATGAATTGTAATTTAGATGAACTTCTCTAAGTAAAAAATGTAAGTGAAAATGAAGAGTTATACTTGTCCGCAAATTATCCGTTTCATTGAAGTGCTTTATGGTAAACCACATTTTTTGTTTTTTGGTCTGACGTTAACACAAACAAAGCGGATGGTTTCCCAACTCGTGAACACGCAACGCCCATGTGAAAAACAATGATTTTCTAAATTTATCCCGCAAACACTAAGCGATTGGCTTTGCGACTTGTTAATTGTCATTGCGAACGCAAGGCGAACCGGAAATTGCAATCGTTTGAAGTCAAACCTAAGATCAGTCGGGATTTGTTATGGAATCAACGGATTTGTATGCCACAAAATCGCCATCGATTTTTGATTGAATGGTGAGAACTGCTCGTTGACTTAACCAAGCATAATTCTAATAGTTCTCACAAATTTTAGGGAAAACATTTTCAATAAGAGCTAATTGAGAGTCTACAAATCGGCAAAAGTCGTTGGTAAGAGTAATTAATCCAGTTGTCGCATTAACTGGAACTTTTCCATTTCCAACAGCTAACAACACTGGATCGAGAAATATTGCATGTAGGAGTATCAATTGTGTTTAAATTGAGTGGCAACTTATGCGCAGAATGTGCAGTACGACCCCCATCTAGAAGAGTCGCTGCAATTCCAGATGATGCTTACGCCAAAACTATGTCACATCTTGATCGAATAGTGGCTAAAGTCAATGAAACGACAAATGTTTTGCCTGTTCCTCCGGGAAGTATTATTGTTCACCGCTTGCATTAATGTTTCGTATACTTGTTTTTGCTGTTTATTCAGCAACGGCACATTATTGCGAACGAATTCCTGCAATGTATCAACATTGTATTGCAGCTCTCGATTTAATTCTTGATTTAATGCATGGTGCATCGATCGATTTGGCGCAATCGTTCCTATTTCAATCAGTTGCTTGTTTGCAATAGTCAAGCATTGATCCTCAATCAGAATTAATCCTTCATTGTAGATTTCATCGGTTATTTGCATGTTGGGATTATTCGTTCGAATGCGCAAGCGATGCAAGATATCTTCACATATGTCGTCTTTGTATTTTTTTATCGAACAGCGTTCGTATTTGGTACGCATTTGATGAAAGAACTGAATCCGCAATTGTTAAATCCCAATGAGAATCGTTCTCCAACAAACCCAATAGTTGATAGAATAGAACATAGAACATAGCGGCGGCCCATGTTCGCACGTCATACTTTTAGCATTTTGGACTATTGTCTGACTGGTGAATTTAACCTTAAATGCACGATCCACATAATTTACATAGTTCAACTTACCACCTTAACGACAAATACCTGCTATTGTATTTGAATTGATTTAATGGTTTTCAATTGAATTAAATAATTTTAATCTCAATTTCACAATTTTACATTGAAAGATCGTGTGTCACATGAAACTGAGTTAACTAATTTAATAACTGATCAGAGTTGAATGTATGTATTTGAAAAATGATTCTCCCTTCCTGCTTTTCTCTTGAAATTTTTCCTGAATTTTCTTTGCAATAAACCTCACGGACCCCGAGACTTTTCCAACGAATGCAAAACCGTGGAAATCAGTTCGTGGGTTCTGGAGTAATAGAGTCAGGAAGGAAAGCCTGACTTATTTTTATATATATAGAATATAGATAAGATAAGAGGTCACAGATGCCCAGAGCGAACACACACATCTGGTCTATCTACTGAACACTCTACCACTGCACCACGGTCACTTTTATACGAAAAAGTGGTAGGCAAGAACATTCACTCGCCAAGAGATTAAGGCCTCTCAATCTAACCTTTTTTTCTGCTTAAAACGCCAGAAAAAAAGTTGATGTTTTCATAGGCAACGAAAGCTCACTGCAAATACACCAGCTGTCTCAGATTGAACATTTCTATAAACGCGTAAGATCTTGTGCACCGCTCTTCAAAATCTTGTGTTATTTTTAAAGTTTTTTTTTAATTCAGCTTTTAAAAAAAAAAAAAAAAAAATACGGAAAGTATTCAAGCTACTTTTTTCTAACCTCATAATTTATTCAACTTTTCTTAGATCTAGACTCGATTTTATGATAACTTTGTTCTAAAGAGTCCACCATCTTCGCTAAGTGGGCCTGCGGTCGACTTAGAGAAGATGCCGATTTTGCCAAAAAAAAAATGATCTTTTCATTGAAGCTTATTTTGATCTTGGCGGGTATGTAAACAAGCGAAATTGTCACATTTGGGCACAGAAAAACCGCACGCATACTTTGAAAAGCCGATACACCCAAAACGAGTCACTGATTGCTGAGGATTCTGGTCCAAAGGCATAATTGGGCCGTTACAGTCAATGGCGATCGTTATCGGGTTATGTTGAAGGAAGAGGAGAATATTGGCTGCCACACAGCCGAAGCTACACTTGATGTTTTGCGCCCTGTTTTCGAAGATCGCATTATCAGCCGCAGAGCTGATGTCGTTTGGCCACCTTGGACCAGCGATTTGACACCGTTGGACTATTATTTGTGGGTGTACCGTAAAAGATAAGTGTTACGCCAGCCAACAAGCCAGAGACGATTGACGCTTTAAAGGACAATATTCATGAAGCCATTGGTGAAATACAGCTGCACACAATCGATAATGTACTTAAAAATTGGACCGATCGTGTAGGCTACTGCATGGCCAGCCAAGGCAGCCATTTGAATGAAATTATTTTCCATTATTAACCAAAAGGATTGTGCTTTCAAATAAAAAAGAAAATATTCAGTAGTTTTATTTCATAGCATTTTCAAAAAAAAAAAAGAAGTTATTTGGCACACCCTTAATAATGCATTCAAAGAGTTCTGACTAAAATTATAACATAGTGCGAGTGCGTTCGGAAAAAAGGAAATGATTAGAAAAGTGAAAGTTGAGTTATCAAAGACATTCCACTAATCTGAGGAGCTAAGATTTGAATCTCTGTACTTAATTGTTCGACCGAAATTCAGTTGAAGAAATAACAAGTACGAATTTCTTCAGGTACTGGTGTTGCTGTTAAATTATTTGAAGGGAGCTATGCAACCAATTTCAATATTACACAGGCATGGGAATCATACTCTAGATTGAGACGTACCTACATATATCGACTTTATAAATTGTAGCAAAATCGAAATCCCTAAATCGTTTTAAGAATTCTAAGCATTTTGCTACGCCTAAGCGACTTCAAGTATGCGATCGTTCCAACATTGTAAAAGGTTTCAGACAAGAGGTCATTTATGGAGAAAAAAAAGAGTGGTGGAGTTAAAACAGGAATCATGCTCACTTCAAGAAGCGCCATTGGGCTTGGCATGAACATAGTTTCATACTTCCTTGTAGCGTTTCGACGTAAGCACAAAATGAGCTCCTTAATGAATACGGAACTAGTCGGGAAAGATCCCAAACACCGTTCAACTAGATTCATGTTTACTAAAGAATGTCCAGAATTTTTAGGTAGGTAAGCAAATATGCCGTTATAAAAAAGTAAATGTTTTAAGAAATGGATGTGGAAGTGGACGGAAAGGGTCTTGATTTTTTTTATATTTTTGAACTCATCTCGACAGTAAGACTGCTTTAATTTTATTCAATTCCTGCAAACTGCTTTTAATGGGAATGTCCCAGCGGATGAATTCGACTTACAGACTTAACGGTGGACTACAGCAATCAAAGAAGCAAAAACCTCTGTATGAGCTACTCCGACAAATTTGGTTTAAAAATCTTTCAAGGTCTTTCAATACTAGAACAGGGTATTGAAGTATACTTGATGACGCATGAGCTCCTGGCGATCCAAAGGCAGCTCTCATAACCCTGCAGCAGGGTACTGCTTCTGAGCCTTTGTTTCCAAAGGGATACGAAAAGGACTTGGCCCTCCAGGTTGGAGGTTACAGCCTAGGATAACAATTATGATTTCAACGTTGACGACCCAAGCAAACGAAAAACAAAGACCTCCGGATCTGCAGGTGGAACTTAAGATCCCTTTACGGATTACTTGCAGCTGGTGAATTAGATGATGCAATTCAACAGCACTAGGCTAATATACACCCACACACCCACAAAAGAGACAGGTAAGAGCTCCAAAGATTGCTTCACGAGCTCCTCGAAAAATATGAGCAATGCCCTAGACATGACGTGAATATCGTTCATAGAGGACGTAGCCTGCTAATCTATTTTGCTATGGGGCCAAGTATTGTTGTTAGTATCAAACGCTCCCCTCATATCTTGAATCGTATACCGCCAGATTTAAGCATTAAAGAATAGTAGAAGTTGTGCTAACAAACCATCAGAACCGCTGCCTCTTTGGTTCTGAGTTTCACTCTTCTTCCAAAACGAAACCGACGGTTCGGTGAAGAATGCAGGCATTTAAATGCAGCCAAACGAAAAGCACGACAAGTTTTATGTTCATTCAAAAGAGAACAAGGGCTGCTTTGAACCAGAATTTACATTTACAAAGAGAAAAGAAGAGGAAAACACCGAATTCTCCGTTCTCCAATTCCCACGGCAACAATTCTCGCTCGTTTGAGACGCCATGACAGGAATGAGATTCGAAAGGTAAAAAGATTATACCAGCGTGGCAAGCCCCGAATTTAAAGCTAAAACACAATAGAGCGTTGCGCCGCGTCGACCTCACGTAGGCTTCACGTTACATGAGAAATCCTCAAAACGCCCTACTGTCATTCATTCGTCTAAGCTTGTGCAAAATTAAGAATATATATCGATTGAAGTATCGAACGACCATCGTCGTTACCAGTAACTATCGATAACAAAAATCGATTTTTCTTTTGTATTAAATACATGGAAAACTAAATCGATTGATAATTTGTTAATTACTTCGGATAAAGAAATGAAAGCTAAGTAAAATGTGTAGTGTAATCAATTGAGCAAAGTATAATGTGCGTAGTTGCATTTCTATACTGTGTTATCACATGTTTGTGATAACATTTGCTGTTTAAAATGAAAAACTTGTCGATTTTTTCAACATAATCGATATATTCATACAGATATCAAAAATGTTATCGCAATATACGGTACGAAATTATCGCTTAAGTAATTGGTCGAGCACCTTTACAAAAATAAAATGATTTAAATCCTTCAATATTGCCCATATTGATTGACTTTATATTAACCCATGCGGCCATGTATCGAAAATCAATCGAAATCTCGATTTTTAAGAACATCTTTTCAGAATTATAGTAGTTTGAGTGATTAAACATCACCTTCGTCTGGCAAAAGTCGAGTTTAATACAGGTTTAACAACGATAGCTGAAATATCTATATACTAGTTACATCGACAAAGTTCTGCTTAAACACTCTAAAATTCAGCTTAAGTACAATTCACGCACAAATATGAAGTACAATTTGATTGATTTGTTTGCCACAAAAATCTATAATCGACTAAATACTTACTCATTATATCGAAAATTCTTCGAAATCCTCGATATGAAAAATATTACATAAAATATAAGTCAATTTTTCAAAACATTATTGCAAATTCAAAGTAGTTTAAATGCTTCAACAACACTTACATTGAATAATCCAACAAAAATTAAATTTAGTACAGCTGTAATGACGAGAACTTAAATATTTGTCTAGTATTAACATCGATAAATTTCAGCTGAAACACACTTCGACATCGATACCGACGTATCGATAATTTGTTTCGTAAATCGATGTTTTGCTTACATCGATTTTATTACTCTTCCCTATTGCAAAACTGAAATGGAGGGATATGTCAGAAAGCGAGCAAAAGTTCAACATAGCTGAACTTTTGGTCGCCTCGTTACGTTTGCTTACGTCTGTCAAACGACGCGTTTGAGGACAAAGCGTGATTGTGTGAGACTCTACAGATTTCGTATAGTTGAACTTTTGATTGTTCTGTCAAATGAGGTCGACGCGAGGCAAACGCGCTATTGTGTTATGGCTTTTATGCTCGTAAAGAAAAAGAGGGAAACATAGTAACAAAGTCGCAGTCACTACTGAGGATCTGGATAGACCACATATGCAGGTTGCTTAACGGCGATGAAGAAACTAATTCTGCTGTCAGGCAGAATGCTCCATTATCATAAAAAGCAGTTAAGCTTGCCATATTCAAACTGAAATCAAAAAAGACTGGTAGTTTCAGATGGCCTTGATGCAGAGTCTTTCAAGGGAGCTGGATATCAGTTGGAAATGATCATGCACCAGCTGAGCCGCATATGGCATATGGTCGAAAAAAAGCATGTCCGATGAATGAAACCTCAGTATCGTATGCCCGATCCTAAAGAAGGGAGACCCTCACAATTGCGCCGATTAAAGAGGAATAAGCCTCCGTAACGTCGCGTATAAGATTTTGTCTGCTGTAATATGCGAACGTCTGACACCCCACGGCAACAACTTGAAAGGTCATTATCAATGTTGTTTTAGACCAGAAAAGTCCACAATAGATGCGAATGCATGGCACTTGGCACTGACGTTGTTTATCCAGCTATGTTGCAGGAAAGTATAACTTGTGCTACATATTTCGGAAAATATTTTCACTGGTAGTTTAGCTCTAGCGTATATACCAACTCCATGGCAAAGTCTGTCTCAGATGCAACATGCTTAACAAAGAGGTAAATCTTGAGAGACCGCACATCAAAATCTTGTTAGTAGGATTGAATGCGCGCTTGACAATAAAGAACTAGCAATACAATACTAGCTTCGAACATGGTGTGGACGAATTATAAGTGTTGTGGATTAAAGCAATGCTAGTAAATAGAACAGTGGTCGCTGCGGTGGAGTGTGGACAATATGTTGCAATAAGGGCTGTCCACAAGGTGGCGTTTTATCTCCTCTTTCGTAGTGCATACTGATTGACGTAGAAAATTAACTGGTCTGACCCAATAGTGCAGTCAATGAAGCGAAAAATAGGGCCTTACCTCCGAATTTTTTTACTGTGAACCGATTTGCACGAAATTTTGGAATAAGGCTCATCTTACCCTTAACTTCAAAAGTGAAAATGATTTGAACACCGCCACCACCCTGGGGGTGGTTGCCACCCCTTTTCGGGGGTGAATTTTTTTTTCTCAAAATAACCTCGGATATCGATAAAAGGCTAAATTTTAAGCAAAAAAATCAAATATAAAGTTTTTTATTAAGTCCAATACTTTTCGAGTTATTGGCAATTGAAAATTCGCAATTTTTTCATGTTTTTCATCTATTTATTGCAAATATCTCCAAAACTATACGTTTTATCGAAAATTTTATAAAGAACAAAATTGTGGCAGGTAAGACAATGAACAATTTGGTTTTTTATAAAGTATTCTAAGAACAATATTTAGCTAGATATAAAAGATCAAAGCCATTTTTTATTTTGTCTGAAATTTAATTATTGTGGTCAATGCCATTTAGCGGCGAGCAGATGCATTTTATGCATTCTGATGTGACAGGATGTTTTGTAGTGCTTAAAATAAGCTTTAAAATGAGCACTATTAAAAGTCTTTTGCACGTAAAATAAGTGAGCTGTAGTGCAAATAAGGAGAGCATCTAATGTTTTTTTCTTTTAAATTTATTTTAAAATAAATTTAATTTTTAATTTGAATTTTTTGAATTTGAAGTGTTTTTTATTCCATTACAAATAATAAATATACATATAATTTATACAAAAAACGTTTGAGCATGGCTTTATGCCGTCTGCCGAATTGACAATTAATAATAATTTAAATTATATTTCCTGTTAACATTTTTTTAATTTCTGACAATAGCTTTAAGCAAAATAAGACAATTTGAAAAGTAGCAATTATTAATGGTATACTTAAAAATTCTCATTCATTATTTTATTGCGGTACGTTGTAGCTGTTTTGGAGTATTTAAATAGCTTATCCACATCAAGTTCATTTAACTCTTTTATAACCTCCTCTTCTGAAAGATAACTTTTTCCAAACACCTGTATTCTTATTTCTCTCAAGATCGGACATTTTCCAATAAAATGCAAGACGTCTTCTCGTTCTCTCAAATTACATAACTCACAAAAACAGGGTAGGTCTTCTCTATGTGGCACGTAATTGAGATTTAAAATCTCTCCTCGCAGCCTTATGATCATTGATATCATTTGTATACTGTTTTCATCTTTGAAATAGTTCTTGTCTAGCAAATTGTGTTTCAAGCGACTATACACTGATCTATGCACCGATGATTCAGCTTCTTCTTGGTACTTCAAAACCTGCATCTCATCCACTTTCTCAATTAGCTGATATAAAATGGAACGCCAGTTGGGTAAGTTTCCAATGCTAAGATCAACCTCCATCTTGCATTGAAGAGCTAACTCCATCCATACTGCGTACCAGCTTAGTTTTTGTTCCACCGCTTTCAGAGCTGCTATCTTAGGTAGACGTGTATCTTCCATATCCATAACCTTCATGACATAGTCCATCTGCATCCTCAACGTTTGTATAAACAGCGGTGATAGACCTGTTTCTATCATCAGTAGATAATTGGGAGCATTGGTCGGAATACTGAAAATGCGTTTAATGTAGAATCTTAAGAGTTTTTCCACCATATCATATTGTTTGTAGCCCCATACTTGAGCAGCATAAAACAAAATCGATTCTGCGACGGCTTTAAAAACCTTATATTTGCTGCTGTGAGCAATTGAGCGATTGGCAAAACATCTTTTCCAGGTTGAGTTGATTGCGACTTTAGCTTTTGCTAATTTCTCTTCCAAGTGTTTATTCATATTTAGGCTCGATGTTAGTAGCACACCAAGGTATTTCACTCACCAACTCTAGTTCTTCTCCGAGGTAATGCCATTTTTCCCTATGACTTCTCCTTCCCCCTCCTCCTTTTTTAAAAATCATAACCTTGGATTTTTCTCGATTAATTACTAAATTCCACAACTTACAGTAATCACCAAGTCGATTTATCATAAGTTGAAGACTATCCGGTGAGTTTGCCATCAGTACGACATCATCCGCAAACATGAGGCCTTTAATGCAAGTATTTGCATAACAAACACCACCTGGGAGTTCATCCAATAAGTCATCTATGAACAGCGCGAAGAGTGTTGGACTTAAAGCACATCCTTGTTTGACTCCTGATTTAGTTGCGAACCACTCCGAAAGCTCTTCACCATTCCATATTGCCGATTGAGTACCCGTATATAAGTTTTGTAAAACTTTACCAAACTTCCACGAGATTCCCTTCCCGTAAAGTTTGTATAACAACGCCTGTCTGTCTATTGAATCGAACGCCGCTTTAAAATCAATAAAGAAGGTATACAGCTTCTTGTTCTGCTTTTGGTACGATTCCGCAATACTAGTGAGAACAAATATTTGATCTACTGTAGAGTATCCTCTTCTAAGTCCTGCCTGGTGTTCCCCTAACACGTTTTCCTGCCTTATCCACTCCTCCAATCGTCGCTTGAGGATAGCCGTAAATATTTTATATGAAGAATTCAGGAACGAAATTCACCTGTAATTTTCCGGATTTGCGTGTTCTCCCTTCTTAAAAACTGGAAAGATCAGAGCTTCTTTGAATCTTTCAGGCACTGTCCCTTTATTGTATACTTCATTCAACAAATGGCATAGCTTATTTTTCATTAGATCAGAACAGTTTTTATAAAATTCTGCTGGAATTTTATCAGATCCAGCTGCTTTACCGTCTTTTAAGTAAAAGAGTGCTTCATTTAGTTCCTCTTGTGTAATTACAGCGTCCAGTGTTTCATTTTTAATTTCCGGCGGGGCATAATGGAATGAATACATTGCTTCTATCGGATTCAGTAGATCGATGAAATGGTTCCGAAGAACCTCAGGGCTTAGATTCCTGTTAATAACCTTCACTGTTCCATTGAGTTTTCTAACTAATCCCCAAAAGTCCTTGGAACTTTTACAGTTTGCTAACTTTGCCGATTCCATTTCCAAATGGTTTTTTTTTCTTTTCTTTGCAAATCTCCTTATATCGACGATTTGATTCTATATAGGAAAGTTTCCGTATAGGTGTGCTGTTTTCTCTAAAAAGCATGAGCCATTTAAATGAAAGATTTCGTGCTTTGATGCACTCCTTATCAAACCATGGCGCCGATTGAGGTTTTCCATTTGCATTGAACCTTGTACTTGGAGCAGCTTCTTTCACGGCTATTTCCAGTGTTGTAAAATCAATTTGCTCCGCCCCGGACAACTTCATGTCTAGGTTTTCTCTATAGCTGACACCCATAAAATCTTTCCATTTGAGCATCGGAAGTGGTAGCAGAGGACGATTATCTTCTCCAATTTCACATTTGTGTCCAAAAACAGCAACGATCGGTAAATGATCAGAGAAAGGTACCTGTCTTACTTCAAAATCCTTAACACATTTATTCCAGCTTCCACCCACTAAACAATAGTCCACAACTGAGTTTCCTTGACCACCTATGAACGTAAATTCTCCTTCTACATCTCCAAGACTCGTTCCACTCAAAATTCTCAGACCATACGTATCACACAGCTCTAATATCTTTTTACCTCTTGCATTTGTAACTGTGTCCTTGGATCTGCGGCTTTTACCTTCAAGACTGTTACACGCACCCTCTTCTTTTCCAACTCTTGCGTTTAAATTAAAAAATAATATTTGGGTTATACGATAGATTCAGATGGGCTGATACACGTTGGAAATCCACCTCCCAATTGTTACAATTTAAGTAACTAGGGTACAACAGATATTTTTCTTGGTCGATTTGTAAGTCCAGAAACACTAGTTCGTTTGCCTTGTGAAAACTACATATAATTCCTTTATTTTTCAAATTCCTTTTATACCCGTAATAGCAACCACCACTGGCTCGTCCCCTTTCATGCGTTTTTATTGCTGGTATCCACTCATAATTATAACTTAAAAATTCTCTTGTTTCAATGTTTCAAACAAAAAGACGATCTCATACTGATTTATAAAGTTAAAAAACTCAGGGAATAGATTCTTGTTAGTTAAACAATGAATATTATAAGATAAAATTTTTATGTTCATTAATTCAATTTCCTTAGTACTATTTAACAAACTATGACTACAGTGGCAGACGGCATTACAATTAAAAACAAAGTGGGATCCCCGAAACGGTTTGAGGATCACTGGAAACCTGGATGTCACCGATGATTTTCTGTAGTGCTGTCATTCCATCTCTGTCATCGTCACATTTCAAAATGTTTTGGCTGTCATAATAGAACTGATGTTCACCAATTTTCAGATGATGCCCGCGAATTTGTGTTTTTATGTTTTTATTTTTATTTTCCAAGCTGTGCTTAAGGCCCTTCTCAACCCTCTAACTACTTCGAAAGCGATCCAGGAATCCAAGAAAGACTAAATTCCTTGAGTATCATTTGAGTTCCAGGCCATCGCGGCATAGCTGGAAATGAGATCGCCGATCTCAGACAACTTGGATGAGGACACCGCAGAGCACCTCTTCTGTGAATGTCCTGCTTTTTCTCGCATGAGGTCACAAATACTTGCGGCGAAGACATGCTGTGAGCTGTTAACTTGGGCTCCTTATCTTGGAAGCGTCTTTTGGCTTTTCTACGAACATCTGGAAAGCTTTTACAAAAAGAAGGCAGCTATCTGGTATTAAAATGAACCGGTAATTAAGTCAGAGTGATTCAGCTGGTTCTTTAAAAACTTCAAACAAAAAAAAAAAAAATACATGGATGAACTCCCGCTGCTCCATCAACGTCAGTAAGGAACTCACCAAAACCTTTGATGTCGAAAAAGGCTTACGACAAGGCGACACACAACGTCATATTTGAAAAGATTGCACAAAACTCAAACGTCAACACCAGAGGACAAATCTTTCAAAAGTCTATACAATTACTATACAATTACTCGCAGACGATAGACGTAATGGGGAGAAGCATGGCGTACAGCGAAGTACGTGTTGTCATCAAACAGGGACACCGAACATCGGCGAATTGGACAAAACGTCGCAAAAGACAGACTTAACTTCGATGTAGTACAGGACACCATCTACCTAGGATCCGCTACATACACGGAACATAACATCAGTGCAGAAATGAAAAGGAGAATAACTCTTGCCAACCGTTGCTTCTTTTGGTTAAAAAGGCAATTGAGAAACAAAACCCTCTCTAAAAAAAACAAGGTAACACTGCATTAGACCCCAATCATCACATAAATACATACGTGTGAATTTTTGGTATCACTTCACTCCAAAAATTTTCTGCAAACTTCTAAAATACTACAACCATCTCATTTTCATATGCTGCAAAATAAAAAATAGTATTATGAATCAGAAATCGGTCTGAATGTTAAAGATATAAATTTTCCTCCTCTTTTTTCTTTAAAAATAAATGAACGGAATATCCACTGGAAGTATTTTAGGAGCAGTTGCTCTTCCCATCAACGGAACATGATATAAATGCGGAAATACTCCAATTAAACCATTCAAAGTCTTTCAATAAAATGGTATTTTCTCGACCCAAGCTCTAAATTCTTCCGGCCAATCGGCCAACTTCCTTTCATCCGCAAATGCTCGGAGAAGGTCATTGGCAAACACATTCGGGATAAGTCGCTTGCTTCGCATCTATCAACGCACAATATGCACATCAACCGAGAATGTCAACAGAAACGGTATTGTACAATCGGGTAACAATATTCAAAAACTTTATCGCTTACTTTGATTTTGATGAAGCCTTTAATAACATTTCTAACGAGTCCGCTAACCATGCTCCCACACATCAAAAAGACCCGCATGCTATATTGGATAAAGTCCATTCTAAACATCGATGTTGTTTTCCGTGTCTTTAGCGGATACTAGGTAGACGAAGTCATGTACTACCTCGAAGCTATATTTGTTTATATTGACATTTTTTCCAATTCATCAAAGTTCTTTGTCTTTGCTTGATGACAACATATACTTCGTTTTGCCCTCATTAACCATCAAACCCATGTTTGCCGCTTCTGTTTCAATACTCGCAAAAGCACCTAGACATCACGCTTATTTCTTCGCATTACGTCAATAGCGTCTGCGTAGGCGAGTAATTGTACAGACTTTTGAAGAAAAAAAAGTAAAACCATTTTCGACATCAAAGGTCTCGGTGAGTTCTTTGCCTACCTTAGCGGAACAGCGTCAATTCTCCAAAGTCATCCTGCATTGTCGTGCGAGTGTTGCAGGGATGCCGAAACTAGATATGGCTCTTTACAGCCATACGCAACCTTGAAATCGACAAAGTGATGATGAATATCGATATTATATTCTCGGGGTTTTTTTTCAAAATCTGCCATAATGTGAAAGTTTGATCGATTGTGGACTTCTCTGGTCTAAGACCACATTGATAAGGACTTATCAAGTTGTTGGCGTGGGGTTTCAGACGTTCACATATTATAGTAGACAAGATCTTCAAGCGACGTTAAGGAGGCTTATCCCTTTATTATTTGAGCAATTGTGAGGGTCTCCCTTCTTTAGGATACGATACTGAGGTTCTGCCTTGAAAAGTGCGGCATCAATGCCATCAGCATCTGCAGTCTTATTTGATTTAAGTTTGCATATGGCAAGCTTAACTCCATCTAGATCGGGAGGACGGCATTCTTGATCATCGTCCAAGCTGGACAGTGGAATTTGTGTCCTCATCGTCGTTAAGCAGTCTGCACAATCATCTTTCCAGATCCTCTGTAGCGACAGTGACTATACTACTATGTTTCCCTGCTGGTCCTTACAGGTTTGAGTTCGGGGCTTGTCTTTTGGTAAAACTTCCAAATTTGTATTTGTATTTGTATTTGTATTCTGCTTCTTTTCTTTTTGAAAATTCGGTGTTCTTTTCTCCTTGTATATCTCGTTATACTGATCGTTAGCAGCCCTTTTTTGTTGTTTACATCAGCATTTGTCGTATTTTTGTTTGTCTGCATTTACCTGCCAGTATTCTTCATCAAACCATGGGTTTTGTTTTGGAGCCGAGTGAAACCCAAAACCTCAGAGGCAGCGGTTCTGATGGCTTCTGGGCATTGCTGCCACTGCTCTTCAATGCTTCAAGCTGGCGGCATAGGATTCAAGGATAATTGAAGGTACGCTCGACACTCGGACATCTCTTTACAGCGTGGCAACCACTGTGAAACACGCGTGGGCTTGAGCGAGTCGTGAACAAGATATCCTCATTCGTACCATGGTTACAACAAGGTAGTGGTCCGAGTCAAAGTTGGCAACTCGGAAATCTATCACACTAGAAGAATGTCTTGCGTCGATCGCAACATTGTCAATTTGGTTAACGGTTGATTGATCTGGGGATCGCCATGTACTTTTATGAATTTTATGATGCGAGCAGCGTGTACTACTTACGACAAGATTTCACCCCGCAGCAAAATCAATTACCCTTAGTTCGTTTCCGGAGGTTTCCGAGTTGTCATGGAGGCTAGGCTTACCGATTGTATTTCTAAAGATGACTTGGTTTTGCGTTTAAATCGTCAAGAACGATTTTAGTTAGACTCATTAACTAGATTTTGGCTAATAGCTTTATCCCTGAGTCTTCCTCTAACGACAAACAAACACTATTGAAGAATTTTGGAAATTGTGTTTATAAAATAAGAAAAACATAGAGATAATAATTTATTTTTTTACACAAAAAATACCAAACTCACACAAACCTGAAGTGTTACCATTTGTTTTTATTTCCGATTTAAGTACAGCATACCGAAACCCTTTCAAAAATTATATTTGAACATAGTCAGCATAAAAGTTTATAATTATCGCTGTTAATAAGTACTTTCTGCCCCAATGTGCGACGAACGGCCCTACGGAAAAAAGTTCTTCCGTGTTCTTTTTACAATATCATTTTTTGAAGTGAACCTGTTTTAGTTAGGATCAGCCTAGCTGACGACGAGTGTGTGATTTCTCAAGGCTGTATCTTGTAAACTATTCCTCGGATTAACTTGGAAAATTAGAACAGAAATCAAGAAATATTATAGAATTAAAATCGTGAAATCCCTTCGTACAAACAAACATGAGAATTTCATTCGATCTAAATGCATCAACTCCTGGACGTCTTCTGGATCAGTAAAATTTATGTGATAGGTTCTTATTGCCAAATATTGAGTAATCATAAATCTAGTTGTTTTAACAAAATGACTTTTATAAGTAAGATCAATGCCCAATGTAGTCAAACAAAGCTAACAAGGCTTTATCAGACACGTCAATAAAAACTACTGTCGGTGCATTAATTAAAATAATTCTAGAAATGAATGTTGTAGGAAAGCAAGAAGTATGAAAGTTAAACATTTAATTAGCACCATCACCATCGAAAAACAATTCCAAAGTAGCTGTTTAGCGAAAATCAAAAACAAGCTTTCGCTTTCCGTCACGGTAAGTCTCTAAAAGAACTGTGTGGCAATACGAAAAAGCCAATTGGGACGGCCTGAATAATTTCTTTCGAAATTTTAATTGGTCATTGTGCTTTCTCGACGGAAACTTTGATGCATCAGCTGATATGATATCTAACGTTATTCTCAACGGCATGAGAAATTTTGTTCCTCACAGAACAAAAAGCATCATCGCCAAAGAGAAAATTCGTGGTTTGATTCAAGCTGTAAAGAGGCGATTAGGGATCGAGAAAGTAGTTTTCGTAAATTTAAAGTTAACCCTACTGTAGAAAACCGAAATCTGTTCAAACGGGCCAGAAATATCTGCAATGCTCAAATACAAAAGGCTAAGTTTTTAAATGACCAAAAAGCAAGGCAAAAAATACTGTTGTGTCTAAAAGGAAGTAAAAACTTTTGGTCTTTTGTCAAGAACATTAAGAACTAGACCACGTCATCGGTCATAACGCTCGTCTTCAATGACTCTCCGTATGTCAGCTCCATCGACAAAGCCAATTTGCTGGCAGCTCAATTTGCTGCCAACTCGACACTTCCTCATAGCATATTGGCTCCACCTGCGCTCAAGTCTGCAAATTCTTTGATGAAGCAGATATTTTTTCGAACTCGCTCGGTTGCGAGAGTCCTTAAAGACCTCAACATACATAAATCCTCTGGTCCAGATGGTATCACCGCCGTTATTCTGAAGAGGTGTTCTTCTACGCTGGCAAAACCACTGCGTAAGCTTTTCCATCTTTCCTATTCTGCTGGGATTTTTCCGAGCAGATGGAAAACTGCATTTGTCCAGCCGGTCCCTAAAAAAGGCGAATCTTCCTCCCCTTTCAATTACCGTCCAATTGCACTTACGTCCCTTCTTTCCAAGGTCATGGAAACGTTGATAAACCCTCAGCTTATGAAATATCTTGAAGAACGAAAGCTTCTTAGTGATCGTCAGTACGGCTTTCGTAGCAAACGGTCCACTCGTGATTTGATAGCTTATCTCACCGAAAAGTGGAACCAATCTTTACATTGTTTTGGAGAAAGTAAGATTATTGCGCTTGATATTTCTAAAGCATTTGATAGAGTTTGGCATCAGGCTCTTTTATCGAAAATGCGTGCTTTTGGTATCGATCAGTCTCTTCTTCAATGGATTAGAAACTACCTTTCCGACCATTCAATACAAGTTGTTTTGGATGGCTTCAAGTCTGATACCCACTTCATAAATGCTGGTGTGCCCCAGGGCTCCGTTTTGTCTCCGACTCTCTTCCTCATTTTCATTAATGATCTCTTTACTGAAACTTCTAATCCACTTTACTGTTTTGCTGACGACTTGACCCTCAGCTTTTCATATTCGTTTCTAAATTCACGTCCCTGCTCTTCGGATGTAGAACTGGAACGGTTGCGTATGATAAGCTCATTGAATTCTGACCTTGACAGCATTGTTTCATGGGGTCTTATGAACCGAGTAGAATTCAATGCTTCGAAAACTCAATGCTGCCTCTTGTCGTTGAAGCTTAACATTCCCCCATTGCCATTATCCATGAATGGTACCTGCATCGAAGAAACTGAAAAGCTGTCAGTACTCGGTATGTGGGTAAACGATCATCTTCGTTGGAATTACCACATATTTGGAGTCGCCAAAAACGCTGCTGAATGCTTAGGCATAACTCCCATATCTGGTCAGGTGCATCTCAAACATCTTTGCACCTAATTGATAGGGTACAAAATAGAGCGTTAAAATTGATAGGTGATAGTTCAATCGTAGAATCAATTGGTTATCTTAAACATCGTCAAAACGTCACCTGTCTCACTCTCTTTTATCGCTTTTTTCACAAGCAGTGCTCTAGTGAAGTAGCCAGTTGCATTCCTCCCCTGAAACAATTTAGCCGCAACACCCGCCTCGCTAGGAATGTTCATCAGTTTTACCTTGAGCCCAACTTCGGGCGTACAGTCAAGTATAGAGATTCGTATTTCAGTCGCACCACCCGAATGTGGAATGCTTTACCTGGCTCTGTATTTCCCCTTCATTGCGATTCACAAAAATTCAAAAGCAACGTGCATCAGTGTCTCCTTTCAAATCCTCTCCTTTTTTCCTAAATGCTCGCACTGTGTTTAACAACATTATAAGGGTATTCATAACCGCTTGATGTGCCCGTTAGTTATAAAAAAAAAAGCATTCGATTTATCAATCGCAAGGTACAAAGTGAAACATTACTATTGCTACTCGCAAACAAAGAAATATAAATTTTTATAAAAAACTTTGAACGCAAAACCGCAAATCAAATAATGGCGATCCTATCTTTCAGTCTATTTTGTTGTATGGATGTCCAGTATGGGGAAGTCGTGCAAAATGTCACTTAAAAAAGCTCCAAATATCACAAAATAAGATTCTTAAAATGATGTTGAATTTGGCATAGCACTATTCAACACACGATTTGCGTGAACATTCGAATGTTGAGTTGATTGTTGAGAGAATCTTAAAACTTTCCGATAATTTTTTTTTGAATGTATGTGTGCTAAAAATGACCATATTCACAAATTGAATTTATAAACCTGTAACCAAACTTCTTATTTTTTATGTTTTTTTTTTGTTTCTTTTCGCGGTCTATTGACATATTTATTCATTCGTTCAATTATTTCATTGAAAATCTCTAAAATTGTTAACGAATAACTATTTATTTGTGAAGTTATCGAAGTATTTAGTCATTTATTGTTAATTGATTTATAGTTATTTATTTATTTATTATTTATTTATTTATATATCTATTTATTTATTTATCAATTTATTATTTATGTATATACTTATTTATTTATTCGTTTATTTATTTATTTATTTAATTTAAAACAATTTCTAGTAATTTTTTTTTTTTATTATCTCTCTTGATTGAAATCGAAGTTTTTCGATCGTAGTTTCTTCCAACAAAATATCTCTGTTGCAAAATGTTGCCAATATCTTCTAATGGCAACATTTGGTTTCAACAAGACTACGTGCTACGTGCAACACAAACGAAGCTACACTCGATGTTTTGCGCCCTGTTTTTGAAGATCGCATTATCAGTCGCAGAGCTGATGTCGTTTGGTCACCTCGGAGCTGCGATTTGCCACCATTCGACTATTATTTGTGGGGTGCCGTAAAAGATAAGTGTTACGCCGATAAGACAGAGAAAATTGACGCTTTAAAGGACAATATTCGTGAAGACATTGGTGAAATACAGTTGCACACAATGATAATGTACTTAAAAATTGGACCGATCGTGTAGGTTACTGCATGGCAAGCCAATGCAGAATGAAATTTTTTTCCATTATTAACCGGAAGTATTTTAATAATAATATTCAGTAGTTTTTTTATAGCTCTTCCAAAAAAATAAAAGTTATTTGGCGGACCCTTTATATTGATTCAGAACTTAAAACAAATAAAAATTGGACAAACCCAAGATTCAAAAATCAAAGGAACAACGGAGATTTGATATACTCGCAAATAAATTTTTTTCTCTTCATCAAACACACACGAAAGACTATCAAAACATCAATTTGGCTTCAATAAAAGATTACTGAATTCGAATACTCAACACTTAACAGAGCACGTAGGAACTTTAAATCGATCTCTTACTGGACAAAACCAAGTTATTTATTTTATATTTTAAAATAAAATCGAATGAAGAAGTACTTGCATCATCAAAAGAGAGGTAAAACCTCGCAAACAAACACAACACAACAATTTCATACATTCTCGACTTTAAAAAGGAAATTAACCTTTTAACCAACAACATTTGATAAAAAAAATTTCAACGAATTAACCCAGAAATAACTTTTTTTTTAGGAAACTTAACTTTTGGCGGCCATTTGCGTTTTGACTTAACCTGAAGCTGGAGCTTAACATGGATCCGGACTATCACTGTTTCTTTATACCGCACAATACAAATTGGACGACCTAGTTAAACCGCGAGAACATTTAAGTTTAAAAAACTATTTTCAAAAATATTAATTTGCTAGTTTTTTTACCCGCAGTTGTTTGAACAAAACACAAACTTTTTATATTTTGGTGCAATAGAGCTCTTCTCGAAGTTACCTCTTTCTAATTCTACTTTGTATTTCGTTTTTACCTCAAATGACTTTTCGGTATCAATATACATTATTTAAGAAAATTTTTGTTAAAAAGTGTTCTGCTGGAAATATTTTTGAGAAATTTCAGTTAAATTTAGTTAAAAACGATTGAACGAAAGGATTTACATTCTTTAATATTCAAAAACCGCTGATCACTCTTTAGTCACAATTTTCCGGCAGATTGGCAACTTCTCCTGAACTGAAACTGTGATGTGGTTCTTAGCAGGGTACAAAGCTGGGACTAGTGACTTTGGGGCCGATTTGGGCTGTAAATGTGATCCAAGTCCATACTTCTTTTGTAAAATTATTTAAAGGGGGGTTAGTGGCTTGGAAAATTCAAAAAATCGATTTTTCTTAAATCATAGTATCTTAAAAATAAGCTGTTAGAGTTTGGTAACGAAATTTCGAGTTTTTCAGGATCTACATAGCCAATTAGAAGGGTAGGTATTAGAATCGGTGAGTCGCTAAAATTTTGTTGAAAATATGGGAATATACTTGAAACTTTAAACGCGTATATTTCAAAACTTTCTTTTATTTGTCTAGCAAGGGACACAAAAAAAAAATACCCCATCGATTGGTCTGAAATTTTAATATGCTATCCTTTTTTTTTTTTTAAATTAACGCGCACATCAAAGGGTTATGACTACCCTTATAATGTTATAAAACACAGTGCGAGCATTTAGGAAAATAGGAGAGGATTTGAAAGGAGACACCAATGCACGTTGCTTTTGAATTTTTGTGCAGGGGTCAGGAAGAGCATTCCACATTTGGGTGGTGCGATTAAAATACGAATATCTAAACTTGAATGTACGTCTGAAGTTGGGCTCAAGGCATAACTGATGAACATTCCCAGCAAGGCGGGTGTGGCGAATACATTTTTTCATGGGAGGAATGCAGCTGGCTACTTCGCTAGAGCACTGTTTGTGAAAAAAGCGATAAAAGAGAGAGAGAGTCAGGTAACGTTTCGACGATATTCAAGAGATTCAATCGATTCTACAATTGAACTATCACCTTTCAATTGTAACGCTCTATTTTGTACCCCATCAACTAGGCGCAAAGATGTTAGTGGAGCACCTGACCAGATATGGGAGTTATACTTCAGTTCTGGGCGGATGAAGGCCTTATAAATTGTAGCTAGATCAGAAGGGTGAAGAACTTCCTGCATCTTCTCAAGAAACCTAAGCCTTTATCAGCGTTTTTGGCGACATCAAATATGTGGTAATTCCAACGAAGATGATCGTTTACACACATACCAAGTACTGACAACTTTTCAGCTTCTTGGATACAGGTACATGTATAATGAGAGAGACAGCATTGAGTTTTCGAAGCATTGAATTCTACTCGGTTTTTAAGACCCCATGTAATGATGTTGTCAAGGTCAGAATTCAATGAGCATATCATACGCTACCATTCCAGTTCCACATCCGAAAAGCAGAGACGTGAATTTGAAAACGAATATGAGAAGTTGAGGATCGAGTCGTCAGCAAAACAGTTAAGCGGACAGAGGTGTGATTACTAGTACCTAAGACCTACTGAATTCTTTTTTAGCTTTAAGCACGTTGTCTACATCAATTAAATTTAAATCCCTTCAAATTAAAAACCCTTTAACTTATAAAAAAAAAACTTTGTTACCCATTTTGTCAAATGGCACAAATAATTGTGTTTTATTAACACAGCCATTTAAGATATTTCAAAATTTTAATATTATCTTGAAGTACAATCAGTACGGCCACCGTGGGCCCATTCGCAGCGGTCGATTCGTGGGACCCATTTTGAGGCTATGGAATTGACTGATTTGCCGTCTGAACAGCGATATTTTTGACACTTCGAAAAACAAACTTTTTGACTACCTGGGGTGAAAATTTGGACCGGAAATTGGAGTTAACCCTTTTAAAATCGCGGTGAATTGAAAATGAACATGAAAGTGAAAATCTTGAGTTTACAAAAAAAAAATTGACAGTAACAGTTCGATGATTATAATAAAAGGTGCGTTCATAAATCGAACTAAAAGCTGTCAAGTCCCGATTGGAAAACCCTTTATTTTAATATTTTTAAATCAAAACAGTAGAAGCGCATTCTGATGATTCCTCAACACAAGGTGACAAAACCTTCCGAGGGAGAGTGATTGTGTTTTAGCTTAAATAAATCAAGGACTTCTGAAGGAGATTACATGTGAAGGCGTTTATAGCTCCGCACACGTGTCATAGGACACTACAATTCTATTTTACATGTTTTAAAAAATGCTTTACTGTGAGTCAAGAATATTTGCATGCTTAGTTTCTAATTTTTATTTTAACACATTCATCTGCACTAAGAATTAACTATCAAAAATTTTCTACTTATTGTATATCTAGTATGTTGACGTTTTGTTTTCTTTTTGTAAGAGTTGCTTTCTGAATGATGCAACTGTGCTCACGTAGGAGTGGAATATTTACTTATTGCTTAAAATTATTATGCTAGAATAGTAAACACGCAATTTGAACATCATTTTTCTTAATTTTTTGTTTCTATTTACTCAAAAACATACAAAAGTCAACACAAGATGATAAACATTTATGGGAAAACGCGAGGGTTTTCCTATAAATGTTTAAAAATAAAAATCTTCAAACTTTAACACATATCAACTTCATTATGTTTTAGCAAAAAACTAAGTTTTTGTAAATCGCAAACGACTTCCTCAACACAAAATACTCTTTAATAAATTGAGTATTTTAGACTTGTGGTTTTCATGGATTTATGTTCTGTTTGGTTGACCATTTCATAATCAATAAACTTACTCTAGAACAACGTTTGCGTATTGTGCAAATTTGTGACTAAACTAATGCTTCTATTGTTGCTGTGGAGCAGCAACAATATCTGAATGAGTCCATGCACAATTGCGGGCAACAACATTTGGAGCTATGTCCATCCACTTTATGGAAATTTTACGGAAGGATATTCACGATAAAAAATAAAATAAATAGGGTGGCGCAACAGAGCGAGGAGCCCCTGGGCATAGCGCATTTCTCACAACCATGCCTTGTGAGGGAATGGAGACGACCTACAATTTTTATGATGATCCGAAGGGCTAATTTAGAAAGCGCTTTTCATAGCAATGAATACTAACGGAGGACTTTCTAATTCCTCGCGAAAGGCGATACCCGTGGAAAAAACATGTTTGCCTCTGCTGGGATTCAAACCTCGAACCTCTGGGTTAGCAGATGGACATGATAACCATCACACCACCGGTATCACACGTCACGATGAATGGGCCAAAAAAAAATGGCACCAATCCCAGTTTCCACAAGAATATTTTGTTCAAGGATGAAGCTCAATTTTAGTTTGGGTACGTCAGCAAACAAAATTTTCGCATTTGGAGTTATGATAGTCCTCAAGCCATTGTTGAGACGCCACGCCGTTACATCCTCAAAAAGTGACTGTAGGTATGGTGTGCTTTATGGGCAGATGGATTCATTGGTCCAAATTTCTTCAAAAATGAAGCCAGCCACAGTGTAATAGCCAATGGGGAGCGCTATAGAGCCATGCTTAATGACTTTTTCGTGTCTGAATTGGAGGATGTTGAATGGTACTACACTTGGTTTCAAAAAAACAATCAGTTTATTTCAGGAAACTATTGGTAAGCGCATTACCTTCTGTCATATTCCTGTGGCGTGAACTTCATAATTGTGCGATCTACCACCGCTGGATTTTTTGTGGGGTTATTTGAAGTTGTCTTGTTGGCAGAAAAGCACGAGACAATTGACAACTTGGAAGTTAATATCATACGTGTTATTGCTGATTTACGTCTCCAAATGTCGAAAATTGAGCCTCTCGACTGGAATTTATTCGAACCAGCCGCAGAGGTCATTTAACCAAAACCATTTCTTTAATGACAAACACTTAACTTTGTAATAAACATTATTTTTTCTTGAAAACCAAAAAAGCACTCTTAACTATAAATAAAAAATACATTTTGAACATAATATTGATAAATATACTTTTGGTATATTAGTCAAATTGAAAACTTTTCCCAAATCGGATAAAATTTTATTCAAATAAAAATTAGCAATATTTGCATTCCCAGCTACCACATGTGCTTAGAATTTTTTGTTAATATATATGCATACGATTTTTCGGACGATTTTGCACCCAATACGACCTTACATTAGCCATTTAAGGGGTTAAACAGGTTCGTTTAACACCACCTTTAAGAGTAATTCAAGAGGGGAGAAAAAATGCGAGTGAACGATGTTGGTTCGTTTAACACGAAACCACTCAGTCATTTCTAGTAAGTAAGTAAAGGTTTCCTATTGCCCCATCTAAAATGAGTTCATTGCATGCGTTGAAAACCTCTTGATGTTGACAGAGTTCGCGCGAGTTGGAAGATGTTATTGGATTCGTCATTAAAATGCAAAGTTAAAATAATTTTAATTAAGAAAAAATTATTTTACTCAGGTCAATATTTTTCTAACTGCGAGTTCTACCATTAAAAGTAAAATTGTTTTAACCTTGCATTTCAATCACACAACTCACAGTTAGAAATATAAAATTTAAAAATTTATTTTCAAATTTCGTGCAAATTCTGACAATGACATGATGTTTTCAACTTAGTAAACCTTTTTCTTCAGAGATGACTCAAATAAGGTTACGTTACACCGTGGCTACAGAGTGGATGCATATACACACTTCCTTTTCAGACCATAAGTAGTGGTTTACATTGTAAAATTATAACGCCGAGTTTCATTCCCACTATGCTACTTCAGGTAATCGAGTTAGCATTTTTTACATAATTTGTCTGATAAACGACCTTGGTAGAAATATGTTATATTCACTTACCTCAGAAGATGTTAAATAGCACAGCCTCGAGTCAGTACTATCAATAGAAGCCTGTTGAACGATACCATATCGTGTCTCACGATCACTCAAATAGTCAGATCGCAAGCTATCTTGACGTATAAATTCACCCCTGAAAAGCAACAACAACGAAATAGATTTCATTTTATTATGTGCCACTTAATTGGTTGCATTTGAGAAAGAAACCTTTGCTCTAAGGAATCAGCACGTGCACTTTTATAGCCTGAATCATTCAAGCTGCTATCCTGACGGAGTGACGGTAGAGAATCCCACGGCGAGCGTTTATGACCAGACCCAGTTGATAATGGTGGCATCATACCCGTACCAGACCCAGAGCCCATTGTGGAACTTCCCGAACGCCAGCCATCAGAATGGCGAAACCATTGAGCGCGAGCCGATTCCCCAATGCAAGAGGCGCAACGGGAATTCGAAAAACTTACAGAAAAAATGAAAAAAAAAATACAAATGTTGGTATGTAGGTATGAGTGAATTTGCTTTGTAACCAAAAAAAAATTACTTTAATGCTATTCAATCATACCTGGCATTGTGGTCACTTAAATAGCCACGATCTCGTTCGCGTTCTCTTTCTCGTTCCCTGATCAGTTCGTTGCGGTCACTGTAATAGCCATCTCTCTCACGATCACGTTCTTTGTCACGAGTGGTCAGAGGGCGATGTGGAGGTAGTGGTAGTGTGGATGATTTGGCATTAGCTACAGATCCTTAATTCAGAGATTAATTTTTGGTTTAAATGTTATCATAGTTTTGTAAAGAGATGTGTCTTAAGAAAGGAAGTAACTAATTGTATGAATCTGTACCAATTTTATATTCAAAATAAAAGGAATTAATTTAAACGCAATCAGATTATTATTTTCGAAACTTGCATAAGCAATGATTTAGAATTATTATATTTATACATATCATATGAACTTTTATAACGATTTGGGTTAAAAGTTTAAGGAAAAGCAATCTACTTACGACGTCTTAATGGATATGGGCTACGCTGGGTGGATCCTGGTAAGCTCTCAGCAAACTCTGATGATTTTGTGTTACATAGGGTTTGGTTGTATTTGTATTTTTATTTAATATCATGGTTTCATATAAGCGATTTAAGGATTTTGATGTGAAACTACATTTTATATCTTTACTACGAATTCTACATTTGTTATAAAACTCCAATGGACAAATAAAAAAGGAATTTTTTTAACATCAATAAAACTACTTCGCAAATTTATATGTGCGCATAAAGTCATGCTAATTTTTGATCAAATAAAATATATTCCGTAGAAATTTATGCCAGTGTCTTTGACATACTACTTCGTTGTATACACGTAAAAAATAAATAAAGATAAAATTTTAAATCTTCTCATGTTAGGTAATTACAACCTCAAAAATGTAAAAAAAATAAGGGGACACAATGAGCTCGACGAAACTTGATACACTTACTTACTTACTTACACTGAGAGGCCTATTACATTTGAAGAGAGCGTCAGCAATGACGGCCGAAATTTCTCTTCCAAGACGTCAATCATCTCAAGCTTATCAATGAAGAGAAGCCACTTCATACAATATAATACCAGCAGTATTAAATCACCCGATCTTGGAGGTAACTCACAGAAACTATGTAAAAGAACATTGTTACTTTGATTCGTGTTCGTAGATAACTTAACATAATGGCAATGTAAGGGGGGATAAATCGGGTCACTACTCAAACCCAGCGATACCCACACCTGGGCCCAGATTTTGCAACAGTCAATTTTTATTGTGTTTACGAAAAACTATACACACAATCTCATTTAGACAGTAAGTTTTTTGACAGAACACGTGTACACTATCCTTCATATTTACTTACTGTAAATTTAAAGTAAAGGGTCAGCCATCTAACCTTTCTTTTTTCAACTAGTGCTTATTCGTGAATGGTAACACTAAGCTCATGTCTGATTTGACAGATAATTAGTTTAATCCTTTCGCTTAACGAATATGGTAGCGTATATGCTTGAAAAGGGCCTGTGATCGACTCAGAGAAGATGCCGATTTAAAAAAAAAATCATTTTTTTCAGATGAAGCTCATTTTGATCTTGGCGAGTTTGTAAACGAGCGAAATTGTCGCATTTGGGCACAGAAACCCCGCACGCATACATTGAAAAGCGGATACATCCAAAACGAGTCACTGTTTGGTGCTGATTTTCATCCAGAAAATGAGCAAGGAGTGGCCATTACAGTCAATGGCGATCGTTATCGGGTCATGCTGAACGAATTTTTGTTCACAAACATTGAAGACGAGGATATTGGCAACATTTGCTTTTAACAGGACGGCGCTACTTGCCACACAGCAGAAGAAACACTGGATGTTTTGCGCCCTGTTTTCGAAGACCGCATTATCAGCCGCAGAGCTGATGTCGTTTGGCCACCTTGGAGCTGCGATTTGACACCGTTGGACCGTGGGTATGCCGTAAATGATAAGTGTCACGCCGACAAGCCAGAGACAATTGACGCTTTAAAGGACAATATTCGTGAAGCCATTGGTGAAATACAGCTGCACACAATCGATAATGCATGGTCAGTCGATGCAGCCATTTGAATGAAACTATTTACCATTTTTAACCGGAAAGATTGTACTTAGAATTAAAAAAGAAGTTTGAGAAAATATTCAGTAGTTTTTTTTAAAGCATTTTCAAAAAAAAAAAGTCATTTGGCGCACCCTTTATTTAAAGTTTCGCGTAAACAGTTGTCACTTCGGAAATAATTTAAATTTCGAAAAATCATTTAATGGACATATTTTTGAATATCCAAACTATCGAATTATGAAAGAAAATCAAATTTTTCTAAATTTCTATTGGACTAGAACGCCTTAAACTCACTATTGCGGAGTCCGGTATTTCAGATAGTAGCGCAAAAAGAGCAGAATTCACCAGAAATCTCTGAGAATTGCCAATGACATTTGATCTTCCCTAAAAACTTTGCGGTTGTCCAGCCATGTCCAACACGATATTGAATTCACACTTTAGCTAGGCATTGGGTGTATAATGATAATTCGCATTGGCATATCCGATTTCAGCAGAGAGTGTTATGACGAGGAGTCGTTCCACTTCCTCTGAGAGTGTCTAAGATTGACACACATGAGCTGAACGACATCTCACACCTGACACTTAATTCCAATATAAAATTCATCCATAAATCGAAATGGTTCAGTGAAGCTCCTTTAACCAGTCACCCCCCCCCCCCCCTCCTCCCCTCTCCACCGCCTCACTTCACTACAACAACCGTTTTATTCACCCTTATAACAGGGATCCTTTGAGATCCGAGTGAGGTGTTGCACCTTCAATCCAACCCAACCTAACCCAATGATTTCGAAATGATCATCTGAGGTTCTGGTTCTTTTTTAGTATTTTCAATTTCAATTTCAATTCAATTCAATTTATTACATTAAGTGGAAAGTACAATAAGACTTTGTCTTTTGTAGTACAAATTGTTTGGCGAGAAGTTAAAAAAGGAATACAATAAAAAATTCTTACTATTGCAGTTTGGCTTTATCTTTTATTTATGAGATAAAAAGAACGTTATTATCTCGACAGTTAAATTCTTCAATAGATTTGATAAAAAAAGTTATTTCTAAATTATTTTTGACTAATAAAGTCGGCAACCTTAACCTTCTCATAATATTTACACTATACAAACTGAGAGAATTTGGTTTCCACCAGTATTTATTGTTTGAATAGGTTGCTACCGCAAAAAAAAGTTTTATCAATTCAATTTTCTCAACGTCTTGTCGAGCGTTTTGGCTGGCGTGCCAAAAGGCAGTGACCTTGGTCCTTTGCTTTTCGTTGTTGCAATAAACGACTCATCCATCGACAATTTAATTTTGCTTATGGTATGAATTACGATATGATTTTCAAAGTTATTTCGGATCGTGATTGTTAATAAAAAGACAGAAATCGCAAATAGGCTATTGGAAATACAAATAATGCCAAACTTTACACCGATCTTCTTAAAACAAATATGATTTATTGCCAGTGTCGGTAGATTCGTCTGTATTGTTCTCAGCAAAGGTGACACAAGTAAAAAAGTAGTTGGGACTATTTTTGAATTTCGAGAGCTCTTTTTGACGATTCCTTATTAATGCTCAGTTATTCTCCTTAAGTATACACTACAAAATTAGTGAACTGGATACTAGCCAACAAAACAGAAACACAAATCAATTGCAGTGCTTTTTTCTGGAACTTCTAAGGGAAAGACTCTTCCACCAAAGGGTTGGAAAATAGAACCCACCATTTTCATGATGACCTTCCAATTACGATTTTGTTTCTGTAATCATACAATTATTCTACACATTTTGAACTTTTTCGCAACAATCAGTTGTCGCTTTAACTAAGAACTAAAGCCCCGGCCAAGTAAAACCAAGTGGGTCAACTATCGGCTGTCTAACGAATCATAAAAAAATACTACAACTTTTTCCATTTTTTGATGCTAGCAAATTCAAAAAACAATTTGTGCTAACGTATTTTCATTTCATGTAAACTATTTGAATAAACAAAACACTCTTTAGTGGATAAAACGAAATGGACATATATACTATAATTTTGCCTAATCGAACGTCAAGAGAAGATAACACGGGTGACAACCCGGTGTGGTAGTTTAACTTTCAAATTACGCGTTCATGACTTTATTCATTTTTATATTATAATAATTTACAACTATAACTACACTATACCTATTAAAAAATAATAATTGAAAAAAGCATTGCTTACAAGCAAATATACTTGGAAAATTACAAATAAAATTATTATCAAAGCAACACTGACAAAAGAAAGTACTTGAATGGAAGCTTTAAAAACTACTAATTGCTTGAAAGCTGACTCACCCAAGTTCTCCATGCTTTGCGAGAGCAAAGCTTCAAATGTGTGTAAGCTATATGATTCAGCATCCATTCCTTTGGCAAGAGTGTTGCGTAGATGCATCTCATATTCAAGCAACAATCTTGATGTAGGGCTCCCAGGGGTGGGTGTTACATTTGGCTGCCCTTGGTGATGATGTTGATGTCCACGACTGCCACCACTAGCAGTTCTCTGACCATAAGACTGATCCTGGTCGGAATTACCATTGCTTGAGCTTGGTGTAGTTGCGTAGCACTGGTTATCAAACATTACGTTGTCCGATGGTGGTGAGCCCTCCAAACAACCACGTTCCCTTTCAAGTTCCAAATACAGATTTCTCTGCGGATACCCACCACGTCCAATTTCATGAGATGATCTATAAGAATTTTTTAAACTCAATTAAAAACTGCCTAAGCGAAAATTCAAACAACAACCTGGATCCAGAGAAGCGTGATGTCTGACTAGACGGTCTACCCATAGAGTTATTGTTATTCATGATGTGATGCATTCCATGCTGGTGCATGCCATGTGGTGGGCCTAGAGTATTGGCCATATTAGCTGCATTGTAGTAGTTGTAGCGTCGACGTCCCATCTCTGGAGAAGTGACCGGGCTCTCGGTACTGGGCATGGGCTTCAGCATGCGTTTCAATGTGCTTGTGTCGGTTGCCATGTTCATGTCTTCAGTGCTCTTTGTTTTACGCCTGGTATTGTTGTTAATTATGTTGTGGTGCATGTCATGCGATTCGCGTGTCTGCGTAAAAAAAGCAAACAAAAAAATTAAAAATCTAACAAAAGGGTTAAACTTTGCAAAAGGTGTTTGGTGACCGACCGAAAGGTTGAAAGGCAAATGGAACAAGCGGCGATAAAAGTAATCCAACGGTCTTTAAATCCTTCATCGATTTTTTTCTCTCCTCTTCTATGTTCATTTTGCATTTTCGTATTTGGTTAATCATTGAACAAAACACAGGCGTATTCTTTTAGAAATAAACTAATCAAACAATTGGTTCAGTTCAGTTTTATTTTTAAAAGCTCTCAAGTGAAAGCGTGACACAATGGGGTGACTTTTTAGCACGTTATTTTTTGTTCTGGCCTGTCAGCAATTTAAGGCTGTTTAAACAAAATGAAATAGTATTACTACGAAAAACGAGTACCTAATAAAATCCTCCTGAAATGGACGGTAGTCTTCTTGTTCTCCTCGCTTCAATTTCTTTTTGTTTTAAAATAAAAAAAAATAATGTGTTTCGCTACCATATACCTAATTAAGTTAGTAGTATAAACGCAGCTATTGTTAAGTATCCAAATTTTGAATTACTTCATTTTTGCCAAAACTTCTTTGCTTGCAGATAAAAATGTGCCGAATATCTCCGGAAAACACAAGTATAGAAATTTCGGGACAAAAAAATTGTATTGTATTGTACTCATAAATCCAATCGACCTATGCAGGGATGGATTAAAACAGAAAAACACAATGGAGAGGGTCTCAAAAATTCTGATCAGCATACGTAGGTACGTACAAGTACTACATAATATCTACTAGTAGTTTTACTACTTAAAAACCAGCTCGTTTTTTGTGTCTATTGAATGGATAAAACTTATTCAAGATACTTAAAAATGTATGTACGGTCAAAATAATAGTAGTGTGAGTAAAAGCATTACACAGATTGGTATTTTTCCACTTTGCATTGCGTTGATAGTGAAAACCCGTTACACTTTAATTGTCTTAAATGGTGGAAAAGGATCTCGTCAAAATATGTAAGAAAACCTCCAAACACCGAATATTTCCACACTTTCAATCATAATGGTATGGACATGTTTTTTCTTCTACGGAGTTGGACCCAAAATGCGGATTGAAGGCATTTTGGATCAGCATCTCTATGTTAGGATAATGCAGGAAGTAATATGCTACCGTATACTGAAGATGAAATGCCACTGAAATTGTCGTTCAGTAAGAAGCAATGATTCCAGGAAAGTAAAGTAGATGTGATGGAGTGGCCCGCACAGTCTTCCAACCTTAATCCTATCGAAAACCTATGGAGCGCTGTAAAAAAATATGCTTCTAGATGTAAGCCAAGCAACAACACAGTCCTTTGGGAAGCGGTACAGCAATCATAGAGTTCGATAAGCACAGGAAGGTGTGGAAACCTGATAAATTCTATTTAACGTCTTTGCACTGCTGTTATAGCTTACAAGGGACATGCAACTAAATACTAATTAAAGGTATGAACACTGAGCCACATCTTAATAAATATAAATTACGTGTCACAATGTTTGACCGCGATGGACTACTTAACAACTCAACCGATTCTAATAAAAATTTGTCCACCGTGTGCAGTTTGATCCAACTTAAGAGATAGGATAGCTTACATCTCAATTTATGATCGACCACCACATGTTGCTGAAACTAAAGGAAAGTTTGGATTTATTTTGAAGTAAATAAAATAGGTGAATCTTAAGCCTGAACTACATCGAAACACAAAGTGAAAAAAGTAAAAAACTAAAAAAAGTAAAAGCTTTTAAAATACACACATATTACTGCGTGACACCTGTTGGCAACATTAGAAAAACTCCAAAAAGCTTTTTGACAGTTAAATATTTCAAAACAAAACAATAAACAACTTGTCAAAAAAGAAAAATTTCTGTTTTTGGGAGCTGGCTATGGTTAATTTTCAATAATTTTAATTGAAAACGCCTCAATTTACTTTAAAATTTGAAAACACAGTTGACATTTACTTCAATTTTATAATTTTCAAAATAGGTTTGAAACTATGAAAGAGCTTTTGTTATGAAAATAACAAGATTTTAGTGATGAAAGCGCTACCTTTCAAGAAAAATAAACAAAATTATTTGATTGTGTTTGTTTTCAAAAAATTGCCTAAAGTGAAAGCTTCGATATGTGCGAGCTTTCACTTTTTTAAACTGAGAGGAAGAAATACAAATTTGTTTTTGATAGAGAAGTTCGGATATATTTTTGACTTTTTTAGGAAACTTTTTCACTTTGTGTTTCGATGTAGTTCAGGCTTAACTTTTTAAATTTTTCGAGTAAATAAAGTCGGCTACGTGTTACTTGACTTAAGTATAAATTAAATATAAATTAAATGTATGTATGCATGTCCGGTGTAGACTCCTAAGCCACTAAACAGTTTTTAGTTAAATTTTCAGGGTAGACAAAGTTTATTTCAGATATGATTCCTGTCAAGGTTTGATCCCCATATTCCTACATGAACGGGGTCAAACAGACAGACAATTTTTGTACTGTTCTTCAGGAAAAAAATGAATTGATTCAAAATATTTTTCCGGATATACAGAGTAATTATTTGAATCATAACTGGCTCAGTCATCGGGCTATTTTGCCAACTAAAAATGTTGATGTTAATGAAATCAACTACCAGATACAACAGCTGTTACCAGGCGATCTGATGTCTCTTAAATCAATTGATACTATTGTTTTGTTAGTTTAGTTAGTTTTGTTTTGATAGTGTAAATTTTCCAGTTGAATTTTTTAATTCACTAGAAATACCCGGAATCCCACCACATAATCTTCGATTAAAGATTGGTTCAACTATTATTCTCCTGCGTATTTTGAATCCACCTCAATTACGCAACGGTACACGTTTGATCATTAAAAAGATCACCCTTAAATATCAGGGGCGAACGCAGGGGAGGGGTTGACCTGCGATAGAAATATATGAAAATTCTGCTTACTTGCAAACACATCGCATTGGTCGCTTCAAAACTAACGACAGTTGCGATCGAAATCTACGAAAGTTAAAATTATCATCACACATACTAAAAGTCATCAGTCGCTCTGGCTCTGTATTAGAATGGGATCGACAACAGCAACTAGGAAAGGGTATACTTATGTATGTATGAATAAGCACATGCATACCTATGAACATTGCTTGAATATGTTAAACATATATATATATAACAGTTCATTGTTTTATACAGATCGGTGCAACGGTTCCGGTACCCGTGGCTCAAGCGAGCGATCTTTTTCATATCTGCGCAGATTAAAAACTTATCTGTGAGAATCGAGGAAGAACCAGCGAGGAACCACTGAAGGGTTTGATGTTGCCGAACATCTATATGAGTATTGAGGCTTACTATGAGGACGTTAAAAATATAAAGCACCAAGGCGCATTGATTTTATTTTATAAAATACCAGCTATGCCCGCGACTTCTACAGCCTTTCTAACGGAGGAAGAAGTTTTGAAATCGGTGCAGTAGTTTCTAAGTTCTCGTTTACGTTCCCGCAGGAATTGGAATAAAACATAAAGTCTATGTTTTTGCTCAGGTTGTAGGCTACCTCTATACACAATTTCATTTGAATCGATTCAGTGGTTTGGGCGGCTGATGGTAACATAGAAAGACGGACAGACAGAGCTTCTTTCGTACTAATTACAGTAGTAAAGGACTCCCGTCCCTGTATGAATATGGGGATGAGTTAAGGCTTATGTTACTTGACAATAGTGAGGCATTCTAACGGTGGAAGAATTTTTAAAATCGGTGCTGTAGTTTCTAGGTTCCTGTATACGTTCTCGTTCTCATTAGAATATAGGGATAAAATGCATAGCCTATGTCCTTCCTCAGGTTCTACACTATCTCTGTTAACAAAGAAATCTCAACAGACAAAGTTACTTTCGCATTTATAATACGTATTAGTTAGAATTGCTCCTGGCAATGTATTTATACAAATCAATGCAGTGTATAAAAAAAGCCCCTGGTAAATATTCTTGAAGCTATCATTGTAACTGGAAAGTTTAAAGGAAAAGTGGTCCTGTTGCCACGTATTCCAATGGTATCATTCAGATTCTACCATATCCTTCAGAAGGTAACAGTCTCCAATTCGTTTAGCTTTTGCCATGACTATAAATAAATCTCAGTGCCAAACATTGTCCATTTATGGTTAAGATTTGGAAAATCCATGTTTTTCTCATGGGCAGCAGCTATATGTTGCATGTTCACGTGTAGAAACGCCGTCGAACTTATTTGTGTTAGCGAAAGACAGGTTAGCCAGGAATATTGTGCACCGATTAGTACTAAATTAAATTGAAATTAAAAGTATTTATAATTCAAAATAATAAATATTATTGTTTGAAGATTTTAAACTATCCGCCTTACCTACCTCATTTATAAGTTTAACTGTCACATGTTATTTATGAAGTATGTATACTTTACAAACTTGAATAAAAATAACCAAACATTTTCAATCAAATTCTTTTGTTTTGATTCTTGCTTTATATCAACTGTATGAAAATTTTGATCAATTGTGTTCAAAGTCCTTCCCCTTCAAATTTATATACCAGCTTTAACGTTTCCGTGTTCTTTCATAAATAATAATTTCATTTTAATAAGGGGTAACGATAGTAAAGAATCAGTAACGAAGGTCGCCATGTTTTTTTTTACAAATAGCATCTATGTAAAAAAACACTATGGTGCCCAGGTTTGATTGTCTCCTACCGTTCCCATTAAATACTTTATAAAATATCATGACAAAAACGCTAGCCACAGCAACGCGAGGCCGGGCCAGCTAGTATTGTTATAAAAATTTTGACCCAATTTTTCGATTTCGTAATATTTCAAGGTAGATTTTCCTACACTACTATTTTTTTGACCGCTGAATTTCAACATCTGTTCAATAAACTAGCAACTATCGGATAATAATAATATTAAACTGATGTGTTTTTTTTTTGTAAATAAAAGCTTAAAACACCACTTTGAAAACCACGTTATTGATTTTTTAAATTAGAATTGACGGATAAGTTTTTTTCAATTTTTTTTTTTTCTGAAGCTTTATACTACTATTATTTCGACCGCAGCTGTATATGTTTCATACCATTTCATCGTTGTAGTCTTTGTTGTAATCCTTGTTGCGAGTGCCTGTCCCAGTTGACTTTGTGGAAGATATTATATTCTGCTGGAGGGTTCCTCCAGCCTGTGTGCCTTCTGATTTGCAAGTCTCCATATCTCCTCGTTGACCACCTCCTCCCATGTTATCGTCTTGTCCAATTTGCGATCCAACGTGATTTTGTGAGTTGGAATCAACACCAACGCCACCGCTGTTTGTATTACCGCCGACCCCCACATTTCCGTTTCCTGATAGATTCTGTCCGCTGGCCATGGTGTTAGTTTCTTGTGATTTTGTCTGGCGTGAAAGTGTGTCTCCTGAAATATGAGTTTGATGCTTGTTATTTCGCCAGTACTCAAACTACAAGATTGGCTTTTAAAGGTAAATTTAAAAGGTTAAACAAAATAAAAGCGGAGCTTAGGTCACTTAAACTTTTTTTTTTTCATTAAAAAATCCCTTTAAATAATAAACTTCTATTGAATGAATTTCAATCCTACCTTGTCCTGACTGCAGTGATTGTGCTCCAGATGCAACATTATCATACAAAGATGTACTTGATGTTGCATTAGCAACTTTTTGCTGTTGACCCTCTGTGTCTGTAGCTCTTGATGTTGTACGGGGTAGAGTTGATGAACCTACATATGCAATCACAAAATAGTATTTCACAAATTCACTAGCCCAATAAAATAGAATAAACTTACCCCGATACCTTGGATCCTGTGCACGTAAACGTGCATACTGCTCAGCTGTCATGCATGTGCATTGGGGCTCACGCACTCTTGAAGGACTTGCCGGAGTGCTTACTGGCTTGCGCTTCGCCTTTACCTTGTTTTTGCCTGGCGGATCCAATTTCAGCGAATAGCTTGAGGAGGCCTTTCGTGAAAATTTGAAAGAAGGCGACTGTAAAACGTCGCACTATGTTAGGTTAGTCGGTTGGGAATCACAAGGTTCTGTTTGTGCGGCTTTTTGTCTCTTTTTTTTTTGTTCAATTTTCATTTTCTTTACAATTTTTAGTTAGAAGAATTCAGAGAGAGAAACATTTTGCTTGTAACGTGTTTATTTTAAGAAAAATACGACACACACATACATATTGTGGTAAGAAAAACAAAACAATTATTTCGAAAAACTCCGAAAAATTTTTAGAAAAAATTTTGGAATAATTGTGTCGTCTATTTTATCAAAGCTTTCTTTTCGTTCGTGTGGAACAAGTTTTAATCTACGTAAGAAGAAAATAATAACTAAAATCCAATCAAATGGAATTCTAATTGGCAACCGCTGCAAGGTATAGGTTTCAGGATTTAAAGGAGTCACTTGGCTTGTCAGGAGTTTAAAGGGAGTACATGGAGTTTTAACAAGCATGAACTAGAAAACGACTAAACACTTCTGCAAAGTTAAGATTATATAAATTTAAACCTAGTCTTGCCAATTACATCAACCGAATCCAGAGAATATAAAAGTAATGAAGTTATACATAATACACCTTATTTATGGCTATGTATCTTTTTTTAGGTTTTCTATAAACTTTACTATGCTAGAACTCCAATTTTCAAATAATATAATCATTTTGTAAAGTGTTTGCTGCTTTCAATGTCCAGGCTTGTATTTAACTAGGACAGTTGTAAAAATTCTGTTATTTGTTATTTCATTAAAAACAGTACACAACACAGTTTGACAAAAAATGTGTGTTTTGAAAATGTTTTGTGAAAAGCGAAAGGAGTGTACATAGAGACTTTGAAAATGAAAAAAAAAAAATGAATAAAAAAAGTCTAAACCAAATATAAACTATTCGCGAAGATTTCAACACATTTGCCATTAGAAAAAAAAAATATTGTAGCCATGTCGTTGTGTGAAGAAACATACACATAAAATGTTTTCTTATAAAACAAATTTAATAACTATAAATGAAACAAAGGACATCATATAAGTGTTTTTAAGATACATAGGGACTTTTAGACGATACACTGTTTCAATTCTATACCAAGGGAATGAAGAGAGGTGAATGGTATGACGCAGGTATACACACAAATATATTTGTTCATGCTTGGGTGTGATATGAACAAAAGAGAAAAACAAACAAAAGTTCAAAAGAAAGAGTGTGATTTTATTGAAATGAATTAAAAATATACAGTGTATGAGAAGACGAAAAACATGACACCGATATTTACTAATTCATTGAAGGAAATACCTTATAGCTCTTTTTCCAACGAAAAATCTAGATCCCAAAGTATATAAAGTTTAATGAATATTTTTCAAGGAAACGATTTGTTTTTAAATTAAAATCAGAATGCTAAGTGAAAAAGACAATCTTTAAAAACAACAGCAAAAAAAAAACTGACTGTAGCTTTGTGTTTGAAAAAAGTAAAAAAAAAACAGTGTTTCTTTGGATGCTTAGAACTGAGGCAATTATCTTGTTAATTTGCTTTTAGTGTGAACTGATGTTTGCCAAAACAAAAGACGTGGATTCTTTGGCAGGAATGGGAAAGTCCTATACAGATTTAGATTAAATAAAAGCTCATAAACTTATTTTCTTTTAATTGGTTAAAGAATAAAGTATTTGAAATATAATTTGAGCATGACTTTGACGACAAAGCTTGGATTCGACGATAAGCTTTAGGTACCTTCCACTTCTTCACAAGTTATAATTGACGGAAATATACTGGGTTCTAGCCCTCAATGAACTTTTTGAGACCACCTGTACATTTTATTTATTTAAATTGTTCATTTTATTTATTTAAATTGTTCGCTTTAGACTTTTGCCAAACTTCAAAATATTTTAAGTTAATCGAAAGTGGTTCGTGTAATTGATACCAGTTTAGTGGAAATACAGGGTTACACCATATCTTTATTAGTAAATCTTCAATTTAGATCATTTTTCATAACCATTGCTATCATCCTTATGCTTTTACCAAGATTTTGGATCAACGATGAAAATTGAATATATGTATCTACTGATCAGTCAGTCTTCAATCAGTCATTAGTCAGTCATCAGTCAGTCATCAGTCTCATCAGTCAGTCATCAGTCAGTCATCAGTCAGTCATCAGTCAGTCATCAGTCAGTCATCAGTCGGTCATCAGTCAGTTATCAGTCAGTCATCAGTCAGTCAACAGTCAGTCAGTCATCAGTCAGTCATCAGTCAGCCATAAGTCAGTCATCAGTAAATTACGATTTTTTTGATTTTTGAATTCCTAAATTTCAAAAACTACTCATGCTAAATGTCTAAAATTTTCGAAGCTGCAATCAGTATAAACAAAAGAATGGAAGCCGTTATATTTTTGTTATATTTTTGTCGTAAATGATTATATAAAGATTTCCTTTGTTAACTATTAACAGCACTCTGTTAAGACTTCATTATGTAGGATAGATCACCCGAACGAGATTAACTATATTATCGAGTCTCGAGCATGTACTGTATTCATGGGAAATTTCAATTTAAAGAAATTGCTTACTTCTTAGTACAAAAATACCATTTTCGATTGTTTCACTTATCAATTATCAAAAAATACATTTTCATTTCAAGCTCTTATGGGTTTGAGCTGCTGTATACGCATGTCAAAACAAAGTTAATGTTAGTACACGGATACTTCCTTTGAAACTGACATAATCCACATAAGTATGTGAGTGTCTTAGGGCTCATGGCTTATGTTTTGAACAGAATTGGTGGGAAAAAAGATTTTAAGAAAGGTAAGTGACGATTATTTTTTCACTTATTAGTTGTACCATCGCGTATCTTCATTAAATACTCCCGACTTTTCTTTTTTTTGTTGAGTGTTTGATAACCCGGGTCTGAAATATTTTAAAAGCTCAGTTTTCATTTGCGATCTGCGGGCTTTTTTTATTTTTGTGTTGTGGGAAGACTTTTGTCTGAAAATACGCACAAATAGAAATACCAAAGAGGAATTTTCAGGTTCACCTGAACGTGTAAACTAATGAGTTCTATCATAGGAAATTATTTATTATATTGATGTATTAGAGATAAGGACTTTAAAAATGATTCCAAGTGGCAAATGGGCGCAGCAGTTGGGTCGATTTAATTCCTATAGAGTCCCAATTCTGGACTACTTCTTGCAGCATTATTTGCGTAAACAAGCAACTTCATATTTTTTGTGAAATTATTCCAGCACTGTTAAATCGCCCGATCTTGAAGGTTTAAAAACTCGCATTTCTGTAAAATCGGCGCCAAAGCGATTTTGTTTTGAGACAATAGTTTACTAAAACTACAACGTATGTTGGGCTCCGTTAAACTCTGACCTTAGCAGCTTTGATCAATAAGGAATAAGAAACCGCATAGAATTAAATGCTTAAAATGCTGTCTCTCGTCATTTAATCGAAACTCATCCTGATTGCAACGATGATTCTGAACAACTCTCAATCGATTAGTGCATTACCAACCACCTTTTGCGGAATAATCGTACACTACTTGGCATCACTAAAATTGCCGCAATTATGTTTGGCTTTCCTTGACGATGTGTCACATTTGTCTTCCTTTTTGACCTAGCCGTTATCTACAAAGCATACGTTTGTAGTAAGATGAAGTTTAACTCACATATATGGGCACGTGCTTCTAAAACTCACTTCAAGCCTTCGAGCAGTATGCAGGAAAGGACCTTTGAAATGACTGGAAATAGGAACATCATTATGACACTTACTGCACTTGATCATGGTGGTGTTGTTATTTGTCCCCTTAAACTATTCAAACGTTATGCTGGCGCTTCTATGAAGTAAGATGAATCAGTTCACCCGTGAGTCCAATTTCAGACGTACTGTCAAATTCAAAGATTTTTTTAATCGTATGGCATGTGGAATGCATCACTTTTATGCAGCGGATTGCACTTCTTAAAAAGATAACATTGTTCATGTAGCTGTTTAACATTGATTCGATTAATATACGAAATAAAGAACTCCAACTCAAAAAAAAACTTTTTAGACACAGTCTAGCTGCACTAGGGATGTTCGAAGAACCATTTTGTTTATACGACTGTTAATATAATCAAACAAGAATCTAATCGCCTAAATCTAAATCATAAATTTCTAATTTGTCGAATTTTGAAACACAAGAAATAACTATAATACTAATAAGAAGTTTCTATAGAAAGTAAGCAAATTGTTTATTAAAAATGTTCAAGGCAATAGGTATGTGTTTGTATTAGTCGAGTCTAATGAATAATTGTGATGGAAGTGTGCGTGGTGATAATTATGAAATATGTATGATGTATGTTCTTTCTCGAATTTTTTATGAATCTTTAATTAATGATTATGTTCGTATGATCTTTTCAATTTCATTCTTTTTTTTGTGCACTGAACCTTGCTGTCGGAGATTAACGAGAGTAATCAATTGCTCTCATGGATCCGAATAGTATACTTACACAACATTCCCGAAACTGTTTCGCATCTATGGGGGATGTAAAATTGAGGCCCCATGTGTCATTTGTCATTGGGTCCTTCCAATAGACAAAACATTCTGATGCTTGTCCAATTCTTGTACCTATTGGTTATAAATATAATAACGGAAACAAAATGGAAGACTTGTAAATTTTTTGACAGAAACTCACCTGGTTGGACAAGTCGTACGTCAAGAATTTTATCAACCTGGCTGTTGTAAGCTGTTATGTGAAAAACGCATTCAGGTGAATCTTGTATGCAGGTAATGTTGACAGGAACCAAATCTTCGGATACTTGTTGCCATTTAACGGTACCAGCACCGCTTGAAGATACATGGAACACTTCAGCCCACAACCTGAACGAACTTATGCGTGTTACCATTTACCAAACAATGTTTTTTTTTATTCAAGAGTGACGGAATAAATTTGAATATTTTTTGGTGTGAGGTGTTTGTTAATATTATACCATGGTTCAATCAAATTTTAATGTTGCGCAGTTTTGTTGTGGTTCGGGTTGTAATAAAAAAAAAGAAAAAAGAAATGTTTTTTATTTCCAAATAGGTTTCGAATTTAATCGAGTGCATCGCATATAAATATTTTCTGAAAAGTTCTGTAGAAAATATTATATATTCAAATGCTTTTTTTCTTCTAAAAGTAGCCAATTACAAACAAAACAAAAGGAGTAGCTTGTGTTTGTGTGGTAATTTATCATAACGCTTTGACGAGTGTTTCTCAAGGGTGTAGGTAAAGTAAAAAATAAGATAAAACAAAATAATAATAATTTATGTGTTGTGTATGTTGTAGTATCGAAACTTTTTGCACTTTTCAAATGCTATTCAATATTCTGACCGAAAATATAAGTGTACAATGCACATACTTTCAGATGCAATTATAAATATGTGTGTAGGTAAGTGATTCCAAAAATTAGTTTTATTTCACCTCAGGAGATGGCCGTCCCGTCGACGAGAAGTCTGCCATGGAGAATCCTCGTATCGGTACGCTTTGCGCATAAGCGGTGCACAGGAACAGCTCAGTTTATTACCCATGGCGCAGCTAGTACAACCAGCTTGGCCTCCTGTTCCATAAAAATGTTTGTTTTTTATTTGTGAGCATATGGGTAGGATAAATGCTTATTCATAAAATCAAACCTGAGGCTCCCCGGTGTCACCACATTCCGCTCACGTCTGCTTGCGAGAGTGCTTGCCCCCTGTTTAGAGACTGCGAACGTTGATTATGTCGATGTCCGTGATATCTGCTTCCTCTCTGAAAGAAACAAAGAAAAAATTACAGATTTTTAACACATTGGCCAAAAACATTTCTAAGATACACGTTTTTCTTTTTTGCTTAACGGAGCTGTGTACGTCTGTTTCATTGATTCTGTATTCTGTGAAAAACACTGGATTTGAAGTAACCATTTTTCTTAACTTAAAATTAAATAAATAAATCGGGTGGCGCAACAGAGCGAGGAGCCCCTACACCTAGCGCATTTCTCACAAACATGCCTTGTGGGGGAATGGAAGGGACCTATAATTTTCTGCCGGTTCCGAACGGCTAATTCGAGAAAGCGCTTTTCATAGCAATGAATACTAACGGAGGACTTGCCAGTTCCTCACGAAAGGCGATACCCGTGGAAAAAATATTTTTGCCTCTGTTGGGATTCGAACTCGAACCTCTGGATTAACAGGCGGACATGCTATCCATCACACCACGGGTACCACATTTTTATTAACTAAACAAATAAATGAATAAGGTATGAAATGAATAAAGAAGTAAATAAATAGATTAAAAATAAATAAGCAAAAAGCTAATAAATAAATAATTCATTTAATTAGAAAATAAATAAATCAGTAAATAAATAAATCAGTCAAATAAATAAATAAACAAATAAATACAAAAATAAATAAAGCACAGGGAACCTTAAACAATACTACCCACTCGGTTGGGGCATAACAGTATAAATTTTAAATTTTTTCACACAATAGTGATCCGCCGTTGGGTACGCCACTTTGAACACAGTCACTGACGTCAATTCTTCCGTTTTGGCAAACATGGTGGTGGAAATATCACAGAGAAGAACTGGAGAGGCAACAGTTGTGGCAAAGTCATGTCGTCCACAACCAAAATCAGACCTACAACCTATACGCACGACTGGAAACCCTCGTCGGCATTTTTCAGTTGTTTTGAAATCAATTTAAAAAAGTGAACGTGCTTGCGTTATTTTTAAGTTTGTAACAGTTGAGAATTTTGAAATCCTCATTCGAATTCGTATCAAAGTGAAAACTACAATAAAAAGGTGGAACTAATAAAACTCAATAGCAGCTTGATAGAGGCGTCAATTCAAATTAAACGCAATTTTTGATTTCACCACAAAAATAATTTTAAGGGTGTTTCAGGCAAGGGGATTAAACGTTTTAAGGCCCCGGCCCATAGAACGCGTTGCGTGCGTGCGGCACCGTTTCCAACTGACAGCTCGATTAAATCCACACGTTGTTATGAGAGGTGACCCATAAGCACCGCGAGCAAGGCGCTGAACGCGCCGAGTAGCCCAACTTTCTACTTATTGCCGCGCCGCTCACGGGGTGACATTCGCTGTCAAAACCAATTTGAAGTTCTCTCTTGTTGCTAGTGATGGATGAGAAAGGACAAACTGATACCTCCAGTGATTTCACTCAACTGTGGTTGCTACTGCTGCTAAAATAAACGTTGGAAGTAGCATTTTTAATCGGAGTTTATTGTCAAACTATTTTTAAAGTTGTAAAACACAGTTTTACTCTCGAAAACATTCTACTTAAGCTTTGAAGATCAGTTTTTTTTTTTTGAAAATTACAAAATATAGTCAAAATCACTTTAAAGTTACAATAAGAAGAAATTTTCGAAAACCTAATTTTGGTTATATTTTACTGAAGTCACAATTTAAAATGCTTATGTTTTATTATAAAAAAAAAATACTCTTTGAAGGCAAGTGCCAATATTTACATAAAGCTTCAACAAAATACAATGTTTTTCTGCATACCATTAGTTCAAGAACTCCTATTTGCACTTTTTAGGTTTAAATGGTTTAAAAAGATTTTTTTCGAAAATTCGCAAAATTAACAAGATTTCCCATACATTTTTCAAAAACCTCATGCTTCGATAAACGAGATGTTTTCGAATCGTTTTTGATAAAACCTTTAAAAAACAAGTAGTTTTTGTACATGTTAGAATAAGCTATTTTGTGTGCTGAAATCGTTTGGTTTCCTTTAAATTCAAGCGCAATTCAAGTTCAAAAAGACGTAGGGAAAATTCTTATATCGTCATCTATATTCAGAGTTTCACGAACAACTTTTTCGAATAGGAAAAGGCGAATCGTAAAACCAGTGGAACGCATGATATTATATTTTTTTTTTGCAAAGGCAACATTGTTTGTACAGCATATTTTGGTTGCTAAAGTCAAAAACTTTATTTTTTGGTTTCACGTATCATAAAAAGGTATAACCTGACACTAATTCGATCTGAAACGTGATTCAATCCTAAAAGGGAATGAGGTATTTGACGCATTCATGAAAATATATTCCATGTACCAGTGAAATCCTCACCCAACTCTAGTTTTAGTGACTTATCGACTCATCCCTAGTTCGTTTGACGTTTGTGTTGCCTATTTCGAAATATTTTTAGCAAATACACAACCATCAAAACACCGCGCCGCATTTATTGGGTCACCCCTATCAGTTGCTCGCGGCAAAACCCACCGCTTCAGCTGCCGCGACGCTCACACCGCACGCAACGTGTTCTATGGGCCGGGGCCTTTAGAGTTTACGCTCTGCATTATCTACTTATCTAACGATGAAGTTAAGACAGTGTTGTGTAAGAAAAGCTGGCTTCAAGTTCAAATTTTCAAATTACCTTTCAAATAATAGAGACGAAAAGGCTCGCTTTGAAGATGAATACAGAGCTCCAAGAAAAAAAGGCGCCGAATTCCAAGCCTAGAAAGTGCAGAACACAAAAAGAACACCCAAAAAACTAAAAGTACTCAGGAGGTTCGAGTGAATGATAACAAAACTCTGCGCAGGTGGCAACAGTGACTGGGGTAGCAAAAACTTATTTGCAAGCTTACAAGAGGTAGGCTTTTTGTGCCGCAGCGATGAATGGAGAGATACGATTCACACAATGTACTTAGGGAAAGAAGATACACGAAGTTGATTTAACTAACGTTCGACCAAGTTGATGTCAAACGCTTTGAAGAATAAAGCTATCTGATGAGTTTTGTCAGAGCTGTTAAAAGCGAATGACGTCGTGTTTACTTAAAACTCTCCAACCTAATATTACCAAAATAGAAAAACGTGCGCGATCCCCACTTGCCGAGGACAACCCCACGTCCTCGGGGAAAAAACACCGAACCTCAATATTCAAAGTTCACAATGGCAAATACCAAATAATTCGACTCCAAAAATAAAAGTGCCCCCAATTAAACTATTGCAAAAGTCATGTGACTACGTGCATCAAATAATGAAAACGATAATGTTGCTGACTTCTTCTTCTTCTTTTTCATTTCCGGCGTTACGAGTAGTGATCTTGAAGCGATCACAACTCTCCCACTTTTCCGCTTCACACTAGTGATCCGCCTTTGGGGTACGCCGCGTGGACCTCAGAGCTCAGAAAGCGTCGGCAAGCCTCCCGGTTTTGGATTGTTCCATGTCTGAGGCAAACCAAATGCTGCTGTTTTTGCATTGCTTGTACCAGGAGTGTTTTGGCCTGCCTTTTCTTTTTCGTCGCGAATTTGTTGAAACGCTGCCCTTTGGACGGGGTTCTGCGGATCTCTCCTTTCAACATGACAATACCAACTGAGCCGGTCGTGCTGAATTTTGTCCAAGATGGTACTTTTGACATGAAGGCTTCCACCGATCTTAGTGCTTCTAAATCGATCAAGCTTTGTTACTCCTGCTGTCATCCGAAGCATCTTCATTTCGGCTACCGTCATTTTTGCTCTCATACTTTTTGTACATTGTCCAACATTGTGAACCGTATGTCAGAGCTGGACGGACAACTGCTGTGTAGAGTCTTTCCTTCAGCTTAGGGGGCTGACTATTGTATTAAAATAATCTCGATAGGTATAAAAATCATGTGTTAATCTGCGGATTTTTATAAAAAGTTTCTAGACAAACTCCTAGTAGAAAACTGTCAATACTTCTCACACGACTTAAAAAGCGATAAAGCATTGAAGGTTATTCTTTATAGCCTTAGCTCATACGATGCCTTAGAATTAAAACCAGAACAAACCCGAATTGGTCTAAAATGTACAGATGTTAAAAGTGTAACGAAAAAGTATGAACATTACTCGGAAACATTCTATGTGAGCTCCCTCGAAAGTGGTTCAATAAAAATGAGCGACTTAAAAAAGAACTACCGATCAAATTTCCACACGCAAATCATTGGAATTATCAGCTCAACCATAAAAATAAAATAATCCAGTGTCGCAGCTGTCAGATGTTCGGCCGCGGGGAAAAGAATTGCCACGTTAAAACATATTGTTCTATCTGTGCTCTGTGCTGGTTCTCATAAGACTGAAGAACGTGTTAATAAAGAAAAGTCTCATCTGTCAAAGCAGAAATAAATATTTAGAAATAAGATCCAAAATTGCGAGCAACACAAAGCGCGCTCTTCAGCCAAAGCTCGTGAAGCCAAATGATAACGTAATATCACATTCACATCTCTCAATGGAAGAATAACCCGCCATGCCAAACCGTTCTCTTCGTAAACATGAAGGGGAAATCAATTGAAGGACCTGGGCGTCAAGTGCATGGGTACAAGCTCAACAACCTTCATCACCATCACCGCCAACAGCCAAAGCAACTGCACCATCGAACAACCATCAGCGCATCAATGCACGAACAAGCAAGGTCAATTTTGCCAACGGTGAGTTATTCTTCATGGAAGAACTTAATTCTCTCGTAATGGAAACGATTATGAAACTAGGATCCTGTTAAACAAAAAATGATCAATTTTATGCTATCGCTCAGTTAGCTACTAATTTTTTATATTCCAGTGTCATATAAACAAAAACCCATAAATATTGTCACATGGAATGCGAGAGGTATCCGACATAAATGTATTGAATTCCTAAACTTTATGAACATAAAAAATATTGATATTGCCTTAATTACAGAGACTTGGTTAGACTTAAATGTTTAAATTTTGTTTTCTTACAACTTCTGTAACCGTTTCTATTTGTAGGTCACGATGTAAATCGCTATTTATTATATACCATGGTGCATTTACTATTCCACGAAGGACTTTGTTTTTGAACTTTTGGATGATTTCAGTATTTGTTTTCTTTGTACAGCCAAATAATTGGATTCCATATGTCCAGGTCTAAGTACTTGTTTATAAAGCATTATTTTATTTTCGACAGATAAGTCCGAATTTCTACCGAGTAACCAGTACATTTTTCTATATTTCAAGTTGAGCTCTTCCCTTTTCTTTTTGATATGCTCTTTCCATTTTAGCTTTGCATCCAAATTCACCCCAAGGTATTTGGCCGTATTGGCGTAAGGTACAGCTTGATTGTTGACGAATATTTGTACGTTTATTTTTAAAGTTTATATGTGCAGATTTAGGTGCATTGAGCTTGATACGCCATTTTTTTGGTCCAATCAATAACGGAGTCGACGGCATTTTGCAATTTCTCAGCAGCCTTGACGACGCACTTACTGGATGCCAAAATTGCAGTATCATCTGCAAAAGTAGCCATAATGGTGTTGTTATCCACTGGAATATCCCTTGTATATAGCAATAACAGGGTAGGTCCTAGGACGCTTCCTTGTGGAACACCGGCTCGTATATTACATAGCTTTGAATATTTTTTATCATACCGTACTCTGAAGAGCCGGTTTGAGATATAAGATTTTAGTATTTCGTAGTACTGCCTGGGTAGGTCCCTTTGCAGTTTGTACTTAGCCCCTCATGCCATACCTTGTCGAATGCTTGAGCAACATCTAAAAACATAGCCGAACATAATGCTTCTAATGCTTTTTCAACTGCATCCGTTATTCTATGAACTTGGTCTATCGTGGAATGTTTATTTCTAGATCCAAACTGATGATTTGGGATTAGATTTCTTTCTTCTATGACTTTGCTCAGTCTTTTCAGTAGCAATTTTTCAAAGACTTTTGCCATTATTGGTATAAGCGATATTGGTCTGTTAGAAGTCACTTCTATTGGTGGCTAACCTTGCTTTGGTATAACAATTACTTCAGCAATTTTCCAATGATGTGGGACATATTGGGTCCTTAGGCATGCATTTATTATGAATTGGAGTTTTATGAAGGATTTTGATAGCATTTCTTTCATTACCTGAGCAGAACTGAAACTGAGCAACAATAGTACTATTGATATTATTTGTGTATACTTTCGGGGTGGTTCTTCATCTTTGTTAAAGAGACAAAACCTTAAAGCTGACTTGGGAAAGCTTTTAAAATGGAACAACAACTATCTTGTAGGAGGTGTTCTGAACTGCAAGCATAGAGATTGGAGTTGTAGTAGAGCTAATTCGTGGGATAACATCCTATCGGATTTGACAAACATTTTCCCATTCACCATACTGTTTTCTTCTGCTCCTACTTACATACCTGCTAGTTCCAGAGGTAGTACTGCAGTATTAGATCTCTTCATTACGAATACTGAAAGTATTGTATCCCAGCCTATAGTATTTGATGAGCTTCCCTCAAACCATAATACTCTCTTAGTACGAACTCTCCTTCCAGGTGAAAGAAAAGAAGAAACTTATTTTGACTTTAAACATGCACTTTTTATAGCGTCTTTAAAATCGAAACTGAGAAATATGCCCACTAATATAGAAAATAATTCAACAAATGAAGGTATAGATCATCTTGTTACAAGCTTTTCTGAAAAAAATTCTTAGCTCTGTTGATTTGTCCGTACCGAAAATTCTTAAAAAGAATTACATCGCCAAAATGTCAGATTATGTTCTTGAATACATTCGCGCAAGGAATGGTATTAAAAGACAATGGCAACGGTATCGTCTTCCGGTACATCACCATCAGTTAAAGTATTTCAACAAACTTATTTCTACGGAAATTCAAATGGTCGGTGAACCGAAATCTAAATCAGCTCGACAAAAACGATAAACCCTTTTGGAACATTGCCAAAATCGTCAAAAACTGGACCACACTGATTCCCGCATTATAAGAATCTAATAATGTTTTCTACACTGATAGCGACAAAGTAAATACTTTTGCCATGGAATTTTAGAAAAATTATATGGTGGTACCCGTGGTGTGATGGATAGGATAGCATGTCCGCCTGTTAATCCAGAGGTTCGTGGTTCGAATCCCAACAGAGGCAAAAATGTTTTTTCTACGGGTATCGCCTTTCGCGAGGAATTGGCAAGTCCTCCATTAGTATTCATTGCCATGAAAAGGGGCCGTTCATAAATTACGTAAGGGATTTTGAAGAATGATTTCTCCCCTCCCCCCCCCCCCCCCCCCCCACTCTAAGACGTCATAAGATTGCAACTACTCCCCCCTCCCCTTTATTAAGAATTTTCGTAAGAAAAATTGATTAAAGGTTCTCCCAAACCAAAGCGTTTTTGCAGTTGAGGCAGCGTTATTTGCAGTTGTCAAAATTAATTTACACAGCGGCATATGAGAGTACCCACGCCAACGCGACGAAGTACTCTCATATACCGCTGTACAAATCAATTTACACAACTGCAAATGCCGCTGCCGCAACTGCAAAAACGCTTTGGTTTTGGAGAACCTTAAAACTCCGTTTATTCTAAAAATATCTTTTATTACATTTTCTTTTACACCAAGTATCATTAACTCACTGCAATAACATTAATCTTATTAATCTATCACAGTTTTGACCAGAATTAGTCAAGTTAAACATAAGATGTTAAAAAGAATAGAAAATAAATCAAAACTCTAACTTTTATTCACCAACGGGCTGACTAACCAGTCTGATATTGATTCAATTACTGGAATGACTGACACCACTGATTCATAACCTTTTTGTGAAAAACCAATGGAAAAAGTGCAGCAAGAGAAGTAAAGGTTTGCCCTCTAATTCATTTCTTCTCTCTGGTCTAGAAGTACTGACAGCATATAATTTTCATCAGTTAAAGAGATGAAGTACAAATGGAGTTTTTCAATAACGTCAATTCTTAGTGCGAGAGTGGTAAAATTTAAATTTAATATCTTACGTAATATTAGGTTCACTACCCCCCTGCCTATAGTAAGAAGTTATAATATTCAGCCCCCTCCCCCCTAAACGCCTTACATAATTTATGAACGACCCCAAAGCGCTTTCTCGATTAGCCGTTCGGAACCGGCCCAGAATTGTAGATCCCCTTCATTCCCTCACAAGGCATGGATGTGAGAAATGCGCTAGGCCCTGGGCCTCCTCGCTCTGTTGCGCCACCCTATTTATTTTATTTTTTTTTTATAGTATCCCAACACTTAAGTGATTCCAATACAATACATTTGGTAGACGCTTCTTGTCAAAGGATCGTTTCTTTCGTAACCGAAACAAACCAGGACGAATACATTACCGTAGATCAGGGGTGGCCAACAGGTCGATCGCGATCGACCGGTCGATCGCGACTGTTAGTCAAGTCGATCGTGGCAAGGCAAAAAATATAAATACGTAGACCAGACATAGTCTAAAATAGTTTCAATAAAAACATTTACCATTGTGGTCACAGAATTTGAACAATTAATTCTAGAAAAGCTGTCTACTTTGCGTTTCTTACTAGAAAACCTTGCTTAAAAACATATACATATGCCCGTTACTTCGAAACATATCCGCCACAAATTGTGTTCATACTTACATGTACATGTACATATCTTCCTCAATCTGCCTTATGATACCTGTTTCCTTAATGTGCCTACTAGCACAACACATATGTTCGCATAACTGAGGCAAGTTTTTACAAAGATTTCGAGATCTATTCGACGAAATAATAAAATTTCTTGATGAAAAGGGTGATCATTATTAATTGTGTGATTTAGACTCGCAATGTGATTTAGCTTTTTTGGCAGATTTTACTGGAAAACTGAGTACACTAAATCTGAATCTACAAGGCAAGAATAAAACATTAACAGAAATGATGAGTTCTATTGCAGCGTTTCAATGTCAAACAGCGTCTATGATAGTTGACATAGAGAGGAAAAAATTTGAACAATTTGTTAATATCAGGACAGGGATCATTCATATGGAAAAACATCCTTCCTACAATTCCATTTCTGAGAAATATAAGACAGAAATTAGGGCAGGGGTTGAGAACTTGGTTCAATTCATCAGTTATCCGTTCAATGATTCCATTCATCATAGTGATATCTATGAATTGGCTAAAAAATTTGCAGATACATTTCAAATGGAGTACATGATGTTACAAAACGAAATGATTACTCTGCGCTGCGACATATTTCCTAAACAAGGTCATCCTCTGGCCAAGATTTCTGGGCATTGGTTTCCAACGAAAAATATCCAAATTTGAAGAAATGTGTTGAACAAGTAAAATAAAAAATGCTACATGATTGTGTACTGAACCTTCATTTAAGATTCATAGAAGTATGTAATTGGTAGATCGCACAAGGTCTCGTTAGTGAATAAGAGATCTTGGGTCCAATCAAGTTGGCCACCCCTGCCGTAGATGATATCACCGCTATCAAAAATTTATATCTAAAACACTTGCCTAAGGCCTCGGCCACGCAGTAAGCGGCAGAGCGGCTAAGCGGCTGAGCGGCGAGCGGCTGAGCGGCAACTCTAAGCGACGTATGGCCAGGCACTGATGAGCGATTGCTTTTCAGCGATTAGTAGTTGAAATGCCGTTGTCAAGAACAGTTCGCCGTATTTTACTGTCGGAAAATCGTTTGTATGTGTACAAATTACTCAAACGTATACAAAAAAGAAGACGATTTGATGTTCATCCAATTAACCAATTAAGATCGGAATTTGGTGAATTTAATCATTTATTTTTGAATTTACGAAAATTTCCAGATAGATTCTGGCAATACCTACGTATGTCTATCGAATCTTTTGATTTGCTGCTTGAAAAAGTGCGTCCTAAATTAATAAGACAAAGAATTGCTATGCTATTTCTCCAGATACAGCGGTACTCAACCTTTTCTTGATGAGGGCCACAAACACGTGTTAGCGTGTGGGTCGCGGGCCCTATAAGAAAATGAGGTTTTAATAAAAAACGTAGTACAAAATTCAATTTTTAAAGTTCAATTTTATTTATTATAATGAGAAGGTGAAAGATAGGAAAAAACTTTGTACACAATTTTAAATTTAAAGTTGAATTTTATTAATAATAATGAAAACATTGAGAAAAACGTAGTAAATTCAAAATTTTACAAAAAACTAAAACAAACTAAACAAATATCTTATTACGTTTTGGTTGGAATATGGTCTTGGAAAAATAGTTACATTTAGTGGGATTTTTGTTATTGTGAACAATTTTTCAAAATTTTGTCAAGATCCGGCTTCTTGCCCTTATTATATCGTCCAGATGAGTGTCTGTTACTTTGTTTCTGTAAACATTCTTTGAGTATTTCAGTTTAGAAAAAGACGATTCGCAAACATACGTAGACCCAAAGAATGTCAATAGGACTTGGGCACTTTTTTGGACGCTTTTATACTTTTGAGGAACCATGCTCCAAAATTCTACATATTCCCTTTTTTCCCTTTTTTCTCTAAACAGAGCTTCTATGTTAGTGTCGTTTTTAAAGTCGATAAATTCTTCAAACAATTCAGAGTAATTACAATTGGTCACCGAAGCCAGCTTCGAAATAGTTGTGATTTCTAGATGCCATGGATTTTCTATTAATATTAAACATTTTTTAATCTTTCTTAAATCTTTAAACCTCTTTTTAATCTCCTCCAATAATGCAGTTATATAATCTGCAATTATTGTGTAGTTCTCTTCAGAAACGACAATTTGGTCTTCTGTAGTAGCTTTTCACATAGTAAGAAAATTTTGAAGCCGTTTGTTTCTTATCTCTTCATGATAAATACTTAACTTTTCCTCAAAAGCAAATACTTTATTCGCCAATTGTGAGACTGTGCTATTTTCCCCTTGTAAGCTCCGATTGAGACTGTTTAGTTTTTCTGTAATATCAGACAAAAATGCTAAACGGCACCACCATCCATCATTTTCTAATTCCGAGTATACTTTATCATTTTGAGTTAAGAACAGTATTATTTCATGGCGCAAAAAAAAATCTTTCCAAAACTTTTCCTCTACTCAGCCATCGTACCGAAGTATGTAAAACGACATCGTTATACTCGCTTTCCAGTTGTTCCAAAAGGCTTTTAAATTTTCTGTGGTTCAATTCTCTTGCTCGAATGTAATTGACGACATCGATCACCGTCTTCATCACAGCCACAAATTTTGGATTAACAACACGCGCCGCCAAGTTTTCTTGGTGTATAATACAATGAAATGTTATTAGATTCGTTAAATTATTTTTTTTTTAAACAACGTTAAAAACCCATTTTCAGATCCAGTCATTGAAGGACAGCCATCCGTGCACGAACAAACGATCTTTTGTGTGTCAATTTCATTGTGCTCTAAAATATTGGAAATAACATCAATGTAATCTTTGCCTCGGGTTTGACCTTTGATTGGAAGGAATTTCAGAAAGTCTTCTACGATTTCATTGGAATCTGTACAATATCTAACAAATACTGAGCACTGAGATGTGGCTGAAATATCAGTGCTGGAATCAAAGGCGAAGCTAAAAAATCTACAGTTTCTAAGGTTATGTAAAATGTTTTCGTAAATATATTTGGAAATGTCTTCAATACGCCTCACACAGGTTGAATCAGAGAGCTGTAGTTTTTTTATTTCAGATAGTATCTGTGTTTTGTTGTTATACTTATCGAAAAGTATATTGGCCGCGTTAACAAAGCATTCTTTTACAATTTCTGCATCAGTAAATGGTTTCATATGCTTACCAAGAAGGTAACAAATTTCATATGATGCCCTTGCTACCGCGGAGTCTTGTGATAACGCCACAGACATAACATTTTGTTGTTGTTGCAATGACCTTTTAAAAAAATTCAGCTTCTCACTCCTTATGGCTGATTCCAGAGGAAACGTTTCGTTGAAAAATTTGTGTTTTGTTGCAAAATGACGAGAAATGTTGTATTTTTTTTAAGATAAAACTCTCACGACATATCAAACAAGTAGCTGCACCGTTTATGTTAGGCACAACAAAATATTCAATTTCCCACTCATCTTGAAACAGTCTTTTTTCATCACCTAGTTTTCTTTTACACTTAGAAGACACTCCTGACATATTTTTGAAATTAAGGGAATAATTTTATACTAAATGAGACAATATTAGGTAATTGATCCGCGCACTTTGATTTCTCCGAAACTAATGAATAGAATGCGCTCATTGTTTCATGTTTGGAAAGGTCAGTTGTAGTTTTCGGTCGCAACTACCGTTGCTTTTCCTGGACTGAAAAGTGTGTGTGGGCGTTGGGCGACGATGGTGATGACGATTAGAGCTGTGTACTTTTCGGACGCAACTACCGTTGCTTTTCCTGGACTGAAAAGTGTAAGCGGGCGACGATTGTGATGACGATTAAGGGCTGTGTACTTTTCGCTCGCGACTACCGTTGGTTTTTTTGGACTGAAAAGTAGATGTAAATCGTGGCTGGCGATGATGGTATACTGTTTATGTGTTCTACGACGTAGACACTTTAAGTGTCTGCAATTTGTTAGGCGAGACAAGTCAACTTGAACTAGTAAACAAATTCAAAACGGTCACAGTTCGATTCATGGCAGGTGGGCCAACCAAAAGGCCCCGGCGGGCCGCATGCGGCCCGTGGGCCGCAGGTTGAGTATCACTGGTCCAGAACAAAGATTGGTTTTAACTTTAAGGTATGCAATAATAATAATCTGCATCACTGAAACCGCATAACTGATGATCACCATTTGCATTGTACAGAATACCATTACTGATTGTACCTTTGATGTATTTCAAAATTCGTTTCAGCGCATTCTCATGTATCACCGTTGGTTTTTCCATATATCGTTACGTTCCCAATCGCATAACTTATATCTGGTCTTGTAGCTATGGCCAAGTACATAAGACTTCCAACTAGTTGTCGATATGGAAACTTGCTTGGTTGTGATTGCTCAAAATTCGAAAGTTACTGATTTGGGTCAGCTGGAACAGACACTGGATTGCAACTTTCATGGTGAAATCTTTGTAAAATCCTCTTGGCATATCCTGCTTGGTGCATAAATATTGAGCCATTCGCACGCTGATCAATCTCCAGACCAAGAAAACAACCAACTGGCATTTGTTCGATTTCAAATTCTTTTTGCAAATGTTCATTCACGGATTCCACTTGAGCTTTATCGTCTCCAGTCACAATTCCATCGTCTACATAAATTGCCATTATAATTGTTTTTCCATTTTGATTACTTATGAAAACGCACGAATCTGAATCACAAGAATCGATAGAAAATAGTGAGGCACATTGAAAATTCGGCTCTTCGAGAAGCATCGAGATAAAAAAAAGTAAGGCATATTGTTCTGCAATTGACGAAATGGAAAAGGATATATCAACAATAGAAAAATTCACACACCCATCACAGTGGATGATGTGGAAATTCCAAGTGCGTGTGAACCTGATGGCATTGGAAATTTATGAATATGTAGATGGAACGATTTTGAGACCAACTGATGTTACCCTACTACCGGCATGGACAAAGAATGATGTCAAAGCTCAGAAAGTTATTGTGAATTCTTGTAAATCTAATGTTCTTATTCATTTATGCAACTATTCAACCTCTAAGCAAATATGGGACAAATTACATTCCATTTACGAACAAACAAACGATTCAGCCAAGCATCTTTTGGAAGAGCAGTATTTCCTGTACCAGAAAAATCCGGCCCATGATATAGCAACACATATTTCAAAACTTTTTGCCGCTCAGAACATTAATAAAAATTAAAACATGTTTGGTTGCTGAGCGGCACCGCTTTGCCGCTCAGAATTTTGTCTCGCCGCTCGCTCAGTGCGTGGCCGCTCCTGTGTGATTTCATATGTTTTAATTTTTTTTTGCCGCTCTGCCGCTCTGCCGCTTACTGCGTGGCCGAGGCCTAAGTCAGGAAAATTATATCTAACATATCTTATAAACATCTGCCTTAAAAACCAATACTTCCCAGAAATCTGGAAACTGGCAAAAGTCATCCCAATATTAAAAGCCGGAAAAGAAAGAGATTACCCAAGCAGCTATAAGGCGATAAGTCTTCTTAGTAGTTTGTGTAAAGTATATGAAAAAGTAGTAAGGAAAAAGCTTAGTGATGTAATCGAGAATAAAAGTATTTTTCCAGATCAACAATTTCGATTTAGGAGCCACCACAGTACGTCACACCAAGCGCTTAGGATTCCGAAAATAATCAAACTAAAGCGTGATGAAAGTAGATCTACAGGCATGGTGCTGTTAGATATTGAAAAGGCTTTCGACTCTGTATAGCATAATGCACTTATTTATAAAATGAAATCATTTGAAATACCAGTTTGCCTAGTAAAAATTGTTCAAAGTTTTTTTGTCTGGAGGATGCTTTAAAGTACACGTGAATAAGGGTATATCCGTTTTGGTGAATGTACAGTAGGGTGTCCCCCAAGGTTCAGTCCTTGGCCCTGTTCTGTACAATATTCACACCTCCGATTTCCCACAGTTACCATATTGTGAAACAGGTACCTATGCAGATGACACCTTTCATCGCATGAATTTGGTCTCAGCATGGAGACTAATCTTCAAAATGCCCTTGAAATTTTGACAAAATTTTTCCACAAATGGAAGATTAAATTGAATGCTGGAAAGATAAAATCGATCTTTTTCACCAGAAAAAGACAACGTTTATTTCTTAGTAAAGAACTGGAAGTCAATGGAACCTCCATAAAATGGGAGTCTAATGTGCGACATCTAGGTATCAATTTTGATAAAAGGCTTATCTTTAGAGAACACACTAACATAACAATAAAAAAAAAATCAACATAGCAATTAAAATGCTCTACCACTTATAAATAGGAATCTCTATTGAGTACAGAAAACAAAATCAAAATACACAAGGTTGTTTTTCATTAAATTTTGCTGTACGGATATCAGGTATGGGGGAATTGTGCAAGGTGTCACATTAAAAAACTGTGCCAAAACAAAGTACTCAAGATGATGATCAATTGACCTAGACACTATTCGACTCAAGATCTTCATAATTAAACTGGTGTTAAAATGATTTGCAGAAGAATCCAAAAGCTTAGTTATACCTTTTTAACAAACTGTGATACTTCTGATAAGTGATAACCCTCTGGTAGTCCAACTAAATGCCTTATAATAAATAGTATTGTCCTTACAGATATCTTGTTTCTTAGTTCCTTTTCATTTATATAATGTAAATTTATGCAATTACAAAATGTAACTTTTCTAGTATCCTATTTATTTACCTATTTATTTATTTACTTGCTTGTTTTTGGTGTCTTCTATTGTTTCATTTTTTATATATTTATTTAATTGCTACACCTATACATGTACATATATCCAAGTACTAAATGTCTGTCCACTTAATTTGTAGTAGTATTAGTTTAACTGACGTTTATTTAATAACTTTAAAAATGTGTTGTAACTTATTTATTAATTATTATGTGCAATATTTGAATTATTTATTCTGAACTATGTTTGTATTTATTTATTTATTTATTTATTTATTTATTTATTTATGTGTTAATTTATTCACTATTATTATTATTATTATTATAATTATTATTTATTTATTTATAATATATTTATCATTACTATTAATTTTTTTTTCCTACTTAAATTGATGGTCTTATCAAATTTTCCTTCAGAAATAACATACTGTTTAAAGAATCTTATAATAATTGTTTAAAAAACTTATTCGGTAGAAAGATATGCCATGAAAGTATCAAATCTTTGTAAACTGAGCGGTAGCAACCAAAATTGTATAATTTAATGAAAGAAATAAAATATCTATATATCTATCCATCTAAAGCTATCTGATACCCAATTCAAGTAATTAAGTTAATAACATTGCACATGCAATTCATTCGGCTCTTTCTTTAACTCTAACAACTGCAGCGATAAATGTTTTCAGATAGAAAATTTACATGAGTTTAAATATCTAGGACTAACCATTGATTCCAGTATGAGTTTTTTTAAACACACTGATAATTTAAGAAAGTATTTTCGCTCCACACTCAGGAATCTTTATTATCTTAGCAAAGTTTGCTCCATTAATTTGCTTATGAAAATCTACTACGGTGTCTTTGATTCAAAACTGCAATATGGAATTGCTTGTTGGGGAGGATCCTATTAAAATAAAATCTATCCTCTCTTAATATAACAAAAACACGTACTTAAAAAAAATTTGTACAAAGCCTCGTCTCTCTCCTAGTTTTCCTCTATTTAAGGATTTGAACATTCTTCCAGTTCGACATCTGTACTGCTATAAGGTTTCAATGGTTTTCTTTGCTAGATCGGGAAATCTTAATTTTAGACAAATTGCTAGCCATAGCTTGCGGGTAAAATTTTTGAACCAAGTTCCTATACCGGCTTTTCGTACAACAGCTTTCCGTAACTTTTACAGTGTTGTTTCATGTCGTTTATTCAATAAACTTCCACCCTCTTATTTGGTGAAATTTCTTGCTTTTATAAGAAATATATGTAACTAATAAAAAAAACAATCTTCACTTAAATTTTGTAATTTTTCTTTTTTACCATTTTTTCATTTGTTTACTACCGAGGGTCCCCCCACCCGTTTATCAATATTTTTGAATTGTATAACATTTAATATTTAGTAAAATGTGATAATAACACTATTTTTTACAAAAATATTTTAAGAGATTTCACCTCATATAATGATCCAATTAATAATAAACCTGGCAACCCATCTACGATCTCATGCAATCACATAAATGTCAAATGAAAGCTTTTAATGTTTCTTCTTAAAACACATATTCTTATGTATGTATGCATGTATGTACTCATTTTAAGATTTCTCTTAAATAACAGAAGTATCGCACGATCTTTGATAAACTTAGCTTACTGTATTATATTACTGTAACAAATTGATCAGTATTAGAATATGCTTCTCTTCTCTTCTTTTTATAACATTGCTGTAATATCGAGTCAGTCTTAATAAAGTACTTGCCGAGAGTAGTTCTTCTGATGTAAATAAATGCAAAGAATAAATTTAAATTGGAGTTTTCTTTTTATACCTGCTACAACTTATCAGAAGTGGGATAAAGTCCTCACATTTAGTTCAAAGTCAAAATTGCATGTTTAGCCATTAGAAAATTCGCTTGCGTTTAATTGAGTTTTGGTCATTTTAACTATAATTATGGACGTAAATGCACGTGCTTTGAGTTTTTTGCAAACCGCAACAGTGCAAAAACTTAAAGAAAAATTAGCTGAGATGAATTTGGCTACTCACGGTACAAGGACTTCGCTTAAGGCTCGTTTAAATGAAGCCATTGAATTGATGGAGCCTCATCAGGTTGAAAATTTTTTCCCTAACGTTGATGAAGAAGGTGATACTAGTGGGAACAATGAGTCTGCAGATGACGATGATGCTGTGACACAGCGTTTGGAAAGGCTTCGTGAATTGGTACGGAAAAAGGAAGAAATCGTTGCGTTGAAGAGACATTTGGCTGAACTCAATATGAACTGCCCTGTCCGTGAGTCTCAGAGTGTTCAAGCTCTTCACTCGTCACGTGACATCGAAGATTCCTTGCCTTCGTTCAATGGTGATGATAATTATCCTATCAAAAAGTGACTTGAGAACGTCGAAGACGCTGTGGTCACTTATCATATAAGTGAGTCGGAATCCTTTATTTATTTCAAACGACTCCTAAAAGGAACCGCTAGGTTATTTTTGCGGTCAAGGACATTTCGGTCATGGCAAGAACTCAGAGCCGCCTTGATGTCTGAGTTTCATCATCACACAACCGCAACAGACGTCCACAATACGTTGCGGAGCCGGAAGAAACGCAGAGATGAAAACTACCAACAGTACGTATTGGTAATGCAGGAGATTGCTTCTTCTGCTGAGATTGATGAGCAAGACGTGATTGCGTACATCATTAAGGGAATTCCAGATTCCTTATTCAACAAGCAGCTCATGTTAACCGCAAATACCATCGCTGAGCTTAAGGGAATTTTACGCAAATATGAGAAGATGAAGTCCGAATCGCAGCCATCGACGTCAGGCTATAATAGGCCTGAACATTATTCGAAACCTTCTCCACGTGTCGAAAATAAGGCCAGATGCTATAAATGTAACGAAGCTGGTCACATGTCGAACAACTGTCCTAAACCCCGCCGAGAAAAAGGTTCTTGTTTCCGATGTGGACAAAAAGGGCATATCGTCACAAATTGCCCACAAACTTCTTCGGTTCTCATCGTTCAAAGTGGAAAAATTCCAAAAGAAACCCCGATAGCAACATTGATGTCCGATTTTCATGGTGTTTTGGAGTATGAGCTTACGGCTGTGAATCGTAAGGCTGATTGTTCTGGAGCCGTTATGAACATCCTGTCGGTGATAGATACTGGAAGTCCAATCAGCTTTATCCAACAACAATACGTGCCACCATTTTTAATGACGTCACCGCAGCCATCGCCTTGCAGTTTTGTTGGAATAAATAATCCAAGCTGGTTATACTAGGTAATTTATTATGTAAAGTAAAATTTTATGATAGTTATGTTAATTTATGTCTTTACGTTGTAAGTGACAAAACAATGAACGACCCAATTATATTAGGTCGAGATTTTTTACGTAAAACAAATATCAAGTTAATGATTGAGAATTTTAATAGTAAATCAGTTGAAAACGAAAGAGCTCAGGGGGCCAATTCCCGATCTGTGAAGCTGTGAAGTGAAAACATTTATCACAGCTTCACCGAAATTTCGATTCTCGATTAGTGAAAATCCAACCTCAAATGTAAATTTTTTTTCATATGATTTTCTTTTCATTGCCGTATAGTCTAAGAGCCCGTGAACCCCAGACCATCGGGGGGGTCGATTTTATAAAAGCTGAAAGTTTGTCAGCGCATGCTCCCAGCATAGGTAAAGACAATGGGCCATTATGAAGTTTGGGTTATAGTGGCTTTGGCAGGTAAACGGCTCTAAAGGTGTGTAAAATACCGTTCTACTTACGTCAAATTATAAAATATGATTTTTTGGTATTACCTTCAGAATATTATTAAAAATCATGTCATTCATTGCCAGACACTTAACATAGTGGCAACCCCTTGCCAGACACCCTTAATGTTTGTCAAATTAAAATTCTACTTACGTTATAGTATAAAAGCTGATTTTTATATAATATTATACTTGGGTAATAGGCTGATGATGTTTTCTCATCAGCCAGACATTTTTGATAGTTCCAACCCCTTGCCAGACAAGCATATTGTATATCTTAAAAAGAGACTAGTGATTAGAATGACTTATGCAAATAAACTTTTAGGCTCCCATTCATTTAACTAGTAATCTGTTTAAAATTTAAAAAAATCTTAATAAAAGACATTCGATGCTACAACTACCTTGAAGTACTAAAAATTTCAATTTATGCTGTCAAAAAAAAAGCAAATAACATAATTATAAAAAATAAATTGATAATATTAGATATTGTTATACACTATGTAAGAAACTACATTATTTTATTCATTATCATCATCACTTTCTTCAACACTATAACTTAATTCGATATCGTGGATATCGATTAAATAAAATTGTTGAGTCTTTCCACACTCACCATTGAGACCTCGTTCTTTATAAATACAGTAATTATTCATCAATTCTTTCAGCTCTTCATGTTCTATGCTGAATGATAATATTTTACTGTAGGAGCCTTTTGCTTTAAGAGCGAGCGCGAGACAGCATATATATAGGTGGGTGCGAATGAGATGGCGAGTTAGGTCTATCGCGATAACTCACTGCGCAGATGTTATTTCTGAGTATCTTCATTATTAATTTCATATTCATTATTAATAAGGAATATAAAATACTTCTAATATATACAGACAATAAAGTATATTAATTCTAATAGTGTATAATACGTAGATTATATGCTTATTATTCTTTTTTGTGATTTTTTGAATGTAAGTGATTTTGTATTAAAAAGCCATGGGTGATGTATTAAATTGTATTATTTGCAACGAAAGTAGTGGCAAAATAATACTTTTTTCGAACGAGACATTAAAAAAGTGTGAATTAATATTAAAATTGCGAAAAAAACATAACCTTAAATATAATGGCATCATTCTTCCACGTGAATATACAGAAAGTGGTTATCACAGGAAATGTTACAAATCATTCACAGCGCTGATGAAAAAATATTTTACTCCAGAACCTAAAAATTCTAAAAAGAATGTTTAAACAGAGCAAGAAAAAGAAACATCTAAAGACCTTAATACATCAACAGAAGATTCAATACCAGGTCCATCGCATTTGCCTGAGTTAACTGTATCACACCCACCTTCAACTTCTCAATCAACTGAACCTCAATTTTCCCAGGCAGCTGTGGACATTTGTGGACTTGAAGAGTCGAGTGAAAATGCTAATGCAACCACAGAAGGAAATAGTTTGACTCAAAGTGATACCAGTGTTGACATAAGTGAAAAAGTTTGTTTATTTTGCAATAAAAAAAAAAACAAGTGAGATCAAAAATGATTCCACTCCATGAAGGTGATAAAAACCAATTTCAGTTTCGTATAATTTCTAGCATCGAAAATCAAGAAGAATATAATGAATTGTTTAGTAGATTGTAAAGTATTAAAAGTCTGAAAATATACTATCACACTGAATGTAGGATTCAGTTTAATAATAAAATATCTTCAACGGCGAAAATATATGTTGAAAGCAACTGGCATCATCATCGAGAGTACCACCAAGAAGCTTTCAATGACATTAGTAGCATCATAGAAAAAGATATTATCAACAACGGCCGCTGTCATTTATTAATTTATTTACATGAATTATATACTGATTCATTGGAAAGAATTTATACAGAGAATTCCATTGAAATAGATGCTACTTTTTCTGCACAACACCTAGAAGAAAAAATTGGCAAGAAGTTTTCCAAAGATCTTAAATTCGTTCCGGAATAAAAAAATAATAGCACCCAGTTATATGAAGACGATTGACGAAACATTACTGGACAACTTAAAATCTGAAAATATTTTACAAAAAGCGGCATTATTCTTAAGAAAAAATATTTTGACAATGGACAAAAAAACCACCATCTAAAAATCTTTCAGCACAGCATTTAATTGCAGGTGAAGCTTCTATACCGCAAGAATTATTTGATTTTTATTCAACTCTCATAGGTGGTTCTAGACAGAAACGAAAAAGTAGCTTAAAATGTGTTCGTCAAGTACGGTCTTACTGTCAGGATATTATTTATGGAATCTAAAATGGTCAAGTCAAGACGTCTAAGCATATCATGCTGGGTATGACTCTGAAGAGTTTAACGAGTAGCAGAAAAATTATAGATATAGTCAACAGATATGGTCATTGTATCAGTTATCAAACTGTCGAAGAACTTGAAACAGAAACAACTTATGCTTCCATTGAAAAGTCAAGCTCATGTACTGGACTGGCTTATGATAATTTTGACCGTTTCGTTGAAACTGCTAGTGGGAAGGATACTTTACATGATACCGTCGGAATCATTTATCAGAATATTGGATTAAATACATTTGAAGATTCTGAAATATCCGAGGCACCGGTTCCCACTAATAGAGACAATTCACCACAGAAGAGGAAAAGGAGAAGAAGAGCTTTTGAGGCAATTGCTTCAGAAGAAATTCCTTATCCAAAAAAACCAAAAATTACAAGTAATTTGCAATTAACGGCTGATGAAATTGAAAATATACTCCCCAATAATTTACAATTGTACACAGAAATTGATAACATCTGGATGATTAGTCATGCACTAGAATTACCTGATATTCCAATGTGGGTTGGTTTTAACTGTAGGATTCATGATATTGACACTCTGCAACAACACATATCTTATTTGACTCCCATAAATGCCTCACCAACAAGTAATTCTGTAGTTTTAGAAACCATGCAACAAAGTAAGAAAATCGCTGAAGAATTAAATCAATCATCCATCCAAGTAACATATGACCTGGCTATAGCCAAAGTCGCTCTACAAATACAAGCAACGGAAAAACCTACATTTGATAGTTTATCTATACATTTAGGACCGTTTCACATCATGATGGCTTATTTCAAGGCAGTTGGTAAGGTGATCAGTGACTGTGGACTAACAAATGCAATGGTGGAAAGTGCCTTATTGGCGAATGGTTCAGTAAATGGATTTCTTGAATAAGGCAAGCATTTCAATCGCTGCAAAAGACTGCACCCTTTGGCGGCGTTAGGATTAGAAATATTACATTTTAAATCTTTTCTGGAAATGAGTAACACGTCATTAACCGTTGATATGATTGAAGAACTTGACAGACTAAAAAACTGTAAAATATCATCATTCAGCATAGAACATGAAGAGCTGAAAGAATTGATGAATGATTACTGTATTTATAAAGAACGATGCCTCAATGATGAGTGTGGAAAGACTCAACAGTTTTATGTAATCTATATTAATTTCATTAATCATTACCTACAACTATCACGAAGTATACGTGTTGGAGACTTCGAACTTTTCAAGTCAGTTTTACCTAAAATAACAAATTTATTTTTAATCTGTAATCAACAAAATTATGCTCAATGGACCGTGAAATATGCTGATAACTTGATGAAAGTAGCAGAATCCAATCCTGATTTATTTGAAGGATTTCAACAGGGTTATTTCGGTATTAAAAGGACAACTAAGCAATTTTCAAGGCAACCCATTGATCTGGTTTTAGAGCAGACTATCAATGCAGATGCTGCACGAAGACTTACAGGTGTTATACACTTTACTAATTCAATTTCAGCCCGTCAACGTTGGGCTCGAAACCATGATGTAAGATCTACAGTAATTAGTTACGTTTATCAAGAATTGGGACTACAAACCCACCAAGATGCTTCTTCGGATTTGAATCAGCAAAATATTCAGAAAAATAGTAAACAGCTAAAGAAATTTATTGAAACATTTGAACAGTTTATTAATCCATTCAGCTCGGAAGTACCAAAGGATCATTTAATAAACATTTCATCTGGTAAAGCTGCTTCGGAACTGGTAGAGTCATTTCTTCTTAATATTCAAAAGAATGGTGATTGTCTTCGGAAAAAGTTTATTTTTGAATGCCATACGGACATTAGTCGATTTGATATTAAAAAAACAGCACTTAACAATTTTTCAAAAGATTTGGAAAAAAAGAAGTAAATTCAAATCGGTTTTGCAATCGAAGAGGTAAAAATTCATGGAGATTTGTTTGGCCGTATGCTGGGGATCTCGATGGATTACAATGTGGATGTGTGGATGTGTGTCATTTAAATGGTACTATTTGTAGATAAATCTGCCTTAATGAAGTGTTTGGAGAAGGAGGTCCAGCATCAGCCACCACCTACTGTAGATGTCGTTATAATTGATGGGTTTTTCTTATTACACACCATGAAAAATGTTCCAAGCAAGTTTGGAGGCATTTCTAAGAAAATGTTGCAAATGGTTACCAAACTCGAAGCGCTAAGAATTGACGTTATTTTCGACCAATACCTGACTCCATCGATTAAAGATTACGAACATTCTCAGCGATTAGAATCAGCACAATTGAACTACACCATAACTGGACCTGATCAAACACGTCCAAGTGATTTTGCGAAAGAATTGAAAAATTCAAATTTCAAACAAGCTCTGGTGGATTTTTTCATTTTGCATTGGGCTAGTAATGAAATAATACCTTTTATTGGAGAGAAAACTATTCACATAAATTCCAAACAGTGCCATTCTTTTGTTGTTAATGCTACTAACAATGTAGTAACAAGGCTTGTAGAAGAGTTATCATGTCCAGAACACGAAGAGGCTGATACTAGAATTATTTATCATGCGTGCAGTATTCCAAATCGAGTGAATATTGTGATCAGAATGGTTGACACTGACATTGCAGCTATCATGCTAGGTCATATGGACCATCTACAAGATGATTCACTTCTTTGGATGCTGATAGGCACTGGGAACAACTTACAACTTAAGATACGTAGACCTCACGAAAAAATATAAAAAGTTAGGAAAATCTTTTTGCAAGAGCTTGCCAGGATTCCATGCGATCACAGGTTGTGATTATAATCCGGCATTTTTCCGAAAGGGAAAATTGAGGCCTTTTCAAATTTTAAAAAGAACGGAGCTTTCATTAAATTCGGTAAAAACGAATTATTTGAAAATGCTTATGAATAGCAAAACACTTTTGATATTATTCAACAGTTTATATGCGAGGTATATAATGTCGGTACAATAAATGATGTTGATGCAGCACGGCTTCAACTATTCATTAATACGTATCAGGTCTCAGATATTAATGAAGCGTTTAGCCGCAAAAAACTACGGAATTTTGATGCTAGCAGTCTGCCACCATGTAAATCTGAGCTGTTACATCAATTTCTGCGGGCCAACTATGTGTCTAGCATTTGGAACAATGCAAACCAGCAAATTCCAACAATTTATCAACCCGAGAATAATGGCTGGGTTCTCAAAAATAATCAGTACCATTTTAAATGGTTCGAAGGTGATCAGTTGCCAAATTTCGTCAAAGATTCACTAAAAACTGTCTCAGGTATAAATACTACTTCAAACCATTATACTATATTTTTTCAATACTTTCAATCCTCATTTTTACAGAAACTGACGAAGAAGAAGACCACGATATCGAATTAAGTTATAATGATGAAGAAAGTGATGATGATAATGAATAAAATAATGTAGTTTCTTACATAGTGTATAACAATATCTAATATTATCAATTTATTTTTTATAATTATGTTACATATTTGCTTTTTTTTTTTGACAGCATAAATTGAAATTTTTAGTACTTCAAGGTAGTTGTAGCATCGAATGTCTTTTATTAAGATTTTTTTAAATTTTAAACAGATTACTAGTTAAATGAATGGGAGCCTAAAAGTTTATTTGCATAAGTCATTCTAATCACTAGTCTCTTTTTAAGATATACAATATGCTTGTCTGGCAAGGGGTTGGAACTATCAAAAATGTCTGGCTGATGAGAAAACATCATCAGCCTATTACCCAAGTATAATATATAGAAATCAGCTTTTATACTATAACGTAAGTAGAATTTTAATTTGACAAACATTAAGGGTGTCTGGCAAGGGGTTGCCACTATGTTAAGTGTCTGGCAATGAATGACATGATTTTTAATAATATTCTGAAGGTAATACCAAAAAATCACATTTTATAATTTGACGTAAGTAGAACGGTATTTTACACACCTTTAGAGCCGTTTACCTGCCAAAGCCACTATAACCCAAACTTCATAATGGCCCATTGTCTTTACCTATGCTGGGAGCATGCGCTGACAAACGTTCAGCTTTTATAAAATAACGATGGTCTGGGGTTCACGGGCTCTTGCTCTAGTATGAGTCGGTGAAAAATTCAATTATGAAAAATGGCCGCAAAACTCAAACGATGAAAAATCCAATTGGAAGCCAATTGAAATGAGAGAGAAAATGAGAGAAAACTGTCAGAATTTATCATTTAGAACGTTTTAGTACTTTTTAGATCCGGAATCGCTTAGAGTGGGTTCGTGAAGTGATAAAATGAAAAAACTGTATGAAAACTGAAATGATATTTTTTTTTTTCACTTCACAGCTTCACAGATCGGGAATTGACCCTCAGGTTAAAGAGCAAGAAAATTTAAGTATTATTAATAACTACGAGTTAGTTGAAGAGTCCAGTGATCATATAGAATTTAATGATTAAAGTTGTAACGAAGATTTTGAAGATATAAATTTTGACGAACAAATTTTAAAAATTGACCTATGCAACAACCGCGACGAAACTTGTTCCTTAAAAATTAATGAAAAGTTGACTTTTGATGAGAAGTTAAAATTAGAAAGTTTAGTTTTCGGGAGTATTAAGACTAACGCGAAATATTTGGATAACGGATATGAAATGGAAATAGTTTTGACTAGTCCTAACAGTTTTTTCAATTGCGTTCCTAGGCGTCTTCCATACGCACATAAAATTGAATTGCAGAAAGTTTTAGATGATTTGCTTAAAAATAATATCATTCGCGAAAGCAACTCTCCGTTTGCATCACCGATTGACTAAAAAAAAATCAGGCGAAATTAGACTTTGTGTAGATTACCTTCATTTAAACAAAATCACAGTCAAAGACAATTTTCCATTACCGTTAATAGAAGATCATCTTGACCGTTTAAGAAACAAAAAATATTTTTCTTTGCTTGATCTAAAAAGTGGTTTTCATCATGTGAAAATGTCCGAAAATTCGATAAAATTAACATCTTTTGTAACCCCTATGGGGCAGTTTGAATACCTTCGTATGCCATTTGGGCTTAAGAACGCCCCTGCCGTGTTTCAGCGCTACATAAACAAAATCTTTAAAAATCTTATTGTCTCTGGCAAACTTTTAATTTACATCGACGATTTGCTGGCCGCTACAGAAACAAAAGAAGAACATTTTATGGTTTTGAAAGAGGTTTTAGATATAGTTTCAGAATATAGCTTGCAGTTACGTCTGGACAAGTGCATTTTCATGTATGAGAAAATAAAGTATTTGGGGTATGAGGTTTCTGCTGATGGAATAGGTCCAAATCATGATGGCTTGAAATCTGTAGCTGATTTTGCTATACCTACAAATGAAAAGAAATTACACTTGTTCTTGGGCTTATGCTCTTATTTCAGAAAATTCATAAAAGATTTTTCTTTGTTGGCAAAACCTCTCAACGATTAGATGAGAAAAAACACAAAGTTTGTGTTTGGCGAAAAGCAGTTACAAGCTTTCAATACATTGAAGCAAACACTTTTAAGTGCTCCTCTTCTGAGCATATATAATCCCACCGCCGAAACAGAGCTTCACTGCGACGCCAGCAGCCTAGGCTTTGGTGCGGTACTGCTACAGCGCCAAGAGGACAAAAAGCTCCATCCCATTTTCTTCTTTTCCAAAAGATCCACTGATCAGGAATCAAGATACCACTCTTATGAGTTGGAAACTCTTGCCATTATATATGCGCTGCGAAGATTTCGAGTTTATGTTACAGGCATCCGGTTTAAAATAGTCACTGACTGCAGGTCATTGACTCAAACCCTAAATAAAAAAACCCTAAATCCTAGAATCTCGCGTTGGGCTTTGGAGCTCCAGGACTTCGATTATGTCATTGAACATCGAGACAGTAAAAGAATGGGTCACGTCGATGCCTTAAGCCGGTGTCACAACATTTTAATCGTTGAGCCTGAGACTTTTGAGCATGCTCTTGCTGCATCGCAGCAAAAAGACCCAGCTATAAGAAGGTTAGTCGAGATGCTTGAAAAAAGGGAGAGCCCTAGTTACGAACTCATAAACGGCTTAGTCTACCGAAAAATTAAAAAGCAAATACTCTTTTATGTTCCTGCTTCAATGGAAAGAAATGTGATTCAGACACATCATGAAGTTTTCAAATAAATGTAAAAAGAGATAGTTTTTATTAATAAATCTTTATTTAAATAAATATAACTAAATTTTAGCTTTTGGCAACTTATGTTTTTCAAATGATGGTGCGACGCGTTTCGGAAACAAGTTCCATCGTCTGGCGCTTTCAACTCAACAACGCGTTTCGGAAACAAGTTCCATCGTCTGGCGCTTTCAACTCAACAACAAGAGTTGAAAGCGCCAGACGATGGAACTTGTTTCCGAAACGCGTCGCACCATCATTTAAAAAACATAAGTTGCCAAAAGCTAAAATTTAGTTATATTTATTTAAATAAAGATTTATTTATAAAAACTATCTCTTTTTACATTTATTTGAAATCAATCGAGCAACTCGGAGACCAAAACACATTGAAATTATGATACACCATGAAGGTTTGTGTCACCTTGGTGTTGAAAAATGTTTCGACTTTTTAAAGAAATCATATTGGTTTCCTAATATGAAACACAAAATCAAGCAATTCATTAGCAGTTGCTTGAAATGTTTGCATTTCTCTCCACCTTACGGCAAAAAAGCAGCGGTTTTACACAATATTCCTAAGGGAGACAAGCCATTCGAAACTCTCCACATCGACCATTATGGTCCACTGCCACCCTCAGCTACGAATAACAAGAGACATATTCTTGTTATAGTACATAGATGGATTTTCAAAATATACTAAACTTTACGCAGTCAAAAACACCATTACTAAAGAAGCAATCCAGTGTCTTGCATCTTACTTTGCATCTTACAGTAAGCCAGCCCGCATCATTTCAGACAGGGGTACTTGCTTTACTTCAGGTGACTTTTCTGATTTTTGTCAAAAATATAATATTCAACACATTAAGGTGGCCACGAGCTCACCCCAATCCAACGGGCAGGTTGAACGTATAAATAGGTGTCTTACACCTATGTTGTCGAAAGAAAGTCAGGCTAATTCAGGTAACTGGATGAAATTCTTGCAAAAAGTAGAGTTTGCTCTGTACAACACACTAAATAAGAGCATAGGTGTTTGTCCCAGTATGTTGCTCTTTGGTGTTCGCCAAAAAGGTGAAATCATCGATAGCCTAAAAGAATACTTAGATGAAAGTGTATTGGTAAAAGAACCTAGAAACTTAGAAGAGCTTAGAAAAATAGCAAACGAAAAAACTGTTGAAAGTCAAAACCGAAACAAAATTAATTTTGATAAGCGCCACAAAAAACCTTGACAATATAAAGTCGGTGATTATGTTTTGATTAAAAACGTTGTTAATACTCCTGGGCTAAACAAAAAATTCATTGCCAAATATAAAGGTCCATATGAGATTAAAAAAGTATTACCAAATGATCGTTATCTCATAAGAGACCTTGAAAACATTCAAATAGCTCGCGTTCCGTATGAAAGGGTATGTTGCCCTGAAAACATGAAGCCTTACGTTCAAGCATAAGTATGTTCCTGTTTTGCATGAGTCAATATTTAATTTCGTTAATTTATTTTTATGTAAATGATAAATTCTGTCTTAAGTTATAATCTTTCTGTAATTTTATAATATATCTCGAATGAAAGATAAAATTCAAAGAAAGACATCAATCTGTATAATGATGTACTCGATTATTTTATTTTAAATGTTAAATGATACAAAAACAATTTTATTACACGTAATGTTTATCTCAAAATGTTCAAACTATATGTAAACGTTAATGCAATTGCATGGAATCGTAAATCGAGGACGATTTATATGTCAGGATGATCGAGCTGTAAGAGATTTCACCTCATATAATGATCCAATTAATAATAAACCTGGCAACCCATCTACGATCTCATGCAATCACATAAATGTCAAATGAAAGCTTTTAATGTTTCTTCTTAAAACACATATTCTTATGTATGTATGCATGTATGTACTCATTTTAAGATTTCTCTTAAATAACAGAAGTATCGCACGATCTTTGATAAACTTAGCTTACTGAATTATATTACTGTAACAAATCGATCAGTATTAGAATATGCTTCTCTTCTCTTCTTTTTATAACATTGCTGTAATATCGAGTCAGTCTTAATAAAGTACTTGCCGAGAGTAGTTCTTCTGATTTAAATAAATGCAAAGAATAAATTTAAATTGGGGTTTTCTTTTTATACCTGCTACAATATCTTTGTCACATAATATTTCTTTATAAATTATAAAATGTTTAAAATATTTTGTATTGTTAAATAAGAATTTTTAAGAAATAAGAAAACATCTAATCTAAAAAAAAATCTAAATCTAACAACACATGCCATCCAAAGTATAAGGATTCCAATGAAAAAAAAAATCATGATGAGGAAGGTAAGTTGTCGAGCTGGAATCATCGAAGCATTCCAAGTCCCAGAGAATGTATACCATAGTGGAGGCTTGAGTTTTTTAGACCTGTTATAAAAGTCCTGGGGAAAGATTGAGTTGAGAACACCAAAGATCATCAACTCGCCATCAAACATCATCATAAGTGCGGATCTTAGATCCCTGAAAGAAGCATTTGACGTCTGGGCAAAAGTCTTAAGAGGCAGTGGGTACCTTATTAATTCAAAATATACTGAGTGTTTTTGCTACCCGGTTTCCAATTCAGAAATTTATTTGAATGGAAATGTGCTTCTGCAGAAGACTCACTATGATGGGCAATGTACAAAAAGTATGAGAGTAAGTTGTCGGCACCTCAGATGAAGACGCTTCGTATGACAGAATAAGTAACAAAGCCAGAAATATGTATACCAAGATCCGTGGAAGCTTTCAAGTCAGTTGAAAAAAAAAATAGAACAAGGTCAGAAGTTTGTATCGTCTTGTACGAAAGAGAAATCCAGAGAACTCCGTCATTAAGGCAATGTCAGCCAACCATCGCACAGATACGCGAAAAACATTAAGAAAGGCAGGTCAAAACACTCAACCTGGTGCAGACAAATGCAAGATTAGAAACAAAATCGTACCTAAATGACTCGTATTTTATTAATTGCATTTACGATATCTTAGAAATACATATTTGAAAAATACCAGTCTGTAGTTCTTAAAGAAAATTAATAAATGAGGCTTCAAGAGCTTATTTAAAGATTCTAATGAATATGAATCTTCCTTTTCGGCATCTTTTTAATCACATCATCACCTATCAACGCCGGTAGCAAACTATGTATGTAAATAATCTTCCCATCCTTGGCTGTAAACTAATTAAGATGCTTCTCTCCCACAATGTTCATTCGCTGCTTTCATAATACCGTACCTATGTAGGTGCAACTTCAGCAGAGCAACCGTAATCCTCAATGAAGCTGAAGTCACCCACTTGCAGTTTACACACGGATATGCGACTTCAAAATGTCGCCGATATTTACACATTGCTTTTTGTTTTGCATCCTTAACCCTTCTTGCTCAAAGGTAGGTACGTATTTATGTATATCATGTTCTTATGGTGAATGGAACTTTAGAGGACAAACAACCAACCACCTGCAAATTGCTGTGATTTGCAGTCACTACCTGCTCTACAACTATACACGTACATAATCTCAACTTCTTTCGCATGGTCAGGTGTCAGGTCATACATGAGAATGAGCATTGGCAGATTTAAGTGTGGCCATTCTGAATGAAATTTCGAAACAAAATCACTTTGTTTATAGAATGCTAAGTTCTGTGTACTCAGAGACATCGTTTATTTATTATGTTTTTCAATTTAAGACTTTGAGAAGCAGTTTCGAAGCTTATTACTTTTACAATTTCATAAATCAAAACTACTTTATGTTTGAATTGCAACGGAATTTCTTTTAAAGAGTCAGGTTCATCTGTTAACATTTCCTTAAATAATGTTGGCCACATTGGTTTCCAAGCCCACCTGACACTTCATTCTTTTTCGACTCAGCGCATTACCTCGAATGACACATAGCGTTATACATGTGTTAGTAAGTGTTTATTCTGAAGAGTGTAATAATTATTATTGCATGACACAGGATGTTGTGCGGTACCTATCCGACAACGTCTTCAAGATAAAACGTAAAAATCTTTGGAGTCGAGTAAGTTACGTTTTTAAAGGGAGAGCTATGCAAAAAAAAAATTAAACAAAAGGGATGTGACGTTGAGCTTCTGATACTCGGTAAGGACTTTTGGGAAGGGTAGACTGTTTGTCGGAGGGGCTAAAGCGGTCATAATTGCAACGGTGACTTTCTTCCTTTTTGCCGTTCACTCATTCAACCTCATCATCGTCACGTCTGACATCCCGACAATCCATTACACACAACACAAACGTATAAATATACATATAAGTGTACATACACGGCATGGGGGGTGTTCTAGATATGAGGCATAGACAGGACTCTGTACATATCCACTTAGGCAAATTAAAGGATATAATGAGCTCAGAACATTGTGCATCCCTTCAATGTCAATGTAGATACTAGGCAAGCAGGCAACCAAGCTTTTGTATGAAGAAGAGGAGGGTAAGTAAGTTTTTAGTGTTGTTGTAGGTACTATACGCTATATGGCACTGAGGTTGTCATAAGAGTGAACACTGAACACACAATTCTCGGCTTCGCTTTTTATCATCAGCATCATCGTCGTCTTCAATATACATACATATATTAGATGTCCCTTGAATGAATTGAAATCGGAATGATGCGAAATGTTGTGTAGGTATAGGAACGTACCTATGTGGCATCGCATGAATGTTTTGATATTTGAAACATAAACTTACGTTTATACGATTCTCACAGGCAATGGTGAATGCCAATTTGTTGCGTTGCCTTTCAGCAGAATCCACTTTGCCTCAAATACCTTGTTGGTTCGCTTTGGCTTAAGACACTATAACTGCATATCGTCCGCTTTTAATAGCTAGGCATATATGCGCTAGAGTTTTATTGCTGCCATTTGAATAGAATGATAACAATGCGCATGCAAACAACCAACATCATGCTTGATTTTCACAATTCGAATGAATAGGTATGTGTACGTAATTCTTAAAATGTTATAAGAAAAATTAAAAATGTAATTTCGAAAAAAGACAAAATGCAAAAACTCAAAAAAGATCTAAATATTTTTTGCCAAACTCACCATCAAATTGAGACTATGATTTGGTAAAATGAAAAACAATAAACGAGGTAGGTATAGGTACCTTACTTCATACACATAGAGCACCCAAACGTGAGATACAAATATTTCATAATATTCCTAAGGTAATTTTATTCAGAAAATATATAAAACGAAAAACATCTATACCTACTACATCTGCACACAATTATAAGGCAATGTTGAAAAAGCTATGGGAAAACTAACCTCAAATATGCATTGCTGATTGAGGACAAATAGCCGTCGGGCTGAAGTTGTAAATTACCTTACAAACATTTCTCTACTGCGTGCGTATGGTTTAAATAGTGGATTATTTTAATACAATGTAATTTTTTGCGTTGTAAGGCAACCCTGTTTTTATTTTTGGCTTATTTGTCCGGTTAAAACTTTGAAATAACTGCTTAAGAGCTCAATGTTGTAAAAACGTTTCGACTCATTGCCATTGAACCGAGTATGTATCAATCGTTAAAAGAATCAGATAATTATTCATCCATAGTTAATATTAAGCTCTTATTCAGTACCAGCCGTGCTTTTTTGGGAAAGCATTCCATCTTTTATTTTCATTATTGGTAGGTACCTATACCTACCTACTCTTAATTTTTCGTCAAATAACAAAACAACAAATGAAACTTTCAAGTCCAAGGAAAAAGAAATTTTTACAAAATAAAAGGTCCGCCAAATATGTATATACAGGGTGATTCGCATAAGGTGTGACAAAAAGATAGGGTGTGTAGGTTGGACCTAGACAAGCAAAAATCGTATGGGAGGGGGGGGGGTCCATTTTCCCTCGTTTAGGCGGGAGGGGCAATTTAAGAAAAAAATCACTAAAAATTGCAAAAAAATTATTTAAAAATAACGGTAATACCTACAGAGTCGTGCTATAGCATTTTGAAAAGCCAAAAACTTATACATTAATTTAAATTAATTATTAAAAATAAGTTGTTCAAATAAATAGTTTTTGAAATATTAATTTTCAAAGTCAAAATTTTGAACAAAAAAACATAATTTTTTTTTTAAACACTTTTTTTCCAAATTTTACGTAGTTAAGTATTATTTTTCTGGCTTATTTTCAATGCTCTTATTTATTTTTGATCAAACACAAGAAACCGGATGTCAAAATAACCTGTAGTTTTGAGAAAACCAAAAATTACAAAAACGACTTTTTTCAAATTTTTTTTTCTTAAAGTTTTTTTTTCGTTATGGTATTTGGAAAAAAAGTGGTTTTAAAAAAAAGGGTTTTTAAAAAAAAAATATGTTTTTTTTTTTTAATTTTGACTTTGAAAGTTAATATTTCAAAAACTATTTATTTGAACAACTTATTTCTAAATTTGAATTAATGTATAAGTTTTTTGCCTTTCAAAATGCTATAGCACGACTCTGTAGGTATTACCGTTATTTTTAAATATTTTTTTTGCCTTTTTTAGTGATTTTTTTCTTAAATTGCCCCTCCCGCCTAAACGGGGGAAAATGGACCCCCCCCTCCCATACGATTTTTTGCTTGTCTAGGTCCAACCTACACACCCTATCTTTTTGTCACACCTTATGCGAATCACCCTGTATATATTTTTTTTTTTTAATGCTACAAGAACATCGAGTATAGCTTCGGCTGTATGGCACGTAGCGCCACCGCCGCGCCGTCCTGTTGAAACCAAATGTTGCCAATATCCTCCTCTTCAATTTTTGTGAACAAAAATTCGTTCAACAAGGCCCGATAACAATCGCCATTGACTGTAACGGCCACTCCTTGCTCATTTTCGATGAATGGCCCAATTATGCCTCTGGACCAAAATCCGCACCAAACAGAGACTCGTTTTGGGTGTATCCGCTTTTCAAAGTATGAGTGCGGGTTTTCTGTGCCCCAAAATGCGTCAATTTTGTTTTTTTACATAAAACATACCCGCCAAGATCAGAATGAGCTTCATCTGAAAAGATGATTTTTTGGCAAAATCTGCATCTTCTCTAAGCAATATTTCCCAGCGTTGTTCAAGCGTATATACAACCATATTCCATCAGCGGAAGGATAAAACCAATTATCTGTCAAATCAGACATGAGCTAAGTGTTACCATTCACGATGTAAGCATTAGTTGAAAAAAAAAGTTAGATGGCGGACCTTTTATAAGCAAATAGTTTTTTCAAATACGTTTGGTTTCAAGAGAAAATACAACACATATAATTTAATTTTGTTATAAGCTTTGTTATAAAGATAAGGGCTTGCGATTATGTTTTACAAATGATTTCGCTACACCAAGTTCGTATAAAGTCCAGCCGAAAAGCCAAATTTTTGAATTGATACATTTGGGGGCCGTATGACAGCAATATGGTATATGGGTCGAATATTCTCTTTCAAAGCATCAATCAAGACAAATAGGTGTAAGGCTCCAAATTATATTAAAATCGTCGTCAACAGTCATCACCTTTCGAGACATTTTTACCGATCCAATGCAGTGCCCAGCGCGGAAAGTCAAATGACAAACCAAATTGAGCATAAACCAAGTATTGTCTTGCCAGATTGAAAACCGCACTATAAAAAAACACCCTTTCGATTCTCCAACTGATTACAATATCAAAAAAAAATTTTTAATAACTTGGATTTTATGATAACACAAATATTAAGGCGTTTATTTGACTATGAATTTCTTTTTTCAGTCCTATATTGAAATTTTGTGGGATATACCTAAAAGCAGATTTCCTAAAAAGCCCTCAAAATTAGCATTTCGACCTCTGGCTAGACGTTCAAAGATATCCCATAGAAAATACACGTGAGCTTTGTCTTTTTCCTTGAAAGCTATTGAACTCAGATGCATTTTTCAAAAGGTACAATCTTTGTCTAACATGGTGGGATTTCTTCGGAATTGAATGCTTTACAAAAGTTTCAATCACGGCGTAATCGTAACTACCTTTCACCAACGCATGAAGGAAAGGGAGATACACAACATTGCTATAACCAACGTTCGATCAAGTTGATGTCCAACGCTTTGAAAATCATCGAGCGCATACTGCGAAAAATACTAAAGCAACACATATGCCATCCAAATAAAAAGGTTTTTTATGGAAAAACAATGCAATGACGAAGGTGAGATGTCGAGCTGGAGTCACGGAAGCATTCCAAGTCACAGTTTGCTCCATATTTACTATTTTTTTTTTTTTTTTTAGGAGCTCGAGGAAATTGTTTTTAGAATAGACGTTAATTTGAAGAAGCAGTTATTAGAATAAATGATTAATCCTAAAAATGTTTCTTCGTAGGACGTGGAACCATGTCACATCAAAACAGGCGCGGATCTAGAATTTTTTTCCGGAGGGGGTCACGGGATAAAAAAAAAATCAAATATAACAAAAATAAACTGTTGTTAATATAAAATTATAAATTGTTTATATAAAAAATGTGCTTTTAAAAGTAAGAAATGTCTTAGCCAATACATTTTTTTTCTAAATCGTTTCCTCGTGTGTTTTCAAATGGCTTCGCGCCATTTATGGCATCGTGGCTAACTTCACATCAGTTTGCAATCAAAACATTGAAAGCACAACAGTTCATTGTTGTTTTCAGTGTCGTTGAAATCAGGATAGTTTTCATTCAGCCCTATTATGGTAACAGATCGGAACGAAATTCTTTCCGATTTGTACGAAACGTAAGATATTTGTATTATGGTAACGTTTCCGATTGCTTAATCGGACATATCTCCGAAAAGAACGAAACAATACGATGAAAATGTCAAACTCGCAACGCGTTTAGAATTCATGCCATGCATGGCGATTAAATGTGAAAATGGTGGGAACGCATTCGGAATTCATGCGATGCATGCCGATTACTTGGTTTTCTGTTTTATCCGATGTCTCCGACAGCAAAGTAGTGGCGGAAGGGGTAGTTTTATGTCACCTACATGCGTCAGTGTTTCCTTTACGAAACGGATACCATAAACAAAATAAATGTTACGATCGGAACTTCTTTACGATCGTATGTTTCTCCGATCTGTTACGATGATAGGGCTGATTGTGTTTTGCGATAAACAAAGAAGGAAACGGAACAAAAACCAGAAAATAAACAACAAAAGTAAAAAATATAAAACAAGGATTCATTTGACGGATGCTTTAAGGTAAATTAATTCGAATAGTATGGAGTAAACATCAAGAGAACCGAATGTATGAGCATATTTGTCTGATTTTCAAATTTAAAAAAAGGTGGTTTCTTTCATAAAATCTAAATAACCATTTAATGACAGTTGTTTGTTTGCAGTTTTCTCTATGCAGCTTTGTACTACTTGTATTTTTGATTTAATTTTGTGTTATAAATTGTTTTTACTTAAAACTTATAATCAAATGTTAAGATATTAAGTAAAGCTACTATCCAAATATAGAGAAATTGATACAAAAGTCAGTATTGTGTGAGAAATTTATTCAATTTTGAGTCAGTCATGTTGAGTCAGCCATTTTATGATTGCAAATTTTCCATAGTGCAATAAAGTAAGTTGATTTTGGTCGCTTGGTTAGTTTCCGTTTTACAAGTTTACAAAAATTAGATTTTGTTCGGTTATTTTTTTTTTATTTTCAGTTTCAGTTTCGATTGGTTTAGCTCTATTTTTTGAAATGCGGGCTGTTTTGGGGGGGGGTCATGACCCCTGTGACCCCCCCCTTGAATCCGCGGTTGCATCAAAAGGGAATGTTTGGAGATTGCAACCCTGGTGCGGAATGCCAAAATACACTCATCAACTGAATTTCGGTTCATAACCGTCTTACTGGAGTATACATCTAATCCGTTCCCAAATAAGGTTTATTTCTGCTGTAGAAATCGACCTAGTAAAGGGTTTTTTTAAGACGTGTAGTTTTCAATCTGACAATACTTTTTTCGGTAGTTTTTTTAACAGCTGATTTATGCTCCAGTTTGGTCTGTAATTTCATCGTGGAAGAATTGAAGTCGTGTCTGCGCACGTTCGGTAGACTGTTTCGAAACAAAATCGCTTTTGACGCCGACTTTGATAAATAACTGTGCTTCTAAGCTTTTGAGTTACCTTCAAGATTAGGCGATTAAACACAGCAAGAATATTGGTTGTGCGGTTATCTAAGGAAGTCGCTTGTCTACGCAGATAAGCCCGAGACGATTGAAGCTTTGGAAGAGAATATTCGGCCGTTATTGCTGACATAATGTCTCAAATGCTGCAAAAAGTAGTCGAGAATTGAATCTAGAGGCTGTAATTTATTCCAGTCAGCAGATTGTTTTATTTGTTCCTGAAAACCACCTTTGAAATGTCACTGTTTTCCATCTCCTTTATGCTTGGTCTATTCCATGACACTTCTTGATTGGCGTTGCAACAGTTTAGGGCCTCCGCTTTAAACACAGCTTTACTCAAAGAAGTTATACCATACTCTAATAAATTTCCTGTGAAATTATAGACAAACACAAGTTCTAAGCACTATGCTAGCAAAATTGCTAATTAAAATACTTCCTTTATCAGAGGCTTTTTTGTCGATATCTTAAAAAAAAATCTTCTTTATATATATAATTCTGCTGTACGTGTGTATGTAATTGAACTCCTCCTAAACGACTTGACCGATTTAAATGAATTTTTCTGTATGCATTTGAGTGGCGCCCTGGATGGCTTAGATTCACAAATCAGCCCGGCAGATGGAATTGGAATATAGTAAAATTGACAATTTCATTATTCTTAACTGTAATGAAATAAAAATTAAACTCAAACAATGATTTTTTTTTTTGACAACAAAAAATTAAAACAATAAATAACAAATAATAAGGTTTGTTTTGAAAAATTCTTTTAATTTTTTGACTGATGTGATAAGAATAACTTTTTTAATTATTGCACCTGAGTACCATAGACAAATTTTTGTTTGTTTTATAATAAGCCACACATCGATGGGTTATGACTACCTTTATAATGTTATACTTAGAGCACAGTGCGAGCATTTAGCAAAAATAGGAGAGGATTTAAAAGGATACACCGATACACCTTGGTTTTGAACCTTTGTAAATCGTAATGTAGTTGAAATACAGAGCCAGGTAAAGCATTCCACATACGGGTGGTGCGACTAAAATAAGAATCTCTATACTTGACTACGCAAGAAGTTGGGCTCAAGGTAAAACTGATGGGCATTCTTAGCAAGATGGGTGTTGCAGCTAAATTATTTCAGGGGAGGAATGCAACTGACTATTTCACTAGAGCACTGTTTGTGAAAAAAGCAATAATAAAGAGTGAGACAAGTAACGTTTCGATGATGTTCAAGAGAATCAATCGATTCTACGGTTGAACTATCACCCATCAGTTTTAACGCTCTATTTTGTACCCTATCAAGTAGGTGCAAAGATGTTTGAGGATCACCTGACCAGATATAGGAGTTTTACTCCAGTTTTGGTCGGATGAAGCCCTTATAAATTGTAACCAGATCAGAAGGGGTCAAGAACTTCCTGCATTGTCTTAAGAAACCTAAGCATTTAGCAGCATCTTTGGCGACTTCAAATATGTGGGCATTCCAAAGAAGATCGCCGTTTAAGCACACATACCAAGTACTGACAGCTTTTCAGTTTCTTGGATGCAGGTACCATTCATGGATAATGGTAATGGGGGAATATTTAGATTCATCCTCAAATTCTCTCAGGAACGGTAATGGGAACGGGATCGGAAATTCAAAAACCACTGGAACGAATTGTAATTTTTGTCGCTATTAAAGTACGATGTCATCCCCATGTTCCCACGAGAATGGGACGGGAACAAGAACATAAGCGGGAACTAGGAAAATTCTGGACCAATTCCAAAAAATTTTTAACGTTAGAGTGTAAAGTGCTACTGAGTAACAAAGACTATAATTATTTTCTTTACATATTCTTTCGGGAACGGAAGCGGGAATGGTGACATAATCAAGAACCTGGAAAGTACTTAACTAATTCCATAAATACTTTAATGGTTAGAGTGCTTCAATGTCCCTGAGTAATATAGACTATAGTTCATCAACATTTACCCACAGGAACAGGAACCGGAATTCAAAAACCACTGTACTGATTTCAGTACGGTTTTCGCCATTACAATACGGTGCTACATAGACTATATTTCATCCCCATATGGGAATGGAACGGGAACTGGGACATATTCGGGAATTTGGAAAATGCTATACCGATCCCACAAATTCTGTCATCGTTAGAGTGCTTAATTGTCCCTGAGTAACATAAACTATATTTCAGCCTCACTCTCCCACTAGAATAGAAACTTTGAAACTACTTTACTTAACTTTCAATTTGATGAACGAAGGGCCTGAGCTGCGCCGAGCGGGTCAGCTAGTATCTTTATATAACTCTGCTGTACGTGTGTATATCATTGAACTCCTCCTAAACAGCCTGACCGATTTAAATGAATTTTTCTGTATGCGTTTGAGTGGCGCCCTGAATGGTTTAGATTCACAAATCAGCCCGGCAGATGGCGCTGCAGTTACAGTTGCTATTCGTTAGTCTGGCTAAAACTCGAGAACGGCTGAACGGATTTATCTAATCTTGATCTTGAAATGTTCGTGTAGGTCTAGGGAAGGATTGAAAGCTTTTATTTTAACCCTATAATCCCACGGGAACAGAAACAGGAACGAGAACGGGAACCTTTAAATCACTTGACAGATTCCAAAAATTCTTTCAACTCTAGGATATAACATTATACCTCAGTGATATTGACTTATATTTCTTTCACATATTTCCACGGGATTGGAAGATACCCTGAGGAATATGGTTGAAAATGGAAACTTAGAAACTACTGGACAGATTTCAAAAATTCTTTCTGCACTGGGATACCACATAATCAGTAACTTAGCGTACAATTCATCCCTATAATCCCACGGGAACAGAAACAGGAGCGAGAACGGGAACCCTAAAGTTACTTGACAGATGTCAAAAACTCTTTCAACTATAGGATGTTACATTATCCCTTAGTGACATAGGCTTATATTTTGTTCACATATTTCCACGGGAACGGAAGATTCTCTCAGGAACGGGGTTGGAAATAGAAACTTAGAAACTACTGAACAAATAAAAAAATTGTTTCGGCACTGGGATGCCACATTATCCCTCGGTAACTTAGCGTAGATTGCATCCCTTAAATCCCACGGAAATAGAAACAGAAATGAGAACGGAAGTCTTATACCTACAGACCCGAGCAACGCCGGGCGGCTCAGCTAATTAGATAACAAATAGTAAGATTATTCGATTGTTTGTTTTTGAGAACTCTTTTGATTTTCGACTGGCAAGAATAGAGATTTAAGTTTTTTTTGGTTTAAATTGTTACTTTTACAATAATCCAAGCTATTTTTTCATATGAAATGAACGCGCATTGAACTTGATCTACATTCGCAAAACAAAAGGAATTGATTTAAAGTGATACTATACACTTTGACCTAAGCTATGACAGCATCTTCTAGCCTTTGGTAGAGATAAGGATCCTTTGGTAGAGATAAGGATCTCGAAGAGATATTGGGTTCGAATGCAAATGAAGTGGAAGTTCTTTGGTTATTATGTAGACAAGAAGAAATGAATAAAGTAATAAAGACTCGAAGAAAATTTTAATTTTAACTCAGACTCAATAAGGGTATTGTAAAACCACGTGGTGGTCTCTGTGACCATGTTGAACTGTGTTGAACGGTGGTGCAAATGCTGACACTTTGATGTGCTCAACAAGTGTCAAGAGCTTCAGCAACGATACGGGAACAACAACATTAGTGGGAACTTGGAAAATATTGGACCAATTCCCAAAAATTTTTCAATGTTACAGTGCTTCATTGCTCCTGAGTATTAAAGACTAGATTTCCTTCCCATATTCTATCGGGAACGGAAACGGGAATGGCGAAATAACCAGGAAACTGGAAAGCACTGAACCGATTTCAAAAATTCTTTCACTGTTAGAATGCTTCATTGTCCCTGAGCAATCTTAACCATTCATCACCATTTTCCCACAGGAACCGAAACGGGAACTCCAAAAAAAAAAACAACTATACCGATTTCAATGCGTATTTCACTTTTACAGGACTGGGCCCATTCCATAAACTATGTCATCGTAAGAGTGCTTAACTGTTCCTGAGTAACATAAACTATATTTCATCCCTATTCTCCCACTAGAACGGAAACTTGGAAACTACTTAACTAAACTTACTCAATCCGATTAACGTAGGGCCTGACCTACGCCGGGCGGGTCAGCTAGTATATTATATACGAGTATATGTATATTCGTTCTTCTGTTTGTTTTATGAATACAAACTGTTTGATTTGAACAACTATAGTCTCTAAACAAGTCAACGACTTGTCGCTTACAACACATTTCATAACCTATTTTCTGATTTATTTCCTTTAATACTTTTTGGAAGAAAAACAAAAAGGAAAACACATAAGGTAGTTTCAAGGATGCATAACTTTACTTTCTCTTTCGGTGACACAAATCCCAAATGGCTTTTCGAAATTTTCTTAAAACATAGTGTTGAAGCAAGACAACTCAACAGGAGCATAGGCGCGATGTTAAGAGTGAATCTTACTACACCGTTGCACAACCACAATATGGCAGCTCATTTCTTTTGTATAAAAAAAATGCACATTGCACTCACGCCCTCTGCCACACGTATCAGAAAAAAACGGTACCCTTCCTATTCATACGCTTTTCATTTTTAAAAGGAGTTCAAATAAATATTTAATCACCATTATTGTGAATTGTGAGTAGTTTTTGTGTACGCGACTCTGGACCAAGGCTTTAATGCAATGCATGGTGCTCTTCTGACATCCAGAAATATTGAAACGAATAATTTTCAGACTTTCATCGTCTTTCAAGCTAAAAACACAACTTCTGTGTGTTTAAATAAATGACAATATTCCTTTCGCGTCAAATAAGGCACTTTTTAGGTTCATATGTACATAATTATATACTTATCTTTTTGGATTTAAAAGCCTTCCGTTTATAGTAACATGTCGCAACGTAAGTACGATTCAGTTTTTCTTTATAATTTTAAGTTTGTTAGTACATTTATGTACATATGTGTAATTCTTTTTCCACGTGCCCTGATTGTGAAATTTCTCTTTCCAAATTTATGCACTAACATTAAAATATTTTATATTTTTGATTTTTTTTTTTTTTTTAACAACTCCCTCAGTGAGTTCTCAATTTAAAGTGGCATGCTGGCACTAGATCACTGTGCTAGATAAGTCTGTGGCAGCCTGGTCGGAGTTCAGTGGCACACGACACTGCCTGTTTTAGTAAGGTTCATTTAATCTGCAATTTGCATGCAACGATGTTAACCTCGTAATCAGGATTCCTCATCGTCATCAGAACCTGTGTTCTTTTTTTTTCATTTGGAAGAGACAACTCTTGTACTAAGAGCATATCATTTTTTGCGCTGTGGTACACGTGTTCTCATAAAAATGATGAGGAGTTTGCAAATGATGATGTTGCAAACGTTAAATAGAATGCAGCTTTATGAAATCTTGTTCCTCTTCTAGGTCAGGTGGCTAAAAAGAGCCGAATCCACACACAGTGATGATTGATTTTTGTAGTGTTGACAGGGTAAAAGACATTTGTTTTGTTGTGGTTTCGATAGATATGAACCGTTCTAGGTTTCCAGGGTGCATTCCGATAAGATTGTAGCACTATCCATATCTATGAACGATATGTTATTTCTGATTCAATATAACTAACTTTTTTCAGAACAGTCTCGAACCGCATAGTAACGTCTTTAGAGGCGATAAATCTAATAAATCTTATGAGATGAATTGCGTTTACATAACTTTAATATACAGAATGCAACGAAGAGCAAGCTGCTATAACTACAATAATGATTTTCAACATTTTTGATATAAAGAAAACACTATTTGTAATTCTCTTAAAAATGATACTTAGAAAAACCGATACCTCAAGAATTTGAAATTGTCCTTAGCACACAATCCCAAGCTCGTGCGACCAAGTCGTGTCTACTTTTATTCTTTGTTAATCAATTCTGTTCAAACATTATTTTGTTCAATATATTAATAAAGAAAATTTCGTTTAATTGAAATACAATTGTTCAAAAACTTAGTCCATAAAAGACAATAGAACTATCATGTGAACTCCCAATCCGCAACTACGGGTCGTCGCTTATGTACAAAACGCTTCAGAAACCATTTGATAATTTAGAGATCTAGACATTGGAAGAATTACTCGTTTTTGTAGTCAGAAAACCTTGAATCATAATAGGCTTAAGAGCGTGAACCGAAACAACTAGTCATTTCAATGTGTCTTTTGAAATTTTTTATCGACCAGACAAACAAACTGCAGGACAAGAAAAACGACAAAACCACAAAAAAGTGAAGAGTGTCATCATTCAACATAGAGGATATAAAAAGTGGTCTATGGTAAAGAGTAATTGACTCACCTACTCGAAAACATGCAGTGCACGAGTTTGGTAAAGGAAAACCCTTGAGAACACTGCCAAGACAATGAGTTGTCTGTGGATCAAATAATTATTTTTCAAATCTAATCTCATATAGAATTTTTATGTAGTTGGCCCCAAGGATAAACTAAGCGTCATCGACATCAAACCTTTGAAAATACACCAATGGCCATTTTTTGTCAATATAATGTAGATGAATTTTGTATTACCCCTGAAAACGTTGTTGAAATGCAAAAATCGTTCTAAGACACAGCTTAAATAAAAATTCATCAACTTTAATAATCATTTTTAATAATGTTTAAGTGATGGGCAAATAAAGGTAAAAAAAAGTCAAAGTAGAGAAAAAAATCCCTTGAAACTGGTCTGACGTATCTTGCAGTGACTTGTCCACTGGAAATTTATTGAAACAAAAGAGTATAAATGAGCAGTGTTTTATGTGTATTTGTGTGTATTATGAATTTCTTGAGTGTTCTATTGGACTTCGCCAAGTATACGTTAAGGTTTTCTTCCATTTATGATACACTAAAATTATCTGGAAATAATTTGGAAGGCATACCTACTCTAGCATTGTTACATCACAACTCCTTGTAAACACCCGTTCCTTGCTTTTCTGTATATACTTGGCCTCAATTCAATTATTTTATTTGTATCAATAACATATTAAAATATTTTATTAATTCCGAGTTTAAGAGCACTAGCGGCGAATAGCCGAGTTTTATTGGGAATCTATATTCACTTATATTCACTTAAGTAAAACATCGCAAAACATCTCATGGAAAAACAACAACTCTTAAGTTAATATAAGTGAAGAGCGTAAGTGGACAAAAATAACTCACTTGCAGAAGTGAACAACAGGAATGGTTGGTAAATGGAGTTTATGTGAAAGTGAGCTTGGTAAGTAAATATAGCCAAACTAAGCGTTTTATTGAGACTCGCAAGTGATGTGAATATAAGTGAATATAGAAATTCCCAATAAAACTCGGCTACTGTAGGAAATTCTTGATCGTAGGATAATTAAAATTAGCAAGATTATTAAATTGAGGCAATCATTTGATGTTCCAGACACTCTTCAAAGGCGTTATCGCTGTTCCTTTGAATCAGCTTCAAAATAACCGCTTACATTAGGCAAATACTCTCGTACCAAAGCAAACTTTTTATTCTTTATTATTGTTTTAGTTTTTTATGTTCGAGATTACTGGTTACCGGACCGCTTTAGAAATTCGAGTTTCCATCAGTTCACATGATACCTATTCCTGTGACCTCCCCTCGACGACCGTGTGATTTTACACCAATGGATAAGGTTTTTCGGGGATATGTGCAGTCACACGTTCACGCAAATAAATCGCAAACGTTGGCCTACTTGGAAGCCAACATTCGTGTTATTTCCGATTAAGCTTCATTCGCACCAATCGGCTCATGTGCCTAAAATAATTCGTAAGCACTTATAGCAGAAAATTATCTTTTAATTAAAACCAATTTCATGGTAAAGAAACTTATTTGTATGGCTACCCATAATTTCACCTCTAATAAAACGCCAATTATAATTTCGTGTCTCTATAAACAAATATAAAATATTTTTAACACCAGAAAATGATAAAAAAGAAAATGGATAGATATTCCACTCATAAAATCTACCAAGTCAAAATTTTATAGTGCTAAGCAACGGAAAATACAGCTTTTCTGTACAACTTTTTTATTTCATTATGTCTACACTAACTACAATTCAGCTTCTCTGATTGTTTTCTTATTTTTATCTGATTCATAATATGCATTTTATTTATTTTCTAAGTCAATCATATGGTAAGTTTTTATTCAACCTTCAACTAGCACGAGTCTTTTTATTGCTCCTCCCTACCCGTGGTAAGAGGTAATTAAATTAAATCTTCTGGTCTGTTCAACAGAATTCGCTGCAGCTGTAGGGCGCAATACGCAAAGTACTGAGAACCTTTAAAATCCAATACAGAACAGAACTCTAACACATAGAAAACAGTAATACCCCGAACTTACGTGATAGGTGGGACCGAGCACTATACGTGTAAAATAGGGCCCCTACTTTACTCAAACCATTTGCGCAACATATGTATTTTGTTTTTGTAAAAAATTTTATGCAAACTGTTTGAGTAGTGTGTGATGTTGAGTGTTTGCGCAAACCGTTTGAACAAATTCTAAAAATTTTGAATTTTGCACAAAATAGTGTGAGGCGGAACTTTGTTTGGATAGTGTAAGAGCCCTACTCGACTCCGCGTAAATCGGTACCTTGCATATGCGTCGACTAGGCACTACTCGTCTGAGCCTGTCGTGAGCTAAACACTAGTGCGGACGTGGAATGCCAAACACAAACTCCGTACCGCCGCCGCCGGCGGCCGGTTAAAAATTAATAAAATCGCTTAACTCCGAAGCTCCACTTTAACTACATTGTCAAACTTATGAACGAACAGCAGCACTGAAAAAATAGCAAGAAAGGTTGCAGTTTCAATAATAAGGTCCCAACGCTCATGATTTGAAAAATGGAAAAAATCGGCGGACATGGGTGAACTCAATTTCCACTTTACTTTGGATAATTTGCCAGAGTTGACAACTTAATTGAAAAGCTATACATTCCAAAGTAAGAGAAGACTATTTGGAACAGGCTAGAAGTTCACTTCATAGGGAAATCTATTCGAAGCTGCAGTACGACCTAGGCGACAAAAACTACTCCAAGGACCGCTTTAGCACTAAAATGATATCGAACCTTTTCCGAGCAAGAGGAGAGCTGTTACCGCTCAATTTCATACCGCATCGTAACGATCTAGTACTGAAGTGCTCTTTGTGTAACACCAACGAGAAAATATATTCCATTTCATCGCAAGATGCCCAATTTTAGTAGAGATATGGCGACAAACATGGCAAGAAAATTATTTGCAACAAACCTAAATTTCAGCAATTTTGAATAGTAAGGACTGGCAGAAACTGTCACATTTCATTACAACAGCTCTAACTTATAGAAAAGGAATAATACAGGAAGTCTTCTAAATTCAAAATTGTATCAAAACTCAATAAAGCTCAAAATACTTTATAAAGCTATCATCTGGCTGACGGCCCATAGAAAGACTAAAGATTTAATTTCAAATTTAACTTACGATATTTTAATGTATCCATAAGGTTTTTGTCAATTTATCTACTGTGAAATAAAAATCTTAATCTAATCTAACCTAATCTTATTTTATTTAAGAAATCGCTCCATTATTTTTATGAATGCATTTCATTTAACCAATGAAAACCGTAATATGCTGAACTTTGATGAAAATTCGTTGTCTTAACGGTAATTTAATTAGTTTTTACGAACAATGGCAAAAAACTTTCAGAAAACAATATACACCCAGTTCGTACTTGCTGTACAAGCAAGCAAGGATATAAATTAATAGGAAGAGTGATTTACAAGTTGTAATTATCAATCAGCTCATTACTGCATGGAGTAAAACATTTATCAATTTTCTTATTGTTTAACTTCACTCAAATTTTTTTTTTCATTGTTATGAAACCATACACTACAACACACTATTCACTAAAAGTCATGAGCAACACAAATCTTATCATTTTCACGCTCGCGGTGCTACATAACACCCACTCGTGAATCACTGCATCTTTCTTCATTGAACTTCCTCAAGTGCAGTGTTGAGAAAACAACAGCTTTCACTTTCTACACCCCCGATAAAAATATTATGAAGAGTAACTCAAAAAAAAGGTGTCAGTTAATGCAAACAAGTCAATTCGAACACATGAAAGCTAAAAATTCACACGTTTAGTTATTTTGATGTTTAACAACACGATGTCTTCGCTATTTTTAGCAATTGTTACCAAAATAATTCAAAACAAAACGCCAGAAATCAATGATTTAATGTTCTTCATATATGACGTGTACCAGTGTACCTATTTCAGAAATGACGGAACACTTTTTCTGTTTATTTGCAATTCAAATGAGAACGGCACGCGACCGCAGCTATTAACAAAACCGATCTCGTATTTTAAGGTATAAAATTTTTTTTTTTGGCAAGCGTATCAGTCAACTATTTTTATCCGGGCCAGGCGCGTTAGAAAACTAGTGGCAGCGATCACCTTTAGATAGACACTGATCTGTTCAAACCAAACAAAACAATTTCTGTTGTTCATATACTGCAGTTGATAGACGAAATGTGTGAGATCAAACCGCCTACAGCAACAATCCGACTACATACTTTGACTATGGAAATGATGACGATACTTTCTTGCTGTTTTTTCATCAAAGCACGTGGTTCTTGGCTCATCCGCTGTCCGGAAATTGTGGGAAATAGAAATCAAAGAAGGTGCGAAGTTCGTTGATGTTGTTTAATTCAAGAATATATCTGTATATATATTTTTCTTTTTCCTGGGGCAACAACCAACGACAACTTAAAATGATTTAACATTTTAATCAATTAAGTTTCTTACTCGATCGGTTTGAATTCTTCGTGGAGCTTTTAGTATACAATAAGATGGAAGCAATAAGTACTGCAGCGGATTCTTTTAATGCCAAGGCAATTGCTGCTGTTAGAATGTATGTAAGCAAAAGAAAATAATATCATTCGGTGTCAAATGAAGTCGGCTCGGGTGGTAAAACTTCGCTCAAAGAATCTTGAAATAAATCAAAAAACTATTTATCGGACCAAAAATCTTAAAAAGTACAGTACATAGCTAAGCATCATGGGTACTGTGTGAATTTCAAAATATTTGTATCCTATGTTTAAAATTTTGCAAATTTTCTTGATAGCTTAGTTATTATTATTTCCTAGGTGTTAAGTAAATTCTCGCACAGAAATTATATTATGCAGGTTGAACTCAATTTAAAAAACAACCCGAAAATTTTTGGTCTTTTATAAATTCAAAACGAAAATCTGTAGGGATTCCGAATTTTATGTTTTTTAAAAATCTAGAATGTGATGAATTTGAAAACTCACATGAAAATCTAGTTCACATTTCTGGTTATAATCCTAAAGTAAGTATAGGATCCTTACAGTTAGATCTCAAGGATTTATTAGCAGGATTGCATGATCTTAAGCCAAACGCTAAGCCTGGCGTTGATGGTATTCCTGCGATAGTTTTGAAAAGATGTTCTAGTTCTCTGGCTCTTCCATTGCTAATCATTTCCAATTCTTCACTGTCATTTGGACTGTTCTTAGATGAATGGAAATTCTCTTTCTTGATTCCAATTTTTAAACCGGGTTCCAAAAACAATGTAGAGAACTACAGAGGAATTTGTAAACTATCTACAATTCCTAAATTTTTTGAAAGCCTTGTCAAAAAAAAACTTGATTTCCTAGTGAAGGAACATATAAGTGATGCCCAATATGGGTTCATCTCGGGGAGATCAACAATCACCAATTTAACATGTTTCTCTTCTTTCGTTGTTGACGCTATTGAAAGTAAGGATCAAGCGGATGTTATTCATACCGATTTTAGCAAAGCGTTTGATTCGGTTTGTCACAAAATACTGCTTCAAAAAAATTGGAATCATTTGGTTTCCACTCAAGCCTCCTTAAATGGATCTGTTCCTTCCTCATAGAAAGGGTTCAAAAATTCAAAATTGACAAATTCACCTCAAGGCAGATAAATTGTACCTCTGGTGTTCCACAGGGTAGTCAATAGTCATCTAGGTCCTCTACTTTTTATCATATTTATTAATGATATTGTTAACTGTGTCAACTTCAGCAAATGCCTTATATACGCAGACGATCTGAAACTTTTTCTGAAAGTAACCTCTATTAGTGATTGCCAAAAACTCCAATTGGATCTTGATAATCTATCTCGCTGGTGTGTGTTAAACCGCTTGAATCTTTACGCCAAAAAATGTTTTGTGATTTCTCTCTCAAGAAAGAATCATACGCAAGAATTTTCATTTTATCTTGATTGCAACCCTCTTCAGAGAACTAAAAAATTTAAGGATTTAGGCGTACTTTTTGACTCCAAATTCTCTTTTACACCACATATAGAAGCTATTGTATCAAACGCTAACACAATGTTAGGATTTATCAAAAGAAACTCCACAGACTTTACTAACCCCTACACGCTTGTGTCTCTTTATACCTCACTAGTAAGACCCAACCTAGAGTATGCAAACATCGTCTGGAACCCTCATCAACAATATTTTTCCGATCGAATTCAGAAAGTTCAGAATAGGTTTACGAAGTATGCATTTTACAAAATGCGATGGTGCTTTCATCCAAATTCCACAGCTAGACAGTCTTCTAGGTTCGCAGTTGTTCAAATCACGTAGAACTAGTCATGACATAGTTTTTGTGCGAGACATTTTATGTTAACATATAAAGTGTCCTTCCTTGTTGTCCTTAATTTGAAATCTTTTTTTCAATCAAGGCACAGAATGACAAGAGTGAACCAATTTCAAGATCAGTTAGACTCTATTAGAGTGGGGTGGCCAACAGGTCGATCGCGATCGACCGGTCGATCGCGACTGTTAGTCCAGTCGATCGTGGCGAGGCAAAAAATATAAATATGTACATAGACCAGACATAGTCTTAAATTGTTTCAATAAAAACATTGTGGTCACAGAATTTGAAAAATTAGTTCTAGAAAAACTGTCTACTTTGTATTTTTTATTAGAAAACCATGCTTAAAAACACATACATACACCGAAAGAAAAAACCTTGGTTGATATAAACATGATTCATTGTTAATCAACAATTCATCTAAAGTTGTGAAATTAACCAAGTTTCGTGATGAATACAAATAAGAACGCATTTTCAAATCAAGTATGCTGCCGTGATCAATTTTTTTCAGGTAAGTATCATAAAAATGTTTAAATTAAGTATGTTCGTAGTTGATTTGAATATGTTATAATTTTTAACCAACAACGTGATTGTTGATTTCATACTTGATCAACAACAAACATATTTCACTAACAATTAAGGCTGAAATTACAAAAACCATCACGTTTGTGATTGAAATATCAAATAAACTGTTGAACTATCACCAAAATTTTTGATCAACAATGTTCATACTTCTTTAATCAATAAAGAATAGTTAAAGTATCAGTAACATTTTGAATTCCAATATTTTTCATACTTAAGCCCACAGAAAACGTGAAGTCGCATAACGGAACTTCAATTCAATATGATAAGTTTCGTGACCATTTTATCTTAAGGGATAATAAATTAATCTTTATTGTTGATCAAGTATGTTCGTTAGAATTCAGCCACGTTTTATTTGCTAACAGTTTTAATGTAAAATTTCTATGATAAATGCCTGAATTGAAGTTTGACCTATACATTTGATAGGTCAAACTTCAATTCAGGCATTTATTATAGAAATTTTAAATTAAAACTTTTGAGCAAATAAAAACGTGGCTGAATTCTCACGAACATACTTGATCAACAATGTTCATATTTTACCAACAATTCAAAATTGTTGACGAAACACAAACGTTGTTAAAGTATCATGGACATGCATGTTTCTAGTATCACAACCGTTGTTGGTTAACAATGAAATTGAAAATTACGTTGTTGATTTGAGCAATGAAAATTGTAGCATTTAAATAAATAAAATGAAAATGCCAGCTTGTTCAATTTAAGTATGTTCGTGCTTGAAGCAAAAACAAACAAGCTTCATGTTTGATTTTACCAAGGTTTTTCTTTCGGTGTACGCACATTACTTCGAAACAAGTCCGCCACAAATTGTGTGCGTACATATAATGCACATTAGACTAGGCCCAAAAAAATTTTTTTTTTTTTCAAAAACCATATTGAAAATATTGTTAAGGATAGCTTAAAAAAATTTAAAAAAAGTTTGAGCTTAAAAAAAAAAGTATTTAGATGTCTATCAATCGTGTTATATATTTCTTAGACCTAAAAAAATTTGAACAGTTTTCACGGTTACGTAAGGTTATTACAATTTTTCAATTTTTTTTAGCCCAATTTTTTGTTTAAAAAAATTCCTTTTAAAAAAGCTTGAGTTTGATCACTCGGAAACGGTTAGTCTGAGAGAAGTTTTTAAAAAGACCTTTTATAAAGGAAAGTTAATTTTTTGCAAAAATGTTTGTCGTTAAATTTGTTGCGCTTAATATAATTGCCCAAGTAAGGTTAGGTCTTAATATAAAACACGATTGATAGACCTCTAAATACTTTTTTATTTAGCTCAAACTTTTTTGGAATTTTTTTTCAGCTATCCCAAACAATATTTTCCAAATGGTTTTTGAAACAAAAAAATATGTCTTATGTACATATCTTCGTCACTTCACTTGTCTTCTTTAAGGCTGGCAATTTCCGACTATAAACCTGATTATGCTAAACTAGTGGAATATTCTCAGACGCAATGCTCACATATATATATATATGTAGGTAAATAAATAGTTAAGTAGTAAATACTAAGTATAATTTTCTCATTTATGTTTTTTCGCTTAGTAAAATAAAAAATGCTACATAAATAATATGTAATTGGTCGATCGCACAGGGCCTTGTTAGTGAACAAGAGATCTTGGGTCTAATTAAGTTGGCCACCCCTGAGTTAGAGAGTTTAATGAAATTTGTGGTCATATTAATTTAATCTTCTCCAGAGATAAATTTCGAGATGAATTGTATTACTTATAAGAAATTGAAACCTATTTTTTTATAATCTGTAATCTGTTGAGCTCATTGCTCGTAGCTGAAATACACAAATAATTATTGAACAGCGGAAAAATTGAAATTGCTTATCACTTTGAGAACATTAAATTTCTAGCTAATAAAATTTACAGATTGGATGAAAAGGAAGAGGATGAAATCTTTTCTAGTTTTAACATTAGATTGAAGAACAGGAGAGCTAAGATGGACTATTATTCCTCAAAACTAAATCCAAGGGAGTCTCACCTGTTGCTAAGAAACCACGAGCCTGCTTACCGGTCGACTTTCGCCCCATAAGCATCCTACCGTGCTTATCCAAGGTCTTTGAGAAGCTTATGGTGGAGCAGGTTGTCAAACATCTTGATCGAAGGAGTATATAGTTTATCCGTTTCAATCTGGTTTTAGAGCAAACCATAGTTGCTCTACTGCCATGATAAAAATTCTTGATGACATAAGGCTTAGTTTTGACAAAGATGAGTTGACGATACACTGTGTCTGTTTGATTTCTCAAAGGCTTTTGATAGAGTTGAATATCAAATATTATGCAGTAAGCTTGCGTAATTATTTTGGTTTCAGTCAGAGAGCCGTTAATTTGATGAAAGATTACCTGAGTAATAGATGGCATGGCAGAGAGTGGTTGTTGGAGAAAATCGATCTGACCTTAAGAAACTCAACTCAGGAGTACCGCAGGGATCTATTTTGGGCCCTATTCTTTTTTGCATTTACATAAATGACTTGCCAAACGTAGGTAAAAATGTGTCTATTCATCTCTACGCAGATGATTTACAGTTCTATCTCTCGAAGCCAACAGGCTTAGTTGAAGATTTAGTCTGTAGAGTTAATGAGGATCTTTTAGCTATTTATGACTGGTCAATTGCAAACAGACTGATTTTGAATCCGGCCAAAACTCAAATACTACCAATTTCTAGGAGTCGCTTTGATGTATCAATGATACATCCAATATTCCTGTTCAATAACAGACCATCTCTTGTAGACACCGTCACCAGTCTTGGGCTTAAGTTAAATAGTAAAGACACTTATTTTTCCTTTAATTTGTTTTTTTTTTTTTTTTTTTTAAACTGTATATTGTAATTTTGACTCTGTGTCGCAAAACAAACTTTAAATCGCGTTCAACAACTCTATTCGTTACGTGTATAATGTGGGCAAAGGGCATAGGCTGAGTTTAACCCCATTGCTCTCTGAATATTTGATGTTAGATGGTCTTGCAAAACGTTTTCTCTAACAACACCACCCTGTAATGTCAAAGTCATATATCCCGTTGCAGCCTTTTTCGCAGTCGCTTTTGTATCCTCTATAACAACAAATTATTAATGGCATGTTTTCATTATCTATAATGCAAAAGACTTCTAGCTGAAATGGTTACTAAACATGTTCAACATTGTCAAATCGGGAGTTCTTGAACACCGGTAGAAGTATACATTATACATATACATATGAAATTGCCATCCCAACTTCCAAGGGATACTTTGAAGAAAGTACATATGTATGAGTATGTACATGAAATAGCTATGTGGAAATTGATATGAGATGGATCTTGTCATACCAGTGTAGTGCAGTGCAGTTGAGGTCAAATCTTTACTCTTTTATATTTCTTCTGAATACCTACATGAGCTATTTTGTTAAATGAATTGTCTAAACATAAGTGTTTGCTGTTTCGCAATAAACTTTTTTTCAATTATTTTGCCAAAAGTTTCTTGTATATTTAGCTTTGTTTTGTTGGTAGAACCTCGGTATGACGGTATGAATTGCAAGAAGATAAATAAAATGCTTAAAATCTTGATTATAGGTAAAGGTATGTCCTTTCGACTAAAGCCACATTCGATTTCTTGTCCTTGTCACAACAACTCTTACACACAGTAAAGTGTTTGTGCATAAAATATTATCTACCCCATTAAATGATGTTATAGACATTTTCTGTCTTACTTTCTGGGGTCGAGTCGGGTCGGGAAAATAGGACGAACTCTATATTCCTTTCTGGAATACCTACGCCAAAATTGCTTAATGGCAAACCTCTTTTGCTTATAAGGTTGAATCTTGGGGAATGCCTTTTTTGTTTGTAGCTTGTAGTATCGAAACCATACCTGATGCGATGCTTAAATCGTAAATGAGGTTAATGAGAGAATGTTTATTCATAGTTTGATTGGTCGGAATTCGGAGAATTCGCTTGGTTTTTCAACGTAAAATTTAAAGCAAAAAAAAAAAATCAAATTTAAAACAAGTTTTGGTAAATTGATAATTTTGATTTGGTTAATTGCTGAAAGAACTTTTGAGATTCTTTAGAAATATGATTGGTTTTACTTTTCAGAATGTATTTGCTTAAATAGGTGCATCTCCCGTGCCTTTGCTCTTAAGCCTTTTCATACATAAAGTGTATTGTTTTCAGAGGTATAGAACTACACAAAAAAAAACAGATAAATTATTCAATTTAATATTAAACTGACTTTAATTGGAAGATAATTTATTGACTAAGATATGGCCACAGGGGCTGGCTGGGATTCTAGTCTTTAGGATCAGTTTTTGATCACTTAGCAGCATTTTGGGTACATTGATAATGCAGCGAATTTCATTTTCCGTGTCGTTAATATTATCGCTGTAGACCAGCGATTTGACACCCCCCTACAGAAAATAGTATAGCGGTATTGAATTGCATTTTTGAGTTAGAAAATATTCAATTCATTAGCTAGTTTTGAGCTGACTTGAATATCCCAGTCCTGCTTTACGGCGAGGAAGCATGGACTTTATCGAAAAACGGATGAGGAAACCCTTGGTCGTTTCGAAAGAAAAATTCTCCGAATCATCTTTTGTCCCGTATGCGAAGACAAGGTGTGGAGAAGAAGATATAACAACGAGCTGTATGAGCTGTACCGCGACATGGGCATAGCCAGAAGAGTACGCATCGCGAGGCTACGATGGTTGGGTCATGTAGAGCAGATGGACCCAAACGCTCCGGCTCGACGAGTTTTCGAAAGCACATTGCAGGGAAATCGCAGAAGAGGAAGACCTCGTCTTAGGTGGCGCAATCAAGTGGATGAAGACCTCAACTGAATTGGAGTGCGAAACTGGAGAGAGCTCGCCCGAAGTCGAAGTCGTTATAAAAGGATTTTGGTTGTGGCCCAGGTCCACCCCGAACTGTATGGTGCAGGGAAATAAGTCCACAATTACTAAGTGTACTGAGGGACTTAATTCTCATTTGTACAGGGAAATAAGTCCACAGGAACTACGTCCACTGAGGGTCTAAGTTCTCATTTAATGGGAACGCAATCCACTAAACTAAAGTGGCCTTTTATCCCATTGAGTGAGAACCAGCTTCACTCCCTCGTGGGAAATAAGTACACACTGGGAAGCATAAAGTTAAAATGAATTTCCGACAACAAAAATTAAAGAGAGAAACTACTGTTAGTTCCTAGACCTTTTCTTACGTTTTCTTGAACTTATGTTGATAAGTACGAGTATGTTGCAGACGATATTCAATACACTACGGAATTTCTAAATTTAGTTATAAAGCCCAATTCTACCAACACACGGTTTTTAAAAATGGCGGCGATTTTTTGGATAATTTTTGAAAACTGAATTTAGAAATACATAAACAGAATAATAAAATATTTTCCAAAACTCGAAAACTGAGTTTCGAAATAAACTGATACTTTTTGATTCAATTTTCAGAAACTGAATTTTGAAATAAACTAAACAGATACCTACTTCAAGAGTATTACCTTTAATTTGAAATTTTATCAATTTTATTAATTAAATTTGGTTTCTCGATATAAGTAGTATTTTTTTTATATTAATAATACTTGAAGAACTACTTTTTTCCTGGGTAAACATAAGAATATATTTCACATTCCGAAGGAATCTAGACCCACAGTTTTTTGTAACGAATTTCCCACTGTACATGGGAACAAAGGCCACTTTAGTAAAGTGGATTTCATTCCCATTAAGTGAGAACTTAGACCCTCAGTGGACTTATTTTCCTGTGCAAATGAGAATTAAGTCCCTCAGTGGACTTTTACTGTTGACTTATTTCCCTGTACCGAACTGTAATGTCCACCTAAGTAAGTAAGTAAGCTAGCTTGTTAGTGAATTTTATTATAAGAATTATGATTTGAAAAACATTCAATTTATAAACTAGTTTATGAGTTGTGTGAAATATAAATTGAATATTTTTCAAATATAATTTCATAAGCTACCTTGTGAATTAAATATTTATCAATTCTGAAGACAACTAAAAGGATGATTTTTTTTAGAGTTTAGTACTTCAGAGTTAATATGTCCAAACGTCATCTGTTAAAGTAAAATGTTTTCAGTATACTCTGCCATTTCATCATGCAAAAATTTACAAACGAGTAACAGTTGGAAATAAATTTATTATCAATTATATCAGCTCCATAAAAACTCATTGTTTTATCAAAATATTTAATTCAGCGATGAGGTTTACGGATACGTAAATAAGCAAAAAAAAATTTTGATTGATAAACAGTCACATGCCATACAAAAACTACCGATGCATCCCAAAAAACGACAGTTTTTCGTGTGGTTTATGCGCTGAGGGCATCATCGGCCCATTTTTCTTCAAAATCGACTGTGAAATGAAATGTTACCGTCAATGGCAAGCGATATTGAACCATGAATCGCAGGTGGCAAAGTTGACATGATGTAGTTTCATCAAATAGTCAGATGCCACACAGCTCTTGAAGCAATGGACACCGAACACGATTGAACCCTTACAGAATTACATAACACGGGTAATTCGTCTAATACAGTCCGAAATGCTTGACAAAATGTGGTAAAACATGACCTTCTGAATAGACTATTTGAAACGGTTCCACGGACAACGTTTGCATAAAGTTATCACAAAAAAATTTTTAATACCTGTGATGGAAATTAGAGTTTTTATTCTGTTTTTAAGAAAACAACCTTAAAAAAACTAAATTTTTCATTGAAGTTGTCTGGTGTGACTTTGCCAGCCAATTCATAACCTCAATATCATTGGCACCTAACCATTTCTTATCTGCCTGACCTGTATGTTTTTGATCATTGTCCATTTCAACTGTATTTCATGCTTAGCGTATAGAATTTTAAAGCTTATCAAAAATTTTCACAATCACTATGATTATTTTGAACAGTACATATCGCACAGAAAACACAAGCTTTATGGACACATCCTTTTATGAATACAACATCAAATTTATTAAAAATATACCATTAAAAGCTTTAGCATGTGGACCACTAGGTGTCATATGCACCTATTGCTATCATTTTGAGCCCAACTGTTAATTTTAACCGAATTTCATTAGTCCTAGAGACGTACTGTGTATTATTTCCCAGTAAGTGATAGATGGACAAGGTACTTTGACATGTAAGTGTAATTAGTTGATCACAGCCAAACCAAAACAAAATAATTTATTCAGGGAGCGTTGCACACACAGAGGAATCCGTTCCAATACTTCTTTCAAGCCTTTGAGATCAACTTTAACAGGCAACATAATTTTCCTATACTACAAAAAAGTACGGCGATAAAAAAACAGAACAGCCTCGAATATTATGTACTTTTACGGCTCCTTTTTCTTAGTTCATCACATAAGTAGTGACAATTTTTTTTTAGTTTTATGCACCAACACTATATTCCTTCTACATTAAATCTCACAGCAATTCCGCTTTCTTAGTTAATCTATTTTTTCTTGATCATCGCTCGTATCAGTACTCTTATTTGATTATTATTAGTTAGTTTCAGGTATAAGTTTGTCCTATGAATTACAGTGATTCCGGGAACTCCATTTTAAAGTGTATATTTTCAAAGGTGACTAAACAGTTAACAATAGCAGGAAATCATTACGTTTTTGTCCTCGGATGTGTGGCAACAAGCAGACAAATTAAAAGAACTGACAATAGCAACTCTTAACAATAATTCAGTATATTTTATTACTAGTCTATGTAAGTTTTTGCAACATCAGTGGTGGGCTGAAGAAATAGTAGTAATATAATATATGGATGATACGGAATTGGAGATCATGTGGTGCCAAGAGGACGCCGCGGAGCCAAAATTTATTTTGAAAACCAAGTTTGGAGAACGTGTTATCCCCCGAAATGGTCCAGTTGCTTGGCCGCCTCGGTCGTGCGATTTGACGCCATGTGGGTCTAAGGTCTATGTCAACAAGTCAGCAACGACTGATGAACTTCGTACGAATATCGAACGTTAAATTGCAGAAGTATCGGCCGATTTATGCTTGAAAACCGTCGAAAATTGGGTTCAGCGTCTGGACTTCTGCAAGCGTGCCTTACGTACTTTTACAAAAATAAAGAATTTTATTGATACCAAAACCATTTTTGTTTTATTAAAAAAAAAAACTTTTGTAGCGCTCTTATTGAGGAACCCGATATATTCAACTTCATAGCTCTGACATTATCTACAAGACCATAAGTCAAAATACTAAGCCTGTTAGCATTTATATTTTACGTTTTATATTACTATCCTACTTCCTTTTAATGTTCACTTATTAACAAAACAGAAGCTCACCCACAACTAAGTTTGATTTATTTTTAACTTTCATCCAAAGTTAATATCTGTCAATCACAGAGTAGGTAAAACAGAATGTCAATTCGTGCATACCCCTTTATTTTTTCTGAAATAAAGTCAATGATTTCTTCCTCATAGTGTACTTTTCACTTTAATAGCAAAAAGCGTTCATTAGTATAGTCTGTTGCTCAAATTAATTTACGAAAATTCTTCTTCTTTTTCTTCTCCACACATTGTATTCCTCGCAAGGTCTGCTTTTCCGCTTTAGATAAGGCAAATTATTCTCCGCCTTCTTGGTTTCTCTAGAAAGGTTTTTTCCTCAGTTGCTTTCTTAACCCAAATCGCTGCTTAGGCAGGAGTAATTCTCTGTTTAATATTCCCACTGATGTTATTTTCCGCGCCTATAGTGCATTTGTTGATAGACGAAGCTATGTATGTATTAAATCGAAGTTATGTCTATCTTTTGCAACGTTTTGTCCAACGATGTTCTCTGTCGTTGTTTGATGACAGCATATACTTTCCTTTCCTTTCTCTTCCAATGCTCTCGAAAGCACAAGCACCTAGGACATAACACATAAGGTTTGCTTCTTCCCATAACGTCAATATTGTCTGTGTAATCGGGAAATTGTAGAAAATTTAGAAGAATGATACATTTGGTGTAGATGTTTGAAGTTTACTCAATATTTTCAATTATGGTGTTAAAGAAATCACATGATCACCTGTATGTCCCCTTGTCGAAAGCCTTTTCGACATTAAAGGTCCCTATGCGTTCCTGACCAACTTTGACTGAGAAGGGCGAACTCTACAAATTAATCCTACAAGTTTTTGGAGTTTTGCAAGTATATTAGAACTAAACATTAAACATGACTCTGTACAGTGTACACTGTAAATACTATGGGACCATATGGGACTTTCAAATCGATAAAATGACTGTATATATGAATATTATATTCAAGTTTTTTTTCCAAGATTCATTTTTTCTAGCTGGGGAGGATGGCACTCTTTATCGTTGTTCAAGTTGAATCGAGTACTCTGCCTAACAGCGGGGACTTAAAAGCTATGACTACACCATGAGCCGTTTGCAGAAATAATCATTTCAGTGCCTTATTAGTGACTGCGATTCTTTCATTATCTTTGCCTTCTCTTTACAGCCTTGAGTTCGAGATATCTCACCCTGCCATAACTTTTTACCTTTTGGTATAAGACTTTCGAGTCTCATGCTTATCATAGTATCTCTCAATTTCTTCAAATGACTGCTTCTCATGCTTACTCTTTGGCTTTTCTAGAATTGAGGGTTTTATCCAATTTCTTCTTCTTGTAAATCGTCATTGTACTGCCTTGGCATTCTTATGAACATTTGTCGTGCTTTTTGTTTGGCTGCAGTCTACTTTAAGTTATATGGGTTTCGTCTTGGATGCCGAGGGAAACAAAAACCTCAGAACCAGCAGTTCTGATAACTATTATGTTAGTATGGTTACCTCTTGTGCTAGCGGGAAAGGGTTCAAAATATCGTTTTACAGCCTGCAGCCTTAGTTTAGCCGGATCATGAACAGGACATCCTTGACTATACCAAAGTAGTGGTCCGGGTCAAAATTGGCTCTTCGGATAGCTCGGAAAGTGTGTCTTGCGTCGATCACAACATGATCAATTTGGCTGACAGGGATGGCTTTGTACTTTTATGAATTTTTAGATGAGGGAAACGTATGCTTTCAGCAAACTAGAATTATCCCCGATGTTAAATCGATTAGCCTCTTAAGTCCACTTTCGAAGGTTCATGAAGGGAATGCTTGCCGATAGTTTCAACAAAGAGTTTCACCTTTATCAAAAATAAAATTAAGAAGGGTGGCGCAACAGAGCAGGAAGCACTGGGCACTGGGGCCTAGCGCATTTTTCCATAACTATTGAGGGAACGGAGGGGACCTATACAATATTTCTGTAAGTTACGAACGGTTAATCGAGAAAGAGTTTTATCATGGCAGTCAATTCACTGTAAAACATTTTTGTTTTATGTTAGGATTTGAAACTCAAAACTTTGCATTCCGTTACGGCTTAGGGGCACCACCCTCTTTAGTTTGGCGTTAAAATTCTTAAGGATTATTTCCACTACACGTCTTATAGGACACTGCTAGTATTTTTTGACTAGCTCGTGGAAACAGGTTTTAGAATCGTCTTTCTCTCCTGTGGGGGCCTATTTAAGTTAAATTGGAAAATTCAGCTCTGATGCCGATTGTCATAATACTCTCAACAGCAACTGCGTTTACGAGAAACAGAAAAATATAAGTTCGTAAACTTCAAAGAACAACGCTCAATAAGGTGTTTTTCTTATTTGAAAACACTATCCAAAACCATCAATTTCTTCATCAATTCTTTACTATTATGTATTTTTCTAACTCCGACATATCATTATTGTCGAACCCACTCTACTACAGTTCGGTTCCACTCCACTGAAGTATTTTCATTGCCTTCTATCCTCTTGTACCTGATATTCCCCTAGAACGTAGGAATTTGAAGCCATACAAAATTAAATATTAAATACTAAAACTCGTTCCTTAGTAAGAACTAAAACAATATCATTGAACATCCGCAAAGTACTCAAATTTTTACAGTATATCTCGAGACTAATGTCGTTTTTCTCTAAACGAAAAGAAAAGAACCGACCAGGGTGGTCCAGAACATTTTTCAAACCCTTCCATTAGTGCAAAAAGATTACATCTCATGATTCTGAGAAGTGACAGCGACTTCTCGACTTAAAGTGAGAATCCAGTCAAGAAGGACTAATACATGTGCAACTCAAACGTCAAAAAGACAGCTTTACTTTTTTATAAGCTATAAGGTTTTTACTTGTACAAAGGCACATAGAGAACTTGTTAAAACTGAACAGAAAAAATTTTAGGTGTTTTATTGGTTCTTAAAATGAGTGCTTCGCCAAGTTAAACCAATGGAAAGTAACCTAAGCCTGAGTTTCAAATGTTGATTTTGCAAATAAGGTTTTCATAATAAATATGTTTTACATAAGTTTAACTTACGACCAAATATTTCAACTGTCATGATCTATGCATGTAACTAAAAATAGATGAAATATTTTCGGGAGGATTTTGTTCGTTGCTTTGTTAAAAACATACATTGACGTAACTCTACGCTACACATTTGGTAACCCTACCCTACATTTGAACAGCTCATTGTAATGTTTTTCACTCTTTAAGAATTCCCTGCATGTAATTTTTCCGAACTCCGAAGGTAGTTACTCTTTTTCTACCACTTGCATTTTGATAGCATAGACCTATCAAGTTCTTTCATTCCATTCTTAGTGAGCATGTACAAATTACAATCATACAAAGCCTAATGTAAATAAACAAACATAAAAGCAATAAAATTCATCACACGCACCTCAACATGTCCCCATCCGTCCACATTCATTTTAGCCGCAGCTTCCACACTTTCCTTGGCTCCCATCTTGTTTTAAGTCCTTCCTAATTTTTCAACGATATGTTCCAGATGCGTTTTTGACAGTTTTTTAATATTTATTAATTTTTTTAGATAGTAATCCTTTTTAAAGTGAATTTAAAAACAGTTTTTGTTGTTTTTCTCTTTCGCAAAGTCGGCCTATATATTGTTTTGTTATTTTCGTTATTTAACACGCACTCTCTTTTAAGATAGTTTTTTCATCAACTATTTCTTGCAGCCTCAAAATTATCTTTGTGAACTTACTATAGTTTTGAAACACTCAGTTTTTCACCAACAATTTTAAGCTTAGAGTTCTATAAGAGTAATTGCAAGAAATGTCGCCTATCGCCTTTTATCTTTTGTGTTCGAATTTCTGATTTATTTTGAATTGAATCGCAGGACACACATTTGTTGTGGATCACTTTCCAGTGAGAGAATTCTCGTTTAAAATATTGGCTGACAGACTCTCACGTTTCGTTAAGTTTTATGGCATCTTCACATAAAGTTGTCTGGAAGTGCGATGATGTCCTTTTCGAATATACCAATTTTTATCCTTCCCCTTCAATCCCAACCTCCCTTCTGGTGCTACTTCTTCTTCTGCTGCCGCTGCTGGTGCTGATGCTGATGCTGCTGCTGCTGCTGCTGCTAACTTCTCTGTTGTGGCGCTATGCGTCAAACACACCCACATATATTTTTAAAATTTATCTAAAAGTGAAAACTAGCACAGTTTCGTAACAATTCACTTTTAACACCTTTCGCCTTTAGCTTTGAGTTATTTTTACGTTTTAAATTATCATTTTCAATTTGCAAATGCAATATTCTATACTTTTTAATACACAGACACGCATTGGAAAGGGGGACGTCAACACCCGAAATTTCACAACGGTTCGATAATTTTCTGAAACACCCTTCTCTCTAAAAGAACTTTTTATTTGAAATTTCTTCTAAAAAACTTGCAGATTACATTTCTATGTTTCACTTCACATAAATTTATCCGTCGAATTGTGTATCCGAATGATTGAAATAGGTTTTTATTTGCAAATTTCTTTAGAGATACTTAGCACACAGGACAACGAGAAGAAGTAAAGTCCTGCTGACGATGATGACGAGGATGGTGATGATGATGGTGGTGATGTGTACGGATCGATACACTGACGAAAGTAGTATAGAACGGACTATTCGCGTATAGCAGATGAATTGATGCTGTTTGATGATGGTAGTGGTGGTGCGCGATTTTGGTCTTGCTCCTTCTGCTTCTCGTTTTGTTGTTGATGGTTATTTGTTTGTGTCCCGTTTCTCTCTTTTCGGTTTGCTTGCACAATGTTTATACTGAGTTCATGATAATACGATGCATATATAATGGATTAAAATAACAATATAGTGGAGGACAATATTTTATGTTATTTTAAACATTTTTTTTTTTGTTTCTTTTTTCTTTGTTGCCTTAGTTCATTTGGTCGATATTTGTATAAAAGAATGTAGAAAATGTAAACAATATAGAGTTTGGGGATCAAATAGCAGCACACAGATAGGTATATTTTCGTTCACAGATGAACTTAACGAATTGTTAGAAACCTGGAAAGCTTTTAACGAAACTTGCTGGGGGTGGGGAAGCTCAATAAGAGGAATTTGAGAATTTACTTTTTTTCTCGTAATAAAAATGTCCTTTTTTACTTAATTGATGTAGCCTCCACCACACCTAGTTTTTCTTTTTAAATAAACTGCGTTACTTTTCACTTCTAAATTACAACCCACGCCTCAGGCTTAAGTCTCCAAATGCAAACTTAAGTCCCAAAGACATTCGAACTTTTCACAATGAATTATTCTTAAGCATCCCACTTGAATAATTTCTATACGAAGCAAATTAAATTGAAAAACTTTTTTTTTTGTGTTGAAGAAAAAAGACTGATATTTTTGTAAATCCTTGGTACTACAACTTTTCAAAAATGTTATTGATTAATTGTTTTTTCTATTTAAATTAATGAAAAACTTATGTATGTATATTCTTAAATTTTGTTTCTAAAAAGCTACGACCGCACAACCGACAACGATGAAATTCGTGAAATTTTTGCATTTAAGGATACCTCGGTAGAAACAGCCCCCTATTGAGAAACACCCATGCGCTGGAAGGACCAACATCTCTGGATAAGGAGAGGATGAACCTTTTATCTCGTACAGTGATTTTAGCCTTAGCATCCCTTAACAAGAAAAAAGTACATATCGTCTGCTGTTGTTGAAGATGTGTGTGGATTGTAACCGTATGTACCTTAAGTTTACTATAAATATTTTATGGTTCGTTATATTGTAAATGTATGTGTTTTGGAATGGACCTAATTTTGTATCAAAAGTGGGAGGATGGATGGAGGTGTTAGTTGCACTGATGTGGAAGAGAATAATAATAATGATGATGTGTTCCGGGTGTTTTATGTGTCGTTGGAATTTGTTTACATCAAACTTAAAGTGGAACAACAAATCGAAATCAACAAATCCAATTTGCTTAACAAGTCAAGATGCATTTTAAATTTCAAGGTGGTCTCCTTTTTTCAGGATATGAGCAGATACCTACTTCAATCATGTTTATCTGAATATAATTTTCAATTCTCTAGCCATGAAATGAAAATAAGTTTAAGGTTGATGACATTAAGCTAGGTACATTTATGTTGTTTTGAAGGCCCAGCGAGTTGAGATATTCTACTTTTAAATGCTTAGCTAGGAGGCATCGTTGCTTGTGAAGACGTTTTTGAGTTTAGCGATGGTACAGTGAATCATTTTTAGAATGAAGAAACGAGTTTTAACAACCAACATGCAAGTGCAAAGACCTGTTGAAGCTTACAAATGTATCTGTTCTACATCTGCAGTTTAAAGCAATACCTAGGTACTTATGTTTTCAACAATTTTCACTAATGTTGGATGTTCAAAGAAAACTACTGAAACACTTTTCTGGAAGTACGTTAATCAGTTAGTTGTATTAGAGGATTTTTATGGTGAAAGGCGGTAGGGTTGATAGACCATACTAAGTAATTAAATGTAATATTTGAAGACATGTGGACATGCGATTTAAAAAAACCGCTTTAACGATTCGGAACGGATTTTTGGGATTGAAAATAATTTGATATAACGCATTTTTCCGATATTTTATGGAGACATGTCTATGCTCACCCAACACAAGCGTAGAAAAAAGTCGAGTGACTTTTGAAATGAAAACGAGTGAAAACGAAACCATCTCTAAGTGAAAATGACACTATGGCTACTATATATGTACACATTAAATTTTGTTTTTTAGAAATGCGGTTTTCAAGAAGAAATAAAATTTATATAATTTATAAATGGCCGCCACGGCATTTGGGGCCGTATCTATATCAGCAATAACGCAATATTCTCTTCTAAAGCGTCAGTCGTCTCGGGCTTATGAGCGTAGAGCGATTTCACATTACCCCACGCAAACTGCAGCGGTGTTAAACCACTAGATCTCGGAGGTAACTCACAGACTTAAATTGTATCAGAAAGATTAGTCGTACCAAGAAGCATTGGATATGTAAATGCCGCGGTGGCCATATGAACGAAAACGAGTACTTAAAAAGTCATTTTGGTACGGAAATTTAAAGGATAATTAGACTAAAATGGCTTAAATGGTGGAATTGCCTTATGAAATGTGTCACTTGGTGTCACTTGAAGAAAATTATTAATTTTCTTTTTTTAACAAATGGTAGTGTAATCAAAATCAACTGAAAGGTGTATTATAGGATTCCTACAGCTTGTCAAGGAATAAAACGTCAAGGAATAAAAAAAAAATAGGGTGGTGCAACAGAGCGAGGAGCCCCTGGACCTAGCGCATTTCTCACAACCATGCCTTGTGACGGAATGGAAGGGACCTACAATTTTCTGCCGGTTCCGAACGGCTAATCGAAAAAGTGCTTTTCATGGCAATGAATACTAACGGAGGACTTGCCAATTCCTCCCGAAAGGCGATATCCGTGGAAAAAACATTTTTGCCTCTGTTGGGATTCGAACTTGAAACTCTAGATTAACAGGCGGACATGTTATCCATCACACAACGGGTACCACGTCCAGGAATGTCCAACCAAAAATCGGACAGACATCAAATCCAAAAAGCACACAGTATTGAAATAGAAAACACTAATCAGACCTTAAAGATCGACTTCAAAGGGAGACCTTAAACAAACAGCACAATATGAACCGTAAGCAAGACAAACAGAATATTTCGTCGGTTTGCTGTTTGTTAGTCGTTTATAGTTACAAAACTTCAACAGAAGTGATAGCAAAATATATTTTGTTTATTCCGTAACTAATAATTGTAATATTCAATATTTGTATCGATTTCCTTCATGAATCAAGTCTAATTTTTTTTTTTTTTGTCGTTGGCTACCATCTTTGTTAATGTTTTTATAAAGACCCGTTAAAATCGCAGTTAATCCTGGCATAACGTTGGGTAAAGTAAACAGACTAACGTTTAATTCCATTGAGAAAACAAAATGGCAAAAAACCGAATGAAAGAATTATATAGTTCCTTATTAACTAACAGTTTCTCTTTTCAACCTAGCTGGTAATATCGGTTATTGAAATAATAATGGACAAAAACGGCTGAGTGAAACTATCCGTATTTAAGAATGTTTTATTAAAGTTGGACAGCAAGACAAATTGCTTTTCCACAGCAATTGTGGAAAATTGGTCGCGGTGAATTGGCAAGTCGTCGGACAGAAGATCCCAACATTCCGCACAGATTCAATCACTTATGAAACAGCACCTGCCTTTCTTAGCTTTTCCAACCTATCACCCTCAAAATAAGTTAAGGCCAGCGAAACGACAAATATATGCTTGTGAAAATGAAATTAGAAAACAATTGAATATGGAGAGTTAGTCCGAAAATAATACTTCACGATAGCAAAAATGATTTAGAAGATAAGATAACTCCGAAGTCTGAAATAAAACGAATTTTTTTTTTTAGTTTAGTTGATTTATTTAAACAAAACATAGCACATTAACGAAAATTCTTTGCTTTACACTCAACCATTTTAACATACTCAACATTATTCTTATCGGTGTAAAACGATTGCATTTAAGTATTATACGCATCGACTTATTTTGTAGACGTTGTAGTTTTAACAGAACATTATTAGAATATTGATACAGAATTGATGAACAATACTCGTAATGAGGTTTTATCATTACGTTAAATACATTAATTAAATAAAATAATAATTCATTAAAATCGATTTTATTAAAGAAAATATTTCAAAAGTATATACTTATTTAAGTTTAAACTCGGAGCGGTTACAATATACGTCTTCTGTATTCAAAGCTCTCTCTCATCCGTACATTTTGCACTTGAATACAATCATATCTTAATTTTTCAAATGAATTCGAACGAGTATGTCGGAGATCAATATTTGTTTATATTGAATAAGCTCTAGAGCCACAAAGCCGATTTGAATGAAATTTGGAACAGAGATGGTCTTGAATCTAGATTCTAGAACCTAGAAACTAACATAGAGATTATATTTCATTTCCATATTCCCTCGAAAATGAAAACGAAAATTAAAAAACCACTGTACGGGCGACTTCAAAGTTTTTTCACATTGCTTGAATCACAATTCAAAGTACAAAATAGAAATGTTCAGTTTTGTACAGCACCATTGTTCGTTTACTAACATCAACATAAAAAGAAAAAAAAATTTAACGAAGACTCCATCAAATGGGCAATATCCTTCCCAACAGCCTTTCAAGGCGCCCGGGGAAGATGGTATCTTTCCTGCTCTCCTGCAGTATGGAATTGATACCATAATCTGCTCACTCAAACTTATCTATATATCCAGTTTTGAATTAAGCTACATCCCTCAAACTTGGAGAAAGGTGAGAGTAGTATTCATACCAAAAGCTGGAAATAGATCAAACTCAGACCCAAAATCCTTCAGACCAATCAATCTCACATCCTTCTTTCTAAAGGTCATGGAAAAAGTAATTGATTTACACATTCGCAGTACGGTCTTAATAGCAAATCCTCTCAATGCTAACCAGTTCGCTTACCAAACTGGTAAATCCACTGTTACAGCTCTCCATCAGCTGGTCAGCAAAATTGAGAATGCGTTTGCTATGAAAGACATCATACTCTGCTCTTTTCTTGATATTTCTGGCGCCTTTGACAATACTACGTACTTGTCAATTCAAACCGCTGCAACTGTCAAAGGAATTGACACACCAACCATTAAATGGATTGACTCTATGTTAAGTGGCAGAATCATCTCCACCACACTAGGTCAAACATCAATAACAGTTAATGCTGTTAAAGGCTGTCCCCAAGGGGGTGTTTTATCTCCCTACTCTGGTCAATTGTAATAGATCAGCTCTTGGACGACCTCAATAAGCTGGGCCTTGATACACAAGGCTACGCTGATGACCTAGTCATCTCTATTCAAGGCAATCAAGAAGCACTGGTCACAAACCGTATGCAAAGTGCCCTGAACAAAGTTAATGACTGGTGCAATAAAGAAGGGCTTAAGGTCAACCCCACCAAAACAGTCATCATTCCATTCACCAGGAGACGTAAAATCGATCTCCAAACACTATCCCTAAATAGTGTTCAAATTAATTTTTCCAAAGAGGTCAAATATCTAGGAGTAACCCTGGATAATAAACTCAATTGGAAACCACATATAGACAAAACCATAGCAAAAGCAACAAATGCTTTCTGGGCCTGTTCTAGACTCTTTGGTAAAAAGTGGGGACTTAGGCCAAAAATGATTTACTGGACAATGATCAGCACCTGGAACAACTCAAATGGCCATCGTCAGTCAAAACTATTCATTGACTTATCCCACAAACGTATGAAAGAAATTCTTGACATGAGCAAACGTGACCCAAAGTTACTTACGGACTTCTTCACTGGACTCTGCTCTCTCAAGTATCATCTTAAAAACATGGGCATCAGCCAAGATGACACCTGTCGTCTCTGTCTTGAAGAAATAGAAACAGCTGAACACATTTTATGCGAATGCCCTGCCTTAGCTAGATCCAGGCTTAAAATATTCAATAAAGGGTTCCCCAGTCCCCTTGATATCAGAAACACCTCTTCATCGAAGATTCTTAGGTTCTTACATGACCTCAGCTTTGAATGAACTAACCCATACACTACGTGTTTTTAAACCTAAGGGAACAGCACAAAAGATCTTTCAGGTCGACGTGCTTGCAAAGGTAATATTCACCTTCACCCTATATAATTTAAAAAAAAAAAAAAAAAAAACATCAACATAAACAGACAAGACAAAAGCATTTTGATTTCAAAAGCACTTTCAGCTTGACTTTTCAAGTCAAATTTTTCAGGAAAAAGGAAGACAAAGAGCGCGTTCGTACAAAGTTAGATTGTAAGATAAACAAGCTTTTCTCGGTATCTAATTGGTCAGACGCCAGGTTTTCAGTTGAAATTTCATCAGCTGTTTTTACAAATTTAGTTTTTCTTCAGTCAATGAAAAAGATAAATAAAACAAAAAATAAATAGGGTGGCGCAACAATGCGAGGAACCCCGGGGACTAGCTCATTTCTCACAACCATTGCCTATTGGACCAACAATTTTCTGCCGGTTCCGAACGGCTATTCGAGAAAGCACTTTTCATGGCAATGAATTTACTAACGGATGACTTGCCAATTCCTCACGAAAGGCGATACCTGTGAAAAAACGTTTTAAACTATTGTGAATGCCAACGAAACATTCCCAGGTCTGTGAATTAGATATAATGACATATATTTATTTTGTTTTGTGTCAATTTAAAGGAAATTATGTATTTCAATAAATTAAAAACTTAGTTGAATGGCTGATACTGCGGTTTTAATTTGAGCTTTCGTTTTATTTAAAAATTTACATACAAAGGTCGATCAAAACTCGTGTTGCGTTAAATCTTAGCAGTTACATTTCAAATTATATTACAATTCATTATATCGTTTTTGTTCTTTTTGTCGCGGCTTCAAGTGCAGGTAAAGTACAAAATAACCCTAGTCCATCACCTGGTGACTTACTCCAATGCATCTTGGAAAGCCACATCTACATTGATCCACTGGAGGGCTGGAGACGCAAACAACAGCGGTGGTAGGGGCTAAATAAGATTGAAAGACTTGTTTCGCTCGATCATTTCTTTCATTACTTAGGGCCGCCGCGCCGGTGCTTAGAGTGACAAGTGCTAATTATTAAGCTAGAAAAAATATTTCTTTGAAAATAAATAATATTAACAAACTGAATTTGATCTGAATACCATTTTAATATGACATTTAATTTAGATCACAATTCAACGCAAAACTGAGTAAGTTTTTCAGTTAAAACTAAAACTAGCATTTTATGATTGCGCTCAAACATATGTTAATTTCAATGGCACATTCAAGATTCAACGAGTTTTTGGAGCCATATTCAATTTTTCGAGAAAAGAGAACCCATACATTTAACCAAAACTAATACCTGACTTTTCTGGTTCAATGTCTGAAACCCAGTTTTTTCTTCAATAAAGATCAGTACAGATTTCTGTTATCTCTCATCTATTGTAATCTTTCGTCTGTAATTTGTCATCTGTCATCCATCATCTTTAACCTGGTTCTTGGTCAACTAACGTTTGGTTAATGCGTTAGGACAACAAAAACAAACTATTTTTAACTTTAAGGTTTCCCATTTGTTTTTTTTTTAATGGTTGTTGTTCTTTACTAGCAGTTTGTTTCCAGGTCTATATACATAAAGCTTTCAGCTGACGCGTGCATCAAAATGAAATGGAAACTAGGTATATATCTCAAAATAGTATCATACAAAAATCGAAACAAGACATTAACATAATAGGTATCTGATTTTTTATTTAACTTTCGCCTTCTTAGGTATTCCCATATAAACACATTCTTACTTAAAGTGAAATGAAATTTTTCTTTCAGAAATTAAAAATATTGTCTCCATTGCAATGTGTTTGACATCCTCAAATTGAATTCATGTTTTATATACAATTAAAATAATAATCGTCGCCTGATGAACATTCCACGTAGATTAGATACGAGTATGTACCTACTCGTTCTACAACAGTGTACACTCTTACAGTGCGTAAATGATGGCCAGAGTAAGTTCAATTACGTCAAAGCTAGACGAGACCTTAAAATCGTCTGTGTTCAACTTTTGAACTTTACTATACTACCAACGCCCATGTTACAAAAATACTAGGTACCTACCTAAATTATTGCGAAATGCACCCACCCAAAGTTCTCCGAGGATGCAACATGAACAGAAATGTCAAATATCCTTCGTCACTCTCAACAGCAGTCGCATCTATGTGCCAATGTGTTTATTTATTTGTTTTTTTCTAAAATCACCTTCACGTTCAGTAGCCAGTAGCCACAGCAGGTTGTCAGGTTACCGCAGGCGGCAAGTTGGTACAGCTCCAACAGCAGCACAACCGAAACAAATAAAATCTGGAGTTGGAGGCTCAAAATTAAGCGCCCTGCTGTTGCATTAGTAAATGGGGCAAGTTGAAACAAAGTGATAATGTTAACAGACCGATGCGATGATGAGAAAGCTAGTCCTCTCCTTACCTTACCATAAAAACATCAGGGAATGTTCTTTGTGTGACAATAAAGCTTATAAAACACTGAAAGCTTTTTTCCAATAAACGTATTTTTGGGTTACAGAGAGGGTGTGGTTATATTCACATTTGCATGACACACTTTCAACTTTCATTCACCCGGCTACCGGTATCCTTACATATTTGGTTCATAAGGCTCGATTTGTAAATGAAAACACAGTTTCTTAGTGTTGGTTAAAGACGTCATGTGCCAGCAAATATAAACCGGCTTTTAGAGCTTTCAAAGCTGTCGTGAAAATAAAATAAATAGTGAAGCCAGGAACCATTCGGTGTGATGAGAAACTAAAAGCAAAAAAGTTTTAACATGAAATAGTTCTCGGAATTCCATTAGAAAAAAGAACACCTTGCTCAGGTACAGAGATATTCAAATTACAAAAAACAAGCAATACATTTATATTTATAAACATTAAACGCAAGATTTTAAATAATTTCATGCTTTTTATGCGGTCAGAGGCCAAAAGAGGCGAACACCTCGTGAAAAATGAAAATTCGGCCAAAGTGACCTCAACGCCAAACAAGGGCCAAGAAAAGAGCGAATCTACCAAAGTCTGTGTTAATAAAGCCCCCACTGAAAGTCATCGCTCATCAGAGCTAATCTGGGGATAAAGAATAAGGAAGATGCCATACAGGCCCAGGTCAAAAAAGGCATGAAAATGCCAGAAAAGGTGACACCTCAACGCTGTGTATCGGAAACTGGAAACGCTTAAGCTGGGATAGGAAATTCATTCAACCCTAGACCCTACCCTTAGCAAAACCCTGAGGCAGAGTCACCAACCAAGAAATAAAAAAGTTAACTTTAATGACAAAGACTATGCTGTCCAAAAAAAAACACCAGGGAGGCCATCACTGGATGGTCCTAAGACCAAAAGGCTTAGGAAGCCGAGGAAACAAGAGAACAGCCAAAAAAATAGAGCCAGACATAACGATTCGAATGGGCTTCAAGGATATGTCCAAGGTCAAATTCAAGGTCACCATCGGATTCCTCGTCGAAAAATAAGTCGGATATAGGGTCTTTGATTTTTTTTAACGCATATTCTGCCATATTTCCAGGGGTTTCCATACTTTTGTCGCACCCGGCATATAAGTGTACTAGCTGACCCGGCCATGCGTTGTTGTGGCTAATGTAACATAAATCAAACTGCACACGGTGTACGAATCGGTTAAGTAGTTTAGGAGTCCATCGCGGACAAACATCGTGGCACGTTATTTATGTATATTAAGAAGATAAAATAAATTACAAATAGTAATAAACAAAAAATTATGTGACAGATCGCAATAATAACGCTGACAGTAATTTTTTTTTTTCAAAATATTTCTTAAATTATTTTGACAATGTGTCTATTATTTCAATTACAGAATTTTTTCTTCTATACAACGTCCAAACGGTTTATTTCTACAACAATTTCGTGCCGAAAAATTCTCTCGAAAATGAAAAGTAGTACGGAGTGTTCTTGGCAAAGGGCAAAAGTTTTTTTTTAAAAGAGTCTCAGGAGGCCATTATCGATGAGATGAGTCTAGAAAAAAGATTAAGCGAAGAAAACTGGACTCGAGTGGAAAAAAGGCTGCTCCAGTGCCTGACTGACGAGCTACCCACGTCCACGGGTGCGGTGCCAGATTTCGGTAACGAACGTTAAAGGATTTTAAAATTCTCATTCGATGAATTAAACCTTACTTACCTATTAAGGTGGGCAAAACAGTTTGGAGTTATCGAGGGCCTCAACTAACATCCTTCTATAACGACTTCGATTTCGGGCGAGCTCTTTCCAGTTTCGCACTCTAATGTCACTTTCCATTTCCATTGGTTTCACTCGGGGAAGCACTCATTTTAAAAACCAATGGAACATCCAAAATTGTTTCTAATCAGTTTAACGTAATTTCCTTTGTGTGAGTGAAACACCCATGGCTCTTAAAAAATATTCCTTGAAGAAACTTTTCTGTTTGACATTTGAGTAACATGTGTTAGTGCTTCTGAGTCGATTCTCACTTCAAATCGAGAAGCCGCTGTCACTCCTCGGAATCATAAGAAGCGATCTTTTTACACCAATGGAACGGTTTGAGAATGCTCCTGGACGCTCCTGGACGATTCCTTTCGTCCAATGGAAAGTGACATAAGTCGGTTGAGGTCTTCTTCCACTTGATTGCGCCACCTAAAACGAGGTCTTGCACTTCCGCGATTTCCCTGCAATGTGCTTTCGAAAACACGTCGAGCCGGAGCGTTTGGGTTCATTCGCTCTACATAGCCTCGCGATGCTTTCTCTTCTGGCTATAACCATTTCGCGGTACAGCTCGTTGTTGTATCTTTTTCTCCACATATTGTCTTCGTATACAAGACCAAAAATCATTCGGTCTTTCGAAACAGCCAAGAGTTTCCTCATCCGCTTTCGATAAGGTCCATGCTTCCGCGCCGTAAAGCAGAACTGGGATGATTAGGGTCTTATACAAGGTTACCTTGGTTTTTCTGGAGAGGGTTTTGTTTCTCAATTGCCTTCTCAACCCAAAGAAGCATTGTTTGTTAACAGACCTGCACCATTCAAAAATCAACCAGCTAATCATAACACCAGATCAGCTGCTTGATCAAGTGAAAATCATTGGAAACCACTTGCCTCCCCAATTGACGGTACCTGAAGACAAAACTATCCTCTTACCGTTATACCGATTGTTGACCGCAGAGGAAAAAATTCGTAATCGGAGTGTCATCTTTGAAATTAGAATTCCTCCTATAAATATTGAGGATTTCGAAGTCTTTAAAGTGATTCCAGTCCCTGCAAGAACTGGTGAATTCAATGAAGAAAGAACTGGTGAATTCACTAGTGAATTAACCAGTTCTTTCTTCAGTGAATTTACCAATTCTTTCACCAGTGAATTCACCAGTATATTCACCAATGAATTCAAAAGTGAATTCACCAGTGAATTTACCAGTTCTTGCACCAGTAAATACACCAGTTCTTTCACCAGTGAATTCACCAGTATATTCACCAATGAATTCAAAAGTGAATTCACCAGTTCTTAGACCAGTTCTTTCATTAGTGAATTCTATTAAATTCAGCAGTGAATTCACCATCGAATTCACCAGTTCTTTCACCAGTGAATTCACAAATTCTATCACCAGTGAATTCACCAGTTTTTTAACCAGTGGTTTCACTAGTTTTTTCACCAGTGAACTCACCAGTTCTTTCACCTGTGAATTCACCAGTTCTTTCACCTGTGAATTCACCAGTTCTTTCACCAGTGAATTCACCAGTTCTTTCACCAGTGAATTCACCAGTTCTTTCACCAGTGAATTCACCAGTTTTTTCACCAGTGAATTCACGAGTTCTTTCACCTTTGAACTCACCAGTTCTCTAACCAGTGAATTCACCAGTTTTTCATCAGTTTTTTCACCAGTGAATTTACTAGTGAAAGGAAAAAGACACAAGATGTAATATTCATATTTGTCTTATAGAGAGGGAAAACACCTTTATAGTTATAGGATGCGGATGAAAAATTATAGATGCAGATGAAAATGTTCATCTGCATCCATATTTTTTCATCTGCAGCCATAATTGTACTCGTTTCTCTTTCTATCTTTTGTGCTTTATAATCTTCACAGGTGGATGGGCGTTGTACTATTCGGGTAGGCTCTGATTGGTGCTAACTTGGCGGTGCCCAGATGCTGTAACTTATAGTACACGTCAACTGTGCTTACTATACCTCCAAGCGGTATCCACTGGGACCTGGGATGCTCCGTCCAGAGCTGACCTGCTAAACTAGTAAGTGCGAGTGTTGAGATAAGGGAATCCGGAACAAAGAATTGTGATCGATCAACACTATAATTGCTCTGCGAACAATGACTGACTGCACGAATCTCAGTGGTCTACGAGAGCTCTCGTGTAAATGTCCCAGCGGATGAATTCGAAGGACAGAATCAACGGTGGACTTCAGCAGCCATAAAAGCAGAAACCCCTGAAAGAGCTACTCCAACATATCTGGTTTAAAGGTCTTTTGGGGTCTTTCAATACTAGGACAGGGTATTGAAGTAGAGATGGTGGCGGACGAGCTCCTGGTGAGCCAACGGCAGCACTCACACCCCTGCAGCAGGGTACTGACTCTGGATACTCCAGCCCTTTGTGTCCGAAGGGATCCAAAAGGACCTGGCCCTCCAGGTTGGGGGTTGTGCGTAGGGTTAACTACCCAACCACGTAAAAAAGATATAGTTCCGAAACAATCAACAGCCTCGGATAACGATAATGATTTCAAAGTTGACGACCCATGCAAACGAAAAAAGGACAACGACCTCCGGATCTGCACCTGGAACGTAAGATCTCTTAACGGAGAAGGTGCAGCTGGAGAATTAGCGGACGCCCTGGACTGCTGCAAAGCAGACATAACCGCCATCCAAGAAGTGCGATGGAATGGACCGGGCATAAAGAAGATGAAAAACTGTGACATATACTATGGCGACTGCTACAGACAACAGAAAAAGCGTTTATTTGGGTGCGGATTTGTCGTTAGAGGTAGACTCAGGGATAAGGTGATTAGCCAAAATCCAGTCAATGAGCGTATAATGACCATCCGCATCAGGGCTAAATTCGCCAACATTAGCCTTATATGCGCCCACGCCCCCACAGAAGAGAAAGACGACGATTCCAAAGACTGTTTCTACGAGCTCCTCGAAGAAACATATGAGCAATGCCCTAGATACGACGTGAAAATCGTTCTTGGCGATTTCAACGCAAAACTAGGGAAGGAGGACATCTTTGGAAACACAATCGGTAAGCATAGCCTCCATGACAAAACCTCCGAAAACGGATTGAGGCTTATCGATTTTGCTGCGGGGCTAAATCTTGTTGTAAGTAGTACACGCTTCCCGCATCTCAAAATTCATAAAGGCACATGGCGGTCCCCAGATCAATTAACCGTCAACCAAATTGACCATGTTGCGATCGACGCAAGGCACTCTTCCAGTGTGCTAGATGTCCGAACTTTCCGAGGGGCCAACTTTGACTCGGACCACTACCTTGTTGTAGCCAAGGTACGAATGAGGATATCTTGTTCACGACCAGCACGAACTAACGCTGTGAAGAGATATGACGTCGGAAAGCTACAATCGCAAGAGATTGTTAATGCCTTTTCCAATCGAGTGTCCCTTCAATTATCCTTGAATCCCGTGCCGCCAGCATTAAACATCGAAGACCAGTGGCAGCAATGCCAAGAAGCCATCAGAACCGCTGCCTCTGAGGTTCTGGGTTTCACTCGGCCACCAAAACGAAACCCATGGTTCGATGAAGAATGTAGGCAGGCAAATGCAGCCAAGCAAAGAGCACGACAAATGCTTTTGCAAACACGAACGAGGGCTGCTCACGATCGGTATAACGAGATTTACAAGGAGAGAAGAAGGGAAGAACACCGACTTCTCAAAAAGAAAAAGAAGCAGCATGAGAAGCGCTCGTTTGAGGAAATAGAGAGGTGCCATGACAGGAACGAGACTCGGAAGTTTTACCAAAAGGTAAAAAGATCCTGCCAGGGTGGCAAACCCCGAACTCAAGCCTGTAAAGACCAGCAGGGAAACATAGTTGTAGAGTCACAGTCGCTACTGAGGATCTGGAAAGATCATTTCTGCAGACTGCTTAACGGCGATGAGGACACAAATTCCGCTGTCAGGCAGATTGCCCCATTCAGCCTGGACGATGATCAAGAATGCCGTCCTCCCGACCTAGAAGAAGTTAAGCTTGCTATATGCAAACTTAAATCAAATAAGACTGCAGGTGCAGATGGCCTTGATGCCGAACTTTTCAAGGCAGCTGGAGATCAGTTGGAAAGGAGCTTGCACCAGCTGATCTGCATGATATGGTCGAAAGAAAGCATGCCCGATGAATGGAACCTCAGTATCGTATGCCCGATCCTAAAGAAAGGAGACCCTCACAACTGCGCCAATTATAGAGGGATAAGCCTCCTTAACGTCGCTTATAAGATCTTGTCTGCTGTAATATGTGAACGTCTGAAACCCCACGTCAACAACTTGATAGGTCCTTATCAATGTGGTTTTAGACCGGAGAAGTCCACAATAGACCAAATTTTCACATTACGGCAGATCTTGGAAAAAACCCGAGAACATAATATCGATATTCACCACCTCTTTATCGATTACAAGGCCGCGTATGACAGTATCTACAGAGACGAGCTGTACAGAGCCATGTCTAGGTTCGGCATCCCTGCAAAGCTCGTACGACTATGCAGGATGACTTTGGAGAATTCACGCTGCTCCGTCAAGGTCGGTAAAGAACTCACCGAGACCTTCAATGTCGAAAAAGGTTTTAGGCAAGGCGATAAACTGTCATGCGATTTCTTCAACATCATACTTGAACAGATTGTAAGAAACTCAAACGTCAACACCAGAGGAACAATCTTTCAAAAATCTGTGCAATTGCTCGCATATGCAGACGATATTGACGTAATGGGAAGAAAAAAGCGTGATGTCATAGGTGCTTTTGCGAGTATTGAAACAGAAGCGGCAAAAATGGGTTTGATGGTTAATGAGGGCAAAACAAAGTATATGCTTTCATCAAACAAGGACACAGAACATCGACGAATTGGACAAAACGTCACAATAGACAGACATAACTTCGAGGTAGTACAGGACTTCGTCTACCTAGGATCCGCTGTAGACACGGACAACAACATCAGTGCGGAGATCAAACGGAGAATAACTCTTGCCAACCGTTGCTTCTTTGGGTTAAGAAAGCAATTGAGAAACAAAACCCTCTCCAGAAAAACCAAGGTAACCTTATATAAGACCTTAATCATCCCAGTCCTGCTTTACGGCGCGGAAGCATGGACCTTATCGAAAGCGGATGAGGAAACCCTTGGTCGTTTCGAAAGAAAAATTCTCCGAATGATCTTTGGTCCCGTATGCGAAGGCAATGTGTGGAGAAGAAGATACAACAACGAGCTGTATGAGCTGTACCGCGACATGGGCATAGCCAGAAGAGTACGCATCGCGAGGCTACGATGGTTGGGCCATGTTGAGCGGATGGACCCAAACGCTCCGGCTCGTCGGGTGTTCGAGAGCACATTGCAGGGAAATCGCGGAAGGGGAAGACCTCGTCTTAGGTGGCGCAATCAAGTGGAGGATGACCTCAACCGACTTGGAGTGCGAAACTGGAGAGAGCTCGCCCGAAATAGAAGTCGTTATCGAAGGATGTTGGTTGAGGCCCAGGTTCACCCCGAACTGTAATGCCCACCTAAGTAAGTAAGTAATCTTCACACGTCCCGCTAGACCACAGAGTAGAATCTTTCGAGTAGAGTAGAGTACAGTGAGGTATTCGAGAAAGTACTCTATAGAGCACTGTCCACATGGGTTGAGGACAACAATATTATTATTCCAGAAAATCAGTTCGGTTTTAAGGCGAGTCATGATACCATACATGCCGCGTCTTAACTTTTATCTGATATTCAATGGAACAAATCTAAAAAGCAGTGTACGGGTACATGTCTGGTTGACTTGGAGAAGGCATTCGATACCGTTTGGTTAAACGGTCTTTTCTATAAATTGATCAGGTATGGCATGAGCTCGCATAAGCCGGATCGACAACTTCAATATAAAACTGACTCGTGGTCACACTGCAAGAGCGATGACCTCGATCAATGGCCTGATTTTTGGAGCTTATTACCCCAATATTGAATATTGAGAAAACGCCTCTGAGTGGATTTGTTCCACCGAAAGCTTTCCTCTTTTTTGAAAATGGAATGGTTGATACAGGATAGATTGGCGGTTCCGCTAATCTACCGCGACGTTACTAATCTACCGAGACGTCACTGCAGTAGGCGGAGATGTTGAAGAGCTCCTTCGGTTCAGTATGGCATTGAGATTGTAAAAATCGTCGTGACATATTGTAAAAATGTCGAAACTGTTCTGGTGGTTGCCGGAGCAACAAATTGAAATTGATATTGATAGCGAGTTGCCAATGGCTGGTTTACATAGGTTTAGCATGTAAGTCTAAGGGTATAGGGGGTGGGCACAATGACGAAAAATCACAAAAATCCAAAACAAAAAAACATAAAACCCAAAAAAATTATAAAATACAAAAAATCAAAAAAAAAAATATAAAATACAAAAAACCAAAAAAAAGTTATAAAATACAAAAAACAAAAAAAAACAGAAATTTGAAAGCTACTGTGGCTGCTCTAGTTTTGAAGTTTTAATAAGTTTTTAGAAAACACAAAAAATGCTATTGCAAACTAAGTTTTTTTTTTATTTTCTTAGTTTTAACTACTTAGTTCTAGTTTTTAATTCATAAGGTATCTTAAGGCCGAAAGGCATTAGTAGTATAGTAAGATATTGAATAATTTAGATTACCCACCCAGGGTTAGTAAGTTAATTAAGTTATTATAATATAAGCTAGTTTTATACATTTTTGGTAGTATGCAAGTAGTTATAAGAAAAATTTAATAAAAATGAATTGAAAATGAACCACAGAGTAGAACCAGAAGACAACTGCGGCAAGGTTGCCATTTTTTCCGCAAGCTAATCCAAATTGATATCCTTAATCTACGTGCAGATGGCATATAAAAGCCGCACACTTTTGCGGTTCTGACGTCATTTTTACGTCAAAATTTGCGGCAATTGACGCATATCGTCTGAACACCCTTGGTTTGTGGATGATGTGCGACGGTGAGGCCGCACATAAATGTGCGGCTTTTTTACATTTCGTCTGAACATCCTCGCACATTTTTTGTGACAGTTTGCGTGCACGTGGTCGCACATGTGCGGTGACACGAAAATAGGACAACACAAATGTGCATATTTTACGCAAATCAGTAGTGGTTGTACAGTATAGTTGTGATCCGTTTTCAATTAGAAAAATTATAAAATTGGCGAAGCGAAGTGTGTTGGTAGTAGGCTGTTTTTGAGTTCATGAATACAATACGTACTGAAATAATTATTAGGTCTCTTGGGAATTATGTTTTTTCTTTTTTGATTTGAGTATTTTATTTATCTATTTTGTTAATTTTTTTCTATTGATTAATTACGAAAACATTAAAATTGATTGCAGATAAATCATATCCAATGCCAAAACAGCAGTAGTACCCCACTTTCTTTTCAACATTTTCAACTGAATTCGGCACTTTTAAATTTATGTACGGATAAGCTTCGTCAACAACCACAAACCATGAGCAAAACACAAAATTCAAACAATTTATTGAATTAACGCAAACCTGCATATAAACGCAAATGGAAGATGTGCGGATTTTTCTGCATGTCGTGTGAACACGTCGCACGTCGACCGCAAAATTTGTACTCATTTGAGTACACTTGATGTGCCAGCAAATCGACGCAAACTCATGTGCGGCTTTTGGGACAGATTCTGCACATCGTCTGAACACCCTTGTATGCGAGTTTGCGTACACTGATTTGCGTATAGTATTTGCGTTGAATTTACAATTATTTATGTGACAGAACCGTACATGCGGCTTTTTATGTGTCGTCTGCACGTAGCTTAAAACTGCTTGACTTTTCACTATCAGTTTGTTAGGCGGAGCAAAATCGCATCGTCACCTCCAAGTGGTGCCCGCTGGATAACCAACTAACGACGAGCGTTGGATCAATTGATCCACGAGCTGTGTCACCTGAGTTATCTTTTCAGGAACTAGGAGCAAAGAAAGAAAAATATCACTCTGAATGTACCAGCTCAACAATAAATCCAAGAGCGTCTGACACATATTGTGCGGCACACTGGTCAGCGTCTGATCCCAGTGGGACGGCTGAATTTAAAATGCGAATAGAAGTAACTGACCTATTTGTATCATAAAAAAAAGTTTAAAAAATTTATGGCAATGAACAAAACAAACAGATTTATTACCCCAGGTGGGGTAATCAAAAGATTACTATGATGAATGGCAAAAGGAAATAGCAGCAAGAAAGAAACTTGAAACCTTAGTTCAAAGTCTTCAGGAGCAAGTAAAAAGACTCGAAGAAAAGGTGTCCCTATTTGACAAGGAACACAAGTCTACGGTTCAGACAAGTCAACAAGATACTGTTACTGTGTATCAAACTGACGAAGAAGAACTTTTATTTGAAACTGAAAGAAAAAGAAATAAGCGCACTGCTAAAAAACGAAAAGCGGAAGGTAGCCCCGAATTGCATACAAAGAACCCAAGCCTCGAAAAATGAAAATAAAAAAGACTTGGGTACTACAAAGAATAATGCAAATAATGTGCTAGCCAATGCTAAACCAAAGTCTTTGTCTAAAGGCAACAGAAAAACTGTACCACCACCAATTATGATCACAGGATTCCCAAATTTTGGAGATCTTAAGAAAATGATTGAGAAATGTACTAAAAAAGCTTGCAAATATACATCGCATAACAAAAACAATTGGAAAGTCAATGTCGAGGAAGATGATGACTATAGACTGGTCACTGAGGAACTAAGCAAACATAAAATCCAGTGGCACTCCTATGAAAACAAATCCACAAGACCAATAAAAGTAGTAGCCAGAGGCCTACATTCCTCATGTTCTCCAAAAGAATTAGTAGAAGACCTTGTTCAAGCAGGCTTCCAAGCCCTTGATGCAGTCAATCTTATTAAGAATGAGACTACTAAGAACTCTGCTGGGGAACCAATAATAATAAAGAGATCACTGCCTTTATTCACGCTATCTTTCGACAGCAAACAAAGTCTTGAAAATGTCTATAGTATTCGATCAATCTTGGGCATAAAAGTCAAAATTGAACCACTGCGAAAATCAAAAATTGTTCCGCAATGTAAACGATGCCAAGCATTTGGTCACACCCAAAAATATTGCAACCGCGAGTTTGCTTGTGTTAAGTGTGAAGGAAAACATGCAACTAAAGACTGTCCATCAAGCAAAGAACAGAAAGCAAAATGTGTAAACTGTCAAGGTAATCACCCTGCAAGCTATAGAGGCTGTCCAGTTGCTAAAAGATTTCAAAAATCCAAAAGCAAAATGCCATCCGGTGAAATAAAACCCAGCAATCAAGCAAACACAAAAAGAACTCCTGAAGCTGAAGATAAAGATAAGAAAGAACTTCCGAAGGAAGCTGTTAAAAGCAAAAGCGACGAAAATAAATCCTATTCACAGATTGTTAAAAATGTGCGTAAGAATGAAGAAGCTTCCATTAAAGCAATTCTTGAACTTATTCTTAAAAGAATTGACAATCAGGATTTGAACATCAAACGGCTAAGTGAAGAAGTCGCTCTTAAAAAACAATGATGGACAGAACACTAAAAATTGGAACATGCAATGCAAACGGTCTTTAACACCATTTATCAGAATTAAAAATCTTCTTAGACATCGAACACATTGATATTTGTCTGGTGTCCGAAACTCATTTCTCAAGTGGACTGGTTCTTGATGATTTAATATCAAACTATATTTGCTACCACGCTCCTCATCCAGCTGATAAGGCTAGAGGTGGATCGGCAATCCTCATAAAAAAGAGCTTAAAACACCATGAAGAAGTAATGTTTGCAAACGAGAATATGAAAGTAACAATAATTAGTATTGGTATGAAAAAGAAAGACTTCAAGTTGGCATCAATATATTGCCCGCCGAGGCGTTCCCCGACTGAAGATGATTATACAGAACTGCTAAATCTACTAGGACATAACTTCCTTGTTGGCGGTGACTTTAATGCTAAGCACACTCATTGGGGATCCAGACTTATAACAACAAAAGGCAGAAGGCTTTACAAAGCATGCCTCAAATACAATTGCGAGTTTTATTCATCCAGATCACCAACATACTGGCGATCGGATTCAAGTAAAATACCAGACCTTGTTGACTTTTTCATACATAGTTAAAGGTATCAAACGAAACCATATAAGAGTCGAAGGAAAATATGACTTATCATCAGATCATACACCGGTGATTTTATCACTTAATGAATCGGAGATAATGGAAAAAAGTAATCCTAAGCTAGTAAATAATAAAACAAACTGGAGTGAATTCAGAGAAAAGCTTGAAAGCTATATAAATCTCAGATCCCCTATGGAAACAAAAGAGCAAATCGACCTTGAAGTAGAACAATTCATTGCCGATGTTCAAAAAGCTGCAGAAGAAAGTACACCAACTTACTCGAGTAGGAAGCAAACTGAAACAAAATACCCTGCCGAGATAAGAGAGTTGATATTGGAGAAGAGAAGAGCTCGAAGAAAATGGCAAAATACTAGATTTCCAGACGACAAAACAGCGTTTAACCGGCTAAGCAACGAACTGAAAAAACAAATCTACGAATTCAAAAATGATTCATTAAGTAGATTCCTTAGCTCGGCAAAAATCCTCGATCGAACCCTCCAAGTGGGTGCCGGGTGGGCAATGTTCACTACATATACTTATCAGTGTCTGTACGATGTCAGACGGTGACAGCCAAGGTTAGGTTGGATCGCTGGGTGGTTGTGACTTCTCAATAGCACAATCCTTAGAAATCCAATCTCACCATAGATACGAGGTTCCTAGTTTCAGTGGTGGTGTGAGCTTTTATAATCCGTGCCGAAGAATTAAAGGTTGGGGGATAAACCAATCAATAACGAGCCAAGGAGTCCACTGCGAGCATCGAATCTTCCATCATGGAGACAGACGCGGTAAGTTGCTCTGACTCTTTGGAACAGCTGTCTTGCTCGAAACTGGTCGAAAAGACTACAACAATAGTGTCTGATCAAGACGCAATTGACAACAAATCGTCCGATAAGGACGATAACAACAAAGGTGGAGTCTTAGACTCCGACGATGAAATGCTTGGGGTTCTCCTTTCTGAAGATGAGTTGCTAGACTCCGCCTCAGATATAGAGGACCTTAATGCTACAGTGTTGGAGATTAAGCTGGATGATTGTAGCAATGCTGCAAATACTCCAGATTAATCTCCAACACTCCATCAAAGCCTCAGCCGGACTCCTTCTCCGACTAAGCAAGTCCGGCGAGGATATAGTCCTGATCCAGGAACCATGGATTAATAAATCCGTGGTAAAAGGACTCAGGACGAAAGATTATTCTCTGCTGTATGTGACGGACAAAGGTGAACCAAGATCCTGCATACTGGCAAAGAAAACACTTAACGTATTTTTACTACCTAATTACAGCAATTGCGACACCACAACAGTAAAACTGCAGACCAACAGTGGGACCTACTGGCTCACGTCCGCCTATCTAGGCCATGACCAACCGGGGCCGCTACCAGGAGAGACGCTCGAGCGCGTAATAAAAAGCGCAACAAAGCTCAAAGTGGATCTCATAATAGGAAGTGACGTCAACGCACATTACGTAGTATGGGGGAGTACGGACGTAAATGAAAGGGGTGAGTCTCTTTTTAATTTTATACTAAGTACTAACCTTCTTATATGCAATATCGGTAACGAACCAACCTTTGTCACAAAAAACAGACAAGAGGTTTTAGATGTTACCTTTGTATCTCAATCAATCTATAACAAGATTAAAAATTGGGCTGTATCTAAGGATCACTCCTTCTCTGATCACAGATACATCCAATTTAGTCTAACAGATGACACACAAAAACCCATAGGCTTCCGTAATTATAGGAAAACTGACTGGGTAAAATTCAGGGAAATCTTCAAACATTGTTACAACTACAATGACAATAGCTTCCCTTCAAACCCCAAGGATCTTGACAGCAAAGTCGACGATCTAACTAGTGCTCTTAACCATGCCTTGTGTAACTCCTGTCCTCTTACCATAGTAAGAGGGAAGAAGAAACCACACTGGTGGACCAAGGAGCTAGAACCGCTCAAGAAAAGTTGTGCGAAGCTTTTTCAATCGAGCCAAATCTTCCAGAAATCCCATAGATTGGGATCTATATAAGGAATCCCTTAGGATTTACAAAAAGAGGTTACGAATAAGCAAAAGATCCTCTTGGAAAGAATTCTGCAATAAGATTGAAGACTCCTCAGAGGCATCTAGACTTAGGAAAATCCTATCAACGAGTCCAAACATGCCAAGTTCTATAAAAGATGAAAACGGCAACTGGACCAACTCATATGAAGAAACATTAAACTTGCTACTGGATACTCATTTCCCTGGTAGCTCGTTGACAATAACAGACGAGGAGCACTTGCCTCGACTCGCAAACCAATCAGGTAAAGGTTTTATCTCTAAAGATATACTGTTATGGGCAATAAACAGCTTTGACCCTTATAAATCACCAGGGCCTGACGGAATCATCCCTGCGGAGCTGCAACAGGTTTCAGAGATTATCATCTATAACTTAGAGATGATCATGAAAGGATGTATCAGCTATGCATATATTCCCAAAGCCTGGAGAGAAGCTAGGGTCGTCTTTATACCTAAAGCCGTCAAAAGCTCCCATGTAAATCCAAAAGATTTAAGACCTATTAGTCTATCCTTCCTCCTTAAAACACTGGAAAGAATGATTGACATACACATACACTTAAGACAAGAAATTAAACCTAGTCTGATCTCAACGGCGCAACATGCCTATACAAAAGGTAAATCAGTGGAAACTGCACTCCACTCTCTGGTTTGCACCATTGAAAAATCCCTGCACTATAAAGAATACTCTCTCGTCGCATTCCTAGACATAGAGGGTGCATTTAATAATGTTAAAAATTCAGCAATCACTAATGCTCTTGATGGGCTGCTCATAGAGGAACACATCAAAAACATGATAACAACAATGCTCAGCAGCAGAATCATTAGTTCCGAAATGGGGAACTACAAAACAAGCAGAATGGCCAATAGAGGAACCCCGCAGGGAGGAGTTTTATCTCCCCTACTGTGGAACCTGGTCGTTAACAAATTGTTAATCGACCTAGAGGACGAAGGTTTCAAAGCTATAGCCTATGCCGATGATGTAGCAATTGCCGTTTCAGGCAAGCACCTACAAACCCTAGCTGAGCTGCTACAAACAGCACTTAACAAGCTTAACAATTGGGCTGCGGATTGTGGTCTGAACATCAATCCACACAAAACGGAATTAGTTCTCTTTACGAGGAAATACAAAATTCCGGACTTCAGACTCCCAACTATTAAAGGGGTAACTCTCACATTGTCAAATCAGGCTAAATATCTAGGTCTCATTTTTGACAAAAAACTGACCTGGAAAACCAATATTGAGGAAAGAGTAAATAAAGCCAACGTTGCACTCTTCTCCTGTCAAAAAGCCATTGGCGGGAATGGGGTTTCTCCCCCCAAATCACCCATTGGCTGTTTACATCGGTAATTAGACCGATACTCACATACGGGGTGATAGTCTGGTGGACAGCACTAGACAAGATGATCAACTACAACAAGCTGGCCAAAGTTCAAAGAACGGCTAGTCTGTGTATTAGTGGTGCACTGAGGACAACCCCATCGGACGCCCTCAATGTACTACTAGATCTCACACCCCTAGATATCTTCAGCAAACAAGCCGCAGCTAGCTCAGCTACTCGACTCAGAGCTACATCACAGTGGACCAATAATCAAATCGGCCACACTACCATTCTAGATAACTTTAGATTCTTACCGAATCGATCCGACTACACCACCCCCAAATTGGTGTTTGACAATAATTTCCAAGTAAAAATGGCGCTCTTTTGGAAAATGAAGCAATACACTTCTACACCGATGGTTCAAAAACCAGCGAAGGTGTGGGAAGTGGAATCTACTCAGAAAAGCTGAATCTCAGTCTTTTCTTCCGCCTACCCGATCATTGTAGTGTGTTCCAAGCGGAAATTCTGGCGATTAAGGAGGTGCTGTCTTGGCTCAAAGAAAACGTCATATCCTCCACGGATATTCGAATCTTCTCAGACAGCCAAGCTGCCCTTAAATCTCTTGCCTCTGTCTCTACAAAATCCATCACGGTCCAAAATTGTCAGATGTCTCTGAGGGAGATGTCAAATCAGTTTAACATTCACCTTTCATGGGTGCCAGGGCACAGGGACATACCAGGCAACTGTATGGCAGACGAACTAGCCAAAAAGGGCACGACCACTTCCCTACGCTCAGAATGGAACAACATAGGTGTACCTATCGCTGCATGTAAACTCCTGCATAGACAGGACGCTTCAAGGATAACAAACACTAGATGGACTGAGAGTAATACATGCCTTGCAACCAAAAAAGTTTGGCCGTGTGTGGACTCAAAACGATCAAAGAGTTTGTTGGCCCTGAACCGTCTGTGTCTAGGTTCTACCATAGGTGTCTAATAGGGAGACACGCCAAAAGACTTGGTGTGTTTTCCAATGATTTCTGCAGAAGCTGCATGGACGAGGAGGAGGAAGAGACCGTTCAACACCTTCTTTGCTCATGCCCTGCACTGCTTCATAGGAGGAAGGCTCATCTCGGTGAATTCTTCTTCGATGATACTAGCGACCTAGCTTACATAGACCCTAAAAGTCTTTCAAAATACATTAAAAGTTTCACGTGGTTCGACTAGCAGGTGATTAACCGGCTAGTACCGTAATGGAAGATTAATAAGTGATCAACTCGTTAATCTTACATCGGGTTTCTGAGATCAGTAGGTGATTAACTTGCTGATCTCTGTGGTATCACAATGGGCCCTTGCGGCCTAAGTGTGTTAGGCAATGTACTCATTGACTGACAGCCACTTCCACACCTAACCCTAGATTCCTTAAAAATTTAACGACTGATGCTTCAACCGATTATTCGCTCTGGAAAGCAGCTAAGCGCCTGAAAAGACCGCAGATACAAAACCCGCCAATAAAATCTCTAAACGGGAATTGGATCGGAAATCCGAAAGAAAAAGCTAACCTGTTTGCAGAACATCTTGCGAATGTTTTCAAGCCATTCCCAGCAAATACATCTGAAAACAGCTTACAGTTTATTGATAAAGTCGATGAAGTTGACATACCAATTGTCACACTCAAAGAAATAAAAAGTATGTGTCGAAATCAACTATCAAACAAAAAAGCACCTGGGTACGATCTAATAACTGCTCAGGTTATGAAAGAAATGCCATCAAAAGCCTTCATAAAACTCCAATTCATAATGAATGCATGCCTAAAGACCCAATATGTCCCACATCATTGGAAAATTGCTGAAGTAATTGTTATACCAAAGCAAGGTAAGCCACTAACAGAAGTGACGTCTTACAGACCAATATCGCTTATACCAATAATGGCAAAAGTCTTTGAAAAATTGCTACTGAAAAGACTGAGCAAAGTCATAGAAGAAAGAAATCTAATCCCAAATCATCAGTTTGGATTTAGAAATAAACATTCCACGATAGACCAAGTTCATAGAATAACGGATGCAGTTGAAAAACCATTCGAAGAAAAACAAGTATGTTCGGCTATATTTTTAGATGTTGCTCAAGCATTCGACAAGGTATGGCATGAGGGGCTAGAGTACAAACTGCAAAGGGACCTACCCATACCCAGGCAGCAGTGGCGAAGCGTCCATATAAGTCGATTATTTCCGACCGACTTACCTTTTGAAATTCACATCCGAAACATCTTAGACTTCTGGCAACATGAATCAAACTTAATCATACACATGAACTCGCTGCCAACATTTTTTTAACAACTACCATCTGCCACTCTGCTTTCCGTTTTATTCTACACACATGTTGGCTCTTCAATTCACTCCATAAACAAACACAAAACTTTAGCAACATACAAGGTAACCCCAAATATTACGTCTTATAAAACTTTTTGCTGGCAGCGTTGCCGAAGTGGCACAACTGTGCCAGTTTGGCACCCTTCAGTCTGGATTGGCACCTTGGCACCTTTAGCTCTCATTTGGCACCCTAAAGGGCCAACTATAATGCACTTAGCTCAGCTTAGGCTAGTGTCAAAAACCAGACGAAAAGTTTCCGAAAGTGTTCGTTAAACAAAGAGCAACTATAATGGATTCTGGCTACTTAACATGTAAACATGCGTTGAACTGATTTGAGTTCAGTTGATACCACAGAAGAGATACACAAAAAAAAGGCAAACCACACCACACAATGTAGACAAATGGCAGTTGCGGAGCAAGAGAAGTGTTTGTTTTCTCTCTTCTTTTCTTCCCCTATGGTTGATACGCTTTAAATTTGACATTTACGTAAGTTCGAGCCAATCCAATGGCTCTTGCTTAATTGGGCGAAAGTGAGCGAAATTTAACGAAACTGAGTAGAACGTCTATTATAGTTACTGTCATATAAAATAGTGTATTGGCTCGCTCGCGTAAGTAGGCGTAAGTTCGGCAAAGTGCATTATAGTTGGCCCTTAAGAGCTTGATATATTTTAATGCAGAATACTTTATAAAGTCATTCAAAAAAGACTGAAAGGAATGTTTTTTTTTCAGTAGTGAAACATACATATCGTGTGTGTGTGTGTATTAATTCATGCCCAAATAATCGTAATGATACTTTATGGAAAAGTATTTGTTTTTTTGTGTTTCTAAATACCTTTCTACCTTTGAAGGGCTGGTGGCACCCAGTTGGCACCTTTGGTTACTGAAAATGGCACCTTAAAAAATTTTACTGCGGCAACGCTGGTTGCTGGATAGAACAAATTTGTGTTCTCTCCTCTTTTTTCTTTTACCAAAAAATATGACGGTAGAACATCGTCTTATTTTCTTCCATAAGAAAGCATGTATTGAACAGAGAAGAGCCTAGCGCTAGGCACCTCTCTGTTCAATACATGCTTTTTTATGGAAGAAAATAACCCGGTGTTCTAGGGTTCTAGCGTAAAGCGTCATATTTTTTGGTAAATCTGTTGTTTGTTAATCTCTTTTTGCTCTGAGCACGTGAATATACTCATTTGCTGCATTGCTTCTGCACACTTCGGTGTTTGCATGATATTGGTTTTTGGTTTATGGTTTTATAAAAGAAAAAACGCTTTGCTTCGTATTTCTTCCCATGGACACATGCTTATAAACAAAAATGTATATGGCAGGTTTGCAGGTTGAGGGAGGTAGGTCTCTGCTTGAAGAACAAGAAAATAACACGCTGGTCTCCGACTTATTTCATGAATTTGTATCTGTTTCTGCACTAGACTCATGTGTCAAAGCTCAAAGGTTGCCACTTTGATAACAAATATGCGTGGATATTAGATCTCATAGCATAAAGCATATTTTTGGTAGAAAATGCAAACTATAATTGCAATTTTTCTAAAGTGGCACAACTGGCCTAAATGAATTCAGTTCTCAATGAGCCGTATTTTATTTGAAAAACGCAGTTTACCAGCAGAACGCAGTGCAAAGTGCAAACTTATTTAAACTGATTTAGTGCTTTTCGTGATTTTTTTAAATATTACAAATTTAGGCTTTAAAAATTGAAAAGTACAAAAATTCTAAAAAGTTTTCCGATAGTAAGTTTCAGTGGTTTGGTTATGGCCTTAATATCTGTTGACTGTTGCTTACTGATTTTCACTTAGAGGAAACAAATAGTTTTAATTAGCTTAGTTTTATGAAAAAACAAGTTATGACGCTCTACCTAATAGCAAAGTTGGTTTGAAATACTTGACTTTTTGGCTTGATGCGAATACAAACATTGCACAAAAAAAATTTTAAGTAAACTTTTTTTTGTTGGTGACTAAGTTTCCTTCGAGTTACCTTTTGGAATTATTCACCCCTCGCCACTGCCAGGCAGTACTACGAAATACTAAAATCTTATATCTCAAACCGGCTCTTCAGAGTACGGTATGATCAAGAATATTCAAAGCTATGTAATATACAGGCCGGTGCTCCACAAGGAAGCGTCCTAGGACCTACCCTGTATTTGCTATATACAAGGGATATTCCAGTGGATAACAACACCATTATGGCTACTTTTGCAGATGATAGCGCAATTTTGGCATCCAGTAAGTGCGTCGTCAAGGCTGCTGAGAAATTGCAAAATGCCGTCGACACCGTTAGTGATTGGACCAAAAAATGGCGTATCAATCTCAATGAAGCTAAATCTGCACATATAAACTTTACAAATAAAAAGTTAAGCTACGTTCAAATATTCATCAACAATCAAGACCTTACGCCAATACGGCCAAATACCTTGGGATTAATTTGCATGCAAAGCTAAAATGGAAAGAGCATATCAAAAAGAAAAGGGAAGAGCTAAACTTGAAATATAGAAAAATGTACTGGTTACTCGGTAGAAATTCGGACTTCTCTGTCGAAAATAAAATAATGCTTTATAAACAAGTACTTAGACCTGTTTGGACCTATGGAATCCAATTATGGGGCTGTACAAAGAAAACAAATACTGAAATCATCCAAAAGTTCCAAAACAAAGTCCTTCGTGGAATAGTAAATGCACCATGGTATATAAGAAATAGCGATTTACATCGTGACCTACAAATAGAAACGGTTACAGAAGTTGCAAGAAAACATGCTGTATCACACAATCAGCGACTGCATAGTCATATCAACTCTGAAATGGAGTCCGTATTAAATACGAGATGCAATGTTCGGAGATTAAGAAGAACCAAGCCACACGAGCTAATGGCCTAAAAGTCATGGGAAGCATTAAAAGTTTAAGCTTCCCTTAAAGCGATAATATTATTGAGAAAGAAAAATCTGTTGTCGGTCGTTTATAGATTGGTTCTGATTACGGGGAGTTTTTAGTGGGTAAGAATCCCACACTACTTGGTATCGAATACTAGTAAGTGTCTTTTGAAGATTTACTCCTGACAAAAAAAAAAAAAAAAAGTTTGTTTAAAGCGGATTGACAATCAATCAAGTGTTCATCACTACAGACTTTCTGTCTGCCGTTATATTGGCTAGAAAGAAATGAGTGCCATATTAGTCAAACAGAATGCTGGTAATGTCCGTTTCCTGATCAGGTGCCGGGATTCTGTAACGTTTGTCGTCTGAATTTTATTTAGCTGGAAAACGCGTTTAAGACCCTGAAAAAGTTGACAAAATTTGTATACTTGGAGCGAAAAACCTACAACTTGGAGCGAAGGCTTTACACTACGGGCTTTAAATTCAGCTTTAACATCCGGTTAATAATGTTGAACAATGTACAAAAAGTATAAAAGTAAATTGATGGTAATTGAGTTGAAGATGCTTCGTTCAAAAATGTTTGATAGAAGGTAGTCAATGTAAGCTTTCCCCTCTGGCACAATAGGTTTCATTCAGACACCGCAGTGCCCAGACCTGCGCAAGGTCAACCCGTCCCCTTAATCTAATCTGAAGCCTTCCCCTGAAAAATACCATCTTACAGAGAAAAGACCGCGACTGAGTCAGCTGGTACACCGAAAGAAAAAACCTTGGTTGATTTAAACATGTTTCATTGTTAATCAACAATTCATCTAAATTTGTGAAATTAACCAAGTTTCGTGATGAATTCAAATAAGAACGCATTTTCAAATCAAGTATGCTGCCGTGATCAATTTTTTTCAGGTAAGTATCATAAAAATGTTTAAATTAAGTATGTTCGTAGTTGATTTGAATATGTTATAATTTTTAACCAACAACGTGATTGTTGATTTCATACTTGATCAACAACAAACATATTTCACTAACAATTAAGGCTGAAATTACAAAAACCATCACGTTTGTGATTGAAATATCAAATAAACTGTTGAACTATCACCAAAATTTTTGATCAACAATGTTCATACTTCTTTAATCAATAAAGAATAGTTAAAGTATCAGTAACATTTTGAATTCCAATATTTTTCATACTTAAGCCCACAGAAAACGTGAAGTCGCATAACGGAACTTCAATTCAATATGATAAGTTTCGTGACCATTTTATCTTAAGGGATAATAAATTAATCTTTATTGTTGATCAAGTATGTTCGTTAGAATTCAGCCACGTTTTATTTGCTAACAGTTTTAATGTAAAATTTCTATAATAAATGCCTGAATTGAAGTTTGACCTATACATTTGATAGGTCAAACTTCAATTCAGGCATTTATTATAGAAATTTTACATTAAAACTTTTGAGCAAATAAAAACGTGGCTGAATTCTCACGAACATACTTGATCAACAATGTTCATATTTTACCAACAATTCAGAATTGTTGACGAAACACAAACGTTGTTAAAGTACCATGGAAATGTATGTTTCTAGTATCATAACCGTTGTTGGTTAACAATGAAATTGAAAATGACGTTGTTGATTTGAGCAATGAAAATTGTAGCATTTAAATAAATAAAATGAAAATGCCAGCTTGTTTAATTTAAGTATGTTCCTGCTTGACGCAAAAACAAACAAGTTTCCTGTTTGATTTTACCAAGGTTTTTCTTTCGGTGTAGAGATTGAGAGAATCCCGTCAAAAAAGAAAAATATCATACACAGTTAGAACACAACTATGTCCACTGAAGAAGGAAAGTAAATGCAACGACACCAGCAACTAGTTAGTGTCTAGAAAACTTTTCAAATAATCGAATTTGTGTGCATTCAATAAATATTTTTCTGAAGCCTTCACGTCAAAAATACCGTCTTGGAAAAAATAGAGCACGATCCGCAGCTCATTTCATATTGTTATGTCATATTCAAATAAGAGGTCCAGAGAACCCCGACAAAAAGGCAAAGAGTATACAACGTTTAGACACAATTACGATGAACGAAAAATGCAGACTAAAACACTCCTAGGTTAGGCAAATGCAACGAAATCTGCATTTGGTCGGCCTCAGATGTGCAACTGTTCAAAACAGGGATGTTTGTCGACGCATTCTGGGTTCAATGTGGCGTACCCCATAATGGGATCACTCTTGTGAAGTAAGTAAGAAGAAGAAGGATTCAATTGTTCTGAGTAGGAAGCTACTATACTGAAACATTTTTCAAAACAGGAACTTTTCTGCTCCTTTGGTATTGAGACAAAACCTTATCTAAGCCAAAGAAGAAAATCTCTTGTTTCTCTTGCACATAACTAAAAAAATATCTCAAACCAAAGGAAATCTGGCATTTGTCAGAGCTTTTCTCGTAGCCCGATGGTTTTATTAGTTGCTATTAAAAATCTCCCTTGAACAGGAAAATTTGCAAGCTTTTGCTTTAAGTGTTGTGAGTGAATGAAGAACCTTTTTACATTGTAGCTAATTGAAAGACTTACCGATTGTATTCCCTGTACCGATGAGCAGTTTTGTCGTAGAAGCACATAGCTCGGAATAGAATTAGATATTTAAAAGAAAAACAGACACGATCTCGAGACAATAAACGCATATAAATTGAGCTTTGGTGAAACGGAACCGCAATGGTCAACTGAAGGACCTTCTTAATGGATTTTTTAAATCACTCACGTATTTACGTAGCTAACAAGATATTTTAAAACGAGACATCTGCCACGAGCAATCACGTTTTTCTTTATCACAATGAAATTGCAAACTTTTTTATGACAAAAAGATTAAAAATAATTCACAAACCGCACTCGCGTTTCCGAAAATTGAATTTTCTACATTTTAATAAAGAAAAAGCTACACAAAGAAGGACTGAAACTTCTTTAAAAATTTCTTTTCAAAGAAAAAACTGCAGAAAGAAGAACCCGAACCGAGAATTCTAGGAAATTTCTTTCAAAATGGCCGACGCACGAAAGAAGTGATTTAATTTTTATTTGATACGCAAATTGATTTGAAATTTCCTGGTTTTTAAAGAAAAATGGATAGCTATGTACATGCACTGATAAAAAACCTCACACAACATTAAAAAAAGCACCACAAATACTTTTTTAAATGAAAAAAAAAAAAAAAAAAAAAAAAAAAAAAAAAAAAAAAAAAAAAAAAAAAAAAAATATTGCCACCAAAATGCACGGAAAGATTTCACTTTAATGAAGCACTTGAAAGAAAAGAAACTATTGCAATTATTTAAAGAACATACTAGGCAATATAGAATTTTTGCAAAAAATAAAATATTAATCAAAGAACTCTCACCAAAAACACATCTAACACTTTTCGAATGAAACTGAATTGTAGTTGTACCGTTTTGTTTAAAATCGAGGCTCGAATTTTGAAAGCTAGGGCCGTTATAAATATTCAAATTTGAAATTTAAATTTTAAATAAGATTGGTCTTGGAGAAAAACCAATATTAATTAGTTTCTTTGTAGTCTTTGTGATTTTGATGTCTTTTTCAACTAATTTCTGGGCCGGATTCTGTAAAGCTTTAGACGATTATCGTCTGATTTTAGGTGGTAAAAAGACGTGTTTAAGACCCTGAAAAAGTTTCCGAAATTTTTAAGACCATGGTAAAAATAGCTTTCCACCAACCACTGAAAGCAAGATTATTATGAAACAATCTTTTGACGACGCAATAAGCGATAGACAATTGAACGATAATCGTCTGAAAAGTTACGGAATTACCCCTTGGACTTTTCGTTTGATATTGTAACGTGCGCTTAGTTCGCAAAAATAAAACTTTACCTTTCAATTTAATTCTAGGACTTTTATTCAGTATCTACTTTATTCGATTTCAACTCTACCAATAATCACATTACTCACTATTAACATTATCACTCTGTGTCTGTAATCATAATCAAAACTGACATCTGGTTGCCTCGGCGGCCTATTTATATCCAATGACATTACATCTAAAACTTTCCAGTAATTTCCACATGGTCTCCACAATCCAATTTTGTTGTCAAACATTTCCCCTCCTGGTATATTTCTACACTTACACTAGTGTTGCCACTATTATGTTTTCGGTTGAACGTTTTTCGGTTAAGAAATTGGTATTAAATGTTGGGTGTACATGTACATTACAATATAATCAGATGAGAAAGCTTCATTTTGAATTGGTGAAACGGAATACATACCCTCCGGGTGCCTTCCAAAAGTAGATCTTATTTTTCTTTTTTTTTTCAACAAAGAAACAGGTGTATTTTTTATTTGAATAATAAAATTTCTTCAAAAATAGTAAAAAATATGTATGGTACTAGAGCGGCTCACACTGTACCTTGCATTTGTAGGAATGACTTGGTCTCAAGACTTATGAGACTCGTCCTGAGCCCACTGTCAAACAAAACTATCAAAAATACTTGAAAACCTTTCAACAAAACAAGCGGTCGTTTGAGGCTTCACATTATACAATATTGGTCGTACAGATCAAAGTCTGTCCAGCTATAAATTGCACAGTGTGAGCTGTGAAATAAGGGAAAATAATTGTTAGTTTTTATTCGAGTCGCTAGTAAATCGTTTTACTTAACATCGAACGGCAATCTAGGGCCTGTAACACAAACATACAAGTACTTGTAATACAAGTGAATTATGACAAGTGTAAAAAATTCTGTGACTCAAAACTGCAAGATTGATTGATTTTCTACAAGTGTAATTGTCATATTCCTACAAGTGACTCCTGACTTTTAGACTTGTAGCTTTTTGTTACAGGGCTCTGTGATGATCTATTTTAGTTGAAATGAACAAAAAAAAAATTTAACTGCTGAGTTGACAAAACATAAAATCGAGAGGGGTAACTCGATACCAACATTTGGCGTTCAAAAACTATTCAAAAATCGGATGAATATATGTATTTATTTTATATTAAGACGGGCGGATACTTACGTTCATTTTGAGATTCAATTCCGATAGATAGTTAATCGAATTCGAAACAATTGCATTAAGTTAACCAGAGAACTTCCGAGTTGTCAGAAAACCACACCTAATAAAATCAGTCGGAAATGTGTCTGCAACAAAGCTTTGCATATATTAGGCGTGTTTTTTCACAAGACTGTTATATACATAACATCATTTTACATGCAAAGCAAAAACAACTTATCCCCGAGAACCGATTTTATGGATAAAAGGATGGTTAAGATTTGGTCGGAGATAGATTTTTGACGTTAAGTCTAGTATCGAATGAGTTTTTCGACTTTTCATTTTTCAATGTTGGTGCGTCTAGAAACTTTCATGTATCTCGAACAAAAGCAAAATGGGTGTCAGAAGGTATATGTTCACAAATGTTTAACTGAATATAATCGTATGCCCACTCTTACACTCCGCAATTTTGTTGCTTAAAATTTGTGATTTTTAGAATTTCATTGATTTCACGAGACTGATTTGTAGATTTATATAAAGATACATAAAACAACGTAATAGCAATTAAAAAAGGTCTATTAATTGATTGAAAGCACTTTTTGCATATTTCTTTTAACATTTTTCTGTGAATGTTGACATTTTTCTCAAATGTAATTGTTAAATATGCCATAAAAATGCTTTAATTTTTTTTAATATTAAAAGTTTAATTCTTTTGAAACAAGTAACAAAATATTTTTTCCAACTCACATAATAATCACAATCTCATATGAATTCAACCCCAGCATGTAAACAGAAGCCGTATTTCATTATTGATCTGATCCGGATCAGATCATGGGTTAGTTAGCGTTACAACAACAAAGCGAGATCCTGCTTTTGTTTGTAGCCGCATTTCATTATTGATCTGATCCGGATCAGATCATGGGTTTATTAGCGTTACAACAACAAAGAGAAATCCTGCTTTTTAGTTGGATATTTTTGTGATCTAAAAATTAGTTCTTCTATTTCACACAAGAGGAGACTTTCCATTGAAAACGTTGGTATCATTTCCAATATTTGCAATAACAACAGTATTGCCACATCATGAACATTTTTATCTGTGTGAAATGAAATATATTTTAGATGCGAGAAACTTCACATTTATTCATTTTTGTATAATACATGACATAATGAGAAAGTTTTACAAAACAAAACATATATTCGTGAAATTAATAAGAATTAGTGCAAAAAAATATATATTTGACAAAGTGCATGAGTATCATATTTCCCTAAAAAAAAGAACAAAAAATTAACCATTGAAAAAAAAGTTCGTAGGGCAACTCTGCAACTCTTTTGAAAAGTCAGTTGAAAGAGCGAGTCTCTCACAACTTCCAACTGGAAATATGATTATCCAAAGCTGTTTTATTATCGAGATCCGATCCGGATTGGATCATTGTGATAATAAAACGCGGCTAGAGTCAAAAACACACAAGAGAAATTCCTTGTTACCTTTGTGAACGGACCTATTTTTGACATTTCTAAACTAACAAAAAACGGACCAAAAAAAATTGTTTACCTGCATTAATTTCACTGCGGTATATTTTATTTCCCGCTCTATACAATTACTTTGGGTTTTTAACAATCGTTTTTTGCGTTTTTGAGCGAATTTGGCAAACAAAATTTATTTGTTGACTTTTATTGGGGTTAGACAACTGATCAAGAACACCAACCCTACAGATAAAAAAACGGGGCGTTTTTTTTTTTTTGTGAAAAAACACGCCTAATATTCCATACCAGTTGAGTTTCAATTTCGATAAGTTTGGTTGTGTATGTAAAAAAGTTTAAGGGTGGTATTCACCAAGAAATCTTAAACTAAGGGTGGTATTCACCAAGAAATCTTAAACTAAGTGCCTCATAAACCTATTCACCGACCACTATTAGTGCAGATTTATTAGCGCTCATAACACTTAAGAGTGGTCGCTACCACTCTTAAGTTATGAGCGGTTGTTGTTTTAAATAACATCGAAAATTCGAAATTTACTGACAGCGTCATTTGTGGATGTTATTCAAAAATCAAAATGGAGCGAGGCACTAGGAAGCAAAAGCACTGGATTATTCTTGCAATCCATATAGGAAAGTCTATAGCTTAATCGGTTTGACAATTCAACCACCATGCGTTTTGGCAGACGAAACCTGCGCTCGATTTCATCATCATCATACTTTGCCATGCAATCAATCCTTTCTTGTAACTTTTTCTTTTTTCTCGGTGGCTTTGCGACTTTGATACAGATTCTAAAAAGTTCTTCATCAGAACTGGTACTTGAAGACGAAGAACTGCTGGATGAAGAAGATGAAACATTGTCCATTGTGTCAAAGTGTGGGTTTTTTAAATAACTGTTGAAAAAAAATAAGAAATTCGAATTATGGTTTGCAATACAGAGAATGAATTAATTTTACGTTCTACCTTTTATTAAATTTCCGAAATTTTTTTCTGTTTTTGGTTTGCTTAACAGCTGATTTTGACAATTGACACTGAAATTTTCGAAGTAGTTCGAAAAGTGTGCATTCACAGGCTCAACACCCTTATTTTTCGAATATTCGAATTAGCTTAGACTAGACTCTATTATTGCTTGGTGAATAGCACATCCAAATTTAAAACTAAGGGTGGTGTTCACCAAGAAATCTTAAACTAAGTGCCTCATAAACCTATTCACCGACCACTATTAGTGCAGATTTATGAGCGCTCATAACACTTAAGAGTGGTCGCTACCACTCTTAAGTTATGAGCGGTTGTTGTTTTAAATAGCTTCGAAAATTCGAAATTTACTGACAGCGTCATTTGTGGTTGTTATTCAAAAATCAAAATGGAGCGAGGCACTAGGAAGAAAAAAAATAAGAAATTCGAATTATGATTTGCAATACAAAGAATGAACTAGTTTTACGTTCTACCTTTTCTTAAATTTCCGAAATTTTTTTCTGTTTTTGGTTTGCTTAACAGCTGATTTTGACAATTGACAATGAAATTTTCGAAGTAGTTCGAAAAGTGTGCGTTCACAGGCTCAACACCCTTATTTTTCGAATATTCGAATTAGCTTAGACTAAGTCTGCTATTATACGGAGAAATTTGTTTCATGAAACTGTTCGAACACCATAAGTGCAGAAGAGAACGAAAGTTCGAAAAAGAGGGATGGACAATGAGCTACCCTGTGTCGCATGGGCTATGGTTTGGTGAAACAGCTTTGACGTTTCTCTTTTAGTGATGTGCCAAACCGTAAAATTTACAAACCGAGTTAACCCGAGTTGGATTTTGATTAACCCGAGTTGTAACTCGAGTTAGCTAACTCGGTTTACAAAAATAAATTTGCGCTTTTTCCTTCAATACTATGTTTTGAAAAATAGAAACAAAGCAAAATTTTCAATCAAATTAAACGGATTTAATCAAAATGAATTAAAAAAAAAGTCACACAAGAAAGAAATTAACGCAATGCGCAGTCCAACTCGGTTTGACTTGACTCTGGATATTTTACAGACAATTAATTCCTAACTTGAGTAGCAATATGTACCCAAAACATTCAAACCGTATACCTATTAACAGACGACAATCAAAAAAAACAAAAAAACATCTAGTTTAACAGATGTGTGTGTTTCTGTATGCCTGCGCAAGTAACTCACTTGCTTTGATGCTTTATATACTACTACCAGTCGACTATGGACTTTATATGTATAAGTGCATTGTGTTTGGCACAGACCGCAACTAAAGGAGGGTAGTTTTGATTATGTTCAAGTTAACTCGGTCTGCTTGCATTTATTTCATTTTAATTATTTGGTTGACGGTTCGGTTTTTTCTTCGGTTTGCCAACTCGGTTTGAAAAAATGTAAACCGAGTCAACTCGGTTTGGGTTCAACTCGGTTTGACTCGGTTTATGATACCGACACATCACTATTCTCTTTGTCTTTGTTCGTGTTTTTGTTTATTCTGTTTCATTTGGTTCAAAAATAAGTAATAATACTGTAACGTGAACCCAACATTTTATACCAATTTTCCTAATCGAAAAACGTTCAACCGAAAACACAACTGGCAACACTTTAATGGAATGGTATAAATGACAGGCGTTGCTTGTAAGCCAGTGTGTGTGAGTGTATAGAGAGACAGACAGACAGAGAGTAGACAGCAAATGTGGAGACAATGTAGAAGTTACTGGAGAGTTCTAGATGGCATGTCATTCGATATAAATAGCCCGCCCGAGGCAACCAGAGGGCAGTCTTGTTTATAGAGTGATAAAGTTAAGAGTAAATACAAGTGATAGTCCAAAAGTCGAGTTGAGTTCAAATAAAGTGTATATCGAAAGTAGATACTGAATAAAGTGGTGGAATTAAATTGAAAGGTAGAGTTTTATTTTTTTTGCGAACTAAGCGCACGTTACATTGGTGTCAGAAGTGTAAATAAAACTTATTTGAAGTAAAGTGTGAAAAAAAAAAAAGTAAAAAGAAAAATAGTAATTATACAGTGAAAATGGGTAAGTTGTTAGAAGAGCTCAACTGCATTGAGCTTAAAAGTGAGTTAGGTAAGCGAAATCTTTCTAGAGCGGGATCGAAAAATGAGCTCGTCCTGCGCTTGCGTAACTATTTGGAACAGCAAGGAGAAGACGTAAACACTTTTGTTTTTGAAACAGAAGTGGAAGAAGAGGAAGTAAGTGAAAATGTAGATTTTTCTAGCATAATGAAGCTTTTATTAGAACAAAGAAACGAACAAAAGAAAATGATTGAAGAGCAACGAAACGAGCAAAAGAAGGAACAGCAGAATGTTCTCGAACGGCTTGAAGTACAGCAAAAGAAGCTGATTGAAGAGCAACAAAACGAGCGAAAGAAGGAACAGCAGAATGTTCTCGAAAAACTGGAAGCACAACGAAACGAACAAAAGAAAGAACAACAGAATATTCTCGAAAGACTTGAGGCGCAACAGAATGTTTTGGAAGGTCAGAAAAACATTCTAGAAGGTAAATTGGGTAACATTGAGAAAAATGTATGTGCCCTAGACGAACGCGTTGAAGGTGTTGAGAAACAGCTTTCTGTTGTAGAGAATCGTTTCGAAGGCGTAGAAAGTCGATGTGATGTTCTCACCAAGGAATTAGACCAGATCCGGAAAATAAAAATTCGAGAATCTGCTGGAGAGTTTGCAAGGAAAAAGGAGATGAAACCCCCAACCTTTGATGGACAGTCTTCTTGGCCAGTCTACAAGAGACAATTTGAGGCAGCTGCGACAACAAATGGCTGGGATGACGAAGACAAGTACATTGCACTGACTCTTGCTCTTAGAGGACCAGCAGCTGAATTACTTCAAACAGTTCCAGCTGGTAAGAGTGGCGATTTCAGTTCTCTCGTGGCAGCTATAGATAAACGCTTTGGAGATAGCCACTTGAAAGAAGTCTTCCGAGTCCAACTCAATAACAGAGTCCAGAAAAGGGGTGAAAGTCTACAGCAGCTCCAAGCAGACGTCGAAAGACTGGTTCACCTGGCATACCCGGATGCTGGAGAAGAAATCATCAACCAGCTCGCTGTTGAGTCCTTCGTTCGTGCCATTTCCGATATACATCTTCAGAGGTCTGTGCGAACTGCTAGAACACGTACTCTTTCCGAAACTTTAGCATTCGCATTGACAATTGAAGCAGCAGAACAGGCTTCTCAGGGAGTACATCGACTTAGAGAGGCCATAGTCGAAGAATGCTCGTGCCAAAGAGCTGAAATACATAAGAACCGGAGTGGACTAGCAAGATGTTGGAACTGCAACAAGACCGGACACTTACAGCGTCAATGCCGACTACCACCAAACAAAGCAGGTTGTCAACATTGTGGAAGCAAGAGATCCAACCCAGAGCAAGGTAACAACAACACCAGCGTTGCCTATCAGCCCGTTTCCCATCAGGGAAACGAGTAAGAACCAACTTCGAGGGGCAGAGGCTGGTTTCTTGTATCGATGGCCCCAAAACCACCATCCAGGTCTCCCAGACCAAACGCGACAACAAAAGTCTGACTGTGGAGACTACTATTAGCGGGAACAAACATGTGGCTACTATTGACACCGGTGCCACAGCATCCATAGTACGTCGAGACCTGGTAAAGATGACGTGGCTCCATAACACCAATAGCTACCGTCTAAGAACCGCAACGGGAGAAGCAGCAAGAGTATATGGAGAAGTGTGTCTCAAGATCCGACTGGCCGATCTAGTGTTTACTCATCAATTCCTGGTGGCAGATATATGTGACGAGTGCATCATTGGAATCGACTTTATGAAACAGCACGGAGTTATTTTGGATATCGGTAATCAAGTTTTGAAATACCAAAATAAAGAAATTCCAATGACCTATTCGAATGAAAATACGTCAACACTGAGAACTGTCATCACGGAAGATCTGATTCTGCCTCCTTCTTCTGAAGTGTTCGTTTGGACAAAACTGGAAGGTGAGTTTGGAAGCCTTCGATACCTCATGGTGGAACCAGACCCAGAGTGTTCCTCCCAAAGCATCATCATCGGGAAAACACTGGTAGCACCGAAAAACAAAATGGTCCCCGTACGATTACTAAACACCAGACCGTACGATGTAAAGTTGAATAAAGGAGAAGTCGTTGGACGTTGCGAATCGGTTGCAGCAATTACGAAGATCACAGACGAGGCCCCGAGAAAAACGTTAACTCCGGAGGAGCTCGAAACCATCAGAGCTAAAATACTGAATTCATCCAACCTTGATCACCAACAAACAAGGATGGCTAATAGTCTCCTACAAGAGTACACTGATATCTTCGCATCGCAAAAGGGGCAATATGGTAGGACACAGTTGGTGCAGCATCGCATCAACACAGGAGATGCAAGACCGATCCGTCAACCTGCAAGACGTCTTCCACTGGCCAAACAAGGTGAGGTTGAGGAAATGATAACAGCAATGAAAAAGGACGGTCTTATCGAAAATTCCAAAAGTCCTTGGGCGTCACCAGTGGTGCTAGTGAAAAAGAAAGACGGAAGCACTCGTTTTTGTGTGGACTACCGAAGGCTGAATGATGTAACTAAGAAGGACAGCTATCCCCTGCCCAGAATCAGTGATACCCTGGATGCCATGGAGGGAGCGCAGTGGTTCTCGACGCTGGACTTGAAGAGCGGATATTGGCAAGTTGACATCCACCCTGATGATCGGGAAAAGACGGCGTTTTCTACAGGTAATGGGCTCTGGCAGTTTAAAGTTATGCCGTTTGGGTTATGTAACGCTCCGGCAACATTCGAGCGTTTGATGGAGTGCGTTCTTCAAGGACTGACGTGGAAAGCTTGCCTAGTCTACTTGGACGATGTCATTGTTTACGGGAAAACATTTGACCAACATTGTAAGAACCTTAAAGCCGTGTTTCAGAGACTTCGAGAGGCTAACCTTAAACTGAATCCAGAAAAATGTGCACTTTTTAAAACCGAAGTCAAGTATTTGGGACACATCATCTCATCCCAAGGAGTAAAGACTGATCCTGAAAAAGTTGACTCCGTCAAAAATTGGCCAACACCACAGGACAAACATCAACTCCGAAGCTTTCTGGGACTTGCCACATATTACCGACGTTTCGTTAAGAACTTCGCTGGAGTTGCAAAGAGTTTGCATCAGCTCACCGAAAAGGGGAAGCAGTTTAAATGGTCAGGTGAGTGTGAGAAATCTTTCCAGGAACTCAAATACCGCCTCTGTAACGCTCCAGTGCTGGCACATCCAACACCTGGCAAAACATTCATCGTCGACGCAGATGCAAGCAACGTTGGAATCGGGGCGGTACTATCCCAAGTGCATGATGGCGAAGAGAAAGTGGTGGCATACTACAGCAAGGTCCTATCGAAACCCGAAAGGAACTACTGCGTGACCAGAAGGGAACTGCTAGCTCTTATCTTGGCAACAAAGCACTTCCATAAGTACATCTATGGACAGAAATTCCTTCTGCGGACAGACCACGGTGCTCTGAGCTGGCTGTTGAACTTCAAAAATCCAGAAGGTCAAGTCGCAAGGTGGATAGAAAGATTGCAGACCTATGACTACCAGATCCAACACCGCAAAGGAAAGCTGCACTCAAACGCTGATGCATTATCACGAAGACCTTGCAAAGTGGATTGCAAGCATTGCAAGCGGCAAGAAGACAAAGAAATCATTACCGCTCAGCGACTAAGAGCTGACCCCATAAGCGGATGGAGCAATGAGGAAGTGAGGACTGCTCAACAGGAAGATCCAGATATCGAACCCATTCTCGCATGGAAAGAAAATGAAGAGAAACCGGAATGGGGAGACATTTCTGACAGGAGTCCAGTTCTCAAAGCCTATTGGGCACAGTGGGACTCACTATATGTGCAAGAAGGTGTCCTCAGGCGAAGATGGGAATCCGCTGACGGTAAGTCATATGTGATGCAGCTGATCGTACCACAATCGAAAGTCAGTGAAGTTCTTCAGGAGATGCACGACGGACCTTCTGGAGGCCACCTGGGGGTAAACAAAACACTGGAGAAGGTGCGACATCGGTTCTACTGGTTACATGCTAGAGATGACGTGGAGAAGTGGTGCCGAACATGTGACAAGTGTGCTGCAACCAAAGGACCTGGTAGGAAGATTCAAGGTAAGATGCATCAGTACAACGTTGGATCGCCTTTTGAGAGGATTGCAGTAGATGTGGCTGGGCCTTTTCCAGAGACCAACGCTGGAAACAAATACATTCTGGTTGTAATGGACTATTTTAGCAAGTGGCCTGAGGCGTATGCCATCCCAAATCAAGAAGCCAAAACGGTGGTCGACCAGATTGTGTTTAACTGGGTTAGTAGGTTTGGCGTGCCTATGGAACTCCATTCCGACCAAGGGAGGAACTTTGAGTCAAACATCTTCCAAGGAGTGTGCGGAATACTTGGCATTAAGAAGACGAGAACCACACCACTTCATCCACAATCTGATGGGATGGTTGAAAGATTCAACCGGACCTTGAAAGAACACCTCACCAAGGTCGTAGGCGACTACCAAAGAGACTGGGATAGGCACGTACCACTATTCCTGATGGCCTATAGAAGTGCAGTACATAGCTCAACAGGACAAACACCATCTGACATCCTGTTCGGGAAAACCATGCGGCTGCCCAGCGAACTTAAATTTGGATGCCCCACAGAGGAGCCACAGGACACAAACGAGTATGTGGACGACCTCAAGGAGAGACTCGCTGACATCCATAAAAGAACAAGGGAACGGATGAAAGCCTACAGCGACCGGATGAAGACACGGTACGACACAAAAGCGACAACGTCAGGATTCCAAGCAGGAGATCGTGTGTGGCTTTATAATCCTCATCGTCAAAAGGGATTGTCACCGAAACTTCAGCAAAACTGGGAAGGTCCTTATACTGTAGTCACGAGGATTAACGACGTGGTTTACCGCATCCAAAGAGGACTAAGAGGCAAGTTAAAAGTAGTTCATTGTGACAGGCTGCATCGATATAGTGGCGAGGCTGCAGATGGAATTATTCGGGACGAACAATCCTAAGGAGGGGGCAGTGTAACGTGAACCCAACATTTTATACCAATTTTCCTAATCGAAAAACGTTCAACCGAAAACACAACTGGCAACACTTTAATGGAATGGTATAAATGACAGGCGTTGCTTGTAAGCCAGTGTGTGTGAGTGTATAGAGAGACAGACAGACAGAGAGTAGACAGCAAATGTGGAGACAATGTAGAAGTTACTGGAGAGTTCTAGATGGCATGTCATTCGATATAAATAGCCCGCCCGAGGCAACCAGAGGGCAGTCTTGTTTATAGAGTGATAAAGTTAAGAGTAAATACAAGTGATAGTCCAAAAGTCGAGTTGAGTTCAAATAAAGTGTATATCGAAAGTAGATACTGAATAAAGTGGTGGAATTAAATTGAAAGGTAGAGTTTTATTTTTTTTGCGAACTAAGCGCACGTTACAATACTAATAATAATGACTTCTTTGTTTTTCAATTGCCAATAGAAGAGGTTTTGAAGCAACCAGGCACTACTAGATAACTATTTTTCTCCAAAAATAAAAACAGCGAATGAAAGATAAAGAGAAATGTGAAACTAGTTTCATGAAACTGAATTTCATCGTATAATAGCACTTGCGACACGGAATGACAGAACAAAGAAGAATTCGAAGTTGCTATTATACGGAGAAATTTGTTTCTTGAAACTGTTCGAACACCATAAGTGCAAAAGAGAACGAAAATTCGAAAAAGAGAGATGGACAATGAGCTACCCTGTGTCGCATGGGCTATGGTTTGGTGAAACAGCTTTGACGTTTCTCTTTTAGTGATGTGCCAAACCGTAAAATTTACAAACCGAGTTAACCCGAGTTGGATTTTGATTAACCCGAGTTGTAACTCGAGTTAGCTAACTCGGTTTACAAAAATAAATTTGCGCTTTTTCCTTCAATACTATTGGCGCTTTCCATTGGTTTCACTCGGGGAAGCACTCATTTTAAAACCAATGGAACACCTAAAATTGTTTTTGCTCAACTTAACGTGTTGGCTTTGTGTGAGTGAAACACCAACAGCACATAAAAAATATTTCCTGTGGAAAATTTTCTTTTTGACATTTGAGTAACATGTGTTAGTGCTTCTTGAGTCGATTCTCACTTCAAATCGAGAAGCGGCTGTCACTCCTCAGAATCATGAGAAGCGATCTTTTTGCACCAATGGAACGGTTTGAGAATGCTTCTGGACGCTCCTGAACGATTCTTTTCGTCCAATGGAAAGTGCCATATGTTTTGAAAAATAGAAGCAAAGCAAAATTTTCAATCAAAATAAACGGATTTAATCAAAATGAATTAAAAAAAAAAGTCACACAAGAAAGAAATTAACGCAATGCGCAGTCCAACTCGGTTTGACTTGACTCTGGATATTTTACAGACAATTAATTCCTAACTCGAGCAATATGTACCCAAAACATTCAAACCGTCTACCAATTAACATACGACAATTAAAAAAAAAAAAAAAAAACATCTGTTTAACAGATGTGTGTGTTTCTGTATGCCTGCGCAAGTAACTCACTTGCTTTGATGCTATATACTACTACCGGTCGACTATGGACTTTATATGCATAAGTGCATTGTGTTTGGCACAGACCGCAACTAAAGGAGGGTAGTTTTGATTATGTTCAAGTTAACTCGGTCTGCTTGCATTCATTTCATTTTAATTATTTGGTTGACGGTTCGGTTTTTTCTTCGGTTTGCCAACTCGGTTCGAAAAAATGTAAACCGAGTCAACTCGGTTTGGGCTCAACTTGGTTTGACTCTCTTTATGATACCGACACATCACTATTCTCTTTGTCTTTGTTCGTGTTTTTGTTTATTCTGTTTCATTTGATTCAAAAATAAGTAATAATACTAATAATAATGACTTCTTTGTTTTTCAATTGCCAATAGAAGAGGTTTTGAAGCAACCAGGCACTACTAGATAACTATTTTTCCCCAAAAATAAAAACAGCGAATGAAAGATAAAGAGAAATGTGAAACTAGTTTCATGAAACTGAATTTCATCGTATAATAGCACTTGCGACACGGAATGACAGAACAAAGAAGAATTTGAAGTTGTTTCATGAAACAAATTTCTTCGTATTGTAACGTGAACCCAACATTTTATACCAATTTCATAATCGAAAAACGTTCAACCGAAAACACAACTGGCAACACTTTAATGGAATGGTATAAATGACAGGCGTTGCTTGTGAGCCAGTGTGTGTGAGTGTATAGAGAGACAGACAGACAGAGAGTAGACAGCAAATGTGGAGACAATGTAGAAGTTACTGGAGAGTTCTAGATGGCATGTCATTCGATATAAATAGCCCGCCCGAGGCAACCAGAGGGCAGTTTTGTTTATAGAGTGATAAAGTTAAGAGTAACTACAAGTGATAGTCCAAAAGTCGAGTTGAGTTCAATAAAGTGTATATCGAAAGTAGATACTGAATAAAGTGGTAGAATTAAATAAAAAGTAGAGTTTTATTTTTGCGAACTAAGCGCACGTTACATTGGTGTCAGAAGTGTAAATAAAACTTATTTGACTAGTAAAGTGTAAAAAAAAAAAAAAAAAAAAAGTAAAAAGAAAATAATAATTATATACAGTGAAAATGGGTAAGTTGTTAGAAGAGCTCACTTGCATTGAGCTCAAAAGTGAGTTAGGTAAGCGAAATCTTTCTAGAGCGGGATCGAAAAATGAGCTCGTCCTGCGCTTACGTAACTATTTGGAACAGCAAGAGGAAGACGTGAACACTTTTGTTTTTGAAACAGAAGTGGAAGAAGAGGAAGTAAGTGAAAATGTAGATTTTGCTAGTATGATGAAACTTTTGTTAGAACAACGAAACGAGCAAAAGAAGGAACAGCAGAATGTTCTCGAACAACTTGAAGCACAACGAAACGAGCAAAAGAAGGAACAGCAGAATGTTCTCGAACAACTTGAAGCACAACGAAACGAACAAAAGAAAGAACAACAGAACATTCTCGAAAGACTCGAGGCGCAACAGAATGTTTTGGAAGGCCAGAAAAACATTCTAGAAGGCAAATTGGGCAACATTGAGAAAAATGTATGTGCCCTTGACGAACGAGTTGAAGGTGTGGAAAAACAGCTTTCTGTTGTAGAGAATCGTTTGGAAAGCCGATGCGATAACCAGTTCTCTCTTCTGTCCAAGGAATTAGACCAGATCCGGAAAATAAAAATTCGAGAATCTGCTGGAGAGTTTGCAAGGAAAAAGGAGATGAAACCCCCAACATTTGATGGACAGTCTTCTTGGCCAGTCTACAAGAGACAATTTGAGGCAGCCGCGACAACAAATGGCTGGGATGACGAAGACAAGTACATTGCACTGACTCTTGCTCTTAGAGGACCAGCAGCTGAATTACTTCAAACAGTTCCAGCTGGTAAGAGCGGCGATTTCAGTTCTCTCGTGGCAGCTATAGATAAACGCTTTGGAGATAGCCACTTGAAAGAAGTCTTCCGAGTCCAACTCAATAACAGAGTCCAGAAAAGGGGTGAAAGTCTACAGCAGCTCCAGGCAGACGTCGAAAGACTGGTTCACCTGGCATACCCGGATGCTGGAGAAGAAATCATCAACCAGCTTGCTGTTGAGTCCTTCGTTCGTGCCATTTCCGATATACATCTTCAGAGGTCTGTGCGAACTGCTAGAACACGTACTCTTTCCGAAACTTTAGCATTCGCATTGACAATTGAAGCAGCAGAACAGGCTTCTCAGGGAGTACATCGACTTAGAGAGGCCATAGTCGAAGAATGCTCGTGCCAAAGAGTTGAAATACAAAAGAACCGGAGCGGACTAGCAAGATGTTGGAACTGCAACAAGACCGGGCACTTACAGCGTCAATGCCGACTACCACCAAACAAAGCAGGTTGTCAACATTGTGGAAGCAAGAGATCCAACCCAGAGCAAGGTAACAACAACACCAGCGTTGCCTATCAGCCCGTTTCCCATCAGGGAAACGAGTAAGAACCAACTTCGAGGGGCAGAGGCTGGTTTCTTGTATCGATGGCCCCAGAACCACCATCCAGGTCTCTCAGACCAAACGAGACAACAAAAGTCTGACTGTGGAGACTACTATTAACGGGAACAAACATGTGGCTACCATCGACACCGGTGCCACAGCCTCCATAGTACGTCGAGACCTGGTAAAGACGACGTGGCTTCATAACACCAATAGCTACCGTCTAAGAACCGCAACGGGAGAAGCAGCAAGAGTATATGGAGAAGTGTGTCTTAAGATCCGACTGGCCGACCTAGTGTTTACTCATCAATTCCTGGTGGCAGATATATGTGACGAGTGCATCATTGGAATCGACTTTATGAAACAGCACGGAGTTATTTTGGACATCGGTAATCAGGTTTTGAAGTACCAAAATAAGGAACTTCCAATGACTTATTCGAACGAAAGTACGTCGACACTGAGAACTGTCATCAGGGAAGATCTTATTCTGCCTCCTTCTTCTGAAGTGTTCGTTTGGACAAAACTGGAAGGTGAGTTTGGAAGCCTTCGATACCTCATGGTGGAACCAGACCCAGAGTGTTCCTCCCAAAGCGTCATCATTGGGAAAACACTGGTAGCACCTAAGAACAAAATGGTCCCCGTACGATTACTAAACACCAGACCGTACGATGTAAGGTTGAAGAAAGGAGAAGTCGTTGGACGTTGCGAATCGGTTGCAGCAATTACGAAGATCACAGACGAAGCTCCGAGAAAACCTATAACTCCGGAGGAGCTCGAAACCATCAGAGCTAAAATACTGAATTCATCCAACCTTGATCACCAACAAACAAGGATGGCTGAAAGTCTCCTACAAGAGTACACTGATATCTTCGCATCGCAAAAGGGGCAATATGGTAGGACACAGTTGGTGCAGCATCGCATCAACACAGGAGATGCAAGACCGATTCGTCAACCTGCAAGACGTCTTCCACTGGCCAAACAAGGTGAGGTAGAGGAAATGATAACAGCAATGAAAAAGGACGGTCTTATCGAAAATTCCAAAAGTCCTTGGGCGTCACCAGTGGTGCTAGTGAAAAAGAAAGACGGAAGCACTCGTTTTTGTGTGGACTACCGAAGGCTGAATGATGTAACTAAGAAGGACAGCTATCCCCTGCCCAGAATCAGTGATACCCTGGATGCCATGGAGGGAGCGCAGTGGTTCTCGACGCTGGACTTGAAGAGCGGATATTGGCAAGTTGACATCCACCCTGATGATCGGGAAAAGACGGCGTTTTCTACAGGTAATGGGCTCTGGCAGTTTAAAGTTATGCCGTTTGGGTTATGTAACGCTCCGGCAACATTCGAGCGTTTGATGGAGTGCGTTCTTCAAGGACTGACGTGGAAAGCTTGCCTAGTCTACTTGGACGATGTCATTGTTTACGGGAAAACATTTGACCAACATTGTAAGAACCTTAAAGCCGTGTTTCAGAGACTTCGAGAGGCTAACCTTAAACTGAATCCAGAAAAATGTGCACTTTTCAAAACCGAAGTCAAGTATTTGGGACACATCATCTCATCCCAAGGAGTAAAGACTGATCCTGAAAAAGTTGACTCCGTCAAAAATTGGCCAACACCACAGGACAAACATCAACTCCGAAGCTTTCTGGGACTTGCCACATATTACCGACGTTTCGTTAAGAACTTCGCTGGAGTTGCAAAGAGTTTGCATCAGCTCACCGAAAAGGGGAAGCAGTTTAAATGGTCAGGTGAGTGTGAGAAATCTTTCCAGGAACTCAAATACCGCCTCTGTAACGCTCCAGTGCTGGCACATCCAACACCTGGCAAAACATTCATCGTCGACGCAGATGCAAGCAACGTTGGAATCGGGGCGGTACTATCCCAAGTGCATGATGGCGAAGAGAAAGTGGTGGCATACTACAGCAAGGTCCTATCGAAACCCGAAAGGAACTACTGCGTGACCAGAAGGGAACTGCTAGCTCTTATCTTGGCAACAAAGCACTTCCATAAGTACATCTATGGACAGAAATTCCTTCTGCGGACAGACCACGGTGCTCTGAGCTGGCTGTTGAACTTCAAAAATCCAGAAGGTCAAGTCGCAAGGTGGATAGAAAGATTGCAGACCTATGACTACCAGATCCAACACCGCAGAGGAAAGCTGCACTCAAACGCCGATGCATTATCACGAAGACCTTGCAAAGTGGATTGCAAGCATTGCAAGCGGCAAGAAGACAAAGAAATCATTACCGCTCAGCGACTAAGAGCTGACCCCATAAGCGGATGGAGCAATGAGGAAGTGAGAACTGCTCAACAGGAAGATCCAGATATCGAACCCATTCTCGCATGGAAAGAAAATGAAGAGAAACCAGAATGGGGAGACATTTCTGACAGGAGTCCAGTTCTCAAAGCCTATTGGGCACAGTGGGACTCACTATATGTGCAAGAAGGTGTCCTCAGGCGAAGATGGGAATCCGCTGACGGTAAGTCATATGTGATGCAGCTGATCGTACCACAATCGAAAGTCAGTGAAGTTCTTCAGGAGATGCACGACGGACCTTCTGGAGGCCACCTGGGGGTAAACAAAACACTGGAGAAGGTGCGACATCGGTTCTACTGGTTACATGCTAGAGATGACGTGGAGAAGTGGTGCCGAACATGTGACAAGTGTGCTGCAACCAAAGGACCTGGTAGGAAGATTCAAGGTAAGATGCATCAGTACAACGTTGGATCGCCTTTTGAGAGGATTGCAGTAGATGTGGCTGGGCCTTTTCCAGAGACCAACGCTGGAAACAAATACATTCTGGTTGTAATGGACTATTTTAGCAAGTGGCCTGAGGCGTATGCCATCCCAAATCAAGAAGCCAAAACGGTGGTCGACCAGATTGTGTTTAACTGGGTTAGTAGGTTTGGCGTGCCTATGGAACTCCATTCCGACCAAGGGAGGAACTTTGAGTCAAACATCTTCCAAGGAGTGTGCGGACTACTTGGCATTAAGAAGACGAGAACCACACCACTTCATCCACAATCTGATGGGATGGTTGAAAGATTCAACCGGACCTTGAAAGAACACCTCACCAAGGTCGTAGGCGACTACCAAAGAGACTGGGATAGGCACGTACCACTATTCCTGATGGCCTATAGAAGTGCAGTACATAGCTCGACAGGACAAACACCATCTGACATCCTGTTCGGGAAAACCATGCGGCTGCCCAGCGAACTTAAATTTGGATGCCCCACAGAGGAGCCAGAGGACACAAACGAGTATGTGGACGACCTCAAGGAGAGACTCGCTGACATCCATAAAAGAACAAGGGAACGGATGAAAGCCTACAGCGACCGGATGAAGACACGGTACGACACAAAAGCGACAATGTCAGGATTCCAAGCAGGAGATCGTGTGTGGCTTTATAATCCTCATCGTCAAAAGGGATTGTCACCGAAACTTCAGCAAAACTGGGAAGGTCCTTATACTGTAGTCACGAGGATTAACGACGTGGTTTACCGCATCCAAAGAGGACTAAGAGGCAAGTTAAAAGTAGTTCATTGTGACAGGCTGCATCGATATAGTGGCGAGGCTGCAGATGGAATTATTCGGGACGAACAATCTTAAGGAGGGGGCAGTGTAACGTGAACCCAACATTTTATACCAATTTCATAATCGAAAAACGTTCAACCGAAAACACAACTGGCAACACTTTAATGGAATGGTATAAATGACAGGCGTTGCTTGTGAGCCAGTGTGTGTGAGTGTATAGAGAGACAGACAGACAGAGAGTAGACAGCAAATGTGGAGACAATGTAGAAGTTACTGGAGAGTTCTAGATGGCATGTCATTCGATATAAATAGCCCGCCCGAGGCAACCAGAGGGCAGTTTTGTTTATAGAGTGATAAAGTTAAGAGTAACTACAAGTGATAGTCCAAAAGTCGAGTTGAGTTCAATAAAGTGTATATCGAAAGTAGATACTGAATAAAGTGGTAGAATTAAATAAAAAGTAGAGTTTTATTTTTGCGAACTAAGCGCACGTTACAGTATAATAGCAGACTAACTGTGTGAACACAATGGGAGCCGCAGACGCAATACGCAGCCGGTGCTGAAAGAGCTGTCAAACTGTGTCGTACGTGTTTTTTAAAAACTGCACACAATGCAGCTGGACGTCGTACGTGTTTTTTGACATAAGGTCTGTATTGATGTCAGCTGACTGCATGAAATCTAATTTTCGAGTATATCAAATTTGAGTGTATGAAAATAAAATAAAAGCTAGAATGGAAAAAGAAAATGAAGAGATGGATTTTTTGATGGGTGTAATCCAGATTTGTTATCTGGCTTTACAATATTTCAGAGAAAAAAAGCGAAGATGGTGGGTACGACCATTGTACTAAAACAGAAAAACCGAAGGATATTATGAAACTAACTTCCAATTTATGAAGGAAATTCAATTCCTCAGATATGTTTTTCCACTCCTTTGCTTTCATTTTAACATTTTTATAATTTCTGTTACACAAATTCCATAACATCTCTCGGCTTCGCACTGCTTCAATAATTTTTTCCGACTCGTCCATCTTCTACCGCCTTTAAAACCAAAACAACTTTATTGAGTACGCACGTAAAAGTTAAAAGTTAGCCAACTCTTCCGGCTGCGGCTTGCGGCGCGTAGTGCGTTGCGTATGCATTGTGTTCACATCAATGGATTTGCTACTTTTAAATATTTTGACAGTTCTTGCGGCTCCGGCTCCGATGCGTATGCGTATGCATTGTGTTCACGCAGTAAGACCCTTTTATTGTGTTGTAAATGGGGGCGTTCGAGAATCGTATCCGGATAGCTTGTTGTTGTTGTTTACGTGGGTGATGTTCATACTGGTCGATTTGTTGAAGCAACAAATCGACCAAAATGTTCACATTGTTCAACGAATCGACCGCAAGCCAATACCAACAAATTGGTTTAACAGAGAAGGAGAACAAGAAAACAATCGCATTTATTCGCACGAAGCTTCAACAAATCGACCAATGTGAACTTCGTCGTGGTAAACTTTTAGCAGAGTCACACACCCATTTCAACTAAAAAGCTATCTATAGGTATACGAGTATTTTTGGTATACCTTTCTATTCAAGTGATCAGCTGATTGAAAATTTATTTTTATTTATTTTCATGTTGATTTTTTGATTTCGTGTGCATTTATTTCAGCATAAGAGTCTTTTAAAACGCATCGGAAATCGAAAAAAATAAGTTATAATCGTCTAGCAATGATATTTTGAATGTTTTTCTATTTTCAAAAGTCGAATTTTAATATTTCACAGCTGTTGTCTGCAGCAATCTGGAAAGATATCTGTACGTTCAAAAAGGTATCCAAGATACGGGTATCCGATAGGTTCTCGAACGCGCCCAATGGCTTACCATATCTTGATCGTGTAGCCCCGGAGTATAAGGTTTTTGTTTGTGCTATCCGGAAATCAAATAAAAAACATTTATATAAATCCAATTGGTAAATTGTTAGTTGTTTACGTCACATTTGAAACACGGAAAGGAATTTGAAAGATTATGTATATGAGTCGATGGCCTGCCATTATTGTTGATCGTGTAGCCGCAGGGCTTAAGCTCTATCGGATCAAATCTTTTTTTGTAGACTTTTTACGTTCTACTTCAATAAATTGAAAACACATTTACTACATCCCAATTAAGACAAAAATGAATATAATTTGAGTACAAAGTACATATTCATTTTATTTATTTAGGGTGGTATTCACCAAGAAATCTTAAACTAAAGGGTGGTATTCACCAAGAAATCTTAAACTAAGTGCCTCATAAACCTATTCACCGACCACTATTAGTGCAGATTTATGAGCGCTCATAACACTTAAGAGTGGTCGCTACCACTCTTAAGTTATGAGCGGTTGTTGTTTTAAATAACTTCGAAAATTCGAAATTTACTGACAGCGTCATTTGTGGTTGATACTCAAAAATGATAAATAACTGTTGAAAAAAATAAGAAATTCGAATTATGGTTTGCAATACAGAGAATGAATTAATTTTACGCTCTACCATTTCCTAAATTTCCGATAATTTTTTCTGTTTTTGACTGATTTTGACAATTGACACTGAAATTTTCGAAGTAGTTCGAAAAGTTTGCGTTCAGAGACTCAAAAACCTTATTTTTCGAATATTCGAATTAGCTTAGACCAGACCCTATTATTGCTTGGTGAATAGCACATCCGAATTTAAAACTAAGAGCCTCTTAGCTTTAAGAGCGCTCTTAAGATTGTTTGGTGAATACCACCCTTAGGGTGCACCAAGCAATAATAGGGTCTATTCTAAGCTAATTCGAATATTCGAAAAATAAGGTTTTTGAGTCTCTGAACGCAAACTTTTCGAACTACTTCGAAAATTTCAGTGTCAATTGTCAAAATCAGTCAAAAACAGAAAAAATTATCGGAAATTTAAGAAATGGTAGAGCGTAAAATTAATTCATTCTCTGTATTGCAAACCATAATTCGAATTTCTTATTATTTTCAACAGTTATTTATGATTTTTGAATAACAACCACAAATGACGCTGTCAGTAAATTTCGAATTTTCGAAGCTATTTAAAACAACAACCGCTCATAACTTAAGAGTGGTAGCGACCACTCTTAAGTGTTATGAGCGCTCATAAATCTGCACTAAGAGTGGTCGGTGAATAGGTTTATGAGGCACTTAGTTTAAGATTTCTTGGTGAATACCACCCTAAGTGTATCGCAAATGGCTTGCCATATCTTGATCGTGTAGCCCCGGGGTTAATCTCAAAGTTATAAATAAACCACTGAATGACAACGCAACACTCAAAATCAAATGACATTTGTGCGCTAAAACAAGCTTAAAATATGTGTATAAATGTTTAAGCTATTTAGACCTTATTCACTGACGAAAAATGATTATAAATACGATTTTTGTTTTAATAAATGATTAAGCTTGTTCTAAAGCTTCGCGGAGTTTAAAATGCAATTATTAATACTACTGATTATGTTAAAGATAAAAAAAGATAAGATACGATTTTTATTTCCATTTACATAATATCCATTATAAAATAAAAATCTTTAAGGCATGGCTTTTTGCTGTCTGCCTGATTGACAGCTTATTATATGTACATACTTTTTAAATCTTAATACGGCTGATTATGTTTTCCCACCACTTTGTTATTTCGTTTTTGTGTTTCGTATAAAATTTACATATGCTGGCACATGCCTACAACACAAAATTTGGCAGTTGCTCTGCTTTCTTGTCGCTGTCATATTTCTGCTTTCTACTTTGAATTTAAAGCAAGTGTGAACACAGTGTAAGGCATGAATAGGTTGCCAAATGCTTCTTGGTTTCACCAGCAGAGAACGCCTCAAGTGCACAGTTTGAGGACCATTATAAAAACTTCTCCAATCTTTTATTTGAATTTTAAAATATGACATTTCATTTTCAAATCAAAACAAAGCTCTCAGAATCTGAACAGTAAAACAAAACTTCTTCACTAAAAATGTCTCTCGTCGATTTGTTTTCCTATAAAAATTGTGCAGGGTCAGATTTTAAAGGTATTTCATTCATAAGCAATGTTGCTTCTTTATAATTATTAATAAAATACCTTCAGAATTGCTGCTAAAATACGCTAAAGACGCTTACTTGAAAGGGGACTCTGAAATGTCGATATTTTATCAAATTAAATCGCTTTGTATAGGATTTGAATCTCATTACAGCGAAACAGGTAAGAAATTTGATTCGATTTACTTCATTTGTTAAAATATCGAAACCTAATCCAGCAGAAAAAAAGTATTCAACAATCGCGGAAGTTACTGAAAAACTAAGCCAGTCTTTCAAAGAGTGAGTCTATTGTTTATAATTTGTAGTCGCTTTATGAAACTCTTTATTATTACAGCAGTCCACTATTGAAATATGCTGTTGAGTATCTTAAGAACAAAGGACTTCCAAATAGTCAAAGTTGCGTCAATGATTCGATAGATTGCATGGAACAAATCTACGAAGTTTGTGCGTCGCTACCTCAAGGTAAGCAATAAAAATTAAACTTTGTAACAATAAGCCCAACCGTATTTTTTTTTTTTTTTTTTTGCTTTCTAGAATGGACAGTCATCCAGTTGTGCAAAGAACAACGTGACGATACAACCTACTCAACATTTCAGGAGATTATTGCTGCCGATGCAGCCATTTACCTCTCGATTTTAAAACACCCACGCAGCAAGGAATTCCCTAAACCAATTTGTTTTCGAATAAACACCGCCAACCAAGGTAGTCACTTATTTGTTCAAATGCTTTAAAATATTTAAAATTATTTTAATTGTAGAACAGCTCTTTAAAAAGTTCTCTGTTTTAACCAGTTCGTTTATGGAATTCTCTACTTTTCCGACTGGCCCGGTAACTAAACAAGAACTGCAGAATTACTGGACAGGGATGGGTATTCTTGAATGTCGTGTAGCAGTAAGATAATTTCTTTTACTTGTGTTGAAAAAAGAAACTAATTTAATTTAATATTTCAGGACGCAGTTGCTGAACTTAGAACGTTCATGGGGCCCTGGGTCAGTCTGCTGTGTGGAAATGTAAAAAAACCTTTCAAAGAAAACCAGCTGAATATTTTCAAAGCAGTCGATGCATTCTGCGACTTGAACAAGTGCGACTTTTTTCATTCGTTTTAAATATTCTATACAATTCGTACATGTCCTTCACTAGCATTGAATGGCAGCAGAGAGTTCTCCTTAGTTTATTAGCCCAACAGCGCCACCTCCTTACAGAAGAACACATAAAACAGGCGAGCTTAGCTCTGGCGCATGAAGAAGACGGCGGAGAAGAGAATCAAACCACATTCCAAGTAATTTATGAATTTCTCACGGAACTGCCACCGGAAAAGGAAATTGCATTTGGTCCTTGCATACTCTTACTCGACGAAGCAAGTCTTCCCTCGCTGTACAAATTGTATTATAATTTTAACCTTTTTTTTTTTTTTCAATTTCAGCGTATTGATCACTTTTATTGGGAAGTCTTGAATCCCTGGCAGGAGCTCTGTCGAATAAGCTCATTTCATATTCTTGTTCGTCTGTTTGAGCATTATAAATCAAGAATCAAAAACGGATACCTCATGGTAAATGTCAAGAAGGGACGCAGTGTCGTTAATCCAGGTGCAACTATTGAATTATTTAATTTGTCTTTTTTATGCATTTGAATTCTGTTTCCTATTAAGATTGCAATTTGCCGAACATGGAGGAGAGGATGAGGAGTTTCTTCGATTACTGGTTGCCCGAATGGGAGTGCACCTATAACGCTGTTCTGAAGTTGGAGGATTACATGAAATTGTTTGATGAAGCTGATTGTTATGTGTGAGTTTTTAGTAGCTGCTTGTTACATAGAAACGTAAATTATTTTGAAACAAATATGTTTTGGAAAATGAAGGGAGTTTGATGCATGAGTATAGACATGGGACAGCCACAGACTCAAATCTTAAATAATGTTCTTACTTTTATAAAGGGTTTCCCAGTAGGTATGATATGATTTTGCAGTGGCGTTTGGGCCAGTTGTAGTACGTCATTATCTCTTATTTGTTTTTATTGCATTGTTTTCATTATTTCACCGTAAACGTCGTGAACTTTCTTATTTTGCCTTGGAACAACTTGAAATCGATAACGATTTTTTAAAGAAAATCATCCTTTTCGAAGAGGCTTACTTTTATTTGACTAGTGCGTTAAATAAACAAAACTGGCGATGATAGTCCACAAAATATTCATGAAAAACCATTGCATTCACCTTAATTGACAGTTTGGTGTATTTCTTGGGCTGTTGAAATCATCGGTCCGTACTTCTTTCAAACTGAAGCTGGTAAGACCATTACTGTCAATGGAGAGCGGTATAGATAGATGATAACCAACTTTTTATGACCGAAATTGGAAGAAGTTAATCTTGACAACATTTGCTTTCATCAAAACGGTGCTACGTGCTACAGAGCAAATGCAACAGTTGAATTTTTGAAAGAAAATTTTAGAGATTCGATTATTTCAAGAAATTGTGATATTGAATGGCCTCCAAGAATTTGTGGTTTAACGCCATTAGACTATTTCTTGTAGCGTTATTTGAAGTCATTGGTCTTTCAAAATAAACCAGATTCTCTTTAAGCTTTACAAGTCAATAATGAACGTGTCATTCATGCTAAACGACTTGATTTAATGGAAAAAGTGCTCGAAAATTGGGTTCATCGAATTTGTTGCTGCAGAAGAAGTCGGGCGGCGATTGGAATGACGTTTTATTTAAAACCTAATTGTATTGATTGAACTGCTCATTAAATAAAAATATTTGAATTTCCTTTACATAAGTGTCTTTTTTTCAAAAAAGAAATCATATCACTCTCATTGGAAAACCCTTTATTAAGATTCTTTCGTCAATTGCCAGTCGTTGAAATTTGCTTGATATATTTATTACTCAAATATTTTTTGATTAAATACACAAAATAAATAAGGTGATGCAACAGAGCGGCCGGGGCCTGGACCATTCCTCACAACCATGCCTTGTGAGCGAAATAAAAGGAACTTACAGTTTTCTGCCGATTTCGGACGGCTAACCGTAAAAACTATTTGTCTTAGAACTTGTTAATTTTTCGCAAAAGGTGATACCCGTGAAAAACATTTTTTGTTTTTCTATTGGGATTGGAACTTCGAACCCTTCGTGTAATAAGCAGACACTCTTACCATAACGCCAAGAAAGCGTAGGTGAGCCTTTCTATTTTGGATTATTCCCGTGTCTGTTTCATTCGTTAGTAGCGGAAATGTTTCAATCTGAGTATCTTCTGCTGTGTTGGCAGTCATTTATTCCAATCCAAATTTTTAATATTACAAAGTTTTATTTAAAAAAAAATTGTGCTTTAGCGATTTACACCTTACACACGACAAGAATGAAACTTCACTTTAAGGGGTAACACCACTGTAACAGCCTAAAAAACGTGTTTTTTGTCTTTTTTTTTCGAAGGAAAGATAATAAGTTATAATATTGGAGGAAGTTATTTAGTGTATTTTTATATAACAAATTGAAAATTATTATAATTTTTTTTTTGCAAAAATAACGGCAAAGCACAATTTTCGCGAGGTACTTAGAATCTGAGGCGATCTGCGGCACGCAGTGTAGCCTGCCGTAAATTCGGAACTATACATATAAAAAACGCTTATTGTACATGCTTATACGTAGCTAGAGAAATATGTAGGGGATTTTAAAAAAATATTGATTTCTGTGTGATTGGCGAGTAATTGAACCATTTGTTAATAAATAATGATTAAATTAACTTTTCAAAAATCCCCTACGATGGGCGTTTACTATTCGGGAAGGCTCTGACTAGTGTCAATTTGGCGGCACCCAGATGTTGCAACGTTCACGTCAACTGTGGTTACTATACCTCAACGCGGTATCCACTGGGCAGTGGGATGCTTGGTCCAGAGCTGACCTCTTAAATTAGTAAGTGCAAGTGTTGACAAAGGAATGCAGAACAAAAGAATTGTTATCAACACTATAATGCTCTGCGAGTAATGACTGACTACCCGAATTTCAGTGGTCTACCAGAGCTTTTGCGTAAATATCCCAGTGGATGAATTCAAATGACAGAATCAACGGTGGATTCCAGCAGTCAAAAAAGCAGAAACCCCTGAAGGAGCTACTCCAACATATTTGCCTTAAAGGTCTTTTAGAGTCTTTCAATACTAGGACAGAGTATTGAAGTAGAGATGGTGGCGGTAGAGTTCCTGGTGAGCCAACGGCAGCACCCACACCCCTGCACCAGGGTACTGACACCGGATATTTCAGCGCTTTATGTCCGAAGGGATCCAAAAGGACCTGGCCCTCCAGGTTGGGGGTTGTGCGTGGGGTAAACTACCCAACCAAGTAAAAAAAATCTGGTTCCGAAACAACCAACAGCCTCGGATAGCGATAATGATTTCAAAGTTGACGACCCAAGCAAACGTAAAAAGGACAATGACCTCCGGATCTGCACGTGGAACGTAGGATCCCTTAACGGATTACGTTCAGCTGGAGAATTAGCGGACGGCCTGGACTGATGCAAAGCAGACATAACCGCCATGCAAAAATTGCGATGGATTGGACCGGGCATAAAGAAGATGAAAACCTGTGACATCTACTACGGCGACTGCTACAGACAACAGAAACAGCGCTTATTTGGGTACGTATTTGCCGTCAGAGGAAGACTCAGGGATAAGGTGATTACCCAAAATCCAGTTAATGAGCGTATAATGACCATCCGCATCAGGGTTAAATTTGCCAACATTAGCCTAAAATGCGCCCACGCCCCCAAAGACGACAATTCCAATGATTGTTTCTACGAGCTCCTCGAAGAAACATACACGATTTGAAAATCGTTCTTGGCGATTTTAACGCAAAACTGGGGAAGGAGGAAATCTTTGGAAATACAATCGGTAAGCATAGCCTCCATGACAAAACCTCTGAAAACGGACTGAAGCTAATCGATTTTGCTGCAGGGCTTAATCTTGTTGTAAGTAGTACACGCTTCCCGCATCTCAAAATTCATAAGGGTACATGGCGATCAGATCAATCAACCGTCAACCAAATTGACCATGTTGCGATCGACGCAAGGCACTCTTCCAGTGTGTTAGATGTCGGAACTTTCCGAGGGGCCAACTTTGACTTTGACGGACCATTACCTTGTTGTAGCCAAGGTACGAATGAGGATATCTTGTTCACGACTAGCACGAACTAACGCTGTGAAGAGATATGACGTCGGAAAGCTACAATCGCAAGAGATTGTCAATGCCTTTTCCAATCGAGTGTCCCTTCAATTATCCTTAAATCCTATGCCGCCAGCATTAAGCATTGAAGATCAGTGACAGCAATGCCAAGAAGCCATCAGAACCGCTGGGTTTCACTCGGCCACCAAAACGAAACCCATGGTTCGATGAAGAATGCAGGCAGGCAAATGCAGCCAAACAAAAAGCACGGCAAATGCTGATGCAAAAACGAACAAGGGCTGCTTACGATCAGTATAACGAGATTTACAAGGAGAAAAGAAGGGAAGAACACCGACTTCTCAAAAAGAAAAAGAAGCAGCATGAGAAGCGCTCGTTTGAGGAAATAGAGAGGTGCCATGACATGAGAGATTCGGAAGTTTTACCAAAAGGTAAAAAGATCTTGCCAGGGTGGCAAACCCCGAACTCAAGCCTGTAAAGACCAGCAGGGAAACATAGTAATAGAGCCACAGTCGCTACTGAGGATCTGGAAAGATCACTTCTGCAGACTGCTTAATGGCGATGAGGACACAAATTCCGCTGTCAGTCAGATTGCCGCATTCAGTTTGGACGATGATCAAGAATGCCGTCCTCGCGACCTAGAATAAGTTAAGCTTGCCATATGAAAACGTAAATCAACAAAGATTGCAGGTTTCAGATGGCCTTGATGCCGAACTTTTCAAGGCAGCTGGAGACCAGTTGGAAAGGAGCATGCACCAGCTGATTTCCATGATATGGTCGGAAGAAAGCATGTCCCACAATACGGCAGATCTTGGAAAAAACCCGAGAATGAATATCGATATTCACCATCTCTTTATCGATTTCAAGGCCGCGCATGACAGTATTTACAGAGACGAGCTGTACAGAGCCATGTCTAGTTCCGGCATCCCTGCAAAACTCGTACGACTATGACTTTGATGACTTTGGAGAATTCACGCCGTCCCGTCAAGGTCGGTAAACAACTCACCAAGACCATTGATGCCGAAAAAGGTTTTAGGCAAGGCGACAAACTCTCATGCGATTCCTTCAACATCAGACTTGAAAAGATTGTACAAAACTCAAACGTCAACACTAGAGGAACAATCTTTCAAAAGTCTGTACAATTACTCGCCTAGGCAGACGATATTGACGAAATGGGAAGAAAAAGCGTCATAGGCGCTTTTTCGAGTATTGAAACAGAAGGGCCAAAAATGGGTTTGATGGTTAATGAGGGTAAAACGAAGTATATGTTGTCTTCAAACAAGGATACAGAACATCAACGAATTGGACAAAACGTCACAATAGACAGACATAACTTCGAGGGAGCACAGGACTTCGTCTACCTAGGATCCGCTGTAGACACGGACAACAACATCAGTGCGGAGATTAAACTGAGAATAACTCTTGCCAACAGTTGTCAATTGAGAAACAAAACCCTCTCTAGAAAAACCAAGTAAACCCTGTATAAGACCTTGATCATCCCAGTCCTGCTTTACGGCGCGGAAGCATGGACCTTATCGAAAGTGGATTAGGAAAAATTCTCCGAATGATCTTTGGTCCCGTATGCGAAGACAATTTGTGGAGAAGAAGATACAACAACGAGCTGTATGAGCTGTATCGAGGCTACGATGGTTGGGCCATGTAGAGCGGATGGACCCAGACGCTCCAGCTCGATGGTTTAAAGCACATTTCAGGGAAAAGGGGAAGACCTCGTCTTAGGTGGCGCAATCAAGTGGATTAAGACCTCAACCGACTTAGAGTGCAAAACTGGAGAGAGCTTGCCCGAAATCGAAGAAGTTACAGAAGGATGTTGGTTGAAGCCCAGGTTCACCCCGAACTGTAATGCCGATTTAAGTAAGTAAGTATTTATCTTCAAAATCTTATTTTCAAGATACATATATGTTAGAAATCAATTATACTACGAAAGAGTTGGTTTGTTGGTAGTCGAATCATCTACCGAAAAGAGTGGCCCAATGTAAGAGAGAGTGTCGCACTCTTTCTTTCTCCACCTGGCGTACGTGATCAAAAGAAGGGCGAATATCAATAGAATTCGGATCTGTGTGTACTGAGGGAAGGGCAGAAACCTTTCAGCAGTCGTCGCGAAAGCTGCGCCACAGAATCGAGAATCTGATTAAATCGAGTAGTATCTTTTAATATCGTTTAGTATATCTTTGATTTCTTTTAGTATCTTTCATCAGAAGTGGGATAGATCCCTATTCCCTGATAATTTAAGAATTTAAGTGCAAAAGCATTAAAAGTGTGTGAAGAAAAAAAAAAAAAAAAAAAAAAGGGGAATAGCTTGTGTGGTTCGAAGTGCGAGGCCGGTTAATTAACTTAGCAAAATAGGAAAACAAATTGCAGTGTTTTGGTGGCCGTGTTGTATTGTCGTGTTACAAAAGCATCGCAAATTTCAAAACGCAAAATTGCTCCGCTTTAAATATTCGTTCGGTGCTGTACATAATACGTTTTACTCGTTTTCCATCGGTTCATATAGCGGTACTTTTGCCTACACACAGCCTTAATAAGAAACGTAGTAAATAAACTCATGTAGAGTGCAAAGAAACAGACAGTTCGCCGCGACCTGCTGCATTTGTGTTTGCCGTGTCGAAAGAAAAGAAGTAAACCAATACTCATACATAAAGAAAAAAAAAAAGAGAGGTGCAAAGAAACGAAAAACTCGCCGCGATCTGACTATATGTATTTGTGTTTGCAGTTTGAAAACAGAGAAGTCGACTGCACAACATCTGAACAGAATAAATAAGAGAAAGAAAGTGAAGTTTTGTTTTTGCTGCTCGTTGCCTAAGAAAAAATTTTTTGCTTTGGAAGACAATTTCGTTGTTGTTTGACGCTGGTGAGTCCGTTCCAATTATATTTCAATATTCAATATATAAAAAGAAAAAAAAAGAAGGGGGGAATTTTATTTTGCAAAATGACTAAAAGAAAGACAGTTAAAGATGTTCTTCAGGTTAAGGAACCTGAAAAATTAGTTAAGGAACCTGAACAATTGGTTATCACAGTAGATGCTATCAATAGAATTCTCAAAGCTACTCAACGCCAAGAGAGAAATGAATTTGTGGGTTTTCCGTGTTTTGACCCAGATCATTCTAGGGATGTAAATGTAAACAAATGGTGTCAGGACGTCCAAGAGAGAGCAAGTAGGGACAAATTGTCAGACTACGACATCATCCCTAGAGTTAAGACAGCCTTGTTAGGAAGGGGTAAAATTTGGTACGAAAAGCACGGTTATCAACTGTATACCTGGGTTGATTTGTCATCAGCATTGAAAAATACCTTTTCAAGTTCGTCCAACATAATTGAGTTGTTGAGAAGTGTAGCTAACATGGAAAGCGAGAGTTTCCCTTCTTACGCAGATTTTGTTATGGAAAAGGTGGCGCAGGTCAATAGACTATCATTCGACTTCTCAGAAGAGACAATGGTTAGGATTATTATCGGGTGTATTTCTGATATTAGCCTACGTAATTCCCTTACTTTTGTAATGCCTAAATCAGTTCAGGACCTTGCTGAACACCTGTCATCGATTCGTGAAAAACCACGAAGGAAATTTAAAGAATTACAACTTTCGCGTAGGACAGAAGTAAATCCCGTTCCTAATAAACATCCCCGGCTGGAGGATAAGCGATGTTTTGGTTGTGGCATGACTGGTCATTTGAAGTCAAAATGTCCAAAACTGCCTGTTCCTGTTGCGATTCCTTCTTCATCTCATGTGAGAAAACCTGTTTTAAAGAAAACAACAGAAAACTGTTCCTTTTGCAAAAAGATAGTACATACAGAAGAATTTTGCTGGGCAAAAAGAAGAACAACAGATCACAAGAACGTAGGTATCTTTGGCAACGGGGAAATACCAAAAAACACTTTAACAGTTAGTATCGCAGGTAATAACTATCGTTGTCTCTTAGACACTGGATCGGACTGCTCACTAATCCGAGCAGATGTTGTTTGTAGATTGCCTTTTGAGAAAGTCAGAGAACCCATAGCCGTAAGGGGTATTGCAAGGGACTCAATATTGCTTGACTACAAAATCAACGTCAAAGCTTGTTTCGAGGTGATTGAGGTCGAGTTAGCTCTTTATATAATCGACTCCATATATCTTCAGTGGGAGGTATTAATTGGGCGAGATATTCTGAAAGATCCTTCACTGGAGATTTCAATAAACAGAAATGAAACGAAACTGCAGAGAAAGGTGACAAATTGTCTTATAGCAAATACTGCTGATGCTATTGAGCAAGAAATACCCAGTGTAGATCAATGCAAGCTGAAATTGTTGCTCGGCAATTTTTCGAAATACGTTATAAGCGGAATGCCAAGGGAAGAGGTCAAGACAGGTGCCTTAGAAATCCGCCTCTCGAAAGATGCTGTCGTAAATTACCGACCATATCGTCTGGCATTGTCGGAACGTAACATCGTAAAAGAAATTGTTGCCGAGTTAAAGGAAAAAGGTATTGTTCGTGACAGCAATTCACCGTTCGCAAGCCCAATAATTTTAGTTTAAAAAAAAGTGGTCAGTACAGACTTTGTGTTGACTACAGAGCTTTAAATCGGATAACAGTTAAGGATCGATACCCTTTACCCCGTATCGATAATCAGCTCGACCAGTTAGCGGGAAACAAATTTTTTACATCATTAGACATGGCTTCCGGTTTTCACCAAATCCCAATTGCAACCGATTCCATCGAAAAAACAGCTTTCGTGACCCCTGATGTCCAATTTGAGTATCTAAGGATGCCATTTGGGTTGGCTAATGCTCCCGCTGTTTTTCAACGTGCCATAAATAATGCATTAGGAGAATTAAGGGACACGGTAGCGTTGGTGTATTTGGACGATGTACTGATCCCTTCGAAAACGGTTGCAGAAGGTATGAAACGCTTGGAGTTGGTGCTCAGGACACTGACGATAAACGGGTTTTCTTTGAATATGGAAAAATGTAAATTTTTACAAACACATTTGGAGTATCTGGGTCGTGAAATTTCCAGTGATGGTATTAGACCGGGAAAAGCTAAAATCGATTCCCTTTTAAATTCTTCTAGTCCAACTAATGTAAAAGAAGTCAGACAGTTCATGGTGTTGGTGAACTACTTCAGGAAGTTCGTACCAGAATTAGCAGCAAAGTCGAGGTGTATAACTGCATTGACTAAGCTAAATGTAAAATTTGAATGGACATCTGAATGCGAAGAAGCGAGAAACTACATTATAAACCAGCTGACCAAAAGACCATTACTCGTGATTTTCAACCCAGATCTTTTGACTGAATTACATACGGATGCAAGCGCGATTGGGTATGGTGCTATCCTTTTTCAACGAATAAATGGTACTCTACACGTAGTTGCGTATTACAGCCAAGCCACCAAACCATACGAGGCCAAGTATCATAGCTACGAGTTGGAAACACTTGCAGTATTAAACGCAATCAAACAGTTTCGTACATATCTGCTGGGTATACGCTTTACACTCGTCACCGATTGTAATGCCTTGAAAGCGACAAAGGATAAAAAGGACTTGGTACCTCGAGTTGCCAGATGGTGGATATATTTACAGGATTTTGATTTTCAGGTCATATATAGAAAAGGGACCTGCATGCAGCATGTGGATTATTTAAGCCGAAATCCACCCACGAAGAATTGTTTCCTGCTTAGTAGTCTGGCTGGCAACTGGTTGGAAATTGGGCAATCACTGGATCCCGAAGTTACTGATATCACCGATAAGCTGAATGATAAGGATGAACAAACAGTAGCAGATTACAAGATTAAAAATAATTTATTGTACCGTAAAACAAAAGAGGGAGAGAAAATGTTTGTTCCCCGGGCTTGTCGATTGGCCTTAATGAGAAGATACCACGAAGATAACTGTCATATTGGGTGGGACAAAACGCTATCAAAAATGCGCACTCTCTTCTGGATGCCTAAGATGTCAAAGAATGTTAAAAAGTTTGTTCAAGCATGTCTGATCTGTTTAGTCGCAAAAAGACCATCGGGAAGAAAACAATGTGAGCTACATCCAATCGAAAAGAAACCAGTTCCCTTCCATACCATCCACGTTGATCCATTTAAAGAAGAAAAATGAGACGAAAGCCGTTATCTCTTGATCATAGTAGATGCGTTTACCAAATTCGTATTGCTGCTGCCCTGTAAAACACTTAAAGCAACTGAGACCGTGACTCACTTAAACAACTTTATTACGCTTTTCGGAACACCATACAGGATTATTAGTGATAAAGGGACGAATTTCACCAGTCAGGAATTTAAAAATATCTGCAACTCGTACGGAATAGAACATCATACTATCGCACCTGGAGCTAGCCGAGCCAATGGTCAGGTGGAAAAATATGTGGATACCGTAGCCAACCTGATGAGAACGAATTTAGATCTTAACATGGACTGGACCAGTTTCGTTGGTCGTGTACAGTTAGCTTTGAATACCACTAAAAACAAGACAACTGGATTGTCACCATTAAAGATACTCACGGGTGTTGAAGGCAGAACCCCAGAAATTAGTGCTTTACTGAAACCACTTAACATAGAGCCGCTTTATGAAGATGTCGAACAAGTCCGTGCTCTGGCAGATGAACGTATCAAACAAAACGCGTCTATAATGAAAAGAAGGTTTGACAAGGGAAAATGCACTCCAACTCGGTTGGAGATCGGGTCAAAGGTAGTCTACAAAAGTCCTCAGATTCGAAAATCCAAACTCGAAGTACATTTTCGGGGACCCTATGAAGTTGTGGGGATACTTCAGAACGACCGTTATAAACTCAAGAGGAAAGGAGGTAGAGCTGTCATAGTAGCAGCCAGGGAAGCTATTCGTTTGATTAACGAAGAGGGCGATGTCGCTGAAAACACAGCCGAAGGTTAGTATGTGTGGTACATGTAAAATGAGTTATGATGTTGATTGTTCTACTAAGTTTGTCTAGTGATTCTCATGAACAAGCTCAATATTGCCTCTGAGTTATGATGTTGATTGTTTTACTAAGGTTGTCTAGTGATTCTCATAAACAAGCTCAATATTGCCTCTGAGTTATGATGCTGATTGTTTTACTAAGTTTGTCTAGTGATTCTCATAAACAAGCTCAATATCGCCTCTGAGTTATGATGTTGATTGTTTTACTAAGTTTGTCTAGTGATTCTCATAAACAAGCTCAATATTGCCTCTGAGTTATGATGTTGATTGTTTTACTAAGTTTGTCTAGTGATTCTCATGAACAAGCTCAATATTGCCTCTGAGTTATGATGTTGATTGTTTTACTAAGTTTGTCTAGTGATTCTCATAAACAAGCTCAATATTGCCTCTGAGTTATGATGTTGATTGTTTTACTAAGTTGTCTAGAGATTCTCATAAACAAGCTCAATATTGCCTCTGAGTTATGATGTTGATTGCTTTACGGAGTTTGTCTAGAGATACTAATAAACAAGCTGAAGATCGCCTCTGAGTTATGAAGTCTAAATGTTATTGAATTCAAACTAAGCCTCTGAATCTGCATTTTCTTTTCTAAGAGTATTTGCTGTGTCAAAATTGACCTGGTTTGTATTTACTGTGCTTGCAGGTTCCGAGGATTTGCGGAAGGAATCCCTGATTTGATGATACTAGCTGAGAGTCACCATCTTGTGAACAATTTAAGACTTGAAGATAATTTTATGTTATTTTGGAATCAAACTGACAGTGTTAACTGTTTTTATTATTAACAAATAAAATAATTGTCAATGGATAAGATAATAGTTGATGCTTTCTTTTATTTCATCGAGAGCGATGAATAAGCAGGATAGCCATGTTAGAAATCAATTATACTACGAAAGAGTTGGTTTGTTGGTAGTCGAATCATCTACCGAAAAGAGTGGTCCAATGTAAGAGAGAGTGTCGCACTCTTTCTTTCTCCACCTGGCGTACGTGATCAAAAGAAGGGCGAATATCAATAGAATTCGGATCTGTGTGTACTGGGGGAAGGGCAGAAACCTTTCAGCAGTCGTCGCGAAAGCTGCGCCACAGAATCGAGAATCTGATTAAATCGAGTAGTATCTTTTAATATCGTTTAGTATATCTTTGATTTCTTTTAGTATCTTTCATATATTGTAACAAATTTGAATTAAAAGAATGAACATTGTTGGATTTGCGCTGCGTGCCGTTTTTGAAAAGTCGTGTTTCGAGAAAAGCGAACTTAATGTTTTGAAATGAATTTTTGTACACGTGTTGACACGTACTACACTAACGTAGTATTGATTAGAAATTGCTTCTGCCTTAATATAAATGCTTTATAATGACATCTATTAGTTTATTTTAGAAGATAGAAATCAAAATGTAGGACATCTGATGCAAGTATCGTTTCAGCCAGGCGTCGCGATAGTTTGAGAGACAATATGAAATCTATAGTGTTATCAATTTCAATAGCGGTGCCCGGAAGCCATCTATATTCCTGTAATATTTATCTGTAATTGGCGGCAGAAATATAGAGAAATACATAACAACCAAGTTTAGTAGATGAAGATATACCCACTATCGCACTACACAAGCTCTATGAAGCGTTGCATTACAGAGGATACCGAAAATATAAAATCATGTGTAACGTATTCTATCTCAATCTTTCGCCCACTTATTCTATACATCTATTTACACTCTATTATTATAAAGAAGAAAGATTTTTTGTATTGAATAGGCTCCAAAGCTACTGAACAGATTTGAATGAAATTTCGTGCAGAAATGCTCTATAGTTTTGGAAAGGACAAAGGCTTTATTTCATCCACTTATTCCCTCGGAAACGGAGACAGAAAGGAGAACATGAACGTGGGCGAGAACTTATTGTTTGTATTGAATGGGCTTCAAAATTACTGAGCCGATTTGAATGAAATTTAGAACAGAAATGGTCTTAAACCTGAGAAACGACATAAGCTATATTTGCTCTTCATAATCCCTCTGTAACGGAAAGGGAATCAGAATCGAAAATTTAGAAAATTCTTTACCGATTTTAAAAATTCCTTCAAGGCCACGTTCAATAATTGGAACTAGTTTTTTTTTTAAATTCCTTTACTGTTAATGCTCACTACTCCACTTTACCCGAGGGTGGCCGTCGTGCAATGGTAGAGTGTTTAGAATAAAAGTTCAAATCCCATTCTGGGTGTCTATGGGATTTCTAAAAATGATCTACAATCTAAAAATAGTCAATAGGAGCCAGTTCGTTTCTTTTGAGTTGCATGTTATAATTTCTTTTGTCCAAAGCACTTTCATTAAAGTGGTTCAAAAGTATTTTATATTTCAATCAAGTAAAAGTGTACATCAAAGTACGTACACTACACATAGATAAATATAAATTTTTTTTTGTGGGTTAACGATCGACGTTATGCAGTAGAATTTCGAACATTGGACGAGAATAAGTACTTTCAGTCAGAATAAAAATAAGTTACCATGTTGTATTTGGAAGCAACAGAAATGAGATGAGCCAAGACCTAGGGCATTGCTCTGAACTGCGGAAAGTGGAGGAAACTATATTGCATCTTACTGATATTTTCCATAATTCGGTCTAATATTCTCTATCAGAAGGTCAGTCGTCATCGCAATTTTAAACTACAAATGCAAAAAAAAAAGGGTGAAAAACGTCTTCGTAATAAATGTTTTGCAACATAATTTTATCAATAAATTTTGTAACATAACATTACTACGAGGACGTTTATAATGCTTTCTTTTTTGCATTCTTAGTCCGAAACTGTTACGATGCGCCTTTTGATAGGGGTCAAAATCGCTTACCAAAGTAATTTCTTCTCTTAAAACGCCACGAGCATCGTGATTTTGAAATGAATACAAGTTTGTTTGGTCGTTACAATCCGCAATATTTTTTAATAAGGCTAAATAATTGAAATAAATTATCCCTTAACATATTTTTGTTTCTTATAGGTACTGCGGTCATGGATCTGGGCTCCAGTACATAAATGGTCGAAAGATAAGTAAATTTCAAATGAAATGCATTGTCTTTTTATTTGGTTGTGACTCAGTACGTTTGAGATCTCAAGGCCTTCATAGTGAAATGGTTGGGTCACATTTATTTTATCACGCAGCCTTATGGTAAATGGTGGATAAAAAGTATCGCCAGTTTTTCTATCTTAATTTTTGTGTGCATGTTTTATTTTTTTAGCCCAGCTGTTGTTGGAACGTTACAGCTAGGTTTCGATTTCCAAGTAGATAAAATTGCTACTACTCTTCTAAGCGAATGGATTCGATCAAGCACTGCAGATATAGTACACTGGCATCATATTGACAAGCCAAGTTGGAAAAAAGGAACTGTTAAGCGTAAGTTTCAATAATGTATAGCATTTTTATGCAAATCTTATATATAAATAAAAAAACAGCCGTGCAGTCAAAAAATACAAGGATTCCAGTAGATCATTATGAGGAAAGTCTCGCCAAAGCCGTGTGTAAAATTCATCAAATGACTGAGGAAAAACTCTATAATACCGTTGGTTTTGTATATCGAGGCCTGCCAGTATGGAATTCCAATAATTCCCTCTTACACGAATGTTAAATATTTAAGTATAGGTAGCTGTTTAAAAAGAAATGTTAGAAGTAATTGCTTATATATAAGTAATGCATTTTCTTCCACTGCATTCTTCAACTGCAAAACATGAAGGAGTTTACAGAAGGTAAAAACAACAACCTTTTTATTACTAGCAGTAAGTAAATGCAATCTGAAATTCTGGAATTCTTGTGTAATTTTTTTTTTTTTTTTTTTTTAAATAAACTTGTTATAATATGTTACAATACGTTTATTTATATGTGCATATTTGATATATGTACATATATGATTCATTTTGAATGAAAGATGGATTGTTGTCGTAACGGAAACATCCCCCAACGTTCCTTTGTTTGTTTATTTATTATTTTTTTTTTTTTAGTCATGAAAACCAAAACTTCTGGTGTCAATTACAAGTTCAAACAACTTCCTAGATTATATTATACATTTCAAAACATGATGTGGCATAGTAAAAAAAACTTACATATTATCATTTGTGGACAATACCATCTCAACATTCTTGTGTCCGTGCATATCAACAGAAATGTAATTAAAAAAAAAGGAAAAGCCAAGTCGCGCCTACACAAATTCCCGCCAAAAAAATGCTATACGAGAGCATAGCACAAAACTACTCAAAACAGGAAAACCTTCTTCGAGAGATTTAAAAATGCCAATGCCGTACCAGAACAGGGCAAGGACGCACAAAAAACAACATTCTTTTTAAAAATACATATGCAAACCAAGTAAATTTTTCTATTGGTTCGTGGTTACTTAGGGCTGTGGCGAAGCGGGGTGGAAAAAAAATGACGAAGTTTCGTAACAAAGAGCTGAGCTTTATTTTGTACAGCTCGTGCTTCAACCTATGCAATTCTTGTTTGTTTCTTTTTTTCCTTAAATTTATGTGAAGAGGCTTTAATTTTTCACTCATTGTGCATATAAGAACCTTAAATAACAGAAAAAGAACTGCAAAACACGGATCATGAAACACAACACATTATTGCATTAAAAAAAAAAAAAACTACACATTGGGCGTTCTTTCACCCGCAATGCCACTTCGTTTCCGGATACAAAATTTCATTCCTACACTTCAAGTGGAAATAATTACATAATCCTATTTGAATATAATTCAGTCGTTAGCAAACAAGACAGAAACTTCCCGGGAAAGTTCACTTTTTACTCGTTACCATATAAAATACCTATTATTATACAAAAGTTTTATTACAGGTCACGTATAAACAAGTGAAAAATATTTTTCAAAACCAGCAAAACGTATACACGCCCATAAATTACATGTTCAAGGAGTTTTTTTTTTTTGTATTTTCGTTAGAATGTTTTAGAGGGGCTTTGCTAACGGAGTGGGCCATGTCATTGAATAGGAACGCTGTTATCGCATGTGTATATCATGTTTTTGTTCCTACACACGATGACAAGGAATGACAGCAATTAGTTTTGAAAAAAAAACTTTTGAAAGCAGCTCCTTAATTTGTTGTGCATAGAGGAAAGTTTAACAGACATATTTAAGTACCGAGATTTTATAGTTTTTGAAATTTTACAAAACTAGTGTTAACACAAAAATTAAACTTAACAAAATGGAATTATATTTGAAGAAAAAGTTGGCGATTGGTTAACATGAGTGTTATTTTTGCAGTAGTAGATTGTACAAAAGCAAGTTTTAAGTATACACTCATACATACTTATACTTATACGCTTTTAACTATTCAATGTAAATTTGAATGTCTTTCGGGTTTCGAAGCAAAAACACTTGCAGTTAACCCAGCAGTTGTTGAAGCCAATGTACTTATAAATTCTTTTTTTTTTAACAAGGAAATACAAGCAGTCCTCACAACAGATCATTTGTGTGAAGAAGAAAAGGTGGAAAGATGCGATCCCTTTACAGGCATCGTCAACAGAAAAGAAAATCACTTTCGTAGTTTGTTTTAGTGTGACTAGGTTTAGGGTTAGGGGGAGGGGGGGGGGGGGATGCTGGGGTAACGTATTTAATTTTTTTTGCTTTTTTTTAAATGAATTTCTTTCAGACAGATCTTGTATAGGTTCGTTCGTTAAATTTTACCTAGGGCTGATCCAAGCTTCCTTGACAACTCTATGAGCTGGTAAAAAATCTGGGTTTTCAGTTCTCAAAAATCGATAAGCCACAAAATCATTTGAACAAAAATACATATGTACCTGTTCTATACCTGAACTCGCCACAGCAAAAACCTGGTGCTACTTCAAAGCCGAGTTGAAGCCAAACCAAGTGCTCAAAAAATGCTCAGATTGACATTTTGAGCAAGTTTGGGGTTTTCAAGAAACGCTTAATGTCGACCATAGGGCACCTACGAACAAACCTTACATATATTTTTCAAAAATAGAGGAAAGTGTTCAACTTTCCTTTAGGATAACACGAATGTACATATGAAAGTTGGGTAACTTCGACAAATTATAGGTTTGTTCGTTGAAGCCCTGGGGTTGCCCTAGGGTCTCCACAAAGCGTTTTTTGAGAAACCTAAATTCGCCCTGAATGTCAAATCGAGTGTTTTTTGAGCCATAGGTTTGCCATAGGTATTCCCCCAACTCTCCCTAGCTTTTTGCTGTGGCAATTTAAGGGCTTGTGGCATGTATTTTTATTTAAATGACAGGGATGTGTGGTGGTTTGTGGTTTAGCGTTTTTTGAGGACTGGAAAACCCAGGTTTTTTTGACAACTCATGGGGTTGTCAAGAAAACCTGGGTCAACCCTGGGGAAAGTTCAACGAACGGACTTTATATCACTTAAAGTTTAAAGAACTGGATAAAAGACCATAGTCAACCTGTCAACGAATCATTATTACGCTTTAATGAGTAACAAAGATAAAGGTGCCCGTCTTTCACTTAAATTCAAATTGAAAAATAAACAATTAATAATTAAAACTAGTTGAAGAGAAGATATAACTAGTACCATTAGAAAAAATGTCATCATTCACAGAACTATGCAAAAAATCTTCCGAATCATTTAACAGAGCTTTTTTTCCGCCTTTATAAATTTGGCGCAAGCGCAACATCAAAAAGCCACACGTTACATAAATTGCTTTTAAATGCCAACTAAGTGGCTTCTAAACATTTCAAAGCTCACATTTACTGTCACTAAATGCAAGAAACTAAATGCATACATGCTAGTGTTGGGAATTTATTCAATCTTAGTTGGGAGCATAATGTGTTCCTTCAACTTTTTTTCCCTTTTCTATTGTTCAATTTTATTCAGTCATTTCAGAAAATTTTGAGAGAAATCTTTGAGCAAAACTTTTTTAGGTAACATTCTAATGAATGCGTATGGAGCAAGTTTGTCTTTTGCCGCCTCTCGAACTTTCGCAAACATTTACTTCAATTACGAGCATAGAAATGAAATCACCCAAATGGAGGGTGGTGGTTCACATGAATAGAGTTGGAGCACATTACGCGAATAGTTTTCGTAAATCAAAGTGCAATCTCAAAACTTTAAAAGCATTATCATCATTGGAATTTGTAGTAAACAATTCAAGGGTTGCAGCTACCGATGGTCTCAAAATTTGTAATTAAAACTATTACAATTTTACACGGAGTTTAAATATGAAAAGTTTTAGCGATTGGCTTTAGAATTTGTCTATTAAAAAATCTTTTCTTTGTCAGTTTTTGGCGTGTGATTTCGTTGTTTTTACTGGAAATTTAAGTACTCGTATATTAATGAAACGTTTGTCAAAGCATAGGTTTGCTAATAACAAGGATAAACTTAAAATCGGGTCATCCTTACACAGTATAAATTACCGCTGTCTGACCCTATGCTTACTTACTTAAGGTGGCGCTACAGTCCAGGTCGGATCAGGGCCTCAACCAATACCATATATTTGCTTAGATTTTTAAAACTATGCAACGGATGTTTTTTTTAAATATGTAAGACGATGGAGGTCGTTTTCAAAAGATTTCTAATTTCATCCGATCCTTACATTTCTACTTGCCGGAAACTACCAGTATAAAACCACTTGAGTCTTTATCACCTAATACAATTATTGATTTATTATCAGCTCCATCTGTACATAAAGAAGAAAAAGAGCAGGGAAGTTTGAACAGTTCCTCTGTCTCAGAGTTCATACGAAATCAATTTTTTATTATATTATAATTGACGGAATTGACCTACACAATAATTTGTAATTGAAAATTTTTTGTAGGTATATTTTTGTACAAGATTGTTATAACAATATTCAAAAATAGTTCATTCCCTTATAACATAAAAATTTAAACTAAGAATTTTCTTCGATAACAATTTTTTACTTGCGATTATAGGTACTATAAGGCAAGTCTTGCAATCGTGCAGAAAACATATTTTGAGATTTTTTTTTTTTTTTTTTTTTTTTTTTATAATAAACGCGCACATAAATAAGAATCTCTATACTACTTGACTGTACGCCCGAAGTTGGGCTCACGGTAAAACTGATGAGCATTCCTAGCGAGGCGGGTGTTGCGGCTAAATTGTTTCAGGGGAGGAATGCAACTGGCTATTTCACTAGAGCACTGTTTATAAAAAAAAACGATTAAAGAGAGTGAGACAGGTAACGTTTCGTCGATGTTCAAGAGAATCAATCGATTCTACAATTGAACTATCACCTATCAATCTCAACGCTCTATTTTGTACCCTATCAAGTAGGCGCAAAGATGTTTGAGACGCACCTGACCAGATATGGGAGTTATACTCCAGTTTTGGGCGGATGAAGGCCTTATAAATTGTAGCCAGATCAGAAGGGGTGAAGAGCTTCCTGCATCGTCTTAAGAAACCTAAGCATTTAACAGCGTTTTTGGCGACTTCAAATATGTGGTCATTCCAACGAAGATCATCGTTTACACACATACCAAGTACTGACAGCTTTTCGGTTTCCTCGATGCAGGTACCATTCATGGATAATGGCAATGGGGGAATGTTTAGCTTCAACGACAAGAGACAGCATTGAGTTTTCGAAGCATTGGATTCTGCTCGTTTCATAAGACCCCTTGAAACAATGCTGTCAAGGTCAGAATTCAATGAGCTTATCATACGCAACCGTTCCAGTTCCACATCCGAAGAGGAGGGACGTGAATTAGGAAACGAATATGAAAAGCTGAGGGTCGAGTCGTCAGCAAAACAGTTAAGCGGATTAGAAGTTTCAGACAAGAGATCATTAATGAAAATGAGGAAGAGAGTCGGAGACAAAACGGACCCCTGGGGCACACCAGCATTTATGAAGTGGGTATCAGACTTGAAACCATCCAACACAACTTGTATTGAACGGTCGGAAAGGTAGTTTCTAATCCAACGAAGAAGAGACTCATCGATACCAAAAGCACGCATTTTCGATAAAAGAGCCTGATGCCAAACTCTATCAAATGCTTTAGAAATATCAAGCGCAATAATCTTACTTTCTCCAAAACAATGTAAAGATTGGTTCCACTTTTCGATGAGATAAGCCATCAAATCACCAGTGGACCGTTTGCTACGAAAGCCGTACTGACGGTCATTAAGAAGCTTTCGTTCTTCAAGATATTGCATAAGTTGACGGTTTATCAACGTTTCCATGACCTTGGAAAGAAGGGACGTTAGTGCAATTGGACGGTAATTGGAAGGGGAGGAAGATTCGCCTTTTTTAGGGACCGGCTGGACAAATGCAGTTTTCCATCTGCTCGGAAAAATCCCAGCAGAATAGGAAAGATGGAAAAGTTTACGCAGTGGTTTTGCCAGCGTAGAAGAACACCTCTTCAGAATAACGGCGGGGATACCATCTGGGCCAGCGGATTTATGTATGTTGAGATCTTTAAGGACTCTCGCAACCGAGCGAGTTCGAAAAAATATCTGCTTCATCAAAGAATATGTAGACTCGAGCTCAGGTGGAGCCAATATGCTATGAGGAAGTGTCGAGTTGGCAGCAAATTGAGCTGCCAGCAAATTGGCTTTGTCGATGGAGCTGACATACGGAGAGTCATTGAAGACGAGCGTTGGGACCGATGACGTGGTCGAGTTCTTAATGTTCTTCACAAAAGACCAAAAGTTTTTACTTCCTTTTGGACACAATAGTATTTTTTGCCTTACTTTTTGGTCATGTAAAAACTTAGCCCTTTGTATCTGAGCATTACAGCTAGATATTTCTGGCCCGTTTGAACAAATTTCGGTTTTCTACAGTAGGGTTGTCTTTGAATTTTCGAAAACTAGTAAGTAAGTAAGTAAAAGTAAAGTATTCATTTTATTGGTATATTAATACGTCATTTACAAATATTTATAATGAATTTAAAGCCTTGGCTTTGCCGTCAGCTCGGTTGGCAGATTAATAAAAAAGGATTTAATATTTATAATAGAAAAATAATAATAAAAGGAGAGTTATCTATTCAAATTCTGTTATAAGTAACTTTCTATATTTTAATATGTCTTTCAAAAAGAGGTAGAGTTTTTTCCAAGCAGTATAGTTTAACAATGTTATTGTTTCTTGTAATGTAAGTGATTTTTTTCCGAAGTATGAAAGTCGATGTTGTGCAAATATGGGACATACACTAATGAGATGGAAGCAGTCTTCTTTAGCTTTCAGGTTACACAATGAACAAAATTGATGGAAGCTGTTATTATATGGTGTTCCATTAATTCCAAGGACTTCACATCTTGTCTTGAAAATCAGAGATATTTCCTTATAAGTGTACGCATCGTTAAAATAACTTGCTTCCATTAAGTTCAGTTTCAATTGAGAATAAAGGATTCTGCTTTGTGACTTTTGAGCTTCTTTAATGAATTCAATCCTCACTATATCTTCCTGAGTTTGGATTATTTTGTAGAGCCGTTCTTTAAAATGTAACAAATTACTATAATCCAGTTCCAAGGTCTCTCCATAATAATAATAAGTCTTTCCACTTCGCCATCCACCAGTCCGCATTTCTAAGTTCGTACAGTGCCATTTGTTTGGTTAGCCGATTTTCTGGATGAGCAAGTACCCTTACGATGTAGTCTGCATGCAGCTTGAGAGTGAATGTGTAGATTTTAGGTAGACCCGTTTCGAGATGTAGAGCATAAGTTGGCGTTTTTATCGGAAGATTGAACAGTTTCTTCAGAAAGCACCTTTGAAATTTTTCTATTGCCTCAAACTCATTTATTCCCCAAACTTGCGCAGCATAACATAGAGAAGACTTAACAACAGCATTAAATATCTTGTATTTTGCTGACAGTGCAATACGCTGATTCGAAAAGATATTTTTCCATGACATGTTAAGCAGGCTTTGTGATGAAGTAGATTTCATTGCTATATGTTCATTATAGTCCATGGTTTTGTTAATATTAACTCCTAGATACCTATACTTGCTTACAATCTCCAATACATTTCCATTGAACATCCAAGTATATGCAGCATGATTTCGGGTAGATCTAGAAAACGTCATTATTTTGGACTTGTTAATATTGATCGTAAGCCCCCATTTAACGCAATAATCAGATAGTCGATTTATCATTAGTTGTAAGTTCTCAGGCGATTCAGAGAGAATAATCAAATCATCGGCATACAAAAGAACATTAATGGTCAGATCAGCGATTCGGATACCTCCAGGCAGACAAGTTTCAACATCATTGATGAAAAGTGCGAAAAGAAGAGCACTTAGAAGGCACCCTTGTTTAACTCCGGTGTCCGTTTCAAACCAATTTGATAGTTCTGCCCCATCCCACACAGTTGCTTTTGATTGAGTATACATTTCCTTTATCACATGAATGAACTTCGTTGACATACCTAATAGGGAAAGCTTATAAAAAAGAGCATTTCGGTTGACAAGATCGAAGGCAGATTTAAAGTCCACAAAAAACGCATATGTCTTCTTGTTTCTGGCTTGTGCTGCTTTAACTATCGATGTTAAGGTAAAGATGTGGTCTACAGTGGAGAAGTTTTTTCGAAAACTACTTTCTCTATCCCGAATCGCCTCTTTACAGCTTGAATCAAACCACGAATTCTCTTTGGGGATGATATTTTTTGTGAGGAACAAAATTTCTCATGCCGTTGAGAATTACGTTAGATATCATATCAGCTGATGCATCAACGTTTCCGTCGAGAAAGCACAATTACCAATTAAAATTTCGAAAGAAATTATTCAGGCCGTCCCAATTGGCTTTCTCATATTGCCACACAGTTCTTTTGGGGACTTTATCTTTTTTTACCGTGACGGAAAACGAAAAATCTACCGATATGACACAATGGTCCGATTTGCCTAAAGGAGATGATACTGTAACCCTATATTTTTCGGGATGAGAAGTGAGAAATAAGTCAAGAGTGTTGGCCGCATGGCCTTCAATATCTGGAACCCGAGTGGGCTCATCAACAAGTTGAGTTAATTGGTTTAACTCAGCAAAGATCTCAGCATATTCTCCTTCGGGTGTTGTCTGGCCAGAATGTCGAAGCCAATGAGAATTGTGTACATTGAAATCGCCCGCAATTGCGATTTCAGTGTGAGGATATAGGGAAACAATTCTTACTATGGAGTCAGATAGCGCATCAAACTCGTTAGAGGTTGAATTGCTATCTAAATTGGGGCTTCTGTATATAAAACAATAATGAATGATATGCTTACGGACAGTGAATTTTAACCACATGAAATTAAAGTTCGTATTAGAACAGAGGCCGTATTGTGGTAGAATCTGGTAAGCAATATCATTCCGAACGTAAACGGCGAGGCCATGAGATGAAAAGAATAATGGCACTAAGCTATATCCAGGCAGGTTGAACTCTGAGGGATCAGAATCAACACCCACCTGTGTTTCACTCAGTGCCAAAACAGCTGGCCTGCATTTTGCAGTGTGAGCGTACACAGCAAAGAAATTCGATCTTAGCCCCCGAATGTTGCTAAAATCGACCCGAAATCTACCCGACATTACAATTCACAACAACACATAAAACAAAATATCAACCGTAGACGCTAACTAAGTCGAATCAACAAGTGTATATCCTATTAGAAAACAAAATCAAATTACTAGCGGTGTTATGCCCAGCTAGCAACTTGACTTTAGTTCACCAACGGGATCGACACCGTTGATTGATCCGCCTAACAAACGCACAGCCTCATTGACTGCACACACTGCCCAGATAAGATAAGAGATTATCAAATCAGAGAAATGTGTGCAGTCACTGTGGCTGCGAGAGTGATGTGGGGGAGGAGACGATGGAGAGGTAACGCACTTAGTGTTTGGGCTATTGCATAGACATGGGCTTTTGTTTTGTTTTTTTTTTTTTTGCACTTTCACAGCACTGATTTTTTTATTGCACTGGATTTTTTTTTCGTTTTCGCGGCGCGGCTGGAGAGATTTGTGGTTATTGTATTGAATTGTTTTGGTTGGATTTTTTGTTTAATTGTTTATTTTTTTTAATTTTTTTATTTTATTTTGGTAATTTGGGTGGTAGGAGGTGGCACAGTTCGCGAATTACTCGGGCACTAAGCGCGGTGCGTGTGGTTACGGTGAATGGCAGATCGACACTGAGATAACAATTAAACATGACATTACGATGATAGAGAATACGAAAAAAGTGGGTCCTGCAATTCTATCTGTCTGTCTGTGTGTGCGTCTTTCTGTCTGTCTGTCTTACTGTCTGTCTGTCTGTCTGTATATGGATCTACAGCCTGAACCAATATACCGATTTGCTTCAAAATTTGCAGTTAGGGTCTGTGGAGTAGCCTACAGAGGGATTTTTGGAATTGAGTCTCTAGGTCTTGAAATAACGGTACCGGCCATACAACCGATATGATAATACTTATTTTTCTCGAGAACGGCTCCAACGATCTCGATAAAATTTTGTGTGCAGGATTAATTTTGAATTGTTTATCTTATGATGTAAAAAATTTTTTTTGGAAAAAGCCTAAAAACGGTACCTCCCATAGTACCGTTTTTTTTTAACCGACTTTCTCGTTAATGGCTGACACGATCTTGACGAAATTTTGGGTTTAAGAAGTCGTAAACTGTAAAAAAAAGACTGCATATCAATATTTACAAAAATTTAATTTTGTAAATTTTTATTAATTTTTAAAAAAAAATTATTTTTTGGAATGAATTCAAAACTATAACTGATTTTTTTTTTCAAATTTTTTGTCAAAACAACTTCTAACAAGATCTAAGACTTTGCATACTTGATTTTTAAAAAACAGTTTTTCAAAAAAATTTAAAAATAAAAAACCATTTTTGAAAAAACTGGTCCAACGATTTTGATTAAATTTTCATCATTCATATGTATTAGCAATTGCAAAAGAATGGCGTTTTTAGATTTTTGTTTGAAACCTTTGGAATATTTAATTTAATTTAATTTTGCGTGATTTAATTCAATTTTCATAATTAATGTGTAGTCGGCAACCCTGTACCATAACATGTTTTATGAAGAGTGAATACCAAATTTTGCACCCATTACCTGATACATGAAAAAATAAAGAAGATAATAATAATAATAAATAATAGTAATAAAAAACGCTTTGTGGTGACTCCAAAGCGACCCCAGGGCTTCAACGAACAAACCTAATATATGTGTTATCCGTGGTGTAACCTGTTCCTTAAATCAATATGACTTTATCGTCAAGCATAGTATAACTATACCATTATGTATGAGTATAATAGATAGAGCAAGGAAAACCCTCTTGCTCTAAGGTATAACAGTTTAGAGTAGGACTGCACAATGCAGCTCGTCAAGTGAGTCAGACGTATTGAGTTAATTTCTTATTACGTATCTGAACTATAAGGGCGCTTGGCAAGTTGGCGCAGTGCATTATTTATTAAATATTGGTAATAAATAGTTTTAAGGATTTTAGTATCAGAAGTGGGATAAGAGATCCATTGAAGAACAAAAAAAAAAAAAGATCTTAACATATTTTTAATTCAGTTGGTAAGAAATTTAATTTCAATTTTAGCCGTTGCGTTGGAGCGAAAGAAAAGCGAGAGTGTATACAATATCCTCTGGTCTATTTGACAGTGTATTAGTGAATATATGGAGAAATAAAAACTGCTCATCTATTCATCTCGCTTGATCTTTAGCGGTTATAAAGAGTTATTTGAAAAAGACTGCGATAGACATACAAAAATATTTTTAAATAGAATTGTCGTTAACGACTACTTGCCGTTATATTATTAGCGTCTATAATTTTCGTCAGTTTAGATGTGTACATTTGTGTAAATTAGAATTTACAAAGTTTAGAATTTGAAAAAAAAAGAAAAAGTTAGTAAACATGTCTGCGAGACAAAGGAAAATTCCGAAACGATTCGTTGATGATGAAACAGGTGAGGCTAATATTCTTAGGCTTAAGTTGCAATTAGAGGAATTGAAAACAAAAAACCTCCAACTCGAAAAAGAAGTTGCCTTATGTCGTCGTTCGCCAAGTCGATCATCACAAAATACGATGTCAACAAATCCGCCATCAAATCAGATTTCGTTAAGGCTAGGTTCAGAGGAGGTCAAAAGAATAATTCCCTTATTCCAACCATCAAGCTCGTCCTCACTAAACGCCTCCCAATGGGTGGAAACGATCGAGAACATTCGCCATTTGTACGAGTGGGACGATCGGAACACGTTATTTTACGCATCCCTGAGGTTAGGAGATGCAGCAACAAGTTGGTTTGAAAGCTATAGAGGAGAAATCAATAATTGGGACGAATTTAAATTTAAAATTTTGCGAGATTTTTCTTCGGAAGAAAACTCTGCTGATGTCCATGTCAAGTTGCTATCCCGACAAAAAAAAGAATCTGAAAGTTTCGAAAGTTATGCGTATGAAATGGCCGCACTCGGAAAACGAGGAAAACTGGACAACAACGCAATAATAAAATATATAATTTCTGGTCTTAAAGATATAACTTTGATGAACAATTTAATAACATCTAATTGCAATAACATTCCCGACCTCCTAGTAAAAATAAAATCGTTAAAAGACATTCAAAGACAGGCTGAGACAAGGCAACAATTTGAAAACAATAGAATATTAAATACCCCTCGATCAGTTTTAAAACCCTATTATTATAACCCACGTAATATGCAGTCAGTTTCTCACTTTAAAACTCCATTTCCCAAAATTTGCTATAATTGTCGTTCCCCGGGCCATTTGGCAACTGAATGTAAATTGTCATACCGCGAAAAATATCAAAAAAATATACAAACTTGCCATATCTGTCAGACACCCGGACATATCGCCAGTGAATGTAAAAACAAGAACCGCTTTGGCTATCAACATCCGTCGCACAACAACAATCATTTCAACAATAATTCAAAAGAACCAATTTGCTATAACTGTCGAAAACCAGGTCATCTTTCTCGGGACTGCAAGCGACGCCATTCGTTCCAAGGTAATGAAACTTTCGCAGAACCACCTAGAAAAATACATCGGTTATGCCATGTTGAAGACGAATGCGGGTTGTTAAAAGATGTTAGTATCGATGGGCATCGCGTTAAAGCCTTCATAGATTTAGGTAGTGATTGCAGTACCATCAAACAAACAAAGGTGCTAGATCTAGGCTGGAAAATGGACTATTGCAACACAACACTTCAGGGCTTCGGTAACAATTCCAGTAATGCAGTTGGCAAAGTAACAAAAAATGTGACATTAAACAATATTACATTAAATATCGACATCCTAGTCGTCCTAGATCAACTGCAGCAATACACAATGATTTTAGGTAGAAACTTTTTGGATAACGATAATGTCTGTCTTATGCGAAAAAGCGGAGTACTAACGATTACCAACAATGAAAATAATGAATGACTAAGCGACCCCGTATCAAAACAAACAAAAATGCCTGAAATTAAAATTAATGACATTATTATTGGTAACTATGAATGTAGTCCGAACGACCATATAACTCTGATTGAACTTTTAAACAAATACCGTGATTGCATTGCAATAAACTTAAGCGAGCTCGGTGTAACCAATAAAATTAAAATGAAACTTAAGTTAAAAGAGCAAAAAACTATTCGATTTAAACCCTACCGAATCCCTTATAATGAATTGCCACATTTAGACGAAATAATAAATGAACTCTTAGAAAATAAAATAATCGAACATTCAAACTCTGAATTTGCTAGTCCTTCTCTTTTGGTTAAAAAGAAAAATGGTTCTTGGCGGCTATGTGTTGACTATCGTCGCCTTAATGAAATAACGGTGCGTGAAAACTTTCCCCTGCCTAACATGGAAGAACAAATTAACTTAATGAGTGGTGGCCGAATTTTTATTGTCCTTGATTTGATGCATGGGTACTACCAAATTCCAATAGAAGAAGACTCGAAATATTTAACATCTTTTGTAACACCAAATGGTCAATATCAATTCAATCGTGTTCCCTTTGGTTTATCAAATTCACCATCAGTTTTCATGCGATTAATGAATCTCGTAATACGTAAACTCTCATCCAAAAATATATTAATATATATGGATGATATTGTTCTATTCGCCGAAAATGTACCTGCAGTTCTAAAATTACTAGAGAAGCTTTTCATAGCTCTGAGAGACGTCCAAGTGACATTAAATATCAAAAAATGTGTCTTCCTAGCCGATAAAATAACATATTTGGGGCATGAGATAAGTGAAGGTTGTATAGAACCAGGAAGTATTAAAATTAAAGCTATAAAAGACTTTCCTCTACCTAGAGACACACGCCAAGTAAAACAATTTCTGGGTTTGACTAGCTATTTCCGTCGTTTTGTTTTCAACTATGCAAAAATAGCTTATCCTCTCAACTCATTGTTAAAAAAATGTGCTACCTTTAAATGGTCGAAAGAGATGGGTGACTCATTTGAGACCCTCAAAAGAAAGTTGTGTGAACCCCCTGTCCTTGTCATATACGATCCCAAGAAAGAACACGAACTCCATACAGACGCGAGTTGCATTGGTCTCGCTGGTGTTTTAATTCAATTAAATGAACCTGGGAAACGTCAGGCTGTGTCTTACTTCAGCCGAGCGACAAGCGAAGACGAGCAGAAATTCCATAGCTACGAACTCGAAGCTCTTGCTGTTGTCGAGAGCTTAGAACGATTTCGGTACTATCTGTTAGGGAAACATTTTACAATCTATACAGATTGTAATTCTCTAAAACTAACCCAATCAAAAATGGAAATCAAACGAATCGCCAGGTGGTGGTTAAAAATTCAAGAATTTGACTATAAATTAGAATACCGAACAGCACAACAAATGCAACACGCAGACGCCCTAAGCAGAAACCCGACAGAAAATTCTGTAGATATGGAAGAGGTAGGATTGCCAATGATGATCATCCAAGCTCCTGAACAAGACTGGATCTCTGTTTTACAAAGTCGTGATAACCAGCTCAAGGAAATTCAAAACACTTTGAGTAACTCTGAAATGAAGTGCCCAAAGAGAAAAGATTACGAAAAAAATTATGCTTTGAAGAATGGACGAGTCTACAAAAAAACAGAAGAGGGACTTCGGTTTGCAGTGCCAAGAGGGGTAAGATGGCGAGTTATCAAATCATCGCATGACGACATTGGACATGGTGGCCTTGAGCGCACAATTGAACATATCCGCCGAACATATTGGTTTCCAAAGATGACAAGCGTTGTGAGTAAGTATTTGAATAGTTGTGTTGCTTGCTTGTATAACAAACGTGGCAAAGATGAAACCCGTTATCAAATTCACCCCATTCCCAAAAAACCAATACCATTTTATACAGTACACATAGACCATTTAGGCCCATATGTCAAAAGTACGAAGGGAAACGTTTATGTTCTTGGAATAATAGACAGCTTCACTAAATTTTTAATACTTCGACCAGTAAAGACCACGAATTCAATCGCTGTGATTAAGACACTAATCGAGCTTTCCCAATTTTTCGGCACACCAAATCGAATTGTTAGCGACAGAGGCACGGCTTTCACATCAAAAGCATTTAAAAAATATTGCCTAGAAAATGGAATTCAACATATTCTGAACGCTGTCAGGACACCAAGAGCAAATGGTCAAATAGAACGATATTTCAGAACAGTAAAAACTTCTCTGGCTACAATGACGGTACGACAAGATGGCAGAGACTGGGAGGACCACTTACAAGCAGTACAATTTGGACTCAACACTATAAAACACAAAATAACAAACCAGACACCACAAGAACTATTATTTGGTTTCAAACCAAGAAATACTCTCAACAATCAACTACACATAGCACTTCAAGAAAACGATTCCATTGATGAAGAGGAAAATATTCCATTAGCTGAACTCCGATTAATGGCCAATCGTCGCAGTCAACAACTACAAACAAAACAAGCAGCTAAATTTAACTCAACTCACAAGAAGCCGCAGTTATATCAGGAGGGCGATTTAGTTCTCTTAAGAGCTGAGCATCCAGCAACTGGGCAATCAAAAAAATTACTTCCAAGATATAAAGGTCCTTTTGAAATAAAAAAAGTTCTTCAAAATGACCGATATCTTATCGGAGATACACCAGCTTATCAAGTTTCACAAAAACCTTACTCCTCCGTCCATGCAGCAGATCGGATAAAACTATTTGGGAAACTAGACGATATCGAATGGGAGGAATTAATTGAAACTGACGACGAAACTAATTTTCCACAAAACAACACTGACAATAAATAATTTATTCTTGTTTTCTTTTTTTTTACTTAACCAAATAATGTACATAATATATACCCTACTTACTTCTTACTTTCTTGCTTCTTGTTCATCTTATTAATTCTTTTTTTTTTCTATGTTCCATATCCTCACTGAAATAAATTCATTCTTGTTTTGAAATAGGGGCATTCATTGAATTAATATTATTTGGATTAAAATAAACGTACATCGTTGGAACTTGAATTGGAAGAAATAAAAGTCGAATGACGAATGTCGAATGGTGTGGTAAAGTATATTTTTGAGATCTAATTTTGACATTTGGTAGTTGATGACAAATCCAGGCGTGCTACAAGTTAAATGAGGAATGATTAGGAAGGAAACAGACTTTTGAGTGTGATAGAAGAACTGAGTGTAATAGAAGTATTGAGTGTAAAAGAAGAACTGAGTGTAAAAGAATAACTGAGGTAAGAAGATAACTGAGTGTAAAAGGGTAACTGAGTGTAAAAGAAGTACTGAGTGTAAGAAAAAAAAGAATAAACTGAAGGTAATAGAAGTACTGAGTGTAATAGTAAAACTGAGTGTAAAACGAAAAAAAGGGGTAACAGAAATACTGAAAGAAAATATACTGAAATCACTGAGTGGAATAACTGTGTGAAACTTGATCCATATAAAGAACTGAGTGAAAAAAAACCCCCAGTGGAAAATCATTGCATTGAAAAGGTGCACTGAGGACAGTGCGTTGCAGGATGGCCGAGTTGTTATCCGTGGTGTAACCTGTTCCTTAAATCAATATGACTTTATCGTCAAGCATAGTATAACTATACCATTATGTATGAGTATAATAGATAGAGCAAGGAAAACCCTCTTGCTCTAAGGCAGTGGTGGGCAAACTTTCTTAATGGGGGGCCAGAAAATTCAAGAAATTGCAGAGGAGAGCCAGAATTATTTGAAAAATACATTTTGTGTTGAAACTTTTAATCATATAAAAAAACATTTCACTATTGCACACCTGCACAAATGTTAAAAATTATAATTTAATTTTTATTCGAAAGCCCATGGAAGGCGTGTGAGATGTATGAAATTGCTTTTGATTTTGCATAATATTTTCGAATGAAGGTTAAAGCTGTGACGAAGTAACTTTCAGCAGCACGAAAAGGTGTTCATCAATAAGTCGGTTTCTGATTGAGTTTTACCACAATTTCATGGCCGAAAAAGTCTGTTCGCACACGTACGACGAAGCAAACATCGCCATAATTTTCTGGGCGTGAGAAATTATCTTCAGGAATTCAGCTTTCGGTAGTGTTCTATAAAATTCTAATTTTGTGGAATTTAGGAACAGTTGTTTCAAATGGGTGCTGCACTACATTTCAATAATTTCCAACTACAATTCTGCAGAGACATTTTCTGGATCTACATTAAACGGCATCGAGAAAACATCCAGCGACGACTGATTATTCTTAAAATCTTGAAACCTAGTTTCGAATCCTGTGTTAAGTTTTTTCAACGCCTGACTGAATTCTTTTAGTCTGTTCTCCCTCAATGGTGACACGGATCTTAAACGCCGAAAGTGAGTTAAATCGTTATTAGTCATGCAATTGTAAAACAGAAAAAGCTGGGTTTTAAATGATTTTAGACACCCACAAGTCTCATCTATGAATTGGTTCTTTCCTTGCAGTTTTTTATTTAATTTGTTGTAGTGTTCGAGTATATCGGTAAAAAAGGCAAATTCGATACGCCAATCTTTGTCTTCGAAGGCTTGGAAATCAGACCATTTGTCTGTTTTATTCATTAAGAAATCTTGTATTTCCTCTTTTGAATTCCAGATCCGTTCAAATACATAACCACAACTAAACTATCTTACTTTCGTGTGGTAAAGAAGGTCCGAATAATCTGCTTCGACTTCAATCAGAAATTCTTGGAATTGCCGGTGCACTAAGCCCTTGGACCGAATAGTATTAATTAGTTTTATAAAAACATTAAGTACATGGGTAATATCTATTACAGCCTTACAAAGCACGTCCTGGTGAATTATACAATGTAAAAATACAACATTGTGATTAGGATTCTGGTTTCGAAAAATACCTAAGAATCCCGCGTTTTTTCCAAGCATATATGGGGCTCCATCTGTAGTTATATTGCTTAGTTTTGAAATTGGAGCAATTAAATTTTGAAGACCTTCAGAAAATTCGTTATAAGTAATCTGCCCCGTCATTTTTTGTCGCGGGCCATATACTGTTCATATCGAAGGATCGTCGGAGGGCCGGATTAAATGCTATTGCGGGCCGAAGTTGGCCCGCGGGCCGTACTTTGCCCATCACTGCTCTAAGGTATAACAGTTTAGAGTAGGACTGCACAATGCAGCTCGTCAAGTGAGTCAGACGTATTGAGTTAATTTCTTATTACGTATCTGAACTATAAGGGCGCTTGGCAAGTTGGCGCAGTGCATTATTTATTAAATATTGGTAATAAATAGTTTTAAGGATTTTATATGTATAATATATTGTTGTTTTTTCTATTCATACCACCTGTAACCATTTTTATTTTTAAATAAAAGCGAACGGTACCCGCAGAAAAATTTAGTTTTTAACCGATTCTTAGGGTGGTATTCACCAAGAAATCTTAAACTAACAGCCCTATTATGGCTATCAAATATCAATTATTTGATACTCGATATTATCTATCAATTCGTCAGTGATTTGGTATTATGGCTATCGGTTGATGAATTTTTCCCCATTGTGAATACAACTGAAAATTTCACTGTGAATGAACTATTTTTGACGCTTGACATTTGAGGTTAAACGATTTTTAGTTGGTGTTTTTGTTTTACTCTGCGCAGATGAAAATATTTGAAGAAAAATGTAAGTAGTGTTTTTAAGAAACAAATGACAATATTTTCAGAAATACTTTTTTATTTAGGAATAGAATCGTTAGCAATAGAAAACAGCTCGAAAGATTGCTTGAGTTGATGGAGGAATCCCCAGAATGGATGGCTTGGACACAAAACTGAAAACCATTGCAAAAAGCCTAAAAAACATGGAATATTATTCGAGGAAAACTTACAATTTAAAAAAAAAAAAAAGAAGTGAAGTGCTGAAAATAAAAAAAGAAAAGCTGCTTCTTTACAAAGAAAATATAAGAAACAAAGAAAGCGACAGAAAAATTAAATTAATAACAGCCCTATTATGGTTGTCAAATATCAATACGATACTTGATAAATCTGCTCGTCTATCAATGAAATTGGTTAAGTGGTATTACAGATAACAACCATCGGAACTTTTGATCAGTTGTGAATGAAATGCTTTTTTGCGATCTATTGTGAACGTCTCTTGTTGCTTGTTCGGTATTATGGTTATCAATATTTTTGATATTGTAATGTGCACCCAACATTTCATGCTGATTTCCTAATTGAAAACGTTAAACCGAAAACACAAGTGCTGGCAACGCTATAATGGAGTGCTATAATGGCAGACGTTGTTTGTGAGTGAGTGTGTGTGTGTGCAGAAAAATACCGGGAACTTGTCTAGACATCATGGTTCATAGAAAAACCACTAGAAATCTCTCGATGTTTCACACTACTATATAAAGAGGGAGCTGACGCAACCAGAAGTCAGTTTTATTTAGAAAGTGATAGTGTGAATATTGGATAAACGTAATTGAGTGAGTTCGAATAAAGTGTATATCGAAAGTAGATACTGAATAAAGTGGTAGAATTAAATTGAAAGGTAGAGTTTTATTTTGCGAACAAAGCGCACGTTACATTGGTGTCAGAAGTGTAAATAAAACTTATTTGAAGTAAAGTGTAAAAAAAAAAATAAAAAAAAAAGTAAAAAGAAAAATAATAATTATACAGTGAAAATGGGTAAGTTGTTAGAAGAGCTCAACTGCATTGAGCTTAAAAGTGAGTTAGGTAAGCGAAATCTTTTTAGAGCGGGATCGAAAAATGAGCTCGTCCTGCGCTTGCGTAACTATTTAGAACAGCAAGGGGAAGACGTAAACACTTTTGTTTTTGAAACAGAAGTGGAAGAAGAGGAAGTAAGTGAAAATGTAGATTTTTCTAGTATAATGAAGCTTTTATTAGAACAAAGAAACGAACAAAAGAAAATGATTGAAGAGCAACGAAACGAGCGAAAGGAGGAACAGCAGAATGTTCTCGAAAAACTGGAAGCACAACGAAACGAACAAAAGAAAGAACAACAGAATATTCTCGAAAGACTTGAGGCGCAACAGAATGTTTTGGAAGGTCAGAAAAACATTCTAGAAGGTAAATTGGGTAACATTGAGAAAAATGTATGTGCCCTAGACGAACGCGTTGAAGGTGTGGAGAAACAGCTTTCTGTTGTAGAGAATCGTTTCGAAATCGTAGAAACCCGATGTGATAAACAGTTCTCTGTTCTGACCAAGGAATTGGACCAGATCCGGAAAATCAAAATTCGAGAGTCTGCTGGGGAGTTTGCAAGGAAAAAGGAGATGAAACCCCCAACATTTGATGGACAGTCTTCTTGGCCAGTCTACAAGAGACAATTTGAGGCAGCCGCGACAACAAATGGCTGGGATGACGAAGACAAGTACATTGCACTGACTCTTGCTCTTAGAGGACCAGCAGCTGAATTACTTCAAACAGTTCCAGCTGGTAAGAGCGGCGATTTCAGTTCTCTCGTGGCAGCTATAGATAAACACTTTGGAGATAGCCACTTGAAAGAAGTCTTCCGAGTCCAACTCAATAACAGAGTCCAGAAAAGGGGTGAAAGTCTACAGCAGCTCCAAGCAGACGTCGAAAGACTGGTTCACCTGGCATACCCGGATGCTGGAGAAGAAATCATCAACCAGCTCGCTGTTGAGTCCTTCGTTCGTGCCATTTCCGATATACATCTTCAGAGGTCTGTGCGAACTGCTAGAACACGTACTCTTTCCGAAACTTTAGCATTCGCATTGACAATTGAAGCAGCAGAACAGGCTTCTCAGGGAGTACATCGACTTAGAGAGGCCATAGTCGAAGAATGCTCGTGCCAAAGAGCTGAAATACAAAAGAACCGGAGCGGACTAGCAAGATGTTGGAACTGCAACAAGACCGGGCACTTACAGCGTCAATGCCGACTGCCACCAAATAAAGCCGCTTGTCAACATTGTGGAAGCAAGAGATCCAACCCAAAGCAAGGTAACAACAACACCAGCGTTGCCTATCAGCCCGTTTCCCATCATTCTTGTATCGATGGCCCCAGAACCACCATCCAGGTCTCTCAGACCAAACGAGACAACAAAAGTCTGACTGTGGAAACTACTATTAACGGGAACAAACATGTGGCTACCATCGACACCGGTGCCACAGCCTCCATAGTACGTCGAGACCTGGTAAAGACGACGTGGCTTCATAACACCAATAGCTACCGTCTAAGAACCGCAACGGGAGAAGCAGCAAGAGTATATGGAGAAGTGTGTCTTAAGATCCGACTGGCTGACCTAGTGTTTACTCATCAATTCCTGGTGGCAGATATATGTGACGAGTGCATCATTGGAATCGACTTTATGAAACAGCACGGAGTTATTTTGGACATCGGTAATCAGGTTTTGAAGTACGAAAATAAGGAACTTCCAATGACTTAGTCGAACGAAAGTACGTCGACACTGAGAACTGTCATCAGGGAAGATCTTATTCTGCCTCCTTCTTCTGAAGTGTTCGTTTGGACGAAACTGGAGGGTGAGTTTGGAAGCCTTCGATACCTCATGGTGGAACCAGACCCAGAGTGTTCCTCCCAAAGCGTCATCATTGGGAAAACACTGGTAGCACCGAAAAACAAAATGGTCCCCGTACGATTACTAAACCCCAGACCGTACGATGTAAAGTTGAAAAAAGGAGAAGTCGTTGGACGTTGCGAATCGGTTGCAGCAATTACGAAGATCACAGACGAAGCTCCGAGAAAAACTATAACTCCGGAGGAGCTCCAAACCATCAGAGCTAAAATACTGAATTCATCCAACCTTGATCACCAACAAACAAGGATGGCTGAAAGTCTCCTACAAGAGTACACTGATATCTTCGCATCGCAAAAGGGGCAATATGGTAGGACACAGTTGGTGCAGCATCGCATCAACACAGGAGATGCAAGACCGATTCGTCAACCCGCAAGACGTCTTCCACTGGCCAAACAAGGTGAGGTTGAGGAAATGATAACAGCAATGAAAAAGGACGGTCTTATCGAAAATTCCAAAAGTCCTTGGGCGTCACCAGTGGTGCTAGTGAAAAAGAAAGACGGAAGCACTCGTTTTTGTGTGGACTACCGAAGGCTGAATGATGTAACTAAGAAGGACAGCTATCCCCTGCCGAGAATCAGTGATACCCTGGATGCCATGGAGGGAGCGCAGTGGTTCTCGACGCTGGACTTGAAGAGCGGATATTGGCAAGTTGACATCCACCCTGATGATCGGGAAAAGACGGCGTTTTCTACAGGTAATGGGCTCTGGCAGTTTAAAGTTATGCCGTTTGGGTTATGTAACGCTCCGGCAACATTCGAGCGTTTGATGGAGTGCGTCCGTCAAGGACTGACGTGGAAAGCGTGCCTAGTCTACTTGGACGACGTCATTGTTTACGGGAAAACATTTGACCAACATTGCAAGAACCTAAAAGCCGTGTTTCAGAGACTTCGAGAGGCTAACCTTAAACTGAATCCAGAAAAATGTGCACTTTTCAAAACCGAAGTCAAGTATTTGGGACACATCATCTCATCCCAAGGAGTAAAGACTGATCCTGAAAAAGTTGACTCCGTCAAAAATTGGCCAACACCACAGGACAAACATCAACTCCGAAGTTTTCTGGGACTTGCCACATATTACCGACGTTTTGTTAAGAACTTTGCTGGAGTTGCAAAGAGTTTGCATCAGCTCACCGAAAAGGGGAAGCAGTTCAAATGGTCAGGTGAGTGTGAGAAATCTTTCCAGGAGCTCAAATACCGCCTCTGTAACGCTCCAGTGCTGGCACATCCAACACCTGGCAAAACATTCATCGTCGACGCAGATGCAAGCAACGTTGGAATCGGGGCGGTACTATCCCAAGTGCATGATGGCGAGGAGAAAGTGGTGGCATACTACAGCAAGGTCCTATCGAAACCCGAAAGAAACTACTGCGTGACCAGAAGGGAACTACTAGCTCTTATCTTGGCAACAAAGCACTTCCATAAGTACATCTATGGACAGAAATTCCTTCTGCGGACAGACCACGGTGCTCTGAGCTGGCTTTTGAACTTCAAAAATCCAGAAGGCCAAGTCGCAAGGTGGATAGAAAGATTGCAGATCTATGACTACCAGATCCAACACCGCAGAGGAAAGCTGCACTCAAACGCCGATGCATTATCCCGAAGAACTTGCAAAGTGGATTGCAAGCATTGCAGGCGGCAAGAAGACAAAGAAATCATTACCGCTCAGCGACTAAGAGCTGATCCAATAAGCGGATGGAGCAATGAGGAAGTGAGGACTGCTCAACAGGAAGATCCAGATATCGAACCGATTCTCGCATGGAAAGAAAATGAAGAGAAACCGGAATGGGGAGACATTTCTGACAGGAGTCCAGTTCTCAAAGCCTATTGGGCACAGTGGGACTCACTATATGTGCAAGAAGGTGTCCTCAGGCGAAGATGGGAATCCGCTGACGGTAAGTCACATGTGATGCAGCTGATCGTACCGCAATCGAAAGTCAGTGAAGTTCTTCGGGAGATGCACGACGGACCTTCTGGAGGCCACCTCGGAGTAAACAAAACACTGGAGAAGGTGCGACATCGGTTCTACTGGTTACATGCTAGAGATGACGTGGAGAAGTGGTGCCGAACATGTGACAAGTGTGCTGCAACCAAAGGACCTGGTAGGAAGATTCAAGGTAAGATGCATCAGTACAACGTTGGATCGCCTTTTGAGAGGATTGCAGTAGATGTGGCTGGGCCTTTTCCAGAGACCAACGCTGGAAACAAGTATACATTCTGATCGTGATGGACTATTTTAGTAAGTGGCCTGAGGCGTATGCCATCCCAAATCAAGAAGCCAAAACGGTGGTCGACCAGATTGTGTTTAACTGGGTAAGTAGGTTTGGCGTGCCTATGGAACTCCATTCCGACCAAGGGAGGAACTTTCAGTCAAACATCTTCCAAGGAGTATGCGGACTACTTGGCATTAAGAAGACAAGAACCACACCGCTTCATCCACAATCTGATGGGATGGTTGAAAGATTCAACCGTACCTTGAAAGAACACCTCACCAAGGTCGTAGGCGACTACCAAAGAGACTGGGATAGGCACGTACCGCTATTCCTGATGGCCTATAGAAGTGCAGTACATAGCTCGACAGGACAAACACCATCTGACACCCTGTTCGGGAAAACCATGCGGCTGCCCAGCGAACTTAAATTTGGATGCCCCACCGAGGAGCCACAGGACACAAACGAGTATGTGGACGACCTCAAGGAGAGACTCGCTGACATCCATAAAAGAACAAGGGAACGGATGAAAACCTACAGCGACCGGATGAAGACACGGTACGACACAAAAGCGACAACGGCAGGATTCCGAGCAGGAGATCGTGTGTGGCTTTATAATCCTCATCGTCAAAAGGGATTGTCACCGAAACTTCAGCAGAACTGGGAAGGTCCTTATACTGTTGTCACGAGGATTAACGACGTGGTCTACCGCATCCAAAGAGGACTAAGAGGCAAGTTAAAAGTAGTGCATTGTGACCGGCTGCATCGATATAGTGGGGAGGCTGCAAATGGAATTATTCGGGACGAACAATCTTAAGGAGGGGGCAGTGTAATGTGCACCCAACATTTCATGCTGATTTCCTAATTGAAAACGTTAAACCGAAAACACAAGTGCTGGCAACGCTATAATGGAGTGCTATAATGGCAGACGTTGTTTGTGAGTGAGTGTGTGTGTGTGCAGAAAAATACCGGGAACTTGTCTAGACATCATGGTTCATAGAAAAACTACTAGAAATCTCTCGATGTTTCACACTACTATATAAAGAGGGAGCTGACGCAACCAGAAGTCAGTTTTATTTAGAAAGTGATAGTGTGAATATTGGATAAACGTAATTGAGTTGAGTTCGAATAAAGTGTATATCGAAAGTAGATACTGAATAAAGTGGTAGAATTAAATTGAAAGGTAGAGTTTTATTTTGCGAACAAAGCGCACGTTACAATATCTATCAATTTTTCAGTCAATCGCAAGTTCGTCGTTGATAAATATTTTTTTGGTTTATTTTTCTGGAATTGGGTAACCAGTACACAAGTACGTGGTTGACTAGCAAAAAGGCAATATTGTGAAGTATTTTTTCAGTGCCGTATAGCGAAAATTGACTTCAAATTCAATTTTGAAGTTCAATGAGGTTAGGGTTCATTGAATGCAGGAAATTTAAATGGTCGCTTTGTACCTAGATGTGGGGTGTGTCAACGCTTAGTACGAGCACACTGTTCACAATGGAAGAAAATTTATCAATTGACTTGCATAATACCGATTTATCAATTTATTGATAGAACTTATCGTGTATCAATTGATTGATAGTTGACAACCATAATAGGGCTGTAAAACTAAAACAACAACTTTTGGAGATCGAGCAAAGAAAACAAGACCTCCTTACCCCTTATGAGTCAACATGATGTTAGATCTTTTGAAAGTGTACCTATTTTTGTGAGTTAATTTACGTTTTTTAAGACTGAAAATGAATGTGCTATGATTAATTTTAAGTTTTTTTTTATTGTTTGTAAGTTAGAAAGAAAGACATGAAGTACAAAATACATATATGCAGTGATTTGTTTGACAAGGTTTTTTTCATTTATTTCTTTTTCATTCGTTCAAATGTTCGTGCAAATCCAATGGATTGGAAGAATCACGTAAGGCCCTCCGAATCTTGACTTGCTCAGCAACGCGTTCTTCATCGTCATATTCGGTGAAATGCAGTTCCACCGATGACATGTTTCTACTTCAAATTTCAATTTGCAATGAATTTTTACTATACGGCACTAAAAAAGCACTTTACATTACTATGCTTATACTAGTCAACCACGTACCTGTGTTTTGGCTACACATTTGCAGTAAAATAAACCAAAAAAATTTTCATCAACGACAAATTTGCGATTGACTGAAAAATTGATAGATATCAAAAATATTGATAACCATAATACCGAACAAGCAACCAGGAACGTTCACAATAGATCACATAAAACTATTTCGTTCATAACTGATCAAAAGTTTTGATGGTTGTTATCCGTAATACCCTTAACCAATTTTATTGATAAACGAACAAATTTATCAAGTATCGTGTTGATATTTGATAGTCATAATAGGGCTGTAAGTGCCTCATAAACCTATTCACCGACCACTATTAGTGCAGATTTATGAGCGCTCATAACACTTAAGAGTGGTCGCTACCACTTTTAAGTTATGAGCGGTTGTTGTTTTAAATAACTTCGAAAATTCGAAATTTACTGACAGCGTCATTTGTGGTTGTTATTCAAAAATCAAAATGGAGCGAGGCACTAGGAAGAAAAAAAATAAGAAATTCGAATTATGATTTGCAATACAAAGAATGAACTAGTTTTACGTTCTACCTTTTCTTAAATTTCCGAAATTTTTTTCTGGTTTTGGTTTGCTTAACAGCTGATTTTGACAATTGACACTGAAATTTTCGAAGTAGTTCGAAAAGTTTGCGTTCACAGGCTCAACACCCTTATTTTTCGAATATTCGAATTAGCTTAGACTAGACCCTATTATTGCTTGGTGAATAGCACATCCAAATTTAAACTTAGAGCCTCTTAGCTTAAGAGCGCTCTTAAGATTGTTTGGTGAATACCACCCTTAGTCTTACAACCATTTTCTTTAAATGTTTTTTCGGAAATTAAGAAACCAGCGATTTAGAATAAGATGGTGAATTGAAATACTCACAAATTGAGAGTAAGTGTCGAAGTAGTAAAGCTTTTTTTTTAAAGCTCGAGTAGTAAAGGCCTTTTGTAAAGGAAACGTAGTACCTATGTAGTTTATAAATGCTTTTATTTGAAAAATTTACATTTCTCTGTTTGTCAGACATTTGCCCCAACGAAATTCTCATAAGAATAATACTAACACGTAACACGATAGTAAAAGGGATAGGTATCTATATGAACATTCAAAACTATTTGTTGAACCACAATAAGCGTGTAATGAAGTTAATGGTTTCCAAAATTCTATCTTTTGCTTGCGTGCCGATAAATATTATAAATGTAAACTAATTTGCGCATTGGAATCAAGGAACTCGTTGAAACTCTATCAAGGCTATCTGCTTATATGCAAATTTTTATATTTTTATTCTAATAAACATCGCATCGGTGAATGCAATCAAGCTTTCATAGCGTTACACTTTTGAATTTTCTCTTTCATGAAATTCATACCTAACGAACGATGTGGTTTAAGCACAGTCAATCTAACTCACAGCTCACATGCCTGGGGCTGTTTGGTTAACTTGTTTAAAACGTCCTTTCCACAACTACTGGCTAACAGTTATTCAGCCAATAGCCACTCATTATCTGTATGTCCAGTCGAATGCAAACAATTTGCAATTTTTAGATTTCTCTTGTTTGTCTGACGTTGGTGCTTGGTGGTGATGGTGATGGAGACTGGGAATCTAAATATATCATGTTACCCACATTAACAAAAATCGATTAAAATTGAATGTTTTCAAGTGTTCTCTGGAAACAATGCAGTGTGCAATCTTGCAGCAAAAAAGAATTAAATGTAAAAATAGAATGAAATAATAAACATTTCTAAAGAATCCTTGAGTTCTCTTACGGATTTTAGTTTTCTTCAAATTTTGCTTGAATATGTGTGTAATGGTATGTTTGACACTGAATAAAAGTTTTTTTTATGTATTGAAACACCTGCATAAATAAGTATGAGTACCCAAAATGACTTAAATCGAGTTTTGGATACATTTCTGTTTTAAAGCTTAATACTATTTTTCTCAATGAATTAAATAGAAACTGTTGGTCGTTTGCGTTCGTTTGGTAGCCAAATTCGAATTGAGAGGTACGGGGTATGGCATATAATGAGAGAGCATAGACGCTATTCAAGAAAGTTTAACTGTTTCAATTCCTCACACTGGAAAAGTACTCGGTCTTTTGCAGACTTCAACTTGCCCCAAAACAAAAGACATTCATTACGACTGGGAGCGGTGGTATGTGTCACACAAAATTTTTTTTAGTAAAATAAAGTTAAAAGGCGAAAGGAAAACTAGTTGTTGTTCATCTTGTCTACCCTATTTGTATACTCTGTAAAAGTCCAGAGTGCCAACTGCAAGGGTCGATCGGTCATATTCCGGTCATATCGGCAAAAGTCAATCGGAATAAATAATAAAATAAAGCTAAAGAAATCCCCCTAAAAAGAAATTTTTGTTCATTTTATTGTACTAGCTGAGCGACCCGTCGCAGCACTCGCTGAGTGTGAAAAGATGTGACAAGGTGGAGGGGGGAGGTCTACGGCAACATAAAGTTCGCCATTCATCAAAAAATTTTACTACAGTATTTCTCTCGACTATTTTTTTTTTTTTAATAATTGTCATGATAAAAATCATTCATTTCGTATTAGTAAATATACAGGCATTTGAATGCATAAATTTTTAATATAATAAATTGTAGCTCGCTGTAGCAGCATTGGAATCCGTAAAATATATTTGTTTATTTATTATAAAAAGTAAACAACAAAAATCTTAAAATTTACAACTTCCTACACTATGATTAAAATTTATCATGCGCAAGGGTGGGGGGGGGGGTAGCAGTTCTAAGCTTTTGTGACGTAATATTCATAGGGGGTCACAGAAAGTGTGACACAGCGTTACAATGGGGAGGGCGGTTAAAAAAACCTAATTTAAATGTGATGTATTTTATGGACGGCCTCTTAATAACATCTTAAAATAAACGCGACGTCTGGCAACACCATGAGATTTGCAACCCAAGCGACTGTAATGAGCTCATTTTATACCTCGTTTCCACTTAGGATCGGGTACTCGAATCGGATTATGATTCAGATTTCGATGCAGGTATCTACTTACCTCACTGAATCGAGTAATCGTATGCAACACACACTCTTTTGAATCGATCCAGCTACAAGAGCTGTATCGGATCGGGTAATCCTATTTCAATTCGATGTAGGTATACACTGGCACTAATTCGAATTGAAGTGTGATTCAATTCTAAGTGGAAACGAGGTATTAGAATGATCAGTAGAAACCCACATTTCTTATCAGAACTGACTGATTGGTTTCGTTGTTGTTTACTCAAAGAGGTGGTGTTAAACAACCTTTTCTTACCCCTCAAATGGGTCGTGTAAGATCGTGTTGGGAGCATATACATTTGTTCAGCAGTTTTTCGAAATATGGGGATAAAATATAGTATATGTTGCTAGGGCATATGTATTGAATTCTATCGGTAATAGAACTTTTGAAATTGGTCAAGTTATTTCTAAGTTTTCGCTTACGATCCCGTTTCCAATTGACTATGGGAATGAAATACAGCCTATGTTCTAAATTTCATTCCAATCGGCCAGTAGCTTTGGAACCTATCCAATACATACAAAATTAAGTAAATTAATTAATTAAGATTAAGTCAAAGCTTTGCTTGGGAAAGAAAATTTGAACACCATTTAAAATTTAAAATCTGGCAGCCCTAAACCTATGGAAGCTCAACTTAAATACAGTCTTAAAGATTTTATTTTTACAAAAAATTAAGTCTAAGATTAGGTATCTATCATCAGTATTAACAGAGATATTGAATTTAACACAGGCCAGGGTACACCAAAGTTAGCCTTTTTTTAAATTGTCAAAAAGTGATGTCAAAGTTGAGAAACGGACTTTAGTGTAAAACAATTTTTTTCTTAGAATATGACCAAAAATCACATCCCAAAGTATGTAACACGAATTACCGGACACCCTGTATATACATATTTTGTTATTACTTTTACACGAAAAGTATTTACGATTTTTTCTTAACATTTGTCGTAAATTTGCTAAAAGACGAACACAAGGCATTGAACTAAATATATTTTATGTTTACATATTTTGCTCACCGCACAAAAAACAGAAAAGTCGGCATTTTTAATTAACTTAGTATGTAACACGAATTACCGGACACCCTGTATATACATATTTTGTTATTACTTTTACACGAAAAGTATTTACGATTTTTTCTTAACATTTGTCGTAAATTTGCTAAAAGATGAACACAAGGCATTGAACTAAATTTATTTTATGTTTACATATTTTGCTCACCGCACAAAAAACAGAAAAGTCGGCATTTTTAATTAACTTTAACCTACAACGCTGAAAAATGATTGAGAAATTGAAAGGGGAATCTTAAAAGAAGAAAAGTAGAAAACTGGTAGTTTGAGGTCGGTGCAAGGCAAATTCAGTTGAAGTGGCTGGCAACACTGCCAGACGTGAATTCTTGCAAAGGGATAAAAGATTTATCGAATAAGAACCAGAAGATTAAAAGCAAAATCTATCTTGCAGGGAAAGCAGTTTTTAGTTTGACGTTTCATTTCACAATTGGATTAGGACGACAGATTGATGGAAGGCAAGGAAACCAGAATATAGAGAGCTGAGACAGACTCACTTTATTCATTTTCATTGATGTGGAAGAAGGTTTTCTTGTGAACGGTTGAACACTAGTGTATTTATTTGAAGCTAATTGAATTGTGTGCATTGAGAATTTTCCAGTAACTTTAACTAACGAATAGGATTTACTGAGAGTGTTTTCCTTCTTTTTTCTTTTCTTACAAAAAAAGATATTTCTTAAAAACTGAGTGTAACGTAATGAAATTTGAAAATAGCAAAACCAGGTTAAAAGGTCATACATTCACTTACCGCTTTTTAATGATATTCCTTTACTGTTTGAAAGCTCCTTCGGCAAATTTAGTCTTAATTCGTTGCCGTTGTTGTCAGTCCTGTTCGCGTCTGCAGTTGAGATTGGCTCCTTAATCGAAGAACATCGATTTTAAGTGCACACGGGCTTTGATTGTGATTTCCTTGCACTGCGTTCTGCGAATGGTATTAAATTGTTTGCTAAATTTTTTTTTTTATTTTTATGTTTGCTTGTTGATGTTGCTTATATTTTTAAATGCGACATAATACCGTCGCGTCGTTGATCACGGTTTTGATTTAATTTTTATCATTTCTCTCTTTTATTTGTTTACCCAATATCGGCCAGAGAGGACGCTTGAGGCTTGACACAATATACAAATCTTCAAAGTCACAGTTTTTAGTGGCAATAGCAATGTGTCCTTTTTAACTTTGAAATACGTTTGTTGAGGCTAAAAAAATTAATATACACATTATAATGTAAACCAAGAAATTCTGATGACGCGTCGCGACGTTAAAACTAAATCCTCGACCCTGCGGCATAGACCAAAGACCACTAAATAGATTCATTTATCTGGGTGAGAGCGAGGTTTCAATAATATAAAAGCCCGCACCTAAAGCCAAACCACTGATAGTGGGTAATCGTTCTTTGGTTGCGTCCTGGTTGGGGCCGGAAACGGAAGGATGAGAGAGACCAAGGTTGGAGCAAAAAATATTGATTGAATTTAAAATATTCTCACATATACAAACATGTGACTTGTGAATATCATAAAAAACGTCAATACATAAATAAAGTTTATGGCTAAAGGTTTGGCGTCTTATGTGGTAATATATTATAATGCCAATAGTATACTTAAATTTGCCGTTAGTCTTTTAGATTCGGGAGGGTAAGAAGTGGCCAGACGAATGGTGTGTCCTTATTTTATGAGAAGATTATTGGATTTCAATGCATGCTTGAGAAATGATGTATGTGGTTTTGTCATAGTATTTCTTTTGAAAGGGGATAGTGGAATAGACGTATCTAAATTCTCTACTGCTCTGCATTCCTCTTAGTGTGAATTCGAGTCGTGGAAGTGAATTTTGGTGTTATAATTCGATCGAAATGCTGACTGTGATTGGAATTTTGAAAACTAAATTGGTTGCTCTGTGTCTGTACATTTTCCGAATTGCTTCCGCTTGGTAAATTTGGTTTATTTGCAAGAGGATTGTTACTTTTCGTTGTGATTTTTGTGGTTCATTATTCTTAGACATAAAAATAAACCTCAGAAAGAAACATTCTCAAAATTCACATGGAAAAATTTTCATTTTACAAAAGTATCTTGCTGCAAGTTTACGAATGAAAAGAAACGATGAAAAGGTTTACTTTCAGTTAAATTATTTTGAAACGGTATTGCCCACCAGAAACGGCACATATGAAAAGGAAAGGTTGTTTTATTAAGTGTAAAAAATACTTAATAAAATAAGCTTGGTATTATGTTGCAGAAGCAGGCCTATATTCAAAACAAATAGTAACGAATACCTGTACAGTGTACAGCTTCGACCAGGTCTTTGTATTTCTTTGACAATTTGAAGCGAATTCGAATGCGTTGAAAAAGTTCAAACTGTAAATAATAGGTTAGTAAAACTCGAGTTTTCATCATATCTAAACGTTAATGGTTTTTGGAAGAGTAACTATTTTCAGCTGGACGTTCGACGATTTAATGTTTGTGTCGGGAGTATATCTGTTGCAGTGCGCATTCAAAGAGTTTGTTTATTGAAGGTTACTACATTGCCCTAGATTTTCGAGCTGATCGATTGAGTAGTTCCGACCTTACTGTCAATATGTCTAAATATGTCTAAGCTAATTTTGCGATGTGTATCAGTTGTTAAGAACTTTATCACAATTTAGAAAACTGAGCTAAGTTTTTTTATTCCAGGTTTGTTAATGCTGCCTTAACCACACAGCAATTATTGTTACTCTTCGAATATTGCTTTCAAATAAAAACGATTGAGTGACAGTTTGAAAAACCTTCCTTTTTTACATATTTTGCTCTGGAAAGACTACTCCTGCTCAACGACGATGAATGCACCAGTTCCGCTGTCAGGCAGAATGTCCGATTCAATTTGGACAATGATCAAGAATGCTCTCCTCCCAACCTAGAAGAAGTTAAGCTTGCCATTAGCAAACTTAAATTAAATAACACTGTAGGTGCAGATGTCCTTGATGCCGAACTTTTCAAGGCAGCAGAGCAGGAGATCAGTTGGAAAGATGATCTACATGCTTTGGTCAGAAGAAAGTATACCCCATGATTTGAACCTCAGTATCGTATGCCCGATCCTTAATAAGGGAGACCCTTACAATTGCGCCAATTATAGAGGAATTAGCCTCCTTACCATAGTGTATAAGATCTTGTCTGCTGTATTATGAAAACGTCTGAAGCCCCACGTCAACAATTTGATAGGTCCTTATCAATAGGTATGGTTTTAGACCTGAAAAGTCTACAATCGACCAAAATTTTCACCACTCGGCAGATCTTGGAAAAAACCCGAGAATATAATATCGATATACACCATCTTTCTATCGATTTCAACGACGCGTATGACAGTATTTACAGAGACGAGTTGTACAGAGTCACGTCTAGTTTCGGCATCACTGCAAAACTCGTGCGACTATGCATGATGACTTTGGAGAACTCACGCTGTTCCGTCAAGGCCAGTAAAAAACTCACCGAAAAGGATTGTACAAGACTCAAACATCAACATCAGTTTCAGTGGAACAACGTGGGAAGAAAAAAGCGGCAGAAATAAGTTGGGTGGTTAATGAGCGCAAAACGAAGCATATACTATCATCAAACAAGCATACCGAACTTTGACGAATTGGAAAAAACGTCACAATAGACGGACATAAGCGCGAGATAGTACAGAGCTTCTTCTAACAAACATCCGTTATACAGGGTGTCCCGTATTTCGTGTATTATCCTTCGAGGTGTGATTCTTGGTCATATTCTAAGAAAAAAATTGTTATACAGTAAAGCTCGATTCTCAACTTTGACATCACTTTTTGACAATTTAAAAAAACGCCAACTTTGGTATACCCCGACCTGTGTTAAATTCGATTTCTCTGTCAATACTGATGCCAGAGTCTTAAGTTTAGACTTAATTTTTTGTAGAAATAATAATCTCTAAAACTGTATTTAAGTTGAGCTTCCATAGGGTTAGGGCCACCAGATTTTCAATTTTAAGTGATATTCAAATTTTCTTCCCGAAACACATAATGTTTACACATAAAACAACATCAGTGCGGACATCAAGAATACCTCTGGCCAACCGCTTCTACTTTGGATTAAGAAGGGAATCGAGAAAGAAAACCGTCTCTAGAAATATCAAGGCAACGCTTTATACGACCTTGATCGTCCCAGTCCCAGTCGTCCCAGGAAACAATTAGCCGTTTCGAAAATAAATATTCTGAATGATCTTTAGTCCTGCATGCGAAGACAAAGCACAAAGAGGAAGATACAACAGCCAACTGTATGAGCTGTACCGTGACATGATATGCTCATGTCACGGTACAGCTCATACACTTGGTGAGAAGAGTATTCGCATCGTTAAACTACGATGGTTGGGACATGAAAAGCGGATTTTCATCAACGCTCCGTCTCGACGAGTTTCAGAAAGCACATTGCAGGGAAACCGGGGAAGGGTAAGATCACGACTAAGGTAGCGGGTTACGGAATCAAGTGGAGGAAGACCTCAACCGACTTAGAGTGCATAACTGGAGATAGCTCGCCTAAGACCGCAATCGTTTTCGAAAAATATTGGTTCAGATAATATTTTTTGAATTGCCGACCTAAGTATGTAAGTATGAAGGTTCGACATTCTTAAGAAAAAGTTATCAATCTGTGTGTGGTTTTATCCATCATAGGTAATTGAAAAAATTATTTTTTCCTTTTGGGCCCACTATAAAAACATAGTGCATTTAATTTTTGAATGATTTAATTACGGTATATATCACATGGATTTTTACAGAGAAATAATTTTTTTAGCGCAGGGTTTACTCTGCTCTTTGTAAAAGAGAATACCTACCAGTGAAAAGAAGGTTGGCTATTTGCCTTTTACTATGACTGTAATGGATTTTACTAAGCTGGAGCTATAATAATCACAGCATGATAAATCGGTCCAATCTTTTACTGAGTCTGGTACATTTGAGTACTTCAGGTACTGTTTGAGCACGGATTCTAATTTCCTCAAAACAGTTTAATTTTTTCAATTTTTCATGTACAGCACTTATTTCCTCAAATCAGAATTTTCGATCTCAAATGCTTTAATATATCACTGATTATTCTTAATGCTCTTTAAAAAACCAAAAACTTTCCAGTCTGGTTCTTGTAACCCAATATACGAGCATGTAAAAGTTTAAATTCTTTGTAGATTTTGCAATCATAGTTAACAATGTTTTCAACCATAGCTTTGCTTTATATTTATACCTAATCTATTTCTTCAGTAGTCTACAACCACCTCTTCTTTGTGTGCTTCTTTTTCTTACAGCCACAAGTATCTTGTTTTTGTAAAGATCACAGCTCTACCACTTATCTGCTTTACACTATAGTAATAAATAAATGGTTGAAGAATCGTACTATTACAAAGGTCCTGTCCTCAAACCATTGGTGTGGAGTGTACATTCTGAGACAATTTAAAGACTCGTTTACATGAACTTAGCGTATATCCTTCAAATAGCGCTCTCTGCAATCTTCTTCTAGGCCAAGGAGGTGCACATTGTGTTGCATAGCATATCACGATATTAACAAAAGCAAAAAAGTGTTTGCTTCAATCCCATGTCACCTGTTCGCGTTCACAAAAAAAAAAAAAAAACAAAAAAAGAAGAAGGAAAATCTGTATTCACCAAGGCTGTCGCCAACGGTTGCGACTCGGTTGCTTCTGTAAGCTAGTTAAATTTGCATGTGATAATCAGTCGACTATATTTAAGTAGGTTATCCCCCTAAAGCGAATAAAAACACTACACTTTACAAAAAAAAGCTTCAATATTTCGCTTTTCGCATTTGCATTATATCCGACTTAATTCTGAGTAAAACAACAGTTTTCAAGGTGGAACTGCCTTGCACCGGGTAGTCCGGTTCACTTTTATCTTTACCCCACGGATTCTGGCAAAATATTTTATTTGTGAATATCTGATAGCATGCTATTTAGTATACAGAGTGTTTCGTAATTCGTGTATTATCCTTTGGGGTGTGATTCTTTGTCATATTCTAAAAAAAAAAATTGTTCTATAGTATCTAAAGCTCGTTTCTCAACTTTGACATCACTTTCTGACAATTTAAAAAAAAAAAGCTAACTTTGGTGTACCCTGACCTGTGTTAGATTCGATATCTCTGCCAATACTGATGATAGCGACCTAATCTTAGACTTAACTTTTTGTAAGAATAACAATCTTTAAGACTGTATTTAAGTTGAGCTTCCAAAGGCTTAGGGCTACCAGATTTTGAGTTTTAAGTGCTGTTCAAATTTTCTTCCCGAAACAAAGTTTTGACTTTGAGGTAATTTTTTCCAGAAAATGTCTGATAAACATAGAGTTTCTTTATTTTTTACAAATGAACAAAACAATATTATTAAAAAAAACTCAGTAATAAGTGCACTCAAAAACTCATACATTTTATGATACTTGAAAAAATACAAAACGGGTAAGACTTAAAAAAAAAAAAAATTAAAAAAAATTTTAGCTTTGAGGTTTGTTTGAATAAAACAATAGTGAAAATGTGGCAACCCTTAGATCATGGAAGTTCAACTTAAATACAGTCTTAAGTCTAGGACAAGGTCTCTATCATCAGTATTGACAGAGATATTAAAATTATATAGGTACACCAAAGTTAGCCTTTTTTAAAATGTCAAAAAGTCTTGTCAAAGTTGAGAAACCAGCTTTACTGTATAACAATTTTTTTCTTAGAATATGACCAAGAATCACACCCCAAAGGATAATACACGAATTACGGAACACCCTGTATAGGTATAGTAAGAGAGATTACCTATATCTGTAGCTTGATGCACTGTTGTCTGAGGTCAAGCTTTGTTACTGCTTCTTTTGTTATTGTTTTGTGTGTTTGTTTTCCTCGATGTAGCCTTAATGAATGAAACAATGGGAGACGGCAATCTAGCTACAGAGGAAGACAAAAGCTACAACTTTTGAGACAGGAGGTTGACAGATGGATAGTGGTTAGTGGTTAGAGTTTCTCAAGGACGTTTAATAGCTGGGAATAGCATTTTTCAATGTTTCTGCCGTTTTCTTTTCATTTATGTTCTTAAGTTGAGTTTTGATGTATGTATGTTGTAGAGATATGTATGCAACATGTAAATATAAGTACCTATGCAAGACATGGCGGCTTTGAATGCAATGCGGCATGATGGAAGAAGAAATAGACGAAATGTTGTGTCTTCGGATTTCGCAAATTGAAACAATAGATGTCATCTTATGTATTCTTTTGTGTTTTATTGTTTTTCTTTTTAACATTTGAATTTTTTTCTGAGATAAAGGAAAGTTATTAAAATAAAGGTACTACGGATGTAAAGTATTGTCGACATCTTTGGAATGCCCTTAAAACAAGGACATACCTACTTTGTTGAGGCAAGAAGAGTTACTTTCCGAAGAATTTTATTCGGAATTTCATTGGGTAGGTATTGTTGAGAAGAATATACGTTAGGTATATTTTAATGGACGAGATCTCATGCATGAAAATTCCTCTGATAATTTTTTTTTTTTAAAGTTTTTTCAGTGTGGTCAATTTACATAATTATTTAAATCGTAGCATATCCCATTTTACTTGATTTCCTTGTTAATTATTGCATACTGTCAATCAAATAACGTAAAAGTAACTAGGTAAGTACAATTTTAGAAAAATGAGTCATTAAATTTCAATTTTAACTCGCTATTAATAATGTTTTAAAAAATAATTCAGCCACACATAAAATCAACCAAACAGTAATTGATAAATATCATGTTTACCTTAAAGCAACATGAGGCTTATGCCATTACTAATCTTCTCAAGACCGTGATGCTATGTCTACACCTCACACTTAAACTTGTTTAACTCAAAACTATCACAAACCAACACGATAACCAAGTAGGCTGCCATACAAAATGAAACCTTTTTAGGCACTGGGTTTCATCTTAACCTACTCGAAACCAAGTGCGCTGAATGCACTATTTCCAATATTCCAGTGAATTCGACGTTTGAGAGAGTGGAAGTAAGGGAGAGAGAGCTTTTAATAAAGCGATAGAGGTGAAAGGTATCCGCGTTTATCAGATCGCTTGAATCCTCGAAGGCGTAATCTCCCAGATGAAGTTTTAATTTTTGATGGAGAGTGCAGGACACCGAGTCTTGTGACCTGTCGGCCTATGAAACAAAGTCCAGTAATGAGCCGATTACGGAGCCAATGTAAATCTGCTCATGGATAGCAAGTGTTTTAAACGTTTCAGATCCAGTTTCGGCCTGCTCTGTTTTTTTTTTACCACACAAGCAGTCGTGATCGTGTTTCTCCACCTGCTGTTTGTTTTATCCATGGCATCTTGCCTTAGCATTCGTTTGCATGCATGTAGCGATTGGTGTGTATAATTTATTATAGAGGGATAAGCCTCCTTAACGTCACTTATAAGATCTTGTCTGCTTATTATGTGAACGTCTGAAACCCCACGTCAACAACTAGATAGGTCCTTATCAATATGGTTTTAGACTAGAGAAGTCCACAATAGACCCAAGACGGGTTTTGTAAAGCACATTGCAGGGAAATTGCGAAAGGGGGAAACCTCGTAAAGGAAGTGGAAGAAGACCTCAACCGACTTAGAGTGCAAAACTGGAGAGAGCTTGCCAATCCAAGTCGTTATAGAAGGATGTTGGTTGAAACCCAGATTAACCCCGAACTGTAATACCCACCTAAAAAAAAAAAAAAAAAAATCCAACTACACTAGCAACACAAGAGCTCCTTGTAGTGATTTCCTCCGGTGTCACTTCTTAATGTAATTATTCAATGCTTCTGTATAGAAATGAATTCAATCATCTCTTAAAAAGTCCTCGTCATCCCAAATGGATTTCGGTGCAATAGAAACTTGATATACTTATTATCAAAGGCCAGTTGGGGGATGGTGTTTTCGGAATGAATTGGAACTAATAAGAACAAGTTCAGGTTTGTATAGTGACCATTGCTGTTATTGGTCCATTGGAAGATAGTTGGATTCGAATGGCTGCGCCAGCTAGGTCAAGGGTGTTGATCGGAGAGCTCCACTTTTGCGCATACAGGCTTAGACTATCACAGTACGTCACTTTTTTTAGAGTTGACCATACTTCTACTTTGTAAGTAAGTATAACTGTTGGTCTAAGGAGAGCATTGTATAGCCAGTGGATGATTAAGGGAGAAAATATTCCGCTTAATTATTACCAATGGCTTATTGCAGGAAAAGAGTGCTACGGTGGCTTTAATTATTCTTTCATGTATATTGGACTTTTAGTTTTAATTTTTATCAAGGATAATTCATTCAAATAAGATGGATATAATTTTGAGGCAGAACTCTGCGCTTATTTCGTTATGTGCCTGCGCAGCACCTACGGTTACCGTAGCTGTGTTTTTAAAGCGCCGGACCCGAGGGGTTGGAAGCCCATCCACCTTAATAGTAAAAGCATCGGAATACTGTGAGGGAGATCTAGATTCAGTTTTAAGTGGTACCAAGTCCATCAAATCGGGTTCTTTTGTCCGTTCTGAGCTTTTTTCGCATCTTATGCAAAACACCCTCTTTTGAAAAGTAAAACAAAAAAACGTTAAGCTCTACGGGCGAAATAAGAATTGGCTTATTTATTTATTTAACACATTTTCTGAACCGTAAATTATTCTCTGGCGCTTTTTCCTAATAAATACCACATGTGAAATATTTCTGAAAAGCTTTTGAGGGGGACTTGCGACCTCCTCGCTCCACTCCTAACCACCAGGTAAAAATATCTCTCAGAAATTAAAAGAAGGTAATTGTAGAAAACTAGTTAAATAACTAGGTATTCAATATAAAATCGTGTCTAGGTACCTACTCCTTTCGTTTTTCAACTGTTTGTGACATGACTCAGCACTCAAACACATACACACTCACAAAACATCAAATTCACAGCATCCGAAAAAAATATCTACACAAAAGTTTAGCTTAAAATTTAAATTATCCGCTTGTATAAAGCGCGTATTCATATAGATATGAATTGTATATATATAATATGTATGTACGCTCACTCAACATTCCTTTCTTCATGTCAAGAAAACTCTTTCGAATCCTTCTTCCACTGAAATGTTCGTTTACCTTTGAGACGAAGAGAACACTAAATTTACGAGTGCCTGGTTGCCTTTTGGCGATATTCTGCATCACTGTGTGAGACTAGCTCTCAGTCACAAAGGGCCAGAAGCAATCCCCTTCTATGTGATTTAAAAAGGTAGGAAAACTTTGGTTAGCGTATCACAAACTTTAAGATTGTTCACATATAAAAAGCATTGGAATTTATTTAAGTCATAGCAAAAGTGAATGAAAGTTGTGTTTAGGCATTTTATTTGCTATGTTGTTGTTCTAATTAATAGTAAATGCCTGGGAAGGTGAGGCAATGATAACTTACGAAAAGGACTCGGTAGTTCTTAATTATTTTTAATTTCCTACTGTTCTTACAGTCAGAGCACAGTAAAACTTTTCTAGGGGGAAGTGATTTCCAAAACTCATAGTAGTTTTACGCCTCTTCGAAGCAAGTTGTTATTTGGTGGCTATTTCAATGTTTCTGCTTCCTTGAGTGAAAGGTAAACCAAACCATAAAGGTCGAGTGAAAAGGAAGGAGTAAATAAAATGAATGAGCAAGAAAAACGGGCCAATGATAATTGAATTCCACCCGGGGAAATAAATGAAGTTATTTCTTCCTTCTTGTGTCCTGATAATTTATTACTTTTTGCTAATTTTTTGTTTCTTAGTAGGTAGGTATATATCTCTTGTTACATTTCTGGTGATCATTTTTGATTGTAAACGACATGACATTTAAACTGAAGCAATGGAAGATTCCAATTTGAAGATGGCTATTGATTAGGCATTGAAGTCTACAACTCTGAAAGTGTTTTAAGGTTGGAGTTAAAGTACAGATTGAAAGAGAAAAGTTAAAGGACTAGGTGGTAGCTATTTGCTAATAACTTACATCTTCCACGTTCCAATGCTTGTAGCAAATCAAATTAATTTCTTTATTTGTTTTGCCTATTATAGGTAATTGTACTACAAACGAGAGATGATTATGGTGTAACGTATCTCATAGACGATTCACTGCGAAAAAGACGAGTGGAACAGGTGTGATATCATTTGAGGTCACAATGCACATCGCAGGGCGCTAATAAAGAAGAATTTTAAATGATTACAGTGCTTTAAAGAGAACTAATACTTACTGAGTGATATTGATAATCTATTTTGAATTTGGATAAGAATCAAGCTTAAAATATAAATAAATAAAATAAAAAAAAGGTGGCGCAACAGAGCGGGCAGCCCTGGGACCTAGCGCATTTCTCACAACCAAGCCTTGTTTATAAAGTGACACGATGATAAAGAATACGAAAAGAGTTGGTCCTGCAATTTTGTCTGTCCGAATACAGCCTGAAACGCTCAACCAATTTTCTTCAAAATTTGTAGTCAGGGTCTGTAGCCTTCAGAGGGGTTTTGGCTTGTTTTTGAAATAACAGTAGATACCTGTCATACAGTCTATATGCTAATACTTATTTTTATCGAAAATGATTGTAACGAACCTGTGTGAGGTATTATTTCTCAGTTGTATTTCTTATGATGTAAAAAAAATTTTAGAGAAAGTCTAGAAACGGTTCTTCCCATAGTACTGTTTCTTATATAAAAAAGGACTTTTTAACTAATTGATTTTACGATTTTGATTAAATTCTATATTTGAGGTGTCCTACGTTATTTAAAATAGATTGAGCATCAACATTTAAAAAAAATTTCATTTCTTGTAATATTTTTAAGACGTTGCTTTTAATTTTTTCAAATTTCCTGAAAAAACATCTTCTGACAAGACATAGTTATTTTTTTTTTAAACTTAGTGCAAATTTATAGTCATTAAAAATAACCTTAAATTGAGCCTTAGTACGACATAATCTAGTGTGACACTTGAACCATATAAATTGATTTTAACTTGACTATAAATTTAAAATAAGTAACCCCCATTTTAAATATTTAAAAGTTTGCTCTAATTCAGCAATTCAATTTATTCTGAATCAAGACCAAAACTATACCTCCATTCCAAATTTTCATTTTTAATCAAAGTTTATAGTATTTTTCACCTGAGTTTTTTTTTGCAGTCAGTTATTTTAATGCATTTGCCTGAACTGTAAAGATGTTTGTACTGTTCACATTTATTTTAACCAAACTTATATCAAAGTTGTCACTAGTTAGTGAGGTGTTTATAGATCGTTTGTATTTAATGACTCCATTTTTAAGTTCGAGTGATGTTGAGGAGAGTCGGCACTTTCTCTTAAAAACGCAATGAGTATAACTTTACGCTCTTATTTTTGAAAAGAGTGAAAATTAAAAGAACAGTTTCGAAAAACTGGTCTAACGATATTGATTAAATTTTCAGCGTATATAATAACTGTATATGTATAGGGAGATGCAAAAAAGAAGAGTTTTAATATGAAATATTAATTTATGTATAAGTTTTTTCAATATTTAAGTGATTTCATTGAATTTTCATATTTAATGTGCAGTTGGCATTGGCCGCCCTGTATAAACTTAAAACTTTCTATTTCCTGCCTCTATAGTAAAATTTTGAGGGGTTGAGAGTATTGACACCATCCACCATGCATAAGGTAAACACACCCTAATGAGTTGCGGAGGGAAAGACTACGTTCCATGACACGAACTAGGCAAGGAACCCGTGGGAGGGTGTACCTTTCCGACCTGATACTTTTAGAAACCTACGAGTATTGCACTGGCAGAGTAAGCGCCACTTTTTTTATTGCCACCTAAGATTTCTATACAAAGGAATGTTTTTTCAAACACCTTCGATAAAAGCAAACAGATTAAAAAATTATTTGATTTTCACTGTTTTTGCAGATGTACTCAAAAAGTTTATTTAGCATAGGTATTCTCACAACAAATCGAATAGTCTTAAAAATACTGATTTAAACTTGACAAAATTTAAAATAACGCTGAATTGGCGATTGAAATATTAATTTTTTTTCTCAATTTCCGGGCGTGGTTTTCTTTTGTTGCCAATCAAACCCCTTTTTCGGTAAATCTTATTTGAACCCAACCAAAGCAAGATTTAATTTAACTTCTTCAAATAGTAGTAGTAGTAAATCCTGAAAATTTGGGTATTTGTAAAACAATACAAGAAATAGAAGAAAATAGACTAACCCCACGTTGCGGCTGCATTTTTCTGAAATACATTTTTTTTTTTTAATATTTAAAGCCAAACATTAAAAAATAACTTTCCAATCAGTCAGTTTTTGAAGAAGTTAAGGGGAAGCGTTAATTTTATTTTTTCAAATAAATTCATTAATACTTCAAGAATATTCAACTTGAGCGAACTATTATTTCCTGGAGCTTTCAAGCTTTTTTTCAACAACATACGTTTTATGTCCCTTCATAACTTCAAAACTGCTGCACCGATTCTTTTGATATTTTGAACACTATTGATGTACATGATTTACGAGGTAACGCTGGAGAGTTTTTTTTAAAAGATTTTTTTTAAGATTCAGTACCGAATTATGGGGCACCGCATCTCTACTTTCATTTGAGACGCTTCACAGTAATTGCGAATATTGCAGTAATTTTTGATATATCTCTATGAAATTTTCACAAAGTATTCCATAAATATTATATTTCAAAGCAGCTTTGCATTTAATAAATAGAAACTAAATGTGTCGTAAAAAAAGACTCAGAAAAATGTCCTTTTTTTTTGGGCGATTTAACCTTAGCCCCAAGAAAAATATGTTATTAAAATTTTGTCCATAATAGTTTAGTTACACAGCGGAGAAGAGTTACGTTTTTGGTGGAATATTAAAATACTGATTGAGGAAAACTGTTTTAATATCAGTTCAACACAAAACATAATACGAAGAACTACCCAGATTCGTAGGGTATTTTTTTCCAAGATATCAAGGTTCAGCGATAGACTTTTTGATATAATTGGGTAGTTAAAACATGTTATAGAAAGTCGAATCACCCCAAAAATGATCTGTTAAATCAAAAAACAAAATTTGAAGAGAATCTAAAATCTTCAGACATAGGTATTGGAAAGAATTTACTCGTAAGTTCTTTAAAGCTGTGCACAACTTGCCCAAGACATCTTTATTCAAGTGCTGCGATTCGTATCAAATATTCAGTTCTTACTATTTTCATTTAATTTACGAAATTCAATGTTTTTAAGAAATCCTTTTTATTCGTGATTGTGGTAAAGCTTTTTTCGAAAAGCTTCAAAAACCTACTTCAGTTAAGTAAAACCTATATGTGCCTATACAAGAAGAAGTCGCCTAAAATTTAATTTCTGTTTGATAGGGACTGTGGCGTAAGTTGCCAAAATAACTTGGGCTGCTTAAAAGTTCTTGTCGCGATTACCACTCCGAAAAAAATTGTCAAACAGATCATTGCTCAGAACGATTTAATAATGTAAATTTACATGTTTAAAAAAAACATTGAATCTTGAAAGATACCTATTCTTTTTTTTCTATTAACTTCGCAACTGAAACATAAAAACGCGCATCCATTTCTAACGATATCTCTCCACATTCCGTAATCCGTCGTAATTGTATGCACATGTCGCTTGCTTACTATCCACTAAAAGAAACATTTTCTAAAATTTCACTTTTTATCAAAAGACAATTAAAACGCATTCTTCAGACAATCTATAGCAATATTTAGAGCAAACAAATAAACAGCAATATTAACAGAACAGAAAAAAACGGCACTGTAATTAATCCCTATGCGAGGAAAACGGAAATGAAGAAATACTCCGAGCTTGTAGATTGCTTCCACAACAGGAATACTCCAAACGTATATAAGAATGCTGTTGATGGTACATCGCAGCTTGATGAGGGCGACAACCATACTACTACCGAACCAACTGGATGTGCACTAAGGATACTTTTTTTTAAATAGAAAATCTACGTATGTATCCTTGCTCGCAGTTGAGATTACGTAACGCGTAACACGGACCACACACACATTATATTTGTCACATTTGAATATACCGTTTGGTGTGTAATTTTTTTTTTTCATTTTTTTTATTCTCACTGTTAACACGCAAAGTTGTGTACATGTTCTTAGGCGTATAGGTAAACCGTTATTCATACCAAACTAATTTAAATCATACTCCTTTTCGACGAGTTCGGATACCGAGCTTTAATCATTTTAAACATAAGATACAAAGGGGGAAAAATATGTTTACCGTTTGTCTCAAATGTCCTTGAACTTAATTCCAATGCTTATAGGTACGTTACTGCAGTGGTTATGCAGCTGTAAACTTTTTTCTTTTTTCTTTTTTAATAATTCGAATTTTAAGTAAATTTTTTTGGAAACACTGTTTAACACATTTCCGCAGGGCTACACGGGCAGTCGGATTCCGTAGGTATCTGGTTAAATCACCGCATCCTTTTCCTTATTAACAGTATAAAAAAAATATGTTATTTATAAAAAAAAATCCCATTTAATTTTATGTAACACACAGAACGGCACCATTTGGCATCAGCACGCGATCTGAGAAGCTAAAAATTCATCACGAGCCCTTCTGCTGCTTTGTAACTTTCACAGGATAACAACATTCATCTAGAGATGTTCACATTGCCACAGTTGTTGTTGTTGGCCTTGTGAATCTTACGAATTGTTTGGTTGAGTTTATTCTTATCAATTGCGTGTGTATTGTATGGAATATAACACTTTTTTCGAGAAAGCTTTTCGACCTCTAAATAACACTGCGCATGTTCATGAATTAGGTAGAATAGTTGTCAGTTTCGAGGAATATACTTAGAAATAAAACAACGACCTACCCTAACACAATTATATGTAATAGTGGTGTGTTAATAAATTCAAAATCATTTCAGTAAACACTTGGCAATGTCTCGATATCAGTTTGTCTTCTGGAAACTGTGCAGAACATATCACATTTGGTTTTGGTGGCAGACAAAGTAGGTATTTATTATCATGAACTAGAATAAAAAAATTGCAAGTAGTAAGTAAGAAATGCTGGATTGAAGATACTTGGCCGTTGTAAGCCAGGTAGATGTTGCCTAAGAAATTACCATGCTTTCACATCGATGCATGATTGCGCCATTGTATAGAAAGACTTTAAAATCCCTGCCATGTCCTTAGAAATCCGATAACACCTCTTGAATAGTCTATGTCCCAATGTCGACACACATCTCAAGAAAGTTCATATTACTACCTATTCCTATACGTTTTTGGAAATGTTACTTAAAGGCTTGCTTGGATGCTCTGGAAAGCTTAAATGGTTAAAAGCTTCATACACTGTATTGGTAAGCCGCCAAAATTTTCAAAATTTGGTGTCCATAACTTAAACGTATAGCTATAATCAGTTTTCAGTTTTAAGCAACTTCCCGGTGTGTTCATGCGACCACATTTTGCAAAGCTACGAGAACGATATAAAAGAAAAAAATCAAACGCGATATTGTTGTTTATGCAAGCAAACTTATCCACCTTTCGTAAGAGATTGACTGGTGGTTCTTCATCTTCTGTGTATCCTCACCAATTGTATGCATGCATGTAGCTTTGGATATATGAAAAAATACATAAATAAAGGGTGCGGTTGATTAGTTTTAATCCAATGGTATCATCAGCTTCCATTGGCCTAATCTCACTTTGTGTGCTCATTTTCAAAGAACAAACTTTGGTTGTTTTTCTTTTCGTTGAACGTAGATGAGAGGTGGTGCTTTTCTCCCCGTTTCTTTTTAAGGTTATTTAAGGGTGCGGCTGGCCCAAATCGACATAGAAACTGGCACAGAAGCACAGTTTTTCTCGGCATTTCACCTACATTTTTACAATACCAACAATAGGGCAACAACCAGAACAACGTATAGAAGGGAACAAATACAAAATCCTCGTTTCTCTAACTTATGGTGTTTTCGTTCAACCCCCAATGCCCGCTGCTGATTTGTGTTGATGATGTCGCGTTGCCTTTTGTCCTTCCAATTTGGATTTTGGCCAACAAAAACTTATTCCTTTTTTTTGGGTTGAGTTGTGAAAACGCAAACATTACATTTTTGTTTTTGTTTCTGTTGCCTTCCTTTCAAAGATGTTATAACAGGAATAGTGTCCTGTGTCCGGTAATAAAATGGGTAGAGTTGATGTCGAAAGTGCGAATTGGATGTGGATTTTATTGGGCTTTTTTATTTCTCTTTTGAAGTGTGACCACAGCTCTAGATATTGCAATATTGCTTTTTTCTGGTGTGTTCTTACTGAAAGGAAACAAACGCATTTATAGCAGTGGTAGGTATTTAAAATACTTGTTGAGATAGGCAGGTACATGTTTATCAAGTTTCGTTTTTATATTTAAAGAACGAATGTCTTCGAAGAATATCGTCGGGTGGTTACTTCATTTTCAAGATTAGGGTAGGTATGCTATGAAGGGGGTGTTCTAGTGTAAAGGCTTGACTTTCAGGTATTTTTTCAGGTGCACAGTGCGTTGACAGGTGGACAAAAATAAAAAAAGTGAATGTAAGATCTAAAGCTACAATGCTTTGGAGTCCAACAACAACATGTTAAATAACTGTTATTTGTTATTTTTAATCGTTTGCTCTCGTTTGTTTGGTGGATTAGCGGCTTTTATATCAGCAGTCAAGGTAATTTTAGCTTCAGTTGCAGCTTGTAATACGATTTTGTGATGTCATAATCGATCGCGTGTGAAAAAATTACGGCTTTTATCAATTTTTCTTTTTGTGAATATTAATTATGGATACCTTAAGAGCTGGTATGAGTATTTTATATTTTATTTTTTTATTGAAATTAGTATTAAAATCATTCAATCAAAAAGAGCCCTGTTTTGAGGCATAAAAAATTTATTTAAGTTGAGTTTTAAAAAAAGTGTATCAAAACGTATCGAAATGTTTTATATCATTAAATTGCTCTATTATTGTGCTTTATAAAATTGAAAACTTTCATTGCTAATTTTTGCTAACCTTCAAAATATTTCACTTTTGGTAGGACAAGGTCAAACCATAAAAAATGAAGAAATTTTTGAGAATTGGATTTCTCTTCCTAAAAGCAATAGAATTGAAAATGTTACCACATTCATATTAAATAAGTTAAATATAACAAATTGTTCCAGTTCAAATAAAAGAGATTTGACCCAAAAAGTCAAACATTTTGACTTAAATATGGAATGGGTTTGGAAACAATGCTCACGAAACCGTGCTTTACTTTTTAAGCGACATAATGTGTGGTTAAAAAATGATTTCGCTCTTCCTTTGGGTATTTTAAATACTGTCGAAAGTACTATTTCTATAGATTTACCTGGAAGTAGTCGCGGAAGACCGAAAAAACCATTTGAAGTGGTATCTTACAAGACCAAAAAACGTCGAGTAGAGGATATTTTGGTCTCAAAATCAACTGAAGATCTTCGGCTCGCAGCGGAACTGTCCGGAAGATTTTCTGGTGAGGGAGTCGATTCTGCTGAAAAAAAAAATTGGTTTGACTCCGCAAGAAGCCTTAGCATTGTATTTAGACCTGGATCTTTCTGAAAATAAGTATAAAGTGTTGCGGTCAGTTGTTAATGCGCTGCACAAAGATTGTTTTCCCAGCTTATATAAGCTGAAAAAGCTTAAAAAACAGATGCTTCCCAGCAAGAGGGAGGCAACAGAAACGACTGCATCTGTGGACCTCCAAGAGCTTCTAAATAAAACTGGAGAAAGTATAGCAGACATTTCCCAGATACAGCATGACACAACTGCCACGTTAATTTGCAAATGGGGCTTCGACGGAAATTCTGGGCATAGTCAGTACAAACAAGTCTTTACTGATTCACAAAGAACAGACGAATTTCTTTTTCTAATAGCGTTCTGCCCTTTCAAATTAGTCGAGGACAGTACTGGTATTGAGCTATGGAAAAATACCCGTTCTTCTTCGACTTCCTATTGCAGACCAATAAAATTTTTGTTTATGAAGGAATGTAAACAGCTAGTTCAAGATGAAGAGTCTAAGATGATTGAACTTATAGGTTAGTTTCATTTAAATTTTAAAAACTTGAAGTACTGAAAAATGGGCATTATTCTCACATTTAAAACTTATGTCTATGATATTAAATCTATTTATTAAAACTTAATCATTATAGGTCAGCTCACTAATCTGTGTTTTAACAAAAAAGGTTTCAATATAAACATTTCATTTAAAATGCTGCTAACAATGGTTGATGGTAGTGTTTGTAATGTATTATCAAATACAAATTCTTCAGCAAAATGTTATATTTGCGGTGCAACTCCTAAAGAGATGAATACGGTAGAAAGAAACCAGAAGCCCATGAAAGAAGAAAACTATCGTTTTGGTATATCCACCCTACACTCTTGGATAAGATGCTTTGAATTTTTGCTGCACATTTCCTACAGACTTCCTTTCAAAACCTGGCAAGTTCGCGATCTAGAAAAAAATTGTTTTTGCCCAAAGAAAAAAGGATATCCAAGAATCATTTAAAACTAGAATGGGTCTTATTGTTGATAAGCCTAAGCCAGGATCAACAAATGATGGAAATACTGCGAGACGTTTTTTTAAAGATTCAAATACTACTGCAGAAATCACTGGAGTTGATGAGCGGCTTATAAAAAAGTTCTCCATTATTTTAAGAGTTTTGGCTTCTGGGCTTAGTTTTGACGTACCCATATTTTCTGTATTGCTCGATGAAACAAGAGATCTCTATCTCCAACTTTATACATAGTTGGTATTATATGCCAATCAGTGTTCATAAGCTTCTTATTCATGGTCCGGATATTATTTCATTCTTTGATATAACCATTGGTCAACTTTCGGAAGAAGCCTTAGAAGCAAGTCATAAGGAATTCCGAAAGCACCGCCTTGCTCACACTAGAAAATCATCTCGAACGTACACAAACGAAGACTTAATGACAGTTTTGCTGATTAGATCTGATCCTACTATATCACAGTATAGGAACTCAAATTCGAAACTTTCGAAAAAAGATGACGAAGAGATACAACAATACACAATTATTCCAGAAAATTCGAATTCACAATCACAAATTCAAAATTACACAGATAGTGAAGACTCGGATGGTTTTTCCTCTTAAATAAAGTTCTTTAGTTCAAAATGTTTGTCAATTTATTAGATGGAGCTATTTGAACATCAAAGAAAACAAAAATTTTGATTATGTTATCCTTAAATTTACAAACTAAAACAAATTAAATGAACATAGCAAAATTATTGTTTTTAATTTTTCTGTTTGGCACTCTACGGTCAACTAGTAAGTATTACATTACCGTTAAATTGTCTGTATTGATTAAATTTGTCTTTTTTTGAATTTTCAAGACTTATTCAACACTTAAAAGACTTATTTTTTGGAATACAGATTTTTGTCCACCATCTCCATACAATCGACGCACTGTGGTCGTCGCAAATAATATTTTTACAATCCTTTTTTTTATAAATTATTCACAAACATTTAAAGAAAACAGAAAAGGTAACAAAATAAAAAAAAAGTTAAAAATTAAGTGGAGAGTCTTGACCTGTGTCCATACCCACGATTTCTTGAGAAATTTACCTGAAATTTTTTGTGAGGGCTACAAGCAAGCATTCGAAGCAGCAGATGAGCTTAATTATTGACGTGCGTCGGTAGATATGTCGAAACCGAAAGCCTTTGGAGGCTCACATACAAAACTATGAAATAGCAACAATAAAATGACAGGCACAAAATAGTAGACCGAACATGCACGAATGTACGTATACACTCATCACTTAAAATAGAAAATACACACAAAATATATGTAGGTACACCCACTTTTATCACAACCATCGATGTACTTAATTTACTCCGTGCAAAGAATTCTGAAAACCAGAAGTAGACAGTCCAAACCTTCTGCCCATTTGGAGTAGCGTTGCTTAAAGCCCACCCTAAATGATCGACATCTTGTTATCAAAAAATTTACATTAAGCGTTCTTCTCCTCTTTCCCTTAATCTGTAAAAGGTTGCACCGGCATAAGTTTACGGTTCGGAATGTAAAAGACTTCATCCTTCTACAGGCATTTTCAAAAGTATTTGTGTTGGAAGTAGTAACTTGATCCTCATTCCTCTTAAATTTAGTAGAGTAACTGATAAAGTGCTCCGACTTAAATTGTTTTCAATTAGATGATTTTCTATGTTTATAAGAAGTAGTAAACACTTTTTGGCTAGCAATAAAGAATTTTTTTTATCCTGAAAAAAATAAGAGTGTTAGGAAATTGAAACTTTTTGAAAATTTTTGTCTCAAAGTCAAAATTTTGAAAAATAATTCACTAAATGAATCTGAACTAAAATGTTATTTAAAGAACTAAGTATTAGCTTTCAAAAACCGTTTAGCAATTCGCTTGACTCGTTTTCAATAATTTTTTTTTAAATAATTAAATAATTTTTATAGTAAATCTCCCTTCCCCCCTCCACTGAGGCAGATAGACCCCTCTTTAGAACAATTTTTTTTCTTTTCTGGAAACAAACAATCCGTTCTTCGAAAAAATCTTGAAAAGTTAAGTAAAATGGTACATACCTACATATATTTATTTTGGTGCATAGATTGTACATTTTCTTATTTTTCCTGTGACCCCTTTCGTTTTTTAGAACTAAATATACTAAACAGAAAATCTCTGACACGTGTCTTAATAACACTATTGAGATTTTTTTGGACTGCATTTTAACGGTTTACCCTATCGTATCACTGTTTTGTTCCTTTTTAAGGTGCTTAAAATTCCTTCAGGCTTTTGTATTTCTATCATATTGTTAATTTTGATATACTAACTTACTTAAGGTGGCGCTACAGTCCGGGTCGGACTAGGCACTAGTTTTGCACGCCAAGTTGGTTGAGGTCCTCTCCTACTTGCGTGCGCGACCTGAGTTGCGGTATTCCTCTACTGTGCCGTCCCTCGGGGTTAGATTCGAAGACTTTCCGGGTCGGAGTGTTGGTGTCCACTCGCTCTACATGACCCAGCCATCTAAGCCGCTGGACCTTGACTCGGTCAGTGTCGCTGTACAGCCCGTACAGTTCGTGGGTAAATCGACTTCTCCACTCTCCATTTATGCATCAATCACCTTAAGAATTTTTCTTCTGAAGCATCCTAAAGCGTCCATGCCTCTGCGCCATATTTAAGAACAGGGATGATATGTGTCTTATACAGAGACACTTCAGTTTCACGAGAGAGGACTTCACTACTCAATTGCCTTTTTAGGCCGAAGAAACAGCAATTGGCAAGTGTATTCTTCGTATGATTTCAGCGCTGGTGTTGTTGTCCGAATTAATAGTGGCGCATAGGTAGACCAAGTCCTTAACTACCTCAAAGTAATAGCTGTCCAGCGTGGCATTCTGTCCAAGGCGTCGAGTTGGTGTTCGGTGTCCTTTTTTGATGACAGCATATACTTGCTCTTGGCCTCATTGATCACTAAACCCATCTTCTTCGCTTCCGTCTCAATGCTCATAAAAGCGTCTAAGGCCGCACTGATAAGGACCTATCAGGTTGTTGACGAATGGCTTCAGACGCTTACACATTGCGGCAGAGAAGATCTTGTACGCGATATTAAGAAGACTGATACCTCTGTAGTTGGCGTAGTTCAGAGGGTCTCCTTTATTATTATTATTATTATTATTATTTATTATTAACATTATTATTTATTTATTTCATCAATCGGAGATACATAAGCTCTTATAGACGAGATAGAAAATGAATATATTAAATTATGATAAGATGACATTTAATAAATGTATTTTAAAAGCTTCTCTTGAGCAAATATTAAAAATATCAATATTACTACTAACAAGGTTGGTTTCTCTGATGCAACGAGAAATTGGTTCATTCAACCCGTAGTTTACTCGATAAAATTGTTCTTGCAGTAAATAAGAACTACATACGTAAATTTCTTTGAGGAACACGTAAACGGATTAATAATAACAAATCTGGACATTTAATATGATGTGTGAGAATATCTCTAATAAACATTATGGAGAAGCAAGTCTGTTGAATCTGGAGACTCTTAATTCCAAACAATAAACACCTGGATTCATAATTTGGTCTTTCTATTCGCCAATTGAGTTTCAAGAACAAAAATCTAGAAAATTTTTTTTGAACTTTTTCAATTCTATCGCTATGATTTTTATAGAATGGATTAAATGTATGTAGGATTTTCCTTTAAAACACTTTATTTATAATAAGTTATACTTTATTCTTTATTCGATTTCCTACGCGTCGACCGGCCAAACCAAGATGTAAATCTACTCTGCTCTACAAAATTCTTTACATTGGTCACCCAGGTATGTATGAGTTATACGGAGCGGAACTAGTTTTGTTATTTTGCTTTGTTCCTGTCGTTCGTCACGTAATTGGGTTCGTCTTGTCGGTGTTTAAAAGGTCTGGTAGTTGTCGCGGGTAGTTGTTGCTTTTATCCTACATATATTTCCAATTTCCACTTTCCACTTTCCAATTTCACTTTCCACTTTTCACTCTCCAGTTTCACTCTCCACTTTCCACTTTCCACTTTCTTTTTCCGCTTTCCACTTTCCACTTTCACTTTCACTTTCCACTTTCCACTTTCCATTTTCCACTTTACACTTTACACTGTACACTTTCGACTTTCTTTTTCCAATTTCCACTTTCACTTTCCACTTTCCACTTTTCACTTTCCACTTTCACTTTCCACGTTCCACTTTCCACTCTCCACTTTTCACTTTCCACTTTATATTTTATACTTTCCACTTTCCACTATCCAGTATTCTGGTCTAGAACCCTATTTTTCAAACTTGGATAAAAGAAAAACTTAAAACATTTTTAGTATCCATTTTTTTATACAATATTTATTGATGTTCATGGGTATGCATATGCTTATTCATACGCTTAGTATACTCTTTTCTAGTGCCCGTTGTCGATCCCATTGTTATACAGAGCCAGAGCGACTGGCTTTTAGTATGTGTGATGAAAACTTAATTTTTGGAATTTTAGTTTTGGAGTGACCGATACGATGTGTTTCGGTCGCAACTGCCGTTAGTTTTGAAGCGACCAATAGGAAAGTAGGAAAGTGAATTTTCATTTTTTCTATCGCAGGTCCCGTTGTATACGACCCAATACTACTCCACATAAACATATAAAATTAACTTACACTAGAAAAGGGTGATCATGCTAAAAACATACCAAAACCCAAAAGTCATTCCAAAACACATGAAATACCTGCAAATTAACTTATCGATAGAAATTGTCACACTCTTCAAAATCGTCAGTACCCACCAGCCCTCTTACCTTTATGACGCTCTTCAGTTTTCAATCTCAAGACGATCTAATCAAATAATTATTCCTCGTTTTTGTTGCCTTGCATCGGAGCGTCAGTTTTATGTAAATGCTGCTCGTTTGTGGAATTCTCTCCCACGGCATGTTAAAAACGCTGCCACTGTTGAGAAATTTAAGAAAAATGTCTTTCAGCTCTATTCGTAATCCTATGGCTATTGTTTTCTTCACTATTGTGTGACTTGCTCTCTTCTGTTTTTAGTTTGTTAATGTTGCTACACTTTTATATCCTCATTGTAAAAATTTATAAAACAAACAATGTACACTAAGGCTTAGATAAAATTATTATATTATTTTGCTTTTTATTTGAAATATTTGTATATTTTGTTCTTTTTTTTCCTTTTTTCTTTAACTTAAATCACAGTTAAGTCCTTTTATATACTTAGCTATAAACAAAATGTAAATCTTAAAATTAAGTACCTTAAATAAATGAAATGGAATTAAATGAAATGGCTTCCGCATTTGGGAGGATTGACATAGTGAAATTTTCAGATGAATTTCATGTTTCCATGTTTTACATTTTGATTTTTGCTTTAAAAAACTTATGGTTATTTTTTATTTCACAAATGCGTTCGCCCCTAGATGCAGCTGATCGTACCGCAATCAAAAGTCAGTGAAGTTCTTCCGGAGATGCATGACGGACCTTCTGCAGGCCACCTGGGAGTTACCAAAACACTGGAGAAGGTGCGAATTCGGTTCTGCTAGTTGCATGCTAGAGATGACGTGGAGAAGTGGTGCCGAACATGTGACAAGTGTGCTGCAACCAAAGGACCTGGTAGAAAGATTCAAGGTAAGATGCGCATCAGTACAACGTTGGATCGCCTTTTGAGAGGATTGCAGTAGATGTGGCTTGGCCTTTTCCAGAGACCAACGTTGGAAACAAGTACATTATGGTTGTAATGGATTTTTTGGAAACTGAACTGAAGCGTATGCCATCCCAAATCAAAAAGCCAAAGCCAAAACGGTGGTCAACCAGATTGTGTTTAACTGGGTGAGCAGGTTTGGCGTACCTATGGAACTTCATTCCAACAAAAAAAAAAAACATGATAACCAATATTTCATTGGTCACACTAAGCAAGAGGGACTACTCTTAAGAGAATAAAATGATTAACTTATACAAGCAAATACTTTTACATGAGTTCTGACTTCGCTGAAAAGTCCACCTAGCCTGAAAACTATCATCAGGATGATGCCTGAATTATTTTGAAAGCAATTCTAAAATTTTTTAATTGCTTTTCTTTCTCAAAAGCAAAAAGGATACAGGAAAATAAATGGAAGACTCAGATTGTTTTCCATAGCGAACTCATTGCAGCAGTTAGTGAGTTCGTGAGTTGTTGATTATCAGATTGTTGGCGTTGTTACGAATGATGTAATGTACCTAACCAGCATTAAGGGAAATTAGATTTGAAAAAAAAAAAAAAAAAAAAAATTGAAAAACATACCATTTCCAGTATCCTATTGGAGCATACCAGTTCTCCATATTTCATCTTGCAATTTGAAACCAAAGAATCTGAGATGTAATAAATTACATTGCATTTACGTCGTGTTTTAACAACTTCTTTTACCGTATGTCCTTCTTCTTGTCCTAGATTCGCATATATGCATTTCAAGTGAAATTCCCCAACTTACATCTCACGTTTTGGATTCTCTGAAGAACGAGATCATCATAATAGGAGATGGGAGGATGGGACATGAAAGTAAGAGCGACGTGTTTGGTATTGACGTCGTAGAAAAGCGTGGTGTGCAGTGCATTCACATTTATCTCACATGATTGGTGTGTGCAAAACCACACCAACGGTCTAAAGCAAAGCTTTCCTCATGCACTCGCTTTAATCTCTATCTCTACCTAAAGGGTTGAGGATAAAACACAGTCCTTCCAAGAAATTACGTTTGCGTTGACAGGCATTAGTTTTTCTTGGAAAATGAGCAGTCAGAGAGTGGTAAAACGTAAAACGATTCCATTTAAATCTTATTTAACATTGTCCGCAATTTACTCTTGTGTCCTTGTGTACGAATAACTCACTTAAGATCTTTGAGTGGAACCAAAGTTTTGGTAGAAGGGCTGTGGTGGAAGTTAAAGTGTTTACTATTCTATTAGTTTTAAGATTTTCAGAATGGGGTTTTTGTAGGTTCTTACCCAATAGGATATATCCGAAGCCGATTGTATTGACTTGTAGTAGAGCTAAATGTGGTTTGGCATAAATGCGAGTGGGCATAGATAGTCAGGTGTAATTTATTTTCGTGTCTGTTTCTTTTTGTTGAAGTCCCAGAAATATAAATAAAATACTTTTTGCGGGTATCGATCGCTTTTGTGAGAAATTAGCTAGTCTACACTTCAAAGAAGAAGGTTTTCTAACTAATCCGTTTAGAATTGGCATAAAATTGTAGGTCCTTATTGAAATGCCTAAGGTCCCGATATATCCATATGTGTTTTCTCATATCTTAAATGTGAACACTATATTTTTAATCTTACTCTTTTTTTTCATTTTCTTATTTTTAGAAATGCTAGAGGACGCTGCTATGATAAGAAACTTAAGTTAACAGCTCTCACCAGGTCTGCGTCTATTTATCAGTAGCCTGACAAGAGAAAATGCAGGACATTCACACAGCCTAACACAACGCCAAAAAGCTTTCAACAGTCCCTTATTCTACAGTAGGTATAGTGAAAATGGTTCAGTGTTTTTCATCGCTCTCCACAAAGCCACCAGGTTTTACGATAAGTTTTTGATTAGATATTCGAAAAATTTCAATTTAATTTATAATTTTTGAAAAAAATTTACACGAATTTTAGTTGTTATCAAGTGAGGAACTTCAAAGTATTTTTAAAATTTTTTTATGTTTAAATATTTTTGTCTCCATATAAAAAATAAATTGGACATTATTTATCGCTTAGTTAAATATTTATTAATAAAAATCAAGTTGCAATAAACATTGAAATTGCTCTTCGTTTTTTGGTAAACATTGGTTATATTCACTTACTAATGCGACACCTCGCTCTGCCACATCATTAACAACTTTTAATTGTGCGAAAAATTATTTATTTTCATTATAACTGTCGTCAGTAGACCATAAATAAAATTTTTCATCATGAAAATCATATGGCAGATCAAAGAGCTCAAACAGTTTCGTTGACTTCTTAGAAACAAAGTCACTTATGGTTTTTGCAGAATTGAATCCAAATTTTTTTATCAATTATAAATCTTCTTGCTTAAGAATCTGTACCTTCGCGAGTCTTAACAACTTCGACAATATGTATTCTTCTTTATGTTTAAAGGTACGGTATCATCAAATAGTGATAAATGGCAAGCTCATGACATAAGTATCATTTAGTCATTTTTTCACATGTAAGCGAGGATATCGAAGGACTAATGTGCTTGTACCTATTTATTTTTTTCATAAACTCTAAGTCGTGATTAGCCGCAGAAGTCGCTGAAGTTGATACATATTTTCATATAACTACATTGCACAATTTACAGAGAAATGGCATATTTCTACCTTACTACTGAAAAAGATATATAATAATACTAAGCAGGCCATTGATCGAGGTCATCGCTCGTAATCCAAGACAGATACGCAGACACTGTCTCTCAAACACCTGAATTTTTTCCATTTGAAACGCTGTAACATTGAACCACACAGGGCACCCATAGACAATCATTGGCCTTATAAGGCCATGTACCAAATAACTTTCACTCTGCTATCAAGTTGTCTGCTGTGAAACAGACTCCTTGTCAGAGCAAAAGCTCCACTTGCCTTGGCCATGTAAATCAACGATCACCAGCTTGCGCCAGTTCTTTCTCGTATCCTATGAGGCCCGAGCCAACGGAGTTCTAAACACAATTTTTTCCCATTTCTGAAAGTTGATTTTCAACTTCCAGTCATCGCAATATTGCTGGATCTTATCGAAGTCCCTCTGCAAGAGACTTCTGATGTCTTCGATACTTGGACCTGTCCTGTACGCAATGAGGTCACCGGGGTACGCTATAGCATGGTGAAGGGAACCAATTAGATCGCCAGTGAAAATGCTGAATGAAATAGGCGAATTCACCGCTCCCTGTTGAAGACCGTTCTGAATTTTAAAAGTTCTGGTAGAAGTTATATTGCAACTTTTCACAACGAACGTTTTATCATGAAGCACGTCATTCAGAATATATAGCAGTGGTTTACTCATGCGTCATGCCATACCTGATCAACTTAAAGAAAAGACCGTCTAGCCAAACGGTATCGAATACCTTCTCCAAGTCAACCAGAGATTCACCCGTACACTGCTTTTTAGCTTTGTTCCATTGAATATCAGATACTAGTTTTGACGCGGCATGTATGGTACAGTGCTCCCCGGTTAATTGCGTCACCTTAAATGCACATCTTTAGACGCATTTAACAGGGGAACGCAATTAAAAGAATCCCGCTTAATTGATCTGCTGTCCCATTTAGAAAAACCCCGCTTAATTGAAATGAAAACGCAATAAAGCGATTTTTTTTACGACTTTGGCAAGAAAGTCAAGAAAAACCTTTTTAATGAAAATCAAAATTTTATTGAACGGAAAATTAACATATAATGGTAAGACATAAAAAATGAACAAAACAATTTCAGCCTAGGAATGATTGAAAAGGAACAATTTTTCATAATGTACACAACACATAAATTATGAATTGGTGCATAATCCGTGCGTATATCTTTAGCAAGCGTACAAGAGGGAATTAGTCAGATTTGCTTTTTATTTGGCTAGAACATTATATCATGGTAAGAATCTGTAATTTTCACCTGCATTGTTTCCTTACACATTTTCAAGATTTTAATTTGCAGTCGCTAAACTCTGATGTTTCAGCAAAAAAATAGGCTCGTTCGTTGAACTTTACCCAGGGTTGACCCAAGTTTTCTTGACAATCTTATGAGTTGTCAAAAAAACCTGGGTTTTCCAATTCTCAAAAAACGCAAAGCCACAAAATCACTACACATCCCTGTCATTTGAATAAAAATACATGCCATTTGACAGCCCTCAACTCGCCACAGCAAAAACCTAGGGTGAGTTGAGGGAAAACCCAGGTCAACCCCAGGGATAAAAAACACTCAATTTGACATTCAGGGCTACTTTAGATTTCTCAAAAAAACGCTTTGTGGCGACCCCAGGGTTTTAACGAACAAACTTAATAATAAATAGGTGTGTTTCTTTACTGAAAATTCGCACGAAATGCACCGAAATTCGGTGAAAGTCAGTCTAATCACAAAAGAGAGTGCTCACGAGAGAGTAAAAAATCTCACAACGATTTAAGTCATGTCAATTTGACTATTAACTTGTAGGCGCGCAACAATGCGACCAATTCATCATCAATCATTTAAGGTGTAAGCAAAAAGTGACTTCAATGATTTTTTTTTTCGTTCAATTAACCGGGCAATTTTGCTTCAAATTGAAAAAAGAGTTTTGATTTTTGGACCATTTAACCGGGAAACGCAATTAAGCGGAATGCATTTAAACGGGAAATGTTATGTATATTCCTTATGTGATCTTTTTTTTGCCTAGGATTCAGGTCAATTAAACGGGTAACGCAACTAAGCGGGGGGTATTTATCCGGGGATTACTGTATCATGAACCGAACTGATTTTCAGGAATAATATGTTTGTCCTCAGCCCATGTGGACAGAGCTCTATTGAAAACTTTCTCGAATACCTTGCTTATACTCGGAAGAAGACTAATTGACCTGAGATTTGCTGGATTGGAACCATCCTTCCCTTTTTTAAGGAGAGGATGGACCACTGCCGTCTTCCAGCGGGGTGCCTATTGATTCGAACATTTTATTACGCATTCCATTATTTTGTTTTTGATGACACAATTATTTTTGTTTACTTCGCATTGCGTGTTTTGTTTTTCTGTTACTTAGATTTTCAATCATTTCGCTGCACAGTTACTTTGCATTTCTTATCTTGCTAACCATGTGTTTCGCATTTCCATTGAACTTACAAATGATTATTTGGACTTTATTTGTCTCGACGGTAATCTATTGTTTTGGCATTCAATTAGGGTATACTGGGTACGGTTGAAACAATTTGGCTTAGGTATATCGTTCATAACATTAATTTCTGTAACCCGAGCGGTGAAGAAAGGATGTCTAATGAAAAAGCGGATTTCCATCTACAAATTAGGAGTGTCTTTTTAGTGCTTTAGTTTTTGTAGAACATGGAAATTTAAAAAATATCTTTTTTGTTTCAACCGTACCCATACCAGGGGCGGTTGAAACAGCAGTAGGGGTCAGTTGAAACACATGGAAATAGTTAGCATTTTTTATATTTAAGTATAAGACTGATTGGAAATGCTTATTACATACTGTAGTCCATAGTTTGTGTTGCTATATACTATATTACATACATCTATTATGATATCTTTTTTTTTTATATAATTCTTGTTCCTATTTTTGTTTTTTTTTTATTTCTCAGAAACTAAAGAAGATTTTTTCGATCGAGCTTTTGTGTTTTACTCAAAACTTATAAGAGCATTGATTATTGAAAGAAAAGTGACTCTTAAGGGTCTATGAAATAACTCCCACGAAATAAGTCCCACTTTTAAAAACGAAATAAGTCCCACCAAAAATTGCTATTTTGAAAGTGGGAGTTATTTCGTTTTTAAAAGTGGGACTTATTTCGTCAATTGGTGGGACTTATTTCGTTACGCGTTTTTACTTTAAGTGGGACTTATTTCGTTTTGAGTGGGAATAAATTCGTTTTGTAAAGTGGGAGTAATTTATTTTTTTCTTATGCAAAAAGTTATATATTGGACATTTCGTAAAAGGGACAACCATAATTGGTTGTGGGACTTAATTCATTTAAGAAATACATTATTCAAAGGGGAGTTATTTCATTTTGAGTGGGAGTTATTTCATTTCAAGTAAATTTTTAAATCATTTCATTTTGGTGGGACTTATTTCGTTTTCAAAAGTGGGACTTATTTCGTGGGAGTTATTTCATTTTTTTAAGCAATTTTTGGTGGGACTTATTTCGTTTTTAAAAGTGGGACTTATTTCGTGGGAGTTATTTCATAGACCCGACTCTTAATATGCCAAACTTTGTAAAAATTTTATTCAAAGAAAACATTTTTGATTTTTTCAAAAGTTTGACTTTTACACCTGACTACTCAAAAACCATTCACTTAATTAACTTGAATTAAAATATTATTGAAAAACATAGTATAAGCTTTGATAAACACTTAAGTGTGTGGAAGTTAGTGGCCTAGTTGTTTTTTGAAAAATTATAAAGAAAAAAATGGTCGATTTTCATTAAATAGCCCGAGCCGCCTAAATGGAGAAAGATGGAAGGGGGCCCCTCCATACGATTTTTTTCTTAGAATATAACCTAGAATCACATCCCAAAGTATGTTACCCAAATCACTTATTTATTTTGTTTTTATTTTCTCCCTCACCAGAAGCATCTCGCCTTTTTATAATATGTATCTATGAAGCGAACAGTGATTTAATCTATGTTTTTCCGTCACATTTCGCAACAAATCGCCTACTTTGACATAGTCATAGGCCTTGCTGTAGGTTGTCAAGTCAGTCTGTCTTCTTGAAGTCTTTCTTACACGAACTTTTGGCATCTGGAAAGCTGGGAAACTAAGTAGACATTTTGTTTCAACCGTACCCAAAAAAAGTGTTTCAACCGTCCCCAACCGCGCTTTAGTAACAAAAATGTGTATAATTATGGCCATATTAGCAACACGTTGAAACAAGTCACTGCGATGCGTTCTACATTCCTCGTTTCAAACACAAACTCCTAATCAAAACTCTAACATCAATAGAAGCACAGTTATTACAAAAAAAAAACCGCTCAAATTTTTTTTTTTTTTTGCATTTCAGAGACTAAGTAGTACTGAGCTTAGAACAAGCTCATATGTACACACTTATATACGCTCTTCATCATGAATGCAAGTGTTAGTAGTTAGTTAGTATAACACCAACACCAGCACATAGAGAACGTAAGGATAAAAAATTAAAAAAAAAAAAACATTATTGTAAAAATTTCAAATATAAATTACATAGATTACAAAATTATCTTAAATAAAGTACACTAATTAAAACAAACAAGACATATAAAATGTGATACAATTTACAATTAATAACATAAACTAAAAATTATTGAAAAATGCAAACATGCAAGCATACAAACTAAACTTAAGAAAGTGGAGCACTGGTTCTCAACATATTTTTTAAACAGGATTTACTTAAGTTAAAATCAATTAAACATGAGTTAAGATTAAATAGTCTACCCATACGAGTCAATGGCTCATTCATGCCATAATTCGTTCTATGGTAAGGGCAGTATATTAAAACTAAGTTGCGCAGGTGGTAAGAACCGCCTCGAAAGTTGAATTCAACACAAGAAAGTAACTCAGGTGCATCGATATGTCCGGTGATAAGTTGATGAAAAAACACCAGATCGTTAATGGTACGCCTTTGAGAAAGAAGTTGCATATGTAATAATTGGATTCTATGCTCATATGGTGGTAAATCGTAAGGGTTTTCCCACGGAAGCCCTTTAAGAGCGAATCTTATGAATTTATGTTGTACTGATTCAATTCTTGAGTTGTGTATTTCATAAAAAGGGGACCACACTTGAGAAGCATACTCTAGATGAGGTCGTACTAAACAATTGTATAGAGCAAGGGTAACATACGGGTCTTGAAACTCTTTTGACCATCTTTTCATAAAACCAAGCATACTATTGGCCTTACTAACGATGTATAATTGATATGTTGAGTAAAGTCCATATTAAAACTAAAATATACGCCAAGATCCTTAAAAAATTTCACTTGACTCAAAATAATATTGGAAATAGAATAACTTGGGTTGCTAGGCTCCTTCTTTTTAGAGAACGTCATGCTTTGGCATTTATTGGGGTTAAGGTTGAGCCCATTTTTAAAGCACCAAACTGCAAAATGATTAACATCGGATTGGAGATGAGAGCGATCAAGCGAACCAGTTATCTTTTTAAAAATTTTCATATCATCAGCAAATATTAATATTTCACTGAAGGAAATGCAAGACACAACATCATTGATAGCTAAAATAAATAGAAGAGGTCCTAGATGACTTCCCTGAGGTACACCTGAGCCAGCATTAAAAGGGTTGGAAAGGATATTACGAAACTTTACTTGGTAAGATCTCATAGACAGATAAGAAAGTACCCAATCGGTGAACACAGGTGGGAAGCCAATAGCCTTTAGTTTGAACAGTATAATATTGTGTGAAAGTTGATCGAAAGCTTTAGAAAAATCCGTGTAGATGCAATCGAGCTCATTACCATTTTCTAGTGCTAAAGAACATTTTTGAAGAAAGCATAGCAGGTTTGTGACAGTCGATCTATTTTTGACGAAACCGTGTTGCTGTGTGCAAATAACGTTTTTTACACTGAAAGCCAGCTGTTCACAAACTAGTTTTTCAAATAGTTTAGGAATGCTAGAAAGTTTGGCAATGGGTCTATAGTTTTTTATATCACATTTATCCTCTTTTTTAAAAACTGGAGTGATAAAAGATCTTTTCCAAAGTAAAGGAAATTTACTGGATTTCAAAGAAAGTAAGAACATATATTGTAAAGGAAACGCTAAGCATGACCTACATTTTTTTAGTACAATTGGAGGAATGCCATCCGGCCCGGAAGAAAAATCGTCATTTAAGGTTTCAAGACTCCAAAAAAGTTTATCAATTTCAATAACAATGTTATTAAAACATACTTGATTACAGTTGCTTAGATATCTGAAGAAATCAGTATCAATGTCAACAGTAGTATCACAAAATGAGCTGCGAAACTGGTCAGCAAATGCATTACAATTATCAGAGATGCTCTCATAAGAACAGTTCTCATACACAAAACTAGCTGGATAACCATCTGATTTTTTCTTTGAGTTAACAAACTGCCAGAAGGTTTTTGGATCCTTTTTAAATGAGTATCCCATTCGGTCAATGAAATTTGAATAAAGATTTTTAGAAAGTGTCTTAAATTCTTCAAAAAGAAAAACGTAAGACTCATAGTCGGAAACGGAATGAGTTTTAATATAAGTGTTCCAAGCTTTATTTCTTTTATTTCTTAAAACTTTTAACTCTTTAGTATACCATGGATGGTTGGGTTCAGAATTTTTAAAATTTTTTTTAGGAATTGATTTTTCTATACATCTATAGAGAATCAAATAAAAGCTGCTAACAGCTTCGTCAATATTGGTAAAAACTGATATGTTTTCGATACCAGACATAATTAATTCACCACAGAGCAAATCGAAATCAGCTTTGCGGTAGTCAAACACATAGGAACAATCATGAGAGTTACTATTAGTGTGGATCTCGCCACTCAAGTCAAGAAAAATATTCAGAGGTGGGTGGTAGTCATCTATGTTAGTTTCATCAAGGCTAGGATCAGTAATTCCGAAACTAGATTCAATAACAACGGTACTAACAGAGTCTGAAGAGAAGACCAAATCGAGAATTCGATTTTTAGAGTTTTTGATACAGCTTACTTGCCGTAAGTCGGTTGATGTTAAATTATCCAACAACATTAGTTCCTGTTGAGGTGAAGTCAAAGATGGCTTGAAATAGGTTTCATCCGAAGATGGTAACCATTGAATAAAGGGTAAATTAAAGTCACCTAAGAATAATACATAATTTTCAAAGCACAGTAATTCATTAACATAGTCTAAAACTAACGTTAATTCTTTATATGTTGAGGCAGAGCTCTTTGGTGGAATATATGTATTTATAATATAAACGATTCTAGATTTGATTGAGACTTTGACACATAATACATTTACAGTTAATTCAAATGGGAAAGTTATAAGAGAGGACATATACTTGCTACGAACAGCAGTAAGTACGCCACCTCCAACTTCCGATTTATTATTATAGGTACGATCATTTCTATATACTAAGTACTCATGGTCAAATAATTCAGAATCTAAAAAGGTGGAGTTAAGCCAAGTTTCCGTCAGAGCAAAAATGTCATGAGAGAATGCTTGAGAGTTGTTATAAAGATTGGCAGTTTTACTGCGAAGCCCTCTTACATTTTGGTAGAAGAGGGAGATACTTTCAAGTTTTTTGATCCCTTATTGACGTTACTTTTGGTATGACGAGCTGAAAATTCTTTAATAAGAGTATCAGGCGGCCAAATCTGAGGGTTACAAATAGCGTCAAAAAGCGTTGGAGAAACAATAATCTTAAAAGAAGCCACATAGTTGTTAGGCTTACTTATTTTATTACACCTAACAAACGAATCGTTTGTGATGCATTTATTAGTTTTGAGGTGGAAAATTACATCTTCTGAAGTAGTATCTGATTTGAGACGAGATATGAATATGGTCTTCGGCTTGGGCACTGATTCCACAAACCGTGGGGGTCTATCATGATCAGATATTACACTAGCCACATTGTTCGAAATCATAGGGGCGACAGATTCGATTGGATTAGGTGAGTTTGGAGAGCTTAAAGTCACTATATCAGTCGTGTTTGAATTATTAGACTCAATTGGATTAGGCTGAACAGAAGAGCTTAAGGTAAGTATTTCATTCATATTTGAGTTAAGAGATGTAGCTACATTACTTCGCAAACCACTTCTTTTCGTACCAACACTTACAGAGGGCAGGCTGTCCTGTTTTCTTTTCAAACCCTTACTTGATTTTAAAGGTTGGTAGGAAGCAGAAGGAATAGGAGGAAGTTGAAGGTCTAAGTCATCAGTAGAGGTAGAAATATCTACCGAGTACTGGGCACTAGAGAAAGAGTTGACATTAGCAACTGCTATATTAAAACAACTCGAAATTTCATTAATGCCCTTTGATATTTTTGTTATATCATTTTTAAATGATTCTAACTTAAATGCCAATTGGGAAAGAGAAATTTTTCTACAGTTGCTGCAGTACCAAAAAGCGATTTTCGATGCAGTAACTTTTTCAATGAAAGCACTCGTAGAACCAACACATTTTGCATGGAATGCTTTGCCACATGGGCCGAAGCAGGCAAAAAGGGGGTTGTTGTTGGAGCTATCAATGCACTTTTCTGCTGCGCAATTCATTTTCTAGTTAAAAAAGTTTTAAATAAATCAAAATTAAAACAGCAGAAATTTAAAAAGATAGAAAAAAAAAAAAATTTTACGGGAAGTACCGGATTTGAACCTGTGTTAATCGGATTCAAAGTCAATGGTCTTAGCACCTGCGCTAAAGAATATCTTAAAATTGAATGTGTAAAATTAAAATTGAACAAAATTTAAATTTAATGAATAGAGAAGGTAAACGTGTAAATTGTGAAGAACTAATAAAAATATTAAAGAGAGAAAACACTCAAGAGCAATTTTTTTTTTTTTTTTTTTTAGTTAGTGGATAATACTCAGAAAGTTAGTGGTAAACAACGATCTAAGAGAGATTGAGTTTGGAAAATGTAGGTATGTAATTACAACATGCAATGGCTTACCAAGAATAAATTCACAAACAAATTCACGAACAGCATAAATGCTATACACACAACACTATACAATGAATTATTAGTAAGAAAGTATAATGAATGTTACTAAAGTAAGCAATTAACAAGGTAAACAATTAAATGAAAGGTTAAACTATTAAAAAGTCAAAAACTAATTGGAGCTAATTTACACGTAAACCAACACACAAGAAACCAGTGATCTGGATGTAATCGACTAAGAAAAAATCCATTTTTGAACAACTGCCACTTGCCACGTGCTAGGCCAGACTGACAATTATTCGAATATGTTTTCGCTTCGTTTTCCTTCAGAAAACATTCTCGTACCGTCTACTGTTCGTAGAATATTTGCGTTGTTTCAACCGTCCTTTGTTTCAACCGTACCCAGTCAACCCTACTTCGCTCATTATCAGATTATTATTATTGATATGTTCAGTTTTGGTGTTCAACTGAATGTTTTTGTTAATAAAACAATGCACCCCATATGTATTTCGAAATTTGATATTATTTCTAACTAATTGGTTCTGAAAATGCTTCTAAAATATGATATATCTTTGATGATTCTAATCAATTTTCAATAAAGCTTGATGAGAAGCTAAGCAAATTGAACAAAAGTAACCGGTACAGTTCAATTTTTGATTATTTCGCCATCGTTTGATTGGTATTTTGCTTTTTGTGGATGAAAAAAGAGGCTAGAGGTAAAATACCAATCAAACGATGGCGAAATAATCAAAATCTATATAAACAAAAGCGAACTAATCGAAAAACGAAACAATACAAAGCGACACGAGCCAAATATAAAGTAATCAAAGGCCAAATGATCTTTAAACGAAACGAATGCAAAGCGAAGCGAAAAATATAGAAAAATAAATAAACTAAACAAACGAAAAATTTAACAACAAAATGCGAAACAACAAAAAGCGAAACAACTTTGGAGAAACAACAATAAACGAGATAATATATGCATTATTCAGAGCATTGTTAAACAACGTGGTGTATATGTCCACCGCTTCCGCAGGGAGGATTCACAGCACAACATTGGGTATGCCGTCGACTCCTGCTGATTTCTATTTCTTTATTTTGTGAAAGATGTCTTCGAGGTCCTTCTAAGAAACGAACAGGGTGTTATCCCCGTTTTGCTTGGCGATGACTGCATTTGCAGGTCAGTCGTTATTGAACCTAGTAAACTCAGGATTCTCAGATCGCCACTGCGAGATCTCTTAGATAGAAGTGTCCGACGAAGGCTCTGTTCTCAAGGGTGTAATTTGGGCGAATGCACTCATTCACCTTATATACTTGCTCGATAACAGCACCCACAGTCTCTACCTTCTCTTGAGCTTCTTCCACTATAAAGTGGTCATCATCCAAGATGGCGTCATCTGGATCTATTCCTAGTGCCAGAAGTAGGTTTTTGTTCCCTGTCGTTCTTTGGAGTTTAATACTCTGAGGGTTGTTTTGATCTTTTCTCCTAAAAATTTTATTTATTTCCGGAAACATACTCGGGTTGTTAGACTGTGCAGCCTGTTTTCTGTTGTTCCGCTTCCAGCAACCGAAATTGGCGTACTTCACCACTATATATTACCTTATGAGCAATGCCCTTACGTATGAAGATCGCAACCCCACCCGCGAAAGTCGAGTTGGGTCGGTCTCACCTTACGATAATGTAATTGTTATTCGTCAAAGAAGTTGGTTCGTCGTTCTATTCTAACTAGCGAATTCACATTCACGGCTAGAATCTTCAAAGGCCTCTCCGGCAGCGCACCCCTTAACCTAAAAGTTGCGCGAGCGTAGGCATTGCACGGTAGATCACATCTACCCTACGCGCCTGTTCACTTATTTGCCGTGATAGATCGCTCATTTGTGCCTGCATGACACGCAGAGCAACCATCACCTCTGAATCCCCATCAGCTGCCTTAGACACAGAGGGCTGTGCGGCCGCTTTGTGGGGAGGCTGTACCGTTTTCCCAGCCCCCCATTCCATTTGGACGTAGGAAACTTCGGGAACGACGGCCCTTGGAATTGGTCTGGCTGGTTGCCATCCCTCATCCTTAGTTGCTGTTGGAGCAGCTCTTTTTGACTTTTTAATCGCCTGGTATCGAGGATAACCCCGATAATTATCAGGGTGTCCATCTCCACCACAAAGAACACACTTCAGCAGCTTCTTATATTCGACCCTTGCCTCCCCGAGCTTACACTCTTGATTATTGTGGTTCTCTCCACACTTAACGCTTCTCGACTGCATTTGGCAATTGAACGCGGCGTGGCGAACCTTTGGCACGAAGGCACGAAGACATTGTAATATGTCCCCGTTTCTGTTTAATTTTTCCCTCTTACCATCTGGTAGTCCAGGACGGAGATTTTCCTTAGACTCTCAAGACGGCTAATGGGTGATAGGGTGACGAGGAACATCGGCAATAGCAGCTTCTTCCGTCTTGCATTGGCCGTGGTGAACGACTTAACCCCGATAAAATCGAGATCTTCGTCCACCAACCTGCGGAGTTAAGAGCTCCTCTGGATAAGAGGTAGGCTCTACCCCTTTCAAAAGCATGCATTTATGTTTCTCCTCTTTGGGAGTATGTATATGAGAAATGTTCAGTGGTTGTCTTTGCTAACAACTCCCGGACAATCTTATTGTCGCATGTCTATCAACCCCGAGTAAAACTATCGCCAATGGCGTATTTTCAAAAATTTTTTGTGGCGTTGAGTTCCATATTTAGAGTATTTATTGGGGGCATCCTGTTCTTGTTAGTGGTCTTCTTTTGTGGCTGCTACTGCTGTTGTTGCGCTGGCTGTTGTTGTTGTTGTTTCTGCTGCTTCGGCTTCTGCTTCTTTGCTGGCTGCTGCTTCTTGCTGGGGATCGATGGCGCGGCTTTTTTAGCCGCGGTCCCTCGTGGCTGCTCATATATGTAGCAGTTTTCTTTCCCTTCGGTCCATTTTTATTGCCAGCAGCCTTTGTTGTTGCTGGCTGCTGTTGCTGGGCAGCTTTCTCTGCTGCTACCTGACGTTGTAGTTTTGGCTGCAACGGTTGGTTGGCCTCGCATTCCGCTTTCTTGTGGGCCTCTTGCCTTGCTTTTATGGCCTCGATTTCCTTGAGAAGCTTCTGTAATGTTACATTCAACTACACCGCCTTTCGTCTGATAGAGCAGCGAAGGAGTTGCCGCTACCGTGGTAACGGCCCTCGCCACCGTTTGACTCATTATCATATGTTGAGTTCAAACTGACTATGGACTCTGTGCTGGTCAACATTCCATCGTCGTCGACCTCCGGTGCTGCTCCCTTCTTTACTTTTTGCTTTTTTGTATCTGATCTGCGGCTGTTGCCACATCTGTATTTGTTGTTGTTGTTGTTGTTTCCGCCAACTCCAAAGTTCTTGATGATGATGGACCGGACGGCCCATCAAAGCACCACTTGCCTCCTCAAAGTCTTTGAGGAGCCGCTCCCTCTCCTTTTGTTGGGAGATTTTCTTCAACCAGAAATCGTGTCCCTCCACACCGACGAAATAAGAAAATAGTACACTTTCTTTGATGCCACTGCTTGACCACGGGGTCGAACCTGAAACCCTCGGCACCAAACTCGAACCACTCTTTAGTTAGGCTACTGCCCTTGTTGAAAATTTACTGATTTTATTACTTGTTAATCGCAACCCGAATTTATTAAATACTGCCAAAGTCGCTAACACGTCTATGCGCTCTTGCAGTTGCTGTTTGCTGAACGACTGGTATCCATTTGTTCTTTGTGCAATATGGAGGTTGACGAAAACATTATCCACTTCATCGGAGTATGTCCCATGTTAAAGAAGCTAAGGAGAATCTCCTCTGGAAAAAATTGTTTTAAAGAAAATGAAATAATAAGTTACCTAAATGGAGAAGACTGGTTGGTGCTTCGAAACTATATAGCCGAGGAAAAGTCCTATAGACGAAGTATCATCGACGAAAGCTTCTGAGCTCATATTATAGCATTTATCTGTTTTTCTTCTTCCTTTTGCTCAACTGAAAGCCATACTTTTCTTTTGCTTAAACTTAAAGTATGCATATAAATTTCTCTGTTTTTTTTTTTTTTTAGTTTAGTTTAGTTTATTGTTATAACTACTCAGTAGGATACAATATCTTTTAAATTAGATCAAATATCAGTACGTAGTAATTTTATATTATAAAAGGATTCAATATATCGGATCTTCAATTTTTTTTTAATATTTTATTTTTTTAAATTATCCTTACTTATTTCTGCATAGTTTGGCATCATTTTTTCCCCATTAAGGTTGATAGCCGTGTCAAAAATTCTGCCTTAATTTCGCGCCAAACTTAATTTAAACCTCGTGATATGCACAAGCAAAGTGGAGCGCTTATTGCGAAGGAGAATAGTGGAAAAAGGGTCAATCCCGTTGTGAAGTTTTGTTTTTCTAAATAATGAAAGTGCAAAGAAAAGGTAAGTTAGTTTTTGATTAAATATTTCAAGTAAAATATAGCATTTATCAGGGGTGCTTACTATCGGATTGAAATTTCAGGCCTAGGCATGCGCCAATCACTGGAAAGGGTGCCAATCATTGGGTTAATTGGCACTGTGCCAATCATTGGAATCCATGCCAATCATTAACAAAAATGCCAATCAATGGGTTGATTGGCACTATGCCAATCATTGGACAAGTAATAAACTACTAATTTGGTAACTCTTACCAATTTTTCATACAAATGTAATGTGCCAATCATTGGATTGACTAGTGCCAATGATTGGGAAGTTGTGCCAATTATTGGGTATGTACACATTGATGAACTTTTTATTCATTAATTAATCTCTTATTGTATGATTTAAGCTTCCGTTTACTTTAACAAAGAAAAAAATATATTAAAAACTAAAAAATCAAAAAATGTGGACTATCTTCTTTTATTCGATTTCGCTTAAGGTGCCAATGATTGGTTGGTTCACCCTATATACTGTAGGGCGTCAGCGTCTATTAAAAATCAAAGGTCAAAGGTCACAACAATCTTTTTTTCGCAAATATCTCGTTTCTTAGTAATTGTAGAAGATTTAATTCTCTACAACTTCTGCCTCAAAAGTTTTTTAATGCTTTGAAACGTTTTCGAGATAGAGGACAGAGCGCACACGGTAAGAGCATATGTAATTCTACAAAAAACGAAATGAATTTTTTTTCAGCGCCTGTCACGAGGCACGATAGTTAAAAACCCAAACTTCAGCTTCGTGATGGACTTACCAATATTCTATAAAAATCTTGGTACGATAGTAAACAATTGGACACTGAAGCAGAAAGACTAAATAATTGTTACAAATGTATATCACAAATTTTTGAAAAATTGAATAAAATAATCTATTTATCTAATGGCTAATGAGAGTAAGATAAAGCATCCGCTGTCACCAAAGGAGGATAGAGAACATCGACGAATTGGACCAAAGCGCCAAACGTCAAAATAGACAGATATTACTTCGTAATAGTACAGATCGGCTATAAGAACCGTAAATAACATCAGCGTGGATATAAAACGAAGAATTAATCTTGCTAATTGCTGTTAGTTGAGATTAACAAGGCAATTGAGAAATGAGATCTGGCAACCCTCTTCAAGACTTTGATTATCCCAGTCATGCTATACTCCGACGTAGCACAACCAGATGATCGTTTCGTAGAAAAAATATTGCGTAAAATCTTAGGCCCCATTCGTAGAATTTATGGCGACTGGCGAAGAAGATAGAACAACAAATTGTACACATAAGTTGTACATGATTGTAGTAAGAAGAGTAGGTATGCATCTCTGATTTATGATGACTGGATGCCTGGATGGGCTCTATAACAAACCGATGCGACAATATTTCAAAAATATACTCCATGCGAAAAAATCACGGATGGGGTAGAGCTTATCTTAGGTGTTGCCATCTTGCCATAAAGAGGAAGAGGATCTCAACCATCTTAGACTGCAAAGCTAAAGAGAGCTCGTCCGAAATCGAAATTGTTGGCTAAAAATGTTGGTTTAATCCAAAGCTCACCCTGAACTGTAATATATCTACACACCTCAGTAAGTAAAGTAGGTATATTATTAAAGTAGGTATAACTTCAACCGAAATTCTGAACCAGCAGAATTAGCTTTTAATCACAACTTGTGCTAGTAATTTTTTCTCTTGCACCATAGAGAGCCCCATTTAAACTTTAACATCATCTTCAAATGGAACCATCAGTACCGAGAATCAAAGATATAGACATCCACTCACATAAAAATAATACAAACCTCTTGATACCGGGTAATCGTATTACCTTCTCCCACATAATCTGTTCATCTTCTTTTCTCGAAATAAGTTTCTTCGTAATGTCCTTGTTTGATTCCACATCGGCCCTTATTACAGATTTGTTCACACACATGAGTTAGTTTATTTATACTCATGTGTATTTCCTTTTGTCCTGTTCTTCTCATGTAATGACTTTTTTGCTTGGCTTCCTAAACTTTTATTAAATTAAATCTGCGATATCCTTTTTCTCCACGTATAATAGTTTGCAAGGATTGTTCAGAAAATCGCAAGCAAAACAATCCTCTCGAGGACAATATACGGTTACAATGAACTCAGACAGTTGGAGTTTTCGTTGTGAGGGTACTCGAGAAATCCTTTTAGAAAGCTCGCTTTTGTGTTTTTTTTCTTCTTCTTTCTTTTTATTTTAAATTCATCACGCTTGTCTTGCAGAATGAAAAGGAGACCGAGTGCAAAAGTTGCGACCAATTGTTTGAGTTAAATAAAATTCAAGCTTTCGCTGTTGTCATCTTTTTACAATTTTTCTTTCTTCATTCAGACCATAGTTTAGCAGTATTATTGTTATGATTTGCACTATTGGCTTTCAAAGGAAAGAATTTTGTATTTATTTTAGAGCGTGTCGGAATAGGAGCGAAGTTCTCTATATTTTGTACGTGCATGAGATAAACGATTCTGGAATTGCTTTCTTTTTGCTCTATGTTGTTGAACCTGTTAGGATTCTACGGTTGGCATCGTTATCATTGTACTCTGCCTTGTTTACTATTTGACTTACCCTTAGTCTTTTGTTGGTGTGCTTTTTTATTTATTATTGTGATGCGCCAAAAAAGTGTTTAAGAAGAAATAGTCTCGGTGCGGTTGTGGACGTCTTCGTTCTCTGAGTTCTTTGAAACTAAAGTGAGTGGTTGTTATGTGATGAAGTTCTTTGTAGAATATGAGACAATCGTTCTCCACGTCATTTTTGTGTGCTTTCTACTTTTTCAAAGATGTAGGATGTAGGGTGTAGGTGCATACATACCAGATACCTACCTACCTACCTTCTTATTTCTGCAAAGAAGTTGTGAAGAAGAAACATCTTCTGCTTAGCAAATAACTGCAATTCGTTTGAGAATATTTTTATTATACCTAATACATATTGCTATGAAATGGTAACAACAATGAATGTAATGTATGTAATGTCGAAAACTAAACGATGATGAATTATTTTTTATGCGTTTGTCAGGAAGGAAACAATGCCCCATCTGGAATGATATTTCCAGCGGGATTTGGTTATGAACTTTTTTTGATGAACTCTTACTGAACTAGTCATACGTTGTGTAAGGGCATACCTACCTGCATAGCATACAGCATACATATGTGTCTTGTAACTAGGATTTAAGATTCGCAAAATGCCTTGCTTTTAAAATTAATTTTATTATTTTAAAAATAAAATAAATAGGGTGGCGCAACAGAGCGAGGAGCCCCACACAACCATGCCTTGTGAGGGAATGGAAGGGACCTACAATTTTCTGCCGGTTCCGTACGGCTAATCGAGAAAGCGCTTTTCATGGCAATGAATACTAACGGATGACTTGCCAATTCCTCGCGAAAGGCGATACCCTTGGAAAAAACATTTTTGCCTCTATTTGGATTCGAACCACGAACCTATGGATTAACAGGCGGACATGCTATCCATCACACCACGGATACCACATTTATTATTTTAGTACCATTTTATTAATATAAAGTAAAATGTATTTCTATTTTAAGCTAAAAAGGAAAACACTTTTTTGGAAATTTTTGTTATTTATTATCCTTAATTACACAACATTGAATATTAATAAGCGACGCGTTTCGGAAATATTATTCCATCTTCGGGCTACCTGTTACAAAAACTTTTGTTTACTTTGCCAATTTTCCAGTTGTCAAGATTTTATTGTTGTTTTATTATAGTACATGTTGTCTCTTTTTGTTATTTCTTCTTGTGTTGATAGCTGATTGCTGTATCGTATAGTGGGTTTTGTTTTATTGTTAATTTGTCATTTAATATATTGTCTTTGTTTATTCTATTTGCTTTGTATATCTCGTACTCTTCCAATGCGTCAAGTGTTGTTCCTTTCCTACATATATGTAATGTGTCTAGGTTAAATTCGAAGTTGGTGTAATTATGATTGTTGTCTATTAGGTGCTGTGCATATGTAGATTTTGTGTTTTGTTTTGGTTTATGCTCCAAGAACCTGTCATAAAAGGTTCTACCTGTTTGTCCGATGTATATTTTGTCGCAGTCATTACATTTGATTTTATACACACCTGTGCATAGTCTTTTGTCTTTTACTTGTTTAGGTTGTAATATTTTTTGTATATTGTTGTTTGTTTTGAACGATATTTTAATGTTGAGTTTATTAAGTTCATATTTTAGTGTTTGTGGTAGTAGATTAGTGTAGTTTGTTGATATATATTTTATCTCAGTTTTGTGTTCAAGTTTGGTGGTGCTTTTCATTTTCTTTTTCTTTTTGTATATTAATTCGTCTATTACTTCTTGGTTGAATCCATTTTTTGTCGCTATGTATTTTATTGTATTTAATTCTTCATTGTAATCTTCTTCGTTCATTGGAACGTTTAGAAGTCTATTGATAAAGGCGTTGTAGGCTGACATCTTTTGTGCATGTGGGTGGTGGGAGTTTCTATTTATTGTGATGTCCGTTGTTGTTGGTTTTCTATATATTTTGTATTTTAATAGGTTGTCCGTTTTAGTGATAGTTAAATCTAGAAAATTAATTGAGTTGTTGTTTTCTGTTTCTGCTGTGAATTTTAAATTGTCCTTTATATTGTTGATATATTTTTTCAATATATCAATTTGTCTTAGTGTGCCGTCGAAAATGATGAAGGTGTCGTCTACGTATCTTGTGTAAAATATTATTTTTTGTTGATGTGGATTGAGGTTTGATAGTATATATTTATTTTCAAAGTGGTTGAGGTATATGTCCGCTAGTAGTCCGCTTAATGGTGAACCCATGGCTAGTCCTTCTTCTTGTGTGTAATATTTGTCATTAAATGTGAAATAGTTCTGTTTAAGGGTTATTTGTAGTATGTTTATTACTTCTTCTATTTGTTTTTGGTTGATAGTTGCTGTGGTGGTTAAATTTTCTTTTAGTATTTCTATTGTTTCATCTATAGGTATGTTTGTGTACATGTTGGTTACGTCGAATGATATTAATTTGTACTGTGGTAATATATTTAATGTTTTAGTTGTTTCTATAAATTCTGTGTAGTTTTTGATGCTTTTGTTGTTGTTTAATGTTATATTTGCTTTTATTATTTTTTGTAGTATTTTAGCAACTTTGTAGCATGGTGCTGTTGTGTAATTGATGAGCGGTCTTATTGGTGTCCCTGTTTTGTGTACTTTTGGTAATCCAGTGAAGTTTGGTGCTTGAGCGTTAGGTTGTTTTAATCTTATTTTGTTTATGTTTGTAAATATGTGGTTGCACTTGTTGATGGCGTTATTAATGTTTTTGACGTAAATTTTTGTAGGATCATTTTCAAGATGTTTTATGTGGTTATTATTGAAGAAATGTATGGTTTTGTCAATGTATTCTTGTTTGTTTATAATGACCATAGTGTTGCCTTTGTCTGCTTTCGTTACTATTGCGTTGTTTTCAATTATTTTTTGTTTTATATTATTTAAGTTGTTTAAGTCTCCTTTGTATTTTCCTTGAATGTTCTTTAGTTGTTTGTCATTTTTTATTATGTGTTTGAGTTTTTTGTTGATTACTGTTCTTGTTTCGTTCTGTATATCATAGTTGTATATTGTTTTTATTGCTGCTTCTGCATTTATGACTTCTTGAGAAATGCTATCTTTGTTGTTTTTAGGTATATTATACTTGAGTCCTTTGTTTAATGTTTTTATTTCATGTGGTGTGAATTGAATATTTGTATTATTGATTAATCTTGGGTAAAATGTATGTTTTATTGTTGGGGTTGTTATTGGGGTTTTTTTGTTTAATTTTTGTAATTTAAGTTTTTGTTTTGTTGCTATTTCTTTTGCTATTTCTTTGATATATTGATTTGTATTAAAAGTATGAGTTTCGGCGTCTATTATGTGTAATGTGTTGTATAATTGCAAATGCAGTTCGTATAAAATTTTGTTTAACTGTGTTTTTTTACTGTATAAAAATTTTATTTCTTCTTTTATTCGTATGGTTTGGGCTATTTTTTGTGTTTTAAGGGCTGCTATAGATGTGTCTTTTGTTTTTATTTGTGCATATTTTGGTGTTATATGTTTCTTGATGCAGTTTTTGTTGAATTTTATATTGAGGTTGGCTTTAGTTAACTTGATTTTGGTGTTTTTGTATTTTAAGACGATTTGTGCTTGTTCAGCTGTTAAATATAATGAGGATTTTGTCTCCATGTTGTGTGTGTTTAATATAAAGTAAAATGTATTTCTATTTTAAACTAAAAAGGAAAACACTTTTTTGGAAATTTTTGTTATTTATTATCCTTAATTTTATTATTTTAGTAGGTAGATATTCAAGGATCTTCTAACTTTGCGCTGAATGTTTTTAAGACATAAGTTAGTCTGAAACACCTCTATAATAACGATTTTTTAACGATGGATGACATTGCTTAATGGCCACCTGGCTGTCTAAGAAGATGTCAATAATTTTGTTGATCAAATTTTGCTAGCCAGATGTTTGCGCCTTCACAGACTCCTAGTACTTCTGCTTGGAAGATACTGTAAAAGTCACAAAGCTTTATCGATCTGTTCATGGGAGGATAATCTGAGAAAATGCCTGAACCTACCCGCTCGTCCGTTTTGGAAGACTAAGACATGATATTCTTTCATAACCTTGTTTTCCTTCCAGCGCTTTCTAGCTGGAATGACTGTTAGGGGCACTGGATCAATGGTGTGTAGTCTGTTTGAATGTCTATATAATTAATAACGGTTCTGTGACCTGGATATGCCTGTTTTTCAATTGCGCTTTTGGCAGCCATCTTCTTAGTGAAAAGGTCTAGTGGGAAGTACTAGCGACAGGAAAGTTTCCAGAGCCGCCGTTGGTGTTGTTCTTATGGCACTGGTTGAGCCGATGCAAGACTTTGGATTCTGGCCATGCATGGTTATGGATATGTACACTGTACATAGTGTACATGTACATGCAGTGAGTATTATTCCCCAAAAACTTCACTTCAAGTGTAAAAGGCGATTATGGCCTTTTCAGTCTCTTTCTTTTAAATGTTCTTTTCAGTTGAGTTTATGATCAAGGACTATTCCGAGATAATTTACAGCATACCAGGTAAGTGCATTGGTACACGTTTATGGTGGGTGGAAGTATATCTGGAAACTGGAATGTTACGCTCTTTCGTGAAGGGTTGACATTTTTTTTTTGTAATATGGAGTCGATCAAACTTGGTTCGATATTTGTAGAGCTAAGTGCCAGGCGAATGGCTCCGTACTCAACATTGTTGAAGGCCCCCTCTTTATCGAGAAATGCAGCCAGTGTGAATTCTTTGAATTGGATTGACAGTTCAATGGCTTCGACTACTTCATGAAAGGAGTCTCAACTGATTTGCAATTTATATATGCATGTTGGGCTGTAGAGATCACATAACTGTTCAATTTTGTTTCAATATGCGTGTTTGTTAGTCTTTCTAGAGTCTTGAGCAGACATCAGGATAGGCTTATTAGTCTTAAGTCTTTTGGTTCAGTGAGCGAGGGCTTACCGGTTTTGCGAATGAATATGACTTTATCTTCTCTCCAACTAGTAGGAACAAAGGTGAGGTTTACACAGTATTTCCACAAGGATCGATTGTTCGACTGATTTTCTTAGGGCTCTGAATCATCATTGGAACAGTGCCATCAGGGACTGCAGATTTGTATGAGAATGAATCTTTTATCTACTAACTGATTTCCTGTGTTGGAGCTAACATTGCGTTTTCCGGGCTCTGGAGATGTCAAGTGACTCTAAGGTTTCTGCAAGTCTCAGTCTATGTGTTATCAAGACTGTCTATTGAAAAACCATCTTGTTTTGACACACCGCCCGTGGTTGTGGGAAGCTCGTCGGTCATGCACTCAAGTAGCCTTTTTTTTAACTCAAATCCAGTCTTCCTTACTTAGCCTTTTTTCCGGACCCTCCTCACTATAAATGTTTACCTGAAGGTTCTCTTTTATCAATTCCGCAACAGTACCTTTTTTTGTCTGTTGTACTGGCCATCTTTGACTTTTTGTTGACGAACAATGGAGGGATAGTGGAATCCTTATGTCTGAGTCTCTTTCTTTGAATTTTTAATTCGGGATTCTTAAATCTCTCGGTTTTAGGACCATGCAGGTCTTTCTCGTGCTGTTCTGAACATCGCAGTCTACATCCTTAAATTTTTCACATTTATATTTCAACTGGTGACTTTGCCTCTGGATTCTGCCGAGGGTATGGTCTTGGCTTCTATTTTCTTAATCAATTTCCAAGCCCAGCTTAAGCGTTTCAAAACACTGAAGCACAGCGTTGAGGGGTAACTTTTGCAGTATATTCACTCGTTCCTTCTGGCATTTTCAAGACTGTTTCGAGCGGGGTTTAGGGCGCCTTCCTTATTCTGCTCGCACCTTTACCCTTAACCGGCTCTAATGAGCGGTTGCTTTTAGGTGGTGCTTTATGAACGCAGATTTAGTACTTTTCTGAACCATTGCTTGGCGTTTAAGCCATTTTGGCTGAATTTTACTTTTCGCCTTCTTTTGGCTTTTTGGCCTTTTGGCCTTTGAGCCAGGATTTAAGGCCACAGTAACGTTTGCAATCGAGCCGCAGGAACTGGCGAATGATTGATGGTCGACTTTCTCGACAAATCGATCTTCCTCTTCTGACGTTATCCAGTTCCATCAGCTTCATCTTAGGAATTCCATTAGGTTCTGAGATAGCTGAATGCATAGGAATGCATTCTTCTGCTTTGTCTGTGAATACTGCCAACTCTTGAGCGTATATCCCCGCTCGAATTTAACCTTCTTGGTTTTATTTCCATTTTTTTTAATAGACATATCAGTATTGAGTTTTTTTCATTGTTGTTTGACACTGCAACTGGTTGCTTTAGCGCCGAAACGTAATCTCTCCCACCGCGACAAGGTGAAACTTCATGGGGAAACTTTGTTCATTTGAAAGTACCTATATTGAATCCGTATTCCTAAAAACATTCAACTTTTTCGAAATCAAAAAATGTTCTTTTGAACGCCATCATCATTCATTTGCCCTTAACAGAAGATACGGAAGACAATCACGAGAACAATGAAGATGGAGTCAATTTTATATTCGGGTACATAAATCTATTTATTATTATTAAGTTTGAGAGCAAGTTGTCAGCTTTTAGTTTTTTGAACAGAAGACAAGACGACGACGCCAAGTGAATAAACATAAAATATTTACTGAAAAGTAGGACAAAGGAAGACAATAGCAGTACAAATTGTACATCATAAGCAATCGCAATTTTCAGTGGGGAAGTCGGAAAGTTGCACTGTTTTATCTATAAGATGTAGGATAAGATTCACACTGTTTTATATGAGGTGGAAAAGGAGGGTTAACAGGAAATGAAGAAAGTAAGCGATTGCTGGGGATAAAGTTATCAACTTGTGTAAATGAATCATCAATCTTTGTTGATGTTTCTGAAAACTATACATTTTTCCTCTCGTTGAACGCATGTAGTTGCTTAATTGAAAGTCCTGACAAATGGATCCGGAGGAACATCAATCCCACAGCAGTTAAACAGACCTATTTTTGTACAGATGTCAATGACGATAAATTCAATATTAAATTGATGTAGATTTAGAAAGTTAAGATTTTGAAAGTTAGTATTTGAAAGTTAAGATTTCAAATTAGTAACCTGTAACCGATTAAACTTGTGTTAAAAGGGAGGAAATAAGAATGATTTCAAGGCTGAAGGTGTAACAGGATTAAAAGAAATGGATGGTGTAGAATTGTGATGAAACTGAAAGATATAAGGGTACAGATGATTCTAAAAAAATCAATCACAAAAGGATATCACAAAATGGCCATGCAGGAGAGGTGAAAAATATTAAAATAAGAATTTATTCGGGCAATGAGCTCTACAGTTGTTCCTATTTCATCGACAGACGCGAGCTCGCAGTGAATTTCTAAAAACGTAAAAAATCGTCATCTCGAAATATTCCAGTGCGTCAAATGTTCATACCCAAAGTTCATCATGTCATGTTCCAGCACAGTGGCAAGCAATCTGAAGAACACTTTGAGCGGTATCACTTATCTGATAATTTTTAAAGAAATCTCTTTATTTTTTTGTTAAACAATAAACAAATTACGATTTAATTTAACATTATTTTCAATCATATATTTTATATAAGGAGTTGTTATGTCCAAATCCATTCGATCTTCTATTACCCCTTTTAGTTTCCATATACTTATACATATGTATGTAGTAATCATAGAAAATGTTTACACTATATTATTAATGTCACGAAAAGCATATTATTACAGTATTAAGGAGGTTCACACCTATAGTTGTCTTGTTATGTTATGATAACGACTGCAATTATTTCTTTTTAAGATATTTGTCAAAAATGCGGTGTAACACGTCCTTCCTTCTACCGCCTTTCGCAAGCTATTGGCAAGGCCTCCGATACTAAAATTATTGCCATGAAAAGCTTTTTCTCGATTGGCCATTCGTACTCGGCAGAAAATTCCCTCACAAGGCATGGTAGTGAGAAATGAGCCCCCGTTCTGTTGCGCCACCCTATTTATTTGTGTAGGTATTTATTTATTTTAACATTTGGCTTGTTAATTTATTGAACTCGATCGACTAACTTTGTAGGTTAAGACGAAAGTAGGTAAGAAGAAAGAAGTGATCAAGTGAGATGAAAGAAGATTAAACTTTTTATATCTTAAGTATACAAATAAAATCAAAATGAATGAAGCTTACGCATTCATTTTTTTTCTCAGAAAAGAAGAAGAAGGAATTAAATTCTAGTAATATCGTAGCAGTGTATTGTTCAAAAGACATATTGTGTTTTTGGTGGCGGTAGCAGTAGTGACTTTGGTGTAAAGCCACACACGATCTCTTACTTGAAATCCTGTCGTTGTTGCTTTTGAGTCATTCGATCGCTATAAGCTGTTATCTTTGCCCTTCAAACGTTGTGGATGTTAATAAGTTTTGCCAAAAAGGTGTTCAAATAATCATTTGTTTCTTGAGGCTTATCCCTCATATGCGAAATTTAGCACGATTGACGAGTTTGTCTAAGCTGAAACTTGCATTTGATTCATTTATGTACATGCATAAGTTCCCATTAGGTTTGTTCGTTAAAGCCCTTCTTGTTTTGAATCAATCACTTTTGACAGCAATGTTTTTAATTACATTACGGATCACAATGATAGCCGAAGCCCTATTTCAATCACTATGGAAGACCTTTTCCGTAGTCTTAGAACCATCGATGTTAACAAAGCTAGTGGTCCCGATGGCATTCCTCCTTTGTTTTTAAAAAAGACCGCTGAAACAATTTCTAAGCCTTTGCTTCAACTTTTCAACCAATCTTTTTCTTATGGGATATTTCCAAACATACGTGGCGTAACTCGTTTCCTGGATAATAAACTCAATTGGAAACCACATCTAGACAAAACCATAGCAAAAGCAACAAATGCTTTCTGGGCCTGTTCTAGACTTTTTGGCAAAAAGTGGGGACTTAGGCCAAAAATGATTTACTGGACTTACCTCACTATTATCACACCCATCATAACCTATGCTTCGCTGGTCTGGTGGCAAAAAACAGAACAAGTTTATGCCCGCAAATCTTTGCAAAAGTTACAAAGACTAACCTGTGTAGGTATCACAGGTGCAATGCGCACCTGCCCAACTTTAGCGTTAGAAAGTTTATTAAATTTTCCTCCGCTACATCTAAGAGTAAAGAAGACTGCTGCACTAAGCGGACTAAAGCTTCATCTCACTAACTACTCAAGAAAGGAAAACTTACAAGGACATATGAGTATTCTGCAGGTGCTCCCAATACTGAAATCGCCTGCAGCACACTCCTCGGACTTTATGCCTAAACGCATAATGTTACACCACCCCTTCGAAGTAATCTTTCCAAACCGCTCAGCATGGAAGAACCCTGTAATTCTTACAAATAACTTCCAATACATCTGGTATACTGACGGTTCAAAAACAAACAACGGTGTAGGTGCAGGGATTTACGGTCCCAACTTTAAATCATCTACATCCCTTGGTAACACAACTACTATCTTTCAGGCAGAGGTAATGGCTATAGAATTCTGTATTAGAGAATGCATTAGAAGAAACCTCCGAAGATCAAGCATCCTAATCTGCTCTGACAGTCAGGCAGCACTAAAGGCTCTGTCCTCGACAAAAATCGAATCCAAACTAGTTTGGAACTGCCTGACTTGTTTACTTCAATTAGCTACTCACAATAAAATAACTCTTTCATGGGTGCCTGGTCATGAAGGCGTTCCGGGTAACGAAGAGGCTGACCGACTTGCTAGACTTGGCTCTCAGTCTCAATTCAAAGGCCCTGAACCCTACTGTGGTCTCCCAATAAGTAGCCTAAAAAACGAATTAGCTACCTGGGAACGACAGAACATGATCAGCACCTGGAACAACTCAAATGACCATCGTCAGTCAAAACTATTCATTGACTTATCCCACAAACGTATGAAAGAAATTCTTGACATGAGCAAACGTGACGCAAAGTTACTTACGGACTTCTTCACTGGACACTGCTCTCTCAAGTATCATCTTAAAAACATGGGCATCAGCCAAGATGACACCTGTCGTCTCTGTCTTGAAGACATAGAAACAGCTGAACACATTTTATGTGAATGCCCTGCCTTAGCTAGATCCAGGCTTAAAATATTCAATAAAGGGTTCCCCTGTCCCCTTGATATCAGAAACACCTCTTCCTCGAAGATTCTTAGGTTCTTACATGACCTCAGCTTCGAATGAACAAACCTATACACTACGTGTAATTAAACCTAAGGGAACAGCACAAAAGATCTTTCAGGTCGACGTGCTTGAAAAGGTAATTTTCACCTTCACCCTATAAATTAAAAAAAAAAAAAAAAAAAAAAAAAAAACTCGTTTCAAACGCCAATAGGCATTTAAAAACGGAGACAGATCCAACATCAAAAATTATCGAGGTATTGCAATCCTGTCAGCTATTCCCAAATTATTTGAGAAATTGGTAACTGACAAGCTGAACGCGGAGCTGATTTCAGTTTTAAGCGGGCATCAACATGGCTTTCTTAAAGGTAGATCTACAACTACCAATTTAGCAGATTATACCTCATTCATTCTCTAAGAAATGGAAAAAGGGAACCAGGTTGATGCTATCTATACTTACTTCAGCAAAGCTTTCGACAAGGTTGATCACAATCTGCTTATTTTTAAATTAAAAAAATATGGCATTGATGACACCTTGTTATTGTGGATCCAATCGTATTTGTCGCAAAGGACGCAGTGTGTCAAGTTTTGTGATGTCTTGTCACGTCAAATTAATGTAACTTCTGGTGTACCCCATGGTAGCCATCTTGGCCCACTTTTATTTCTCCTTTTTATAAATGACTTGCCCTTACTGTTTGAAGGTTGTAGATTTCTGATGTATGCCGACGATCTAAAGTTGTTTCATACAATTAACAATATTGCCGATACGCAATTATTGCAGCTATGTTTAATCAGCCTAGTAAAGTGGTATAAAGCTAACGGAATGATGTTAAATGTGGAGAAATGTAATACAATTTTTTTTTAAGAAAAACATGTGCAATAAATTTTGACTACTCCATTGACGGACAAAAGTTAGTAAGAATTGACGTAGTAAAAGACTTAGGTGTTTTAATTGACTGAAAACTAACTTTATCATATTGATAAAGTTCATTCCTTAGTATTTTTTGAGCCTTAGGGTTGAATTAAGTTTTCCCTCAAATCGAAATAAGTTTTTGCTGTGGCGAGTTGAGAGCTGTTAAATGGCATGTATTTTTTTTCCAGGGATGTGTGGTGATTTGTGATTTAGCGTTTTTTGAGGAATGGAAAACCCAGGTTTTTTTGACTACTCATAAGGTTTCCAGGAAAACCTGGGTCAACCCTGGGTAAAGTTTAACGAACGGATCTATTAGGGTGATTTGCTTTACTGAAAATTATCACGAAATGCAATGAAATTTGGTGAAAGTCAGCCTAATCCTATTCAAGCACAGCGATTTTTCGTAGCTGTGTTCAAAAGAGAGAGCTCAAGAGAGAAAGAAATTTCCAAACCCTGCGAATTTCTACCACCAAAATTTCTGTGGACTGGACAGTAATCGTACACAGCTAAAACAAATACAACAACAACAAAAGACGTTTTTCCATGAGTTGCTGCGAATGTTTTGTTCAAGGCATTTCTTTACTTTTTTAGAAATTTGTTTTTTTCTTGAAGACCATGTCTCTTTTGCATATGAGTGAAAAGGGAGAAATACTATATCATATAAAAAAATATTTCATTAGCAGAAAAATGTGAAAAAAGAACTAAAATAATGTTCTCAATACTGTAAAAGAGTTTTTTTTTTAGTATTAAGTTATTTTATATGTCTTTATATAAAACTAAAAATGTTAGCATCGAAATCAATATATTTCTAGATATTTGCAATCGTAAAATCAAAATCCCTGCTTGTTAAAGTGGGTATAGGATTCTATTGTTGAATAAAGGGTCCGCCATCTAAAGTTTTATTTTTTTCAACTAGTGCTTATTTCGTGAATGGTAACACTTAACTCATGTCTAATTAGACAGATAATTAGTTTTACCTTTCCGCTGAACGAATAATGTAAACGCTTAAACAACGCTGGAAAATATTGCGACATTACTTTGAAAATCCGATGCCGATTTTGCCAGAAAAATCATCTTTTCAGATGAAGCTCATTTTGATCTTGGCGGGTATTAAACAAGCAAAATTGTCGTATTTGGGGCACAGAAAACCGCACGCTTACATTGAAAAAACCGATACACCCAAAACGAGTCACTGTTTGGTGCGGATTTTGGTCCAGTGGCATTCTTCGAAAATGAGCAAGGAGTGGCCGTCACAGTCAATGGCGATCGTTATCGGACCATGTTGAACGAATTTTTGTACACAAAAATTGAAGAGGAGGATATTGGCAACATTTGGTTTCTACAGCACGGCGCTACGTTCCACATGCCACACAGCCGAAGCTACACTCGATGTTTTGCGCCCCGTTTTTGAAAAAAAGTTGAATTTTGTTTTTGTTTACCTCAAAACATACGTAGTTTGAGAAAAAATTTTGATTCTTTTTTTAGCACATATTGAGTCGTTGAATAGTTTACCTATTGTTTTAGTTTTAAGTGAAATTTGGATTTACGAAAATGAACTTAGCATGTATAATATTCCTGGTTACACTCTTTTTGGTAATTGCAATGAATCGTATTCTGCTGGAGGTGTAGCTGTTTATGTAAGAAGTGGTTTTGTGTGCGATTGCTCTTTTTTAAAAATGTCTGGTGCAGATACCTACAACTAAAATATCTTTGGTCGTTGATAATAATGATTACACATTGTTGTGCATTTACAGACTTCATGATTTTGCGAAAAGTGTTTTTATTGAGGAACTTAGCAATGTTTTAAATGATAATTCGGCAAAAAACTTAATCATCTTAGGAGATATCAATATTGATATTCTTAATATATCTCACAGAGATACTGAGAATTACTTGTATGCAATGGCTTCTCAAGGTCTTAAGAGTTTGGTTAACGAGCCTACCCGTGTGACTGATTGTTCTAAGAGTTGTATTGATCATATCTTCTTACGACCACATAAAAATAATAAAACCATTTTCAGAGGCAGAGTCTTCGATTTAAAAATTACAGACCATTCTATGATTGCCTTAAATTACTGCAATGATTGCAACCGTTTAAAATGTTTAAACCCTACACCGGGTATAGTGAAAAGTTGTGTTGATTTTGTTTTATTGAAAGAAAATTTAACCCTTGAATTTTGGGATCAGGTCTATTCAGAAAGTAATCCTTCCGAAGCTTTCAATAAATTTCTTTTCGTTTTTCAAGAACATATTAAGTATTGTACGTACAAACGTAGGCTAAAAAGTATCAATAAACATTTGAAACCTTGGAGGACTAATAGCCTTCTTAATAAAATTCGGAAAAGAATGAGTTAAGTAAAAAGTTAAAAAAACATGTTAACAATACAAGCTTAAAAAAATATTATGATACATTGTGTAAGAAAGTCAAAAAAGAAATCGAAGATACTCGTAACAATTACTACATTGGTTTGTTTACGGCTCAAGGTAATGTTAAAGAAGAATGGAGGGTGGTGGACACCATTTTAGGAAAAAGTAGGAATAGTGTTGAAATTGATGCTATTGAAATCGAGGGAGTTATGGAAAATGATTCAAGTCGTATTTCCGATACATTTAATAAGTATTTTACTGAAATCTCAGAAAAACTGCAACCAGATGTCGAACAATGTTCTTACTGCAATTGTTTACAGTCTTCGGATATACTGAAAAAACGAAACTGATGTCTCTAAAATTATCTGGAAACAGCCTATACGATCATAATTTATGGTTTCATGCTCATAACTGTAAACAGTTTTCCTTACCTATTCATAAATGTGGTAGGGTAGGTGTACCAGTACCCGGCCACTTTCCATTAAATACGAAATAATAAGAAAATAACACATTATTTGCATGAGCAAAAACATTGTGACTATTATTCCAAGCCCATGTAATGCTTTGGTTAAGTTTGTCTGATCTGCGCTTGAAAGATCCATGGCAAAAAAATATTTAGTTTGTGAAGTTCGTTGTGAGAGCAGGAAGTGCTAGTTTGAGTTCGCGAGTGCTAGTAGAACCGATTTGAAAAATAAGTTAGTTTCAGCGTTCTTTGTAAGTATACAAATCAGTTTTGTGTTTTTTTAAATAAATATTATGTTTATTGATCGTAAACTATAAAAAAAATATAAATTTTTTCTTTTAAATTACTAAAAATGTGGTGGCCGGTTACTGAAACAAGAATTTCTTATGATGTTCTATTATCCGGCCAGGGTGGCCGGGTACTAGAACTTTACCTGAAATCGAATAATTTATTTTTTTCGCGTTTAAACGTATGATAATACATTTGCCTACCCCCACAATTCAATAAAATGTATTAAATATGTCAAGTTTTAGTATCCGGCCACCCTTTTTTGTCAAAGGTTTACTATGGCCGGGTTTTAGAACAAACCGGCCACCTTACTAATTGTGAACAAATTCATACTATTTGTTATAGAAAATGAGTCAAGAAATAGTTGAAGTAGAACCACAAGAACTTGCACGTACTGAAAGAACCGAACTTGATCTAAAGGAAATCCGGAAAAAAAATTAGGCCATAGAAAAGCCACTTCCAAGTATGAAAAAAAGAATAAAAGGAAGCTCAAAAATCATCTGGAGAAAAACCAAGAAACAAGTTATTAAATGCAACAAATGCCAAGAAATTCTTATAGGCGATACTGAAGAAGACGGTTTAAGAACATAGTTTGCGATATTTGTTCCTTGTGGTATCATCTTAAATGCTAGGGTTAGGTTAGGTGGAAGTGGATGTCAGCCAATGAGTAATGCCTGCGCACATTGATAGACCGCAACGGTCCATTGTGATACCACAGAGAACAGCAAGTTAATCACCTACTAATCTCAGAAACCCGATGTAAGATTAACGAGTTGATCACCCATTAATCTTTCACGGGACTATCCGGTTATTCACCTGCTAGTCGAATCACGCGAAACTTTTAATGTATTTCGAAAGAGCATGAGCAAAGAAGGTGTTGAACGGTTTCTTCCTCTTCTTCGTCCATGCAGCTTCTGCAGATATCATTGGAAAACATACCAAGTCTTTTGGCGTGTCTTCCTATTAGACAGTGTCCCGTAAGAACACATGTGGTAGACCCTAGATACTTGCGGTTCAAGACTAACAAACTCTTCGGGCGTTTTGAGTCTACACACGGCCAAACTTTTTTGGTTGCGAGGCAGTTGTTACTCTGTAGTGTTTGTTATCCTTGAAGCGTCTTGTCTAAGTAGTAGTTTACATGCAGCGATAGGTATACTTTTATTGCTCTATTCCAAGCGTAGAGAAGTGGTCGTACCCTTTTTGGCTAGTTCGTCCGCCATACATTTGCCTGGTATGTCCCTGTGGCTCGGCACCCATGAAAGGTGCAGTTAAATGTAGTTTAATAAGTTTTTTCCCTATGAAGACGCTATGAACATGAATTTTGTTTGTGATATTTACCTGGACTCAAATACATGAAAATATACCTGATTTCTTTTATACTATAAGACATATCTTTAAACTTAAACTGTATTTTTGAAAGTGCTGGACTTAAAGTTTTGTTTCTGAAAGAAAAGTTGTTTTGTTTTACGAGTTTAATGTTCTTTTAAGTTTTTTATTAATTTTTGGATTAGCAAAGTTAGCAAAGATTCCTGAATATCGTTTTGTAAGAATTTTTTGTTTGTTTTCGGGAATTGAATAATGTTTTTTTGTTTTTTTTTAATGAAGAATGTTTTATTAGTTTTTAGTAATAAATTTACTTATAAATAAATTTAATTAACAAAAATGTCAGCCAAATTGTAGAAGATTGAAATCTTGTACCTTTTTATCTTTCATGAAACTCATGTAAAAAATAACTTTGTTTGCTTTGTTAGTTTTAGTTTTATATTTATTATTTTAAGCAAGCTAGGATAAGCTTATGTGATAAAACTTAAATTTAATGAATATAAAATATTTTTTGAAAAAAGCTAGTTATTTATTGATAAAAGAGTTTAATTTCAATGATTTAGTTAAGATTTGCTACAAAAGAAAAAACCTGGCCGGATACTGGATCAAAAGTGGCCGGTTATTGAAAATTGGTGGCCGGGTACTGGTGAAAAGCACTTTTTTTACAATAGTTGTTCCAGTTTTAAAATTATTAAGTTTACAACTTTAACATTATTTTTGTTTGATTGAAATTTTAAATAAGATTTAAAAAAAAAAACGGACTCCAAAATCTCATATCATAAGACGAATTTGTTATAGGGCCCCAAAGTGAGAAAATGCGTTAGGTGGCCGGATACTGGTACACTTACCCTAGAAGTAATTTTGTAATGAATATGCAATGCAGTGATTCCTGTTTCAAAATTGACTCAGTTGAGCATTTTAAGTATTTAGGTGTTGTAATTGATTTCAACCTGAACTGGAAACATCAGATTCTAATGATAAAAACCAACATGTTGCTAATCACACGTAAAATCTATTTAATAAAACCTTTTTGTTCTCAAAAGGTTTTAACTACTATTTATTATGGTCTTGCTCACTCCAAGTTACAATATGGTATTACTAGCTGGGGAGGTTCGTATAATACCACTTTTAAGCCCTTATTAATAGCTCAGAAACATTTGATACGAATTATTTGCAAAAAAAATCGGTTTGCTGAAAGTTGGCCATTATTTAAGGAATTGCGAATACTTCCAATGAGACACTTATATGTTTTTAAAGTATTGAGAGAGTTTTATAAAAAAAAGTGGCAATACACTAATCAGGAATTCTCAAATGCAAAACCTTCGTATTAATAACTTGAGCACAGTTAATGTTCCTTTTGCACACAAAACTCATTTTTCGCATTTTTACTCATTTACAGCTCCTAACATTTTTAATAAATTACCTTTATACCTTTATTCACTTTAAGCTATGATATCATCGAATCTTTTATTTAAAACTTTTCCATCAGCAGATGTAATGTAACGTAAGCTTACTTTATTATTTTTTTTTCTCATTAATAGTTAGCTAATATTATGTTATGAACGCTGTTGCCGCGTGAATGAATAAAAAAAAGATTTTTTCAAATTCTTAGTTTAAGAGCTTTAATCCATTTTCTTAAATTACAAAATCTAGTAAGAAGCTACTAAAAATATCGTTTTCTTGCGATCTTCTTTTTTCCGCGGCAATTGGCAAAATTCTCGAATCCAAAAAGGCGGCTGCTAATTTCTTGGTTAGTCTATTTAGCGTTTAGCCGGTAGCCGGTTTTTATTAAGCCTGGTATTACTTTTTAGTGCTGCCAGGTTTGGCAACACTCCCCCCTGGTAAGCTGGTTCGTTCGCCGGGTTACCACTATCGCCAAACCGATTTACATCCAGGACTGCTAGTTTTGTAGTTGGTCGAGTATAAACGCCGTTCATTGTTTGCACTACAGCTGATCTGGTTTGTCCATCTTTTGCTCGGACAACTTGTAAGACCCTTCCTTTTGGCCAAGTGCTTCTAGGTAAGTTCGCGTCCACTATTATGACTATATCACCCTCCGATATAGGCTTTGCTGGTTTGAACCATTTAGTCCTTCTTGTAAGTGTGGGAAGATACTCCAAAACCCACCTTTTCCAGAAACGATCTGCAAATTGTTCGCACATCACCCAGTTTTTTCTAAGAGCAAACCCATCATCACTAAGCTGTCCTGTAAGCTTTATACCACACGATGACCCCATCAAAAAATGATTGGGTGTTAACGCTTCGTCACTGTCGCCATCTATAGGTACGTAAGTCAATGGTCTAGAATTTACGATGTGCTCAACCTCCGCCATCATTGTCAAGAGAAGCTCGTCTTTCGGATTTCGAATATGGATTACATGGGCTAAAGTTTGCTTTACTGACTGAATAAGCCTTTCCCAACTCCCACCCATATGAGGTGCAGCTGGAGGAATAAATTTCCATTTGATACCCTCATGAATACACTTCTTCGTTATTTTGTCTACACATAGTGATTTCAATGCTTCTTTAAGCTCTTGATCTGCTCCTCTGAAATTCGTTCCGTTGTCTGACCAAAATTCTTTTGGTTTCCCTCTTCTTGCTTGGAAACGCTGAATTGCCAAAATGCACGAGTCACTGGAGAGGCTATAAGCCACTTCTACGTGAATTGCTCTAACCGTCAAACACGTAAATAGTACTCCCCACCGCTTTTCACTGTGCCTTCCCACTGTTACTATTATTGGGCCAAAATAATCCACACCAACGTAAGAAAATGGTCGAGTAAAGGCCTTCAATCGGGCAACGGGTAGGTCAGCCATTAGTGGTGGTACTGGAATTGCTCTTCTATTTTTACATTCTTGGCAGCTTTGTTGAACTTTTTTTAGAACTGTTCGCAGGTTTGGAATGTAGTAAGACTGTCGCAGCTCGTTAACTACAGTTTCAAAATTTAAATGCTTATAGCGCTCATGTACATCTTGCACTATTAATTTTGATATGTAATGCATCTTTGGCAAAATAATTGGCCTTTTGCAGTTGAATGATGCATGTTCTGAGGCATCTATCCTTCCTCTTATTCGCATTATACCCTTCTCGTCTAAATAAGGATTTAAGCGGTACAATGAATTAGATTTGTCAGTCAAAGCCTGAGCTGACGATTCAGTGGTCGCTTGCTTAAGCATATGGATTTCATTTGCATAAACTTCACGTTGACACAACCTGTAAAGATAATCCTCAGCTCTGCTAAATTCCTCTGTGCATACGATTTCCTTTGATGATCTTCTTTTTAGCTGAAGGTCAAGAAAACGATAAACACAAGCCATTGCGCCACGTAGCTTTTTCCACGATGAAAACCGTGTGTATTCCACCAAAGGTTCAAGATGTATAACGTTAGTGAAGGCCTGGAAATTCTCTTCTTTGATTTGAGGTACACATAATGGCCATGTGTCCTTAGATTCGCTTAAAAATTGTGGTCCACAATACCAACGACTTTTTGATGCCAAATTAATTCTTAGATTCCATTTGGTGGCATCATCGGCTGGATTTTCTTCACTGGGAACCCATCTCCATTCATTTTCGTTTGAGTTTTCTAAGATTTCGCCAACTCTAAACATAACAAACTGCTTCAGTGTTCGATTTTCATTCTTGATCCAGCAGAGAACCGATTGTGAATCTGACCAGAAAACCCGTTTATCTATTTTAATCGAAAATGCCCTTTTTCTACGATTTTAGCAAGTCTTACGCCCAATACAGCCGCTTCAAGTTCCATGCGTGGTACCGATATCTGCTTGATTGGACCTACTCGTGATTTTGAGCACACCAGAAAGCACTCAATATATGGCCCTTTTTGAACTCTAAGATAGGCAACCGCTGCATAAGCCGACAAACTCGCATCCACAAACGTGTGCAGTTCAACTGAACACCCACTTTCAAATTTTAAATCATTTAGGTATGTCCTGTTTATTCTAATTTGACGCACTAAAGGCAATAGCTTAACCCACTCATGCCATAACTGCAATTGATCGGCATGTATTTCTTCATCCCACTGAGTTTGCTGCCTCCAAACTTCTTGCAAAATTATCTTGAGCAAAACCATAAAATGTCCAATAAGTCCAATTGGATCAAACACACTCATCAGAATTTTTAGAACATCTCTCTTTGTTGGTATACATTCTCCACTGAATATTTTTGAGTTAAACTTTTTCGAATTATTCAAAAATGAAAATTCATCTGTGGCTGAAGACCACCACATTCCCAAAATTTTTTCAGCTTCAAAAACATTTGAGCGCTGCCCGAAGTCTTTGTCAAAATGAGCTGCGTTTTTTCCCAGTGCTTCTGTTACGTACGTAGAGTTACTCATGAAATGTCTAATTTCGAAACCTGCCTGTGCATGAATGTGTATTACTTCCTTCGCAAGTTTTACAGCTTCCTCTTCAGTATCCACACTATCCAGGAAATCGTCAACGTAATGGTTCTGAATTATGGCGCTCGCTGCTCTAGGATACATTGAAGAGTATTCAAGGGCGTTTTTGTTTTTTATAAATTCTGCACAACAAGGAGAACATGTCGAGCCAAATGTTAATACCTGCATTACGTAGTCTTCAAGCTTTCCGGTATCCGAATCTCTCCAAAGAAACCTTTGAGCGTTTTGGTCGGACTCCCGCACCTTAATTTGGTGGAACATCTCCTTTATGTCACCACAGATTGCCACCTTTCTTTGACGAAATCGAAATAAAATTGTAAGAAGTGATGGTAAATTGTCTGGCCCAGATAAAAGCATAGAGTTAAGCGAAACGCCATTTACTCTTGCGGCTGCGTCCCAAACTATTCGGACCTTGGCGGGTTTATTTGGATTCACAACAGGGAAAATAGGAAGATACCAAATTCTCTTATCATTCATGTTGTGGATTTCTGTTTCGGTAAGCTTACGAGCATATCCTTTAGCGACGTATTCACGGATTTGTGACTGCAAGTTTTTTGCGAGTGTTGGATCTCTACGAAGCCTTTTCTCCAGGGAAGTCATTCTGCGCTCAGCTGAAGGCCTGCTATCAGGCATTTCTAAGCGCTCTTCTTTCCATAACAGTGGGACACTAAATCTCTTATCAACACGTTGAGTACAGCTTTCCAATAAGCTATTTGCTCTTAAATCATTTCCTCTCAAAAGGCGCTTTGAATCTTTTGAATCAATACCATCGACTGCAAAGAACTGACGTACAAGTTCATTTAGTTTCCCGTCAGCCTCTTCTTGGCAGTCACATACATGGGAGTAAATGTAACTCTCTTCTCTATTGTTGTCACATGGCCCGAACACTGTCCACCCTAATCGAGTTTTTATCGCAGCTGGTTGATTAATGTCACCCTGACGATGTTCTAACGAATTTGTTAGCTGTATTTGATCAATTCCAATTAGAAGCTGTGGTTTGGCCTTTTCATAGGACTCTATAGGGACGCCTTTTAAATAAGGAAAGCGTGACTTGAGATCGTCGAAGTTCACTGTCTGAGATGGTAAATTTAACGAGCCCACAGTGTGAACGTTTGAAAGGAGGTGTTTTTTCGCACTACTTGAGGCAGAAATCTGCAGGCTCACCTTTCTCGATTTCTTTTCGGTCCTAACCGTATTTGAGGTCCACCTTAAATGCAGTGGTTCTAGATTTCCTTTTAACTGAAGTTCATCAGCCAACTTTTCATCCATCAATGTAACTGATGAGCCGTCATCAAAAAAGGCGTAAGTTTTTACCTCTATTTGGTTGTTATAAAGCGTAACTGGTAGTACCTTAAAAAGAATACTATTTTCGTTTTCGTGAATGTTGCAGTAATCCTTGTTCTTGTGTAGAATTCTATGATGTCTATAGCTGCAGTCATTTACTCCACATCTCTGGTTGGATGTGCATCTACGGTTGTTGTGTTGAACTAAACATGTTCGACAGAGAAAGTGCTTTTTTATCTCCTCCCACTTCTGCTTTAAGTTCAAATTTCTGAACTGCGTGCATTCTTCCACCGATTTGCAGTCGCTGTTGCAAATAATACAAGAAGGTTGGGCCCGGTTGATATTTTGAACTTGATCATGGCTCGCATTGAAAAAGGTTGTACTTGTTGTTTTTCTTTCTGATTTCGTTTCCAATGGACGATGCCGAGCCATGTTTGTAACCTCACATGCAGCTTGAGCAATTTGGTAAAGCCAGGCGCTAAATATAGAGAGATTAACATCTCTTTTCTCTAATTTAAAAATACCCCAGTTTAGACGGATTTGGTAAGGAAGGCGTTCAGTAAGCTCTCTCAATAGAGAAGGATTGTTCAAGTGGGACTGTAATCCAGCCGCTTGCATGACGTCAACTATGTTTTCAACTGATAGTGCAAATTCTACGAGTGAATCTAATCGGTCCGGTCTGGGTGGACGTTCGCTTTTCAACTTGTCGATCAAGCTGTCGATAATTATTTCTGGGCGACCAAACATCATGCGTAAAGTTGATATAATGTTTGGCACCTGCTCTGGGTACATCAGCTTTGACCTAACGGCTTCTAAAGCTCTGCCTTTCAAGCACTTCTGTAAACGGAGAAGATTTTCGTCATTGGAAAATCCGCATGATCGAGTAGAATTTTCATAAGCGGCTATGAAGAGAGGCCATTCCTCAGAAAATCCAGCAAAGTTTGGCAACTCTTTGGAAATTATACGCCTTGTCTCTATTTGCATACTACTCAAATGTCGTATACCATTCGAATTACAGGGTAAGAGCTGTAATGCATCTGAACTGCGCTGGGGCTCACGAAGGGGGACCTGCTCTTGAAATTGTCGAGTGCTGTTGTATAGTACTCCACTGTTTTTCTTTATATTTGGTGCTGAGGTAACTCTAGTATCAACATAAGTTTCATTCCCGTTCCAGGTTGGCTTAACCATCTGCTGCGACTCACGTGTCACTTTTGTTGTCGTCTCACCATTGTGTTGCGCGATGGAATGAGGATTAAATTGCGACTTCTTACAGTGTGTTTCTTGTTCAGAGAACCACTTGTCTAATCTCTCACTTTTATATGTTGATTGAATGTCGCTCTCATCGTCAGATGATTGCTGTTCTAAAAGGCTATATTTTGCATCAAGATACTCCCTGTCTCTTTTCTCCTTTTCCATAAAATATTCTTTACATCTTTCTTCATTAAGCTGTCTTTCTTCGTTCAATCTTCTTATACTAAGCTTTATAGACTTAGCTGAGCTTTTTGAATTTATACTAAGAGCTCTATCTCTATCTCTTATAGACGTTTGAGGCTTGGTAGTGTTTGGAGGATGATGGATCTCTGACGGTAGCGTTGGTGACAATGGTCGTAGGTTCGAGTGTGTTGCTCCTTGTGAACTTTCTAGCAGCACTTGCGATGTTGGTTGTGTCTCATCAGTCTGATTAGAGACACATTTTTGACAGCACCAATCTTTGTTTTCGATATCAGCTGTTACATTTACGCAACTGAAGTGGTGCCATTCATTGCAGCGGTCCCACTGCACCATTTCGTTGTTATCGGGCATACTACACGATTTACAGTGATATTCTCTCTTTGACGCACGAGCTTTATTTTTACCAGTCGGCAAAGAAGAAGTTTTCTTCGGTTTTGGGCAAGAAGGGTTTGATTGTGGCTGTGGAGGGAGTAGTGGTGGCGTAGGCGTAGGCGAAGGCGGAGGAGAGCGTGGTATTTTTTGTGATTTTTCAAATGCATCTTTTGACATTGCTTACCTGACAGTGACAGCGTGTATTGGGTTTGTTTTATATCCGAAAATATTTAGGATGATGTTCTGGGGTTTGCTTTTATCTTCAAATTTTCGTATCAAACAAATAGTTGCAAATGATCGTATTCCTGTTGGAAAGAGATTAAAAGGAAAAACTGGGTGTATGAGTACGTATATGTTTTGACATAACCTCTTTGAGATTAGCCGCGTGCTGGAGCAGCAAATGTTAAATGTTGTGTATTGCAGTGAGAATTACACAGCAAGTTAGGTATGATGCTCTGGAGCTCTAGCTGGCGATCTTCTTGCTGCTGGTGGCGCAGTCTTATATTGATGATTCTGACCAGATCCAAATTAGCTGCAGTAATTCTTTGCTGAATATGCATTTATACTTAATGCGTGAATTTTTAGTTTAACAAAAGATATTTTTAGAATGTTGCCGCGTGAATGAATAAAAAAAAGATTTTTTCAAATTCTTAGTTTAAGAGCTTTAATTCATTTTCTTAAATTACAAAATCTAGTAAGAAGCTACTAAAAATATCGTTTTCTTGCGATCTTCTTTTTTCCGCGGCAATTGGCAAAATTCTCGAATCCAAAAAGGCGGCTGCTAATTTCTTGGTTAGTCTATTTAGCGTTTAGCCGGTAGCCGGTTTTTATTAAGCCTGGTATTACTTTTTAGTGCTGCCAGGTTTGGCAACAAACGCTTTTATGTTTATATTTCTTTCCTCTGTATTATCACTGATTGTCCCACATCAGTTATCAATCGAATTTAATTTTTGATGTGTCATTCGCCACTAACTTTTAGTTAAAGAATGTACACTATTATTCTATTTATTTTATTAATAATATTGTTATGTAGTCTTAAGTAAAATGAAAGAATAAAATACTACTACTACTACTACTACTAGTTATTTGGCGTACCCTTAAGGTACTTGTGAAAAAACTTTCCGACGTCAATTTTGCTCGAGATACATGAAAGTCCTGGGTTGTACCAACCAGGGAACTGTATGAGTGCAATCAATTGCACTTTCAAATCATCCCCCGAATAACAAGCCGTACAACAAACATTAAGCGATGAATAAACTAGAATATCTTCTTAAAAGGCAAAAATGTATCCCGGTCAGGATTCTAGTCATCCTTTTATACCCGACATCAGATGACGGGGATGTTTGTTTTTGTTATGCATGCAGTCTTGCTATGTGTATAACACTTTTTCCAAAAAAAAAACATACCCAATCTTTAATTCATGCACACATGTTCGCGGTGCCAGGACATCTGCCTATTATGTGGGTGGTTCGCGGTTCGAATCCTAAAAGAAAACAAAAAATTTTTTTTACTCGGGTACCACCCTTTTGCGATGAACTGTCAAACCTTTCGCTTTCGCTTATTCGACTAGCCGTTCGGGATCTACAAAAAAATATTTTTAATTCCCACCATTTCTTACAAGGGTATGGTTGTACAAAATAAATACCGAGGTTCCCCTTGCTCTGTTGCACGGTGCGACAACCTTTTAAAAGATTTTTAAACGAGTTCTACTTGTATCTAGTAAGAATCTTTTCCACTGAATCAGTCAAATATTTGCTTCTCTTTTAAAACTTCATTTTATATGCTTAATTTTTTTTTTTAATTAAAGCTCCAAACGCAATTAGAAAAGGTAAAAATGGTACTTTTAATTTAGAATGTCAAAAAAAGCTTATAAATCATTACATACAAAATTAAATTATTATAAAATATTGTATATCAAATTGCATTGCCTCTTCTATAAAAGATTAAACACTTGCATGCATTTTACTTTATTCTCTTACCATAGTAAAATCTATCAAAATTAAAATTCGAGAATCAAACTATAGAAATGGCTTACTAATAAATTCCTCCTAATAATTTATTTAGTTTTGAACTAAAAATTTTAATCCTTGGTCCATAATTTGAAATTGACCTTGTACTTTTAAATGTTGTTGTTAATTTGTTTCCTCGGAGTCCTCTCCACTTTTTTCACTTACATTGGATGTATCCTAGGATAGAGAGTAAATATTATTTTATGTATTCAAAACCAAAAATAGGAGGGAAATAGTAGAAAACACCAACTAACTGGTTGGAATTTGGAATAGGTACTCACTTTCTTGTTAGGACAGTCAGCAAATAAATGGTCTTCGCTTTTACACAGATGGCAGCGCTTTGGTTGTGGTCCAAGCTGGCACTTTGATGCGATATGATTTGCGAATTCGCCGCAATTGTAACATCGTACTCGTCTGTATCTTTTCTTAGGCCTTGGGCGGAATGTGCTTCCACTACAATCTGTTCCTTCTCGACCTGACACTCGCGTTGCCTCAAGACCACGCTCAGTTATTTGGCATTCGAATTCAACGTCCTCTTGTTCACCCAATGAACGAAAACCGGTCATTTGAATGATACTCTGTGAGAAGAAGAAACAAATTAATAAATTATCTAACCTTATTCTTACGTAAATCCTTTTCAGTGCGCCTACCTGATGTACAAACACTTCCTGTCCGCCGTCATTGGGCGTAATGAAACCCCATCCCTTTGCCACATTAAACCATTTGCATTTGCCGTAGCGAACTCCTTGGGTCTCTGATATGCTGATATCTTTTGTAAAGTAGAAAAAAAAACACACATTTATACTATATGTCCTGGGAAGAATGTACACAAAATCAGAAAGAATACAAGATATCTCGGCACCCTTCAATGACTTGCTAAATATGTAAGAAGTTGTTAAGGGAAGATAGGAAGGTTATCGTTGAGAAAAGAAATCAGTCAACTATGTCCTCAGTGTCAGGACTTGGGACTTTTGACCTATAAGAATTGAAAATCCATTAAGAAAAGGAAAACCTGATTTTCTTCATTGTTAAAAATTATTACTTTCCCTTAGTCTCTTAATTTCAATGATTTTTGTCAAACTCGAAAAATATGACCTGGCTACTTAGTGTTTGCATAATTTATTGAATAGTAATCATTTTCGAAGGAATCAACAAAGGGGTTGCCTCAGTTAAGGAATGGGTTCTCATGTAAAAAATTCAACCAGCGATGAATTATTTGTATTAAGCATACCTGTCTACAGTTTTATCATATACTTGGTACTTGCAATTGCTTCATATTCAAACACAAATAAGGAGTTTCAACAAAGCGACAGACTGCTCTATAAAAAAAATGGGCACGACTGGGTCGGACGAACTTGCGATTGTGTACAATACCAAAACCTTAAGGTTGAGTAAAAGGTTTTTGTATTCGTTTTTAATATTTTTTTTTGGTACAGGACTGCCAACTAAACATTAATTATGAAAATTGAATTAAGAATTCCAAATATTGAAATAAATTCAATTAAATATTTCAAAGGTTGTTATTACATATAGACGATAGAAAATTTAATCAAAATCGTTAGACCAGTTCAAAAATTAAAACCGATTTTACATTTTTCACTTTTTTTTAAAACGAGTTTGTTAGTAATTCAATATGCAAAGCTTAAGATCTTAGCAGAAGTTGTTTTGACAAAAAATTCAAAAAAATCAAAGACACAGTTTTGAAGTTATGTCAAAAAATCAAATTTCTTTTTTTTTAAATTTATTAAGACTGCAAAAATAATTTTCTTTAAATGCTGATGTTCAATATTTCTTAAACAGTTTAGAACTTCTAAAATATACAAAATTTCGTCAACATTGTGTTAGCTGTTAATAAGAAAGTCAGTTTTCTCTAAAAAACATTAAAGAAAAAAAGAAAAAAATAGCCTTTATATTCTATAAAGGTAAACATATAGGTACAATAAAATTGTAAGGCTCTTGGCAAAAAGCGAACAGATGCATGGGGAGCTCATGAGTATTGCTAACAGAACGTGATATTTGACGTGATATTTGTGTATGAAAACTAAGCCGTTGTGAAAATTTTAACACCTCATACGAGATACGATTAAGATATTGGTGAATATCACAAAAAAGAGATGTGAAAAAAATAAAATGAATACAAGTTGACGGAGCCACCCGCTTTAGAATACCGATGTTATTTGATTCTGAAGGAAAGACATTGAGATGGTCTCATAGTCACGACACTTGACAAGCTTGCTGTTTTCGAAACAAACACAAAAGTTTTTGAAATAATTCTTTTGAATCGTTGTGTTTTGAAACTCGATGGCACGAAAATACCCCACGATAAGGAAACAAACATGTTAATGTATCGGATTAAGTCTGCGAGAGAATGAGATATATTGCACATTATTCTGCATTCTTGCTCTCATCTTTCCTAGCGTCCCCAATGTCGTCTATTAAATATTGTCCGAATTTATTGTATGTGCATTGTATATTGAGATAGTATGTGTTTATTAAAAAAGTTTCTCTGTCAAACTATTGTGACGCCAATGTATTGCCTTTTTGCAAAAGTGCTTGCAAAATTAAATTTTCGTGTCATCTTAAAATCCAAAACTATTTGATTTACTAGAAAAGGAAGCATTGGAACCTTTAAAAGCCGAAAAAAGTATTCAAATCGTTCGAAGGATTCAGGTAATACTAGTGGTTAAGGCTTCCTTATCTTTAATATAAAAAAAGTTTTTTTTTTCTAAAAACCTAAAAACCTTGCTCAATAACTGTAGCTTTTTTTAATGCTAGTAAAAATGACTATTTGTAATACATTTGTCATCAGTTTTGTTTTTTTTTGTTTGTTTTTTTTTTTTTGCCACAAATTATGAGGATTGTCGAAAAGCTGTTTTTGTCTCAATTTTTTACTTCTAGCTGAGTTATAAAAACACGAAGAAGGAAATGAAATCCTTAGCTTTGATACATTTACAAAGTAGTTCAGATGCCAGTTTTTGCCTTATCGCGTTTCAGAGAAATTTTTTAAATTAGTTTGTTTTTATTCATTCATGGTTTTTCATAAATATACAGGGTGTTTTGCATAAGATGCGGCAAAAGCTCAGGACAGATAGGTTAAGTCAAGAAAGAAAAAATCGTACCGGAGCCGGAGGGGGTCTATCTCTCTCCGTTTGGGCCAGGGGCAGTTTAAAAAAAATTACTAGATTTAAAAAAGAAAATTATTGAAAACCAACTTAGCCATTTCCTACTATATGGTATAGTGTTTTTGTTCTTTGACTAAGACTAACACATTACTTCAAGGTAATTAAGTGAATAGTTTCTGAATCTGAAACTAAGACTTAATTGTCTCCACGTCCACAAAGATTTTCTCTAAAAAAGCTCTTTGCCTTTTTTTTAAACTCTCAAAAAGTAAGAAAGATTTGTCCGATCTTTTCTTTTTACTCAAAACTAATAAAAGCATTGACTTAAAGGAAGTGACCTGGTTTTTCAAAATTTTTATTAGAAAATAACTATTTGATTTTTTTCAAAGTTTTGGCTTTGAGACGTGATTACTCTGAAAATCAACCAGAAGTTAAATGTAAATTAAAGAAAAAAATGTGAAATTTCAAAAACTATATAGCATATATAAGGTAGTGAGTAGCTTAGATGACTTTTGATTAATCTATGTATAAAAAAATGAATCACTATATCACTTGTATCATCCCTATATCTCTTATATCGCGCGTGAACGGCTGGGCCGACTTAACTATTTTTTTGGTTGTGTTTGGTATTGTCAGGAGAATGTTCTTATGACAAAAAAAATTTAAAAATTGCGCGGATATTCCTACGGGAAAGGGACGGGAACGAAAACTAAGAAACTACTGGACAGATTTTTAAAATTCAGCATTAGGAGTGCTACATTATCCCCTCCATCATTAACATTGACTATATTTCCTGACTATAACACGTTCCTGTGCGTTCCCGTTTCTGTTCCAGCGAATGGGAACCCGAAAGTTACTTGAGCGATTTCAAAAATTCTTTCTTCTTTCGGATACTACATTATCCCTCGGTGAGTGTCAAGGTTTGATCCCCATATCTCCCACAGGAACGAGGCTGGGAACGGAAACTTGGAAACTACTGGACAAATTTCTAAGATTCTTTCAGCGTTAGAGGTACCACATAATCCCACAGCAAAAAAAGATTATATTTCAATCCCATATTCTCAGGGAAGCGGAAAACGAGAACCGGAACCTAAGAACTACGGCGACCGACGCCCGCCGCGCCGGGTGGCTCAGCTAGTTTTTTATAAAATTGCCCTTCCCGCCTACTTCTTGTCTTGACCAAACCTACCTGTTGTGTTTTTGTAATATGAAATTTTGGAACACCGTGTAAATTGTTTTTCTAAAAATTTTTATTTTATACTTAAACTTAAAATGTAACACTGCAGTAGCATATATTTACTTTAGTATACATCAAAATAAAAAAGGCTTTTGGTTAAGCTTTGCAAATATTTAAAAAATGTAATTGTTTGTTTACTTTTATGCACTTTGTTTGTCTTTAAAATACCTTGTTTCTACTTTAGTTATTTATTTATGACAATTTTTGGGAGAAAATTGTATTTCAGCAAAAAGTTGTGAAACACTCTGTGAGAATTTTTCTTGAAATTCACAAAATTTAAGGCTTTAGAAGTTTCCTTAAAATTGAAAAAAAAAAAAATTATTGCGATATCCTTAGTTGCTTACGATCTACGATTTTTGCAAACACAAAAGTCATAATTAGCTATTGTGCGACGACGGGACGTCTGGTTTATAAAAAAAGATAGCAAGTGTTTGTGTGTTTTATGTCCGCATGCTTTCACCTGCATATTATAAAACTTAAGCTTTAGTGAAAAGCATGGTGTGTTGTTGAATTGTAACTTCCTTGCAGTTATTTGAAAATTCGTTCAAACAAAAGACTTCTCGACTTTTCGAATCAGCAGAAATAGTATTCATAGTATTGGAAATATTCACCACTATACACTGAGTCTAAGTGAAGGGATGGAAACAGCGCATCTGATTTTTTTCGAACGAACAAAGGTGTTAAGCAAGGTTGTGTACTGAGTGCTCTCCTTTTTGTCTTGTTTTTAAATGATCTCCACTCTGAACTCCCCATTGGAATATTTGTAGAAGGAATTGGCATAAATGTCCTCTTATACGCTGATGACATAGTAATTTTGGCTGAGAGTCCTGTAATACTTCAAGCTATTATAAACAAGTTCAGCAACTATTGTGATAAATGGAACCTTGAAGTCAATCTTGAGAAGTCGGAAATTGTTATCTTTAGGAATGGAGGACGAAGAGCGGTCTGTGACAAATGGTATTTTAACGGCACAGAAATAAAAATTACAAATCAGTATAAATATCTTGGTGTAGTCTTTACGTATAACATGTCCTGGTCCGAACATCTCACAAAGAGGCTGGCTACATCAAAAAATGCTGTAAACGCAACCTGGTCCAAATTCGTAAAAAATAAATCCGTACCTCATTCAGCTAAGTTTAAAGTTCATGATGCAGCCGTTAGATCCATAATGTACTACTGTGCACAAGTATGGGGGTACAAAGAGTACATACAATGTGAGAAACTTCAAAGATTTTTTGTCAAAATCTACCTGATAATACACCAAACTACGTTGTACATATCGAAACTGGTCTGCCAAAATCGTTTCTTACTACTCTTGAAATACATTTTACATATATGCGTAAAGTTTTGAGTCTACCCAGCTTTAGATTACCACGAATACTTTCAACAGCAGTACTCCGCAAAAATATTTATTGGGCCCAGGAATGGTCAGGCCTTTTCCGCGAGACTGGCATCCTTGTTGACTGTGAAACCAGCAATTTCGAATGGAAACAGACTCACAACTTGATTTTAACTAAACTTAAGGAACAACAGTGGAATGCTTCTACCGAACGGGCTTTACAATCACAATTTCATGACGAATACTGCAATCTATCCTTCACAGAGGTACCCAATTATTTTGATGACTCGAACTCACGAGAAATGATAAGTCTGCTCTTAAGAACACGGTGTGGGCTACTTAATTTGAATGCTAGGGCATTTCAGCGTGACACTGTTGGCTTATGCACGTTATGCAATCTTGATGCAACTTTAAACACCTACCACTTCGTCAGCGTTTGTCCTATTTTCAAATCCTACAGAAGAATATTTCTAGGTGCCGAAACAATTGATCGAAATGAATTTCTTCAAATATTGAATGGCAAATGTTATTTAAACCTTTATAGATTCTTAAAAAATGCTCTTAGTTATCGCAACTTAATTGTAAATGAATATAATTAATTTAAATTCAAGCTAAGCCAAAATGTAAATAGTAAAATTATGACTTGACAGACAACTTTAACAAGTTATTGTCTCAACTAATTTTGTAAACCAGCATAATCTTGTTTTTATAACTACTTTTTAAAGAAAATAAAATTAATTTATCTATCTATCTATCTATCTATCTATCACTGAGTCTAAGTGGTGCCCGAGGTGCCCGAGAACACCGAGTGGTGTTCGAGGTTCATATCATAGAAACATCATAGAAAATCGTGTTTTTCAGTGGGTACCGCTATTAGCGATGGATTGGGAATAAGACAGGAATTTCATGTAATAAAAAGTGCTTTCGCGGTTCCTTCCATTCAATAACAGAGTATGGTTGATAGAAATGAGCTAGGCCCTAGGCTCTGTAGTGTCACGCTATATACTTATTTATTTCTTTACTTATTAACATAAAGTCTAACAACACCTAAAATTAATAAATTGGCTCGACTGGGTCGCACGAACTCGCGATTGTGTTCTTCATACGATGTCAAAATCTTAAGGCTGAGTAAAAGGTTTTAGTTTTCGCTCTTCATTATATAGTTATGGGTATAGGGTTGCCAACTACACATTAATAATGAAAATTGAATCAAATGACGAAAAGCATCGAAAAAAATTGAATAATCCGAAGGTTTCTAGCTAAAAATTAAAAAAATATAAACGCTGAACCAGTTAAAAAAAGGTTTTTTATTTTACCCTTAAAAAAAAAACGGAATTTTCAGAAATCCAGTATGTAAAGCTTAAGATCTTGACAGAAGTTGTTTCGAAAAAAAATTTGAACAAAAAATCAAATACCTATGTAGTTTTGAAGTAATTTAAGAAATTAAAAATTTCTTAAAATAATTTATAAGAACTTCAAAAGTAAGGATTTTTCAAATGTAATGCAATCTTTCTAAAACAACTTAGGACTTCTTAAGTACAAAATTTCGTCAACATCGTGTAAGCCATTAACGAGAAAGTTGGTATTGAAAAAACGGTACTATAAGGGGTACCGTTTTCAGACTTTAAAATTTTTTTTTTTACATCATAAGAAAGACAATCTAATCCTTCATCCAAAATTTTATTGAAATCTATGGATGACAGGTATCGCTATTTCAAGAGCTAGAGACTCAATTCCTAAAATTCTCTGTAGGCTGCTTTACAGACACTAACTGCAAAATTTTAAGAATTGTTTTCAGTTTCCTTTAGACGGACACTCCCTTGGACGGACGCGGACAGAAATTTCACGTATAAAAGACAAAATATTTTCTCTTAGACGGACACCAGAGCAGGATTGAACATTGCATCACGCTGATAACTTTGGCAGCGTTATTTTTTTTAAGTTGCAGTTTACAGCGAGTATCAAATTCTTTGAAAAATATGTACATTGTACATATGTGCCAGCTACCAGTCCAGAAACTCTATTATTTGTGTGTTAATTTTGTTTAACTGCGTTGAATGTGTATTTGATTTGAAGGATTGCATGTATCTGTTGGATCTTTTTATATTTTTATTCGCTCATTCTCTCATTAATGTTGTGGAAGTGATCTTGTTTGGACGTAAAAAAAGGTTTAGTTTTTAATTTTAGTTTATTTGTTTTCAGGCAGTTTTAAATTCTTTTAATTATTTTTGCTTATGCAGATTTTATAGAAAAAGTTTTCAGGATGCCACCAGAACAGAAATTTGACTTTAAATGGAAAGGTAGACGTAATAAGCTTTAGTCAAAAATATAAAAAAAAGCGAACGAGGTTTATTTAAAATAGGAAAAACCCAAGTTGCTGATCTACTAAAAAAAAAAAGAATGAGCTTTTGAGTGAATTGCAGTCAAACTACAATGCAACTCATCTTAAAAGACGATTTATTTAAAATGTTTTGGAGGGGTTCAATGCATCTCGAAACAAAGGTTGCAACGCGCTTAAGAATCACAGATTTCAAAGCATCAGCTATTCATTTTTTAAATTTGGTGTTTTTGTTTGATTTCCCTTAAACGGACAGAAGTCGGACAGCTCCCTTCAGGAGATTTCACTGTATAAGCAAGTAAAAAAAGAAAATCTATGGAAGAGGGAATAGAGCTATTTTATTTATAAAAAAAATACTCTCAAAGGATAAACGTAAAACCCCATCAAAAATGAGTAAGAAGTTGCTCTCGATTCATTGCGATCATTAACATCTGAACCGGTATAGTTCAAAGTATTTCCAAAAATTACTCAAATCATAGTAAAAAGCAAGCAAGCCCCCGCTTGATTAAACGATAAATAAAAAAACAAATTCAAATGATAACGGTACAGCATGTCAGATATCAAAAAAATCTTTAGAATTTCCGAAATGAAGAGATAGACAAAAATTGAACAATAAAACGTACATAAAACCTAGATATAGATGGTGTGTTTTGTAGTTTTGTTTGGTTTGGTTAACTTCTCCTACAAGTTATTGTGAACTCCAACCGCCATTCAAGATAACACTTTGGGGATGAAGTGAGGGAAAAGTGTTCTAGAGTCGAATACATGAGTATTATTTCTTGAATACTTCGGTACTTCGGAGTTCCATTGGGTCAATGACGCCATGGCACCGTAAAAAGAGGGAAACTTGTTCTCCTCGGATTTCATTGAATAGTTAATTGGGGTTCCTTCCTACAAAGCCAATCTATTTATGCGTTCTTAATTTTGTTCGATTTGTTTTTCAGTGGGAAAATATTGGATGTGTTATGCTTTTAGAAGGGTATGTCTGTTTGGATTATATCAAATATGATATATCTTACTTATAGAGTTGAGAGAAGAAAATCAGGCTCACAGTTACCTGTTACACTTGAGTTGTTTATGACAAAAAGAAAGCATTTTATTACAAACTTATGGGAATCTTCTATCTTAGCTTAGAGCAATTTTTTTTTTACTGTAGATCCGGTTATTCTTTTGTTCTTTTATCTAGTTTAAGACAGCTTACAAGACCACTTTTGTAATGTTACATCGTTTATTGCATTGTTGGCAAAGGAAACGGTTCGGGGTTGGTTTTTACAAGGCTCAATGGATGTATAATGAGCCCAGACCACAAAACAGTCATCATTTAGAACATTTGTTGGTTAAAAAAAAACAGGTTATAGTTTTGTGTGAAACATTTGGCGTTTGCTCGCTTACTTACTTCAGCGGATAGTACAAAACTCCAAAATAAAAAAAAAATTGTTGGTTAACAAGATTTTTGTCTTTCATCAAAAAATAGCGACATATTTAAAAACAATACTGGCTGTTTTCCCTTAAAGTTTAAATTTGGCATCAAAATTGTTGCTTCAGATAAAGTTAAACCTACATAATATGTAGGTACTATGCTAAAACGACATGCGTCCGTATATTAATGAGTTGGTGCTTCCGTAGATACAAAAAATGATTTTTGTTAACATTTTCAGAACTATTGTTAAATTTTGCCAAAGTTGCGAATTCAAAGCGATGCTAATATTAGTAAAGGTAGGTAGGTAGGTACCTATTTCATTTACTGAATATTAAGTTCAGTTTTCAGTACCTTATATGAGAATCTGTCAAAAAATTAAAAAAAGAAAACTTTTACGGTTGAAGAACCCAAGTGATTTTTTTTTATTTATTACCGTTTAAGTGTAAGTGTTGGCTAGTATCTACCTTTAAATGAGTCTTAGCATATTACTGTTACGATGGAAGTGCCGTAGGTTTATAATTTGTATTTCGTTAAAAATAATTTCAAACAAACACAAAAAAGCTATTAATTGATTGGTACAAAGTGATGATCATGATTAAGAAAAAAAAAAAAACATTCTTAAAAAACCAAATTGACACCTTTTATATTGCTATCCTTAAACAACGCATCAATTTCATCCGCACTCTCTCGGTGTTTTTCCTCACGTTGTTGTGTTGATTCATCGACGCCCGCCACTTGTTTATCACCTGTATTGCTTGAATGCTGTGATGACATTTTTAAACAGATTCACTTGAATTTTTATTTTATGTTTTTAAACCGATTGCGATTTTTTTTCAATTGACATTTGTCAACAACACATTTTCCTTTTGTCTAATTTTAGGACTTTGTTTTCGTTGAAAGGTCGACACAACACATTTTACTTATGTAGGTATGTATGAAAAACACATTTTTTCAATTTTCTTTTTCAATATGAGTCCTTTTATTTAATTTTATAACTGCTCTCCGCCGTACTGTACCGTATAAGAACACTGACACACATACACTGTTTTTCGCTATCAATGATGAGGGCTAAGAATCCCATCCGAAAAAATGCCTGACTGTGCCTTGCCCTTGCTTATGCCTTTGCCTACCCTTCTGTACCTACGTCTGCTCTCTCGATGTGAGAGATCGATTTGAAAAACACTCAAGGTCCTAGTCCTGGTCCTGGTTCCTAGTGCAATCATATACGCATAATGTTACGAGTCTCGAATCTCGATAGAAAAACTCACACGGCCACATACACACGCGCTCTTTGCTCTTCTTCTATTTTCTAGCATTGAACTAGGTATTTTTTCATAAATGTTATCCAAGGATGAGGAAGCAAAGCAAAGAAACGAACACATTTAAACAAAGTTCTTTTCCAACTTACGATACGTATTTTTTTAACAGTGCGTGGAGACTCTTGTTTTCTTGTTCCATAGTTCTTTTAAGCAATGCCCTTATCTAATAAACCCTTTCCTCTTTTTCTTCTTGCTTTATTTAATTATTTTGTTGTTGTTTTTTTGTAATGCGTTATACAAAATTTGGACTCTATACTCTACATGACCCGAATAATGAAATGCAGACAGAATAGAAAATGCGTAGTAGGTAGGTATACCTATTTGGAAAATTTCTAGGAATGTGTGTCGTTTGTTGGTATTTTTTTTTTTTTTCTATCAGCACAGATGCTGGACTGGTTTTTAACTTGGATATGTTGTGTAGAAATCTTTACTGATGTGAGTTGATAATTTTCCACTTTCTTTCCAAGTCAAGTGCAGACGAAAAAAATTTTGTTTTTGTTTTTATTCACATTTTCTGTCTTTTTTTTAAGAGACGCCACAGACTATTCTTTATGTGGAGTCTTTGTTTTGATGCGAGCAATGATCGTGATTAAATGAATGAGGTACAAAGTGGCTGAAAATATCTTACTAATATTGTAAGAAATATACCTATTTAATTTGTAATTGTTTTTCGCTATCGTTAAAATAAAAAAATTTATCAGTGTTGATATTTATGAGCGTTGATGAAATTAGTGCAAATTTATAGTCATTTAAAATCATCTAAGTGCCGGATTAGCTTAAAATGACTCCTGAATAAATTCGGCTATCTTTGACTAGGCCCACTGCACCAGGCTTTGAATCATATAAATGTAAAACAATTTTCAATTATTATTTTTCGAAGAAAAATTTATATTAGTGTCTATGGTAGACAACATTCTTTGTTTTTCTGTCAATTGTATAAACAAAAATAATGCTGATGATTTTCCTACCCTAGAATAGCAACGTAAACGTAGAGCTGGCCATGTAAAATTACTGGAATCTATACCACACACTACCAAAATTTGTCCCACCTGGTGATGGTCAAAGCTCATGGTGAATGCAAAACGCACGGGAAATTGAAGACGTTTAAATTAAAATGACATATCAAATGGAGTTCGTGGAATCAAAATATCATCGCCAATAATATATCCGCTTAAATTGCTTGCTTCGATAGCATTCCGCATCAAGTCTTGTACTGCCACCAAACTTTTGGCTGATTAATGTTACGAAACAAAATATTCGGCGGGCACCCCAAGTTTTAAGTTGTTAAGTTGTAGTATGTGCGATGGTAATCCTGGCGAATCTTGTGAGTTCAAGAACTCTGTTGGATAGTTCAGTTCACAGCGTCATTCTCATTCACCACAGAAAATGTGTTGTTCTTCCACCATCCAATAAAGTAGCAGCGATTCCAGGTGATATCAATGCAAGTGCTTTTGTATTTTGCGGTCGTATTGCTGCCAGTAGCAATGAAATCAAGAACGTCTTTCCAATCAATGGTGTCCTGTTAAAAGGGTTTCGAGTCCCAATAGAAAACAAAAAAGTGTTTTTTCACGAGTATCGACTTTCGCGAGTAATTGAAAAGTGCTACGATGGTAAATTCATTGCCATATGAAAAGCGCTTTCTCGATTTGCCGATTCTCTTAGGTTAGGTAAGGTAGAATGGGCTGGCTGTTGATCTTATTACCGTCATTTGTGCCAAGAATCCTTAGCTCTTCGCGACAGCAAGAAACAAGTTTTGATTTTACAAGAGTGGTTGAAATCGCTTCTATTGCTGCTTGGCTATCAATGAAAAAAGTGATATCAGCATGTGATAGCGCCATCAACGACACCTGTTTTGCAGCGTTTGCTATGGGTCTGTTCAGATTCTTGATCTCACTGACAGTAACTCGCCTTTCTGCCAGGGAGATGCGGTCTTCCTTACGAACTCCTGGAGTCATTGAAGGGTCCATTCGTTCTCGCAGTTCAGCTTGAAACCGTGGACGGTAGTGAGGTCCCCGCAGAGTGGCGGTGGAGTAGATTCGGGATAGACGCCTGGTGGTCCTTTCTGCGTTGCGTGGTTGTCTCAGTTGTAGTTCGTTTTTATGGAGGACCTTCGCTCTCCGTCATTTCTGTCGATGACGGTTGCCAGACTGTCCGTCGTTTTGTTGTGTGGATTTTCGCGGTTGGATTCCGCAGTTGCGTTTAGGTCTTGCGGAGGGCTATGGCCTTCTACTCTACCCTCACACTTCCTCTCTTCCACCCCCTCAACAGAGGCTTCGTTTCCCATTTATGGGTGAGAAGTTCTGTTGTGTTTCCGTGTTTAAGGGTCAGTTTTCTTTCTGCAGCAACGAATTCGACGAACCCAATTTTCGAGCACTTTTTCCACTAAATCAAGTCGTATATCATGAATGGCACGTTCAATCTTCAATATTGACTTGTAAAACTTGATGAGAATCTGGTATATTTTGAAAGACCAATGACTTCAAATAATTCTACAAGAAAAAGTCTAATAGTGTTAAATCGCGACTTCTTGGAGGCCTTTCAATATCACCATTTCTTGAAATAATCGAATCTCTAAATTTTTCTCGCAATAATTCAATTGTTGCATTTGCTGTGTGACACGTAGTCTTGTTGAAACCAAATGTTGTCAAGATAAACTTCTTCCAATTTCGGCCATAAAAAGTTGGTTGGATCTATGCCACACTCCATTGGCAGTAATGGTGTTACCAGCTTCATTTTGAAAGAAGTACGGACCGATGATTCCACCAGCCCAAAAACCCACCAAACTGTCAATCTAGGATCTAGGTGAATGTAATGGTTTTTCATGAATAATTTGTGGATTTTCATCGCCAGTTTTGTTTTTTTAACGCACTAGTCAAATAAAAGTATTATTTTCTTCAAAAAATCGTAATCGATTTCAATTTGTTTCCAAGGCAAAATCAGTAAACTCACGACGTTTACGGTGGTCCAATGGTGAAATGTAAACACTTCTGAATGCAACTAAAAACAAATGAGTGATCATGACATACTACGAAACGTCACTGCAAAATCATATCATACCTATTGGAAAACCCTTTACCTTGCAGAGAGCTTGGTGCTACGCTAGTAGTAGGCCCGTCTTTTCCCAAGTTCTCCCTGTCTAAAAAGGTTCGTGCGTTGTGCAGTCTCCTACGTTCTATGTCTGTCATCTCGATCCAGTTTATTTTGTACAGCCTTTTAACCGTACGCTTGCAGTTGGAAATTTTACTCCACCTGGAAATGCAAGATAGATTTGAAATTTCGGAGTCAGCTATGAAGCTAGCGTCACTGATATCATCAACGATGATAGCTCCACCACTGGCTCGATCTTTCATACCTAAGCTGGAGAAAGGGTCGATAAGGAGATTTTCCTCTTCCTCAGTCATCTTCATAGCGTTGTTGTTGTTGTTCTTTAGATTGTTCATTTTGAATTCTGTGTTTTTTACGTTATTGTTATTTGAGGTAGCTTCGATTTTTTGTAAGTTGGATCTGTAAAAAGAGGTAAAAAGAAAAAAGAAAGATAAAAGAAAAATAAAAATGAAAAAGATCCAAAATAATAAATAAAATCATCAGACAAACCAAACAAAAAATGAAGTAAGAAAAGTCAGTCGCTGGCGACTCCTTTCGATATTGATATCGTAAGGTAAAGCCCAAGCCAGCAGCCGTGACGTCTGCGTATATTTCCGCTATTTTTTTATTGCTTTTCTGTGTCCTTTCCATAAATTTTCATAGGGGTGGGTCTCACTTAGTTTGCCCAAAACAATAGCTGGTAGCTGGTTGTCTGCTCTGGAGCATCAAACCGTTAGCTATCCTTCTTGAGGTTCCTGCGTAAGCCTCCTCACCACGGCAAGGTGGAGACCCATTGAGGAGGATTCCATGCCGATTCCTTTACAAGGCATGGTTGTGAGAAATGAGCTAGGCCCTGGCTCCTCGCTCTGCTGCGCCACCCTATTTATTTTATTTATTTATATATATTTGAACATCACACTTTCTTAGAGTCAATCTGAATTCAAAGCCCCACTTTGAATACTCTTAACCATACTCTAACTCATAAAACGTTTATCATTGGACATGTCGTGTTATTTATTTTCTTTTGCTTTTTGATTTGGTTTTTAAGTTTTTTTTTTTATTTCACCGTTACTTCTCTTCATTGTTTGTTTACCTGAACTGTCAAAATTTTTATACTGTTCACAATTAATTTAAATGATAGTTTTATAAAAAAAACATTACTACTGAGTTAAATTTTTACAAGAAGATATTCTTTATATACATATACCTATTTGTCAACAAATGACGAAACATATTTTGAGAACAAGCAATCTTCCGCCATGTAACTTAGAAAAAAGTTTATTGTGTGGGAATGGAGTCGAAAAACATTGAAAGGACTTTAACTAAATGGTCTTCCAGCGTATCAAGTTAAATTCTTATAATGTTTTTTGAGTTAGAAAATTTTTTTTATTCAAATTTCTTAGACCAAATCTGTACTGTGCTCAATGAAAGCCGGTGTTCCTCAAAGATCGATGCTAACTCCTATTTTCTATAATATCTACGTGTCTGACTTTACTGTTTTGAGTTCTGACGCTACAAATATCTACAATACCCCTAAATATCGATAAATTACACACGCATTTTAATAAACCATCGAAAGACACCGTCGAACAGTACAGCTCATACTTGTTTCTTTGATAAAAAGACGAAAGCAATGTGACATTCTACAAAATAAGAATATAGGTAAGATTTGATATAAATTTTATTGATTCATTGTGAACTGGAAGTTACGTAAAATCTATTTGAATATGATTGAAATAAAGTAGTAATCATTATTCTTTATTAACTGTTCCCGCGACTTCGTCCGCTTGGAATAGTGACTTCCGGCAGCATTTTTTTCTTTCAGGCTAATTATGAATAAATAATAAATCACATACATCCATTATAGTATTAACAATAGGTTATTGTTTATTTTATTATTTTATTAGAGTACATTTTTGCACACAACACCGTCGTATAGAAGCACGATTTTTGAAAAACAATCCCAGTTGTCTAAAAACACTAATATTTACATACAAATTTTTTTCAAATACCAATCGAGGTCGTCCAAACATTTCTTTTGAATAAGGTTCAGAAAAAACGAAACGGTACAAAACGGAACATTTGAGGAGATCAGCATCTGCTTTGGAATTGGTGTATACCAAAGTTATTCGTGAAATTACCACCGTTCCAACACAAGCCGAAAAATGTTTGAACGCATCAAATAAATCTACTGAGTCAATTTCAATGACCGGAGAAGAAGCATTGATCATTGAGGCGAATTTCTCCCGATATCAGTCGGAAATAATGTTGTTGAAAAATATCCGTGGTATTATATGCCACCAACCATCCATAAATATTTAATATATATGGAAATGAGATGATTTCATTAGCTCTTCTACCCATCGGCCAGTTAAGTAAAGAGGCCCAAGAAGCCCTTAATAAGGACTTTAACCCTTTGTTGAACAAGCTATGAAAAACATGTTGTCGAAAAATGTCGTTGTAAACATGCCGTGAACTTAGATAAGAACAAAAAAAAGCTGAAACCTGGAGATTACATAGTTCTTATAAAAGTTGCTTTGGTCGACAGTCTCAAATTCAACTCATATAGGGAATTTATTTGAATTAAAATTCAGTGGTCTTGTGGTCGACAAAGGGTTAAAAGATATAGGGAGTATCTTTCTCGCAATGGCTCAAAATTTAGTTAATTTTGCGGAGTGTAAACGCGAAAGTTTTCTTACTTTTGGAGTAAACTTCAATAATTTCAATGCTTTGTTATTCTCTTCATCATAATGGTTATAATAAATAACGCCAACTTAAGGCTTAACACAAAGAGAACGCACACGAGGAAAAGACGTTACAATTATTAACAACAAAAAAAAAAAAAAAAACAAAAAATAAGTACATTAATAGAACTAAATATAAAATAAACTAACAAAACATTTTAAAACAAAAACTATAAATAAGAACAGAAATTAAATTACAATATATGTAAAAATCAATTATTAGTCATGCAGGATGCAGGTGGAACACTGCCTCTTAGTTTTAATTTTAAAGTACTTTTACTTAGGTTGAAATCGGAATTAAAAAGATAGGAGTTAGATAACCTGCATGCCATAGTTAGTTCTGTCTTCTGTGGTGGGAGCAATGTAAAAACTCTAAATTACGCACTTGATGAGATCCTCCATACGATAGTTGAAACTAATGTTGTAGAGCAAGTCGGGGCATCAGTTGAACCAGTTATTAATTGATGAAAAATTACTAAATCATTGTTGATTCGTCTCTGAGAGAGGGTTTTGAAGATTTAATAAGCGAATACGAATTTAATAAGGAGGGAGATTGAATGGATCTTCCCAAGGAAGACCTTTGAGAGCAAAACGTATGAATCTGTGGTGTATTGCTTCGATGCAATACGCAAATGCACGGATTTAAACATTGACAGAAAATATAAAAACAAACATATTGCAATAATGACGGACAGTCAAGCTGCAATAAAGGCATTAAGATCCTACACATTTTCTTCAAATCTTATCAGTGAATGCACAAATTGTATACAAACTGGGCAGTAATAACAAGGTTACAATCAGGGTACCAGGACATGTAGGAATCATAGGCATTGAACAGGCAGAAGAACTGGCACAGACAGGAGCCGGATCACCTCTCATGGGGCCGGAACCTTTTTGTGGAGTAACAGAAACAGAAAGCCACATTATGAAAGAAATCAAAAAGCCGGAGGAAGAGTTGAACACTGGAATTACCTCCCCAAAATGCGTCAAGCCAAGCTTTTACTTGGCTCTTTTAACACAAAACGTTAAAACGACACAATAAAACTAAGAAGAAACAATGTAAGAATGCTAGCCGGGTTCTTAAACGGACACTGCAGACTAATAAGAAACACCTAAAAGTACTAGGCATAGAGAGCAACGACCAATGCAGATACTGCAACGAACAGAAAAAGTCTCCTGATCACCTCTTAGGTGACTGTGAAGCTCTATTTCACCAAAGGAAGAATTACCTAGGATCCTTCTACGTAGAGGAGAGAGAGCCAAAACTCTTAAGCGTAACCCAGATACTAAGTTTCACCAGAGGAACTAATCTGGATGAAGTACTTTAAAATTAAGGAATACCACTTATGAAGTAGAGGGTACAATAGATCTATAAGGTCGAGGTGCAATACAAACCTCAAATATTCATTTATTCATTCATTGCCTCGATTCGAGATATATGAATATCATAAAATGGTGACCACACCTGAGATGCGTATTCTATATAAGAACGAACATAACAGTAGTTGTATAAAGAGAAGGTGATATAGTGGTCATTAAATTCTTTTCAAACTCGAATTTGACACAAATTTTCGTGCGACCATTCCATCCAGAACAGAATGGGAGGACCAGAAATAGTAGCCCTAGCATACCACCTCATCCTTTTTATTTCGTACCTAGGTACCCGGGAAAAATACATTACATACATCTTCAATAATTGTTTAATCAAAAACGTCTTCCAACTTATCGAATGCTTATACAATTCACAATAGCTATAACTTTCGGCATGGGAGATGGGACTCCCATCCAATTAGTGTGACCAAGTGCAAAGACAGCACAGAGCACACGACCAGCGACCACAACCTATACCAAAGATCTATTCATCATTATTTTTTATCTCAAGAGTGTTTCAATTTGAGAGATCAGAAAGGTCTTCGCCTCTTCCCTTCGTGTGCTTGGTATGTATGTAAAGCATCTATGTCCTTTTCGATCCCGATTTCCAACGTGTTGACTAAAGATTTCCTTTGCTGTTTATTGTTTAAGGTAGTTCAAAGCCGGATGTTGTACCTTTAAAATATAGTGCAATCGTGCATCAGGGAGCCGTGATACACGCAATTGCTGCTGGTTGGTTTTATTTTTTTCAGCAGAGTACATCACGATTCGAATCTTTTGTTGTTGAATGAAAGTAATCCTCTACAAAATCGATAATAATGCGAGGGAGCCTGTGCCAATCTATTTTTTTTTAATACCTCGCATGTGCTGTCCAGCTGCGATGACCTCTATCGATAAAAAAAAAATACTCTCACTTTTATTTATTGATGTGTTAAACATTCGCAGCAGTCATATCAGCATGCAAAGAGGGAGTTTCCCTTTTATCAACTTTGAGATAATCCACAAAAAAATGCGGAAAAACAGGAAAAAAAATTTGCATGTGCCCCTAATTGCGCCTGTCAAACAATTCATGATTACTGTCCAGTCTTTGAACGTTTGATTGACATCTCTATTATTTGTGACCATTCAAGTGGTAATTTACTAAAAATGGGGTGTGTGACAATTGTTTAAGTATATTGACAGTGAGTTCGAAACACCGATTGACAGTTTTTTTAGGAGGAAGTGGATACAACTTAGTTTGTCGGTAACATTTTACCCGTTCATTCAGAAAATTCAACTCACGTCTTTCTAACCCATTAATATTAAAAATGATTATTTTAACACACTGATATTCGTCGATATCTGCAGAAAATAAGTTTTCAAAAATTAATTTTATTTTAATTTTGTTATAGAATTTTTTTTACTGACGTTGAATTAGAATTACTGACGTTGAGCTAAAATTACTGACGTTGGCCTGTAGATGTTACATCCGAGGTAAAAAAATTATTGCTTTACATTTGTCACAATAGGTTCGTTCCTTGAACATTAGTCAGGGTTAACCCAGATTTGCTCATCAACACTTTAAGTATAAGAAAATGGGCTTTCAGTTTATCCCTGTCATTTGAAAAAAAAAAACATGTAATTTTGCACCGCTGCGCTGTTCAGTACTCGACTGTGTTTCTGATCATGATCTCTTATTTTGTGACTACAATGTTAACTTCACTCATCTTGCTGTCCCTTTGACATTCACGTTTAGCAATTTTCATTCAATAAATATGGACGACCTTCACCGCGTGGCCTATTCAGCTAGTTGGTATTTTTGTCGCTTAGTTTCCGACCCTAATGACAAGTTAAACTATTTTAAAATGGTTCTTACCGAGCTGTTTCAAAACTACGTTCCAGTCAAGTCAGTGAAAGTGCGAAATAATAAATGTTCTTGGTACAATTGAAGTTATGGAAACTATCAAAGCTCGGAACAAGTGTTACAGCAAATGGAAACATTGCCCTTCTGATAGAAATTAGATTGCTTATAAGGTATCAAGAAATACGAATACCTCTACTATGGTTGTACGAAACTACAAAAAAAAAAGACTATGCCTTCAAACTAAATACTTCTCTTTGTTTCAGCCAAAAAACTTTGGAGTAATCTACGACAAATTGGTTTATCGGGTGAAATTCATCCCGATGTAAAACAAATCTTTTCTTGCTAACAATACTGATGATTTGAGTTTCGATACTTTAAAGTCTTTGAGAAGTTGATAGCAAAGCAGTTTGTTCAACATCTATCTCTTAACAGCCTTTTGTGTGTGGACATTGTGGTTTCAGACCAAACCATAGCTGTTCTACTGCTATGGTTAAAATATTAGAAGATATAAGACAAGATTTTGAAGTGTAACTCTTCTTTGCTTTTTGACTTTTCAAAGGCTTTCGACAAAGTAAATCACAGAATTCTCTGCTGGAAATTGAAAAATCTTTTTGTCTTTTGTTGATACTACAGCGTAATTAATAGAAGGTTCCCTTTCTGACAGGTTTCAAATAGTTGCAACCTCTGATTCTCTTTCAGCACGTTTGCCCGTTAAGCAGGGTGTATTGTATGTTCATCAATAACTTACCGGCGGTCTGTAAACATAGCACAGTTCACCTATATGCTGATGAGGTCCATCTGTATTTGTCTAAGCCAACCAATAATATAGTCGAACTGGTCAATAGGGTAAATGAGGATCTTTCCAACATTCAATCTTGGTCTTTAACTAACGGACTACAATTAAATCCAGCTAAGTTACAGGTTATTCCAATAACACATTTAAAACTAAACCTAAACTTTTCCTGATTTTGTTCTTTCAACGAAGAAGTTAAGAGATGGTACAAACTGTAACTAGCCTCGGATTTGTAATTAGTTTAAGCTTATTAGGATATGACACAAATAATGTAATTGGAAAAATAATATTCGCAAGTTATGGTGAACGGCAGGCTTTACACCCACTGAGACCAGACGAAAGCTAGTTAAAAGTCTAATTTTACCATTAATTACGTTTACCAAATGTATAACCTAATATCGACTCATTATCTCAACGCAAGCTGCAGGTGGCATTCAATGATACTTTACGATATGTTAATGGACTTCATAGACGCGACCATTTTTCAGAACATGCCCAAAATTTTTATGCCTATCTCTAAAACACTATATCAATCACCCGATAATAAAACAACGATAAAACATAATATCGTAGTCAACAAGACTCCACCTTATTTACATGAAAAACTAATCTCTGCTTGTTCCTTAAGAACTCTTAATATAACTCCATTACTTGATAACTATCTGAATTCGTCGCTTTTTATTTAAGGTGTAAGACTGTGGAATGAATTGCCATTAAATATCAGAACTATTTCCAATGGTTATCAAATCAGTAATGCTATTTTTCTACACTCCTTACTTGATATTCTTTTCCTCTACACCGAAAGAAAAAATCTTGGTTGTTTTAAACATGTTTCAGTTTTAACCAACAATTTTCATCAAAAGCTGTACATATTACTAATATGTTTGATCAGCAATGTTTATACTTTTTAATCAATAAACCGAATTGTTGAAGAAACACTAAATTTGTAATAGTATGAGAAAAAGTTTGAATTTCAATATTTTTTATATTTAAGCAAACAGAATTAGCACCAGAAGATGTAATTATTGTAAATTTAATACATGCATTATTACCACCATCAGCAAGACAGTCAAAAAAAGAAGGATCATGCCGAAAACGCTAATATTTTAAGCCAAGCAAGTCATTTAACTAACTCAAACTTTGAAACTACACACTTGGAACCTATGAAACGTTATTTCAAAAATTAACTTACGAATGATTCAAGTTAAGAATAATTATTTTTTTGCTTAAATTGCTAAAAAACTAATATGTAATATTGATGTGTATAATCTATATATCTATTCTATATTTCTATTTTCTATATCTTTATCTATATCTATATCTATATATCTATATCTATCTATATCTATATCTATATCTATCTATATCTATCTATATCTATATATATATATATATATAATAAAATCGTAACAGTTTGTTTGTTTGTGCACGCTAATCTCAGAAAAGGCTTATCTTATCTAGATGGGGTTTTCAGTAATATATTGTGTTAAGCTTCACTTAACATTTAGTTTTTGTTTCATTTCAATCGGTTGATATATAAAAAAGTTATGCCAATTTCTGCGGACGAAGTTGCTGGCACACCTATTATAAAACATGAATGTAAACTAATAATATACTTTCAAAATGTATTGTTTGAAACTAAAAAAAAACATGTTATTCTGTTATTTGATATTAATAAAAAATAAAAAATTTAACTGTTTTTCTATTTCTTTGGAATTCTCAGGTGGAAATTAAAATTGGTGAATATGTATATTGTTACACCGAACAGAAAAATATGAAATGCTGACCTCATTTTTCTTAAAACACAAACATCGTTAGTCAACATCGATCGCCTTCAAGGTAATTTTAAATTGACCACATTAATTTTTACACAAAAATGTTTATATTTAATGAAACACGAATTTGATGCTTCTAACACCAACGTTTTTTTCCAATAATAAGCTTGATTATTTGCCTATTAATTCCAACAAAAATTTTTTTTTAATATTTACGGAAACACGGTTTGTATGTTTCTAATATAACAACCGTTTTTGGTTAGCAATGTTTTTGTTCAATGTTTAAACACGAAATTGAAAATGACGTCTTTGATTTGAACAATGAAAATTGTAGCATTTAAATAAAAACAATGAAAATGCCAGCTTGTTCAGTTTAAATATGTTCGTGCTTGAACGCAAAAACAAATAAGCTGCATTCTTGATTTTAACAAGGTTTTTTTTTCTCTTATTTTCTTTTTATTTTTCTCTTATTTTCTTTTTATTTTTCTCTTTATAGTTATATATCCTTTCCTTATATATATAAAATTTCCCTGTCACAATGTAAGTTACCGTACTCCTCCGAAACAGCTTTACCGATTCTTACCATTTATATGCGTATTCAGTAGGTCTGAGAATCGGCTACTAATTATTTTCCATACCCCTAAGTGATAAGGGCCATCTACCCTTAACATTGTTTCTTTAATTTACACTGTGACACGAGAATTTTATATATTAGATTTTACAGTCTCAGTGTAAATGTCATATTTATCAATTTAATTTGCTTCAAAATAAATTCTGAAACCATAATTTTTGCTCAGAGAATTCATTGCGATAACAGTGTAAGTTTTCTTCTTTATTTTTATTTAAATCGAATTGAGTTTTATCAATTTAGTGGTTTAAATTTATTAACTATTAACTATTTCAGATTATAGCAGCGTTGAGCTCGATAGTGAGGCTCAGAAGTTTCCTAAGCATTTACTAAGTTTCAGAAGAGTTAGTAAGTTAATCAGTAGCTAAGCAGAAAGAGGGGGAGTAAATGTGTTTATTACACAACCTCAAAAGTACTCAACACGTGCCACTAGCTCCCGCAAACAACGGCTAGGTATTGTGTTGTAAGTATAAATTTTTCTTAATCTTAAAATTTTGTTTCCTTCTAACGCCCGAAATTTTCAACCGATTCTAATGGATCTTATTTTACTGAGAATCGGTTACTATCTATTTGTCATACCCGTAAATGTCGTAAAACGAAACGGCTTGACCGACTTCGATGAAATTTTTAAAATATTTTTTTTTTGGCTTCAAGAATAGACTTAAAACTTTTTTCACACCAGTTTTTCCACGGAAACGGGGATAGGAAAGGGAACCGGAACGGGAATGAAAACTCGAAAAATTCTGAGCCGATATTAAAAATTCTTTCGATATTAGGTATCCCTTACATAGACTTTATTTCATGACCATATTCACACGGAAACTTGAAACTTTCCGGCTATTTTCAGCTTAGTCCAGCGGGTGTTCCTGACAATTTTTTAATTAACTTAGATCCGAGCAACGCCGGGCGGGTCAGCTAGCATATATATATAATATATGTATTGTAAATAATTTAATTCTTAGAAATCTGAATTAAATTTTATCTCTTTTTGTCTAAACTCTCAGTACTATAAAAGATTTGAATCTTAATGTACTATATTAAATAGCAATAATAAATGAAATGAAATGAAACAAAAATGAACTCGTCCCAGCATAAACCTAGAGCTACTTAAGGGCGAGTTGAAGGCAAACCCAGAACTCAAAAAACACTGACATTTAAGCCGATTTGAGATTTTATAAAAACGCTTTGTGACTCTCTGTTATGTACTAAACATACTTTCACGCACACCAGTAAAAGATCTAAGAAGCTGTAAAATCATTACGATGTAACGTTAGTTTTTTTCTCATCAATAAAAGAAGTTCACTCTCTTGTTAGCCATCGACCAGATCGTTTCATTTACCATTTCTCCTCTGACACTCGATACACTTCATTGGCGACGAGGATAAAAAGTTTTTTTCTTTTTTGCCTTGGAAATTTTTTTTGAGAACAAAAGTACATTAATTTTATTTAAAGTTAATTTAACAATTTTGCTCAACTAAAGAAAAAATGGGCACGACTGGGTCGCACGAACTTGCGATTGTGTGCTAAGTACAGTACCAAAATCTTAAGGCTGAGTAAGGTTTAAGTTTTTGTCTTAATATATTTGGTGGTACAGAGTTACCAACTACAATTTAATTATGAAAATTGACTTAAATCACGTAAAATATTGAAAAAAATATAAAATTAAATATTCCGAGGGCTTCAAGCGAAAATCTAAAAACGTCATTTTTTTGCACTTGCTAAAACATATAAACGCTAAAAATTTAATCAAAATCGTTGGAGCCGTTTTTTAAAAAAACGGTTTTTTATTTTTTATTTTTTTTTTTAAAGTAGGCTTTAAGAATTCAAGCAAACAAGTTTGAAGATCTTATTGAAGGATGTATTGACAAAAAATTTTAAATAAATCAAATATACGGTTTTGAAAATATTCGAAGAAGCAAAATTTTTTTTAAAAAATTAATGAAAATTTGAAAATACTAAATTTTTCAAATATTGATATGCAATCTTTCTTAAGCTATCTAGGGGTTCCTTAATATGAAATTTCGTCAAAATCGTGCTAGCCATTCACGAGAAAGTCGGGTTTGAAAAAAACGGCACTATGGGGGGTACCGTTTTTAGACTTTTCCCAAAAATAATTTTTAGATCGTAAGAATAGTAATTCAAAAATAATTCTTTACGTAAAATTTTATCAAAATCGTTGGAGTCGTTTTCGAGAAAAATAGGTTTTATCATATAAGTCGTATGGCAGGTACCGTTATTTCAAGACCTAGAGACCCAATTCCAAAAACCCCTCTGTAGGCTGCCTCACAGAGCCTAACTGCAAATTTTGAAGAAAATCGGTAAGGCAGTTCAGGCTGTAGACCCATATACAGACAGACGGACATACAGACAGACAGACAGACAGACAGACAGACAGACAGACAGACAGACAGAATTGTAGGACCCACTTTTTTCGTATTCTCTATCATCGTAATGTCATGTTTAATTGTCATCTCAAAATTTTTTTTCTGCACGAATGCAAAACTTGCCTTATAGTACCTATAATCGCAAGTAAAAGTAAAAATGGGCACGACTGGGTCGCACGAACTTGCGATTGTGTTCTAAATACGATATCAAAATGTAAAGGCCGAGTTAAAGGTTTTGGTATTATCTAGATCTTCATAATATATTTTGTGGTACATGGTTGCCAACTACACATCAATTATGAAAATTGAATTAAATCACGCAAAATAATAAAAAAATTAAATTAAATATTCCAAAGGTTGCAAGCCAAAATCTAAAAACGCCATTCTATTTCAAGCGCTAATACAAATAAATGATGAAAATTTAATCAAAATCGTTGGACCAGTTTTCCAAAAAACGGTTTTTTATTTTTCACTTTTTTTTTAAAACTGTTTAAAAGTCGAGCATGCAAAGATTTAGATCTTGACAGAAGTTATTTTGACAAAAAATTTAAAAAAAATCAAAGTTACACTTTTGAAGTTATTTCTAAAAATCAAAATTTTTTTAAAAAAATTTATAAAAATTTCCAAAACTAAATTTTTTTAAATATTGATATGCAGTCTTTCTTTAACAGTTTACGACTTTTTAAATCCAAAATTTAGTTAAGATCGTGTAAGCCATTAACGAGAAAGTCGGTTTTGAAAAAAAACGGTACTATGGGAGGTACCGTTTTTAGGCTTTTTCCAAAATTTTTTTTTTACATCATAAGAAAGAAAATTCAAAATTAATCCTTCACACAAAATTTTATCAAAATCGTTGGAGCCATTTTCGAGAAAAAAAAGTATTATCATATGGGTTTTATGGCAGGTACCGTTATTTCAAGACCTAGAGACTCAATTCCAAAAACCCCTCTGTAGGCTACCCCACATACCCTAACTGCAAAATTTTAAGAAAATCGGTCAAGCGGTTCAGGCTGTAGAATCATATACAGACAGACAGACAGACACACAGACACACAGACAGACAGACAGACAGACAGAATTGCAGGACCCACTTTTTTCGTATTCTCTTTGATCGTAATGTCATGTTTAATTGTTATCTCAAATTTTTTTTCCGGCACGATTGCAAGACTTGCCTTATAGTACCTATAATCGCAAGTAAAAAAATAAGTTGGTATGGCGAATGAATCCATTGTGCATCATCATGTGTCCAGTGCTACGCATATGCCAGAATTTAATCCAGAAAAAGATAACTGGTCGCTATGGCAAGAACGGTTTGACATTCATTTGGAGGAGCTGGAATGCGGAGATGATAAGCAAAAAAAAATCAATTTTATTGAAGTCTGTGGGAGCTGAAGCGTATTCAATTCTGCGGTGCTTGTGTGATCCTATTATTCCGGCAAAGAAAACATACAAGGAACTATGCGAACTGCTTAATAAGCATTATATGCCAACGATTATAGTGTTTCGAGAGCGGAAAATATTTTTTTCGGCTCAGAAAACTGAAAGTGAGTCCATAGCATCGTGGTTTGCCCGAATAAAAAAATTAGCGTTGAGCTGTAAATTTGGAGATTGCTTAGAACAATTCGTTCTTAACAAATTTATAAGTGGAACAACGGGACCCATTTACGAACGACTGTGTGAGGAGGACGAAACATTAAAGTTAGCGGAGGCATATAAGAAAGCGTTAATAGTTGAGTCAAAGCTGTTGGCAAAAAACTCAGATAACGGCTCAGTATCAGTACCTAGTGATGTTCTGTTCGTGAAGAAAAAAAATGGGCACGACTGGGTCGCACGAACTTGCGATTGTGTTCTAAATACGATATCAAAATCTTAGAGCTGAGTAAAAGGTTTTGGTGTTCGCTCTTTATAATATATTTGGTGGTACAGGGTTGCCAACTATACATTTATTAGGAAAATTTTATTAAATCACGAAAAATATTGAAAAAAATTCAATTAAATATTAAAAAGGTTTCAAGCGAAAATCTAAGAACGCCATTCTTTTGCAATTTTTAATACATATAAACGCTAAAAATTTTATCAAAATCGTTGGACCAGTTTTAAAAATAACGGTTTTTTATTTTACATTTTTTTAAAAAAAAAGTTTTGTTAAATTCAAGTATGCAAAATTTAAGATCTTAGAAAAAGTTAATTTGACAAAAAATTTGAGAAAAATCTAAGTTATGGTTTTGAAGTTATTTCAAAAAATCTAAATTTTTTTAAATTTTTTTTAAAAATTTCAAAAATTAAAATTTTTCAAATCTTGTTATGCAGTTTTCCTTAAAAAACTTAAAACTTCTAAAATACAAAATTTCGTAAACATCGTGCAAGCCATTAACGAGAAAGTCGGTTTTGAAAAAAACGGTACTATGGGAGGTACCGTTTTTAAACTTTTCCAAAATTTTTTTTTTACATCATAAGAAATACAATCTAAAATTAATTCTACACACAAAATTTTATTGAAATCGTTGGAGCCGTTTTTGAGAAAAATAGGTATTATCATATCGGTTGTATGGCAGGTACCGTTATTTCAAGACCTAGAGACTCAATTCCAAAAACCCCTCTGTAGGCTACCCCACATACCCTAACTGCAAGATTTTAAGAAAATCGGTCCAGCGGTTCAGGCTGTAGAATCATATACATCCAGACAGACAGACACACAGACACACAGACAGACAGACAGACAGACAGAATTGTAGGACCCACTTTTTTCGTATTCTCTATCATCGTAATGTCATATTTAGATGTTATCTCAAAATTTTTTTTCTGCACGATTGCAAGACTTGCCTTATAGTACCTATAATCGCAAGTAAAAATGGGCACGACTGGGTCGCACGAACTTGCGATTGTGTTCTAAATACGATATCAAAATCTAAAGGCTGAGTTAAAGGTTTTGGTATTAGCTCTTCATAATATATTTTGTGGTACAGGGTTGCCAACTACACATTAATTATGAAAATTGAATTAAATCACGTAAAATAATGAAAAAATTAAATTAAATATTCAAAAGGTTTCAAGCAAAAATCTAAAAATGCCATTCTTTTGCAATAGCTTATACATATGAATGATGAAAATTTAATCAAAATCGTTGGAGCAGTTTTTCCAAAAAACGGTTTTTTATTTTTCACTTTTTTTTAAAAACTGTTTTTTAAAAGTCGAGTATGCAAAGTTTTAGATCTTAATAAGAGTTGTTTTGACAAAAAATTTGAAAAAAATCGAAGTTATTGTTTTGAAGTTATTTCAAAATATCAAAATTTTTAAAAAATATTTTTAAAAATTTCCACAACTAAATTTTTTTTAATATTGATAAGCAGTCTTTTTGTAACAGTTTACGACTTTTTAAATCTAAAGTTTCGTCAAGATCGTGTAAGCCATTAACGAGAAAGTCGGTTTTGAAAAAAACGGTACTATGGGAGGTACCGTTTTTAGGCTTTTTCCAAAAATTTTTTTTACATCATAAGAAAGAAAATCTAAAATTAATCCCTCACACAAAATTTAATCGAAATCGTTGGAGCCGTTTTCGAGAAAAATAAGTATTATCATATCGGTTGTATGGCAGGTACCGTTATTTCAATACCTAGAGACTCAATTCCAAAAACCCCTCTGTAGGCTGATCTACAGACCCTAACTGCAAATTTTGAAGCAAATCGGTCTATTGGTTCAGGCTGTAGATCCATATACAGACAGACATACAGACATACAGACATACAGACATACAGACAGACATACAGAATTGCAGGACCCACTTTTTTCGTATTCTCTATCATCGTAATGTCATGTTCAATTGTTATCTCAAAATTTTTTTTCTGCACGATTGCAAGACTTGCCTTATAGTACCTATAATCGCAAGTAAAAATAGACGTGACGACAACTCCAAAACTAACATTAATAAAGGGAAGACACCATGTGCTCATTGCGGTTGGAAAAATCATCAATCGAGTGGCTGCAGATTTAAGAAGGCCACATGCCATTCATGCAAAAAAGTGGGACATTTAGCATCGGTTTGCAAAGATAAGAAAGTTAATTTTGTAGATAGTTCAATTAAAAATTATGATTACAACTTAGATACCAATAATTCAACTTTTGATTTTTCTATTTTTACGGTAGAGTCAGCAGAAACGGAGACGGAGATTTGTTCAGCAAACAAAGAGAAGGCCTATACATTACCTGTCGTGATTAATGACGTAAAAATGGATATGACTTGTGATACCGGTGCTCCACTATCGTTGATGTCCATTAAATTTTTCGATAAACTTAAGCAAAGATCAAAGTTGAGAAATTGTGCAAATTTCTATACGGGTTATGGTGGTAGCGCAATGGAAGTTTTAGGTGAGTTTGATGCAATCGTTAGTTATATGGGTCAGGCCAAGTCAGTTACATTCGTTGTTACTAATACAGTTAGCCCACCGCTGTTGGGAAGAAATTTTTTAAGAGAGTTCAATTTTGACCTTGTGCAGCCGGGTAAACAAATTAATACCGTTAATGATTCTTTGTCAGGTATCATTGAAAATTTAAAGAGAGATTTTAGGGAAACTTTTGACGGAGGATTAGGTAAATATAGATTGAAAACGGTTAAACTTGAGTGCACTCCGGAAGCAAAAACAGTTTTTTGTAAGCCAAGACCTATACCGTTAGCTTGGAAGAAGACTGTCGAACAACAATTACTAAATCTAGTTAAAGAGGACGTGCTTGAACCAATCGAAAATTCAGATTGGGGCACTCCGTTAGTGCCGATTATGAAGCCAAACGGTGAAATCAGGATATGTGGTGATTACAAGACTGCAGTTAACAAGTTCTTAATTGATTTCAAATATCCGTTACCTCGAATTGAAGAAATTTTTTCTTCCTTGCAAGGGGGTCAGTTGTTCACCAAATTAGATCTAGCCAACGCATATAATCAACTAGTTTTAGATGAGGATTCTCAAAAGTTATGTGCATGGAGCACACACATAGGCGTATTTAAAATGAAACGGCTTCCATTTGGAGTCAAACCAGCTGCCGCGATCTTCCAAAAAACTATAGAGTTGCTGTTGAAAAACATTACTAATGTAACAAATTACATGGATAATATAGTCGTCACTGGAAAGACTTTGGATGAACATGTGCGAAATTTGAGGTTAGTTTTAAACAAATTACAGGGAGCAGGCTTAAAACTCAATATAAGAAAATGTGTTTTTTTTCAAAGAACAATCTCGTATTTGGGTTTTAACATCGACAAGAATGGCCTGAGTAAGAATAAAACAAGGGTTGAATCCGTTTTAAATGCCCCAATTCCAAGTAATATTTCCGAATTACGCGCTTTTATTGGAATGGTGAATTATTATTCACAATTTATACCAAATTATGCTAGTAAAATGACACCCTTATACGAGTTGCTGCAAAAAGATAAAGTGTTTCATTGGAGCAATCGTTGTCAAAAAGCATATGATTTGATGAAAGCTGAAGTAACTTCAGATCAAGTTTTGATTCATTTTAATCCAAAAGAGCCTATAGTATTAACTACTGATGCTAGCCAGAATGCTGTTGCTGGAGTTTTATCGCATGTTATGCCAGATAAGTCGCTTAAACCAATAGCATTTGTATCGCGCGCTCTTAGCAAATCGGAAAAAAACTACAGCACGATAGAAAAAGAAGCCTTGGCCATAATATTCAGTGTTACTAAATTACGACAATATTTATTGGGCATTCATTTTGAATTAAACACCGATCATAAACCTCTTTTAGCGATTTTCGGTGAAAATATAGGCTTACCGGTAGTGGCAGCAGCGAGAATGCAACGCTGGGCTTTTATCTTATCGGGTTTTGCTTATAGTCTAAAATATGTAAAGGGTACAAGCAATTTAGCCGACGGTTTATCACGTATGCCCCAAAATGAAAATAATAGTTCCAGTGTTGAAAGTAACTACATCAATTATATAACGTGCGATGATAAGTTACAATTAAATTTCAAAAATATTGCTATGGAAACAAGAAAAGACCCGATCTTGTCAAAGTTATTGGATTCCATTAATTTGGGCACGGTAAATAAGTTGAAAGAGCCACATTTTGAACCATTTCATAGTAAACAGTAGAGGCAGGGTGTATTTTATGGGGGTATAGAACAATAGTTCCATCGAAAATGCGTGATAAGGTATTAGCTGAACTCCATAGATCTCACTTGGGCATTGTTAAAACTAAGTCTTTAGCTAGATCTTACGTTTGGTGGCCTAAATTGGATAAGGAGATTGAGGAAGTGGTAAAAAATTGCCATGCATGCCAGCTGACCCAATCTAACCCAGAGAAAAGCTATTTGTTGCCGTGGATACCTACTGATTCGGCTTGGAAACGAATACATCTTGATTTTGCCGGTCCTATTGAAGGTTTTCAACTCTTGGTAGTCATAGATTCATTTTCGAAATGGGTTGAGGTTTTCAAAACCAAAAATGCAACTTCTAAATTTGTAGTTTGTAAGTTAAAAGAAATATTTTGTCGCTTTGGGTTGGTAGAGGTTATCGTTACTGATAATGGTTCACAGTTCACTTCAGATGAATTCAAAGGTTTTTTGAACTGTAACTTAATCAAACAGGTTCTAACAGCACCAGGGCATCCGGCTACTAACGGACAGGCGGAAATAGTTGTTAAATTGTTAAAAAAATCTTTATACGCTAGCTTAAAAGATAATCGTTCCGATGAATTCGATAATATTTTCAATCGATTTCTGTTTGACTATCGTAATTCTAAACATAGTATTACCAATGAGACACCGGCTAAGCTTTTGTTAGGGCGTGAGTTAAAAACTAGGTTTAGCTTGTTAAAGCCTCCGATTATTAAAGATACCTTACAAAATAATCAATATACTTGCACAAAGAATCATAAAGGCAAACGAAATGTTGATTTCAAGGTAAATCAAAACGTTTATGTTCGAGATTATACTGACACTAACAATCCCTCTTGGACAAAAGCTACAGTGCAAAAGCAACTTGGCCCACGTAATTACACATGTATCATAACTCATAATAAGAGACCTATTAAAAGACATGTTGATCAAATTCGAGCCCAGTTAGAGGAATCTAAATTGAGGGACAGTGGTAATTCAGATAGAGAAGGTGGGGGATCGGAATCACAAGTTATAAATCTGGAACAGGCCGAAGTAAACAACGATGAAATGGTAGCTGATAACCAGTCGCCGTCTCCAAGGAAGCTTCGACCTCGTAAACAAATTCGTTATGCCAAGTAAATTTTTTTGTATGCTTAATTAATAGTCTGTTGTAAAATTTTGAATTTAAATGTATTATTTCTATTTAATATTTAAATGAATTATTTCGAATTATGTAAATACTTATGAAGGGAGATGTTATGTACTAAACATACTTTCACGCACACCAGTAAAAGATCTAAGAAGCTGTAAAATCATTACGATGTAACGTTAGTTTTTTTCTCATCAATAAAAGAAGTTCACTCTCTTGTTAGCCATCGACCAGATCGTTTCATTTACCATTTCTCCTCTGACACTCGATACACTTCACTCTCACATGCCCAACCCATCAGGGCTTCAATGAACAAAGAGGCCGGTTAAAGCAACCAGGAAGACTTATCAAATAATAACAGGAACACATAATTTTTTTCTGATGGACTCAAATTAGAATTTAGCTGTCTGTAGAAGTTGACTGAGATTCTAGTATAATGCATCTCTACCCGTCTTTGTACAATTTCCGCTGTTTTGGTGCGATCTTTTAACAGTTTGACAAATTTTCCGAAAGCTACTCATTTAGATTTTGTTAATGGAAAATGAGGCTGCTAGCAGAAATCGTTTCGTGGGTTTCCTTTGCACCACCATAATGTGTTTTCTTTTGCTTGACTACTTAAATTTAAATCGCAAATGTCCTGTATTTTATTTCGAAGCGAAATTTTTTCAATTCGTTAAAACTTATTTTGAAGCACACATTTTATTGCTTCCAATACATATAATTCAAAATGTGATTCTGACACATATGTAGGTACGTTTAAATAAAAGCTTTTTTTCCATTACCTAAGCTAATAACTGAACCATAAGCCTTTATCGTATGGTATTTAGAGTATGGGGCCATACCGTAAAATACATTTCATAAATCTGAAAATTCACTGCAATGATTAAATTCACGTGTTAATGAAGATGGAGGGGCTGCGTGATAGTGACATGCATGTCAAAATCTGCTAAGATCAAACTGCAAACATGGTAATCGGTTCAGTCATTTTAGAATTCCTGTTCCTGCTCTCGTTGGAATATGGAGATGGAGATATAGGTACTGTTGTCGAATATAGTTTTTGAGTTCTCGTTCTCATTTGAATAATATGGGAATAAAATATAGTCTATGTTTTTTTCAGTGATAAGGCAGCATTATAATGCTGAAAGAGCTTGTCAAACCGGTTTATTAGTTTTTATTTAAAATCACTGCCATGACACTTTTTGGAGGTATCTTGCCGTTTTTTGGGAGTATAGATTATTTGTCTCATAGATTTTCCACAACGTGCCAAAAGGAGTAGATATGACTAAAAAAAAATTGAGAGTAGGTATTTTGGCCTGTAGGTCAATGCGAATTCAGATTCTATTACTAACTTGAAACTACTCAACGTGTGAAACTGATGTTCAATTCAGAAATATGTACCTTAGCTACCTGCCTACCTTTTAAATGCTGCAAATTTGTTCAAAAGTGGTTGATTACTTCCAAAGGCATCGTACGGCGAAACTTTTTGCTTATTATTTTTTTTTTTTAATATTTTTGAAATCGCCTAACCGATCAATTCTAAAATAAAATAAAATTTTAACATTATATATAATGAGTTTTGTGACCTTTTTAAATCTTAATTCTTTCCATCATAAAATCCAATTTACGTTAGAAAAAGAACAAAACGGAGAGCTTCCATATTTAGACGTAAAAGTGACAAGACATGTTGACAAACTTATTTTTGATTGGTATAAGAAACCTACTGCCTCGGGACGCCTCATAAATTTCCATTCAAAACAACCCAAACAAGTCATAATGAACACTGCACAAAACTTCATCAACCGCGTTCTGGATATAAGTGATAAATCGTTTCACTCAAAAAACAAAAAGATTATCCACAACACCCTGTGCTCTAACTCATTCCCAACAGCCATCATCCACAAGCTCATCAGAAACCACCGGCAAACCACACAAACAAACAAACCAGCTGATGCTGAACAAGTGACGGTTTACAAAAGTGCCGTGTTCATTCCTCATCTTTCTAACCGTATCATGACTGCGCCGATCAGAGATAAGACAAAGACCAATATAGCTTTCAAGTCTTCGAACTCTCTGAGAAGCAGGTTGTTTACCAACATAAAAGGAAAGGTTGATATCATGGACAAGTCAAATGTGGTATACAAAATCAATTGCTTGGGGAAAAAAGAGACGACATGTTCATCCATTTATATAGGTACATCCAAACAAAAATTAAAAAATCGTCTGTCTGGTCACAAGTCAGACTTAAGAAATGGAGAAGGACAAAAAACTGCTCTTACACAACATTGTTTGCAGGAGAAGCATCAACCAGATTTTGATAACGTTGAAGTACTAGAGACAGAGCAACATTATTCGAAAAGAATGTTGCTGGAGATGCTTCATATACAAAAAAACAATAACAAAGCGGTCAATAGGAGATCAGACTGCGAAAATCTTAGTAACTTTTATACGCAGCTGATAAAGAAAACAATTATAAAAAGAAAGTGATGTGCAATGGATGTTTTTGATCCAAACTCTTGATTGGTTTAAGTAATTTCAATTTTAATTTTAATTATTCATCAGTTACTAACCTAATTTGTTCAAACTTTTAGTTCTTTTTCATACACATTGTGTATATAGCTTTTTTTAACATGTATAACAAAAATCTATTGTCCTTAAATATTGTTGTAAGTTTTTTCTGACGTCTCATATACGAATTGTGAATTAATTTTGTATTTTTTCTTTCCTTTGTTAAATAAAGACCTGATGAAGAGCACAACCATGCTCGAAACGTCGTCAATCATCGAAATAACTTAATACCATCTTTTATTGACCTATAGCCCATAAAATTTTAACTTCAATAATACCTTTTTCGAATGTTGGAAACCCAAATTCAACTAGTTATTTGTTGTAAGGATACTGCCGGGTAAACTGCATTTACGATCAGACTCTAAATTCTATCAAATTTTAATTCTAAAAAAATCCTTTCAAAGTCAATTCCAAGATCAAATCACACATAAGTTTGGATAAATACTTTTGCATGCTGAAACCACAAACTCAATAAGTCGATCCTTTTTTAGTTTTCATATGATAAAATCATGTACACTACCTACATTAGGGTGTGTCATTTTTGGGCAACTTTTTTTTTTCATCGATAAAACAGGCTAAATACTTTCAGGAAGGTATAAAACGAAGCCTCTCAAAATTTGAGCTCATAATATTAACATTTAGAGGTGCCTGTTTTTAAATTTCTATTTTCTATACAAATTGCATGGGAAAAAAATTAAAATTTTTTCTTATTTTTATAGCTTGACATTTGAGCATTGTAGAATTAAACTGACAAATTATTTAAATTGGAAATTGAATGTTCTACAAAAAAGCTCAAAATAACTTTTTTCAAAGAGGCAACCGTTCTGAAGATATTCAAACTCAAAGTTGGAAATGTATGAAATTATTACTTTTATTTTATTAAACTCATTCTGATGACTTTTTTTATGACTGAAAAATTATTTTCAAGAACAAATAACTATTTTTGTGTAGAAAGAAAATAACTGATTTACATCAAAACACAAAGTGAAAAAAGAAAAAAGTAAGAAAAAAAAAATACAGTTAAAGCTTTCAAAATACACACATATTACTGCGTGACACTTGTTAGGCAGTATTAGAAAAACTCTGAAAAGCTTTGATCAAAATTTTGATTAATTGATTAAAGGGGAAGCTCCGACATGAGGTAGCATGAGAAGAAAAGATAAAAATTTGTTATTGAGAGAGGAGTTCGAAATATCATTTGATTTTTTTAAGAAACTTTTTACTTTGCGCTTCGATGGAGTTCAGGCTTAAGGATTGTTGTATCATTACTTTCTTCTGAATATCATTATAGTTTCTATCAAGTTTCAAAATTCTAGTATACTAATAGTTAAGAATTTTCTTTTAATAATAAATATTTAATAATAAATAATAATTGTACTAAATCTAATTGATAATTAAATTTGTTTAACACTTAATCAAATAATAAAACAATATTTAAAACGTAAATGTTTTTTTATTTTAGCTTTCTAAAAAAATTAGCACACAAAATTTAATTTTCCCATGAAAAATAATTTTTAAGTCATAAAAAAAGTCATCAGAATGAGTTTAATAAAATAAAAGTAATAATTTCATACATTTCCAACTTTGAGTTTGAATATCTTCAGAACGGTTGCCTCTTTGAAAAAAGTTATTTTGAGCTTTTTTGTAGAACATTCAATTTCCAATTTAAATAATTTGTCAGTTTAATTCTACAATGCTCAAATGTCAAGCTATAAAAATAAGAAAAAATTTTAATTTTTTCCCATGCAATTTGTATAGAAAATAGAAATTTAAAAACAGGCACCTCTAAATGTTAATATTATGAGCTCAAATTTTGAGAGGCTTCGTTTTATACCTTCCTGAAAGTATTTAGCCTGTTTTATCGATGAAAAAAAAAAGTTGCCCAAAAATGACACACCCTAACCTACATAGTACACACAACGAAACAGAAAATCCTAGGAAAAAAAGGTCCTTGTTTTTTGCTCACTTATAACAAAAATTGTCTAGTAGGGAGTTAATTAAAAGTCTATCCCCCGTATTAATAAAACGCGGAATAGCTGCGTTCCATGGATTAAGTGAAAAATGGTATAATGGTGGCTTTAATTAAATGGAAAATGGTATAATGGAAACTTAATCCATGGAATAAGGCTATTCCGCGTTTATTAATACGGGGGTATTAATCCAAAGCACTCATTACTTCGACACCGGCAAGTTGCAATCAATTTAAAATGCAAAAAAAACACATATGTATTACGCATTTGGTAAGTAAGTAGGTACCTACCTATTAACAATTCGTGGTAAAACTCAATTGGTACAAAAATAAAGAATTCTTAAAAAGATCTCTTAGGACTTGAGCGTTAAGTTGAAAAATACAGAAATGTAGAAACGGCTTACGAGTATCGAAAAGAACGATTATAGTAGTGATACACTACGTAAAACTATTAGTGGTCTCCATTTTAAACTAAATACTGTCAGTTGATTGGCTTCATCATTTGATTGGTTGTTTAGCTCACCATCCTTCCTTAAAAAATTGCATAAAAACTTCCCTAAAACACCAGTAAAAAACACCACCCCATATCAATATTCCACTGTTGTTAAAATATCGACGAGTCAGAAACATATATTTTTCTTCTTAACACAAAAGAACCTTTCCAAACAACCCCTGTTTTTATTGCTAGCTAAGCCACGTGCAACCCTCCTTTTGCACCCCAACTTAAATTGCAATGACCACCATATTACCGACTTACTCTATTTTTATTCTTTTGCACGACGCGACGCGACGACCGCGCCGCGCCGATTCCTATTTATTTCACAAACAAAATCCTCAGATTTCAATGAATGAAAAGAGAGTTTTTGTTGAAAAAATTATGCATTTTACTAATCTATGCCACTCACTCACTAGGTGCTGCTGTCAGAAATGCAGGCACAAGGGGTGCAATGTTAAGCGTGAAAGTGAAAACTAAATCAACCCCCGATTCGTGCCAGTAGACTTTTCATCGAAAATGATTGATTTATGTGTGGGTTGTTTTTGCCATTTGGCAATTTAAATAAACGAGAGCACGTATGCGTACATACATCATATGTATAAAGAGATATTTATACAAACATACATATCGAGTATCGTTATTTTATTCCTATCTTAAACAATCGATTTAATCTTCAATTTTAATTGTATTGTAGCATTATCTCAAAGTTCATATTTTTTTATACATTCCTTGTCAAAGTGCAACAAAGCTCGCACCACAAAGGCTGTTGAATTAAACTCATCATCACTAAAGTCTCAAATCTTTATGCATATCAAATAAAAGAAAAATACATAGATATGTACCTTATTTGTTTATTGCTCTATTTTTTGAATAGAGGCGTTATTTGTTACTGTTCATCTGGTTGTGGAAAGGTGAAGCCGTCGAACTAATAAACCAGGGGTATATATTTAGGGTTGGCATTCACTATCTGAATTCGCCGCATTATCAAATGTACAAACCATTTATGCCAATGACGAAGTTATGCAATAAGTCTTAAAATATCAGTCCTAGATGGCACTGAAAGAATTTTTTTTTGTCAAGCCTTACATCACAGAGTAGATAATACAGATTACAGAGTATCAACTCGCACGTCGCACCCCTTTAGCCAGAAAAACCCGGACAAAATTTTTCAACACGAACTCCTATTAAAAAAATGGAGTTGTGGAAAGATTCTAAACGTCAATAGAAAATTAAAAAAAAAAAATGAAAGCATCTACAGGCTTAGAGATGCCAGATTTTTTATTTTAAATGATGTTCAAATTTTCTTCCCTCAGCAAAGTTTTGACTTTGAGGTCAAGCATAGCGTTTCTTTATTTTTTATAGATGAATAAGAGAATAGGTAAAAAAAGTTCATTAATTAGTGCACTCAAAAACCCATACATTTTATGATACTTGAAAAAATACAAAAAAAAAAAAAAACAATGAAAAATTTGTCAACCCTAAGCCTTTAGAAGCCCAATTTAAATACAGTCTTCAAGATTATTATTTATACAAAAAATTAAGTCTGCAATTAGGTCCCCACTATCAGTATTGACAGGCAAATCGAATTTAACACAGGTCAGGCAGGATACACCAAAGTAAGCCTTTTTTTAAATTGTCAAAAAGTGATGTCAAATTTGGGAAACGGAGTTAACGGCATAACAATTTTTTTTTTTTCTTAGAATATGACCAAAAATCACATCCCACATTATGTAACACGAATTACGGGACACCCTGTATATATTATATAAATATACATAGTAACTACACTCTGACAACAGTTTTAAAATATGTGATTGTTAGAAATTAAAGCTTGCTAATGGCGCTTTCCATTGGTTTCACTCGGGGAAGCAATAATTTTAAAAACCAATGGAACACCAAAAATTGTTTCTATTCAGTTTGACGTGAAACACTTATGGCTCTTAAAAAATATTCCTTGAAGAAACTTTTCATTTTGACATTTGAGTAACATGTGTTAGTGCTTCTGAGTCGATTCTCACTTCAAATCAAGAAGCGGCTGTCACTCCTCAGAATCATGAGAAGCGATCTTTTTGCACCAATAATGGAACGGTTTGAGAATACTTCTGGACGCTCCTGGACGGTTCTTTTCGTCCAATGAAAAGTGACATAAGAAACATATCAAAAGCAGTAGATGGATCTTCTTAAAGGAAAAATTTTAACTGAGACAGGCAAAAACGATTTCATTGAAGTTGAAACTTTAGAATTGCCTAAGCTGTGCACTAACGGCTTAGAATAACTTCCTAAGCAGTTCCCAAGGCTTACACGATTGAAGCACAGAGAGATGAGCTTTTGTTTTATTACATTTACAAGCCGTTTCAAATACCATGTTCATTAAACAAACATTTGGTAGCCAAATCTATAAGGTCTTAGCTAAAAGACTGCTAAATGATACTAGGTGAAACTTGAGCCCAACAACACCGTCTTCTTCGAGCAAAATTTTAATAGAAGCGGCAGAGCAAATTAAAATAAAACAAAAGCTGTTAGGAGTGGTATTGGTACTTTGAACAAAGCAAAAGACGAGCAATTGACGTTTCTAATAAGCAATGTGAAAATTTTACTGTGGACCATTAATAAAGTCCAAAATGCAGGAAGCACAGTACAAAATCATTATGTGCATTGCCTGCCATACAAAAAAATTTTAAAGAAACACGCACTGCCAAGAAACTTGGTGCTGGAATGATTATGATAAGGCAGTGATAAATAGATAAAAAAACGAGTTTCAAAGCATGGGCAAAGTGCCCTAAAAATAATAAAAATGAAAAAGCTTGGGTCGAAATGGAATACAGGATAAGCAACAAGCCCAACACTGCACGCAAAGAGAGTGTAGGCCATGTTTTGGGAGCGGGAAGAGGTTTCTGCCCCGTCTGCTGATGCAAACCAATCTATTTAAGAAATACGACCAAACAACTTAATAAGCGGCAACAATCTTCAAAATAGCCACTCAAAGAGGGAGAAATGCTCGTGAGATTCGTTCACCATAGATCATTCACGATGCTCAAGGACAGTTTCTTGTGAATAAAGATAAAGTTATGCACAGGTGGCTACAGTCTTGTTATGTCCCATTGAACGAACAATTTCCTCGAGAGCACTCTCCAGAAGTTAAACCTACCTTAACGAAAATACCCGACATCACAGTCGAAGAAGTTAGTGATGCAGCTAAAAACTCCAAAAAAGCATAGGTTCTGGGACAGACGAGATACTGCTTTGGAGCTTCGGAAAAATATAGTATACATCATGACTCTTACTTCCAATTTATTACTATATGTGTGTAGGGAAAGTTACCTTCTTCCATTGTAGAAAAGGAAAGGGAGGTACAGGAAACTGCTATATAATTACCGTTCAACCAAGATTAAGTCTCAAACTTTGAAAGTCACTTTGGGTAGCTGACCGTAATAACTAAAAAACTTAACAGATACCGGATGCGAGCTTGTCAAAGTCTTGCAAAAAGTGCAATCCAAAGTTCAAACAAGGATGCTTATGGAAAAACATCGTGCTTCAAATCTGATATTGGTTGCCGCCCTTAGACAGCGAGGAGTTTCAAAAGCAAAAATATGTATGAAGAAGCAGTGACCATGCAAGATGCCCAACTAGAGACAACCAAGAATTTGAGGTCACAAAAAGTGTTCACCAGAAAAGCGTCGTGATTCGTCTGCGCTTTATAGCAGACCTTGAATGCCTACTCGAACGCAACAAAGTACATCGTGCCATCATAAGGAAGGTTCGTACATCCGTGCAACGACCGCTTGACTTATGGGTAGACGTAGACGCGATCCGTTTTCTAGTGCAGAGATGCCTATTCCAAACAATTATTCCAATGGAAGTCTAGTTAACAGTTTTAATATTGTAACGTGCGCTTAGTTCGCAAAATAAAACTTCACCTTTCAATTTATTTTTACCACTTTTATTCAGTATCTATACTTTATTCGATCTCAACTCGACTTTTGGACTATCACTTGTATACAAAAATTTACTCTTAACTTTATCACTCTATAATCAAAACTGACTCTGGTTGCGTCAGCGGCCTCTTTATATAGCAGTGTGAAACATCGAGAGCTTTCTAGTAGTTTTGCTATGAACCATGATGTCTAGACACATTCTCCTCCCGGTATTTCTGCACACACACACACTCACTCACAAACGACGTCATCCATTATACCATTTCATTATAGTGTTGCCAGTTGTGTTTTCGGTTGAACGTTTTCGATTAGGAAATTGGTATAAATGTTGGGTGTACATTACAATATCTTGACTAATGACGAAGCGAAGGAAAACGATATCCTCTTTGATTTTAAGACTATCCCAGAAATGAAGTGAAAACCTTACACAGAGGTCGTGCGCTCAGCACTCAAATGTTAGACAATGTTTACAAAAAGTATGACAATGAGCTAATGGCAGCTGAGAAGAAGATGCTTCACACATCAGTAAAAACAAGAAAGGTATATCAAGAGTCATGCAAGCTTTGAAGTTAAAAACACACAGCACCGCTGGTTTTCTTAGTATTTTAATCTTGATGGGAGGCAACCCCATTAAAAATAAAAATATTCTTACAGGATCACGAAGAAATAGAAAGAAAGGCAGACCAAAACAGAACGACATCTGCAATTGGTTGGTCTCAGAAAAAAGAGGACTACAAATGTTAAGCAGATACGAGGGTGTAGTACTTAGATAAGTACACTGAAAAAAAAACGGTTGTAAATATAAAAAACGACGTTTATTAACTGCATATTTATTGTCACAATAAAGTTTTTCTTGTCACAATAAACGGTTTATTAAAAAGAACATAAGCATTTGATAATCGTTTCTAAATATTATTAATGGACGTTTATTAAATGAAAAAAAAGCACTCAATCACCGTTTATAAAGATTAATAACTCGATTAATTGTAGCAAACATTCCAGTTATTAAAAATAATTAATCGTTTATTGCGATAATAAACAAGATTTTTTAAAGTGGTTTCAACAGATTTGATCCCAACCTTTCATCCAATATCACAACCAATACTCAAATTAATAATCAGTTTATTATTTTTTATAACTTTGTTCATTGACACAATAAACTTTGATTGTTAAAAAATAATAAACCGTTTATTATGTTAATGAAAAACTTTATTAAGTGTATTTCTTAACCTTCATGCTATATCACAATCAATTCTTAAAAAATACAAACAATTAATTGTATTCCTATCTTGCTCACACAAACTCTTCGACATTGGTGGTTCACTAAGTCACAAGAATTCTCGAGGAGTATTCTACAATCCCACACATGGTATCATTCTCATTTACAAATCGTAAAAGCCACGAAAAGTTAAAAGAATGGCTTTATGAAATTCTTAACAAAAAAGTAAAGATACTGCGAAAGGAGGTAATTCTTCATCCTTATAGCGACGGACTCGACACTATTTGATCCCGAACAATTTTTCGGTTCGATGCAAATTCCAACATTGGTTGTTGGAACAAAGTTGATTTGGTTGACGAGAAGAGGCAACCGAAGATGCAACCAAAATCTGGAGGAATAGGTTGGCTAACGACTCTGTTTTGCTCTGTGTAACATATTTTTTTTTCTTAATTTTCTTAGCTGAACAATGCTGAGCCAAAGAAATTTGGTTGAATTGCAGTTTGGCGGCTGGTACAACAGACGCAGTAAACCTAGCGAAGTTCTATGACAAAGTAATTGAAAAGAAAATAAGTTCTCATGAGTGTGGCGGATACGGAAGCATACTGACAGGAGAAAGTTTTTGACTTAGTCTTCATATTTCAGTATGTTTGCGACATGATGACCAACATAAAATACAGCCCCGATAAAATTTGATAGATTGCTTCAATGGTTCGTGGTCTCTCAGTTGATGAAGTAGTAAAACAACTCAGTTTTGTGCTGATGAAGGGTGCTTAATCTGTTAAGCAGACAATTTTTAACTCTTTGGGAAGAAAACATCATCGATCTCGCAAATGTGAACTTGAAGTGCGGCGAGAACAACGAAGGTTAGATTGTCTATGGCCCTTATTGCGAGTGTCGTCTAACATTCGATTCGACAAGGGTCGATAAATTCTCCTTTTGATAAATTTTCCTTTTGGTATTGCTTATCTCTATCGACAAGGATTTCTGTTACACTGTGAATAATGAAAGTAGCCCTTGTGAATAAATGCGACCGAATTCAAAATTGAAAGTATCGAACAATAAGGCCCTTATTATGAGTAGCGAATCGATCGTTCGACTGCAAGCGTATGTTTTAGAGAAACTCATTTATTGAATTATTATAATTAAACTTCGTCCATTCTCTTATCTGACATACCTTAAACGACGAAAAAAAAAAGTTTTCTACAAATATAATACCGCTATAAAAGAAGCTCGCAAAAACATTCGCTTCCAATCGAACGTTCGATTCGCTACTCATAATAGGGACCTAAGAATACGCAATACCAAATTTCATTTTCGACGTTCGACTATCGACAACCGTCGTTTATCGACAGCCAAACGACACTCGCAATAAGGGCCTTTGAAAATAACGTACTACAAAAGTGTTCTCTTTATATGGATAACAGCTTCGGAGAAATAAGCTTTGTTTTAATTAAATAATATATTTTGTCACTTTGCATTAAATTACAATTCATCAACAATTTAACAATGCGAAAATCAAGTTGGTGTCTAATTTTGTTTTTTTTTTTTTTTGCTTTTGTTGTTCGTCTTTAATTCTTACAAAAAGTAGATAAATGGAAAATAGGAAAAGTCTCAAACCAAACTCATGAAATGTATAATTTTTTGAAATTAGATGGGAAAGGGGAGCAGCACTTTTGGTGTTCTTTGTCACACTACGATCAAGAGCGAGAAGACACCATTCCACTTTCTCCGCCCGGCAAAAAAAGCAAAAAAAAAAAAAACAAAATTAGACACCAACTTGATTTTCGCATTGTTAAATTGTTGATGAATTGTAATTTAATGCAAAGTGACAAAATATATTATTTAATTAAAATAAAGCTTATTTCTCCGAAGCTGTTATCCATATAAAGAGAACACTTTTGTAGTACGTTATTTTCAAAGGCCCTTATTGCGAGTGTCGTTTGGCTGTCGATAAACGACCGCCGCCTACACGTCGCTTTTTCTTCTTCTTGGCAGTGAGGCTCTCTTGACCGACAAAGAGGATGAAGAACCAGAATTGCTAGAACTGTCCGAAGCAAATCCAGTGCTTTGGTCGATATTAATACTTTCGGCTACTTTCGCTAGTTCAGATTCTTTTTCCTGAAAGAAAAACAAATATAAAACTTTCTAGCTTGAAGGCTGCGTAAAAAGAACTTGCCCGGAGTACACGAAGCCACTTTCGTGATAGTTTTGGTCGCCCACGAACTGTTTTATGCCAAAAGATGGGGAAGTTAGTTTTGCTACAGAAATTCTGAGTGACAGCTACAGTGTCGTCGAGATTTAAAACGACATGCCACCATCCTCCAGGCACATATACTGTCTCCCCTGGCCCCTGCAAAATTTCTATCTGCAAAAAAAAGCCCGTGCTGCCTGTAGAACTAAAATCTGGAATTTTTTCGGGACTTTCTAGATAAAATCTTTTATGTAATATACTTTTATGGTCCCTATTATGAGTAGCGAATCGAACGTTCGGTTGGAAGCGAATGTTTTTGCGAGCTTCTTTAATAGCGGTATTAAAGGTTGTAGAAACAAAAACTTTGTAGAAAACTTTTTTTTTCGACGTTTAAGGTATGTCAGATAAAAGAATGGACGTAGTTTAATGATAATAATCCAATAAATGAGTTTCTCTAAAACATTCGCTTGTAGTCGAACTTTGTATTTACTACTCATAATAGGGACCTATATGTACTTCCAAAACTACTTCTCGATCTGCGGACATGAGATGTCATTCCTCGTTCGCTCGTGGTTGATTGTCCAAATGCTGCTTCTGTTTTTCGCGATGGTGGGCACGCGTCGGCTGCTGATTGGTTGTTTCCAAGGCGGCATCTATCCTTTCGTTAACTTTTCTAACGAGCTGGTTGCTGATTGGCTCGCTCCTGGCGGCATCTATCATTATTTGACGACCTGTGATGAATTTGTGGACATCATTGCCAGCATCCGCCACATGTATTTGATCCAATGTGAGCTCCGCTTCGGCGACATTGCCGTAAGATAGAGTCCAATCCACTATGTAATTAAATAGTTCTTTGATGGTTTTTCCGAAAATAAATTGAAATGCATACCATTGGGACGAGATCCAAGACCAAAGCTAAAGGCTTAATAAAGATTTTTATCAAAGGAACTATATTCGGGTGCTTGAGTGTTAGCAAAACAGCAAGTTCTACCAGTTCATAAATTAATAACAAAAATAACTGCGTGTTTAAAATATATAGGTCCTGGCTTAAAAAACAAAAAGATGCATCCATCGGTGGCAGGAAGAATCAAAGCCCTACCCAGTAAATGCATTATTAACCCATTGGATTAATACTATACAGGGTGATTTGCATAAGGTATTACAAAAAGATAGGGTGTGTAGGTTGGACTTAGCAAAGCAAAAAATCGTATGGGAGAGGGGGTCCATTTTCCTCCGTTAAGGCGGAAGGGGCAATTTAAGAAAAAAAATCACTTAAAATTGGAAAAAAAAATATTTTAAAACAACGGTAATACCTACAGAATTGTGCTATAGCATTTTGAAAAGCCAAAAACCTATACATTAATTTAAATTTTAAAATGAGTTGTTCAAATGAATAGTTTTGGAAATATTAATTTTCAAAATCAAAATTTTGAAAAAAGACCTAATTTTTTTTTTTCAAACCATTTTTTCCAAATTTTACGTTATTAAATAGTATTTTTCTGGCTTATTTTCAATGCTCTTATTTATTTTTGATCAAACACAAAAAACCGGATGTCAAAATAACTTGTAGTTTTTGAGAAAACCAAAAATTACAAAAACGGCTTTCTTAAATTTATTTTTTTTTAAAGTTTTTTTTTCGTTATTGTATTCTTAAGTGAATTTACGAAATAAAGGATACATTTTCTCTTTACTTTTTTTCACTTAAGAATCACTTAAGAATCAAATAACGAAAAAAAAACTTTAAAAAAAAATAAATTTAAGAAAGTCGTTTTTTTAATTTTTGGTTTTCTCAAAAACCACAAGTTATTTTGACATCCGGTTTTTTGTGTTTGATCAAAAATAAATAAGAGCATTGAAAATAAGCCAGAAAAATACTACTTAATAACGTAAAATTTGAAAAAAAAATGGTTTGAAAAAAAAAATTAGGTCTTTTTTCAAAATTTTGACTTTGAAAATTAATATTTCCAAAACTATTCATTTGAACAACTCATTTTAAAATTTAAATTAATGTATAGGTTTTTGGCTTTTCAAAATGCTATAGCATAATTCTGTAGGTATTACCGTTGTTTTAAAATAATTTTTTTCCCATATTAAGTGATTTTTTTCTTAAATTGCCCCTCCCGCCTAAACGGAGGAAAATGGACCCCCCCTCCCATACGATTTTTTGCTTGTCTAAGTCGAACCTACACACCCTATCTTTTTGTAATACCTTATGCAAATCACCCTGTAGATTTTGATCAATTTTTTTACATTTCCGTTGAAGTATATTCGATGGCGTTCTATTTGTATGCAGTATCCATCCTACTATTGTGAAATGTTATTTTTCAGATTTAATTTGCATATATTTTCCTGATTTTTTGTTTTATGCAAGTGAACACGTAGCATAATCCATGTTAATTGATTTTAACAAACCCAGTTACTGCCACAATTACGCTATTTGTTATGACAATAAACGGTTTATTAATCCTCTTAGCGATTGCTTAAAAAATTTAACGAAGCGTCTGCTAATTTCAACTCAGTATGAGTAAGAAAAATCTTGGTTATACAAAATAATTAATCTTTTATTGTGTTAATAAACCCGTTTATAATCATAAACATACTGTTTATTAAATTTAATAAACCGTTTATTAATTATCAAATTCTTGAAATTTGGCACTGTTCTGAGTTCACTACAGTGTTACCGCAGCGCAGGCAAGAATACTTTCGAGTCCCAGAAGCTTAAAACGAGTCATCTTCAAAAAAAAGAGTCCATATAAAAAACGTTAAACTCTTTCAGAAATCATTTTGTATTTTATTTTTAACATACAAGAAACTAATTGTATGGTTTGAATGTTCGAAATACAAGCGTTTAAGACAAGAAATAACGACTCAAACATGAGATTTTTTTCTTCAAAATATAAAATTCTTAGTAATTGTACCCTTTTGTGCATTAAAAAAAACGAGTCAAACGTGATAAAAATGAGTCCCCGAGTCAAGGAAGCAAAAACGAGTCCATTTTGGCTCTTCAGAGACCAGTTATAGCTATCATTGGTTTTCATCATTGAAACACATCATTGGAATTTTTCTGATAGGTTGGTTATAGCACAATACAATCAGCTGTTCAGGAAACGGAAAATGGAAAAACACATTTTAATGAAAAAATAAGCGTGTAATTGTACTTTTTTAAGTCAATAAAAATTCTTGGTTTCTAATCGATTGGTATATAATTTGCACTTCTATTCAAAAGAAAACAAAGTTAAATATTCATTCAAAGATTTTTCCGGATCCATTTCAATGATGGATATAACTGGACCCTAAGAGTCCATGTGGTAACACTGTCACCAATACACATTTTGACGAACTTAACGAAAGGGACGCCGGCTACAACGAGTAATGAACGATTCAAAAATCAGTCACAGCCTCACAGTCTCACAACGCAGATCTTTGATTTGCAATTTGCAGGGCAAAAGCCAAAGCCAGGCAGAATGTAAAAAGTTTTAATTGTGTAGTTTAGTTCAAGTTTAAAAATAAATTTTATTCAAGTTTTCCAATCGATGTAAGTAAACCAAGATTCCTGTAAGTACCTATAGTTACTTTTTATTAATTTTCCAATTTGAACTTGCATAAAGAATGCTTTTTTGATGTCGCATTAAAAGTATTCTTTCTGCAAGTTCCAATGAAATGATCACATGTGGGATTTTTAGTTTAAAATGTTTTTTATTTGTTTATTGTTTATTGCTCGAATTAGTTTAGTTCAAATTTGAGAATACATTTTATCCAATCTATGTAAGTAAACCGAGATTTCTGCAAGTAGGATAAGGTCGCCTAAATTCGAACACTCCCAGTTGTCGAACACTTTATGAAAAACCTCGCTCAAACTACATTATTTCTCATTTTTTTAATTTCTTTTAATGCGAAATTGTAAAGGGCGTTATACTCTTTAACCCTCAGAAACAACTCACAAGTACAACCAATGTAAACTTTTAAAAAATGGTAGTTTGTGACTAGCTTTCAAAGATTAGGGCAACTTTGGGTTTCCATATAAGAAGTAGATTGTTGCATAAGGGGCAATTGAAGCTAAATATTTATGTTCAAGTTTTTCCAATCTAAGTAAACCGAGATTTCTGCAAGTATAGTTACTTTTTATTAATTTTCCAATCTGCGACATCAAAAAAGCATTCTTTCTGCAAGTTCCAATGAAATGATCACATGTGGGATTTTTAGTTAAAAATGTTTTTTATTTTCAATAAAAAATCAACTTCCTACGCTTTCGCTTATGTACTTTAACGTAGTTTGGACTAGTTATTCAATTTAATAACCAATTGGAAGCGATCACTGTCTTCTTAGAATAATTATTTTTATTTTATCAAACGTAAGCAACAACTTGCTACTTTCATCGCACGTGTGTATTGCTTGATTATTGTTCAATTATGTACCGGGTACCGGCTTTCTGGCTGGCTGTCACTCAGTCTTCTATAAAGGTACACGACTTCCTTCGCAGTTTATTATCCGTCTCGATTTCTTCAGGTCATTTTTAAGTTATTCTCACAACGAAAGCAAATTGACAATTTTTCTCAAAACAGTCGGGCAACTAGTTTTTGATTACGGCAGGTATTTGAGTGGGTGTCCCCTGTGTCCCGGTTGAAAAATTTAAACCGAAGAGATTTAACTTGTAAAATTAGCAGTACCTAATAGAGATAGGTGTTTCTTGGTTAGAAATGTAATTATTGTTGAAAAACTTAACAGGGGCCCTACTCTGTAATTCGTTTCGAAAGCAAAAATTTCCGAAAACGAATATTTTGTACTCTTTATTTCTAAATCGGATTCGAATCTGCCACTTTTGGAACGGCAAATCCGAAAACGATTTTTTTATTTCATTTAGTTACATTTTTACTTGTTTCTAATTTGCTTTGATATTATTTTTTTTTTTTTGCTTGATTTGACAGATATCTTGAGAAATGTTTCAAGACTTCGCAAATCTATTCCGTTAATGAAAATATTATTAAGTACCTTTTTTCGATTCGAAAACGAAATATAGAGTACTAATTCATAATCGGATCGAAAATCACTTTCGAATAGACTTACGACTCGAAACGAAATACAGAGTAGGGCCCCTGTTGGGAATTCTTCCTGGTAGTTGTTTTTTTCTGTGTGGGAGTTATTTGTAAGTGGCATAGTAGCTGTTGATTTTTTTCCAAAATTGTCACTATAACCACTTCACGCTGCAATGAAAGTGTTTTGTTGGATTTTACATGAAATCCAACCAGTTCTTTCTTTTAAATTTATATTTAAAAATTAAAAAAAGAAAAAAGGAACATAAAAGTAGCAAAAGTTTACTTCAATTACAGACCGAAAGGTGTTACCTATGTACGAATGTAGCAATAACCTATTTTCATTCTCAACCATTGACTTTTTAGTGAGAGCTTAAAAGTGGTGCCCGTGGCGTATGGCTTTCACGTCTGCCTGTTGCGCAAAAACACAACTGATTGAGTATTATTTTTGACTTTTTATTATTCATGTATTAGTGCTTCTTGATTCATTAATTCATTAAAATCATTTGGAAAGGTATGTCAATTTATTTGAATTTGTTCTTTATTTCTTCTCTCACTTTTAGCTGTTTTGGTATCAACTTATTACCAAGCAAAGTGCCTATAATCACAAAACATTGATATTGCATACTAGATTTTATAATTAAATAATATCAAGTTAATGTTTAAGTCATTATAAAACTAGAATAGACAAATTTTGCGATAATGATTTGCTTTGTTTGTAAAGTTAAGATTGTATCTGTAAAGATGTTTATAGATCACCTGAAAATGGTGCACGATCTTAGCACTTTAAGTGTAGAGAATATAATTGTTCACAAGAATTTCAAAATTTAGGTAGCTTTAAGAAACACATAACTAAAAAACATGTCGAGATGGTTGTAGAACCCAATGTATGGTAAGTTTGATACTTATTGTATGCCATACACTTTAATTGAAACTATGACTTCATTTATTAGATCGAAATGGATTTTAGTTACTTGCACCCAAATGCTGGTTCACTGTTAGAAAACTGGGAAGAACTTAAACCCCTAATTTTAAAATTCCTGCTGTCCGAAAATTACGTCAAAGAAAGGAACATAATTGATGCTTTGAACAAATTGCTTCCGAATGAAACAGGCATATGCGCAATACCTGACAGTAAGTTACCCTAAATTAATTATTTTTATAATATTAATAATTTTTGACATTAAGTCTTGCCATGTTAAGACAATGCAAACAATTTGGTTATAATTATAAAATATTACCAGGAACAGATTTTGTTGACAGCAAAACACCCAATTTGTCCAATTTTCATTTCCTTCATTATTTTTGGTTGACTCAAGAGTGATTTCTTAAAAATAAAAAAAATTAAAAAGAAAGGGGCCCTACCCTGCAATTCGTTTCGAAGCAAAAATTTCCGAAAACGAATATTTTGTACTCTTTATTTCTAAATCGGATTCGAATTTGCCACTTTCGGAACGGCAAATCCGAAAACGATTTTTTTATTTCATTTAGTTACATTTTTACTTGTTTCTAATTTGCTTTGATATTATTTTTTTTTTTTTTGCTTGATTTGACAGATATCTTGAGAAATGTTTCAAGACTTCGCAAATCTATTCCGTTAATGAAAATATTATTAAGTACTTTTTTTTCGATTCGAAAACGAAATACAGAGTACGAATTCATAATCGGATCGAAAATCACTTTCGAATAGACTTACGATTCGAAACGAAATACAGAGTAGGGCCCCAGTTCAATTGATAATAATCGCACCCATCGAACCATCAAACGTTGTTTTTCACTAATATACTCTGACGCCAGGATGTAGAATCTACACAAAGGCTTGAGATGTTCACCCAACTCCGGCATTAAATTAAAGCAAACTTATCCTCAGCCAATTTTATTTGCTTTCTCAGCTAGTAAATCTTAAAAGTATATAAATGAAATTTGACTTCAAGAACTACAGCCTTAAAAAAATTTTTTTTTTTTTTGTTAAATGGTTTTTTTTTTTTTAATATTTTTCAGAATGTCAAGATGCAGTTTTGTTGTGGGCCCTACATGGGTATTTTGTACCTTTCCAAAAAAATGTGAAGAAAGAAAATAATGGGAAGAAAACAATTACCCGCTTCACAATAAAAGACTCCCAAAATTCGTTCGTTTGGGTTGGGAAGACCGTGCAGGAAATTGAAGAGCACATTGCTTCATTTCAGCAATCATCCGACAACATACAATCTTTTATCATCGTGCATGGCGACTCGATTTTTAATTTTAAGGAAATATTTTTATATTTTGATGGTGTCAAGCTCATTTTTACAAGCTTTTTAAGAGCTGTAGATATTTGCTTCAAATTTTTTTTTTATTCAATCTCTGTTACCCTGTTCCAAGTTCCTCATTTTGGGGTTTTATTGAAACTCAGTATTTCAAAAAAAACAAAAAGGAAATTAACGCTAAAACTTATATATTATTAAATGAACTAAAGAGTAAACACTTTTAAAACTTCATACAATAAAACTGTAAAATAAAATTATCATGGTCTTTTTTTATAGGTTCAATTTTCAGCAAAATTTGATACGATAGTAAGATCCAGGATAAATCGACTCATTGCCGTTGTAATCAGGTTTGTAACTTGAAGCTTGAAACATTTTTTTAAACAACGTTTTCTTTTCTTCGTTTCAGGTCAAACTAATTCTGGACTTATATGACTGAAGAAGTGCCGTCATTTTTGCCATTACTTGCCCATTTTTTGTCATAAATCATGCTTATGACAATAAATTGCTGAAGTATGGCAGAAGTAATAAGCCTTGCGCAAACCAATGCGGTGAGTGCGTGCGATGCAATTGCGAAAAGTCAAATCCCTATGTAATCTTATGGACGTTTGACTTAATGCATAGGGATTTGACTTATCGCAATTGCATCGCACGCACTCACCGCATTGGTTTGCGCAAGGCTTATTACTTCTGCCATACTTCAGCAATTTATTGTCATAAGCATGATTTATGACAAAAAATGGGCAAGTAATGGCAAAAATGAAGGCACTTCTTCAGTCATATAAGTCCAGAATTAGTTTGACCTAAAACGAAGAATAATAAACGATTGTTTATATTTATAAACGCATTTATTAAAATCAATAAACGCTGTTCATCAAGATTATAAACGGGTTTATTAATTCAATAAACGAAAATAATAAACAGTTGTTTATATTTATAAACGCATTTATTCAAATCAATAAACGCTGTCCATCAAAACTATAAACGGGTTTATTATTTCTATAAATAAAATTAATTAACGGTTGTTTATATTTATAAACAAATCCATCAAAGTCAATTAATTCAGTTTATTGAGTTAATAAACGGGTTAATTACTATTACAAATGAAAATAAAGAGTTAGCAATGTTTCGAACCATGAAATAATAAACGAGAATTTATTGTCACAGTAAACGTGTTTATTGGACAAATCCCATCACTTTTTTTACTGTCCCAATGAACTTTTTAATTGTATTTACGTACCTTTTTGGTTCAGTGTACTTAGCCTAAAAAAGAAAAACCAAAATTTTGGAAAACTGTTGATTTATTTTTCAACATAATCTCCTTTTAGTTCGATACACTTGACCCAGCGATGCTCCAACTTCTTTAACCCATCTAAAAAATGCGTTTTCTCGAGCTCTGCAAAGTAGGCATCGGTGGCGGTGATGACCTCTTCATTCGATACAAATTTCTGCCCGGCAAGTGATTTTTTCGAATTTGGAAATAAAAAGAAGTCACACGGGGCCAAATCTGGAGAATACGGTGGATGGGGCAATAGTTCATAGCCCAACTCGACCAATTTAGCCGCGGCGATGGCGGAAGTGTGAACCGGTGCGTTGTCATGGTAGAAGAGCACTTTTTTCTTCGCTAAATGGGGCAATTCGGCGTCCAATCGGTCCAATAATTCGGCATAGTACTGTCCTGTGATTGTTTTACCCTTCTGCAGGTAGTCGATGTAGATCACACCTTGTGATTCCCAGAAAATGGTGGCCATCACCTTTCCGGCCGATGGGACAGTTTTCGCCTTCTTCGGAGCACGTTCGCCAGGTAAAGTCCACTGTTTCGACTATTCCTTGGTCTCTGGTATATACCAGTGGATCCATGTTTCGTCGACGGTCACGAAACGACGCAGAAACTCCTTCGGATTGCGCTTAAACAGCGTCAAACGCAGCTCTGAAGTGGTCACACGGTTGCGTTTGTTGTCCAGAGTGAGCAAACGCGGCACCCATCGCGCCAACAGCTTTTTCATGCCCAAAATTTCATGCAGGATATCACCCACGCGGTCTTTCGAGATGCCTACTATCTCAGCTATCGCGCGCTCCTTCAATCAGATCGTGGATTTTTGTCACATTGTCCTTCGCGGTAGCCGTTTTCGGGGAACCTGGGCTTGGCTCATCAAAAACCGACGCACGTGCGACTACGTTGAAACTCGTTGAACGTAGTCGCATCGAAGGAGAAGAGTCACCGTACACAGCATCCAACCGCTCTTTGCGTGACTTCCCTTCCAAAAAAAAAAATGGAATCACAGACCAATATTGCTCTTTTTCCATTTTTCTAAAATCCGCTGACACGTTTGCTTCCACACGCGGTTAAAACAAAACTACGAGTCCAATTTGGCTGAAATTTCGACAGTAGCTTTATACAAAAATGTACTACACTATAGTAAGTTTCTCTTGCGATACTGGCACTATTGGGCGGAGAGGCTAAGTACTTATCGGACTGCCCTCGTAAGTTGGAGAGTTTTGATTTCTTTTATTTTTTTTTGTAACTAACGCCCACATCAAGGGGTTATGAGCACCCTTGTCTATCTATATATATATAAATGAATCACTATATCCATTGGTCATCGGCCATCACGCGTAAACGGCTGGACCGATTTCACAAAAACTTTTTTTTTGTGTTTGTTATAGTTAGAAGGAGGTTTTTATGACAGAAAAAATTTAAAAAATTGCGGATATTCCCACAGAAACGGGGTTGGGAACGGAAACTTAGATATTACTGGAAAGATTTCTAAAATTCTTTCAGCATTAGGGGTGCTACATTATCCCCCTCCATCAGTAACTTAGACTATATTTCATCCCTATAATCCCACGGGAACAGAAACAGAAACGAGAACGGGAACCTCAAAGATACTTGACCGATTTCAAAAATTCTTCCAACTCTACGATGTTACATTTTATTCTCATATTTGCACGGGAACGGAAGACTCCCAAAGGAATGGGGTTGGAAATAAAAACTTAGAAACTACTGGACAGATTTCAAGTACTCTTTCAGCACTGGGATGCCACATACATAATCCTCAGTAACTTAGCGTATATTTCATCTCTTTATAATCCCACTGGAAGAGAAACAGGAACGATAACGGGAACAACAACAATACTTGACCGATTTCAAAAATTCTTTTAACTCTAAGATGTTACATTATCCCTATTATCCCTAATTAAAAAAGATTATATTTCATTCAAGCGGAAGAACGCGAACGGGAACCTTAAAACAACTGACCCGAGCAACGCAACGCCCGATGGGTGGCTCAGCTAGTAGTGTTATAAAACACAGTGCGACAATTTAAGAAAATACGAGAGGATTTAAAAGGAGGCTCCGAAGCACATTGCTGTTGAATTTTCGTATGAATTGTAATGTAGGGGAAAAGCACAGTGTTTTACTATCTCATGCGACTAAAATAGATTTAGATTAGATTAGATAAAGATTTTATTGCATTTTAGTACTCTGTACACATTAACATTTTTAAGTTTTATCAAATCTTTTATGACATGGCAAAAGCCGTCTGTCAGAATGGCAATTTTATGAAAACATACTTTATTAATAATTGTACATTAAATGCTTTTTTAAAAAATATAGCCTTCAGATTTTCACTTGGCAAATAAGACAAATAGGGTGTATAATATTAAATTTGTCTAAGCTAGAATTCTTCTCTTAAAATTTTTTTTCTATAACTTAGCGCAGCTTTGGTAAATTTATACAAATCTGTCCAATTTCTTCCGTTGAGAATATCAAGAACTTCATCCTTTGTATAAATGGTCTTTCCAAGATATCATTTTCTCAGCTCTGTAAGTATTGGGCAAACTCCTATGAAGTGCATTAGGTATATCTTCCAGAGTGTTCACATTACAAAGACTGTATTGTATGGGTAGATCAGGTCGGTGTGGCATGTAGTTTAACGGCAAAAGTTCTTTTCTTACTCTAAAAAGTGTTGATATTTGGTCAACTCCGGCGTTTACAACGAAATAGCTCATCTTGCTTGTATCAAGATTCAATCCTAACTAATATTATAAATGTGAAAGTCCCTCTGTCTGTCCGGCTTTCTATGTTACCATCTCCCGCCCAAACTACCAAACTGATTGATATGAAATTTTGTACAGAGATAGTCTAGAACCAGAGGAAGGACATAGGCTATACATTTTATCCCTATATTCCCACGGGAATAGGAACGTATAAGGGAACTAAGAAACTACAACACCGATTTCAAAAATTTTTCTACCGATAGAATGCTTCACTATCCCAGAGTAACATAAACTTTAATTCATCCACATATTCCTACGGGAACGGGAGTCCTTACTAATAAAATAAGTGTGAATGAAGCTCTGTCTGTCCGTCGTTCTATGTTAGCATCTTCCGCCCAAACTAATAAACCGATTTAAATGAAATTTTGTACAAAGATTGTTCTGAACTTAAGGACGGACATAGGCTTTATTTCATTCGAATATTCCCTTGGGAACCGGTCCTCACTATTATTATAAATGCAAAAGTAGCTCTGTGTGATCACCTTTCTATGTTACCATCTCCCGCCCAAACTAATTAACCGATTTAAATGAAATTTTGTACAAAGATTGCTCAGAACCTTAGAAAGGACATAGGCTATATATTTTATCCCTATATTCCCACGGGAACGAAAACGTATTCGGGAACTTAGAAACTACAACACCGATTTCAAAAATTTTTCCACCGTTAGAATGCTACACTATTCCTGAGTAACATCTACTTTAATTCATCCACATATTCCTACGGGAACGGGAGTCCTTACTAATATAATAAGTGTGAAAGAAGCTCTGTCTGTCCGTCGTTCTATGTTTCCATCTCCCGCCCAAACTAATAAACCGTTAGAATGCTACACTATCCCTGAGTAACATAAACTTTAATTCATCCACATATTCCTACGGGAACGGGAGTCCTTACTAATATAATAAGTGTGAAAGTAGTTCTGTTTGTCCGTCGTTCTATGTTACCATTTAACGCCCAAACTAATAAACCGATTTAAATGAAATTTTTTACAAAGATTGTTCAGAACCTGAGGAAGGACATAGGCTATATATTTTTTTTTCCTATATTCCCACGGGAGCAGGAAAGTTTACGGGAACGGAGTCTTTACTAAAATTACAAGTACGAAGTTAAATCTGTCTATCTATTTCCCTTTGTTACCATTAGCCACCCAAACTATTGAACCTATTTATATGAATTTTGGTACAGAGACAGTCTAGAACCTGAGGATGGACAAATATGTTAAGCAATATGTTTTATTCGTGTATTCCCATGGGAACGGGAACTTGGAATTTTCAAAAAATGTCCACTGTTAGAATACTACACTATTTTCGAGTAATATAAGCTATAAGTCATCCTCCGGAAACGGCCCTCATATTCCTACGGGAATGGAAGACTTTAGTAACAGTATGAATCCGAAAGGAGCTCTGTCTGCCTGTTTTTCTTTGTTTATATTTACCGCTCAAACTTAAGAACCTATTTATATGAATTCTGGTACAGAGACAGTCTAGAACCCGAAGATGGACATCCTTACTAATATTACAAATTTTAAACGTTTTGATTCCCCGTTTTCCTTTAATTCCCATTGATTGGTCATTATAAATAAGTCTCAGGCGCTTTAAGTTGCAGGTGTTCGTTTAGAAAATAGTCCCATGGCAACTTCATGTGGCAGGATCACGTGTATCAATCCCACAAAACCTTTTTATTTCGCAAAAAATGGAAAAAATTAGAACGTCGTGTGCAAACATATACATACTTAAATAAAAAAAATATAACAATCGTTTACTAAAACGCATGAATGTGTCTTATTTCCAAAATAAGTAGCCTAAAAAATAAGAATGCTGACGAAAGCCACTATTCCACGCGGACGAAGTCGCGGGTACAGCTAGTATCTCTATATACAGATAAACGCGCTTCTTCTATGAATTATTCATGTTCTCTTCATCCAGTACATTAAGAAAGCTATACAGTTAATTTTTCATCTGCTGAGAGTTTCCTATTTCTAGATGTACAGGACAATCAGTTTTTTCGGCCAGTTCCTTCCACTGTTCGAAGCAAGTTAATTTTTTTTTTCGAGTGCAATTGTTGCTACAATCCCGTTTGATATCCAGTGCCTCTGTTGTGTAACTATCGCTTTGGCGATAAACGGTAGAAAATGGAACGAAATTATATGAATTAAGTAGGTTTTCGTTCCATTTTCCACCGTTTATCGCCTGCTTTTATCGAGGCGATAGTTACAGAACAGGGGCACAGAACTTTAAGGATGTAGTCGAAGTTGAGTTTCGGAGTCGTGATGTACATTGGTCCTGTCTCAATGTGCAGCATATACGTGGGCGTTGTCATAGAAAGAAACAGTATTCTCTTCAGGAAAAATCGCAGCAACTGTACCACAGAGTCATTTTGTTGGTATCCCCATAACTGTGATGCATACAGTAGATTTGCTTTGGCTGTTGATTCAAAGATCTGGTACTTTGCTCGTAGACCTATGTTTTTGTTTTGCATACATGTTTTCCAGGTGGTGTTTATAGATGTTTTCGCGTTCTTTAGTTTTCCACCTTCATCTTGTTATTTGAGATTAATATTAGTCCAAGATATTTATAGCGCTCCACTATCTCAACTGGTCCTCTTTCGTACCTCCACACATAATTTCCGTATCCCTGCCTCTTTCCTCTGCCGAAGACCATTATTTGGGATCTACTGTGAACTTCCGAATTTTGCAATATTCTTCGAGTTTAGTGATCATCATCTGGAGTTTAATTGGAGTATCAGATAAAAGGACGATGTTATCTGCATACATCAACACTTTTATTCTAACATAATGCGACTTAAATATGAATCTCTATGCTTGACTGTGCACCCGAAATCAGGGTCAAAGTAAAATTTATGAGCATTCCCAGCGAGACGGCTCTTGCGGCTAAATTGTTTCAGCGGAATGCAACTGGCTATTTCACTAGACACTAGAGTATGAATAGCTGAGGGTTGAATTGCCAGCAAAACAGTTAAGAAGATTAGAAATTCCAGACTAGAGATCATTTTTGAAGATAAGGTAGGGAGTTGGAGTCAAAACAGAACACGGGGCACCCCACCAGCATTTATAAAGTGGGTATCAGACACCTTCCGATAACAACACATTTAAAATATACATAAAGAACAACAGGGGTGGTATAACACACCAGCCAAGATTAAATTAACTAAAATACTTTTACAGATTACAGACAATTTTTATTGAAACAAAACAACTACATATTAAACTTTGACAAAAAAAGTAAAAAAGAAATTCATAAAAAAAAATATACATAAAAAAATAAGTCAAATGCAATTATTGCAAAATTCTTTTCTGTGCTCAGGATATATAGGACACTGATATTTATAAAAGGAAAGCTTGCTCTTGCGGTTTTGCTATATGGGCAAAGTTAATACCGCGATTGCCTCTGAAGTTTAAGAGGGGGCTCACCTTCATTGGACTTCATGGGGTGCCCTAGAACCCCCTTTATTCCTTCAGTTAATTCTTTAGGTAGATGTTGATCTAAACATCGCTCCATATGAGGTTTGGTCAGTTGTAAACCTAATTCCTTTAGTTTTCTCCACAAATGACCATTTTTGCTTTTCAGAATCTTCTTCGATGTTTCTGTAAGTGGCTCTTCTTCATCCGATGATTGACCACATATAACATCATCGATTTCAGATTGCATTGAATGATGATCAGTTATATGTTATATCTGAGCAATCATCGTCTGAACCTGACTCCATTCCATCATGCTCATATTCCAAAACATTTTTTTATAATTTTCGACAGTTTCCCGACTAATGGATGCCATTTTATAAACGTACACAATGAAGAAAAAAAAATTTCCTTTAAAATGTTCGCATACGTAAATAACAACATGGGGTTCTATACAACCCCAGTGCATACCGTATCCGCTCTGTATAAAAAACCAGAGCCTACCGCGGTAATGCTCATCTGTAACTCAGACCTTAGGTATTAAATGACAAATACATAGAATGACAGTAATGACAAATAAAACGAAAACAAAATTACAGTTAAATTAAGAAGGCCTGGGGTACCCCTGTTGTCATCGGAAGGTTAAGACCATCCAGTACAATTTGTATTGATCGTTCTAATCACGTTGTTCGTGACGACACGCCCGCGCTCGTAAAAAGAAGAACGGCAGCTTTTACGACGTTATTGATGTTGCTGATCTCATCCAAGTTCATCAATTCGAAAATAAATAAGTTAGGTTTCTATAAAATAAAAACGAGTGTTGTTGTTAATGTAAGCTGTTTCTCTTTGAAGATATTAATACAGGTGTAGCAATAGAGGCCCAGGTTCTATTGCATTTCTCACAACCGTTTCTTGTGAAGGAATGGAAGGGACCTACTGTTTTCTGCAGATTCCGAACGGCGCTTTTCAAGGCATTGAACTTACTATTGGAACTCGGAAGACTTGCCAACTTTTCGCGTAACCCACGAAAAAGTATTTTTTGTTTTCTGTTGGAATTCAAATTTGAAACTACGAACCTGCAGAGCGACAAACAGACACGTGAAGTTCTTAGGGGTGTCAAGTAAGGCATCATAAATAAGGTAACCAATGAGCTATGTGAGTATTTGAAACTTAAATTAACTGACTAAAATGCAGGGTTGTTTTTTGACAGGTTTACAAATTCAAAATGAAATAAAACACGTAAAAATTAGATTCGCTATCACAATATTGGTATAAAATAAAAGATGTTAGCATGCCATTGGTGTTTGAAAACGATGCCGGGCATATGGTGTTCACGGCTAACCCTAATGAAGCACAATCAGAAAGATCAATTTATCGGCAGTAACAGTTTGTAAGCTTTGTTCTGAAGTAAGTTATTCATTCTTAAATATCAAAATGTACTGATTCAGTATTGCTGTAATTTAAACACCAAACCTCTAAAAAACACCAGATAAAAGGGTAATCGGAAAGCTTAAATATATCGCCAATTGACAATTTTTCTAGTGAAAAAATCTGTGAAAAAAACCCTTTTTATAAAGGTGCCGGAAAAAAATTGAAGAATGATGTAAGGTTAGCTTTGAGTATTTTTGGTTTTCAATAAATTGAAAGTAGCTTCATGATCTTCACACAAATATCATTTCATTAAAACTTATTGAATTCTGTAAGAGTATTAAATTATTTATTTTTTCCATCATTGAATATTAATAATACTTAATGCAAAATGAAAAAAGAAAAACAATGTTCCATGTAATAATTTAGCATTCACATATCTTATAACGATGTCCATTTTAAACTGATTTTTTTTTATTTATTTGTGGTCAATTTTTTCAAAGTTTGCTGTTTAAAAACCTATGAAACACACTTAGATTTACAACATATTCACACATTGATTTAACTGTGTTTTTGTTTTCTTCAAGAATAAATAAATTAATATAAAAAATAAATTACATTTATTACGTTCATTTTAAGAATTATCATATATATAAATATTTAAGTTATCACTTTTTAAGGTTGGAAAGGGATAAAGAGAAGAGACAAATAATTGCAAATCAATCATTCAGTTGATAAATTAAACTCATCAATAAATCGCACCGTAAGTTCCAGAGTAATAGATTTTTTTTTGTAATACAAATAGTGGCTTAAGTTTTAAAAGTTTGATTTTTAAGTACAGGTAATTAAATTCTTGTTTAATATAATAGTTTTATGCATACATACAATTAAAATTGGGTTTTCAATCATTTCAATCATATTTATGGTACCTAAATTCAAATTTACTTGAGTTCTTTTCTAATTTGCATTTTAGATCAATGTTTTTTATTTTTTGTTTTTCTTTTAAGGTTTTCTTTATGTTCAATTATTTTGGTTTTTATTGGATTTATAACTTACAATCTAAAAAGCAGTCATTTATTTCTCCTTAATAGTTATTAGTTTTTCAATTTACATGTGTGTGATAATATGAATTAATGTCCTTAGGATCAATTAAATTACATTAATAATTTATAAGAGGCTTTAATATTATTTTTTGAATATAACAAGAAGTCAATCCCAAAAAAGAACGGAATGTTTGAAAAAGTAGTTAAAAACTATTTTCGGCTTGTCAATCTTTATTTTAGAAGTAAAATAAAAATGACATCAGAAGTATTTGCATATGTATTTTTTTCGATATACGAGTATAACTATTAAACAGACGGAGTATGTTACAGTTAAAAACTACTCTCGTGTGAATAAGTGTTATTTATTGCGTGGCTAACTTCAGTGAGATCTGGAAAGTATACTTTAATCGTACAGACGATGGCAGCTTCTATATATAAAATTGATTTATAGAATTAATTTCTATTTGAATATTTTTTACTCTGTTGTTATGTATGGAGAGCGTTTGTAATTTCTGTTTGAATGAGGTTTTGGTAATGTGAATTGCTTAGTCAGAAGTTTTAGTCAAGTATGTTAGCTGATTAAGACTTTTTGTAAATCATTTTTATCTTTCTGATACATTTTTTAAGTACCTGTGTTATGAATGTTAATGATGACTGGAAACTTTAACAACTACTGGAAGTGGTTGGTAAAACTATGAAAAACTTTTTTTAAATTTTTTTATTGAATGTTGACAGAAAGTTGTGGTTTTTTTCTAATTTGGTTCAAGCAAAATGCTCAGATATTTAAATTTTATATTCATAGAATTCCAAATCCTGTTGAATTGTGTGTGAAAAGTAAACTTGGGCAATTCTTAGCGATTCGATTAAAGAAAAATTCTCTTTCGAAATTGGTCTTGGTGAGTTGGCAAATACTGAAATTTGTAATGAAAATAATTAGTATTAGGAAAATCTGAAACATTTGCTACTGTCTTTTATGACAATAGATTTGTTTGAGTTAAGGAATTCCAGTATTATCAACTTAGTTAGGCCTATCGAGCCATCCATGGGAACAGGGTATTTTTTGCAATGCTTGCTCCGTAGCGTCTGATTCAAAAACTGTGTTTGCATGTTTTCGTCGAAAATGTCTTTCGAAAACTTAATTGATCGAGATATGTAGTTCAAACGAAAACTTTTATGAGGCATAGAATTTAGTCTACAGAAAAAAAAAGTTTAATACTTCAATATTGAGATTGTTACAATTTGAATAAGTGATTCCATTGTAGCAATATTTTATTTTTTAGTAAAGTAATTGGACAGCTTTCGAGTTTGAAAGGTTCTGAATATTTAAAACCTCAAAACTTGAAAATAGAATTTCATTCTGCTTTTAACGTTTAGAGTATCAAATGTTAAACCGAATAGTTCCAACAACCAGCGATACCACTTTACTTCGACTGAAGTAAATCTACTGCAATTTTTACAAAGTATTGAAGATCTGCTCACTACTTCGAGTCTATGTCTCAAATTGTCGGTATCTACTTCACTATCAATATCTCTATTTCAATCTTCTTGAATTTTAAGAATCGGCTAGAGCGCACAGTGCATATACAGATGTATGTATTGGTATAAAGTAAACAAAATTTTAAAACTAGTAACTCGCAATCACTGGGTCGACTGGCTAGACTAATTTGATCGTGAGTGTTCTTAAAACTTTTTTATTAAGATCTAAGTTTTTGGTGCTCGACAAAAAGGTCTTAAGCTAAAAAATTGCATTTTTGGGTTTTAATTTTTACTTGCGATTTTAGGTACTACAAGGCAAGCTTGGCAAACGTGCAGAAAAAATAAATGGAGATAACAAAACGATGATACGAAAAATTTGGGCATTGTAGCTCTGTCTATCTGTCCGGTACGTCGACTTTGATTCAATTTTCGACGTTTATATTTATAAGTAATTGGAAAAAAAGTATATATTTTCCCAAACAATCCTAGGAATATTTAGTTTGATTTTTCTCAATATTTTATGTGATTTCATTCAATTTCGATTAATTAATGTTCAGTTTGCAACCCAGTACCATCAAATATTTTTACACAGTTTTTAATCTTTCTTTTGGTGTTAGCTACTTTATTCTAACACAATTGCTTCCAATCGTATTGATTAAGTCTTAAGGGTGTAAATCACAAGAAATCAAATTTAATTTGGTATTAACGTCTAAAGTTCTCTTGAATGCTTGCGTCCATTGTCTCTGAATTATCTTAGATTCTTCTAAGAATTTAACTCTTTATGTCAAACTAAATATGCATTTTTCGGACCTATTACAACAGGTCTTAAGCCCAAAATATTGCGATTGATTTTACCGCTTTACCGGCATAGTGTGCAATGGCGTCAGTACCAGCAAAATGGCTATTTAGGTAATTTAAGCATTTATTTTTAAGCTTTTGATAAATTATATAATATCCTCTTTTATAAAGTGGTGACAATGTTTTGTTTTCTGAATTTGTACTGAATTTGGAAATATGTAAGTATTAGCCATCATGTACGTTTTCATTTTGCAGTTTGCTAGCCGTAAGTTAGTCATTTTTTTCAAAATATTTTAATCCCCATTTGCAGATACTAAAAACGTTTTCAATTTGGTTTCTGACTCAAGCTCTTTTTGCCTAACCTCATTTAAAAAATGTAATGTCATGTCATTTAAATTCTTCGTTGCTTATTTTCAATCCACTTCGCTTTCACGCCAATGTACGAAATTTTTTCAATAAAGTGGTAATAATGTCAATGAATCGGTTTAATATTACAATCATACACTCTAGGTAATGTATGCAACTGTTTTAAAGTTAAAACTCCCGTTCAAACAGAGTAGGGTAGATCTCCCAGAGCTTTTTTTATGGAACATGCAAGCAAACATTTTCCGAAGATTTCACATTCAAGCCTCTTCTATATTCAACAAATCAAAAGCTTTGAAATTTGAAATATCTTCTGAAGTACATTGACCATGGTTGATAAGAATTTGTCTATTTTACAGAGCTTATTTAAATCAAAAGCGAAAACAAAAAAAAAAAAAAACATCTGAAATCAAAAACCAACGCTGACACTGAAAACAAATATACCACAAACTATAAAATCAAAAAATCAATATCAATTAAATACAAATGTTTATTTTCGTAATGTTTTTTCTATTTGCATTCTTTCTTTGCTTAAAAGTAGTTTTTTCTTTCACTAAAAATTAAATTATGATTTTTGTAGGCCACCTTAAAATATATGTTAGAAATTAAACAAAAAAAAAAGCAAAAATAATAAATATACAAAATTATTTCTATAATAAGAAAATTGAATTTTGATCTTGAAGTTTAATACTTTAGAATATACATATTAATATTTTTTGTTGCATTCACTTTATACCAGTATATATACGTGTGTGTATATATTTTTGATATTGCATGGTATACTGTAATCTCAACTCTTTTTTCAAATGTTAAATATTTAATTTTGTTTTTCTTATAAATATTGATAATTAGGTATGTACGTAACTAATCAGCCTCATAAATAAGCTTAAAATGTAATTATTGTTAAATTGTGTTTATTTTAAAATTCTCCATAAATTTTTTTAGGTAAAAAAATAAAATTTCTTTCTTTATATTATTAAATATGTAATGTATAGTTTTACCTACTCTTCTCGTCGTAGAGTTTTTTTTTAGTTTTAAGACCTTTAATCCTGTTATGTACAAGAAAAAGAGAATTTTGAACAAAATTAATATATTACAAGAGAAATAATTTATCGGTGGGATTAAAATTTTGCTTTTAATCAAAGTGAACAATTTTCAACAAAACATCGAACAAAAGAGTTACAATACAATCAATTGGGTCGTTTGTTAATCCACAACCGATATTGACTTTTTAGATCAAAAGATCCCTTAAAAGAGAAAAGTTTTTAATTAAAAGCAACAGATTGATTTTGTGTCTTAAGAATGATTGCGATTTATATGGTTTTGTTTCTATTTATGTATCTTGTTCTATATATGTATTAAAAGTAATGGTCGTTTACGGTTTCGTTATTAAAAATGTACAGTAATAAAATTCTTAATTTAATTAATTTTTTATCTGTTTTTAGACTAACCCTAAGTATGTTTTTTGTTTGTTTTGTTTAAATGTAGAAAAATTGTTTATTACCTGCTTTATTTGGCCACTGTACGTTAACAATAAATTTTTTTGTCTATATTTTATTTTTTGTATAATGGTTTTTTGTTAAGTTTTATTTTTTTTGTTTTGGTTTGGTAATGATTTTATTGAAAATGTTTTGAGTGGATATTGTTTTATCAATTCACATGCATGGTAACTTTATTTTATTCGTTTTGTTTTTGAGTTTGGTTAAAGAAGAGGATCTTGTCTGCAGTTTTGTTGAGAGGGGTACATTTTTGAAAACGGATAAATTTAATGTTACTTATACGTCGTACAAATAGAAACAGGTCAAAAGCACCGATCTTCAGCTAAGTTTGTTTTTGTATTTAAATATTAAATGTAAGCCTTATACAATAATAACTTTTTTTTTGTATTTACAGTTGCAGTATATATATATATTTTTGTTTTGGTTTGAAATTAATAAATATAGCTTTAAAGGTATCATTTCATAGGAATATTACAAGTCAATATAAATTCTTTTTTTTTTGTTTTGTTTTAATGTTATATTTGGATTGAATATGAAAATGATTGTAACAAAAACATATTATTGTTTATATATACATACAAGGGATAACATTTCATCTGTCTTAATGGACATAAGTTTGAAAATAAGGGTGAACAAAATAAGGCAACTTTCTCGTCTTAATTATTGGGACTTTAAAATTTTCAAGGTACATTTTGCTAAAATGTGGATAGATTTAGATAATACTTGTTTTTATTTTATTTTTTGAATAAAAGTGAACACAACTTTTTGAAAAGGGACACCAAGTAAGGATATATTTTTAACAATTTTTATAAAGTTTGCCAATATGAGATCGAAATTTTGTTTTTAAAGATCAAGGAAACTTTTATATCTGGTGCTACACTTTTACTCAATTAATCTCAATTAGAAAACTCAGTAGTTTTTTTTTCATACAGAATTCAAATCTTTCAATTTATTGTATGTTGGTTTTTCTATTTATTTTAAGTATTTACAAGTCTCCTACTTACTAACTTAAAGAATAGATTTACTTTTTAATATAACTCAAACCCTTGTCGTATCACTCTACGAGTAATTCAAACTCCTCGGCATCATAATATTTTACAATATTCTATGTGCACTCTATTATCATTGGTTGATTAGACTCGATTACGGTAGGTCGAGATTCTTGTGATTGGGAATGCGGATGCGAGTGCTGGTGCGAGTGCGGGTGGTTAGTTACCACATATTGGTCACTGGGATTCGTTGTGGCGTTTGTTTCATGTTTCATGACATGTGTCATGATTGTTGGACCCGTTTGCATGGACGCCTTTATGGCTTGATGTTGATGTAGATGCTGTTGATGTTGTTGTGGGTGATGTTGTTGCATGTGATGCTGATGTTGGTGGTGTTGGTGCGGATGGTTACTATGCTGCAATTGTGACGTTGTTGCCAGCAACATAGTCGCAGGTGGAAGTTGTTGTTGTGTTGAAGATTGCTGGTGAGAATTTGGATTAGCAAGCATCACAACTTGCTGATGTAGTTGTGGTTGGTTATGTTGCTGGGAATGTTGAAGGTGTTGCAGAGTTTGCTGGGGAATTTGTTGGGGTGAAGAGGCTGGAATTTGGTGATGCATCTGGTGGTGGTTATTTGATGGTGATTGTGCGTGAATTGTGATCAGTCGTGGCGGTGAGTGGTGCCCAATGTGCCTTAGATGCGGATGAGTATGGGCGTGGATCTGTTGCTGGAGTTCGTAGGCTTCACGCGAGTCAGGCTCAGGGAGATCTTTATCGCTTGGACCTAAAAATTGAGAAGGCATGGTTATGAAACTTAGTTGTTAATTCATTTATTTTGATTTAAATTCTCAAAATGCCTTGTGAAGTGCACAATATTGAGTCATTAGAATGTTCACCCCCTTTTAAAAAAGTAGGCTATCTCATGCCATATCTAGTTTTCAGATTAAAATTTTATTCAAACTTCTAAGAATTGTTCTTTGTATTTACCAAAATTTTTTTTACAAAAAGATTACTCACCTAAGCATTCCGAAGTAGCTGCTGCCGCCATAGCCAGCTCTTCTTCCAGATTATTTGGCTTACAACTTGTAGTCTTCCAATGCGTTCTAAGGCCTGATGCACTGATGTACTTCTTATCACATCCTTGACAAACGTATGGTCTATCATTCGTATGTAAACGCTTGTGTAGTTTTAAATGCACAAACTGGGTAAATTTTTGTGGGCACAAATCACAGGCATATGGTTTTTGTCCACTGTGCAGTCTTAAGTGTGTCTTTAGGTTGGATGTAGACGAAAAGCGCTTCTTGCAAATGTCACACTGATGTGGCTTTTCGCCTGTATGAACCAAATGATGTTTTTGAAGGTGCGCCAATTGAGTGAATGACTTTGTGCAGACATTACACTTGAATGGTCGCTCACCTGAATGCGTACGAAGATGAACTTTTAAGTTTGAGAGTTGACCAAAAGTCTTGCAGCAAACATTGCATTCATAGTGCATCTTTCCGTCCTTTTTCTTGAGTGGGTAGGGCAGAGAGCGGTAACCCCGCGAACCAAGCGAGTTAGGACTTAATGGGCTTCCACTTCGAGGGCATGAATTACCATCGGGACTTAAGCTACTTGGTGGCGATATGCGCAGAGGAGACATTTTTTGAAAAGGTGCAAGTGGCTGCATTAGAGAATGATTTAGCATATGTGTGCTATTCTGAAGAAGGTGTAGATTTGGCTTAGAACCTTCATGTGAGCTCCGGTCAAACGGACTGCTGCTGTGTGGTGGCGAATAAGTCGAGGTCGGAGCATGTGATATTACATTGATTCCACTCGAGGAATATGTGGAGTACGAGTTGTATGGTGGTGTTTGTTGGCCATCATCATATGTTTGTGTGGTTGAGTATACAATATTTTGAGGCTGTGGGCTTTCGCTTTTGAGAACACTTCTTGACGATGACATCACAATGTCTGGTTCTAGCTTATGCTGCGGTGGTTGTGCAAGGTTTGAGCTGGAATCTGGACTGACAGCATTCCCATAGCGATGGGACTTTTTGTATGAGTAGGCCATCTCAGTCGGTGACGTCGGTGGTGGTGTTGCATTTGGCTGACGACGCGAAGACTGATCAATACTACTGCAACTTGTGACAGTCCGGTTGCCTGTTAGTATGTTCTCCAGTATACTGGAACTTGGTGGGGTAAATCGCATGTATGCCTGTGGTGGCGGCGATGAAGTTTCAGCCTCATAGTAGGGCTTATTTAAAGGAACAATTGTATACGGCTCTTGGTTGCCTTCAAGCACGATAACTGTACTCGTCGCAGGCGTCGTTGTTGTTGTAGACGCAGAAACTCTTTTAACAAGCTCTTCATCCATGGGTGCAGTGGTAAGAGTGGTGAGAACCATTTCTTCCTCTGCTGACGTTGTTGTCACCCCCATTGCCGAGCTGTCCTTATCAAATTCAGTCTTAATGCATTTGTTATTTTTGAACTCATACTTCAGGGGCAACTTCACTTTGAACTTGCGGTACTCGTTCTTATCACAATCGTTGAGTTTTTGTGTGATTACAGTCTCTTTGGGTTCGATGGCTTTCTTCGAGCAATCTAATACATAGTTGTGTTCACTCTCTTCGCTGTCACTTGAATCCTCTGGTGGTGTAAGTCCATCTTCATGGTACTCATTGCTGTGATAGCCCTCATCCGATCGAACTGATCGAACTGACCCGTCATTCGGGATCAGCTGATGTTCGTAGGGGACTTCATTTTTATGAGAAACAGGGGATTGAGCATATTTTTCTTTGCCACTTCCACAGTCGCTCACAGAAGGAGAACGGTCGCGTACAATTACTTGGATGCGATTCTGGTCTGGCTCTGGTTTTAAATGCAGAACACTCTGATGGCTATTGGTGTGTCGAAGGTATGGTTGCTGTTGTTGCTGTTGTTGTTTTTGCTGATGATTTTTGTGAGAGGCGATTGCTGTTGATGTTACTGGTGGCGACGGACTCATTGTTAGTGATCCTCGTCTAGGGGGAATGTGTAAGCCCATTACGTAAGTGATGTGGTTGTAAGCGACCTCGGGTGGGATCTCCGGTGCCTGCATACTAGTGTAGTTTTTCGAATCTTCAGGCTCATCCTCCTTACTTTGGCAAATGCTGTATGTCACTCGCTCAGGATCCACATCGTACCCCAGCCGTTTAGCAAAGTCTTTGCAGTACCAAACCATAAGTTCTTCATTGGGCAAAATATCACGGGTGGTATAGAAGTAGATATTATCCTGATGCTGACAGGCAACCAAATTCATAACAGAGAGACTATACGCCGAAGCAACATATCGCATCCAATTCGATTGCGATCGATTTGAGCCGTCAAGATAGTAAAAATCGTCATCTTTAAAGATCTGTGAACGATACGAAAAATATTGTGAGTACGAATAGGGTCGTAGGGAAACAGTAGCAAAGCGGAGGAGACTTTTTCAAAACATTTTTCAAGAACTACAGCAAAGAAAAATAGTAATTATACCTTGATGTTTCCATAGGTTACATGACACTGTCCCTGCACCTGGAGTATTTACATGAAATGGAAGATTTGTTTAGTTTTTTGGGTTTTTTAGAAGAAGCGCACATACACCAATGAGTTTTGTTATTATACGTATGAAGGAAGAGGAAAGCAATTGAAACTGCTTGTAGTAGGTTTTAAAGTAGAAAAGATCGAAAACACTTACCCGCCAAAAATATCTTGCGGCGTTCTTATCGTTGGGATAGTTCGGAGTTGGAACGCCATCGAATGGTCCAAATCGTGTACCACGTGGTATTACTCCGGTGCTCCATACTCCTTCAGTCTGTTCATTATACATTTAAATTTTGTATTTAATTATATTGAACAATTGATTTGAAGAAGTGTTTTTTAAAAACAGAACACAAAAACAAAAACTCACCTTAACATTTGGCGTTGATAACACCATCGATGGCCTTAATGTCAAACTCCTTGGCAGAGTTTTGTCCGCTCTATTTGGTACACCTCGTTCACATTGTACATCAGGAACAATATAAACAGCCAACCGCTCAAAGTCTTCCTCCTTCATGCGTGTTACATCGTAGTCCTGCGAGCCGTCCGGCGAGGGACTCCGGCTGTTAATGGGCGGGCAGATTGTTGTTGTCGGTTGTGCTGATGTGCTTTCCATCATTGTATTCATTGTAGTTTTTTTTCTATTGGAATTACTAATTTTTTTAATTATATATTTTTGTAACTATCGCTGCTTGTCAGGTTGTGGTATAAGAGCGTTTTACATGAGTGTCCTGTCGTTTACACTTTTAAGATTTAGGACAGCATTCATTTTGCAAATAGTTCTGAAAACAAAAAATGGAGAATTTTTTAAGATAAGAAAACTTTGCGTCGATACAGGTTATGCAATGATTTTCGACTAGGAGAGAGCACTACGCAAGTTCGGCGTTAAAAGTCAAAGGCGAAGGTAAAATCAGCGAAGACAAGAACGAGCTAAAAAAAAACAACATCCCCTTTTTCAGTTGTTTCTATTTGCAAATTCACGGCACTGTTGACACACATAATTGCATTAAGTCAAGGTTGCTTGCCGCATGGATATCTTTCTAGGCACAACTGTTTGGCTAAGAGTTCACTTTTACTTTAGACATTAAACTATTGCTTAACCGCCTCCCTCCACACATATAGCGAACCGAACCGCAAACAAATCCAAGCTCTGTTGTACCTGAACTGCCCTTTGGCTTAGAATATTTCATAAGTTTTCCGTTGCACATACAAAATTTTAGGTATATGTATATTTAACTGAAATGTGTATATACTTTCTATTTGTTGCCATTTTTAATTAAGTTTCATTGCTTCAAAAACACTTCTTCACTTGATTGACAAAAAAAAAAGAATGTGAAAAAAACCCTCCAGCTTTGGATTTTCTTTGAATGTATTTGCTATAGTTGTTGTTGCGAGAGTGTGCAAATATTTCAATGGCGTCGTGTAGTTCAAGACTACAACTTCAACGACGTCGACTCGGTCAGACGCCCTCAATGGAGGTCTCGTTCATGGATTCGATTCTGAATCTATGAGCTTGAAGTTCCTCCACCGCATACATACAACACCGTCCGGCGCGCTCAAAAAAAAAATCAGACTTTTCAAATAACTCCGGCATTTGAAATTTTTGTATATAACCGGAAATTTTAATACCTAATAAAAACTCACTTTACACTTTTATTTTTAGTTTTCTTTTCGTAGTCATTCTTTATTTTTAACAAAAGAATAACTTCCACGCCATAAACGCAAATTTAAAAAAAAAACTCAGAATAATAAGCGGATAATAATTTTTAATATACCAAATCTTGTGCGCCTTTCAGCTTTTCTAAGAAAAAATGTATCAATTCTAACGCTCAAGCGCTTCGTAACGACCACCCTTACTGATGCATTCTGAGATGCACTATGTGATCGGTGGCAGAAAGTTTTCCGACTTTGTACCGCCCAAGTTTGAGGACAAAATTCTGAGAGAAGAGAAACAAAAATGTAGGTATGTAGGTACCTACTTAAAAAAAAAAACTTTCCAACACTGACATCGAATTTCCACTACTGACCCAAATCTTCGAAGTCGCGCACTGAGAGCGCAGAAGAGGAAGCAGTAGAAAATCGAAAACAGTTTCTAAAATTGCATGCACATCAGATATTCTCCAACACATGCTCAGTTTTCATAAAATTCATTTTCACTTGAAATCGCAATATGCGAATAAGCTTTCCGCGAAAAATAAAAGTTTCATATCATCCACCCTTGCATTCAGCTCAGCTTGAGTCTTCCGGTTGGTAGAATTAGAGAAAAAGCTTTCCAGGCCACAACACATACACAATTTAACTTAGAAATACCGAGTGCCGACTGTCGAGTGTCGAGAACCTAGAACACTTTGCATTTTAAAACAGAGAGCAGACAATTGTAAAAATATTGTGCAAGGTAAATAAAAGACAACGCACACCTAAAAGAGAGACGGAGAGATTCCTTAAAGCTCATGCACCAGTACCACCTTCACATCCCTCGACTGGCTCATTAAACCGGTAGATGGGTGGGTAGACAATGTTGTTGCTTTTTAACATGTGCAATGCCAGTGTTCACATTTAAAATTGAAAACGAAATTTTTTCCACTTTCACCCCCATTTGACTGCCGTTGCATTTGCCATCGACGTTGTCGTCTATCTTCTTTTACTCGCCAGTGTGTGAGTTCTATTTTTGTGCATTTTGTGTGAGTTTTCAAGACTAGACATACCTAACGAGAGTCAGGAAGACTGAAGGGTTTAAGAGCCGTGTGCTTAGCGAGGGGGTACTCATTTTGTTTAACTTTAAAATCAATTGAAAACTGGGCGATGCGAGAAAAGCTAGAACGATAGCTTCCGTATCTGTGCATTGTGCATATATGTATATGCAATTTTTTATTTTTGAATATCAGAGGTGGTTTGAAAAAAAAAAAAATTACGCTGTCCTTGAGAAATGTTTTTCTCTTTTTTTTTTTTTTGTTTTAAGGAAGCAGAAATAGAAATTCAAGGTAAAAGTACGTTACATGCTAGTTCTGAAGAAAAAGGTAAGTGCATGAATAAAAATTATAAACTAAATGATTTCTTAAGATAGAGACGCAACTTGGGTACAAAGAAAAGGCTTCAGCGGAACAACAATGGATTTATATGATGTTTCAATTATTATTTTTGAAAAGCTGATATAGGTTCATAATTTAAATTTTTTTTTTGTCGGATTTTCTGACCAAGTACTCGACATTAAAGATCAAAATGTAATTAGTTAAAATTGTAGTTTTATAAAAAAAAGAAAAGTGTCACATATCCTTTTATAGGAGAAGTAGGTAGGTACCCGTGTCTTAATTTTGGAATGAATTTCATTGATTACAAGAGATAACCTGTAAAAAAAAACATTGTATGTTTCTGAGATTCAAACTTTGAATTCCCACTCAAGTTTAAAAACTTTCTAAAACACAACCATTTTTTTTCCAAAATTTTGACAAACGGCTAGTTTTTGTTCAGCAACAAGTTCTTTTATTCCAGGTATTTTTTTTTTTTTTTTTCAAATGAACTCACATTAAAAAATACTGTTCCTTTTAAAATACTCACTTTCAAACACACACTTTTTCCCCTAATATCCGAGAAGTTTTACTTAATGGAAGCCATCGGCGAAACAGAAAATCAAAAAAAAAAAAAAATTAAACTAAATCAATTTTGAGCGGTTTAGAAAAAATCACAACATGAACCTTTCAAAGTTTGTCTTGTTAAAATGAAGTTAACTTCCCACGTAACTGTCTTCTGAATCGACCAGACCGAATTATTTTAATTTTAATCGTTATAGCTATCGAACTTTCGATTTTAAACGGTTGATATCTTTTTGCCGAGTGTAATAGTGAAAACTGCAACAAAATAACTTGTCGCTTTAACATCTGCAACCACTCTTACTTAGCAGAATATACTCATAGTTCGCATAACGCTACCTAATTCGTTGGGGTGTGCACCAACAAAAGCACTTTCAAACAAAAAAAAAAAGAAGAAGAAAATAAGCAAAAATATAAATCTATTTTATTTATCATTAAACCAACAACTAGCTATACTTGTGTGTGTGAAGTAGGAAGTGTATAGTAAGTGCATCACATTGTTCAAGGACATTTCATGTGTGATTGCGTTTCGAACATGTTGCTAGATCTAGAAAATAAAATTGCTGTCGCAACCAGGAAGAAGATAGTCTTTAATTTCTCAATCAAATATTTATCATATTAATGATGTTGAAGCTTTCGCCCCTTATTTTGTTAGCACTACCGAGCAATGGCCAAACTTCGTACCTATAATTTTTGGGTTGCCCAATTGAAGAACTCTTTGTAAAATATACGAATTGAGATATTTTTTTTATTTCACATTTCCACAGAAAATGGAATGTATTTTCATTCAACTAAAAAGCGCATTTCTATCTTTCTTTTTAGTGCGCAGCGCATATTGCTTTGATGAGTAGAACTATTTATTTCACGCATCACATGTTTGTTGCATCTATCAGAAAGTCTTATATGTGGCGGAAATTGGGTGGGCTGAAAGAAGGGGGTACAGAATATTGCAGTTGTTGTTTTAATTAGAATCTATGTGCATTTTGGCTGTTTATGTGCAATCTGTTGACCGCTATTTTTATATAAAAAAATACATTATTTTGGTTTCATAACTGTGAGTGTTATATTTTTTTAAAGTATAGAAATAGGCGAAAGATTGCAAAGGTTCTTCTTGTTTGGCCTCTTGCGAAATTAAGCTGTCAAACACATGGTCGAGAGTTTGTTTTCAATGTAGATAAGTAATCACTTTTTTTTAACTATTGATATTTCTCAAAAACTTGCTTTTTGGGAGATCCTAAAATGGAATAGGTACTACCGCACTTCGCACATGATCGTGTTTGCTAATAAACTATAGATAAATTGAAAAACTATACATTGGATGGTTAGCAGAATAACATTCGAACAGAAACGGGACTTATAGCAGTCCAGTGCCGATTCCGAACGGCTAAGTGGAACAACTTATTTATTGATTTATTTATTTAGATCATTGTTTCAAAGAAAAGTTTAATACATAAGTATGTACATAATATTTGTTAAAAGATAATAAAAGAAGACTTTCCAATTCCTCTACAAATGCGATACCTCTAAAAAACATTTTACGCTTCTCAGATTCGAACTTTGAATTCCCAATCAATACGCAGACATGCAACACCACGGTGACCACATTGCCTAATCAATTAAAAAAAAACTTTATGTCAGCATTTAGACAAGAATCGTGCAAACTTCACCGATTAAAATAATAAAATGCAATCAAAAGAGGCGATGCTTTGTAAGAATCAGAATCGAGCAAAATTTTTCCATGAATTAAACTCTCATTTACATTTTCTATCAATCCGTTTCAACGTTTCGTTTTATAGTTTATTACAGGCTTACATTCAAAGGTCCATTATTTCTAACCCCTCAAAGCTAAAATAAATGAATGATTAGGGTGTCGCAGCAACAAAGCTATGGATTCCTCAGGATTAACGTTTTTCAAAGATCGGCAGTTTTGTGCTGATTCCGAACGGCTAAGTTAGAAAGCGCTGGCAGTTTCTTAAGTTCGAACGAAGCTTACGTGCTAATTCCCCATGGTGCCCGTGAAAAACATTTTTTTGATGTTTATTGGGATTTGAACCTCGAACATCCCACGTAACAAGCAGACATGTTTGCATTACGTCACATGCACCACCCCAAAAGTTAGGCTAACTAATAAAGATTTCAAATTTCAAATTCCAAAAAAAAGTCTCTTGCCTTTCTATCGTTTGGAAATATTGGAAGCAGGAACTATTCAGTAAAATGTTGATTCACGTAAATTCTTATGTGCAAATACCTATAATTCCATCAAACGATAGCTATATAAGGAACAGAACTGTTCGGAATCGAACATCATCTTGACCTTGAATATAATGCGCCGAACGTAATTGCATACTGTGTGTTCACACCTACCCACAAAGTTTGCAGTAAACTACACAACTACTATCTCCAAACCCAACTAAAAAGTTCTTATAAATATTTACGCTATTATGAGTTAAAAAAATTTTTGTTTGTTTTTCTATTTTAATGGTTGACAATAACTCAAACCAATAAAAAACACCAATTGCAACTGATAAGGGGGTGTAATAATATTACGATTGCAAACTAGCTATTCTATGTATATGTATATGTACAATAATTGCACATAGTCACTTATAAAAAATACATTAACGTGTGTATGTGTTCTAGAGAGCACACAGTATTTAATTTCCAGTAGGTAAAAGTATTTTTTTACAATCAAAAAAAGTTTCGCAATTTATAAGTACATAACAATAAAATAAAACTATCATGAAACCCTATCCGTAGAGCTCACTTTCTACTCTTTCCATTTATCAGTAATAAGGTGATTAGAAAAAACGTAGAGCCAGAAAGTGTAAGACACAAATAGAATAATAAGAAATAAAGAATTGAAAAGAACCTTCAAACTTTTATGATAAATGTTCTTCTGACTAATTTCAATTCCTCTTCCCTGTTAGATGTGCGAGCATATGTATATTTGAGTTTTGCATTCGTAGAACGTTTGCCGCTTGTGTGTAAAGCTGTTTTTACTAGATTTCTACATTTTGAATTTACACAAGAAAAGAGACGCAATAGTTGTCTTGACTTGAATTGCATTTTGTTATCGCGGTCTATAAGTAAACTAACTACAAACGTCAAACAATTGTGCGCTAGAACTGATAAAATTGAGTTCAATATGAGAGTCATTAACACATTCAAATGCTTTATGCTTGTTTTTGTTAGTGTTTGGACTTTATTTACAGTAGACAAGGGGAAGAGGGTTTTTATGCCCATTTATGTATTAACTCGATTGATTTATAAACAATTTGATGTTGCAGGGATAAAATTTCGTTTTTTTTCCAAACTTGGAAATGTCTTTCTCTAAGTAGGTACCATATTCTGAAATAATCTACAACTATACAGGGTGTTCCGTAATTGGTGTTACATACTCTGGGATGTGATTCTTGGCCATATTCTAAGAAAAAATTGTTTTACAGTAAAAACCGTTTCTTAACTTTGACATCACTTTTTGACAATTTAAAAAAAGGCTAACTTTGGTGCACCCTGATCCCTGACCTGTGTAAAACTCGATTTCTTTCGATTTCAATACCGATGATAGAGACATAATTTTAAATTTAGTTTTTGTAGAAATAATAATCTTTAAAACATGTTTATACACATGTTTATATCTTTAAATCAAAATAGCAACAAAATTGTAGAAGAAGAAATGTTTTTAAAATACCCATATGTATTTAAATAGTTTCTATTATGTAGTATATCATTTGGACAGTAGATATACCTACACAGAATCGCTTCGAAGACAAATTTATTAAGGACATTTATGAAAAATTTTAGCTGTGAGCCTTAAAAGCCTATCGTCTTTCGTCAATGACAATGAAAATACTATATGGTAGTTAAAAAGCTCAAACTAAGGTTAATTTTGATGAGTCAGAACTTTAAATTTTGATATCAGACTTTCACCTGTTGATAAAACGCTAAATTTCAAAAATTGTTTTTAACACCTTCATCTTCTAGGAGCTGCAACTATCTCATTGGTTTTCTTTTTTGTGTGCCTTGGATTCTTAGTAAATTTAATATAGGTAAGTAAAGCAAGAAACTATGATCCTATTTCTATTTGATATAGCCACCTACGCTTTTTATATTGCATTGTCTATTTTTAGCTAACATACGAGTTTCAATAATCTTTGGGTTTCTAGTGTAATCGACAGTTATTGTTTATTTTTTTTATTGATTTTGTGTGTCCAACATGTATAATTCGGTAAAGTATACTTTATTCTCCTTTCCCGTCTAATTTTCGTTTGGAGGTTGTCTGCTAACAAGTTCTTAATAGTCAACTCGACGACGACGGCGGTGACGGTGACGGTGGAGGGACCGATGCAATATACAACCCCCACAAATTGTTCTAAATAAAAAAAAAAGCCATAACGACCAGTCAAGGCCAATTCGCTCAACCGTGGAGATTTCCCATGCAGTTGCAAACACACATGGATATAATGTACTTTTGTTCCCAGTTTGCATATTTTTTGTTTGAACTTTACTTTGTTTATGGTATGATAATATACATACATCCAAGGGAGAGAGATGCAATATAACGAACCACCCGCATTGATTATTATTATCAAAGAGAAACAATGCCTCTCACGAAATAAGTATATGTAGGTATATGCAGTTTAAATAAAAACGCAAAGCAGCTTTCCTTACCCCCATGGTTTAAAAATAGAAGTGGGGTGGGGTGAGAAAAGCTTTGACAAGCGTGCAACAAGAATAATTATATACTAAAAAAGTGCATCTGCTTCGCACTAGGAAGTATCTGTGAGGGTTGCTTAGAATTTAGATTGTAGTTTATTGCGATCCGCGGTGTGAGGTAATGGGGGCCAAATGAGACGTGCTCGTGTAGTGAGAGAAATGTGTGTTGACTATGGCGTATATAAGTGTATTACCAGACTGTAAATAGAGATATAAACTGGTGATGGTTTTGATTCCAAGCAATAAATTTATGTTTTCGTATTGTTAGCTGCACGCTTAGTTTGTTTTTATTCATCAAACAATGTGAAACCGCATTTTGCTACAAAATTTACTACTTCGATTTAATAAATGCTTTAATATGCTAGTCGGTTTTAACATTCAAATGCTTTAAACGACCACCGACTAACTTTCAACGACCAAAGACCAATGACCAACGACCAGGTACCAACGACCAACGACCAACGACCAACGACCAACGACGAACGACAAACGACCAACGACCAACGACCAACGACCAAAGACCAACGACCAACGACCAACACCCAACGACCAACCACCAACGACCAACGACCAACGACCAGCGACCAACGACCAACGACCAACGACCAACGACCAACGACCAACGACCAACGACCAACGACCAACGACCAACGACCAACGACCAACGACCAACGACCAACGACCAACGACCAACGACCAACGACCAACGACCAACGACCAACGACCAACGACCAACGACCAATGACCAATGACCAACGACCATCGACCAAACCCCAACGACCCATGACCAATGACCAACGACAAACGAACGATCAACGACCGATGTCAAACGATCAACGAAAAGCGACAAACAACCAACGATCAAAGACCAAAAGTCCAAAATCCAAAACCAACATTTAACACTTCATTATTTCACATGTGGATTAAGTTTGTGTTCTTGAATAGGAATTAGGTTTCGAAAGTTGGTAGCAATATCCTTGCAGTTCTCTGTGATTTTTATCGATTTGATCCATCAAAATTCACATTTTATTTTAAGTTCAATTGAATTCAATTCTGGTATTCAATACTGGTGTTATGTGTTGTTCATATTTAACATGTAGAGAATAGCAGGGAAATGTTCACGACCAACAATACAAACTTAATTTTTATGTTCGTGGTGTGCACGCAACACTTTCGATATGTAGATGATTCGTAGGAAGCGAACATGGTCAGCAATTTGCTTTCAGTTAACGCCGAACAATTTATTTTTTCAAAAATCATTGAGATATTCAATTGCAAGTTCTATCATTCCAATACAAAACTTGATTTCCCCCATAAGCCTCAAATCAAATGCTTTTTTTTATATCTTATCTGTCCATTTGCTAATTTTTCTTTGACCGACTCAACTCAAATTTTAACTTGCTTTTAAATTCAATAAGAATTGTCCAACACGTTATAGTATTTATTTAAAATAGTTTAGAGTTTTTGATATTTAATTTTACGATACCTTCAAAAACACCGACATCTACATTATAAGGGGAGTATTTTTTTCTTGAACAGTACAAATGTGAAATAAGTACAGGTAACTACTTAAAATTACCTAGGGTTTGGCAAGACAAGCCAAAGGTGTACGTCAGATTAGAAAAAAAAACTTAAAAAAAAACAATTAACAATAATTCAAATTCATTACAAACGATCAACATCATCGAAACGAAACGGATCAGCATTCAATTGATTTATAATTTTAAATTTTCCTGGTGTTGTATAAGTGTGGTTGATAAATAAAAAAATACCAGTATGAATATCGCTTTCGCTTATACCTATTTACTATACTACAATTTCCATTAGTGACCTTGAGCTGTATATTTGTTTTATTTTTCCCCATTTGTATTCAAATTAACCGAGAGAGGTAGGGAATCTGTTTGCCGCACATGTTGAAAATAGAAGTACCTAACAAATAAATAATTTACAAATTGAAACTGCTTTTAAGTCCAGCAAGCCGGAGCGGCCGGTGTGGGATTGTACGTTACTCGTCATGCATTGCATATAATGTAGAGAAAAACGTGTCATATAACAAAAAAAAAACGTTTTTTTTGCAATTTACACGCGGTGTTGGGGCTATTGTGGAGTGTTATTATGATGCTCAGATTGTAACCTAACATCTTAAAGTAATGTAAACTCGGAAACCTAATACAGGTGTTTTCGCATTAATAATATAAAAGGAAAACAAAAACAAAGCAACAAACATAATAGGTTTTTCTATCTTTAAGTTCAAATTTAGCCAAAACAGTTGGCTAAAATTAATATGCACTTTATGCTTGTGTTGGTGTGCTACGTAAATGGTGTGATAATGATGGGATCACGATACGATATACGCTTGAGCGGGTTTCGTTGCACTTTAACCTTGAATTTGATGCGCATGTCTAAGAGCACTGAAACAGGTACACTATTTGTCATGGTGTTATATTTAATGGTAAGGTTGTTGCAACAGAGAGAGAAATGCAGAGACAGAGAACAATTCATTTGTATTGGTGTGCGGAAGTTTCCCTTTTGGAACGGCCGAAGGTGAGGGTTGATGGTTGAGGGTTGCACATTGCAAGTTTAGTCTAAACAAAACAAAAACCTAAACCTTCAAGAAGAAGAACAAAAGCTCAAACGGTGCGTCTACTACCGACTGCTTAAAGTGTCTGTGTTTTTGTTTTAGAAAATGTTGTGGACATGCATCGGGCGGAAAATTTTCTCTTTCTGCGGTGCACTAATGCGCTTTCATCATTACTTTCGCTTCTGATGAGTATAATAGAACAGGAAACACCCGACGAGGGCGGTTCGTAAGTGAAAAATTATATTTAGAATTTTGAAAAGAAATGTCTTGCAATGCAACGAAGTACTTTTAGCAAGCTATCGAGCCTGGAGGATTGGCAAATAATTAATGGGGTTTCCTTAAAACTTTTATAGAGCTTTTTCAAAGTTTCAAGCTTTTAATAACTTTAGGTGGTCTGTCTTTATAGGTATGTATTCTGCATCCATTTGGAGAGGTTGACCATCATCGCTTAGCTATATGCTAATAATCGAATACAACAAAGCTCCACAAATATAAGGAAAACTATATTTGTTAGAATATACTTACGCAGGACCTTAATTAAAATGGCTGAACTGCTTTGAGAAAAAAAAACAAAAGCAATTTTGCAAACATCATTTTTTAAATACCTACTAATTATTTTCGCCTTTTACTTAGCAAGTGAAAGTGAAGGCATTTCTGAAAGCTTCGAATATTTTTTTTATTCAAAATATCATTTCAAATGTAGACAGAATAGGTGAAATGAGGTGTGAACGTTATCAAAAAGTTACTAAAGTGTGTAGGTAGGTACGCCGCACCGTGAATGACGTTTTTCGTAGAAAATCGAATGATCAAATGCCAAAATCCAGAACTACAATGTTGTCATATTTTTATATTTTTTATTGACTGTAAGTTTTTTTTTCAAATTTGTATTCTTAAACGCTTTAATGAATTTACTTCTTCCTTCATAGTTTATTGTAATTTTTTCAACCTAGCTCTGGAGCTGGCATCGCAGAGCAGATCACTAGTGTGAAGCAGATTCGTAGGAGCTGTGTTATCTCTTCGAGACCACGATGCTTTCAATCGTAACTCCGGAAAAAGAAAGAAAAAATTTCGCGCTGGCACAACAAATGTACAATGAGCACACTAGTATTTCATTTAATATTTCATCAAAGTTGTTCTCAACACCAATAGCGAAAGATGTTTCGCTTTAAAATGAAAAGGAGTATTTTTTTTTGTACAAAAAAATAACCTTTTCGTCCACGAAAAACGTTAATATTTTAAACAAGCTTAAGATTATCGGATTATTTACTAACCTTGTAATGTATAATAATGTGTTTGAAGTAAGCATTTCGTTTACTTTTCAATGAGCGACTTTATCTTAAAATCTGATTTCAGTCATTGTATTTGAAATTTATAGCGTTCTGAGAAATGAGGAACAAGCGCTGCAGCTGCAGCGAGTAATCAGTTTACTTTTTTCATACTTGCATTGTTTATGAAGTCCCTCTTCTGAAAAATAGACTCAATAGTCCTTGAGAGTATTATAGACTTCATTAACAATGTTTGGTATCAGAAAAACTTTGAGATCAATGAGAAGGGGAAACTCTGCATATATGTCTATATTTATAAAAATTGGTATGTGTATGTTTGCATTTTTAGAATAGACTCCAGAACCACCCAACGGATTTTTATGAAATTTTTAAGGTAAATATAAAGGGTGTTTATATGTATGCTTTGATATGTTTATAAAAACAAGGTTTTGCAATTATTTTTCGTAAATGATTAAGGGCAAATGAACGCCGTAGCTGGCTTGGATAAATTGCAGTCGAAAGACACAACTTTCGATTACTCTATGCAGCATTTAATACCGGGCTGAATATTCTCTTCCAAGGCGTCAATCACATAACTACACAGAAAACAGTCCAGGTATTATATGTCTCAAATTCAGAATAACAGAACTGGCAGAACTTTTAACCCTTCAAGATCACCATTATCGCTAAAGTAAAAGTAGAATCTACATACATCTTTCAATATTTCAGAAATATAATTCCAACCAAGTCCACCGTCTGGCTAGTGGGTTACAGAATACCGATGGCTTTCCTTTTTCAAAAGATGTGAAAACCGGTTGACATTAACCTAGCTCAATCCTAAATCTTTCAATCTAACGATGATATTGGAATAGCCTATCGTCGACGTCAAAAGATTGATTCATGTTGCATACAACTTAATCGATTGATGTATGTATATATTGGTAGGTATGCATTTAACAATCGCATCGCTCAATACGTTTTTTCAGTTCCCTGAATTTGGGCTATAGTTGTCTCAAGACATACGCGATCCGAGCCCTGTTTGTTTGTTCTGAAGTATGTCTTAAAATAAATTTGATTTCACATGCATACACGGTCCATTACTGGACTTTGAGATTTGATGTATAGTTAACCTTTATGCATTTTTTTACTACGCGCACTTCAAGGGGTTGTGTCTACCCTTATAATGTTATAGAACACAGTGCGAGTGTTAGGATTTAAGGAAAGGATAAGAAAGGTGATGCCGTTGCACATTATTCTCGAATTTCTGACCGAAATTGGGCTGAATGGAGAACTGATGTGCATTCCTTGCGAGTTGGGTACTGCGTCTAAAATTAATTCAGGGGAGGAATGCAACTGCCTATTTCACTAGAGCACTGTTTTTAAAAGAATTGATAAAAAAGAGTGACCATGTAACATTTCAACGATGTTGAAGAAAATGAATCGATTCTACAATTGAACTATCACCTATCAATCTCAACGCTCTGTTTTGTATCCTATCATGTTAGCGGAGCACCTGACCAGATATGAGAATTATACACTAGTTTTGGGCGAATGTAGGCCTTATAAATTGTATCGTCTTAAGAAACCCAAACACTTCGGAACGGAGCTAAACACACTCTCTCCCTCCAGGAAGTCATCAGGCTAAACACAAAAAAAAATTTACATATCAAAAGTATTTCAAAACACCAATCAAAATTATTTAACTGTCCTGAGGTCGTTAACCTTAACCATGATTTTCTCGCACTATCCTTAGCACTCTTCCTAAAAGTTCATAAAGATGAATAAAAATAATTTTCTTTCTCGAAAAGCTTTTCTATTCGTTTATACTGTGTTCAATTTCCTTTGACACTTTTAAAATTCCTTAATTAAGCAAAATAACCCCCTCTTAATCTTAACCCTCTTTAATGAACGCTTTCTTGAGATAGGTCGGTATCCTTTAAACCCCAACACACTATCGTTAAAATATAAAAAAATTAAAATTAAACATAAAAAGGCACCGTCCAATCTTTTAGCATTTATATTCATTCATTCAACTTCAAATTCCAATTCATTCATTATTATATATGAATAAAAAAAAAAAACGCCCACTTATGCAATAAAAAAAGCAATGATTTACATAATTTACTTGCATAGATGCATAAATCAGAAGAAACGATTTCAATTTGCGCGAAGTTGGCGTCTACTCCATCCCCCTTCAAAAGCCAGACACAATGGAAACAATTTTAGGGTAGGCCATGATTATGGATGGATGATGTTTTTGGCCTAAAGATACAACAACAAGCCACGACGACGACAACGTCGACGATGACGATGTCGATGACTACTACTACGACAACGGAAACTCGGCTCGGCCGTTGAACTCTTTGGTCGGCTGGATTTAACTGACTGGCTGACTGATTGTCTACCAATCGCACACATTAACAAAAAAAAAAAAAACAAGAATACATATGGTCCTTAATAGTCTGCTAAGGCCCTTTTTTCCTTCGGCTCTGGAGCTGATCTAGCTGGATGTGTGTGATTTCTTCTACAGCTGAGCTTTATTGGTACTGTGCCTACGCCTCAGACAAGGCGACTAAAACGGCCGACCGTCGCTGTCGTCACCGTTGCTGTTGCCGTTGGTCTTAGTCGTCGCGGGTCATTCACAGAAAGGCCAAAGCCCTTTGCAGAACAAGAGAAATTTCACTTTTCAGTTTTTCAACGTTCCCTCCTAACAGCGCCGCCCCGTTACACCCTTTCCGTAGTCAGTCCTGCAAGAAATCCATCCCCATTCAAATTATTTGGCTGTGTTGGCAGAAACACACGACAAAGGGTGGCTTTCTTTCTTGGTATTAGTGCTTGTCAATGCGGGGTTAATGAACTCAGCACTAGCAAGGATGTGTACAGATTATAGGGTGATGGCACCTGAGGTCGGCCATCTCCAGTAGTCGGCCACCACGTCGTAAAATACCACAAAATAGTAAATTCTTTCAGATAACTACCAAACAAAAAATATTTTCCATTAGGTTAACTGTTTACCTTTCTTGCTGCAAAATTTCATTCGATTGCAGCTGCTGGTTTTCTCGTAAAAAATGTTAGTTTAAGTCGAGATTTCGTTTGTGGTCCATTTGTGCTTTTTTGAACAAAAAAAAAATAGTGGAAGTGGTTTTTTGAAAAAGGTTTAATTGGCAAGATATCGAAGCTAAGTGCACTATGTGATCATTTTTAGTTAGTTTATAGCTTATATTTGAATATTTTCGCAAAATATCTTTAAAAAAATTTTTTGGTAATTAATTACAAGGGGGGCCGACCTTAGAAGACAGTTTTTTTTCGATTGTTCTTAGGTCGGCACCCCCGGCCGACTACTGAAAACTACTTATTTTGTGTTTTTTTCAACTGAGTATGCAAAGTTAACGGAAATTTTATTCTCTTTCGTTCCAACCGAAACTATGAACAAATATATGCATGGATTCAATAGTCGGCCGGCCTTTTAACGTAAAGAAAGAACGGTGGCCGACTATAGACAACCAATATTCTTATGTCGGCCTACTATGTTTTATATGTAAGCCTAGGATTATAAATGTTAGATCTACTTAAATAACTTAGGTACTAATGTTATTAACAACATAAAAAACAATAGAGTAGATGTACCTATATTTATCGATGATTTTATTTAATTTGGAAGAATTTTTTTTTTTGTCACTTTTTTAGTTCATAAACTTTAGACGCGTTTTTCTCAAAACTATTTTTTCAAAGTCCGTATTCACTGTCATTTCAAAACTACTTGACCGATTCATTTCAAACTTTTTACACATTTTTGACATATAAAATACCGCCCCCAAAGTTTAGTAAATTTTTTTTTTTTACATTAAGGGTGTTTTCTACCCCGGAATTTTCTGGCGGAATTTTTAGTGGAAAACAACAGTTTACGCTTTAAATGGCCCCAAAAATTTTTAAACGAAAAAAGAAATTATCAGAGAACGTTTAGGGGAAGATTTGATCATAATTTGACCAATTTTTCTTGGTTTTTTATTTCCAAATAATTTCCAGCCTAGTTATGGTGAACAAAGCAAATTGTTTTTTTCTCAAGACGTTCTGGGGAAAGCTCTGTTCAGCACTCAAGAAAATTAGAGTGGACAATTGTTCGCTAAGGGAGGCAAATCGTGAGTTTGGAGTTTCTAGAACCACTCTCCAAATCGAATCCATGGCAAAGAAGGCCAAGAAAAATGGGTTCCGACGTTTCTAAGACGTCATCTAGAATTGCCACTCAAAATACCAGAGGGACTGTCAAAAGGGTGAGCGGTTGTCACCGAAGAATCGATACAAAAATGGTTTCGAGAGCTAAAAGAGTATTTGGAAGAAATAGATGCGGTAGATTTTATGGAAGATGCGTCTCGAATCTTTAATGGCGATGAAACATCCTCCTGCCTATCTCCAAAATCAGAAATTGTTTTAGCTATTACAAGATGGAAAAATGTGTACAAAGTCTCAACATTTTCATAAGAAGGAAATAGAAAAAGACAAGAAAGCTAAGGAACTTGTGCTTCGAAATGAGTGAAAATATTAAAGTATACATAGTTTGCTATGAAATAAATTTTGTTTTTTATCAGTACATACTACCTTTGTAACTGTTTTATTAAAACTGTTTTTTGGTAGTTATTAAATGCTTAACTGCTTCTTAAATATTTATTACAAAAGCAAATAGTATGAAAATATGAACTGGCCGACTACTAGAGAACTATGCGGCCGACTATTGAAATTGAACGGGCCGACTACTCAATAATCACACTTTCATCTCAACAAAGGTTAATAACTTGTTTCATATTGTAAATATACTTAATTCGTATAGAATTTCCAAATCTACATATTTCAACTTATCATCAAAACTAATAACTCTATCAAAAATTTAAAGAAGTTATTTTTAAATGCTAATCAAAGACAAAAAAAAAGTTAACTGGCCGACTACTGGTGCCTTCACCCTATCTATCATGGGCGAGAGCACGCATGATAAGTGTAAAAACTTGCAAAAAAAAATTATATCTGATTTTAGCACTAACCATATTTTTGGGTTTATTATTTTTATTGCACTTTTTTATTTTCCATTAAAAAAAAACTCACTTCAATCGCGATTTAAAAAAATTCACAGTCTTGAAGATATTGCGAAAATACGACTTCACTAGTATTTTTCTTATTAACAGCATGTTTTTTGTTGTTTGAATTTGTTTAAACTATTTTCTTTTATTTTGAATCAGTCTTTTCGTTTTTGAAGTATCTAAGTACTCCTCAGTATTACAGAAAAAGAATTCTATTAAAATTTTAAAATTACAAAAGCTATAGCAAAATAGGAAGCACAGTCGACGCCATGACCTGCCTTACACGATACCATCCCGGGATAGGACTAAACCGATAAAACAGCAGAAAAGGACAGGGCACAAGGAATTGCTCGTTATGCTACTGGTACTGTTAGCTGTTACTGCACATCACACACATTCATAGAACTGTGTTCGTGCGACGAGGGACGGCAAAGATAGCAAAAGCTCTTTTCCAGCTCTGTGTGTCTGCAAGGATGTTTTTTTTTTTTTTTAAATTGTTGTTGCTTTATAATATTGCATTATTTTTCTATTCTTGCTGAGTCCTTGTACAATGCACAGATAAAATTATACTCATATGTAGTGAATTTCGCATACGTCGTCGTTGTTGTTCGGTGTCTAGAACAAACGGTACGCGAGGTCAACAACCGGAAAGAAAAGAAATAAAGCCCAACAAAAACAACAAAATGTGTGTACCTACCTACACTAGAAAAATTGCAATCGAAAGCGCCATCGCAAATTTCGTTCCTTTTTACACACAGACACACATCGACACACAGACAGAACTGTTCCGTTGATTGTTGTTGCATTTTTAGAATAATAAATTTTAAAGCCCCCATAGGAGGGCGTCACGGTCGATGGTTAGTTATGCTCAAAGTACTTCTCCCTGCCGATGATTATGTTGACAATGAATCTTTGTGTATGTGTTTTTCTTTTTTTTTACTCTTCATCCACAGAATGGGGTGGGCAAGGACGATTCTGGTTTTTTTTTCCTTTCTCCATGTCTCATGCGCTTCAACCCTTACACAATCGCCATGACCACAGACAAGAGAAAACGAAATGTGCAAAACTTTTGTTACCCTTTCTTTCTTCTCACATTGAGAGTAAAATAAAATATTATTGGGATTGGGATATTCACACAAACTTTGGTGGGTATGTGAAAACAGGCTGAACTACCACCACCAGTCATCAGCCTAAACAGTAAAAGTTTTGTTTTTGTGCTTCGCAGACAGAGGGATGTGCAAGGCACTTAAATCACTTTAATTGGTGGTACGTGGGGGTTGAGAATTGAGAGAAGCTTTTGCATTTCACATCACAACCAGCGTACAACTTGTTGGTGGGAAAGCGAATGAACGTCCTTGGGTGTGAATGACCCTTTGTGATGGGGGCTTTTCAAGCTTATGTATGCTGGAGAATATGCCTGTATTTCGTTGGGTGCGTTGCACTTTTGTAATTCTGTAGACGAGAAAAATGTGTACATATTTTTTTTGTCGTTCTTTCTTCAAAAGTAGAAAACCGGTTAGGGAGGTAGGAGTCTGTTTGTTCATTCGCTGTGCATTTTTTGCCTTAGCTTAAGATTTTTCGAGACATTTACTCTCGCTTCTACGCCAGCGAGTATGATGGAGATGAGTAGGTATTGATTTTTTTTCTAAATGAAAGGTGTTAAATTAAAAAGTACGGGTATAGTATACCAACAAACTTGGTTGGAGGGCTAAGCGTTGTGAAAATTTGTGTTTTAGAAGAGTGTGCTGTTTTTCAATGGACGATCTGTGAGAACTGGATTCATCTCAATTTTGAAATATTTTCGTCTTTTTTACTGCTTATAAATATTTTTTTTTTTTCAACAAAAACCTTAACTTCTTCGTTATTTTGTCCTTGTTTTGTACTAGCAAGCAGTTTAATCAATTGTCATACAAAATTTCAAATGTCGTTGAAATTAATTTGGATGGTGACCACTTCCCCCATTCATTATTAAACCCTTCACCTTAACTGATATACAACCTACATATCAACTCTTATACGAGTAGTTACCTACCCACATATTCTTTTCGACAATCCAAACATTTTCCCTTTTTCTGACGGATGTTGAAAACTAAAATTTCTAAACAAAATTTGGTCTATACAGTTAAAATTATCGGTCTTGTTCACTATTACTCGCTAATCGTAAACTTCAATGAAGCTCAAATGGTTCCAAAGAATGCATTAGAAAAAGAATCACGTATCAGACTTTTCCGTTAGGCCATTTAGAAACTGCCATTGCTGTTGGTTATGATTTCAAATGAAACGAAAGAACGCAAGACAAAGATTAATACCCTCGGACCTACAACATGCAGAACATGATCGTTGCATTCATTTACAAATATGAACTGAGTTTGAACTTTTTTTTCTGCAAAGAATTAAGCTTTTGACTCGTTTCCAATAAAATCGCAATATTATAGCTCAAAGTCAGTGCCAAACTTGTTTCCTCCAACCCATGGCAACTTAGAACCCTGAAGCTATTGTATGCAACAAAACCAATGCACAAAGAGAACCCTGGCATTCAATAATGAGCAATTGTATTCGTGTGTGCGCGTGTGTTTATTGTTTTGTTTAGTACACTCAATGACGTCTCACAGTGTGATGTTCATCGATGGTAACATTCAACACTTGTTGTGTGAAACTGGGGTGTGTGTGTGGTAGCGCTTGAGTAGGTCGGTCATTCACCTTAGCTTAGCGATTCCACATTGAGTTGAGTGGTTATCATCTCTAATGCAATGCAACGGATCTTAAGAGCTTTTTCAGAAAAACACTTTTGATACTGCGCTTTATAGTCATCATCATCACTTCTTACCAACGCGATCGTAAAATTAAAATTCCACTCACGTATCGTTTAGTTCTCCTTTTCGTTGCATACCGATACGACGATACCAGCATTATTTACCGTTAAGATTGAACAAAAGAGGGACAGCAAAAACATTAATGTAAAATAAAAAGGAAAATAAAATAACCAAGGAACCTGTGCACACGACTCAGGCATTAATGACATACCTACAACGTTATGCAAATAAATTTTACTTCACCACTCGTGTGTATTTGGCTGCAATCCTCCTTTCATTGTGTGTCATTCCTTGTCAACAAGAAGTGGATAAAGAAAAAAAAAGAAGCAAATTCGCCGATGACACAATATTGATTCGGTCATCATTGGTTGGTCTCAAAAATATAAAAAAGAAAAAGATTCTATTCCTATTAATTCTAAAAGAGCAGTTCTCAATTTACAGATCACAAATAGAAAGCATGAACACTTTTTTTGAAGACGAAGAGAGAACAGGTAGGTATTGTGATTTGAGTTCAGTGCACCTTCTTCTAACAGACTGAACAAACAATGTGATATAGTTTGATGAAATGCCATGAGAACAGGCTTACTAGTGATGAATGTTTTTTTTTTTTTTGGTAGAAGTGGCCTTAGATTGCCTTTTAATTAATATGTGTCAAATTGGTCTAAGAAAAGGAGGTGCAGAACGTCAAGTGCGGTTGATTATTATCCTTTATTAATTGCAACACATTGCCAGTTGGGCATCACAGCCATTTAAGGATCTTTCCGTCAAGCCGCGTCAATATTGGACACAATATTCAGCCTAAATATTTCGCCACAAATTACATTGTGCGTGGTCACTGGGAAATAGGTTGAGGGGTAACACCACTGTTACAGCCACAAAAAAGAGTTTTTAATAAATTATAATATTGGATTAAGTTATTGAGCGTATATTTAAGCAACAAAGTATAAATTTATTATAAAAAGAATATTCAAAAATGACGGCACCTAAGCCATTTTCGCGAATCACGTAAAATTTGAGGCGCGAGAAATACGTAGGGGGTTTTAAAAGTATTGATTTTTGTGTGATTGACAAGCTATGAATTAAATCGTTAAGTTTTCAACAAAAAAAGTCAATCGCTTTTTAATAAGTAATGATTAAATTAACTTATCAAAAATCTCTTTTCAAATTTCTGTTCAAAATCTTATTTTCAAGATATTGTAACAAGAAAAAAGGTTCAAAATACTTTTTTAACCTAATAAAATCAATTTTCTGAAATACCTTGAAAGATAACCAATTGCAGTCGTTTCAGTCCTCTATCTCTTGGCGTTGCCAGAGCTCGTGAAAATTTGAAGATGTTATTAGTTTTGTCATTGAAATGCAAAGTTATAATAAATTTATTTTATTCAGAGCGAATGTCCACTCATTATGTTTCTAACTGCAAGTTCTGCGACTAAAAATGAAATTATTTCAACCTTGCATTTCGATCACAGAAATTGCGGTTTTAAGAAAATAGCATCTTAAGATACGCGCGGATTTGTATTTAGAAACATATTGGCTGGAAATTGGCGTCCGAATAAAATAAATTTAATTTTAACTTTGCATTTCAATGACAAAACTAATAACATGTTTAAAATCGCGCAAACACTGGCAACACCAGGAAATTATCAACGGAAACGACTACAATTGGTTTTCTTTGAGAGATTTCTCAAAAATGCGGTGTAACACCACCAAAACCTTGGATGTATAAAGACGCGTCCATCTGAAAAGTGTTAAATAACAGGTGTTTTTTTATAATTGCAAGAAGAAAGAAAACGCATATATGATGGTAATTCACAGGTTTAAGACTCGTAATTATGAAAAAATCTGCATCAACAGCGATTTCGTTTCGAGACAATTTATCGAATATACTCAGTGCCCAATAGTCGTGCGGTTTCAATTCTTCTGCAATGAAATGGCGTACCAAACTGAACATACCTAAAACAAGTGACAGCTATCAAAAAGACCTAATGTGAAAAATTATTGTCTGATCAAAAAACCTCGCTTCTGAAAGAAACACCCTTTACATGAAAACAAATCTTCAAAATAACGTATCAGTGCTTTTGCATTTTTTGAAATCGGGTAAAGTCTTATCATCATTTACTAGCTGATCGATCGTGGCGTTGCAAGGTTCTAACTTATTTAAAAAGTTGTTCACACAAAACTGCCAAAAAATTTAAAAATTATCAGGGACACCCGCTTGGTTGGAGTTGGAGGTTGCTTGAAAGTTTCTAGTTGTACATGTAAGTTTTTCTCTTGGATACGTCAAAGAAAAATAACTATAGTTATGCATGTGAACCTTGGATCACTAAACGAAAAACGCATCAAAATCGATTTCGTAGTTTTAAAGATTGCAGCACACTTGGGGATATACAGACAGCGGGAAACAACTGTGTTTTATACTAGGTTGTGAAGTCAGTGTCACATGCATGTGTAAATAATCCACAGATGTAAGGCAATGCATCAGCATCAACAAGCCGGTTTCATTTTGTGGATATGCCTGCGATTTTGTTTTACTTGACGGGCTGTACGAATGAATGGAGTTCCCGAAACAAATTTCATTTAAAAGCTTCAAAATAAAGACAACATGATCTGACTTCCAATAATATGAAATTTGAAAACCTTAATACAAAAAATGTATCTACATATGTATAAATTCATAAAAGCTCTGTTTTCTTCTGCAGACGAAAGAGCATAAATGTTCAAGATCTATCGTTTTTATAAAACTTTTGACTATACTGAACGTCGTGTGCTTCCCTATTCATTTTGTAAATAAAATCCAAAATCAAAATTTCGATGTTGTTCGAAGAAATCTTTGATGTTCTATACGAACAAAAGAATTATATAAATCCAATCTATTTCATCATCAATATTTCCTATAAACAGCCAGCAACGTGGCTCATTACCTCATCATTTACGCCGAAATGCTACAGTTCAAGGCCCAAATCAATTGAAGAACCGAAAACAAAAATCAAAATAAGACAACGATGGTATCTTTCACACAGACACCCTCAAATATTGACTTCAGTACATATTTTAATATTTGAAAAATTAACCTTTTTTCAACCCGTGTTGGTGTGTAAATCTTTTTGTTTTGAGTTACATAATTCCCTAATAATTGCAACGAATTAATTTTATAAGCATTAAATACAATAAATTTGTAACCATTCAAATGCAAAGATATGAATTGTTTGAATTGGCCACAAGTGACGAACGGGATCGCCTCGGATCTTTAAATTCGGAACCATGTCCGATATATGAATCCCTGTCTCGATTTCGATATTGAAAGAAGAGTATAAAGAAGCAAACGGCCCAGAACGAGAATAATAAATAATAGTTATAAAAAAAAACAAGAGTGAAACAGAATGTTTTTTTCTTCAATCCGCAAGATTGAATTCTAAAGGGAAAAGAACAATCGAGCGCGCGCATATTCTACAGTTGAACGCCCTTTTTACGGCAAGTGATTCCTTCCACTTTTTGTTGTTGCGAGTTTTTGTTGTGTAAATGTACCTCAGCTGAGAGCAAGAGCCTTTTTAGAACTGGTTTCCCTTCATTTCAACTTCTTTAAATACAAGCCAGCTTCGCGCATCTCTCTAACTCTAACAAACATCAAAGTTAACTGCTGGCCGTTGTCTTAAAGCATGCTCACAGTATGGCTTGTTCTTGTGCGCCGCGCCATCACCATCGTTTAGCTTGAGTTAAGAAGAAATTCAAACGAAAATGAAACCATTTCATGGAAGAGGGTAATGCACTTTGTGGAGATGGGGTTCTTGGGCCGGGCTCTTATCCCACAGGATTGTCGTTTGTTAGGAAAGCAACCAAGAGAGACGATCATTGAACTTCTTGCGCTGACTGAAGTAAAGGTAAGACCACGGCGCACCTGGGCGACTTGTGTCTGAGTATTTGTGTATGGATTTTCTAGTTCAGCTTTTAAAGTAAGATGGTCAATGACTATCCTTGCACACACTATACCAGCTATAGATAAAAAAAGAGTGCAAGTGAATTCTGTACACTTATGCAGAGGTTATGATTGCGCGTCATAATGAAAGCCTGTTGGACTGGTACAATTAAATGTTTCTTAATGGTTGAGGGATTTTCCATCTTCTAATCTCTTATACTAATAAATTTGCTGACTTCATCGTCTTTCTAAAGACAAGTAGACGTAGACGAAGTGTGGATATTAGGTATAAAAAAATAAAATAGTATATTTGTGTATTTTTGCGTCGCAAATTAAAGAATGAAAGAAGTCTTGCAAGAATTTTGGTAAAGAAGAAGCAAATAAGAATTGATGGCAGTTAAAAACATAGTCGCAATTTATTGTATTGTGTGGCAAAGTTTCTTGGCATAGCTAGATACAATGGCTTGCTAGAGATATTTAGAGTGAAGCACATTGAAAGTTCATAAACTACTCTTGTATAAGCAGACGATTATGGTTTGAGTTGTTTGTGTGATGGCGTTTTTTATTCCTTTGTAGATACAAATGGAGAGTGTTATTAGTACTGATGTGTTGATCATAACTATATTAAAGATGAAGAATTTTTGCACGATCAAAATTTGTAAAAAGCTTTTATAATCATCGTTTTATGTATAGTAGGGGAAGGATACATGAGATTATCTTCATTTTCATTTCAGGGTTTTTAACTTTTTATTTTGCAATTTATGTTGAAGTGAGCACTTGTTTGCTTTTTTTTATGATTTATATGTTCTTATATAATCAAAGTGGCATTGATCAAAACTTTGTCAGTATTTTTTGGAAAGACATCGCTTTTACAATTGACTTGGGTCAAAATCTCCTTTTGTGCATCTGAACGAAGGAAAATTAACGTTTCTTGCAGCTAGTTGTTCTTTTCCATGGACAAGTGAGAGAATTGAAATTGAGAACCCATAAATAGAGGCGAAAAAGTAACAATAGCTATTGGCTTAAGAAAATGTTAGTATCAATTATCAATCATAGACAGAAAAGTCTTATAACTCTTTTGCTTTAAATAAAATAAAAACTTTAAATATTTATATTGATTAAATTTTTGACAAAAGGAATGCAAATATACGAAAATACTATCACCGGCCAATACAAATTATCGAACTGCTTTTTATCAAATGAAATCAACAATGTTAAACTGAACAACTTTGTTTTTGTTTATTATTGTATTCCTCACTTTAAAAAAGAATTCAGTTCACATTATTACAGTTTTCCAAAAAATTAAAAGCATAAAGTTCACAAAACATGGTTTTCTCGTTCTACAGATTTTTATTCCCGGATCATATAACCTTGGAATTGGAAACAATTAAAAAGGTGTAGTTTATTCCGATTACACATAATGTGTGTTGAAAAAAAAGTGAATTCCAGCATGTTTACCATTTGCCTAGCTTTAATAAATCAGTGTTTACACCTGAATTTACGTAACTACCTTTTTCTGGCCCATCAATCATAAAAAAAAAAACATCACAAAACTTCTCCACTACATGTTAGAACGAAAAATCCAATAATTTATTACACAAAGTGGCTAGTGTAGAGTGAGGCTATTTATTAATTTTTTCTGTCCTGTTTTTTTTTTTTGTCATTCTTCAGAACAAAAGAAATCTTTGAGAACCTGTACACCTCTTCAGATTCCATTGCTCTAAGAGCCAAATATGTACATATTTTCTACATGCCATCGACTTCAAAAAGCATTAATTTGAAATCAAAGAATTTATGATAGATGTATTAGATTGATTGGTGTAGGTAACGTGCGCCTCATAACTCAAACACAGCTCCAGCCTTGATATTGAAATTGAATTGCTAATCTCTGAGTAAAATGACGCAAACCACGACTTGAGTGGGGAAAATAATAATACAAATACTATGAGTCAAGCTATAAAGAGAAGTCAACAAAAGTCAAAGTCAAGGACTTTGGCTCGAAGCTTTTAATAAACAGCAACTCTTGTCCACAACAATTATAATTTTCCCCTACTAAAGTTTACTAGTATTATTTTCCATTATTGACAGCAATTACTGATTTATATTTTGAACAACTGAGATGTGATTGCTTTTAAGTCGTGGAAATATCGCTGTAAGATCAAGCCGCAGGTGCTTGATTGTGTTAAGTAATATAAGATTAAAGTACTGCGCATTAAGTATTATGCAACTAAGGGGGAGGTTTAAGGAGAGAAGAGTGTAACATTATCTTCTGTTTCTCTGAATGTGACTTTGAGTTATGTGCAGAAGCTTTTTATTTTACTATATAGCTACTTAAAAGTTAGTTTTTGCTAATTCGTTCTGTTCAACATTAAAATGATGCAAATAAACGAAAAGTTCGAACCTCAGCTCTTTCATTTGAGTTATTTTTGTTGTATCCAATATTGAAACTTACCTCTTGTAGACATTTTTGAGTTTGTTGTGTGCGATTGTTATCCTTTTTGTTCAATTTCAGTCATGTTGCTTGGGTGTTGAAATGTTATCCTTTTATGGGTACTCCAAAGTGTGTTTTAAAAGCTGCTGTACGTCTTTATAACTTTAAAACTTTTCATCATTATGTATCACTTTCATTTCTAAATCGTATTCTTTTTTGGTTTGAAACTTGTTGTATTGCACTGTTCACAAAATTCTTCGAAGAACCGATCGGTGGTGTGGGTTGGGTATTCCTCTTTTTGTTTTCTTAAATAGTATCCTTATTATTGATTATCCAATAAGTTTCCGTTTCAAATATTCTAGTTTTCAATTTAATCAACTTCGCCCGATTGCAAATTTTCGCGCAAAATAAAAGAACTGTTCGGTGAGTGTATAGAATTTAAAAACTTAAATTAGATGTCATAAGAAGCGAGCAATTGGTTAGAATTTTTGTTCCGTCTATGTCGTGTTGTTGCTTACGGAAAACTGAATCACGGATGATTCTCAATTCCCAATCCAGACTCGTCGCAGTTGATTCGAGCGTATCATCCAACAAGCAGAAGAGCCAAAAGAATATCTTCTGCATGTGCGTATTAACACGCACACAATGACAATTTGTTAGATAGAACCAGAAATAAGAGATTTTTTTCTTTCCCATTCAATTCACAGCACACACAGTTCTGTGTTTCAGTTTGAAAGAAGAAAGAGAGACAGGTAGGCTTAGTGATCAGAAGGTAGAGGTAGCACACAAGCACCACCAAAGAAAAGTTCTTATTCTAATGGTAGACGAAAGCAGAAATAAAAAGAGAACATCTACCTGTTCAGCTGGGTTACCTGTTGATCGTTGAGTTTTATTTGAAGAGAAGATAATAATTCTCTTCACACTTTGTCTAGAAACAGAAAATTAATAAATGAATCTGATTTATATTGGATTGTGAGATAAGGAAAAATAAATTGTATTTTAATAAAAGATCTCTTTTTTAAAATTCGTAAAGAGAAAGAATAACGGTCGTTTAGCATAAACTCTCTCAGTAACTTATACCAAAGAAAAAACATACTAAAAATCGAATGTCTTTTACAACAAAATGAATCCAATAATTTTATTTGAAAGAAAAATGTCCATCGTGTCTTTTTCATCAGTAGCAGCTCTTTAAGAACATTAACAGAAAAAGAAGTAATCCAAGAGAAGAGACAAATATGAGCAACATTATTTGGTAGGTCAATGACTTTGGAAAAAGACCGTGTGCGCAAAGAGTTTGTTGAATAAATTGAGCTTCGGTGGCGCTTACAGCTCAACAGATGGGTTCAATGCCTTCTTGTGTATCTAGTTTTTCTGAACAAGAACAATATTTTGGAAACTGAGTTTGATGACTTTGGACCATTAATTCTTTGATTCTTTGAAAAAATGATTGAGTGAAACCGTAAGCTATTTGTGAAATGAGGGGTGTTTCATTTATACGTATGGTTATCAAGAAAAAGTAAAACACATAGCATTGAATGCTGTAGGACAAAAAAAACTTTATTATAACGATAAGGCTTGCCATTGTGTCTCAAAAATGATTTCGGTCAACAGGCCGCCCACACTGGTTCGAATAAATTCCAGCCGACAGGCCCAATTTTCCATATGTTACGAACCAAATTTTGTCTGCTAAGAAGTCAACCGTCTTGGGCGTATCTAGGTAGACAAGAGACTTCATATAACCCTTCAAAAAATATCCCAGCGGTGTTGAATCGCCCAACTTGTAGGTGGCTCACAAATTAAAAAAATTCATACAAAATTGGCAGCAGTGATTTCGTTTCGATAAAATTTAAAGAACGTTCGCATAGTGCCCAGCGGTCTTACTTACTTAGGTGGGCATTAGAGTTCGGGGTGAACTTGGTCCTCAACCAACATCCGTCTATAACGACTTCGATTCCGGGCGAGCTCTCTCCAGTTTGATCCACTTGATTGCTCCACCTAAGACGAGGTCTTCCCCTTCCACGATTTCCCTGCAATGTGCTTTCGAAAACCCGTTGAGCCAGAGCTTTTGGGTCCATCCCCGACGCGCACTCTTCTGGCTGATAATTATGCATTCTGAAATTTGAAACTGATCGTAAATATTTCTTCTTATTAAAAATCAGACACCATTCCACAATATGATGAATCATTAAACAAACAATAAGTGCCCAAAGAAAGTATTTTACAAACAATATCAGACAATACAAATGTCCAAATACAATTTTCAAATGTAAAATAACCCGTTAAGAACCTACCAGCAGTTTTGACATCGATCTCACATCCATCAAAATGAGTTCAATGGTAATGAGTGTCAATATAACCACTTGTACAAACAACAAACTTTTCAAGATGAAAAAAACAAATCAGCATTTCTAACGAAGCCAACACTCTCACTGGATTACCGCCCCAAGGGACACCCCACACAATTTTCGCTAACAGTTAGTTTAAGTTGAACCATCCAGCCCACGCTTTATCCAAGTGTTCTTACTTCTTTTACTGTGCGTGTATTTCGAGGCTGTTTTCGCAGCTGTCAATCAAAGTACTATTTACGGTGAGCATTCGAAAGTTATTTCGCGTTTAGGCCATTAAACTCACCTATTTTGTAAATGACCGCTATTGCCACCGACACGACGTCATATCCGTGGCTTCCGTTGTGGTCGCCCGAGGTATGTCGTCCAATAGAAGTGCAAAACACACATGTCCATCATTGGCTTAAGTATTGTTGCTGAGTCGATTAACCTAAGAGGCTTAGCTATTAATGTGGCTGAAAGGTGTGTGCTCAGCTCAGTCATAACTGAGAATGAAATAAACATAAACTTTTTATGAAATAGTGCGTAATGCATATTAAGGAGTTAATTGCGCTGCGTTCTTCAGTATGCACTCCCTTTGCATCCGCCAATGACTTCATTTACGTGACACATGGATCTGACTCGTGCCGACCAGGCCGATGATTACATGAGTACATTAAAATACCGTTTTTAAAAGTAAATACGTATTTGTACTTAGATAACTCTTTGTAATTTCATGAATGGAAGTAGTTTTGAGTAGATACAACGACATTTGACGTTGTTTTGCAAAAAAAAAAGAACAGAGTGCTCTCACCTCACGGGCGTAGCCAGGTTTAAGTATGGGGGGGGGGGGGGGGGGAAGGGCAACAAAACTCATGGAAGTGCATGAAATAACCTTTATATTAAATGAAAAATATGGAAACAAATTAAGGTTCATTCGATTACATATGTACTACAGAATAATCAATCTTCTGTTTGTTTTTTTTTAAATATATCCACTACTACATATGCGTCAATATCTATCCCATAGTGAATATTCATGAGAGCCAAGCCGTTCAGTTTGTTTTCACTCGTTTTGTACAGCAAGTAGTTTCGAAGTCTCCATAGGCTTGAAAAAGTCCTTTCTGGTGTAGCAGTGGAAAAAAATATGGAAGCAACGTGTAAATATTCGTTGAAAAATTTTTTGGAATTGGTTTAGTATTTTGCAAGTTCCCGCTGGGTTCGCTCCAGTGGTTTTTGGATACCCGATTCCGTTCCCATTTCCGTTCTTATGGGAATTTGGGGATGAAATATAGTCTATGGTACTCAGGGGCAATAAACCTAAATTTCATTCACACATTTACACGGGAACGGAAGATTCCCTTAGGAACGGGGAAACTACTGGACACTTTTCAAAAATTCTTTCATCACTGGGATACCACATAATCCCTCAGTAACTTAACCTAGATTTCATCCCTATAATCCCACGGGAACAGAAATGGGAACGGGAACGGGAACCTTAAAGTCTTGACCTTGACCGGTTTCAAAAAATCTTTCAACTCTAGGATGTTACATTATCCCTCTCTGACATAGACTTATATTTCATTCACATATTTCCACGGTAACGGAAGATTACCTCAGGAACGGAGCTGGAAATGGAAATTTAGAAACTACTGGACAGACTTCGAAAATTCTTTCGGCACTGGGATGCCTCATAATCCCTCAGTAACTTAGCGTTGATTTTATCCCTATAATCCCACGGGAACAGAAACAGGAATGATCACTTTAAAACAACAGACCAGAGCAACGCCAGGCAGCTCAGCTAATTAAATAACAAAAAGTAAGATTATTGGATTGTTTGTTTTTAAGAACTCTTTTGATTTTCGCCTGGTAAGAATACAGATTTAATTTTTTTTGTTAAAACTGTTAATTTTACAATAATCCAAACTATTTTTTCATATGGAATGAACGCATGTTGAACTTTATTTACATTCGCAAAACAAAACAAATTGATTTAACGTATTTTATTCATTTTTTAATTTCACATTTTGAGAATATATTTTCATTCAAAGCTTATAATTAAATATATATATTATTATATTAACTAAACAAAAAACGAGATCAACAAGAAATAAATAACAGAAAATAAATAAATAAAATAAATGAAAATTAAAAACTTTTTTCATTAAATAACATTAAAAATAAAAAATAGCAACTTGTTTCTTCATCCCTGATAGTTCATAATAAAAAAAAATTAGTTCTCAGAATAGTCGGAGTCGCAGTTTTGGCAGATATAAATATTGCCACCTTCGGTGCACTCTTCATGGGCCCACATTTTACATGTGAGGCATTGCACCCACTTTTCCCTTGATCTGCTCTTAGAATATGGTTCCAAACATATAAGGCAATAGCACTCCTCGTCTTCTGAACTTGAAAATTCTTGTAGGGTTTTATTGTGTTTAGTATTCCTAGTTTTTTGTTTGTTTTTAACTTCGCTTAAATTCTTTTTAACTTGCTTAGCCTTTTGTTTCTTCAAATTTGCTTTGTGTTCTTTCTGTATTTGGATTTTCTCCGGGGTATCGTTGTAGATCGTGAACTTCCTTTTTTTCGGCCTTTATTCGATGTTCTTGCCAGAGCTTTGGGTAAAGGCCGGACAATTTCCGGTGAAAACACAATAGAACCAGTTGAAAGTAGAGCTTGTGCACTTGTGCATGGTCTAGGGGAGCTCTGCTGACCAATTATGCTGCGCCTTGCTGGCGAAGTTTCTTCAAGGACCGGTATACCTCTCTGCTGGATGTCTGTTTGAGGTGATAGTGTCAAAGATTCGTCAACAGCAATTATGGTGCGTCTTCCTGGCGCAGTTTCTCCCGGAACCGGAATATCTCTGTGCTGGATCACAGCTTGAGGTGGTGGTGGCAAAAACTCGTCAACAGCTTGAATAGTAGGCAGAGTATGAGGCATTAGAACATCAGATTCTATTGCATTTTCGGGAGAGGGTCTATCGGTCACAAAGGAGGGTGCAAAATCAAGCTCGGTGAATATATGGCGATTAAATGGGTATATTCCAGTTATACGAAATCTACCTTGTATATTTGCCGATGTTAGGGCAATTGGCATAGCCGATGCTACGATACCCGGAATATCGTAGATTGTCATTGTTTTTCCAGGATGATTTCTCATCCAGGCGTCAGAAACCGAGTTCACTGCTTTTTTGAGTGGGCCATAAGCGGAACAATCCAAAGGCTCAAGTTTGTGCGAACAATAGGGTGGAAAAGATAGTATCACAAAGCCGTTCTTCCTGCAAAAATCGAGTGAATTGATGTGGACGTGCGAGGCAGGATTGTCAAGGACGAGTGTGGAAGCATTTGTATGTTTTTAAAAATTCAAAAAACCGAGGAACGAATCATCCTGCATCCAACTAGAAGGGTTTGCAGCTGCAGTTGATCCAATTGGCCCATCCCTTGCGAAATGGTCTTGATACCGCACTCTTGGGAAGACAAAAAAGGGTGGAACTACATTCCCGACAGCATTCCCGGCAAAGGCCACAGATGCCAAAGTTCCTCTTTCGGCAGAAGTTACAGATTCAACTTGACGAACACCTCGCCTAGCAACTACCTTGCCGGGTTTTGCGCTGTTGTGATGCCAGTCTCATCAGCCTTCTTAATTCGATTATCGTAGGGCCTGAGCTACGCAGGGCGTTTTTTCTCTCAACTCTGCCCCAGTAACTTTATATAATATTTCTAAAATCTATAGTGTACAATTTACAGAGACTAATAAATAATCTTCCTTACTACTGTCCAGTATATACTTGATTTTCAAAGGCATTGAGAAAAATATGACTTGAAGGAAAAGCTATATTTAAAAACCGCACTACCCGGATGTGAAATGATTTACCTGACTCTGTTTTCCAGCAGCAACGTGAATCGGTGTCTCCTACTTAATCCTCTCCTAATTCCCTAAATGCTAACACTGTGTTTTAAATAAATAACACAGGAAAATTTAAAAAATAAAATCGGTTTGAATACCAGTTGCTACATTTTTTTTTAATTTTTAGTCAGTTAAAAAAAATTGTTTAACCGTTCGGATAGTGACTAGACTTCCAAACTCCCTTCAATGACCGGGTTCATGGTAATTCACGTTTAGTATATGCTTATCGGGAGACCCCTTAGGTAAATCGCCGTTTAAAACTATGTTTATAGTTATAAACTATATTACATATAGGTATACGTTTTGCATGAATGGTCTAAAATATGAATATATGTAAGTCCAAATCTTCTATTGATGCAAATAACCAAAGATACAACCTTCCTTAGAAAAAAGTCGAAGATAGTAACCATCTACCATAGTGCAGGCCTTGTGAATTATGAACACTTACCAGACAACCCAAATAACATAATTTGGGCAATTTTTTCTTGCCACAGCATAGAAAAAATGGCACATAGCTCACCTCGCGCATTCGTTCTAATTGAAATTCTGCACGAGTCGTTATTCTAGGAATTCCGCTTTGTTTCGCTCAGTTTTGGCCAAGTGTTTTTGATGGGCATCGTCAAGAGAAATTCAAAAAAAAAAAAAAAACAAATAATTTCTTGAACATCAAGAAGTACATTTCATCGACCTAAAAAAATAAACTCATGTCTAAGTCTCTAGTCACGGCGAATATTGAGTGGTCGAATGGTTGCAGCGTTAAGATGGCAATGAACATAGGAATACGTAATCATAGTCATTTCTGCCCCTAGGTTGCAGATCAGCAAACAAAATCATCAAATTTAATTTATTTTTCCTCTACAATAGAAAATAACAAAAACTGTACACTGTACAACTTTCAGAGGCCAAATTTACAAATCTTTTCAAAAGCACACTCGCAGCGCTCTCTGGCTGGGTAGCTAATCCTCAACTCATGCTCGTCACTTGTGTTGAGTGTAGATGCGTCTTGGATTTAAATTTTTTTTGTTTGTGGCTGTTTAGCGCAGTGTGGTTACAACACTCTCCGCCGGCACTAGGTAACTAGTTCAATATCCGTGAATAACCTTTCGGTCGGTGGTTCGTTCGATGGCTGACTGCCTTGTTGCCAGTCAGACGGCAGTTCAACGATACTTGCTACACATCTTATTATAAGATTTTTTATATTTTATTTGTTGTTTTGAGTTACCTGACAACGATGGTTTGTATGATCTTCCGCATACCTATACCAGAATGGTAGTGAGTAGCACCGAAGTGGGTATATGAGGCAGTTGAGCAGCAAAAATGACCGCCAGGTCGTTCAAGTGATGTCAATTTGTCATCAAAAATTAAGTTCAGATTTGTGAAAGAATATTTTGTCTATATTTTTGTAAATTTTAACTTAAGACGAACGGTGAATGAATTTTTTTTCCTTTGTAACTGAAAAAAAAAAAAATAATAATAATAATAATAATGATTATAATAAGGTGGAGCAACAAAGCTCGCAGAACCTCAGGCCTTAATGCATTTCAGGGACCTAAAATAACATGCGGACTCCAAGAAGCTAAGTCATTCATGGCAGTGAGAATGCTTTCGGAGAACTTGCCAATTCCTTGCAATGCGATATCCGGGAGATAGCAATTCAATGCTTGTGGAAAAGAAGACGAAAAGTTTAATATAATTCTGTTGAAAGTTTTTATTCTTATGGGGTGGTGTCGACACGACGCAACGGTAGATCGACTGTTAACAAAAACGCTGCTGAAAAAGATAAGCTGCTGATATTCTACTTACTGTTATACACACATATGCATTTGCGAGGATTAAAAGAGAGGCAGAAAAATGAGAAGAAATAGACGAACTGGATAGAGTTGGTTGATCTTTACGATCTTTCAAAATGTCTTAAAAAATTAATTTCTTTTTAGATTTTTGTATTTTTAAACAAATTAAAACTCCAGGACAAAAAACGAAGACAGTAACTGACATTTTTGTTATTGTTTAATTAATATGATGCTGATGGGCTTAATCTAAATTGAATTAAGAATTTGTTTCGAAAAAAACTTAATCATAAAAAACCTGCGATACTTCTTATAAGACCCTGAGCATATAGCGCAGAAGCATGGACTTTATTTGAAGTATAAAAGAAACATTAACCTATTTCGAAAAAAAAAAAATAATAATTCGAAAAATACTAGGTTCCACTCATGAACATGATGTGAACAAAGAAGCTATACCATGGCACGAGTCTAGTTAAGGATTACGTAAACTGGTAGAATTTCTACACTGTGCGGGCAGAAAAAAAACTTGAATAAATAAGATTTTACACAGAATTTTTCGTCCTGCGGTGCTGCACTGGCGATGTATTATGTCAAAAGCAAAAAACAGTAAAAAAAAATTTATCGATTTTTGGCTACCCGTATCTTGAAATTGAATAATAACAAATGGCTCGAAAGCCAATTACCCGGAAAATCGCAAGTTGACTGCTTTCTGAAACACATACAGGAATTTGATTTATTGTATCTGTGGACCGATCGCTTGTCTGAAAAGGAAAGGATCGTTCCAATCCAGAAAATCTTCGGTCTATTAGTCTCCTTCCGAGAATCAGCAAGGTATTCGAGAAAGTTTTCAATAAAGCACTGTCCACATGGACTGAGGACAAAAATATTATTCCAGAAAATCAGTTCGGTTTTGAGGCCGGTTATGATACGATACATGCCGCGTCTAAACTGGTATCTGATATTCAATGGAACAAAGCTAAGAAGCAGTGTACAAGTGCATGTCTGGTTGGCTTGGAGAAAGCATTTGATACCGTTTGGTTAGACGGTCTGTTCTATAAGTTGATCAGGTATGGCATGAGTAAGCCACATGCTATATATTCTGAATGACATGCAAGAGCGATTATTTCGAGCAATGGCCTGATATTTAAGGGCTTACTACCCCAACATAGAATATATGGAGTGAACAGTTTCAGTGGATTTGTCCCACCGGAGGCTTTCTTTTTTCTATTTTGACATGAAAGGTTTGATTCAGGATAGAGTTGTGAATCCGCTAATCTACAACGTCTGCCGTAAGTCCGTGGAACGACGGATCCTTTACGACCGAGACGTCGCCTTAGTAGGCGATGAAAGGAAAAAAAAACTTTCATCTTCTGCTGTTGTAACGTAGGTGAAGGTATACAAAGTTTTTTATAAGAAGCCTCTTCACTCTTATAGATTAAGCACGTAAAAGGGATTGAAGCGGATCGACCAAAGTTTTTACGGTTTAATGTTCTTGGCCTTCCATGAAATCCGCAAGTTGTTGGATTTACCTTCAAGCCATGACAAATATCGAGGCATTGCAGGTCTAAGGTTTTTGCAATATTGCCTATTCCCTTTCTCAAACATCGGATACGGCACATCACTAATCCTATCTAATATTATAAATATGAAAGTAACTCTGCCTGTCAGTCTTTCGATGTTACCGTCTCCCGCCCAAGCTACTGAACCGATTAAAATTAAATTTTGTTCTCAGATAGGCCAGAACCAGAAGATGAACATACCCTTTATATTTCGACCCTATATTCCCACAGATACGGGAAAACGGGAACATAGAAACTTCTGCACCGATTTCAAACATTTTTCCACCGTTAGAATGCTACTTTATTCATGAGTAACACAAACTTTATATCATCCCCATATTCCAACGAGAACGGGAGTGTTTACTAATACATATTATATATCCGAAATTAACTATGTTTGTCTGTTTTTCTTTGCTATTATCTACCGCTCAAACTATTGAACCTACTTATATGAATTTCGGTGCAGAGATAGTCTAAAGAAGGACATGGGGTGTATATGTTGTTCCTACGCAAACGTCAAGGTAAACAGGAAGCTAGAAACTAATGGACCTATTTTAAAAGTTCTTTCATCGTGAGGTGATTTCAGTCAAATTATCGATAACACAAATGATCTGAAAGAAATGTCTATCTTGATTTTAAAATATGTAAATATTGGCAATCGGGAATGGCTGGGTGAAAGGTCAATTTCGGCGCCGACTAATGAGGTAGTTTACCATATAAGCTAATAAATTATGTCAGACATGGTGGAGGATTTTGTCAAATGTCTATCAGTAGACAACATTATGGACACTCAGCAAGTCACATCACACCCTATAAAGTTTTTCAATTCCTTAGAATTATCAGGAGTATGTATCTTCATTTTTTTCATTTTTAATCAATTTTTTATTCATTTTCACTTACAACTACTTACATGCTAACAAAAATGTATAAAACTATCTTATATAATATCTTGACTAACTTACTGACCCTAATCAGGTACTCTAAATTAAACAATATCTTAATTCTAATGCCTTTCGGCCTAAGGATAACTTATTAATTTACAACTTATAGATATGGTTAAGACTAAGAAAAATTGAAAAACTTAGTTTTCTAGATCATTTTTTGTATGTTCTTAAAAATTACTTAAATCAGGAGTATCTTCCAAAAAGTTGATGCTGCGAATTGATGTTCCAGTGCCAATCATGAGAAATCTGGAATTATACACAGCTACAAATTACACATCTGAGATGCGGCACTATTACAGTTTTAATAATGACTGGAATGGCAAAAAGACAAAACGTTTTGATTCACTGTATCCCTTTAATTCCCAATGATTTGTCATATCCGTTTAAAAAAGTGCAGTTTCCGCTGAAACCAGTATTTGATATTTGTATAAATAGAGCTCAAACGCCTAAATTTGGACGTGTTCGTTTAGAAACAACTCTTTGTTTCACGCTTACGTGTATTAAACCAACAACCTTTTTATTTGTCAAAAGATGGAAAAAGTAAAAACGTCGTGTGCAAAAACGGTTTTAAATAAAAACACATAACAATAGGTAATGTTGATACATGTATGTGTTTTAGTTGCAAGGTTAGCCTAAAAAGTTAATAATGCTGCCGTAAGTTACTATACTACGTGCATGAAGTCGCGAGCACAGCTTGTAATACCATATATCTCGATCGACAAATAACACACAAGTTTGTACTCTATTTTTTCGATCTAAGCAACTTTCAGTCATTCGATATATTGTGCTTCTATTTCTCCTCACAATTTTACTAATCCTTTTGTTTTTGCTTATGTTTTCTGTTTATTTTTCTAAGCAATTTAACGCAACTAATGGTTAATAAATGCTAACGTAAGTGTACAATTAATATTTGGTTTATGGTCTAGAATTTTGATTTGCTTGCATTAAGAGTGATAACTTAAATGTAGTTAATGTTTTAATGTTTTGCTTTGATTTGAATTCTGCAATTGAAATTTACGAAAAGTATTTATAACTTAACCTCTCTTTGGATTCTATTTATTAAAAAGTATTAACTCTTTGGTGAATTTTGTCGAAATGAAGTTTACTAAACATGGCATATTATAAGACTCACTATGAAAGACCATCTCTACAGAGAAATATAAATACCCATACAAACTAAAATCATAGATCCACAGCTGATCATAAGTGCCAATGACCTTTACCATCTCACTACAAAATCGTCCGACTTTTGAAATAGCTATAAAATTATAACTTCCAAATTCACATAGAAACCTTTGGCCAGATATTTCCAAGAAAAAAACAGAATTTCTACTCCAGCTAAGCAGACCTCGGCTCTCTCTGTTGATTGGCATTCTCACGGGTCACAACTCGTTGGGTACCCACATGATGAGAATGGGCATTAGCACATCCGACTTATGTAGAGGATGCCAAGATGAGGAGGCAGAGGAGGGATCTTTTCACTTCCTCTGCGAGTGTCCTAGCTTAGCCCACACTCGGAAAAAAAACCCTCGGAGAATACTTCTTCGACGAACTGGGCGACATCTCTAACCTCCCACTGAGCAACGTCCTGAAATTTACTCAGGGCTCCAAATGGTTCAGTGGGAGTTCCCTACCACAATAACCATCCACCTCTCCAATCCTCCCATTTCCTCATCCTATGATTTCCCGGGGAGCACAATGGATCCTCGAGATCCGAGTGAGGTGTTGCCACTTGTGGCTGCACCCCCCATTCAACCTAACCTAACCTAAATTCACATAATGCATAACACTGTTCTGCCATAAAATATGCTTTATTGTCACTCACGCGAAGCTAAACAAAAGAGTTCAAACACCCAACGAACTTGTTCAATTTTGCAGTTCAATTTTGAATGGCACAATTACCATATGCCCATTCACTAAATTACATACGTTTGCATCAAATATATAACAGATCGTCGAACCCAAATTTAACAGCTAGTAAAATGCGTTAAATCTGTTCGCACTGTTCTATAATATTTTTTAGTCATACCTTTTTAAAAGAAAAATATCAGAAGAAGAGTCAGAAGATGTGACAAATACACGTCAACTTGACGAAGGTGAAATTTACTAACCATTTTTTTTACTACTTCTTCCAGCTCGTATGCTTGCTGTCTTCTATTCTATTACTGTCATTTTGCCAGCTTTTTTCATTTTTTCTAGTTTATAGACTTAAGTAAGTCTTTCTCTTTTAACACAGAGTTTCTTCGATTGTGGTTTAGTGTTGGTTTGCTCTTGGATTAAGTGGTCGTATTCTTCTTCGACTTCTCATTCATTGGGGGCCAACTACAGGTATTCTGTTAGTCTATTCGTCTGTTTGTTGCTGAAGCTTGTTATTCCATTTCGAAATTAGGTTAGGAGCGTTGAACTCTGGTGTGGACGGGAAAGCGATGGCTATAATGATGTATATGTACTTCAGGAAATCATTGGTTTTAACTACTGATGAATAGCAACGAGGACTTTTTTTTGCTATTAGAAGATTTAACATTGCTTTATAAACAAGGTAACAAATTCCCATTTGGCGAAAAGAATTACGATTGTAGGAATAGGTTGGTACTTACTATTCTTATGACTGGAAGTTGCTTTTGTTTGAAAAAAGGCTAAAGATCTATTTGACAGTCCTGTAAAAAGGAAAGGAAATTTCATACTCAACTGAAAACACTTTTAAGCGACTCTCTCATCTCTTTGCCAGCAGAGTATACTCTTTATAAACTGCTCACTTGAATGCTTACACACCACTCTCCACCCGACAGCCGACAGGTTGGCAGAATAGTAGTATTTGTGTTGTAACACTCATACAATTGCAAGTCTTTGGTGGTGTAATCCAATCGATCCGAAGCAACCAACCGCACATTCTCTTCCGGCATTCAACTGGGTTGGCATTTATTATCAATGTGCGCCGCGCCGTGCCAGGCCGGTAGACCGGCAATGTGATGTCTGCACTTGTACTTTGAATAGTGCGCGCGGCCAAGAACTTGAAACAATAGTGGAACTCGGTGTCCGCAGTTAGTTTTTTGAGTCGCGGTTGGTTGCTGGACTTTTTGAATGAAAGCATTTTTGTTTATGTTTGGTTGTGGACATAAAGTTTTTCATTGAAATGAATCTTTTCAAAATATATGCGAACTATTATGCATTGGATGTAAATAATTCCAAAGCGTATATATGTAGTTCTTTTTCTGTATAATTTTAATGCTGACCATAATGTATCGGATTTTTTGTAGCCTTGTTTTTATAATTAGAGTATCTTCCAATAAGAGGTCCTTCGATAGTAAACTCATTGCCATGAAAAGCGCTTTCACGTTGAGCCGTTCGGAACCGGCAGAAAATTTTAGGTCCAGTCCATTCCCTCACAAGCACAAGACATGATTGTGAGAGTTGTGCTAGGCCTTGCGGCTCCCCGCTCTGTTTTGCCAGTTTATGTATGTATGGAACAGGTTCCATTTTGATATGAAAAAAAATTGTTGTTTTGAAATGAAGTCAACCCAAGTTTATTTCATTGTAAATAAGGAGGTATGCCATCCATATTCAAAGTAATATCATCAAAATGGCCCCCTACGGCTACTGTTACAGAATCATATTCTATTGAAGAAATTTCCCATTACAATTCACCGTTTGCGTGTGTATCGAGGACACACAACTTCCAAAACCTATTGGTATTTTTAATTGATGGTGAGCCAGGATCATATCCCTTTTCTTTCACGTAATCCAAAAATAGACAAGAGGTTTCAAAATCACAAAATCTCGATGGCCAATTTTGATCGTCTTTTTAAGAAAGATTTATATCCAAAATAGATATGGTATCGTTGATTGTGGTAATTGAACTTCGAAAGCCTTAGAACATAATTGTCAATGCGAATTCGGTGGTAATGTCTTTTGTGGAATGCCCGATTTCAAAAATCGACGAGGAGTTTTCCTCAATTCTCTCTAAGTAAAAATAACTATATTCTCAGTTGTTCTTGAGAGAAGTGGTCCAAAGGTCCCAACACCCAGAATCATCATTATTGTAGTGAATTTTAATAACTCAAATGCGTTGTTAAAGAATATATCGTTCCAATTTTATTTTAATCTATATAAGTGCCGGCTTGAGTTATAACAGCTGTAAAAATAGCGGTCAAACAAAACCAAATTCTTGATTGAAAGTCCCTTAATAAAGGGTTTTCCAATAAGAGTGATATGATTTCTTTTTTAAAAAAGACACACTTGTAGTCAAGGAAATTCAAATATTTTTTATTTAATGTGGAGTTCAATCAATACAATTAAGCTTTAAATAAAACGTCATTCAAGTTACCACCACAACTTCTTCTGCTGCATTAAATTCGATGAACCCAATTTTCGAGCACTTTTTTCACAAAATCAAGTCGTAAACCATGAATGGCACGTTCAATATTGACTTGTAAGGCTTGACGAGAATCTGGTTTATCCTGAAAGATCAATGACTTCAAACAACCCCACAAAAAATAGTTTAGTGGTGTTAAATCACAACTTCTTGAAGGTTATTCAATATCACCATTTCTTAAAATAATCGAATCTCTAAACTTTTCTCGCAATAATTCAACTGTTGCATTTGCTGTGTGGCACGTAGCCCCTTCTTGTTGAAAACAAATGCTGTCAAGATCAACTTCTTCCAATTTCGGATATAAGAAGTTGGTTATCATCGATCTATACTGTTCTCCACTGACAGTAATGGTGTTACCAGCTTCATTTTGAAAGAAGTACGGACCAGCCCAAAAACCACACCAAACTGTCAATTTAGGTGAATGCAATGGTTTCTCATGAATATTTTGTGGATTTCTATCTCACCAGAATCGACAGTTTTGTTTATTTACCGAACTTGTCAAATATGAAAGTGAGCCTCATCGGAAAAATGATTTTCTTCAAAAATCGTTATCGTTTTCAAGTTGTACCATGGCAAAATCAGAAAACTCACGACGTTTACGGTTGTCCAATGGTGAAATTATAAACACTTATGAATGCAATAGAAAACAAATGACATATCATAACATACTACAAATGGCCGAAACGCCACTGCAAAATCATATCATACCTATTGGAAAACCCTTTATGTGTAATTCAAAAAAAAAAAAACTTTTAGAAAAACCATACAATCAACCTTTTCTGGTGGAATTTGATAAACTTTCTCTTCTTGCATATAGCAGAAGGAGTTCAAAATCCAGGAGATCCTTGCATCAACTTAACTGCCGATTCCCACGACTATCTACTGATATTCAGACAATACAGAAAATATCGAGCAGACAACTGTTATGTCGAAAGCAAACTAACCAGCTAAGATAACATTGTGGAAGGCGTTGAGAGAATGGAGCTGAAATTATCTGGGTAATAAGGAATACACCAAAGAGACGCAGAGGTAGACACCAGTCTCCTATATAAAGGATTGTTTTGCCGTACGAGCCTTGTCAGAGATTGAACTAACGATTGCAAAAGATTATGAAGGGAATAGAATACTATGAGCAACAGTTACTGAGTGAGTAACGTTTCTCAACATTTAAATTCAATTTAGTTTCTTTCATCTAACAAAGTATAACAAAACTTGAATGATTACTAGATTATAAATAAGTGAATAAATAAATAAATATTAATTTTTTTTTTTTAAACAATGCACAGTGGTTCAACCTTAGGCAAAAAATTCAAAAAATTCATTGCAACCGTTTAAATAAGCTGAGAACATTATAAGGTCATAATAAATGAAAACCTAAATGCTTTTAACTATTTATTTTGGAAGTTATAGCGTTGCAAACACATAATATTTGAATTTTTGTGCTCCAGGTGTTAGTAAGACTTCATTTGTTGGCTTTGACGTTTTCTTATCTTTTTCTGGAGCTGTTTTTTTTTTATGTGGATATATTATTGAAAGGCAAAACCTCCACTATTGTTTTTTGTGAGTCAGTGTTATACTCAATATAAGCGTTTATAAATTGGGCCTAGATAGAAAAAATAGAATATTGAAAATCTTAATGTTATTTGTCTTAAACTTTTAACTGTTATGCCCCGCAGCGCCCCCAAAAAGTTATATATTGCCAGAAAGGTTATTAAATGTACTATTTAGTGCACTTTTAAACAGCTGCAGAAACTTGCAGATTGATCTTTAACAAATTTTTAAGCGACCCAAGGAATCTATTATTTTTTCAACATTAATCGTGAATAAATTCAGAAGGAAGTACTTAATTGATTAATACTAAAACACGTTTTTTGTAGACAATCAAATTTTCTCAAAGAAACATGCTTGCAATTTATCGTATATATTGATTTGTTAGTTAGTTAAAAAAAATTCAAAGTAAAAGAGCAAAATCAAAAACACATATGTACCCGTTTCTCAAGCTTGATTACTTGGAAACGGTTAGCCTGACAAACATTTTCAAAACATCATTTTTTAAGGAAATCTAATTTCCTTCAAAAACACGTGTCGTTGAATTTGTTTGGCTCAAAATGGTTTTACAGTTTTGACGCTACAATAAGGTAAGGTCTAAGTAATAGAAAACACCATTGATAGATCTCTTAAAATGGTCCCCACGTTTCAAAACTAGTTTTTGAAAAATTTATTCGTACCTAACGATGTACATTATGCATAAACCTATATTTTGTACACTAATCATTTTGAAAAAAGACTTATTTAAAAAAAATAAACTTTATTTAAATACTTACATAGCTAGCTGTTTTGCTAAGAGTTTAATTTTTACACGATATATAGTACGAGCATACTGTAATAAATTGTGTAGACATATTCAGAGGAAAAAAGTTATATTTCGATAAATGTAGAAAACATACATCTTACTGGATTTTTTCTAGTCCCAATAGCTAAACTGAAGTAAACCGATCTTGAACCCATTTACCGCTCTTATCTGAAGACATTAAGATACATCAAAACTGATGGCAGTTTTGTAATCAAAGAGCCCAAATTATATTAGTAAAAATAGTTTTTATATGTTATCAAGTGAGTAAGTAATTATGTCCGCCTTTGTTCGAGAGTGGAACTGTGGAACCACTGTGCATTGGGGTTGCTTAGCATCAATTAAAGATTCGACTTAAATACATGTCTTACTCATATTGAAATCTATCACATCGAATATTGTAATTGTTTCTCTTAAACACCTGCATAATGGTTCGTTGGCTGTTTTGTGATATGAAATATTAAAAAATATATTGTTTCTAAACAATCTAGCAGGATCATTAATACCTTAACGATAGAACAATCAATATGATCAGCCATTACGTCGCGAACAAAAATAACTGCGAAGTATTTCCTTAGCGTGTGAAGAGACAATATTCCAAGTAATTTCCTTCCCTAATAGTTACATGGGTGGCCTAAATTTCATGGATAATCTAGTTAAGGCCGACTCCAATTAAAAGAAGCAGTCATACACAAGATTTATTTTCCGCCTAAAACCGTCCGACTATTGCATACGGCAGGCTTTCCTCAGTGAAAACCTTAGTTCGCAGTTCCCTTACTTCCTCCGTTCCACCAGGGGCCAAAAATAAATCTACATATCAACCAGAGCTATTGCATGCTTTTTCACTGTGCCACCAAGGGACCGTAAATAAATTCTGCAGATCAACCAAAGCTATTGCCTGCTATTTTTTCACGCCACTCGGAGCCGCAAATATAACCTAACTTTTCTTTTTATTTCAGGTCAAAGGAGCTACCAACAACAAGGAATCAAACCGTAATTTATTACGGCTCGGTAGAGGTACTGAGGCCCAATCGTGCGGACTGTATGTCACTGTAACTAGTTCTAAGTTACTGATTATACATATATCATTTTAAGAGTCCTGATTTGTGTTCAAATAAATAGTTTGTACATTTAAGGTAAAGACTTCCCCCTGAAGTTTCATCCTTTTCTTCAGTCAGACCCTTGCTAATCCGACGAGCAAAACCTTGGCTGGAAAATAAAAAGCACGTCACAGTTTGAAAATAGAGAACCAACCCCCACTTCACCCGATTCTATAAGACCTCAGAACGACATCGTAAAGACCCTCAGCCAGCAACCAGCTAATTGCCGTTGGATGCTTCTTCGATAAGTATTTAGATTTTTTCTAATAGATTAATCGAATGCAATAATTCGACGGCTTTAACTGATGCTCATTATTCTTTGAGATAGAAAAACGGCAATCTACTACCAAAAGCATCAAACCAGGATTTGCATAACCGACGCTACCGCTTCTTCAGATCGTCCGCATTCAGAAAACACCCAAGAACTTAATGTACATATTGTACATATGTATTGCAATCCCAAGAGTTGGGGATCGTGTTGGACGTATTTAAGAGTACTTTCCCAAATCAGTCATCAATACATCACAACCAGAGATGACTTTCCTCGGGAGAACTATAAGACGCCTTATCATGAGATCAGATGGAAACTATCGCAAACGAACCATCTATGGGCAGCTAGGTGAGACAGTTGTGATCACGTCGAAACACGCGCCATAAATAAAAAGGAAGAAAAGAACCTGCCCCAAGGATCATAAATCGCTTTCAGCCTTTTATATTTCCTGAAGCGTGGAATAAAAGGACTAGGTCATATATCAAAGCTGCTTTGCTACTAGTAAAAGTAATTTTCAGACCAATCATCAATCAATACTGCTTTACTTCCTCGTTTACCATTTGCAAAAACAGCATGAAAAATATTATGGTAGGAGTCCAGTGTAAAAGATTAAGAACATTTTATTTCCTTTTTTCAGAAGAACCGCATTTAAAAAATATGCCCTCAAATTTTTAGACCAAAATTTAGAACATATCCAAAGTTATACAGCGAAACAGCACCCCGTAGAGTGTAAGAAGGTGTGTTGACAGTGCACGGATTATAAGGGCGGAGAAAACTGCAGAAGCCAGCTTTAAAGAGGCCAGAACATTACGCAGGGCTCTTAAGGCTGCTACAAATGACGATTGGTTTATGCAGCGGGCATAGCGGATTAATGAAATCATCACTCTTTGTTGTCGAAACTTTAAACGCGTTTTTCTCGAACCCATGTCTTTTAAATTTCGGGCAAGCACTGACGCAAAACTATTCAACCGAATTGCCTAAATATTTAACAAGTTATTTAACATATACATAATACATAACTAAAGACCTAACTTTTCAATTATTTGATTTTTGAGTAATAATTTAATTTGTTTAAACATTTTATCAACAAAAAAAATTTACTTTTTTTTCGCAGTACTTACTTAGGTGGGCTTTACAGTTCGGGATGAACCTGGGCCTCAACCAACATCCTTCTGTAACGACGCTGTTTTCGGGCGAGCTCTCTCCAGTTTTGCACTCTAAGTCGGTTGAGGTATTCTTCCACTTGATTGAGCCACCTAAGACGAGGTCTTCGCTTTCCGCGATTTCCCTGCAATGTGCTTTCGAAAACCCGTCGAGCCGGAGCGTTTGGGTCCATCCGCTCTACATGGCCCAACCATCGTAGCCATTTTCGTCCACGATTTTTTTAATGTATATTACTGTTTAGTTCATTTGAATAAGGTCTACACAATAATTATAATCAGCTCACTATTCTTCGGAGAACTCCACTTTGACATTACAAATTACAAATTAATTAGTGTAAAATGAAGTAATTTTTTTTTTGTATAATTTAAAACAGGTACTAAAATAAACATGTAAAAGTTACAAACTGATATCATATTAATTTTTTGTTAAACAAAAGTCAAGAAAAATGGTTGAAAAATCGGCCGTTACACTTACTACCTTAAAGTGTTCGAAAGAAAAATTCTGGGGATTCGCACAGAGCTTCACTTTTTTTTTATCAACGACTGAAGTACTTCGGCAACCAAGTCCGCCGGTGTAAAGCATCCCGAGCGAAGAGAGACATGCTTAGCCCCAAAAGATAGAATTGTCTGGGCGTCCACTAACGGCCAATATTAAATACTTTTTTACAGTGACGCAAGCTCACCTTAACACCGTGGGTAAAAACCATTCACATTGTCGCATTGACGACCAAATTTGAACAGAACAACTCCATCTCTTATGTACCTATGCATTATAAGTATTTTAAGCTGATATGACAAATTTCTAATCAATTTAACAGTAAGAAACCACATTGTAAGAAATTAACACCCTTCTGATCCAACAACATTCAAGAATCTTAGTGTAATATTGCTTTGCAAAAATAGTTCAACAGTTATGCTGGGGAAACAAGATTATTCTGTTAGCAGGAAACGCAGTATTTCCTTCACAAAATCGGTCCTTTCAAAACAAAGATATTTCAAATGCTACATTCATAACAAAACAAATCTTGCATGTGCGCTTTTTCTGTCGATCATCAGTTAAATAGCTTGATTTCTAAGAAATTTCGCTCGCGCATAGAAATTGAACAATCTGCCGAACTCTCTACAGACAATGGTGAGAAGAACTGAGAAATCCAAGTAAAGGAAACGGTAACTTATTTTTTAAGGAAGACAGTAGAATCCCGCGTCTTCATCGCGGGAGAAACAGTTATACCTTTTTAAGTGCAATTTCCAAATGCACTGCAATCATTGATCACAATCTCTGATATAGGATCCAGACTCACAATTCACAAACGCACCTTTTCATAATAACTCGAGGGAGATCTGCGAGAAGAATCTGTTTTCTCCTTTCTAAGGCATTTTTATTATGTTCTCCTCCACCAATCCGATGTGTAATACGATCCTTTAAGATGCGACTATCAAATGATCAAATTATGAGATTGGGTGCAAAGTAAAAAAAAAAACGCGGAAAGGATAATTTTCAGATGAAATTACACAATGCAGATGGTATAAGCAAACCTGGCGGCTCAAGGATATGGGTCAGCAAAAAGGCGTCATTGTTAAAAGTGTTACGCAACCTTAGGTAGAGTGCCGTTAGTTTGGCACTACAGATGTATTTTTTGTTAGTTTGTAGGAATACATAAATAGCCCATAAAAAAATAAAAACGCAACCAACTATACCTACATTATTGGAATGATGTAAGAGAAATGAGAAGGACATTTTTGCTGCTGTCGTTTAGTCCTAATATTATAGCACAACAATAAACCGGTACCTCGGAAGATTGTTGTTGTTTTTAGTGTTTTTTTTTTGTGTTTAGCGAACGAAGTCATAATAAATCATAAATATTTTTCGCAAAAATCAACTGTAAAAATACCATCACTACATTCAAAATGAGAAAGTTAAGAAAAAACCAGCAATAGATACCTATACCTATGTAGTCCTTGACTTTCTTTTTGCAAGATTTGTTACCTGTGTTGCGGTTATTTTCACAATAGAGTGCCTTTTTCTCTGTTTATTTTTTTTAGGGCCAATCATCATCAGAATTTGGTGATGTGCGTGTATGATTGTATTTTTCTAAGAAGTGGCAAGTATCAACATTTCGCACAAAATAGGAAAAACTTCAAAAATTTGAAAATTGGAAAATCGTTTGGCTAAGCCTGATAAATGATATTTTTATATTGCTTTGTCTTTGTTTCAAATACGTTTCTGAGGTTTGTGAGATCTTCAATAGCGAAACATTAGGCACTTACAAGCAATTTGAATAAACATATCGGAGTGGGCGCATTGAAGCGGTTTCCCTACCTCGCCCCTTAGAGTTCTGTTCAAATATGTATAGGTAGGTATAATATATGCATTAACTGCAATATGCCAATTTCCGTAATTTAAAGGTAATGGTTTTCAAAAAGTATCTTCTGCCAGGTGCACTTGCAAAGATCGTTTTGATTGATTGATTCTACACATCATCGTAGATTTGGAACGTGATTCAAAAATTAAAACAGATGTCCAATTTGTCCAATTGATTGTAAAGAAGCACGTGTTGCTGTTTGTTCAGGTTTCAGGGTTTTCATTCATATGAACTTTGTAGTTCTAGATAAGTTTTGTAGTCTTTAGAAGATTTCAATTGAAAATTTCATAGAATATAACAACTTTTTGCCTGTCCTTTTCATTTGACCTGTGTATTTTCAGAATTAACTAATGTTCTAGTTGCAGGCAACTACAAAGTCCCGTTTTGACATGGCATCCAAGTATGGGGCTGTACAAAGAGAACAAATGCTGAACCCATCCAAAAGCTCCCACGCAAAGCTATTCGGTATGCAAGAAATAGCGACCTACATTGTGAACTTTAAATTTAAATGGTTTCAGAAGGGGTAAAGAACGCGCGCTGTATCACACAATCAGCGACCTGCAAATTCATATCAACTCCAAAATGGAGACCACCGTCATTGCGAAAGATGCTTTCTTCGGAGGTTAAGAAGAACTTAAACTCATGCGCTGGGCTGAAACCCTATTTGAAAGTATGGAAAAGTGTATTTTTTTAAGAGTTAAGGTTTCCAGCGGAGCCGGAGGGTCGATGGCCATTCGCTCTCCGTGTCCTAGGGACTCCCAGCCATAGTACTCCTCCGATGAATACTATTAGAACGACAAAAACAAGAATTTTGTAGTTCAACTTCCTCATCATGCTTAAAGCCTAACTGTATTTGATTCAATAGTGAATCTAAAAGTTATTTATCCTTATTAAAGTGAAGGCAATTTTGGTAGGTAGTTAGTGATCTGCGCTACCAGACTTCTTTCTACCGAAAGCCTTGACAAAATTTTCGTTTTGTCAGCCTACGATTTGGATTTCGACAGTTATTTTCTTTTCATCCGACTCCATCTGTTTTGACTATCCACCGACCGAAGGATTTATATTGAAGTCATATGGCATTGCCTCAAAAACACGACTACCGTTAATTAGATGCTTTCTTTCTTTTTCATATCCGTACATATGCCTTACCTTTCTTCTCGAAACACAAACTTTATGTTCGTTCATACAGCTGTGCTCGCAATACCTTCTAAAGCATTATAATAAATATTCCCAAACACAATTTTTTTGTCAATGGTAATAATATTATTAAAATCTGTCTCGAAACCGTTAGATCGTCTTTTCTGTAAATTTTTTACAAGATTGTCGCAACAAACAAAGAACATACGTTTTTGAATAATTCAAATTACACAACATGCAGCAGCATATGGAACCCCTTCACTATAAATGAAAGGATTCTAAATACCTACTCATGAGAAGAAGAATACAACAACTGTGTTTGCCGCAATTGAGCCAACATCCTAATATAGGTAACATTATTCCCCTCATCTTGTCTGATTGATGTTCATCATTTTACCCTAAAATGCGTTATTCAATTATTAGTTCACAGGTAGAGCAGCAGCAGGTATGGAAGTCAGGTGAACGAAGTTTTATCCTTTTTATCGTGAACCGAGTTTGTCTAGATTGATCGCTTCCTTATTTTGAAATCACACGTTTTTGTTGTGTGAGTGTATACAAAACGGGAAAACGCTGAACCTGAGACTGAGAAAGGATTAGAACATTAGAAGTGCCAGAGTTGAAGATTTAATATCTTCTTTTTCTTTTTCACAGTGGATTGAGGCATATGGTGTACCGTTAAGAGGACCACAAATGGTGTGAACGGGTAGCGGCAACAGGAAGTAATACCGACAAACAATATTCTATAAAAACACTTTTTACGTCAGCTTGATTCTCGGTTAATGGAGGTGGTACCTAGATATCTAGAAAAATTGGACACATGAAAAATATTGTAGGAATTACAACTATTTTAAGATTATGTATAATATGTATATTCGCTCAGTGGGAGAATAATGTGTATTTTCATGGATTGGAGCTTGAGTAGGGTATAACAATAGGCGATTTAGTAAAACGCCAGGAAAATAACTCTGGGCACAAAAACTGTCCATTGGGTAAATAATGTTTTGAAAAAATGCACGTTTAAGTGAAATGCCTATTATAATATGGACGAATGTGCAATCAGTTGCTATATGTATACAAATATACATGAAAATAAAGAAAAGAATAGATCGTTATTAGACTAAGAGATTTTCATTCTTACTTACTTACTTAGGTGGGTATTACCCATTACAGTTTGGGGTGAACCTCAACCAAAATCCTTCTATAACGACTTCGCTTTCGGGCGAGCTCTCTCCAGTTTTGCACTCTAAGTAGGACTGTGATGATCGTCTGCGTAGGCGAGTAATTGTACAGACTTTTAAAAGATTGTTCCTCTGGTGTTTACGTTTGAATTTTGTACAATCTTTTCAAGTATGATGTTGTAGAAATAGCATGATAGTTTGTCGCCTTGACTAAAGCCTTTATCGACACCAAAGGTCTCGGTGAGCTCTCTGCCGACCTTGACGGAGCAGCGGTATTTCTTCAAAGTCATCCTGCACATAATCGTACGAGTTTTGCAGGGATGCTGAAACTAGACATGGCTCTGTACAGCTCGTCTCTGTAAATACTGCCATACGCGGCCTTGAAATCGATAAAGAGATGGTGAATATCGATATTATACCTACTATCGGGTTTTTTTAAGATCTGCCGCAATACGAAGATTTGGTCTATTGTGGACTTTTCTAGTCTTAAGCCACATTGATAAGGACCTATCAAGTTGTTGACGTGGGATTTCAGACGTTCTCATATTACAGCAGACAAGATCTTATAGGCGACGTTAAGGAAGCTTATCCCTCTATATAATTAGCACAATTGTGAGGATCTGCCTTTCTTAGGACCGGGCATTCGATACTGAGGTTCCATTCATCACGCATGTTTTCTTCTGACCATATCATGCAGATCAGCTGGTGAATGCTCCTTTCCAACTGATCTCCAGCTGCCTTGAAAAATTCGGCATCAAGTCCATCTGCACCTGCAGTCTTATTTGATTTAAGTTTGCATATGGCAAGCTTAATTTCTTCTATGTCGGGAGGATGGCGTTCTTGATCATCGTCCAAGCTGAATGGGGCATGCCTGACAGCGGAATTTGTGTCCTCATCGCCGTTAAGCTGTCTGCAGAAGTGATCTTTCCAGATCCTCAGTACCGACTGTGACTCTACAACTATGTTTCCCTGCTGGTCTTTACAGGCTTGAGTTCAGGGCTTGCCACCATGGCAGGACCTTTTTACCTTTTGGTAAGACTTCCGAATCTCATTCCTGTCATGGCATCTCTCAATTTCCTCAAACGAACGTTTCTCATGCTGCTTCTTTCTCTTTCCGAGAATTCCTTCTTTTCTCCTTGTAAATCTGGTTATACTGATCTTAACCAGCCCTTGTTCGTTTTTGCATCAGCATTTGTCGTGCTATTTGTTTGGCTTTATTTGCCTGCCTGCATTCTTCATCGAACCATGGGTTTCAATTTGGGGGCCAAGTGAAACCCAGAACTTCAGAGGCAGCGGTTCTGATGGCTTCTTGGCATTGCTGCTTCTTGGCATTAATGCTGGCGGCATAAGATTCAAGGATAGTTGAAGGGACACTCGATTGGAAAAAGCATTGGCAATCTCTTCCGATTGTAGCTTTTCGACGTAAAATCTCTTTACAGCGTTACTTCGTGCAGGTCGTGAACAAGATATGCTCCTTCGTACCTTGGCTGCAACAAGGTAGTGGTCCGAATTCAAAGTTGGCCCCTCGGAAAGTTCGGACATCCATCACACTGTAAGAGTGCCTTGCGTTGATCGCAACATGATTAATTTGGTCGACGGTTGATTGATCTGGGGATCGCCATGTACCTTTATGAATTTTGAGATGTGGGAAGCGTGTACTACTTACAACGATGTTGAATGCTGGGAGCAAGCATGCACTTATATCTGTACTACATTTAAGTAATATTAAAATTAAGATTTAAATCTGTGTATAAAGATTTTCGTTAAGGATATTTCTAAGCCAGACATACCTTTGTGGTACCCGTGGTGTTATGTCCGCCTGTCAATCCAGAGATTCGAGTTCGAATCCCAAAAGAGGCAAAAATGTTTTTTCTACGGGTATCGCCTTTCGCGAGGAACTGGCAAGTCCTCCGTTAGTATTCATTGCCATGAAAAGCGCTTTCTCGATTAGCCGTTCGGAACCGACAGAAAATTGTAGGTCCCTTCCATTCTCTCACAAGGCATGGTTGAGAAATTCGCTAGGCCCAGGGGCTCCTCGCTCTGTTATTTAGACCCTATTACTTATTTATTTATTTATTTAGACATACCTTTAAATTCGGCCAAAATTATAAAATACAGATATAAAATGTACACTTGAGTTAAGTAAGTCTCAATAAATTAAAAAGTAAAATGAAGTAAGTACTACTTACAACAAAATTTTTATTCAGCACTTATAAAATGTTCTTATTACATCACCAAAAAGGTTTGGCCCATCTGACGGCCTGTTTTTTAGAGTTTTTGGGGATACTTTTTCTACGATCAGTAAATAGAAAGAGCTTTAAGTTTACAATCATTTTACTACCAATTGACAATATATATAATAACAATTGCTAAAAATATTGTGTATAAAACGATAAATGTGTGAAAGCGTTCTGAACACCCCCGCCTCGAAAAAGTGGCTCGCACTTCCTCCACTATTCCGGCTGATCGGCTTATCAGAAACAAAAAATCGGCAGCGTTTTAGTTTGTAAGCCTGCACGGAATGGACTATTATCAAATGAATATATCAAGTACTTGACTTTTAGTAGACATTTGAAACAAAGATGAGAATTTTGATTGATAATAGTTTATTCGATTTGTTTACATGTATGCTGAGTGTACCCTACAAATTCCAAGTCATTCGGCCAAGCCTTTTTTGAAAAACAGTTTTGGGAAACACGCGTTTAAAGTTTCAAGTCGCTTAAAACAGCTCTGAAAAGCTCTTAACCTTGTTTGGCCAAAAATTCGTTCAAAATGGCACGATAACGATCGCCGTTGACTGTAACGGCCACTCCTTGCTCATTTTCGAACAATGCCTCCGAACCAAAATCTGCACCAAACAGTGACTAGTTTTCGGTGTATCGGCTTTTCAACTGAAAAGATAATAAAAGATAAAGAGATTTGGCAAAATCGGCATCGGATTTTCAAAGCAATGTCGCAATATTTTCCAGTTAGTATTACCATTCACGAAATAAGCACTAGTTGAAAAAAAAAACGTTAGATGGCGGACCTTTTATACATACCTGAATAACAGTACGTACCCAATATACATACATGGAACTGTCCACACCAAGTGTGTATCTCGGTAGTATAATTTACAAACTTCAAACGCATTTTTCTCAAAACTTCTTTTATTGATGTGGTTGAAACGATATCTCAAATTCTATCTGACCGATTCCTTTGAAATTTTGTGAGAATCTTTTTTATACATCTCTTTATAACTTGGATCTTGGGTTTTTGAAAATTTTAATTTGATGTATGTATTTTTAAAAAAATTCGAAAGGTTTTTTTTCAAGTGGACTCCATTTTGTGAATTTTTTTTTTCGGACAAGGTCCAAAATATAGCGATAGCGACATCTATACTTACTAAAATTTTTTTTGGTTTTTTCGAATTAGATCACTACAAGGGTTGGAATAATGTCAACCAGAGAGCACCGTTTGACTGACAACCCCCACTTCACCGGCCTGTCACTGAATGTATTTTTCACTTTTTTTTAATTTTATATATATATACATATAATTTATATATATACAGGGTGATTCGCATAAGGTGTGACAAAAAGATAGGGTGTGTAGGTTGGATCTAGACAAGCCAAAAATCGTATGGGAGGGGGGGTCCATTTTCCCCCGTTTAGGCGGGAGGGGCAATTTAAGAAAAAAATCACAAAAAATGGGAAAAAAATTATTTAAAAATAACGGTAATACCTACAGAGTCGTGCTATAGCATTTTGAAAAGCCAAAAACTTATACATTAATTTAAATTTAAAAATAAGTTGTTCAAATAAATAGTTTTTGAAATATTAATTTTCAAAGTCAAAATTTTGAAAAAAAAACATAATTTTTTTTTTTTAAACCACTTTTTTTTCCAAATTTTACGTAATTAAGTAGTATTTTTCTGGCTTATTTTCAATGCTCTTATTTATTTTTGATCAAACACAAGAAACCGGATGTCAAAATAACCTGTAGTTTTTTAGAAAACCAAATATTACAAAAACGACTTTTTTAAATTTTTTTTTTTCTTAAAGTTTTTTTTTCGTTATTTGATTCTTAAGTGATTCTTAAGTGAAAAAAAGTAAAGAAAAAACTCATCCTTAATTTATTAAATTCACTTAAGAATCAAATAACGAAAAAAAACTTTAAGAAAAAAAAAATTTCAAAAAGTAGTTTTTGTAATTTTTGGTTTTCTCAAAAACTACAGGTTATTTTGACATCCGGGTTTTTGTGTTTGATCACAAATAAATAAGAGCATTGAAAATAAACCAGAAAAATATAACTTAAATACGTAAAATTTGGAAAAAAGTGGTTTAAAAAAAATCCTTAATGAAAACCGTATTAAAATCCTTTGCATAGTTTTTAAGATCTAATCATACATATGGACGGACAGACAGACAGTGGGAAGCGACTTTGTTTTGTACTACATATTATTATGTAGTGATTAAATAATGGAGGCAAGTGCAAGAAAATTCAATAACAATACATTAAACTGGAGATGTCGAAAATTATTTATCATCATTATTCACTAACACAAGTTGACTTTTTCCAAAAATTATACAGAGAAAATAACGCCAAACATTATTTGCATTATTTGCTACTTTAATAATTTATAGCTGTGAAAATCTCAATTCAAGTCAAAGCTCAAATTTGATGATCATTTCTTGAATTCCTTCCCGTGAACTCGAGTTGAACTCTGAGGCCGAAGAAGTGTTAAACCAAAACGGTTATGAGACGCACATCATTCCAAGTCATGGTCATTTAAACAACAACCATCATCAAGTTCAAAGCCCTCGAAACGACATAAATTTCACTAAAACCAACAAAACAAACTCAGCTGATGTAAAAGCTCAAAAACTTCTTTTATTTAAGAGTAGACAATGCAAGCTAGACTTACTAACTTTTAAGTCATGTTACGTCACGAATTTTGTTAAAACGAACTTCTTAAAATAGAAAACTACCTGAAAAAGAGAATCCAAGATGTGATATTTTGTTTATTTTCGTTGTGATTCTCTTTAATTTTTAAGCGCGCTGCAAAACAAAAATATACTGAATTATAAATTTAAATTGAATTACTCTTTTTTTGGGCCACCGCACCGCCGCGCCACATTCACTGACTCACTCTTTTGGGAAAGTTATTTCAAGCGAAGTCTCTGATCTAAAAGGGGAACGTTGATGTTTTGGAACTCCCGAAAAAGCAGTTAAACAGTTATACAATTTCGCTTGTGAGCTGTGAGTGAACACTTTTAATTTTGTTACCTGTATAGGGTCAGTCAACTCTCCGGTCGATGGCCTGACTGCTTATATTCGAGTCATTGGTCAGTATGATGACGGTGGCATTATAACGACACAGGTGATTTGGATTTCGATGGTAAATACCACTCGTGAAATGCATGGATGTTCTTTGGCAACGAATGAACATACATACATGTTTGTATGTATGTAGGGTTTGTCATCGTTTGAAGACTCTACTTTTGGTTCTGATTGAAGGTGGATCGGTTTTATTCAATACATACATATACATATATTAAAAGTGTGGTCAGTAGTGAATTGGAAAATTGAAAGTGATGAGTATCCCTTTCAGGCTATAGAGATGACTGACCTTTCGTAGTATGTATATTCGGGGATGGACGACGACAGTAAGTGCCAGTCAATTTTATAGTTCAGAAAATATCATCATTGAAAGTATTTTCAATGTAAGGAAACCTTTTATGTATATTTAAAATAAATAAGAGCTTAAGTTCAAGTAAGAAAATGAGTTTTGTATGTTTTTAAAAATAGCGCAGTTTTATATCTGTAGATGTTTACTCTTTTCGCTCGTATTTTACATTTGGAACAGTGGCTATGGTTAAAGTAAAGCAAGTGGTTATCTACAGTAAGAAATATTATTTGTTCGAAACGATAAGTTCTTGAAAAACTAGTTTCAAACCAATATTAACATTTGTAATTCGAAAAAAGAAAAAAGCAGTTCGCAGCGATAATATTCTAGTTCATGTACTAGATAGAGTAAAATCCAAAGCGTGATTGGGACTTAAGCGTAAGGCATTCTGGGGTGCTTGCTTTTTCCTTGCGAAAAACTACTATATCGTGTAAATGCATAAATATGGGTTCATATTTGAACTCGAACCAGGATCCTCATCGTGTAAGCATTCGATGTAGGAACGATATCGTTTCATCGATAGTGCAAACCTTCTGCTTTGAGTACTTCTTTTCAAATATAAATTTTTCAAATTCCTATATGGAGACAGATATTTTCCCTCTTAAAAATAAAATTGTTGTTCGTAATGAGTAAATGGGCGCAGGGACATAAGTCCTCGGGACATAAGTCCCAACTTTTATTTTTGGGACTTATGTCCCATCAAAGTGAGATATTATAAGTCCCAACTTCGACTTGGAAGTTATGTCCCACGCCATCGGGACATAAGTGCCAAATTTTTTCCGTTGAAGATAAGTCATTAGTCCCAACTTTTCAGGAACAGAGCTAAGTAAATCGTTGTACATTTCTTATAGGCAACCAAACAATTTTTGCTTGTCATAAAGTTGTTGGTCCCTGACCAAGTGATTTTAGGTAATGGAACCTATAAAGATAATCTCATAATCGTTATATACTCTTTGAATAACAATTCGAAGGCTCTGTTCGAAATATAATATTCCATCCAGCGGGCGATGGAAAATGTTTACTTAAATTATAGCTGAGGTATTTGCACATATAGTTCCTCCGACTTTCTACTCAGTAGAGATATGGTTTTCCGGAATTAGGAGATCGCGCGATTTTTTAACTTTATTTTCTCAAATACTCAAAAATTCAAATTTTTTAAGTTTCTTTTTTAAATTTAAAAAATTTTACTAACTTCTACAAGTAAAATATTATCTCCTAATTCCGGAACACCATATCTCTACTTTCTAATGAGTAGAAAGTCGGAGGAACTATATACATATGTGCAAATACCTCAGCTATAATTGAAGTAAACATTTTCCATCGCCCGCTGCCCTTACAACATATTTCGAACAGAGCCTTCGAAACGGAATTCAAAATTTTTTAAGTTTCCTTTTTAAACTAAAATTTTTTTACTAAATTCTAAAAGTAAAATAACATCTCCTAATTCCGGAAAACCATATCTCTACTTTCTAATGAGGAATAAGTTTGCTTTTTGAAAAAAGAAGCTTCAAGAATTTGAAAAAAACACAGACAATTTTTCAAAAGTGCTTCTGAAAAAAATGTCTTAGCTTGTAAAAAGTATATTCGGAGGCTTGTAAAAAGTCCCAACTTTTATTTTTGGGACTTATGTCCCATCTAAGTGATACTTAACTTCCAGATCTAAGTTGGGACTTATGTCTCACTTAGATGGGACATAAGTCCCAAAAATAAAATTTGGGACTTATGTTCCGGGGACTTATGTCTCTGCGCCGAGTGAATGAGCATTAAAATGCCAAATAATGACCGTGTATTTTAATCAAATGATTCATAATCATAATCCCAAGATTCTGTGGCGAAAATATTACATCTTAGAACTTCAACAGTTTCACGAAGGGATTTTGACAGGTGGTCGTGGTACCGTCGTCGCTAGTTGTGGTTAAAACTACGAAGGACGTAGATGGGAGGAAACTTAGAGTGAGGTTAGGCAATACCATCCATTATTTAAAAAAAAGTTTGACAGATTTAAGGTAGGTATTGTGTATTATGGTAGCATCAGTTTTGGATAGGGTGTTTCAGAAGTGAATTTAAACGACTGTACCGTGTAGAGATGGACGATATACATATAGGTAACTGTTACCAGCAACCGGTTATTTACGAATAACTTAAGAACCAGTAACCCAATACCGGTCTTAGCAGTTATCAGTTCCTGATATGATATACCGATCCTAGCAGTAAGTCAGTTATTCAGTGATTTGGTACTGTTGCGATAATTATATCGATCTTCGAAATTATTTTAATTTTTTTTCAGTTGTTGTAAAGCAAATTCAAATTGCTCGTTTTGATTTTTGAAAAAAAATTTATTTAAACAGTGATAGAGCCTGGCAAAAATATACGTAACATGAACATAAAATGAGCAAATTTCTTATTCGGTTTGGTCCTCGCTTTGGATTTGCATATAATGCGTTTACAAGGAATCTACCAACAAATATTATTTTTATAAACAAAAAATTGTCTCACCCTCTGTGAAGGCAAAGGTATCTAAATGTTTTTTTTTTTTTGTTGACGATTGAATCTAATTAAATTTTAATTTTAATACTCAAATGACTGTTCAAAGGCAAATCTAGCGTTATTGTATTTTGATCGTTGGTTTTATTTTTTATTTTAGAAATTGTTATGGGGGTACTCATCTTACTCGAAGTCAGAAACAGAATTTTAAATAAGTGGTTCAATTAATCGACACACTGATTTTTCGCTTAAAAAAGATGCGAGTATTTATAAAATCAGCTTTTTTGTTTTTGTACTTTTTATGATTTTGAGTCCACCAATTTTGTACCTTCTCATTACGTACTAATTAAAATGATAACTAATAAATAAAATGTTTTTATTTTACTTCCAGAAAGCTAGTTCAGCTGTCCAAAATTTGATCTTGAAAGAAGATGCAGCTGAATAACTTTTACTTGGTAGCTGCTTAGAATAAAAATTATTCAAAAATAACTTCAACTGTTGTAGCAGTTACTCGAAAGTAAATGTTTTGGCCATCACTAGCTACCTTCACCGTAGTTACCGCCAAAGAATGCCAGCATGTGCAGTGGGCAGATTTATCTAACAATATCGTCGATGATAAACGAGTGCAGAATCTTAACTGTGGCATCACTGGTGCCTAATTTCTATTCGAGAAGCGCTTTCCACCAAAATTATTGAATTTTCCGTACTCTGAAAACCAATTTTTTTTTTGTTACAAAAATTTTCACCAGTCTTTATTGGAATTTTTTTTGTTGTTTTGCTGAAAAATGAGAAGTTTGTCCTAAATGTACCAATATTTAACTTAAATCTATTATGTAAAAGCCTTAGCAGATTTAAATTATTATACTTCAACAAATGTTATCATTTCATGATTAGAATTTTCATTTGATCTTCTCGATCTTTTTAAACAATTTGTTGTCCTAAATGTAATCGTGTATAAAAATTTATAAGTAGTAACAAATAAATACCAATGCATTTTCATAGAAAAGCATCCAAAAGTTATGTTTTTACGTTTTTGAAATGGATGGATTGTGACCGATGTTCATATAAGCTAGTGTTCGAAAACGCTAACATGCGAACTTCTGTTTTCTAGTTGATAAATACAATCTTTAAAGAGAAAATTAAGATGCACTTCCGCGTTATTGTGTTGAAACATAAGAGGTTGTCACAAAAATTGTCAGCATATATGCTTGCCACTTTCTATCTTCATTCATCATCAAATCGTTTGTCAAATCATGTCTATCAACATCTATAAAGTAGACACATCATATTCAGTTTATCGTGAATTTTCATTTGAATTACATGATTTAATTCGTTCCAATCTCTATGTTTTGGTTTACGAAGGATTTCCCGAAAACAGCAAAAAAAAAAAAAACAAACTGTTATAACAAAATTTAAGTGAAAGTACTTAAGTTTTTTTTTGTCATTAAAACATACAATATTTTTTAATTTGAGACCAACAACCGATATTTCTCTTCAATAAATTCGTTAAACATAATTGAAAGCGTCAAGGAGCGACAAAATCACACAATTTTAGGAAAGAAAGTAGCGTCATGGCTCATGGCACCAGTTTTCGAACACTTTTGCGACTTCAAAGATTGGATGATCAATAAAAAATATTTGCCTTTGACTCAAAATAATGCCGTTAACTTATTTTGTTAGCAAAACTCAAATACTTTTGTAGCAATTTTTATCACTACTAGCTTAAAAAAATTAAAAATGGCAAAAACTGAAAAATATAGGGGAGTTCTGCTCAAGATGACATACTTCGGTAAGGTAACATACTCGTATTTTCTCTGTTTACAAAGCCGCCAAAGTTCTCTCGAACATATCCAGACATGCATTTTTTCTAACGGTTTTGCCAGAATAAACTTACAGGTTACAGCTGCCAGTATACTTACTACCTGCTGTCATCGTGATCGGTTCAAACGAAAAAGAATAAATTTTTTGCGAGTCATTGTTTATTTCAAAATTGCTTAAAAAATTAAGTGTTTTTCTATATCCTTTGTGTTTTATGTTTGCATTTATGTGTATAGACAATATTTTTTGTGTGATTTTGCTCCTTAATTATAATGTTTTGATTCCTGAATGGTTGTAAAAGTTTTATTTCCTATTGGGTAAGATGACATCGAGCTTATCAGTCCATGATGACATACTATAAATACTATGACATACCTACTAAAAAACACAAACCTTATTTTTCAATTTAAATATTTAAATGCAAATTTAAAGTACATAATTATATTTCACCAAGCATAAAACAATAATCATGAAAGCTAAATGGCCGAAAATCTAGGTTGAAAATGTGAGTTATATACTGACTGAAGCTGAAGAGCCAAATAAAGCAGGCATTTTTACAATATGTCATCTTACCCTCATAAAGTATCATCATCTTATACCCGACTATGTCATCTTAGCCTCAGCCTCGGACTGTTTTTAACTAATTTTTTTAAATAAATTATTTATACTTTAAACTATTCATTCCAACTTTATTTTTTCCATACAATCATTAATTATTTAATTATGTAAAGATTTTAACGCTAGGGTTTGTAGAAAATTTTATTTCTTACTTTAAACAAAAAGTATGTCATCTTGAGCAAAATTCCCCTATGTTTTCTCCTATTTTCGAACACGAGTTGCCTGAATTGTGTTGTTGTATTAGTGAGCATATACGGAAAGTGAAAAGGGAGTATGAGGGCACACGTATAAAGTCCTCTCAAGGTTGAAACAGCAAAAACAACGAAAATATTAGCATTTTCGTTTAAAGTGTTCGAAAACTGAGGATGTTCAGAAATAGGTGCCACTACCCTACCAATTATCAACAATTTTTATACATATGCTTACGTTCAGTACAAATTAGCCATCCAAACTTGATCGCTTTAGTAAACCTTGGAAAAACCATAAACCCAGTCATGTATTTTGTTTGGTGGCATTTCTTATCTAAATGTCTGAAAAGGTTTTAGGAATTGTAATCGCATATCAAGTTACCGATTGGCATTACACGGATAATGGTAAACGCCACCGTTAATTGCTTCATTCAAAAGTCATAGAATTCAGGTACATACATACCTAATTACCTACGTCTGCGAGCATTTGATTGATTATTATCTAGACAACTAATGCTGCAATATTTTACTTTTTTGCGGCTATTTATATAAGACATTTGTTTTAAGTTTTCAGATAAGCTGTGTTATAAATATAAAGTAAGATTAGTTTCGTATTCACCCCGAAAACGCTTCAAATTGCATTAAGCGCGGTCACCGGGAAACTGCCAATAAACTGTTATCAGTGGCTTTGGCTACGCAGGTTGTAGGGGTACGTTGTTGGTTCTAAGCTTCTTTGTTGTTGGGAACTTCCTGGTTTGGAGCAAGCTGCACTCACCGTGTCGCTGTTTTTGTGAAGTTGTATTTGTTTGGATTCTGGGACATATATTAGCGGGTTCCACACAGACAGCTTAACGCTTTCGTCCCGAAAGAAATCGTTGTGCGTTTGATTTCAATCGCTTCACGAACTAAAACAGGGATGAAGTGAGACTCCGTATCTAAAACTTTAGCTGGATCACAAAGGATCCGGTGATGTACCTCTGGATAATCTTGCACTTAGGTGTTCTTTCAGCCGTGTAGCAAAGCTTCTCTAAAAATAAATAAATAAATAAATAAATAGGGTGGCGCAACAAAGCGATTAGCCTCAGGCCTAGTGCAGTTGCTAATTCCTCGGGAAAAGTGGTAGCCGTGGAAAAACAATTTTGCCTCTGTTGGGATTCAAAAAATGGATTTTACACCATATCGTTTTAAAACTGTCTGTCTGTCCACCTTTTACATGTGACAGAAAAGCCATTTTGTAAAGTGGGGTGTCCTTCTTCTTTTGCAGTAACGACTTACAAGATACATATTTGCTATTTGATGTATAGCCATTCGCCTTCAGGAAGTCACCAGCGTCATAATTCAGCGTTGAAATTTTACTGCTACAGATATTGTGCAAACGCTGAAATAGTGTGGAGACAACGGATCTCGAAATGCTTTTCCATTTGAGAACGAACATATTACCAAAAAGTGAAAAAGTTGGCAGCTGGTATCTAAAAAATACATTTTTCTAACAAAATCATTAAAAGAGCTTATTGCACATTTCCGCAAATAATATGTATATTGTATAATGTACATCACGCATGCTGCGGACAAATGAAACTATAATTTGCTGCCTTTTCGGAAACCCAAGTGTGGAGAATACTTAGTTCAATAGTATTATGGAAGCACATTCCAATTCTTGGTAATAGCTGATATGTATCAGCTTCGAAATACACCCAAATGCATACCATAAAGTTATCCACTATAGATACAAATTTCGTAATCGGTAACTTGTCATACTTCCGTCAGTCTGTTTTTTTTTTTTTTTTTAATTTTACTTAAGAAATGACTATAGTTTCTTAAGTTGTATTACAACCTTTTATGATTTTTTTAATATTTAATTAAATAAAACATCTTTTCGAGAATAGATGATGATCAAACTGACTACTGACTCTTCTTTATTTTTAAACTTTCTTTCAACACTTTCTGTTTCTGCAAAAAAATTTAATTTCAGAAATCGAATAACCATCATTTATTGTTCGTAAAACAGTTTTCAGAAATATTTTTTTTTCAAACGATTTCTTAATCCAAATGACAGTTCGAGAATATGAATTACCCAACACATAAATAAAAAATTCGTCGCTCACCTAAACAAAAATGCGTGGGCCGAACTTCACTTCAAAGATTAGTCTTATATTGGAGGATAAAATTCATTCTTAAATATTAATCCTATTTTAGAGAAAAAAAAACCAAAACAAGAACATCCCAAGTCTAATCTTTGTTTCCTTGAACAGGTCATTAAACAAATATGAATTTGCCCTTGTAAGCAATAATAAATATCCTTTTGAATTTGGTGACCAGAATTGGAACACTTTCCGATTTTTACGATGGGTAGTAAAATTAGGTAGCAATGGCAATATTACAGAAAGAGTTCTATTTTATGGTAAGGGTAAACTATTAAAGGCTTGGAGTTGCAATTATGACTTCCTTCCTGGTAGTGAATATGGCTGCCATAATCTTGAAAGGGTTAAGGGTAAAGGTAGTAAAAGCAACAATTTTATTAGCTACTGTCGCTTGTCATTCAAAACTAAACAAAACCAATTTGCACATGGAAGCATATTCAAATTTTGTTTTCGATTCCTTTGAAGAATTTCTTTGAAGCATCCTTTGTTTTATTTTTAAGAGTATTAAAATATAAACGATGTTGTTAAGAAGTAGTTCTATTGTTTGCTACTTTTCAATGCTGAATTTTATGAAAATGTTTGTTTTTCTTTTGGAATGCTGGAAGATAGGCAGTTCAGATGGATTTATTAATTTTTATCTATATGCAAAGCAATTTGAACATTTCTGACCTTCTTAAGATAAGGTTGAAGCCTTCTGTTATTGTAGTCCTTTTAAGGGTTCAAAAGGAATAGTTTTCAGTACCATCTTGAAAGCGGAAATTCCCAATGGTTTGCCTCTCAAACTCGTTTTCTCTTGCAAGATGTTTTGGGTTAAAAAGATTTTTTGTGGCCAATGCGATTTTTACTTGTTTGCTCAGTATCAAGAGCAAAATTGGAGTCTTTGGAGAGGAAGTTCTAATTTAATATGAAAAAATAAAGATTTCAATCAAATCTGATACTTATTGCAATGATGTTCCCATAAAAAAGTCAGTAGTTGTTGTTTCCATTTATTTGTGACTGTGAGTTTATTAAAAAAATCGTTTAAAATAATCGCATCCTTGATAATGTTGTAATTCCCAAATCTGTAAAATAAGTTTGTCTTCCTTATAACCTAATTCGTAATATCCAAACTGAAATTTAAAAAAATGCAGATTGCAGACAAAGTGGAAAATACCTTTTTTTTTTTTGTTTAAAAGCTCAAAGCTGAGCAATTTTATGGTGTATTTTTCTTAACTGTTGATGGAGCTGTATATTGAAGCGAATACATTAAAAAAAAAAGTCTCAAATTGATACCGAAGGTCAAATTTTTAATTTCTAAGGATTTACCTTACTAATGAAATCGCATACTTCACTCTTATTGTACACGAGTTAATCCACGGGCTTAAATATTGCTCATTAATAAGAGCACGTTGTTCCCGGAATAGTAAATTGAGTAGCAACTAGCAAAGTAGCCTTAATCGATGTTCAGAATCTTGATTATTGTAGGAGTTTTTGGATAAAAACAGTAAGTTTGTAATATCATTATTTATTTCAAGCAATAAAGTGCTTTTAAAATCTAAGCTGCTGTTGTTTCTCGTGACGTCACGCAAGTGCATATTGGTCCACTAATAAGAAGCAAAAAGCAGAATCCTCAGGTTTACCCTAAAAAAGTCAAATAGAAAAACGAAGTTTCGGCGCCGCCTGCGTTCCAAAACCGAAATCCCAAAGTATAGAAGTTATAAGATAAGGAGCTTATGGATCTGTGTAATGCTGAATGAATTCATAAATTGATCTCAATGAACTTAGCAAAGATATAAGCTATAACATATAAATCGTTTTCAAATTTCGATTGTTTAGTGTTTACTAGCTGACCCGCCCGTCGTTGCTCGGGCCCTACTTTGATCGAATTAAGTAAATTAAGTAAATTAGTTCCGCAAAGCCATAGAATTGAGATATTTGCGATTAAGGATCTCAAAGAAAACAAAAATATTCTATTTGTTTCTTTAAAAAGACAAAAAAGCCTTATGTAGGTTAGGTTCATCAAAAATAGCTACATGTTTTATATATTATTATTGAATTAGCACAAAAGCATGAAATAAAAGATTTTTTGTGGGTTATATTTCCTTTATATGGGTTACGCCATTTCTCTTTTAGAAATACCTATGTAGTTCTTGATATTGGTGCAATAAACCCAAATTGAAAAGTTGAGGGATAAACCACTTCTGGTCTGAGTATATTTGGTATATGTAATGTTACTTTAGGGTAATGAAAGGAATTCGAGATCGGTCAAGCAGATTCTAAGTTCCCATTTATGTTCCTGTGTATATTTCGTCCCCGCTCCCGTGGCAATATGGGATTGTAAAATAGGGGAGAGTGGGGCAAGAAGGACCACTTAGCTCTATCCAGTCCTAATTTTTTTCTAGTCCCAAAAGGGAGGCAAATATTTTTTTAAATAATGCTCCAACCTTCGAACTCCATCATTGTAAACAATCAGAATAGTTAAACAGTGGTATATATATAGAGTAATACACAATTTTACAGACTTATCTCGAAAGTCCGTCTTGCCCCACTAACGGGGCAAAAAGGAACTTTGAATTGGGCAAAACGAACCACTGATTTCTTTTAACATTTTTGTATGGGCTGGATGTCAGTATTGTTGTTTTCTTTTTTTTTCTGCTTTTTCTAACTATAGTGGGACTTGAAGAAGCCTCATGAAGTTCATGGACCTGTGATACTGCTTTCCACGGAAATGAAGATAAGATTGGTGTTTCATTTGTTTTCTCGTTGAGAATCGCAACTTGATGAAGTTCTGTAGCAGCTGTATCCGAAGCATTTGAAAACTCAACGGTTAGTTGCCTACAAGTGCTGCGGAAATTCAACATTTGTTGTCTCAGCTGGAATATAATCGTCTTATGAAAAAACGTTTGGGTCAACAGGATAGAGTCCAGTTTTACTGAAACAATTTATAGCATTATTAGGAACTGCTGCTTTATGGCATGCTTTTCCAAATAAACCGGCTATTTGAAATTGTGAGACCACACCTGAAGGATGTTGCCTTAAAATTTTTTTAAATTCCTTCCACAGATTTTTTTTTAATTCCTCTTTGGCCCAACTAGCACCCCTACTCGTTTTTCGAACGTATGTTCGAACCATCTTCAAAGATATAAATGTTTAATTTTCACTGAAGTACCTAAATAGGTAGGTAGTACATAAAATACGTTGTGAAAAACATCTTCGCGAGGGTCATTGAGAAAAACATACTTATCTTGATGTGTTGTTGTTTTGCTTTGAAAGTCGAACCAGTAGTAATTGGGGCAAAACCTTTTTGCCCCATTACGTACTGGTTTCATTTGCTCCATAAGGAGTTTTTAAAAAAAAATATTTCTATTTTCCTTAATATTATATATTAACCTAATAATCCAGCAGGTAAAAAAAGTACTAATGATCACTAACAACTGAAAATTAACAGAATGTTTGGAACTATCAACTTGTTGCCTATAGGATTGGTTTTGCATATTTTTTTATAGATAGACCGTTTTAAACCTTCATCATTTAAACCGGAACTAACTTCAGTTTTTCAGTGAAACTAAGGGATATGTTGGGAAAGAAGGTTTTATATTAGTTCTAGCATTTGAACATAAGATGGAGTAAGGAACCATGGTAAAAATCGGTTTGGTTCTTTTTGTACCGAGCCTTTTCTTGAATCACTCTATCTATTAATAAAATCCTTATCGAAATTCGTTGTGTAGTTTTAAAGAAATTAAGGCATACAGACAGAAAGCGGATAGCGACTTTGTTTTATACTATGGGGCCGTCCATAAAATACGTTTTCATGCAGGGAGGGATCTCGCTGAGTGTGACAAGATGTGAACAGGGGGGGGGGGGGGGGGGGGGGGGGGAGTCTAAGGAAAAATAACGTTCGCTTTTTATCAAAAATCCTACTATTTCGTATTAGTAAGCAAATATACAGACATTTAAATGCATATATTTTTAATACAATAAATTGCAGCTCAGTATGTTTACTAATGTTTATTTTTTTTAAAACATGAGCGCTAGCTCTTTGGCGCAGCTCTACCATTTTGACTTGGCTCTAGCGGCATTGGAATCCGTAAAGTATATTTGTCAGTTTACTATAAAAATAAAAAAATTTATACTTACAACTACACTTTCAATTAAGATTTATCAAGCGCAAGGGGGGTCTAAACGTTTGTGACGTAATATTCATTGGCGGGTCACAGATATTTACACAGCGTGACAATGGGGGAGAGGGTCAAAAAAACCTAATTTTAGTGTGACGTATTTTATGGGCGGCCCTATGTAATGATTATAAGTTTTTTTCGTTTCATGCCTGTTTGGCTAACCTCCTGCTTTATGCTCCTTTAATCCTACATCTTCAGCTGAATAACTTAGTAATCGTCAGTTAACAGACATTTCAATTTATTAATAGCTTTTCCACTTACTAATCTGAATAAGGTATATGACCCTAAGCAATGCCGTGTTATTAATTTTTGTTTATTTATTTGGCTGATAAGCTATAGTGGTTCGAAGTCCGAATCCCCAAAACCATCCAAATATTTTCCAAGGGTATTCCCTTTTGCAAGAATTTGGTTAGTCGATCGAAAGTAATTAATATCTAAGCTACACCATTCCTGACAAGGTATGGTAGAAAGAAATGAGCTAGGCCTCGGGCTGTATTGGTAGCACAAATAACAATATTTTTTTTTTTATTTATTTTAACTTAAGGTTTATTGAGAACAACAGGTTTGGTAATGTTAAAGGAGTCCGTGGCAAAAAAAAAAAAAAAACGGCTGATACAATTAGACTAATATTAATTGATCCACTTGGATACTACGTAAGAATGCGAGGAAGAACATACAACATACCTCACTACACATATAAGTCATAGACTAATTGCGCACTCCGCTCCATTACACCCCAAAGACATTGCAAGACTCTCCGACAGTGAACATACTTACCTATATTATTTATCTGTGCACCTCCCATAACCTATCAGTATTACGTAAATTGTTAACTTTTGGATTGAATATCGACTTTTTAAAGTGAGTTTAGCTATTTTTACTTACTTGCAATCATGTAATTGATCATTCAAAGTTAGTCTCAAAACTATTTTAAGTTTATAAAACAGTTTTGAATGAAAAATGGATTCTGGTGGTCTTTAATTTTTTACCATTTTACTCATTTAATTCATTTTCACATGTTTTGACTTTTCATGAAAAAATCTATCTTTTGTTGACTTCTCAACCTGTTAAAGTTGCTCTTATAATCGGTGGGCTGCCTTGGTCATGCCTATGTAAAAGTTACTTCCAACAAGTGAGAACATCATAAATCTTCAGTCTGAAAACATTCTCTTTCACGATCGAGTCAATAACCCTAAGTTCGAGATAACTTGAACCAACGTGTGCAATCTCTTTCTCTTTTTTGGACTTTCCCGAAAAAGAACAACAATAAAAGATTCTTTTCTTTCGAGTTCTTTGAATCTTACCCAAATTCGTTGGCACGCAATCTGGACTCTATGCCCTCTTCTGTTTCATATGTTTTCTTGGAGAAGTCATCAACCTCTGTGATTTAATTATGTGGTATTCCGACTAAAATAGTTACATTATGTATGCTTTGTAGATATGTATGTATAAATGTATCTTGTATATCCCTCATTAATTATGGTTCTTTTTACTTTTATTTCGTGGTTGGCAAGTTCGTTGACAATAATACTTCTTTTTACACTCAAGCAATAGCCATAGCTCAAGCAATAGGTCTAAAAGAGGGATTGCTCTAATAATGACACTTCTTGCAAACGTCACGTCGTTTACGAATCGATAAACGACTTACAGTTGATTAAATTTGTCAATTTAATGGCGTTTTGGAAAACCTTGGTTGAAAAATGACGAAACAAAAAGGTCTTCCTTAATTTTAGAACGGTACCTACTTTCTCCAGCAAATCGAAATTTTGATTTCTCAAAAACTGTTCACCAAATCAACTTGAACTAATATAATAATTTTGTTCGAAAATTAAGTAAATTTTTTTTAAACCATGCCATGCCTCCTGAACGAAGGGAGATAGATTCTCCCCTCTCATAGGATTTTTTCTTCTTAACATATTCGTTTTTTCTTCTCAACCTATCCGTCCTGAGCTTTTGGCGCATCTTATACAAAATACCCTTTATATGGATGGCTAATAAATTATTTTGTAAAATAAATTAGCAACACATGCGTTTGATCTTTTCTGCTTAAAAGTGTAGAAAGCACATTAAATAAATTCGATTTGAACTCAAAAAAAAAAATTTTTTTTTTGCTTTTATAAATATGAAGAGTTAGAGCAAATGCAGGGCTGTGCTGCAAGAACTTTTAACTCTGTCAAATATTTTTAACCTGCAATATTTTTTAAAATTCTGTGCACTGCACATAAACACGAACAGCTGAGCATGGGATACTGGGATCAAGTGTTTCGCTTGTCAAAGAAAAGCCTTGCCTTCTGTTTTCGGGTTTTTGACAGATACGTTGAGGTTAGTACCTACTTACCAACAGAAAAAATGAGTAGCGCGACAGAGTGAGGCTCCCCATCAGGGCCTCACGCATTTCTCACAACCATGCCTTGTGAGGGAATGGAGGGGATCTACAAAATTCTGACGACTCAGGCCTTACGGTGAATTGAGTGCATAAATAAAAGTAGTTTACAATTTCCGTTCCAATAGGGAAGCAGGGATGAAATATAATCCACGGTACTCAGGGACAATGAAGCACTTTAATCGGTTCAGTGGTTTTTTAATCCTCGTTCCTATTTCACTATTACGGTGAAAAAGTTTATGAAATCAGTCTAGTACCTTCTAAGATCCCCGTTATGTTCGTGTTCCCATTTCCGTTCCCAAGGAATGCGGGAATGAAATATATTTTGTGCATTTGTTACCTCTTACCAATTTCATTCTAATCGTCTGTACAGTTTTGTAGATCGTTCCCGCTCCCGTAGGAAAATTGGAATGAATTGCACTTTTGCGGTGAGAGAATTTCAAATTCCTATTCCCGTTTCCGTTGGAATAATGGGATTTAACGAGTTTATCTCGAAACTACGTTTATTGTCTTGTGGGTGCCAAAAAACATAGACATAACATAAACATTTTAATATGTTATCCTCTTTGATCATTCTACATATTTAAAAATACCGCATCAAAATCAAAGCGGATAGTCTATCCGCTATATGTAAGGATTGACTCAAACTTTAAAAAGAAATTATCTAAAATCAACTAAGTATACGATACTGTTCTTGAACCTTATACCATTGAATGATTACATATAGAAACTGACACCCGACCCACAGGACTTTCTGAAACACGGCATAAGAACCTTGTTGCCTAGTAACTTAAGGGAGGTTGGTGGCCTAGAATTGATGAGTTTTGTAGTAGAGATATTCCACGTGTTTTTTAATCTAATGAATAAAAAGATTAATATAATTTTTAACAGTTGAAAGCACTAGAATTTTTGAAAAATCGATCTTAAAAATGTACTGTTTAAATTTGATTACGAAATTCAGAGAATTTCAGGATCTACAGCCAACTAGGAGGTCAGGTTAGCAGAAGAATCGGTGAGATGGGTTCTATTGCTCGTTAGCAGTTGCAGCTGCTCGGGTTCGTTTACCTGACTAACACTAATGTATAAATTAAACGGGAAATATTTTAGTTTTAAGAGTTCAGCGTGGTTCTCAGTGATAGTAACAACAAGTGTTGAATTTTTTTGAAAAATATAAGAATATTTTTGAAACTTTTAACGCGTTTATCTCGAAACTACTTTTTTTGTCTTGTGGGTGCCAAAAAATATAGACATAACATAAACATTTTAATATGTTATTCTGTACAGTTTTAGCTATCGCAGAAACTAAAGCAAATAGTTTCCGTTAAATATTTATATATATATTTTTTTAAATTATTTTTATTATTTTTAAAAATTTTATGTTTAACTGCCCGCCATTTCACCAAAAAAAATTTATTTTTTAGTTCCAGTTCCTGCGATAGCTTTTATTCTGATTCAAAATTGGTCAGATTTTTTTTTCAGATCAGAGGGAGAAATAAATCACCTCTCACCAGTGAATTGAATTACTTTAGAGAGGGAGATTTCAAGTGGATTGTTAAGCTGAAAACATTTTTTTGTTTTGTCTGAATTTTTATATTTCTGTAGTTAATAAATTATAAAATAAGTTAAAAAAAAAACATGAAACCATTACTCATTGCCTATGATCCCTGAGGGATTTATTTGTAAAAATTATATTTGAAAGCGAAAACAATGTCTGATTTTGAAAATAATATTGTTTGAATTCGACTTTTTCAGATTAAATAAATTAAAACGGTGTTCTGTAGTTTCAAAGATTGAAAGAGGGAGCAATGAATTACGAACATACCTGTATATAAACTACATAATTTTATATATAAACCCAAAAGATAACTTTTGAAATTTAGATACGACGCCGGAGGCCAACTTAAAATCATCAGAAGAAAGAAAAACTTGATACTTCTTATATACAAAACCATTTTTAATTTGAACAAGTTCGTCAGTAACCAACGAAACAATATCAAAATAAATCCTCTGAAACTTAATTTGCAAAATAGTATGTGAGTTAAATAGCTCCAATGGAACGATACTAGGCACAAGAACTCCTGCTGGCGATTTCCTCCGGTGTCACTTTCATTTGTAATACTTTGCTCTTTGATGAAAATCGTAGTTCTGGTTAATTAAGTGAATAGTTTCTGAGTTATCAAGTACAAAAATCAAAATTTTGAAAAGAAAATCAAACTTTTTTGTATAAATAAAATCTTACAAAATTTTGCCTTATTAACATTCACTTCTTTTTCCTTAAAAAAATCAATTCTCTTATTGATTTTTCGACAAATATTGAAAACTGACCGAGAAAATCTTTCCTAATCGTTAATAAATAACTAAATAAATAATTAATAGATAGATAGATAGATAGATTATTTTATTCAATATTTCAAAAATTTGTGATATACATTTTCATTTAAAAGAATAAGATTTAAGGCATGACACAAATGTCGTCTGCCCTAGTGACAATGTTATAAAGCTTTGCATTTCTTACTTTACATACTATTTTAATTTTATAAAAACATTTTGAAATTTCAATACATCTTTCATTAATATTTAAAAAAAACAAAAAATAATAATAATCAAGAATTTGACTCTATATATTCAAAACTGTATCTACTTTACAAAAAAAAATAAGTTTAGACTTATGCACTTTAAGTTTAAGCAAAAGAAAAGTATGGCATCTAGTATAGCAAAAGGAATAAAGAGAAAAAAAAAACATACTAATATGAACTCAGAAGCTTTCGTTGATGATTCTTCGTCTATAGGACATGGCCTCGGCTGTATAGTTTTGAAGCGGCAACCAGTCTTCTCCATTAAGGTAATTTATTATTTCATTTTCGTTGAGACAATTTTTTCCAAAGAAGATTCTCCTTAGCTCTTTTAACATGGGACACACTCCGATGAAGTGGATAATGTTTTCGTCCTCCCCCATATTGCACAAAGAACAAATGGATACCAAATCGTTTCTGTGCGGCAAACAATTCAAGCTTAGCAGTTCACCTCTAACTTTAAAAATAGTTGCAATGCTTTATCTTGGAAAATCGTTTTTAAAATAATTATTTTCATATAAGTTATAATTAAGTTTGGGATAGATAGTCCTTTCTGTAGATGACCTCGCCTTTTCTATGAAAAAGTATCTTTCATTTTCATCAATACATTGTATGACTTCATACAGTGCTTTTCTCGCCTGGATTAAATTAGAGCCATCCAAATCAAGAATAATTCCACGATTCGACGCAAGGTCTATCCAATCTTTGTAAAATCCAGTTTTCCGACGCATGGCACTTCTCATCATTAAATTTGGCAACCGATTTTCGCTCATGCTTAATACATGTACCATATAGTCTGCACTCAGCTTTAAAGTTGAAACGAAGAGTGTCGGCAGCCCTGTTTCCAAATGATACATGTACTTGGGTGTACTAATTGGTAGCAAGAATATTTTTCTTAAGAAGAATCGAAGCAAATTTTCCACTGTTTCATATTTTTGAACACCCCAGATCTGTGCTCCATAAAATAGAACTGCTTTTGCTGTTGCATTGAATACCTCAAACTTAGCATTTATTGAAATGTATTTACTGCTGAAAATTTTGTTCCAATTACAGCAAATAGCGGTTCTAGCAACATTGGCCTTAGCTTTGAGGTGTTTATCCATGTTGAGGTTAAAAGTTAGCGTCATTCCAAGGAAAACGTATTCCTTTACTACTTCTAGCTCCTCTCCTTCAAATTTCCAGCTTTCTCCTCTTGCGATCCGCCCTGCGCCATTTTGGAAAACCATTATTTTAGACTTCGCTACATTTACTTCCAATCCCCATCTTTTACAGTAATCACTCAGCCTGTTTATCATTAGTTGAAGTGAAGCCGGAGACTCCGCCAAAATGACAATGTCATCAGCATACATGATTGTTTTTATTCTCCAATTTTCGAACTGTACTCCGCATGGAAGCCATTCAACAATATCATCAAGAAATAGCGCAAATAATATTGGACTCAAATTACAGCCCTGGCGTAGTCCTCGATTTATTCGTATCTCTTCCGATTTATCACATCCGTTTTGAACGCTAGCCGTTGTTCGATTGTACAGTTTTTCGAGGGCTTTTATGAACCTTGAAGATACGCCAATGTTGCAAAGCTTGTAGAACAAGGTTTTTCTATCAACCGTATCAAATGCAGCCTTAAAGTCTACGAAGAAGGTATAAAGTTTTGTGTTACGGCTAAGTTTGCTTCGAATTAGGGAGCCAAGAACAAAAATGTTATCAGTTGTAGAATAACCTTTCCGAAATCCTGCCTGGTATTCACTTAACTTCTCGTTTACATTCACCCAAGTTGTAAGTCTTCTGTTGAGAATTGAGGTGTAGATTTTCAAACTCGCATTAAGAAATGATATTCCCCTGTAGTTCTTTGGATCATTTGGATCACCTTTTTTAAATATTGGCCATATAATAGCCTCATCAAAACAGTCGGGATGAACAGCGAAGTTGAAGATAATATTGAGAGCTTGGGATAATTTTTGCTTAAACTCAAACGTTGTATATTTGAAGAACTCAGAAGGAATCCCATCAGTTCCAGCTGCTTTTCCATCTTTAAGTGAATCTAATATTGATTCCACTTCTTGCGTTGTTATTTGCCCGTCAAGGATATCATCTTCGGCATGTGGCGACGCATAACACCAAAGTAAATGTTCTGAAGAGGTAATCAACAGTTCTTCAAAGTGAGCTCTCAAATCCTCCAGCGAAACTCCAATAGTTTTCTTTCCACCATCATTTTCGTTTATTTTTTTCGTTAATTTCCAAAATTCAGCTGTGTCTTTAATATTGCTTAACTTTCTTGCCAGGTTTTCATCGTACTTTTGCCTTTTTTCCTTGCATAACTTTTTAAACTGTTTTTTGACATCAATGTACTCTATTCGAATTGACTCGATATTAAATTTTCTTAAAAAATTAAGCAGAGCAAATGACTTTTTTCTTAGCTTTTCACACGATTGGTCATACCAATCAGCCTTTCTTTTTAGCATACATGACGGTTTCATAACACTTGCTGCATCAGTAATAATATTTTGAAGTTCCAGCAATGGTAGATATCCAGCTCTGCAATTAGCAATTTTATTTCCCAACAGATATTCAACTTTACTCTTATACTCATTTTCAAGTCTTTTGTTCCATCTCAAGATTCCGGGGTTTTCGATCGATGAGTTTTTTGCGGATTCTGATGATCCGAGTAGGAACTACCATCAACTTTAAAGTCATTGACGATAGAAGTCCATTCTCCACCAATAAGACACAAATCAATTGTTGAGCTTCCCTGTCTCCCTATGAAGGTGAATTCTCCATTTACGTCACCATCTGTACATCCATTTAAAATACCAAGCCCAAAGTCATTGCACATATCTAAAACCTTTCTTCCTTCTGCATTTATTTTAGTGTCTTTAGAGGCTCTTATATGTTTGTTAACTTTAAAAGCTGACTCATTATTTGCCGTTCTTGCATTCATATCTCCAATTACCATAATATTAAGCGTATTTAAGTTACATAAGATTTCGTACAAAGATTCAAAATCATTTTGCCAATTGTTACAATTCAAATATACTGGAACTATATAAAGTTTCTTTCCATGAATATTTAATTCTATATATATATTTTTCTCCTCAACCAACTTAATCTCACAAAGATGGACAATATTTTTACTAACAGCCACCAGTACTCCACCGCTAGCTCTACCTTTGATTGCCGTCTTTTTAGCTGGAATCCAATGGCAATGAAACATTGGAAAATATTGTTCATATGTTTTGCAATTCTCCTTTATAAGATGAGTTTCTAATAGAAATATTATATCAAAATTCATCAATTTATTAAAAAACATCGGGATTAGTAACTTATTTTTTAGTCCTCCTACATTATATGCGACGATATTAATTTTGCAATAAATAAGTTCGTTTTCATTTTTACTTAATTTTAGTTTTGTGTTAGTTGCCTCTGAAACATCCCTGTGCTATTTCGATCCGCTTTGCACGTTTTCGGAACACCTCCCAATAGCTCCCATATGGTTACGATCCACATCCACTGTGACACCTGTCATCGCCTTGTCAATATTGTTATTGTTTTGGTAATTTTTAGGAATGCAACTTGCAAAGAAGTTTTCCGGCAATTTGAACATATCAATAATTTTCGCGAAACCATCTTTATCAAAGTGTCTTAACCCCAATTGCTCATTCCATGAAAACTCCAATCCTTCGACTAAAAGCCTGTCACCTTTTACAGATGCTTTTGAAATCTTGTGCACCTGTTTAAGAAGCTTCCGAGCGTGTAGCAGGTGCGCAATCCTCCTCCTCATACTCGGTGGATAGTCCCTCTGTACGGAGATCGCAGTGCCTTTGAGCTTTGAAGTGTTTTTAAGGACGGCGAAAAGATTATTTTTCGATTTAAATTTGCAAATAAATGTTTTTATTTTGGGATTCCATGATTTTGTTTCTTTTACATCTTCTCTCGCTATAATATTGGCGTCATTTGACAACTGTGCACAAATCTCTGTCACCTGCTGCACTTGATCAATTTCTGTGTTGGGTGCAATTTTAAAGATTAAATTACTATCCGTATTTTGCCTTTGTACATTTTCTATTTGTTGTTCCAGATAATTTACTTTCGTTTGCAGAGAACTGAGATGCTTCTTTAGTTCTTCATTTTCTTGTTTTAAAGCATGCAGATCAAAGCGAACCTCTTCAATATCGGCCTTTGTTGCTAAATGTTGTTGTTTTTCATCAAATATAAATTTCAGATCCTGAATAGTTAGCTCTGACAATCGTTCAGAATCTTATTTCCCTTTTTTGATATCATCCATATTTTTTTCGGGTGAAATATCGGCTAGGGAGCGTTTGTTCATTTTTAAAGAAATAGTTTTAAATAAACAAAATTATTCAGCAAGTGACCAACTCTGATGTTATTGAATCTATCACTGAGCCTGCCCTTGGCGGCAGATGAACCTCATCAAATGCAAACAAATACAAATCAAACTTGCCTGAATTGATGATTTCGAATGAGCTTCTTTTTTTAAACAATGAAAACACCTTCGTTTCGCCTTGAAAAAATAGTTTTTTTACAATTTAACTTTTATCTTATAAGAGCACAAAATTTTGGGTTACTTTCACTTTCTCACCAGTGTTGCCACACAATAAATAATTGAATAAATAAATAAATAACTAAATAAATAAATAGGTTGTAATAACTGAGCGAAGAGCCTCAAAGCCTAGCTCACTTCTGACAACCATGCCTTGTAAGGGAATGCAGGAGACCTAAAATTGTCTGCCGGTTTTATTTTACTAACGGAGGACTCGTCTGTTATGTGTGAGGTTCGTGGTTCCAATCCCAGCTGAATAAGACAAATGTTTTTCCACGGGTATCGCCTATCGCGAGGAGTAAGTTAGCCTGCCGATGGTAAATTCAAAAAGCGCTTTCTTGATTAGGCGTTCGGAATCCGCAGAAAATTCTATGTCCCCTCCATTCCCTCACAATGCAATGGTTGTGAGAAATGCGCTAGGCCCCTGGGCTCTTCGCTCTGTTCCGCCACCCTGTTTATTTATTTATTTATTTAAGTTACTTATTTTATAAAACTGCCCCTCCCGCATAAGCGGAAGGAAACATAAAACCCTGAAATACGACTTTTTTTGTCTTGACCCAACCTATCCAATATGAGCTTTTGTCACATCTTATGCAGAACACCTATTATATTTGGAAGCATACCTTAGATGGGCGGGTAGTTTAAGGAGCTGGTGTTAGTCGACACCACACTTGGCTTTGCGCGTGACGTTGCACGTCTGCCTGTTCCTTTCGAGTTTGAGGTTCAAATCCTAGAAAAGTTCAATTATTTTCCCTTTTGCGAGGAGTTGTAGTAACTCTGAGAGTTTTAGCAATTCAAAGCACTTTGTCACTGACCTGTCAGGCATCGGTAAAAATTTTAAGTCCCTCCATTCTCATTACGGCTTTTTTCCTCGAATTTGTTGACTTAGATGGTAAGCATTGTATAAAGTACATGGAGTAGGTAGCAGCAACATAATCTGGTCGCAGCGCATGAACCACCTTCTACCATACAAAATAGTAACTTCAAAGATGAAAAACAGTGAAACTTCGAAAAGAAGTTGTTGCAATTCAAGGCCACATAGTGGTGATTATTGGCGCGTTTGTCAGCATTTGGAAGATAGTTGAAAAAATAACATACACTTATTGGGTAAAAGCTCCTTTGAAAAACAAGGAAAAGTGTCCTTAAATTGTATCCCCAGTGATGATGAATATATAATATATATAATATAATATATAATTTGCAATCCGATTTCTGTGTCAAAACACAAAACAAGTTTTTAAAATTAAAAGAAAATTTAGTCACTCTTATGATTGTTAAAGTAAAATTTATTTGTCCTTCTGGGCTCGCTTAATTGTTATTTTTCTCAAATCTATTTTAATTATTAAAAGTTTAAATAATAAAGCAACAACTAATAAGCTGGCAATATTCATATTCATGTACGAATTTTTTACTTGTAAGTTTGTTAGTATTTAATAAATGCCCTCTTCAAAACAATCCACATTAATCAAAGACAATAAAAGGTCTTCTCACCAAATATCTTACCATTCCATTCGTAGCTCCGTTGCTAGCAAAATAATTGATCGCCAGGTCATGTTCCCGGTTTCGTGATAGATTTAGATTCTTGTTCGCCCTGCATGAAAAAACCTATAAACCAACTGACAGTATCATAACCAAAAATTTTCGAGACACGATCGATTGGTAGTTGTAAGTGCAAATGAAATGAGCCTCAAAGTCATATACAGAAAGCCACAATGAATTCGTTGGCCTGGCCAACAAGATACTTCAGTGGGTATTTTAATGTTTGTGTGTGTGTGGAGCAAAAGATCGAAACAAGGTTTTGTACGTGTGCAGTGGTAAAGTTGCGGTACTTTTCGTTTTCATTGCAACTCAAGAACGTTTAGCCTAGATTCCCGGTGAAGTTCGATGAACCATCTTCTCTGGTTTCCACTTTGTTTTCCGTGTTCTTTATTATCAGTCTTCTTGTTCTCGATGGTTCTTCGTGCTAGCTGTTGTTTCTGGTTCTACACTCTTTGACTTTGCATATTCTTTCTTCAAAGTTAAGAATAAGAAAAGTTATTTATCGAAAGACACCACCTCCAATAGTTTTCTCGCCCACTGGCTTTATATTTTCTTGACAATTTACTTCCGTGTGGGTGGCTGTTTGTGTATATTCATTTTATATTTTTGGTTACATATTCTTACTTGAAAATTGCAGAATTTTCCTTGGCTGATAAGTTTTGCAAGTGAATATTCCAATATTGTTAGTTTCTGTCATATGCAATTGAGTAAACTCGTGTAATTGAAACTGAAAAGGGAGTTTGCCGCCCATGTACCTACTATTTACTTGCCCATCGGGTATATTTCTTATGTTAGGTCAATGAACTCAAAAAGAACTTTTATGGACTTGTTGCTTGAACTTGAATTTTTCTCTCGGAGCTTTTTTGTGGTTTCTTCTTAGAATAAAGCTTTTGGAAAGGTTTTCACATTTTATGTTTTTATTTTGTTTTCTTCTTGATAATTATAAATTCATGTTTCTTTTTTGCAAAGAGAGATAATTTGGTGAAAGTTTCTTTCAAAAGTTTATTGAATGGGTTTTTGGTGTTCTTGGTAACTCTTTCGTCTTTCTTCTTCTAGTGGAATTTTTTTTTGTGGAATTAAATTTAATTTATGGAGTGCTTTGACCTTTTTACGATTTTTGTGCCAGAGCTGGTGTTTATTAAAAAAAAAAAATTGTGTAAACAATGAAAAGTGAAGGAACTTTCTGGAGATGAGTTCAGTGGCCTCAACTGTAATGATAATGATGTTTTTATTTTTTTTAACTAAGTATACGATCATAAGAACGAAATATTTAAGATCGGTGCTTTGGAAAATGAATTTGGCTTAACAATTTCTGGGAAACTAAAATTATGGAAGTATTGTGTACAATTGTGCAAATATGAGCGTATACAATACATGTAAAGTGTGTATTGTGTAAGGTCTGACAAAGGTCAACCACCGATCTTATTGGTTCTCTCTACCATGCTGTAGAGTGCTCTGACGATCTATTTGCGTACAGAACAAGTCCGAAAATCGAATTCATTAGAGTAATTTTGCAGTTGGTAAGATTGCGCAATATTGCGATGATGAAGGAGCTGAATATCAACAGCCGGACATCGGAAATATTTGGGCTTAGAACCTCGTGATTGCTTGACGTTGATGGACCGGAATGTTCCATCACAGACGACAATTACTCTTCGAGTTTCATCTGTGACCTCTCCTCTACTTACTTAAATTCAGCGGTTTTCTTCAGCTAAAAAATATAAGAATGTCAGATTCTCGTGGGGGACGAACCCGTGTTTTACCTCACTGCACTAAAATGTTCTGCTATTAGGCTACTACCATTGATAAAAATCACTGACTCTAATACTTTACTAGGCATTCACGATATTATTAATAATCACTCCACTGCCAAAGTCGTCAACATGCTAATGCGCTATTGTAGTTGCTGAACGACTTAATCGTCTTCTTTTTTCCCACAAGCGTGGAAGTCTTCATTTATTACCCACGAACCCGATGTAGTATGCGTGACTTTAGACGTATTGGAAAAATCGGCGTTGTTTTTGAGATTATGGAATCGAAGAGTCGATTCGTGGAACAAAACGGCTGCTATCGGATCAACATGCATTTGTCAAGGGAATGACAAATCTTTTGAAAATTTAATCTTACATCACAAAATGATTTATGATATATCAAGCGGATGTGGTATACACGGATTTTTGTAAAGTTTTTGACCAACTTAATCACCAGCTGTTAGTTAAAAAAACCTTCAAATCGCGGTTGGTCTCCCAAAATTGTTCATGGGATTGAAAGGGGTGATAAGCACTCAATAAGTTTAAGTCTCAAGTTTCCCGGGCAAGAGAAGTTAAATCCTGGGTACCATAAGGAAGGAACCTGGGACCACTAACATTTTTAATATTTATAAATGATCTTTCCACTGTGATAAGAAGCTGACGATTACAAAATCTAGTTTTATGACAAAAATAGTGCTGATCACATTGAGGTGCAATCTGATATGAATCGTTTAGTGCAATAACCACAATATCACACTGAACTCTACGAAATATATAGAATTATGAAATAACTACTTTTTACAAATGACTACTTTATATGTACCATGTGCTTTCGTTACATAATTTAGGAAGTAACGCATTTCAAAATTTTAGTTATTATTTATAAAATGCATTCTTATGTGAATAATTTTTATTTTATTCAGATCTTCTAATTGAACTATTTTCAAGAAAAAATGTATTATTACAAAAATCAGTATGTTAAAAAAGACTAGGTATTATTTGTAAACAAAATGTGCCACTTTCGCGAAGTCGAAATAAAAAAATTTTGCGAACCGATGAAACAACCTTAAGGGGTTAGGCCACCCAGGAATATTCGTAGAATCGAATTTTTTTTTAATTCTAAATGATAATTTCAAAAATGATGCCCCAGAAGATTATAGCCAGGAAAAACCTTTAGGTACTCTGTTTTCTAGTTTTCGTACAAGGCCGTCTGGTCCGCAGCGGGCTCCTTTTGTGAGCGCAAGGGGGAAGGTACGTTAGGGGAGTAGAGCATGTATATGGCAGATGTTATTGAAAATATTTATTTCCTTTGACTAGTCGAGATGAGTTAGACTTGTCGAACCTTTCTTTCAGGCATCGCAGATTAAAGGCATTGTAAACTTATTCACGATTTTCTATTACTTAAAACTTTAAACGCGTTAATCAATGTTGGCCGGACTCGTAACTCAAGCAATTTTCAACCGATTTACTTGAAATTTCAAAAATATCTCGAAATATACATTGCATCCGCATTATTTTATACTGCGTAGTTCATTTGTTATTCAATTATCTGACAATTTTTTAGACAAGTTTTTCACTTTTGACTTACACTTCACTTCTCATTAGGCCAAAAATCAATGTATCGCAAAAATCCTACGTACTTCTATAGCAGTTAGTATACAGTGGTGGCCAAAATAATAAGAGTGGACTATTATGTACTCTTCAGAATAGAATCAATGCCTTAAACCTTTTTAATTGGAGAAAAATATATCTATACGAATTTTCTTTGACCTGACTGTTAAACATTTCCAGTGCTACTAAATGATGGTCACTTGCAATGTACCGTTAGTTTTACTTAGAAATGTCAGATTTGCAATGGTCAACAATATAAGAGTGCTGTGTAGAATTGCGTTATTTCTGGTCTTTTTCACTTCCGATCGCAATTTAGTTATTAAATTTACCGTTAGACTTGTGTTTAAGTGTTTAAAACTCATTAATTTTTTGAATAATAGAACGCGGAAGGCATTGCTCTGAGGAAGAACGCCGTTTGATCCTCCAACTAGGAGATCGAGGCAAAACATTCAGTTTTATTCAAGATTTTCTTCACCGATCTCAATGTGTTGTTGCTATAGTGCTAAAGCAGCGAGGTCAACCAACAAATTTCGCCGAAAAAAGAAAAAAACAACAACTTTGCTGGACAAAAGGATTGTAAGAGAGGTGCTTAAAAATTCTTTTGCAACATCTGGAGGTAAAAAAGCAAATCTATCATTGGATATCAGCTCATGCACGATCCGCAGACGTTTGCAGGATAAAAATTTACTTGGTCGAATTGCGATGAAGGTTCAATTACTTAGTTCTAATAATATAAAGTAGCGTATAGGATTTGCAAAAGTAAATCCTTCACAATCGGCTTACAGAAATTGGCAAAATGTTTTTTTTAGTGATGAAACCAATATAAATTTATTTGGTTCTGATGGCAGAACTTATGTTAGAAAGAGGCCCAATGAAGAGCTGATGGAAGAGGTAATAGAAAAAATGGTTTCACTCTTATTATTTTGGCCACCACTGTATATCATGTACATATAATCGAAAAAATTCATTTACTCATTATTAATTTAAAAAATTACAGGAGCTGTTGGTCCGACAGAGACCCAGAAAAAAAGACGTTATCGCAAAAACGCTGCACAGTTGCCATTATGTAATAAATAGCTTCAAAAAAATTATTGTAAGCGGTCATTGATATAAATACTAAAATCACGTTTTTGTTATCTCGATTTATTTTGTAGTATTTAAAAAAAAAAAAAATCCCCAAAAAGCCTACTTTTCTTCAGCCTCTAGGGTGGCCTTATCACTTAAATTATTTGAATAATGATCCTTTCCCTCCCCCGTGTAAACAATTTAGTACTGATAATTCTTGTGTGTTTGAATCTTTGTTCTTACAAATTCCAAAAAAAATTTGCTATAGACTAAAATTATAATAACTGCGAACAATTGTGTATCTGTGGAAATAGTCTAATAAGTAAAATCTCTACTGCTTAATTGTTTTTTGGAGTTTAATTCACAGAAAGTATACTGTCCTAAAAATTATCTTTATTTTCAAATGTTCCCCATCTAATACATTAGATAGAGATAGATAGATAGATTCTTTATTTTATGATGAATTACAATATTCTGTCTTCAGAATACGAACGTGGCATTTTGCCGTCTGCCGGAAAGACATTCCATTAAAAAAGATACAAAAGTTAAAGTGTAAAATATTAACTTGTAAATATAAATTATATACCTAAAAGAATTTGTATTTTAAATAAGTACAAAAATTTTACTTAAATAACAATTTCAATGATAATTTCATCAGATATTTAAACAAACTTTCAATTGAAGAAAAAAAATTAGAGAAACGTTATTTATGAATAGAGTTATTATTTAATGTACATCATGAAAAAATTACGACGAACAGTAAAGTAACTGAAATTGAAAAAGCAAGTACAATTTCTAAAATTGGCTGAAATGAGAAAGCGAGGTTCTGAGATCTTCTACAATTTGAATAATTTGCACCCAGCATAAAGACTTGATTTCAAACTTAAAGGGTGATATAACGCAGTAGCTGGTAGCGGAAACAATTTCGGTAGTAGAAACAATTTCGATAAGTTAATGTATGTTTACAATACTTGAACAAACACAACCAGCCACTCTTTCCATTCAAGACTTCGTAGAGGCTATTTAAGGACAGACAATTTTCCCGGAAATACAAAAGACGAATTTCTTGTAAAATTGGACACAATGGCATAAAATGAAAAATATTTTCAGGTTCTATTTTGTTGCATACATAGATAACAAGATTGCTGAGGATCATTTCTGTGTGGAATGAAGTTCAGATTTAGAATTTCAACCCAAGCTCTGAAGATGGTGCTTATAACTTCTGAAGAGTATTTGAAAGCGAAATAGCTTTCTTTTCCTTCAGCTACGTGCAGACGGCATATAAAAAGCCGCACATATTTGCGGTTCTGACGTCACATAAAAATTCAATGCAAACGCACTGAATATATTGTTTGACCAATACGATGCTGAATGAAATAAAGTGAGTCCAGGTGAGTGGCGTGCTGATGTTCAAAGCTCAACAGTGTATCCACTTGAGGAACTAAGATCGCGAGACCATGGATCTGAAAGTTAAGACATTCGAAAACAGTTCACGCACTACTTCACCGAAGAAGGCCATATTGAATTGACAACCTGCTCACATTTAAACATAACAAAAGATTTTATATTTATAATTTATGATTAAATTCAATTTGTTTATTGTTTTCATTAATTAAAAAAAAAAAAAAATTGAAATATATAAATACTCAAGTAAACAGAAAAAAGATCTACTAATTATAATAACTAAGCAGGTATTGTATACAGGAACAAAAACATAGAAACAGCCAGCTTGGTCTTCAGGAAGATGTCTTAAATGACACAGTAAATATATTCGCAGAGTGTTGAATGAATTGAATGAGACTGTCGAACTTAAAATGGCCAAACGAGCGTTTGTTGAACCTAATGGCGATGGCGACGTTGATGTCGAAGGCAGTGTTGAGGTTTTTGTCACAAATCTACGTTTGTGCTGCTGGGGCTGGCCGACTGCAGATTCTGACAGTGGTAAATCATCTGTAACTGCGTCATCAACAATGGCAGCAAAGTATAGTAAAATAGAAGTAAATTGTTTATCTAAGAAGAAAAACCAGTATTTCAGAAAAATTTACATGGTCAACGACGAAACAGATGAAGTGGATCTTTATACATCGTTGGCCTCCAAAAACATCATTTGATTGAAAACTGCCAATGCCCGGAGGATGGTTTTGTGCCCAGCACTTGTCTTCCTTGGATGGGCGTTGTACTATTCGGGTAGGCTCTGATTGGTGCTAACTTGGCGGCGCCCAGATGCTGTAACTTATAGTACACGTCAACTGTGCTTACTATACCTCCAAGCGGTATCCACTGGGACCTGGGATGCTCCGTCCAGAGCTGAACTGCTAAACTAGTAAGTGCGAGTGTTGAGATAAGGGAATCCGGAACAAAGAATTGTGATCGATCAACACTATAATTGCTCTGCGAACAATGACTGACTGCACGAATCTCAGTGGTCTACGAGAGCTTTCGTGTAAATGTCCCAGCGGATGAATTCGAAGGACATAATCAACGGTGGACTTCAGCAGCCATAAAAGCAGAAACCCCTGAAGGAGCTACTCCAACATATCTGGTTTAAAGGTCTTTTGGGGTCTTTCAATACTAGGACAGGGTATTGAAGTAGAGATGGTGGCGGACGAGCTCCTGGTGAGCCAACGGCAGCACTCACACCCCTGCAGCAGGGTACTGACTCTGGATAGTCCAGCCCTTTGTGTCCGAAGGGATCCAAAAGGACCTGGCCCTCCAGGTTGGGGGTTGTGCGTAGGGTTAACTACCCAACCACGTAAAAAAGATATAGTTCCGAAACAATCAACAGCCTCGGATAACGATAATGATTTCAAAGTTGACGACCCATGCAAACGATAAAAGGACAACGACCTCCGGATCTGCACTTGGAACGTAAGATCTCTTAACGGCCAAGTTGCAGCTGGAGAATTAGCGGACGCCCTGGACTGCTGCAAAGCAGACATAACCGCCATCCAAGAAGTGCGATGGAATGGACCGGGCATAAAGAAGATGAAAAACTGTGACATATACTATGGCGACTGCTACAGACAACAGAAAAAGCGTTTATTTGGGTGCGGATTTGTCGTTAGAGGTAGACTCAGGGATAAGGTGATTAGCCAAAATCCAGTCAATGAGCGTATAATGACCATCCGCATCAGGGCTAAATTCGCCAACATTAACCATATATGCGCCCACGCCCCCACAGAAGAGAAAGACGACGATTCCAAAGACTGTTTCTACGAGCTCCTCGAAGAAACATATGAGCAATGCCCTAGATACGACGTGAAAATCGTTCTTGGCGATTTCAACGCAAAACTAGGGAAGGAGGACATCTTTGGAAACACAATCGGTAAGCATAGCCTCCACGACAAAACCTCCGAAAACGGATTGAGGCTAATCGATTTTGCTGCGGGGCTGAATCTTGCTGTAAGTAGTACACGCTTCCCGCATCTCAAAATTCATAAAGGCACATGGCGATCCCCAGATCAATTAACCGTCAACCAAATTGACCATGTTGCGATCGACGCAAGGCACTCTTCCAGTGTGTTAGATGTCCGAACTTTCCGAGGGGCCAACGTTGACTCGGACCACTACCTTGTTGTAGCCAAGGTACGAATGAGGATATCTTGTTCACGACCTGCACGAACTAACGCTGTGAAGAGATATGACGTCGAAAAGCTACAATCGAAAGAGATTGCCAATGCCTTTTCCAATCGAGTGTCCCTTCAATTATCCTTGAATCCCATGCCGCCAGCATTAAACATTGAAGACCAGTGGCAGCAATGCTAAGAAGCCATCAGAACCGCTGCCTCTGAGGTTCTGGGTTTCACTCGGCCACCAAAACGAAACCCATGGTTCGATGAAGAATGTAGGCAGGCAAATGCAGCCAAGCAAAGAGCACGACAAATGCTTTTGCAAACACGAACGAGGGCTGCTTACGATCGGTATAACGAGATTTACAAGGAGAGAAGAAGGGAAGAACACCGACTTCTCAAAAAGAAAAAGAAGCAGCATGAGAAGCGCTCGTTTGAGGAAATAGAGAGGTGCCATGACAGGAACGAGACTCGGAAGTTTTACCTGCCAGGGTGGCAAACCCCGAACTCAAGCCTGTAAAGACCAGCAGGGAAACATAGTTATAGAGTCACAGTCGCTACTGAGGATCTGGAAAGATCATTTCTGCAGACTGCTTAACGGCGATGAGGACACAAATTCCGCTGTCAGGCAGATTGCCCCATTCAGCCTGGACGATGATCAAGAATGCCGTCCTCCCGACCTAGAAGAAGTTAAGCTTGCTATATGCAAACTTAAATCAAAAAAGACTGCAGGTGCAGATGGCCTTGATGCCGAACTTTTCAAGGCAGCTGGAGATCAGTTGGAAAGGAGCATGCACCAGCTGATCTGCATGATATGGTCGGAAGAAAGCATGCCCGATGAATGGAACCTCAGTATCGTATGCCCGATCCTAAAGAAAGGAGACCCTCACAACTGCGCCAATTATAGAGGGATAAGCCTCCTTAACGTCGCTTATAAGATCTTGTCTGCTGTAATATGTGAACGTCTGAAACCCCACGTCAACAACTTGATAGGTCCTTATCAATGTGGTTTTAGACCGGAGAAGTCCACAATAGACCAAATTTTCACATTACGGCAGATCTTGGAAAAAACCCGAGAACATAATATCGATATTCACCACCTCTTTATCGATTTCAAGGCCGCTTATGACAGTATCTACAGAGACGAGCTGTACAGAGCCATGTCTAGTTTCGGCATCCCTGCAAAACTCGTACGACTATGCAGGATGACTTTGGAGAATTCACGCTGCTCCGTCAAGGTCGGTAAAGAACTCACCGAGACCTTCAATGTCGAAAAAGGTTTTAGGCAAGGCGATAAACTGTCATGCGATTTCTTCAACATCATACTTGAACAGATTGTAAGAAACTCAAACGTCAACACCAGAGGAACAATCTTTCAAAAATCTGTGCAATTGCTCGCATATGCAGACGATATTGACGTAATGGGAAGAAAAAAGCGTGATGTCATAGGTGCTTTTGCGAGTATTGAAACAGAAGCGGCAAAAATGGGTTTGATGGTTAATGAGGGCAAAACAAAGTATATGCTGTCATCAAACAAGGACACAGAACATCGACGAATTGGACAAAACGTCACAATAGACAGACATAACTTCGAGGTAGTACAGGACTTCGTCTACCTAGGATCCGCTGTAGACACGGACAACAACATCAGTGCAGAGATCAAACGGAGAATAACTCTTGCCAACCGTTGCTTCTTTGGGTTAAGAAGGCAATTGAGAAACAAAACCCTCTCCAGAAAAACCAAGGTAACCTTATATAAGACCTTAATCATCCCAGTCCTGCTTTACGGCGCGGAAGCATGGACCTTATCGAAAGCGGATGAGGAAACCCTTGGTCGTTTCGAAAGAAAAATTCTCCGAATGATCTTTGGTCCCGTATGCGAAGGCAATGTGTGGAGAAGAAGATACAACAACGAGCTGTATGAGCTGTACCGCGACATGGGCATAGCCAGAAGAGTACGCATCGCGAGGCTACGATGGTTGGGCCATGTTGAGCGGATGGACCCAAACGCTCCGGCTCGTCGGGTGTTCGAAAGCACATTGCAGGGAAATCGCAGAAGGGGAAGACCTCGTCTTAGGTGGCGCAATCAAGTGGAGGATGACCTCAACCGACTTGGAGTGCGAAACTGGAGAGAGCTCGCCCGAAATAGAAGTCGTTATCGAAGGATGTTGGTTGAGGCCCAGGTTCACCCCGAACTGTAATGCCCACCTAAGTAAGTAAGTACTTGTCTTCCTTAATAGTAACGTCTAAGCCGATTTCGTCAACCATCCAAAAATCAAGCTTTTCGAGCTGGTACTCTGACGAACCTGCATCCCAAAGCTTTAGGCGCTTCTCCACCGCAATAATTAAGGCTTTAATTTCACTGGGCGTCCAATTGTGCTGCACTTTTTGAATACCGACTTCTGATTTCCTTGTGCAGGTGTTTTATTGTGCTGTGAGCCCTCGAAATCTATTTTGAGTTCGCTCATTTATTATTTTTTTTCCTTCCCATTGAATATTGATCAATACTACACTTCACAATCGCTACTGGTTTGCGTAAAAATATGCACATTTGCGTTGTCCTATTTTCGTGTCAACGCATATGATTATGACGACCGCACATGCACGCAAACTGTCACAAAAAATGTGCGAGGGTGTTCAGACGATTTGCGAAAAAGCCGCACATTTATGTGCAGTCTCGTCGTCGCACATCGTCCGTAAACTATTGCATGTTCGGACTGTCCCAAAAGGGTGTTCAGACGATATGCGTCAATACTCGCAAACTATGAAGTAAGTAAAAATGACGTCAGAACCGCACATATGTGCGGCTTTTATATGCCGTCTGCACGTAGCTTTATAAATTAATCTAGAATCTGATGTTGAAGCTCTTGTTAAATATTGATTATATAACTTGTCATCTATTCTAGACCCTATATGACCCTTGCAAATATATCCGTCCAATCACAAACGTTGTTCTCTGTCAGAGATATAAGGCTAGATCATGAGATAACGCTAGCTGGTGCCATTCTCTGAATGGGGAAGCGTTTGTGAGCAATAATCTGTTCATGATTATTTTATGGAGACTGGAGGTACTTCTGTTCATCACTCTAGCTAAGAATTTTGAGGTTTAGGATGTAAATGGTTGGTAGACCAGACTCCACATGTATGAAATAGGTCGGTATTGCGCTTGGTAGTCGAAATAATCGCTTAAAGAAAAATCTTTGAACTGCTTCGAACTCTTCCAAAGGGATGACTCCGAAAACCTGCACTCCATAACACAAACAGGTGTTAACCGGGGCTTTAAACACTTGGTATTTTGATGAAAGATCAATATTTTTATTTGCGAAGAATTTCGGCCACATCAAATTGAGCGCCAACTTAGCTTCCCTGCTGTTTTCTTTAGCGTTTTTGCCAAAGTTTAAGTTTAATGTCAACAAAACACCTAAGTACTTGAACTCATTTACTACATCTATTTGCTGGTTATTAAGTCGCCAAGTTTCCTCACGTGGTTTTCTTCTCTATCGGCTTTCGAAGATCATAACCTTTGTTTTCTGAACATTGATGTGAAGGTCCCAATTTGCGCAGTATGATTGCAATTGTAATTGAAGAGCATAAGGATTTTCAGCTAATAGCACTAAGTCGTCACCGTAGAGTAAAACTTTTATGACACATTCGGCAAAAGTTACACCACCAGGAAGAACATCACATATACCATCGATGAACAATCTAATACATTATCTGACCACCTGATTTTGAGTGTTATTTTTTATTGTCATCGTCATATTCATAGTACAAATTTACTTTCATTCACATTTATCAGCATAGTGTTTTGTAAAAAATCGTAAGTTGCAAAATCATCTAACTTTCTATCGAAGAAGAATTTCTTATGATCCGATAGTATGAGTCAGAGTATTTTCCTATATGCATGCATACCTATGGCTATTCCCAGAAGCAACAAACATCAGACATAAATAGTTTACAATAACAAATCGTCACTCCTCGTTCTGACCCATTTATTTAAGCTAACACTTACATACTATCAACCAAGTATCATCGTCACCACTAATTAGTATTCAGTTCGTAGGTTTTATGGTATTCTACTGAGAGCTTCAATGTTTTGAAGACGGTCAACCCATGCATGAATGTTATGCTAGTGCATACTGTTTCTTTTCAAATATTTTTTTCAGTTACAAGTGAATAAAGTTCAATGAACTCAAACACCATTTGAATGATTTTGAACTAATTTTCAAAGATGTGAATTCAAGGACTTTGCCTGATTTATCAAAACCATTAATTTTTATTTTTAAAAGAAGGTGTTTTCATTATTCGTGAATTTAGGGGAAGTGTTTTCAGGTGCCCCTAATTGCTCAGCTTTTACAGCCTGGCACACGCGAAGTTGAGGTATTATTCTCCAGCGATCCAGCTGATGCTGCACTCTTTAATAAATCTGTAGATAGCAATAATCAAAATATGTTTTTTGAAATATTGGTTTTGCCTGTAGTACTAAACAGCTTACTTCAGTTTGAGTCTTGTATGTAGGTATGTCCTTACTCCCCATTGAGAAACTATAATGTTTATATTATTAAAGTTTGAATTTTCCTATTGCTCTGAGAAAAACGAATAAGAAAGAATGAAATACAAATGAAATTGCACTTTCAAAAGTAGGTCTACTACTGTACCTACTCTGAGCCACACCAACAACATACACTCCTTTAAACTTAACTCTCACATTCTCAATATTTTCAACACACAATGCAACAAAAACAATTGAGTCCAACGTCAAGTGCAAAATACAATTTTCTTTTACGCAGAAGTTGGAATTTTCTTTTGCATCTGCGCCAAACCATCCCCTGCAGCTCCCCCTTCAAAATGCAGAGTCTTTCTCTGTTTAATTCGCTAGGCTTATGATCAAGCTTGTCGGTGCGGTGGTGTTTGCACACATACTTCTCTAGAATTCTAAGAAATTCACGAAGAAATGCATCGCAGTGCACAACTTGTTCCGCTTTCCAATCTATTTTGCAGTTTCTTTTCGAGTCGCTGGCGCTGGTGTGCTTTTGATTCTTGGACTTAGGTTTGCAACAAACAACTGCTACACAAGAAAGTTAAAAAGGAAAAATTGCTATCAAAAAAAATTATTTTCGCCAATATTCTGAGCCTTACCCCGAAGTTCCTTAAAACTCAAAAAACTCGAGACTAACGATCTCCAGTTTGTGGATATCAACACAAAACTTCGATCAAATTCGACCAAAACCACTTCGAACAGCGACGACACTGTCGACGTCAGTGTTTTTTTCTTTCTGTTAAACTCCATTGAGGTTGAGAGCGTTGTACTGTTGCGTTTTCTATTACGAAACTTGGCCTGAATGTGGGCCAATGACCGAACTCAAAAAGCAAGCGCAAAAGTCACGGTTGAAGCGACAACCAAGAAAACATGTTTTATGATGACTGCGCCGCCTCGCAACAGATTGAAAAGCTCAGAGACTCCGTGTGTTGGTGGTAGCAAAAAAGTGGAAAGTTGCCACACTGGTGAAATGGTGTGTTGATTGGTAATGCGATTTTTAGTTTTGGTTGTATGGAGACAGTATAGCGTATAGGTTCTACTTAAAGTTGAGTAAATACTTTGTTTTAGGTAGTTTGACAAAGAAATGAGAAAATGACAAACGTGAAAAGGCTTTCTTTAAGCTTGCTTGATCACATCTGAAGTAAGCTTTTGGTAGATCGAATCTCTGCAGTCTTATAACCTGAAATAGCTTCCTTTTGGATCGTGCAGCTGTGGAGGTCGTAGGGTAAACGCACTACTATCCGGACTTTTAACTTTTTTCTAGACTTTGACTGCGAACCATTTTGTAACCATAAATGCTATCGCGGACACTTATATTGATAGAAAGAATATAGACATTTCTCAATAATATAGCGTTCTAGTAAATTGCAAGGAAATCATTGTTAAAATTAATAAAATAACAATTCAGAAAAGCTATATTTTCGTTAGTATCCGGACAACAAAATTTAGTATCCGGACGCTTTTGTTTTAGTATCCGGACACAATCATTTTAAGAGACAAACTCTGTCCGGGTACTGAAAATACATGATAATAGCACATTTTTAGTATCTGGAGCCGGACAGCATGTCCGGATACTGAAAAACATATTCAATTTCGGTTTGAGTGTTCGGACACCACAAATAATGGCAAAGATTTTATAAAATTGGTTTTTTTTCTAGTTGCAAATTGCTTAAGTTAATCATATTTCCAACGAAAGCAATGACTTTCCATTACACTAAATTAAATATTACTTGTTCAAGTGCTTACTACTAAAAACTTTTCACACTATTTTTTTTTTTACCCAAATTGACAACGTGACCGCACCTACAAACCTTAAACAATAAAATGACGCGTTGTTCTTAAAATACGCATTTCGAGAACCTGAAACTTTGCATGCATGTATAGGACACATTGAAGGACCCATGTTTGATGACGTTTGTGGATTCTTTTATGTGATTTATCTAGGTATTAATCCCAAAGAAGCGTCAATGTGTCCGGATACTAGTGCGTTTACCCTATAAATTTGTAACACAATTGAAAAATCAAGGATACCAGTTACTTCTTTTCATTACATTTTTGCAATTTTCAGGGTTGAAAATGCTGTGGAAAAGTATCATTGTTACAATTCTAGAGCTTTTCAAACACTTCTATTTTCAAAACAAATATTTTCAATTCCTTTCGACCTTCGCATTTTTATTATACTCTTAGTTACACTTACACGCCACTGCCGATATCACAATCAGTCAAGTTCGTATTATCTAATATTCCCCAGCGACACATTTTACTTGAACTTACCCCAAATGCAGTTTCCGTTTATTGCATCAAGATCAAGTTTTTCATTGCAGCCAAGTGCAAGCTTTTCCACAATCACATTTTTCCCTCTTTGCCTCTCGTATCAGCAATATAACACATACATATGTATAACCCAAAAGCCTTTCAGCACACACTCAAAAGTTACCCTCCATGTATGCCCATGCGCCATACCAATTAACTTTTACTCAAAAGCTCCTCCACTGCACAGAAAAATTAGAGCGCAACTGCATTGATTGCCAACGCATTTGCACTACGACGAATGCGAAACAAAAAAACTAATCTGCCGGCGCGTCGGCCAAAGTCAAGGCACGCGGTAATGACTATTCTTCTAGGCTAGGCAACGAATGATCATGCAATAGGCAAACGACACAAAGACCTTCAAATACATAACGTGTGGTGCAGTTTTGTTTCCTGGTTTGTAGTTGTGTGAGAATTTGTTGGAACGTTGCGCGTTGCGCCGCGCCGATATGAGAGCTCAGAAGATGCATTTTCACCCACACAGTCAAGCAGCATTGCATTTTAATACTCTTAATTGAATGCATTTCTTAAAGAGAGCTTGAAAGAGATACAAACTATTTAAGAGACTATTAAAAACTGATCAAAGTAGAAAATATGCCGATGGCAGGAGGTCAATGTACTTCTTAAGTGGTTTTCGTCTTCCGCAAATTTTGTCTATTGCATGCTTTTCTTGGTGGTATTTGTTTTAAGCAAAGATATTTGACATACATGCAACTCTCTCTTTTGAAGTGAGCTGCTGCACTTTTCACGATTGCAGTTGTGACGTGTTAAGTGTAGAGTGGTGCGAATAAAATGATTCTGATGCTGACTGTTCTGTATTTGAAATTATGAAACCCTGAGCAAGAAACAAAATAGAGCTCTTGAACTTTTGATTTAAAAATATATGCATATGTAGGTTTGGCTGAGCTGTTGAACATAAATTGTTGTTATTGTTAACAATCAAGGTAAAAGTGATTAGGGAATGCGAAGTGAATGTTAAGATTGTGTTAATAGGTAACATTTAACTAGAGCATAATTAAAATGCTCTTGTTTTTCATTTTGTTTAAAATATTTAAAATTTTTGTTTAGCAAAACAAAATGCAGTTAGCAAAGTTGTTATGAAGATAAATTGAGATTCAAATCATTCACTGGAGCAATAAAGATGCTCCAGCGTAAATTTTAAACGAAGGAAATGGAATTCAAGAGCCATGCAGCCCTCATTAAACGATGAAATATCGACGGCTAACTATGAATATCTCCTATGTCGCATTTTGTAAAATGTTCAGGAGACACAAAAAACTGAATATTTTCTCATAGCAAAAACCAGTCGTTATGAAATTTTGCAAGGTATTTTCTATTTTGAATCTCTATGACGTAAAATATGTAGTTAAAACGGCAAAAAAATGTGATTTTCATAACTAAAAGGAACTTAGGAGATATTTATTTATAAAAAAGAAAACTTTTCATGCTGATAGGAATTTTGTTGTTAAATAGGAAACTTATAAGTTTGAACAATTAAATTTTCAAAACAAATCTGTTGATAGGAGGTATTATGGCACCAGTTTTACGAAACAGAATACCTCCTAACACACTGTGAACTAGTCTTATGACTTTTATGGTGTATTATTGAAATAAAACCATCAAATTTGATGACTATTATAATACAAGAATACTTATTTACAAGTAAAACAGTAAAAAATAAACAAACACTTACATTTAGTAAGATAATGAAGCAAAAACTTCTTGTCGGTCATTGCTCCTGCACAAAGTACAGAGTACAATGTGATGATAGGAGGTATTTTTGGCGCCAATATGATAGGAGGTATTAAAAAATGACAATTGAAAGATTTTGACAGCAGCTAACGATATAATGATTGCATTCAGCGATGCAGATGAAAATTCTATACAAATCTGCATCAAAAAGTGATTTTCACAAAAAGTGTCTGTTAGGAGATATTCATAGTTAGCCGTCGATATGTAAAAATTTTGCCATTATTTGCAGGGCCGGATTTAAATTTTTGCCGCCCTGGGGCACTGAGGAAAATGCCGCCCTGACTTAAATTTTATTTTAATAGTTTCGATATCTTATTTTTTAAGAGGCAAACTCGCATGACTTTTTGAGTTGCAAACTGCTCGATCAAATCTTCACAATCTAAACGTTGAAGCACATCTGTTTGTATGCATAGAATAGCTAAGCTGTTGAGTATATTTGTACCCATTGTAGAACGTAAGTAATTTTTAACCCGTTTTAAACAAGAAAACGATAGTTCTGCGCTACAGTTTGTTACGGCTAAAGCTATAAATATTCGATAAACGATTTCTACGTTCGGAAACTCAGTGTAAAGGTCGTTTGAATGCAGAAGTTTCAGAAGATCAGAAGGTGAAATTTTTTCCATTTTTTTTTGGTGCTATGAGCATGGAAGTGTACAAATTCGTCTTCTAGTGAGGACTCAAGATCTGACCAAAATGTTTCTCTTAAAAGTTTAGTTCGTTTACGAATCTCCCTATTATCTAAATCACCAAATTCAATAATAACCGAAAATTTTTCTTGAATCTTTTCATACGCTGTACATTTTTTACGAAATTCAGATCCCAGATAGTCAAGAATGACATTAAAAGTATTATCTCTAAACTGGTCTCGACCTGACAGCTGAAAATCTCCATCTCGAGTTTCATCAGCATGTAGTTTTATCTTTCTTTGTCTGGAAACTGTTGTTTTATAATCTTGAATTTCTGAAATTTTTATACATAGCATATTTCTCATGGATTTCAAATTTATTTCGCGTATCAGCAACGACTTTGATCAAAGTATGATTACATCAGCGATGCTACAATCAATTTTTTCAATCTTTGGCTTACAGCATTAAATCTTGAGAGTAAGAAATGCCAAAATATCTGCATAAATGCTGTTTCAAGTCGCTCCAACTGAATTCGAATACCTTTAGCTTCTTGCCGTTTAATTGCATCCATATCTTCTTCAAGAATAATCAAAGTTTCAATTATTTCAACAAAATGATGATTAAATGCTTAAACCGCTTCATAACGAGCTGACCATCTGGATGCAGATAAAGATTTTAACGCAATTCTTTTTTCAGTATGAGACTGTTAGACTTCCCAGCGATATGTCGATGCAGTAAAGAAGTTGTATAAAAGTTTGTACTGTATTAAAGAAAGACGCAGCTTCTGGGGCGCATTCTGCTGCGTGAACTCCATCTAAATTCATATAATGAGCAGCACAAGGAGCATGTTCTGGAAGATGATTAATTTCATGAAATCTTGCCTGCAAGCCCGAATAAATCCCTTATACATTATTCGCGACTTTTGTCCAAAGCGCGCTTTCTATACTCATATCCACTTAATTTTTTGCCTCCATCAGCCATATTCAAAAATTTATTTTAGATTTATGCTCAACAAAATTGAAAGTCTTTGCAGGTAGATTCATCTAAACATCAATTATAGAAACTATATTGCAGGAACCTTATACAAAATTTTAATTTGATAGGTAATGCATAAATTATATTTCTTGAAAGATAAATTGTTTATTTAAAAAAATTAGTTAATTATATATTGTATAGAAAAATTTGCCGCCCCAGAAAATTTGCCGCCCTGGGCACTAGCCCCGACTGCCCCTAGTGTAAATCCACCACTGATTATTTGTAGGATTACTTCCTTTTGGAACGATATGAATGTCCAGCAATGTTTCTTGTGTTTAATAAAAGTCTATTGATTATGACCTAAAAAAGGGCATGTAAAGGAACTCGATATTGAATGGACTTTTACTGGATGAATCGATTATTTGGGTTAATTTTAGAGAAAAAACCGAAAAAGCTATTAAATTAGAGGGTGCGATTCGGAGATATGGGTTCTAAACCATCTTCATTCGTTTTTTCAATATATCTCGAGAACGAAGCAAAATTTTGATGCAATTCCGGACGTTTTTTGTAGAAATCAGATTTTCCCATCGAAATTTATCCTTTAAAAAATTACAAAAAAAAAATTTCCAAAATAATAAAATTCCCGACCGAAAAAAAAGTAAATTTTTTCCAATTTTTTTGTTTTGTCAGTTTTTTTAATGGCATTTCTTTGTGGTTGCAGATAGGTATAAGCAATGCTTGATAAAAAGAAAGTAAATAAAATTTTCTTTAAAATTATATATCAGAGAACTTTCTGCGGTTGAAATTCACCGAAATATTGTCACTTGGACATAGACATTTATTAATGTTTTTCATCATTTTTATACTGACTGCATTTATTTTTATTTTGTTGAAAAAAAAAAGTTTTTTACTCAATGGAAAGGTATTTGTTATGCAAAAAAGTGTTTTATGTTCTTATTTTTGGACTTTTTTTTTACTTTACAAAAGTGTTGAACGGTGGTAGTACATATTATAATTCTTCAATAACATTTTGAATGTCTATATCGACATCAACATCTAAACATCTTCAAAAGTGTCCTCTTCTGCAATATCGGCTACTTGCACACTATCGCAGTGAACGTCCGGAATTTCATCAAAATTTTGCTTCGTTCTCGAGATATATTGAAAAAAAAAAAAACGAATGAAGATGGTTTAGAACTCATATCTCCGAATCGCACCCTCTTATTTAATAGCTTTTTCGGTTTTTTCTCTAAAATTGAATTGATTGCTTTTGAATTCACATAACACCAGACCAGCGAACAGGAGAATTTGATATAAAGGGTATGCCAAATAACTTTTTATTTTGAAAATGCTATAAGAAAAACTTCTGAATATTTTCTCAAATTCTTTTTTTATTTGAAAGTTCAATCTTTCCTGTTAGTAATAGAAAATAATTTCATTCAAATGGATGCCTGATGATGAGGATGAGGTGGCCATACGAAATCAGCTCTGCGGCTGATAACATGCGATCTTCAAAAACAGGGCGCAAAACATCGAGTGTAGCTTCGGCTGTGTGGTACGTAGCGCCGGCCGTCCGTCCTGTTGAAACCAAATGTTGCCAATATCCTCCTCTTCAATTTTTGTGAACAAAAATTCGTTCAACATGGCCCGATAACGATCGCCATTGACTGTTAACGGCCATTCCTTGCTCATTTTCGAATAAAAATGGCCCAATTATGCCTCTGGGCCAAAATTCGCACCAAACAGAGACTCGTCTTGGGTGCATCGGCCTTTCAATGTATGCGTGCGGGCTTTCTCAGCCCAAAAAGGCGACAATTTTGCTTGTTTACATACCCGCCAATATCAAAATGAGCTTCATCTGAAAAGATGATTGGCAAAATCGGCATTTTCTCTAAGTCGATCGCAGGCCCACTTAGCGAAGCAAAATCGCCATAATTTATTCAGCCGAAGGATAAAACTGATTATCTGTCAAATCAGACATGAGTTAAGTGTTACCATTCACGAAATAAACACTTGTCGAAAAAAACGTTATATGGCGAACACTTTACTACCTTTATGCGTAGATGTCTTCAACTACGTATCGTTATTCCTAATCTATGAAGTGGCAAGATTTTGAAATCAGTTTCTGTAAGCTATAGGTATATACATCAAGTTAAATTAGTCATTTGTTTGATTTGAAACGCTGTAGTGACGGCTAAGCGCCTCCCCGCTTGTCGAAGGAGACGACTAAAGTAGTAATCACATGTAGGCAATCGACATCAAAGTGAGTCTGGCGACACTCGTAACACCTGAGGACTTTCTCAAAAATATGAATGCATAAAGAATAAGGTTTATAGTAGGTACGTCTGGAGATTATCGGTGTAGTAAAAGATAGATCAAACTCAAAACATGGTTCATGCACGTGTCGAAAAGGAAAACAAGTTTCTGATAGTTTTTAAAAATTTTGAGCATTATGGAAATATTTGCGAAAAACAATGGCACTACCTCACCAGCCACTACCTATGTTACGCGTGGTATTAATCCTGGACCAACTAAATACCAACTGGTATAGGCTTAAGAATCACGAGTTAAAACGCTGGAAGTATAGCTGGTCGATGTTTTGAACTGGAAGAGATGATTAGAAAGAGGCGAGTAGATATATTGTGTGTCGAAGGCTCGAAACGACGGTATACAGGAAATAGGGTCAGTTTTTTTTAATGCAAAGCCTACAAGATTTTCTATTATGAAACAGATTAGGGTAGAAACGGAATCGCTATGATCCTTGCAGGAGTGCTACTTGGCAACTTGTTGACCATTTTGAAGTTTATTGACCGATTGATGTCTTTTAAATTGAAGTTGCAAAGAAAGGTGTGTAATATTGTCACTGTATATGCTCCCCAGATCGGGTGGTGGGCAGTTGGAAAAAGATGCATTTTGGTTAGAATTTCACAATCTACTAAAGAATCTCCCAAAAATTTGTTTTCGGTTGTCGGTAGAGATTTAAGAGGACATGTTGGGAAGCCTAACGGGAATTATGAGGATTATCAAGCAGGAATTGGATACGGCACCATGAACCCTCCTGGTGAAGATATCCTATTCACGTGCATGTCACATGGTCTTATCGTATTAAATACCATGTTCGCCAAACAGAACAGAGAACTACAAAACTCATGATAATGAAAATGAAATCTCAGGTGAAAGACTGCAAAGTGATACTGGGCGAAGTTGTCGCCCAGTAGCACCGTCTTCTACTGAAAGAATTATTTATGGAGTGATGGAAATCAAATAAATAAGGACTATAAGAAAATTCTAGGGGTATAATTTGAAATTTTGAATGTATCGGGATCAAGAAGAAATTTCTACCCCGGCTAATGATGCAACCTGACAACCATTATCTCCCTCAGACGATGAGGAGTTTCAGAGTTCTGTGATTTATGATGGATAAGTGACGAAGGTTAGATGCAGAGCTGGGGAGTCATTTCATTGATAGTGAGACGATATCATTTCGACAATAGTACTGCTCTTTGTAACATAAAAAAAGCTATCATCTCAAACGATAGACGATAGACGACTGGACCAATGCTTTCCGTAATTGTAAAATTGTGACGATAGGACGAAGGCATTCGTTCGATAGCTATTTTGCTATCGTCTGATACATTCCTTTGACTGAGACTAAATTCTTGCCTATATGGAGTTAACGGGGCAAGGGGGAAAAAGTAAACGTCGCATTTTAGACAGCACAAAATGTTAACAAATGCATGAACTCACTTGTTTTGTCTTATTACTAGTTAAAAAATGAAGAACTGTAATGTAATTTCCTACCATGTCTGGGTGCTCTCCCATAAAACTTACCAGATGCTTTGGAGTTGCTGACCTTTAAGTAAATTTTTTAGATTTTATGTCTATTTTAATAAAAAAAAAATTTCTCTGCATTTAAAAATAAAACCAATTGGACAGAAATATCATCTTTGCTGCTATCTTTGATGATGCAATAAGTTTCGCTTAAGAACTTCAATGATACATTTTTAACGTTAGACGAGACGATAGAGCGACAGAGAAGTAAAGCTACGGAAAGCACCATCGAGCGTTATCGTCGAAAACAGACGAACAAACGATGATCTTCTGTGAAAAATACGGAATGACCTCCCTGTTGTCACTAAAGCCTATAACAAGTCACAGCTGTATGGTAAGCCGGGGGAGTTTCGACATGTAAGTGGTTTCGTCACTTCCCACTTTACCTACTTAGGTGGGTCTAACAGTTCGGGGTGATCCTGGTTCCTGGGCTTCAACCAACATGTCTATCGAGACCTTTTTTTTACAATTCGTCGATGTTCTGTGTCCTTGTTTGATGACAGCATATACTTCGTTTTGCCTCATTTGAGCTTCTCATGCTGCTTCTTTTTCTTTTTGACAATTCTGTGTCCTTCCCTTATTTTCTCCTTGTAAATCTCGTTATACTGATCGTAAGCAGCCCACGTTCGTTTTTTCATAAGCATTTGTCGTGCTTTTTGTTTGGCTGCATTTGCCTGCCTGCATTCTTCATCAAACCATGGGTTTCGTTTTGGGGGCCGAGTGAAACCCAGAACATCAGAGGCAGCGGTTCTGATGGCATTGCTGCTACTGGTCTTCAATCCTTAATGCTGGCGGGGTATAAGATTCAAGTATAATTGAAGGGACACTAGATTGTAAAAAGCATTGGCTATCTCTTCCGATTGTAGCTATCCGACTTCATATCTCTTCACAGCGCCAGCGTTAGTTCGTACAGATCGTGAACAAGATATCCTCATTCGCACCTTGGCTACAACAAGGTAGTGGTCCGAGGTGTTGGGCCCACGGAAAGTTCGGATATCTAACACACTGGAAGAGTGCCTTGCTTCGATCGCAAGATGGTCAATTTGGTTGACGGTTGATTGATCTGGGGATCGCCATGTACCTTAATGAATTTTGAGATGCGGGAAGCGTGTACTACCTACAACAAGATTGAGTCATAGTCCGTTTTTAAAGGTTTTGTCATAGAGGCTATGTTTATCGATTGTATTTCCAAGAACGATTTTCACGTCGTGTCTAGGGCACTGCTCATATGTTTCTTCGAGGAACTCGTAGAAACAGTCTTTGGAATTGTCGTCTTTCTCTTCTGCGGGGGCGTGGGCGCATATTAGGCTAATGTTGTTGAATTTAGCCCTGATGCGGATGGTCATTATACGCTCATTAACTGAATTTTGGCTAATCACCTTATCCCTGAGTCTTCCTCTAGCGACAAATCCGCACCCAAATAAACGCTGTTTCTGTTATCTGTATAGCAGTCGCCATAGAATATGTCACAGTTTTTCATCTTCTTTATGCCCGGTCCACCCCATCGCTTGGAAGGCGGTTATGTCTGTTTTGCAGCAGTCCTGGGCGTCCGCTAATTCTCTAGCTGCACGTAATCCGTTAAGAGATCTTACGTTCTACGTGCAGATCCGGAGGTCATTGACCTTTTTGCGTTTGCTTGGGTCGTCAACCTTTAAATCATCGTTATCCGAAGCTGTTGGTTGTTTACCCCACGCACATCCCCCAACCTGGGGGTCAGGTCCTTTTGGGATCCCTTCGAACATAAAGGGCTGGAATATCCAGTGTCAGTACCTTGCTGCAGTGGTATAAGTTCTGCCGTAGTCATTAGTAACTGCAAAAACAAGCGCTTTTTTTATTTTCGCTAAAAGCGAAAACTACAACCCTGTACTCAGTCTCAATATTTTGATATTGTACTTGACACACTATCGCAAGTTCATGCGACGTGCTTTTGAGCTTATCTTTATCATTCGCTATACTAGTTTTCTGTTTTGGCTGTATATATGGACAGATAGACAGGAGAAACAGGTAGACAAACAGTCAGACTGATACAATTGCATGGCCCAAAAAAACTTGAATGACTTCAAATATTCTTTCACTATTAAAAACTTACATTATCCTTCAGTAAAATAGACCTTATATCATCCTCATTTTCCCACGGAATGGGAACAGCAACTTTTAAACTACTGCAGCAACTAGAAAAAATTCTGTTGCAACTGGAATGATACATTATCATAGACATTTTTTGATCTCCGTACTCTAACGGGACTCTAAAACTACTGGCAGTTGAAAAATTTTTTTGCCATTAGAATGTCCCACGGGAACAGGATCTCTGGAAATGGAGAGCTGAGTACCGATGAAAAAAATTCCTTCAAGATTAGAATGCATTTTTTTTCTTTATTTAAAGCAAACAGTTTTTCCACGGGTATCGCCTTTTGCGAGGAATAAGCAAGTCCTCCGTTACTAAATTCACTGCCACGAATAGAGCTTTCTCGATTAGCCGTTTGGAACAAGCAGAAAATTGTAGGTCCCCTCCATTCCCTCATAAGGTATGATTGTGAGAAATGCGATAAGCCCTGGAGCTCCTCGCTCCGTTGCGCAAACCTATTTATTTATTTCTTTAGTATAGTAGTGCACAAGATCACGCTCCAAATGTTTCTAGTTTCGAGTACCAGAACGTAGTTCGTGACGTACGGTTTAACTTGTCGATAGAATACAGTGCCTGTGTAAATCACATACTTAATGCATCTACTAAATGGGGCCGTATGTCGAATCGACATTGTCGTGTCGATGCTATACAATATATCATCGTAGGACTTGAGCTACACCCGTGACCCGGGTAGGTCAGCTAGTTAACTTATATATGTATAAATACCAACTTGTCCTTTGTAGACGAACCCGGAGGATAAAGATTAACGCACAACCTCCAGATTTTGTGCGTATGAAACCGTAAAATAAGTTCAACAAAATCTTACACCAGCTTTAACTGATAACTGAATGTCTTGAAGTGAAACCAAAGCCAAAGCCGAGTTATCGGTTGAACTTTGAATAAGACGGAATAAATAGTTATTCTCAAAATCTGTCATTGTTAGTTTATCTATTCAATGTTTACATTGAGTTGTCTCATTTCTAATCACTTAACATTTAACGAAGAGCCCGAATAAATTTTTGGGTATGCAGTGTTACCAAATTGAAGTTTGTAGATTTGTTTTTGATTTTTTTTTTTGCAACATCATGTGTACGAGTGTCTCCATTTTTGAATTTTGGTTACCTTGAAACCCGAAAATTGTTCCCATTCTATGCATAAAGGTTAATAAACAACTTTCTCAAAATACATTTTCAGCTTCTAATATATATAGTATATACTTTTATGATTAACACAGAAAAGATGTACGAGTTGTTGGTTTGGTATTTTATGAAAATATATATGCACGTCATAATTTCAAAATCATTTACCATTTAGTGATAAATAACTAGCTTCTGTTGGTTGCTGTGGCTATGAAAAAGTACTTCCACTCATCAGGTGTCAATTAAACGCATTAGCACTTCTCATAACGATTTCATGTCAATGTTCCCATTTTGAAACCGAAATCAGTTTTCTATCCCACGATTTGCTATTGTGTTGCTCCATTTATGGTTGATCAGTCACCAATTATGACCTCTACAGCTGGACCTGGTGGGTTCTCAGTTCTATATATACCACATACATATATACCTACATCAGACCAGTGGGATTCATTCAAATAATCGTTAGCACTCTTCTTAGCATCTTTCCATCAAATGTTTTAAATGAAGATAGTCCCAATATTCCAGAGGGAGACACTCATGCATTCGATACCAATTTCCAAGAAAAGCATGGCGAAAATTCTCAATTACCCCAGGAACCCTGGGGACCCCATGACCATCACTGAAAGCTGGAACACAACCAGAAATAATAATATAATGATAGCACCGATAGCACAATGCACATTCAACATACGTTCTTGCGCCAATTATAAACTGTTCTTCAGATTTCACCTACATTATTTTCTATCGCAGGAAAAAACAGTTATGCCACAAACTTTACCACACTAACAGAGGCGCCCTCGTAGGCCACCGCGGAATTGCGAGGCGCAGAGCGCAGTGCCTAAATAGGGGCATTGCGGTGGGGTTTTTCAAATGCAGTTATTTGCGCATAGAAAATCTTTGCAAGACAAACTTCTGTGAGTCTCTTCACACGGCCGCATAAGGTACAAAGCTTCAACGCGATCCTCTCTCTGTCCATTTGCTTCATATCAAAGACACTTTACGGTACTTTGAGCACATAATGTGCAAGATATACAACTCCTCCACCCCCCGCACCACTTTGCAGTGCATTGTGCGCAAAGATCGCCTTTCTTTTTTGCTTTTCCTGGAAAAATAAGCACACACTCGTGTATTGAAAATACTGTACAACGGGTTTGTATTGAAATCGTCTTTCTGCACTGCACATTGCATTTACTCTCCTCTGCCCCCCTTTCTCGCGAGAGCACTATAACGAAGACGAAGAAATTCTTTCTCCCAACATTATGATCATTATTATCGTCTTGGAAAGACCACGAAGAAATGCAAAAAGACAACTAAGGAGCAAAAGCAGTTGCAAGTTGCGAATGTAAGTTACTTGCGGTCATTGGCACTGTGAGTTTGCCAGCGCAGTGCTCTTGCTGCTCTGTGAGACTTACTCAAATTGTTATATTAAAGTGCTGTAGCTGCAGCAGTTAGGACTGAGCGCAGTACCATCAGATGCATTTTCTAAGGTGATCCGAGGACGTTGGTCTGGTTTTGTGCAGTCATTCGTTGACGTTCTTTTGCCTTCTTCTTCTTTTGCGATTGGTTAGTTGCAAAAGAAATGACTTCTTTGTTGTTGCAAGCTGGTTGAGTGTTAACTCTCTTTCCAATCAATCACTTTTGCAAAAATACAATTTACTGGTGAATGTTGTTTCATACTGGTTTTCTAATAGTATTTGTTTTTTCCGCAGAATTTGATTGATTAGTTGGACGGGTTTGGAGTTAAAAAAAAATAGTAACTGCAACTGAATAGAAAAAGGAAACCGTCAATTGTTCAGTTTTGTAGTTTTTGACAAAAAGCGCAAAGACTAGTTTCCTTAAAAATGTCTCTGATTTGTGGATATTGTTAATTCTGTTTCTATTTTCCTAAAACATGTAAAAATATGGAATTAGTTCTGTGAATCGTTTATACGAAATCTCCGGGTGCAAAGGTAGCTCGAATATTTAGAAGGAACAGGGAGCTTCTGTAAAGCTATGAAAACGATTGTTTGATTCTGTTTTTCTGAATTTTTTTTAGTCTTGGGTTGCTAAATATATTTTTTGAAAAAAAAAAAAATAATAATAAACATTTCAAATAAACATTCTAAAGTTGGGTCAATCTTTTACAAATCAAATCTTTTCTGGTCGATACATTTTTTTACCTGGTTGAAAATTTTTTAAGGTTTGCAGAAAAAGGAAACGTTGATGGTTGAATCAAGTGCTTTCTATAATGATGGTGAATGAACGGTTAAAAATTGATTTCAACACTTAGGACCGGTTTGTTCAAGCTGGATTATTTCTAATCAATGATTATTCCAGGTGATAATCATAGATTCGGTTTGTTCACGAAATTTTTAATCAAGAAATCTCTGATCAGAGCTTTATCAAAGATTTTGCTAACCAGTAAATTTTTTTGAGTAAGCTCCATTTAAACAACGATTAACTGAAATTCAGTTTGTTCGGGCTTGGTTTTTGTTCAAATCACAGCTATCCCTTCAAAATAAAAAATTGTCAGGTTGACATATCACCTTGAATGAGGCATGTGGGTGCTGTAATTATAGTTTTTTCATAAGTAAAATAAATAAAAACATTAATAAAAAAAGTGCAGGCTTGGTTGAAGTGGTATTTCATTTACTCATAAATAGCAGAATTTTCTTTGAGTTTTAACTCCGCTTCGAGAATTTTAGTTTTTTGGTGTTCAATTTTTTGTTTAATGCGCCTTCTTATTTTGTCCTCCTGCCGTAGTATTTCTTTTTCAAAACTTACAATTTCTTTATCTTGACCTTTTTTTGTTCTGCAACGCTTAAGTCAATGTTCTCAGTTATGTGGTTGCTTGTTGAGCAGCTTGTATGGCAGCATTTACATTAATTAGGGTGTTTTGTATGGAAGCAGTTTCTTCTTGTACTACAGCTTTGGATTCGCGAACTCCTTTTTCAAGTTGTTCGACAATTCACTGTTTTCCAACCAATGCAGCTTCACAAGCACAAGCAGCTTGCAAATTCTTATCAGCCAACTCAGCTTTAACCAGATGGGAAGTCGTTGTCCGGCTGTGGTTTGAACATTTGATGCTGCTTTTGCCTCTTGTGCAGCTTTGAGAGCTATGCCAAATGCATTTTGCTTTGATGACCCACTCATAGCTATGTTAGATTGGCAATTAGTTTGGGGCTCTTTATTTAAGTCTTCCGAGTCGGCATACCTGAATACATATATTTGAAACTAGCTGTGCCCGCGACTTCGTCTGCGTGGGATAGTGATTTTCGGCAGCATTTTCAATTTTTAGGCACCTTTTTTGCAAATAAGACACGTGCACTTTGGTAAACTATTGCTTTATTATTTTATTTCAATACATATCTGCACACGACGTTCTTACTTTTTCCATTTTATGTCAAATAAAAAGGTTTTGCGAGTTTGATACAATCTTTTAAACTAAAATGAAAAATGAAAAATGAAATGAAATGAAAAAATCAGTGGGAATTAAAGAAATACGGGGAATCAATAGTTTTCTGTTTTCTCCTATCGCTGTTTCAGTCATTATCAAATCTTTTATAATGCCGCATCCCAAATGTGTAATTTGTAGCTGTGTACAATTCTAGATTACTCATTATTGGCACTGGAACACAATCTTGCAGCCACTTATGATAATTCGAATAAATTTAAGAAACTCTATAGGGTATGATGTCACTTGCTCAGTGTCTATGATATAGTCTAGTCTATAACTTATTAGTTTATATGGTTAACTATCTCATTAGTCGGCGCCGAAACCGACTTTTCAAACAGTCATTACTGAAAAAAATATTACTGATTGAAAATATTTATTTGAAGATCAAGATAGACATTTCTTCTCAGGTCAACTGTGTTATCGACAATTTAACAGAAATCACCTCACGGTGACAGAACTTTTGAAATCGGTCCAGTAGCTCCAAGGTTCCCGTTTACGTTGCCGTTCCCGTAGAAATATTGGGATAACAAATACAGCCCATGTCCTTCTTCAGGTTCAAAACTATCTCTGCACCAAAATTCATACAAATAGGTTCAATAGTTTGGGCGGTAGATGGTAACAAAGAAAAACAGACAAACGGAGTTGATTTCAGATCTATAATGTAAGTAAGTACTTCCGTTCCCATGGGAATATGGGGATAAATTAAAGATCATGTTACTTTGAGATAGTGTAGCATTCGAACGGGAGAATAGTTCTTGAAATCAGTTCAGTAGTTTCCAGGTTCCCGTTTGTTTGCGTTTCTTGTGGGAATACAGGGATAACATAAATAGCCTTATGTCCATCTTCAGGCTGAAGACAATATCTGTGTACCAATTCATATAAATAGGTTTAAAAGTTTGGGCGGTTTTTGATAACAAATAAAAATAGACAGACAGATTTCATTTCAGACTTATGATATTAGTAAAGACTCCCATTCCCGTGGGAATATGGTGACCGTTCCCATAGGAATATGGGGATAAATTAATGTTTATGTTACTCGGGGATAGTGTAGCATTCTAACGGTAGAAGAATTTTTGAAATCGGTGCTGTAGCTTCTAATTTCCCGTATACGTTCCCGTTCCCGTGGAAATTAAGGGATAAAATATAAAGCCTATGTCTTTCCTCAGGTTCTAGACTATCTCTATACAAAATTTCATATCAATCAGTTTAGTAGTTTGGGCGGGAGACGGTAACATAGAATGTCGGACAGACAGAGTTATTTTCACAATTATAATATTAGTTAGGATTAGGATTAAGAGCATTAAACATTTTTTTGAAACTTCTAGCCTTAAAAATGCTCGTATTTCCAAAAATATACATTCATCCCCTATTTCAACACCTTATAGCCCTGTTAAAAGTACTTTTGAGACCGTAGTTTTTGAATTCCCATTTCCGTTCCCGTGGGAATATAAGGATAAATATATAGCCTTTATCCTTCCGCATGTTCTAGACCATCTCTTTAGTTAGTTTAATAAAATCTGTTTAGCAATTTGAACGACTGACATACGAAAAACATACCGACAAAGCTACATTCGCATTTTCAATATTAGTAAAAACTCCCGTTCCCGTGGGAATAGGGTGACCGTTTTCGTGGGAATATGTGGATGAGTTGAAGTTAATGCTACTCAGGGACTATGGAGCAAGCATTCCAACGGTGGAAGAATTTTTGAAATCGGTGCTGTAGTGTCAAAGTTCCCGTATACGTTCCTGCTCCCGTGGGAACATAGGGAAAAAATATATAGCCTATGTCCTCCCTCAGGTTCTGAACAATCTTTGTACAAAATTTCATTTAAATTGGTTTATTAGTTTTGGGCGGGAGATGGTAACATAGAACGACGGACAGACTGAGCTACTTTCACACTTATTATATTAGTAAGGACTCCCGTTCCCGTAGGAATATGTGAATAAATTAAAGTTTATGTAATTCAGGGATAGTGTAGCATTCTAACGGTGGAAAAATTTTTTAAATCGGTGTTGCAGTTTCTAAGTTCCCGTATACGTTCCCGTTCCCGTGGGAATATAGGGATAAAATATATAGCCTATGTCCTTCCTCAGGTTTTGAGCAATCTTTGTAAAAAAATTCATTAAAATCTGTTCATTAGTTTGAGCGGGAGATGGTAACATAGAAAGGTGAACAGACAGAGCTACTTTTGCATTTATAATAATAGTGAGGACCGGTTCCCGAGGGAATATTCGAATGAAATAAAGTCTATGTCCGTCCTTAAGTTCAGAACAATCTTTGTACAAAATTTCATTTAAATCGGTTTATTAGTTTGGGCGGGAGATGGTAACATAGAACGACGAACAGGCAGAGCTTCTTTCACACATATTATATTAGTAAGGACTCCCGTTCCCGTAGGAATATGTGGATGAAATAAAGTTTATGTTACTCTGGGATAGAGAAGCATTCTATCGGTGGAAAAATTTTTGAAATCGGTGTTGTAGTTTCTAAATTCCCGTATACGTTCCCGTTTCCGTGGGAATTTAGGGATAAAATATATAGCCTATGTCCTTCCTCAAGTTTTAGACTATATCTGTATCAAATTTTATTTGAATCGGTTCAGTAGTTTGTGCGAGAGATGGTAACATAGAAAGCCGGACAGACAGAGGGACTTTCACGTTTATAATATTAGTTAGGATTAAAATGAAATTAAATTCAAATCCCGATAGTTTAGACAACCGAAAAAAGAACTAACTCTATCATGAGTAATGTATGTATTTTCAATAATTTCCTTGACTTAGTTTTGACATATAGACTGGAAAATGGAACGAATTTTGAATAACCCATGATTTGGTAGCCAAGCGATGAAAAAGGTGAACAAACACTCTTTGGTGATCACAGATTCTTAATCATGGATTAAGAAGAATCCTTGATAACCAAATTGCTTAAATTTTAAACCTGCCCTCAATTATTGATTTATAATCAATCTTTATGTATATGTATATATATATAAATCTCGTGTCACAGTGTTGGTTACCATACTGCTCCGAAACGGCTGAACCGATTTTTTGGAAGTCTTATATGCATATTCAGCAGATCTGAGAATCGAAGACTATCTATTTTTCACACTCTTAAATGTCAGCTCAGCAGATGGCGTTGCAGAAGGTATCTACGTTATTTAACAAAGCTACTTGACCGATTTCGATGAAATTTTATAATTATATTTGGTCGCTCTGAGAATAGACCAACATTATTTTCATTCCAGTATTCCCACGGGAACGAGGACAGGAAAGGAAACCGGAGCGGGAACTGGAACTCTAAAAAATTTTTAGCCGATATCAAAAATCCTTTCGACACTAGGATGTTACATTATCCCTTACATAGACTATATTCCATGAACATATTTCCACGGAAACGGCAATGTGACACTAGAAACTTTCCGGTTATCTTCAGCTTAGTCTAGTGTGTGTTTCTAAAATTTTTTTAAATAACTTAGATCCGAGCAACGGCGATCGGGTCAGCTTGTAATTAATAAAACACAATTTTTACTAATTTTTTTCAACAAAAATATGAAGTTAAATAGAAGAAGTGCCTGTTTGAGGGCACTGCTATGCACTGACGGCAAAATGGCATCGTTCTGCCGCTCAGCTTGCAACTTCATTCTAGTTGTGCTCAGCCGCATTGCCGTTCAGTTCATATTTTGAAAAAAAAAAGAATTGATAAAAATAATTTCTTATTAATTTTATCAATTTATCGATCAATAATTAAGTGTTAAAATCTATTAAAAAAGTGCTTTTCTTGACGTGTGGTTTTCAAGAAGAAATAAAATGCATATTATTTAATGTTACGACCATTATCTTTTGAAAATGATTTCGGGCAAGTGACCGCCGCGTCTGGTTCGAATTAATTAAAACCGAGACCACCTCATGCAGCATTTGGGGATGTATGTCAGCAATAACTCGACTAATATTCAATTCCAAGGCGTCTATCGTCTCTGGTTTATCAGCGGCGATAAGTAACTTCACATAACCGAACAAACAACAGTCCAAGAGTGTTACATCAAATGTTAAGGCCACACCCACAACGCGAGATAATACGCTCACCAAAAGTTAAAAACTTTTTCAATAAATTGATTACTTCGTTGGCTGTATGGCATGTAGTGTCGCGTTCGCTTTGTGCAAACCAAAGGTCGTCCACATCAACATCCTAGACTTCAGACACGAAAAACTGACTAATCATAGCTCTATAGCGTTCCTGACTGACTTTAACATTATGGCCAACAACTTGTTTTAATAAATAAAGACCAATAGATTCCCTTTACGCTTTACTGATAGAGCACCACAAACAGTGAATTTTGAGGATATAACGGCTGCGGCCGGCGCGCGCCTCAACAATGGCTTGTGGATTATCGGAATCGGTGGCTATCTTGTTTTGAAAATCAAAATGAAAGGTTCAAGTGACCTTGTTTTGGGCCCATTTCCAACGCCCAGCGTTCTACGTACGCACTTGATGATCCTTTGGCTTCAGTTCTTGCACGAGTTGGAATTTGTAAGGGAGCAAGCAAGATCCTTCTCCCATAAAGAAGACGCACACAACTCCAAACGTTGCACGCGATGGCGGATTTACTCATTCGGGTCTTCTTCGATATTCTGCTCCTTAGCAGAAATACAACTGCGCATTATCCACTGGAGTAAAAGTGGTGGGAACCCAATGCATGGTTGCTCGAATATGCCGACTCTACTTGGACTATGTCGACCAAATATTGGACGCAGCGGCCGATGCCGTAAGAATCGTGGCGGTCAGATAGTGTTCGGCTTGTAAGAAAACAATTGATTTAAATAAATTTTTGATGTTCGCTTATCCATTCACAACTTGAAGTTATTTCAATTCTGTAAATATTTTCAAAATTCAAATTATTTCTTAAAATTAAGAAAAAAAAAGAGTTGACCAGAAAGTGATCATACTGTACAGTGTACATGTACATGTGTTTTGTTTCAAACACAAATGTACATATTTTCATGTACAAGTGGAGTGTAAAAATAATATTTTTTTTTTTTTTGTTCTACTGAACCTGTCTATGCACTTTTCAAAATATTGAAACATCTTTTTCAATTTCTCTTGCTTTTGGCCTTTGATATCTTCTAAGCGGTAAAAGTCATGAAATTCTGATTGAATTTTTTTTACAACGATGCAATTTGTCAAAATATAAATCTCAAAATGTGCAAAAATAAATTTTCTCGGGTTATTGTTATGGGAAGTAGAAAATTCCAATACCGACGATCTAAATACTGATATTTGATGATTATTTTTTACACCAAAATTAGCCTTCCGAGCCTATTTGCCAAATATCTATCATCCTATTCTCCTAATGTACAAGACAAGTATAAATACACACGAAAAGTCCTAGTGCTTAAAAGTCACTTAAAAAAAAAAGAATCATTAAAATATATCGCGTTATTTCTTCCACAAATGACATCAACAAAGAAGACAACAACTTCGCTGAAGTACGAATGCAATGATGGGCTTCGCGCTCTTAACTTGCACACCGTTCACTCGGTCGCCAGAGTTTATTGGCACACTTCTTTGGATGTTATGTTATGCAGCGAATGTCTTCCTGGTCTTAACCAGTTGGCTTGTTAAACTCTGACTTGTAATTTTTTTTTTCATTGTTTCTGTTGGTTTTTCTTTGAAACTTTCGTCGATGCATTCGATTACTCCTGAGTTTCATTCAACTATGTTTTTGGTTTAAGACTGTTGAGCTTGGTTTGATGTCGCACACACCGATAACCATGCACACCAGCCACCAGCACAATTGATGTGGTCGTCATACAAACGTGAACGTGAACTTGAATCGGACGCCTGTCCAGTACTCATAGAATAGGGATAGTCGGATAGTTGAAAATGATTTGAAATAATGTATCTTAGAAATATTAATTTACTGGTTATAAAAATCGTTTTCAAATAAACGAGCCATAGCACTTACACCTTAAAATATAAATAACATTGCTTTATTCCGAATCAAAGTTCGCTATCTTAATTTTTATAAAAGTTACAAATCATAAATAAAACCTCAAAGTTTATTAACATGGACCACAATATTTGATTAAAAAAAAGAAAAATAAATAGGGTTGCGCAACAGATCAAGGAGTCCCAGGGTCTTGCGCATTTCTTACAACCATGCCTTGTGCAGGAATGGAGTGGAACTACAATTTTCTGCCGGCTCCGAACGGCTAATTGAGATATCGCTTTTCATGGCAAAGAATTTACTAACGAAGGGCTTGCCAATTCCTCGTCTCTGTTGAGATTCGGACCACGAACTTCTAGGTTAGCAGCTAACCATCACGCCACGGGCACCATAGAAAAAAGTTGACAGTTCCCAAAATATATGTTCCCTGAAAGTGGTTACTCACACTTACAAATGGAATGATCATCAAAAAAAAGTATCAAATAGTTAGCATTGAAAGGATTCGGAACTGTACCTTCAAAATCATGCTTTTCCAAGTTCTGGGGCCAAATTCCGTAGCTTTTTAGACGGTTATCGTTATATCTTCTATAGTCGAAAGTATGATCAAAAGATTGCTTCTTGTAGTTTCGCTTTCAGCGTTTGAAGGAAAGCTAATTTATTACCTACTTACTTACTTAGGTGGGCATTACAGTTCGGGGTGAACCTGGGCCTCAACCAACATCCTTCTATAACGACTTCGATTTCGGGCGAGCTCTCTCCAGTTTCGCACTCCAAGTCGGTTGAGGTCTTCATCCACTTGATTGCGCCACCTAAGACGAGGTCTTCCCCTTCCGCGATTTCCCTGCAATGTGCTTTCGAACACCCGACGAGCCGGAGCGTTTGTGTCCATCCGCTCTACATGGCCCAACCATCGTAGCCTCGCGATGCGTACTCTTCTGGCTATGCCCATGTCGCGGTACAGCTCATACAGCTTGTTGTTGTATCTTCTTCTCCACACATTGTCTTCGCATACGGGACCAAAGATCATTTGGAAAATTTTTCCTCATCCGCTTTCGATAAGGTCCATGCTTCCACGCCGTAAAGCAGGACTGGGATGATTAAGGTCTTATATAAGGTTACCTTGGTTTTTCTGGAGAGGGTTTTGTTTCTCAATTGCCTTCTTAACCCAAAGAAGCAACGGTTGGCAAGAGTTATTCTCCGTTTGATCTCCGCACTGATGTTGTTGTCCGTGTCTACAGCGGATCCTAGGTAGACGAAGTCCTGTACTACCTCGAAGTTATGTCTGTCTATTGTGACGTTTTGTCCAATTCGTCGATGTTCTGTGTCCTTGGTTGATGACAACATTTTTGTCGCTTCTGTTTCAATACTCGTAAAAGCACCTATGACATCACGCTTCCTTCTTCCCATTACGTCAATATCGTCTGCGTGACGAGTAATTGTACAGACTTTTGAAAGATTGTTCCTCTGGTGTTGACGTTTGAGTTTCTTACAATCTGTTCAAGTACGATGTTGAAGAAATCGCATGACAGTTTATCGCCTTGTCAAATACCTTTTCAACATCGAAGGTCTCAGTGAGCTCTATACCGATCTTGACGGAGAAGCGTGAATTCTTCAAAGTCATCCTGCATATAGTCGTACGATTTTTGCAGGGATGCCGAAACTAGACAATGCTCTGTACAGCTCGTCTCTGTAAATACTGTCATACGCAGCCTTGAAATCGATAAAAAGATGGTGTATATCGATATTATATTATCGGTGTTTTTCTAAGATCTGCCGCAATGTGAAAATTTGGTCTATTGTGGACTTCTCCGGTCTAAAACTACATCAAGTTGTTGACGTGGGGTTTCAGAAGTTCATATATTACAGCAGACAAGATCTTAAAAGCGACGTTAAGGAAGCTTATCCCTCTATAATTGGTGCAACTGTGAAGGTCTTCTTTCTTTAGGATCGGGCATACGAAGTTCAATTTATCGGCATCAATGCCATCTGCACCTGCAGTTTTATTTGATTTAAGTTAACATATGGCAAGCTTAACTTCTTCTAGTTTGGAAGGACGGCATTCTTGATCATAGTCCAAGCCGAATGGGGCAATCTGTCTGACAGCGAAATTTGTGTCTTCATCGCTGCCGTTAAGAAGTCTGGAGAAGTGATCTTTCCAGATCCTACGTTGTGACTGTGACTCTACTACTATGTTTCCTTGCTGGTCTTTACAGGCTTGAGCTCGGGGCTTGTCACCCTGGCAGGATCATTTTAGCTTTTGGTAAGACTTCCTATTTTCGTTCCTGTCATGCCACCTCTCAATTTCCTCCAACGATCGCTTCTCATGCTGCTTCTTTTTCTTTTAGAGAATTTGGTGTTCTTCTTACAAAACTCTTAAAAACTGACTCTGCCTGTGGCATATGAAACAACATACCTCATTATCGGATTTTCTTGGTAAGACGAGAACCATCAAGAAAGAAATTTTTAACAGATTTTTTTCTAGCTCTCCCCATAATAATATATGTGTACGTACACAAACAACCCCTATTCGCCGTACATTACTCACTGTCTCCTGCTGTTCTCCTCAGCAACATTTGTGGAACTCTATTGTGGAATGTTCATTGGATGCAAATCACACTATTTTGGCTCCTTTTGCATTAATTTTATAAAAATTTTTGGAACTACGAGAAATTCATAGTGAAGAGCTTAACCCTTAGAAAATAATAATGAATGCTAACTGTGGTACCATAGAGCATAGACATAAGTTAAATCTCAAGCAGTAATGTATTACAACTTATTTTGTTTTTATTTTTTTATTTTATTTTATTTCATGAATGCTTAACAACTGTTTGATATAATATCTTATGAGCTAGTCAGTAGCTAATTAAACAAACTAAAGAGCAAGACAGAGAGATGTTAGTAAAATTGGAGCAAATTATGAAACAGATTTTTAGTTATTTACAATTTGATTAGATCGAAAGTGGTTTATTAATAGTCTTTTAATTCTTGTGGCGTTTTGAAATTCCTTAATATGTCGTGGTAATGAGTTCCAAAGATGGACGTAATTTACGAAAAATTTACGCTGAGATGTTAAACACGAACAACCAGGATATCAATTAACGAGACTTTGTCGAGACCGCGAATGTAATTCTCTCAAAGCGGTATTGTGGTTGGCGCGAAATCATAATGTTACAGAGCAAAACTAGACACCTAAGTTCAAGAAAATTTTTGAAGGTCATACCCAGCAAGTTTTGGGAGAAACCGGCTAATCTGTCATACCTCAAACCATAGACATAGCGTAAGGTACTATTGAAGACGACATTAAGTTTACGCATGCTAGCAAAACTGCAGCTACAAAATATTTCACAGCCGTATGTCAGAATGGGAATTATCAGAGTCTTAGCAAGAAGAAAACGAGTTTTAAATGGTGTGAAGCTCTTCTAGTTACCCATAGAGTACGTAAGACCCCATACACTTTGCCAGCAATTACATAAATGTGGTTGTAACAGGTCAATGAGCGGTTAAAAACTACCCCGAGATTTTTTGCAGTATCCACAAAGTCGATTTGGGCATCTTTCAACGTAATCGGAGAAAAATAATCAAGATTTAGGGTTTTCCTCGATATAACGATACATTTTGATTTCCTTGGGTTTAAGATAAGGCCGTTTAACTCTGAGCATTTTGAGATTTTTTTTAGTTCTTTGTTGACACAAAAGACTCCACGTTCTATGAGCCCAAAAGGGCAGCTAAAGTACAATTGAACATCGTCAGCATATAAATGAGTAGAACAATGGTCAAATAGAGACGGAAGCTCGTTAACGTAAATAGAAAACAGTAAAGGGTCAAGTAGAGAACCTTGAAGATCACCGTTAAAATTTGGGAGAAAATTGGTCAAGATATCACCGACTTGTTTCCTATCAGTCAAGTATGAATAAATCAGTTTTGCCGCACTTGGAGAAAAATTGAAGTTATGCATAAGCTAATTACATAAGATATGATGGTTAACAGAGTCGAAGGCCTTTGAGAAATCGAGCAGAACCAAGAACGTCATCTCATCTTTATCTAATGCATGTCTAATGTCTTCAGTAATGTAAAGAAGCGCTGTAATACAACTGTGTTCTTTCCAAAAACCAGATTGCTTCGGCGTTAGCATCGAGGTAGTTGTTGATTGATGATTATTGATTTGTTTTTGAAGCATTCGTTCAAAGGTTTTCGACAGAAATAGTAACACAGAAATAGGACGAAACTCCACACCTTCGGCATTTTTGGGAATTGGAATGACTTTGGCAATCTTCCACAGGTTCGGATAGACTCCTGACATCAGGATAGTATTAAATACACATGTTATATAAGGCAGCACTATTGGCAGAATCATAAACAAGAACTTAGAGTGAACCCGACAGCATTTGATTAAATTGAAAGCAAACTTTCAACTACGTCAGCACAATCTGCTGCACGAAAACCAAAACCAATACGGCCCAACTGATCTGGGAATGAAAAAGATCCGAAGACGGAGCAAGTGCTGATGGCTGTGAAACAAAATTTTTATTGAGGCTGCGGGGATCAACGTCGATTGTTTTCCCATTTCTTGACTTGCCAATACCAACTTTTCGTAAATTTTTACACAATCATGGTCCACTAAGGGAAGTACTGAGCTGAGGAGATAAAAGATTCGATTTTTCTTTACGTATTTCTGCTACTACTCTATTGCGCAGTGAACAAAAAGCTCGTCGCAACTATTAGCTCAAGATTAAAAAATCATGCGTAAACAAAGTAAATCTCATTATTTTCCACTTTTTATAGAATGTAAATATACCGTAAAAACATATATGTATAAAAATATAAATATGCAATCTGTCCAAGAACTTCCTGGTTTTAATTGTGCAAAATAACACGTCAGTTCTTATATCGTTTTAAAGTCCTAATAATAATTCACACAAAATAAAATGATCTGACTCATCGAAGCACTGTAATCCTTTTGTAGTCCGACACGACATGATTGTTACATGAGCATGACGCATAGCAAAAAAAAAGTGAGACTCGGTTGAAAAAAAAAAAAAAAAATTCTGTATAAAATTCTCTTTCGCCTTTAAACACTCACTCTCTGCGACCAAGATAACTCACATCAGATCACACACCTGTGAATGGTAACAGAAGCAATCGCAACTCGCAAGTACGCGCGACTTTCTTCAACATCAATTCGTGTACCAATTTGTTGTTTTCGATAAGACATTGAAAGCGAAATGTTTACTGGCTGAGTTGTAGAGTGTGTACTGTACATACACTGTCATCTGTCGCTCATCTAAATCTTCTTATTAGACTAGCCAAGCAATGCTTTCGACAACCAAACCTCCCACATGTTTGTAGACACTTACATACACAACCCTCGAACATCGTAAGGGTGTGTCTCCTTGTCGAAGCAAATTATTGTCTCATCATAACAAATCAGAACCATAAGCTGGAGTCAAAAACCTAAAAGCTTTGGCTTTGCAATAATGGAACAAAAATTACTGACGAATTGGTCAACTTCCATTTTTGTTGCTCACCCACTTTGCAGTTTATAACATTGAGTTTATTAATTTGAGACTATTATTCCAACTACCTGTTCTCATACAAAGTTTCAACGAGAGAGAGATAACTTTGTTAAATTCGTGATGAAAAGCGTGATCTAAATATCTATATCGCGATGGGTCTACTTTTTGTTTAGTAAATAAATACACACACGTCAAGTTTCACGTATCTATGTGAGTACAGCGCACTTTTTTTTTTTTACTAAAAAACAATTAATTTCTCCTTTTTCTGTAGGTCGGCCTCGGCTCGTAATTGAGAATCTGTGGTGGAGTGGAATCAGTAGCGGGCTTCGAAAGACGACAGTGGAGGAGGATCATCATGATGAAGACAGTAGAATTTGTTTGTGCAGTGCAATGGCCATTTATGTTTCATGCCATCGATCGAGAGTGAGACTCACGTCGCTTTTGGGCACGGTTGGATTACGCTCGGAGGAAAAGTAAGTTAATTTTATGACTGGTGTACACATAAAGCAAAGCTTAACCATAAAGATTATGGATGCTGGTTGTGCTTTTAGATGCGTGTAATTTTTTCAGGTTCGATTTCTATGTTTCGCTTCTCCTATGGGCGTACCTACATATTTGTGTTTGGGCGAGACTTCTTCGATTATCTGGCGGTCATTGCCCCTAATTTTGACAAAATGATGGATAAGTATGAGAGTAATTGGTGCTAATTGTTTTTGTGACTGGCTGGCCTGTGCGTGAAATGTGTATTTAGTGCAATTGACAAATACATATATGTAATTATTTAGTGAGATTTATCTTAGCAAATGTGGATATCAACAACTAAGTTCAGCAGATGTTCTTGTTTCTTAAACTATCGATATTTAAAAAAAGATCAAAAAACATTTCTGACTTTTCTTTCGATTTATTTTTCGGCGGGTGCTTATGGCGAAGTTGTTGGCACTTGGCAGTCTGCCTGTTTGTTTGAGTTTGAGGGGTATCGAGGCATACCAGGGGTGGCAGAACACTATTTTTTTAGGTGGGAAGCATGATAGAATAAAATAAGGTATGGTAGTCTTATATATGTATGCCTGTATATACATATACAGTGGTGGCCGAAACTATAGCACCAATAAGTTTTATATTGAAAACATACGAAAAAACTCGGGATACTATCACATACTATCATATTAATTCAAGTACAAATTTCAACATACTAAATAAAAAAAAATTTTCAAAATTGATTATAAAGTAGCTGGGCAAAACTAAAGCACATGCACCCTTTTTGTTTGCAGTTATCAAATTTTACCGCATACTTCTTAAATCCTACTAACTTCACCTGTTATTTTGTCAAGCATATTCTTAGCAAAAACAAAAAAGCTTAATTTGGTGTTGCTAACGATCACAATTTAAAATTCAAATAAAATTCCCAATATGACCCGGAATAAAAATTCTTATGAAATTAAAGTAGAAATATAGTATCCGATTTTCAAACCGGTGAATTAATTTTATTTATTGCCAAAAAATATAGAATTCGCCATACGGTTTTTACCCGCATAATAGCTCGATCTCGCAATCGAGGAAGTGTTCAAAGAGTGCACAGTATTGGTAGACCTCGCAAGACCACGTCGCGATGTAATAAAAGAATTATGAGACTAATAAAAAAGGATCCTTTTATATCCTCTAAAAAAATTTAACACCAACTGCACTTAGTGATCTTTTGTAGAATGATCCAGCGAAGAGCTAGATCTGCTGGAAAGCTCGTCGTGCTGTAAAAAATTCGTTTACTTCTATTCAAAACCGACAGACTGAAATTTGCCAAAACACACCTTGGCAAAATGGAAGACGGTTCTATTCTCTGACGAATCAAAATTTAATTTGAAGGGATCGTACGGTTTTCGTACGGTACGGAGACCAAAAGGCGAACGCCTAAAATCTCGGTTTACCAGATGTCGCGGTAAAATTTACCGCTACAAAAAGTATCCTTAGGATCCTTTCTCGTATCCCTTCCTCTTCTTCGTTTTTGGATGTGGCTGCATAATTCTGGGAGAGTTAGGGGCAACCAAGGTTCCATCAGCCTAAGGTTTACTCACCCAGCATTATGCAAAAACATCCCACGTAGGGTGATGAGGCAAAATTGGTCGAGGCTAAACCGACAAAGGGACAGGCGATCCCCAACGATGAGCAAGAAGCGTGCAGACGGGCGGTCTCACGCAAGACAATGGAAATGTCCGGTGTGATCACACACAGGTTGACACATCAACACTCTATACCACCATCAATGGTAGAGGATAAATGCCTACCCAACGATTTACGTCACTTTGACAACACTAGCATGGCCTTCTGCCCAACCTAACTTCAATAAGGTACCCAAAGGTTGAAAAGTTAAAGATCTTCCCTCCTCCCCCAAATCTGCAAAAGAGGCCACCAGTGTAGGATAGGGATTTTCGGTTAGTTGAGATTTCCTCCTCCTAGAGTTCTCCCGAAATAAAATGTAAAAAATGTTTATTAGGAAATGGATTTCTTTACTTACTCGATTCACTCTCCACGCGATTAAATGTAACTGAGAGAATGCTCAGCGATGACTTATTTTCGATTTCAACGTAGTTTGATTCTTTTTCACGAAGGTTGTGAGATTAGGTGATCTAGGGGTCTGGACTCACCCATCAAGGTCGGCAAGTGTTGGATGACACCAACCACTTGTCGAACTTTCGAACTGAGAGAATGATGAGAGAGAGGGCAAGTTTTGGACGACACCAACAACTTGTCGAACTCTATGTGTGTAGTGGTTGCGCATGCGCACTTTCGTTGGAATTCGACAGCGATGGCACAGCACACCAACGGTGGCTGATGTCGTGATACTGAATCCACGAAAGTGATTGGTTGATCGTATGAATGTGTGTGTGTCTGAAAGCGGGGTTGAGGCCAGACAAAGAGCTAGGCTTGAAGTGGTGGACACTTCTTGGCTAGCTAGCAAAGAGAAAACAGAGAGAGTGAAAGATTTTCGAGTTGAAGAAATTGAAAATAAGTTTTTTTACACATCGTTGTTTTCTTTTTTTTTTTTTCTTTCCCGGTCGTTATTTCTCTTTATTACTTTTCAGCTCCAAGGTTTGGAAATTTAACCTTTTTTTAAAAATTTTCTGGCGCCCACGATTACGAGGACACCCTGTCCTCCAATCTGATTATTTATCCCAACTTTATTACATCTTAATTCATCCACCCTCGATTAAATTAATTGTTTTCATCTGACCTATCTTACCCAATCATTATTTGCAACATCGAACACACCCCAGCTGAGCTAGTCGCGGTGGCAGCATACATTTGTTGCTGGATGCGCTTGTTTTCTTGCCGACACTTCCTACCAAAAACCATCTGTCATTTCTATTCTTTTCGCACGCCGGCTGGCTGTGCAATTAATTACCCCTTTGATTTTATTTATTAGTTCGCGGTGTTTAAGTCTCGTTACCATCCTAAAGTTAGCTTACCTGGTTAAGAAATTTCAATATAGTAAATTCCAGCAAATAAAACAACCCCAAGGAAGTGTTTCGGTGGAGAAAAAGGTGCAACAAAGTGGCGCCCAACGTGGGGCTTGTCGAGTTTCTTCTCATTACAATCTGTGTTGTATCGTTCTGATTTTGTGGTGATTTTGTGTGAGACTTACTAGTTTTGTGAACAAATAATTCGTGTGTTTTTCTTTTCCTACAGGTTGCAACAAGTAACAACAAATTCCAAATTCCATTCATCTGTGTCTGGCTACAAACTTTGAAGTGTTTTTTCCCTGGAAAGTGCGTGGTAAAAGTATACATACATTCAGTTGTATACCCCCCAAGTAAGGTCTCATTTGCTTTTCATTTTATTCCTATTGTTTTATTTAATATTTATTCAACTAAATTCATATTCATTTGCCCTTGTTCATACATATATGTATTGACATACTTAAGAAATAATTTCATTTAACTTATTCGCGTATACCTACATAAATACATACATACCTACATACCTTGTGTTGTGCATCAATTGTGTACAACGTACCGGCGTTTAGTTTTTTACATTTGTGGTACACACAATTTTCATTAGATATTCTTTCTGGTGTTTTTTTTTTTTTTATTTATTAAACGTAGATTAACTAGATCAATTTTGTTGGAATTTCACCGTCTTATAATACATAGTGAAACATACCTATCATTTTACTCTTCATTCGTTCGGGCATACATACTTACATAGTTAGAGTGATTTTGATTTTAGTCTTGCCGGTTACTTGGCCTTCGATATTGTTTTTTTTTTTCTTTTCTGCCTTACCTTGTGTGCTAGTAGTACACAGTGCAGTATTAGTTGTTGTGCTAGTGAAACCCAGTGTTTCTCAAACTTTTTTGGTAGATCTGAATTGTTTTTTTGATTGAAATATTTTTGTGGTGCAGTAAATTTGAATACTTGAGAAATCAGAGATTGTGTGAAATTGAAATTGATTGTGAGTTGTGGTGTGAATATTTTTTTTTTTTTTTTGGAAAAATTTTAAACAGGGTGTTTTTTTTTTAATTTTGTTCTGCAATCGAGTTGTTGATTTTGAAATTGAGATTGTGAGTTGTGGTGCATGCATATTCTATTTGAGCAAAGTTTTTTTTGGAAAAGAGTTTTTATCGATATTGTTGGTAGTTGAGTTAACCTTTTAAGATATCCATTGATATCGGTTACAATAATTTTCTTGGTTTTTGTCTGATAAAGTGTGTTTGATATCTTCGTGTTTTTGAAAACAGAGAGTTTATTTTATTTCTTTCTGTTCTGTTTTGAGAGTCTTTTTTTTGAAATTTATATTTTGTGGTGTGTTCTGATAAAACTAAATAGTTGCTGTGGTTTTGCGAACATTAGTTGAATCGTGTTGAGGGTTTGAAAGTTTGTCAGTGGAAGTTCAATTGTTTTTTTAATTGAAAAGTGTTGTTTGCTAATAGTAAATATGAATATTGGTCGTTTAGCAGCAGACGAACTCGCATATGAGATGCAGATTCGTGGTTTGAAAGTGGGTAGAGTGGAAGTGATGAGAAAAGCCCTCAGATCTTCAAGAGTTTTAGAGTCTCGAGGTACGTTGGAAAACTCGAAGAGTTATCCGTTTAGCTTTGAAGAGGATAAAGAGGCTGTGATAGCAAAGACGGAAGAGATTAGGTTTCTTTTGGAAGATCCTCCGAAAGATCCGAAATCTTCGGAATGTGTGAAGATAATTACAAAGATTGAGTGGGCATTAGGCCGTATTGGTAGGGCAGTGGTTGAGGATGAGAAGGATGAAGAGGAACAGAGTGAACTGAAGAATGAGTTGTTGATTTTGTTAGGTATACTTATGGGTGATAGTGGAGAGAGTGACTTAGAGGATGAAATGCCAAAGAAGAATGTAAGATCAGGAGTTTCAGGTGGCCGCTCGGTGAGCGTAAGCCCATTGCCAGTAGCGAGTGGTTCGAATGTGAGAAATGCAAGGGCAAGGGAACAGGGAACTGAAAATAATTCGATTAGTGAGCGAAATGTTGATATGCGTTTGAATGAGCAAAGAAGTGTTGAAAGTGCGAGTGAGTTAAGAATTAGGGAATTGGAAAGAGAGCTAGAGCGAGAACGAAGAGTGAGTGAAGAGAGAATGGCCAGAGGAAACAGAATGGATCAAGAACATAGAATGGATAGGGAAAATAGATTTGAAAGTGAGGATAGGATGGCAGAGAATCATGGTGCGTACGAAAGGTATGAGAGAAGAGTGGAACGTGTGGGGAAGTGGAATGTGAAGTTTACGGGAGAGTCGGATGGTTCGTCGGTGAATGCATTTTTAGAACGGGTTGAAGAATTACGTGTAGCGAACGATGTGTCTGAGGCACATTTGTTTAAGTCGGCGACGGAGTTATTAAGTGGAAGAGCCCTCTTATGGTTTAGGACCGTAAGGAGTGAGCTGAGGAACTGGCAGGAGCTAGTTCAAGAAATTAAGGCGGAGTTCCTTCCTGCGAACTACGATGATCTTCTCTTGGAGGAGATTAATCGTAGATCCCAAGGGAAGGACGAAACCTTCGGCGCATACCTCACCGTGATGAGGACGTTGTTTAGGAGGTTAGGTGAGCCGTTGAGTGAGAGTCGAATGCTTGGTATTTTGAAGAAAAATGTGGATCCATTCTTCCAAAAGCAAATAGCTAGCGCTAAGCCGACTACGGTGAAGGAGCTTGCGGTGCTTGGAAGAGAGATGGACACATTGAAGGCGAATGTGGATTCTTTTACCCCCCCCCTCTCGTGGAAAAAATTTGTTGGAACCGGAGTGTGGTTATCAACCTGGTGCGGCAGGTCAACACCGAGTGGCGGTTGTTGAGTCGGCACCAGATAACCCATTCCGAAGGGTCGTTAGGTGTTTCAATTGTAATAGAGAAGGTCATTTTTCGAATGCGTGTTCGGTTGCTAAGAAATGTTTTGGTTGTGGTGCGTCGAATGTTTATCGTAGAGATTGCAAGAAATGTTCAGGGTCGGGAAATGGGCAACGGACTCTCGGGTCAGCAGGACGAGAGCTCCGTCGCAATTAGTTAGGTCGTCTGCTGACGATCAGCTGGTGGACAGGGTTGAGTTAGGGTTTACACTCGCGGCAAATGGTAGGGATAGTCGACCTTATTTGAAGGTCAACATTTTTGGCATTAGGTTTTTAGGGCTTTTAGATTCTGGTGCTTCTCGCACAATAGTAGGTAGGGATGGGTGGAGAATTTTGAAGGGTTTAGGATTAACGTTAGGGAAATGTAGCATAGGTTCGGTTGCGCTAGCGGATGGGGCGGGAGTAGGAGTAGTTGGATCATTGTCGCTTCCAATGGAGGTGGAGGGCAAATCCATACTACTAGAGTGTTTAGTTATACCAAACCTCCCACATTTATTGATCCTTGGCGCAGACTTTTGGGCGCTATCGGGAATAGTCCCGGATTTGAGATCAGGTGTGTGGAGTTTTTCAGAGCAGGAAGCAGTTGCCTCAATAACAGATGTAGGGTCCATTAGAGAAAAGTCAGATTTAGGTAGTGAGGATAGGGAAAAGTTAGATAGGTGTTTAGAACAGTTATTTCAGGAAATGACTGAGGGGTTAGGCTGTACCAATTTAGTTGAGCATAGGATTAGGACGACTGCAGAACCGATCAAGCAGCGGTATTACCCTGTGTCACCCGCAATCCAAAAGAGTATTGACAAGGAGCTTCAGGAGATGTTAGATGCTGGAGTTATCCAGAAATCTACGAGCCCTTGGGCATCTCCGATTTTGCTCGTCAAGAAAAAGGATGGAAGCTTTCGGTTTTGCGTCGATTATAGGAAGCTTAACGCTGTGACTGATAGGGACGCTTATCCACTTCCGTTTATCTCAGCGATTTTGGATAAGCTTAGGAACGCTAGGTTTTTGTCATCTCTTGACATTAAGTCTGCTTACTGGCAGATACCCATGGAGGAGGAATCGCGCAAGTACACAGCCTTTACAGTGCCTGGCCGTGGTCTTTTTGAGTTTTTGAGGATGCCGTTTGGTCTCCATAGCTCCCCGGCAACGTGGCAAAGGTTTATAGACGACGTTTTGGGTCCCGACCTAGAACCTTACGTCTTTGTGTACTTGGACGACATCATCATCAACACCGATTCCTTTGACAAACACTTAGAAATTTTGCAGGAGGTTTTTAAAAGATTAGTAGGAGCGGGATTAAAAGTAGGTAGGGAAAAATGTAATTTTTATAGGCCTTCTTTGAAATTTTTAGGGTATGTGGTTGATAGAAACGGACTCCATGTGGACACAGAAAAGGTCGAAAGCATGTTGAAGATTCCGGCCCCTAAAAATATCAAAGAAGTTAGAAGTTTTATAGGGACTATTTCTTGGTACAGAAGGTTTGTTCCAAATTTTGCAATATTAGTTAGGCCTCTTACGGATCTTCTTAAGAAAAGTAAGAAATTTGATTGGACCCTAGAGTGTGAGGAAAGTTTTAGGAAAGCCAAGGAGTGCTTGGTCACGGCACCGATTCTTACGTGCCCGGATTTTTCCCGACCGTTTGTTGTACAAACAGACGCGTCTGATTACGGGATCGGAGCCGTGCTTTCTCAAGAGTTTGAGGAAGGGGAAAAGGCAGTCTGCTACATTAGTAGGTCTCTCAACAGAAGTGAGAGAAATTATTCAACAACAGAAAAAGAGTGTTTGGCAGTTTTGTGGGCAGTTGAGAAGTTGCGGCCATATATCGAACGTGTTCGGTTTACGGTCGTAACGGATCATTACTCGCTCGTGTGGCTGAACAATCTGAAAGATCCGCAAGGTAGATTGGCTAGATGGGCCATCCGCCTACAGCAATTCGACTTCAAGATCATCCACAGGAAGGGGAAAGAACATGTTGTTCCAGACATGTTGTCGCGGGGAGTTCCAGTAGTGGCTGGTATCTCGGATGCGGATACTGATCCTTGGGTGGAGAAAATGATCTTGCTAGTCGAAAAGCAACCGTTAGTTTATCCATCTTGGAGAGTAGAGAATAGGAGACTATATAAACATGTGAAAGCGAAACATGTTGTAGTCTGTGAGAGTAGTGAAGAATGGAAGTTAGTAGTAGGGAAAAAGGATAGGTTAGATATTTTGAAACAGTGTCACGATAGTCCACTAGCGGGACACATGGGGGTTAGGAAAACTTATGCTAGGGTTTTAGAGAAATATTATTGGCCAAAAATGAGGGTAGATATAACGCGTTATGTGAAAAATTGTAAAATTTGCCAAACAGTGAAACCGATCAACGAGAAACCAGCTGGTCTCATGTCTGAAAGGGAAGGTACCTCCAAACCGTGGGAAATGGTATGTGTGGACTTGGTGGGTCCACTACCAAAATCATCGAGGGGTTACATCTACATCCTCACCGTTGTTGACTACTTCACCAAATTCCCCCTCTTATTCTGTCTTCGTTCTGCAACTGCGAAAGCAGTGTGCAAAGAGTTGGAAGATAACGTCTTCCTACTCTTCGGCGTACCCAAGTGGATCGTATGTGACAACGGTCCCCAGTTCCGTAGCAAGGAACTGAAAGCGCTTACCGCAACCTACGGGTCACAACTTCGTTTTACCGCGCACTACCACCCGCAAGCAAACCCCGCGGAGCGCATAAATCAAATCATAAAAACTACCCTTCGTGCATACGTGTCGGAAAATCATCGAACGTGGGATTCGCAATTGGCAAAAGTGGCTTGTGCGATTAGGACATCCCAGCATGAGGTTTTAGGAGTTTCGCCATATTTCGCCAACTTCGGCAGGAACATGGTCACATGTGGCCGTGATATAGGATATAGGGATAGCGATAGGGACCAATCAGGAGTACTAGATAGAGAGAAACAATTAAGGAAGCTACGGGAAGAGATAGCTAAGAAGATAGGCGCGGCTACCAAGAAGTCCGCGCAAACGTATAACCTTCGCAGGCGTGATGTCCAATATCAGCCTGGCGATTTGGTTTGGCGAAGAAATTTCGCACTTTCGGATGCCGCAAACTATATTGCAGCTAAATTAGCTCCTAAATTTGTCGGACCCTACCGCATATCGAAGCGGACGTCACCTTGGACGTATATCCTAACCGATGAGAATGGCAAAGATCGCGGAACTTGGCACGCAAAGGATTTAAAACCCTATTGCGATGTTTCTGACACTTAGCCTAAAATCAAGACCCCACAGTAACATAAGTATCTTTACTTTCGTTTTTCTTTTTTTTTTTTGAAACGTCACCTTTTTACAAAGTCCATTCTTCTTCTTTTATAAATCGCTATTTTAAAATTCCATTGCCTTTTTAACTTTTTACTTTTATTAAACTTCTTACTTTACTTTCAATACTACTCTATCTTTAGTTTAACTTCAGTTTTAACTTTCATAATGTCAAATTGATGGAAAATCGTTTGTGTTGTGTTGTCTTCCTTTTCTTCGTTCCTTTTACCTAGTTTCACCTTGGGAAATGGTTTATATTTCCTTGAAATGTAAACACATTTCCTGGGAGGTAAGGGTGGGATTTGTCGCGGTAAAATTTACCGCTACAAAAAGTATCCTTAGGATCCTTTCTCGTATCCCTTCCTCTTCTTCGTTTTTGGATGTGGCTGCATAATTCTGGGAGAGTTAGGGGCAACCAAGGTTCCATCAGCCTAAGGTTTACTCACCCAGCATTATGCAAAAACATCCCACGTAGGGTGATGAGGCAAAATTGGTCGAGGCTAAACCGACAAAGGGACAGGCGATCCCCAACGATGAGCAAGAAGCGTGCAGACGGGCGGTCTCACGCAAGACAATGGAAATGTCCGGTGTGATCACACACAGGTTGACACATCAACACTCTATACCACCATCAATGGTAGAGGATAAATGCCTACCCAACGATTTACGTCACTTTGACAACACTAGCATGGCCTTCTGCCCAACCTAACTTCAATAAGGTACCCAAAGGTTGAAAAGTTAAAGATCTTCCCTCCTCCCCCAAATCTGCAAAAGAGGCCACCAGTGTAGGATAGGGATTTTCGGTTAGTTGAGATTTCCTCCTCCTAGAGTTCTCCCGAAATAAAATGTAAAAAATGTTTATTAGGAAATGGATTTCTTTACTTACTCGATTCACTCTCCACGCGATTAAATGTAACTGAGAGAATGCTCAGCGATGACTTATTTTCGATTTCAACGTAGTTCGATTCTTTTTCACGAAGGTTGTGAGATTAGGTGATCTAGGGGTCTGGACTCACCCATCAAGATCGGCAAGTGTTGGATGACACCAACCACTTGTCGAACTTTAGAACTGAGAGAATGATGAGAGAGAGGGCAAGTTTTGGACGACACCAACAACTTGTCGAACTCTATGTGTGTAGTGGTTGCGCATGCGCACTTTCGTTGGAATTCGACAGCGATGGCACAGCACACCAACGGTGGCTGATGTCGTGATACTGAATCCACGAAAGTGATTGGTTGATCGTATGAATGTGTGTGTGTCTGAAAGCGGGGTTGAGGCCAGACAAAGAGCTAGGCTTGAAGTGGTGGACACTTCTTGGCTAGCTAGCAAAGAGAAAACAGAGAGAGTGAAAGATTTTCGAGTTGAAGAAATTGAAAATAAGTTTTTTTGGAAAAAAATTTTTGAGCCATATTTTTTTTTTGAGTTTTAGTTCTTTTAGTTTTTCTTTTATTTCATTTTTAATAAAAAAGAGAGTGAAACGAGGAAGTGAGGAAGATTTTGGAATAGAGAAGGATATCGGTGCAGATCAAATTGAGGAGACGATATTTAACAGGGAGAAATAGGAGCAGGAGATTTGGTTTGAAAGATAAGTATAGTGAAATTTGTGCAAATCGTGTTATTTGGTGAAAGATTTGTGTGAAAGACTGTGTAGCCTCTTTTTCTAACGATTTATCCAGGAAATTGCCTGGCACGTGACCCCCCTTAATTTTGACCCATCTTGGGAATTTTCAGGAACTGTCATTAACAGTTCAACCTTCGGTAACCTTTATTCTTTTCTTCTGCTTTCAACGGTCCAACTGACCATCTTAGTAATCTATACTACTTCTTTTTCTTACCTTGCTAATTTACAAATTTACACTACTTCATTTCTTTTCTTTTTTTTTGTACTTTGCTATACTCGTTTACCAACTTTTATACTTTCCTTTATATCGAAAAGACTTGGGTTTTTAATCCCGTCTTTGACAAGGTTTTCCCAACACAATAAAATCATTTCAACTTCCCTTTGGGATTTCAAAATACGTTGCTTCTTTTTTTATTTACACATCGTTGTTTTCTTTTTTTTTTTTTCTTTCCCGGTCGTTATTTCTCTTTATTACTTTTCAGCTCCAAGGTTTGGAAATTTAACCTTTTTTTAAAAATTTTCTGGCGCCCACGATTACGAGGACACCCTGTCCTCCAATCTGATTATTTATCCCAACTTTATTACATCTTAATTCATCCACCCTCGATTAAATTAATTGTTTTCATCTGACCTATCTTACCCAATCATTATTTGCAACATCGAACACACCCCAGCTGAGCTAGTCGCGGTGGCAGCATACATTTGTTGCTGGATGCGCTTGTTTTCTTGCCGACACTTCCTACCAAAAACCATCTGTCATTTCTATTCTTTTCGCACGCCGGCTGGCTGTGCAATTAATTACCCCTTTGATTTTATTTATTAGTTCGCGGTGTTTAAGTCTCGTTAGCATCCTAAAGTTAGCTTACCTGGTTAAGAAATTTCAATATAGTAAATTCCAGCAAATAAAACAACCCCAAGGAAGTGTTTCGGTGGAGAAAAAGGTGCAACAAAGTGGCGCCCAACGTGGGGCTTGTCGAGTTTCTTCTCATTACAATCTGTGTTGTATCGTTCTGATTTTGTGGTGATTTTGTGTGAGACTTACTAGTTTTGTGAACAAATAATTCGTGTGTTTTTCTTTTCCTACAGGTTGCAACAAGTAACAACAAATTCCAAATTCCATTCATCTGTGTCTGGCTACAAACTTTGAAGTGTTTTTTCCCTGGAAAGTGCGTGGTAAAAGTATACATACATTCAGTTGTATACCCCCCAAGTAAGGTCTCATTTGCTTTTCATTTTATTCCTATTGTTTTATTTAATATTTATTCAACTAAATTCATATTCATTTGCCCTTGTTCATACATATATGTATTGACATACTTAAGAAATAATTTCATTTAACTTATTCGCGTATACCTACATAAATACATACATACCTACATACCTTGTGTTGTGCATCAATTGTGTACAACGTACCGGCGTTTAGTTTTTTACATTTGTGGTACACACAATTTTCATTAGATATTCTTTCTGGTGTTTTTTTTTTTTTTATTTATTAAACGTAGATTAACTAGATCAATTTTGTTGGAATTTCACCGTCTTATAATACATAGTGAAACATACCTATCATTTTACTCTTCATTCGTTCGGGCATACATACTTACATAGTTAGAGTGATTTTGATTTTAGTCTTGCCGGTTACTTGGCCTTCGATATTGTTTTTTTTTTTTCTTTTCTGCCTTACCTTGTGTGCTAGTAGTACACAGTGCAGTATTAGTTGTTGTGCTAGTGAAACCCAGTGTTTCTCAAACTTTTTTGGTAGATCTGAATTGTTTTTTTGATTGAAATATTTTTGTGGTGCAGTAAATTTGAATACTTGAGAAATCAGAGATTGTGTGAAATTGAAATTGATTGTGAGTTGTGGTGTGAATATTTTTTTTTTTTTTTTGGAAAAATTTTAAACAGGGTGTTTTTTTTTAATTTTGTTCTGCAATCGAGTTGTTGATTTTGAAATTGAGATTGTGAGTTGTGGTGCATGCATATTCTATTTGAGCAAAGTTTTTTTTGGAAAAGAGTTTTTATCGATATTGTTGGTAGTTGAGTTAACCTTTTAAGATATCCATTGATATCGGTTACAATAATTTTCTTGGTTTTTGTCTGATAAAGTGTGTTTGATATCTTCGTGTTTTTGAAAACAGAGAGTTTATTTTATTTCTTTCTGTTCTGTTTTGAGAGTCTTTTTTTTGAAATTTATATTTTGTGGTGTGTTCTGATAAAACTAAATAGTTGCTGTGGTTTTGCGAACATTAGTTGAATCGTGTTGAGGGTTTGAAAGTTTGTCAGTGGAAGTTCAATTGTTTTTTTAATTGAAAAGTGTTGTTTGCTAATAGTAAATATGAATATTGGTCGTTTAGCAGCAGACGAACTCGCATATGAGATGCAGATTCGTGGTTTGAAAGTGGGTAGAGTGGAAGTGATGAGAAAAGCCCTCAGATCTTCAAGAGTTTTAGAGTCTCGAGGTACGTTGGAAAACTCGAAGAGTTATCCGTTTAGCTTTGAAGAGGATAAAGAGGCTGTGATAGCAAAGACGGAAGAGATTAGGTTTCTTTTGGAAGATCCTCCGAAAGATCCGAAATCTTCGGAATGTGTGAAGATAATTACAAAGATTGAGTGGGCATTAGGCCGTATTGGTAGGGCAGTGGTTGAGGATGAGAAGGATGAAGAGGAACAGAGTGAACTGAAGAATGAGTTGTTGATTTTGTTAGGTATACTTATGGGTGATAGTGGAGAGAGTGACTTAGAGGATGAAATGCCAAAGAAGAATGTAAGATCAGGAGTTTCAGGTGGCCGCTCGGTGAGCGTAAGCCCATTGCCAGTAGCGAGTGGTTCGAATGTGAGAAATGCAAGGGCAAGGGAACAGGGAACTGAAAATAATTCGATTAGTGAGCGAAATGTTGATATGCGTTTGAATGAGCAAAGAAGTGTTGAAAGTGCGAGTGAGTTAAGAATTAGGGAATTGGAAAGAGAGCTAGAGCGAGAACGAAGAGTGAGTGAAGAGAGAATGGCCAGAGGAAACAGAATGGATCAAGAACATAGAATGGATAGGGAAAATAGATTTGAAAGTGAGGATAGGATGGCAGAGAATCATGGTGCGTACGAAAGGTATGAGAGAAGAGTGGAACGTGTGGGGAAGTGGAATGTGAAGTTTACGGGAGAGTCGGATGGTTCGTCGGTGAATGCATTTTTAGAACGGGTTGAAGAATTACGTGTAGCGAACGATGTGTCTGAGGCACATTTGTTTAAGTCGGCGACGGAGTTATTAAGTGGAAGAGCCCTCTTATGGTTTAGGACCGTAAGGAGTGAGCTGAGGAACTGGCAGGAGCTAGTTCAAGAAATTAAGGCGGAGTTCCTTCCTGCGAACTACGATGATCTTCTCTTGGAGGAGATTAATCGTAGATCCCAAGGGAAGGACGAAACCTTCGGCGCATACCTCACCGTGATGAGGACGTTGTTTAGGAGGTTAGGTGAGCCGTTGAGTGAGAGTCGAATGCTTGGTATTTTGAAGAAAAATGTGGATCCATTCTTCCAAAAGCAAATAGCTAGCGCTAAGCCGACTACGGTGAAGGAGCTTGCGGTGCTTGGAAGAGAGATGGACACATTGAAGGCGAATGTGGATTCTTTTACCCCCCCCCCTCTCGTGGAAAAAATTTGTTGGAACCGGAGTGTGGTTATCAACCTGGTGCGGCAGGTCAACACCGAGTGGCGGTTGTTGAGTCGGCACCAGATAACCCATTCCGAAGGGTCGTTAGGTGTTTCAATTGTAATAGAGAAGGTCATTTTTCGAATGCGTGTTCGGTTGCTAAGAAATGTTTTGGTTGTGGTGCGTCGAATGTTTATCGTAGAGATTGCAAGAAATGTTCAGGGTCGGGAAATGGGCAACGGACTCTCGGGTCAGCAGGACGAGAGCTCCGTCGCAATTAGTTAGGTCGTCTGCTGACGATCAGCTGGTGGACAGGGTTGAGTTAGGGTTTACACTCGCGGCAAATGGTAGGGATAGTCGACCTTATTTGAAGGTCAACATTTTTGGCATTAGGTTTTTAGGGCTTTTAGATTCTGGTGCTTCTCGCACAATAGTAGGTAGGGATGGGTGGAGAATTTTGAAGGGTTTAGGATTAACGTTAGGGAAATGTAGCATAGGTTCGGTTGCGCTAGCGGATGGGGCGGGAGTAGGAGTAGTTGGATCATTGTCGCTTCCAATGGAGGTGGAGGGCAAATCCATACTACTAGAGTGTTTAGTTATACCAAACCTCCCACATTTATTGATCCTTGGCGCAGACTTTTGGGCGCTATCGGGAATAGTCCCGGATTTGAGATCAGGTGTGTGGAGTTTTTCAGAGCAGGAAGCAGTTGCCTCAATAACAGATGTAGGGTCCATTAGAGAAAAGTCAGATTTAGGTAGTGAGGATAGGGAAAAGTTAGATAGGTGTTTAGAACAGTTATTTCAGGAAATGACTGAGGGGTTAGGCTGTACCAATTTAGTTGAGCATAGGATTAGGACGACTGCAGAACCGATCAAGCAGCGGTATTACCCTGTGTCACCCGCAATCCAAAAGAGTATTGACAAGGAGCTTCAGGAGATGTTAGATGCTGGAGTTATCCAGAAATCTACGAGCCCTTGGGCATCTCCGATTTTGCTCGTCAAGAAAAAGGATGGAAGCTTTCGGTTTTGCGTCGATTATAGGAAGCTTAACGCTGTGACTGATAGGGACGCTTATCCACTTCCGTTTATCTCAGCGATTTTGGATAAGCTTAGGAACGCTAGGTTTTTGTCATCTCTTGACATTAAGTCTGCTTACTGGCAGATACCCATGGAGGAGGAATCGCGCAAGTACACAGCCTTTACAGTGCCTGGCCGTGGTCTTTTTGAGTTTTTGAGGATGCCGTTTGGTCTCCATAGCTCCCCGGCAACGTGGCAAAGGTTTATAGACGACGTTTTGGGTCCCGACCTAGAACCTTACGTCTTTGTGTACTTGGACGACATCATCATCAACACCGATTCCTTTGACAAACACTTAGAAATTTTGCAGGAGGTTTTTAAAAGATTAGTAGGAGCGGGATTAAAAGTAGGTAGGGAAAAATGTAATTTTTATAGGCCTTCTTTGAAATTTTTAGGGTATGTGGTTGATAGAAACGGACTCCATGTGGACCCAGAAAAGGTCGAAAGCATGTTGAAGATTCCGGCCCCTAAAAATATCAAAGAAGTTAGAAGTTTTATAGGGACTATTTCTTGGTACAGAAGGTTTGTTCCAAATTTTGCAATATTAGTTAGGCCTCTTACGGATCTTCTTAAGAAAAGTAAGAAATTTGATTGGACCCTAGAGTGTGAGGAAAGTTTTAGGAAAGCCAAGGAGTGCTTGGTCACGGCACCGATTCTTACGTGCCCGGATTTTTCCCGACCGTTTGTTGTACAAACAGACGCGTCTGATTACGGGATCGGAGCCGTGCTTTCTCAAGAGTTTGAGGAAGGGGAAAAGGCAGTCTGCTACATTAGTAGGTCTCTCAACAGAAGTGAGAGAAATTATTCAACAACAGAAAAAGAGTGTTTGGCAGTTTTGTGGGCAGTTGAGAAGTTGCGGCCATATATCGAACGTGTTCGGTTTACGGTCGTAACGGATCATTACTCGCTCGTGTGGCTGAACAATCTGAAAGATCCGCAAGATAGATTGGCTAGATGGGCCATCCGCCTACAGCAATTCGACTTCAAGATCATCCACAGGAAGGGGAAAGAACATGTTGTTCCAGACATGTTGTCGCGGGGAGTTCCAGTAGTGGCTGGTATCTCGGATGCGGATACTGATCCTTGGGTGGAGAAAATGATCTTGCTAGTCGAAAAGCAACCGTTAGTTTATCCATCTTGGAGAGTAGAGAATAGGAGACTATATAAATATGTGAAAGCGAAACATGTTGTAGTCTGTGAGAGTAGTGAAGAATGGAAGTTAGTAGTAGGGAAAAAGGATAGGTTAGATATTTTGAAACAGTGTCACGATAGTCCACTAGCGGGACACATGGGGGTTAGGAAAACTTATGCTAGGGTTTTAGAGAAATATTATTGGCCAAAAATGAGGGTAGATATAACGCGTTATGTGAAAAATTGTAAAATTTGCCAAACAGTGAAACCGATCAACGAGAAACCAGCTGGTCTCATGTCTGAAAGGGAAGGTACCTCCAAACCGTGGGAAATGGTATGTGTGGACTTGGTGGGTCCACTACCAAAATCATCGAGGGGTTACATCTACATCCTCACCGTTGTTGACTACTTCACCAAATTCCCCCTCTTATTCTGTCTTCGTTCTGCAACTGCGAAAGCAGTGTGCAAAGAGTTGGAAGATAACGTCTTCCTACTCTTCGGCGTACCCAAGTGGATCGTATGTGACAACGGTCCCCAGTTCCGTAGCAAGGAACTGAAAGCGCTTACCGCAACCTACGGGTCACAACTTCGTTTTACCGCGCACTACCACCCGCAAGCAAACCCCGCGGAGCGCATAAATCAAATCATAAAAACTACCCTTCGTGCATACGTGTCGGAAAATCATCGAACGTGGGATTCGCAATTGGCAAAAGTGGCTTGTGCGATTAGGACATCCCAGCATGAGGTTTTAGGAGTTTCGCCATATTTCGCCAACTTCGGCAGGAACATGGTCACATGTGGCCGTGATATAGGATATAGGGATAGCGATAGGGACCAATCAGGAGTACTAGATAGAGAGAAACAATTAAGGAAGCTACGGGAAGAGATAGCTAAGAAGATAGGCGCGGCTACCAAGAAGTCCGCGCAAACGTATAACCTTCGCAGGCGTGATGTCCAATATCAGCCTGGCGATTTGGTTTGGCAAAGAAATTTCGCACTTTCGGATGCCGCAAACTATATTGCAGCTAAATTAGCTCCTAAATTTGTCGGACCCTACCGCATATCGAAGCGGACGTCACCTTGGACGTATATCCTAACCGATGAGAATGGCAAAGATCGCGGAACTTGGCACGCAAAGGATTTAAAACCCTATTGCGATGTTTCTGACACTTAGCCTAAAATCAAGACCCCACAGTAACATAAGTATTAAGTATCTTTACTTTCGTTTTTCTTTTTTTTTTGAAACGTCACCTTTTTACAAAGTCCATTCTTCTTCTTTTATAAATCGCTATTTTAAAATTCCATTGCCTTTTTAACTTTTTACTTTTATTAAACTTCTTACTTTACTTTCAATACTACTCTATCTTTAGTTTAACTTCAGTTTTAACTTTCATAATGTCAAATTGATGGAAAATCGTTTGTGTTGTGTTGTCTTCCTTTTCTTCGTTCCTTTTACCTAGTTTCACCTTGGGAAATGGTTTATATTTCCTTGAAATGTAAACACATTTCCTGGGAGGTAAGGGTGGGATTTGTCGCGGTAAAATTTACCGCTACAAAAAGTATCCTTAGGATCCTTTCTCGTATCCCTTCCTCTTCTTCGTTTTTGGATGTGGCTGCATAATTCTGGGAGAGTTAGGGGCAACCAAGGTTCCATCAGCCTAAGGTTTACTCACCCAGCATTATGCAAAAACATGCCACGTAGGGTGATGAGGCAAAATTGGTCGAGGCTAAACCGACAAAGGGACAGGCGATCCCCAACGATGAGCAAGAAGCGTGCAGACGGGCGGTCTCACGCAAGACAATGGAAATGTCCGGTGTGATCACACACAGGTTGACACATCAACACTCTATACCACCATCAATGGTAGAGGATAAATGCCTACCCAACGATTTACGTCACTTTGACAACACTAGCATGGCCTTCTGCCCAACCTAACTTCAATAAGGTACCCAAAGGTTGAAAAGTTAAAGATCTTCCCTCCTCCCCCAAATCTGCAAAAGAGGCCACCAGTGTAGGATAGGGATTTTCGGTTAGTTGAGATTTCCTCCTCCTAGAGTTCTCCCGAAATAAAATGTTAAAAATGTTTATTAGGAAATGGATTTCTTTACTTACTCGATTCACTCTCCACGCGATTAAATGTAACTGAGAGAATGCTCAGCGATGACTTATTTTCGATTTCAACGTAGTTCGATTCTTTTTCACGAAGGTTGTGAGATTAGGTGATCTAGGGGTCTGGACTCACCCATCAAGATCGGCAAGTGTTGGATGACACCAACCACTTGTCGAACTTTAGAACTGAGAGAATGATGAGAGAGAGGGCAAGTTTTGGACGACACCAACAACTTGTCGAACTCTATGTGTGTAGTGGTTGCGCATGCGCACTTTCGTTGGAATTCGACAGCGATGGCACAGCACACCAACGGTGGCTGATGTCGTGATACTGAAGCCACGAAAGTGATTGGTTGATCGTATGAATGTGTGTGTGTCTGAGAGCGGGGTTGAGGCCAGACAAAGAGCTAGGCTTGAAGTGGTGGACACTTCTTGGCTAGCTAGCAAAGAGATAACAGAGAGAGTGAAAGATTTTCGAGTTGAAGAAATTGAAAATAAGTTTTTTTGGAAAAAAATTTTTGCGCCATATTTTTTTTTTGAGTTTTAGTTCTTTTAGTTTTCTTTTATTTTATTTCATTGCATCATCGGTGCAGATCAAATTGAGGAGACGATATTTAACAGGGAGAAATAGGAGCAGGAGATTTGGTTTGAAAGATAAGTATAGTGAAATTTGTGCGAATCGTGTTATTTGGTGAAAGATTTGTGTGAAAGACTGTGTAGCCTCTTTTTCTAACGATTTATCCAGGAAATTGCCTGGCACGTGACCCCCCTTAATTTTGACCCATCTTGGGAATTTTCAGGAACTGTCATTAACAGTTCAACCTTCGGTAACCTTTATTCTTTTCTTCTGCTTTCAACGGTCCAACTGACCATCTTAGTAATCTATACTACTTCTTTTTCTTACCTTGCTAATTTACAAATTTACACTACTTCATTTCTTTTCTTTTTTTTTGTACTTTGCTATACTCGTTTACCAACTTTTATACTTTCCTTTATATCGAAAAGACTTGGGTTTTTAATCCCGTCTTTGACAAGGTTTTCCCAACACAATAAAATCATTTCAACTTCCCTTTGGGATTTCAAAATACGTTGCTTCTTTTTTTATTTACACATCGTTGTTTTCTTTTTTTTTTTTTCTTTCCCGGTCGTTATTTCTCTTTATTACTTTTCAGCTCCAAGGTTTGGAAATTTAACCTTTTTTTAAAAATTTTCTGGCGCCCACGATTACGAGGACACCCTGTCCTCCAATCTGATTATTTATCCCAACTTTATTACATCTTAATTCATCCACCCTCGATTAAATTAATTGTTTTCATCTGACCTATCTTACCCAATCATTATTTGCAACATCGAACACACCCCAGCTGAGCTAGTCGCGGTGGCAGCATACATTTGTTGCTGGATGCGCTTGTTTTCTTGCCGACACTTCCTACCAAAAACCATCTGTCATTTCTATTCTTTTCGCACGCCGGCTGGCTGTGCAATTAATTACCCCTTTGATTTTATTTATTAGTTCGCGGTGTTTAAGTCTCGTTACCATCCTAAAGTTAGCTTACCTGGTTAAGAAATTTCAATATAGTAAATTCCAGCAAATAAAACAACCCCAAGGAAGTGTTTCGGTGGAGAAAAAGGTGCAACACAGAGCTACTGTAAAGCACGGAGGGGGGAATATTATGGTCTTGGGATGTTTTTCCAGTCAAGGGTTCGGGCCGTATCATTATTTTATGATACGGTCAAATAATATATCGTTTTATCCTTCAAAACGTCATGCTTCCGTATGCGGAGGATAATATGCCATTGAGATGGGTCTTCCAACATGACAACGACCTTAAGCATACCACTAAATTGGCGATGAATTGGCTTAATCAAGAAAATATTACGGCTGTGAAGTGGCCGGCGAAATCACCTGATCTGAACCCTATAGAGAATCTATGAGAAATTGTAGATCAGAGGATTGATCGAACAGAATGTAACAATTTACACAACAGGTAGAAAATGCCTGAAAAAAATCTTATTGCTTCTATGCCTTGTCGATGTAATGCATTCACCAGAAATAATGAGCATGCTACCAAATACTAACATTAGAATCTTTTTCTAGCCTATTTTGTGTATAAAATAAAAATGTGCTTTAGTTTTGGCCATCTACTTTCTAGTCAATTTGGAACTATTCTTTTTTAATTTGATTTTTGAACATTTAAACTTTAGATAATACTTGTAAGATGTAGCATACTATATCGCCATTAAAAAAAATTAAAAGCTATGAAAGTATACCGAGTGTTTTCACTACCTTTCGTATGTTTTCAATATAAAAAGAGTTGGTGCTTAAGTTTCGGCCACCACTGTATATACAATATAAATACATATATATGAATATTCCGTGAAACGTACGTTTTATTATACATATTTTTAAAAAAGAATGACTAAAATCAAGGAGAAAAAAAAGGATAAGAAATAATGCAAAACGTTGAGTCTATGACCGATAAATAAATGATTCAAATCACTTGGTCAGTCTCATTCAAGCAAAAATTAGTATAACAATATTCATAATTTCATAAATTTTTTTTTGCCTCATTTAACTAAAAAAAAAATTGGTATACAGCTATGGACAAAGAAATAGCACACTCATTCATTTTCTTATGAAAACTGCATTTATTTTATCCTTTTGAACATTAATAGTTTATTTCCTATTTTATGACATGAAAAGACTTCTAAGGATTAATAATAATTAGTAATAGGGAATTATTTCTTTACAATGCAATTTTTAAAAATATATTTTGCAGTGATGATCAAATTTCTTGTGGACAAGAAAATAGCACACCTACCTATAATCGTAAAAAAAAATTATTTTTAGTGAAAATATTTATTTTTTCATAAATTTTGGTATTACCAAGTTAGTTCTTAGTTGGTTGACCACGATTTTTTAAAGTTGCTTGGCACCTCCTTGGTAAGCTTTCAACTAACGCCCGGTATCTACTTTGCGGGATAGAGTACCAAGCTTCTTTGATTCCGGCCCAAAGATCGTTTGAATTTTTAAATTTTGTCTGCCCAATTTTGACTTTAACATCATTCCATAGGTGTTCTATGGGATTAAAATCGGGACTTTGAGCTGGCCAGGTTAGGACATCGATTTGTTCATCCACGAGCCAAGCTTTTACTATATTTGATGCGTGTTTGGGGTCATTGTCATGCATGAATATCCACTTAATTGGCATGAACTCAAAGGAATATGGTTCCATTGTATTCTTCAGTATTGCAAGCTAAGCGAATTTATCCATTTTGACATCAATCCTCACCAATGCAATGGTCCCACCCCATGCCAGGAAAACCACCCAGACCATTAAATTTTCCACTCCATGTTTCACCGTCTTTAAAGTATACTTAGGATTGTACGCTTCGCACTTAGGACGATTCAAAAATTGCGGTACTTTTTAGGCTTGATATACTGCATTTGTTTATCAAATCTACATACCCGAAGAAAAAGAAACATCAAAACTATTTCACATAACGGAAATTTTGAATTTATGATTTTTCTTAATAGTGTGCTATTTCTTTGTCCATAGCTGTATTTCCAACCCCAGAAGGTGGGTAGCACCCCATGCTCAGAAAAGTTAGGCGGGGTCTATATCCCACCCACCCCATATCTTCTGCCGTCCCTGAGGCATACAGTTCGTTTTGGTTCTGGTCAGAAAACTTATAAAAAGTAAAATGAAACCATACTTTACGAAAAAATCTACTTTTGATTGCAGCTCCACATATGGTACACTAAGCCGTAAATATACTTTTTGATATTGAACTATTATACCTATAATATAATTGTCCACTTTAATGAGTGAATCATTCAACTCCATTGTCCTTAAAGCTTTGGTAAATGGTTCCACAGCTGATAGTGTGAAAAGCAGAAGCTCCGGAATTCGTTCGCGTAGGTATGTAAGACAAGACCTGCTCTTGAGTATCTACTAAACTTTTCAGTTACAAATGATAAGTATATTCTTTACGAATACTTTTCACTCATCTCTTTTAAAACGGATCTATGAAGAACCGTTTTAGACATGGTATTTCCAAACTCAGCATCGTCAGCCAATGAGAGCACATCCCCAAGCTAGAAGTATTTCATAAAACAAAAGTTTAAAACTGCCACAAATAATGAAAGGTAAATGGAAGTTCTCAACATCTAGGATTGATGTCTTGATGCGCTTAAGGCAGATGCCAAGTGCTGATGACAGATGACAGATGACAGATGACAGATGACAGATGACAGATGACAGATGACAGACGACAGATGACAGATGACAGATGACAGATGACAGATGACAGATGACAAATGACAGATGACAGATGACAGATGGCAGGTGACAAATGACAGATGACAGATGGCAGGTGACAGATGACAGATTACAAGCTGCATCAATCACATATCTATATGTTCTTTCGTCAGCTTATGCTGTTTGTGATAGTTCCTACAATACCAGATGAAGATTTTCCGGAGTTTTCTCTTTTTCGCAGCAAGAAATTGTTTTGGAGGTTGTGGCTTGTGATCGATATAATCTTTTTGCTCTCGATTGTGGTGATTTGATTGTTTGTAGTGGTGTCAAAAAATTTGGGCATCTGGTCCTTGTGCTTTTGTGCTTCTGTTTCCTTTTCTCACAATATTGTTACTGTCAATATTTTGAACAAAAGCTAATTTTTTCTCACTCAAACATTTTTATTTCAATTTCAGGAAATTAAAACATAAATCAGCAAATGGTTTAAAACCAGTTGTTGATTTCTGATAAATAAATCTAGCTCTTGGCTTGTGACATAATCGTGTACAAGAATCCTGACTTATTCCTTAAAGCTGAGGACATATGAATTGCTGAAGGAAACTCAAAATTGCAATGAAAAAACGAAATGGTCCGTATGTCTACCTGTTAAACCAGAAGTCACTGGTTCGAATCCCAATAGAAGCTAAAATGTTTTTCCATGGGTATCGCTTTTCGCGAGGAATTGGCAAGTCCTTCGTTAGTAAATTCATTACCATGAATGAAAAGCGCTTTCTCGATTAGCCTTTGAGAACTGGCAGAAAATTTAAGGTTTCCTCCATTTCCTCACAAAGCACAGTTGTGAGAAATGCGGTAGGCCCTAGGGTTCCTTGCTCTGTGGCGCCACCTTTTTTATTTTATTTAACTTAAATCTAGTTTATTTATATGTACTGTATCTAAGGCAAGTTTTGGAATGGTTTTGAGATAGCAGTTAAACATGACATAACGATCATAGAGAATGCGAAAAAGTGGGCCCTGCAATTCCGCCTGTATTACTGTGTGTCTGTCTGTCCGTATATTGACCTACAGCCTGAACAGCTCCGCCGATTTTCTTCAAAATTTCTAATTTGTGGAGTTCACACTGTACAATTAGATGGATAGACAGAACGACTAATGGTGGATAATGTGAACGCTCAGACGACCGCTTGTCCAACTTGTTAGATGATTTTCAAATATTTTTAAAAACTTTGAAGTTGGATGGAGCGGAGGAACGTGTGACAAAAGTCTGAACGCAAACTACATTCGACCACCCAACATCCATCAAATGAAGTCTGTCCAACTAATTGTACAGTGTGAACTCGGCTATCAGGGTCTGTGAGGCAGCTGTTTTTTTTTTTTTTTTTTTTCAAAACAGTATCTTTGATTTTTTCTTTTTTGCTAAATTTATTGTCCATGCAACTTTTCACAAGATCTCAACTTACTTAGTTTTCTCCAACCCCCCGCCGGCAGCTGTTGCAGAATTGGTCGCCACAACAAAAAGGAATGGCTGGGACCTTTTCATGGGCTGTGCGCTGCGATGCTAATGCCCATTATATACAGTGGGGTAGTACAAAACACGAACGAAAGAGGTGAGTCACTTTTTGAATATATTATTGATAACAACCTGATAATTATGAATAGAGGTAACGAACCAACATTTATAACAAAGGTAAGAAAAGAAGTGTTAGACGTTACACTTTCCACCAACTCTGGTACGCTAGTAACCAGTAATTGGAGGGTCTCCAACAACGTAACATTCTCTGACCACAGAATGATAACATTCGAAATAGAACACAAATCTGAAAACTTTATCCCTTATAGAAACCCTAGGAAAACTGACTGGGGTCTCTATAACCAAAAACTGGCCCTAACTCTCAGCCAGAACAACAATCAGCCTTTGCTTAACTGCTCAGCCATAGAGACACAGGTAAACAAGCTTACGTCAAACATAATCAATGCCTACGAAAGCTCATGCCCGCTATCCAAAGGGAAAGGTAGATCCAACCCCATATGGTGGACAAGCGAACTATAGATCCTTAGAAGGAACTCTAGGAGGCTCTTCAATAGAGCAAAATTTAGCAGCCTTACGGCTGACTCGGACCTATACAAGATCAGTAAAAATAAATACAAAAATAGAACTACTTACGCAAAAAAAAACAGCCTGGCGCAACTTCTGCTCAGATATTGAGTGCACAAATGACGCAGCAAGGCTAAGAAAGGTCATGTCTAAGGTCCAAAATACCCCTAGTTTTCTTAGAAGACCTGATAACACATGGACTGACTCATGCTCTGAGACCCTAGAGTCACTCATCAACACCCACTTTCCAGGGTGTTCTCAATTGACTTCCCCAGAACGCGGAAACCCTAACGCCCAACACGCATATATAAAGGGCAAATCAGTAGAGACTGCACTTCATGAAATAGTCGGAACCATTGAACAGTCCAATCCAATCCAATATAAAGAGTACACGTTGGCTGCATTCCTCGACATAGAAGGGGCCTTCAACAACGACTCCATGCTCCAAACGAGAATAGTAAAAACAGGAATGGGTGCTTACTTACTTACTTAGGTGGGCATTACAGTTCGGGGTGAACCTGGGCCTCAACCAACATCCTTCGATAACGACTTCGATTTCGGGCGAGCTCTCTCCAGTTTCGCACTCCAAGTCGGTTGAGGTCTTCTTCCACTTGATTGCGCCACCTAAGACGAGGTCTTCCCCTTCCGCGATTTCCCTACAATGTGCTTTCGAACACCCGACGAGCCGGAGCCTTCGGGTCCATCCACTCAACATGGCCCAACCATCGTAGCCTCGCGATGCGTACTCTTCTGGCTATGCCCATGTCTCGGTACAGCTCATACAGCTCGTTGTTGTATCTTCTTCTCCACACATTGCCTTTGCATACGGGACCAAAGATCATTCGGAGAATTTTTCTTTCGAAACGACCAAGGGTTTCCTCATCCGCTTTCGATAAGGTCCATGCTTCCGCGCCGTAAAGCAGGACTGGGATGATTAAGGTCTTATATAAGGTTACCTTGGTTTTTCTGGAGAGGGTTTTGTTTCTCAATTGCCTTCTTAACCGAAAGAAGCAACGGTTTGCAAGAGTTATTCTCCGTTTGATCTCCGCACTGATGTTGTTGTCCGTGTCTACAGCGGATGCTAGGTAGACGAAGTCCTGTACTACCTCGAAGTTATGTCTGTCTATTGTGACGTTTTGTCCAATTCGTCGATGTTCTGTGTCCTTATTTGATGACAGCATATACTTTGTTTTGCCCTCATTAACCATCAAACCCATTTTTGCCGCTTCTGTTTTAATACTCGCAAAAGCACCTATGACATCACGCTTTTTTCTTACGTCAATATCGTCTGCATATGCGAGTAATTGTACAGACTTTTGAAAGATTGTTCCTCTGGTGTTGACGTTTGAGTTTCTTACAATCTGTTCAAGTATGATGTTGAAGAAATCGCATGACAGTTTATCGCCTTGCCTAAAACCTTTTTCGACATTAAAGGTCTCGGTGAGTTCTTTACCGACCTTGACGGAGCAGCGTGAATTCTCCAAAGTCATCCTGCATAGTCGTACGAGTTTTGCAGGGATGCCGAAACTAGACATGGCTCTGTACAGCTCGTCTCTGTAGATACTGTCATACGCGGCCTTGAAATCGATAAAGAGATGGTGAATATCGATATTATGTTCACGGGTTTTTTCCAATATCTGCCGTAATGTGAAAATTTGGTCTATTTTGGACTTCTCCGGTCTAAAACCACATTGATAAGGACCTATCAAGTTGTTGACGTGGGGTTTCAGACGTTCACATATTACAGCAGACAAGATCTTGTACGCGACGTTAAGGAGGCTTATCCCTCTATAATTGGCGCAGTTGTGAGGGTCTCCTTTCTTTAGGATCGGGCATACGATACTGAGGTTCCATTCATCGGGCATGCTTTCTTCCGACCATATCATGCAGATCAGCTGGTGAATGCTCCTTTCCAACTGATCTCCAGCTGCCTTGAAAAGTTCGGCATCAAGGCCATCTGCACCTGCAGTCTTATTTGATTTAAGTTTGCATATAGCAAGCTTAACTTCTTCTAGGTCGGGAGGACGGCATTCTTGATCATCGTCCAGGCTGAATGGGGCAGTCTGCCTGACAGCGGAATTTGTGTCGTCATCGCCGTTAAGCAGTCTGCAGAAATGATCTTTCCAGATCCTCAGTAGCGACTGTGACTCTATAACTATGTTTCCCTGCTGGTCCTTACAGGCTTGAGTTCGGGGTTTGCCACCCTGGCAGGATCTTTTTACCTTTTGGTAAAACTTCCGAATCTCGTGCAAGTACCCTAAAAGTCAAAACTTGTAGAGGTACACCTCAAGGAGGAGTGTTATCCCCGCTACTCTGGCTTCTAGTAGTTAACCAAATCCTGGTTAAACTTGACAGGAGCGGAATAAAAGCAGTAGCCTATGCCGATGACATCGTCGTCATGACTTCGGGAAAATTCACAACCACCCTCTGTGAACTTCTTCAGACAGCTCTAAACAAGCTCACCAGCTGGGCAAAAAACTGTGGGCTAAACGTCAACCCTACAAAAACAGAACTTGTTCTGTTTACGAGAAAATGTAACATTCCAGATATACTTCCTACCACCATTAATGGTATACCAATAAACTTATATGGTACGGCAAAATATCTTTGAATTGTCCTTGATCGTAAACATAACTGGAAAGAAAATTTAAAAGAAAGAGAAAGGAAGTCTCAAATCGCTTTCTACACTTGTAGTAGAATTTTTGGGAAAAAATGGGGACCTGGTCCCAAAACCATTCACTGAATGTATACATCCATAATAAGACCAATCCTCACATATGCCTGTCTAGTCTGGTGGCCATCATTAGAGAAGGCTTCAAACCTTAAGACCATGACCAAAATCCAAAGGCTTGCATGCATTGGCTCAACTAGTGCCATGAGAACAACACCAACTGCAGCTCTGGAAACCTTCCTGTCGCTAGCCCCCCTAGATCTTTTTACTAAGGAGATGGCGGCCAAAAGCGCATTGCGACTCAAACAATGCAACAATTGGAAAACAGGCATATCAGGCCATAGAACCATCATGAACCATACAGATATAGACATTCAAACAGACTATACCCCCCGCATATTGACTTCAATCCAGTGGCCCTAACAGTCTTTCCGACAAGAGAAAGCTGGGAGGAAAACAGGGTCATAAAAGGAAATCACATTTCCGTTTTCACAGATGGACGAAGGGGTAGGGTCAGGTATCTTCTCAGACTACCCCACCATGAATAGATCAATAAAGCTTTCCGACTTCTGCAGTGTCTTTCAGGCAGAAGTACTCGCAGTGTGCGAAGCCGCGAAGCACCTAGCTACGCAAAACCTGATCAACAAAAATATTGACTTCTTTATAGACAGTCAAGCGGCCATTAAAGCTATCTCATCCATTATCACAAAATCCAGACTAGTAGACAACTGTCGCAGTAACCTAAGACTGCTCAGCGAAACAAACACAGTTAGTTTAACCTTGGTTCCAGGACATCGTGACATAATCGGTAATAAAATGGCGGATAAGCTGGCTAAAATCGGGTCAGCACTCGAATCCAGCGAAACGAACACCTCAGTTCTAAGGCCACTTGAGCAAGAAAAAAACAGAATCAAACACAATTTTCTAAAAACCGCCAATGACAGGTGGTCATCTTTAGAAACATGACGAGTCTCTAGAAACCTTTGGCCAGATATTTCCAAGAAAAAAACAGAATTTCTACTCTAGCTAAGCAGACCTCGGCTCTCTCTGTTGATTGGCATTCTCACGGGACACAACTCGTTGGGTACCCACATGATGAGAATGGGCATTAGCACATCCGACTTATGCAGAGGATGCCAAGATGAGGAGGCAGAGGAGGGATCATTCCACTTCCTCTGTGAGTGTCCTAGCTTCGCCCACACTCGGAAAAAAACCCTCGGAGAATACTTTTTCGACGAACTGGGCGACATCTCTAATCTCCCACTAAGCAACGTCCTGAAATTTATTCAGGGCTCCAAGTGGCTCAGTGGGAGTTCCCTACCACAATAACCAACTACCTCTCCAATGCTCCCATTTCCTCATCCTCTGATTTCCCGGGGAGCACAATGGATCCTTGAGATCCGAGTGAGGTGTTGCCACTTGTGGCTGTACCCCCCATTCAACCTAACCTAACCTAACCTACTTAGTTTTCAAAAAACTCATTTAAAAAGAAATGCGAAAATCCGGTTTATTTAAAAACTGATCTAACGATTTTGATTACATTTTCAGCCTTTATATCATTAGTAGCTGTAAAAGAATGGCGTTTTTAGATTTTCATCTAAAACTTTGTAACGTTTAGTTCGATTATTTTCAATATTTTGGGTGATTTTATTCAAAATAATATGAAGAGTGAATACTAAAACCTTGTACTCAGCCCTAAGACTTTCATATCGTATTTAGCACATACAACCGCAAGTTCGTGACCAGTCGTGTCCATTTTTTTCTACAATAATCTTATCTACTAGGTATAAATCAAACCAGATGCAATGTCTTTATATGACTGTGTCTAAAAGTCGATATTTTTTTGCCGAAAATATCGTCAAATGTAAAAAAAATTATCATGACAACAGAGTTAAAATGTGTTAAAAGTCATCACTTTTGTATAAATAACTTCCGTAATAATAGCTCTGTAAAAAATCAAATAGAAAGTAGAAATTTGACTCAATGAGATTTTTTGTTCAAAATTATGAACTTTTTAAAATATATTTACTGATGTTAAGAAAAAAAAAATATCCCAGGTTGCAGGAACAAGAATTCTAAAAAAAGCATTTCTCTTTGTTATTTAAATACAAGAGCTTCAGATTCGATGAGGAATTTAGGGAATTTCTATATTCACTTCACTAATACGCTTAATAAATTGCTGTACTCACTAATGCAACTTTATTCCATAAACTCCATTTACCAGCCATCCCTATTGTTCTCTTCTGCAAGTGACTTATTTTGATTCACTTATCGTTGCTCACTTAGAGTTTTGTTTTCCCATGTGCGATGTTCTACGATGTTTTGCTGAAGGGAATACAGATTCCCAATAAAACTCGGCTAATGAAATTATGAATTCCAGTTTTGACCAGTTTTTTTTTTGTCATTTTCTTCGAATTTTTTGGCCTTGGGCGTAGAACGAGAAAAGCATATTGACTTTTTCGGTACGGTCTTTGAACCCTTTTAAAAAGGATTTTTGGCATTGGATTCCTATGTCTGGAAATAACAGTAAGTACTTCACACAACCGCTTTGACAAAGCCACTCATTTTTGAGACTAATTTTCATTTTGATGAATATTAACTTTGTTGTTTAATTATTTACTGAACAATTATAACCTATTTTCTAGGTTGAAATACATTTTATAATGTCTATAAAAGATTTTCTAAATGCACATGCATCTTTGAACGAAGATATAAGTTGCTGTGACAACGTGAATTTTTATGGGTGTCGAAATATCTAATTTTTATCAAAACCAAAACTATAGGACTGCTTATACTGAAGTTTAGCTCAAAATTGTCCCAATCTTGTACTTGTTCTATAAAAACCCGTTATTAAGGTTTCTAATTTAGTGCTTATAATGGTGATCTTCAAAGAACATAGTTCTCAAAAGTAAATTACTTTGGTAGAATTCAAACTTTTCAGATATTTTGTTGCTCTTTATAAAAATTACTCCGTTTGTTCGGAAGAGTAGTTAAGTAGTTAAAGACTCAGACTATGTATTTTCTGAGGTATCGGAGTTCCGATTCTCGTTTGATCTAATAATTATTTTTTGCCATTTTTTATTTTACCATTTTTTAACATACCCATTTGGAACCAGAGGAAAATTGTAGTCCTCCCCCCATTTTTCAAAGAAATAGTTGGAAGGGATAGGGGTTGGCTTAATTTTGTAGCTCGTTGCACTTCAACATTTATTTATGGGAATGTGGAAGATATTACCTCTACATTTTGGTTTTTATTGGCTAGGAATATCTAAGGACTGTCAATGAAATTTTATATGTGAAGAAGGAAAAGATATCCACTCGGGAGTGAATTTTTAGATATTAAAAATGAATATCCAGTACAGCAAAATCAACCAGATCTTAGGCTATGTTAGGTTAAAATGCTTGTCAGGAAAACAATTGACACACTTACACCAATATTTGGTCCATTGTGGTAAGACCCTGAATTCATTACTTTTCCAAACTTCCAAATCTCCGGAGACATCTCTTAAATAATGGTTGGTAAATGACATTGATTCTTATTTATTTGAAAGTATTTGGGCTTCTTTTTGTTAGAATTTAAATAAGCTACCATGTAGTATACTAGAGTGTGCCTACCTACAATCAAAATCAAAGCAAAATCAAACATGCTAACATGCACCGAATCCATCTAAGTTCATGCATAGAATAACACCACAACATTACAGAACAAAAAGAAAGGCCCAACTTTAATAGTGACTTCAAATTGAACATCGCCAAAGAGAACGGAGTGCAAAAGGCGAATGAACTCTACAGCCTACCAGGCCACCGAGATCACCTCCGCTCTCACGTCGATTTTGTTGACGATGAAAGTTATGCAACGGTGAACGGTGAATAACACGCACACACAGAAATAGAACCCAACAGCCCAAGAACATTTCATGGTTGTAAATACTCAGATACCTTAACTCTGACTGTGCAGCTCGTTTTCGCTGCATTTTCTGCAAAAGAAAAATTATGGCAGCCAACGAGGAAATGGAAAACCCAAACACTGTTTACTGTACATTCACCCACTTTTTCGTTAGTTCAATGTTGGCCTTTCCAGCAGAAGCAATCGCCACCGTAAGCTAGCTACTCCGTTCGTCGACCGACACATATGAAAGTTTTTTTTCAGGTTGCATGTCACTCTGGCTCTCAACTCAAGACTCTCCCCGTCTAACCACCCCCTCCATAAAGTTTGTGATCGCGTTGGGATTTTCTTTTTATTTTCCATTTACTTTTCTTCCTGGGGAAACAGTTAGATATGTGGATCTGCAGTTGTAATACAGAATAGAAGGAAAATCTAAAATAACGGTACATTATGTGCCATGTTCTCGCTCGGGCAGCTAGGAAAAAGAAGCTGAACGTTGGTGCGGTAGTGGCAGTTGAAGTTGGCAGAACATGCTAAGAACTTTTTGTTGTTCTTTGGATCTGTGGGTGTTTTTGGCAACATTGTTGAGTAATTTATAAGATTAGACGAAGTTGTTGTGTTGGTTAAACAGAGAACTTCAAATGCACTATGCGATGGCGAGTCAAAATATATTAGTTTGATCTGCATATTCCACAAAGATTTTTTTCTTATTCCGGGTGCGATGTACTCGAATTGGGTCAACAGGTGAATAATTGATAGTTTATAGTTGCAGTACATCAGATGGTCTATAATAGAGTAAGGATGATCCTGGTGAGGGGGTGTGTTGACTTTGTTTTGTACATACATATATGTATCTAAGCCTTTTTTGAGTTGTAAAAGTAACCTAGTTCTTGCTTCACTGGATAATTCTTTTATCATGTTTGGGTAACGTCTAAAAAAGTTTCAATTTTGGCAATATTTAATTAAATTTAAATTATTAAATAAATAAAAATTTATTGAGATGTTTTGAGGTGTACTGTGTGTAGAAGACCCGTTGCAATATAACTTGGTATAAAGCCTGGGTTATTCCAAATATTTTGAAAAAAAAACTTTTTCATTCATTTGCAACTTTCTTTAGATTAACCTTAGCATTAAAGAGTCATTGATTCAAAACATTCATGCAGCTTCCTTTGTGTAGATGTTTCAAAAAAAAAATCTTTTATTTTAGCACATATACTGTCCACAGTATGAATTAAAAGAAAAAAGAATAATAGGATATAAAAGATTCTATAGGTATAGGTGTTTGAGTTGGATCTCCGGTTCGGCTCCATTCTGAGTCGGTATGTACGTACGTAGGTCTGTCTGTCCGTTATAAGTCGAAAGCTTTCTTCAAACTTGGTAGATTCCAGTGGTTTGTTGAAGTTTTTAGAATATGCCTTTTAAAATACTAAGTACATACAACCGTTATATGTTTAAGCTTAGCGCTGTCAAGACCAACTCTAAATCCTATCCTTTTCTTTCTCAATAAATTCTTTGTTAAAAGTGAAAATATTTTTTAAATACAAAAGTCGACAAAGACCATTTGGCCGATACAACACAAGACTATCTGCACAAATACTACATAGAACAAATAACACATGACAACAGCTCGCAGTAGTTTAAGACGGTCCCCATCTTGTAAGCAGCACTCTTTTTGTTTTGATTACAGTGCTCTAATGGGAATAGACAGTTTTCGGTAGACAAGGCCGTTGTCAGAAAGTACCTATATAATTTTGTTAGACTTTTTATACACTTGATTTCTTTTCTAAATTGTGGCACTCAAATTGTGAAGGGAAATTTAAGCTCTCGCAATGCGTACTCTTCTAGCTCTGCCAATGTACATGCTTCTTATGATCTCCGCCAATGAATTCAACCTCCTCCCAATGTCGCGGGACCAATGTAAGTGTCCTCCATTCCCTCACAAAGTATGGTTGTGAGAAATTAACTAGGCCTTGGGGCTCCTCGCACTGTGGTGGGATCCTATTTATTTATTTATTTATTTATTTATTTATTTATTTGAAGAGTTATCTTGGTTTTTTAGAGAAAGTTTTGTTTCTCAATTGCCTTCAACCAAAAGAAGCAGTGGTTGTTAAGAGCTATTCTCTGTTTGACCTCTGAACAGATATTATTTTTCGTGTACATAGCGGGACTTACAGAATCAACGGTGGACTTCAGCAGCCATAAAAGCAGAAAACCCTGAAGGAACTACTCCAACATATTTAGTTTAAAGGTCTTTCAGGGTATTTCAATACTAGGACAGGGTATTGAAGTAGAGATGGTGGCGGATGAGCTCCTGGTGAGCCAACGGCAGCACTCACACTCCTGCAGCAGGGTACTGACACTGGGTATTCCAGCCCTTTGTGTCCGAAGGGATCCAAAAGGACCTAGCCCTCCAGGTTGGGGGTTGTGCGTAGGGTTAACTACCCAACCACGGAAAAAAGATATGGTTCCGAAACAACCAAAAGCGTCGGATAACGATAATGATTTCAAAGTTGACGACCCAAGCAAACGAAAAAAGGACAACGACCTGCGAATCTGCACGTGGATCGTAGGATCCCTTAACGGATTACGTGCAGCTGGAGAATTAGCGGACAGCCTGGACTGCTGCAAAGCAGACATGACAGCCATCCAAGAATTGCGATGGATTGGACCGGGCATAAAGAAGATGAAAAACTGTGACTTCTACTACGGTGACTGCTACAGACAACAGAAACAACGCTTATTTGGGTACGGATTTGCCGTCAGAGGAAGACTCAGGGATAAGGTGGTTTGCCAAAATCCAGTTAATGAGCGTATAATGACCATCCGCATCAGGGTTAAATTCGCCAACATTAACCATATATGCACCAACGCCCCCACAGAAGAGAAAGACGACAATTCCAATGATTGTTTCTACGAGCTCCTCGAAGAAACATATGAGCAATGCCCTAGATACGACGTGAAAATCGTTCTTGGCGATTTCAACGCAAAACTGGGGAAGGAGGACATCTTTGGAAACACAATCGGTAAGCATAGCCTCCATGACAAAACCTCCGAAAACGGACTGAGGCTAATCGATTTTGCTGCGGGGCTAGATCTTGTTGTACACGCTTCCCGCATCTCAAAATTCATAAAGGTACATGGCGATCCCCAGATAAATTAACCGTCAACCAAATTGACCATGTTGCGATCGACGCCGCAAGGCAGTCGATCTTTCCGAGGGGCCAACTTTGACTCGGACCACTACCTTGTTGTAGCCAAGGTACGAATGAGGATATCGTGTTCACGATCTGCACGAAATAACGCTGTGAAGAGATATGACGTCGGAAAGCTACAATCGAAAGAGATTGCCAATGCCTTTTCCAATCGAGTAGCCCTTCAATTATCCTTGAATCCCATGCCGTCAGCATTAAGCATTGACGACCAGTGGCAGCAATGCCAAGAAGCCATCAGAACCGCTGCCTCTGAGGTTCTGGGCTTCACTCGGCCACCAAAACGAAACCCATGGTTCGATGAAGAATGTAGGCAGGCAAATGCAGCCAAGCAAAGAGCACGACAAATGCTTTTGCAAACACGAACGAGGTGCTTACGATCAGTATAACGAGATTTACAAGGAGAAAAGAAGGGAAGAACACGGAATTCTCAAAAAGAAAAAGAAGCAGCATGAGATGCGCTCGTTTGAGGAAATAGGGAGGTGCCATGACAGGAACGAGCTTCGGAAGTCTTACGAAAAGGTAAAAAGATCCTGCCAGGGTGGCAAACCCCGATCTCAAGCCTGGAAAGACCAGCAGGGAAACATAGTTATAGAGTCACAGTCGCTACTGAGGATCTGTAAAGATCATTTCTGCAGACTGCTTAACGGCGATGAGGACACAAATTCCGCTGTCAGGCAGATTGCCCCATTCAGCTTGGACGATGATCAAGAATGCCGTCCTCCCGACCTAGAAGAAGTTAAGCTTGCCATATGCAAACTTAAATCAAATAAGACTGCAGGTGCAGATGGCTTTGATGCCGAACTTTTCAAGGCAGCTGGAGATCAGTTGGAAAGGAGCATTCACCAGCTGATCTGCATGATATGGTCGGAAGAAAGCATGCCCGATGAATGGAACCTCAGTACAATATGGTATGCACGATCCTAAAGAAAGAAGACCCTCACAATTGCGCCAATTATAGAGGGATAAGCCTCCTTAACGTCGCTTATAAGATCTTGTCTGCTGTAATATGTGAACATCTGAAACCCCACGTCAACAACTTGATAGGTCCTTAATCAATGTGATTTTAGACCTGAGAAGTCCAAAATAGACCAAATTTTCACATTACGGCAGATCTTGGAAAAAACCCGGGAACATAATTACCGATTTTAAGGCCGCATATGGCTGTATTTACAGAGACGAGCTGTAAAGAGCCATGTCTAGTTTCGGTATCCCTGCAAAACTCGTACGACTATATGCAGGTTGATTTTCGAGAATTCACGCTGCTCAATCAAGGTCGGCAGAGAATTCACCGAGACCTTTGATGTCGATAAAGGCAAGGCGATAAACTGTCATGCGATTTCTTCAACATCACACCGAAAGAAAAACCTTGGTAAAATCAAACATGAAGCTTGTTTGTTTTTGCGTCAAGCACGAACATATTTAAATTGAACAAGCTGGCATTTTCATTTTATTTATTTAAATGCTACAATTTTCATTGCTCACATCAACAACGTCATTTTCAATTTCATTGTTAACCAACAACGGTTGTGATACTAGAAACATTCATGTCCATGATACTTTAACAACGTTTGTGTTTCGTCAACAATTCTGAATTGTTGGTAAAATATGAACAAGTATGTTCATGAGAATTCAGCGACGTTCTTATTTGCTTAACAGTTTTAATGTAAAATTTCTAAATATGATAAATGCCTGAATTGAAGTTTGACTTATACATTTGATAGGTCAAACTTCAATTCAGGCATTTATCATAGAAATTTTACATTAAAACTGTTGAGCAAATAAAAACGTGGCTGAATTCTCACGAACATACTTGATCAACAATAAATAATAACTAATTATCCCTTAAGATAAAATGGTCACGAAACTTATCATATTGAATTGAAGTTCCGTTATGCGACTTCACGTTTTCTGTGGACTTAAGTATGAAAAATATTGGAGTTCAAAATGTTACTGATACTTTAACTATTCTTCATTGATTAAAGAAGTATGAACACTGTTGATCAAACATATGGGTGATAGTTCAACAGTGTATTTGGTATTTCAATCACAAACCTGATGGTTTTTGTAAATTCAGCCTTAATTCTTAGTTAAATATGTTTGTTGTTGATCAAGTATGAAATCAACAATCACGTTGTTGGTTAAAAATTAGAACATATTCATATCAACAACGAACATACTTAATTTAAACATTTTTATGATACTTACCTGAAAAAAAATTTATCACGGCAGCATACTTGATTTGAAAATGCGTTCTTATTTGAATTCATCACGAAACTTGGTTAATTTCACAACTTTAGATGAATTATTGATTAACAATGAAACATGTTTAAATCAACCAAGATTTTTTCTTTCGGTGCATACTTGAACAGATTGTAAGAAATGGAACACCTGCTTGTATTTTACTTAGCTTTGAATATTCTTGTTCATACCGTACTCTGAAGAGCCGGTTTGAGATATAAGATTTTAGTATTTCGTAGTACTGCCTGGGTAGGTCCCTTTGCAGTTTGTACTCTAGCCCCTCATGCCAAACCTTGTCGAATGCTTGTGCAACATCTACAAATATAGCCGAACATACTTGTTTTTCTTCTAATGCTTTTTCAACTGCATCCGTTATTCTATGAACTTGGTCTATCGTGGAATGTTTATTTCTAAATCCAAACTGATGATTTGGGATTAGATTTCGTTCTTCTATGACTTTGCTTAGCCTTTTCAGTAGCAATTTTTCAAAGACTTTTGCCATTATTGGTATAAGCTGTGGTGGCTAACCTTGCTTTGGGATTTGAAAATGCTATAAAAAAAACTACTGTATATTTTCTCAAATTTTATTTTTTATTTGAAACTACAATCCTTCCGGTTAATAATGGAAAATAATTTCATTCAAATGGCTTCCTCGGCTGGCCAAGCGGTAGCCAACACGATCGGTCCAATTTCCTTATGAAAAATTCGTCTCAATGATGTCTCCGAAATGTTCAATTGTTGAGATCGACCGACGGTGAATTGATGTTGATGGCGCTTCGCGCACACTTTCTGCCACAACAGTAATATTCTCGGGTATACGCACTGTTTTCGGCTTTTCACGCTTTGATTTATCGATTAGGATGCCAGTTTCTTTCACTTTTTTCACAAGATAACGAATATACGGAGCTGACGGTGCTTCTCTCCTTCCAAAATCCGTACACAATTTTCGAACACATTCTGCAGCATTGCAATGATTTTCAAAGTAACGTCGCAATATAAGCAATACATAGTTGAAAAAAACGTTAGATGGTGGACCCTTTATTTACCCAATTATAAAGCATTGCATGCAGCTACTTTCTTTTCAGCTAGCTTATACGTTATTAACATTGTATATAGTCTGCTGGATGAATAAATAGAAATAATAATAATTATAAAAAAAAAAAAAATAACCATCAAAGAAACGAAAAAGATCTCGTACATTTTTTGTCTCCTACACATTTTCTTTCAACATACATTTTCTTTCATCTGTAATGTTAAATTTATTTGATTTTTGTTAGAAACATCGTCGACTCGCAAAATCTAAATCTAGTTGGTTTGCTACTTTATCGATCTGTTTAGGGATCGAAATAAAAACTATATACACTTATGGTCACACAATTAAGTCTTTTTTATAAAATGAGGTCTACATATCCATATGAGCTTCAACTATGACCTTAAATAACTCAGAAACCGTTAGAGTTAGCAAAAAATCATAAAAGACTTTTTTGTAGAACGTTAAATTTGCTATAAGAACCGTCATTAGTTGACATGATCTGTTCATTATTTCATAATGACAAAAATTTCAAATAATCAACAGAACTTCTCCCGTATTATTTCTATTTAAAACCTTAGCTGTCGGGTGGGTCGGGTTAAAATTAAAATTAAGAGCTATAACTTGGCATGAATTTTTTGAATAGATTTAGTACCGATTTAGGACTATTGTGGAAAAAAATTCGGAAAAAACAAAAAAATGGACCGCCCTAATGGCCACATTTTTTGTATATACTATTGATTTTTTGTTAAAGAAATGACTATTGTTATAGTGAAATTTGTTTTCTTCCGTTTTTTTAACGATTGTGATTGTAAATATTTAGAATTTGAACAAATTTTGTTTTCGTTGTAATTTGTACTTAATATATGGATAATATCCATTGGATATGTAGACCTCATTTTATAAAAATGACTTAATTGTGTGACCATGAGTGTATGTAAATCGAATCATTTTCCGTCATTAAATTAAAAAGAGTAGAGCCCTCTCAAATAATTACTTTCGTCATTTCAACCAAAAGGCTTAATTCAAATACGTAATTCTTTTATTAATAAAAAACAAATCTTCAATTCAAAATATCAAGATCTGCATTAATAAGTTCAATACCAACGTCATCATCCACAACCTCGTCAATATTTCCATTTGTACATGCTTCTCATGATCTCCGCCAACGAATTCATCATCGCATCGTGCCAAAGTTGAATGAACCTCTTTTATGCCATCATCATCATCGACCATTGATTATACATGCCTATTGTTAGCGACTTGAATTGAAACTTTCGAATCCCGAATTCTCATCTGTGTATGCGCATATACAAAATACAACACATTGTCAAAAAGAAGACCATCGCATCGTCCAGTGTGAAGCAAAAAAAACATATTTTTGGTGATATAATATATAAAGAAATAAAGAGTTTACTTTTTGGAGCCCCAGAATGTTTTGTGTAGAAAAAGAGAACATAAATCTGTCAATTTTCTCTTAACTCACACACATTGGTTATTGTAAGTTTTGGGAGTTTTTGGGGGTCCCAGTAAAAAAAGTGAAATGCTCTCTGATTCCGCAAAGAGTGGGGGGTAAGCATGCTTTTTTGAAAGTCAATCACCTTTTAGACTCGAAGAGTTTCGTTTTCCATCATGAAGTGCGTTGAGCGTTGATTTTCTGTCTCTAGCAGCCTTGAGAATCATTTACACAGATACATAATTCAGAGCTAAACACTGGGTCAATGATCGGTAGAGGTGTTTGCACCTTCTGTTTGGTCTTTTTGGGCTTTGTTGTACCTGCTGCTGGGGTTTTAGTTTATAAGACGATTTATCATTTTCATTAAAATAGACTCGTTTGCTTGGAAAAGAAAAATACAGCAAAAGGAGTTAGAGGTTATATTTCACTTCGATTCTAAATAAAATATTTTTGTTTTTGTCGAAATTTTGCAAAGCTGTGATCAGTTCAGCGACGCACCAAAAGGTTGTCGATTTCAGCGATTAATCTATCGTCTTGCAAATTTTAATAATTTTTCAGGTTCATAAACACGTTTTTTAGTCACTAACATTTAGACAATAGTCATTTAAAACGTTACGAAACCGAAGCACTGCTGATATAAAAGTGAAAGACACCTGAAAATGTTGGTGGCACGCCCAAGCATTTGCGTGTTTGTCGCAACTTACAAGTCTTATAATAATCAGCTCAGCAATGCTTTTTAAGACTTAACACAAAAACAAATGAATGACTTTAGCACTTTAAGGGTAACAATAGATCTCAGCAAGTTTCTAAGAAAAAAGTGAAAGCCTCCTGAAAATGAAGGAGGGATAGTTTCAATTCGCGTGAACATTGTTGTTGCAAAAAAGGGATATTTCAATCACTTTTTGACTAATTGGTAAGGAAAATAGGAAACTTTTGCTTTTTATAGGCGCATCGCAGAAAAATCTTTCACCGAAATTGTTTGCTGAGAAGTTTGATAAGTATAGCGGTTTTCCATGCGTGTTGATTATATGCTTGCTGGGATGCGTTAAATCGCACCAATTATCTATCCTTTCTTCTTTTGTTTAAATTTAACGTGAGTTTTTGTCTGCTGTTGCGCACGCATATAATACAGTCTCTCTCTTTTATACCAATTCCTTTGCTTCATGGGACTCAAAATAGCGAATTGAAATAAGAGGCGTCTTAATAACAAAATGTTATAGTTAATTATAATCCTTGAACTAGAAGGTCATGCTACGGTCGACTGTTAGCAAACGTGGCACAGAGCTTTTCCATATGCAAATGTTGGTGTAAAATATTTTGCACACGTTCATAATGACATCTTACAGGTCTCAGCTATCTCACGCACTTTTAATCTGCGGTCTTCCAGCACTATTTGATGGATTTTTTCGATCATATCTGCAGTTGTGACCTCAAAAGGGCGTCCTGAGCGAGGCTTTTTAAACTCGGAAACCCACTGCTTAATGGTTGAATATGATGGGGAGGATGTCCCCAGTGTTGAGTTCATCTCTTCTTTGATTTCCTTCGGCTTTAACCCCTTCAAATAAAAATATTTGATGACAGCAGATTTTCCAGCTTTTCCATTTTTAAGTAAACACAGAGGCGCCTTGTTCAGTGTGCTCTCAAACCTAAACTAACATGGCAATCGGGCTGAAACTAAAGCTATAAGCTATCTAAGGATGGTACTATAGAACGCCATTTCAAGGTAGGCCGAGGCGCCATCTCTTGGTCAGGCCGGAAACTTATCAATCCACCCTCGTAATCGAGCTATGTAAATGATTTTCAACGGAAAAAATAAATGAGATGTCGAAGGACACCTGTGTGGAATGAAGTTCCTTATTTTATTTTTTTGTTTACAATAAATGACATCTTGCGTGGAGAAATCCTCAAAATACTCTACTGCCGCTGTGACTAGCTTATTTCATATCAAAAAATTACTGTAAAGTGTAAAACGAAAAAAAAGATGTGTTTAGTTATAAGCTGAACCGTCCGGCAGGTGTAGCTCGGGTCCTACATTGATCTTTTATATATGTATGTATAACACGACACTCCACGCAGTAAGTTTTAGTGGCCGAAGTTGAGAACTTTCGGTCTTGCTGCAGATAAGGTCTTTATTACTCAGGGACTACGAAGCATTCCAATGGTGAAAAAATTTTGGAAATCGATCTAGTATTTTCCAAGTTCCTGGCGGATAGGTATGGTCAAGAGCTCAAGACATGGAAAAATCACATGTGAAGAGGGGCTTATTTTTAGTAAAAAATTACTTTATTTTCTAAAAAAATTATGAAAAATCCTTAACATTAAAATTTTGAATCGAATTAAAGTAGTGAATAGTTTTTGAGTAATCAAATCTCGAATTCGTATGTTTCGGGGGTTCAAACTTCAAACTCCCTTATAACAGGCAAACACATGCTTACTATTAAGCCATGGGCACCACCAACAAGGGCGTAGCGAGGGTCCCAGCCATGGTTGGGGGGTGAATTTTTACGAAATGCCGACTAGTCTTATTTGCCGACTGCATATGTTTGAATTTCCGGTAGAGACTCCTAAACCACCAAACGAATTTTTATGAAATTTTCAGGGTATACATATGTAGTTTAGTCCAGATTTGGTTCCTGTCAAGGTTTGATCTTTATATTGCCACAGGAACGGGGTTGGGAACGGAAATCTAGAAACTGCTAGAAAGATTTCAAAAACTCTTTTGCCATTGAGATGTCACATAATCCCCCAGGAAGAAAAACTATATTTCATTTTTCATCCCCATATTCCCACGGAAGCGGAAAAACAAGAAAAAGAACTTTAAAACAATAGACCCGAGCAACGCCGGGCGGCTCAGCTAGTCACTACATAGTATAAAACAAAGCCGCTTTCTCTGTCCCTATGTCCCTATGTATGCTTAGATTTGATGCGGTTTTTTTAAATGAATAAAGTGATTCAAGAGGAAGGTTTATATGTATGATACATGTACATGCACATTATATTAGAGAAGAGCCGAGAAATTTAAAGATTTGTAATGTGATGTCTTAACAAACATATTTTTCTGCGCTTACATTGCAAACGCTGGCTAAACCTTACGAGATAGATCAAATTTATGTACTACGGAATTGTAGATCTTAAAAAGATGAATAAAAAAATTTGAGACACCATATGTTTATCTCTTAAGGATAACCTACAGTAACCATTTTTATCTTTTACATATTACAAAAAAAAATGGGTTATTTACCAAGCTATTTTAAACGATACAGTATCATTTCTTATCCAATTTAATACATTTGATACGTTGTGCATTTCGTGTATATCAAAATTGCCCTTTACAGCATGTGATTTAAATGAATATTTTCGAAGATATTACAGATTTAAAAATTTCGGGACGTAGCGTTTGCGGCGGTACCAACCGGAATTGTACCCGTGCGAAGACGGGGCGGGTCGCTAGTAAATAAATAAAACTAAAAATAATTAAAAACGTAAAAGTGTTTATTTCACAGAAATCCATTTACTGACAAAAAATCAATTTATATTAGCATTACAACAATATAACAACTAAACAAACAAATTAAAAGTATTTATAAGAAATAATATTATAAAATACTATTTGGTATGAGAAAGAGCACACATTCTTTGATAGATAGATAGATAAAATAATTTTATTTTTTCGAAAAAATAGTAATAAAAACAAGATAGTGCTGGTTTACAAAATTAATTACGACAATAACTTATTAAAGTTGTATGTCAGGTTAAAAAATTTCAAGATTTAAATTATGACTTAGCTTGAATTTTAAGTTTGATTCAGTTCAATTATATTCATTAACAATTAAGTTTCGATAATTTTGAGGATGTTTTAAGAATTTGTATAGTTTTAAGTAGGTAACATTTGCCGTTCAGTATATTCAGAAATTCTGCATGATCAATTGTTTCAGCTCCCAGATATATTCTGCGGTAAGTTTTGAAAATAGGAGAAATACTAACGAAGGAATTTAAAGTCCAACTCTTCGGTGTTTTTATAATGCCCATTTCTCGGCAACCTCACTATGTTGAATATTGTCAACAATATCCTTTGAGGAATAAGGAAGCATTAATGAGTTTAGCCTATCACTACCCATCGTCGTACGCAAATAACTAAGAACTAATAGTTTAATAAGTTTACTAAATGACCGCACATAAGAACCCGATGACACAGGAGCAGTTAACATGTAGCAAACTAGTTTCAAGGCTAACGGAATCACATCTCTTAATTTGAATACCTCCTTAACAATATCGTCGAATTTTGAAGAAAAATTTGCAGTTCCGATGAGTAGCAGTCCACACCTTCTTTAAAAAAACGATCTTATTTTATAACAGATTTGACTAATGCTATGGTGGCATTTGCTCTAGAAAATTTTTAAGAAAAGTTCAAAAATGGTAGAATTATCTGTTAAATTATCTTTAACGTGCAAAATAAAAGTTAAACTCTTTTCCAAAAAATGTTTCTAGATGAAATACAAAAACAGTTTCAGAATGTTCATCAATTCCCTTTGGTACACAGGTACAGATCGTTTAGATCATCAAGGAAATATTTTCCTAGATGCCGTTTTCTTTTAAAGGAGAGTGCAGGACATGAGCAGAGGAGATGTGGAATAGTATCTTCCTCCTCCTCATCTAAGCAGCTTTTGCAGAAGTCATTTGAGGAAAAGCCGACTCTTATAGCGTGCCTTTCTATCAGACAATGTCCGGTGATAACATTGATTACTGAGCTAACGTGCAATCTGGTTATGGATAACAAATGTCTTGTGCTTTTTGGATCTAGTTTTGGCCATCTCTGTTTTGTTGCCACACACGTAGTGATAATATTTCACCTATTATTTGTTCTATCCAATGCCTCTTGCTTTAGCATAAGTTTACATGTAGCGATTGGTATACCATTATTCAATGAGCTGGTTTCGATCGGTAAAACGGTTCCTTTTCTAGAGAGTTCATCGGCTTTGCAGTTACCCACGATATCTCCGTGCCCCGGCACCCAAATGAACTGAATTGTTAAGAATTGTTAAAAGATAGGTGACAGTTAAGGGCGGCTACTGAGCTCGTAGAAACAGCGCCGAGTAATTTAAGGGCTGCTTCTCTTGTCTGAGAAAATCCGGATATTCGCATAGGATATCACGTTTTCTTTTAGCCATGATAGGACCTCTTTGATCGCCAGAATTTCCGCTTGGAACACGCTACAATGGTTTGGAAGGCGAAGTGAGAGACTTACGTTAAGTCGGTTTGAGTACACCCCACAGCCGACCTCTTCCTCGGTTTTGAACCATCTGTATAGAAATGAATTGAATCATCTCTTAAGAATTCCCAGGTGGTTCTCGATGGGATTGAGACTTGGAACTTATTATCAAAAATAATAGAGGATATGTGGTCGGAGTGGCAAGGGATTGATCCTGAATAAATACAGAATTGTAGGGTGACCAATGTTGTTATCGGTCCATTGGGAAGTATTTAGCTCTGATACGAATGGCTGTACTGGTGGCCATTTGTTTGCTGAAGATATCTATTATCTAGTGTTATGAGATTAAGGAGTATGTTTAGGGCAGCTGAGGGTGTTGATTTCAGTGCTCCGCTCATACATAAACAGGCTGTTAGTTGTACCTTGCTTAGATTAATCAAGAGCGGTCCACCATACCACTACTCCGTTTATGAGTATTGGTCTGATGACCGCGGTGTAGAGCCAGTGGGTAATTTGGGGGAGAAACCCCATTTAGTGCCAATGGCTTTTTTGCTTGAAAATAGGGCTACGGTGGATTACTTTAAACATGAAATTTTTGCAAAAATAAAACGAACTAATAAAATCAAAATCTAAGATTTTTTTCAAAAGTCCAGAAGCAGAGGTACGACTTTTTATTCCTTCTTAAGCATAATGCCTTCAAAAGATATCCACACAGCCTTTACTGTTTCAGCTTAAGCAGTCCATCGAGTTTTTGACAATTTTTTCAATTGCAAGGAGTTTTCAATGTTTTTGAATTTTTCTTGCATACATACTTTGAAAACGTTTTGTACTACCATAAAAAAAATAAACAATGCTTCCAAAGTATTAAAAAAAACTTTGATTAGCACGCTTGAATTGAATGCTGTTTCGACGAAAATATTTATACGATGACATATTTTTGACAAAGTCATAGGATTGGAATACAATATTCTTCATAGAAATACCTATTTATTGAAGTGTAGATATGATTTTTTGGGCCAACTCTTCTCCAGTCTTTTTTGTTAGAACGACATCCATTTCCAAAAAGCGTTCAATAGGGACAGGTTTCCCGTCAATTTGGACAAAGTATCGAATGTTGATCTTGATGCGATGAGTCAGGAGTTGTGTCAACAATTACAGAAAAAATGCCTATGCTTTGATCTCATTCACTATGATTTTTTGAGTTTTAGTACCCAAAAGATCAATAAACTCATTTTGGGTAGTCGGACTAAGATACGTCACACCTCGCGGCCTTTTTGAAGACCCGTCCAACTATTTTTTCATTGATGGGCAATGTCGTGAAATCAGTAAAATGATTTGTCGAATATGTTCATCGTCCTCATCGGACTTTTTATGACCACGAAAAGGTAATCCGGAAGTTCTCGCAATATCTATTAAGATTTGCAGCACTTTAAAATGATAAGCATTTTCGTGTTCTTCTTGAATGCTTTGTTGTCTCACAGCTTTGTCCAGCAAAACGTTGACGTGATCATGCGAAGCCATGTGATAAATTTATCATTTGTGGTGATTTCAACATGCCAGAGATCTCCTGGACGAAAAATGGAGACGAAAATATAAATTACTTTTTACCAACTTCGTTGATCTCAATTTATGTCGACTTTATGGACAAAGTAGCAACCCTCCCTTTGTTTCAGTTTAGTGGAATTCGGAACGAACTTCAAAGAAACCTGGATCTTTCCAAATGGACTTCTTGTCCACCGAACTAATCGAATTCTAAATGAAGTTAAATACCATCCAGCCCTTCGAGTTTCAGTTCGAAATATCAGCTCCTAAGCATGACTTCACAACTAACAATTTTAAACTTATATTTGATTTTAAATCAGCTGGCTTCACTGGGTTAGACAATACACTTTCTGACATAGACTGGAACGTAAAGTTCCAAAATATGGACTTAAAATCCATGGTGGATACCTTTTATTCAACCTTGTTTTAGTGTTTGCTCTACACATTCCACAAATGCGGATTAGACCGAAAAGATACTCTTTTAGCCCGTAGTTCGGAGCTGAATTGCAGAAACTAAAAAACTATAAAACCTCTCTACATAAAAAATTGAAAAGGAGATTCTGTATAAATACTTACAAAAGCTTCACAGTAGCCAGGAAAGAGTTGGCAAGGAAAACATCGATTGCCTATGAAAGGTATATCTGCACGGTTAAATCTAATTTAAAAAGGAATCCCTCATTGTTCTAAAACTTTATTAAAAGGAAACGGAAACAGACATCAGATCCTTCTTCCCTCTCTCATGAAAACAAATTATCCACGAGTGACTCCGAGATTTGCAACACATTTGCAGAATACTTTAAAACAGTTTACAAATCCAGTGAGGATAATGAAGATGATATTTTCCTGACAACAATCAACACAAATATTTTACAAGTCTTTTATTGAAAGTGATGTAGAAGCTGCTTGTCGGGAAGTCAAAGACTCTTTTTTACCTGGCTATGATGAAATTCCTGGATGCATACTACGAAGATGTTCCAAATCTTTGTGTGGAGTCTTATGCTCTCTTTTCAACAAGTCCATGCATGATTCAATTTATCCCGATATTTGGAAGAAATCATTCATTTTACCCCTTTACAAATCTGGATCTCGATCTATTGCTTCCAACTATAGGGGGATTGCAAGACTGAGCTGTATTCCAAAACTCTTTGAATCACTCATGGTAAACTTTATGTTTTTTAATTTAAAACCATATATTTCACCACATCAACATGGATTTTTCGGTGGAAGATCCATTGTTTCTAATTTAATGGAGCTAACATCAAACATCTCTAAAGGATTCGCGAATGGCCAACAAACTGATGTTAGTTACTTTGATTTCTCAAAAGCATTTGATCAACTGAATCAAGGTATACTGATAAAAAAGTTGGATCAACATGGCTGTGTTGGTTCTCTTCAGAAATTGTTTTTTTCATACTTGAATGGTCGAACCCAATACGTAAAATATAAAACTTGTTTTTCAAAAGCGATAGATGTTACATCTGGTGTACCACAAGGAAGTCATTTGGGACCTCTCCTTTTTTTATTATACATAAATGACTTGCCTGATGTGCTCCATCACTCAAACATTCTCCCCTACGCCGACGATGCCAAGATATTTTTATCGTATTCTAATCCTACGAATTCTTCGTACTTACAAAACGACTTCGATGCTCTTCTGAAATCGACTGCGATTAATAAATTATCACTGAACAATTCAAAGTGCAAGATTATGACTTTCTCTCGTAAGTCTTTGGATCACCAAATGGATTTTGTGTTGAACGGGCAGTTACTAGAACGATGCGAAAAGTTCAATGATCTCGGAGTGCTCTTTGATCGAAAGCTTACTTTCAATGACCATATTGACTACGTAGTCAACAAAGCAAAATCAAGACTGGGCATGATTAAGCGTTGGTCGAAAGAACTTAACGACCCATATGTTACAAAGTCTCTTTATGTTGGACTCGTATGAAGCTGCTTAGAGTTCGCTTGACAAATTTGGTCACCTACATATGCTACCCTACCCATATTCAAAGGTAGAATCAGTCCAGAAACAGTTTCTACTATTTGCACTTCGCGATTTAAACTGGAATGATCGCTTTTTGCTTCCAATATATCGTCATAGGTTGTTGTTATTACAAATGACACACTAGAAGACAGGAGGAAGGTTTTCAATTACTTAACAACGTTCAAAATCATCAATGGAGAAATATCGTCACCATATTTACTTTCCCTAATCAATTTTAACGTACCTGCTCGTCGAACTCGAAACTATACACCTTTACACGTCAGCTTACAAAGATGTAATTATTTAGCCAACGAGCCTCTGACAAGATGCTGCAGATTTTTTAATGATTACTACTCTGTTTTCAACTAGTGATATAACAAAATTACATTTGTTAAATTATTTCAAATTAAATTTCATTTAGTTAGTTTAAGTTTAACCATGACTGTTAGTTTTTAAACTGTAGTTAGTACAAATCCTACTAATATTATAAACGTGAAAGTTTGTATGTGTGGATGTATGTTTGTTACTCTTTCACGCAAAAACTACTGCATGGATTTCAATTAAACTTTCCAATAATATAGCTTATACATCAGAATAACATATAGGCTACAATTTATCCCTAAATTACCACGAAAACGGAAACGTATTCGGGAACTTAGAAACTAAAACACCGATTTCAAAAATTTTTCCACTGCTAGAATGCTTCATTATCCCCGAGTAGCATAAAAACTAATTCATCCCCCTATTCCTACGGTTCCTTATATTCCCACGGGAGCAGGAACGTATAAGGGAACTTTGACACTACAGCACCGATTTCAAAAAATTTTTCATCGTTAGAATGCTACACTATCCACGAGTAACATAAAAACTAATTCATCCCCATATTCCTACGGTTCCCTATATTCCCACGGGAGCAGGAACGTATACGGGAACATTGACACTACAGCACTGATTTCAAAAATTCTTTCACCGTTAGAATGCTACACTATCCACGAGTAACATAAAAACTAATTCATCCCCATATTCCTACGGTTCCCTATATTCCCACGGGAGCAGGAACGTTTACGGGAACTTTGACACTACAGCGCCGTCGGTCGGTATGTCGGTAGGTTTTTCGTATGTCTCCCGTTCAAACTGCTAAACAGATTTTATTAAATTAGCTACAGAGATGGTCTAGATTCTAGAACATGCGGAAGGATAAAGACTATACATATATCTATCCTTATATTTCCACGGGAACGGAAATGGGAATTCAAAAACTACGGTCTCAAAAGTATTTTTAACAGGGCTACAAGGTGTTGAATGTTTTTTTTTTGGAAATATGTACCGCCATTTTTAAGGCTAGAAGTTTTATTTCCTAAAAAGTTAAAAATGCTGCTGAAAGTAAATAAATAAATTCCTTCTGAGAATAAAATGCAAGCAAATCAAAATGCAGCATCTTTGTAAGGACTGTATTCCAAAAAGAATAATCAGAATACCATGTGAAAAGTTGTATGCGATGTATGATTTTAAAATTGTTGTGTGTTGTATGAAATGTAGTGTTGCAGGTATCTACATATTAACTGTGAAACAGGCCCTTGATTATAGAATTGCTGAGTTGAGACAAAAACGCTTCCATTCGTGTCTTTTAGTTTGAAATGATTGTTTTTATACCTTGATTTGCCGTCTCGGGAAAATCGTGGGGGGGGGGGGGGGGGTGCTCCCCCTCAACTCCCTTCGCTACACCCCTGACCACCAAGATACCTACAGTTGCGGTCAAAATAATAGTAGTGTGAGTAAAAGCATTGCACAGATAGGTATTCTTCCACTTTGCATTGCGTTGATAGTGAAATCCCGTTACACTTTAATTGTTTTAAGGGGTGGAAAAGGATCTCGTCAATATGTAAGAAGACCTCCAAACACCGAATATAATCCACACTTTACAATCATAATGGTATGGGCATGTTTTTTCTTCTACGGAGTTGGACCCATAATGCGGATTGAAGGCATTATGGATCAGCATCTCTATGTTAGGATAATGCAGGAAGTAATGCTACCGTATACTGAAGTTGAATGCTACCGTAAATGAAGTTGCTTCTTGCTGAAATGGGTCTTTCAGCAAGAAGCAATGGTTCCAGGAAGGTAAAGTAGATGTGATGGAGTGGCCCGCACAGATCTTCGGACTTTAATCCCATTGAAAACCTATGGAGCGCTGTAAAAAAATATGCTTCTAGATGTAAACCAAGCAACAACACAGTCCTTTGCGAAGCGTTACAGCAATCATGGAGTTCGATAAGCAGAGGAAGGTGTGGAAACCTGATAAACTCTATTTAACGTCTTTGTACTGCTGTTATAGCTAACAAGGGACATGCAACTAAATAATAAATTAAAGGTACGAACACTCAGCCACATATTGTAAGAAAAAATTTGACCTAATTTTTCGATTTCGAAACATTTCAAGGTAGATTTTCCTATCACTACTACTTTTTTGACCGCTGAATTTCAACATCTGTTCAATAAACTTGCAACTATCGGATAATAATATTAAACTAATGTTTTTTTTTGTAAATAAAAGCTTAAAACCCGGCTTTGAAAACAACGTTATTGGTTTTTTAAATTAGAATTGACGGATAAGTTTTTTTTCAATTTTGTTGTTTCTTAAGCTCTATACTACTATTATTTTGACCGCAGCTGTATATCTCAATCCAAATTCTGTTCAGAAAAATTGATTTGCTTTAGTGACAACAAACTAATGCTCTACTTTCTAAAGGTTAAGTATAGATTTTGTTTTGCGCTTTTATACCTACAAAACTTTTGCAAGGATTTACGTTGGAAAGTAATGAAAATACAAAAAAATTTTGAACCTAGTCAAGAATTCCTTTTTGTTGTGCTGTTCAAAGATCATCAAAGCCATATTACAAAATTGACTGCGAAATAAATGAAAGCACATTTAGGGTCAATGAACATTAAATTTGTCCATAATTCAAGGTTAAAACGTCAAAACAACAAAAAGCCAAAAAGAGGAAAAAAAATTTATTAACTTTCGGCGATGTCTTCAATAGTTTGCTTATAGAAATCACCAAACATAGAGATACGCTATTATGGTCTAAGCGTCTAAGGTATGAATTACATCATCACGCACTGCCAAAAAGTTATTAGCACACCACGAACGCGAAGCCGAATCTGAAGAGGAACAATAGTTGTTTATCGATCGTTTTTTGATATGTCGACGAGCTTTATGCAACGTTCAAAAACTTAAATCAATATAAAAGAGCCCAATGTAGGTACTTTTCTAGCCAGTTGTGTGTGTATGGATGGAGTTCTTGCTGTCGAAACGAAACAACGAACTGACAATAGTCTATTTCGAGGAGCATAACATCATCTAATTGCTATACTCGCTCGTGGTCATGGTCATCGCCCCTTCTCAATGATAAACTTTTTTTTTATCTTTAACTGAAAAAATTGGTTTCCTTTTTCTACTGGTATCATTTTGGCGTTGGGAGTGTGGATATGTGTAAGGTTAAGCGTATACTCTCGTTCTCGGTTTGGATTTTGATGGGAACCCCTTTAAACTGAAACATGGAACTAATGTTTGGGCCATTGGCCTTTTTCGTTACCTTCATTTACATAATGGAAATTGAAATTTGTATGAGCCCCAAGCCTTTGCTAAGGAAGAATAGCGTGGTCATGTTTCGCGATGAGAGTGAATTTAAATTGCGCCTCATAAATGATGGTCATCGACCGTCAGTTATGTGGTATGGCGTATTTGTTTTGAGTATGGGTGATGTTCTAGTAAAATGAAAATTTTTACTTTTATTGAAGGTTTCGTAAATTGAAGTGGTAAAAACTGTCGTAGTTTTTGGAGCCTTGAGCATATCCACTGTCAGAGCCGGCCCAACCTAAGTTGCTGACATGGATATTTAAAAGCGCCCATATATTTTGAGCTAGATTCTATCAGAACTTGCAATATTCCATGTAATTTGAGTTAATGTGCTAGAAATAATTCAGGTTGTTTGGCGCTCTGTGCATTTGCACATCTTGCACCGGGCGCTCCGCACTGTTCCATGTCGTTAATAAATCTTTGATTTTCTTTGAGGAGTGGATGAATAAGCACCTGAATAAAATATTTTGTATTTACTTTTTGGTTCTCGTAGCGTAATGGTTAGCACGCCTGTCTGAAAACAAAAAATGTTTTAAGCGAGGGATTGGCACTCCGATAGTAATTTCGTAGCCTTGAAAATCGCTTTCTCGATAAGCCGTTTGGAATCAACAGAAAATTGTAGGTCCCCTCCTTTCCTTCCCAAGGCATGGTTTTAAGAAATGCACCATGCTCCGTTACTCCTCGCTCTGTTATGCCAACCTATGTATGTATGTATCTACGTTGATTAAATGTAATTGATATTACTAATGCTCATACTATTTTAGCACATATGCTTTGGCAAAGTTAATGCTTGAACGGCCAGAACTAATTTGGAATTCAGTCTAAAAAGTTCTTTTTGGCCTGACAGTATTAACCTTTAACTGGTTGCATAATAATCGCTACTGATCCCCACACATTAAGTGAAATAAGAGTGGAAAAAATAATTAAAACTAAGTTTATAGTAAGAAAATTTTAAGTTAGAAAAAAGAACAAATTTTTGTCCATGAAATGAAATTTTGTTTATTGAGGATCACTTTTCCTTTCACTAATCAATGCTCTTAATAACTCCAACTCTCACAGAAAACCAAACGAGAAAATCTTCCTTAGTTTTCAAAAAAATACAATAAATTGAAAGTTGCTTTTCTCTCCGCTAGCGCTGCAATGGTTGGACTTTATTTTCTGGGCAAAAAGGGGGTTTTCTCGACAAAATATTTTACCAAGAGAATTTTTTTACCAAAAAAATGTTCAATTGAACAAATATTTTCTGGTTAAATTGTATTTTTCTACGTTGCTTATGAAATAACGATTAAATTTGGGAAGTATTTGTAGAACGCAGTCAGTATCTGATATTTACACCTATGGTTCGAATACCAGATAATAATAAAATAAAAATTGCAATGCAATACACAAAATAAAATCCGTCCACCACCATTTACTTTGCCTGATCATACTCATTCAATCATCAAGTCAGTATCTATGACAAAGCAGAAGCTTATAGCCAACCCGACATTCGTCGGTTTGGTGATTTGCTCCTCTTTGCCTTCATAAATACTTCTTTCAATTTCGACTTAATTTTTTTTAACACTCGCTTTATAATGGAAATAATAACCGGGTTTTTTGGTCCACTTGAAGAATTTCTTGGAAATTTGCTTCGTCCGACCCGGTGTGCGCACATACACTTAGCTACTGCTAGTAAATTGGAAACAAACAACTCAACGCTGTATGTAACCGAATACACATACCTTTTCTAAAGTATTATTTTCAGAAGAATATGATGTAAGATGATGATAGGTAGTACCTAATAAGGCAAGTTTTGCAATCGTGCAGAAAAAAAATTTTGAGATAATAATTAAACATGACATTGCCATTGCGATGATAGAGAATACGAAAAATGTGGGTCCTGCAATTCTGTCTGTCTGTCCGTTTATGGATCTACAGCCTGAACCGTTTTACCGATTTTCTTCAAAATTTGCAGTTAGGGTCTGTGGAGGGTTTTTTTTTGGAATTGGGTCTCTAGGTATTGAAATAACGGCACATGCCATGCAACCTATATGATGCATAATACGTATTTTTCTCGAAAACAACTCTAACGATTTTGACAAAATGTTAAGTGAGGTATTTTTTCTAAATAGCTATTCTTGTCATGTAATTTTTTATTTTTTTTTAAGTCTAAAAACGGTACTGTTTTTTTCGAAAATGACTTTCTCGCTAATGGGTAACACGATTCCTACTTACGATCAACATTTGGAAAATTTAGTTGTTTTCGAATTTATATTAATTAAAAAAAATCAGTATTTTCCGTAAAACTAGCGACCCGCCCGGCTTCGCACGGGTACAATGCTGATACCAAATACACTACAGGAAAACTGTGAACATTTAAATTTGGAGTAAAACAATTCCTCTTTCCCTATACCATGAAGATTGTCTGCTATCTTTGGAATATTCATACACAACATTTTTAATTATTTGCTTTTTACATTTTTACCTCGGAATTTTTAAATCTGTAATATCTTCGAAAATATTCATTTAAATCACATGCTGTAAAGACCAATTTTGATCTACATGAAATGCACAACGTATCTAATTTAATAATTTGGATAATGAATGATACTGTATCGTTTAAAATAGCTTGGTCAATAACCCATATTTTTTTAATAATATGTAAAAGATAAAAATGATTACTGTGGGTTATCCTCAGGAGATAAACATATGCTGTCACAGATTTTTTCTTCATCTTATTAAAATATACAATTCCGTAGCACAAATAATTGATCTATCTCGTAAGGTTTGGCCAGCGTTTGCAATGTTAACGCAGAAAATTATTTTTGTTAAGACATAACATTACAAATCCTTAAATTTCTCTACTCTGATATGCATGTATTATACATAACTTATAAGCCTTCTTCTTAAAATACTCTACTTATAAAAAAAAAAAACCACATCAAAATCCGTTGCGTAGTTTTAAAAATCTAGGCATACATAGGGACATAGGGACAGAGAAAGCGACTTTGTGCCTTTCAATAAGATCTTGAAATTTTGTACTTGAATTTTTAAATAAAATAAAATAAATAAATATGGTGGCGAAATTGAGAAAGCGCTTTTCATGGCAATGAATTTATAAACGGAGGTTTTGCCAATTCCTCGCGAAAGGCGATACCCGTGGAAAAACATTTTTGCCTCTGTCGTTATTTGGAACTCGAACCTCTAGTACCACGAATTTTTAAAACCTTATAAAAAAATTGAAAATAAAAAACTGTTTTTCTTAAGGCTCTACCGATTTTGATTTTTTATGTATTAGCAACTTCAAAAAATGGCGTTTTTAGAATTTCGTTTGAAATCTTCAAAATATTTAATTCAATTTTGTTCAATATCTTGCGTGATTTAATTCAATTTTCATAATTATTGTGTAGTTGGCAACCCTGTTGAGAGCGAATACTAAAATCTTTTACTCAACCTTTAGGTTTTGGAATTGTACTTAGGACACAATCGCAAGTTCGTGCGTATTCTCCTCACTCTGGCTGCCACTTGGAGAAAAATTAAAATCCACTGATTTGTGTCTGAACTAAAATAATGTATTTTTCTTATGCCGGGTTTTTTTAACTGACTGTTTACATATTTTTATGAAAAATGACTTATTCTATTGATTGAATTTTAATTTGGATATACAAATTTTTTATTGTGTATCATTACACGAAAGAAATTCATTAAATAAGTGTACCAAATTATAAAAAACATTTTGACTGTTCTTAAAAATCGTTGTAATTCCGAAACCTTTCAGAATATCAAAATAATAAAATATGAATTTAAAGATCTTGCTTACGAAGCTTGAGCCCGAAGATGGACAGAGCCCGAAACGCGTCGCCTATTACACTAACTTAGAGTAATTTGTGAAATTAAACAAAATAGCTTTAATAAAAAAGAACTCAAAAATTTGATTTGTTTTTTAAATTCAAAGAATTTTATAGTTTTTCATATCTTATCTTAACATAGTATAAAATAAAGTCGCTTTCTCTGTCCCTATGTCCCTATGTATGCTTAGATTTTTAAAACAACTCAACGGATTTTGATGCCGTTTTTTTTTTAAGAAATAGAGTGATTCAAGAGGAAGGTTTATATGTATAATACATGCATATTATAGCAGAGAAAAGCCAAGAAATTTAAAGTTTTGTAATGCAATGTCATAACAACGTATTATTTTACTATAAAAAAAAAATATATACTTTTACTTTTACTTCAATTTTATAATTTTCAAAATCGGTTTGAAACTCGCACGAATAGCAAACTATTTCTTAAAACATCGTAGTTTATGTTGAAAAGATTAGGTATCTTTTGTTTTTGTTTCTGAATGGTAAGTATTCAGATATTTTTTACTGCGGCACATACTAATAATATGGCAATTTGTGCATAGGTAATCATACACATAGAACTGAGAAAATTTTGTAAGTCTGGAAGACGTCGTCGTTCGAACATATGTCGTAGTACAGTGAATGCCAACTGAATGGTTAATATTCAGATATTTTGAGGAAAAATATTTTTAATAAATCTGCTTTTAAAAAAAGTGAGATCTACCGGAAAAATTGCTTTAGCTGTTGCGTCATCGGGCATTGCCGCTACTCTTTTGGAAGGAGGCCGAACCGCACACTCTACATTCAAGCTCCCGCTGAAAATCGCCACCGATGATAATAACAGCGTCTGTAATGTTTCTAAACAGAGAAATACAGGAAAATTAATGCGTGAATGCTCATTAATAGTCTGGGACGAAGTTACCATGTCAAACAAGACGTCTGTGGAAGCACTGGATAGGACAATGCGCGATTTGCGCAACAAAAATTCACCTATGGGTGGATTTATAATTCTGTTCTCAGGAGATTTCCGTCAAATCCTACCAGTTGTGACTCAAGGAACACGTGCTGACGAAATAAATGCTTCCCTAAAAAGATCAAACCTTTGGTCACATGTCAGCAAACTAGAGCTTAAAACTAATATGAGCATTTCGTCATCTTCACGTGAGAACAGGCTTTTTCCAGAGATGCTGCTAAAAGTTGGCAATGGAGAGTTAACACAAAGTGAGGGAAGGATTAACCTAGAAAACCTTTGTATTTTGATAGACAACATCCAAGAGTTAGTCAACAATGTCTACCCTGATATTGATAACATAAGTTCAAAGACAATATCTTGGTTTAAAGAAAGAGCGATTCTGTCACCAGCTAACGAACAAGTAGATAAGTTAAATAACTTGATTCTTTCAAAGATTGATGCGCCGACGAAAATATACTACTCGGTCGATACTGTTCTTGATTTGGAAGAAGCTGTTCATTTTCCTACAGAATTTCTAAACTCTTTGAACCCGTCAGGACTCCCTCCTCACAAAATGGTGCTGAAAGTAGGTTGTCCTGTTGAGCTCTTGCATTCCTGGATCACTTTCGAAGTATAGTTTAGAAGGGCCTTTAGCACAGCTTGACTTTCGCTGCAAACACAGATACTTCTCCCCGTCCAGCCATTGTTCGTAACGTGGCTTAAGACCATTTGAATACCATACGCCTCCGCTTGGAAAACGGATGCGTATGATCCCAAAGATGAGTGCAGTCGTATGTCGTCGTTTTGGAACCATCTGTGAAAATTCGATAACAGTTGTTTCCAGGCTCAGATTCTGGAGTTAACCAGTCCTGAACAGAAGGAAAGTTGACTGAGTATTTTTGACGCAGTTTGAGCTTTGAAATCATCGTGTCAGAATTCATATCCATTTCACGTGAGACAAAAGATATGCTGCTTGCGAGTTCCTCAAAGATCCAGTGCAAATTGTGTCAGAGATCACATCTCTTTAAACAAGAATTGGTCTTGAGAGCACACCCCATATGATGTAGGTATCAAAAGGGGAGGAAGAATCAGCAGTGCGTCGAGAGCAGCTCCCCCTCCCAGTGTGCTGATGAAGGCCCCAGTACATCCAACATTTACACCCGCTGCAGACACATTGACATTGCAATTCCGTGATGACAGTTAAAAAATATTTGTTTCAATTAAATTTTTTTTTCAATAAAAACTCAAAAAGTATGCAATGAGTATACGATTAATATTGCACCCTAAGGATATGCAATGTTTTTGAGTTAAAAGAATTCTTCCACCACTGTCAACGTTGAGTATGGAATTCCACATGAGAAATGGTGAGTGTTCACATTTCTGCAACTAGTGGCGACTTGTGTTGACGAGAATAGTATAGCGCAGTTCAAATTGTGGACACTAGATGTCAGCAAAATGTTTCGAAGAATTCAAATATTTTCCCATGTGCCTGGCACACAAAGATTTGCCGCATCAGTAGAATGAATTATGAGAGTGCTTCACAAGCTCTGCGGCTACTGAAAATAACTGTTTCTTTTATAACCATTAATTTTTCATTTGTGAATTTGTTGGTCTGGCAGTTAGTTTTCATAAGCAAATGAATATAGTAATACCATTGTATATAGAAAATATAGTATTATTATGTAGACTTTTTGGCTGGTGGTCTCCGTGCCAACTTAGTAGTCTCCGTTCCAAGCAATTTGTTTTACCATTGTGTGTAGAGAAACGAATGCTGCGCCACCATGCTCGTCCGGTCCAAAGCACTGTTAAATCGATTCATGAACTTACTATAGTTTCTGTATACAATGGTAATACCGAGACATAGGAATTGGAGTGAATTTCGTTTCAATTTTGTATCTAGTCCATTGTAATCTAGATCTCAAAAGAATTGGAAGCCTGAAAAAACATCTCCATTTTTGTAACTTATTTACATGTCAGATGGCACGAATCAGATAAAATCACGAATTTGAAAAAGGAAATGAAGTGTCGTAGGATAACACGAAAGACATGTTTTTTAAACAACAAGTGGGATACTTTTGAAAAATTTAAACATACTGTCATGGAAAGCGCATCAAAGTTACAAATAAATGAGAATGATGTTTTCGTTCCTGAAGTTGAAAAATGTGTGTGAAAAATTAGTTTTACGAAAGTGGCTTGCGTATGGGGGGGGGGGGGAGGGGGGGACAGGTAGCAGCCCAAGCATTATTTTTACTTTCATAAGATGCTCCAAGAGCTTAACTAGACTTATTTCAGGAAGTTTAATGTATTCCTGAAGAGTTCTGCTAGATTGTTATGAGACTGTTATGAGCCTTAAATGGCCTAATTATAGGAGGCTCTTGGCTACTCATAGCAAGAACTAGAGTCACAGAGTTTAGTTCTTCTTATGAGATGGCAGATTTTGAATCAAATGCCTCTGGAAAGTATCTTATAAGGCTCTGCTCAGTCTTGCTATGAGAGGGCGTCTCTTCCTAAAGGAGCAGCTACGAGAACGGCATATTTCTAAACTTGAAGTGATATTCCTTTGCATAGCATTTTGAAAGGATGAAACAAACTACTATTTAATTTTATTGTTTTTATTATTAGAGTAAGTGCGGCAAATGTGACCCATGTAAGTAATATGGCCTACCACTGTATTTCCCAAACCAAAGTCCAAAGCGAAAAAAACTCATTGTAAACATGACCAAACCGGCTGAGCCTCAGTCTATCGTAGTCAGAGTGACGTTGGATTAGAAACTACCTTTCCGACCGTTCAATTCAAGTTGTATTGGATGGCTTCAAGTCTGATACCCACTGCATCAATGCTGGTGTGCCCCAGGGTTTTGTCCGTTTTGTCTCCGACTCTCTTCCTCATTTTCATTAATGATCTCTTGTCTGAAACTTCTAATCCGCTTAACTGTTTTGCTGACGACTCGACCCTCAGCTTTTCATATTCGTTTCCAAATTCACGTCCCTGATCTTCGGATGTGGAACTGGAACGGTTGCGTATGATAAGCTCATTGAATTCTGACCTTGACAGCATTGTTACATGGGGTATACCCAGTAGAATTCAATGCTTCGAAAACTCAATGCTGTCTCTTGTCGTTGAAGCTTAACATTCCCCTATTGCCATTATCCATGAATGGTACCTGCATCCAAGAAACCGAAAAGCTGTCAGTACTAAGTATGTGTGTCAACATATTTGAAGTCGCCAAAAACGCTGCTAAATGTTTAGGTTTCTTAAGACGATGCAGGAAGTTCTTCACCCCTTCTGATCTGGCTACCGTTTATAAGGCCTTCATCCGCCCAAAACTGGAGTATAACTCCCATATCTGGTCAGGTGCTTCTCAAACATCTCTGCGCCTACTTGATAGGGTACAAAATAGAGCGTTAAAATTGATAGGTGATAGTTCAATTGTAGAATCGATTGATTCTCTTGGACATCGTCGAAACGTCACCTGTATATCTCTCTTTTATCGCTTTTTTGTAGTGAAATAGCCAGTTGCATTCCCCCCCTGAAGCAATTTAGCCGCAACACCCGCCTCGCTAGGAATGATAATCAGTTTTACCTTGAGCCCAACTTCGGGCGTACAGTCAAGTATAGAGATTCATATTTTAGTCGCACCACCCGAATGTGGAATGCTTTGCCTGACCCTGTTTTTCCCCTACATTACGATTCACAAAAATTCAAATGCACGCTGGTGCATCGATGTCTCCTTTCAAATCCTCTCCTATTTTCCTAAATGCTCGTACTGTGTTCTATAACATTATAAGGGTATTCATTAACCCCTTGATGTGCGAGCTAATTAAAAAAAAGAAATCATACTCTGCCAGAGAATTTCAATGACAGAAATTTTGTAAAACGAATGAAACCAACTGGTCTGTCGTAGCTTCCAATGGAGTTTCAATGATTTCAGGTGCAACATATCCATTAAGTTACTCTCTACAGTGCTGGTGCTCTCAAAGATATCGTTTATAAAAACAGCCACTTATACACGTTTGTCTTACAAGTGCACAAGCTGAGACATATGCTTTGAATGCAATAAATAAATAACAATAAATAGGGTGGCGCAGAAGAGCGAGGCGCCCGAGGGTCTAGCGCATTTCTCACTACCATGATTTGTGATGGAATGGAGGGGACCAACAAATTACTGTTGGTTCCGAACGGCTAATAGAGAAAGCACTTTTCATGGCGATGAATTTAAAAACGAAGGACTTACCAATACCTCGCGAAAGCCGATTACTGTGAATTAAAATGTTTACCTCTGCTGGGACTCGAACCACGAACCTCTGGGTTAACAGGCAGACATGCTAACCATCACGCCACGGGTGCTGTATATACATATAAATGTGATCCAAGTGAAAAACAACTTTTCGGAATACGAATCTCAGTCATGTTTCTCTTTTATGTCTTAAGATATCTTTGTGAAAAATAAGAAAATTCCATTTTATTTTAACGATTTACACTATTTATTTGGTGTTAACAAACATTAAAAATCTTAACATTATAATAAAAAAGAAAAAAAAATTATCTCTAATGGAAATTTATGCTTTAACATCACATTAATATACACATACACACATCACCTTCATTCACCAATACAAAGATAAAACTAAGCCAGGAGAATTTAATTTAGAGATCCTAGGGTTTTTTCTACCTATAAAGCCTTAAACTCTATTGAAATAATTTTTTTTTTAAGTCTAACAACGCCTCTTGAAGTTGCGATGCCTTTTATAGAATTCTTCCATTGCTCTATATTCTGGTTCATAGACATCAGGAACCTCGCGATCTAACGATTCAATGTACATCATGCTCACCGAACAGCTACCTCTAAGACTTTCTTCGTATTCTCTTAACTGTTGAAAGAAACCACTATTTGGACGTATCTGTGGTCGAATACTCTTGACATGATAGAATGCTTCACGGAGTGTCATACCACGGTGTTTCATAAGGTAAGCCAGACACAATGATGCCGATCTACTTACACCAGCTACGCAATGAACCAATGATTTGCCCCCTTGTTGGCTGACCTCTTCAATCATGTCTGCTGCTTCATCGAAAAAGGACTTCAGGTCCACATCAGGCTTATCCATGGCATTTATGCGAAAATAAAGTGGTTTAGTGTCGGAGAGCGGTGTATCAGGTAATTCTGGTGCAACATTGATGATGAATTTGACATCAAGTTTATCGAGAATATTTGGCAGAGCCACTCCAGCTCCGCACAGATAAAGTGTTGGCAGCAGTTGAGAAATTCCGGGGTACGGTGTGTGTTGAATTTTACTGAAAAAGAAAACATCTGTCAGAATTTTTGAATCACTACAAAACACCTGTACAAAATTTCAGAAATCATTACACTCGAAAATAAACAATGCAATATATCTATTAAAAAAAAAAGAATATTTTAAATATACTGAATATCAAATCCACAAAAATTACGTGGCGGATTTTGTTTATTATTTTAATCATGTGATGATGGTCTATACTTTAAACAAACAGTTTTTTTTTGTCGTAAACTATTTCACCACCTGAACCACCTAGTCAACAACTGGAAGTAAACATAATTTCATTATAGATACGCTTAGTTAAAAAAAAATTAAAATGGTTTCGGGTGTTTGATCCGACCAAAGTGACGTCACTCAAAAAATCAAAAACTGCCTCCCTGAATCTTTTCATTTCTCTGGCTTTGTTTAGTTCGAAAAAAAAAATAATAATCCGATCAAATTAACTCACCACGTAATTCTATTTGACGACGACGTGCTGGTGCTACAGCAAACGAATTTGGATTCATATCCAAATCAGTGGCGTATTTTATGTAGTCATTATTTTATTGCTAATAATAGGTGGAGAGTTTTTTGCTGAAATTCCTTTTCGAAAATAACAATTTTCTATTTATAGAAGAATGAAACTTATGTGTTGCTTTTAGTAGCCGTTAAACGGAAGAGAGAGATTTACCTTTCATCAGCAACCGTCCAACCATATCGTAGGAACACAATGACATTGAACGCGCCGAAAAGTTCAAAAATTTTGAAAACAATGATGTTCTTTATTTTTTTAATTAAGTTGCGATAATTTGATAAAATTAATAAAAATAAAAAATATTCAGTTGATTGAATTTTTATTTTTTTTTTTATTTTTTTGTAAATCTAGATATAAAATAAAATTTGCGAGTTAATGACATGATAAAATGCATTTTTTATTATTTGGCACTCGAAACATAGCGATTGTCATTTTCTAAAAGAAGTCCTTCAATACGACTTTGATTCATATAAGATGTTGATCATGATATGATGATCTGCCAAAGAAAATCTCCCAAAATTTTGAGAAATATGCTAAGTGGAATGATCTCTTGTTTTCCCATTTGTTATTCAAACCGATTTGGTTCGGAGAGGCGGATGATTGATGATGCAGCATTTAAGAATGTTTTTCAAAAGATTGGGTGATTATTTGATGCGCAGTGAAGTGGCGCTAGTGTCTTAATTTAGATTGTTTTGAATTTTTGTGTGGGCGAGGGCCCCTGGCATTTAAAAAATGCGATGATGGATGATTCAACGCATCCGGTAGATCATAGGTGCGTATTTTTTCAACATAAACAAAAATAAAGAATAAATCACAAAAAAGCGATGGTAAAGAACAGTGAGACAAAGGGTAGGCTGTCGTAAAAACTGAACCGAAACAAGAATGCTATATATAAAATTATTATAAGCAATCTATAAATAGTATTCAGGACCTCGACATTTTTCCATTCCAAAATGCCTTCATGTCAATGATTCATTTGCAAGATCAAAAAGATTTATTGGGATGTTAATTATATGATCATAAAGTGTACTATTTGTCATTTCCACTTCATAAACATTATTAAATTCCCAAACACTCACACACTTATATACGTTCCTTACAAGTAATGAATTTCCAAACTATTTCAAGCAGGCAACTTCTCGGACAGTGACTTCGAGGTGATTCTACATTCTTAATGAAATATCGCATCTCTGTTAGGGGTGACAATAAATTTTAGTGCGATAATAATTTCCATAGCGAAATATTTCAGCTCTCGAGCAAATTTCAGTATGCCGCTGTCACAAATATGGATACTGTGTATATGTAAGTAGGTAGTGTATGAAATTCCATGGCATTGGTCCAAGTTAATCATCACTTTCGCTAGACCGAACATAATTTCACATTGCAGAGCAAAAGTATAATAATTCGATTGGGGTGGCACTCGTTCGCGTCGTAATCGTGGTAAAGATCTAATAAGATTTAGAATTTCAAATTAATCAAAACATCGCACCGTGAAGCTATAAAGTAAAACTTTTTCGCTATGAAAACACGAAACAGTTTTTGTTTTGTTTTTGAAGACATTATCATCATTATAGGTGAGTACATACATATACATATAAAAAAAGGAAGTTTTTTAAATCAGACTCTCTTGGACATAGGCAGGAATTACATTACCATTATTTGAAGCTCTCGCATGCTCATTTTAGAGTTGACATCTGACTAATGCAAGAGACATTTGTTTACAAAAAATTTCAAACAATTCATTTGAAAGCAAAGTGCTGAAAGAAAACAGCGATCTTAAACTCGTTTTTCGTGAATAGTAGCGCAAGACAGAGATTCAGTGTCAAATCAGATACCAAAAGGTAGAAATTGAGTAGGAGGCCTCACGAACTTTTATATTTTATTTTATTTTACCCAATTAAAAATTTTGCTAAAAGTAGCTTGGAAAATGTTTGTTAAAATTCTGCCGATATTGAAAGGATCCTTTATCTTTCTTTAAATTTATCTGGGTTTGGGTTTTTTTTTTTAATTGAAATTCTTTTTTCTTTTTCGAACTTTCCATTTTTTATAATTAGCGCGCACATCAAGGGGTTATGAATACCCTTATAATGCTATAAAACTCAGTGGGAACATTTAAGAAAACAGGTGAGGATATACACTATGCACCGACACCGATACACGTTGCTTTTGAATTTTTGTGAGTCGTAATGTGGGGGAAAAACAGAGTCTGGTATAGCTTTTCATATTCGGCAAGTGCGACTAAAATATGAATCACTATACTTTACTGCACGCCCGAAGCCAGCTTCGAGAGATAAAACTGATGAGCATTCATAGCGAGGGGCTGTTGCGGATAAATTGTTCCAGGAGAGGAATGCAACTGGCTGTTTGTAGAAAAAGCAATAAAAGAGACTGAGACAGGTAACTTTTTTACACTGTTCAAGAGAATCAATCGATTCTGCGATTGAACTATCACCTATCAATCGCAACGTTCTGTTTTGTACCCTATCCTTAAGCCTGTTTAAGCAGCACCTGACAGGTTTTGGGCGGATGTAGGCTTTATAAATTGTAGCCAGATCACAAGGGGTGAAGAATTTCCTGCATCGTCTTAAGAAACCTAAGCTTCTAGCAGCATTTTTGGCTACTCCACATGTGTGGACACTTCAACAAAGATCAATGTTTAGACATACCAAGTACTGACAGCTTTTCGGTTCCTTGGATGCAGGTTCCATTCATGAATAATGGCAGAGCGGATATGTTGAGCTTAAGCAACAAAAGATAGCATTGAATTCTACTAGGTTTTTACTACGCCATGTAACAATGCTGTCAAGGTCGGAATTCAGTGAGCTAATCATACGCAACCGTTACTGAAAATGAAAATGAGGAAGTCAGTCGGAGACAAAACGGAGCCTGGGGACGCACCAGCATTTATAAAGTGGGTATCATTGCATTGAAGGTTGTTTCGTATGAAGTGTGAAGCTTTCCCTCTTGTTATATTTTTTCTGTGCCGTGAATCTTCGTAATACCTTTGTATGTGTAAGCTATAGGAGAATTATGAAGACTTTTGGACTGGTGGTGAACTTATTGTCTCCAGTCCAACTCAGTAGTCTCCATTCCAAGCTATTGGTTTCATCATTATATATTTATATAAAGCGATTGTTGCGCCATCGGTGTCTTCCGGTCTAAAAGATTATCAAATCGCCTTTTTTGTTTAGTTAATATGTAAAATGGTAATACAAAATGAACAGACAGAAAGACGAGGCCCACTTTTTCGACATATTTTAATTTTGTTTTTTTAATTGATTGCTCTCCATGAGCTACATTTAGATAAATTTCGTCAAAAATCATGAAAACTTGTAGAAAATCCGAAAAAAGCTTAGAATAAGGTAGGCTAAAGTGAATTGTTGCAATGTGGCAAAACTACGGATTGACAATTTTTCAAGGAATGAATAATTTTCCCACAAACAATACGTCATGTAAAGTTAACCCCCTCATAAGTCATATACCGACTTTCGATTTTTTTGAAAATATTATTTATTTAAAAATAAGAAAAAAGAGAGCCACCCTTTGGCACTTTCAATGTATTTTTGATGTTCTGAACATTTCGTAAAAACGAAAAAAGTCTTAACCTCATATATGATACTTCGCACACAAAACAATGGAGTACCTCTTTCCTCATTAGTCTCTAACTGTCAGAGGTAATAAATGGGTGTTCAATGTTCATATCGAATAATGACATAGGAATGGAGGGCACCTACAATTTTCTGCCGGTTCCGAACGGCTAATCGAGAAAGCGCTTTTCATGGCAATGAAATTACTACCAGAGGACTTGCTAGTTCCTCGTGAAATGCGATACCCGTGGAAAAACATTCTTGCCTCTGCTGGGATTCGAACCAAGAACTTCTGCTCTGCTCGGTGCAAGGTTTTGTTTAATTTGAGATCATTTAGTGCTGTTTTTTTCTAAGACGAAATTGAAACTGGTGAGATAACTAGTTTAAACAAATTTGTAAATAAAAATTTATGAAACGACTCCATGCTGTCAAATAATTGCTACAGATTTCAGTTTACCTGCTTTTGATCAGCTTAAAATAATTTACATACGTACATACGAGGTGCTGCGCTTTAGAGTTTTTTTGTGATTTTAGACACTTATGAGGTAATCCACTTAAACTGACGATTAATAATGTAGCTCCTCTGAGTTGCTGCGTCTGTTGTTCAACGTTGAAAACTAACTTAATTCATTTTACAATTTCGGATTTTGGTGTTTACAATACGTCCTTGATTATATTCTGAATTTTTTTTAATTTGGAAGCCAAAATAATTTTTTTCTTCTTTAAACTATTTTCTACATTTCACAAGTTATTTTGTCAGTGTAAAGGCGATACCAAGTTGAGCACGAATATAGACAGAGTCCCAAACGCTTCGTCTTTACACTGAAGAAATAATTTGTGAAATTAAGAAAATAGCTTAAATGAAAATCAACTGAAAATGGCATCGTATAGTCTTACTAACCATAACCAGATGACTTAACTATGTATAGTAATTTTTAAATTTATTTGTAAATTATTTGAGTAAAAAAATAAATAATTTGTACTAAAATTAATTTGTTTGTAAACGGAAATAGTACCCATAGCGTATGGTTACCAGGTCTGTCTGTCTGTTACGCGGGAGGTTCGTCGGGTTACATCCCAACAGAAAGCAAAAACTGTTTTTCCACGGGCATGGGAATTGACAAGTACTGTCTTCATATAGAAATGTCACTGTCATGAGAAGCCCTATCACAACTATCCGTTCAAAATTAGAAAGAAATGCGCTCTGTTCCGAAACCTATTTATTTATTTTATTTAAAAGTAAAGCTAATAGATTTTAGTAAGTATTTTACATATTTGTGAAAATCCTAAAAACGTAGTTTGAAACGTTCCATAGGTATTTATATACTTTATGTTGTTTTCGATCTCCAAGCATTCTGTCAAAAGATTCTAAAGTATGTTTACTGTACTAGAATAATTATTTATAATTTCTTGAAAAAATTCAATATTTAAACATTTTGCGTGATTTACTAGCAGTTATCACGCAATTTGTTTAAATTAGTGACAAGTTTTGAGACATTGGCCACCAATCATTCTACACGCGATCGGGAATACATAACAAACAACAAGGAATACATTTTGAAACTGCCTACCAAAATGTCAAAAAAAAAAAAAAAAAAAAATGCCGAATCAATAGAACGTAAGTACCCGTGGAATGTCTAAAGTCTAAACGAAAACAAATCAAATTACTCAAACAAAAAGAAAATGGAAAAACAATTATTTTTCTGTGACTAGCTGCCAAAGGAAAAAAAACTAATTTTTGAATGTTAAGTCCAAGGAAAATATAAACTACGCATGAGATACCTACTAACACGAGTTTGACATTTTGAAATTGATCGATCACCTAAGTGAACACACTTTTGAAATGTTCGTCAACACTTTGTGGTTATTCAACAATGAGTTCACCTTTCTAGTGACCATGAATATTTTTTTGAATAAAAATAAATGCTATATTGTGAAAAAACACCTCTGCCATCTTGTGTCAGGAGGCATGGGACAACAATTATAGCCAAAACAAAATTCAAATTCATCAAGTGTCTTCCTTTTGTGGCTTTTCCGTCATAGAATAATACCTGTGGGTAGGTACTAGGTATACACACAGTGCCAAAATAAATTTGTTTCAAAAGAAGGAAATTTTTGCTCGTGTATGAATTCCGCTTTTTCATCACTCAAGCTCATGAGACATGGACGAAGAATTTTGTTTTGGTTTAATGTTTATGATTGGCAAAAAGAAAATAATATTAATTGCCAAGCACAAGTAAATTCGCCAAAAATATTTCAAATGAAAAACATGTAGAGAACGCATTCTTTGTTATGAGTCAAAAATGAGTTGTTTGTATGGCAACTGTCGTTTTGGGTATGTCGTCAAATTTGAAGGTCATACAAAATATTTTTTGATTAAATAAGGCCAGTAAATTGAATAACCAGGATTATACGAGTATACCATGTATGTTTTTATAAAATACCTACTTTTAATACAAATTAAGCTAGAGATAGAAATTGCTACCTACATTTTCTCATTACTTGAGGCATTGAACTACGCGAGTCTGTTCAAGAAAAAGAAAAAGTTGAGCATTTACTTAGCCCAGAATTGTGAAGTTGATCTACAAACTTAAACTAAATAACCAATAAAGGTCCATGCTGAAAAAAAACTTCTTAGCTACACCGTTAGGTAATTTGCAAAAGCACATAAGGAAGCTTGAGATTTTTAGTTCAAATCAAGAAAAAGCGAAACTGATTTACTCCCTCCGTTTGTGCGAGGAGGTAGGTTTTCCAAAAACTACTTGTAAACAATTGCAAATAAAATTAAAATATTATTATTATTAAAGCTAGAAATGTTTCGAATTTGAATTTTTTAAACTCACTAGCGTTTTAGTCAAAATGTTGCGTAGTTAAATTAAGTCCCTTTGATAGTACTAATCAACAAAGTTTGCGCTTCATACGTCAAAGAGAGCAAACTGTATGAAAAATAAACCATTGTTTTCAAGTTCAGGCAGAGAGTTACTATACCACGTTAGGCAGAGTAAGTTCAAGACATTAATGCGCTTTACTTCTTTGAACACATTGCGTTTTAGATCGATTCTCTGATTGAATTTGAACTCAGCACATTGAGAACGTTCAAATTCCTTTTAGAAACTACATACATACCTATAGCTTCAAAACAAAGTTATTCAAAATAAAATTATTTCAACCATGGATTTCATTCGCAGAGTTTGCAGTTTGAAAAAATAAAAGCTTAAAATCCACCCGCTCGAGTGTTAAGCTTTTATTTTTCTAGCTGCAAGTAGTGTGATTGAAGAATGAAATTACTTTAACGTTGCAAATCATGAAATCCGCGCGAACTCTGGCAACGTTAGTTTTTCAACTGTAACGACTGGAAACCTTTTCTTATGAGAAATGACTGAGAAAATGTGATGTTGAATGGAACCAACACGATCCTATCCTACGCGATCTTTTTCACAAAACCCACACCGGTGGCTGCATATAGACACTTCCTAAGGATAAAGGATTAAGTAAATGAAATAGTTAAGATTTATCTTTTTCGGAAATTTCTTAGCGTTTAGATTTATAATTTCAATTAAGAACCCCAAGGACTCTCAAAATGTCAACGAACCTTACTCTTTAGCTTAATCTCTTTATCGGAACTTGTTCAAGTAATTGTAAAACTTTTCCCAGCTTATTCCAGCTATGCTAGCCTTAGTTAATGTTTTTTTTTTTTTAATAGCTTCCTTATTTAGTTCAAGTGATCGTTGACCTCCAAAATTGATAACAACCTTGGGTTCTAACTTCCTCTTTTTTGTTAAAATTTTCAGCGTTCTTCTATTATGATTTTCAGATTAGGCCTCGGAGTAGCCAGCAAACATGAAAGACAATTTCCGTTCGCGATTGTTTTGATTTAATCAAAAGCAAAAATAGTTTTGCAACATGTGAATTATGAGCCGAAAAAAAAATTAAAAGAAAGAAAACAATAACATTGGAATGCTTTTGATTAATTATTTGAAATTCTCTTTTTTGTTTATGTTACACAAAACAACACTAGAGATATTTTTAACACAACGTACCCCCAAAAACAGAAACTATGAAACATGGCAAATGAATTTCTTGGAGCGTCGAGAAAATATCTGATTTTGACGCAACCAAACAAATGTGTTTCATTCGTCGTTCATTCTCTTATAGTGTCTGAGATTTTGAAATTCATTCAAGAAAACGGGGCTGGTAAATGTTTACTTAAGAAAAGAAATTCTTTCATAAATTTTAAGTGTTTGGAAAAGTAATTTGGCAACTTGCAAGCGTACGTGTAGCAAGGTACCTACATGCTATGCCTATAGTGGATTAGTGGTGCAAAGTGTTTTATTTTCGCTAATTGGCTCAAAATGTAGGTCTTTCTCAGAGCGAACAGTTAGATTAGGGCTGCTTAAACATCGATAGTCTATCGATAGTATCGATAGTAAAAAACTATCGCGTACATCGATAGTCTTAAAAAACTATCGATAGTTTTCAATCCTTCAAGTATCAAGTTTTAAAAGCATTATATAACTATAAACAATAGCTAGTCAAAAAGGCGATTTAACAATCTCATGGACCGGAGTGCACTAGTGGCGCGGCAATCGCTACAATGATGAAACCAATAGCTTGGAGCGGAGACAATCACCCCTATCACAGGGCCCGTCGGAGCAGTTTCGGACTACGAATGTCAAATAGAAATGTCTTAAAACATCTTCGTAATGAACGCTTGGCAACAGATATTTGTAACTTGTTAATGACTTTATTAATAGTAACAAATTTTGTGGCCAAACATTCACTACAAGGGCGTCTGTGATGCTTCTATTGTAGTGTTCGTAGTCCGAAATCGCTACGACGGGCCTTGTGATAGGGGCCAATAGGTTTCTTTAGTGCTTTAGTTGTTTATCTTGTTGTCGTACATCTCATAATCTCTGATAGAACTTTCCCGTCCCGCGGAGGCTTATGAAGTAGCCCTATAATTATGTTAACTATAACTATACTATTACTGTATTCCCATGTACACAGCGCATGTATTTGTTAGTCTCAACTCTTAAGTTATAAGACTCACTATACAATACAATTGAACAAGAAAACCAAGGCGCCGACTTAGCAATAAGGGTTTTTTGTTATAAAAAGAAGAGCTGTGACTTATTCATCAAATTGATTTTAGAGCCGATTTTCATTCCCCAGATAGCAGTATGATAGAGGTCTAATAGAATTTATCCCTTTGATAACTCAAAAATTAATTTTTGAACTGCCAGAAAGCGTTATTCCATAGAGTAAATATTTTATGAGAGAAATAAATTTATCTGATCCTACAAGAATAAACAAATTTTTTTAGGAGTAACCAAAGTGTCAAAAAAGTTATTTTTATGAATCAATTTTGAGTTCGGACATATTTTGCAGCGACGTATCTGGAATATTCACTGAACATTCATACAAGAATATTCTATTATTAAAATATAGATACTACTTATTTGTTTGTTTATCGGATTAATTGATTTCTCAGATAGTTACCCGTTTGTTTATCAGGAGAATGAAAAATCAGCCCTGCGAAATAATAAAGCAATGTTGGTATTTGTTGGTTATTTTTTACAGAAGATGCAAACACTTTTTGTTTTTATTCAAAGTAAACTATCGATAGTCTATCGATACTATCGATAGTTTCTGCGAAAACTATCGATACTATCGATACTGCAAAATTTCGATGTTTAAGCCACCCTAAGTTAGATTGGGTTTAAATCGGGTGTCATCGAATGCATTTGTTTTATTTGTGTGGTGCGAATTTCGTGCCGCCAACGCATTACTGAGGAATGTGAACTATGCGCACACAGTTGATTTCGAATACATTTGAGCATGAGTGTGATGGTCAAAGCTTTTGGTGAGTGGAATATTGGATTACAATATAAATTAAAGTTCACTCATTTCCTTGTAGTTTTATCCAAGGAATCTAGTACAAGTTTAAGAATGTGAATTGAATCTTTGTTTTTTCAGAATTTCATTGAATTTTTGGTAAAGGTGCCCCCCAAAACAACATCCAAGTGCAAACATGTGTCGGTCACCCCCCCCCCCCCCCCCAACGCGCACAGTCTAAAATCACAAGATCTAGGCGGCTATTTAAACGGCCAAAAACATGAAATAATGTTCACCAACCTTGCCTCTCAAATGGTTCATTGTTTAGCGTGGTAGGGGAGAGTGGGGCAAGAAGGACCTCGGGGCAAAAAGAACCAAACCGATTTTTACCATGGTTCCTAACTCCATCTTATATTCAATAGCTAGAACTAATAAGAAACCTTCTTTCCCAACACATCCCTTAGTTTCACTGAAAAACTGAAGTTAGTTCCGGTTTAAAAGATGAAAGTTCAAAAACGGTCTATCAATAAAAAAAAAATTCCAATCTGCAAAACCAATCCTATGCAACCAGTTGATAGTTCCAAACATTCTGATAATTTTAAGTTGTTTATGATCATTAGTGCTTTTTTTAGCAGCTGGATATAAAGGCAAATATATAATATTAAGGAAAATAAAAATATTTTTTGTAAAAAACTCCTTATGGGGCAAATAAAACCAGTACGTAATGGGGCAAAAAGGACTGGTAGTCCGTTTTGCCCCACTCGCTGCTGGTTCGACTTTCAAAGCAAAACTACAACACTAGATAAGTATGTTTTACTCATTGACCCTCACGAGGATGTTTTTCACAACATATTTTATGTACTACCTACCTATTTAGGTACTCAGTTAAAATCAAACATTTATATCTTTGAACATGGTTCGAACATACGGTCGAAAAACGACTAGGGTGCTAGTTGGACTAATGAGGAATTGAAGAAAGCTATGGAAGCAATTAAAAAATTTTTTAAGGCAACATCCTTCAAGAGTGTCCTCACAATTTCAAATAGCCGGTTGATTTGAAAAAGCATACCTTAAGGAAGCAGTTCCTAATAATGCTATAAATGATTTCAGGAAAACTGGACTCTATCCTCTTGACCCAAACGCTTTTTCAGAAGACGATTATATTCCTGCTGAGACAACAAATGTTGAACTTCCGCAGCACTTTTAGGCGAACTAACCGTTGAATTTTCAAACTCTGCGGATATAGCTGCTACGGAACTTCATCAAGTTGCGATTCTCAACGAGAAAACAAATAAAACACCAATCTTATCTTTATTTCCGTGGAAAGCAGTATCACAGGTCCATCAACTTCCTAAGGCGTCTTTAAGTCGCACTATAGTTATTAAAGGCAGGAAAAAAGGAAAAACAGCAATACTGAGATCCAGCCCATACAAAAATGGTAAAAGAAATCAGTGGTTCGTTTTGCCCCATTCAAAGGTCCTTTTTGCCCCGCTAGTGGGGCAAGACGGACTTTCAAGACAAGTTTGTAAAATTGTGTATATGTATCTCTATATACAACTGTTCAACTATTCTGATTGGTTACTTTGATGAAGTTCAAAGGTTGGAGTACTATTTAAAAAAAAATTTACTTCCGTTTTAGGACTAGAAAAAAAATTAGGAGTGTCTAAAGCTTAAGTGGTCCTCCTTGCCCCACTCTCCCCTATATGTGAGCGTTTTAGTGTTTAAATGTCCGAAAACGTGGTTCGAATTTTAGTCAAGGCTTTTCAATGTATGCGTGCGGGTCTTCTGTGCCCTATATGCGACGATTTTGCTTGTTTACATACTCGCCAAAATCAAAATGAGCTTCATCTGAAAAGATGATTTTTGTCAAAATAAGCATCTTTTCTAAGTCGATCGCAGGCCTACTTAGCGGAAGGATAAAACTAATTATCTGTCAAATCAGACATGAGCTAAGAGTTACCGAAATAAACACTAGTTGAAAAAAAAAACCTTAGATGGCGGACCCGTCACAGTGCCAAATCCAATAATATAAGTCTGTGGCCATAATCCGAAGCCGATAGCTAAGTAAACCTATTATGGTTGCATTCAGTCACTAAATTTCAGTGCATGGCCTGAAAATTCTTCATCACAATTGCTTAAGCTTAGTTTTTGTTCGTAGGACCAAAAGCGCAATAGATTTTTTTTTTTTAAGTCAGTAGAATCACTTTATGAAAAAAATGCAGTAGATCTACTGCAATTACAGTAAAGTCACAACCCTGTCAGAAATAGTGTTTCCAAATGAAAAATAGCAAACGAAAAACTAAAATTACTACGAAATGACAAGAATATAATTGAAGAGCGTTCAGTGCATTTTTCATTATTCTGTGTTTTTCTATGAAAATAAAATTTAGCAAGTCCTTTGGTAACAAAATAAAATGTTTTGAAATATTCGCCGCAATAGCAATAGGTAGATTTATTTATAAAAGTTCAATTGCTTATCTATGCCATTTACCTTTACAAATATCACTTAACCCCTTCCTCAACTGAACGCTCCTCCAATTGTAAAACGTTGAAAGCACATAGTTAACTTCAAGTAAGGAACCCTGTTGTTAAATGGAATATCTCAATTTTTGGTATAACATTCACTACAATCTATAAATTCTTTTCATTAAGTGGTCATATCAAATGTCACACGCCATGAAACAACCACATTAAATGTAATACATAAAGACGGGTAGGTATTACTGCAATTATTTTTCAATAACAATCCAACGAGAATGAATTTCATATTATCGGTAGTTTCTAATTTCAATCAGATCTACTGCGTTCTTGAATTACATTGAGCCCTAGCTCATGTTCATGTCAAATACGACAGCTAATACTGGTGAAATGGGTTAGGTATAACGTTATTCAACCCACCACCAACATTCAATCAATTATGTCACCCTCACTTCTGTTAGAGCTAAGGTTTAAATGTTTAATTATGTATTTAAAAAGAAAACAGTTGATTCGAATTATATTGTAAAGAACTAAATAACTGTGGTTGAGTAGGTAATCTTGTGCCAGGCGCCATTCACCTGGTGACACAACTGACGTAAGTAAGTACCGACCTTGAAAATTCATATACCAACAATCATCCACTTGTGACTGGTATACAACGCGAAATCGATTTCCAGATAAAAATAATTGCCAAGCTAGGGTTGGGCCTTAAATGACCAATTTAATGTGGTGCCGTTTGTGGCTTTGGCTTAGGTATGAATACAATAATTGAGGAAATTCAAAGGACAGAGGCCGAATGTGTTTTGTTGTCACAACACAAAATAAATGTTTAAGTTCATCAGGCTCTTTCAGGTGAGACTTAAGTAATTAAAAGACTTGTTTACTTTTGGGAGCAAATTAAAAGCCGGTTGTGTTGGTTATTACTGACTTTTTTTCTAGTTCACTTCATAAAGTTTGCTTTTTTTTGCATTAAATTATTTGTTATCATTATTTGGCAGGCAACTAATGACTTTCCACAATACCTTGTTTTGAGAAAACAAAATTTTGTGGTTTATGGAGGAGCCAGTTAACAAAAGCTGTCAAAAAATTATTCGTTAAACTTGATTTGTGTAGTTAAGTACACAAAAAGAATGTTTTTTTTCAAGAGAATGTTCATCTGTCGTCCTAGATTGTTTGTAGCTAATGCGAGTTTTTAAAAACTCAGTGACTAAAGTTTTGATAGGCTGCATTTCTCTGCGTTAGTCAATTTTCTACTGACTTTTTTTACGAAAGTTAAATTATGTCGTTTCAAAGCATTTTGGGAAGTTTTGTACCCCTAAAACTCTATCACATCACATTTCAAAGTTTTTCCAACTTTATACAGCTCTTAGAACAGTTTCCAACTCCGAATGGTATTTATAAACACTTTCATCGCAGTCTTAAGAGTGTCTTACTTTAGACTTCAAAATTGGTTGCTTTAATTGAACTGCTTATCCCTAAAATGACATGTGATGTAACATTGAATGCAAGGTGTGTTAATATTGAAGAAATATTATAATACTAATAATTAAATTAGCTGTCTTATTTTACGCGGTTCCAAATGAGTTTTAGCTTTTGAAATGTTGTAAATGCGTTTCAAAATGCAGCAAACACAGGTAATACACGAATACACTGGTATTTCATTCTTATTTCAACAACAGTTGAAATGCATTAAGGCTAGCGCTTGCCCAACGTTTTAGACCCGGCCTGCCTTAACAACATCTCTGTCTAAAAGTGTTCTGAGCAAATCTAATAATTACAACTGTGAATCTTTAATGGGACCTGCAAATTTCTGTTCATAAATCTCACAGATTTCACTGCTACTCTAACAACACAACAAACTCAAAAATTAATTAAACAAAATATTTATCTTCTTAATCTCTACCACTACAAATTAATTTTATCTGCATGCATAAAAAAAGTAAACAATCCTTGGTAAATAATCAGTTTCCACTAATTTTCAACATAAAATTACCTTTCAATACAATCCTTGTCGTCAACTTCATGGGCTTTCAATATGTCTTTGATTTCAATTGATTTTTCTTTTTCCGGATTATCTCCCACACAAATTTCATCCGAAAAATGACCTCCGACCACAACTTTCATGTTTTTTAGTTTTTTTTTTATATAAATTTTCTTCCCTTTATTTGTTTTATTTATTTCTGAACTATTTTTGTTTTTTTTTTTATAGTCTGAAAGAAAATTCCGGAAAATTCTTAAGATTCCAATCTTCGCACTAATTTGTTTTCTTTTGAATGGAAAATGTTTTACCGAATAATTAATAAAATTTTTCTTTGATTTTGAAAGAAATTTTGTTTGTTCACGTTGTACCTACTTTTCACTGTAGCGTCTACCTTTCGACTGAAACAAGAAGTCGACGATGTCTGGCTCGCTACCAGCCGACTCATTGCTTAGCGCCAAGATACACAGAGAAGCAAAGAAACTATAGGTAGTAAAAATACCGAACAGCAAACGAAGTGAAGTGTTGCTTCTCCAACCAAATGGTTTGAACAAAAATAAAACAAAACAAAGATTTCACAGTGTTTTGGAATGCACCGGCATACATAATGGGGGTTGCGCCATGAGTTAGAGAAATATCATTAAAACAGTGTAGGGGCTGCTTCCACATGGATGAGGAAGGAATTTTTCATTGAACTATTCATAGTTGCGGTATTTCTTTTTTCGAGTGAGAATAGCAACTAGTTGAAGTACTGAAAGGTGTCATTGCACCTTTTCTTTATCGTGGCTGGGTCTGCTGAGTTATTGTACAAAGTTTTCCAGTTGCAGATTTTGTTTTAATCTTAGAAAACAGACCCTGGCAAAATAATCGGATGATTGAAAAGAAAGGGTATGCGGTGTGCCAGTATACTCATTAATAATAAAAAACATCAGGTTCGTTCGTTGAAGCCTTCGGAATGCCCTAAGTCGCCACACAGGATTATTTGAAAAACCGAAACTCGCCCCAAATGTCAAACTGAGTGCTTTTTGAGTCCCATATTAACCCTCATCAAGCCCTGAAGTAGCAATAGGTTTTTCCTGGGGCGAGTTGAGGTAATGAACAGGGCTGTCAAATGACATGTATTTTCCTTCAATTGATAAGGGTGTGTGGTGGTTTTGTGGTCTTACGATTTTTGAGAACCGAACATCCAGGTTTTTTTTTGACAACTCATAAGGTTGTCAAGGAAACCTGGGTCAACCCTAGGTAAAGTTCAACGAGCAAACGTATTATACTAACGAAAATGCCGTCACGGCTACGTTTCTTTTTCTATTGAATTATAGATGGTACTATTGCCATTGCCCATTGTATACATAAACTACAGTAGGATTGTGTAGACTTTTTGGTTGCTGGCGAACCAATTGTCACCGGTCCAACCTAGCAGTCTCCGTTCCAAGCTATTGGTTTCACCATTGTATAAATAAAGTGATTGCTGTATGAACGGTGTTTTGTGGCACCCCGCCGGCCGGCCGCACCGATGACCGATCTTGTGGAGAATAGACTTCGTCCATATCAACATGTTCCACTTTCATCAGCTATACAAAATCATTGATCACCGTTCAATAGCGCTCCCCACTCCCCGTAACAATTGATTTAGTCTCATTTTCGAAAAAAAGTGGGGTTCATACACTCCACCAAACTAAAAACCCTTTCAAGCATCCTCACACTAGCGATGGAAAGGCTTTTTTATAATAATTTTTATTTTTTTCGAACCGCAAATGCGAAAATTTTGCTATAGCTTATTCGGATTTGAAACTGAGCCTCATCAGTAAGGTTCGGTAAAACTCTTGATCATTTCGATAGGTTTCAGCGATTCAATCAGCAGCACGACGTTCTTGAGCCCATGTGTTAACTAAATACTAGACTTTAAAAGAAGCTTTATGTCGATAAGTCCTTATGCAATGCCTTATCAGTGTATTGCCGTTTGTGTAATGATCAACTCCAAAGATCGACGAAAAATGAACAAGCCGGGTTTTCGTCAACTTGGCTGGATACAACAATAATAATTCTTAGTTTCTCTTGAGCTACTTCGATTTCATACATCTATCTTGGCTCTTCTAAAAGCTTAAATTTGCCTAAAAGTCTCATGGTTGCTGGCAGTGAAGGCGCTTAAGGAAGACACAAAAATGCTTTAGATTTGCAAACTGCGATCCTGGTTTTTATCTATTTTTAAAATGAAATTTTTCACTAAACAGATGGCCGCTGTCCCAGCTATCGTCTCGGAGCCATCTCCCTTTGGACCATTAACACCATTGTCACTCAACAATCCTTCCTCTTAAGACGATGAGGACGAATAGAAAATCCCATACCTTCTCTGTTCACCTAACACTCTGTAAACATAACAAAAATTACGTCTAAGAGATTTCTTCTTCTATGATCCAAGCGATCTGAAGGGGTATCTGCCCTTTCACCTCTACTGCTTTATGAAAAACAACCCAAATGGTTCAGTTAATCGAGACATTCCCTGACACATTTCGTATGGTTTCAAAATGGAACTAATAGATAGATAGATAGATAGATAGATAGATAATTCTTTATTTACAAATTAAGAAAGTTACATTATAAATTTGAATAAAGAAGTACAAGCATGGCGTGAAAGCCGTCTGCCGGATTTAATCTGAATTTTAGATTTTAAGAAAGATTCAACAAATCGTTAATATATCTTAAATTTATAAAAAAAATAAATAAGTAACAAATATTATTATATAAATAAATAACATAGGTTTTCGTGCATTATTTTACAAAATCAAAGTTATTTTTAAATTACAGCTATATGTACATAAGTTTACGTGCATCGAAAAGAAAATAAGTAGGTATAAAAGAGATATGGAGGTAGAAGAACTGCGAAATCACAACTTATATATTTTTTTAAAGATTATAATCTCATTTAGTTCTGGAATATAGGGCTTTCAGTTTAGCTAAAACAAAATTAATTTATTGGACTTTGAATAATGTATTTGATTCAAAACATGTTCAAATATGAGTTTCTGTAGTATTTTGCGTGAGAAACATAACGTACCAGCACTTTCCAACCACTCTCACCGTTAAGAAGGCGAAAACATTCTTCGGGGGACAAGAAACTTTTGTTCAGATGGAGTCTACGTATTTCCTGTAGGATAGGACAAATTGCTAGGAAATGGTATACATCCTCATTCTGGTTGAGGTTACAGAGGGAACAGACTGGGTTAATGTCTGTCCTATGTGGCCTATAATTGAGCTGAAGAGTTTCGGTTCGCACCCTAAATATCAAACTCATATCTGAGACTGAGATATCCTCATTAAAGTAATTACTACTCCCCAAATTTAGATTTAGGCAACGGTATGTGGATCTAGAAGCTGATTCCCTAGCTCTATCAAGATGGCTTCTGTACATTTCTTCATCAATCATAGAAATACAGTCGTAGAAATTATTTTTCCAATCTTCTCTGTTGTTGACGTTTAAATTCAGCGGTAGGTTATGTGCCAATGCAAGTGCATGCCAATTTCTGAAAGGGGAATAACCGCAACGAAGTGATATAAGTAATATTTTTTTATGTAAGTTGCTATTAGGTCTATGCATAATTTTAGTAAGATAGTCTGCGTTAGCCTTCAAGTTTCTTACATATATTTGTGGTAGACCGGACTCAACGTAGATGGCGTAGTTGGGAGTGTTGAACGGTAACCGGAAAATGCGTTTGAAGAAGTATCTTTGAATATATTCCATTTCATCCAGCAATTGGTAACCATAAACTTCATTCCCATAACAAAAGCAGCTGTTGATTGTAGAGTTGAAGACCTGGAACTTTGAAGTAGGGTCTACAAAGTTTTTTGAGAAAAAATTTGACCATATTGTATAATGGAACTAATACTGGCCTAAGTTTGTTTGTTGGGCGTCAGTTCTTGATCTGTGAAGCTTTGAAATGAAAGTTTGGGGGTACTTTGCACACCAAAAATGATTCATTGGACATATTTTTTGAACAAGAAGAATACGTGATAAGAAATAAAATAAGACGTATTAAAAAGAAATAGGTATTCATTGATAAGAGCTTATCTTTGATTAACCAATTCTAAGCCTCTTATCTCCAGTCTACACATTACACTTTTTATATTTATGTTTATTGATTTCATTTTTGGAAGACCAACCACTTTTTACAGTCAAACACTCGGCATTTCTTATCAGTTTTGTGACCGTGACTTATAAACAACACTAAAACGATGATGATGTAGTTGGATTCTGGACCAATATGACAAGCATTTAGTACCTATCCAATAATATTGGCAATAATATTGGCTGAAGATTATTTCAGTCAATGCGATCTTACTCAAATTAAAAATATTTTTAATGATTTATGTCTTATTTTTTAACTTGCTGGCATAAATCCTCGATCAAACCCTTCACGTGGGTGGGTGCCGGGCGGGCAATGTTCACCACATATACTTTATCAGTGTCTGTACGATGTCAGACGGTGACAGCCTAGGTTATGTTGGATTGCTGAGTGATTGTGACTTCTCAATAGCACAGTCCTTAGAAATCCAATCTCATCACAGATACGAGGTTCCTAGTTTCAGTGGTGGTGTGAGCATTTATAACCCGTGCCGACAAATTAAAGGTTGGGGGTTAAACCCATCGATAACGAGCTCTTCTGGATGCTTGGCAGGGTCCAGAATTGACTAACCTTACCCCAATACACGGCTCTGCTGGGACTGACCTTTCCCATCCGGAGTTACTCGTGGGACTTTCTATGGAATTTTTAAAAACAACCAAACAAATATACGAACAAAAAAACACTAAAGAGAACTGGAGGGAGGCAACGAAAGTTGACCACATTCTCTGGTTCCGCTGCAAAGCCGAAGCAGGAATGTGAATCGATGGACAAAACTTCCAACAGTGGGATATTTGGCTCACATACAGGCCCTGAACCAGCTGCAAAGCTAGTTCAGATCTGAGTAGCGAGAACCAATAATCCTAATCAATATAAGCTTTGAAAACAATTCGCTGGCTTTGGTGTTATCAACCACATCAAGGGATAACGAGATGAAAGTACCAAAGAGGGAAGGTGGATGTTTGATTAATGACTCCGTCACCACCTCGAATGCTCTTGAAATGAAGGGCACGGGGAGGGCCGTCCAGACTGGCAGGGTTAGAGAGGCGATTAGGAACTCTATCCCTGTGGGTCAGAACGAACCCTCGTCGAGCACGATGAATCCTCCAATTGGTGGAGCGGGAGAGGTGATCAACAACTCCAGCTCAGCCAAGGGGAGGAACCCAAACAAAAATAGGCCCGCTCAGATGCGTCGCCGAGCCAAAAGAGTAATTGAAGTGGTGGGTGGTAAACCCGCGGCGGGTGAGGTGGACAAACTGAAGTGGGCACACAAAATCGTCGAAGATACCGGCCAAGACTCTACGTCGAATAAAGAAAGGTCGTTTGAGGTTGAAAAATTTCAACCAGGCTAAGAGTCAGGGCTAACGATCCATTGATACTGGTGCCGGGGCAAACCTTTGGTGACGTGGTCAAGGGACAGATTGTGGTCGCGGTCATCGACGGAAGCAATATGGATGGAAACACTTCTGCCAGGCGGACGTCAAGGCTCACCTCGCTTTCAGGTTTATACCTGTAATCGAGGCAAATCCGCGATCCCTCCCAAGAATCAGCGACGCTGGCTGGTATCAAAACCGCGTCAAGCTGATCGCCTGCCAAGGCCAGAGATCACTCCATCTATACAAGCTTGCTGTCAGCGGTTAAGGTGAGATCTGGCCAGGTGCTAGGCTAGAGGTTGTGGTGAGGGAGGACTCATGCCTTGATACCGGCCTTGCATGACTCGCGGGAAATGGTTCTCCGGTTGATTCAGCTCAGCAACCCGGACCTGCCCACTCGCTACTGGACGGTTCCGGTGAAAAAGAGATGATGGGTCGTTATCGGTCGGCTCATAACATCCTGAATAAGGAGTCATTAGAGCCCCTTGTGAAAAAAAAGTGAGGAGGCTGCAAAGCTTCCAAATCAAGCGGCTGAATCCGAAACCAAGGAGTCCACTACGGGCATCATCATGGAGACCGATCGACGCGGCAAGAAATCATATTCATTACTTTTGTTAGATCGGCCTCCTTTTACTGACAAGCATTTACACGATATTGGAATACATTGCAAAAAATTAACGAAAACTCATACAAGTCGTTAGTGGTACAAGATTCAGCCATAAAGCAAGTATATTAATCTTGCACAACCTTCTGTTCTTCACCAGTCGAATCGATAAAATCTAAAATAACAAATCTGATGCGGATTGATTCTGTAGCCCATTTATCGGATTCCATAATCAAGTGAATTGAAAGATATTCACGGGAAATGGAATTATATCCTCCGATTTTTCGAATTCGAGTATCGTGGAAACTAAACTAATATTTTCCTACAAAGCTATTGAGTCCAACCTACATTTTCAGGATGTTTTCACTTATATCTCATCAGCTCTCTGATATCAATTGTGAAAATTAGAATGCTAAGTATTGAATTGCTTATGTGTGAATTGATAATGTTTTCTATTTGGGATGACAAGGAATTTTTAAGTGATAATTCAATTCATTTCTAAAAAGATGGTTCAAATGTCGAAGATGGGGCTAGTTTCGGGCGCACTCACGCTGACTAAACGTAAGTCTCGCGCTATTCTCGGGAACTTATTAACCTGCCTCAATTGCCGACTATCTCCAATGGAGATGGCTGAATAGTTCAACATGCTCGTTTTTTTAATGCCGGGGCACAGTGATATCCTATGAAACTGCAAAGGCGATGAACTCGACAGAAATGGAAACGGCAAACCAGTCTCAGTCAGAAGGCTGAACATTGGTATAACAATCTCTACTTGCAAACTCATGATAAATCAAGAAGCCATGTGTAAAACAAACAGCAAGTGGAGAAACATCGCCACTTATCTGGACAAGAAAGAGATCTAGCCGAAACTTGATCTAAAACGCATAACACACTTGCTATTCAATTAGCAGGTCTTATTTAATTAAATAAAATTGAACAAAAAAAATTATTTTTATATATATTCTTAGATATCTATCTATCTATCTATCTAAATTAATCGAGCGACTCGGAGACCAAACATTGAAAGACAGCAGATTTAACATTGGCTCGGTAAACGTTGTCATTACCCGACTTTGCCTCATAGTTCCATCAAGTGACTTCTGTAGCTGATACGACGAGGATGAAGAAGAGGTAATCTCTTACTTTCTCTGTTCATGTCCTGCAGTATCCCTCAAAAGAAAGCTGCATCTTAGAGATTAATTCTTCGATGATCCAAGCGATCTGATGAACACAGATACCCTTCACCTCTATCGCTTTATTTAAAGTTCCAACTAGTTCAGTTTACTCCCTCAAACATTTCATATGGTATCGCCATTCAGCACGGACCTATTTCAGGTATGATTGTGTCAGTTTGTTTCCTGGCAGCTATTCAAACCTTACTTAACCTCATTTGAGTATTTTGGCCCATTCTGGCGTACCTTAGGACAGTCATTAAGGACCATTACTCCTTCTTCTATGTACCCTAACGATATAGCTGATGTTTTCATTCATTTCAAATGTGTTTTGAAGCAAATAATTTGAAATTGTATAAGAAAAAAAACCAATTCAGACTGCTTGCTTTTAGTAGATATTTTTGAAGATCTTCGCAGTTGCGTGAAACAAGTATTGGCTAGCCTCAGAAAAAAAGTATATTCTTAGATACAATTTGTCAAGACTGTTTTTAAAAAGCGTCTTACAAGATTACAAAAGATAAAGATTTTATTTTCGATGAGACTTTGCTGTTAAAGCTTCAAGTTGATAAGATTAATAGTAAAAGTATCAAGTTGTCTGATATTCTCATACTAAAAAAGTCAAAAACCTTTTAACATGAGGCACTATTCTGATATCTTTTCAAACAAAAACTGCTGACCATAACAGCACTTCCATTCTCATACTTTACCAAAGCCTATTTTGGCAATGTTTGTCATAATTGGCTCTTTTATATCCAACGTAAAATTAAGAATACTTTCTACTTCCTGCTAATTGCTTTCATTGAACTAAGTATTCCTTTAAAAAAAATCCACCGAAACTGGAACACGTGCAAGCCTTTCTACTAGGCCTACGTATAAAGATTGTTCTCGATATAACGCACATTGCTGACCCAGTTTTTTATTCAATCACTTTTCCTCGATTTACCTCTCTCAAAACATATTCCATCACATTACATTTTCGAGAGCTCGTTCATAGTTTATTTTGCATAAAATAAGCATTGAAATCTAATTGTTCACAACTAAAAATTTTGATGACCCAATCTACACTATAGGCGCCAACATCTGCTGCTGACTTGAAATAGCAATGTGATTTTATTGAAAAAATGTTTTAAAAATATTTACTATTTGCTGGTGCATTAACAATATACAAAGAGAGGAGTATAACTTACTTTCTAAGAATATTCTTGCACAAAGTGTGTTTACTGAAATGAAATGTTCGGTAGTGGAGCAACGGAGTCCAAATTGTATTCATAAATTGGATTGGAATGTGCTCACTTCATATTTGAGACCTACTTATTATGTACCTGAAAAATGTTTTTATGCACTTAGAAAATATGTGGCTATAAATTAGGGAGAAAATGATTTATCTGATGAGATGATTAAAAGCTTTGGTCTTAGAATTGATGACAATGTCAAAAACTAATAGTAAGTCTTAGCGCAGCTGAAAATTGAAAATACTATTTACTGAATTTGACCTATTGTTCAAATGAAAAAATTGTAAAAATATAATGTTTAGTTTATTCCACTGAGGAACAGAAAAAAAGCCCAGAAAACAATTTCTGCAATATTTTTTTTTTAATTTTTATATTTAAACATTGTCCCAAAAAAACGTTGAGCTTACTGTTCTTTAATGAACAATTGAAATCAAATACGAAAATTCTCTCAAATACATACTTAAGCAGAAAACTATGCAATTCTTTACTTATAGCTGAATTTCCTTCATAGAAGAGAATATTGACAATAGATTTATGAAGATTTTATGGGTCTTTTTACCAAAAATAATTTTGTTGTAATTTCATTCTTGGTAAATTCCGAGAATCTTCAGTATTGGGAACGTTTACAAACTTTTTCTAGAATTTCTTCTATGTTTTTGGAAGGTTTCAGGCGCAAAAATACATTCCTTCAGCCTGAGTAGATTTTTAGAAAGACAAAATTTGAGCTTTATTGGATAGCCCTTGATGGTGCCTAAACTTGATTAAAGTCTCAAATAACCCCTTTTTTCCTTATTTGTAAATTACTTTGGCTCTAGCTCCAAAACAGCTGACTCTTTCTTACTTAGGTGGGAATTAACAACATCTGCGCATGAACCAACGTAAATTCCGAGAATCTTCAGTATTGGGAACGTTTACAAACTTTTTCTAGAATTTCTTCTATGTTTTTGGAAGGTTTCAGGCGCAAAAATACATTCCTTCAGCCTGAGTAGATTTTTAGAAAGACAAAATTTGAGCTTTATTGGATAGCCCTTGATGGTGCCTAAACTTGATTAAAGTCTCAAATAACCCCTTTTTTCCTTATTTGTAAATTACTTTGGCTCTAGCTCCAAAACAGCTGACTCTTTCTTACTTAGGTGGGAATTAACAACATCTGCGCATGAACCAACGTCTTTAAACAACGAATTCGATTTCTTGCGAGCTCTTTCCAGTTTCGCACTCTAAGTCGGTTTAGGTTTTCCTTCACTTGATTGTGTCACCAAATGTTATGTCCCACTTGAAGTTATAGTATAGGTTTCATCCCAGGATGGTTTGAGTCAACCTAGTAATGTCCTCATATGAAAAAAGTTTTGGATTAATGTTTTTGTCTTAAGTTAAAAAGAGACAGGCACAAAGTGTGAACAAAACGTCAACGGCGTATTAGAGATTCGCACTTGGTTTCAAGTAGGTTGAAATGAAACCCAGGGCTTCTATTTGTTACGGCAAACCACTTGGCTAACATGTAGGTTTAGGATAGTTTTGAGTTGAACAAATTTTATTTGCCAGGTGTGGACATAGCATGAGATTAGGTTTTTCCCCTCCGCGATTTCCCTAGGTAGGCGAGGTCCTGCACTACCTTGAAGTTATGTCTGTCTATCGTGACATTTTGTCAAAACTATCGATGTTCAGGGCAGACTTACCTCGTTTTGCCCTCATTGAAACCTAGCACATAGTTTGCTTTCATAACAGTTGAGTTTATGTGGTCTCTAAATTCAAGGTTGATAATATATTGAAATTAACCGCAAGTTCTCGAAAACTGAAAACATTGCATAATGAATAACCAGACATAAAGTACACAGCTTTACTAGGTTCCCGTTTTTTAGAGAAAGTCATACTTTGACACTTCGAGGGGTTGAAACTAAGACCATTCTTATAACACCATATGTTCCAAGGCTATTGACATCTTTTTGAAGAAGTTCGCAATAAGAAGTGTTTTGAATGGATTTGAAAATTTTCATATCGTCCACAAAAATCAGAAATTCACTATATGAAATGCGAGAAACAACGTCATTGATTGCTATTGTAGTAACCGATGTCGATTTAATCCATTACAGAAAAACAATTAGTCTACGCCACTGGCGACTGGAATAGTATGAGTATAAGAGAAAGTCTAACACTCGTCTGAACTCTGAACTCTGAAGTGAATTTAAATGAATATTCAAGTCAGTCTTTCTCCATCTCCTTAGCCGTGTGCGGTTTGCGTATAAGGGCTCTGTTTGGTATTTAATTTGTAGATACAAGTTTCTTGAAAGTAATGAAGTAATATAAAATTTAAGAAGCAATAAACATACTAATTGTAAATACAAGACGTTTACTTATTACAAATATTACCCCGCACCACAGGGTTTCTACACTATAATGTAAAGCAAAGGCCCAAGGTGACTGCCTTGTAGTACATCCAACCGAGCAATGCAAGTGTTCGGTAAACTGCTACAAAATTCTACTTGGCATATTCTATTAACAAGATAAGAGATACAATAAATTACTTCAGGAAAACCAAAAGCTTATGTAGTATAACATCATAAGTGGCTGATCGAATGCTTAGGAAAAATCAGTGTAATTGCAGTCGAGCTCAAACCCATTTTCAAGAGCATTGGAACATTTATAATTAAGAAAGAAGGTTTGTTACTGTTGATCTTCTTTGTATAAATCCGTGCTGCTTGCCGTACATATTTTTTTTTTTTTTTGTTAAAAATGAGAGGAAACTCAAAGAGTTTAGGTATGCAAGAGAGTTTGGTTATAGGTCTGTAGTTTTGGATTTCAATCGTTCCACCCTTTTTATAAACCGGAGTGATGAAGGACTTTTTCCAAAGTCCAGTGAATACACCTGACTTGATTGAAAGCTGAAAAAAATGTTGAAGTGGTGATAATATTACGGAACGGCGTTTATTTAATAGAATTGGTAGGACAATACCGGGACCTAACGAATAGCCATCCTGCAGAAGGGATAAATATTTTAAAATTGTGTCACTATGCACTGGGATATTTTTAAAATTTACTTGAGAGCATTTTCTTTAATACGTAAAGCAATTTTCGTCAATTACTTCGGTCATATCACAAAAAGAGCTGTGTAAATACGAAGGCATTGCAATCATCGTTAGTATTCTTTAGAGGAGTATCACCGAGGGTAAATCTCGCTGGGTAGCTGTCAGATTTTTCTTTGAGTTGACAAATCTCCAAAAAATCGTCATTTCTTAGAGAAACCCACATCTGTCTAAGGTAATTGGAGTAAATAGTTTTGGAGAGCGTGTTAAAGTTTTAAAAACACTTATATATCTAAGTATGTTAGTCTGTTGTAGAACGAGTCTTTATGTAAGCTTTCGAGGCTTTATTCCTCTTGTTCAACAGAATTTTCAGCTCTTTGGTATACCAAGGCTGACTAAAACAGGAGTTTTTAAGATTTTTTCGGGGAATAATTTTGTTTAAACAAATTTCCAAGACCAAGTAAAAATAATGATTGACTGCAACGTAATTGAGAGTGAGACCCACTCTGTTTAGTTCTTCAGAGAGCAAATAGGTGGCTTTTATCCATAAACTTACACCTCATGTATTGCAAAGCGAGGAACAATAACACGGCTTGTTTTCTGATCGCCGCTGTAATAGGTAAATTTTTTTTTTTTTTTTTTTTTTTTTGTCAGGAGGAAATCTTCAAAAGACACTTAGTAGTATTCGATACCAAGGACTTTGTTTTGGAACTTTTGGATGATTTCAGTATTTGTTTTCTTTGTACAGCCCCATAATTGGATTCCATAGGTCCAAACAGGTCTAAGTACTTGTTTATAAAGCATTATTTTATTTTCGACAGATAAGTCCGAATTTCTACCGAGTAACCAGTACATTTTTCTATACTTCAAGTTGAGCTCTTCCCTTTTCTTTTTGATATGCTCTTTCCATTTTAGCTTTGCATCCAAATTCATCCCAAGGTATTTGGCCGTATTGGCGTAAGGTACAGCTTGATTGTTGATGAATATTTGAACGTAGCTTAACTTCTTATTTGTAAAGTTTATATGTGCAGATTTAGCTTCATTGAGCTTGATACGTCATTTTTTGGTCCAATCACTAACGGTGTCGACGGCATTTTGCAATTTCTCAGCAGCCTTGACGACGCACTTACTGGATGCCAAAATTGCGGTATCATCCGCAAGAGTAGCCATAATGGTGTTGTTATCCACTGGAATATCCCTTGTATATAGCAAATACAGGGTAGGTCCTAGGACGCTTCCTTGTGGAACACCGGCTTGTATATTACATAGCTTTGAATATTCTTGATCATACCGTACTCTGAAGAGCCGGTTTGAGATATAAGATTTTAGTATTTCGTAGTACTGCCTGGGTAGGTCCCTTTGCAGTTTGTACTCTAGCCCCTCATGCCATACCTTGTCGAATGCTTGAGCAACATCTAAAAATATAGCCGAACATACTTGTTTTTCTTCTAATGCTTTTTCAACTGCATACGTTATTCTATGAACTTGGTCTATCGTAGAATGTTTATTTCTAAATCCAAACTGATGATTTGGGATTAGATTTCTTTCTTCTATGACTTTGCTCAGTCTTTTCAGTAGCAATTTTTCAAAGACTTTTGCCATTATTGGTATAAGCGATATTGATCTGTAAGACGTCACTTCTGTTGGTGGCTTACCTTGCTTTGGTATAACAATTACTTCAGCAATTTTCCAATGATGTGGGACATATTGGGTCTTTAGGCATGCATTTATTATGAATTGGAGTTTTATGAAGGCTTTTGATGGCATTTCTTTCATAACCTGAGCAGTTATTAGATCGTACCCAGGTGATTTTTTGTTCGATAGTTGATTTCGACACACACTTTTTATTTCTTTGAGTGTGACAATAGGTATGTCAACTTCATCGACTTTATCAATAAACTGTAAGCTGATTTCAGATGTGTTTGCTGGGAATGGCTTAAAAACATTCGCAAGATGTTCTGCAAACAGGTTAGCTTTTTCTTTCGGATTTCCGATCCAATTCCCGTTTAGAGATTTAATTGGCGGGTTTTGTAACTGCGGTCTTTTCAGGCGCTTAGCTGCTTTCCAGAGCGAGTAATCAGTTGAAGCATCAGTCGTTAAATTTTTCAGGAATCTACTTAATGAATCATTTTTGAATTCGTAGATTTGTTTTTTCAGTTCGTTGCTTAGCCGGTTAAACGCTGTTTTGTCGTCTGGAAATCTAGTATTTTGCCATTTTCTTCGAGCTCTTCTCTTCTCCAATATCAACTCTCTTATCTCGGCAGGGTATTTTGTTTCAGTTTGCTTCCTACTCGAGTAAGTTGGTGTACTTTCTTCTGCAGCTTGTTGAACATCGGCAATGAATTGTTCTACTTCAAGGTCGATTTGCTCTTTTGTTTCCATAGGGGATCTGAGATTTATATAGCTTTCAAGCTTTTCTCTGAATTCACTCCAGTTTGTTTTATTGTTTACTAGCTTAGGATTACTTTTTTCCATTATCTCCGATTCATTAAGTGATAAAATCACCGGTGTATGATCTGATGATAAGTCATATTTTCCTTCGACTCTTATATGGTTTCGTTTGATACCTTTAACTATGAAAAAGTCAACAAGGTCTGGTATTTTATTTGAATCCGATGGCCAGTATGTTGGTGATCTGGATGAATAAAACTCACAATTGTATTTGAGACATGCTTTGTAAAGCCTTCTGCCTTTTGTTGTTATAAGTCTGGATCCCCAATGGGTGTCCTTAGCATTAAAGTCACCGCCAACAAGGAAGTTATGTCCTAGTAGATTTAGCAGTTCTGTATAATCATCTTCAGTCGGGGAACGCCTCGGCGGGCAGTATATTGATGCCAAATTGAAGTTTTTCTTTTTCATACCAATACTAATTATTGTTACTTGCATATTCTCGTTTGTAAACATAACTTCTTCATGGTGTTTTAAGCTCTTTTTTATGAGGATTGCCGATCCACCTCTAGCCTTATCAGCTGGATGAGGAGCGTGGTAGCAAATATAGTTTGATATTAAATCATCAAGAACCAGTCCACTTGAGAAATGAGTTTCGGACACCAGACAAATATCTATGTGTTCGATATCTAAGAAGATTTTTAATTCTGATAAATGGTGTAAAAGACCGTTTGCATTCCATGTTCCAATTTTTAGTGTTCTGTCCATCATTGTTTTTTAAGAGCGACTTCTTCACTTAGCCGTTTGATGTTCAAATCCTGATTGTCAATTCTTTTAAGAATAAGTTCAAGAATTTCTTTAATGGAAGTTTCTTCATTCTTCCGCACGTTTTTAACAATCTGTGAATAGGATTTATTTTCGTCGCTTTTGCTTTTAACAGCTTCCTTCGGAAGTTCTTTCTTACCTTTATCCTCAGCTTCAGGAGTTCTTTTTGTGTTTGCTGGATTGCTGGGCTTTATTTCACCGGATGTCATTTTGCTTTTGGATTTTTGAAATCTTTTAGCAACTGGACAGCCTCTATAGCTTGCAGGGTGATTACCTTGACAGTTTACACATTTTGCTTTCTGTTCTTTGCTTGATGGACAGTCTTTAGTTGCATGTTTTCCTTCACACTTAACACAAGCAAACTCGCGGTTGCAATATTTTTGGGTGTGGCCAAATGCTTGGCATCGTTTACATTGCGGAACAATTTTTGATTTTCAACAGGTACATGAGCACCAAAAAAAAAATGAGCAAAATACAATCTTAGCATGTCTGTCAACAGAAAGCAAAACAAAATGTTTTTCCAAGGGTGTAACCTTTCGTCAGGAATTACTCTGACTCTTAAGTCATTGCCATGAAAAGAGCTTTCTCGTATAGTCGTTCGGATTCGGCAGAAAATTGTAGGTCCCCTCCATTCCCTCAATACGGTAATTGTTGCGAGAAATGCGCCAGACCCCGTGCCTCTCCGCTCTGTTGCGCCACCTTATTTATTTATTTAAAACTGAATCTCAATAAACACACACAGCTGACCAAACGTGTTGGTTTCTTTAGCTCAAGATAGTCTCTTCTTTGTCCTCTAAAATTCCCATATCCAATTTGCTTCAAGGAATTCCAAAAACGACCAATTAATTTTTCTTCATGTAATGGGCAACTGGCCAATTAGTTTCGACAGAAATTCCTCAACAAATCGAAAAAACCTACAACTGGTTCACGTCTCCGCAGAGGTGGAATAGTTTCATCTTAGTCTTAGTTGTGCATGTGCATGCCTTCGTCAGTGGGATTGTCCAAAACTCAAAACACAATGTCGCACTTTAAAGCGTGCCGTGCGTCCGTCGGTCGGTCATCAGAAACGATACACAACACATCAAGCAATTTATTGCTGAGGGAGACATCCGCAATTTTGATGATCAACTGAAACTGGCAGAGGCCAGAGCAGCCATCGGCAAAGGCGGAAGGCTGTGAGGGCATTTAACTGTGAAAAATATGGATAGGGATGGCGAGCTCGCTCTGTCATTCATACGCGATGTGAACAACGAGGTCTAGAGAGACCTGCCTCGTGGAGTTCGACCACATTGTGGAAGATATTAAATATGTTTGCACATGTGTCCAGGAATAGAGAGCAGCAGGTATCTTGGCGTCGTCATTTCACAAGTGCATTCCATACTTCTGAAATTGAGCGTCGCGTATACGTAGTTCTCTAATATGCATTTACTGATTAATTTCGCGCAGTAAAAATAAAAACGAATGTGGCAGGATGACTGCGGAATTCACTTGCTTTTCCGGCTAGTTATAATATAGATCGTTGTCTGGGGTGTTTGCTTTAAGTGCCGAAGAAGAAGGCGCCATAAGAAGTGTTCCCGAATTAGGACAGATTCTACCTCTAGAAAAAAAATATCGTCAGATTCATTGAAACATTTTGAACAATTTCTTGAAAGATGAGCAGCCCAGCTGCTCATTTCAACGCAAATACCTTCAAAATAGCACTCACGTATAAGTATTTCCATATAGCACCACCTTGGGAGTAAAAAATTTACGTTCAATATGTAGCATTGTATCAAAAATAGCTCACTGCCAGGCACCTCTTAAAAATTTTTGAAATTCCTTTCATTTGAGTACGTACTTCTCTCCAAAGGCCATAATTGCGAATCTTTGTTTAATGTTTCACACCCACGTTTTTTTCTGACTTAATTTCCAGACTAATTCTTTCGTTTAGAAGAAAATTAGCTCGTATTGTAAAACAATAATAAGTATTTTTAATTGACGGGCGTCTGGACTTTATGTTAAATAAATTGTTTGTTTTGCTGTTAGAATGTTAATACTTTCTATTTTTGCTCGTTCTTGGCGCTATTGCAACTTAAGAGGCTGCTTTTTTTCTTCTTAACAATAGAAAGGTGTTTTTGTCTCACAATAAAATTTTGATAAACAAATAAATAAGATGACTAAAAAGCCAAAAAAGAAAAATTCTTTTTCTATACTATACTTACCTTACCCTGACATTAGCCGATTTTTTTTGGGAATCTATATTCACTTATATTCACTTAAGCAAAACATCGCTCATGGAAAAACAACAACTCTTAAGTGAATATGTATAAGTTAATAGCGTAAGTGGACAAAAGTAACACACTTGCAGAAGTGAACAATAGGGATGGTTGGTAAATGGAGATTATGTGAATGTGAACTTGGTAAGTGATAGCCATTTAAAGCGTTTCATTGAGACTCGCTAGTGAAGTGAATATAAGTGAATATAGAAATTCCCAATAAAACTCGGCTATTATCTTCATTAAAGACTACTTTAAAATTTTCAAAAAATCTATTTTTTTATCATATTTCGAATGTATGATATCTAAAAAATGTTAAGACCAGAGGAAAACTGAAAATATCGAATAGATCCAGAGTTATCGCCTTTAGAGCGTGAGAACAACATGTCAACGAGCGATCGGGTGACGAGTCAGATAGGTCGGGTCGTTAGAGGAGGAGCGACCTCCGCTTCACAATGCCCTCTACTGTTGACCTTTTGTATGGTCAAGCAGCTGTTTCGGGGAAGGAAGTCGAAGGTATATTGTATGCGCCTGGAATCTCCGATTAATCCGCACGTTACTACAATTAATAATTTTCTCGTGGTGAAACTTTAAACGCAATTATCTCGAAACTATTTTTTCATAAACTACTCCTGTTGTAGCTGAAAAAGTAAGCGACTGGTTTAGATGAAATTTTGGGAGATCACTCTCAGTAATATTATCGAAAGGATATACTTAAAGTTTGAAGTTTAAGTGTAAATAAATAATTGGGGGTCCAATACATAAGTCGAAAAAATTGCCGAATACTAAAAGTTTTGGGTAAAAAGGGTCCCAAATTTAGAATTTTGCACTTTTTCATTCATGTGTAGGTATATACTTCTCCTTAATATGTCAGTAAAAGAATGAACTTTCTCAGATCAACCGAAAAAAAGTGGCAGCTGCAGTAGTTTTCGATGTCGCCAAAAATGGGCATCCTCGAAAACTTCAATAACGCCGCCATTTTGTTGGTCATTGAATAGCCAAAAAAATTTTTGAATACTGAACAGCTCCAACTAACAATTCTCCAAATTTTGAAAATGATTGGGTTATTTTTTTCCCTCTAAAAAATATAAAAAAAAACATGTTTTTAACGCTTTTTTTTCAAGGATATCGTTCCATGGTTAGTACACTAACATCCCTGCAAAAGTCGTGTTCACCGGACGTCGAGTTGTGGGGTCCAACAATGATTCCTTTAAAACCAGAAATTTGAAATTTGATTTCTGTGTTGTATATTGGGTATAATTTTCTAGCTATTGTAGGTCTGTTTCTTTACTTTCTGGGTAAAGCTTGTGTTAAAGCCCGTGAAAAAGTTTGGGCTCGAGCTTTTTAATGTTGTTTTTGTAATCTCCATCCGAAAATGAAAAGTAAAGATACACGTTTTGGGATGTTTCTTGCTGAATGACATTCATAGTAGAGATAGCAAACAAACATACAAACAATTTTGTTTGAAAAACGCTTTAAAATGAACTCAAAGCAATATTGCATTGCATATTTAACATTATTTTGAATTTTCAAACCAATAAAGAGAGATTATGCTTTTCATTTATCATTTAATTTCAAAAATAAATTTGAATTCAATCGAAATGTTTCGATCAGCTGATTTCACAAACAACCGATTTAACAAGCAAGAAAGTGCACGAGCAAATTGTTCTTGTAAATTCTTGCTGGAGGGGAAGTGACAAAAAAGCAAAAGCTCTGCCACTTTTACGTCAAATAAAAGTAAAGATACACGTTTCGGGATCCCACGAAAGTGAGTAAAGATACAGACCTTGTGTGAATCCATTCTCAATGCCAATTCAATTCAACCTCAATGTCAAATCCACCGATGTAAAAAAATTATCAATATCCACGACCAAGTCCTGTATACTTTGGACAGAGCTTTCAGTGTAGATTGAAAATTTGATTGGTTGACTATAATAAACGCATCACTGTTGGGGTCGATGCATTCGCCCAAACAGTCTCTACTTATTCTTGTACTAGTCAAACAAAACCCTGGCCGATGCGATGATTGTGTTCTACAACTTATAACGGATGTAGCAGCAACTGAAGGGCCCGCCATCTAAGGTTTTTTTTTTTTTTTCAACTAGTGCTTATTTCGTGCATGGTAACACTTAGCTCATGTCTGATTTGACAAATAGTTTTATCCTTCCGCTGAACGAATATGGTTGTGTATACGCTTGAACAACGCTGGGAAATATTGCGACATTACTTTGAAAATCAATCAAATCATCAATCCAAAAAAATCATCTTTTCACAAGACGCTCATTTTAATCTTGGCGAGTATGTAAACAATCAAAATTGTCGAATTTGGGGCACAGAAAACCCACACGCATACATTGAAAAGCCGATAAACCCAAAACGAGTCACTGTTTGGTGCGGATTTTGGTACAGAGACATTCTTCGAAAATGAGCAAAGAGTGGCTGTTTCAGTCAATGGTGGTCATTATCCGGCCATGTTGAACGAATTTTTGTTATTCACAACAATTGAGGAGGAGGATATTGGTAACATTTGATTTCAACAGGACGGCGCTACGTGTCACACGGCTGAAGCTACACTCGATGTTTTGCGCCCTGTTTTTTAAAAACAAAGTTATTTAGCGGACCCTTTATAATCATTTCCCGACATTTAGAAGAAATAAAAATTTTAATTTCTGATAAGCTTATCGAAGGTCGAGGAACTAATGGAGTCAGAGCTGAATAACACAAAACAACGTTGGTAATTGGATGCCGTACGTATTTTGGGGAGAGTTCAGCCAGAATTATCAACAGTCCCCGAAAGGCTCTTTTGTATAAGAAGCAGATGTCACCTTTGTCCAATACCAAAAGACAAGAAAAGCAGAACTGAACCCGATGTGGATGAGTCTGAGTTTCTCGAAGGAGATGATCTTATAGTCCAGGTCTTTGCTTTCTAAGGCGGAAAAGTGCTGAGCATTCTGCAATAATGTGCAGAGATATATGTATCTTAACCTTCGAGGGACAGTCTGCAGATGGGATCTGCTACCTTCGTGCCAATACGGAGATTCGCTGACAGACGACACCCCTATATCATACAGTGTTTGAATGCAGTAGATGGTTAGCTCTCCGTCAGAAAATAAACAGAAGTGTCGGAGAACTCAGCCCAAATAATATCATTCAGAAAGTGCTGAGAGACGAGGAGAGTTGGAGGCTAATTAGCATGTATCTGACGTAGATTCTGGAAAAATAGAAACAAGATGGGGTACTTGAGGAACTTGAACTCGCCACCTTGTCATAGATCCCCCGTCGAACAAAAACACATGTTGTAACGTGGGGGATATCAGCGAAAAACTTTTGGAGTTGTAGCCGGTATGCTAAGTTTAGTACACCTTGGAGAGTCTGGCCCACGGGGAAGTATAGATACTACCTAAACTTAAAGTATTTCTCCAAAAGTAGTAAAAAAACAAAACAACTTATAGAGGTCGTACATCATTTTAGGCTTCAGACCCATCCTTACGGCATATACTGCGGCAAGCCCATAGAGATTTGGTTGGTCATTTTGCTGTCTAGGGTGATCCCCAGGTATTTTGATTCCTTGTAGGATGTTATTGTTTCCCGATAGAGAAAGTAGATCTTCTAATTCCTCCTCGTATTAGAATGCCAATCGCTGCTATTTTGGGTTAAGAAGGCAACTGATGTGAGAAATTAAATTTTCTCTGGAAAAGGCATGATTGATCTTTGGTCCCGTTCGTGAAAGAGATTCATCAATTTTATGAGCTTAACGCCACATAACCCCAAGAGTACGCAAGAGTACGAATTTTTTGGCTGGGATATGTCGAGAGGATGGACATTGGACATGGACACCAGCTCGACGGGTTTTCGACATCACACGGCAAGAGAGCCCCTGGGATAAGACCTCGTCGTAGGTGGCTCAATACTTCTTTTCCCTCACAAGATATGGTTGAGAGAAATTCGTTAGTTTCCTGGGCTCCCTAATCTGTAGCGCCAATCTATTTATTAAAGGTTCCCCTTACCAAATCGATTTTCCAGATGCCGCAGCGGCAGAAACACTATTGACAAGACTTCTGTCGTCGAGATAGTCGCATAGTTCTCGTCACAGGTATTCTCATATAGCGTTATATTAATATAGTTTGACAGCGGAGTTTGTCGCTACCAGCTAGCAGCAGTTTTATCATTATAATGAATATTACCGCTAGGAGAAAAATCATTGTCAAATAAAAGCTGTAGCGAATTTCCTCAACCCTAATTTATGTCGTGTTTTAATTAAATTCACACTCAATATCTTTGTATTTGAGATTTTGGCGACGAATTTTTAATGATCAATCCAGCGCTATTTAAAAAGAAAAAAACTTTTCAAATCTAAGTTCTATATGAGTCACCAAATTGTCTTTATTTGCGTTGCTCTCCGTTCGGTTGGCGCAGATGTCAAAGCAAAGAAATTTCAGGATAGCCAATCTATGGCTAAGTTGATTTAAATTTAAACTTAACCACCTGTAAACAGATCTATTTTCAACTTCGCAAAAAAATGCGTCTTTGTGCTTTTGTTCTGTTTTTTCTATTGTGGTGTATTATAGCACTTATGTGTTTAAGAACGCACTTCAGATTCACTGCCAAGATACCAAAAAAACTGATCGATCAAGCCAAACTATTCACTATTCAATTCGTTTGTAGTATTAGTCTTTCTCGAATTGTTCTCCTTCTTCTGAGTGTTGAAGGACAATGTACACCGAAAATAAGTTAATTGCTTTTAAATGATGTCAATCGGTGAAGCTCTGCCAAATGGTTGAATTTTATTTTTAACATTTATTTGATGCTACTAAAATTGGCGACGCGATTATATTTTCACGATTCCTGCTGTCTTGTAACGCGATTATCTTTAAAGCTCTTTACTTTGACACATTGACACCAGATCGTTGAACTTGGATAGAGCAGGACTGCAACCAATTAAACAATTTACGATCAAATCGTTTTTAAAATGATAAATTTAATGGAAATCCCCTACAAAATATTCTTTTAATGGATTCCCTGATGGTTTTGGTTTTTATTAAAAGTGCGTGATGAATTTAACAAAGGACGCCTCCGAAAATATTATGCTTTCATTCATTTTGAATGAAAGAAAATCAAATTGTGTTTATATTATTTTATTTCGTTAAATAGGTCAGTTTGGAATGTGTAAAGGCATTCACAAAAGACGACGAAATTAAACTCTTCTCATGGGCGAAAGATAAAAAAATTCGCTTATTCTGATCAGATACGAAAAATATCAAACTGTTACTATGTGGACGCAAATACTTTGTTAAAAAATTCCCTTCTCCTGAAAAGAATGACTAAACCATTTTTTTTGTTTTGAATTTTTGCTCTTCTAACAATTCGTACGCAAAATTTTCTTTTATGAACGAAAATGAAAAATAATGATGAGAATATGATTGATGAAAGGACAAAATTGGAAGCATAGACTACCCTGTTCGACTTTTTGAGATTTTATGTATTTTTCCATGACACGACGACGCGACGCCACGTTGACAAAAGCTCTTCAATTTTCATTTCCAAAAATAAAATCAGCAATATAAGTGTTACTCTTTTCAACTAAATTACCTACACCTACCGTAAATTTTTATTTTTTTACTAAACTTTTAAGTTTAAGGTATTTAAAATTGTTCTTTTTTAAAATCGTCACAGTTTTTGATTGTAAGCCCAACCTATCACAAATCATTTTATACTTTCTGGAATACTCATTTTACTAATTTGGCAAGTTATAGCTACTCCTTCAATTCCACAGCTTCGTTTGTGTAACCGTTTACAGGTTGCTGTGCTCGTAATACTGCCTTCGTTTGGGCTTTAGCAGCTAGCTGTTCGGGAGTCATTGCCCAGTCCTGGAGTTCACCGGATGCGAAAAACCAGTAAATGACGCAGCCTATTAAGTAGATCCCGGCAGAAATGAAAAATACGATCCGCCATTCGTCGGTGGTCTTAAAGAAAATTTAAAGCATCAGCATCGATGGATCTATCGAATATTATCATCAAACCTGTTCTTGGACGATGAATCCAGTTAGAAGTGGACTCACGATACCAGGGATGGTGGCAATGGTGTTTCCGATGCCCATTAGAACACTCGCATGTTGGGGAGCGATATCCAAGTGGTTTACGCTGAAAAGAAAACGAATTGGATATTTATTCAAATATAATCCAAAATTTTCATTACTTACGCGAAGCCAGACCAAGCAAAAGCACCCAGACCCACAGCTATTGTTATGAAAACTACGCTCCATGTTGGATCGGGGAAGTATGCAGTGAGAACCATGAAAAGAGTTTGTGCTAGAAATGCCCCACAGTTGAAGTACCGCCGAACCTGCGTCGTAGTTAGATATCCCTTTATTTGAACCCAATCCGCTAGATATCCTGAAACTCCCAAAAGTATACCCATGGCCAGGTAGGGTACCGCTGAGAGGAAGCCAGTCTTGTCCAAATTGAAGTTGAGAGCGTCTAAGAAATTGAATATCCAAATTATACATATGTATATGATTTGTATAAGTTGCTGCGTAAGAGAACAAATAATATAGTTTCATTCGTTAAACCCCTGAGTCTACCCTGGATTCGCCACAAAGCGTTTTTTGGAAAATATTAAATCGCCTTAATTGCCAAATTGTTTGTTTTTTCAGCTCTGGGTTGTTTCCTTAGCTAAGCCTTACACAATATTAAGGCTTTGATTTTTGGCAAGTAAAGTTGCAGTACAGGCCTGTCCGATGGAATGTATTTTTTTCAGTTAACATGTATATACCGTTTTTTTCGTGGCTGAGTAATTTTTGAAAGTCCAAAAACTGAGGTTTTCCATAACTAATTGTGTTGTCAATCAAGTATTGCCCGTTGGGTAATGATGTACATGTCTGTCTGTCGTGGGACGTTATAGGTTTGAATCCCAGCAATATCAAGGAGGAATCAGGTTTTTCCATGGATAGATATCGACTTTCGCGAGGAACTGGCAATCTCTCCCATAATGATTTAATGCCATGATAAGCGCTTTCTCGATCAGCCGCTTGGAGTCGCCGAAAAATTGTAGGTCCCTTTTGTTCACTTGACAGAAATGCGATAGGCCCTAGGGCTGCCTGCTCTGTTGCACCACCCTAAGCTAGCAAGTATTGGTTGTCAAAGGATCCTGGGGGTCTACTGTGCAACTCGAATCTAAAACTCAAACTCGACGAACTCTCAAAAATTCTGTCTCCGTAGTACCGTAGTTCTTAAGACTAGAATCTCAAATGCAACTCGCAGGTTTGTGACTCGTGTCGAAAGCAGTTGGAAAAATGCAAAATCATTCCTTTTTCGTTCCCATAGGCATTTAAGAAAGGAAAATAGAGTAACAGAGTCTTGCCTCTGGGCTTATATTGGGTAAGGTTCAATGAACGAAACTAATGATCGAAATGAGGAGGTAAATTTTGGTAGCGGACGGTGTACTTTACCCTAAGAAAAATGACAACTTGAAACTGCAAAATTGACGGCCTTTGAACTGACTGTCTGACAATGAATATGCATGACAAGTGGAAATATGTAGATAAATTTCTTGTTGCAAAATCAATTGAAAATATAGAAAAATGTTTTGGTAATTACTTGAATATGGCAAGGAGAAATGACAAAATTTCTTTGTAAAAAAAAAATTTTATGGAAACCCAGCATAAGAGTGATAGTTTTTGGAATTTTAGCCATTCTAATGGTAATTTTAAATTTTTTCTAATGATTTTAGTCTTGTTTATCCTAATTTGTCGACCGATCTAATGAGCTAACTATAATGTACTTTGCCGAGCTTACGCCTACTTAAGCGAACGAGCCAATACACTGTTTTTTATGACACTAACCATAATAGACTTTCTACTTAAGGCGTGTTTTTTTTTATGCTAGTATATAGTACAGCAAAAATTTCCCTTGGGGAACAACAACAAATCATTTTACTGTCGTAATTTTCCACAGTGAAAACAGGGATGGCATTGCTGTGGATTGATAGTTTCCAGCTTTGAAAATAAGATGGCACCACCAATGATTTCAGTTCATCAAAGCTTTTTCGAAAGGACGTGTTCAAAAAAAAAGTGGTATTTGCAAGGAAATTTTTTCTCTCGATTAAAAATTAAAGAAATAAAAACTATATTCATATTGAATTTTCGCCCTGTTTCTTACCTGGTGGTGTATATAATACAGGATTTTGCACTAGTTCTTTTTTGCTGAAGCTAATAGCCTTTCTCATGGAATTATTTGACTAAAAAATATAGCCCAATGCAAGAAAAAAACAAATCAAACAAACAAACGAAGCAGTAAAAGATGGTCAAAAGGGAAAGATATATGTATGAAAATTAAACATTCTTCAATAGAAATTCAAGTTTGGGACTAACAGTACGTATTTCAACTTAATTTAATTTGGGTTGTGTTTATTTGTGCGGTAACATTATAGTTCAATTTCACGGTTTTGTAAATAGAATCAACTTATTTTCTTTCTAGAGCTATCGAAAAGACTGGTCAATAGTGTAAAATTGCTTTACCAGAGGTTTGGATAAAAAATAAATTGATTCTGTTTGCCAATGGAAAATCTCATCAAAGATTAGTTTTTAATATCTTTTTACATACTCCCCGAACATACCCGTAAGTTTTTTTCAACAAAACAGCTGACTTTGACATAGAGCTTTCTTCACTGTTGGACGATGCCTCCAAAAATAGTAAAAAAGAGCTGTAAGACAGAATCTGATGTATGGAAAATAAGAAAAAAAATACAAATTCATACCTGGCCTTGTATCGTTATTCATTTGATAGAAGAATTAACGAAACAAACTTGGTATGAATTTGATTTTGTTTCATCTTGAATTTCACAGAGAGCTTTGAAAAGTAGCAACAAGCTTTGACGTTGAGCTCCATCTTGTTGCTGAAAATAGAACTGAAAATACTGTGGACAGATCGTTTTTTTTTAACTCGAATGCTGTACTATATACTAGCTTAAAAAAAACACGCCTTTAGTTTCGTTAAATCTCGCTAACTTTTGCGCAATTGAGCAAGAGCCATTGAATTGGCTTGAACTTACGTAAATGTCAAAAACCCATAGACGAGTAAAGAAGAAGAGAGAAAACCAACACTTCTATTGCCCCCCCCCCCCCCCCCAAGCACCACTTTCTTTGCCCTCTTGTGTATTTCTTCTGTGGTATCAACTTAACAACTCAGCTCAACGCATGTTTACATGTTAAGTAAACAAAATCCATCAAGGACCTATTGAATCCGTTGCGTCCGTTCGCTGCCGGATTCAACTGACAGGAGTGAGTTTTACCGGACACAACTGATTGGGGTGACCCATAGAATCCGTTGCGGTGTGAAGAGAAAACTTCAAATTAGTTTTGACTGCGCATGTCTTCAGTTCTGCCGGACGCAAACATTAAAAGTTGGGTTACTTTTTGCGTTGTGTCCGTTGCATCCGATGCTTATGGGTCACCTCTCATAAGATCGTGTGTATTTAAACGAGCTGTCAGTTGAATCCGGCAGCGAACGGACGCAGTAAAAATGATGTTTCATAAAAGAATTGTTGGAAGTGAGAATTTCTGTTGCTTCAATAATAACTTGCGTAGCATGAAGAAAACGAAAATTCAACTTCATCGGATAGCCGTGTGGTCAAATAATAGTAGTGACTGTACAGGTAAAAGATATACAGAAATAAATATGCGAATGAGCTTCAATGTGCTAAAAATAATTTCATTACAAAAAAAATAGACCAAGCTACCGATCAAAAATCAATGTGGAGGGCGATTAAAACACTTGTGCTTAGAGAAGAGAAGAATGAAGTGGGAGAAATAATCTGTGATGGTGAATCAATTAAGTGTAAAAAGGGGATAGCTAATAAGCTTAACTATTTTTTCATTAAAAGTGTAGAGGAGATAAATGATAAAATACCTTTCATTGAATATAGAAATCTGGTGAATCATAATGATGAATTATCCTTTAAGTTTAAATTAGTTAATATGAGCGAATCAAGTAGTATTCTTAAAAATATGAATAATAAAAGAGACTTAAACGGTTTCTTGTCTAAAATGATATTGTGTGCTTTGGACATTATTGGACCTTCTCTCTTAAGAGTTAGATATAAACGAATCTCTACGAAATGGTATTTTCCCTCATCATTGGAAACAATCATCGGTTGTGCCAATATAGAAAAGGTCAAAAAGACATTAAATCCCGCGGAGTTTCGACCGGTCAATATGCTAATAACGGAAAGTAAAATTTTAGAAAAAGTTGTTCACGGGCAACTACAAGCTTATATGGAAACTAACCATAATTTGACGGACTACCAATCAGGATTTAGGCAGCAGCATAGTTGTGAATCACTTCTAAATCTAGTTGTGACGGAATGGAAAACAGAAATAAAGGACAAAAAAGTGGTTGTTGCTGTTTTTCTGGACTTGCAAAGGGCGTTCGAGACAATAGATCGGGATATACGATATACTTGTGCTAAAATTGGAGAAATACGGAATAAAAGGAGGAGAACTACAATGGTTCAAAAGTTATCTGTCAGATCGAACTCAAAGAACAAAGATATCTGATGAGTTTTCGAGTGTCCTAGATGTAACGTTGGGTGTACCTCAAGGAGCAGTGTTGGGAACTCTTCTTTTCATAATTTACATAAACGATTTGGAGAAGGTGCTGCAGCATGCTAAAACCAGGCTTTTTGCGGATGATACTTTGCTGTATGTTACTGGAAATTCAGAGGATGACTGCATCAATCAACTAAATGCTGATCTGGATAGAGTAGGGATCTATTTAAAAATGAATAAATTGAAGCTGAACACAAACAAAACAAAGGCAATTATAATAAATGGTGTTTCGGATATAAATATTATAAGTAATGGAGAAATAATTGAGAAAGTTGAAGAGATAAAATAATTAGGGGTGGTTTTAGATAAGAAATTAAATTTTGAAGCTCATTTAAATTATGTGTGCAGTAAAATTGCTAAGAAAGTCGGATTCTTCCAAAGGATAAGGCGCAAAATTTCATTAGTATGTGCAATAAGAATATATAATGTAATGATAAAACCACATTTCGAATATTGTTCAACGATACTTTTCTTAGGACCCAATCAAATGATTAATAGGTTACAAAAACTACAAAACAGAGGAATGGGATGTATTCTGATGTGTAACAGACTAACTCATATACAGTATATGTTAAATACTTTGAAATGGCTTTCAATTAATCAAAGAATGATAATGAATGTGCTATTTTTTATATTCAAAATAAAAAACAATATGTTACCAAGATATCTATCTAGTCATATAGTTTATGTTGCCGATGTAAAGCCATATAACCTTAGAAGTGGTGGAAATTTTAGATTACCATTTTGCACAACATCAAGATCTCAAAATGTATTATTGTATAAGGGTTTCAAGTAATATAATACCTTGCCAAGTGATTTAAAATCGGAAAATAATGTGATCGCTTTTAAAAGAAAACTAGTAACGCATGTGAAAGCCAATTATAGCTAATAAAATCATTAAAACTAGTTATTTTATGCATATATATAAATTTTTGTTAAACTTTTCATAAGATACCTATATAGATTATTAATAGTTACTATTGTGAATAATTAATAGCTGATGCTAAATAAATATATACCTACATACATGCGTGTGTATGCTACTACTACTACCTAGTTCTAATGCAGGTGTTCTCAATAAAAAAGTAAATAGAAAATCCTTTATTCACTTAAGAATCCAATAACGAAAATAAAACTTAAAACAAAAAAAATGAAAAAAGTAGTTTTTGTAATTTTTGGTTTTCTCAAAAACTACAGGTTATTTTGACATCCGGCTTTTTGTGTTTGATCAAAAATAAATAAGAGCATTGAAAATAAGCCAGAAAAATACTACTCAATTACGCAAAATTTTGAAAAAAAAAAAAAGTTTGAAAAAAAATTACTTTTTTTTCAAAATTTTGACTTTGAAAATTAATATTTCAAAAACTATTCATTTGAACAACTTATTTTAAAATTTAATGTACAGGTTTTTGGCTTTTCAAAATGCTATAGCACGACTCTGTAGGTATTACCGTTATTTTTAAATAATATTTTTTCCGTTTTAAGCGATTTTTTTCTTAAATTGCCCCACCCGCCTAAACGGGGGAAAATGGCCCCCCCCCCCTCCCATACGATTTTTTGCTTGTCTAGGTCCAACCTACACACCCTATATTTTTGTCACACCTTATGCGAATCACCCTGTATAGAGTAACTGCTTAGAGGAAAAAGTTTTGAAAAAGTGGTGTTCTGATCCTGATAACATCATTAATGATGACGAGCTAGTGCTTCACATACAACAACTATACAAGTGTGTAAGACTACTGCAGCCTTGAACTCACCTTTTAGGAATGTCGGCAGCTGAGTAAGCAAAGTATAAAATCCCCAGTTTTCTGAAAAGTGCGAAGCAATGATAGCGTACACTGCTGCGCACGAAAAAATTTCTTTCCAGGGATGCTTTACTTTTGTACGTCCATTAGTTCCTATCTTCTTTTCAATGAATTCTCTTTCTTCCATCGAACAATGAGGATCCTTGTCCGGACCTTCTTTAACTATAATCACCCATAGTACAAACCAAATACAGCCAATGGTGCCAAAAATGTAAAACACACTTTCCCAGCCATATTTTGATGCAAATATGCCGGACAAAGGCATTGCTACCACTGTACCAGCATAGTTACCAGCAAATGCTATCGAAGCCATTCGAGATCTTTCTAAAGGTGGTGCCCAACGGGACCATACAGCGTGTATGCATGGAAAGGTGACACCCTTAAAAAAGAATGTAAACAATGAAATTGTTATAAAGAAGAAAATCAGAAAAAAAATCACCTCAAATATTCCTTCAATGATCCTTACAGCCAGAAGCATTCCTATGCTGTGTGTGGCAGCTAATGGTGTGAGTAGTGTCAAAACCGCTGTGCAACCAATGCCAATGCCGAAAACCTGCAATTAAACTGTAAGGCCTGAAAGATCACATTATCTACTTATGATCGTACCAGATTTCCCCCAACGCGTCCTCCGATGAGTCCTCCTAAGAACTGCGTCCAAATGTAGCCGTAAAAGAAGGAACTCAGAATGAGACCCTTCTGTTTGGGATCCCAGGGAAAATCTTGTTCATAATAAACCGTTCCATTGTCAGCTATCATTGTTCGGTTTTCTGTCATAGCAACAATGGCAACACTCAAGTTTACCCGGAGGGAGTAGACATTAAAAAAACCAAAGAAAGACATCAAGACTACTATATAGCGACGTTTCCTCCAAAAACGCCATGTTAGGGGTTCAGCTTCCACTATGTCGCTACTGCAAGAAAAAAACTAGTTAGTTAAAGTAGTAATTCTAAGAATAAAATAAATCAATCGAATAAAATGAGAGTGTTTGATCGATGTATGTATGTGTGTGTGTCAAGGTCTAGCGTGTGCTGCTTAAGACTCTCAATTTTGTTTGAGATCAATGTGCTTTGCGTATTGATACGTAAACTAGTTTCTTGAATAAGAAACAGTTGCATAAGGAATTAAGCCAGAAACTTTCAATGTACATATTCTTGTTTTGTGTTGTGGGAGCGGACACAGAAACAAGTTATTACTTTGTGTATGACTTGGGCTAAGGTATGTCAAACCAGAACTATTTTGCATTGTCCATTGATTGCGTATATTTTGTGTAATATTATGCTAGTGTTACTGTCTCAAAAATGTGACCACGTCATGAATGATTTTAAGCCAGTAAATTATATTTTTATTGATTGAAGACCACTTCGGCACTTCCACTTAGATACTTCCGGTCGGTGAACTTCTTTCAAAAAAAAAAGACTTTAATGGGGAAGTGATAAAGCTTTAGATAAGCAGTTGAAATAATATGAACGAAGTCATTTTTTCTTACCTCAGAGACTAAGTCGAACGGAGCTTAGAGCAAGCTGATTTGAACGTGCTTTTCTACGCTCTTCATCATAAATGCAAGTGTTTGAGGTTAGAAAACACCAACACCAGCACAAAGAGAATATATACATATATGAGAAAAAAAAAATGCCTAGTAGGTAAGTATAATTGTCAAAACCTATGGACGAGAGCAAGTAAGGAGCATCTATTAAGCCAGTCAAAAGCTGATAGAAAAAATACTAGGTCATTATTGATACGTCTTTGACTAAGAGTTTGCAATTGCAAAAGTTGAATTCGATGTTCATAAGGAGGTAGATTGAATGGATCTTCCCAAAGAAGACCCTTCAAAGCAAATCGTATAAATTTGTGTTGTACTGCCTCAATACGATGTTTATGAATTTCATATAAGGGAGACCAAACTTGTGAGGCGTACTCGAGATGAGGGCGAACATAGCAGTTATACCTACAAAGATACTGTTACATAAGGTTCATCAAATTCTTTTGACAACCTCTTTATGAAACCTAGCAGAGAATTTGCTATTGAGTTTTTGTGCTCACTAAATTCAAGGTTCATATTGAAGTAAACTGCAAGGTCACGAAAACTGGAAACATTGCATAATGAAAAACCAAACATAGTACACATCTTTACTAAGTTCCCGTTTCTTAGAAAAAGTCAAAGTTTGACACTTCGAGGGGTTGAGACTAAGACCATTCTTATAACACCATACCTATGTTCCAAAGCGATCGACATCTTTTTGGAGAAGAACGCGATCAGAAGTATTTTGAATGGGTCTAAAAATTTTCATATCATCTGCGAAAATCAGAAATTCACTATACAAAGTGCACGAAACAACGACATTGATTGCGACAATGTAAAGCAAAGGCCCAAGGTGACTGCCTTGTGGTACACCCGACAGATCGTTGAGGGGATTCGAAAAGCTGTTATTTTACTTGGTACGTTCTATTTTCGAGATGAGAACAAATCCATGCAACAAATATTGTAGGCCGGTGCCATGACATTTGGCCATGTGCCATATGGCCATATTTCAAAATATGGCCATTTGACACTTTTCAATTGTGTCACATGGCCATATGGCCATTTGTCGCTTTGGCAATGTGTCATTTGACCATTATGGCCAAATGACACTTTGAAACTTGTTCTCAAAGTGCAAAAATTCAAAAATAAAGATTGAGATTTCTTAAAAAAGAATTATAAATAATATTTATAATTTGGAAACATATGCAAAGATGTTAAAATAAAATGGCGTTGAGATTTTCCAAAACATTATCATTATCAGTTTTCGAAGAAAAGATTTTCAATTGGATATCTATAATAGTAGATAAGAATACATAAACATAAATACATATGTATGTATGCATATTTATATGTACATTCATACTTTAAGTTTAAAGGTGAATGATAAACAAAAATGATCGTCATCATCTGCACGAAATGCAGCAAGCGCAATCTTTTTTTTTTTGTTTTTTCCATCAGATAATCAATTTTGTGTGTGAAAATAAAAAAATTCGCGCGAATATTTTTATTTTCACACACAAAATTGATTATCTGATGGAAAAAACAAAAAAAAAAAGATTGCGCTTGCTGCGTTTCGTGCAGATGATGACGATCATTTTTGTTTATCATTCACCTTTAAACTTAAAGTATGAATGTACATATAAATATGCATACATACATATGTATTTATGTTTATGTATTCTTATCTACTATTATAGATATCCAATTGAAAATCTTTTCTTCGAAAACTGATAATGATAATGTTTCGGAAAATCTCAACGCCATTTTATTTTAACATCTTTGCATATGTTTCCAAATTATAAATATTATTTATAATTCTTTTTTAAGAAATCTCAATCTTTATTTTAACTAAATGTAAATTAAAATGTTTTTACTCACGTGGTTATCATGCGCGAAGTGCAGAATTAACATTTGCTTGTAACCACAAGAAGGTACAACACTAAAAGTACCAAATTGGTAATCATAAATATACTTGTTCATATTTCTTGCAACTGTAAAATTAGTTACTTACAAAAAAAAAAAAAAAAACAAGACGATAAAAAAAGGTTCTGTTAAATAGCCTTGAACTAAAAAGCCCATCCAAAATATACACATAACATTTTGTTTTTGCTCGAAACACCTGCAAAAAATATGGTCAAACGACACTTTGAAAATGTGTCAAATGACCATATTCTAATATATGGCCATTTGTCACTTTGAAAAGCGTCATTTGGCCATTTGGCTAAATGACACAAAAAAATATGGTAAAATGACACATTGCCAAAGCGACAAATGGCCATATGGCCATGTGACACAATTGAAAAGTGTCAAATGGCCATATTTTGAAATATGGCCATATGGCACATGGCCAAATGTCATGGCACCTTGTAGGCCATCTTGCAAAAGTGATAAATATTTTAAAATTTTGTCACTATGAACAGGGAGGGATATTATTAAAATTAACTTGATGTAGGCTTTCCAGGCCTTATTCCTCTTATTTCGCAGTATATTTAATTTAGTTCTTTGGTATACCAAGGCTGATTAAAGCAGGAATTTTTAAGATTTTTCGGGGAGTAATTTTGTTCATACAAATGATTAGGAAATGATATTGTCAAGTAAACGAAGCTCTTGTTGAGACGAAGTCATTGATGCTACTTGAAAGGATCTGTTCTTAGAAGGGACGCAATTCACTTCTGGCAAATTAGAATTGCCCAATAATAAAATATAGCTTTTTAGACAAGACAATTCCATTACATAATCTAAAACTAAAGAGAGCTCAGTGCAAGCTGAAACAGGTCTCTTTGGTGGAATATCGACGTTAACGACATAGATACTACTACCATCAATCATCATCAATACATTCAACTATGATTGTGAAAATCGAGTAGGACAATTTGGAGAGCTGACCTTGATTAAATGTGTTACACTTTTTTCCGATTAAACTAACTTTACGATGAATACGATATTATTAAACTAAACGCGATTGGATTTTCCGTATCCAATTAATTAAATTAATAAACGAGATTGAATAAGATCAAAAGAAATGCACAACCGGTGTGCCGCGAGGTAAACAATTGAAATGTCAAAACGCGCTGATAAAAGAAAGTGTAACACTCAGCAGGTAGGCTGCTGACACCACGGCTAAACTCAGCTGGGCTGGGTTCGTAAACAAAAAAAAGGTTGCGTAGCGCGATAAAAGACGATCGCGAATAAAATGACCGATTAAATAATAATTAAAAGAAGAATTAAAAGTATTTTCTAAGTACAGGGTGTACAAAGAAAAAGTGGGCGCCAGGAAATTTTTAGGTGAAATTCCCAAACCAATAATAAAGGCTGAAATGTTAAGAACTGAGTAAAAAAAAATACGAAAGTTAAATTCCCAAAGGGATTTAATGCTATTTATTGTATTTAACTGTTGGGAAAACCGTACAAGAGTTGGATTAAAAACCCAAATCTTTTCGACTGTAAAATGATACAAGATGGTAGACGGTTAGCTGAACCGTTTAAAAATGTAAACAAATGAAATAACCGGAAGATTGAAACGTTAATTGTTCTTTCCCGAAAAGAACAATTAATAAAAATTAAAAAGGGTCGCGTGTCTCACAATTATTGAGAATTTCGTTGGCAAAGAACAACCGAAACTATATTTGACAACACTTGCAAAAAACTATAAAACTCTACTTATCTTTTTTCTATTTGCTGCTATTCCTTCCTCCTTCAAGTTTCTCGATATTCGTCCGTCTGACGTTTTCTCCTCCTTTCTCAATTCTAATCCTTTCACTGACTCTAAACCTTTTTTCTAACAATTTGAACAAATTACTCTACAAAACTATTTTTAAAATATCTCCAACTTTCACTATTTAAACTTTCTATTTTCTCTTCAAAACAATTTCAAAAAAATCACTATTCGCAAGAAAACCACTTGTCGCTTTTTAGGTCAACCAAGAAGTCGTTGATCTTGTCAGTTTGTCCTTTCTCGACTTTCAAATTCACCCACACATTCATACAATCAGCCAATTGTGTCTCGAGGTTTTCTGTCACGGCTTTCTAGCACATGCAGCCTTATGGCTGACAAGCACCGCCGTTGTCGAATTCCAGCGAGACCTTTCACTCGCACAATTTTCCAAGCACATTGAACTGAAAAAGTTGTTGGGGGTTTGTTCCCAAAACTTATCCAGCTCATTAGTCGAGATCAGACCCCTCCCATAAAACATGTCGAGAAAAATGAAAGTTCCTGAAAGTTGAAAATAATACATCTGGGCATTTTCCTAGTTACTCTACTATATAATCTACTGAGTCAGGGGAAGGATAAAATTCACTATATTACAACTTTTCGAAAATTGAAGAAGGGAGGAAAAGCTAATAAAACCAAAATGAACTACTTTACCCTATTCGGTGGATCTTTGCGCAGATTTGGGGAAAAGGGAAAACTATTAACGTTTCATTCTTATGATTCGGTTTTACAATACTAAAAGTTAAATTTAGGGTGTTTACACTTGCAGCACTACGCTGCACAGTGTGTTTCATAACGAAGTATGTATAACGAAGTATGTACATGTGCCATTTCTATTGTTAACATCTGTGATATGTGTATGTATGTGTATAGTGTTGTGATATATCCTGCTTGTGTAGTGTGTGTGATGAGATGTGTGCATGATGATGAGTGTAAAGATAATAATGATGTTATAGGTATATGGATGTAAGTATGTTTAAATGAAGATATGTGAATGTCGATGAATGAGTATGATGACGTTTGTGAGTGACGAAGTATGGATGACATTCAATTTAATAAATGATGTGCGAGTCTCCAGAGGCTTCTGGCTCGACACACCAAACGCCGACATCAGTTCAGCTCATCCGCTGATTACGACATGCACCTATTTTGTCATTTGCTCAAAGCTATGTTTCGATCACATTGCTAAGAGCAAACAACGGAGAAATGATGGGATGAAGAAATGATAGGGAAGGGTTTGAGGAAAAGAGAGGGATATCGAAATGTAAATATCTAAATGTAAGGAAGGTTTTTGTTGCGGAAAAATTTACCGTAACAAATGTGGCTACTCACGTTTGGCTATTTTTTATTACTGTAAGTTGCAAGGAACTCAATTGTCCGATCCATTTAAATATTGTAAGAAATCGAATATTTGCATGCCAGGATATGGTACCCGTGGCGTGATGGTTAGCATGTCTGCCTGTTAACCCAGAGGTTTGAGGTTCGAATCACAGCAGAGGCAAAAATGTTTTTCCACGGGTATCGCCTTTTCCTCCGATAGTAAATTCATTGCCATGAAAAGCGCTTTCTCAATTAGCCGTTCGGAACTGGCAGAAAATTGTAGGTCCCCTCCGTTCCCTCACAAGGCATGGTTGTGAGAAATTCGCCAGGCCCATGGGCTCCTCGCTCTATTGCGCCACCCTATTTATTTTTATTTTTTATTTACATGCCAGGAACGACATAGGTTCTCATATAAAGATAGTCCCATCAATAGGTTAAAATAACAACGTTAAATGATATCTCAATTTTAAAGAAGTGAGTACCAATAATTCCACCGGTCAAAACATACCTGTCTATTTTTCTGGATGTAAAAGAGTCTAAATATTGGGTTAAGAGCTTCTCGTATATAGACTCCATAAGGGGAGTTTTGCTTGTTAATGAAGCTTTTCATTAAAAAAACGTATTCTAACAATGAAGTTAGCTTAATGAGGCCAATATAAAACGAAGGTGTTTGAAAAACTTTTTTTTAAATATGATAATGACAATGAATAAGCCTAAAATAAAAATGTTCGATAAAAATTTTCAATTTCTCGCCTCGTTTTCGAGATATCAATTTTTTAAGTCGAAAAACATTTCGCACCTAAAGTGTCGAAAAATCAAGAATATCTCCTGAAATTTTCAAGTTGATCTGCTGAAAAGTCTCCGAGTTAGGGCCGTTCGTTCAAAGTTAGCGCTTTTGGTTCGAGTCATTGCCAGTTGGTGAGTGAAAACGGTACTAACAATGCTTACTTACGAACTTACCGACAACTTTTAGCAAGCAGCTGTAGGCAGCGTACTGTTTACTGTTGTTTATTAACGTAGTCGTGTTTACAGCGTGTAATGTTACGTTTTACATCAACTTGAAACTTTTAGTGCGATTATCTCAAAACCACTTTTTTGAAGTCATCGATAACTAAAAAATGGTTCGACCGATCATCCTCAAACTTTTCACATTTATTGTTAATACAGAAACGAAGTACTTTATCGTGGAATGTTTTCTTTTATAGCCGATTTAAAGTCTGATTTTTTGGTGAAAATCGAACTTTTTATTCAAATCTTCACCAAAAATTCTAAAATCGAAATTTTTGAAATCCCAGTGATTTCGTACCAGATAAAGATGTTATCTTACCATACCTTTTTAAAGTTTTTGTTTCAGATAGTTTTTGAATTCGGAATCACAGTCACCGCAAAAAAAATATTTTTTCAGTTGTTATGATTATTTAATATTTTACTGTAGAAAATTACAAAATATTGTTCAAACATGTTGTATTAATATGTGTACTAAATTTCGTTTAAATTCATTTCATACTTTTCCTAAAAAAATTCATGAAGAATCAATTTTTTTGACCCTGCAGGTGCGACAGTGCCCTTAAATAAATATAAAAAAAAACTAATTTTTTTGTGGCGATATCTCCAAAGCGGGTCGATTTACAAAAAGGCATATTCAAAACTTGGCTAGTGGATCGAGTTCAACAGTAAGCACGTTTCTGTCAAATCCACCAAAGACCGAATGTTTGCCGTGCACGTTGTTCGCATGACTTTAATTCTGGCACGCGTTGAACTTCGTAAGCCAACAAACTAAGATATTCTCATTTAAGTTGATGGTCACACATCCAATTGTTTGATATAAACTTCAGTGTACACTGTACATTCAATGGAACCAAGCTTCTCAAAGTAAAACATCTGTGTTCGTCCTTTAGTGTTAACACAGATGTCTTACTTTGATATCCTTGCTTCAGTTTTTATTTCAAATAAGTACATTAAAAAGACAGCCATTTGGACACAACAAGCTCTACATAATGTAGGTATCTCGTAAGTTATGTTAATCATTCCTGTAAGTGCTTCAATTTTAAGTTTACGATTATTTTCCATTTACTTACGAGAGAAGATGCCTGCCAAAAGGCTACTTGGATCTTACTAAGATTCGAGCCTCGACCTCCCACAAAACAGTCTGACAAAAAACACAGGTCGCGCACATAGAGAGTTAATTATTTTAAAAAGAAAAACTTTATTATTTTTGGCCGGATTCATATTAGGTCCGTTCATTAAACTTTCCCCAGGGTTGACCCAGGTTTTCTCGACAACCCTATGAGTTGTAAAAAAATCCTGGGTTTTCCAGTCCTCAAAAAAGCTAAACCACAAATCACCAAACTTCCCTGTCATTAAAAAAAAATACATGCCATTCGACAGCCCTCAACTCGCCGCAGCAAAAACCTAGGGCGAGAAAATTCAAGCCGACTATAGGCTTTTCAAAAAACGCTTTGTGGCGACCCCATGGCGACCCTAAGGCTTCAACGAACAAACCCATTATCAGATATGTTTGTTGGTATCAAATTTAAAAATGTAATTGCACCATCAAACAATTTCAGATATATCTGTCCAACTTCAAAATATTCAAAATTTTTTGAAAACCATATAGAACAAGCCGGATAAGCTGTCGTTTTAGGACTCACATTGTTCAACATTAGTCATTCAGATCAGACCAAAGTCTGCAACCAAATCGCGCACTGTCAACTGCTCTAATGTAATACAAAAAAATATTCTATCGTAATAATATACTTACGGATTGATTTGTTTGGAGTCATGATGATAACCATTCTGTTTTTCATTGTCATATGCTGTCATCTTAGATAAATTGAAAACTGCGTGTCTAAGCTTCAACTTAAGCAAACATTAGATACCTGCAAATATACATTCAAATAATTTAAAATTTAATTTAAAATTTAATTTAAAATTGTGGAGCTAAGTAAGTTAAGTATCATTCGGAATAAAAAATTAATAATGGCAGTCAAAAATTGACAGATTGAAAACGTCAAACGACATTATCATTTAGTGAAAGAAACTAAAGGAAGCCGCAATAAACATTATTGCCTATTAAATTGAAAACTGCATTAAAATGAGTAGAAATAATGAGACTGCAGCCGGATCTAACCATTAATTTAAATAAGATCTTTGATTTCACCACAGACAAAAAATTGAGAGTATTTCAGGGAAAGGAGGTAAGAGTTAAGTCTCTGTATTATCTATTCGGTAATGCTGCTAATCCAAGATGACCGCCACTTCAAAGTTCGGGAAGCGGGACTACGTATTTGTACCACTATTTCCTGAAAACGGATATCAAAAGGCTTGGTTAGCGGAATAGAGTTCTCTATAAAAATAAAATGGAAATCCAATATAGCCGTGGACAAAATGGTAGGTTCATTTTTCTTTTCACATTCCCTTCATGAGTATCAAATAAAAGGTCATGACTTACTTACACTTACTAACATAGACCGACATTGCAGTCCGGGGTGAACCTAAGCGTCAACCAACATCTTTCTCCAACAGTTCCGATCTCGGGCGCAATTTCTTTAAACTTGCACTCTAAATCGGTTGAAGACTTCTTCAACTTGATTGAGTTATTTAAATACAAAACCAGTCAAGCAAGATCGTGATGTAGGTGAGCTCTACATGTCATACTCGTCGTGTTTTCGTGATGCGTTCTCTAGTTCTCTTCTAGCTATGCCCATTTCCACAGAGTGGATATAGAGAGTCAATTCGTACCCCCTTTACCTGAAACACCCTTAAACTCTTCGAAGTCAAAAAAAAGTTAGCTTCGTATTTGTATTAACGGCTCTATCGTTTATCTGCAATTCAGTTTCAATATTTTCAATTTCTTCATTGCAGTTTTCACTTTGACGGCAAATAAATGTTTTTTGCGGGAACGTGGGTTCCCGGTCTAATTGTGTGTGTGTGTGTGTGTGTGTGTGTGTGTGTGTGTGTGTGTGTGTGTGTGTGTGTGTGTGTGTGTGTGTGTGTGTGTGTGTGTGTGTGTGTGTGTGTGTGTGTGTGTGTGTGTGTGTGTGTGTGTGTGTGTGTGTGTGTGTGTGTGTGTGTGTGTGTGTGTGTGTGTGTGTGTGTGTGTGTGTGTGTGTGTGTGTGTGTGTGTGTGTGTGTGTGTGTGTGTGTGTGTGTGTGTGTGTGTGTGTGTGTGTGTGTGTGTGTGTGTGTGTGTGTGTGTGTGTGTGTGTGTGTGTGTGTATGTGTGTGTGTGTGTGTGTGTGTGTATGTGTGTGTGTATGTATATATATACCGTGTTGGACAGAGAATTAGCACAAAATAATATATAGACTTTAAATAAGCCAGATTACTGTTTTGATTGCTTTTGAAGCATAATTTATTGCAAAATATTTCAATTAGTGATGAACAAACTTAATAAAAACATAAATAACAATTCAAGATAAAAGCAACAAAAATTTTTTTATAAATAACTTTTATTAATGCAACAAAATGTGGTCACAGAATTAGCACAATTAACAAATTAAATCCATTTTTACTAGTATCTTCTCATTATCGTCAATATTTAGTTGGGAAACCTTTCTGTCTAAGCACAGCTTGCAACCTCCGAGGAATACTCTCTACTAAGCGTTGACACCGATGAATAGGAATGCTGTTCCAGCCTTCTTTAATAGATTCCCAAAGTTCTGGTAATGTTTTTGGTTTCTTCAATCCAACCTGATATTCCACATCGTTCCATAGATTTTCTATGGGATTCAGATCAGGGCTTTGTGCAGGCCAAGGCAATAGATTGATTTGTTGATCACTAATCCACTGCTTCACTAGCCGCGAAGTGTGTTTAGGATCGTTGTCATGCATAAATGTCCACGATAATGGCAAATTATCGTCAGCATAGGGCTCCATATGGTTTTCTAAGATGCTCTTATACTGATGCTGGTCCATTCGCTGCTCTATTTTGACAATTGGTCCTACACCGTGCCATGAAAACGCAGCCCACACCATGATACACCCACCACCGTGCTTTACAGTTTTTACTGTGTAGCGCGGATTCAGCTCCTGCTTTGGTGGTCGCCAAACATGACGCTTTCCGTCGGAGCCCAAACGGTTAAACTTGGACTCATCGCTCCAAAGAACATTTTTCCAAAACTGCAGCGATTTTTGTCCGTACTCTCTAGCGAACCTTAGCCTAGCTGCAATATTTTTTTTTGATACCAGGGGCTTGTGCTGCGCTACGTAACCTATCAAATCCTTCTCATTAAGTCTTCTACGGATTGTTCTGCTGCTTAATGATATTCCATGGTCCTTATGCACTTCATCCCGAATTTCAGCTGACGTCATAAACGGATTTTTTTTTGCATAAGCACCAATTATTCGATCATCAGCAGAACTTGTCTTTTTTGGTGGCGGGTTTCTTCGGATGGCATTGGTCGTGTGATGAGTTTCAAAAAATTTAATGGCATTGTAGACTAATTTTCTTGACCGTCCCACTAGCTTTGCGATTTCTTGAATTGTTTTCCCGTTATTTTTCATCATTATGATAATTTTTCTGAGCTCAGGTGTACAAGACTGTTGTAGGCCCATCTAATCAAATAATTATTCAAAATTTTACTCTACAAATCTCTAGAAAAACTTACTTTCAATTTTAGATTACTTTTTTATTAAAATCTGAACAATATTTATAATTTACGCTCAATTTTTACAATTTGTGCTAATTCTTTGGCCACATAAACTTTAGTAATGGCGACCTAATCTTCTGGAATAAACATACACATGTGTAAATAACTGTAAATTTCCAAAGATCATAGGGTGATACAGCATAGTTTGTGATAGTTGAGAAAGTTTTTAAGAAATTCTTTTGTCAACTGGTAAAAGGATATTTTCTACTAAAACAAAGCATTATGTGCTAATTCTCTGTCCAACACGTATATATCCTTATATATATAAAAAATTCGCTGTCACAATGTTAGTTACCGTACTCCTCCGAAACGGCTTTACCGATTTTTACCAAATTTTATATGCGTATTCAATAGGTCTGAGAATCGGCTACTAATTATTTTCGATACTCCTAAGTGATAAGGGCCATCTACCTTTAACATTTTTTCTTTAATTTACACTGTGACACGAGAATTTAATATATTAGATTTTTCAGTCTCAGTGCAAATGTCATATTTATCAATTTAATTTGTTTAAAATAAATTCTCAAATCACATTTTTTGTTCAGAGAATTCGTTGCGATAACAGTGTAAGTTTGCTTCTTTATTTTTATTCGAATTGTGTTTTATTAATTTAGTGGTCTAAATTTATTAATTCTGATTGGCAACTTTCACTCTGATAACAATCGGTATTAAAATTTTTTGGTTTATACATGTTTTCCCCTATAAAATTTAATGTATGTATGTTGCAGCAGCGTTTAGCTGGATAGGGAGGCTGAGAGATTTTCTTTAAATTTGCTACAGAAACTAAAATAAACTTCTTACTGGCTACAGCTTTTTGATAGAAATCCCGTATTGTGCTTTCTAAAAATAAGATATGTCTGTATGTAAGTCAGTAATCTTAAACGCTGATTCAAATAGAAAATTTCCGTTATCTTAAAAACTCAGTAGCTGCTCAGCAGTGGAATCATCAAGTCCTATCTTCTGTAAACGAGTAAGCGCATCTTTTGTCATTTCTTTTTCTCCTTTCATAAATTTTTTAAAATGTTACTACAAAGGCAAATGTTTCCCCGATTCCCGCAGTTCTGATAAGTGCTACGGTGTGTTCTTAAACTAACAAAATTCCAGGATTTTCAACGAGAATTTGATATATTAGGTAACGTACTCCTCCGAAGCGGTTTGACCGATTTTTATGAAATTCTATACGCATATTCAGTAGGTCTGAGAATAGGCTACTATCTATTTTTCATACCCCTTAGTGATAAGGGCCATCTCCCATTAACATTGTTTTTTTAATTTACACTGTGACACCAGAACTTTACATCAACTATATTCTCAAGTAAATTTTTTATTAATTTGCTGGACAAAAATTATTTATTCCTATTTTATTAAGTGCAGTTTTCATGATTAGTTAATTAAGTGATTTATTACACAACCTCAAAAGTACTCAACACGTGTCACTAGCTCCCGCAAACAACGGCTAGGTATTGTGTTGTAAGTATAAATTATTCCTAATCTTAAAATTTTGTTTCCTTCTAACGCCCGTAGTTTTCAACAGATTGTAATGGATCTTATTTTACTGAGAATTGGCTTAGCAGATGGCGTTGCAGTTGGTATCTTCGTTATTTTACGAAATGACTTGACCGATTTCGATGAAATTTTTTAATTTCAGGAAAGGGAACCGGAACGGGAACGAAAACTCGAAAAATTCTGAGCCGATATTAAAAATTCATTTGATATTAGGATGTTAAATTATCCCTTACATAGACTCATTTTCATGACCATATTCCCACGGAAACTAGAAACTTTTCGGCTATTTTCAGCTTGGTCCAGCGGGTGTTCCTGACAATTTTTTAAATAACTTAGATCCGAGCAACGCCGGGCGGGTCAGCTAGTATATATATATATATATATATATATATATATATATATATATATGTGTGTGTGTGTGTGTGTGTGTGTGTGTGTGTGTGTGTGTGTGTGTGTGTGTGTGTGTGTGTGTGTGTGTGTGTGTGTGTGTGTGTGTGTGTGTGTGTATTTGGACTTATATTTGGTTTTGTAAGGTTTGTCAGTGGTTCTCAAGATAGTAAATTGACAAGCGGAAGCTTTTTTTCGCACAATGTCCCAGGAGAAGATTTACCAATTTAAAGCGAACCTGCAGAGTTAGAAAGGGTTTCTTTTTAGTTAGTACTGATTAGAATGGCAATAGCATGATCCTCATAGGTTGGCCGGACGTCGAAGTGAAAGGTCAACCGACGTTTCTTATTTCTGAATTTTGATTTGTTTATAGTACGTAATAATAAGTAAAACATGAGTTGTAATAATAACAAAAAAAAAACATTCTCAAAGCTCTATTGTCAGAATAAATTGATTTGTTTTACGTCACTAATCTGTTTGTGTTTCCTCATTCAAAGGGATTGTAACCAATTGAGCAAACAAAAAGAAACTACGTACATTTCGGTTTCCGTAAATCGTGATATTTGTTCTGTCAATCAGTTGACAAACATTAAACAAATCGCACAGAGATCATGCCAAATGCCACAACAAAATATAAGTATTCCAAGAATAACACGCAAGTCAGAGCTTGGGCTAAAAATATGTCATTTAACATTGTTAGCGTACTTCATATAATTTACATGCAACTGCAGAAAATTATCATTTCAATCTCGATTATTTAGTTGTTACATTGAATACTTTTTCATCAACAAATGTTTTAGACAAAAAGCACACTGCTATTATGTACGATAGAAAAATATGATTGGTACTTTTGAATATGAAGGACTCTGAGTGTCATTGAATCCATATAATCTGTTTAATTTAAAGAAATAAGATTTGAGACCCTCGTTAAGATCAAAGTGAGTTTTACCTTAATTATCTTCCAATTGTAAGCGGTGAGCTCTGGGGCCTATAGTGCATTTCTCACAACCATGCCTTGTAAGGGATTGCAGGGGACCTACAATTTTCTACTGGTTGCGAACAGCTAATCGAGAAAGCGTTTATCATGGCAATGAATTTACTATCGGAGGACTTGTTAATTCTTCGGGAAAGTGTTACCCATAGAAAAACATTTTTTGGATTCAGTTAGCATACGAATCACGAACCTCCCGCGGAACAGCAGGTACGCTGTGATTGTACCGTTTATGTTCAACTTTATGATGTAAAACTCTTGAACTTTTTGAACTTTTTGTATCAACAAAGCCAAAAGTAGTGCGATTGTGCAGTTTGTTAATACTTGTGCTAAGTTACAAATGGCTTGTAACGTGACACGTAGCCTTTGTTTTGTGCTTCCAGAAAGGAGAAGAAAAGTGCTGTGAAAAACAAATTTTGGATATCGATAGTTATTTTTAGTAATGACGATGGTCTTTCGATATATTTTTGTAATATCACACAGCTTTAGATTTAGTTCAAATCAGCTGCATAGTGAATATGACAGTAGGGCGCTTTGAGGACTTCTATAATGTAATCTGAGGTTCACGTGATGTCGCGTCGCTTCGCTCGGTTGTGGTTCCACTATAAATGTTATCCTTAATGAATTAAATAAACGATTGCAAAATAGATTGACACTATTGTAACCTGGTGGCAACACTGATGTTGACCAAGAGTCAAGTTCAAATTATTGTAGACCGACTCTACTTAAAAATCTTAAATTTAAGAATCAAAATGAGCTTTTGATATTGATAGTTTTTAGAAACTGCGTACGTTTTGCAAGTTTATTTTATACATTCACTGTGCAGAAGCCGAATTGCCGCATACGTGATCGAATAATACGTGGCAGTGAACACGGACTTTGAAAAAGCAGTTTTGAGAGAAACGCGTTTAATTTTATTTGCTTTCAGTATAAATATATTTTAATATGCTTAAACAGGCATTTTGAAAACTGAAGGACATTCTTGCCATTCTGGTTCCACTTTGCATTTTAACAACAAAGTGTATAGTTTAACCATGGCCTTGCATTTAAGAGAAGGGTGTTGTTTGGCTTTAAAAAGTAGATTTAGCTTTGATATCCATAAATATATATATAAAACATATAACGAGTTATTTGGAGCAATTTTACTAGTGTTCTTTGCCATAAACTGTATAGCTTCTTATAAAAGTACTCACTCATTTATAGTAAACATCAACGGAAATACGCATAATCTAGGAGGTTGCAAGAAATGTGACCGTAATCAAATGACTACAGGTGTATGTACATAATTTTCCAACTGAAAAAGCAAAACACAATTGAGAGCAGCTTTTTTTCAATTCTATGAACATTAAGTACATCTCGTGCAAGTTCACAACATTTTCCTCTGTTGTTTGTATCTCTATTGAGATACTCTATTGAGATACAAACATTTTCGTTTAAACAATTATCCAATCTACTAAGCTTCGCGTCATTGTAATGGTAGCTTATTAAGATCCAATTGTTGTCCAATCACTGATACAGCTTATAGTTGCCGTTATTGAAGGTGAAATATAATGCCGTTGGCACTCATGTTATTCAAATAAGAAAACTTTGTGTATTCAAATATGTAATGGGTTATTAAGTTCGAACTCATCATTTATTTTTATTACTAAACTCATTGTCCTTTTCAGTATTTTAAATAAGAAACATTTAAAAAGTCAGTCAGCCCCTCCTTGGCCAAAATACGTCACGTGAATGTTTAAAATCTTAATATATTTAAAAAGTGGCTTAGGAAACTGGACATAAGTGCATTGCTCCCTTTTTAAAAATTAGATAACGCTGCATTGATCATAGATACACTTGGAATCAAATTGGAACAATAAATAAATATTCTTAAATTAGTCTATTTTAAAGGAAGACACAACAAATGCCTTTGGAAAAAATGTCAACATTCACATAAAAATGTGAAAAGGGGCTGTCCATAAAAAACGTTCGCATGCAGGGGGGAGGGAGTTGTCTCGCTGAGTGTAACAAGATGTGACAAGGAGGGAAGAGGGGTCTACGACAACGTAACGTTCGCTCAAAAAATTTTACGACAGTTTTTCTCTGGACCTGTTTTTTTAAAATCCTTATGATAAAAGTCATTCATTTCGTGTTAGTAAATATACAGACATTTAAATGTAAATATTTTTAATAGACTAAATTGTAACTCATTATATTAACTAATGTTTATTATTTTTAAACATGAGCGCTAGCTTTTGGCGCGGCTCCAGCGGCATGCGGCATTGCAATCCGAGACAACCGATTCCTTTGTTTTTCCAATACTCGAGTGGCTAATGCGGCATATACATTAGGTCCGTTTGTTGAACTTTCCCCTGGGTTGGCCTTGACAACCCTATGAGTTGTCAAAAAACCCTGGGCTTTCCAGTCCTTAAGAAACGCTAAACTACAAATCAGAACACATGCCTGTCATTAAAAATAAAGTACATGCCATTCGACAGCCTACTACTCTACTCGCCACAGCAAAAAGCTAGGGCGAGTTGATGGAAGAAATAGGTCAAATCTAGGGCTCAAAACAACTCAATTTGACATTCAGGGCGTCTTTAGGTTTCTCAAAAAACCCTTTGTGGCGACTGTTCAAAAGCTTGTTTAGCATGAGAGAGTCTAAGTATGCATTAGTGAAAATAACTCACGTATACATTGTGTGCATGTTTGAAGCAAAATCAAACCATTTTGCATTTTGTTCAATCAGGTTTCAATCATCGAAGAGTTTATATTCGTTCAATCATTCATTTTCGTAAGGACATACATAGTAAAGCAAACATTATAAAAATAAAAAAAATCTTAAAACTTAAAAAATCTTAAACTGCACTATCAATTTAAAATTTTTCATTCGCAGTGGGGAGGGGGGGGGGGGGGTCAAGCTTTTGTGACGTTATATTCATAGGCGCTTACAGAAAGTGAGACACAGCGTGACAATGAGGAAGGGGGGGGTCAAAAAAACCTTATTTGAGTGCACCAAAGAGATATGCAAACATTGCTTTCAACCGATTAACAAAACTTTTTATTGGTATTACGATATTTTGAATATCTTAATATAAATTTACCAATCTAACCCAATTAATGAACTTTCTAAAATCACAAACTTTAAGCAACAAAATCCGTAGTGTAAAAATGGCCATACGATTTTATTTAGTTAAACACAACATGTGAACGGACCTTCCGACATCCATTTTGCTTTGTTCGAAATACATGAACGTCTCTAGCCGCACCAATATTTAAAAATGAAAAATCGAAAAATTCATTCGATACTCCAATAAATGCCAAAAATCTATCCCCGACAGGATTCTAACCATCCTTTTATTGCCAACATCAATTGTCGGCGATATTGTATTTGCTTTGCATGTAAAATCATGTTATATATATGACAGCCCTGTAAAAAAATACGCCTATTGTTGCAGATAACTCTCATACTTTATAAATGACGATTTTTGTGAACGCAATAATTTACTTATACAATAAACTTATCTTGTTAATAAAACAAAACTATTAGTGCTACTATACAAACCAACAGCAAGATTTTTTTACAGCTTCCCGCATATCGACAAGATAAGACAACGAAGATAAATGGGCATTTGTTAATATTTTTTATAACTTTAGCAGATATATGTAGATACCCAAATAAATCTTTATTACGTTATTTTTTGTGTGGATATAAATAAAAATCTTATCATAGTTAAGATGTGCTGGATCATATCCTAAGGACGCCGCAGGTGACGCGAAAGTTTTTTTTTCCACTTGTTCTACCGACCGACTATATCAATTAAATTTAAGTCTACCGCTTACTCTGAATAAGGAGAAATGCATTTCGAATTTCGAAGAATATGCAAGTGACATTCCATAAGCTGAACGAATTTCTATTTCAAATACAAAATCCTTACAAAATACAATGCCTTACTCCTTCGAAACGGCTTTACCGATTCTCGCCAAATTTTGTATGCGTATTCAGCAGGTCTGAGAATCGGCTACTATCTATTTTCCATACCCCTAAGTGATAAGGGCCATCTACACATTGTTTTTTTAATTTACACTGTGACACAGAATTTTATATACATATTAGACTTTACAGTCTCGGTGTAAATGTCATAAAAACTATATTCTCAAGTAAATTTATTATTTGAATGGGTCGGGAAAAGGAGAGGGAACCGTAACGGGAACGGTAACTCTAAAACTTACATTATTATTATTGATGTTTGGATATTCTGTTTTGTAAATTAATATTAAATGTGAATTTATCAACAAGGACAATATATTTTTGAGGGCAAACGATTTCAATTTTTGCTCTCAAAGTTGAGTAAATTGAATGCAATTTGAATAGTAGTTAAAAAATTTTTATGTTTTGCAATAACTTTTACTATACCAAGTACCAACTATGTAGAATCGAAAGGTGAATCACAGTTTCATTTCAAGTCTGACACAAAGTTAAGATTAATTCAGTCGTTCATGAGCTGATAGAAGAATTTCGAAGTTTCGAAGCTGCATTGAACGCAAGCAATCTAAGGGAGTCACCGTTGTGTTTATAGTCAGATCGTTCAACTTGAAAATTGATTCTCAAACCTACTGAATACGCCTGTGAAGTTTTTTGAAAATCGGTAAAGCCGTTTCGGAGGAGTACGGTAATTAACATTGTGACATGGAAATTTTATATTTATATAAAGATAATAAGTAAGTTACTTTTTGTCTACACAAGAATTTATCTAGAAACTAGAAATAATTTTTAAGGCAAAACATCGTTTGCCGGCTCAGCTAGTATATGTATGTATTTCATATTTCAGACTGTTTTTACTTGCGATTAAAGGTACTATAAGGCAAGTTTTCCAATCGTGAAGAAAAAATTTTTGAGATAACAATTAAACATGACATTACGATGATAGAGAATACGAAAAAAGTGGGTCCTACAATTCTGTCTCTCTGTGCGTCTGTCTGTATGAACGTATATGGATCTACAGCCTGAACCGCTTGACCGATTTCCCTCAAAATTTGCAAATATGGTCTGTGGGGAGGAGAGACCTCTACAGAGGAGCTTTGGAATTGGATCTCTAGGTCTTGAAATAACGGTACCTACGTACATATATGATAATACCTGTTTTTCTCGAAAATGGCTCTAACGATTTTGATAAAATTTAACTTTGAATAGTTATTCTTACGACGCATATTTTTTTTTTTGGAAATAGTCTAAGAAAAATACTCCCCACAGTACCGTTTTTTTTTTTTCAAAATCGACTTTCTCGCTAATGGCTAACACGATTTTGACGAAATTTCATATTTTAAAAGTTCGGGGTTGTTTAAGAAAGATTGCATATCAACATTTGAAAAATTTTTTGAAAAAAAAAATTCATAGTCAATGTGTAGTTGGTAACCCTGTGTCATCAAGTATATTAAGAGCGAACTATTTACTCAGCCATAAGGTTTTGGTATTGTACTTAGCACACAATCGCAAGTTCGTGCGACCCAGTCGTGCCCATTTTTTTTTTTTTAGTGAATGAGGTTTTCAAATAGAAGTACATTCAGTTGATCTGAAACTTAACAACAACTAATTTTAGATGAACTTTGAACATAAATTCGAGGGGAATTCTATTGTTTCGTTCTTCAGAAACCTAAGACCAGATATTTCCAAGAAAAAAACAGAACAGAATTTCTTCTCCAATTTAGCATGCCTTACTTGTCTTCGTTGGTTAGCAATTTTACGTACATCCGGGTAATGTAGAGGATGCCAAGACGTTCAGACAGAGGAATGTTCACCCCACTTCTTCCGTGAGCGGACAAGCATGGCTACACTAGAAAAAGCCCTCGTAAAATACCAATCTATCATAATCATGGTAATAAGCGTGCGGTACAACAGCGCATCCATAAGGCTAGCATTACCTTTCTACACACACAATGATAAAAGAGATGTTTTTCAAAGCGTACTTGACGATGAAAATCCATTTTGTAAGCGGAAATCAGTAAGTGGAAAGAGCAAGAGGTTCTGGGTTTCATTCGGACTCCAAAACGAAACCCGCCATGGTTCGATGAAGAATACAGGCAGGCCAATGCAGCCAAACAAAGAGCTCGACAAATGTTGATGTAAAAGAGAACAATCGCTGTTTACAACCAGTACAACAAAATTAAAGAGGAGAAAAGAAGGGAAGAACACTGAATTCTCGAAAAGAAAAAGAAGCAACATGAGAAGCGCTGGTTTGAGGAAATTAAAAGATGCCATTACGGGAATGAGGCTCGGAAGTTTTACTAAAGGGTAAATAGATCCTGCCAGGGTGGCAAGCCCCGAACTCAGGCCTGTGAAGACCAGCAGGGAAACATAGTAGTAGAGTCACGGTCACTACTGAGGAACTGGAAAGATCATTTCTGGAGACTACTTAGCGGCGATGAAGACACAAATTTCGCTGTAAGGCAGATTGCCCCATCCAACTTGGACGATGATCAAGAATGCCGTCCTTCCGTCCTTGAAGAAGTTAAGCTTGCCATATGCAAACTTAAATCAAATAATGCCTTGATACCAAATTTTTCCAGGCAGCTGGAGATCCGTTGGAAGGAGCATGCACCAGCTGATCTGCATGATATGGTCGGAAGAAAGTATGCCCGATGAAAGGAACCTAAGTATCGTATGCCCGATCCTAAAAAAGGAAACCTTCTTAATTGCGCCAATTAAAGACGAATAAGCCTTCTTAACATCTGTCTCCTGTGATATGGGAGAAGATTGTAGGAAACAAAACAAACTAACGTCAACACCAGAAGAACAATCTTTCAAAAGTCTGTATAGTTACTCATTTATCAGATGATATTGACGTAAAAGTAGAAGGAAGCGAGATTTCATAGGTGCTTTTACGAGAATTGAATCAGAAGCGGTAAAAATGGGTTTGATGGTTAATGGGGGTAAAACGAAGTACCTATATGTTGTCAGCAAGCAAGAACACAGAACATTGACGAGAACATAACCTTGAGCAACAACTCTTGCCAACCGTTGCTGCTTTGTGTTAAGAAGGCAACTGAGAAACAAAACCTTCTCTAGAAAAACCAAGGTAAGCCTCTATAAGAACATAAACATGCCAGTCCTGCTTTACGGCGTGGAAGTGTCGAAAGCGGACAAGGAAACCCTTGGTCGTTTCGAAAGAAAAATTCTCCGAATGATTTTTGGTTCAGTATGCGAAAACAATGTGCGGTGAAGAAGATACAACAACAGTTGTATGAGCTGTATCGCGACATGGGCATAGCTATAGAAGAGTACGCATCGCGAGGCGACGCGACGATGGCTGGGCCATGTAGAGCGGGTCGACATCAACGCTCCTGCTGGACGGGTTTTCGAAAGCGATTTACAGGGAAATCGCGGAAGGGTAATACATCATCCCAGGTGGTACAATCAAGTGGAGGAAGAGCTCGCCCGAAGTCGAAACTGTTGGCAAAAGACGTTCGTTTAGGCTCAGGTTCACCCCGAACACTAATGCGTTCCTAAGTAAGCAAGTTATTAAATCAGTGATACTTGTGAGAAATTTTTTTTTGATATTTCTGGGATTTGGGCCACGAACTCCCACGTAACTTTAACACATGCGCACAAAACCGCCACGGGCATCAAACTCACTTTATGGGAAAGTGGTAAGTGAAATAAGCAAAATGTCGGCATTGGACCGCTGGCAACCATTTCCACGTAGGAACACATATGGAAATTACTCTGTGCGAATAGTGTCTATTAGATATGTACATAAATAACACAAAAACTTGAACAAACGGCAATAAAAGTTAGCAAATATTTGCTTTTTAAAAAACAAATCAGATACCATGTTTTTTAAGTGAACCAAAATTAACATCTTCACAGTTTGAAGGTTTTACTATAAGCTCAAAAATTTACCCTGTATATTATCAAAATAGCTGTTGTTTTCTTTTATTATAGCCCATAATTTTCTCACGATAAAAATAAAGCACAATTTTTATTGGACTCACTTTATCACAGCGCAAAAATATTGACAGGTTTGCACATTAACTTTAATGAGGTATCTTTCAGTTATGCAAGCCAAAAACAAAAAAAAACAACAACAGTTTTCTGTAACTATAGAGTCGATGCAATTTTTAGATACGCGGTCAAAAAATTTAACAAAATGAGGTTATTTTCGAATCAAGTCTTTCCGTTTCTCGTCGGACAGGAAAAATGATAATTTTTTGTGGAAGGTGCCAGGAACTTTAGTATGAAAAAATTAACCTGTGCTTTTATTAACATTGAAGCATTGGGATTCGGGACACAAAGAATATATATTTGGTACGTTTGCGAGTTTTTTTGAACTAAAAATCTAAAAATCATAGTTTTTCGTCCTTTCCTTAATTTTTTCACATCAAATTTTTCTCTTAGTTGGTTTGCAAAACAATTTTGTATGATAATAAACTTCAATAGCCGTTTTACTGTAGTTACAATCGTTATACGTTATTTGAGGGATAACAAAAGGAATAAATGTTCAGATGGTATTTGCAGAAATGTATCCAAATCAAGTTACTATTTCAACACGCTTATGATCGTTCAAAAGAACTTACAATGCTTCGCTGGCAAATTTCGAACGCGAAAGCTGTTGTGTGGGTATACCTAGCTGCCTTTATTAATTAAAAGCCGTTATTCTTGTTTGGTATACTGAATATAAACAGTGCAGCCAGCGGCTCAGTTTAATATTTATCTTCGAAGAGTTTCGATTACACTTTCACTAAACAAATCTCAGGTGCTAACACAACATTCACTTTAATACGTGCTTGCAACAAGACTTTTCATTGCGAAGGCTTTTCAACGCGTATTGTGAACTGTTCACCACACTAATCAAAACTCAACTGAGCTCAGTTGAAATGAGATGACAACGAAGGCACGAAAAAAATAAAGCTGTGATTTGTAAACCAAGTCTGAGAGTACAGACCGAACACGTTTGACTAACGGTGAAAAGTTGGGGGAGCAAATGCCTTGTTTATAAGAAACGACAAACAACATACATTCCACAAGAATCTACTATAGTTGCAATAAAGTGGCAAAAACACCTCATTTGGAATATAAGGCTGGTAGATCATGCGCTTTACTTTCTTTGCACGTTTAGGGTGGTATTTATCAAATTAGCAGTACGAAAATAAAGCCATATTGTAAAGTGTGTAATTGTCAAGGTTTATTAAGAGAAATAAAGCTTATGGCTGGTGGAAAGTTGTAAATACAAATAATCAACGACGATGAAGAAAAGAGGTCAATGCTTTTGGTTGGGTTGTCAGCCTTTGCATTTATCTTAAATATTTTGAGTTTTTAATATTGAACTTGATAGATAGTCTGAGAGCCGATCACAAACTTTGACAAATTAATGTCGAGTTATAAAGCATCTGTATTTTTCATTTGTTAATAAGGAGTGTTTTTTTATAGACGTGTTGCTTTCAATCTGGTAATACACTGCCGCTCATCTGAATATGTTCACTGTTTACCGTACTGTAACGTGCACTTAGTTCGCAAAAATAAAACTTCACCTTTCAATTTATTTCTACCACTTTTTTTCGATCTCTCTTTATTCGATTTCTACTTTACCAATAATCACATTAACTCACTCCTAATAAAAGCTTCATTATACTAGAAAAATCTACGCTTTCACTTACTTCCTCTTCCTCCACTTCTGTTTCAAAAACAAAAGTCTTACGTCTTCCCCTCGCTGTTCCAAATAGTTGCTTAAGCGCAGGACGAGCTCATTTTTCGGTCCCGCTCTAGAAAGATTTCGCTTACCTAACTCACTTTTAAGCTCAATGCAGTTGAGCTCTTCCAACAACTTACCCATTTTCACTGTATTTAACTTTTGTTTTTTTACACTGTACTAGTCTTTCTTTTTCTTTTTTTTAAATAAGTTTTATTTACACTTCTGACACCAATGTAACGTGCGCCTAGATCGCAAAAATAAAACTTCACCTTTCAATTTATTTCTACCACTTTTATTCGATCTCTCTTTATTCGATTTCTACTTTAACAATAATCACATTAACTCACTCTTAACATTATCACTCTAGATATAATCGAAACTCACTCTGGTTGCGTCAGCGGCCTCTTTATATAGCAGTGTGAAACATCGAGAGCTTTCTAGTAGTTTTGCTATGAACCTTGATGTCTAGACACATTCTCCTACCGGTATTTCTGCACACACACACACTCACTCACAAACGACGTCTTCCATTATACCATTCCATTATAGTGTTGCCAGTTGTGTTTTCGGTTGAACGTTTTCGATTAGGAAATTGGTATAAAATGTTGGGTGTACATTTCACATACCTTACTGTAAAATCCTTTACATTCATATGGCAATGACAGGTGCTATGTATGTAATGAAAGAGCATTATTATGCGCTTACTTTGAAAAAAAAAATCTCTTAATACTTACCGTTGCTCTCACACGCCTACTAAACTTAATTTATTAAAAAAAATCAAGGGTTTTTTGGCTCATCGAAAAATGTCTGAGTTTCCCTATGTAACTATCACATAATCCATTCGGAGTGGAACGAATTTCGAAATTCGTAGATTCGGTATCACCAAGTGGAATGTAAAATCGTCGTCTTAATATACGAAAGAAGTTGTGTTTTGCAGAAAAATGCGAATGATCTTGCACATTTGACGTAGAACAACTGATTTCGATAACCAGCATGGCGGTATTTAGTGTGGAAACTAGAAATGCTTTTTTGATTTCATTCGGATTTTGTGATCACAAATTTTCGTAGTTCGTAACTTAGCTTTCCGTGTGGAAGTTTACTACCATGGAATCTGTGATAGGGCTGAATATTGACTTCAAGCTTCAGCAAAGTTGTTGGACTTCATAAGACTGCCTATGCGCAGATTCGGTGAGCTACCCAGAGTGAATTATAAAGAAACTAAAATTTCACTTATTATCAACAAAATACCAGGAGATTGGCCAAAAGACAGGCCTTCTGCCATCAATCAATTTCTTCCGCAAATTGGTTGTATTGCAAGGTGTACATATTGTAATGTGCACCCAACATTTCATGCTGATTTCCTAATTGAAAACGTTAAACCGAAAACACAAGTGCTGGCAACGCTATAATGGAGTGCTATAATGGCAGACGTTGTTTGTGAGTGAGTGTGTGTGTGTGCAGAAAAATACCGGGAGGGGAACTTGTCTAGACATCATGGTTCATAGAAAAACTACTAGAAATCTCTCGATGTTTCACACTTTTATATAAAGAGGGAGCTGACGCAACCAGAAGTCAGTTTTATTTAGAAAGTGATAGTGTGAATATTGAATAAACGTAATTGAGTTGAGTTCGAATAAAGTGTATATCGAAAGTAGATACTGAATAAAGTGGTAGAATTAAATTGAAAGGTAGAGTTTTAATTTTGCGAACTAAGCGCACGTTACAATATTATACAGAGAAAAGTCTTTAGAAAAAATAAACTTTTCTTAAGTCGTGAAGTTTTTGATTCAAAGTTTTGTTTATAGCAATCCAGTCCTAATCGTCAAAAATTATATTTCGTATCGAATTTTAATTAAAAAATCAGATACCAACTGAAATGGACGAGAACACTGTCAAATCCACTGGTACTCAAAATGTGTCAACAAAGAAGAAGAAAAGACTCAAGACAAGCAAAGCTGAAAGAAAACGTTTAAGGCTTTTAGCAGCAATGCAACTTAAAAAGAGATTAATGACGGTTTGGCATTTCTGACTTTTTATTTTTGTTTCCCTTTCACTTTCAGTTGCATCTCCCAGGAGCAACTCTATCGGGAATTAGAACTAACAAAAAACTCTACCAAACATGGAAAACTTCAATGGGAAAAGGTATGCAAGGACATAAAAGTTAAAGAATTCCAAGAAGAAATTCAAGAGTGGAGTGAAAGATCTGACAGTCTTTTAGAGAAAAAAGACGAAAAAATTAATTCACTTATAAAAAATATTGAAGAAACTCAAGACATGAGTGAGAGGATCTTTTCACAACATTTAGACCAACTGGAGTACCTCACTGGTAATATCAAGACTTTAAGATGGTTGTTAGAGCTCTTTTCATCCCACTCTTTGTTTAGAATGTCACCAAGTCCTTTGTAGAACCGCAACTGAACTGCATGACGAGCAGGCATCGGAGCTTATCGTCGATTTCTTTGGGCAGTTGAGTAGAACCCAAGAAGTTCAAGACCGTGTCAAAATTAACAGTGAAAACATTATGCATGCGACTAACGTCATTACTAAAAACAGACTAATGGCTGGGAATTTGTCGTTCATGGAACATAAATTCGATCAAGTGACTTCCGAAATAGAAAAACGTTACAGTCTTCGTGATAATACTCTCAAAAAAATGAAAGGCCTTCAAGCTCAACTTTTAAATTGGATGACAGGATTGGACTCTGCACAGAGACAACGAACCAATGACCCAGAACTAAACAAACTGAATGACATAGAACGCACCTGTCGAAAGAATATTTCTGACTTGCAACAGGAGCTACTTTCTATCGAAAGCGAATGGAATAGAAAAATATACGGTTACAAACTGGAACAAGCTTACTTTCTAGAGACGAGATTAATTATCAAGAATTCATTTGAACTGAGTAAAAAGATGACTCACGAAAAGATGTTAAAAACCTCTAGCGAAAGCTATAAGACTATAGAAGTGAGTTTATCTTATAAAAGCCTCAGATTTGTTGCCCATACTGGCTTATCTTCCCATAGTCAAAATCGCTATTAATCCGTTTTGTTAAATTAAAATCTTTTTAGCGATTGAAGGAGTTTGTCAGATATGGTGAGCTTTTATTGGGTTTAGTAGCTTGCTGTCGTAAGTATCAGACACAAAAAGAGAAGGTTATTCCGTTTGGCAATGACAATAACTTTTCCAGTCATTTGGAGGACACGGAAAAGATGCGATTTGAATTTGCAAAGCTGTTGGATTTATCGAAAGAGGTTTGTTTTGAAAAAGAAGAAAAACTGCACTTATTTGATTTTACACAAACATTTTTCGATTCCTTACAATTTTACTAAAAATAATCAAAATTTATGTTACTTTCTTTCTGATTGCCGAAATTACGATTTTGTTTGTAGGACATTGCTGATCAAATCAACTTTTTTAAAAATTTTTGGCGTCGTTGTTCCGATGTAAGATATCACAATCTCCTACTTAAGGAGGAGAAATTCAAACTCACCCAAGAAAATGAAAAGTATCGCAACATTATTCGGTCCATGAATATATCCAGTGATGCTGAATACATTTTAGAGGCACTTACAATAAATCAAACTAAGGAAATCTATATTTTCCAGTTTCTTTTTTTTTTTGTTAAAACTAAGAAAGCTTTGTAAAACAGCGCCAGGAAAAAGCGATTTTGCCGTCGCAGCAAAGTCATTAATGCTGTTGACAGGGTTTTGCCGTCGCAACAACTGCAAACGCATGAAAACGTGGTGTTGTTCTTATGGTATTGTAATTGTAATGTTATGTACATCCAATGGAAGGCGTTGCTTGTGAGTCAGTGTGTGTGCACACTAAAATATGACTGAAGAGTATACCAGAAGGAGGCACTGTCTAGACCTCTAGACCAATATGTTCACACATATAATAAAAAAAGTGGAAAGGTGCTAGAATAGAAGCTGCTTGAAACTGCTGGAAGGTTCTCATCAATGGCGTTGATAGGGGGGGGGGGGATCAGGGGGATATATGGATAATTGTTCAACATAATCAGTCATGAATCAAATAAGTTAAGGAAACACACTCTGAAATTTAGTATATGTACCTACTTCCTTTGAGTTTGTATACATAGAGGAACCATGCTAGCTTGCGTTAAGACGTCGATAGATGTCAACAAGTAAATAAATCGACATTTGAAATTTCAAAGCAACAGTTTTCTTGTGCATTTCTCCATTCCCATGACGTTTTCCCTGTTTCCCTTTTCTGCTGCCTTTTTTTTAGTCAAATTTCTGTGGAGAGCATTCCCCCAAAAATTTCAAATGCCGATTTTATTCACTTGGGGACATCTACCGACGTCTTAACGCAAGCTAGCGTGGTTCCTCTATGTATACAAACTTAATGCTACTTCCTACGTGAATTAAGTTTCATTAGTACTCAAAGGATTGTACATTCTATAAATACAAAGTCAACTTCTTCTGAAAGAATTATTATTTCGGAAAATCACCTAATCTTTTGAACTTGTTTTTTATATCGATTTTCCACGACTGGTATGAATAAAATCTTTTCTCTTAAAATCTCTAATACAGCAGTTTACCAAACATTACTGTATTAACAATCCAGGTGATGCTCTTGCAAGCTAAAGTGGAAAATCTTCAAAATTGTGATCTGGACATTTCTTTTTTGATCGGCCAAGGAACAGCAAAATGTCTGGTCCATACAATGGTGTTCAGGCAATTATTCGCCAAAAATTTGCTCCGCATGCTCCTTATGTGCATTGTGCAGCACATTCTTTATACCTTGCTATATCTGTTTCCAGCAAAACACCAGCTATTAGAGATTGCCTTACCATAATTAAACCAGTTTACAATTGTTTCCATACACCGAAAAGAAAAGATATGCTGCAAAAAACAATAAGCGGAAGCGAAGAGACTCCACGAAAAAAGACATTGAAATGGCTGAATCTGACTCAAAGGATCTCAAAATACCAAGATTTTGAGGAGCTATTTCTGTTTGTGTTCGAGACTCTTGATATAAGAACATTGGAAAGAACTTAAAAAACGCTAGGATTACTTATAGATTAGCTTAAAGGTTATAAGTGTGGTTTACCAACTCTCGTTGTCGTTAAGTCGTTAGTTTCAAAGAGTGAATTTAATTGACGACTCATTTTCAAAAGTGTTTGAAATTGCAAAAAAAAAAAAAATAGCTGAAGTCCTTGACATTGACTTTAAACATAAGAGAGAGGTTTTCGGTTCTTTTTAAGGACTCTTCGTCAGAAATAGACAAATCAGCAAAAAAATTCATTGAAACTGGTGAGTCTTACCAAACATATTTGGCTGCCGGACCATCTTTTGTTCTTGTAGAATTAACAACTTGGAAGAGATATTTGATGCGAAGGAATAATACTTCTTCTAAGAATTAATTGGCTGCCCCGAAGAAAGCATTCCTCATATATATATTATTAAAGATATTAGCCGGTTTAAACGTCAACTCTTGAAAGAACTTCCTCAAGAGAATTAAAGAGAACAAAAACAATACAAAAGCATGACCAACAAAGTGAGATTCTTAAAAATACTTCTTCTTCTTCTTCTTTTTCATTTCCGGTGTTACGAGTATTGATCTTGAAGCGATCACAACTCTCCCACTTTTCTGCTTCACACTAGTGATCCGCCTGTGGGGTACGCCGCGTTGACCTCAGAAAGCGTCGGCAAGCTTCCCGGTTTTAGATTGTTCCATGTCTGAGGCCAACCAAATGCTGCTGTTTTTGCATTTGCTTGTACCGGCGAATTTGTTGAAACGTTGTACGATATTGCCTTTTGGACGGGGTTCTGCGGATCTCTCCTTTGAACATGACAATACCAACTGAGCCGGCCGTGCTGAATTTTGTCCAAGATGGTACTTTTGACATGAAGGCTTCCACGGATCTTAGTACTTCTAATTTGATCAAGCTTTGTTACTCCTGCTGTCATCCGAAGCATCTTCATTTCGGCTGCTGTCAATTTGCTCTCACACTTTTCGTACATGGTCCAACATTGTGAACCGTATGTCAGAGCTTGACGGACAACTGCTTTTTAGAGTCTTCCTTCAGCTTAGGGAGCATTTTTCGATCACAGAAGATAGCTGAGTTTTCTCGCAACTTCATCCACCCTACGCTTACTCGATGATTGATGTCGTCATCACAAGTTGCTTCACTATTGATCATAGATCCCAGATATTTAAACTTTTCACAATTGGGAAGCACATTTCCATTCAAATAAATGTCTGGAATAGGCTTGTCTGGATCAGAAAATGGGCAGCACAGGTATTCAGTCTTTTAAGCGCTAATACGGTACCCATTTCCTTCCAGAACATCAATCCAAACGTCAAGTGCTCGTTGCAGGGATGTAGGATCCTCGCTTATGATGGCTCCATCGTCAGCAAATAATAATTGTTGTACTTTATTGCCCGTTACTTTTCCTTCGATCAAATAATTCAGAACAGCAATAAAGAGCAGTGGACTCAAGACACTTCCCTGATGTACACCTACTGTTATTTGGAATTCTTCGGTGACTCCAGCTGGGCATCTCACTTTTGTAACTGCTCCCTCGTACATGTCCATAATTATTCGCACATAGGCTTCAGGAACTCCTCGGTGTCTGAGGGCCACCCATATCAGATCTCGTGGTTGTCGATCGAATGCTTTATCGATTCTTAAAAATACATCTATTTTAATAACAGTGTGAAGAAAAGATTTGGATGTTAACTTATTTGCTTGTTTGAATGGTTGTGCCGCTCCAGCTTTTCATCGTGAAATACCTATAACAGCAGGCGACGTCATAAGTTTTATCGAAAAAGAACGAAAGAATTTACTTTTTTTTAAATTAATATTATTTTAGTTATTAGATCAACATTTATTTAAGTTTGTATTCAAACTAATGCGTATAGTATATTATTTTTAAAAATTATAATTTTTTATGGCATACATTCAGTGAAGTCTTGTTATTTGTTTTTGTTTTTAATTATTAAAACTTTAAAAAAAATGAGCGAACAAGAAATATCCCCCCCCCATTGCGAAAATCTATCTAAGCCACTGGTTCTCATAGTCTCTAAATAGGTCGATAATGTTGCTTTCTTATATAAAGAGGCCGCTCATGCTCAGAGAGTCAGTTTTTTTTGTAAAGTGATGGTGTAAAGATTGTACTAGTATTGTTATTAGATGGATTGTATAACGTATGAAAATGGTGTAATGAAAGGCGGATAGTAAGGGAAAGTAAACTTTTATTTTTCGAGCTCAGAGAACTTAGCAGAACACACGTTTATCAATTGGAAGCTCTCATATACCTATATCGCTATGTGAACACAACTTGACAGCTGAACTTTTCGCTGTCGCAACGTCAAAAACGCTTAAGGCCGAGATTTTGGTTTGATATCTTACGCTTTCAAATTTCTGAGTTCAGCTAGCCAGGGTAGCCAACAAAGACGACGCGACGTTTTGATTTAAAAAAAAAAACGTTTTAAGTGGAATAAAACGATAGATATCTTCAATTGATTATTCACTAAATTTTGCTCACAGATACACAAAGTAGATAACCAATAGCAGAGTTTCATTGTTCCCATACTTTTTTAAATGTAGTTTCTACTTTGATGGCAAATATGTAGTATGAACTGAGGCACTTTTGACTGAAACTATTAACATTCTCCACTGCAACAAGCCAAGAAATATTGTTAGCATTGTATACAGAAACTATAGTAAGTTCATGAATCGATTTAACAGTGCTTTGGACCGGACGAGCATGGTGGCGCAGCATTCGTTTCTCTACACACAATGGTAAAACAAATTGCTTGGAACGGAGACTGCTAAGTTGGCACGGAGACCACCAGCCAAAAAGTCTACATAATAATACTATAGTCATTGTATACAGAAACTATAGTAAGTTCATGAATCGATTTAACAGTGCTTTGGACCGGACGAGCATGGTGGCGCAGCATTCGTTTCTCTACACACAATGGTAAAACAAATTGCTTGGAACGGAGACTGCTAAGTTGGCACGGAGACCACCAGCCAAAAAGTCTACATAATAATACTATAGTTTCTATATACAATGCTATAGTTTCTATATACAATGATTTTTAGCTTTATTAGCGGCCGATTATAGCTATCATTGAATCGTATCATGGGAAATGTTTGAATAGATTTTTTGGACGTTATCTTTTGGCCAGGAACGTAAATTATGTACCAATCGATCCGAAATCACTCAAAGAATTTTTTTTGACAAAAAAAAGTTCAAACGCACATTAATTTTTTTCTAAAAATGTAAATTTCTATTTCCATGATGAAAATCAATTTTTTGAAACAGCTGACTCGTAGTGTCAAAAAGTGAAACAAATCGTTCCAGTTTGGAGAGTTTCGATTTCTCTCGTTTCACATGATGGAATTCTGTCATGTTTTTTTTTTCGTCATGAAATCAATCAAATGAAATAAATTTCTGTTGGTTGGTGGCTGTATGTATGTCAAGAACAAAATCTTCAATGATGGAATTAAAATGATAGCTATAACCGACTTGCCAGAAAATTCCAATGATTTGGTAAAATGATGGGCATTCAATGATAGCTATAATTGGCCCCTTAGATTGCTTTCGAACACAAAAATATCGTCAAGGGTTCCTGGATTAATTTACCATTGTAAATCAAACGCTCTATATTTGTGTTTGATTCTTAAAATATATTTTGTAAAAATAGAAGATTCTTTATTGGAGCTCAATACGACTTGTTGCTTGACAATTCAGAGTAAGAATAAAGATGGCCGAACTTGGAGGAAGTTGTCCGCACATGGTCGGTGTTCTTTCTGACGTTCTTTTCATCTGACGTTCGTCGACGTAGATGTTGACTTGTTGTTATTTAAGGGTCTGTTCCCATTACATCCCCCTTCTTCTGAAATGCTGTATGTATGTATGAACATTATTATTGGTAAGTTAAACGTTGAGGTTGTTTGACTGTCCTTCCAGCCCGTGTTTTATATGATGGTAATATTGGCGTTGACTCAGTCGGTGGCGAACCTTGAAGTTCTAGATTTGGTACTGGTTCAATCTGGCTTTGGGCACTTGCAGGCGAAGCGTTGGAATTCTGAGACTGTGTTGATGTGATTCTCGGTAGACTTTGTTGATGTTCGATGTCTGGACATTTAGTTGCAGGGGAACGAATGGTTGCTTCTGTTGGCTTTACGTTGCAAGAGCTACGACGGTAGGTTTTTCCTTCTTTATCGCGTAAGATATAAGACCTTGGATGAACTTGGTGCGTGACCACTGCTGGCTTCCACTCGTTTGAGCTATTAGTTCTGGTGACTACATTTTGTCCTACATGCAAAGGCTTATCTGGGACACTTCCTTTGTTAGCATACTTAGCTTGTTTTTCTCGTTCTCTTCTGAGCAATTCCGATATGTCTGATGTTATAGGTTTAGGGATAAGAGACGAAATCGCGGTTGGTAGTGGCGACCTTAAATCTCTAGAATAGAGTCGTTGTGCAGGACTTTTTAAATTTCCTCTCGGGGTGTTCATAAAATTGAGGATTCCAAGTTGGTAATCTGTGTCATCATATTTACATTTCTTGAGAATATTTTTAGCTGTCTGTACAGCTCTTTCTGCAAGACCATTCCCTTTTGGGTGATACGGGGAGCTGGTCTGATGATTGAATTTCCATTCGACTGAAAAGTTCTTGAAGGCGAAGCTTGAAAACTGTGGGCCGTTGTCCGTTTCCAAAACACGAGGTATGCCATGTAAAGAAAAAACCGTTTTAAGAAATTTAATAACGTACCTTGTTGTAGGTTCTTGCAGCTTTGTGAAGTTGATGTAGCCCGAGTAGCTATCGGTTACGACGATATAATCTTCGCCGTCAAAGTAAAATAAGTCTGTTGCTACCACTTCAAATGGATGCACTGGTACTTCTTTCGTCCCTTGTTGAATTTTATTTTTCTGTCGTTGATGAACTTGACATGCGGCACACTTTTTTATGTAGTTGGCAATGTCAGAACTCATTTTTGGCCAAAATATAATATCTCTAGTTTTCTGAGCACATTTTTCGTAGCTAAGGTGGCCGTTATGGATATACTTGAGCATTTCGTCTCTCATTTTAATTGGGATAAGTGCTTTATGTGCCTTGAATATTATTTCCTTGTCTATGCTAAGTTCTTCTCTGAAATTCCAATATTGCCTTAAGTTTTTCGGGAGACTTTGGATTGTTGTTGGCCAGCCTTGTAAGATGTAATTTTTCAGTTGAACGAGTGTCTCATCTTGATTTGTAAGGTTGATTAATCGCTCACGCTCGTTATCAGACATTGAATGTATCAGTTGGATCTGCAGGTCATTTTCGTTTTCTGTGTTGTTACTCTCTGGATTATTTTCGCAATCTCTACTTAACGGGTCGGCTAAGTGCATGTTTTTGCCTCGTTTGTAGATAACAGTTGGATTATATGTGAGAAGACTCAGTCCAATTCTTTGCAGTCGTGCGGGGGAGGAGTGAATTTGTTTTTGGAATATTACCTCCAACGGCTTGTGATCAGATTCGACCACAATTGGTTTCCCCCACACGTATTCGTGGAATTTCTCGCAACCGAATTTGATTGCCAGTGCTTCTTTTTCTAGTTGCGAATAACGGGTCTGACATTCTGTTAGTGCTTTTGATGCATATGCAACTGGCTGTTCGTTTTGCAATAGAACAGCGCCTAGCGCTGTTGAACTTGCGTCGACTTGTAGTTTCACGTCTTCGTTAGTGTTATACAATCTAAGCACAGGTGGTTCACTTATTTTGCACTTTAATATTTCAAACGCCTGCTCTTGATCAGTTTCCCAAACCCACGGTGTGGATTTTTCCAGGAGTAAGCGGAGAGGTCTGGTGATAGATGAAAAGTTTTTAATATACTTACTCAGGTAAGTAAATTTACCTAAAACTCTCATCAATTCTTTTCTGTTGGTTGGTGGTTTTAATCTTTTAATTGCTTCAGTTTTTTCGGGATCAGGACTCATTCCTTTACTGCTAATTAAATGGCCCAAAAATTTTATTTGTTGTTGATCGAATTTACATTTTGATTTATTTAACTTTAAACCATTTTCTTTTAAAATAGTAATCACACGCTCTGTGGTTCGTCTCAAGACGTTGATTGATTTTGCGTGGATGAGGATGTCGTCCATTGAAACTTTTACATTGGCTATTTTGCCAAATAATGTTTGTATTATGTTTTGAAACACCTCGGGAGCCGAGCAAATCCCGAACGGCAGCCTCTTACAACTATACCTTCCCCATGGTGTAGCGAAGGTTAGAAGTTTTTTGGTGCGCTCTGAAACACGCACTTGCCAAAAACCCCTCATGCAGTCCAAAAGTGTAAAATATTTTGATCCATGAATTTGAGCAGCAATTTCTTCAATGGTTTGCATTGGGTGATGACGTCTTTTGATGCTTCGGTTGATCGTGGTTGGATCAATGCAAATACGAAGTTTTTGATTTTTTCGTACTATGACCATCGGGGACACTGAGTCTGTGGCATCTTTTGTTGGCTCAATGACGTCTAATTTTACCATGTTGTCTAGTTCTTTCTTGACGTCGTCTCGGATTTTGTAAGGGATTCGACGGGGTGGTGATATCTCAAACTTTGGATTTTCGATTAAGTCGATGTCATATTTGTAGTTCTTGAGGCATCCTTCCTTCGAATACGCTGTCCTTTTGATCGACTTTATTTATGCGACTTATTAGACCGAGTTTTTCGCATGTGCTTGCTCCTAAGATAGGCGTTATATTTTCAGCTACGATTTTAAAGGTGATGTCGTGTTGCCGGTTTGCTATGGTACATTTGATTTTTGATTCACCAAGTACCCTCATACGGTGGTTGCTGAATGAAATGAGATTTTTGGTTGAAGACGGTGTTAGTTTGGACTCGGAATTTTCGATAATATTTTGTGATAGGACGTTGCATTGGGCTCCTGTATCGAGCTTAATTTTGTGACCTTGGCCATTAATAATTATTGTCTCGGTGAATTTGTCGCCATGGACAAACTCATTGTGAGACACGCAACCAATAAATAAAGGGATGTCGTCATCTTCACTTTCGCTTTGCTCGTTGCAAAGATTTATTTCTTTTGGCGTGCTCGCCTTACTTGTGTTGCTTTTATTCTTCTGTTGAAATTTATTCTTCTTGCAGTGTGTTTCGAAATGGTTGCGTTGCTTGCATATCTTGCAAATGTGTTGATAGGCCGAACAGTTTCGGAAAGTATGGTTCTTGCCACAATTGCGACAGTCAAAAGGCCTCGCATTGCCTTTGCTTGACTTATCTATGGCGTTAACCTGTCGCTCATGTTCTTCTGTTATTAACGCAGTTTGTTTTTGTGCCAACTCGGTCGACTGGCAAATTTGGATAGCTTTATTTAGCCCTATATCTTCGGACAGTAGTTTTGTTCTTAGGTCATCATTTCTGACCCCAAGAATAAGTTGATCTCGAAGTAGACTATCAGTTAATTGTTCGAATGAACAATTATTTGCCTGAAGTCTAAGTCTAGTAACCAACTCGTCAATAGTTTCGCCCTCTTTTTGTGTTATTTTGTGAAATTTGTAGCGCTCAAAGGTGGTGTTTATTTTTGGCGTAAAATATGTTTCGAATTTTGATTTAACTTGGTCGAGAGTTTGTTCTCCAGCTGGTAAAGAAGTTGGTAGGGAGTTGAAGACTTGGATCGCAGTATATCCGATTGCAGACATGAATGTAGCGATTTGTATGTTTTGTGGTTTTTCGGTTACTCCAGTTGCAATTTCGAAATATTCATACTGTTGCTTCCAAAGTTTCCATTCTCTGGCCATGTCCTTGTCATGTTCCACAATTAGAGGTTTTGGTGGACGTAAGAAGTTGCAGTAGTTTTCCGACATTTTGTAATATCTGTAATGAATGTATATTTTATTTTCAGGTTAAATTTAATATTATATGTTATATATATATTTTTTTTTTTATGGGTTTCGGCACCATGTAAATCAAACGCTCTATATTTGTGTTTGATTCTTAAAATATATTTTGTAAAAATAGAAGATTCTTTATTGGAGCTCAATACGACTTGTTGCTTGACAATTCAGAGAAAGAATAAAGATGGCCGAACTTGGAGGAAGTTGTCCGCACATGGTCGGTGTTCTTTCTGACGTTCTTTTCATCTGACGTTCGTCGAAGTAGATGTTGACTTGTTGTTATTTAAGGGTCTGTTCCCATTACAACCATGTACACAAAATAGAACTACCTTACCGCTGTGGACACATGGAAAATGGAACCATTTTCAAGCAAAATGACTTACATCCAATTGGAGTTTAAAAACTAACGGCTCTTTGGAATTTGATGATATTTAAATATTTACATACCTTTTGGCGCTTAGTGCTTATAAGCTTTTATAAAAACAGAAACTTTAAAAAGCAAAAAGCACAAAGCTTTCAGAAACCTGTCATTTTATCATAAAACAGAACCAAACAACACGTTCCACATTCCACTCACTCAAATATTAAGCTTTTCCGACGACTGCGCTGCCACTATTATTGACTTTTGACTGGACTTTCGCCGTTAGCTGGAAACGAAATGAGAAAATTCAACGTCCTTTAAAAATAAAATAATATTTCATAAAACTCAGTAAAATTGTCAAACCTGGAAAAATGCATTTTATGGGAGTGTGTTACTGAAAGTGAAAGTGGAACCTTCCTTTAAATTGTTTCGCAAGAGATGGATATCAAGCTGAATCTTTCCCATTGCAGAAACAAGGCGATTGGAGAGGGTTTGTGAAATTTAAATTCAGGAAAGGAACCGCAAGAACTAGACAGGATGCGGATAGAGTAAGGAAAACGCCGTCAGAAGAATTAGATCGGAAGGGTAGGGGAAAGACAGGTTATAGGTTAACATAAGAAAGGAAAAAAATAAAGAAAAGGAAATGATGAGAAAATAGAATGAGAGAAGTAGAGTTAGATAAATTGAGAGATGAAAAAAAAAAACCGACTGAAAAATGGATGAAGAACTGGAAAGAGAACCTGGCACGATAGCGAGGCACGGGCCAGGGATGGGAAATTCAGTACAATTGTAATCAATTTTGATACAATTGCGTACAAGTACATAAGCACCCAAGTATCATTTTTACTCTCATAAGATTCTCCAAGAGCTTTACTGGACTTATTTCTGGGAGTTAAATGAAGTCTTGTAAGAGTTTTCCAAGATTGTTATGAGACTGTTATAAGCCTTAAATGGCCTAATTATAGGAGGCTCTTGGCTACTCATAGCAAGAGCTAGACTCTTTTTGCGATACTTTTGTTTCTTTAAGGGGCTCAGCTAGTTTCTCATTTTCAAAAAATCGATTTTTTATTTTTTTTATTTTTCGATAGGTAAATATCTCTTGTGGTACCCGTGGCGTAATGGTTAGCATGTCCACCTGCTAACCCAGAGGTTCGAGGTTCGAATCCCAGCAGAGGCAAAATGCAAAAATGTTTTTCCACGGGTATCGACTTTCGCGAGGAATTGGCAAGTCCTCCGTTAGTAAATTCATTGCCATGAAAAGCGCATTCTCAATTAGCCGTTCGGAACCGGCGAAAAATTGTAGGTCCCCTCCATTCCCTCACAAGGCATGGTTGTGAGAAATGCGCTAGGCCCAGGGGCTCCTCGCTCTGTTGCGCCACCCTATTTATTTTTATTTTATTTTAAATATCTCAAAAATGATGTCCTAAAATATTGGAATAATATCTTGGATATTTTTGAAATGACAGAGTATAGAAGAGAAGCATCTCGGGCGCTTGAACTCCTGCTCTGAAAACTTTAAATGCGTTTTTCTCAAAACTACATTTTTCAAATTTGCCGCAGCTGTAACTCACGCAAATATTGACGAATCGTCTTGAAATTTTAACTGCATACACTCCATATGTTTGTACATACAGCCATCTACAACTTTTACGATCGGATGAAAATTGTAATTTTGGCAGCCATCGAAAGACGATTTTTTTGGCGAAATTTGGACTTTTTTTTTTAAATTGCTGCCATTTTGTCAGTTTTCAATTCTTCACTATAATTATAGATGGCTGTATGGGAAAAAGGGTCTACTTTAACGCCATGTTTTTATTTTCTTGTTACAGGTACCAGAAAAATTCATAAAAATGCGGCAAATTGACGTCTTCTAATTTCAAGAAGTTCAAGAAATGGTCCATATCTCTCTTGGATTTCAATATTTTAACTCGAAATTTCGCGACAATTTACATGAATATATGAATAATAAACTCCTAAAATTACAGAACATTTGAAGCTATAGTTTTTTTTTACACGCCTTCAAAAAATCACCTCCATTTGAGCTCGAGAAACTAGCCGAGCCCCTTAACAGAGTTTAGTTCTTCTTATGAGATGACATGTTTTGAATCAAATGCCTTTGGAACGAATCTTATAAAACTCTCAGTCTTGCACATTTTGCTTCGAAAAAAAAAATGCATATTCTACGATTATCGTTTATAATTTTAATTAGAAAAAGGGTTACCATTTCTGTCAAAAAATTCCTACCAAGTACTTAAAAATTATGTTTTTTTGTGCTTCCATGCCTACTATACTGGTATTTTGTTGTCAGTAATTTTTGGCAAAGCATAATGACTATGACAAATACTTTTACTGACAAAAATTAAAGTAATTCTGACAAAATGTAAACCGTGTAAATCCAGTCAGGCATTATGTTTGTTAAATTTGTTTCTTAAATCAAAATTAGTTGAGTAATATATGGCTTAAGGCATGTATGGCCTGCACCTTAATGTTATTTTGTTACTATTCAAAATATATATTTATTTGAGAGCTGAGTTATTTTTACTTTTTTTAAAAGACTATTAAGAGCGCAGAGTTTGTATCAGAGTTTCGTAAGGAGAGCAAAATAAGACTTAAAGCAATAATGCTCTCATAAGGATCCTATAACAAGAATTTTGTTATTTGAACTCTTCACAGTTTTTTGTTATAAGAGGTTTAAAACGGAACTCCTTAAGGGGTTTTCATATATGTAAGTGTAAAATGACTTAAGCTCTTAAATAAGTCTTGTTACCGGGACTGTAGATTAGTATATACTTCAAAACAATATTAGCTCTCCTGCTTTTTTCTTGACATGTTTGCATTGATCGAAATTTAACACAATTCACATTTTGGAAACCGAAATCCACACCTATGAACTTTCGGTTTACAGTAGAGTTCGGCATATGTTTAGAAGAAGGTAGACTAAAAGATGATGGAAGTGGTGTTCCAAAAAACCTAATGCTGATGCTGCTTTCATGACATTCTTCAGGTCTCTCCTTCGAACGTGACAGTTAAAACATATTTTGTTAAATATCCTTGAAATGCCTACTTTACTAATCATACTAGCATCATATCATACATAGATCTGTATTCTGTACATAATAAAAAAAAAAAAAATTAATATACATACATACTTTACTTTGAAAATAACTGGGTACATAATTTTTTGTATCTTATTTTACTTTTTTCTTAAGTGTCAAAAACGGTGAGAAAAAAGAGGATAACGCCTAAAGAAATCAGCAAATACAAATGTAAATCGAGCGAGTGGGAGTATTCAGAACTTTACAAAGACCAAAGGAGTACCTTGTCTTGACCGAAAACCAGTTGTTTCTTGCCTACACTCTGGAGGGTCCTTTTCCTATATGTCTTTTCTTTTAGTTCCTATGTGATTTTTTTACGCTTCTTTTTAACGTGTTTTACTTTTTCTCCTTTTTTTGCGGACGCATCAGAGGTAATGTTGTTGGTTCGTTCGTTGGCGGTAGTGGCGGCAAAACACAGACAGACGATTCCTTGATTATTCCACCAAATTAGAAAACTTGTGTTGTGGTTCAAGCATTCCACATCGTACGCTTGAATGAATGTGCCTTCAGTCCTGAGTCCGAGACAAAACAGTTCAGCTGAGAACTAGAAATCGAACTCTCCTCCTCCAACGGAGATCCCGTCGTTTTGTGTAAAAATCGCAAAAGTGCAATGGGGCATGGTTTCGGATGTCCCGGATGATGATGATGATGGTAGAATACTGAGGTCCTATACTTAGGTCTTAGGTGTGCTATGGCTGACGGCAGTATTTGTGATCGCTTCGTTGCTCCATACTCAACTCTTCCTTTTGTTTATTCGGATCACATCGAATTTATTGGGAGAACAATTCTTTCTTCTCGATCTTGTGGATCCTGTGAGACTTCGATGAAAGAATTTTGCGCGTCGATGTCCGTCTGCGACTGTTAATGCATCGATGTATTTTTATCATGGCTCTGGTTTTTTTTATACTCTTTTCGGTGTTTTGCTTTTAGTTTTCGCAGCTCTCAGGCTCAGAAATCTTTTTATGTTTATCTCGTGCACCGCAAAGGTTCTGCCAGGCGTTCTATTTTTATACCATATCTTAGTCCATGCTATTTGACATGGTGAAAAATAAAATAGCTAGTTTGTGTGGTCTTTGGAATAACTTACCCCCGTCAGTCTTGTGCTATGCATTTTGTCATGTAAATTTTACAACCGGAAAAAATTGTTGGTGGGGAGTCATTGGATATTGAGATCTCTTATCCAAAAATGTTTGCGACAAGCTCATCCAATGCCTACTTAAAGAAGAAGAGCTGGGGTTGCTTTTTGAGAACGTACTTAATTTTTTTAAATTGATTGATTGCAAATCAATGGTTGAACAAACTAATATCCTTACTAAAATTGCTTGAAGAATATGAATGAAATTACTTTAAATGTGCAAAATCTTCTTCCTGTCTCTATCCAGGAGAAAAGTACAATTAATTTTAATTTTATTTTGTGTTTTAAACTAAAACACGTTGATGGCCAAAAGCGTTACTCTTCACTGTCTTTTTGGCTCCTGCTAGCGTTTAATCCTATAATGGTAAATTAACTAGCTTCTTTTAACTTGCTAATGAAATAAATCCTAAAGAAGAAATTCCTAATAGTGACTGTTCAGAGAAAAAGCTAGTCTCAGATAACAGGGAACAAGAAAATAATGATAAACTGTAAACACAAGCTGGCCCATCCAGCCGAGGCAGCGTAGTTCGGGCGCTTCGGTGCTCTAGTGTATAGCATCTGCTTGCAATATTTAGATGAAATAAAACCTACGTCACTGGAGAATATTGAAGCATTCTAACTTTGAAAGAATATCGGAAATCTGTTCTGCATTTTTTAAGTTCCACATTAAAACTTTCATGTTCCATATTCAGTCATTCTTAAGGCGTACACCGCGTAATTGACAGATCTGTTCAAGAAATTGAACGACCACATAATATTCAGTGTCAATGTAATAAAAACAAAGAGTGTGGTTTCAGCTTGTCTTGGTTACTTGAAATAAATTAATGAAGGAAATTATTCGAATTTTCACAGTTTTCAAACTTGTCGCAGGTATAAGCTTTGATGAAAATATTCAAATATCCCTCAAATATTTGATAACCCTGCATAATGATTTTAAAATCAAATGTGATGATATTTTGTCGATGGAAATACCACCAAGGATAAAGCCGTTTGAAGAAACGAAAGTGTAGGCTGTGAAGTTATAAGAGAAGCTTAACACTAATGAGGAGCTGAAAGTGAGATTCAAAAGATGGAATCAAAAGCTTTGATTTTGCAGGCAGAATTCTACAAAAGCTTCTGATAGCGTTTCCCTCGTCATATCTTCCCAGAAAAAGTTTTCCTTTAGACACGACTGGGTAAGCTCATTCGACTGTGAATACCATGCAATTGCCATTTTCGAGAAAAGAAAATACCATCATATAGGTTGCATTGTAGGTACCGTTGTTTCAAAACCTAGAGACCCTATTCCAAAAACTTCTCTGTAGACTACCCCACAACTTCAAGTTTTCTTCAAAATTTGAAGTTAGGCGCTTCAAATTTTGAAGAAAATCGCCCGAAACCCATTCAAACTATAGATCCATATACGGACAGGCAGACAAAAATACAGACCGACATATAGATAGAATTGCAGGACCCACCCTTTTGGTGATCTCCATCATCATCGTAATGTCCTGTTTTAATGTTATGTCACAATTATATAAAATATCCTCATAACTAAATATAGTGGTACCCGTGCCCGTGGCGTGATGGATAGCATGTCTGCCTGTTAATCCAGAGGTTCGAGTTCGAGGCAAAAATGTTTTTTCCACGGGTATCGCCTTTCGCGAGGAATTGGCAAGTCCTCCGTTAGTATTCATTGCCATGAAAAGCGCTTTCTCGATTAGCCGTTCGGAGCCGGCAGAAAATTGTAGGTCCCCTCCATTCCGTCACAAGGCATGGTTGTGTGAAATGCACTAGGCCCTGGGGCTCCTCGCTCTGTTGCGCCACACTATTAATTTATTTATTTTATTTATTATAAATAATTATAACTAATATTTTTCTTACTTTATTTCTGTTACTGTTTGTCTGTTGTGGGGTACACAAACATCGGGAGCTAAAACTTCTTTAACTTTATAATGTCGTGTAAAATTTGCAAAAAGAAAGTAGAGAGATCGGAGACAAAGGTTAAATGTTCTGATTGTCACTTTTATACACACGCTTCCTGTGCTAAATTGGGGCCTAGCGATTTGGAGTTCATGAAGGAAAATAACAAAACATATCGCTGCTCTAGCTGTACGATAAGCCGCCGTGGTTCTCTTTCGGGAACCTCAACGGCACATTTCTCCGCTTCCTCAGCAACAAAAAATACTTTGCCCGTGGATGGTTCTTCTGCATCAACAATTGAAACACCACCAAACTTCACAGCTACAGTTGGCAATTTAATGGAGGCAATTCACGAAAAGGTATCTAAAAAACCAATAACTTTGGAAATGATATATGAAGAGATTTTATCAATTAAAAAAAATCAAAAAGAACAAATTGATGCTCTGCAAACAAAAAACAAAGAATTTGCACAAGAAATTGCATCTTTGAAGACCAAAGTCAGTCGCTTAGAGCAGCAACTGCTTGCTAACAACATCGAGATTTTCAATGTTCCCAACACAAACAACATCTCCGATACCGAAATTGCCATGAAAGTGTTTCGCGAGGGTATGAACTTGGATGTGAGCGAGAATGACATTGATTACTGTCAGATGAAAAAAATAACAACGAAACCGTGTAACGGCTCACCAAAAAAAATCAACATACTGCAAGTAAGACTTCTCTCGCGCTTTTGCAAAGAGAAAATATTAAAGGCGAAAAACGAGCACAAACCCAATCTGATGAAAACGATAATCAACAAGAATGCTGTTCCACAAAATATGTATGTAAATGAAAGCAGATCATACCAAACTCGTCAATTGTTTAAGGCTGCAGCATCGATGAAAACTACAAAGGGATACAAATATGTGTGGACGAGGAATGGTACGGTGTTTATGCGAAAGAAGGAAGGTGATATTTCAATAAAAATTAACAATATTGCTGACCTTGATAAGCTATGAATTCGGCTGGCATGATTAGTTCTATCATCTGTCCCACAAAACACAAATCACCCCCTCTCTTTCCTCTTCTATAAATGATTTTGAAACCTTTTGTTTACATCAGAATATTCGTAGTCTAAGAAAAAATTTTCAAACATTGTTAGCACACATCGAAAGTTTCGTGAATCTACCTACTATAATTGTTTTAAGTGAGATTTGGATTTACCAAAATGAGTTAGATTTTTATAATATTCCGGGTTATATACTTTATGGAAAATGCAATGATTCTTACGCAGCCGGTGGCGTAGCAGTTTATGTCAAGTTTGGTTTTATGTGTGATTGTTCATTGATTAACATTCCCAGTGCCGATATAGTGAAGTTGTCTATTGCATATGCAAATGAAACCTATGTGATACTATGCATTTACAGATTGCATGAATATTGTAAAAGTGTCTTCATCGAAGAACTCAATTCAATTTTGTGTGAAACAAAAGCTAAAAACTTAATTGTGCTAGGTGACATTAATATTGACATTTTAAATGAGTCTGATAGAGACACTGAGAGCTATCTATTATTAATGGCTTCATATGGTCTCAAAAGTATTATCAATGAACCAACTCGGGTAACTAATTCAACGTCGACCTGCATTGATCATATTTTCATGCGAATGCACAAAAATAATCAAGTTTGTTTTCATGGTCATGTTTATGACTATAAACTGACTGATCATCATATGGTTACTTTAAACATTGAAAGCACACTAATACCTGCTAATGTTTCTCCGTCCTTAGGTGACAGCATTCGTATAAATTATAGCATGTTAAATGAGTGTTTAAAATACGAGTTTTGGGAACCCGTCTTCTCTGAAGACGATCCTTCGGTTGCATATGACGTTTTTTTATCTATTTTAAGGAAACACGTCGATGACTGCACTTCTGTGTCCATACCTGATACAAATGGGAAAAATGTCAAAACAATTAAACCATGGATGACAAAAGTTTTATTAAAAAAAATAGAAAAGAAAAAGAAAATAGGAATTCAGTGCGCTAAGCAATCTTCAAACTTGAGACTAAAGGAATACTATAAAAAAATGTGTAAGGCTTTAAACAAAGAAATCATTGATACACGCGATTGTTTTTATATCAATAAGATGAATTGTGCCAAAGGTAATAGCAAGGAAGAATGGAGAATTGTGGACAATATTTTAGGAAAAAATCGTCAGCCAAAACCTATTGATGCTTTGGAAGTAGATGATGTTATTTTATCTGATTCAGGCAGCATAGCAAACAAATTTAACGAATACTTCATTGAAGTTTCAGAGAGCCTCAAGCCCTCTACTGAGTCTAATTACTCTTGCCAGTGCAACAATATTTCACCACTCAATGCAGATAGCAGGTCAATGAACAGTTTTGTTTTTAATACAATCACTTCGGAAGAAATATTTAAACTTATAATGTCTTTAAAAAATAAAAGTTCGTGTACTAGCGACGGAGTTACAAATATGCTTTTAAAAAAAATTGCTTTCAATATAAGTGACATTTTGTGTTACTTGTATAACTATTGTATAAGCAAGGGATGCTTTCCACAGGCATTAAAATGTGCAGAAGTTATACCGCTATATAAAAAAGGAAATCGTAAAGATGTTCAAAACTACAGACCTATTTCTCTACTTCCGACTTTTTCAAAACTTTTTGAAAAAATTGTGAAATGTCGAATGATTTCTTTTTTGGATGGTCAGAATTTTTTCTCCAACAATCAGTTTGGCTTTCGATCTGGTAAGTCTACAGAAGATGCTATACTTAAATTATGTACCACATTATATGAAGGGTTTAATAACTCAAAATCTACCATGGCGCTTTTCATAGATATGTCAAAAGCATTTGATTTAGTAGATCACAATTTGCTTCTAGATAAACTGTATAACTCTGGCTTCAGAGGTGATGTTTATAAATGGTTCTGCTCTTATCTCAAAGGTAGAAAGCAAATTGTTAAAATCAATGAAAATTTTAGCAGTTCACTGACAATATTGAATGGTGTTCCACAAGGTTCTGTCCTTGGTCCACTTTTGTTTTTAATTTATATTAATTCACTTTTCGATCAAACCTTCAATGGACTACCCACAGCATTTGCGGATGATATAGCTTTTGCATATAATGAAAACACTTTGGTAGACTGCATAGTTAATATCGAGGAAGATCTGCAGAAACTAAGGCAATGGTTTGCTTTTCACAAGCTGATTGTTAGTGAGAAAACTAAATTAATGGCTTTCAAAATGAAAGGAAGTGATCTAATTGATTTTAACATAATTTTTCATTCTCACGACTGTGATAGATTTTGTTTACCTGTGCATACCTGTGGTATCAAAAACTTTGATGATAATTATCGATGCTCGAATAAATGTTTTAATATAGATTCAGTAAAGGAATTTAAATATTTGGGGGTAACAATTGACTTTAATTTGAATTGGATCTCTCATGTACAAACAATTAAATCTGGTTTGTTACTGGTCGCAAGAAAAATGTTCCTTCTCAGACCGTATTGTTCTCGTAAGGTACTATCTATGTTTTACTACGCGCTTGCTAACTCCAAACTGCAGTATGGTATAACTGCTTGGGGAGGTTCATATGAGAATACTTTTGATTCCTTATTCAAAGCTCAAAAATTTTTAATAAGAATCATTTGTGGTAGAAATCGCTTTGCACACTGTTGGCCGCTTTTTAGAGAATTGAGAATTCTTCCATTAAGGCATCTCTATATTTTTAAAGTTCTTAGAGAATTCTTCAAACAAAGTGGAAACCTATAAATAGGAACTCCGTTTGTTATAACTTACGTGTAAACAATCAAGCGTTAGTTACTGTCCCAGTTGCTCATAAAACCAAATTTTGTCGTTTTTTTACCATTACTGGTCCTAAATGTTTTAATAAACTACCGATTGCTGTAAGACAAACTTCCAATTTCCATTCATTTCTCAATAAGGTCAAACAATGGTTATTTAATATCGACTATATAAGTATTGAATCAATTTTTCGATGTGTGTCTTAAAAATATTTTCTCGAGTAGCTTAATTTTGCATTCTTATTTTAAATGATGTAATCCTTTTTTAATTGCTTTTCTCTCTTATTTCTTTTCTTATATATTTTTCTACCCCACTACAGTCCCGTGAATTCTTAAAATTTTAATTTTTATGAATCATTCAACTCTAACTTTAAATAGTTACTGAATGATTATTTCTTCCACTTGATGTACTTAATTATTTATTACTAATATTTAAATTGTTAAGCTTTAACTTTAAGTTGGAATGAATAAAAATGAAATGAATGAAAATGAAATGAATCAAGTTGACGTAATGCACATACTGAAGCCAAAGCCTTCTACGATTGTACCAGCAGCCGCTGCCTTAGACGCAGTCGCAACCACAGACATACCCCGCAGTCGTTTCCGAAACTGTTCCCGCAGTTGTTGGGGGGGGGGGGGGGTCATATCAGCATTTGTATCCCCCGTCGTATCTCTTCGCAACGAATGTAGCCGTAGATGTAGCCGTAAGTGCACACGTATAGGCAGTCGCCAGTCATACCCGCATGTGAAGCTGTACCCATCAACCGTGTGTGATAATTGGACACGCTGTTGTATAGGATGTCAAAAAGCCAAAATACAGAGACACACCAAGTCAGAACATGGTAGATTCGATATGCAACAGGTGGCAGTGAGCTAAGGGTTTCTCCATTAAACACAGCTAGTCCTGTGCAGAGTTAAGGGGACTTAAAGTTCTTTTTCCGGTTAGGACAATTTGCTAGAAAAAATACTTTTCATAAAAGTATTACTACAAACTTTGAAAATAAACAGGATTTCAACTCCAGTTTAACAAGCCTCGTCTCACTCCGTTGAATCACACAAGTCATTAGGTACCCATTACACATATTAAACATGGGCATAAGCAAATCTGACTTATGTAGATGATGCTAAGACGAAGAGGCAGAGAGAGTATCATTCCTCTTCCTCTGTGAGTACCCAACCTTGTGTCACATAAGGAAAAAAACATTTGGAGAATGCTTTCCTTGGCGAAAGGGGTGATATCTCTCATACCTTCTACTGAACAATGTCCTAATGTTAACTAAGGGCTCCAAATAGTTCAGTGAGGGTTCTCAGCCCAAATAAACTAGTCACCAATTCCATTTTCCCTTTTTCATCGCCTCCTCTCCTCTCCCCTAAGTCACCATCCGTTATACCAGGATCAAAATTTATCCTTGAGATTCGAACGATCCGACCCCCATCCAACCTAACATGACCAAAATATCAGTTCAGCTAAAGTAGATGTATAGATACCCGCTTAAAAACATTTCAAAACGACGCCACCACGCCGCACAGTGGAGCATTTAGGAATTAATTCATTGCATTAAGAAATGCTTGGAGCTCTAGAAATCGAAAAAAGTATTTCATTCGTATAAAAGGCTTGTAGAATGATTCAAAGTTTAAAAAAAAAAAAATTTGTAAAATACAACAATAAAAAAATCTACTTTTGGGTGTTTTGCTTTGAGTATGGATACTAGGAGGAAAGTGGGCAATCTTAAAAATTCATTTCCATATTTTCTTTTCACTTATTTAATTCATACTTTTTCTTTTGTAATAAAAAAAATAAAAATGTTTGTTTTGAATGAAAATGTTTTCTAAAATATATAATAAATTAAATTCTTCATTAAGCTGCTTTTAACAAGTTAATGAAGATTTTTTTTGTTAGCTTTTTAAGCTTACATTAAAAACAAATAAAAAAATTGAAATAAAAAAAGTACTATGCAGATTAAAGTACTAGTAAGTAAGTAAGTAATTTTGCTTTATTTCATGGTAACGCTACTTTATACAATTATTTACAATACTCAAGAAATATTATATAGTATAGATATTAATGAAAAATGTACATGTTCGTATAAAATAAAAATTAATATTAAAGAGAAAGGAGCTTAACATGAAATAGTTAGGACTATTCTATTGACGAAGTGGCGAATAATCCGTTAATTGAAATTCAAAATACATTCAAAAGAATGGATAAAATAGTTCGATGGGGAAACAAATCATATAAGAAAAATTAGTGTAAGCAATTCAAAATATAACGAAGATAAAGAGTGAATTTGTGATAATCATAGATATGTGCAAAATATAGTAGAGAAGTAAAAATAACAAAAATCAAAAAATGGGAATAAGCAGAAATGAAAAAATAAGCATAAAATAAAGGAAAGGATAAGAAAACAAAAATTAGAAAGAAGATAAATCAATTATGCTTTTGGAACTAAACAGTTTACTTTTTCACGGTGATCAAGTGTAAACAGCCAAGAGTTGACTTTTCTCAAGAAAAACCGACTTGTTTCTCATGCATCTTATACTTATTGGTAGTAAATTAAATAAACGCGGTGCAGTAATAGCGTAGAAATGGGAATAGTGTGCTTTGTTAATAGTAGGCACTGTTGCAAAATTTAAAGCATTGACAAGTAGATTGTGGCTACTGTGGAGCCAAGAAGCGTTATAACCAGAATTGATAAAAAACAATTTAAGAACTTTATAAAAATACTAGGTGTGCCAGCGGCTTCGTCCGCAAGAATTGGCATAACTTTTTTATTTATCAACCGATTGACATGAAATAAAAACTAAATGTTAAGTGAAGCTTACCACAATATATTATTGAAAACTCCATTTAGATAGGATAAGCCGTTTTAGCGTGCACAAACAAACAAACTGTTACGTTTTTATTATATGTATTGATTGATTGATTTATGATTGATTGATGATGATTGATAAGTGCCTTAAGGGTGGAAACTCAAGCCTCCTAAACAAATCAAAGCTAGGAGTTCTACGGTTCACCCTACACAAGATTTGGATTGCTTGCTTTTTTTCACTAACAAGGGTTCAATTTTGTTGGCGTTTGTACCACCCCAGCAGCTGAGACCATATTCTAGTTAAGATTTGAGCAAACTGTTGTATACAAACTCCAATGCAGGGAATTCACAATAGAGACTTAGGTGATATAACTGCCTAACAACTTTGTTTAGATACTGCTTTAAAAGAGCAGTGTGTTCATTCCAATTGATTTTCGAGTCAAAAGTTAATCCCAAATACTTAAAACTGATGGTACGTTCAATTTCAAAACAGCAGTTCGAGCAGCTATGTAGCTCCTTGAACGTTGGTGTAACAGAATGGCAGCAATTATTATTATTTAAAAGAAATCTACTACAGCTAGGCGAATGGTAAAATATGGGTATTAGATCAGAAGTATTCCCTGGTATTTTGAAAATCATAAATGTCATCCGCAAACACAGTTATTCTGCCTTTGAATTTCTGGAGTAATAGGGAATTGATAAAAATAAGAAACAAAAGAGGACCCAAAACAGAGCCTTGAGGAACTCCTGTATTGATAAGAACGCTTTACTGAAAGAGTTCCTAACTTTCACAATTTTCCTTCGATTTTTCAAAAAGGACGCACACCATTCGTAGAAAAATCCTCTAAAACCTGCACTACAAAGTTTCTCTAGTAACAAAGTATGATCATATCAAACGCTTTAGTGATGTCAACGAATAGAGCTGCAGGAATTTGGAAATTCTATTTTTCAAGAAATGAGACCATTCTAAGTTTAATGCCCTTCTCGAAAACCTTTGAAAAAGAAGACAAAAGTGAAATAGGGCGATAGTTATTTAACAAATGCGAATCACCGCTTTTAAAATGTGGAATAACGACTGTTATTGCGAATTCGGAAAAATTCCTTTTTGAATGCAAAAATTGAAAATAAATTTTAAAACATCAGAAACTTGAAAAGAAATTGATAAGGATCTTACACGTGACGTTATCAAAAGAAGACGAATTTGAATTTTTCAACGACACAATTATCTTATAAATTTCAAATGAAGAAAATTGTTCAAAAAAGAAATTATCAGGCTGCACACTTTCATGCTTAATAGTTTTATCGCAATGGCAAATGTGAATTGCAGAGTCATCTGAACTTGTGTCAGAAACGTTTAACGTTAAACGTATTAAACAGATTAGCAATTTTTGAAGGCCAGTTAAGGTAATGTTATTATTATGAAGTATAATATCAACGTTAGGTTTATTTCTATTCAGTAAATCGTTTACAATCTGTCATTCTTTTTTAGGATTACCAATGTTCTCGGCCAGGCTATTGGCATAATACGTGTCCCTACAGCGTGGAATATCTGTTTTTAACTCTTTGCATAGTTTATCATAACACTGTTTTAGACGCACATTTCGTGGATTTTTGATTAATTTTTCTTAACAGAGGTAAAGTCATCCATTTTTAAAAGCATTTTAAATTCTTATATTTGACTTCCTTGTGGATACAATTTGAAATGTGAAATTTAATTTTACTAAGAAAAAAACCAAATGCCGCTGAAGGATCATTAGAAGTCTACCGCTTCATCCCAAAACTCCGCAGTCAACGCAGCTTTCAGAGCTTCAAAATCAATTTTTTGAAAATTGTCTAAAACAAATCGATCTGGTCTTATCACACTATGGCTCAGCTGGATAGTTGTAAGACAAGACTTATATTGATTGTAAGAATATAAACATTTCTCAATAATAGGTATAGCTTTCAAGTAAATAGCAAAGAAATTGTTAAAATCAATAAAATAACAATTCAGAAAAGTTCCATTTACGTTAGTATCCGGAAACCAAATTTAATATCCGGACGCTTTTCTTTTGAGAGCGTATCGGAATCCCGCTTTTTAAAATCCCGTTTTTTAAAATCCCGACAAAAAAAAGTTTATAATCCCGTCTTCTTAAATACCGTTTTGTTAAAATCCCGTTCGTGACAATCCTGTTTAATCAAAATCCCGTCTATCAAAAGCCCGCCTTTTAAAATCCCGTTTAATCCCGCTTAGCCCGTTCTATATTTGGATAAGTATTATTCAATATTGTTCATTTAAACACTACATATCAATTCTCAAATGTTGAAAGTTTTGTTGTCTGAACATTTTTTTTATTAATACCATTATACAGAGAAACTTGGAAACATCTTTCAATATATAACTGATAACTGTTTTTCTTGTTGCATTTTCTGTATAAAAACTATTGCGTAAGCAAGAGAACAATAAAATTTTTTTGTTTTGTTTGAACATTTTTTTGTTATCAATAATGGGATTTTAAATGCGGGAAAATAAAAAGCAGGATTATAAAAAACGGGATATCGAACCCAACCCTTTTCTTTTAATAATCGGACACAAGCCCTGTCCGAGTAGAATTCAATGCTTCGAAAACTCAATGCTGTCTCTTGTCGTTGAAGCTTAACATTCCCCCAATGCCATTATCCAATAATGGTACTTGAATCGAAGAAACCGAAAAGCTGTCAGTACTTGGTATGTCTGTAAACGATGATCTTCGTTGGAATGACCACATATTTGAAGTCGCCAAAAACGCTGCTAAATGCTTAGGTTTCTTAAGACAATGTAGGAAGTTCTTCACCCCTTCTGATCTGGCTACCATTTATAAGGCCTTCATCCGCCCAAAACTGGAGTATAACTCCCATATCTGGTCAGGTGCTTCTCAAACATCTTTGCGCCTACTTGAAATAGAGCGTTAAAACTGATAGGTGATAGTTCAATCGTAGAATCGATTGATTCTCTTTAACATCGTCGAAACGTCACCTGTCTCTCTCTTTTTTATTGCTTTTTTCACAAACAGTGCTCTAGTGAAGTAGCCAGTTGCATTCCTCCCCTGAAACAATTTAGCCGCAACACCCGCCTCGCTATGAATGCTCATCAGTTTTACCTTGAGCCCAACTTCGGACGTACAGTCAAGTATAGAGATTCGTATTTTAGTCGCACCGCCCGAATATGGAACGCTTTACCTGGCTCTGTATTTCCCCTGCATTACTATTCACAAAGGTTCAAAAGCAACGTGCATCGGTGTCCTCTTTCAAATCCTCTCCTATTTTCCTAAATGCTCGCACTGTGTTTTTAACATTATAAGGGTAGTCATAACCCCTTGATGTGCGCGTTAATTATAAAAAAAAAATACTGAAAATACGTGATAATCGCACATTTTTAGTAGCTGGACAACATGTCCGGATGCTGAAAATATATGATAAACGCACATTTTTAGTATCCGGACAGCAAAATTTAGTATCCGGACGATAAAGATTTTATTTTGTTTTTTTTTTTTTCTTTTGCGAATTGTTTTAGTTGATGATATTTCCAACGAAACCAATTACTTTACATTACAATAAATTAATTATTACTTGTTCAATTGCTTACTGCTTGAGACTGTTCGCACTATATTTTTTTTTTTTTTAACAAATTGACAACGCGACAGCACCTTCAAACCTCAAACAATAAAAAGACGCGTAGTTCTTAAAATACGAATTTCGAGTACCTGAAACCTTGCATGCGTGTGTAGGAAGTAGGATACATTGAAGGACCCAAGTTTGTTGACGTTTGTGGATTTTTTTTTTTTTTTTTGAGTGATTTATCTATTAATCGCAATAAAAGTCAATGTGTGCGTATACTAACACTGTCCGGATACTAGTGCGTTTACCCTGTACGAATAATTTCATTAACTTTTCATTATACCACTCATATGTACTTTGCAAAAATAGATATCATTATATTAATCTCCCATCGGGAAGTTTTTGCAGAATTGCAAAGCCAGATGCCCAGAACCAGCAACCAGAACCCAGAGTGCCAGTAGCAAGAAGCAAGAAGCAAAAGCAACGCCAAATAGAAAAACTCTCTGCAGATACCAAGAGAACTATTTAACTTAATTTTTCTCTTTTCCATTGGAAATTTCCAGCGATGGAACATGGAAGATGTAAAAGTGAGTGCTTTCTTCGCAAAACATAGTAACCAAACCAACCACCAAAAGCAAAAGGAATAAGGAATAAGCATGCAGAACCAGAACGTTCTTTGTGCAAACATACCTCATGGACCTAACAAAATGAAAAGGTAGATAATAAAAAAGTTTCTCACAAAAGTCACAAAAGGAAAAATGTAAAAGACCAAACAAAACTGAAATCCCGATTTCAAAGTTGTGATAAATTGGCCAAAGTTGCTGTTATGTGGTGGTGCAAGCAGAATCCACATGTTTCCAAGAACGAACCGGGTCCAGTTACAGAAGTTGCTTCTTCGTTTGGCTTAATAGAACGGTTTTTGGTTAGAATGTTTATAGACGACCGACCGACGACGGCGAAGCCGACGATGCTACGGAGGTGTATGAAAATTGAAGCAAGCGAACAAAAATGCAGATCAAAACGAGTTTTAGTGCAAATCAAGTTCTCTCTCAGTGTAAGTAGTCACCATAGCAAGTTAAAGTGGATTTTGGGAATAGCAAACTCTTAGAATCTTGCTTTGCACCCCAAAAGCCCAGTGGACATTGGACATGGATGGTGATGCTGAACGCATATTTTTTCGTACTCTGTATACCTTAATTGTGGGTGACTGGACGAGGCATGGTGAAAACGTCAAATAGTTTGTGCACGATTGTTCCTGAATGGTTGAATCAACTTCAAGCCGGTATTACATAAACTCTGGAAGACCCCGAAATATTTTGCACATGAAAGGAAGAACTGGAAAGAACTGGTTCACTGGTCGGGTCGGTTCCACTACTTGTTCAATTGGAGATTAATGTGCGAAAAGATATTTAAATGAGCGGTGTGGTGCTCAACAGGATCGGATGTTGGGTCTTCTCTTTGTGATGGTTTTTAGTTACTTTGTTCCTTTTCACATTCTCCGTGTATACTTACTCGTAAATAGTAACACCAACACCAAAGGTACACTATAGCTAAAGCTATGTACAGGTATAAGGATGGGAGTTAATTATAGCTGGCATTTTAAGATGCCGGATTTCATGTTTCACTTATAGCAAGTGGTTGGAGCCTGTCACATGAAGTTACCAAAAAAAAAAAAAATTGCCAAAAACTCGTCAGGTTAAGCGATAAAATATTTTATATATGTATACTACGTAATATAATTAGTGAGTAATATGCACAATAAAGGTAAAAAAGCAGAAAAATATTATTAACACAATTATGTCGCTTTCCATTGGTTTCATTTAGGGAAGCACTCATTTTAAAAACCAATGGAACACCTAAAATTGTTTCTATTCAGTTTAACGTAATTTCCTTTGTGTGAGTGAAACAACTATGGCTCTTAAAAAATATTCCTTGAAGAAAATTTTCTTTTTGACATTTGAGTAACATGTGTTAGTGCTTCTTGAGTTGATTCTCACTTCAAATCGAGAAGCGGCTGTCACTCCTCAGAATCATGAGAAGCGATCTTTTTGCAACAATGGAGTTTGAGAGTGCTCCTGGACGCTCCTGGACGGTTCTTTTCGTCCAATAGAAAGTGACATTAGTTTCATTTGACTATACCTGAGTTTGATGGAATTCAGTCCTTTCTTTACATAGAAAAAAAGTCTCTTCAACTACACCTCCTTCAGCTGGTTTTCGATTAGAACTTCTAAGTCACAATCCCACCAAACATGGGACGATAAGGATTTACTACGAGATGATGTAACTCATTTGCATTTCTACACTAGTGGCTCAAAAACCAAGGACAAAGTAAGGTAGTGACGTGCACTTAAGAACTAAATAAATATTAGTTTCGTCTTCCAGGCCACTGCAGCGTGTTCCAAACTCAAATTCGCTCAATCAAAAAAGTCTTAGATCAGGGAAAACGTGAAATAAAATATCCGCATTTTCTTGGAATCACTCGGCAATGTTTCCCCGAATTTTGAACCGCCTGTGACTGTCGATCGTCTGTTATAGAGATTACAGAATAGTAGGGTGCCAAGAGATAGACACATTACGGGTAGCTGCAAAGCTGATGAACGCACCTGAAACCGAATTTCCATGCCAATGTCATCAACAGGCTCAACGACCCATCAAATAACTTCTGGAGAACGAAGAGGAAAAGAAAAGTACCTACCTGCTAGAGAGTGATGTCTGATGACCAACGCAGGACGCAGGTACTGTAACGAACCGGAGAATGCCCTGACCACCTATTGGAGATTGTGAAGCTCTAATACATTAAAGCAAAAATTGCCTAGGATCATACTATATAGAAGAAAGAGAACTAAAATATCTGAACGTAACCCAGATCCCAACTTTCATCAAAGAGACTGACCTGAATGAAGTTCTATAAATAAGGATTAGCACTTTAGAAGCAGGGGGCACAATGGATTTACATATATGGTCGAAGTGCATTACAAAACCCCAAGCAATTCGTTTTTTCATTCGTAATGAGGGCAAAACAGTGTAAATGCGTTCATTACGGAGGTCTTTCAGTGACAGGGTTGGACAAAACGTCAACATAGACAGATATAACTTCTCTGTAATACAGGACCTGATTTACCTAGGATCCGCTTGAGAAACGAAATATGTGATTCGATATAAAATATTTCACGACCCCCTACCCTTCGCTTTTCTACAGCAGGCCAAATCAGAATAGCTTTTCTTTCTGACTTTCTTGAGCTTTAATACATCTTGAATAAAAGTCTTCAAAAGCGAGATGAAAATGTCATCACTGCAAAAGACAAAATACATGGTTTTGCAAAAGTAAATGACATTTCATCAATGAATGGTTCGAATAAAAACTGAACAAAGAAATCGTCTAAACTTGGAAAACGATTTATGTAATTCTATGCGTAGCAAAAACAGATCCACGATGGGAAAAATTGATAAGTCAAAAACAAGCACAGCCTGCGCATTAACATGGATTATGTTTTTTGTTAATTTGTTTGTAATTTTGTATTAATTACCATACAAATTTCTATGAGTACATATGGCGCAACAGAACGCGGAGCTTCAGGGCCTAGCGCTTTTCTCACAACCATCCCTTCTGAGGTGTTGGAGTGGACCTTCAATTTTCTGCCGGTTCCGAACGGCTAATCGAGAAAGCGATTTTCATGGCAATGAATTCACTAACCGAGGACTTACAAATTCCTCCCGAAAGGCTATATCCATAGAAAATCACATTTGCTTCTGTTAGGTTTCAAACCACGAAACTCTAGATTAACAGGCAGACATGCTAACCATCACGCTACGGGTACGGGTGTTAAAGTTCCCTATACTAATTAAATAAGTTTTTACAATCTTTAATGTTTTTTTACTGAAGGTTGAAAACACGGCCCTAGAGTATATTGGTCATCCCTTCAAAAAAGTGCTAAGAGTGAGTTTGAAACTAAAATGCATTTAATGTCTGATTACGTTGATGATATGTATATACATTGTACATAGTTGAAATAAGAATGATGGCATTCAAAGTTGTACGTATGGATTGTCCATTGTTCATTTGCGGAACACTCACCTTTCGTAAAGGGCACTAAATTTGTAAAGCAAATGATTATTCCGAACTCTAACTTGGTTTTCTTCTTCTCTTGTCAACTTCATACAATTTAACATACAGGTTATCATCTGCGATTTTCATCCTCAGAAACAAAATTTCCTATATATTTTCCTTCGAAATCCGCAAGAGAAAATTTTTTTTTTTATTACTATACATAGACATAGTAGAGGGAGTTGGGGTATAGTGGTATACATGTTAGTTTTTAACACTTAAAAGAAAAAGTAGTGAAGCAAATGACTCTAATCATTGCACATTTCACCAAAAACTAATAAGCTTTAAAAAAGTTTCTTTGTGTTGATTTCTAACATCAATTAACAAAGATGCAAACAAAATATTGATATGACCTCGAAATCATCACTTTTGAAACTGTAAGGGTAATGTGGTATACTATACTATATAACCTAGCGGATTTTTTTATGTTGTATTTTATGATTTAAAAATTCATTCTATATGTATTCATAAATCACATGCTGTAGAGGGCAATTTTGATCTACATGAAATGCAAAAGGTATCTTATGTATTTAATTGGATAAGGAATGATACTGTATCGTTTAAAATAGCTTGGTAAATAACCCATATTTTTTTTTTGTAATATGTAAAAGATAAAAATGGTTACTGTGGGTTATCCTTAGGAGATAAACATATGCTGGCTCGGACTTTTTTATTAATCTTTTTAAGATATACATTTCCTAAGTACATAAATTTGATCTATCTCATAAGGTTTAGCCAGCGGCAGCGTTTGCAATGTAAACGCAGAAAAATATGTTTGTTAAGACATCACATTACAAATCTTTAAATTTCTCGGCTTTTCTCTACTATAATATGCATGTACATATTATACATTTCTTCCTTCCTCTTGAGTCAATTTATTCATTAAAAACAGCGCATCGAAATCCGTTGCGTAGTTTTAAAAATCTAAGCATTCATAGGGACAGAGGGACAGAGAAAGTGATTTTGTTTTATACTATGTAGTGATAATAAGCACTGTAAGTTTTCTGGCAATGTAAAGGAGCCTTTGGCAAGACATGGGGTCTTTCACCGAAAAGGGTCCTTTGGATCTATACGGCTATGATAAGACCAATCATCTCCTATGCCGCAGTTGTTTGGTGGAATAATCTCTCGCGTAAATACGCTTTTGACTCGTTTTCCAAACTTCAAAGATTGTCTTGGTATTACGGGGGCTTTCCCCAGCACAACGGGAGCTGCTCTCGACGCACTGTTGAATCTTCCTCCCCTTGATACTTATATCATGGGGTGTACTCTCAAGATCATTTCTCGTTTAAAGAGATGTGGTCTCTGGCACGATTCGCACTTTTGACTCACGTCTAATGGATATGCCGTCTGACACGATGATCCTAAGGCTCAAACTATTTCAAAATTACTCAGTCAACTTTCCTTCGGTTCAGGACTGGTTCACTCCAGAATCTGAGCCTGGAAAGAACTGTTATCGTATCTTCACAGATGGCTCCGTCGAGGGTTCTGGTGCTGGTGTTTTTATGGAGAACGACCACATACGACTGCACTCATCTTTGGGATCATACGCATCCGTTTTCCAAACGGAGGCATATGCTATCCTAATGGCCTTGAGCATCTTTTTTTTCCCATTGAACAAACAAAGATTTATTAATTTATTTATTTCAGTATTTTTTACAATAGACTTAAGTCCTTTTTAGCTGGTTTGGTTTTGGCAACACTGGTTTTGACAGCTGACGTGTGTTTAGTACCTTGTGTCACTGTCAAACAGCTTCAGTTTGGTTTGCAATTTAACCATGGATCGTCTTACAAATGAACAACGCTTGCAAATTATTGAATTTTGCTTTCAAAATTCGTGCTCGGTTCGAAATGTTCATCGCGCGCTGCTTCCATTTTATGGTCGGCATTCTCGACCTTCTGAGCAGTCTACCGAGCGATGATAACAAACTTTTTTTTGCCCGAAATGGAAGTTCTTGACTTGCATGATATCTGGTTTCAACAAGACGGTGCCACATGCCACACAGCACGCGAAACAATGGCGCAATTGCGAGGCGAGTTTGGTGAACAGTTAATTTCACGTTTCGGGCCGGTCAATTGGCCGCCTTGATCGTGCGATTTGACACCATTAGACTTTGTAGGGGTATGTCAAGGCTAATGTCTATAGGGACAAGCCCGCTTCGATTGACGCACTGGAAGCCAACATCCATGCATTCATTCGTGAGATACCGGCCGATATGTGTGAAAGAGTATGCCAAAATTGGACTCAGCGGATGGGCTACCTGAGACGCAGCCGCGGTCAACATTTGCATGAAATTATCTTTAAACATTAAATTGCAAGGTTCAAACTATCGACTCAAATAAATATTTCATTCATTTTTTCGAATTTTTTGTGTTTAAAAAAAAAAAGTTCTAAACCTCTTAAAAAATCACCCGTTAAAAGCAAAAGTTAGTGTATAATTAGTAAAAAGTTATTTTAACGATAAACTAATATAATCTTGCAGTAATCTAATGCATAAAAGGAAATGAATTCATTTATTCAACTATAATTAAATAAATAGTAATCAGGATTGTTAGCCAAATACCTAAAAAGCATTTTATCTTTGTTTGCAACGATAACCAAGCTGTGCTTAAGGCACTTCTCAACCCTTTAACCACTTCGAAATTGATCAGGAATGCAAGAGCTCTCTGAATGCGATCAGACGATTAAAATCCTTGAGTCTCATTTGGGTTCCGGGCCATCGCGACATAACTGGAAATGAGATCTCCGATGAACTCGCTAGGCAAGGATCTCAGACAGCTTTCTCAGGACCTGAACCGTTGCTTGGTCTGCCAGCGATGAATCTGTGAAGAGCACAACCGTAGATGGCATGCCTCCATTGGATGCAGACAAACCAAGCGTATGCTCCCCAACGTTAGTAAGAAGACTGCAACATTTTTGCTAGCTCGTAGCAGAAAAGACTGTAGAAAGCTTATTGGCGTTGCCAGTGGGTACTTCTCTTTTGCCAAGCATTTAAACGTGTTAGGCTTAAGTGATACCACACTCTATGAATCTTGTGGAGAAGATGAGGACACCGTAGAGCACTTCCTCTGTGAATGTCCTGCTTTTTCTCGCAGGTGGTTACAGATACTCGGCGCAGACATGGTGAGAGCTGGTAACTTAGGCTCCTTATCATGGCAGCGTCTTTTGGCTTTTCTCCGAACATCTGGAAAGCTATAACAAATAGAAGGTTGCTATCTGGTAGTACAATGGACCGGTATTTAGGTCTGAGTGCTCCAGCTGGTATTTTAAAAACCTCAAAAAAAAAAAAAAAAAATAGTGATAATGCTGTTATCATGAGGCCAAACTGTTTCGCTTTGTAAGCATGATGTCCATTTAACATTTGTGTTTAATTCATCTTTCCACTGTATTTTCCAGAAGATGAAATTGCGTCACCGGATGGCGGACTATTTTTGGAGTATTCTTGTTCAAGAAGGTCATTAAATATGTTCACGATTTGTCGTGTAAAACATTTTTTTAGATCAAAAAATGTGGGTTAACGAATGCTGAATTTATGTTTTTGCCAATTTTACGAAGATAAGGTTTTCGACTGATTTTGCACTTCTAGCGCTGAAGAGTTGTGCGTGGGACGCCAAATCTTTTAGAAGCTAGCAAAATTCTTGTTGGTTCATTCGTCACAGAATGAATAGCTTTTTTCAGATTTCTTAACTCCCATTTTCTTACTTCACCTTTTTAGGCATATTAACGAATTGATCATGAAAAAAATAGACAACTTTTGAAAAGGAATTTAATTTTATGGTGGCTAATGTGGTATACTATACCACATTAGCCCATGCCAAGTATACCACATTAGAAACAGTGTACTTTTGCAAAAAAAAAAAAAAAAATAATAAAAAATAATCTAAACACATTTTTAGCAAAACTTGCATGTATTTTTCGTAGAAGATTCTTGAATTTTTTCGAAAAATATATTTTCACTTTTGAAACAGAACTTTTACAACCACACAAACACTTTTTGTATGAAAAAAAAAAAACTCACACTAACTCAATCACTGTTTTTTACTTTTTTGACAGATATGAAGATTCTAGTGGTACCCGTGGCGTGATGGTTAGCATGCCCACCTGCTAATCCAGAGGTTAATCCCAGCAGAGGCAAAAACGTATTTCCACGGGTATCGCCTTTCGCGAAGAATTGGCAAGTCCTCCGTTAGTAAATTCATTGTAATGAAAAGCGCTTTCTTAAAAAGCCGTTCGGAACACAGAAAATTGTAGGTCCCCTCCATTCCCTCACAAGGCATGGTTGTGAGAAATCCACCCAACGGCTCCTCGCTCTGTTGCGCCATCCAATTTATTTTATTTATTTGTGAAGATTCTGCGCCTACTAAAGTAGAAAATGTTGAAGTATGCTCTACTTAGTTTAAGAAAAAAAACTGCCTATACCACATTACTTACCCATACCACATTACCCCAAATTACTCTACCTATTTACGCAGTCGTTGGTTTTTTTTCTTTTAAAGTGTGACGATACCGACCCAGCGAACACCGAAAACCAATTACATGCGCAAGTAGGTACTCTACATGGTTGGTACACATCACGGCAGGTAATCTGCCTCGTAATCTGTCGACCGCTGAATTTATTTTTTGTTTAAGAATGGTAGGTAGACACGAAAGACGAGCATGTGCATGGTTGGTGAGGAATAAATATTTCCCTCGCCCGGTATACCTCACATTTGCTCCCTACCAGAAAATCTATAAGTAGAAGTGAGATTTTTGAAAAAAAGGAGAGAAGAATCGTCAGCTAATAATTGTCTGTGGCCTGGCAATACCACTACAATTTTTGATATTCATCTTCTCTGCTTCCCGACCGCCCTTGTGAACTTGCTGGAAAGGAGCCTCCTATCAGAGGCCGCCAGTCAAATTCTCAACACATTTGGAATTAACAGGAAAGGTGCCTCCTAACAGAGGCCGCCAGTCAATTCCCCCGCATTTGCAAAGCATTATTAAGCATTGAGACTATTAAGGTAGTCCAAGCAGTTTTTGCAACCGCCAAACATTCGAATTAACCGAAAAGGCGCCTCCTAACAGAGGCCGTCGGGTAATTCCTCCGCTGTGGTCCTACTATAGCCACTCCTACCCCCCCCCCCCCCCCCTGTTGATCATACAAGCGTCACTCCTTACTTTGTACGACGTTCCTAACTATAAGTATTTTACTTCATTACAGGAGCGCATCTAATACTATGCTCTCCCCGGTCAAACGAACCACTGACGATATCAAATTCCCGTGCCGTCCGAAGTGAAGTAAAGAACCTGCATTACTTCCGCCGAACGAGAAACGCCATCTGCCCGAAGCGCCCCGCCTGTATCAGGCCAGCGAGCCTGCACCGTGATCCGCTCACTCATATTGCAGTCCGAAGTGAAGTAAAGAACCTGCATTACTTCCGCCGAACGAGAAACGCCATCTGCCCGAAGCGTCCCGCCTGTATCAGGCCAGCGAGCCTGCACCGTGATCCGCTCACTCAAATTGTGTTGAAGCCAAGACCAATTAATTCAAATATCGTAAAGACTTATCTCTTGTCTGTTTTGAAAAGCAATAAATCCGATTGTAATTCATATTTGCAGTGTCTCGCCTCGTTATTTTAGAAGTTAGACCGCCGCTGCCCAAGTTTTCGAGCTTCCTTGGGAAAAAGACCTGGACCCGGTGAGTTCTGCCCCAGCTGGGATCAAAGAAGCCTCACAAAAGATGTTTAAATATTATTGTTACTACATAGGTACTTGTGTTTTATTTGGGAAAAAGAATTTTTGAAGTGAAAACTTCTTTAGGCGCGTTTGGCACTTTTGCGATGGGGGTAAAGCAATGAATTCGCGACCGACACCATTTTTTGGCTCATTGTATTTCGTATGTAAATTCGTCATAGACCAGCGTCTCAGGTTCGATTCCCAGCAATGACTTCCATTTTTTTATTTATTTAAAGTGAAAACTGTTAAATGACTTAAAAGAATAGTATAGCAACATTACCTAGTATACTTACCGACTCGAAAAAATACAGAGAAGAAAGAAAGGAATTGAATTGAAGGACAGAGAAAAATTTATGCAACGCAGAAAAAATAAAAAGCACCAAATATTTTACTACCATTTCAATGAAGTGGATGAGTGAAGCTGGAATCATGGCAGAGTAGGAGACGCTCTGGTCGATGATTCGAACTTTACAACAAATTAAAAGAGATCAACAACTCATCGCGATGCAGCTATCTGTAAAAGGTTGTCTGATACAACTGCCATATTTTGCTCAATTCATATGGATTTGCATACGAGGTACCTACACTAGTTCATGTTTAGTATATAGTAATGTTTTTGATATCGGCGATTTGTGTGTTTATCGTTGCCTTTCTGGAAATGGACAGCAAGTTATAACAGTAGGGGTTTATAATTCACCGACTACGTCTTCAAGTACAATACAACAGCTTTTATATAAAAATTTATTTATTTAGTCTGAAGACGCTTCTGCATACCTTCACGATAAAATTGGGGAGAGATTTGATGATTTCCCAATGATTTTGAGTGGTGATTTTAACATCAACTTCGGCGATGCTACAAATTTGCCACTTTTTCAATTTTTAAAAGAAGAATACTATTTTACAATGACGAATGACCGCAGCCTTAATACAACGAAATATAAAGCGACAATTGATGCAGTCTTTGCGATATATTTAAATAGATTTGAGACAAAATTGTTCTTTTCCTATTTAAGTTACCTTAGACCTATTATTTCAGTATTAGAATACGATGATTGTAGAGATGAAATTGTGAATAAAAACTCATAAGTTTCATTGATGTTCCTCTATATGTACATCTACATAAGTACATTATAAAAGATTTTCCTGTACCTACATTAAAATATTTACTGAAAATTCAATTCTGTTTTCACTTCCGTCGGCACTCCCGGAGTGCTTCTTTTTTTATTTAAGAGGAACTTCGTTCAACACAGGTTTCTTTAGACAACTCATGTCTTTTTTGAATTGTGAAAAACGCATCATACAATATTTTTGGAATGATTCCACGTTTTTCAGTAATCAGCTAACTTTACAAGATTGCTTTACAATAAATAAGCACTAATATTATAAACTTGAACTAAACTTCGAGTAAAAAAAGAAACATGCGACTCCACTGTCCGTTTTCCAGTTCTCTGTCTGCAGTTTGCAGTGCAGTATCCCCAATTGCTGACTCTTTACATTGTTGTCGGGCTGTGGCACATTCACTCTCTTGTCTCATACTCATAACAAACAACGTTTCGCTTATGCCCTTCCTTATGCTTATAGTTTGCACACAAGAAATATCAGAATTCCAATCAGCTGTGCCCTGTGCTGCACCACCACACTCCGAGAGAGCACATCGTTGGAGTCCGATCCCCGATTCGCTTCGGACAGGCCAAATGTACAATAGATGTCCAGCATCAGAAGAAACAGACTCATTTCCAACGAACGAGCACCATAGCAGTGGTATTTACACGTTGCATTAAAAACACCCCCGCAAAACACAGCTGCTTCCCCAACAGACGCACTGCAGAACTGCAGAACTGCACACTGCACACTCGTGTGTCGTATATGTCGTATCTAAAGTATCTTCCACATTTACCTTCCATGAATGAATGGAATGAATGGTGGTGTCGACTGTCGTGTCGACTGAGTTGAGTTGGTGTATTTTTCGTCGTTTGCACTTACTCCAGTGACTCTCACAGTCCAATTGGAAATGTTCAGTTTACTTTTGGCTTTCAATCGGTAAAGTAATGCCGCGTCGTGAATGGCTGGAAAGGGTTTAACATTGTGTGTGCTTCGAATTGATTTTATAGAAAAAAAGTTTTAAAAACCTCGTTGCGGTGTCCGGTGTGTGGTGATTGAGTGAGGGTTGACACTTCACCAAGGAAATAAATATGTCACTCCAACCTATTCTGTGTTTAATTCGGGGTGATGCAGTGATTTTTTGTGTCTTAAAATAGAATTAATAAATTTTGTTACGAATTTTAAAAGATACCTGTTCTGTGAAAAATTGAATGATAAGAAAAGTGAAATTTTTCAATGTTTACGACTTCATTCTGCGTCCGATAGAAAAGAGTGTCACTATGTGAAATATGATCATATACACTTTAGTGTTTTTTTCAACCAAAAGTGGAAATTTATTAAATTAAAGCATCCCAAAGCTTATAAAAGTTTTATGCACACATTTATGGAATTTTTGTCATCTTGTGAATTTAACCTGCAGCACTGGCCTGGACGACTCTGATAAAAGTAAGTCTTTTTACTTCAAAACCAGTTTGGGGTTAACTTTTTTTATTTTGGTTTTGAATAAAACTGCAAGATACCTACATATGTACGTATGTAAGTACTTGTTTTGCTGCAATCAGAAAACACTCAACTCTCATCAAAGAATTCGCAGTGAACAGGACTTAAAGTTATACTGTGAGCATTTCATGTTTGGCAATGATAAGTGAATTATAGATTGTGACCTGGTTTTTAATTTAGTTTAGGTAGGTAATATAAAAATATAGCACGTCAAGTGAAAACTTGGAGTTCTGTTTTTTGCAGGTACTTTGCAGTTCCAGATGATACAAAGCTAAGTTCACTTAACGAGTTTTAATTAAATTTTAGCAGTTTCCAAGACAAAAAATGGTTCTCTGGCGTAGATAAAGTTGTTTTTGAAAACATTTAAACTTCTTTTTGAGTAGCTTTACTAGACACATTGGGCAAATATTGTAAGACAGGAGCTTTACTCCAACTACTTTATGAACTCTGTTAGTTTTTAAGAGAATTCAGGATATGGCATGTTATTACAATCGATCGAAAAGCTTCTATACCCAATACCTTTCAGGACTACATAGGAACCTCCTATTTTGACTTTGTGCTTACCCCGATTCGCTGATTGGTCGCTAGTATTAAACACAGATATTCGAGGGTACAGTAATTAAAGCTTTGCTAGGGAGAATGAACAAGAAGGAAGGAACCCTTTTGGATATCGCATCAATGAACTTTATTGAAGTTATTATTAGTAAGGGTCTCATTTCCGTTCTCGTCTATGCATACGTTTAAAAATGTCTGATTCATTCTCCTGAATTGTTTTGAAGAGAAATTCCTACTTTGTTGTCTTTATTCATTACACAGATAATAAGTAAAACTTTACCCCGCCGTAGTGCGTCGATCAGTAACATACGATGGTGAACTATGGCCCCCATCACAAGGCCCGTCGTAGCGATTTCGGACTACGAATACTACAATAGCATCACATACGACCTTGTACCTTGTAGTAAATGTTTTACCACAAAATTGGTTAATATTAATAAAGTTACTAACTAGTTACAAATATCTGTTACCAAGCGTTCATTACGAAGATGTTTTTATTCATTTCTATTTGACATTCGTAGTCCGAAAATGCTACGTCGGGGCCTGTGATAGGGGTGAATGTATACAAAGAGTATGAGAGTAAGTTAACACCAAATGAGATGAAGACGCTTCGTATGATAACAGCTGTAACATATTAGCAGTAGCAAAAAAATATATTTACAACGTTCAAACACAATCGGAGAGGAAGAAACAGAAAGTCAGATACTCCTGGGGCCTGAAACACAAAGCTACAAGTCTAGAAGCTAAGAGCCACCCGAAGCTATGTGCTACAGATATTTCTTACAGTTGTCATAATTCACTTGTATTACTAGTACTTCTAGTTTTGTGTAAAAGGCCCAAGGTACAGAAAAATGTAACAAAATCTTCTTTTGGTTGGACTAACATGGAACAATCCAAAACCGACACCTTATGAGATCAACGCAGATATCCCTTCGAAATCACGATGCTGGTTACGCCCGAAAAAGGAAGAAGAAAACATACAAAAAAGAGAATCGTTAAAAATTTACTAACATTTTTTAATTTTCCTTATGATGCTTTATTAAAAAGGACTTTACATTGCAGTCTTATTCTTGGGGGACTTGCCAATACGAGATTGCTAGGAAAGTACATTATGGATCTTCCTGGGACTCTCTCGAGACCAAAGTATCAAGTGGAAACAGTTTAGAGAGTTGACTTTCTATGCTCGATATTACAATTTTTTGAAAGTTACACACTTTTTTGTCGCTATTGGAAATGAGCTCGCAGAATCCCAACATTGTTCACAGTAGCAAAATGGCAAAATAAGAGTCTTCAGATTTAATGGAAGATTATTCATTCCGGACAGAAATAAAGGAAATAAAGCCTTAAAAGATTTTTCAAACAAGTTTTCAACACTGATAATGAAATTTCTGAGTTGTCGGACATCTTGGGCCTGAAGCACTATTGCAAGAGTAGACCCGACACCAAATTGCCCAATCAACAATTTTTGGTTAAAAAGCCGCTTAAAAACCTGATTATAACTGGGGTTTAGAAACCTAACAAGTTTGAAATTGGTTCAAAAGACGTCTTAGAGACCTATCAGGAGCATCTTCATGACCGAAAATGGTCAGTTACTTTGTAACCCCAGTCAAATTGAAGTTAAAAAAAAACCCTGTATTTATAACCCGTTCCAGGTTATTTTGCTACCAATTTTTTAAGCTTTTCTAAAACCGTTTGTTGACTGTTTACGCAAACCTATTTTTGATGTTATTTCTCTACCTCTTGCTAACGTTTTTTGAACGTCGTTGAGACGTATTTTAGAGCCGTTCCAGTAAGGTTACATCGCTACTAATTTTTTTAGCTTTTTTATAACCGTTTGTTGACGGCTTATACAAACCTATTTTTGCAGTTATTTCTTTCCCTCTTGCAAACGTTATTTCGCAACGTCGTTGAGACGTATTTTAGAACCGCTCCAGTAAGGTTATTTCGCTACTAATTTTTTTAGCTTTTTTATAACCGTTTGTTGACGGTTTACACAAACCTATTTTTTTAGTTACTTCTTTCCCTCTTGCTAACGTTTTTTCGAAACGTCGTTGAGACGTATTTTAGAACCGTTCCAATAAGGTTATTTCGCTACTAATTTTTTTTTTAGCTTTTTTATTACCGTACTAATATGAAGCAAAAAACATCAAAAATCATTTTTAAATTATATTTTTTTTCAACTTATGTAAAACGAGTGCGACGTTGAACGCGTATGATAATTCGCCCTGTGGTATGATAATTTTAAACCAATTGTATGATAAGTCATTCGCTCAAATATGGCAGCACTGAGGTTGTTGTACTTGTTGCACTTTCATCCCTGAAAATAAAATTTAAAAAAGGAATAAGATTTACTATTAAGAATTAAGAAGAAAGTAATTAATTAATTTAGGCTACTCATAATCATATTACATAAAACAATTTCGAGTCAGAATTACATACATGCAAAACATAATTAAGTATGTGTATCAGAATTTATAAGTAATAAGTACGTTGCTTGAAAAAATTTACGATTCAAGTTATTGTTTTTATTTTACTTACAAGCATTTTCCAAGTCTGAAATGGGCTTGCTTGAGATACGCCTTGAAAAAGGCGGTTGCATCTGCATCGCTGAAGGTTGGAAATCTTTCCCTTACGGCTTCCAGAATGACGTCGAATGTATATTTGTAGTGCTCAAAACTCTTCTTAGTCGCAGTTCCCAACCAAGAAAATTGCATCAGCAATTCGTCGCAAAACATAAATTTGGCTATGGTGCGAATATTTTTATTCGAGGTTAAACCTCCAAAAGAAACCAGCTTCCGCACCTTTTTGAGTAAAAAAATAAAAAACGGAACAATGGAGATACAATTTTAAGAAAATATAAAAAGCTGAATATTATATGAATATTATATGAATATATGAAAGAATATTTACCGATAAAAAGACCAGGAAAATGTAAGAGAAAATGAATGAAGGACGAAATCAACGGAATATTGTTTCACGCAATTCTGAAAAAGTTTAAAATTGACAATTTACGTTTTCGTTTTCATAAATTTGTTGACTTTAAAGGCACGAAAAATAACCAGACACACTTTACAAAATACGCTATGTATGTATGTATTTTAACCGTAAAAAAAGTTATTTCACAACTAGTATGCCGTTCTCATTAACGCAGTCCTTTTTTGTTTTGTTTTTATAATTTTTGTGAACACATAATGCAATACATGGTTAGAATCAATTCAAACAATATTTTTCGAACCAACTCTAACAGCACATTACGATAATATTTTCTAGCTATGTACATACAAAAAAAAAACAAATTTCACTAGCCCGAATTGAATTAAACGATCACAATTGCATGCAATATAAACATACCTTAAATTTCACTTAAGATTCTCTCACTTAGATTCACAAGCAAACTTTTATTTTTAATTTTTAAAACTTATACATTTTTTTTTTGCAGTGAGCAACTTTGCTAGGTATGTTCTTTCCACTTTGATACACAAGACGACAATGAGATTCCTATCTATCCAATTTGTAACCAAGGTTTTAAGAAGTAATATTAGAACTGGTTTTATTTTTACTTCATAATTGCAAATCGGGTTACTTGATGGCTAAAAAAGAACCATTTTTAAATGCAGGTTCCGTAGACGATTTTGGGTAACCAAATTCTAACTCGAGCTCTTAAGAAACCTCAAAATAACGATTGAATTTTACCAGGAACTAACTCAAGTCAAATAAAGGTTTGGGTTAAACCCAATATTTGAGCGTGGTTACGACATAACTTTTCTCTATCCAATTTGTAACCAAGGCTTTAGTAAGTTATATTAGAACCGGTTTTATTTTTACTTCATATTTGCAAATCGGGTTACTTGATGGCTAAAAAATAACCATTTTTAAATGTAGGTTCCATAGACGATCTTGGGTAACCAATTTCTAACTCGAGCTCTTAAGAAACCTCAAAATAACGATTGAATTTTACCAGGAACTAACTCAAGTCAAATAAAGGTTTGGGTTAAACCCAATATTTGAGCGTGGTTACGACATAACTTTTCTCTATCCAATTTGTAACCAAGGCTTTAGTAAGTTATATTAGAACCGGTTTTATTTTTACTTCATATTTGCAAATCGGGTTACTTGATGGCTAAAAAATAACCATTTTTAAATGCAGGTTCCATAGACGATCTTGGGTAACCAATTTCTAACTCGAGCTCTTAAGAAACCTCAAAATAACGATTGAATTTTACCAGGAACTAACTCAAGTCAAATAAAGGTTTGGGTTAAACCCAATATTTGAGCGTGGTTACGACATAACTTTTCTCTATCCAATTTGTAACCAAGGCTTTAGTAAGTTATATTAGAACCGGTTTTATTTTTGCTTCAAATTTGCAAATCGGGTTACTTGATGGCTAAAAATAACCATTTTTAAATGCAGGTTCCATAGACGATCTTGGGTAACCAATTTCTAACTCGAGCTCTTAAGAAACCTCAAAATAACGATTGAATTTTACCAGGAATTAACTCAAGTCAAATAAAGGTTTGGGTTAAACCCAATATTTGAGCGTGGTTATGACATAACTTTCCTCTATCCAATTTGTAACCAAGGCTTTAGTAAGTTATATTAGAACCGGTTTTATTTTTACTTCATATTTGCAAATCGGGTTACTTGATGGCTAAAAAATAACCATTTTCAAATGCAGGTTCCATAGACGATTTTGGGAAACCAATTTCTAACTCGTGCTCTTAAGAAACCTCAAAATAACGATTGAAATTTACCAGGAACTCACTCATGTCAAATATAGGGTTTGGAAAAAACCCAATATTTGATCGTGGTTGCGACATAACTTTTTTCTAGTCAATTTGTGACCAAGGTTTTAAGAAGTTATATTAAAACTGAAGTTATTCTACAACCAAGGTTACAAATTGTTGATTGGGTGGCGATGACACGACATTTCCATAGTTTAAACCATAACCTCATTTTAAGAACATTGCCAGAACAAATAAACCAGCTGCGACCCTTCGTTATTAAGAATACATGTCATTTTCCCCACTTCCACTTCCAAAAAGCAGCGAAAATATACCGAGTAAACTTGGTTTTGAAAGAACTATCAGGAAGTCATCTCTTAAAACTAAACAAACTAACTCATTTTCAGTTGAAACACCGATAAAAAGGTTCCTGATCCTGAGGTTTTGCTCTTTTTTTCTATCCTGCTAGGGCTGTACAGCTTGAGACACAATCTTGATTAGATAAGACGTAAGCAAATATAGATGCACTTCTTTATCAAAAAGTATCAAGTGTGTACCTACCTATATCACTTACCTACTATAGTGCATATACCTACATCATATTTTATATAATACCCTATGCTATACACAACTCAGCACGAAAAACTATCCCAACAAGTTAAAAAATAAATAAATTAAACTGGTTGGGTTATTACTTATTATTATTATTTGTTTTCATTGTCGACGTTGTAAATGCAGCAGCACGAAACTCACCTGTACGAAAAGAAAACTCGCCGGCACACCGGAATCAGATACACGACGACGCGTGCATAAACGTAATTCACACACTATCCGTAAAGCTAACCAAACTAACACACTCTTCAATAGGGAGAAATAAGAGTTGTTGTTGTTGCAAAATAAGAATTTAAGTAAAAAGAAAGAAGACGGTGTGATTTTTTTTTTTCATCCCATCGACAAAAACCTGAAATACGAGTGTACCGAGCTCATCTCTCACGTCTCACCAGGTTTACCACTTGCCTTTACAGCCTTTCCCTCTATTCACGATACTTGCGTGTTTAGCTCTGGAGCAAAGAACGCACTTCGCAAACTGAAAGCAGCACTGTCATCACCATTACAAACATCCAAAGCCATGATCGCAAGGCTACGGGCGCGCAACCGTACTACGAAATTTTATTGTTATATGTTTGTTTAGAGTTACATCCAAACCTATACCACCTAGCCACCTAGAATCGTCATCTACGACAATACAACTTCGACAAAGCATGGAAACTGGGTAAGTGTTACACACTAAAACCCTAGACCACCAACCATCTGACAGACAGATGAAAAGATAGATGAGATACCAGAATTGGACAAGATGATGATGATCATCATCGGAAGTCGATAGTCGAGTTGTGTCAATAAAAAAATGATAACTAAATCGGATGACAGACGTATCGTGGTTTAATATAGAAAGGAATATGATGAGATTATAATAATGGATGTGCTTGTGCGTGCGCGATCCGAGTTGAGCTACTTTGGGAGTATAGCCAGCAACGCCAATAAATGAACAAACAACTCGAGGATAAATTGGATTCGAAAGAACGCAGCTAACGCATCACTAAGAAGAGAGCAAAGTGCAATAATTTCATCTGATGGATTTATTTGCATGTTTTGAGTGATTCATTAGAAGACGGAAGTACTTAACAATTTTCTGGAGTAGAAATTCTATGTCGGCGTTGTAAGAAATGGGTTGAATGGAAATAATTAGAGGGATTTAATGAAAGATATATGGATATAGGAAATTGTCCAATTGATGATGTTGTTTAACTTGGTGAAATGGGGTGTTTGGCAAATAATAAAATATAATTGAATCGTCTATTTGTCTGTGAGTATTGGCGTCACTCTAGTTCTAACTAATTATTTTGAGTCCTCGAAAGTTAGATAGTTTGTCTTAATCTGCCTAACACGATGTTTTTGGAGTCATGACTATTTTGCACTACGTTATTGGGCAAGAGTTTCATTTCTTCGGAAAACTAAAACATGAGCTGTCCTATAGTCGGTTATTCTGTAAACATTTATCTGTTAATTGGATTAAAAATAAAATAAATAGGATGGTGCAACAGAGCGAGAAGCCCCAGAGCCTAGCGCATTTCTCACAACCATGCATTGTAAGGGAATGGAGGGGACCTACGATTTTCTACCGGTTGCGAACGGCTATTAGAGAAAGAGCTTTTCATTGCAATGAATTCGCTAACGGAGGAAATGCCAATTTTTCAAGAAAGGCGAGCTTTTCATAAAAAAAAAAATGTGTGTGCAGTGCTAACTTGACACTAATTTAGAACTACTCACAGCTCTATCAAAAAAACTTTCTTATAGGGGGGTGGGGGGTGCGACGAAATATCTGTTTGCATATCTCATATGAGAAAGAAAGCGATCGACAATTAATCGCATAGGTACTCAGTTTTGATTTCAAGTTGATTTGAACCTTTTTTGAAGTATTGAACTTAGATACACCGTTCTTTCATAGAATCATTTATAAGGGGAGCAGTTTGAAAGGGGAGTCGCGACAAATTATCTTTTTGGATATCTTGTGAACGACAAATTTTCGACAATTCACAGCGTACTCAGTTTTTTAATTTGAGTTGATCTGACCATTTTAAGGGGATAGTAGTGCGAACTTAATGCATCAAGTAAAAGACTAAAGACAAGGGCAAGGGCATGGGTAAGGATAATTTTGGAGGTGAGTTCGAGGGTAAGGGCAAGGGAAAGGACAAGGGCAAGCGACAAGGGCAAAGGCAAGGACAAAGATAAGGGAAAGGGAATAAGGGTAAAGATAAGGGTAATGCTAATTGGAAGGGTAAGGGTAAGGGTGAAGTTAAGAGTAAGGATAAAGGTAAAGTTGCAGTAACGGTAACGGTAACGGGTTAGGTTATACGATTTGATTTCAAACACTTCACTGAATGCTTTGGATAAAAAAATGAATTGGCTATTGCAACAATAAAAGAGAAAGCAAGCTCATCGGAACCTTTCTGGAATCAGTATTAAAGGATTCTAACTAAATTGCCAACTGAGGCATTAAATAAATAAATATTTTTTTTTTATGAAAGCACTAGTCTACCTCAAACGTGTTACATGGAAATGCTTATCACATGGGATAAAGCAATCAGAAAGGGCGATGATTATATGTATTTATATAATACTATGAAAAAAGCACCATCAAACTAACATAATTTACTTAGTTTTGAGTTTTAAACCTGTTAGTTACCTCCAAGATCGGGCAATTTGACACCGCTGGACTATTTTAAATTAGGTTATGTGAAGTCGAGACCATTGACACCTTGGAAAAGATTATTGGCTGCCCGCAATGGTGCCCAAAAAGTGGACAAAAATTGAGCCTCTTGGCTGGAGTCATTATTAAAACATATTGGAAAACCGTAATCTTTCGAAAAAAGCTAAATAATCGACAAGAGCATTAAATTATATGCGTTTCATTTTATCTTGAGAGCCGCACATACATACATTGCATGTTGGCTGTCATCCTTTCCAAGGATTTGGTGTTGTATATTTATCTTTGAATGTTAATAATTCGTTGTTAAAACTGCAGATGATTGTTGGTCTAACGTTTAATAAAAACCGCCTTATCTTTCCACCTCTCAACTAGGGCATAACTTGCATATTAAAGAAAACAGTCGCTTTCAATTTTATATTTGGGACTCAAATCGATTTTTTTGTAAAGGTAGGTATAGAGGGTGCAGAAATAGATATAAATATCTTATGCCCACATTACTATGCTATGCTTTAGGAAAAATACTTTTCTGCCTTTCAAATTTTCTTTTGAAGATGGATTTTCCTTATGAATGAACATTTTCAATGCCAAGTCTGCCAAAATTCCGTTTGCTTTCCAAAAATTTTGCAGACCAGGGGGCAATTTATACTCAAAACGAATATCGCCATGCATTCTGCAGCTATTTTTCTTTTTCTCTTATTTGTGTACGGAAGGAAATTAATTTGAATTCCGTCATGGAAATATGTTAGTAAGGTACGATGCACGTTTTCAGTGCCCCAAGACCGCCCTTGACACACACCGATACCACCTCGTCATCATCATCTTCTTGAATAAAATCATTCAACAGTAAAGGCAACGTCCAGCACAGTCATCATCTTTTCGCTCTTTGCTCGAGGTGGTGTGAGATTTTAGCATTAGTTTTTGCAACCCTTATTTTATGTCGATATTCTCTTGGCCTAGACATCGTCTCTGCTCTGAGTGAACTGAACTCAATATCAATAAAAAACGGCACGCATATTCAATGTATGTATTTCCTTTAGGCTTAAACGCCCGCCGCCCACCGCCGCACCTAGTCTTCTATGCTACACATTGTACTAGGTAGTATAGGTATGTGTTTATTCGTTAGAACGTGTAATTAGGTTGATTTTGCGACAGAGATACATTGCATTGATCTACTTTTCTTTTGCGATGTCCCTTGACTTCATGTCATCTTTAGATGGGTGGCATTAAAAAGTTTCTCAATTAGATTTCGTACAAGCAGGGAATATATAGGAGTGTACTCCTTTGTTTGTTGTGTCTGCAATGCAATTAAGAACGATGGATTCAGACTTCAGGGACTCCCTGTCTGTATTTCGTCTCTCTTGTCTTTCATAGCTGTTGTTCGTTTGACGTTTTGTGCAAACATTATGTCAACAACATAGATATTTAATTTAAAATTTCAACCTTCGTGTGACTAGTCAAAGTAAAAAAAAAGAGTCTGTCTGGCTACTGTTTGTTTTTTTAGACATACTTGCAGGAGCTAAACAATCAGAACTTACTCATCCACTAATGGTTACTTTAAGCCAAGTTTAAATCGTTTTCCTTTAACTAGGAAAAGTACACAACTAACATAGTTTACTAAAAAATGTTTGAGGACTATTGAAGAAACTATAAGTAGAATATTTTGTGGAAAGTTCTGCCATATTAAGAGAGTCGGTTTTCGCAGCCACAACAGATTTTTAATGATAAAGTTAAATTTAGCAAATTGTTTGTCACTTTCAGGTCTAATAAATATTTATTGCAGGGAAAAAGCAGAGTAAGGTAAGGCATACCACATTCGGGTTGTGGGACAAAAAAAAACTTTTAAAATTGAACTGTTCTTCCAAAGTTAAGCTCAAAGATAACTAATGAGTATTAACGGCGAGGCGAATGTTACCGATAGATTGTTTAAGGGGAGGAATGCTTGCTGTGATCCTTCGATAATTTTTTTTTCAACTATGTATGTATGTATTATGTATTTGATTATAATTCTTTTAATTGCTTTCTATAAAAACTTCCACGTTTTCTTCAAGTCTCTCAATTACTCCTATGTTCTCCATGTATTTTGGGCACTTGTGTAAAAATTGTATAATCGAGTTTCACAGAAGTTGGACATTTTTTTTTACAGTCATTCTCGTTGTGAGTTTTTTTTTAAACCAATATTAACAGAAATTCAAGATTTCGGCTTCTCTTCGTTGAGAAATGGGTGGGTAAGATCATGCACTATACAGGGTGTCCCGTACTTCGTGTATTATCCTTTGGGGTGTGATTCTTGGTCATATTCTAAGAAAAAAATTGTTATACAGTAAAGTTCGTTTCTCAACTTTGACATCACTTTTTGACAATTTAAAAAAGGCTAACTTTGGTGTACCCTGACATATGTTAAATTCGATATCTCTGTTTATACTAATGACATATACCTAATCTTAGACTTAATTTTTTGTAAAAATAACAATCCTTAAGACTGTAATTAAGTTAAGCTCCCATAGGTTAAGGGCTGCCAGATTTTCAATTCTAAATGGTGTTCAAATTTCCTTCCCGAAACAAAGTTTTGACTTTGAGGTCATTTTTTTCAGAAAATGCCTGATAAACATAGAGTTTCTTTATCTTTTACAGATGAACAAAACAATAATAAAAAAAAATTATGAATAAGTGCACCCAAAAACCCATACATTTTATGATATTTGAGAAAATACAAAATTTAAAATTTTTAAGTTTTAGGTTTGTTTGAATAAAACAATAATATGGGCACTTTTAGTAGTTTTTTTATGTATTTTATACAAATACATTTTATACAAATACAATTATAACAAGTGCTCAAAGTGCCTACGTAGACATTTTAGGTACAAAAATTTTATTTGCATCTATAGTATTCAAAATAAGCTTTGCAAGAAAGTGAAAGTCACATAAAAAAGTAAAGGACTTTTTCGTATGCATTCCATAATGAAAATTAGTTAGTAGTTTGTGGCTGCGTAAAAGTTGAGAACCTTACAACTGACATATTTTTTCTGTTCCCAATAAACGGCCATCAGTAAAAAATTCATGTTTCCATTTGTCTCAACTTTTCCTGGTGGTTTTTTCTGATCGCTATAGTTGACACCTTAAATGAAAAGTTTTTCTTATTTTGCTGTCCGGAACCGATTACAAATTTTAGGTCCCTCCATTTGTCATGTTGTATGGTTGTGAGAAACAAGCTGGACACCTGGTCTTCCATCCTTTTCATCACCCTATTTAATTATTATAATATATTATATATTAATGCGATTTAAAAACATCATGAAAAAAAGATCTGTTTCTTCTGCTAAAGAAAGAAATGGAATGTTTTAGGATACCTCGGGGAAACAAATATAGGTACACATTATACATACATATGTATTGTATATGTATATGAAGAAAAAAACTTGTTCTTTTTCAGGCTAACATCTGAACACTACACCATCGGATCATGCTTTGCAAGCCAGGTTAATATTGTCATAAATCATAAAATCTAAAGTAGCCACAGTAGCTGTTTACAGTTTTTTCTTTTCTATGCTACTGTGCCCACCCTCAATACCCTAAGACTAACACGCTAAAACTATGAAAGCCAGCCATTGGTGGTTCGGCAACAATAACAACTTGTTGCTCGGATAATCACCAGAACAATTTTGGCATTTTAATAACGCAGAGACGGCGGGCGACGATCGCTATCTGAGACCGCACTGTTGAACCGAAAGAGCTCTTCAACATCTCCACCTTCTGCTGTGACGTTTAGATTATAAAAGAGCCGTCGCTCCATGGACTTACGGGTTACGGCAGACGTGGTAGATCATCGAAACCGCCAATAAGTCCTGAAATATAGAAGCGGAGAGCTTAATTTTCTGGAAAAATATTTTTGTCCTTAGCCCATGTGGACAGTGCTTTATTGAGAATCTTCTCGAATAGACTAATTGCCCAGATATTTGCTGGATTGGAACCAGAACCATCCTTCCCTTTTTTAAAGATAGGATGTAGATATCCACCGTTTCCGAAGGGAGGTTTTGCAGTACAACATTGGATATACCGTCGACTCTTGCTGATTTTTTTTTTTTTTGTGAAAGAAGTCTTCGGGGTAAATCTTAAAAAACGAATAGGGTATTATTCCCGTTTCGATCGGCGATGAACGCATTTGTATGTCGGTGGTCATTGATAGCTTTTTAACTTTTTTCTTCGGAATACACATAAAAATGTTGGCCTTTGACATGCGCGAGACCCTGAGCTTTCCATAGCTTAGTTTGTCACTTTTTTTTATTTTTATTTTAACAGCATGACTTTTATGTGGGAAAATCTGATAAATGTGATTTGGAATGGGATTTTGTTTTTTTATGAACTGATTTCATATGTCGTTTATTTTTATAGAAAATACTTGCTATAGTGAACTTCGTTCCGAAAATTCATTAGTTTTGTTGTTTTTTGCTTTTTGTTAATTCAGAAAAAACTGTGTTCTTTTTAAAATAATACAAATATATTCAAGCCGGCTATCTGCCGGATTGATAGTTTTTTGTTACTTAATTTATTATTAGTTATTTTATTGAATTTTGAGGATTTTTTTAAAATGGCAGAACTTATGTCTGTTTTGTGTTTAGTTAAGAACTACCTCCCACTACTAAACAGTTTTAAAACATCGCGCTAATTTAGAAAGTTTGAACTTTCTTCTCCATAAAATGATCTTTCCCAAATACGAAGCCTCATTTTTTTGGATATTTTTCAATACAATCAATAACGTTTTATCATTCACTCAAGTTACAAAGCTCAAAAAAGTATTTTGAATCTCCTTTATATGGGACGTAGTTGACGTTGAACACTTTACATTGTGCTTTGGGCTCACCTTTGGGATAGTCCATTCTTCTACTCCGTACTTTAATACCTCAAGGCTCAAGCCAGTTACGTTTCCAATAACGTAAAGTTACCTACTTGTTTTTTAAAAAACTTGCAAATAGAATATTGTTAAATAAAATTATAGCTGTTCTGTATTTTGTGTTTGTCTCAAATATTTCATGACAATGTGTAGTTACTTTCGGTTATGCTGATGACCTTTTGCGTTTGGGTATGAACTGTAAAGAGCTATTCAAGTAATTGGTTAAGTTTTTAAGTCAATACGAGTATAATACGTCGAGAAAAAAAATTGAGTATGCATAAACAGAAAAATCTAATTAGCAGCCTCCGAAGTGGTTTTTAATGCGTCGGTGTAGGATTTTGCCGTCAAAGCCTAAGTCCACAAAATTTTATTTTGACTTTGTAGGTACATAAACCATGTTCAAGGCTGATTTGGGAGTTGGTTTTCACACCGCGTAAATAATGATTTTAAGATGAACTCATAGATGCTGCGTAGAAGATATCTGTAACCACTTTTAACTTTGTAAATAAAACATTTGCCAACGCTAAACGTTTTTCACAAATACTTACTTTTGCTTTTTAATGAAACAATGTAGCCTTAAATGAAAGATTGAAATGAGTAATCAGTACCAACCACGGAGAACTTCAAGTTAATGGGTATTCATTGCAAATTGCTTATACAAACGTTTCTTTTTAAAACTTATAACTACTCGTTGTTGACATTTGTTCACTAGTTTTCTTTTTTTTTTGGCTTACATAGGTTAATTGTGCCTTTGCTTATGCTCGGGTTCCTGGTCAACTGTTTACATCTTCATAATAACGCAATTAGCTTTATACCCACATATATGTATTTCTTTATTGGCAACATAAACAAAAACACAATTGTGATTGTGTTCAGCATTTGAACTGCGACGTCAGAGTTACAATGCAAAATGTTTGATGGGTTGTAAGGGTTGCTTTGACATTAAGTTGGCAAAAATTGTACTTTCACAAAACTTTTATCGCAAAATTCGAATTGTAAAAAAAGAACAGAAAAGACTTGTGCTTTATTAAAACACAAGCAATAAGTCAGTTAATTGATTAATTATATCTCGCTTTATTTATTCCCACACACCTGAGTAAAAGTTATAAAAAGAGCAAGGCAAGTAAAAGTAGATTGCAATTGTTTCCCAGTTTTTTTTTTCCTTTTGCATGATGATAGGTGTACACCTTATTTTTATAGATTAGTACACGAAACGGAAGCAAAAGTTATAACTTTCTGTTGTGAGTTGTGTGGACAATAATTCATGGGAACTCCGAAGAAGACACTCGCAGTATTGTAAAGAGTTTTCTATTTTGTTGATCACAATGCGAAAGATCTAGTTTTGTGCGAACACATAAAATGAGTGAAACTTTTACGATTACAATGGTTTAATTAGAAATGTTTCTCTTTGATGATTAAGGTTTTATTGAAGCGCCTGATATGGAGTACAATTATGATACCGGGAATTGCACATTTGAAAATTTCTACAAGCAATTCCACATCGTAGGCATAGTTTGCTCTTCCTCGAAGAATGGATAGCAAAAGATGCAATTAAATGATAAAAATTCCACCTGTTGGAGACAAGTTTACAACTATTTACCTAATAGCAAAATTGAAAACATTGTCCGATTGAATGTAGGTATGTGTTTATATATGTCTTTGTCTTTGTTTAGATTGGTAAATGGTAACCGATCGATACTAAAGTGTTGTCAACAAGATAAGATGAACTGATTAGATAGACGGTTTCAAGTAATGACATTGTGGAAGCGTGTTGTGAAAATGAAAAGCATTTTGCTACTTTGTATGGTAGCGGCAATAACACTGTGTGTTTTAGAAATTGGGTCTTTGAAGTAAGTGTTTGGCCTTTCAAAAATTAAAACAATAAGATTACTTTAAGTAATTTTCCCAATTAAACGAAGTCATCAATTTTAATAAACAGAAATTCAAATTTATATTACTATTGGCGAAACTATTGCTTAGGAAGTTATAGGGTAAAGCGGATCGAAGTAGAAGTACCTATAAGGTTTATGGAATCTTCCACATGAAAAATAGAATACTGCAACACAACCAGCTCAGCTGGTATTGTTATCACCATTTTTTATGTTGCTATATCAGATCACTAGTTTGAAGCAGACAACTCCACACGAGTTGTGATCGCTTCGAGATCACATGAGTATTGTGTCCACAAAGAAAAGGCAGAATGAAAAGAAGTTCAGATGAATCTCAATGATGATATTCATTGACCATAGTGTGTTGATGTCTTTATGTCTGCAGATGTACTTCTTCTTCTTCTTCCACTTTCCGGCGTTACGAGCATTGTGAAGGCATAATATTTACTAACCATTTTTGGATTTTTTGTCTCCAATTTGTGTGATAATATGTAAATAAAAACAATAAACTTAGTTGAATTTTTAAAAAAACAAAATCGTTAGATTTTTTATTGGTAAAGCTACTTTGCTTAATTTCACAAATTATTTTTTTAAATGTATTAGGCGACGCGTTTCGGACTCTGTCCATCTTCGGGCGCAAGCTTCGATACGAAGTTTGCGCCCGAAGATGGACAGAGTTCGAAACGCGTCGCCTAATACATTTAAAAAAATTATTTGTGAAATTAAGCAAAGTAGCTTTACCAATAAAAAATCTAACGATTTTGTTTTTTTAAAAATTCAACTAAGTTTATTGTTTTTATTTACATAATATTTACTGCTTCAAACTAGTCATCTACTAGTGGGGTACGTTAGAAACACAAGTAGGGAGATACACAAAATTGCGACAAGTTATGTTCGACCAAACTGGTGTTCCAAACTTTAAAGATCCTTGATCGGGTTTTGATTAAACAATATCTGATAACCAATGCAGGTTTGTCGCAGGTAAGTCAAAAATATATACAATCAAAAGTATAAGGACCGGAAAGGAAAAACATCGTGATAAGGAATCAACCAGCATGTTGTGGTTGACTTCGAAAAAGCAGGGTTGCTCTCAGGCAGCTAGGATTTCCAGAGGCCTAAGTACAGAAGATCAAAGTTATGAATTGTTGAATAGTGAAAACGCTACTCTCACTGAAGAATTCCAAGCCTCAGCAACTGTTCACCAAAGAAGCGCTTTGAATCCGTTGCTCCATACAACAGTCCTTTACTACCTGCTGGCAGATAAAATACAAAACACTAAATTATGTACATCAATTTCATTCTCTCCTTACGATGGAGCCATCATAAGCGAAGATACTACATCCCTGCAAGAAGCACTAAACGTACGGGTAAAAGTCTTAGGAGGTAGTGGGTACCGTATTAGTCCAAAAAAGACTGAGTACTTGTGTTGCCCGATTTCTGATCAGCCGAGTTCATACTGTACAATTAGTTGGACAGACTGTGGCTTGAAAGACCGATGATGCTTGATAGTGTGAACCCTCAGACGACCGCTTGACCAACTTCTTCAATGGTTTTCAAATTTTTTTTGAAAATTTAGAAGTTGGACGGAGTGGAAGAGTACTAGACATAAAGTTGGACGACAAGCTTGAAAAGTGTGAACGCAAACTGCATCCGACCATCAAACGAAGTCTGTCCAACTAATTGTACAGTGTTAACGCGGCTATCCAGGTATGCCTATTCTAGACATTTATTTGAATGGAAATGTTCTGCCCAAATGTGAAAAGCTTCAATATCCTTGAACTGTGATGCATGATCAATAGCAAAGCAACTTGTGATTATAACATCAATCATCGAGTAAGCGTAGGGGAGATGGAGGGGCAAGGAAACTCTGCCATCGTCTGTGCTAGAAAAATGCTCCGTGAGCTGAAGGGAAAACTCAAGAACGTGGTTGTGCGTCCAGCACTTACATACTGTTAAGAATGTTAAACAATGTATGAGCAGCTTACATGAAGATGTTCCGTATGACAGCAGGAGTACCAAAAACTGTGGAAGCCATCACATCAAAAACATCATCTTTGAAAAAATAGAGTACTGCACAACCCGCTCAGTTGGTATTGTCATTTTCAAAGGAGCGATCCAGAGAACCTTGTCAGAAAGGCAATATCATTTAGACATGATCTCGAAGAAACAAGAAGGATAGACTCTTGGTACAATCATCTGCATTTGGTTGACTTTCGAAGCCGTGAGGTTTGCCGACGCATTATGAGGCCAACACTGCGCGGCGTACTTGAAAAGCGAATCACAAGTGTAAAGCAACTAAGTGGAAAAGCTGTGATCCCTTCAAGATCACGATATACGCCGTAAAATTAAGAAGAGGAAGAATGCTAGCTTACACGTAAGGTATATCTGCAGATGTACCTACCTATTTTCATAAATTCCACCAACGATTCTCTTCTTACTGCCTGACAAGTAAAGGATTTGATTCTCTTACTGGCCTCCTTTTCTTGTGAGACTCACTTTTGGAGTTAAAATAAAATGCCAACCAATATCCCGAAAAGTAAAGGATAAAAGTTGAAAGGTATAAGACTCTGACTAACTGAACTGCTGATTTCCTTTCGTACAAAATTTCATTCGAAATTCTATTTAGAAGTGAACTGAAAAATCAGATTTTTAGTTCAAACAGCTTGGCTCTTGTAAATACAAATGTCTTACGTATCATATAATCGATATTGACCTCTCACTAAAGCGAAACTACAAACGTTGTTGTGCCACTGCCATTTGAAAACATGTCTTTTGACCTCTTTGAAAGCTCCTTCAATTACTTACTTGCTTCTTGAAATTAAATTATTTTCTACCTATCAAGAGAACTCAGCGTGTGACTAGATTTAGTACCATCAGCTTGCCACCCACTTCACGCCTCTGCACCTGCCTCTTTCTGAACTTTCCTTTACTATATTCCTTTGTTTCATATAGCCAAACAAGATCTTCCCGTTGTGTTAACAAAATTGCATTTGACTTTAATAATAATTTGAGTATACATTTTGAATGTTTGTTTAAATGTGTGTGTCTGTTTTGTACCATTATCTGTAAATCACTCAATTAACCTTTATCTCATACTTCTACCATCGAGCTACTTCACGATATAGTAATTTTTATGAATTACCTCCATTCACTTGTTTCTCTGTGGCTGGCCCTTATTATACAAAGTACAATCCATAAACCATCACTTGATTTTCGATTGGGCTTAACAATTATGATCTGCTGCCCAACCCAAACGCAATCCATTTACTTTGGGCAATCGACTCATAATCCCAAAGTTATTGCACTCGAAAAAGGTTAAAGCAAATAATGATTTACTTGTTACAGTTCCTGTGCTTAATAATATGTTTCACATAATTGCAAATCGCAAATGAATACTACCCAGATTATGGTGCTCCAATTTATTTTTATTTTTATTTAACCAAGTATCTACAGTCTACACCCTAGATTAGCAAAGAGTATAAAAAGTTTTTAATCAAAAGTAAATGCAGCTCATTTTGTACCTATGTTTAATGATGTTAATTTCTTTTTGTATACGATATCCGTGATGAGCTTGCTGAACGTTTGCGTTAGCAATTGCATAATAAAAACAAGAGAAGTTGGTGGATAAAAAAATTGTTCATTTGTATATATTGTGTCAATGCAACTGTATAAATATTTTTGCGAAAAAACAAGTGTCAAGTGCACAGTTGCTTTAACACATAAAGGACAGAAAAAAGTTATAGCGTTTTCAGTTAGAACGTCAATGCATCACAAAGTCGAGATGGATACAGTTTTTTATCTTCAATTCTATGGATTCAACTGTAATGGCATATGTTGCAAATAATCATGCCTAATATGGAATTCGCAAGAACTTACTCCCGGACCCGAGTCCCGGGTCCCGGGGAGTCGACGGCATTCACTGCATTGGTATTATTTCTTATTGGTGAATTGGAAGAATGAACTGTATTATCGATATCAGTATGTAGGTACTACCTTATTTTTATCGCCCCTGTTGTAATTTTTGTTTATTCGTCACATCGTCACAAGTCGTTTAAATTAAATAGAAAAAAATATTCAATACAATTTAAAAAAAAAAATGGTTCTTAGTTAAAAATTTACTTTAGTACTCGTAGTTGCAGACTTAAAAAACCAAGTATGCGTGTTCAAACCAGGGTTGCCAAACCGAACATGGGGTAAAAAAGCATTACAAACCACCACACACATATATTTTGAATCAACTATAAAGGTGCTTTAATATAAACTTAAAATAAAGAATACAAAAGCAACGCTTAATCTAATTATAATTATTAAAACTTCGTTTAATTATATTTTTTATTGCTTTTGCAACATAGCAATGGTTGCAAGCTTCTAGCAATGCCTTATTTGATTTGACGGGCTCGTGCATTTGGCTACATGAAAGACTGAAATTGCAGCGTATGCATAATTCAGCCTTTAACATGTCCACACTTAATTTTTTACGGCTTGAGGTCCTAGAAAATTTGTCCACAAAAACGTTGCACTCGATGAAAAGCTTTGTTTTTTTATTGCCTCCGAGATTTTGTTGAGAATTTGAATCTCTCATATAAAGCATCTTTATCAATTTCGTTTTCAACACCAACAGCTATTGATGCAGCTGCAAAATTTTGATATGTTGGAGCTATCTTATCTACGTTGACGTTTTTAAATGCTTCAAATGGGTAGTTTTCGTGGCAAACCACTTTTTCAAATAATATTCTGCTTTTTCATACGCAGTTAGAGCTTCGCTTCTGAATTTATTACGGCCCACTTCATTTAATTTTTGCATTTCATTGGACATAGTTCCAAAAAATATTCTTTTAATTTTCATTCTTGAAATTAGAAAACAGATTCAATTCGCGATGTGCAGAAAGCGGCAACATCAAAAGCCGATTGCGTAGAGAGAAGAGAAGTGTAATTAAAGCTTAAAAAAATATTTTTTGTCAAACTTTGTTTGTTTATTTATAATGTTCTAAAAATTTCGTTTAATAATGTAAGTTTTCTTTAAATGTTCATTGTTGTATATTCTTTATACTATATTTACCTTTTTGTTTTTATAATAAAGTTCCCCTGAAGAAGGCAATAGTGCAGTAATATTTTCGACGTAAGGTTACGTCCAAGGTCAAATTCAAGGTCACCATCGGATTCCTCGTCGAAAAATACGTCGGATATAGGGTCTTTGATTTTTTTTAACGCATATTCTGCCATATTTTCAGGGGTTTCCATACTTTTGTCGCACCCGGTATAAAATTTCCAGATACAAAATTGCAACTAATATAATGATCAAAAAATACACCATATGGCGACTCTGCAAGGCACAAACACATTTTCAATTAAACGCAATAGGCAGACGAGAGATGATAAAGGTCAAATCAAACAAGACAGATTGTCGTCCTGGGTACTTTTAGCTTACCAAAAATCGTGAATATTTTCCTCAACATAATTTCTGAAACGACTTCTACCCAATTTGGGCAGATTACTAATTATGTACATTACAGCAACTTTATGGCAAATTTAAGATGGTTCCAATGTATGCCATTTTTATTGCTCGGATGGAATTAATTTGCTCAATAAATAGTTCAAGAAAACGATAGCCTTTTATAAATATGTAATTTGTTGCTCTGAATTTTGCCACGAAAATGTTGTCATTTAATGTTTTTAAAGCTATTGCGTTTAGAACAAGTACTTCTTCTCCCATTTACGTAAAGCACTCAATGGAAAATTTCATGCCTTTTATAAAACAGACCAACCTAAACCTTTTTTGCATCTTGGTTATGAAAAGCGCAGATCATGTTGCCTCCTTTATTATTACGTGCTCCAGTTGCATCTTGTCTCCATATATCCAACAGGCATTCAGAATAAAGTAAAACCTAACGAACCATAAGAACAAAGTGGCATGACATCAAAGAAGAGTACTTTGCTACTATGGAGTATGGAGTATGGAAAGTAACAAGAATTTACTTTAGCTGGTTAAACTTGTGACATTTAATAAGTATACGTAACTATATCAAGTCTATTGCCTCTTCTGTTACAAGATCAACTGATTTTTAACTTAACCAAATCTAATTTAATTTTGATTATATTAAAGTTAAACATCGCCGCCTGCCGGAAGTCTAGGCACATAAGAAAAGTGAAATTGAAAACTGCGTATGTTTCACAAGGGGAAACCAGTGTTAGAAATTCCAATAAATTTCAGTTAAGTGCAAAATTTATGTTCAACATGGTCTAGTTTTTCGAATTAATTTAATTATGTTGGGGAATTAAGGGCCGGCTCAGAGGGGTCATAAAACCTTGCCGACAATTAAAACATAATTTGTATCTTTGTTTGTAAAAGCCTAATCGTCGCGGTCGGTACACCGGCGCGGTGAGGTGTTTCTACTTTTTGGGGAGCTAAAAAAGCATGAAAGGCTAACAACCTGTCATTACCTACCACTGTAAGTGTCTGTTGCCCTCTCAACAAGCTTATGCAATTATTCTTGGTTCGATTTAGTTACAACACGGAAACTCAATCAGAGTCAGTCTGTGTGTGTTTTCGTAGAAAAAAAAAAAAAACATAAAACTTCTTCTTCTTCGGCGCCAGAAAGCAGCAAGTGTAGTCACCGGCAGTAGCATTGGATCGGCTTTGGAGACAATTTGCTTACTGCAAGTCACTCCCGAGTCAACTTAATTGAGTCATGGTTATTATCTCAAATAAATTAATTTTTTTTTCTCAGTGGAGGTTGAATCTGGGTCTTAAACCTGTGGTCGCAACCAACGACGATCTGCATGGCTGCAAATGCTGGCCCTAGCCAGAGGTGTTGGGCGCGAAAGAATGAGGAGTTCTTCGCTGTTTAATGTACATTCTGGTGATTGTGCAAATTGAAGAAGAATGTAGGCCAATAACTTCAGGTTTGTTGTAAGTTGGGAATGTTATAATCAAGGTAAATAAATGACATTTAATTGGGTAACGGGAAACATTCGTTAGTGAACTCAGTAAGCGGAATATTTCGGGTTGAGGGCTTTGAAGCCAGCGAGTTTATGTTGCGTGAAACTATTAGCCCGATTAGGGCAATTCTCTCAAGTCACTAGAACTCTAGAACCTCTCAATGTTGCTCAAATCTGCCTCCTCATAAGGACATCACAGTCTGGAGTGTTGAAAAATATGTATGATGTGACTAGAAGGCTTAAGTGAAGTTGATACTGTTATTGATAGAATTCCTTGGTTTGTTATCATTATTGATATGATTTGTTGGTAGTGGTTTGACAATTTGAGCGGATTTATGTGAGCATTTCCAAGGTAAGTTTGTTTTTTATTATCCACATTGTTGTTTTAAAAAAGAGAACTAGAGTGGCCTTGATGGGAATTTCACGTAACTCATGATGATATTAAAGATCAGCTCAAGCTGTTATAGCTGGGGCTAAATAAGTTGCGGCTCATTAAAAAGATCATTTGAAAGTTACCATGGTGAGATGTCATTAAACTATGTTTATCTCTGACCTTATTAAAGCTTTTGTTTTTATGTGTTATTCTAAGTTTCCGTAAATTCATGGCCTCTTTTATTGCCAGCAGCGTCTAGGTCTGAGATTTGATCGCACTCATGTTTCTAACCAATATGGGCAAATTATGAACCTGCTTTCTAGTTTTACGCAACTGATAATAATTTGTACCTCCACAAGTATTGAACAAGTAGATGTCGAAGACAGACGTGGCAGAAGCATTGGTGAAATAGAAAAAGTCGGCATTAACAGATTCAATAGACTTGATCTTTTTTAATACTTAAAGAAATATCGTTTTATAGAAGTGATGAGAAGCAGGTTTCCATATTGAATATTATGAATGAAAAAGACCTGAAGAGTCAGAGCTCTTATGGTTTCTTATTTGAATCATTGACAGTTATCTGAAGAGCTGCCATCTAGACCGAAGAACACTCTCAACGACTGTTAAAAATAAACACCGAAGAAGATATAGCATTTTTTGTCAAGACTCGTCTGCTTATGATCCAAAAATTCTGTGAGTGAACCGAACGAAATCTATCAAAAGGTTCACTTATTTTATTCTCGACAGGAATACATACCCCATATATTGCTGTATTGAATTTTCGTAAGACTCTCCCCGATAATCGGCAATATCCAAGTCCAAAAAACATTTTTGCTGCAGTTGCGACTCGAGCCTTCAACCTCCCGGTTAACATAAAGGCATGCCAACCATCACGCCACGAGCACCACTTCCTCTGTTACCGCGGCGTTTAATGGCCAGAATGTACCCAAAAGTTCTAGGGTCATAACAAATAACATAGTTCCCACTGTTTTTTCGAACCAAATTTTTCTGCCTCTAAACGGCAATTCACGTACAGAAAATGACCTAACAACGGCTACAATATTGTTTCGAACTACAAACTTTTACATAAATAGATTGCATTTAAGGGCAGTTGATTTATTTTTCGAAAAAAGTGAGTTGAAAATGTACTGCAATTGCAATAAAGTCACATCCTGCAATCTACACTACACTGTCTATCCGTGTATTTTTGCTTGGAAATAAAGTCACCAACTTACGTACCACAAATTAAGGAACACGAGTTTTTGAAAAGATTACACATAAACGAATTTTCTTCTTCTTGCAGTTGTGTGCCTCCTATCATTCTTGTTAATGGTTGTCGGTGGTTAAGTTTCTTTTTTTTTTTTTATTAAACTTTATTCCACGCTGAATTGCATCTTTCTAAAGTAAGCACATACACACACGCATCTGCAGTGTGCAGCATCTTATCTGTGATTACAATCTCTTTCCGCAATGCAAATGAACATAATGAAACTTTTGGCAAACCAAAGAATTCAGTTGGTGTGGCGTTTATACGAAAAGCAAGTGCGAATGTATATTTTTTATCGTTTTTTTTTGCAGATAAACATGTTAATCTCAAGATGAAATTGGTTTGATTTAGTGCTATTGCGGCAAACTTCACCTGATGTTGAGAAATTGCTTTGCAATGTGGGTTATTCTTTTGCGAGGCTTGATAACCTACATTTTGGTAGGTACATGCGAGTATTTCTGGACTTCACATACGAATACATTTGTTTATTAATTTATATAAACACCAGTATAAGTTGTGACTAGTTGTGGAGAAAGCCGATTATGAGTGAATCCAACAAGATCAACGACTATACTTCGATTGCGCCTCAAGAACTCTGAGTTATCAACGGGTGAACACTTCTTATAGTCGTTTTTTAAAATGCAGTATAAGTACAAGTATGTAAAATTTTGGCTGACAGCGACTTATAAATGCTCGAAAAAAATTCTTCTTATTTTTCTGGGAACTAATTTTCTTAGCTCTTAAGCGGACCACAGCCCAAAAAGCAGTTATCTAAGCTCTGCGAACATCAGACGAAAAGTGCGCAACTGATTTATGGCAAGTGTTTGGTTGTTCCAAATGAGGCTATGGTATTGTACGATCACGGTACCGAAGTCAAAGCAACATCCGTTCAATCGGAGAACATATCAAGTTTCTTATGAAATTTGATCTCGTGTCAAACAACAAGTAATGTGCCAACGTCAAGTAAACTTGCCACAATGTTTCTCTTCAGTAAATTTGCCTCATTGGATGAACCGATTCTACCATAAAAGAACCCCTTGCATTTGCCTTATGTTACGATATGTAAGTACATAAATAAGTCCTCAGCTTGTTCGAATTGTTTGAATAATTTCTTCATCCCAAAAGTGTAAATACATTTAATAAATATTTGGAATCAGACTCGGAGGCTAATTCTCATTGACTGGCGTTAAATTAAAATGTCTCACTTTTCGACCGTTGTTTACCACCAACTGTTCGAGGTGTCACAATAACTCCCTATTGGTTTCCCATCATTAGTGTTACTGTTTGCTGTATTTTTTTTTTTTTTTAATATGGAAATATGCGCAAACGATATGACACTCCAGACTAATTGGAGCGCATCGAGTTTTGACAGTGTGTTGTGTGTGTGTGAAACGTGTGTACCGCGTTGTTTAGCAAAAGTAAGCAAAAACACATTCTGCAGTACCTCTTCCATTGCCGCCACCCTCGCCGCGCTGCCATTGCTTGAGGTGTTGAAATTTTAGGACCCCAACCTGGACTTAAGTTAGGTATTTGCGGCCTACGTAAATTTTTGCTTCGATGGCAATGTGTGGTATTCGAGTTTCGAGAGAGTTGGGGCTAGCTGCATCGCATCGGTTTGTATGCAAATTTGTGTCCAATTGGGTCTTTCCACTTTGCACAACAATTGCAACTTAAGCTGGGGGAATTCAAGTGGCTAGTTGATCAAGATATGTGGCTGGATAGTGTGTAGGAAGGAACGGGTTCTCTTTTGAGCGAATTCCTACAGCAATATTTTCAAAAGTGGGGTTCATGAAGGGAGAAAATTGTAGCAGGTAATGGATGCAGTAGCATGTTGTCTTATCTTTGAAGGCCTGCAAGTGCTATAGTTATGCTGAAAATATTGGAGCGAGGAGAAGCATAATTTCAATCGATCGCTTTGGCCAACATTTCGAAAGAATTATTCTATTGCAGCTGTACTAGCTATGGTCAATGAGGTGGAATGGTATGTTGTAGTGGCAGAAAATGTTAGAGTTATGTATTGTTCAATTGCAGTAGCTGACCAAGTGAGACAAATGAGATTGGATGGAATAAAAGATTGATTGATCTTCGAATGGTCGAATAAATTTTTTGATTGGTACCTACTGTAGGCCAAGATCGGTGTCTACTGTAGTAGAAATTATCACAGCTTCACTCTCAATTGTAGAATCAAAAGGGAACCTTAATCTGGGGCTCCTTTCCGTCTTTAAATGAATTATTGTTTTAAGTTGTGGATATTTATCGAAACGGGATATATTTTTTTTCTCTACCATGCTTTTACGAATTGATTGTCGCAATTTGAATTTCATAAAGGTCAATAGAAGAAATTTTATTGTTTTCTTTTGGGATGCCATTTTCTTTAAGACACTTCCTCACAGGCTTTATGAAAGCAGTAGCTTATCATTGCCTCTATAAGGCCTATAAAATCTTTATAAAAAGCTTCCTTTGAAGGCTTTTTGTTTCTTTGAAAAGCTACGTTTGACTTCCACAAGACCTTTGCTCACAAGTTTACCACGAAAGGCTATCAGCTTCGCTTAAATAATGCAAAGAAAACTCTCAAAATTTATCTAAATTGTGTATATTTTTCCAGTTTTTTCCACAATGATTTATAGTTTTGTCCATTTGCTTGAATATGTTTGAGAGTTTCATCAATAGGCTTTGTGAAAAGTACACTGTAAGCTCTGGAATATTAGGAATAATGATTTGTAAGAAAGGTGGAGGAAAGCGCAGTAGAAACGAAAGATGGTGCTATAATGATGTAGAATTGGAAGTGGTAGCTGAATATAAGTGCTTACTACTTAGGTGTTTTTCTCACCAACCAACGGCTTAACCTTGCAAAGGCATCTTAAAGAAAAATTAGCAAAGTCTAAAAACACAATAAACGCAACGTGGAAAGGATGTTTTGGAAATCGTTTCATTTCACATAGCAGTAAATATAAAGATTTTGAAGCAGTTGCAGAGTCAGTGATGTTCTATGCGGCGCAGGTATGGGTACATAAACAATACGAGGTGGTCGAGAAACTTCTAAGGTTTTATATCAAAAGAATTTTTCATATTCCTTCAAACGCCCCAAACTATTAACTCATAGTCGAAACGGGACTTTCACCTCTGTTTATTAAGACCTTAAAACTGCAGGTAGACTATATCTTAAAAGTGATGAAAATGTCTAATGAGCGTCTACCAAAAAAAGCAGCTCTAAAAAATATTGCGGATGGAACAAGTTGGTACGCGGAATTTTTAGATCTGGCACATCAGTGCGACATGGCCGTGGACTTGAGTCTAGGAAATAGAGATAACTGGAAAAACGAGATGTATAGGCTGATACAGAAGGTGGATGAGCTATATGCATCTAAATACAGGCAAGATGCTGAATCATCAGTTTTTAGATCTATTTACAGTCGTTTAGATCATAATTTGGGAGAGAAAAACTATTTTCATGACAAGAACAGCGTACAAGAAATATCCATGATGATAAGGTTGAGAGGAGAACTTTTGAGCTTAAATTACTTTATTGGAAAATGCCCTATACTACAGGAAACAAGATTGCAAGTCTTTGGAAATAGTTTTCTAACGGATGAAGATTGCTTCAATGTGTTGAACCAAGTCGATATGAAGAAACTGTTTTGATTTTCCAAAATCGCTCTTGCATACAGACAAAAAATTATGACCGGAAGTTTCTGAAATTTTAAACTAAAAACTTTTTTACTTTTTATTATTTATTTTTAAAATTGTCAATCTGGCAGACGGCAAAAGCCAAGTCCATTTGTTTTTGTTAAATTTTGAAAAAAAGAACTTATGATTTAATAAAACCAACTAAACTAAAGGGAGAATAGTAGTGGACCAAGAATCGATCCATGGGGAACACCTCTTATGGTAGAAAGAAAACTAGACATTTGACCGTTTACATACACAGCTTGTTTTCTTCCATTTAAATTTGAATCCAATAACTGAACGGCAGAATTTGAAAAATTAAACAACCGTGACAGTTTATTGACATGATCGACTGTGTCGAAAGCTTTGGAAAAATCGAGCAACAATAGAAAACTAATGTTACCACTTTCCAAGGGTTTCCGTATATCTTCAATGATATTAATTAGTGCAGTGGAACAACTGTGTTTCTCTCCAAAACCAGATTGATGTGATGATATCGTATTATTTTTCGAAGGAATCTGTTGATTTGTATTTGAACAATTTTTCAAATACCTTTGATAAGAAAGGCAATATGGAAATGGGTCTGAAGTCTGAGCTCATGTGCATCTTTGCCATTTCCATTGATTAGAAAAAACACCAGTTGTCAAAATTGTATTGAAGGATTGAGTTGTGTGCGGCAAAATGATAGGTAGAAGAGCTTTGACAAACTTAGGGTGTACGCCATCTACTCCAACTGCGTTTGTCTTGATCGACAACAGGCACTCAACAATTAAAAAAACATTATTGAAGTTGTTTTGGGAGTCATGATCATAAAGATCATGTCGAAGCCGGACCATAGCCGGAAGTGTAGGAATGGGTAAATTCACAAATTTTTGGTTTAGAGCACTGCCATCTTCATCATCCAAATTCGATAAACTTCTTTTCTTTGCTACGCCTATCTTTCGTAAATTATTTCATAATTTCCTTCCACTTAAAAAAATGTTCAAGCGTACAATAAAAATCTTTTTCTGCCGATCGTATTTTGCAGATAACTTGATTTCGTAGATTTCGATAATCTTGTTTAAATTCTTCAAACCTACCGTTTCCAATTATTAAAGGCTTGATTTCGACTCCGCACAAGTTCACATATTTCTGGGGTAACCCATGACCGTTGATCCTTTCTGCATATTCTTGTACGGAGAGGAACATGTGCATCAAATAGTCATAATAATATTGTTTTAACTCACAAATTCAATTGCTAGCCTTGACTAAAACATGAAAGTGTTCTTTCGGCTGTAAGACCCAACTTTTTGACACTAGGCTGTACTAGTAGAAAGTTTGGTGCTCCTCAGATAACAAAAAAAAATATCAAAGAACAGTTCAAATTGAATCAATGATCTGAAAAAAATTCCTATATTTGTCTGTGAACTTTTTAAGAACTGCCTTCGTTATTATCATTAGCAGCTTTTAATATATGTACCCTCTCCCACGCTTACTTCACGTTATAATGTTAACTCCTTATGGTTGTGGTGGTTTTAAAAATCTGGTGTATCGAATTCCCATCTGATCTGATTTATTGGATTTGAAATTCGAACCATGTCAGTGACACTACATGGCCACTCTACAGGCCCTAGTACTCTGAGGTCTTGCATTTCTCATGCAATTATTATGTAGTTAAGACACCTGTGGGCTTCACACACACTCTACATCTACAGAGTTCGATGTGTACCTACTGTACCTGCAATGTGATTAAAAAAATTTCAAAGGTATAGCGATCGAGTTCTTAAGTGCTATAGACACTTCAGACTTCAGTGACACAGTCAGTGTACAAACATAACGGACAAATTGCGTGCCAATACGAAAACCCACTCGTTTTTAGAAGTGACGGTCTTTTCAGAGGACAAAATGTTACTACAATGAAAGCAAAAGCCATCTAAGCATAGGTGGACTGGACGGACATAGACGTGTTCGTTAGTGTAGTCTGAGATGATGACATCGTTACGCATAGGTAGATAGAAATAAACAAACGTATGTGAATGCAATGTTACCATGAGGCAAGACCAGGAAGTGTTTTTTTTTTAAATTTTTTATTTAATAAAAACGCAAACAGATTAACAGAAGAGCAAACTCAATTTGAGTTCGAAAAGTGGTAGTAGAGTAGGTACGCACTCGCGTAAGGTGAAAGCGGGAAAGAAATGTCACCGTAATCGGGCAGATAAACGTCAGAGGACAACTCTGCGTGTAAGTCATTCAAGAGAGTCTGCGGTTTCAAGTTGGAGGAACAATAATGCTAGAGTGAAACCATACCGCAAGGAAAATTGATAATAGAAGATGAGATGCTGCAGGGAATTTCAATGTATGGATACGATGTGTATAGTGTTAGTTTTCTTTTGCAAAAAAAAGCTTAAATTACGTCAAAAGAGCTTGGTTGAAAGAGCAGTGAAAAAAATGCGATCGGTGATCGATGAATAAATATACTGCAGAATATTTTGGCCGTTAGAGTTTTATGGAGACAGTTGAATAGATTTGACTTGCCGCCGGGTGTTCATTGAGGAATAAAGTGAATTAAGGTAGGTACCTACCAACTAAAATATTTGGTGGTTTTTTGATCATATTTGGTGGATCTCTGTGACTGAATAAAGAGAATGAGATCGGAGTCTTGTTTCATGTTTCAGAAGTTTCAAAGAAGAGTTGGTGCTTACTTGAGGGATACTTTCAAGCAAAACTATGTCTTCAAATTCTTCAATTCTTTCGTACTTCAATTCTTTCGTACACAGACGACAGACTTTTATTATAAGTTCATATACGATAAGATGAATTTACTCCGCCTATTGCTCTTGCATCTAGAACGAGTGGAAGGATTTAAATGTGGTTTTGTTAACTTGACCGGAGGAGGTGGGGTCAAATTGGGGGTGGTAGGGGATCGCCCCCACAACAACATCCAAGTGCAAACAGTTTAACAGGGTATAATTTTTTGAGGGTGCTGACCGCCACCTGTTTGCACATGGATGTTATTGTGGGAGCCACTAACTACCCCCTACAATTTTTTCCCACCCCGAAAGAATAAAATAAATAAATAGGGTGGCGCAACAGAGCGAGGAGCCCCTGGTCCTAGCGCATTTCTCACAACCATGCTTTGTGAGGGAATGGAGGGGACCTACAATTTTTCGCCGGTTCCGAACGGCTAATTGAGAATGCGCTTTTCATGGCAATGAATTTACTAACGGAGGACTTGCCAATTCACCCCGAAAGAACTCCTGTAAATTTTATAAAATTTATCTAAATTCGTGAAATGAAGGGGGGGGGGGGTAACTTTTTTTGGGGGGGTTACCGCTACCTGATTCCACTTGGAGGTTGTTGTGGGGGCGATCCCCTACCACCCCCAATTTGACCCCACCTCCTCCGGGGGTGAGGTCATTATCTTCACCTTTACCTTAGTTTTAAAAACCTTTGCATGTTGGAAGGCCAAAGCTCGTATTTGTGAAGTCACAACATATACACTCTTTTGTGCTCTCATAATTTTCAATAATATCCATTAACGACGAGGAAGGTTTTCCATCTAACCTGCTTAATAGTTCTTCATTCACCTGGCATAAGGAAGTTCAAATAAGTTGATGTCGAAAATTCTCAACAAAACACACCTAAAATAATTGGCTTCAAATTCACTCTTAGACCATTCCTCTCACACGCGTTAAAATTCTAGTAGAATATTCAAAAACCAGGCCCTAACGCATCGGCCACGGAAATTAATAAATTGTGTATGAGGTACCTCAAGGAAGTATGTCGGGTCCAGTATTGTAGATGCCTTTTATTTACACTCAAACAAGAAATTTGCTACGTTTCCCTCGATATTGTTAAACTTTCCGCTGAGAAAATGGTAACAAAAGCTACTTTTAAAATGAAAATGATTTCTTAAATTAGCAATTCAAACTGCTAGACCATTACGTATAAGAGCATTAAAAATTCCGGGAAATATCAACCCAATTGATATAAATTGGAATTCAAATGTAGAGATTGGAGTCCTTTGGATAATGGGAATGATAGTGGCAGGATAGCTGAATTGAATGAGGTTGCAATAGAGACCGAAAGCACGGGCGATAAATTGCATCTATAAAAAGAGCCTGGCATTAAAAAATAAAATCAATAGGATTGCGCATTAAAGTTATCTAAACCTCTGGGCCTAATGCATTTCAAGGGTCTACAAATGTATGTCTATTAGAAAGCGCTTTTCATAGCAGTGTTACACTCGGAGGACATGTCAATTCCTAGCGAAAGGCGACACCCTTAACGTGAAAAACGTTTTTTGTGGTTTGAACAACGAAATGAGCAGACACGCACACCATTACGCCATGGGCACTATGAGCCAGTTGAAAATTATACTAAAATAATTTTCATAATTTCATATATATAAATAAAAAAATAATAAATAAAATAATAAGAACACAATATATTCTAAAGTTAAAAGATAATTATTTTCGGTTAGAAATAAAAATAAAAATATTATTATTAAAAAAGGTAATGCTCAATTAATTAATATTATCATTAGTTTTAAAAGTTAAAAAAATTTATTTCTTTATTTTATTTATTTAAACTTCAAGAAAAAAGGTATTTTTTCATCCTTAATCTCCAAAATTAATATTTTAATTAAACTATTTTTTGATAGCCTTACTTTTAACAGTGTTTTATCAATTGCATGTTGAAATTTGTATTCTAATGACTTGAGGTAATTAATTCGAAAGACAGTAACTATATGTAAGAACAGCATGTAAATATGAAGTAATAAATCGTTTCTGGACAAACAACATCATCTTTTATTTGTTGTTTCTTGTATTTATTACAAAGGTAGACCACTTTATTCAAACCAAACAAATTTGTTAGTTAAAAAATGCCCAAATCAATACACAATTAACCTACCGAATGCAAAAAAGAAGTTCCCATAGGTTCAAACCGATCGCTTTCGCTGTCCATGGAGGTACACATGCACCGGAAGACAATACAGCTATCTACATATGTATCAACATCAATTCACAAGATTTCTTTTAACATCACCACCCAAGTGCATTAAATGTTTTAATTTTCTGAAACTCTCACTTAAATTAGTCTTTTTTACAAAGGAATAAATTTTGCTAACCAAAAACAAAGACTAAAGAATATCCAATGTTAAAAGTACAATTTTAAATACCTATACGATACGCTAGGCAACGCAACGGTTGCCATCATCCCAAAGTGGTTCGTTCGATCACGAGTCGCACCTCGCACTAGCTCACTCGTTCACTGGTGCCGCAATTCGACCCCAGAATTATTTTGAAAAAAAAAAGAAAAAAAGAAAAGGGCTCCAAATTGGGTTGGAGTAAATCTATAAATACGACTAATTTTTAATCTCGACATTTTACGAGGTTAATTTCATTTGAATAGGACAATGGATTTTTTTCTTATACAGGGTGATTCGCATAAGGTGTGACAAAAAGATAGAGTGTGTAGGTTGGACCTAGACAAGCAAAAAATCGTATGGGAGGGGGGGGGTCCATTTTCCCCCGTTTAGGCGGGAGGGGCAATTTGAGAAAAAAGTCACTAAAAATTGGAAAAAAATTATTTAAAAATAACGGTAGTACCTACAGAGTCGTACTATAGCATTTTGAAAAGCCAAAATCTTATACATTAATCAAAATTTAAAAATAAGTTGTTAAAATAAATAGTTTTTGAAATATTAATTTTCAAAGTCAAAATTTTGAAAAAAAAACATAATTTTTTTTTTTTAAACCACTTTTTTTCCAAATTTTACGTATTTAAGTAGTATTTTTCTGGCTTATTTTCAATGTTCTTATTTATTTTTGATCAAACACAAAAAACCGGATGTCAAAATAACCTGTAGTTTTTGAGAAAACCAAAAATTACAAAAACGACTTTTTTCAAATTTTTTTTTTTTAAAGTTTTTTTTTTCGTTATTGGATTCTTAAGTGAACTTACGAAATAATGGATGAATTTTCTCTTTACTTTTTTTACTGAGAATTCACTTAAAAATCCAATAACGAAAAAAAAAACTTTAAAAAAAAAAAATTTGAAAAAGTCGTTTTTGTAATTTTTGGATTTCTCAAAAACTACAGGTTATTTTGACATCCGGTTTTTTGTGTTTGATCAAAAATAAATAAGAGCATTGAAAATAAGCCAGAAAAATACTACTTAATAATGTAAAATTTTGAAAAAAAATGGTTTGAAAAAAAAAATTATGTTTTTTTTTTTAAATTTTGAATTTGAAAATTAATATTTCAAAAACTATTCATTTGAACAACTTATTTTAAAATTTAAATAAATGTATAGGTTTTTGGCTTTTCAAAATGCTATAACACGACTCTGTAGGTATTACCGTTCTTTAAAAATAATTTTTTTCCCATTTTTAGTGGTTTTTTTCTTAAATTGCCCCTCCCGCCTAAACGGGGAAAAATGGACCCCCCCCCTCCCATACGATTTTTTGCTTGTCTAGGTCCAACCTACACACCCTATCTTTTTGTCACACCTTATGCGAATCACCCTGTATACGCCGGAAATCTCTCAAACGATTTAGATCTCCGCAATGAGAGATCGATCAGTTTTTGTAGGATTTTTCTGATATTTACGAGGGAAGATTGATAAGTTTCCGGCCTGTCCAAAAGATGGCGCCAATCGGCCTACCTTGAGGTGGCGTTCTATAGTACCATCCCTAGATAGCTTGTAGCTATATAGTTTCAGCCCAATTGCCATGTTAGTTAAGGTTTGAGAGCACACTGAACAAGACGCCTCTGTGTTTTACTTAAAAATGAAAAAAAAAACATCTCTACCGCCAATTTGGCGTTGTAGAAGCGTAATCCAAGCGAATTTTTGCGTCGATTCGTAACCGTTGACGAAACTTGGGTCCACCACTACACTCCTGAAACCAAAGAACAGTCTAAACACTGGATTGGACCAGGGGAACCAACTCCAAAGAAGGCAAAAACAATTTTTTCGGCGAACAAGGTTATGGCTACTATTTTTTGGGATGCAAGAGGTATTATATGCATTGATTACCTTGAAAAGGGTAAAACTATCACTGGTAAATATTACGTAGACTTATTGCAACATTTGAGCCACGAGGTGAAAATTAAACGACCTCATCTGGCGGAGAAAAGAATCTTGTTACATCATGATAACGCACCAGCGCACAAGTCAATCACTGCGATGGCTAAAATCAACGATCTGAAGTTTGAATTGATGCCGGACCCTCCCTACTCTCCAGATCTAGCCCCGAGTGACTATTATCTGTTTCCTAACCTCAAAAAATGGCTTGGCGGTAAGAGATTTGCGGACAATAAAGAAGTAATCGAAGCTGTAAATGGGTATTTTGAGGAGCTTGACGAATCAGTCTATAGAGATGGCATTATTAGACTTACCAATCCACCCTCGTATTTCGCATATCAATTCTAGCAAAACCTTAAAATAATGATATTCGAGGCTGAGATAAAGCATTTTGCATACCATCCACATTATGACTGGGAAAATGTCGGCTTCGAAAGTGAGATTTAGAAGAACGAATCTTTGTTCTAGAAGGTTATAAATTTTTGGAAGGGTTTAATCCTTTAAAAATATATTTCATATTTAACAATTACTTAGGGACCAGTTGTAGCGATATGGAAAACGATAAGATAAATTTTAAATAAAATAAAAACTATTTTTTCTTTCGATTTGAAAAACAAATCACTCAAAGAATTTTTTGAGCCCACAAAAAGTATAATTGAACAAATATTTTCTATTAAAATTGCATTTTTCTAGTTTCCTAATGCAATTTCATTTTTCGTGTCAGCTGATTGGAGTTTCAGCCAAAATGGAATAAATCGTTCCAATTATTTGGATTCCATTTTTCATGTATTTCACTGACAGACTCAGTACTCGTGGTACCCGTGGCGTGATGGTTAGCATGTCCACCTGCTTACCCAGAGGTTCAAGGTTCGAATCCCAGCAGAGGCAAAAATGTTTTTCCACGGGTATCGCCTTTCGCGAGAAGTTGGCAAGTCCTCCGTTAATAAATTCATTGCCATGCAAAACCCTTCCTCAATTAGCCGTTCGGAAAAATTGTAGGTCCCCTACATTCCCTCACAAGGCATGGTTGTGAGAAATTCGCTAGGGGCTCCTCGCTCTGTTGCGCCACCCTTTTTATTTATTTATTTATAGACTCAGTACTCAGATCGGATTATTTTTTCGTGTGCATTGCATAAGGATAACCAGTTGCTGGTGTGTGGCTGCGAAGGAATGAAAGGCTGACAACTGACATATTTTTCTTGTTCGCTATAAACGCTCATCAGGAAAAATTTATGTTTCCACTTGCCTCAACTTTTTCTGATGGTTTTTGCTTATCGCTATAATTTGTCCCCTCACCTACTCAAAAACTAATAGTAGAAAAAAAGAATATCAAAATTACATTGCAAATTTAAATGAGTCAACAATGGAAAGGCTGTTCCTGAGTCTTCTAACTTGTTTTTCATAAATAATAAAAAAATAAATAAATAAATAGATTCGCCATACTTCAGTGTGTTTGGATCGAATGAGGCTCTTCTTCATCAGATTTGTACCCACAAGACTTTCACTTTCTTTGTTTATAAATTAGGATCTTGTCTGCTCGAAGTAATTTATTTGTTTATTGTCTCAATAATGAATGTCAGATGAGACACTTTAACTTGGTATTTAAAATCACTGACTGAAAGTATCTCATTGTTTCATTCAACTTTGTTGTACTCCGAAAAGCCACACAACGAGCCTGAGTTGATTTGGTGTTTTATTTGTCAGTCTCGGAGTGCCAAGGATTTATTGACTTCTTTCAATGAAAGTGTTTCTATCTCTGATTTGCATATAGTATACTCGTCCGTACTAATCTCACTGGCGGCCACATCAATCCAAAACTTTTTTTCTACACTTGACATGAAAGTTAAAATAGAAGTGACATTATTCCGACTGTTAAGTTGCTAATGAAGATAAACGTTAAGTTGTAATCAAAGGTAGAAAATAGCATAATCTTATCGTCTTTGAAGAAAAATAACCATATTTATGGGTTTGATTTCATAAAAGCGTAGCGAATTATAACCTGTCAGTTATTTTGTCACATTAACAAGTATATTGGTAATTCATTGTTGGGGTCTTACCAACAGCAAACAAGTTCACGCCTCCTCGTGTAGTTTGTTGGTTAACTAGTAATTAGGTTAATTGGATAAAACGGTTCTTGCCTTTTCCTTCCATTGAATGCAGAGTTTTGTGGCATATCGTGTAAAGCAAATGAAATAATGATTATGTAGGTATGCGTATGGGGGGATTAGAAATAAACGAATAACAAATCGGCGATTTATGTTTGACGAGCTTACAGTTTATGCTCAAGTGCTTGCATGCAGTCATCTATTGAGCATTACATGTGGGATTATATCAATTTAATAATAGGTGTTAAGGGCGCTTAACAAATATTACTTCATGTGGATAAATTGTTCTACTGTACATTGTTTGTAGAGCTATTTTCTACCGCATGACTGTTCTTGTTTCGAAAAGATCGAGAGTAGAGTTGATTTTTGAAGAGCGTTTTTTCTAAAGTTATCCGTCCGGTCGTTCAACCGTTATTTATTTTGTTGTGTTCCTACCTGCGCGTGACCTTCTATCGGTTCTTTATTCGTTGAAGGTATAGAACTTGTTCGTTGGGAAGCCATGCATTTCCGTTTATTTTCGGCATTCATATGAATGGTTTAAGCGCGTTTTTCTCGGAATGGTGTTTCTTAAAACGGTGTGCGCTGCCGAGAGAAGAGTCTTACAGAAGATTCTTCTTGTCATTCTCTATCGTCCTATAAAAGATTTTTTCTTAAACTTCCTATTTTTTTCTAGAAAAACTATCGAAAAAAGGCCAGTCACTAGTTTTTGTTCAAATGGCCGCCATTTTGTCAAAAAAAAGCCTTCATAGCACGATAGCGGCTTTCCTACTAATAATGTTTTTAAAATTTTTGTTTCAGATCAAAATTGAGCCTGGAAAAGTAGACACCAAGTAGGAATCTTTTCTTACAACATTTTTGATAGTAAATAGCAATAATAAAAAACCGAAAATCACCGCAAAAAAATCATTTTGTATTCTTCATTGCTGCTAATAAATCCAATTCGTACAGGAATTGAAGCCTGACGAAGTGACGTCCACCATGCGCGTCGCACGTTTGGTGAATGAGCTCAAAACGGGCCACCGATCCTGATTCTCACGATAAAGTGGTTCACAGTGCGACGTAATTTACAAAGACTTTTCGAAGGCTTTTGATAAAGTAGATCACGTCGTTCTTATTAGCAAGCTGGGAAGATATGGCTTTCACTCAAATATGTTGGAGTTCGTATCTAAGTGGTCGAACTCAATATATTCGTATGCTTACCGCGTCCCATGAATTTAACATCCGGTGTTCCTCAAGGAAGCCATCTTGGGCCATTATTATTTCTGTGACTTTTTAATGATATGTTCTTATTCAATCCCAATATCTTATGCATGCTGATGATTTAAAAATTTATCGCATGGTTAACAGCATATGTCATTGCTTAAAATTGCAAAAAGACTTATTAAACTTATCTATGTGGTGTGAATAAAACAAATTGTAATTTCAAAATGGCAAAGTTTAACTTTCTGTCATCGTCGGTCTTGTGTAAATTTTATTTACTGTAATAGGAAATGTACCTCTTAGTAAAATTAATGAAAAAACAGATCTCGGAGTTATTTTTGATTCGATGCCTACTTTTAATAGCCACATATCGGAGCTAAAGCTAATTCTATGTTGGGATTTGTAATTCGAAATTCGAAAGAATTCAAAGACCTGTTTACACTTAAATGTTTGTATTTTATTTATGTAAGATAAGTCCAGTATTTGGAATTCGATTTATTCAACACATATAAAGAGATTGGAGCGAATTCAAAAACGTTCTATCTTTTACGATGGAATATTGTTAGACCTTCATACAAAGCTCGCTGCCTTCATTTTAAGGCCTACAAAACCTGGAAACATGTCGTAAATATTTTGATGTAATGTTTGTAAGAGATGCCTTAAGTGATAAAATTGCTTGTTCTTTTTTGCTTGATTTGATTGGTATCAATTGTCAATCATTTTCCTTCGGATCCAATAATTTATTTTTTGTACCATATCATAGAACTAATTATGGTTTCATTGAACCTATTGCCCGTTGCTTAAGACAATCAAACTCAGTAAGTCACAGTGCAGCTATTGATATTCTGAACTTTTCTTATAACAGAAATATTTTTAAATCAAATTTGAGATCTATTTTGCACTCTGTTGGTTAATTAGGTATATATATATAATCCATGTTTAGTAATGAATAATCTGTAAGAATTTTGTAATTCTGATTGACTGAATTAAATAAATAAATGACTTAAAAATTTTGTTTACAAAATTGTCGCACTTATGATCAATATAATCCACAAGCCATTGTTGAGACTCCTCTAGAGGTAAAGGGAATCATTGGTCCTAATTTTTTCAAAAATGTAACCGGCGATAATGTTACAGACAAGGGGGAACGCTATAAAGCCATGATTAATGAGTTTTTCTTGCCTGAATTTTAGTTTACTTGTCTAAGCTGGTTGGTCCGAGACGATTGACACTTTAGAAGAGGATGTCCGGCGCATTGTTGTTGATCTACGGCCCAAAATGCTGCAAAAAGTGGTGCAAAATTAGGCCTCTCAGCTGGAATTAGTTCGAGCCAGCCACGCCGGTGTCGGTTATTCACATCATCTTTAAAACATAATTGCAAACCCTTATCTTTAATGAAAAGTAAATTTTTGGCCATAACATTTTATTATATTCTTTTAATTTCTTCTTGAAAACTACGTCTAAAAACCATCCTTTAGTTTAGCTTACAGCATTTCTTTTCTATGACCTCTGACGCATGGGAAAAACATGTACTGAAACTAGTCGTTTCTTCTTACTCCAGATCAAATGATTGAGGGGAACATGTGGGATTTGCTCAGGAACCCAATTTCCTCTCACATATTGATATAGTAATATACTAAAAACAAATTTAGCACATGGCTTCGTTAAACGGTTGTCCAAGGAATTCTCCATACCATACGTAAACCGATCTCTGTACATTACCTTTGTTCGCTTGTATACATAATCCGAATGGAATCGAATAAAGCATTTCCAGTTGTCACGCTAAATGCTGGTTTTCGAAATCAGCTGTTTTACCCCTAATGTACAGAATCATTCACATTTTTCTGCAAACACAACCTCTTTCGTATAATTACGACGACGATTTTACATTCCACTCGGATTTGGTGATACCAAATCTACGAATTTCGAAATTCATTCCACTCCGAATGGATTATGTGATAGTCACATCGGGAAATTTAGACTTTCGATTACGATGGAATCGGTGATAGGGCTGACTATATGGCTGAAATGAGAGTATCTCCCGAACGCTGAGTAGCGAAATCAAAAACCTCTGAGCCTTCTGCGTAAGCTTCCAGCTTTTGAGCCGCCTTCCTCATTGAGTAGAGTAATGTTAGCCACTATAGCTTTTTAGTTTTTAAATAAGATTAAGATTTAGATCTATCTTGTATTAGGCTGAAAAAAATATGGTCTCGGTTCCACGCTCTATTAAAAGATATTGATAACTTTACTTAAGACTATCTACCTTTTTTTTTAAATTATTCTTAATTTTCGTTTTCTATTTTGTTTCGTTTTAGATGCAAGCAGTGGAACCTATACAACAGGGGTAAGTTTTGATCACACAAACCCAATGTTGGAAAAGAAGCACATCCCTTTCCTTATTCTTTTTATATCTCCAAGTCTTTCGGACTGTAGGTAATTGAAATATGCGTGCACTTAAGCATCTCAAGTGCTGCCACAACAGAACCACTTCTCATATCTTCAAAGATAATCAGTTTGTTAGCTCATTGTCTGGGAGCGAGTGAGATTTCTTTATTCTTTTCTGAATTGAAGCATAACACTCCAAGAATAACCGACACACAACATTGATGTGACACTTTGAGCCACACGGGCACAAAAATAAAACACAGAAATCGAAATTGACGTGGCTATGGTTCTATGGAAGTTTAAAAAGAGGGTTTGAGATTTTGTCCCGACTGCGCCCCAAGTCGGGACAGGGATTTTCCCTTTATTTTGTTATACTTTTGTGGTTACAGTGGTTTTCACCACGTTAATACGGTAGCAATTTTTTTTTTGCTGTGTGGATTAAACCCGCACACTTTGTTGGTATATGGAGATATGCGTCAAAGTGAAATTACGTCTTGTGGTCGATTAAATGAGGCGAGTGTGTAGTTGATATCATAAAATTCCGCAGATATGTGGAGTGGCTTATACTCGCGGTAGCAAGACAAAGAGTATGCTGCATACTGCATACGCATAGGTGCTCAGCGGTATATACTTAACAAATTGTTATATTCAACATCAGACAAACGAAAAAGATATGAAATTAGATCTAATTAGGGTGGCTCTATGTCTTTGATTTTTTTTTTGTCGTGCAGACTTGAATGGGAAATGCCAACAATTTAATAAAAAAAAAATAGTTCAACTGTGTTCCACACTGATGGGAGTTAGCTGAGGCAATTTCACACTCGTTAGTTTGATGTAACTTCTTTGCTATAAGCAAATCTAATTTGATGCGGCAGGCTGTCTCTGTGTGGCGTGCTACTGCCATTCTGTTACATAAAAGTATGGTGTTGTAAAAGGGGAAGTCTTGGGTTAAGAGTTTTTTGTTTTTTGTCTGAGGTTTGATGGATTTTTAAATCACCATTCTTTATGATGGACACTTCATGACTCAAATAAAAAACAAAAAATCATTCCTTTGAAATAAGACTACACCGATTGATTCTGTATTTAATCAAATATACTAGTTGCCTGTGAAACAATGTGTCAAAGCATTTTTTGGCTTATAAATAATTTATTTGGATCTTCCATCCCATCCAATTCAGATGATTGGGAGATGAGTAGATAATTCAAGTACTCAGATATATCTATTAGGTTTGGCAATGCATTTTGGCTCAGAAAGATTCATGAGTTATCTTCGAGTTTCTTGTAATGTTCGAATGCTCGTATCTTATTTCGATTTAGAAAAAAACACCTAATCAGATTTCGAATTAATTTGATATAATTCATGAGCAGATTATGAAAACTAGGTCCAAATTTGAACTCTGGCCTTTTATGAATTTATCATATTTATGTTTCGATTCAGCACTTTTTTTTCTCTCCAAACATAGATAAGTGTCTACATTCTTCATCATGTAAAAAATTTTGTATGCCTATTATCCCGCTTCAATTTTCGAGCTCGAGTTTTTGAGAAATAAATTCACAAGCAATATTTTGCTTTTATCTTACTCATTTACTTAGGTAGGCACTACAGATCGAGGTGAACCTGGACCTCAACCAACATCTTTCGATAATGACATCGTTTTCAGCCGAGCTGCCTCCAGTTTTGCACTCTAAGTTGGTTGAGGGCTTCTTCCGCTGGATGTGCCATATAAATTGAGGTCTTTCCTTTCCTTTCGATAAAACGTGGCGCAGGAGCGTTGATGTCCCAGCCATCGTATAGTCTCGGTGTGCGTACTCTTCTAGCTATGCCATTGTCACGTTGCAGTTTGATGTTGAATATTCTGCTTCAAACAACATCTTTGCATACGGGACCAAAGATCATTCGCAGTATTTTTCTTTCGAAACAGCCAAGGGTTTTCTCATCCGTTTTTGCTATGCTCGACGCTTCCGCGCCGTTAAGCAGGGCTGGGATGATCAAGGTCACATAAAGGGTTATTTTGGGTTTTCTAGACAGGATTTCGTTTATCAATTACCTTCTCCGCACTGATGTTAAAGACCCTAGGTAGAGAAGATTCTGTACTACCTCGAAGTCATGTCTGTCTATTGCGACGTTTTGTCCAATTCGTAGATGTTCGTTTTCCTTGTTATTGATGACAACATATACTTACTTCGTTTTGCCCTTATTAACTATCAAACCCCTTTTTGCCGCCTTACAACGGAACCTATTAAATTTACTTCTTCCCAATTTTGAAAGATTATTCCTCTTGTGCGTTGAACAATGTTTTCAAGTATGGTGTTAAGGAAATCACATGAGAGTTTGTCGCCTTGCCTTAAGCCTTTTTCGAAGTCAACGGTCTCGGTGAGTTCTTTGCCGACATTGCCAGAGCAACTTGAATTTTCCATATTCATCCTGCATAGTCGTACGAGCTGTGCAGCGATGTCGAAACTACAGTACATGGCTCTGTACAGCTCGTCTCTGTAAATACTGTCATACGCGGCCTTGAAATCAATAAAAGGATGGTGAATATCAATATTACATTCCCAGGAATTTCCCAAGATCTACCGTAAAGTGAAAATTTGATCTTTTTGGTCTTATTTGATTTGCATATGGCAATCTTAATTTCTTCCAAGTCGGTAGGCATTCTTGAACATCGTCCGAGTTGAATGGGGCATTCTGCCTGACAGCGGAATTAGTGTTTTCACCGCCGTTAGGCAGTCTGAAAAAATGGTCTTTCCAGATCCCTAGTAGCGACATCAACATTTGTCGTTTTTTTGTTTGTTTGCATTTGCCTGCCTGCATTCTACATCACACTACTGGTTTCGTTTTGAAGGCTGAGTGAAACCCAGAACGTCAGAGGCAACGGTTCTGATGGCTTGTTGGCATTGCTGCCACTGGTCTTCAATGCTTAATGCTGGCGACATAAGATTCAAGGAAAGTTGGAGAACATCCGATTGTAGAAGGTAGATACTGACAATCTCTCTAGGCATACATTAAGGATTTAGTCATTAAGTGGTGGGAAACTTAATTTCTTTCTATTTATTTCTTTACTTTTTAACTTTATAATTTACTTTTTTTCTATTGTCTATTTTATATATTTTTTTGTGTATTGTTTTTGTAACTTTAGTAGTTCATTCAAAAACATTTTTTGCGTATTCATTTCTTCCCACAAAATCAGAAGAAACCAAAAATTGCTGGAAACACCTGCACAACTAAACTGAATATAGTTCCCGTTTGAATATAGAGTTGTTGTCCTCCCTCCGGTTTTAGACTATTTCTGTACCGAATTTCTGTAGAATCGGTTCTGTAATTTAGGCGATAGCTGGTAATAGAGAATGATAGACAGACTGAGCTTATACATTCGCATTTATAATATAAGAAGGGACTAGTTAGGATTCTAAATTATAAATATGTACATGTACATGCTTTCTCTTGTGTGTTTTTTTGTTGCTCTCGTTGTGAAGTTTTTTGCTTATAGTTTTCCTACAAATGTTTCAATCAATTAATAGAAATTTATTCCAAACAACGTTTTCCAATATTAAGCTGTGCAAGGAACTGCAAAATGTAAAACCAAGATTTTTTGTACTATCTATTTATATCATTGTTGTTTTTGGTTATGCTCCACTTTTCATTATGTCATATCGTGTTTGACCTATTTATTTGTTTAAGTGTCAATTGTTTCCTTTTAAATGTCTCAAAAAACTGCATTTTATGGCCGAATGTTAAAATACGCTTATCAGCGAAACAGCGCCGAGTTTATGTATTGAATTACTTCGTCACCCACCGTCACATGTCATTTCATCGTAGAACTATGTCAGTAGGTATGGCGACAAAACAACAACAGAAATAAAAGTCATACTGCATATGTTTGTACATGTACAACTTTTAACTTTGATGTTTCGGTAACGCACTGACACATTGTATAGGAGCCTCAATAAAATGGTATGCATTTGTAATTCTTAACGTCTTTTGAGTGACAAAGAGCCTTATACGAATTGGAATTAAATTAAAACGCTAGTTCCTGTCCTCACTTGTTTGTGTTTAAGCTTTAAGGTCTGCTAGATTCCTATCTGACTAATCGTCTAGATCTCTAGTTACTCTTCTAGAAAGTGGTAAAGATCAAGCTTGTTGTTTCGATAGAGGCTTCATTTTGTTTCTTCCTATAAAAATGTAGTTATAAAAAAGCTGCAGCAACTTCTAGTCTTACAGAAAATGCAAATGTATTATTCGAATAAAATTTCTATTCACCTGTTAGTTCCTACAATGTGCGGGCTGAATACAAAACAGGTCTGCCAAACAAGGCTTTATAACTACATCATAATAGATACTTGTGATTAGGCTTCATCTTAAAATGGATGTTTGTTTGGTCTTTTTCATTCATCTATTTAATTCAACTTAATTTTAGAGAGATAGAGAGAAAAGTAGACATCATGTGGTAGCTTGTGATAAAATGAAAATAAAAACTATTTACGTGAGCAGGAAAGGTTTTCTACCTTAGAAAAAAGAGAAATAGTATTGACTTAAAGAAAAAGAACGGATAACAGTTGTCTACTCTCATCGGTGTGTAATATTTCAATTATAATTCTGTTTTCTGTAACTATCGCTTGTATGAAATCTGGTGATAAACGCTGAGAATTGAGAGGAAATTGGTTTTTTCGCATCAACGGTATTCTGTAAGCTATGATAGGCGATAATTTTACCTTGTAAAACGAACCGTAATGAAATTCTAGAAAGGTGATAAAAACGGGGTTCTGTGTGGTCATTTTTTTTTCATTTGAAACGTCATATTTTATCACTGGGTCCATACCAAGCGGTAGGTTGAAAGGAATCATGGCTGAGCTTAGTAAGGAAAATTAAAACCAAATTTTGAAAATGCTAGGAATTTACAATAAAATTTGAGTTTTTAGGTGTGTCCGAGAACATCGAAACCTCAAAAAGAACGCTTAGTTGAATTTAAAAATTTAGCAACCTTTCGACTGACTAGGACCTATACAAGACAACTTTATTCCTTTATACAAGATCAGTAAAAATGAATACAAAAATAGAACTACTTACGCAAAAAGAGCAGCCTGGCGCAACTTCTGCTCAGATATTGAGCACTAATGACACCGCAAGGATAAAGAAAAGTCATGTCCAAGGTCCAAAATACGCCTGATTTCTTAGAAGACTAGATAAAACATGGACTGAATCATGCTTTGAAACCCTAGAGTCACTCATGAACACCCTCTTTCCAGGGTGTTCTCAAATAACATCCCCAGAACACGGAAACCCTAGCGATAACGTTAGATCCAACATAGGAAATCTATTATAGGAAGGTGATGTGGACCATTGACTCATTCTCAGTATACAAATCTACAGGCCCTGACGGCATTATTCCAATGATTTTCCAAAGCCCTAAAGACTTGATTGTGATGATTCTAGTGGAAATATTCAGAGGTTATGTCTTCTAAACCCACCTTTATTCCAACCAGTTGGAGGGAAGTTAAAGTCATATTTACTCCCAAGGCCGGCAAGCCCTCACACACTGAACCCAAAGATTTTAGAACAATAAGCCTTTCCTCCTTTCTACTTAAGACTCTAGAAAGACATCGAAAGACATCGAAAAGCTCGCATATGCTTCAAAATAAAGACTTTGCTAGAGGCCAATTCATCGAATTTAATGCCAACAACAGCAACTAAAACACTCTCGAGGTACTCGGCTCATAGTATCAGGCCATCATCAAAAGCCAGCTTTATATTTCTCTTCTTTATGGAATTCAATATATTTTGCGTGAAATGGTTTTGAAAAATAATAGAAACTACACCCACAATTCTTTTTATCATGTTTCGACTCATTGCTGCGGAGAAGTTTTGATAAAATTAAAGCGAACATTGTTTTAACTTTTAACAAGAACTAAAAACTATAATTTATAACAAAATTTAAATTCATATTGCTTTCTTTAGTGCCTATGTATAGCAAATTTGGTAATCAAGGTTGATAGATATACCTACTTATGGTCTTCAATTGGAAAATCCAGTCAAGCCTAAACCGAAATTCAAAGTTATCACATGTGCTTATAGAAACCCAGTTCTTTTTGTGGATTTTCAATTATGTAGGTATAATAGTTAAACCCCCCCCAAAAAAAGCAGAGACGAAAAAGCAGGCCTTATTGACTCTGGCAACAAAGTTCCTTATTTGAACGCGTCATTCCCACATTTGTAATCACTAATCACATTCCTCAGTTCTGCCAACTATCGCTCCAAACCGAATGCAATCTGATTGTAAACCGAATGCACACAAGATGCAATCGAATTGCATAATTGAATTGGGAAGAGAGTGCTGAAAAATTAATCACTGCACAAGGTTTTCGATTAGCATCGACTTTGATTGCTGTTCGAATTTGTCACTTTGGTTCTACAATTGAAATCGTGATGAGTTCGGGTGGAAGATAGACTACTTTGTTGGTGTTGGTGTATGGTGTTTCACACTATATTGAGCACAACCAGGTATTGGCGTCTATTCGAGTTGTCTACGCAGGAAATGATATCATCAATTGGAACGAAATTGACATAATGTAGAGTTTTCTCGGTTCAATTAAAAGTTTTGGTTACAGGATTTGGTTTAACTAAGTATAGCTGCTGTTTATTTTTTTTACTGAAATGCTCAATACATATTTCAGAACTGCATGTGTGTATAACTGACTAGTTTCATGTGAAATAAAATTGTGACGGAATTTGAAACACAATTCTTTAATGCGGATTTTAAAAAGAAAGAAGAAAACTAAAGCGCCATTGAAGATAAATTAAATAATGCTGCTTTTTTCACAAAAATGGATGCAAGTTTGTAGCTCAGTTGCCTCAGTCTTTTCTTGGCCTAAAAAACTGTTAAATTGAGTCACTAGCGCGAAATTCATCATGGGAACTGTAAATGTTACATTTTTTACTTCTTGGTATCAAATATAATCCACTTTTTAACCTTCGATGCAGCTTTGGTTGAGGTGCCCGTATATTAATTTTTAGAATATCTGCCTGTTACGTAAGAGGTTCGAGATTCAAATCCCAGAAGCATAAAAAAATATTTTTCACGAATATCGTTTTTTACGATGAACTGGCAAGCCAATCCACAACACAACCCCCGAATTTTTTTTCAAAATTCTTCTGTAACTCATACTTTTCCGCATCAGTATAATTTTTTTTTTTTTTTTTTTTTATAATTAGCGCGCACATCAAGGGGATATGAATACCCTTATAATGTTGTTAAACACAGTGCGAGCATTTAGGGAAAAAGGAGAGGATTTAAAAGGAGACACCGATGCACGTTGCTTTTGAATTTTTGTGAATCGTAATGAAGGGGAAATACAGAGCCAGGTAAAGAATTCCACATTCGGGTGGTGCGACTGAAATACGAATCTCTATACTTAACTGTACGTCCGAAGTTGGGCTCAAGGTAAAACTGATGAACATTCCTAGTGAGGCGGGTGTTGCGGCTAAATTGTTTCAGGGGAGGAATGCAACTGGCTACTTCACTAGAGCACTGCTTATGAAAAAAGCGATAAAAGAGAGTGAGACAGGCAACGTTTCGACGATGTTCAAGACAATCAATTGATTCTACGATTGAACTATCACCTATCAATTTCAACGCTCTATTTTGTACCCTATCAAGGAGGTGCAAAGATGTTTGAGAAGCACCTGACCAGATATGGGAGTTATACTCCAGTTTTGGGCGGATGAAGGCCTTATAAATTGTAGCCAGATCAGAAGGGGTGAAGAACTTCCTGCATCGTCTTAAGAAACCTAAGCATTTAACAGCGTTTTTGGCGACTTCAAATATGTGGTCATTCCAACGAAGATCATCGTTTACACACATACCAAGTACTGACAGCTTTTCGGTTTCCTCGATGCAGGTACCATTCATGGATAATGGCAATGGGGGAATGTTTAGCTTCAACGACAAGAGACAGCATTGAGTTTTCGAAGCATTGGATTCTGCTCGTTTCATAAGACCCCTTGAAACAATGCTGTCAAGGTCAGAATTCAATGAGCTTATCATACGCAACCGTTCCAGTTCCACATCCGAAGAGCAGGGACGTGAAGTAGGAAACGAATATGAAAAGCTGAGGGTCGAGTCATCAGCAAAACAGTTAAGCGGATTAGAAGTTTCAGACAAGAGATCATTAAAGAAAATGAGGAAGAGAGTCGGAGACAAAACGGACCCCTGGGGCACACCAGCATTTATGAAGTGGGTATCAGACTTGAAACCATCCAACACAACTTGTATTGAACGGTCGGAAAGGTAGTTTCTAATCCAACGAAGAAGAGACTCATCGATACCAAAAGCACGCATTTTCGATAAAAGAGCCTGATGCCAAACTCTATCAAATGCTTTAGAAATATCAAGCGCAATAATCTTACTTTCTCCAAAACAATGTAAAGATTGGTTCCACTTTTCGGTGAGATAAGCCATCAAATCACCAGTGGACCGTTTGCTACGAAAGCCGTACTGACGGTCATTAAGAAGCTTTCGTTCTTCAAGATATTGCATAAGTTGACGGTTTATCAACGTTTCCATGACCTTGGAAAGAAGGGACGTTAGTGCAATTGGACGGTAATTGGAAGGGGAGGAAGATTCGCCTTTTTTAGGGACCGGCTGGACAAATGCAGTTTTCCATCTGCTCGGAAAAATCCCAGCAGAATAGGAAAGATGGAAAAGTTTACGCAGTGGTTTTGCCAGCGTAGAAGAACACCTCTTCAGAATAACGGCGGGGATACCATCTGGACCAGCGGATTTATGTATGTTGAGATCTTTAAGGACTCTCGCAACCGAGCGAGTTCGAAAAAATATCTGCTTCATCAAAGAATATGTAGACTCGAGCTCAGGTGGAGCCAATATGCTATGAGGAAGTGTCGAGTTGGCAGCAAATTGAGCTGCCAGCAAATTGGCTTTGTCGATGGAGCTGACATACGGAGAGTCATTGAAGACGAGCGTTGGGACCGATGACGTGGTCGAGTTCTTAATGTTCTTCACAAAAGACCAAAAGTTTTTACTTCCTTTTGGACACAATAGTATTTTTTGCCTTACTTTTTGGTCATGTAAAAACTTAGCCCTTTGTATCTGAGCATTACAGCTAGATATTTCTGGCCCGTTTGAACAAATTTCGGTTTTCTACAGTAGGGTTGTCTTTGAATTTTCGAAAACTACTTTCTCTATCCCGAATCGCCTCTTTACAGCTTGAATCAAACCACGAATTCTCTTTGGGGATGATATTTTTTGTGAGGAACAAAATTTCTCATGCCGTTGAGAATTACGTTAGATATCATATCAGCTGATGCATCAACGTTTCCGTCGAGAAAGCACAATGACCAATTAAAATTTCGAAAGAAATTATTCAGGCCGTCCCAATTGGCTTTCTCGTATTGCCACACAGTTCTTTTGGGGACTTTATCTTTTTTTACCGTGACGGAAAGCGAAAAATCTACCGATATGACACAATGGTCCGATTTGCCTAAAGGAGATGATACTACAACCCTGTATTTTTCGGGATGAGAAGTGAGAAATAAGTCAAGAGTGTTGGCCGCTTGGCCTTCAATATCTGGAACCCGAGTGGGCTCATCAACAAGTTGAGTTAACTGGTTAAACTCAGCGAAGATCTCAACACACTTTCCTTCGGGTGTTGTCTTGCCAGAATGTCGAAGCCAACCAGAATTGTGTACATTGAAATCGCCCGCAATTGCGATTTCAGTGTGAGGATACAGGGAAACAATTCTTATTATGGAGTCAGATAGCGCATCAAACTCGTTAGAGGTTGAATTGCTATCTAAATTGGGGCTTCTATAGATAAAACAATAATGAATGACATGCTTACGGACGGTGAATTTTAACCACATGAAATTAAAGTTCGTATTAGAACAGAGGCCGTATTGTGGTAGAAGCTGGTAAGCAATATCATTCCGAACATATACGGCGAGGCCATGGAAAGAAAAGAATAATGGCACTAAGCTATACCCAGGCAGGTTGAACTCTGATGAATCAGAATCAACACCCACCTGAGTTTCACTCAATGCCAAAACAGCTGGCCTGCATTTTGCAGTGTGAGCGTACACAGAAAAAAAATTCGATCGCAACCCCCTAATGTTGTACTCACATTGTGTTACAGTACAGTACAGTGGTAGCCCGTGGCGTCATGACCTGCTAACCCTGAGGTTCTAGGTTCGAATCCCAGCAGAGGCAAAAATGTTTTTTCACGGGTATAGCCTTTCACAAGGAATTGGCAAGTCCTCCGTTAGTAATTTCATTGCCATGAAAATCGCTTTCTCAATAAGCCGTTCGAAAATGGCAGGAAATTGTAGTTCCCCTCCATTCCCTCACAAGGCATGGTTGTGAGAAATGCGCTAGGCCCAGGGGCTCCTCGCTCTGTTGCGCCAACCCATTTATTTTTTTATTTATTTAGACAGTTGGTTGTAAAAAAGTACGTTGTTAATCTAAAGCCTAGTACTCATTTCCTCGTAAAGTGAACGCCTGACAGTGGAGTAAATAGATTCTTGACATTTCGCGCCAGTACACACTTGCGAATGAGCTGTGAATGTTTGACGTTTAAGCAAAAAAAATAATAAATAATGTTTTTTTCTATTTTTATAGCAAGAAATTACCACAAACAGTAACCAAACGCACTGATACTCCCTATACACTTTTTTCTTTTGTAATTGAACTGTCAGAGCTTAACGTCGTGTTTTCAAGATTCTCGTACATTTTGAACGTGAATGAGGTTCAGGACTCGTGAACGAAATCTTACCACACGGCATCACAAGCAAAAGCAAGTACATAAGCGTAAACTGAAATGACAAATTTGTCATGGTTCACAAGTGAGTCCTAGGCTTAGGAGCGTACTCGAGCTTTCGGAGAAGTGAGTTGCATTGGAAACAAGTCTAGACATAGCATGTTATCGATCGTGCTATGATCGACTAGCAGGTTGCGATTTAAATCATAAGCAGTTATATTTTATCATAATTAGTAGTGATATGCTCCGAAAGATGAAAAATGGCGTGGGAACTGATTTAATCAATCCTAATGATTTATTTTTAGTTTTTTTTTAATGAAGTCTGTTCGTAAGTACCTATATGCATTTGATTTATTCATTTTCTTGTGAACTCAATGAATGTGGAAACTGTGCTCTAAACATTTTTGTAATCCCTCTGAAATCATAAAACACCTTGTTTTAATTAGTTCTTATCATCGAGGAACTACTGTATATGCAATAACCTGTAGTAACATGAATACCTTTGGATTTCATTATGTCATGTTAGTCAACCACTTAAACACAATTGAGAAATGTTTTCAATTCATCACCCATCTCGTCTGTTTTCAACACAATTATTCAAAATGAAGACATTTCACTTCAAATTTACACACTTATTCTCATAAATATCAATCAAAGTGCAAAAAATTTGTTCCACCATTCTATTTAAAAGTGCCCAGTCGGTCGTCTTGAAATTAATTTCACCTCAGAACTGGCCCAGAAAAAAATTATTTATTTGTTTTTTCCGCTCATAATCAAAGGAATGTCTGGCGACAGACTGAAGAATCTGCCAGATTACACATTTTTTTCTTCAAAATACACAAACAGAGTTGTGCAACTAGTTAACACAAAATTATAAAATTCTAGAACAGCTTTCTCCAACTAAGAGGCCATTTTTTTTAAACTACACATTCCCTTGATCTGGATAGCCAATAGCCTTTTAAAAAGACAAACGAATACTCCATTAATTATTACAAACCTCATAACAGCACACCATGCCCCATAAAAAAAATGTTTCGGGACAAGATGTCTTTATTAATTTTATTCCAGATTGGTTTCCATTACAAATTTTACGACTTTAACGCCGCCAGAACCAATTCGATATTCGAAAATGAAAATGAAAATGAAAATGTGTTGCATATTGCTTAATGACTTACTATTCAATCTCACTTCATAGAATTATTTTGCTCCCCCATCCCGTTTCGAAAGATGAACCACTTCATCCGAACTCTCATAATGTTAACGAATAAATCATCGCTCAACCGATTTACAAATCTCTTCTAGCTGCAACCATGTCACCAATAAATTAAGTTTCTCCTCAAATAGAACTTGCAACTTATTAGCCACGGATTTCCACTGGAATGCCGAGTTCCTCCAACCACCCACATACCATGAGAAGCTGAAGACGCAGATACCCCAATTAATATTGTACCTCTAAGCATTTCATTGCCCTTCTAGTCAAATATATTTTTAGATGGTGTCAAGCTCCGGATGTGGCAGCATGCAGCAACCAGCAACAAACTGAACCACCGAACTACTTCGGCAAAAATATAATAAAAATGCTGGAAGTGGAAAAGAACACCAAAATGTCAAGCGACTTATTTTTGTGTCTGAAGAAGTTGAGTGTGTTTTCTGTTTTCTTTTTCTGGGTTTGACACTAATAAGCATGTGCATTGCATAGCGCAACAAAATGTTTTGTTTTTATTTATATTTCGGTCATTCGGTGCTAAAGCCTCTTGTGATGACATAAACCAAAAAAATATATCTCAATTTTGTATGTGACCTATGGATCTCTTTAAAATGCATCAAACAATTTTATGAGCTATTTGGTATGACCCCTGGAAGTGGTGGTTATAAATCAATGCAGCTTGCTATTGCAAAGTTTTTATACCTTTCAGTTTCAGGAGATAGGTAGGTACTTACATGCATATAATAGCCACTTATATTTATTGTTGACACACACGCAATAACTTCAGCGGGACTGATTTATTGGGAAAAGATTTAGCTTCAAGGTTTTTAACGGCTTTTGTGTGTCTGATTTCTGCAGAGAACTTCCAGTTGAAATGAGTTTTGAAATAATATGTGGGTGCCTACGTCTAATTACATGTGAATTCTTGTATTGTTGTTTGGAATACTTCAAAGAAGCGAAGATTTATGTGTTGAATGGAGCTTTGTCTCATAACGTAGACCTTCATGAGAAACTATTTTGGCAAACAAAAGTCGTGACAGAAAATCCCATTGCATTAAGATCCATTTACTGACTATAGATTGGTACGTTCAAAAGCTAACTGGTCGCTAAGTAAGGTATGGTGCTCTCACAGCAGCGAAGACGTAGCTAATGATGAGTACTATCTGTATTTTTTGAGTTTTTTTTTGTATACTTAAATTTTATATTATAAAAACTGATCAAAAACTCAAAATATGGCTTTTTCCTATTGGTTGACTTTTTGGCGTTAAGTAGTGCAAGTTTTATAGAATTTTATAGCCAACATTGCCCATAGTGTAATGATTGGCATGTCTGCTTGTTACGCGGGAGGTTCGTGGTTCGAATCCCTCGCCTTTCGCGAGGAATTGGCAAGTCCGATAGTTACTTCTATCTCTACTGCTTGAATATCTGTGCTCTTTCTATCAAAGTCTCTTTGATAATGATGAAAGAAGTTCTTCAAACCTCTTAAAAGCTGATATAAATACTATATATAATTATATATACTACTCTTAGTAAAGCGAAATGAAGGAAGCTGGTGGTATTTGTTGACCTCAAATGGGCATTCGACAGTGTCAATCTCAAAAAGTTGCGGTTCCAACTAAGATCTACTGGAGCAAGTGCAAAAATAATCCGTGCATTCCAATCTCTCTTCTCAAATACCAAAATTGCTATTAAAAAAGCGCATGGCCATGCTGAAGAGTTATGTAACTATATCGAGAGGTGGAAAACTGGGATTGGCGAATTAAAGTATTAGAATCAACTTTAAATCAATTGACCCCTTCTGCGCTGAAATATGGGGTCTGACAGCTGAAAAAAAAATTAGAAGTAATTCAAACGGTAGTTTGAAAGGAACTACTTATTGGTGTAGCCAACAATACGCAAAGCAACGTAGTTCGTGTTGCGAAATTGCGTAAGGAACACTAAGTTTTTGGATAATACTTTTAAATGCCACAGATGGCCGCATTATTAAAAAATTTCGAGAATCCATCTTTCCTCTAAACGACCAAATTGGGCAGCACAATTCAGCAGCCTCTTAATAAGAAATTTCGTAAATGTGTAGGAATGGCAAAACTTATCACTCATGTTTATGATATTATTATGAAATCATCCTGGAGGAAACAAAAAGAGAGCTAGCAGAAAAAGACTTTTGAAAAGCGAACAGCTGTTTTTCCTGGTCATAGTATGTATCTGCATTGCAAAATATACAATACATATACAGAATTTGAACCTGCCCAAATTAGGTTTGGAAACATAATTTGGCATATTTAATGCAATGAGAAATCATTATTTGTTTAACTATTTATTAACTACCTTGAAAAACATAATGAATGTAAAAGAAGAGACCAATGCAAATATTACATATGTTGTCAAATCACTCAAGCTCAGAGTTTTTATTTTAAGTGAATAAAGAAGTCCACTACCGTTCTAAGGAAAAGGGGCGTATACCCCAAAAAGTGAAAAAAAGTGAGTTTGCGCCATATTTGAAATCGTGTCTTATTTTGGTCTAAAAACAAAAACCTTATCTCCGAGTCTTAATATCTAAAATCCACGAATCAAATTGGTAAATGCATATTTGAAGGTGAGAAAACAAAAAACAGTAAAATGCATTTAACTCGAAACTACCAAAATAGACATATACGCCTTTTTTCTTAAGACGGCTGTCCAGGTTTTATATTAAGTAGGTATTGAAAGCAATATATTCATTCATATATTGTTTTTCCTCCTTGAATCAAAGTGAAAAAAATCTAATCATATGTTTATAGAAACAATTAATTAAATAATATCGAATGAAATAAACTTCTAGTTTTGTGAAATTTTTCAAACAAATTATTAAAGCAAAAGTTATAGACAAAGAAATATATCTATGTATCTAAATATCTCACTTTGAAGGAGAAATGTTGTGCCTTCCTGCATTTAACTGAAAACAAAACCTTAAAATTGTCCAATTCCTTTTATATTCTACTAGCTGACCCACTCGACTTAGCTCGGCTCCTATACGGTGATATAGTGCTGCTCGGGAAATAATTTTTTTTGCTGTATTCGCAAGGAATCTACAAAGTATTCTATAAGATTCGCACAAAACGAGTGAAATCCACGATCCTCAATTTCTCAAATTAAAACGCGATTTTCGATTCAATGCCACTAGATTTTATTGCTCCGGCAATTTGGTTAGAATTGAAGAACGGATTATTTTTACCTCTTCAAAACACCTTGCCATCAGACGAATAACTAAAATGATGGTTAACTGATGTTCATTAATCAATGCCATTACCGTTTGCATTATATTCGTTCAATTGTACTTGTAGACTTGACTTCATTTACTCCATTTACTCCTCTTGAATTTTTTGCTGACGACTCACCCCTCAGCTTATCATATTGGTTTCCAAATTCACGTCCCTGCTCTTTGGACGTGGAACTGAAGCTGTTGCGTATACTTGGCTTATTGAACTCAACAGCATTGTTACATGGGGTGATAAAAACCGAGTAGAATTCAATGCTTCAGAAACTCAATGCTGTCTCATGTCGTTAAAGCTTAACATTTACCCATTGCCATTATTTGTGAATTGTACCTTCATCTTAGAAACCGTTGGAACGATCGAATTTTTGAAGTCGCAAAAAATGCTTCTAAATCCTTAGGTTTCTTAAGACTATGCAGGGACCAGGGAATTCTGCACCCCTTCTGATTTGGCTACTATTTATGAAATAAAGCCTACATTCGCCCAAAACTAGAGTATAATTCTCATAATTGGTCAGCTACTCCTCAAACCTCTTTGTACCTACTTGATAGAGTACAAAACAGAGCGTTAAGATTAATAGGTGATAGTTCAATCGTAGAATCGATTGATTCTCTTGAACATCGTCAAAAAATTACCTGTCTCACTCTCTTTTATCGCTTTTTTTCACAAACAGTGCTCTAGTGAAATAGCCAGTGGCATTCCTCCCCTGAAACAATTTAGCCGCAACACTCGCCTCGCTAGGAATGCTTATCAGTTTTACCTCGAACCCAATTTCGGTCGTACTGTAAGGTATAGAGATTCATATTTTAGTCAGACTACCCGAATGCGGAAAGCTTTACCATACTCTGTTCTTTCCCCCACATTACAATTCATAAATATTCAAAAACAAAGTGCATCGGTGTCTGCTATTAAATCCTCTCCTTTTTTCCTAAATGCTCGCAATGTGTTTTATAACATTATATAGGTATACATAACCCCTTGATGGGGGTGCTAACTATAAGAAATAAAAAGAATTTAGTTGAAAATTTTAATTCTAATATGTGAGGGCTTGGCTAGAGAGAATATGGGGATGGAATTAATAAAGCCTTTGTCATTACTCAGGCGCTAGAGACCATTTATGTTCCAAATATTGTTCAAATCGGTAGTTTTTTAACAAATAATATACTCAATTTTGTGAAACGTACAAACAGGGACGTGTAGTGATTTTGTTGTTAAGCCAGGAAACTTACTTACTTACTTAGGCGGGCATTACAGTTCGGGGTGAACCTGGGCCTCAACCAACATCCTTCTATAACGACTTCGATTTTGGGCGAGCTCTCTCCACTTTAAGTCGGCTGAGGTCTTCATCCACTTGATTGCGTGACCTACGACGAGGTCTTCCCCTTCCGCGATTTCCCTGCAATGTGCTTTCGAAAACCCGTCGAGCCGGAGCGTTTGGGTGCATCCGCTCTACATGATCCAACCATCATCGTAGCTTTACGATGCGTACTCTTCTGGCTATGCCCATGTCGGGGTACAGCTCATACAGCTTGTTGGTGTATCTTCTTCTCCACACATTGTCTTCGCATACGGGACCAAAAATCATTCGGAGATTCTTTCTTTCGAAAGAGTTTCCTCATCCGCTTTCGATAAGGTCCATGTTTCCGCGCCATAAAGCAGGACTGGGATGATTAAGGTCTTATACGGGGTTACCTTGGTTTTTCTGGAGAGGATTTTGTTTCTCAATTGCCTTCTTAACCCAAAGAAGCAACGGTTGGCAAGAGTTATTTTCCGTTTGATCTCCGCACTGATGTTGTTGTCCGTGTCTACAGCGGATCCTAGGTAGACGAAGTCCTGTACTACATCGAAGTTATGTCTGTCTATTGTGACGTTTTGTCCAATTCGTCGCTGTTCTGTGTCCATGTTCGATGACAACATATACTTCGTTTTGCTCTAATTAACCATCAAACCCATTTTTGCCACTTCTGTTTCAATACATACTCGCAAAAGCACCTATGACATCACGCTTATTTCTTCCCATTACACCAATATCGTCTGCATAGGCGAGTAATTGTACAGACTTTTGAAAGATTGTTCCTCTGGTGTTGACGTTGGAGTTTCTTACAATCCTTTCAAGTATGATGTTGAAGAAATCGCATGACAGTTTGTCGCAGCGTGAATAAGCTAGTAAGTAAGTACAAAGAAAAAAATTCTTCTTCTTACCTCAGCTAAGTTGTGAGAGAAGACTGTCATGTGGCCTGTTTCGATATTTCTTGTTTTACAAAGAAGAATTTCGAACCGAAAAACTAGTACAGTGCTCCCCGGTTAATTGCGTCACCTTAAATGCACAACTTTAGACGCATTTAACAGGGGAACGCAATTAAAAGAATCCCGTTTAATTGATCTGCTGTCCCATTTAGAAAAACCCCGCTTAATTGAAATGAAAACGCAATAAAGTGATTTTTTTTACGACTTTGGCAAGAAAGTCAAGAAGAACCTTTTTAATGAAAATCAAAATTTTATTGAACGGAAAATTAACATATAATGGTAAGACATAAAAAAAGAACAAAACAATTTCAGCCTAGGAATGATTGAAAAGGAACAATTTTTCATAATGTACACAACACATAAATTATGAATTGGTACATAATCCGTGCGTATATCTTTGGCAAGCGTACAAGAGGGAATTAGTCAGATTTGCTTTTTATTTGGCTAGAACATTATATCATGGTAAGAATCTGTAATTTTCAAGATCTTAATTTGCAGTCGCTAAACTCTGATGTTTCAGCAAACAATAGGCTCGTTCGTTGAACTTTACCCAGGGTTGACCCAAGTTTTCTTGACAATCTTATGAGTTGTCAAAAAAACCTGGGTTTTCCAATTCTCAAAAAACGCAAAGCCACAAAATCACCACAAATCCCTGTCATTTGAATAAAAATACATGCCATTTGATAGCCCTCAACTCGCCACAGCAAAAACCTAGGGTGAGTTGAGGGAAAACCCAGGTCAACCCCAGGGCTAAAAAACACTCAATTTGACATTCAGGGCGACCTTAGGTTTCTCAAAAAAACGCTTTGTGGCGACCCCAGGGTTTTAACGAACAAACCTAATAATAAATAGGTGTGTTTCTTTACTGAAAATTCGCACGAAATGCACCGAAATTCGGTGAAAGTCAGTCTAATCCTGTTCCAGCACAGCGATTTTTCGTAGCGTGCACAAAAGAGAGTGCTCACGAGAGAGTAAAAAATCTCACAACGATTTAAGTCATGTCAATTTGACTATTAACTTGTAGGCGCGCAACAATGCGACCAATTCATCATCAATCATTTAAGGTGTAAGCAAAAAGTGACTTCAATGATTTGGTTTTTTTCGTTCAATTAACCGGGCAATTTTGCTTCAAATTGAAAAAAGAGTTTTGATTTTTGGACCATTTAACCGGGAAACGCAATTAAGCGGAATGCATTTAAACGGGAAATTTTATGTATATTTCTTATGTGATCTTTTTTTTTGCCTAGGATTCAGGTCAATTAAACGCGTAACGCAACTAAGCGGGGGGTATTTATCCGGGGATTACTGTAGTAGTAATTATGTAAATATTTCCACTGCCAAAACTTCAAAAAAAAATCGCACTACTGAAATGAAAGTAATTTCACCAACAACCAGGTCAGTATTATTAAATCCTTGTAGGCATGTGTTTTCCTTGTCATTGAAGTAGAATTTCGGTAAACTGCATGTACGAACGCCCTCGAACATCCTGTTGCCAGTTATGAAACCAGAAACAGCCAATGGCCTTTGTTAGCACTTGGGTGTGTGTGTTTGTGTGTGCTCTACGGCATAATACCCAGTAATAATCCATAACATCGATCGATGGATGACTTCAATTAACCTAAATCTTATGAATATGTTCCTCGATCTGATAACGAAACCAGGAAATGGCTCGACCAAGGCTTTTGTAAAATAACCTAACCAACAGAGAAACTTACGGGAATTGAAACTCCGCGCACTTGCTGCAGTAAGCATAAAATTTTTTTTATTTTAATTTTTTGAATTTCAGTTACCTTTGTGTGGAGTTCTGTCGAAATAACTATAAAGTAGGTTGTAGTTAGATACTGTTTACTTTGAGTGTCTATGAATAAAGACTCCAGCGGAAAGGACCTGCAACCACACACTTGTGTGTACTTAGTCTCCATTATTGTCAGCTTTTAAAAGTCTTTTAGAAAAGCAAAAAAAAAATTGCTTTAAAAGAAGGGGGTTATGAATAAGAATGATTAAACAAAGAACTCTCTGTAGGCATCTACCAGGAAATTGAGTGATTATAGTTTTTTTTTTTTTAAATACACTGCAGCATCAATTCAACGCGTTGCAATGTTATCCAACCATGAGTTGCATTGTATATGAATGTATATGTATATTCTCTTTTTATTTATCATATTGTGGTGTTAGTTTTTAGGGGTTTGGAATAATACTTGTTGTCAGGTAGATTTCAAGACGATTAGCGACGATTAGCTTGAAGTGATTTTAAAATTATACTTGTAAATTATGGAAATGATTACTTTTTTATTCAGTGCAATTCTGTGACTTATGTACCTAATTGTGATACCAATTCAACACAGATTTGTTCGCACTAAACAAATACTAAACGCGGCTGGCAAGCTGGCTTCTTAGTCCCTTTGGTCTATTCTGGGATTGAAATGGTTTATAAAAGTATGAAAAATTTCGACAACACAGCGAGCCATAAGTCTTAAATTCGAGGAAATTATTATCAAAAAGAGAAGTTTACAGGGTGATTTGTATGAAAATCAAAAAGCAGCAAAAAAAACCCCTTGAGTATTAGTAAATAAGCTCAAAATTATAAAAATAACAGTAACTTATTATTCTTCATGGTTTTTTTCTCTGAATAAAGCATCCATACATCACTTTTCCATTGAGAAAAACAAGCTCACTTCCAGCCTATTACATCACACTAGTTTTTGAAAGGAAACGCAATCCCGAAAATCTGTTTATAAAAACCAAAGGCTTTTAAAATTAGATTCCTGTCATTTCAGTAGAAAAGCTTTTTTTAAATCCTAACTTCCTAACTAATATAATAAATGAAATTTGGTATGGAGATAGTCTATAGAACCTGAGGAAGGACATAGTTTTGGGTACAGAGATAGTCTAGAACATGAGGATGGACATCTTAACTAATATTGTATATTCGTAATTAACTCTGTCTGTCCGTGTTCCTCTGTTTTCATCTCCGCCCAAAGAGACCATTGATCCGATTCAAATGAAATTATGATCAGAGAAAGTCTAGACCCTGAAGAAGGACATGGACTAGGTATATATATGTTATCCCTATATTTGTAAGGGATCGGCAACGCAAACTGTAACCTAGAAACTACTGGACCGTGAGGTGATTTCTGTCCAATTGTTGATAACCTGAGAAGAAATGTCTATCTTGATCTTCAAATTCAAAAGGTTACTTTAACAGCACCATCTGAAAATTTCGCCTTTATTAGGTTTGTTCGTTGAAGCCCTGGGGTTGCCCTATGGTCGCCACAAAGCGTTTTTTGAGAAACCTAAATTCGCCATGAATGTCAAATTGAGTGTTTTTTGAGCCATAGGTTTGCCATAGGTTTTCCCCAAACTCGCACTAGCTTTTTGCTGTGGCGATTTGAGGGCTGTCAAATGGCATGTATTTTTTTTTAATGACAGGGATGTGTGGTGATTTGTGGTTTAGCGTTTTTTCAGGACTGGAAAACCCAGTTTTTTTTGACAACTCATAGGGTTGTCAAGAAAACCTGGGTCAACCCTGGGGAAAGTTCAACAAACAGACCTACTATAAGTAAAGGGTTTGGTAGTGTGGTTTCCAATCTGGAAATTTAGATAATATGGCTTCTTTCTTTTATAAACATTTCTTAGTAGTCTTCCTAGTGCTGAGATTATTTTCTCTGTTTGAATTTTTAATTAAGATGACGTTCCAATATTCTGTCCAAAAAATCCAAAATCAAAATTTTAAATTGTGCAATGCAAGATAACTGGGCTCTATGTTAAATTATACAAAATGTCCCCACTGTGAACATTTCCTGATGGCTAAAACAAACTCATGTTGTCGGCAAAAGTTTGCTGTTGCAAGTGGCAACAAAAGGAAATTGAAAATTACTTCAGTTATCGGTTATATACCTGATTCAAGTAGATATATACTTGTTTTCTTGTTGCGCTTGATTAGAAGTCACAGTGCGTTTCGATTGTGAATTATTTTCTTGTTTCGAATTAATTAAAATGAGGTTTCGTTTTTTCCAATTTGAATGCGATTCGCCGATAAAGGCGACCAAGCTCTAAAGCATTCGCACAAGGTGAGAAGGACTCATCATGCAATGCAACAACCAGCGTCAACTAGACTTACAGGCGACAATTTCATTTATTTTTTTCATCTTGTCTCGAATTCATATCTACCGGTCCAGAAGTTGCTACCGTTTGTCCACTGCACATTCCTCTTATCGTTGTTGAAAGGAAGTTGAATTGAGATACAATAAATAAAAAAAGATAGAAAATAGAATCCGCAAAAAATAACTAGACTGCAAATAAACCAGGTAAAATTGTTTATTAATGAATTCAATTGAAAGTTGTTTGCGGATTGTGGTCAGTGTCATTAAGATCTCAATGCACACAACTACCCAATCAAAAAGAAAAAAATACATAGTAAACACGAGAGAAATATTATTATTAAAAAGGGGTCATTCTTAGACGTAGGCAAGGGAGTTTCAATTCATTGAGTCCGTTGGAGTGGACTGAACGAATGTGGAGGGGTAATTTCTCGAAAATATGATGCCTCAGTTACCTGAGGAGTTCCCAACAATAACAGAAATGGTTTAGAATTGTAGGACCATCAGTTACGTTTTGCAGTTAATATGATCTGTATATGAAACAAATAAACTTTGAATGTTTTATCAACAACTAGAGCATTACTCCTGAGTAAGCAACTATGATAATATGATGAAACAAACAAACAAAGAAACAAACGCGACACCAAAAGCCGATTTAGGTCCTGAGAAAGCTGTCTGGGGTCATTGCGGACCTCATTTCCAGTTAATCCCCGATGGAATAGAACCCAAAGGAGGCTCAAAGAATTTAGTCTTCCGATCGAATTCAGAGAAGATCACTTTTGAAGTAGTTAGAAAGGTTGAGTAGGGTCTTCAGCACAGGTTAGCTGTCGTTGTAGCTCCAGCCATTGTTCGTTACAAACCAGCCTTGTGGATTGCATATGCCTCCGCTTTTTGAGTCTTGGGATCATCGTGTCGGACAGCATATCCATTAGACGTGAGTCAAAAGATATGCTGCCCGGGAGTTCATCAAAGCTCCGGTGCGAATTGTGCCAGCGACCACATCTTTTTGAACGAGAAATAGTCAGCCCATGATGTAGGTATCAAGTGGAAGAAAAAAATGTTGACGGCATTAAGTGTAAGTTGGGTCATACCAGTCTTCTCTGGTCTTGTTAAGAGGGCAACTTCAGTCTTAAGAGGATTGACGGAGAGACTATTTCGTAAATCAGATTAAGCGCAGCCTGTGCCCTCGAACATAGACTTTGGACGCTGGATCCAACCACGAGCACGGCGACCGACGGCGACGTCGGCGTATACTTGGGCTTTTACGTTAGATCCATTGAGCATTTCAAGTAGAAAGTCCATTAACATATACCACAGACGAGGAAATGCCATCATTCTTTTCAGCGTTTTAAGCAGGAAGAAGTAAAGAATGATGGGTCTAAAGCTCTTTGCGATTGAGTAACCTTGCTTACCGATTTTTGGTATGAAATAAACTCTATAACACTTTGCCGCGGAGTTGGAATATACGCTAAAGCTAAACTACCCGAAAAATACTTTTCAGAGCAATCAGCAAAAAGTTTAAACTTTCCTTCAACACGACTGAATAAACAGCATCAGTGCCAGGTGATTTGAAACAGTCAAATAATGCCAAAGCTGAGTCGATTATCGTTTTTCTCACAACCACGCCTTGTTTGTTAATGGAGGGGACCTACAATATTCTGCCGATTCCGAACGGCTTATCAATAAAGCGCTCTTCATGGCAATGTACTCGTCTTTACAATTGCCGATTCCTCGCGAAAGGCGATGCCGGTGGAAAAACAGGCGGACAAGCTAACCATTACTCCACGGGCATCACATCAGGTTCATCTGATCTGAGGGAAATATATTCTTTTGATTCGATTAATACCAGAGACTGAATTACAGCACACTTTATCGAGTAAAACGTGACGTCCGCTTGACACTACAGCTGACGTTTCCATAATTAAACATCCTCTCATTATTAGTTAAACGGAATTTCGTAAGATAGATGGACAGTTAACTAATACTGTGTAATTTAGCGCGAATTTTCAAAGAACAATCCCACTCAGAATGTCAGTCACTCACTCGATCACTGATGCCGTAATTCCGACCCTGTTTTAATGGGAAATGAGTCATCGGCCTAAAACTAAATGCCTCTGCTTTTGACTCTATGTAATAACTGTTTGATTCCTTGAGAATTTAAACTCTGCTTACCATGCCTTCAAAGGCATTGGCAAGTCGGCTATTTTTCTTGAGTGTTTTGATGCTTCCACAGGATTTTCAGTTTGAGCCATTCTTTGACCTTCAAATTATGCTTCTAAAGCCCTTCTGTTTATGTCGGTGCAGGTTCCAGTCGGCCTTGAGGGACCTGTTTCCCTGCGAAGTTCCAGGGAACCAGCTCAAAGCTCTTTTAAGGGCACATTTAAAGTTAAGGACGGCATCCTCCATTTCCTGCTTAGTTGAGAGCTTTGGTAGGGTTTCGTCGAAGCTATCAACCTCATCGTTGAAAAGTGTCCAGTCGGTTTTGTTCTTTTTTTTATTCCTTTTTACTAAGGAATGGGGGTACAGGCCACATTTGTTACATAGAATTATTGAATGTATCTGTGTTCTGAACTTTCCAGTTGGTGATTTCCTTGGCAAATCTGTTTCATTGCGATTGCATTTAAAGTACATAGTTCATAGAAATAAGTATATGTTATAATGGGTCCGCCAAATAACTTTTTTTTTCAAAAACAAGGCGCTAAACATCAAGTGTAGCTGCGGCTGTGTGGCACGTAGCGCCGTCCTGTTGAAACCAAATGTTGCCAATATCCTCCTCTTCAATTTTTGTGAAAAAAAAATTCGTTCAACATGGCCCGATAACGATCACCATTGACTGTAACAGCCACTCTTTGCTCATTTTAGAAGAATGTCTCTGGACCGAAATCTGCACCAAACAGTGACTCGATTTGGGTGTATCGGCTCTTCAATGTATGCGAGCGAGCTTTCTGTGCTCCAAATGCGACAATTTGCTTGTTTACATACCCGCCAAAATCAAAATGAATGATTTTTTTTTTTTGGCAAAATCGGCATCGGACTTTCAAAGTAGTGTCGCAATATTTCCCAGCGTTGTTCAAGCGTATACAAAACTATGTATATTCGTTCAGCGGAAGGATGAAACTGATTATCTGTCAAATTAGACATGAGCTAAGTGTTACCATTCACGAAATAAGCACTAGTTGAAAAAAATACACAAAATAAACGTTAGATGGTGGACCCTTTATTACCAAATTGATAATGATTTCCTACTACGAAACTCTCTGAAAGTTGTGTTCGCACCCTTATGTCAGCATGCAGACAGCTTCTACCTCTATTTATCTACTAACCAACAGATTGGAACTGTCGTTTATTATGACAAACTGTAGAACACCTCACATATCTTATCAGTTTGAGGCTTGTTTTTAATTTGTTCCTCTCCTACATCTATTTTATGTGTTTTAATTTTAATTTGATTATTTCAAAACCTTCATTTACCTAACCCCAATACAAGACCGATAATGACTATTATGGTGTCCCAATTTCTTTGATTCGCCGAACGCCGGTCGTGCTTTTCGTAAGTAGTTCACCAGCCATATGCCATGGCATTGTATGCACTACATCAAAGTAGGTACTTATCATAATAATGCTCACAACGAGCTAACATTTTTACAAGGTATTGCCTCATTATATTTACCCGCGTAAAAGTATTCAGTTGTTCTAAACAAACCATTAACCGATTGCATCCATCACAAAAACACAACAAAATACTCCACTTCGAATCGAAGTCATGAACGAAAACAGCTTACGAAATAAAATGTGCTTACCTACCCCACTTTTTCCAAATGGGATGGTGTCATGTCACGATTTTCACATATCAACACCGCGAATGAGAAGTTAAATTTTTATTTATTTATACGATTTAAGATTCAATTTAATTAATCAAAAGCAATTGTCTTGGTTTACTTGGTAGAAAAACCTTTGTTAGTTTTTCTCAGCTAAGTGCGGGTGCATTGAACTGATGATGACGGCGACGACGACGACGACGACCGACGGCGACGGCGCGCGACGGATGATTCGTTTTGTCGGAATATCGTCATCGCCAGACAATTCGTAAGAATAATTTATTTGCACGCGATGTTGGACTTTAATGGTTTTCTTGGTTTTGTTTTGAGCTTTTTTCTCTTCAAGGCGATCAACATCTCGGTTGTAGTGCTTCCAATGTTTTTCTAATCGGTCAACAGCTACGGACTTCAATCGTCGCGTCGGACATTCAAAAGTCTGAAAACTAAAGCTCCATTCTCGTTTAGCAGCAACGCTTTTGAGACTGTAAACACCCATGTGACTTCTTTTACCTAGACCCAATAACATTACAACGTAGGCAAGTACACACAAGACTTTGTTTGTTTAGCCTCTTTCTCCAGTTTAATTCAAGGTGAGGTCGGGAAACGATGTCAACGATTTCCAACTCGGGTGTCACAACCCAAACATTCGTTCGTGTATCTATTTCTGAGAGTCTGGTATCCACTTATATCCACGAGATAGCAATTTATTACAGACAGCAGCTTCCGTTTAGCGGCTTAGATGTGTACTATTATCGACCGACAATTATGACCAATTTATTGCCAAAAAAAAAGTGAAATTCAAACTGCGAGTCAAGTCATTCATAATTTTGGTTGGAACAAAAAGTTTTTTTTATCCGAGTGTTATGATTGATTAGTGTAAGCCCTGCAGAGTTTCGTCTTAAGAGAGAAAGCCGAATTTAGACTGCTGCTTTATTAATCGCATGTTCAAATATTATACTTTCGACACGCACAAAAGGTCGGATGGTTTACAAAAAAACAAAAAACAAAAAAAAAAAATCATCACGGTGCGTTCTCGTTTATTGCCAATTTTCAGTTTCAAATGTGTTCATTAAGTTTGATAAAATTTTTGAGGGATTAGAAAATTGGCAATGCCAGTGAAAGTCTTATGTGGGTAGAGGGTGAATCGACTGGTTGAGAAACTAATGGGATTGGGCAGTGGCACAATCAAAGGTAATTTTGTATTAGCTTAATGAGCCTGCCTAAAGCTGCCTTTGAAGCATCCTCATGTTTGGATTTGATAATAAAATAAAGTAAATCGATAGTGGTTTTTGGGTGTTATGCGGCTGTGCTTTAAAATGTATTATCCGGGGTTTTGCAACGGACATATTTATTTAAAAAAAAAAATTGTGGAAACACTTTTTACAGCAGCTCTCTGTTGTTGAGTTAATTAACACTTCACTTGTTTTTTCTTTTTTGCTCAAAATGTATTTTCAATAAATCTTTAAGTTTTTGATTTTTCCAATCAGACGCAGATTTGGTGGTGTTTAAATTAAAAAAGGAGCAAAACAGGCAAACAGTTTATTGTGTTCACTGTAGTTTGTTTGCAGGAGGTAATAACAAAGAAGTAGAATTCAGAAAATAAATATTTGAAAACCACTTAGACTATTTTCCGAATTGCTGGATTGGTTCCAGACTTGTGGAATGGAAAGACGAATGTTAAGAGCCTCCGCAAACAACTGAGTTGTTCTCAGCTGAAATTTTTGCTGGGTTGGACTGTCCGCAAAAATTCGTCTTGGTATACGTACTCTCGCATGGTAGGCCAATAGAACTTTTTTCCTATTTGGAAAATCAATTACTACCATTTTTGTTCTTCAAGGTTTCAACGATTTCAATCGACAAGATTGCAAAACGGGTTTTGAATCAAGATCAATTGTAGAAAAACCCAAATTGTTGAAAAATGTCGTGTTGTTTTTGGCGAAGAAATCAGTTTGATAAAAAAAAAATAGTTTCATGTAGCATTGAAAAAACGACATACATACTACGTTGAACATAGTTGTGTATATCCTGTGCTACCACTCTTAAATTTTTATAATAGCAACTTACAACTGTGAAGCATCAAGGGCTCAAAAATCATAATTCAAACAAACCATATCAAGAACCAGTCCATTTTTTTAAAAGTTTCTAAAGTTAAACTTGTAAGGTTTATGAATTCTTATCAGACCTGCAATTGATTTTTTTACAACTGACATATATGTTTATTGAACTTTTCAATTCTCGGTGTCAACACTTGTTTTGACTGTTTTCTATCGAACCATGTTTGCTTTTTTTTTAATATGTTTGTTCTGCCATAGAGCCATGAACGGAAACGTAAACGAAAACTAAGTGTTTGTCTTGAAAAGGCTCCAAAACTACTGAGCTGATTTAAATGAAATTTGGAAAAATTGGTCTAGAACCTGAGAAGTGGTATATATCTTTTCCATATTCCCTCGGGAAAGGAAACATAAGCGGGAACTTAGAAAATACTGGGCCGATTCCAAAAATTCTTACGCTGTTAGAGTGCTTCGTTGCCACTGAGTAGCATAGACAATATCTCATCCCCATATTTGCACGGAACCCAGATTGGAACAAGAACATAACCGGGAACCGATTCTGAAAATTCTGTCACCGTTAGAGTATGTAGTATGTCATTGCCCCTGAGTAGCATGGACTATATTTCATCCCCATTTTTCCATTGGTGTTGAGACTTGGAAACTAATTTACTTAATTTACTCAATTATATCCCCGTAGAGTCCGAGCTACGACGCGACTCGACGGGCGGGTTTTTTTGTTACCCCATTTTAAATGACTGAGCCACGACTTTAAAAAAATAGCTATTACATATTTAGTGTCTCTTGTTCAAACTAATTGGCGTTACTTGTAACAAAGCTGGTGTAAGTAACCATAATATGGTGTGTGAGGAGTGTGGCGTGGCGTTATGTTACAATGAACTGAATAATTTTTAATGGGCCTTCCATACTTTTTACAAGAACAATTTGTGACAAATTACAATTGAACATATCTGTCACACTCTTCTTTTTTTCCAATTTTGTATTTCTTAACTAAAAAAATGTAAAATGAAAAAGCACGTGTATTTTTGTTTACTGAAAACTAAATATAACTTGCTAATTTATAAATTATACTAGCTGTGCCCGCGACTTCATCCGCGTGGAATAGTAACTTACGGCAGAATTTTTAATTTTTTAGGCTACTCATTTTGCAAATAAGACACATTCATGCGATTTAGTAAACTTGTTATATTATTTTATTTCAGTACATTTTTGCACACGACGTTCTTTTTTTCCATCTTTTGTCAAATAAAAAGATTTTGCAAATTTGATACACTCTTTTAAACCAAAATTACAAATCAGTCGGAACTATGGAAATACGGGGAATCAATAGTTATCTCCTTTTGCTTTCCTTTCCCAGATGTGTAATTTGTAGAGCTGTTTACAATTCTAGATTATTCAATTTCAATTTCAATTTTTTTTCCCATCTTGCAGCCACTTCTGATAATTCTAAAGAATTGAGAAACTCTTTAGGGTATGATGTGACTTGCTTATAGTGTCCATTATATTGTCTGCTGATAGATACTCGACTACATCCCCCAATACGTCAAACATAATTTATTATAGTTTATATGGGTAACTATCTCATTAGTCGGCGCCGAAATCGACCTTTCACACAGTCATTCCCGATTACCAATATTTATTTGAAGAACAAGATAGACATTTCTTCAAATCACATCACGTTGAAAGAACTTTTGAAATCGGTCCAGTAGCTTCAAGGTTCCCGTTTACGTTGCCGTTACCGTAGGAATATTGGGATAACAAATACAGCCCATGTCCTTTTTCAAGCTCAAGACTATCTCTGCACCAAAGTTCATACAAATAGGTTCATTAGTTTGGGCGGTAGATGGTAACAAAGAATAATAAGACTACATACGGTACCAAAATTCATATAAATAGGTTTAATAGTTTGGGCGGTTTTTTGATAACAAATAAAACTAGACAGACAGATTTAATTTCAGACTTTTGATATTAGTAAAGACTCCCATCCCTGTGGGAATATGGTGTCCGTTCCCGTAGGAGTATGAGTTACAGCTTATGTTACTCAAGGATAGTGTAACATTCTAACGGTGGAAGAATCTTTTAAATCGGTGCTATAGTGTCAAAGTTCCCGTGGGAATATATGGATAAAATATATAGCCTATGTCCTTTTTTATGTTTCAGACTATCGCTGTACAAAATTTCTTTTAAATCTGTTTATAAGTTTGGGCGGGAGATGGTAACATAGAAAGACGAACAGACAGAGCTACTTTTGCATTTATAATATTGGTAAGGACCGGTTCCCGTGTTAGTATTCGAATGAAATGTAACCTATGTCCTTCTTCAGGTTCTAGATCATCTCTGTATAGAATTTCATTAAAATCGGTTATGTATCTTGGGCGAGATATGGTAACATAGAAAGACGAACAGACAGAGTTACTATCGCACTTTTTATATTAGCAAAGACTCCCGTTCCCCTAAGAATGTGGGGATGAATTAAAGTTTATGTTACTCCAGGATAGTGTAGCATTCTTACAGTGTAAGAATTTTCAAAATCGGTGCTGTAGCTTCTAAGTTCTCGTATACGTTCCCGTTCCCGTGGGAATTTAGTAATAAATTATATATAAATTTAGTAATATATTACACAGGTCTGCAATGGTTTTCCTCTCTAAAATCTCAGTATCGTTTTCTATAGATTCTGATGTGCTGATTACGAGAAAAATAATGAAAAAAATCCATTACGTCAGGATTTTTTGATATTGAATATTTAAAATGTTTGAGCGCCTGCATTTTAAAATTTATAAAACGTCATTAAATTGCCTTAGCTTAATTGCATTTAATTAGTGTAAAGGGACATAGACATCAATGCAAATCAGTAATTTATTAACTATCCATTCATATGCAGGGTGTTCCGTAATTCGTGTTACATACTTTGGGATGAGATTCTTGGTCATATTCTAAGAAAAAAATTGTTATGCATTAAAGTCCTTTCATCAACTTTGACATCACTTTTTGGCAATTTAACAAAAGGCTAACTTTGGTGTACCCTGACCTGCGTGAAATTCGATATCTCTGTCAATACTGATGATAGAGACCTAATCCTAGACTTAATTTTTTGTAAAAATAATGATCTTTAAAACTGCATTTAAATAAGTGAACTTCCTTCAATATATATTTTTTTAAAGCGAAAACATGTGACTTTTTTCCTATTTTCTATCTGTACCTTTTTTGAAAAATCTGGAGATGATGGAGAAAAACAAAGGACATATTCGTAATCAGCGGACCGAAATACCCTAGAATGAGCTATCAAATTTCAGAGAGGAAGTTATAACCCTCATTTTGCAGGTCTGTGTTATATATAGGAAACTGCTGGTTGCTTTAAAATTACGAAACGGTAAAATCATTTTACGAACCTTTAGCTTATAACTTGACACTTCTGGACGGCATTTTATTTCATTTACAGGAGAAAACTATTATTATTTGTTTTCGAATTAATTTTGAAGTTCAACTTCCATGGAACGAAAATGAGTCACGATAAAGAAATATGAAGGTCGATATAAACTAGTTTTGACTGTGCATAAATTTAATTTTCTTATTAGTTTTTAGTTTTTATTTTATTAAATTTTATTCCATTTCAAACAAAAAAAAAAACTTAATCAGCTAAACATTAGATCTATATAATATTATATATTTTAACTATATATATATATATATATCAACTAGAAATCGTAATGAGATTATGTTTCATTGAACTGGATTCATATTTACAAAGAAGTCTATTTTCACATCGGTTTTTCTTAATATTCACTTTTTCCTATAAATCTACTTCGACATTTTTCCGGAAGAGATTAAGCGAACCGTCTTCAATCCATCAAAATTAATCAGTTTTTTTATCTGATGTGCATCTGAAGGTAGCACTGTCATTTAGCGCCACTTTATGATGTGACATTGTCTGCTCACGAATAATACTAAACGTCACTTATTTTTTTGTCGTGTGAAGCAAAGACGACACCTTTCATCTTTGCTATTCGTTAAATAGTTTCCCATAAAACTCCCGTCATAATTCAGTATGTCTCTGGTAAAACAAAAGAAGGAGAAAAAAAACATCAATTATGTCACTACTTTCATCACTACCGGAAACGTGCCATAACTCGCTACTCTATTCACAAACAGCCTGAATGAAAATTAGCATCTGAAATCTGTACTATGACTCTATTTGAGTGCAACACTTAACGTCTATCTTTCAGCATAGCTTCTTACACCAGAAACCGCAAAAACCGTTTATTTTCATCTTTTCTAGCTGTTTACGATTTCATTAATAGCTCGAGTGCGGGCCTCTTTAGCGCATCGTACTCGTACTTCAAATAAGAAAAAAAAAAATTAAAGAAATGTGTTTTTTTCCTCATTTTCATTTTCTGTAGTGTTTTGTTTTTTTGTTTTTTTATTTGCGGCTCGAACAGATCATGACGAAATGATCAAACCACACAGCAGATTGTTTTCGCGGTTATCCCGCATAGTATTGCAGCAGTGGCAGGGAATAAAAACGGGACGAAGAGGGTGCCACTAATCAAATACTTGCACGTAAGTGATTGACTTCGCATCAACTGGGGTTGTTTACTCTCGCGTATTCTGCTTTTCTTCTAGTTCAAGTAGAAAGTAAAACTCAACTTTAATTGTACTCGTACAATTCAGCTTTAAAGATAAAAAACGAAACATTCTTTAAGAGAGTGGGTTACTAAGATACATTTCGATATGCGTGTACGATCGTACATGGTCATTTATGTATACAAACTTGTTTATATAGTTTCTTTTTTGAGATCAGTAGATTCCAAAACAAATGCGGAATAAGAAACATTTTTGACCCACAGATAGGAATGATTCACAATATAATGGCGTAACTTATTGTTACGCACGCAAATGAAATTATAGACTCATTTGATGCAATTATTTTATCGTGGACTATTCAGTTATCGTTTTATCACATCTTTTATAAATAAAAAGCAACGTCTGTGGTACGCTAAGTAGAAATTGATTATAACCGAAAACCGATGCCTAAGAGAGTGTTGCAATAAGGCCAACTCAATATAATGTCTTTTGCAGCAATAAAAAGTGAATTAGAGCAAGATCTTTACTTTTAAAGGCACGTGAAAGGTGTCATAGAGAATGGCCTTGAATGACCACACCTCTGATGTCGCTGTTAACATCGTTTTATGATTTTTTTGTGACTTCTGATTGTTGCAAATAATAAGCTATGACATAAAATTACGAGTGGTGCAGCGAAATTATGGGAACCTTGGGACCTGTGTAATTACTATCCGACTTCGCGATCTTGCCAATATTATAAATGTGAAAGTGAGTTTGTATTTTGTGTCTTCACGCCTAAACTATAAATAAAATAAATAAATAGGGTGGCGCAACAGAGCGAGGAGCCCCTGGGCCTAGCGCATTTCTCACAATCATGCCCTGTGAAAGAATGGAAAGGACCTACAATTTTCTGCCGGTTCCGAATGGCTAATCGAGAAAGCGTTTTTCATGGCAATGAATACAAACGGAGGACTCCTCGCGAAAGACGATACCCGCGGAAAAAACATTTTTGCCGCTGTTGGGATTCGAAACACGAACCTCCAGATTAACAGGCAGACATGCTATTTATCAGACCACGGGTACCACACCTAAACTACTGATCCGATTTAAATGAAATTCGTTGCAGGGACAGCCAAGCGTCCTATAGGAACAGAAATTAAAAAATCAGAAAAATTAAAAATTCTGTTTCAAAAGTTCTTTCACCGATAGCATGGTTCATTTTTCCCGGGTTACATGGACCATATTTTCCAAACCTATATGAACGGGAATGGGAACTCAAAAACTGTGAATTTCAAAAAATACTTCTATCATCAAGTACCATGGATTATATAATTATACTTCATGCTCTTGTTTCCATAGAAACGGAAACGGTAATCGAACTTAAAATCTACTTTACTGATTTCGAAAATTCTCTTACCGTTAATGCGCTTCATTTTCGCCGAGGAAAATAAATCATATTTCATCGTCGTAAGAACTACTGAACCGACCGTAAAAAATTTTTTAACCTCAAAATGCAATATTATCCCAAAATAGCAAAAAAACAATTCTTCCCCCTATTCCTACTCGTATGGAAAACGAACGTAAATGGGGACCTAAGAACTACTACGATAACCCTTCTTACTCCCACGGGAACTCAAAATTTTAATTAAAGCCGAAACCTATATAGTCTAACCTCACCTCTAGTGAATTTTTCACTGATTCATTGATATTTTGCCGTATCACTTGTTCGCTGGTGTAATTTTAATTATTTTGCTCTTCAGAAATGCGTCAGAAGCGTTAATCATCCCTTATGATTTTCGTGCCGCTAAAGTTGTAAGAATTCAAAACTATTTATTTTTGTTGTAAGGCAAATATTTTATCTTCTGCTATAATAAATATTTAAATATTGATGATCCGAGTTAAGTGATCTTTGATATTCGTTTTTTTAAGGGATTCAGTGAGAACGAAGCAACGCAACGAATAAAAGCTTTACAACGTGTTTTGCAGACGGTGCTACAAAAGACAAGAAAAGAATGGTATGGGCAGACGGGGTGGTTCTATATCGCTCAATTCAGGTCGGAGATGAAAACTCATTCATTTGTTTATCTAACTTCTCCATCATAAATGCCAAAGTAACTATTAAAAACATTGTAGGTACTACCTCGGAAACGGTATCTTAGAAAAAATTGGAAAATCAACATAAGGATGCTACATTATCCCTATCAGTAAAATTGACTGATTCTCATCCCTTAATCCCCACAGGATCAGAAACGGGAAACTTAAAGGTTTCAGATAAAGTAAGCTTTGCCCATTGGGTGTTCTTCACAGTTTTCGTTCTTTTGACAATTTTGTGTGAACAATGCTTTGAATTACATAGTTAGAACTTAGCATCACCGGACGGGGCAGTGTCAATTATAAAATTGATTTTGGAATGAAACTATGAATTAATATAATATTATAATTTATGTTGTCTATTTTTGACAAAGCCAAATACGTAAACAAAACCAACTGAAGACCCTAATAAAAGAACAGTTTCTTGCAATTTAATATTTTATTTGAAATGTTTCAATTTGTGATCAGCACCCCAGAAAACATGTAAGGTCAATAGCACCGAAACTTCCCACTTCTCTAGCAAACTATTTGACTAGACCTAAAAAGCAAATGTTCATATATGACTTTTTATCCTTAGTTTTGATATATTTCGATCAGGTTTTTGTTTACTAAATGGTTTTAGTTCAATTTCATCAAAGAAAAGTACATTAGTATTCCCTGTATTCATCCACATAGCTGTACCATGGTAAGAAATTTCTACGCGCTCTGTGTAGCAAGGGACGTCTAGGTAGAGGTACAATAAATTATTCCTGTCACCAGTTGTTAAACAAATCAATTTCCATACAGAGAGACTATTGGAATGAATTGAAATTTCTCATGTTTTTTACCGTCACCACAAATTTAAAACAAAAAGAAAAGCAACTTACCTGATCGTTAAAGTAATACAGTCGTATTTATAATCCCATTCCAAAGTATGTCTAACTTTGGACAGCTCTTAGAACAGTGTCCAAGTCCAAATCGTATTTATAAACACTTTCATCGCTGTCTAAGAAATGTCTAACTTTAGACACCGAAATTGGTTGTCTAAACTATGGCTAAAGTGACCATTGATACAGCAAAAAACAATTTTGTTGAACATGTTATAAAACACTATTGAGAGTGTTAAGATCAAAAAAATTAAGTAATTTGAGGTGCAAAAATACTACTTTCAACAATTCCATTTATAAATTGCACAAATTTGATCATTTTATGAGACTTGGAAAAGCTGAAACACAAAGTCAAATCAGCTGTTTTTTTCGGTCAAGTTCAAGTCCTACGCCACTCTCTTTCAGAGCCTTATAGTTGTTGTACTCGTATACCAAAACACAGGCAATGGTACTGCACGGATACATCACTGCACGGCTGCCATTTAGTTTTTCATTCGAAGTTGACAGTTTTAGGGGTTGTTTAGACAACTGTTGGAATGCATTTATAAATACAAAATTAGCTAAGATTTGTCCAACTCTTTAGACACCGTCTAGCTGGACAAGTGTCTAAGGATGTTCTAAGCAAATTTTATAAATACGACTGATAATCTTTACACTAGATCTAGTCCAATTTTAATTGCAATTGAAAAACCAGCTCACCACTTTAAGTGCGTCCATGTTGTCACCACCGCAACATTCCGTTCGCACCACCCACCAACATCGCATGGACTCTGGAAACCCAACGAATGAATTTATGTGCCGCGTATCTCGGTTGGCGCCCACATTCGCACAATATACCTTGGAACGCATGCGGTGAATGCCTCATTTCTTCTCTTCACCCACAAAAGGCGTTTTATTACTTCTTTTTTTTTTATTTCAAAAACCAAGCGGAAACATTTCGACAAAAGCAATAAATTAGATCCACCGCGGCGGGCGGTGTTTTGCAGAGAGATTCTGGTCTCACGATCCGTAACTCTATTACTGTGGAACTAGATACCTTAACTTCTATTTCGTTCCATGCTAAAAGAGTTAAGGTGCAGAGTTGCATGCCAAAGACTAAGACTTCTTGTGAATCGAACTGCAGGTATACGTAATAAAGCGATCAGACATTTGGCTCAGTCCACTTGTCGGATTTGGTTCGCTGCTCTGTCTATTTCTGTTCTGGAGTGTAACAATGATGCGGGAATCTAAATGAACTACAAACTTGGCTAGAGTGGGGAGGAACGTGAAAACAAAGAGGAGAGATTAATCTGAACCCAACAGAGTAGTCGACCTTTTCGACATTTACCTGTCAGTTGGCTGGGATAAGTGATCAGCTAAATGAAAAAAATTAAACTCGCAATGGGCTAGTTTAAAAACAAATAGGTATAAAATAACTAGGACTTCCCACACTATTAAGTATGAGATTCGTGGAGCGGTATTTTATTCGAAAGGGAGAATAATCATATTTCCTGGCATAAGAAAATACTTATAATTGATTGTAGTAACATGAGACAGAGACTTACAACTTTGATATTCCAAGTGTATATGATCTGTGCTTCAAACATGGCACCTGTTGTTTTTTGCAAGGCTTGAGACTGAAAATATTTCCATCAAAGAAAGAACATTTTGCATTGTTAAAATAAATTTTACAAGAAAGCCAATCCCATATACAATCGAACCGAAATCAATAACTTCCACTATGATAATAAATCGATGTTGGTTTAAGTTGCATCGAGTTCCTTTCAGTATCCGCACAGCAAAATTATTTGTCTTCTTAAATAGTTTGACGACAAGAAGGGACATTTTTAATCAATCTAATAACTCAGATTTATTTTATAATCCTATAATAAAACATGTAATAACACTTATTTTTTTTCTTTTCACAGGTACATTAAATCAAATAGACAATAAATGATGTAAGTAGCTAAAGCCACATAATAATTTTGATCAATATTATGTTGTATGTGCATACATATGTGTAGGTAAATGATGTGACGAAAGGACGTCTAGGTGGCGCCTATCCATCCACACCATACTGTTTTGTGTATATCTAAAATTCTGTCAGCATATTTCTTCTTTCGTTCAAATTATGTCAAGTCGGTTGCACTTGTGAGCTTGTGACACCATTCCGTCACACCGCAGTGTCTCATTCTAAAATAAATAGCTTCCATATTTTTAGAAATAACATGCACATAAATTCAATTTCTGAAAGAAAAAAATGTGTATACTGTATACCTATCATATGGAATGCAAGCACCGAAAAAATATACATATTTAAAGTGAAACACACAATTCAACTGTCGTATTGTCTGCGTCAGGTGGGCATGTTTAATATTTGCATCCATTCTAGAGTCTAGACTCTTCTTTTTTTTACAAGTCCCAGTTTGTGAGAAAACTATTGATCGACGAACACTATAAATAATTATGATTTTCAAAAAAACACTTGTATGGAACAAAGTTAACCCTTTAAACAACTGAAAAAAGTCCTCCAGAACAAGTAATTGCACGTAATTATCATTTTTAAATTAAAAAAAGAAGTTGAAAACTTAAAGACAGTGTGTTATATCCTTCAGATATTCAACTTACTTGCTTAGGTGGACATTACAGTTTGGGGTGAACCTGGGCCTCAACCAACATCCTTCTGTAACTACTTCGAATTCAGGCGAGTTCTCTCTAGTTTTGCACTCTAAGTCGATTCCACTTGATTGCGCCTGCTAAGACGAGACGAGAGACGAGGTCTTCCCCTTGCGCTATTTTTCTGCAATGTGCTTTCGAAAACCCGTCGAGCCGGAGAGTTTGGGTCCATCCGCTCTACATGGCCATACCATCGTAGCCTCGCGATGCTTACTCTTCTGGCTATGCCCATGTCGCGGTAAGGCTCATACAGCTCGTTGGTGTATCTTCTTCTCCACACATTGTCTTCGCATACGGGGCCAAAGATCGTTCGCAAATTTTTTCTTTCGAAACGACCAAGGCTTTCCTCATTCGCTTTCGATAAGGTACATGCTTCCGCGCCATAAAGCAGGACTGGGATGATTATGGTCTTATACAAGGTTACCTTGGTTTTTATGGAGAGGGTTTGGTTTCTCAATTGCCTTCTTAACCCATAGAAGCAACGGTTGGCAAGAGTTATTCTCCGTTTGATCTCCGCACTGATGTTGTTTTCCGTATCTATAGCGGATCCTAGGAAGACGAAGTCCTGTACTACCTCGAAGTTATGTCTGTCTATTCTGAAGTTTTGTCCAATTCGTCGATGTTCGGTATCCTTAATAATATATAATTCGTTTTGCCCTCATTAACCCTCATACCCATTTTTGCCGCTTCTGTTTCAATACTCGCAAAAGCACCCATGACATCACGCTTTTTTCTTCCCATTACGTCAATATCGTCTGCGTAGGCGAGTTATTATACAGACTTTTGAAAGAATGATCCTCTGGTGTTGACGTCAGAGTTTGCACAATCTTTTCAAGTATGATGTTGATGAAATCGCATTACAGTTTACCACCTTGCCTAAAGCCTTTTTCGACATCAAAGGTCACGGTGAGTTCCCTACCGACCCTGACGGTGCAGCGTGAATTCTCCAAAGTCATCCTGCATAGTCGTACGAGTTTTGCAGGGATGCCGAAACTAGACATGGCTCTTTAAATACTGTCATACGCGGACTTGAAATCGATAAAAATATGGTGTATATCGATATTATATTTTCGGGTTTTTTCCAAGATCTGCCGTAATGTGAAAATTTGGTCTATTGTGGACTTCTCCGGTCTAAAACCACATTGATGAGTCCCTATCAAGTTGTTGGTTTCAGACGTTCACATATTACAGCGGACAAAATCTTATAAGCGACGTTAAGGAGGCTTATATTTTTATAATTGGCACAATTGTGAGGGTCTCCTTTTTTGGATCGGGCATACGGTATTGAGGTTCCATTCATCGGGCATGCTTTCTTCCGACCATATCATGCAGATCTGCAGGTGCATGCTCCTTTCCAACTGGTCTCCAGCTGCCTTGAAAAGTTCGGCATCAAGGCCATCTGCACCTGCAGCCTAATTTGATTTAAGTTTGCATATGGCAAGCTTAACTTCTTCTTAGTTAGGAGAACGGCATTCTTGATCATCGTCCAAGCTGAATAGGGCAATCTTCCTGACAGCGGAATTTGTGTCCTCATCGCCGCTAGAAGTGATCTTTCCAGATCCTCAGTAGCGACTGTGACTCTACAACTATGTTTCTTTGCTGGCTCTTACAGCTACTACTCACCATTGCCTTTGTGAGGGAATGGGGTTGACGTATAATTTTCTGCTGATTCCGAACGTCGAGAAAGCGCTTTTCATCGCAATGAATTTACTGTCGTTGGAGAATGCCGATGGTTCGCGAAAGCGAAACACGTGGAAGAACATATTTGCTTCTGTTAGGATTCGAACTTCTCGGTTAACAGGCAGACATGCTAACCTTCATGCCAGGGGTACCGCCACGTACCACATGTGAACAAAGAAGAATTACAATACGTGCCATTTTATGAGCCACCATTATTTATTTCGTAACAAAAAAAAGCTACATAATTCATTATATGATATCGCAAATTTATAGTCACTTAAAATCGCTTAAGCCACACTAGCCTAAGATGACTCTTGAGTCTTGAATCAATTCATAATAAATTTTACATATATTCAAACTCTCTAAGTCATTCTAAATAAGCATTTTTTTATTTTCGAACTAATCTTAGTTCTTAATTTTTATTTAAACTTTATTTCCTGAACTATCAAAATTTTGGCTCGTTTCACACTTATTTTAACGAAGTCCATATTAAGTTGTCACTAGTAAGTAAGGTGTTTTTGAATCGATTGACCTCATTTTAAAGTTAGAACGATATTAACTAAAGCCCCGTCACTTTCTCCATGGCTTACGCTAATGACTTTGCGGTAAGATCTGAATACTCAAGCCATTATTGAACCCTTCTTTATTAGTGTGAATAGCTTAAATATCTTGAATCTATCTGTTGACATCAATCATCGAAAGAAGCGTAGGGGAGTGAAGTTGCACTCACATACAGTTCACAAGATTAAGATGCTCCGTTGGATATCAGCAGGAGTAACAAAACTTCTGTAAATGCTTTCACGTATAAAATCAAAAATACGATTTATCATGCTCGAAGGAGATATCCAGTCAAAAAGGCAATATCATGCAACGTTAGACACGATTGCGAAGAAGGAAAAAGTAAGGCACACCAAAACACTTCTGGAATGAAATAACATCTGCATTTGGTTGGCCTCAGACGTGGAACAATTTAAAGCCGAGATAATCTCCGTCGCCGGCGCCGCGGTCGACGCTTTCTGAGGTCCCCACGAGTAAGTTCATTGCCATGAAAAGCTGTTTCTCGATAAGCTGATCGGATTCGGAAGAAAATTGTAGGCCCCCTCCATTCCTTCACAAGGCAAGGTTGTGAGAAATGCGCCTTACCCCGGAGTTCTGTTGTACTACTCTATATAAGACTTCACCCAAAGTGATTAAACTTGTATTGTAAAGAAACACCGACACCACAATGTATTTCCTTCCCAATCACTATTCAGATTCAGATTCAGTTCAATGAAGTAGAATTAGCAATCGTCCCCCAAAACGTAGTCTCCCGATATTTCTGTTACTTAATTTCTTGTGCTTTTTTTTAAATTATAGTAGGTATTTTACCCAATCGAGTGCCTGTCCTAATCTCTTTTTTTTGTCTTTGAATTGTTGACTTTGGCCTTGATTGAGAATAAAGCCTTTCTTCCGATCATTGTATAGCATTTCGGTCAGACAAATCACGTTTTTTTTGTTTTCATTCAAAATCAACAAAGCCATTTCTTGTGAATTATGATTTGACCCCTTGAGAAATAAATGTTATTTCATCGGCATCAACCGTCGTGTCGTCGCTGTCGTTGCCAAGAGTCGCTAAATCAAACAAAAGGATTTCTGCTCAGGGCGAGATAAAGATTAAAAATCTATTCTCCCAACACAAAAAAATGCCGTGCCAAAAAATAATCACCAAAAATAAAAACAATAAACCCGGTTTGCCAAAGTTTGCTGTGAAATTTCGTCTCGCAGCAGTTCCTTCTTTTTATCTTTCAAAGAACATCTCGCCATACAACAAAGCTGGATTAAGCCGCGAAACGATCTTTTTTTTTCATTAAATCGAAAAAAATATACAATTAATTAAATTTCGTGACATTGTATGTGTATTGCAGAACCTTACACAGATTGATATCATCTTTTTAGACCTTGGGTCGATGGTCCTTGTTAGGTGTTGTCTCCTCTCTCTCTACTCGTTGTTTGGCGAATTTTACTTTACATAAAGGTAATCTAGTCTAGACAAACCATTGTATATAATATCTACACCTAAACACGCAAACGAAACAAAACTGCTCGAAAATGCATACATTACTCATACTGATGACCGTCCAGACAGACTTATTTTTTGACCTAAACAAAGGTTATTCTTCTGGTGGGCTAGCGTGCGAAACCTGCTCCCTGACAACAAAGTCACTCTTCTGGCAATACAAATAAACTGGAAAAAATTTGGAGTATTTGATGAGCTTCATTAATGAATGACGAATCATTATGTTCGTTGTCTTGATGACAGCAACTGCACCCTTAAAGAAGCAAACTGATTCATTCAATTCCAAAAGGCTCTAAACTTGTTCGGACTATTCAAAAAAATTTCTCCACTTGTGAGTTGTGGCTGCTAACTGCAAGAAACCGTAAGATAGACAGTAGTTATTTAAATTACATTACAGGTCTTGAAAAAATGGCAATAAATAATCTTACCTTTATTAAGTTATTACGACAATGCGGTCACCGGCCAACAAATGATTGTTATTATCTTTCTTAAAGACATACAGACGTCTTGGACGACAGCAGAGCTCAGTAACTGCATGAAAATAATAATAAGAAAAATTATCGTGGGAATCTTTGGGAGAAAATTCGATGCGATAAAATACTTCAAAAGGAAAAGACAGAACATTATAATGGAAAAAACTCATCAAATGATGATAATAAATGGGGACTTTTCAATTAACCATAACTTTTGTCCTGAGGACGTGATCTCATACCGCCACAGTCTCCACATTATTGGTACAGTGTCAGCAAAGATTTCACTGCACTTTTACGAAAAAATTATTGTTTAAAACACAATGTATTAGTTTTCAATAAAACTTGTATTCGAGAGTCAGCTGAGTAAATTACAATTGTCATGACTGCGTAGGGTAAGAGTTTTTTTTTTTAGGTAACCAGTTGAGCCAGTGATACTCGTTCGACATCATGAATGAAAAATTAATTACGGCTATTCAAGTTAGATTTTAATAGGACAAATAATGTATTTTTCTATGATGTGCATTAAAAGAATGCTGTGAATGTTAAATTGCTGGAACCTAAGGTACAGAATGCTGATTAGCATGACTTGACTTAAAAGACACATTCATTGATAGCAATAAAGACGCTTTAGCGTGTCGAGGTCCATAGTCTTTATTTTGAAATGGGTTTTAGGTATTTTTTATATTGTCGGTCCGTTATGTCCTATTTAGGTCGTTTTCCAAAATAAAGTACTACAATGAATTGGAAAATGAGTGAAAAAACTTTTTACTTTTTATCTGAATGTGTTCAAATAAGCCATATAGAATCTAAAAAGGCCGCTGATAGAATAATTAGATTCTCTTTTTCGAAACACATAATAATTTGCAAAATTCAATTGAATCATTTTATTCTTGTTTTAAGGACCTGTCATACCAAAATGTTTTTGCAGTTGCGGCAGAGAAAACTGCAGTTGTAAAAAGTTGCACCCGTTGTTGTTGATCTGACTCTGACTAAGGTTTCGAAGGTTTCGATGTCAAAAATCCCAGCGATATGCTGCCTTTTGTGGCATATTTGAAGATGTTTTTGATTGATTTCACCGAATGGCAATACTCAATAAGATTTGAAAGTTTTGGAAAGAAGTGGTGAATTTGTAACAATCGCACAGTTGCCGACCAAAATCGATTCCTTTGAGTTTAGACCAATACCACCAGGTGATCGACGCCGCCGCCGCCGTGCGTCGATGCCACGAATTACCATCGTTGCCAGTGATGGTCTAGGCAGTAAGTTTTCGTAAAGTATACGTTTGGAATACTTGCCGTCGACCATGCACGGTTATTCAAGATTAGTTGCGCCACATGGTCTATGATTCATTCATTTTGTATGCCAAGATAGGTTTCGGATTATGGAATCTTTACACCTATGATTTGGTCTAATTGTCCTTCTAGCCAACTTATTAAATGTGCAACCGCATTTTTGGCATTTTATTTAGTAAATCTAACTTCTAAGATCTGTCCGATCGTAATGAGGAACATACGTTCGTATGTTGCATAGCCAACCAGCATTAGCTGTATCTTTTTCGGTAGGTGCTAATTGTATCGCATAAAAGGATGTAATAGGAGAGACCGGGGCTAGTAGACTAAACATTTTCTTATCTTTTTTTCTTAAAAAAGCTTAGAGAGATATCAAAACGGAAAAAAAACCTTTGTATAAAACATTGTTTTTACTTAAGGTATAAGAAAAGTATGACTTCTAAGCTTTATTAAAACTAAGACATTTTTTTGCTAATTTTACAAAACGACCTCAAATTGGTCGACTAAGCCCAAAACCGGGGTATGTTGGCCAAGGCTATGGGGTAAGAAGTTGACTACATTCTTATTTTCACTTGGATTAAAAAATAATAATTAAAAAAAAACTGAATTAAGTTAATAAACAACATCCAGTTGTGGTATCACAAAATAAATAAAAAAATTAAATTAAATAAACAAATTAAAGTCACTTCGTGTGATATAACAAACTAATGCCTCAAAAAACACATATGCAATCAATTTTCTTGAAATTACCTAAAGAAATAATGAGTCAACTTACTCCGTTCGGTTCTTAAGCAAGCACTCAACGGCTGTTTTTGGTACTCCAAAATCAAGATAAAATACTACTACCAGCTTTTAAGAATATTAACACTAATTGTACTCTTATTCCAAAAAAGAAATTGACAAAAGAAAAGGGAACAAAAAAATTAAATACCTACTGACGAACGCAAAAACTTGTTTTTTGAGGATAATACCCGAACGATGTCTAACACCAGCGAATGAAAATATGAGACTAAGCAAGCAAGTGTGCTCAACGTAACAAGTGAAATAATCTTGAAACAAATGGTTTTCATTTGAAGTTATTGGTGGTTGGTGTACTTGCCTTTTGAGCCAACTAGCCCCGGTTACCCCTGCTCTGCGCACAGTTTTCCTTGAAGTTGTAATATAAGACAAATTAAAAAGCAACCTGTGTGTATTCATGTACGATCATTAGACGTTATACTTCTTCGGCATTGTAGAAAAAATCTCAAGACATCGTCTCGTATGAAGAAAGAATTATTCGAATCGATGCAGTAGTTTTTGAGTTACCGTTTCTGTTTCAGCCAACATCTTTTGGCAACGATTTTGATTTAGGGCAAGCCACTCCCTCCTGCTTTGCACTCTTTGTTGGTCGAGGTCTTCTTCCACTTGATTGCGCCAAAGAGTAGGTCTCCGGAGACCCGGACCTGGTCCCATATGGGAGCAAAAATCATTCGGAGCATTTTTCTATCGAAACGGCCAAAGTTTTCCTCATCCGATTTTGCTAAGGTCCACGCTTCCGCGCTGTTAAGCAGAACTGAGATAATCTTGTAAATATTTGCCTTGGTTTTTCAAGTGTGTTGTTTCTCAATTGCTTTATTAATCCAAAAAAGTTGCTGTGAACAGGATTTATTCTCCATTTGATCTCCGCACTGATGTTATTTTCCGTGTCTATAACGGATCCTATAGGTGGACGAAGTCCTGTACTACCCCGAAGTTGTGTCTGTCTTTTGTGACGTTTTGCCCAGTTCGTCGATGTTCTCTGTTCTTTTTCGATGACATCAGTTATACTTCTTTTCATCCTCATTAACCATCAAGCATATTTTTGCTGCATGTGTTGCATTGCTCGCAAAAGTGCCTATGACATTAAGCTTACTTCTTCCCATCATGAGAGTTTGTGGCCTTGCCAAAAACCTTTTTCGTCATCAAAGATCTCGCCGGTGAGTTTTTTACCTTGTCAGAGCCGCATGAATTCCCCAAAGTCTGCACAGTCGTACGAGTTTTACAGGGATGCCGAAACTAGACGCGTCTCTGTAAAGCTCATATCTGTGAATACTTTTATTCGTGGTCTTCAAATCTATAAGTAGAAGGTGTAGGTATATCAATTTTTTATATTCTCAGGTAGCTATTTTCCAAGATCTACCGTAAAGTGAAAATTTGATGTATTGTGAATTTTTCTAGTCTAAGCACACATTAGTAAAATCATATCAACTTGTTGACGTGGGGTTTCAGATGTTCACATATTACAGCAGACAAGATCTTATAAGCGACGACGTTAAGGAGGCTTATTCCTCTATAATTGGCACAATTGTGAGGGTCTCCCTTTTTAGGATCGGGCATACGATGACTGAGGTTCCATTCATCGGGGATGCTTTCTTCCTATTATATGTATCATGCAGATCAGCTTGTCCATGCTCCTTTCTCTCCAGCTGCCTTGAAAAATTCGGCAAGATATCTGCACCTGCAGCCTTATTTGATTTTAGTCTGCATATATTGCAAACTTATTTTCTTCTAAGCTAGGCCGACAGCATTCTTGATGAATGAATGGGGCATACTGCCTGACAGGAACTAGCGTCTTCATTGCCGTTAAGCAGTCCGCAGAAGTAATATTTCCAAATCCTAAATGGCGACTGCGATTCTACTATGATTCCCTGCTGATCTTTACAGGTTTGAGTTAGGGACTTGTTACGCTGGCATATTCTTTGAAATAAATAAATAGGGTGGCGCAACAGAGCGAGGAGCCCCTGGGCCTAGCGCATTTCTCACAACCATGCCTTGTGAGGGAATGGAGGGGACCTACAATTTTTCGCCGGTTCCGAACGGCTAATTGAGAATGCGCTTTTCATGGCAATGAATTTACTAACGGAGGACTTGCCAATTCCTCGCGAAAGGCGATACCCGTGGAAAAACATTTTTGCATTTTGCCTCTGCTGGGATTCGAACCTCGAACCTCTGGGTTAGCAGGTGGACATGCTAACCATTACGCCACGGGTACCGCATATTCTTTTGCCTCTTGTTAAAATTTCCGAATCTCATCCCTGTCATGGCATCTCTCGATTTCCTCAAACGAGCGCTTCTCTTACCGCTTCTTTACGATTTTGAAATGAATTGGAAATGAAAACAGTAACACAATTTATTTTAGCTTTATGATTACTACGTATGCATTTCGGCCAATCAACAATAATTAAGTATACCCAAACAAAATCTTTTCTCAAATCTGTCTTTGTTGTTGCTGCCAGACATTGCTATCCACTATTGGCCACTTTAGCACATTCACCTTAAGATTCCAAAATTGCATCCAAAAATAGACATTAAACTTCGTGGATACCAAAATGTGTTTTTATCCGTGGATTGTGGATATGTACGCCCTCTTTGGCTAGGCCATCAGACGGAGAGTCGCTTTTAATTATATAGCTTCATATGATCTATTAATTATGAACACGCAACATTATTCAATGTTTCGCGCACTGTTATAGTGCCCGGTCTTCGGGTAAAAAGGGTGTTCGTAGGTTTGATGTGAAAATTATTTGGAAGTTTATGTGAAAAAAAAAAATTTAATTGGCTAACATATTTGTAAGAAGAGAGAACAAGTAATTTCACTCTGACATAAAATTTGAATACAATAAGATAAAAGTTTTTATATGGAATTATGTTTAAAAATAAATGACTATAGCTACTGCAACACCCTGTTTGAAAAGCATTGTCAAGCTGCTGCTGGCTGGCTGGCGGGTGGCGATTGAACATCCGTTTTTAGTTTTTACGATCATAGTCTCCCTCATTACTGTGTCGTGTGTCGTTACAGTCAGAGCCGAGATGATGTTGTTTGGTTAGATTTGTTGTGTTTTCTGTTTCTTTAGGCATTTGCAATACGATTATGATGCTATTTCGCACTCAGTTTCACAGATTGAATTTGTTGTGGATGTCAACCACAAGGAAAGTGAAATCCATAGTTGCCTTACCATATTCAGCAGGGAACAGCTTTCGTTATCACTTCTAGGTCACACACTTCCAAGGAAAAACATTAGAGTGAAGCGTTTGTTGTATTCATCTTTGGTACTTGCAATACAGTGGTGATGGTTAAGACTGGCTACTATACTCTCCTTGGTAACTACTTGGTAAAGGCAAATTTGTTGTTTGGAGCAAACATATAATATGACTGAAGGCTGATGAACGATTAAAGCTAGGTTCCTGTTAGATAGATTGATGCCATGCTTATGGTAATCTAACCGATATGACCATGTGTTGTGTCTGCTTTTGAGTAGGCAAGTAAAGAAAGTTGCTGGAAGCGGAGAGTAGACTTTGCACATCTTTACAAAGTAATTAGTCTTTGAGTTAAGAGCGTGATTGCTCACTGTAGTCTTTACACCACAAACAAGTTTAGTTGAATGAAGTTACTGCAGTGGCTTTGGTTCCACGAAGTGAAGTTTTATTTTTAAATATAATTGAGTGGAGACATTTAGTAACAAAAGCTAGGTTAATTTTGTTGTTTGTTTTGAAATTGTTAAGATCTGTTGAAATAAACCTCATAAGCCTTGCCAAAAGGTTTTGTGAAGTTGGTTGTCTACGCAGATAAGTCCAAAATAATTGAAGCCTTGGAAAAGAATATTCGGAGCGTTATTGACGACATACGGCCAAAAGAAAACAAATGCCGAAAGAAGTGGTCGAAAATTGGGGCTCGGGTCACTTGCCCGAAATCAGTTTTTAAACATAATGGCAAACTAATATCTTTAAAATAATTCTAAATTCCTGGCCATAACAATTAATTAAAAGCGTTTTATTTCTTCTTAAAACGACACGTCTAAAAACCACATTTTAACTTACAGCTATACCTTGTAAGAAATGAAGGGGACCTAAATTTTTGTGCCGATTCTGAACGACTAATCGAGAAATAGGTTTTTATGGCAACGAAAATACTATCAAAGGACCTTCCAATTTTTCGTGATGTGTGAAACCGGTGGTAAAACTTTTTTTGTTTTCTTTGTGGGTTTGAACATCACACCTCCCACGAAACAGAGACATGCTAGCCATTACATCACGGGCGTTGTTAAAAACTAAAAAAACACTTTTCAAGTAGTTTTTGTGAAAAGGAAAGCTTGTTTGGGCGACAGAAAAACAAAGAAATTCTTAACGACCAGCCCAATGAATGTAAATATCTAAACGAAGAAGTATTTACAACGTGCGTGGGCTTGGTCGATTCAAGGCAAAAGTCTTTTAAGAGGGTATTGGGCGGTAGAAGTGTTTTTCTCGATTACGAAGAAGATGTGATTCAAAGAGAACTCTTTTGTTTAGAATATTCTGCTAATTTATAATTTGATTGATTTAGTAAAAAACAAAAATAGAAAAGACAAAACGAAATACTTTTTCTTGAAAGAGCCATTTTGGTTTTGTTAGCAAAATTGAGTAGTCAAACAATTGCAGTTACATATTTTAGTGTTTTTGTTTCCTTGCAAGTCTTACCTTGACTGCAAAATTATAAAGGTAGAGTAAAGATGTTTTCCGGTTGTGGTGCACTCTCTTTTTTTGGGGTTGTCGCGGAAACTAATCTCCGTTGAAGACAATTTGCACTAAAGAAGCAAAATAAACATGGACCCCATTTATTCCCTGGCATGTAAAACTGGGGGTTAATTCCCGATCTGTGAAACTGTGAAGTAAAAACATTTATCACAGTTTCACCGAAAATTCGATTCTCGATTAGTGAAAATCCAACCTCAAATGTTAAATTTTTTTCATATGATAAATTTCTTTTCATTGCCGTAGGAGTCGGTGAAAATATTCAATTTTGAAAAATGGCTGCAAAACTCAAGCGCGGTAAAATCCAATTGGAAAATGGGAGACAACTATCAGAATTTATCATTTAGTACGTTTTAGAACCTTTTAGAACACAGTTTGAGAACTACTTTACATTTTGAGATCCGGAATTGTTTGAAATGGGTTCGCGAAATGATAAAATGACAAAGGTGTGTGTAAACCAGAGAAAAGTCTGCTATGTCTGCTATTATACGGAGAAATTTGTTTCATGAAACAACTTCGAATTCTTCTTTGTTCTGTCATTCCGTGTCGCAAGTGTTATTATACGATGAAATCCAGTTTCATGAAACTAGTTTCACATTTCTCTTTATCTTTCATTCGCTGTTTTTATTTTTGGGGAAAAATAGTTATCTAGTAGTACCTGGGGGTCAATTCCCGATCTGTGAAGCTGTGAAGTGAAAACAATTATCACAGCTTCACCGAAAATTCGATTCTCCATTAGTGAAAATCCAACCTCAAATGTCAATTTTTTTTCATATGATAAATTTCTTTTCATTGCCGTATGAGTCGGTGAAAAATTCAATTATGAAAAATGGCCGCAAAACTCAAACGATGAAAAATCCAATTGGAATCCAATAGAAATGAGAGAGAAAATGAGAGAATACTGTCAGAATTTATCATTTAGAACATTTTAGTACTTTTTAGATCCGGAATCGCTTAGAATGGGTTCGTGAAGTGATAAAATGAAAAAACTGTATGAAAACTGAAATGATATATTTTTTTTCACTTCACAGCTTCACAGATCGGGAATTGACCCCCTGGTTCCTTCAAAACCTCTTCTATTGGCAATTGAAAAACAAAGAAGTCATTATTATTAGTATTATTACTTATTTTTGAACCAAATGAAACAGAATAAACAAAAACACGAACAAAGACAAAGAGAATAGTGATGTGTCGGTATCATAAACCGAGTCAAACCGAGTTGAACCCAAACCGAGTTGACTCGGTTTACATTTTTTCAAACCGAGTTGGCAAACCGAAGAAAAAACCGAACCGTCAACCAAATAATTAAAATGAAATGAATGCAAGCAGACCGAGTTAACTTGAACATAATCAAAACTACCCTCCTTTAGTTGCGGTCTGTGCCAAACACAATGCACTTATACAAAGTCCATAGTTGACCGGTAGTAGTATATAAAGCATCAAAGCAAGTGAGTTATTTGCGCAGGCAAACAGAAACACACACATCTGTTAAACTAGATGTTTTTTTTTTTTGTTTTTTTGATTGTCGTCTGTTAATAGGTAGACGGTTTGAATGTTTTGGGTACATATTATTGCTACTGGAGTTATGAATTTATTGTCTGTAAAATATCCAGAGTCAAGTCAAACAGAGTTAAACTGCGCATTGCGTATCGCTTCGCTTCTTTCTTGTGTGATAAATTAGTAGGTACCCTTGGTTTTCGGACTTTTTTTTTAATTCATTTTGATTAAAACCGTTTATTTTGATTGAAAAATTTGCTTTGTTTCTATTTTTCAAAACATAGTATTGAAGGAAAAAGCGCAAATTTATTTTTGCAAACCGAGTTAGCTAGCTCGAGTTACAACTCGGGTTAATCAAAATCCAACTCGGGTTAACTCGGTTTGTAAATTTTACGGTTTGGCACATCACTAAAAGAGAAACGTCAAAGCTGTTTCACCAAACCATAACCCATGCGACACAGGGTAGCTCATTGTCCATCTCTCTTTTTCGAATTTTCGTTCTCTTTTGCACTTATGGTGTTCGAACAGTTTCATGAAACAAATTTCTCCGTATAATAGCAGACTATTATACGGAGAAATTTGTTTCATGAAACAACTTCGAATTCTTCTTTGTTCTGTCATCCCGTGTCGCAAGTGTTATTATACGATGAAATCCAGTTTCATGAAACTAGTTTCACATTTCTCTTTATCTTTCATTCGCTGTTTTTATTTTTGGGGAAAAATAGTTATCTAGTAGTACCTGGGGGTCAATTCCCGATCTGTGAAGCTGTGAAGTGAAAACAATTATCACAGCTTCACCGAAAATTCGATTCTCCATTAGTGAAAATCCAACCTCAAATGTCAATTTTTTTTCATATGATAAATTTCTTTTCATTGCCGTATGAGTCGGTGAAAAATTCAATTATGAAAAATGGCCGCAAAACTCAAACGATGAAAAATCCAATTGGAATCCAATAGAAATGAGAGAGAAAATGAGAGAATACTGTCAGAATTTATCATTTAGAACATTTTAGTACTTTTTAGATCCGGAATCGCTTAGAATGGGTTCGTGAAGTGATAAAATGAAAAAACTGTATGAAAACTGAAATGATATATTTTTCACTTCACAGCTTCACAGATCGGGAATAGACGACGCGACGCCTTGGTAACTTGTCAAAAAGAGACAAATAAAGCGACTACGAAAAAGAACATTCAATCAGGGGCGTAGCGAGGGGGGGGTGTGGGGGGGTGTAGCACCCCCCCACGATTTTTCCGAGTCGGCAAATCGAGGAAGAAAAACAAAGTAGATTTGTCGAGTTAAGTCAACTCAACCAAAAAGACACGAATGGAAGTGTTTGTGACAGTGGATTTGTTGCCAAAAAAAATAACAAATCGGCAAATTAAGTTAGAAAAACAAAGTAGATTTTCCGATTGCCATGCCGACTCGAGTGATCTCAACCAAAAAGACACGAATGGAAGTGTTTGTGACAGTCGTTTTTTGGCAAAAAAAAAGTAACAAGTTGGCAAATTAAGGTAGAAAAACAAAGTAGATTTCCCGACTGCCATGCCGACTCGAGTGATCTCAACCAGAAAGACACGAATGGAATCGTTTTTTTTTTTTTTTTCGTTGAAACAGCATGCAATTCAAGCGTGCTGATCAAAGAGTTTTTTAATACTTTGGAAGCATTGTTTGTTTTTTTCTATGGTAGTACAAAACGTTTTCAGTGTATGCAAGAAAAATTCAAAAACATTGAAAACTCCTTGCAATTGAAAAATTTGTCAAAAACTCGATGGACTGCTAGAGCTGAAACAGTAAAAACTGTGTGGATATCCTTTGAAGGCACTGTAAATGCTTTAGAAGGAATAAAAAGCGATGCCAGTTCTTTTGATAACAATAATCGTACCTCTGCTTCTGGACTTTTGAAAAAAATCTTAGATTTTGATTTTATTAGTTCGTTATATTTTTGAAAAAATGTCATGTTTAAAGTTAAAAATTTGACCGAAAGTCTAGAGGCGGAAGAGTTAAACGTTTTTGACGCTTCATTACTGATTCGAAGCACATTGGAGTTATTTCAAGAAACGATGATGACATTCAATTAAATGCTTTGATAAAAAGTTCTTCTTCATTTGCTGAAAAACTAAAGATAAGTCCCGAAAACGATTTTTTAAAACATCATAGAACGCGTCGGTTACCAAAGAGAATTGATGAAAATTCTGAAACTGCTTTTGTATTTGATCTAGAAACATTTTATAGAAAAGAGTTCAAAATGGTTCTTCAAACTTTTATTTCGCACGTTAAAGATAATCTAACAGATTATTTTTGAACCTTTCCTAAAAATTTTTAAAATACCCGCTTCCAGAGCAAATGCCAACATAGAACTAGTCAAATCTATCATAGAATTAGATCCATTTTTTTTTAAAGAAGATGTGGACTGCTATTTATCGGAACTGCAAATTCTTCTTTTTACTTGTTAGAAATGCTCAAATTTCGATGATATTGTCAAAGAGGTATTCAAATTAAGATATGTGATTCCGTTAGCCTTTAAACTAGTTTGCTACATGTTAACTGCTCCTGTGACGTCGGTTTCTTGTGAGCGGTCATTTAGTAAACTTAAAATAGTTCTTAATTATTTGCGTACGACGAGGGGTAGTGAATAGTGATAGGCTAAATTCATTAATGCTTCTGTATTCCTCAAAGGATGTTGTTGATAATATTCAACCTAGTGAGGTCGTCAACAAATGGGCGTTATTAAAACACCGGAGAGTTGGAGTTTAAATTCCAATTGATGAACTTTTTTTTGAATAATGATAAAATTTTTAAAAACTAAAATCAAAGAATATGTGCTCTTTCTCATACCAAATACTATATTGTAATATTATTTCTTATAAATATTTTTAATTTTTTTGTTGTTATATCGTTAGGTATATTGCAATTATAAACTGATTTTATGTTAATAAATGAATTTTTGTGAAATGAACACTTTTACGTTTTTAAATAGTTTTATTTATTTATTAGCTGAGCCACCCGGTGTTGCTCGAGTCTGTAGTTTTAAGGTTCCCTTTCTCGTTCTTCCGCTTCCGTAGGAATATGGGTATAAAATATAAGTTTTTTTACTGTGGGATTATGTGACATCGCAATGGCGAAAGAATTTTTGAAATCTGTTCAGTAGTTTCTAGGTTTCCGTTCCCAACCCCGTTCCTGTGGAAGTATGGAGATAAAACCTTGAAAGGAACCATCTCTGGTTTGAACTATGTCTACCCTGAAAATCTCATAAGAAACCAGTCTATAACGGACATAAATACAAACATACATACATCCTATTTTATATATGTATATAGATTTATTTTTTGATGCAGTCGGCAAATTCTGAAGACTAGTCGGCATTTCATTAAAATTCACCCCCCCATGGCTTGGAGCCTCGCTACGCCCCTGCATTCAATGGATTGCTGTAGCTGTATAATCTGTGTTCTCTTTTGGTCTCATATATCTAATAGGCTTTCTGGGCCGCCTGACAATGTAATCGCGTTTTATCGTTTTACGCACCATCGTTAAAATTATTACCTAAACAGAATTATTTGATGGCGTTTCGAAATTTATCTTATTATTATTTTTTTTAATAGAAGAAGGCTTCAAAGCTAGTTTTGAAGCCCTTGAAAGTAGTTGTTGTTTCCGATTGATTTCATGTGAATTTTTAGTTTTATTAAAAATTATAGTTCTATGAATCCAGCCATTTTTATATCTTCTGACGAGTAATGAAACATATTCCACATCACTATTTCGATCTGACATGATCTATGACATTTTGAAGCTCTGATTTATGCATTTACTGTTTCCAATACGACAAACAACACCTGGAACACCTTGTGATATAGCTGTTGCCTTTATGCTATCCTCCAAACCTCGTCCTTGACATAATCTACGATTGAACTATCTTTATCGGTGTTATCAGACATTTCTTCTAGAACAGAAATGGGTTGAAACTTGTTCTTAACATTCTTTTTTATTTAATGCATGTGGGACGTAAGGAATGTGAGTAAGTAAGTGATAACGTCCCATTGACCTCGGCCCAGATTCTGCAACTGTAGATTGCGTCGTCAAAAGATTGGGTCATCGGTCATATAATCTTGCTGTCAGTGGTTGATGGAAAGCTATTTTACTATCGTCTTACAAATTTTGTAAACTTTTTCAGGGTCTTAAACACATTTTTTACTTTCTAAAATTCGGACAATAGTCGTCTAAAGCACGGGTCACACACGGCTGGTTGCCAGCGGCGAATTGAGTATCAGCTTTGTGTGACCACAAAATTCGCAACCAGCCCTTGAAGCCGGCGAGCGTTTAGCAGCGGCTGGCGAAGTTGAACATGTTCAACTTTTGGTAGCAAGCAGCGGCGGCTGGCAGCTAGTAGCGCAGTCTGACCACATCGGCTGGTAAGTAGCAGCGACCAGCGAGTAGATTTGACATTTCAAATCATAAAATAATAGTAGTCATATGTGTGAACCAAATACTTCGGTCGTCCATTGGAAAAGCTCAATGTAAAATTATATAACAAAATTGTCTTTCAGTTGATTTAATAGCATTCTTTTGTCTGTTCATTCTTTAGCTGTTCTTTGAAGGTGTCCAAGTGAAAGTGGCTGAAGGAGTGAAGGAAACTGAGATTAGTTATCAAATGGCGTTTTCTAAACAAGAGCTTCGAGAAGTAAAAACGGGTTTGGAAAATCTTTACAAAAAACATCTCTGTGAAGAGGAGAATCTACTTCAAGTTGTGTGGCATGCTATGCAAGAAGAATTTATTGCACAAACCATTGTATATAAATTCTAGTTTAGATATACAATGCACAAACAGAAAATGAAGACGACGACGGTGTTGAGATTGTTGTTAAAATCTTTATTTAGTTCTCTGTATCCATTAAATAAAATAATCAAAATATTCACCTTACATTTGCAAAGAAATCTTGTTTAATTTGTACATATCCATAAAGTTTTTCGATTTGGGTTCCATCTGCTCAGCTTGACTAGACTTCTTTGTGGGTTGTGAGTCAGCCGAAATGCTTTGCTCTTTAACTTTTGCTTTTCTCTTTGTTTTGATTTTTTGTTTGACTTCTTGTATATGTGCTGGTTTTTCTAATAACCTCACTCGAGGAGCTGCTTTGGCTGGTTTTATGATAACATCCTCAAGTATTTCGATGGTTGCCTCTTTGTTTGCATTTTAACATCCTCTTTTGGGCTAGAATCAGCAGCAGGACTTCCCGAGATAGTCGAATCTAACGACGACATTATTGGTATTTCTTCTTTATCGTTCCATAGAAGAGACTCACTAACTGCTGGTGGACATTTTTTCTTTTCCTTTTCATCAATAATATTTCGATGGCTTTTAGAAGAAATTCACTAGAAAAGTAGACAAAGTCTTCTAAACACCAAATTGAAATTGAAGTATGACAGCTGTTGTCAATTGGCTAGCTGTCAGTGTGTGTTTTGACGAGTGGCTAGCAGCTAAGTGTGACCGCATTGCCAGCCGCTGCTTGCTGCTGCTACTGCCAGCCGCTGGTAAGAAGCGGCTGGCAGCAGCCGTGTGTGACCCGTGCTTAAAACGTTACAGAATCTACGCCCTGAAAAAGTAACATCGAGTCCTTTGGTTTCTGATAGGCAGAGTTGCTCTTAAGCTATTTGTTTCAGCATTTGAGTTTGGCTGGTTTGGGCGAAAGTTTAGCAAAGCTTATTTTTTTTTTTATATGAAAACAATCTTTTTGAATACCCGATTTGACGTTTCATTTTCTTAAATATTTTAACATCAACTTTGTCATATATACGTATGTATGTACTTTCAATTTTTATAGAGGCCAATAAATCTGTTCTCGAACACATACAAGGGATAGAAGATTATTATAACGAGTCACTCTGGCAACAGCCACTTGAAACATTGTTGTCTGAACTTCAAGGTATGAGGCTATCTAAATTCACTTTCTTTCAACAATCACTCCGCATTCTCTATTCAGACTGTAAACTTACTGTGAGGTCTCATTCAAAATAAATCCACACTCAACAGCCTGCACAAAAACAAATCAGACAATGCTCTACAATTTCACATGCATCTACCATCTACATAATGCGGACTCGTTCATGATTATTTATTTATCTAATCGCTATTTAAAGAGCTTAGGCATTATTTCCTTTGGAAGTCATTAATTTATAACTGAAGTAAAACTGAAACTCAAGCTAAGGTCGAGATGGGTTTTGAATTCAAATAAATGAAGTGGACATTCAGATAAAACACTAACTGTGCAATGCCCAAAGGTAGTCTCCCAAGTACGTACCTACTTTGAAAAGCCGCGCACTCGTGATATACACGACACTCACATGGTTGCAGCGAGCATAATGTGCTGGGTAGGCATAAGTGCGTTTGCGAGAAAGTTACAGTACACTATTCAGTAATTTCGATGATAATTCATATGAATGTGAGCTTATGTGCTAAGGTACAAGTGCAAGTTACATTGACCACTCGTTGGAAATAGGTATTGCTTCCCATGTAGGTAGTTCCGGAAGATAGCGTAAATGAAATTGATTGAGAGATGCATGGCTTAAGCTCAAATTAAGTATTGATATTTATTCAAAGTGCTAAGACTATGGAGATTTAAAACTGCAGTTTGCATGTCCCCAAATGACAAGTCATTAATTGACGATTACGCATGGAGAATGACCAGATTTTAAGTCTTGTTAATTCTCTTAATGAGTATCTCTTGAGAGTGTTCACGCAACTGAATAAGTAATTTTGAAAGTTTTCCTTCGGACTTCGGAAGAAAATTGATTTCTTTGTCTTGATTTACTGACAGAAAGATTTGACCATTTAATAATGGTATTTATAATGGAATTTTTCATTTTTTATTCAAAATGGAAAGTGAAGATTTGGAACATTTTTAACTCTTCTACGCGTTGACAGTATGGGAAACGAATTGCGGTATGTTAATGAAAAATGTAAATCCGTAAGAGTTGTTTCGATTAAAAAATTGTGAAAAAACGGACATATGACTTTTGAAGAGAATTCTGTTTTTTAGAACAGGACTGCAAAAGCTTTCGATGTGATGTTAAATCAAATTTAGTAGCACGGCTTTTTGTGCGCCTTGTCTTTAGCTTATATTTTTCACTAGTAATTTCTGTTTCGGGCGGGATCCCTTCCACCTGAGACGAGATGTTGAACACAGTGAATAGTTGAATCATTTTTTAACGTCAGATGTTCACTTTTCTATTGTTTACTTGAATCTAAAAAGAAAACCCCATAAAAACATTTCCCATATTTCCCGCAAACGTTTTTGTTAGATAACTTTTTAATTGTGAATGAATTTATTTTTGCAATGCTTAAATTATTGTTACTGTTTTAGTATTTCAACATAATGTATAAAAGTGACAACTTTGAATATAATTTGTAAAGTCATCCTTTCACTTACCATCGAACTATCGTTGTCAATTTATTCATTACAACATTTTCATCATGATGAAATACACGAACGAGCAACGCCTGCAAAGTATAATTTTTTTTTACCAAAGTTGGTGACCGCCATCCTAAGACCGTTAGGTCTAATTTTCAGTCGTAACTTTAGCAGACACGCAATAAGAAGTTTAGTGCAAAAATATGAGTCTACACATTCGTTGCGTGATGTTGCCGTGTCAGTGGGGTAGGTATACAATGGGTATGTCGAAGTATCCAAAATATCGTTTCCGTTCAGGCGTTCTTACGAACAAAATAAGGCGTTCTCAAGAATAGGGTACCGCTCAAACCACATTAAAAATTATTTTAAATACAAGATCAAAAAAAAATATTTTTATACAAGATCAAGGCTGACTCAAAAATTGACGGCGATGGATGATGGACGTCATGTGGTTTCAACATAATGGTGCAGTGGTAGAGTGTGCAGTATGTTTGCCGGACGTATGGGTTCGAATCCCACTCTGAACATATACTTTTCTTTTAGCCTTCCAGTTTCACCTGTTCGCCACCCTTGAGGCCTAAACGAGATTACAAACACCTTATTTCCATCAACTGCACCGCAAAAAAAGAGATGGCTGATGCCCTGGAAGTACAATGAGCCGGCAATTAAGTATGAGTGATCTAGATCAGCGTAAGTCCCCTCCTTTATATATACATATATTTATATATATATATATATATTTATATATATATACATATATATATTAGGGTGGTCCTTATTTTGTTTTTTTCCGATTTTTTTTCCACGATAGTCCTTAATCGGTTCTAAATATATTTAAAAAAAATCATGCCAAGTTATAGCCCTTTATTTCAATTTTAACCCGACCCCCCGACAATCAAAGTTTTATATGGAAGAAACATGGGAAAAGTTATGTTCATTGTTTGAAATTTTTTTCAGTATGAAATAATGAACAGATCATAAAAGACCTTTTTTGTAGAGCGTTAAATTTTCTATGAGAAGTATTTTTATTTGACATGATCTGTTCATTATTTCATACTGAAAAAAATTTCAAACAATGAACATAACTTTTCCCATGTTATTTCCATATAAAACTTTGATTGTCGGGGGGGTCGGGTTAAAATTGAAATAAAGGGCTATAACTTGGCATGATTTTTTTTTTTATATATTTAGAACCGATTTAGGACTATCGTGGAAAAAAAATTCGGAAAAAAACAAAATAAGGACCACCCTAATATATATATATATAAATACAGGATGGTGCCACAAGCCACACAGCACATGTTGCTGTCGAAAGTTAAATTTTTGAAATATCTCAAATGGTTTGCGTTAAAAAAAAATGTGCACGACTGGGTCGCACGAACTTGCGATTGTTTGCTAAGTACAATAGCAAAATATTAAGGCTGAGTAAAAATATTTTTGGTGAACTCAGGGTTGCAAAGAACACTTTAATAACGAAAATTGAATTAAATCACGCAAAAAACTGAAAAAAATTAAATTAAATATTCCACAGGTTTCAAGCGAAAATCCAGAAACGCTATTCTCTTGCAATTGCTAGTACTTACAAACGTTGAAAATTTAACTAAAATCGTTAGAGCAGTTTTTTAAAAAATCGGTTTTGTATTTTTCATTTTTTAATTTAAAAATTTTTTTTAAAAGTTAGTTGTGCAAGTCTTAAGATCTTGCCAGAAGATGCTTTGACAAGAAAATTGAAACTAGTCAGCAATACCGTTTTGAAAATATTCAAAAAAAACAATTTTTTTTTAAAAATTAAAAGAATTTTCAAAATTTAAAATTTTCCAAATGTTAACATGCAATCTTTTTTATGTCATCTACGACTTCTTCAATATGAAATTTCAGCAAAATCGTGTCAGCCATTAACGAGGAAGTCGGTTTTGAAAAAAAATATTGGTACTATGGGGGGTACCGGTTTTAGACTTTTTCCAAAAAAAATTTTTGCATCATTAGAAAGACAACTGCAAAATAATCCTTCACATAAAATTTTATCAAAATCGTTTTAGCCATTTTCGAGAAAACTAAGTATTATCATATAGTTTGTATGGCAGGTACCGTTGTTTCAAGCCCTAGAGACCCAATTCCAAAAACTGCTCTGTAGGATGAAAAATAAACCCTGACTGCAAATTTTGAAGAAAATCGGTTAAGCGGTTCAGGCTGCAGATCCATATACGGACATACAGACAGACCAGACAGACAGTTTGGAATCCATTTTCAATGTATTCCATTGACAGACTCAGCGGATTTTTTATTTTCGTTTAGCTTGCTACTGCGAAAAGTTGAGAACCTCTGTTCTGACCTGTAATTATGGCATCGATAACAAATTGAAATGGAAATTGATTTAAATTGAATTTCAGAGTCGAGTTCAGCAACACCAAAAACATTGGCTCAACCAGTGCCATGACAAGACCTCAACGGCAGCTCTAAAAACTTTCCTGTCGATACCTCCCCTAGACTTGCTTTAAATAGATCATTAAAGCTCCACGACTTTTACAGTGTCTTCCAAGCAGAAGTACTTGCAGTCTATGAAGCCGGAAAACATCTGACTGTACTTGAAACTTGATCAACAAAAATATTGACATCATCATACTATCATAGACTGCCATTAAAGCCATCTCATTCATCGTCACAAAATCTAAATTAGTAGAAAGCTGTCGCAGTAACCTAAATGAATGCTCAGCTCAACGAATACTGTAACTTTAATTTGGGATCCAGTAAATTGTGACACAACCGATAATGAAACGGTAAAGCTAGGCAAAGTCCAGTCAGCACTCGAACCCATCGAAACGAACACCTCAGTTCTCAAGCCACTGGAGCAAGAAAAAAAGAACAGAATCCAACAAAAATTTGAAAAAAAAAAACAAAACTCGAATGACTTTTGGTCATCCTTAGAAACATGCTGAGTTTCCAGAACCCTTTAGTCAGATATTTCCAAGAAAAAAAAAATGGAATTTCTGCTCCAGCTCAGCAGGCACTGACTTTCTCTGTTGATTGGCATTCTCACGGGTCACAACTCATTGGGTACCCACATGATAAGAATGGGCATTAGCACACCCGACTTGTGTAGGGGATGCAGTGGAGGGATCATTCAACTTCCTCTGTGAATGCTCCAGCTTGTCCCACAATAGGAAAAAAGCTCTCAGAGGTTAGGTACTTCTTCGACGAACTGGGTGACATCTCTAACTTCCTACTGAACATCAGCATCATAAACTTCTACCAGGGCTTCAAGTGGTTTAGTGCTAGTTTCCAACCCCAATAACGCAGTCACCAACCCAATTCTCGAACGAGGTGTTGCCGCTTGCGTCTGCACCCCCATATCCAACCTAAACGAACCTAAAACCAAAAACAAAAAATATATATATACAATGCCTCCAGAACTTTACACTTTAAGCTTTTTCTGAACACGATTTGCCCGGACTACAATGAACTCAAAACTTTTTAAGGATTCACCAAAACAACATAACACCCGCATTGCATTCGAAAGTAGTCTTTATTACCAATTACCACTTGATGGTACGTATCATTTTGTCTTATGATTCGCATTTGTATGTCTTAAAGAAAAAACTATCTCCTTGGGCTTGTTGCAAATAGCCTAGTTAGAAAATTCGGTAGTTGTATTCATCCTCAATTTACCTAGAATCGCTTTTTATTAATAAATTCTCAAGACTCGTTGGAAGAACATACAAAGAGCCAATAATTACCTACTTCTCGCATTCATTTTTATGTCTCCTCCTATAAGCCGTTCAATTAACAAATTTAATAGCTTTGTAAGGCTAACTGGCACTGGGTACTTATAAGGCTAACAAGCACATGCAGTTACAAAAAAGTAACATACCTACTGGAAAAGTGATCTCATAGCGCACACCATAGTACAGGTGTCGTTGTATGTGCAGTTATTCGGCCTTGCAGGTCGAGTGAATTGCAATTACACTATACTCAGGTTCAACTATCGATCGGACAAATGTGTTTGACGTTCAGTTGTTCAGTAGCAGTAACACACTGGTAGAGTTACTATCGTACTGGTAGTCTGTTTTTTCCTCAACTTTCCACCTGCGGTTGTTGGCTACCTTAGACTTATACAGTCTGGCCCGTTCAACATCAACCGCACACACCCTTCCAAATGTTGTCACTGCTTATTTGTTTGAGAGCACAGCCGTTAAACGGTTCTATTATTGTATTGAATCACCATCAATTTCTTTCGCCGGAGAATTTCATATTGAAGTAAGTTTGCTATACCTACCAGCTAAATGAAAAAAATCGCACACACGCAAATGAACACATCGCAAAAACTTTTGAATGCGATGGCAATTCTACGGTGAACAGGCTGAATGGCTGGCAGCTGGCATTTGTCTAATTCGGTTGGTAAGTGGGCTGTTGGAAACATAACTTTACCAAAACAAACAGAAATTCAGCTGTTTAAGAGTGCTTTACAAAACCACAATGCCCCAAGATCAAGTTTTAAGCAAGCAAATCTATTGACCCATGACCCTTTCTTGGTCATGGATGATACAAATCGGTTACCTAATTTGCTGTTTGCTTTGCCAAGAGTTGCATAACAATAAGGTTAGATCATACTCCAAGTAAACTACCCCCGCATTTGACTGTATTTCAAAATTGGTCGTGATCATTGACAGCAGGCTCAAGTGATTAAAGTCATTATACTCAAAGGTGCAATGGATGTCAACAACACCCAAAATTATCTTCGACAAGGTATCGTGGGTGGTTCAAGACAATTGTTATTTTTATTTTTTACAGAAGTAGGTCAGGTTGGTATATTGCGGGCCAATTTGATGAAGTAAGTCAAGTGGATGTTCGGATTTTATTAACTGTAAGCCGGCACAACCCTCGTTGTACGGTGAGAGTATAGTGGGAGGCAGTAACCTTGAATGTTGAATATATATAATTTATTTCGGTATGATGTAGTGCGTGGGCTAAGAGCTAATTTTCGTGGTTAAGGCTTAGGCAATTTGCGGATTGATGTACAAGAACCTAATTTTTATATAATATTTGACAAACTCTTTTTCCATTTGATGACGCACGTATATTTTAAGTAACAAACATAGTTGACCATTAGTATAGTCCGGGTTCTTGGCTTTTTAGTCGTAAATCATACCTTTTACTTGGAGTCATTGGAACAAGAAAGATTTAAGAAGGAAAAGCAATCCAAAGTGGCAGACGACTATGAATATTTGTAATTTAATTTTTTAAGTAACGAGTAAGGAAATTCTTGATTTTTTCATCAAAGTAAAAGGGTCCAACATGTCCACTGCCACAGAGAGTGAAACCGATGTTCTGGTGAAAGTTTTGGCTACACCAATTACTAGCCCGTAACGTAATGGTTAACATGTATGTCCGTTGCGTGAGAATACGGGGTTCAATTCCTAGAAATATAAAATTGTTTTTCCATGGGTATCGCTTTTCGCAAAATAAAAGAGATTTTTTCCGAGAGGACTGTCTCGAAAAGCGCTTTGTCACTTAGACATAAAAGTGTAGATCTTTGAAAAGTGTTGGACTGCAGGGCTCCCCGAGCTTTGTTACGCCACCCTTTTGATTTATTCGGTTGTAACCATTTTCGAAAGTTTGTTGTTTTCAAACTATGCCTTCAAAGCTCTCTATCTGCACGACATTGATAAGCAAAACAATTTTGAGTTGAACCCGCTGAAAACACCAAAGCTCAAGATCTGCGTTCGCAGCTGAAACAGAAACTCGTTGCATTGGGCTTGATCGATGTATATGACCTGGCCTATTGAAAGGGGCTTAGTTGTCAAAAGACATTTTTTTAGTTTTTGTCGATCCTGATAGAATATCGGGTGATCTTTTACATGCTGAAACCCCGAGGAATTTGTTTGTCAAAAAGGCAGCTGGCATGAGAGCTAACTAATGAGAAACCGACAGAGCGAAATTTTTTTTACTTTAATGAGTAAGAACCGTTTTCGTTAACAAGGTCACATAGATTTACCTAAACTCAGACGTTTCATCTTAATGCCCGTAAATAAAAAAAAAATCATTTGCGCTTTTGAAAAGATTAAGGAACTCCAACAATGAGGAATTAAGAAAATGGTACATTGAATCAAATTCTCATTATAAAAATATTTGTTTTGCAAAAAAACTTAACTTTGAAAACAATCTAGCCCAATCACTTGGTGAAACTAAAAACACAAAGGAATTTTGGAAACTGGCGAAAGATATTAATGGTTCTCATCACATAATAGGCACAGGTGTATCCGCTGACGATCTTCTCATTCATTTCTCGAATCTTCTTAAAACAAATTTCCACCTTAATTTTGTTTATGCTGAACCTCTCACCACCGATGATATATTGGACACCGAGATATCTATGTTTGAAATAGAAGCAGTTCTACAAAAGCTAAAAACAAAAAGGCTCCTGGTGATGATGGTGTACCTTATGAATTTTTTAAAAATGCATCTCAAAGTTTTGTTATCCAACTGGTGACGCTTTTTAACAGAATTCTCACGAATGCATAAGTGCCATCTTCGTTCAAAAAAGCTGTTATCTTCCCGATACATAAAAAAGGTGCTCTGAATGACGTTGCCAATTACAGAGGTATATCTTTTATGAATATTGTAGCTAAGATATTTTGTGGAGTTCTTGTTCGACGATTGGAAAAGTGGGTAGAAGACAAAAATGTACTTTCCGATCTCCAGGCTGGATTTAGGAAGAACTATTCCACAGTTGACCAAATCTTCACTCTATCATCAATCGTCAAAGCATTTAATGCTAGGAATAAAAAGGTGTATGCGTTGTTTGTAGACTTCAAAGCAGCGTTTGATTTGGTAAATCGTAATGCTCTTATATACAAACTTTCTCAGATTGGTATCTCAACTAGATTTCTACATGTCATCAAAAATATGTATACAGATACAGAAGCTAAAGTTTGGGATGGTTCAAATTTTTCAGAAACTTTTAGAACTGATACAGGAGTCAAACAGGGATGTCCGCTTAGTGCCCTTTTATTTGCACTGTTTATAAATGACATTGTTTCCCATCTTCCCGGAGGAATAAGAATGGCTGGAACTTTAATCAATGTATTGCTATATGCTGACGACTTGGTAATTTTATCAGAATCGAAAGAAAATTTACAGTTGATGATAAACCGGCTGTCCACATACTGTGAAAAATGGGGACTTGAAATCAATATCGATAAGTCAAAAATAATGATTTTTTCTCATTCAAATCGGGCTATAGTTGGAAGCAATTGGAGGTACAATGGAAGAAGCTTAGAAGTGACAAAAGAATACAAATATCTTGGAGTAAACCTTAACCCAACGCTGAATTTTAGTAAGCACCTCGTCGAAAAAGCAAAAGCCTCTCAAAGCCTCATAAATCTAACGTGGAGAAAGATTTTTTCCAACAAGTATATAAATTTGTCGACCAAATACCAAATCTTCAACTCAGTTGTTAAGTCAACCCTGTGTTATGCAGCTCAAGTTTGGGGAATGGATGAGTACGAGGAAACTGAGAAACTTCAGAGGAGCTTCATCAAAAAAATTTTCAATCTCCCAACCAACACACCGAATTATGCGATTTACTTAGAAACCGTCTTACCAAAGATATTTACCCACACTCTGAAACTACAAGTTGATTATCTAATTAAAGTCTTAGGTTTTCGAGATGTAAGATTGAGCAAAATCATGCTGCTGTACGAAGTAAGGAACAAGGACTGGTGGTATGCTAAATGGCAAAGGATCGCCGCTTCAGTTGGTGAAGATATCCAAGTTGATCCTATCAACATTCCGTTTGTAAAGGAAAAACTTTATAGAATTATTCAACTAAATGAAGACTCGATTCGAAATTTACTTATAAAAACAGCTACTGAATCAGAAAGCCGAATATTATACAGTCAGTTGACATTTAATCTGAAGAATAACTATTTCCATGATTCTCTATCCCCCAATGAAATTTCTCTAATTTTCAATGCAAGATGTGAAGTATTGTGTCTCAACGGTCGACCATACAATGGGAGTTTCAACCAGTTCTGCTCTCTATGCAACACTAGAGCCAAAGAAGATTGCTTCCACTTTATAAGCACATGCCCAATTTTTAGACATAACAGATTCGCCTATTTTGGAAAATTCTTTCTCTCAATGCAGGAGACAATACAAATATTGGATGGTCCATACTGGTCAAAACTTGGCAACTATATGAAAGAAATTACCAGATTTAGAAAACTTCTTATAACGGAATATGAATAACCTTCGTAAAAAAAAAAAAAATTTTAAATCAAAAATATCAAATGAAAACTGAAAATTAAAATAATCATGTACATATGTAAATATATTTAAAAATAATTAAAAAATTAAAGTTGCTGGTCGAGCTGACGGTTAAGCCAAAGCTTATAAATTCAAAAACAAATGTAAATGTATATTGAAAATAGTAAATAAATGAATGAATTACTTACTTACTTACTTATTTAAAAAAAAAACCCTAGAAGTAACACATCGTGGCGATACTAAGCCTTTCGTGTCGTTGTGATTTGATAGCGGTCCTACAGTAGAGGGCTTGATTTAAAGGGTGTTTTTCTTAGACGTGTGTCTTTCAATCTGGCAATACTTGTTTGTGGTCGCTGTCATTTGATTTGTGCGCGGTTCGCCATTGCCATTTTATCGTGGAAGAATTGAAGCCGCATGGCTAATGAGCACTCCATAAATGGATTTCCAATAACTTTTTCAAACGAAGCGATATCTGGGTCTTATCCTCGATAAAAGGCTAAACTGGAAATTAAATATACAAAAGAGAATCAGGAAAGCCACCGTTGCTCTCTTCTCCTGTAAAAAAAAAAACAATGGAAGCAAATGGGGAATATCTCCACAGATCACCCACTGGATATACACAGAGACAGCGGTCGTAAGACCGATACTTACATATGGGGAAGCGCAGTATGGTGGACAGCCTTGGAAAAAACGACTTATGGTGACAAACTAAGCAAAGTCCAAAGATTACCCAGTATATGTGTGAGTGGAGCACTTTGCTCAACACCTTCGGCTGCATTTGACATACTACTACATCTCTTATCCCTCGACATTTACAGTAAACAATCGGCAGCGAACACAGCATTTCGTCTCAAAGCCACCTCCCAATGGACCAACAACTCAACTGGTCACTCTACCATTCCAAACTTATTCGGATGAATACCAAGTAACTTGGACTACACCACTTCTTAAATTTTTTTCGATAAGAACTTCCAAGTCACCATTCCACAAAGAAGCACGTGGGACGATACGGATTTCCTACAAAATGATTCAATTCATTTTTACACAGACGGCTCGAAAAATGAGCACGGAGTAGGAGGCGTTATGTACTCAAAAGAACTAAACATTAGTCTGTCCTTTAGACTCCCTAACCATTGTAGCGTGTTCCAAGCGGAAATCCTGGCGATCCAAAAAGATTCTATCGCGGTTAACAGAAAACAAAATATCTACAACAAATATCCGTATTTTATCGGATAGCCAAACAGCACTTAAATCACTTGGTAATGTTTCTACAAACACTATATCCGCCCGCGACTGTCGATCGTCTCTTATGGAGATGACGGAACAGTTTAATATTCATCTTTTTTGGGTGCCGGGGCATAGAGACATTCCAGGAAACTGCAAACCCGATGAACTCGCCAGGAAAGGAACCCTCATGCTAATGTCACCAAGCAAAACTACAATTTCCATGCCTATTGCTACGTGTAAACTTATGCTGAAGCAAGAAGAAAGATAACGAATAAGAGATGGACAAATACCACTACTCGAATCGCTACCAAAAAGATCTGGCCGCAAAGCGAGATTTAAAACGTTCCAAAAGTTTGTAATCCTTAAGCATATTGGTAACTGGTGTCATAACTCATAACCCGGCACTACCTCATAGGTAGACATGCCGCAAGGCTAAATGTTCCGTCGAACGATTTTTGTGGAAGCTGCATGAAATAAATAATAGTATTTTTATAATTAAGGAATTTTTGGCCATAACATTAAATTATATGCGTTTTTTTTTTTTTTTTTAAACCACTCGTCTTTACAAACACAAACCATTGGTTAGAATTTTGAGGCAAGCCTTCAAAACTTTTTTCTCTGCGCAACCATCGATGCAATTGGTATAGAAACTTTTTTGACTTGATACGTTTTACGGGTCTGGTGTACGGTCTAGAAGTAGCTGCTTTAAAGAATCCTATCAATTACATTAACAAAGATGAACAAAAGTCGAATTCATCTGAAAACCAACATTCATCACGTGTGTTCATGGTGATCAATTTAAATACGCGGAAAGTTTAATTTGGTCACAAGTGATATTCGACTTTTAAGGAGGTTATTATCAATTAGCTTATTTCTTGCAGTTGGATTTTTGCAAAGTATTTTTCTTTAATTCTCTTTTCATTGCTATTCCAAAAATTGTGCTTCAAATATATTTTTCCACAAAATAGCTTCGGGAATCAAGAGTTAAAAAAGTCGTTCACCGAAGAATCCATGTTTTTTTTGCAAATATGTATTGTGATTAACATCTTTTTGATGTTTATTTTTAAGCTGTTTACTTTTTAATCGTTTTCAGTTTATAAACTTTTGAAATGTGAAGATAATAGTTATTAAAGGGAAACGAGGTCTAAGATTAAGCGTAATCGCTATTTTATTTAGACAGAATCACTTTGTAACAAAAATATGACGGATGGTACCTATCTAATCTTTAATTAAATGCAATTAATACCTTCACTTAACACGGCCTTCATTTCAGGTAATACCTAATTGAAAACTAATTTAGTCAAAGCCTCTTATTACTTTGGACAATGAGAGGATTTTTTCGTTTGCAATTCAAGATCACTTCCGTATTGCCATACTGGTAAAAGCCGACGTATCTAAAATCTTTATTCACAATTCAATAATTCTGTTGGTGTCACTCCCATTGTTAACATCGCTGAATAAGTTTACGCCACACTGCATTCATTTACTTACTTGACGACAGACTATACTCGCACCAGCAAATTCCCACGAGTTTTATTAGACTCCACTCAATTGTGACGAAAGCTGACCGTGACAGTGAAGAAAATAAATTAAAAAAAACATTCACAAATGAAAATTTTTGCACAGTGTAAATTGAATTTATTGAAAGATAAAATCTTTCAGATACTCAGATACCACGAGCAGAAACGAAACGAGGTGACGATATTTGAAATTTTTACAAAAATATCTTAAAAACACCCTGTCCTATCATAAAAATTACTCTTGAGCTCGAGAAAAAAGAAAACGGCAGCAAAAGAGTAATAAAAATCAACATTTTACGATCCCTTGCTCCCAAAGAAGGATGTAAAAAATACATTTGTGTGTTGTTTGTATGGTTCCAAAGATATTTCCAAAGAGTCTTTGTCTTTGAGTTGACTTTTAGTTCAAGGATTTCATCTAGTGGCACTGGATGGCCTGTCCTTGAATTCGGGGGAGACTTGTTATGGTCTTTCATGTTTTTTTTTTTTTTTTCATAAAGAACTTGTTGAATGATATTTGTCGTGACTTGTTGAACGTATTCGCACGACATTTGGTCAGATATTGAATCGAGGTGGAAAGCTAAACAGCTCACATAATACTTATTGTGGAATAGTTTATTATTATGATTCAAAGACGGAATGCAGTGAACGGAGCGGAATGCATAATAAACTATTTTTAACGCTCGAGATGATTCGGGTGCATTTTCAAGAGTGCGTGAACAAGTAGGTACTTATATCCGCAGGTACATAGCTGGTTTTGTATTAAATAACTCCGTAACGCTTATACGATTAGTTCGTGTTTGTGATTGAATCTAGTTACCTACGTAAGGAGGTAAATACGTTTCTTTTCATTTTCAGCACTAACTTCTTTTCCCACGAAAAAAAGACAATATCGTGAAATTGCACCTAGAAAATAGTTCCATACACTTTCACTGCACTGAACTTATAAGTCTTTCATTCTTTGAAGTATCTGTCAAAGAACTTTCGTTATATTTGAAGTGGACAGCGAATATCAATACTTCTGTGTTTTAATTTTTTTTTTTTTAAGTTTCGACAACAATGCGGAGTTCTACCTTATACGTACATACATATGTATTGTACATATATTGATATGGCTCCATGAGACATTGATTGATTGATTATATTGATTTGTTAGTTTCCTTTTTCAATTAAGTAACCCTGCAGGAGGACTTGGCTTTTTAAATGGTAAATAATTTTATCGTTGAGGAAAAAATTCAAGTTAAATAGCCGGATGTTAATGAAATTTTTTTTTTCTTAGCTTTTCAGGTTACAAAAACTCACCAAAACTTGAATGACAAAAGTTCTTTGGTTACAAACATAATCACAAACGAGAAAAACGTACAAAAATCTCTCTCGTCCTCGTGTGATCAATTTAAGATACAAATTCTTTTGCAAAAATCATGGCCTATTCAATTTTTTAGTTTTATTGATTGTAGCTCTGAAAATTTCATAAAACTGGAAACATTTTCAGCAACAATACTTGCCAAGTGAAGCATTTGTGAAATGAATACATTCAGCAAAACAAATGCAGTTCACACAGTAAATTATTTCGAGTGGTGGGGTTGCTTACACGTGGCTTTATTTGAATTGCGATTGCAATTTTCCTGGATTGAGTTTGATTATTTTGAACATATTCAAACTTAATATAATAAAATGATAAAGTCAAAGTCAAATAAACGGTTGTAAAAACAGATCAAAATCGTCGAATCTCCTTAAAATACAAGAATCCACCGAATACTATATTATCCAGTGGCAGCACACCATGTGGCATGTCAGTTTTTCGCTTTGTTAAAAGCTTTTTTCGATATCAAAGGTATCTGTAATTTCTTTACCGACCTTGACAAAGCAGTGTAAATTCTGCAAAGTTGTACAAGTTTTGCAGGGATTCCGAAACTAGTCATGGCTCTGTAAAGTTCGTCTTTTGAATAGTGTCATGCGCGGCCTTGAAATTGGTGAAGAAGATGTTTTATATCGGTTTTGTAAAACTTCCAAATCTCATTTTTATAAGGCATCTCTCAAATTCCTCAAACGAGCGCTTCTCATGTTGCTTTTTCTTTTCGAGAATCCGTTGTTCTTTCCTTTTTTTTTCCTTCTTATAGATCTCGCTGACTAGCTGAGAGCAACACTTGTTCTCTTTTCCATCAACATTTGTCGCGTTGTTTTTCTGGCTGCATTTTCCGACTTGCAATCTTTGTCGAAACATGAGTTTCGTTTTAGAGGCCGACCGAAACCCAGAACGTCAGAGGCAACGGTTCTGATGGCTTTTTGGCATACCTGCCACTGAGGAACACTTGATTGAAGGAAACATTGGCAATCTCTTGTGATCATATTTTTCCGACTTTATATCTCTTCACTACGTTGGTTCGCAGGAGTCGTGATCTTTAGCGAATTTCGTTGGCGAATTTCGCTTTGATGCGGATGGTCGCCATAGGAGACATCACAGTTGTTCATCTTCTTCATGCCCGGCCCATTCCATTGTACTTCTTAGATGGTCGTTATGTCTGCATTTTAGCAGTCCAGGGCGTCCGCTAATTCTCCAGCCAGACCAAATCCGTTAACGTTTCTTACGTTTCACGTGCAGATCCGAAGGTCTTTGGCCTTTTTCGTAAGCTTGAGTCCGGTCGTCAACGTTGAAATTATAATTGTTAACCGAGGCTGTTTCGGAAACGTGCAGTTTGTTGTGTTATTTTCTTTAAATATTAATAGTTAATATTTTCTTTTTAGTAATCCATTCTCTTATCTGTTCTGAGTCCCAAATGTAAAAATCTTTCTAAGTTAAATAAAAAGAACCTTATCAGACTTATAAACGGGAACTTGGAAACGACTTCACCGATTTCAAAAATTCTTCCATCGTTAGAATACTACACTATCCTCGAGTAATATGAACCTTAACTCATCCCCATATTCTAGCGAGAACGCTCACTATATACGGGAAACGGGAACGGGAGTCTTTACTAATGTTACAAGTCCGAAATCAAGTCTGTTTTTTTTTTTCGTTTTTACCATCAACCGCCTCAATGAACCTTTTTATACAGAGATAGTCCAGAACCTGAGGATGGACATAGGCCATATGCCTTATCCCGAGTTATACAAGGCTAAGGTCATCCTCCGGAAACGGCCCTCATATTCCCGTGGGAATGGAAAATTTTGCTAACTCTCTCTGTCTGCTTTTCTTTGTCACCATCTACAGCCTAAACTATTGAACCAATTTATGTGAATTATGGTACAGATAATCAAGAACCTGAAGATGGATATTTATCTGTACGTGTTTCTTGCTACCATCTCCCCCATCCAAACCACCGATCCGATTTAGATGGAACTTCGTTTAGAGATGGGCTATATCTATATTAGCAATCGATAAATTTCTATGGGAACGACACCGTAAACGGGAACCTTGAAACTGCTGGATCGATAAAAATGTTTCCACCGTGAGGTGATTTCTGTCGACCTGTCGAAAACACAGTTGACCTGAGAAGAAATGTCTATCTTGATTTTCAAATAAATATTGGCAATCGGTAATGGCTGTGTGAATGGTCGATTTCGGCGCTTAGTAATGAGATAGTTAACTATATAATCAAATAAATTTTGTCAGACCTGGTGGTGAATATTGTCGAATGTCTATCAGTTGACAATATTATGGACACTGACAAGTAACATCATGCCCTACAGAATTTCTCAATTCCTTAGGATTATCAGAAATGGTGTTCCAGTGCCAATAATGAGAAATCTAGAACTAGCACGACTAGTACAAAATAAAGTGTTTGGTAAGCCAGAAAGGATTTTCAGTGCGGATATAGTTGTAAGTAAAATCATATATTCAACTACGACTACGCAAATCATATGTGAAAATTTTTGGAAAAATAATGTTGAACGTCAAATTTTACATTCCGAACGCTAGTAACAACAGACCATCCAACATTCATCAAACCAAGTCTCTCCAAGTATATTATGCACATTCGAATAGGCCACAACAATCTGCTACTTCCTATTCTTATTTAACATATCGCCCAATTGGTTTATCATTTTTTTTCATGTAGAAAATTACAAGTGTAATAACTCTTAATGAAATCCAAAAATTAGAATATCAAAGCCAAGTCTATAAAGTCAAGAAAGTCATTCGCCTTTTCAATAGCGGGTGCCAAAGCCTACTTTTCATATCATCCAGGTCAAACGAAGTCATCCGAAGCTTTTAAGAATTTTTATTTAAATATTTAACTGGATGCAATCTTCGTCAATAAAATGCGTTGGTCTAAGATTTCCTTTTTTCTTTGATAGAGAAAAACTAGGTTAATTGGGGGACAATGCCCTTCTTACATTTGTTTCATAGAAAATCGACTAGGCAGTGAACATCCGCAATAAATTGTTCTTTTGCTGACCCGTTTCGAATTCTATGCGTGGGCGGCCAGAGAAAATTGTCTGATGTCTTCGAATTTCATGTTACAATGTTTTTAAATTTTGCAGCAAACTAAATAAAATTTTAATAACTCATTTTAATTCTATCATGGTCTGTAGTAACATAGAAATTTCAAAACAGCTACATGCTATTCGTACTTTCATTTATGCTTCGGTACTCTCAGACAAAAGGTAAAGCTAATATTAAAATGTATTTTTGAACTTCCAGTTCTTTTTCTTGTGCCAAGTGACAATTTAAAATAACCTTACGACCGGTTTTGATTAAGGCAATTTCGTTATTACGACTGCAAATATACGTATAAGGTCTGAGTATACTGCCATCATCACGCCCTTGAGGGCACATCATTATCATTAAATTTCGTATAATCTTTTCATTTTGTTTTAAATTCCGGGTATAAGTATTGAAATCACACTTAGTTTTGTTTTGTGACTGAGTCATATATCATTTGAGAAGATTCTTAATTACACAACGCCTTCTTGTCTGGAACAGAATACCAACATAGCACTTAGCTTTGATGTATTTTTGCGTTTTATGCTAAGAAATTATTGGCAATTATTGTGTATTTTGACTTTTCTGCAAACAATCTTTAGTTGTTCAGGCTCATTGGCAAAAAATCGAAGATCTTTGAGTGTGTTTTGCTTAAAGGCTTCGTATTAAAAACCGTTTTGTATCGTGTGTTTGTTTTTGTTTAGAGAATAATACTCATACATCGGTCGATAGGACTATTGCTAAGATTTTTTTAACGACTCCATTATTGATGTTCATTTCTTTTCTTAGTTTTTTCTTTTTACAGACATATTATTGAGAATTCGTAAAACTAAAAATGGAATTAGTTTCAAGTTTTGCAAAAATTAATCAAAAGAAGTTTTTGAAAGAAAATCGGTAGATATTATTGATTCCTGCAGAAAAGCTAGTTCGAGTATTGAAAATTGCTTCTCGTTTGGAAAAACAAAACTAGCTGTATCGAATGAGCTACTTTGATTTGGAAAACAAAATAGAAAATTCAAGCAGATTCTGTAATTTTCAAACGTTTCATTATTTGTATTATTTGAATTGGTCAAGAAATATATAAATTCTATTAGACAAGAAACACACCTTTTGTAAAACCTAAAAAGATGTGAGTTGTCCACAGGTTAGGTAAGTTGGAAGTGGTTGTCAGCCATTGAGTAATGCCTATACGTGCATTGCCTGACACAATTCGGCCACAAGGGCTCATTGTGATACCACAGAGATCAGCAACTGATCACCTACTGATCTCAGAAACCCGGGGTAAGATTAACGAGTTGATCACCCATTGAATATCATCGAAGAAGAATTCACCGAGATGAGTTTTCCAGGCGGTTCAGGGCTAGCATACTCTTCGAGCATTTTGAGTCTACACACGCCCAAACTTTTTTGGTTGCAAGGCAGTTGTTACTCTCAGTCCATCTAGTGTTTGTTGTCCTTGAAGCGTCTTGTCTAAGTAGGACTTTACATGTAGCGATAGGTATACCTATATTGTTCCATTCTGAGCGTAGGGAAGTGTTCGTGCCCTTTTTGGCTATTTCGTCTGCCATACAGTTGCCTGGAATGTCCCTGTGCCCCGGCACCCATAAAAGGTGATTGTTGAACTGGAAGTTGTTCATAGAAACTCTTCTCAATTAAAGAATGGGAAGTTTCTGTTTCCAGTTGAGATGCTTTTGGGTCAGATACGCCAAATTTGTTGACTGCCAAAGAAACCCTTGCTTTGACTGTGGCAGATAAAAATTCATCAACATTGCATAAATGAGCAATGGGCAAATCTTTTGAAATCGTTGAAATCCCCAACAAAGAATCTGTAAACCTTTCTAAAGAATCGCTGTCACAAATTGAGTTGCCTGGCACCGATACCGAAGCAATATGTCCAAATAACGTAACCTTACTCTGATTTCTGGTCGGATGCCTGTGTTTAACTGAGTCAAGCATAGATATTCATATTTTAGTCGCAATACCCGTATGTTTAATGCTCCACCTGACTCAGTTCTTCCCTACATTACGATTCGCAAAAGTTCAAAAGCAACGTGCATCGATGTCTCCTCTCCTGTTTTCCTAAATGCTCGCACTGTGTTTTATAAAATTATAAGGTTATTCCATAATCCCTTGATGTGTGTGCTAATTATAAAAAAATGCATAAGTATGCTATAAGTTAACCGCTACGAAAACCTTTATTATTCCTACAGTTTCTATTTCTTTCAACCTACACTTGGTTTGTTTTTTGAATGACAATAATTTAAATTCATAAGCAAATTTTACCGTTTGTCCAAGAAATGTGTTAAACATAAGGCACAAGGCAGTAAGAAAGAAGCCCTTCAGGCAATTAGCAGCTTAGTAGCTGTTTTAAAATTCGTCATCGCCAACAAAAAGTTTGTGAGTAAATTAATGTTGACTATCATAATTCTCCTCCGGTTTTGTGGCTAGCACAAAGAAAACAATTGTTCGAATAAATCAGCCTAGAGGCGTTGTAAACAAATTACTGCACTTCATTTACCACCACTGAATGCGAGAAGAATAACGTTTCTATTACCTTCTTGAAGCTGTTTCTCGTAAGACTTTATTTGCTGCCCTAATGAGCCCCCGAAATATGAATCAAATCCAACTTTCCACGTTCTACCTGTGCTCTCGGCGGCGCGCGGCGTGATCTGCATCGAATGTGACTGATGTGTTCCCATTTGAATCGGGTTTCTTCTTTTCATCAGTGAAAATCTTTTCATCAGTGAAAAGACACGACATCCCACAATGATCTTAAAAAGAACTTAAATAACACACATCCAGGAACCAAGAGCGAAAATAAACACTTTGCTGAACAGAAGATGATAATGGTTGACTGCGTAGTGCGTACCTATATGTTTCCATCTTTTGATGGCTCCATTAGATTCTTGATAGCTCTGTGCGTGTGCGGCTGTGTTTATATTGTGACCATTTGATAGCGTATGGTATCATGACCTCCATCCATTGGATTTTTTTATGTGTGTTCTTTGAAAATGTTCTACAAATATGTATGACTATGCGTGGTTACGAAAAGATACAATTAACGAGTTACAGTTTCTAAAACGAAGGCTCAATGGTTTAAAGTTTATTCAAAATGTTGCTCTTTCGCATAAAAGTAGCTTTACTGAAAGTAAAATATATCAAACAAGTAATGTCACCAAGTAAGCAACCACCACAAGGAGTCTTTTGAAAATTTGTTTACGGGAATTCATATTTACTCATCTTTTACTATTTAGATTGTAAAAGAAGGGCAACTTGTTTTTGTTGATACTAACTTTACGTTTTTAATTGAAATCCATTGACAAAAACTCCCGCACTTCAACACTAATGATGCTATGATCTTTGGATACATAAAGAAATACTTAAATATGTAAATATTGTTGTCAACTTTAAGCAACGACCTTGAAACATCAAAGTGGCGGGTACTCTACTCACCTGCCAATTTTTTGTTTTCACAAATTTTACAAGTGCTGACCTCATCGTCCCCAAATATAGACATTACTCACTCATTAAGTTGAATTGGTCGAATGTCACTTAAGTGAAACTACAAATTTATGTTCCAGTAATTCATCTTCCTTCGACACCAAATCACTATTCCGAGCTGTTGCTTGTCACTGTGACATTGACTTGCATAATTGCTGCCTGACTTGCTTTCATTTTCACAACAAAATTCTCCTCTTAATCTTACTTGTTGATCGGCAAAAAATAACTCATGTAGACTCCGATAGAGCTTGGTAAGTGGACTTATTCTCAAGTATTAAAAGACATTCAGCATTCAATTACCAGGAACCTGTCGAAATGATTTATGGTTTCTACATGCAAAGTCCGTTTCGATTTTTGAAAAGGCTATTAGCATAAAATAATATTTGTTTGAGTGAGTAATTCAAAGTGTTTCCTCATTCTTTAAGCATCTGAGAACATAGGCAGCCTTTTATTATTTGCGTTAAGTTAATGCTGCTAGAAAACAGTCATATAAAAAATTGATATTTCTCTTTTTTTTTGTTGAATGTAATGTAATTGCTTGCTCTTTTAATTTCGATCAACTTTAACCTTCCATTTTAAGTTCTTCCAAATAAAAAAAATGCTAAATTGAAGAAATTATGGAATAAAAAAGGAGCTTCCGGGAGGAAGCAATTGTCTGTGGCAATTGTTGCAGACAGAAAAATCATCACTTGTTTGGATGCAGGTTTGTAGTAGAGGCAGGCTTAGACGACAAGCAACACGAACCTTATGAAAGTTGTTGGTCAATTTAAGTTTTATAAGTTTTGTCGACCGACAAAGCTTGCACGACCAAAACTCCGATAAAGAGCTCAGGCGTTAATTGATTTTCTGGCTATGAAGCGACATGGGTTCAAAGCTAAAATCAAAGCCATGTTTCTTATTTCAGTAACCAGTAGGGTATTTCAGTTGAAAAATAGCTCTATGAATGAATGGTTTGGGGTTTTATATTACGCTTCGTAGATCTTCGTAATAAATCTATCTTGTTTCTTCGAAATCGAACCTTGAAATCTTTCTTAGCTTTTGAGAAATTAAAGTAAACGAATCGAAATGTATACGTTTTCTTTTAGAAATTCCATTTTTGATTTGAAAACAAAAACTTTGCTTTCATTTTTTTTTTTTTTTAATTCTTTAAAAACTAAAAAAGATTATTTATTTAAATAAAACAAAATTGTTTTTTTTTTTAAATTTTAGATTTGAGACCATTAACTCTAATCAATTTGGTTTGCTGTGCTTGACTCAGAGATACAAAATAATATAAAATGCAGACCAGTCTTCTTTCCGAACCCAAACGTTTCTTCCAATTTATAAATATTAAGAGAAAATCTGACGGAATCCCTCTTTCTTTTAATTTTCTTGACTTCTCTTCTTCTGATTTCGAAGTAATCGCTAATCTTTCTGCAAATTTTTTAGTCTTTTGTATAGTGAAGATATGATTGAACCCGATCCTAATTATTTCAGTTATCTGACTAACAGTTGAAACACCAGTCTTGTTTCTCTAGGGGTTAGTCGGGACACTGTCTACGAAAAAATCAACTCACTAAAAAATGACTCTCCTGGTCCAGACGGTATCCTCACCATGTTTCTCAAAAAATGCATCAACACAATCTGTGAACCGCTTACAAATCTGTTTCAACTCTCGCTCACACAAGCTGTTTTTCCAACAGTATGGAAAATTTTTTTTATTTTCCCTATTCATAACAAAGGTTGCAAAAATGAAATTTTCCACTTCCCATAGCTTAACTCTCAGCAACTCTCAAACTCTTTGAAAGTATAGTTTAGGATATGCTTAATTTCCATTGCAAGTCAATAGTTTCCCCACTACAGCATGGTTTCTTAAAGGGCAGATCAACCACAACGAACCTTACACAATTCGTTTCTATGACGATCTGTGCTTTAAAAAAAGGCAGCGAGGTTGATGTAGTTACTACTGACTTCTCTAAAGCGTTTGATAAAATCTCTCACGGCATAATCTATCTTAAGTTTAGAGTTTTTGCTTTTCCACCACTATTCATCCATTGGGTCGCATCCTATTTGGAAGACCGGTTTTATAGGTTAGTTTTCCGAGGTTCTATTTCGACCCCCATTTCCGCCACTTCTGGTGTTCCTCAGGGCAGCCATCTTGGCCCACTTTTATTTGTCCTTGCGGTAAATGATGTGGACAAGATTATTTTTTACTCGAACCTTTTTATCTATGCAGAAGACATAAAAAATAACAAGGGTAATTTTGACACCTTTCGACCCTCCGCCTGCTTCAACATGATTTAAATTCCGTTTTAGCTTGGTGTTAAAAAAATTTCCTTGAACTTAATGTTAGCAAGTGTCAATTCAAGACTCTCTCATGGAATGGCTTTTTTTTATAAGAAGGAGGCTTTTATTCTATTCTGGAGAACTCAGACCTAATTTCCGGTCCATTGTACTACCAGGGTAGCAGCCTTCCCTTTTTTTTTGTGTTGCAATAGTTGGAAATAAGGTGTTAGTTATTTCACATATATCCTCAAGGGCGCCGTCCATATGTAAATGGGAGGCTCAAAGAAAAGTAGATGCCCAGAGCGAGATTCGAACTCCCCCGCGTCCGGCCTATCTACTGAACACTCTACCACTGCACCACGGCCGCCCTACGGAAACGGCTTTCACTCCCCCCTCGAAGTTACGGCTTTTTCAACGTAGCCGTTCCAGGAGTGTCTTCCTTTCGCGATCCCGGTATCTATTATGATAAAGAACTCAATTTCCGTTCCCACATTGACCAAATTATAGCAGGAGCTAACTCTTCCCTTGGTTTTATAAAACGCTGGTCTAAAGAATTTTCAAACCCTTACGTCACAAAGTCACTCTGCATAGTTTTCGTCAGACCTATCCTTGAGAATACTTCTCAGGTGTGGTCTCCTTATCAAACAACCCACAATTGAAGCTGTACAGCGAAGATTTCTTCGTTTTACTTTACGCAATCTTCCTTGGTCAAATTCCTTTATCTTACCTCACTATGAAGATAGATTACAATTAATTGACTTACACACCCTAGCTAGACGTCGCAATGTTGCCGACATACTCTTTATGCACCAATAACTACTGGTGACTTCGACTCCCCCGCTCTTCTTGAAAACATGGTCATCAGTACCAATTCACGCAACCATCCATCCCTTTCTATAACCTTCCTACTCACCGCACTAACTATGGGCACTTCAACCCTTTACCTATACCTTATTACTCGTATGTTACGTTTAGCCAATAGTTCACAACACATCCTCGACTTTAACAAAAGTATATCTTCCCTTAATAGAAATTTGTACTCCAATCCTAACTAATATTATAAATGTGAAAGTCCCTCTGTCTGTCCGGCTTTCTATGTTACCATCTCCCGCCCAAACTACCAAACTGATTGATATGAAATTTTGTACAGAGATAGTCTAGAAACAGAGGAAGGACATAGGCTATATATTTTATCCCTAAATTCCCACGGGAACGGGAACGTATACGGGAATTTAGAAACTACAACACCGATTTCAAAAATTTTTCCACCGATAGAATGCTTTACTATCCCAAAGTAACATAAACTTTAATTCATCCTTATATTCCTGCGGGAACGGGAGTCCTTACTAATATAATAAGTGCGAATGAAGCTCTGTCTGTCCGTCGTTCTATGTTACCATCTCCCGCCCAAACTAATAAACCGATTTAAATGAAATTTTGTGCAAAGATTGGACTGAACTTAAGGACGGACATAGGCTTTATTTCATTCGAATATTCCCTCGGGAACCGGTCCTCACTATTATTATAAATGCAAAAGTAGCTCTGTCTGATCACCTTTCTATGTTACCATCTCCCGCCCAAACTAATAAACCGATTTAAATTAAATTTTGTACAAAGATTGCTCAGAATCTTAGGAAGGACATAGGCTATATATTTTATCCCTATATTCCCACGGGAACGAAAACGTATACGGGAACCTAGAAACTACAACATCGATTTCAAAAATTTTTCCACCGTTAAAATGCTACACTATTCCTGAGTAACATAAACTTTAATTCATCCACATATTCCTACGGGAACGGGAGTCCTTATTAATATAATAAGTGTGAAAGTAGCTCTGTCTGTCCGTCGTTCTATGTTACCATCTTCCGCTCAAACTAATAAATTGGCGAATGTCTATCAATAGACAATATTATGGACACTGAGCAAGTCACATCATACCCTATAGAGTTTCTCAATTTCTTAAGATTATAAGGAGTGGCAGCAAGTTGGTGTTCCAGTGCCAAAAATGAGTAATCCAGAACTGTACACAGCTACAAATTACACATCTGGGATGCGGCATTAATAATGACTGGAACGAAAAAAGGAGAAAACGTTTCGATTCCCCGTTTTCCTTTAATTCCCACTGATTGGACATTATAAATAAGGCTCAGACGCTTTAAGTTGCAGGTGTTCGTTTAGAAAAAATCCCATGGCAATTTTATGTGGCAGAATCACGTATATCAATCCCACAAAACCTTTTTATTTCGCAAAAGATGGAAAAAATAAGAACGTCGTGTGCAAACATATACTAAAATAAAATAATATAACAATGGTTTATTAAAACGCATGAATATGTCTTATTTGCAAAATAAGTAGCCTAAAAAATTAAGAATGCTGCCGAAAGTCACTATTCCACGCGGACGAAGTCGCGGGCACAGCTAGTCATCCATAATCCCACAAACACATCTCGTTTTTGAGATAGATTTAATAGTCCAGGCGCTAGAGGTAGTTGAGTATGCAAAATCCGAGTGCCGAATTTCGCCAACGGATTTAAGTGAAGAAAAGGTCAAAGAATAATAATGTGAATCTTGCCGGTCGATTTTTTGGTCCATATTTTTTTTATCCCCTCTGAGCCATTCCATATGAAAACGGTCAATCCGAAATGTTGCTATACCTCCGATTTTGCTCAAATTTTGTAGGAATGTTCCTTTGCTATCGAAAAACCAAATAGTCAAAGGATTTTTTTTTTGTAATTTTCTTCTCCCCTCCAGCCTTACACAAAGAACCGAACATAGTGATTTTATGGGCTTCAGACTTTGCACTCTAAAATTGTCTGTATTCAAGCGATTAGGACGATTAAGGTGTCATTTAAAAGCTGATAAAATATTCTTTTCAAATCAATCAAAATGTTTAAGATATTTGAGTTGCTTTAGAAACCATATTCTTTTGAAATCAACACATTTTATATACATTTTTGCCATTTTTGAAGCAGTCCTGTGCCTAAAATATCAATAGTAAGTCCCTAAAAATTTACCTGATTAGACCTTACAATAAGTGCAAAATAAAAAATTCAAAGTTGATTAAAAACAATTTTTTTTTATGTACTTTACATTCCTTTCAAATTTTGAGTTTTTGAAAAAAGCCAATCTTTGGGCACATTTTTGGGAATGTTGACTACCAGATATCAAAACGAAAGTAGGCAGGATTTAAAGGTCTATTCTTCAACTTTAAATCCTGAAAATTTCATTTTTTTATTCGCATAAACACTGAAGTTACAGCCGATTAAAAACAAGCTTATTTGCAAGCTATGAAAAAAGCCAATTTTAGTGCCCTATTTTGGGGATGTTGACTTCCAGTTATCAAAAATTTAAAGGTCTATTCTTATACTTTAAGTCCTTAAAATTTCATTTTGTTATTCGCATGCACACTGAAGTAACAGCCGAATAAAAACAATCAGCTTTTAAATGACACCTTAATCGTCCTAATCGCTTGAATACAGACAATTTTAGAGTGCAAAGTCTGAAGCCCATAAAATCACTATGTTCGGTTCTTTGTGTAAGGCTGGAGGGGAGAAGAAAATTACAAAAAAAAAATCCTTTGACTATTTGGTTTTTCGATAGCAAAGGAACATTCCTACAAAATTTGAGCAAAATCGGAGGTATAGCAACATTTCGGATTGACCGTTTTCATATGGAATGGCTCAGAGGGGATAAAAAAAATATGGACCAAAAAATCGACCGGCAAGATTCACATTATTATTCTTTGACCTTTTCTTCACTTAAATCCGTTGGCGAAATTCGGCACTCGGATTTTGCATACTCAACTACCTCTAGCGCCCGGTCTATAAGCTAATATAGTTATTTTAAGTATTGTTACATAGCTTGAATTAAGCGAATAAATAAATTAGTATAAGATAGTTTATTATTATTAAAAAAAGTAAAGTTAGCAAAATTTTTCAATACCTAATTTGATTTGAAGAAAAAGTTAATAATATTTTTTTTCAAGACTTTTACTCTGGGACTTGATTTTTAGAAAGTTTGGTAAATTTCTTATTAACTTTCTATCCCGCCTAAACTGAAGGAGATGTATAGATTCCTCAAACCCTCCATACAATTTTTTCTTGTCTTCACCCAACCTATCCGTCCTGAACCCTTGTCGCATCTTATGTAAAACATCCTTTATATGTATTACACTCAAATGTAATTATATTTTTGATGCATGTTACACACTGTCATTTGTCCGATTGGACATTCTATCCATATCGTTAAGGATTAAATTGTTAAGAAATGCCATTAATATGTAACCATATTTATGAAAAAATTAAATCTTATCTAATCTAAGGTATTATTAAGATTTTAAAGTATTATTTCCTTTTCAGCAAAGAAAAATACCTTAGAAATAAACTCTCTGAATAAATTACAGCAAATACTTTACTTTACTATCGCAAAAAATCCAAATGAAACAAAAGAATGGCCTCGTAGTCGTAGTCTGTTGTTGATCTTCTCAAAAAATTAGACAGGATATGTCTATGTTTGAAACGGGTATTTCGCTGAGCGAAAGAGATGAACAGGATTCATCAGTGCGAAGGGTGTTCACAAAGACTTCTTTTTGTTTACAAAAGGCTTACATTCAACTTATATTGCCCTTTTCATGTTCGTTTGTGTTTTGATACACGAAATTCGAGAACTCAAAGCAGTAATAGAGTTACAAAGAAACATAAGAACTTTTTTTTGTTAATAACATCGGAATTCGATGTTTCAAAAGGTTTAGTTACAGAATAGTCATTTGTTTGTTTGGCATAGTCAGAAATGTTGTAGTTTTTTGAAGGTAAAAAATATATTTCGCATAGATATAGTATTTTATTGTAAATGAGAAATATATCGGGTTTTGGTTATAAATTTTAATAATACCATTTTCCCTGGCGTTCATACATCAATAAAATAAAGTTAGGCTTGTAGATCTATATATATAAAAGAAAGTCGTGTTAGTTACACTATTCATAACTAAAGAATGGCTGAACCGATTTGTCTGAAAATTGGCGAGGAGTGAGCTTAGAACCAGGAGACGGATATAGGATACTTTTTATCCATTTATTCTTATGTTAATGACATCACTCCAATGCGTTAGCTTTATTTATATACAAATACTGTTCTTAAAAAAAAAACAAAAAAAAATTGACTTATCGTGAGAAATAAATTTGATTTTTGTATGAAATCAATATTTAATTTATTTATGTATAGAAGAATAAAGAAATAGAAAGCACATCCGGATACCCAGGAACAGCATCGCCTTGCTTCCGTCTTTGAAAATTCTTCGATATAGCATTTCAAGTATAATAATGTGGCACCTCCGCGTAAAGCAAAGTTCGTGCAAACGGATCGATCGCAATGAATTGGTCAATGTAGTTGCTGGAGGTGTTTCAGCCCATTACATAGCATTCGAAGCCGTGAAATATACTCCTTGACCATTCTCCAGATGCTCTGCCAAATGCACAACAGTAGGATGAAGTTCGTGAATAGGGAATGCGAATATACGCCAAATCGCTTCATTACAGTTCACATAACGACAATTTGATACTGTGATATCGTTGGTATTTGAGGATTGCAATCCAAAAACTTCCACATCGCTGCCTTTTGTTACATATTCGCAAATGTATTTTATATCCATTACTGAATTGCAGTACTTAACGTTGCAATGTGTCTTAAATGTTTCAGATACTTTTTATCCCTATATATTTCTATGGGGACGGGAACGTAAACGGGAACCTAGAAACTACTGAACCGATTCCAAAAATTCTTTCGACGTAATAACGCTACACCTACACTATCACCGAGTAACATAAACTTTAATTCATCCCCATATTCCGACGTAAACGGGATTGGGAAAGCCAACTTAAAAACTACTGGACAGATTTCAAAAATTCTTTCTGCTCTACGATGATAAAGTATCCCTCAGTAGCATAGATTATATTTCATCCATATATTTCCTTGGGAACAGAAACGGGAACTAGAACGGGAACCTTAAAACCGCATGACCGATTTCAAAAATGCTTTGAACTTTAAGATGTCACATTATCCCTCATTAAAATAAATAATTTCGTCCTCAAATTCCCACAGGAGCCAGGCAACGCCGGCCGGAAGGCTAAGCTGTATATTTATTTCATCTGGGAACGAGATTGGGAACGGAAACCTAGATACTACTGGACAGATTTCAAAAATTCTTTCAAAATTGGGATGATACAAGTATCCCTCAGTAACTAAGATAATAGTTCATCACTACATTCCTACGGGAACGAGAACGTGAACCTCAAAACTACTTCGATTTAAAAAATTCTTTCGAATTTAGGATGATACTCGAACGTGATTGGGAACGCAAACCTTATAAAACTTTTTGACCAATTTCAAAAGTTCTTTCGAATTTTATAACTCGAGAACGGCTGAACCAATTTGGCTGGAAACTGGTGGGAAGGTAGCTTAAGACAAGGAGACGGACCCGTTTACAACATTTTTTTCCCGCCACAGACATAAAATGTAAACGGAATCATAACAGGAAAAGTAAACAATAAAAGAAAATCAGCATTGGGCATTGACTATCGTTTCATCATGAATTAAATAAACACAAAGCAGCGTGCAACAGAAAGGACATCAATACAATGCGCTTGCTTTTGTTATAAACAAAACACTTTTCTTTAAAAAAAAAAACAAAAAATAGTTAACTTATCGCGACAGACTAAGCATAGTCCAAATATCAGCGAGTTTACGAGTCAGCGGAGATCTTCGCTCAATAACCTGGGCTGCTTTAGACATACTCATTACTCATATACCTCTTATCCCTCGACATTTACGGCGTCGCTCAGGTCTGTATTTTTAAGGTTCCCGTCCTTCTATATTCCCGGGGGAATATGCGGATAAAATATAGTACATGTTACGTATCCGTCCTTCATGTTTCATCTACAATTCTAAAGAACTTCTGAAATTGGTCAAATAGTTTTAAGGTTCCCGTTTCCGTCTTGCATAAATAAATCAAAAAGTCAATCGTTAAATGTTTTTCCCATAATAAATTATATGTGGCATGCTAACGAGTCGGAAGATCATCTGCGTTATTTGTTCTCCCGCCTGATAGTTAGAAGAAAATTATCGTCTATTACACGGTGCTTCAGTTAAAAGTGCAACTCATGCACGTAAATAAATCTATCTATCTATCTATCTATCTATCTATATCTATATCTATTTATATAAAAAAGGATGTATGTGTGTTTGTATGTATGTCCGGTATAGACTCCTAAGCCACCCAACGGATTTTTATGACATTTCCAGGGTTAACATAGTTTAGCATAGAGATGATTTCTGTCAAGGTTTGATCGCCATATTCAAACAGGAACGGGGCTGGGAACGGAAACTTAGAAACTACTGGACGGATTTCAAAAATTCTTTCAGCACTGGGATGACACATAATTCCTCAGTAACTTAGCAAAGATTTTATCCCTATAATCTCATATGAAGAGAAACAGGAACGAGAACGGGAACCTTAAAACTACAGACCCGAGCAACGTCGGGAGGCTCAGATAGTTTTTAATAAAAATTCAAACAATCATTTCCTATTTTCATAAGCTCAAAGCAATTGGCAATACTGCATCACCAAAAAATTACCTAATCAGACTTCGCTTCTACCTCATTGTTTAAACTTGTTTAAAAGAAAATTTGATGGAGATTGAATTCATAGCGTTCATATTTGTCAAACATATTGTGATACATCACTTCTCTTTGAAATTTTGACCATGGTGGATGTTTTTGTAGCAGCTCTTGTGATTATAATTGCAATTTCCATTCAATGTCATTCTCCTTAGTTTTTTTATCCGCTGTGTGCGCATAGGCGGAAAACTTTTTTTAAATGAAATTGCTTCCTGGTTTGACAAGCACGCGTTCACATTCACGAAATATCAAAAATTTCTGATATTCATCAACCAAGTTTGGCAAATATATTTGATAATGTGAGCCGGGTTCACATAATGGCAATTTCTCCAAAAAAATGAGTGTCAATTTTTGACTTTACTGTCCCGCCGGCCATTGTTGTCCAATGTTGTTCAATCAACATTTGCAGTATTAAATAGGCTTTCTTTACTGCACTGCGGTAGCCCTGCGGTTTCGTTAATTAAAAAGAAATCATATTTCAAATTTATCTGGTGACTCCATTTCGACTTGTTTTGTTATTTCCTAAAAACACGGGCCTGTAGGTATGTTAAATGCGTGGGTACATCAAACAAATGCTTATTTTGGGTCTAAAATTTAAGGAAATACTTTTGGCATTTACCTACTAGAACCACAAGGGAATCATCTTGCAGTAATAGTCATTTGTATTGACCCATTGTATGATGGCAAGCAAACGCCAATGACAATGAAAACACTGGCTGTTTAATCACGTTTGAAATGCAAGTTCAGATAACAATCGTGCGGCAGCACCAGCACAGCGCCTCGACACGCCGCGCCGCTCTTAAGTCGTTACAATGAACCGATACGAAAAAAAAATCAAGAGTTGGTAGTCAATGTTATTGCAATTTCACAGGTGATTGAACACTGAGAACAGAGTCACTGAGAGCCAAGCGAATACAAAACATTTAATTAATTATAATCAATTTGGAGACTATATATGCCATGTATTGGCTAAGATTACAGATAGAGCGATGAGCTATTTATGTTTTACACTATGGACTAGTGCTGTGGCAGCGTATATTCATTAAATTTGACACCATATTAGGGTAATTTATGGGTAATTAATTATATTTTCATCGAATAAATCAAATTTATTCTTAAATTTATAGTATTATATGAGTAATCAGTAGTCGGCGTAGTGCACAGTTCAACATTGAACTGAAAGGCAGCTCTCTAAGCAGTTTTGTTTCAAACGAAGCTGTCATCCTTAAAATCTTATATTATTTTGCAATGCATGAGACGTTCAATGTTTATACTTTTAAACCCATTTTTTGTTTTCATGTTTCGAAAAAACTGGTTTGAATTTGTCGCCAGCAAGGTTAAGCAAAGTAAATACAAGTTTTATTGTCTAAGCTCACGGATAAATCGGATGTGGTAATAGTAATTTCGCAGTTAAGTGAGTGCCTTAATTGTTCTGGTGTAGCGGATGGCTTAGTAAAATATTCACACGGTTAGTGATATTTTTTTATGTGATGAATCAGACGCAATCTTGGTCAGCACATTAAAGCTTTTATTAATGGTAATTAAATCAGATAGCTAATGGCATTAACACGGTAACTAATCAAGCGTTTTTAAAGCCTTTAAACTTGATTTGGTTTTAAAATGAAGTGTATTACGTCAGTATTTCGTTTATATCTACTTTGCTTTGATATTCGCTGTAGAATTTCAGTTAATTTAATTTTTATTAAGCCTATAAATTTTACCTAAAGGTTTTTAGCAAGAATATCAATGTCCTTGAGAGCATACTCAATGTACATGCGCTCTCAAAAAAATTTCGTAATAAAACAATGACAAAAGGTATTATACAGGGTGATTCGCATAAGGTGTGACAAAAAGATAGGGTGTGTAGGTTGGACCTAGACAAGCAATAAATCGTATGGGAGGGGGGGTCCATTTTCCCCCGTTTAGGCGGGAGGGGCAATTTAAGAAAAAAATCACTAAAAATCGGAAAAAAATTATTTAAAAATAACGGTAATACCTACAGAGTCGTGCAATAGCATTTTGAAAAGCCAAAAACTTATACATTAATTTAAATCTAAAAATGAGTTGTTCAAATAAATAGTTTTTGAAATATTAATTTTCAAAGTCAAAATTTTGAAAAAAAAACATAATTTTTTTTAAACCACTTTTTTTCCAAATTTTACGTAATTAAGTAGTATTTTTCTGGCTTATTTTCAATGCTCTTATTTATTTTTGATCAAACACAAAAAACCGGATGTCAAAATAACCTGTAGTTTTTGAGAAAACCAAAAATTACAAAAACGACTTTTTAATTATTTTTTTTAAAAGTTTTTTTTTCGTTATTGGATTTTTAAGTGAATTCTCAATAAAAAAAGTAAAGAGAAAATTCATCCTTTATTTCGTAAGTTCACTTAAGAATCCAATAACGAAAAAAAAAAATTAAAAAAAAAAAAATTTAAAAAGTCGTTTTTGTAATTTTTGGTTTTCTCAAAAACTACAGGTTATTTTGACATCCGGTTTTTTGTGTTTGATCAAAAATAAATAAGAGCATTGAAAATAAGCCAGAAAAATACTACTTAAAAACGTAAAATTTGGAAAAAAAAGTGGTTTAAAAAAAAAAAATTATGTTTTTGATTTTGACTTTGAAAATTAATATTTCAAAAACTATTTATTTGAAAAACTCATTTTTAGATTTAAATTAATGTATAAGTTTTTGGCTTTTCAAAATGCTATTGCACGACTCTGTAGGTATTACCGTTATTTTTAAATAATTTTTTTCCGATTTTTGGTGATTTTTTTCTTAAATTGCCCCTCCCGCCTAAACGGGGGAAAATGGACCCCCCCTCCCATACGATTTTTTGCTTGTCTAGGTCCAACCTACACAACCTATCTTTTTGTCACACCTTATGCGAATCACCCTGTATAATACTCATCAAAATTCAAAACATCCTACATCGTTAGAGTTTTACTAGCAATATTGGATACCATTATGCCATTAACTGGATCAATGGCCTGGTTAGCTAATTTTCTCAATTTTATTTGTCGCAGTTTATATGAATGAGGTTGGGATATGAATTAATTAGCTCAAAAAGTTTGCTTTTAAAAATACTCTTTCAAGTAATTTTTACACATAACGATTCTGAGGATGTAAAATAAATATAAATATTTGGGTACAGGAGTTTGAGAAGCACTTCAGCGCAACATACTGCATTTTTTATAAATTGTGGGAAATGCTTGGATTTGATTATAGTAAGCTTCTGAAAAACTTTACAGATGCAGTCCAATGTTAAAGGCTTACGATTTTACCTAGTAGGAACTTCAACAAAATAACGTTGATTATGTACTTTGTATAGGTAATTGTGTGTATGTATGTACAACTGTTTAAAAAAGTAAATAATAGAGCGCAAAAAAACTTGGGAACCTATTAGTCTCAGGACATTCAATTTCATGCATGTAACTTTACGTCGATTCCAAACTGCTGACTTAGAATGCACTTTTCAAGGAGGATTTGACAATTCTACGCGAAGCACGATACGCGGGCAGCTATTCCCGTACGGAGTGACTGACTAATTGTCACTTGGCATCGTGAACGTCTGCAATTGAGCCGGAGTTTGTATTAATAATCGCCAGCGTCTGGCACATAATTTCCTCCTTTGATCATAATTTGACTAGTTTTTCTTGGTTTTTTATTTTCAAATAATTTCTAGCCGAGTTATGGTGAACACCGTAAGCTCTGTAACCGGCTTATGCTTCAATATTTCTGCATGAAAAAATTACCTTATATTTTCGACAGTATGCTCAAAAATGAACGAAAGGTCCGAATAAAATTACTCAATCCATATTTAATAAAAAAATTCGCAAAAGGCCTTTAAACCCTATGTTCGAATTCTCTTTGTTCTCTGCTTCGTACCCCTCCACTCTTGTGTAAGTAAGGCTTAGCCCGGGGATGGTTCTTGTAAGGGTTTGCTGCTCATATCCCAACGGGAACTTGACAGGAACTCAAAGACTACTGCACCAATTTCGAAAATTCTTTTGACTCTAGGATGCGGCATTATCCCTCATTAAAAAAGGTTTCCCTTAATTCCGAAATATTCAAAAGGGAACAGAAACGGTACAGGAAAATATAAACTCCTGAACCAATTTAATAAAATTCTTTCTCATCCACAGCGACACGCGCTTATTCGAAGAAGCTCATTGAAAACATGACAACTGTCAAAGCATTTGATTTTTTTCTATTTGCTTAATGAAAGAAATTCCAACCTTAGTTTACGTTTCTCTTCTTGGAGCTGGGTTGAAAACTGAAGCCATTAAACAATTGGTTTTTTCTTGAAAAATGTGAAAAGTGAACTGATTGAAAGTGGACGTTAAATCTTATAGCCAATTTTTGAAAAACTTATCTCAAGCAATATTTTGAAATGCAACATTCTTGTGTACATTACGTTATGCTCACTAAACCTTCATTTTACTCTGTACCATAATTAATCACAAATTGCTAAAAATATTCCGTTTTCACTTCTTTATGTGTTAAGAAGAGTGCAAACTTAGTCTATTACAACTACAATTTGTTAATAAAAATCTCAACCCAACTGTGAAAAATTTAATGAAAAGCTCACTCATCTCTAGTTCCTGTTGACTCATCGACTCATCTCTAATTGCTCTTATTAATTTTGACTACTTTATATCTGTCGAAAAACCACAACGAATGATATGGCTCCTTACTATGCCTTGTAGACGGCAAAATTGCCTGGACGCAACGGATTCTATTTGTCGGACCCTGCAGTAACATAAGCATTTATCAAATTTTTATCCCCATACTCAAACTATAACAAGACTATTAAAAAAAATGAACTGATTTCAAAAAGTCTTTCAACATTAGGATGTTATAGCAAAGACTATATGTCGTCCCATAATTCCCGCGGGAACAGAAAAGTTAGCTCCCGTTTAATATTCGTCTCATTATCTTTGATAGTTCCACTTTTTTACCCTTTTGTGTGTTTTCTGAAATTAAAATGGTTTGTTTATGAGCGCATAAATATATGGTTTATTACGTTCACTTGATTTAATTAATAGAAAGGTTTAAATTACGCGCTCTGTATGCCTTTCGAGCTAGAGCCTTCCATACATTCCTAATTCTTACGGACAATCAGTAAACACACTTTGGTTTCAAACTGACATGACACTGGAAACCTAAAGTAATGAAAAAAAAAAAAACTGAGTTGGATAACCTGAATGGAACTCCGCTTTATTGAAATATCTGTGCTAATAAATCTGATAGTGTACAAGAAATAATACAAAATGGAAAAGTCGGCGCAGATAACAAAGTCCAGTCACTTAAAACCAGTGGATTTTCTGGAGAAAAGTACCTTTCATTTTCTTTTTGTTTCTCAAAATTTGATTACGATTTTTACCTTCGGTTTTCAGTTTATGACTCAAAATTAAAAAAGAATTGATTATTTGAAAAAAAAAAAAATTCCAATACAAAATTTTCTAAAAAATGTAGGTAGTTGAAGGAAAAGCACTGCTTTTTTCAATATTTTGGATTGAAATAAAATGATGATTTTTCAACAAAATATAATAAATGGGGTTTCTCCCCCCAAATCACCCACTCGCTCTACAACGCAGTCATCAGACCAATACTCACATATACGGAGTAGTGGTATGGTGGACCGCTCTTGATAAAAAGACCTACTGTGATAATTTAAGCAAAGTCCAACGAATAGTCTGTTTGTGTATAAGCGGAGCACTGAGATCAACACCCTCAGCTGCCATACACATACTCCTTAACCTCACATCACTAGATATCTTCAGACTTCAGTAAACAAATGGCAGCCAGTACAGCCATTTGTATGAGAGCTATCTCCTAATGGACCGTTAACAACACCGGCCACGCTATAGTCCTGAATTTATTCAAATCAATCCCTTGCCACACCGACTACACCATCCCCCAACTGGTTTTTGGTAATACTCGTAAGTTCCAAGTCTCAATCCCTCCGAGAACGACCTGGGAAGACGAAGAATTCTTGAGCGATGATTCAATAAATTTCTATTCAGATGGGTCAAAAACCGAAGAAGGGGTAGGCTGCGGGGTATGCTCAAACCGACTTAACGTAAGTCTCTCATTCCGCCTTCCAAACCATTGTAGCGTGTTCCAAGCGGAGATTCTGGCGATCAAAGAGGTCCTATCATGGCTAAAAGAAAACTTGATATCCTCAGCGAATATCCGGATTTTCTCTGCGCCGAGTTATTTGAGGCACCTTTCAAATAACTCGGCGCTGTTTCTACGAACTCAGTAACCGCCCTTAACTGTCGCCTATCTCTTAAGGAGATGGCTGAACAGTACCATATTAACCTTATTTGGGTGCCTGCCGGGCCGGGGCACAGAGATATCGTAGGTAACTGCGAAGCCGATGAACTCGCCAGAAAAGGAACCGTTCTACCACCGATCTCAACCAGCAGGTTTTCCAATCGATATACCAATCGCTACATGTAAACTTATGCTAAAGCAAGAGGCAATGGGTAGAACAAATAATAGGAGGAATAATATAACGACGTGCGTGGCAACAAAGCGCAGATATGGCCAGAACTAGATCCTAAACGCACAAGACATTTGCTATCCATAACCAGACTGCACGTAAGCTCCGTAATCAATGTCATCACCGGACATTGTCTGATAGGAAGACACACCATAAGACTCGGCGTTTCCTCTAATAACTTGCAGAAGTTGCTTAGATAAGGAGGAGGAGGAGACAATCCCACACCTCCTCTGCTCATGGCCTGCACTCTCCTTTAAAAGCAAACGGCATCTAGGGAAATATTTCCATGATGATCTAAGCGATCTGGCAAACACAGATATCCTGCATATCTTTTGCTTTATCAAAAGCTCCAAATGGTTTTGTTAAGTGAGGTACTCTCTCGCATAATTCTTATGGTATCACAATGGACGTAATATTGGTCTAAGTGTGTCAGTTGTTTTCCTGACAGCCATTTTAAGCTAACCTAACAAAATATAAACTTTCAAAAACACTATAAACCGTTGAGTGACGAAGGAGAGAAATAGACTCCTCGCTCCCGTACGATGTTTATCTTGTTTCAAACCAAAATACTCGCCTGGGCTTTTGCCGCATCTTTTGCATCAGCTTTTTTTATGTTGATACTTTTAAGAATTGTAAAATAAAAAATCTTGAGACTTTGAATTCGAAAACGGTTAATTGAACTGTGAGCTTTCAACGTCTAATAAAAACCAACTATAAACTAATATATTAGTTCAAAAAATCTTGACATTATTTCATAGTCAACCAGGCGTGCAAGTGACGAGAAATACTTTTATTGTATCAAAACTGTAACTTTTTTTTACTATTCAACCTGTTACATTTTTCTAAAGCATACGGTAAATTAATCTTTCGCATACTTACGCAAACTAAATACATATCGCTACTCATAATTCCCACAATCTATGGTCTATGGAAACTCAATTATACTTACCTGGGAACCTGAGAATAAGAAGCGACGCCAACTCGAAGTGGGAGATGGGAGTCATTAGTTTCTCGCAAATTCAACCCAGTATAACGGACTCCGTAGTTAAATTAAAATCTGGTTCGCACGCTCAGCGTCAGCACTAACAGCAAATGTATGTACCTACACACATAGAAATATGTTTAAGTGAATTGTGAATTTCCATTTCAATTAAGAAAAGCGTGAGTTTTGTTATTTATAGAGCAACAAGCAACAAATGAATCGACGTCTAGCAAGGCCAAGAATCGCGTATAAAAAAACCCTAAGCTCCTATAAGGGGTGATCAATTTGAAATGTCATTCACTGACGTTTAAGTAATGTTGTTCTGAGCAAAGTTAGAATGGACGCTGGCTGTGCGCTCTTTATGGGATTGTTTGCTTGCGCAAATATTCTCTTTTCGGTTTTTATTTTGGAAATAGCTTTACATAATAAATCTTGAAACGTAGTTTTGCAAACAAGTCCAGGTAATTAATTGTAAGCAATGAATGCTTAGAGCCAGCAGAAATGTTAACTAATTTATAGCTGTCAGTGGAAATGCATGCAGCGCGCCAATTGAAGTGATATTCCTTCGATAAAAACATTTTGAAATTTGTTAAGATTGACTAAAAGTTTATTCGATGGAAGATTGTGCCAGTCGCAAAAATGTAAGACAACTATACCAATCCCATATAAAGTTTGATAACAACGGTTTCACATTACGGAGTGGGGTATATGACAGTTTTTGTGATTTTTTACTTTCGGTTTGTACTGAATGTGATTACCTCATGACATAGCCAAAAATGTCGCAAACTGAAGGTTGCTATTATTGCGAACCGATGCTTATACTCCCACTTTTTTGTTTGAAATTCAGTTTCGTGATCAATCAGTCGAGCTCCTAAGATGGCAACGTCACTTATTTGTTTTCTGATTTTCAATGCTCAGCGGAAGCGAGTCATGTCAATAAAAAAAAGCGTTACAATTGATCGAGAAATGGTTCCGGCTTAGTCAGACAATAAGTTGCTGGTGAATCCCACTGCTTATGTTTTGAGAATTGATCAAATCATTACTATACAGCTGTATGTATGGGTGCCTATTTAGCACCCATACATACAAAGATGCTGTCTGAGTAGGTTAAAGTTAATCAAGAGCTTTTTTTTTTGAAACTTGGAAAACATTGTTAAATAACAACAAGTTACGAATCAAGACCAGAATTTTGGAGTGGTGTAAGGTGATTTGACGAGCACGGTGGAAATGAACTTGGTTCGAAAAAATACCCAAAACTGCTCGAACTTCATCATTTCACATTACAACGTTATTTCAATTACATATACTTAGACTCGTACTGAAGAAATATTGAAACTAAGTGCCATCTCAAAGTATTCGTATAATGAAAAATGCACTTCATATCTACAAACTTCCTATGCAAACCATCTAGCGCCACCCTCGAACATCGCTAAGAAAAAAAACCTTTTTGATTTTGGCGAAGCCAAAACTTTTTTGTTGAAGTTCAAACTATCGTATAGACAAGTAAAATCAATTAGAACAAAATACTCGAACTAAGTCTATCTGCACTATGTTAGAGTCTTTGAAGCGACCTCTGAGAGAAACATTAAACTTTCCATGGGCACTACCATATCATTCATTTTTCTTTTTATTTATATAATCGTAAAGTCTAAATTGAACGTTAATTCCTTACTTCTGTCGAAAATATATACAGTGCCTTTGCAGAATAAATTGAAATAATGTAATGGTACTTTGTCAGTTTCGAGAGCACGAAGTCTCAGGCAAAGAGTGCTGAGTGTTAAGTCTACCTGTGGTAAGGACTTATGTCACTGACTATGTCGAAACGTCGCGTTGGGAAACAATTCACCTTATAATGAGCCTTAGTTCGACACCAGCTTAAAATGGCCTTTCAATCAATTTACGATTGATTCTAAATTCACACTTTTTTAGAGTCACTCTTAACTTAAAACCTTGCTCTAACTCATCTGACGTTTCTCATTTGCTTGAAAAAAAGCTTTCACCCTAAATTTTTGTTTTCAATCAAAATTTGTGCTACTTTTTATCTGAGTTTTTTTTTTACTTTTAACTTCTGTTACTACACTTCATTTGCCTCCTAAACTGTCAAAATGTTGGTGCTGTTCATATTTATTTTTACCAAGTCCATTTTGAAGTTGTCACTAGTTAGTGAGAAATTTATAAATTGTTTGTATTTAATAACCCCGTTTTAAAATTAGGGTGATGTTAACTAGAACCGGCACTCTAAACGTGTTGACTTTAAATTTGCGTTAGTATCTTGTTTTGATTCAAAATTTTAAAAATCCCACTATAAGTTCATTGATAATTCCAGATTAGTGTCCCGATTATCCTTCAGCTGTATAAGAGATATATATGTTCGTTACGAAAGCGAAATTTAAGATACGTGCAGTCAACGGTACCGATGATGGATCGGCTAATCCATCGTCTTCAAATAGGTATGTTACTAAATGATTCGATATGGGGCAAATTATTTCACTACCCGAAGATGATATCAAACGGGAATTGCCTGTCTCTGTGTCACCTCATTTCTCTAAAACATTAAGGAAACTATTACAGAGACATATAATAATAGTTCAATTTCGTTCACGGAACATTCTATCCACACAGCCATCTGTTTTCCGTGTAAGGCACAGCTGTCATATCTGTCTATACACAATTATAAAGGAAAAGATTTTTTTATGAATGGAATAGGCTTCCAAAGTACTGAGCCGATTTTTTCAGAGATGGTCTGGAGCCTAAAAAATGGCATAGGATATATTTCATCCCCATAATACTTCGGGAGCGTAAAGGAGAATTTGAAGTACTTGAATAGGCTTCAAAACTACTAAGCCGATTTGAGTAAAATTTGGAACAGAGATAGACTAAAGGGTGTGAAATGAAAAAGGCTATGTTTCATTCCCATATTCCGTTGGAAACTGAAAAGGGAACGGGAACATAACCTGGAGCTTAGAAAATACTGGGCCGATTTCAAAAATATTTTCACAGTCATAGTGCTTCATTATTTCCGAGTAGCTTACTATGTTTCATTCCCATATTCTCACGGAAACTTACTTTATTTACTCAATTCGATCATTGTAGGGCCCGAGCTACGCAGGGTGGGTCAGCCAGTTACAAATATAATTGATGATAACAGGCTTGAGCTCGGTTCTGATCGTGTTACTTTCTCGGTGCTGATGAATTTATCTAAAGACTTTGATACATTAAAAAAAAAAAACTCTGAAATCTGTGTCATAAATTATCGTTTTATTTGGGGGGTTTATTCGCACAAACCGTATGTCTATCGGCAGTAAGATTTCACCTTTCCACCAGTTGTAGCAGGTCCCTCAGTCCCTCAGGGATCAATTTTTGTCAGGGGAAACCCATATAAACTTGACTAAAAGTAAGACTTTGAGGTTCTCAAAAATTTATTCCATTAAAGAGTGAGAAAGAGAAAGAGAGTTTTAACTATTTTAATCCTAGTGGCTGCCTTGTTTTGAACCATGGATAATCTCAGAAAGAACTTGGGAACGCATATTTGAATCTAATGGCCGTTCTTTTGGCCATATATTGAGTACCTATTGTAGTTTTGTGCTTCTCAGAACCGAATACTTTTAAGTTAAGCTGTTGTCCTACAACCGAAGTGTTCGGCGTTCGATCCTGCTTTTCCCAATACAAGTACATTAACACTATAAGTAAGTAAAATTAAGGCGCAACAAATCGGTTAGATCCGGAACTGGCACATTTCTTACTACCTTGCCTTGTGAGGCAATGGAGGAGAGCTAAAATTTTCTGCCGACTCTGAACGGCTAACAGAGAACGAATTTTTCATGACAATGAATTTACCGAATGAATGAATCGGAGTGCCTGTCAATTCCTCGGGAAAGGCGGTCCTCTTGAAATAAACATTTTTGTAAAGGTGTAGATAATGACCCCACCCCCGGAGGGTGAAGGGGTTGAGCGCCACCTGTTTGCACTTTAAGTTGTTGGGGGGCACCCTCCAACCACCATGTTTCTCCCATCCCCAAACGAATCCTGTGCTGATGACTTAAATTTTATTAAATACGGCAATTTTTCTGACATGGGGGGGTATAACTTTTTCGAAGGGGGTGGGTAAATAAATAACCTCTCCTACTTTTTTCCACGCCAAAAGAACTCCTGTAAATTTTATAAAATTCATCAAAAACATCAAATTTCATGAAATGGGGGAGTGTAACTTTTTTTGGGGGCGTGACCGCCACCTGTTTGCACTTAGAGGTTGTTGTGGGGGGCCACCCCCTACCACCCCCGGTCATTGTCTACGCCTTTATCAACATTTTTTGTTTTTAGTTGCGATTCAAACCACGAACCTCCCACGTAATAGGCAGGCATGCTAACAACTACGCCACTGGCACCGCTATATTTTTAGTGCTTCTTCAAAAATTTGGTGATTGCAACGTTGTAAGACGAGTCTAATGTATATCGCGCCAAATCATTTAATATGAATTTGTATTAAATTTTTCAACAGCAGACGCAATTAATAAACGGCTTGTCATTCTTACTGGAGTGATGATCAATATCACAGTTTTTTGTCTTTTAATTTTAATTTCTTCAAATGTGAAACAAGGTATCAAATGCTTTAAACAAAAAACTCAAGGCGTATCCCAATGTTTTATTCCTCAATCGAGCCATAAATGCTACTTCCTTTACAAACTCACAAAAATGAACAACAAAGATTTTTAACACCCTTGCATTCATGTATGGCGCTCCTTACGCGCCACCATTTCAGACACAACTTTCTAATCAGTCTAAAGGTCCCGCCGCCAAATCCACATTATTGTTGTCTATTTTAGCTTACCGCGCCGAAATCACCGCCGCCGACGACGCCTGCCGCGCCGCCGCGAGAGTGTTACAACTAACCGTGCTGCCAAGCACCTTTGACAAGGTGTAAAAATGCTCGCGCACATCCCGTCCATATTTATGTTCGTAGTTCGATGATTAATGAACCTTTAAAGTGCCAAATATGTCTCGCAAACATCATGTTCGCCAACTAACAAACCATTGTATCCGTTCGGATGACTGAGATGATGGCAAGAAGGCCTGCAAGAAATTAAAAAAAAAATTGTTGTTATAGTACCATTCAGTATCTTCCCAGGAGATCACTGTTTGTGTTGTGGTAAGCTGTATTGTTTTTGTTGTTGTCATTTCGTTTCATCCCAAAACCCAAACTGCAGTTTCGATCGAAAGTGCGGTGCCAATTCTCCATTTACGGTCGTACAAGAGAAAAACTTTCTTCCATTGCGCTGCCTTCTTGGCCGCGTCCTCAGCACTAGACTGAGTCTCTCCCCATAGAGGAATATACTTCCAATTGAATTAGGTTGGCTCTTGCCTGTGCGAGATATGCCCAATAGATAGACTTACTTTTGTTTACAGATGCAACTGCTTGCATGTAAAAGTACTTTGCAGTGGCTAAACGAGATCTCTGGCATTTCCTATATTAAACTCGTAGATACTCATTGTTAGATACACTTACTTCGAAGTGGTTCTAATGGTTGTGTGTTTATTTTATTTTGTTTTACTATTTTCTACTAAAGTGGAGAGGCTGCTTCATGACACAGCCAAGGGTCTTATAGAGAGCTGTTACAAGTATCTAAGATGGCTGTAAGGAAAGTGGGTTGTGTTGTGGTATTTTGTAGATGATGTTCGCGATGTCAAAGTTCAACATGTTTTGTGTAGGTGGTTGCTGGTGATTTGGTGTCGTTTGGTGGATGGTATCGACTGCTGCAAAAGTTATTGCAATGATTCTGTTAACGGTTAAAGTTGGTCCCAAGTGGACCCTGAGAGAAATGTCACACCACATAGCGATAGGTGTTAGATATTTGCAGAGTGAAATGATTTATTGAGAAAAGTTTTCTGTCACGAAAAGAAAATATAATGGCAAAATAGCACCCTCGTTTTTTTGAACATCGCATCATTTGAGTTTTTTTTCTATTTCGTTTGGGAGGCAGCTTGAGTGTCATTATTAAAGTTAATAAATATTTTGATAGCTCGTCTAGTGCTATGAACTCGCTTATTCAATTAAGTTTGCACTTTTCATAAAACAAATTGCATTGTTTTACTGGATTTTCCCATCTTGTCATCATATAGTTATTTTATTGTTTCTTGTAACCACATCACTGAGCACAAGGTAGAGCAGAATCTATCCGTCATTACTCATGATGTCAGAGTACCTGTATGATCAAGTAAGGTTTGTTCGCAGCAGTTTTCCATGCTCAATATGATGCAAATGCATAGAAAAGTAGACAAATAAAACTTGACACAATATTGTTCAAAGTCCTCCAAGCGGAACACTCGCCTGTTCAGATAGATGATGCTAGCTTCACCGTATGGAGTAATGCTGACTATTTGTGGTACCACCAAGGCTACCTACCATCAGCTATCGTCTACTGCTTAGTTAAGATCGGTAAAGAAGGGGTTTCCACAATTTTGCAACAACAGTTTGGTCTATTCATTTAGAAATGTTTTAGTTTTCCAAGGAATTTAACTAGGTATTTGCTTTTTTTGTTTTTCATTTTTAAAAATTGGTTCTTTTTGATTCCCATTAAATTATCTATACATCAAATTGAATTTTTTTAAGGGAGTATTTTTGAATAGATGTTTTCAAATGCTTTCTCTATAACGTCTTCGTTTCTCCGGCGTATGAGCGTTATTTGATTTCCCACATAACTGCTTCGCTCTAGTGATCCCCTGGCGAGGTACGCCGCATTGACCTAAGATAGCGTCAGCAATCATCCCGGTTCAGATTCTTCTATGTCTGATTCCAGCCAAATGCAGCTGTCGTTGAATTTGTCTGCACCAGAGTTCTGGTTTGCTTTTCTTTGTAGGTACATATGTTTATTCCTTTAACTTTTCGTAAAATCAACCAGAGTTACTTCTGTTGTCATATGAATCGTTTTCATTTTAGTTGCCGTCAACATACTTTTTGTACATTGTCCAACATTGTGAACCGGTGTAAAGTCTTCTCATTAGCTTAGGGAGAATTTTTCTGTCGCTTAACATAGAGGAATTTTCTCGCCTCTTCATCCACCCGACGCTTATTTGGTGATTGATGTCATCATCATCACAAGTTGCACACTAGTTTTTACACTTCGGCAGCACATTTCCATTTAAATAAATTTCCGGAATAGGAATGAATGGAGAAGAAAATGGGTAACACTAGTACGCAGTCTTCTCCGTTCGTTAAGTGCTTCTTACAGGGACGTAGACTCTTCACTTATGATGGCTCCATTGCCAGAAAAGAAAATTCGATGTACTTTAGTGTTCTGTTTTAATCTTCCAGGACCGTAATAAAGAGCAAAGGACAAATTTTTTTTTCCCTGGTGAACACTTACTGTGACTTGGAATGCTATGGTGACACCAGCTGGACTAATCTAACCTTTTTCGCAGCTCCTTCATACATATCTTCAATAACTCCTGGGTGTTTGAGGGCCCCCAAATTAGATCTCGTGGCTGTCGATTGAATGCTTTTTGAAGACAAACAGGACAACATGCAAATGAACCGAGTTAAGAATTCTCATACTTTGGATTGCATCTCTTATTGAAAAGCCAGCGGTTTTGTTTTTCCAAAACTCATATTTTATCTCTTTTTGGAGTTCTTAACTGCTTTACTAACTTCTTCGACTGTGACTTTGATTGATATTTCCGTTTAATTATATTCAGCTTCTGAGAAGTGCTTTCGAGTTTTAAGAAAATTGACAAAAATAAATAAATAGGGTGACTGTGCGTGGCGTAACGAAGTTATGGAAACCTCAAGGCGTAACACAAAGACCTACAATTTTGTGCCGAATTTTATTACTCTAGGAGAACTTGCCTATACCTCGCGAAAGACGATACTTTTTTTTCTTATGTTTCGAGGACTTTAACCAAGAACCTCCCACTTAACAGGCAGACAAGCGAACCATCACGCCACGATTTGCTGAGTAGGCGAATAAAATACAGTCGCCATATTTGCAGAATTTCTTTGTCATCAACAGAAAGCTGTCCTTGATCATAATTAAAGAACTTCGGCGAACGAATCCGCTGAACATTTTTCCTGTTTGAGCAGCTATTTTGAAGGTGGTCGCCCTTTTAATCAAGCTGTTTTTTCGTATTTCATGCTCAGCCGTCTTCTTTGCTTGGGCGCAATTCTTCTTCACTTTTTTTCATGTGTATTTTTGTATTCGCTTTTACGAGACGAGCGTTTTCATATTCATTATTCAATAAATGAAAAGATTAGTAAAAATTCTCGGAAGCAATGCTTCAATGGCCAGTGAGATTTATAAACTATCTCAACTAAAAGCATTGCTTCCGAAATGTGCATTTGAGGAAATATAAAAAGTGTTTTTACTGTTCAAAATGTTTACTATTCTTTTCATTTATTAAGTAAAAAAAAACACGTTGATTATCTCAACTACAAAACTCATTCATTATTTGTTGTGGTGCACAGATATCTTTTCGTAAAAGATTTGATTGCATGTTAAGTTTGTCCAAATAAAACAACTGTTAACTGTTGTCTCTAAGTAGCACTTGTTTGTTTGATTTCCTTCATCGCTGTCATAAAAATTTTGTCTGTAGAAAACGGGGTTGCTGGGCAACAGCTAACTTCATTCAGCAGTTCAGTTCAGTATGAATAAATATGAAATATAAATTTAGGATTTCTTCACCTCTGGTTCTATGTTTCTGGCGCCGCGCCGTATGTCATACCTCCATGCAGTTGTCATAATATTCCTCTGCATTCCCAACATTTCCCGTCAAATCTCCGCCATTTTGAAAGTTTCTGGCATTCCTAATAACACGGATATGTCCCAAAAAAAAATGACCGTCACAAACCGTCTTGGCTTTCTACAAAATTATTCCAAAGCACCAAAAAATGGAAAATGAGCTCAAATACATACATACATATACAAGGGCTTTGATTAACTTTCACACAATATAATTTTTTTTAAACTTAAAGCTATGGGCTTTACCTGTGTTCATCTTATTTATCGAAGAGAGGAAGCCAAATATAGTTTCGTTGTCTTATTTTCAACCCATTTAATATCACCTTTGGCGTACCTCAGGGAAGTCATCTAGTACCTCTTTTTCACATTCTTGCAATCAGTGATGCTGTTTCTTGTATTTCCTTCAGTAGTAGGTGTTTTGAAATTTGCGCAGTAGGTATTTTGATATTTGATAATATGAACATTTTAAAAATAATAGCGGTACTGATGATCGCTCTTAGCTTCAAACCACATTCCAAGTCGTTTATAATGAAAGCCAGAACAAAACAAGTTGTGGTAGTACAGAATAGTAGTTATTTTATTAGCTGCATTTTTTCACCCAAAGCAGTAGTTATAATAAATGTTTTCTCTTCACTTAATGCTATGTCCGCACCTGAAGTTAATCTGGGTTTCATTCCAGGATGGTTTGAGTTAACCAAGTAGTAAAAAGTAGTATGAAAAAAAGTTTTGAATTTATCTTTTTGTCTTAAGTTAAAAAGAGACAGACATAAAGTGTGAGCAGAACGTCAACGACGTATTAGAGAACTAATTCTCTCTCCGCTCACTTCAACTCTCTTAAACGTCAAATTCACTGGAATATTGGAAATAGTGCATTCATCGCAATTGGTTTCGAGTAGGTTATCACGAAACCGAGTGACTAAAAAGGTTTGATTTTGTATGGCAAACCACTTGGTTATCGTGTTGGTTTGGGATTGTTTTGAGCTAAACAAGTTTAACTCTCAGGTGCGGTCATAGCATAAAAGCACGTGTTCCTTAACCTTCTGATGACAACCAGGGGTGCTATAGTACCCCAGGCCTTCTTATTTTAACTGTAATTTTGTTTTCGTTTCACTTTTCTCTCTGTCATTCTATGTATTTGTCATTTAATGCCTAAGATCTGAGCTACTGATGAGCAGCCCCCGCGGTAGGCCCCAGTTTTTGATACAGAGCGGATACGGTATATGCACTGGGGTTGTATAGGACCCCAGGCTCTTATTCACGTATGCGAAAATTTTTGGGGAAAATTTTTTTTCTTCATTGTGTACGTTTATAAAATGGCATCCACTAGTCGGGAAACTGTATGTAGTCAATCATCGGATGAAGAAGAGCCGCTTATAGAAACATCGAAGAAGATTTTGAAAAGCAAAAATGTTTATTTGTGGAGAAAACTAAAGGAATTATGTTTACAACTGACCAAACCTCATATGGAGCGAGGTTTAGATCAACATCTGCATAAAGAATTAACTGAAGGAATAAAGGGGATTCTAGAGCACCCCATGAAGTCCAATGAGGTTGAACCCCCTCTTAAACTTCAGAGGAAATAGCGGTATGCACTTTGCTCAGGAAACCAAGACCGCAAGAGCAAGCTTTCCTGTTATAAATGTCAGTGTCCTATATATCCTGAGCACAGAAAAGAAATTTGCAATAATTGCATTTGACCTATTTTTTTTTATGTGAATATATATATATATTTTTTTTATGAATTTCTTTTTTACTGCTTTTGTCAAAGCTTATGAGTTGTTTTTTTTTCAATAAAAATAGTTTGCAATCTGTAAAAGTATTTTTTTTAAATTAAATCCTGGCTGGGATGTTATACAACCCCTGTTGTTGTTTATGTATATTTCAAATGTGTTGTTATCGAAAGATTAAGTACTTGATGATATACATATTTGTGTTCAACATTAGAATACTGAAAGAAGTAACTTTTCTCGAAAAAAAAAATGCAAATTTTTCGGAATGTCAAACAAAAACCATTTTTTCTAAAATCAAAGTTATTTGGAAAGCACAAACTTTCGTCAAACTAGACTTATAGCTAGCGGCTTCTTCAGAAATAGCTAACATAATAAAAATAATAAATAGGGTGGCGCAACAGAGCGAGGAGCCCCTTGGCCTAGCGCATTTCTCACAACCATGCCTTGTAAGGGAATGGAAAGGACCTAAAATTTTCTGCAGGTTCCGAACGGCTAATCGAGAAAGCGCTTTTCATGGCAATGAATACTTACGGAGGACTTGCCAATTCCTCGAGAAAGGCGATACCCGTGGAAAAAACATTTTTGCCTCTGTTGGGATTTGACCACGAACCTCTAGATTACCAGGCGGACATGCTATCCATCACACCACGGGTACCACTTATAACTCATGGGAATAGCTTACAGCTTAATCAGTATTTGAGTTCAAAATTAAAATGAGTACAGATCTCAGCTCGTTTAAAAAAAAATCCCCCCCTTTTTTTAAACTCAGGTTTTCAATAGAATTTTGTGATTCAAAACAAACCAAATATTGTTCACATCTCATTTGGATAAATACAATTTTGGTCAGAAAAAAGTAGCTAAGGTCGCATATTGAAACGACCTGACTGTGTTCTCAATTATCAGACCGAACATAATTGTTAATAATTTCATACTCTCAATGATAGATAGATAGATAGATAGATAGATTCGATTTATTATTTCAGAAAAGTGTGTATAACATTGTTTACAAGCAAATATTGTAATTGCATTAAATCGTTTGAGCTTGGCTTTGCCGTCTGCCCGATTGACATCAATTTTCAAAAATAGTGAACTACATATTATATATAATTGAGGTTTTTTTTCTTTCTTTCTTTTTAAAAAAGCAAGTATTAATATTAAGAATTGTAAAGATATAAATTTTTCTTTAAAAAGCTTCGTTTATAATTTGGTTGCGATATGACATCGCTGTTCGAAAATAGTTGAAGAGTTGGTTAATGTTTCCTTCGCAGTTGAGGAGGGCGATTACTTCGTCTTCTGATTTAAAATTGCTGCCTAATGAATTTCTCCGTATTTCACACAAAATTGGACACTTCCCTATGAAATGGATGACGTCTTCTCTTTCCCTCAAGTTACACATGCTGCAGTAAATAGGCAGATCCTCTCGATGCGGTATGTAGTGAAGACTAATCAGCTCCCCTCTCATTTTGAATATCGAGGAGATAAGCTCCTGTTTATTTTCATTGTTGAAGTAATTAAGCTCGCATAAATTGTGATTAAGATGGCTGTATATAGATCTATGCACCGAAGATTCAGCCTTCATTATAGAGTCCATTCTAAGTTGATCATCTACTTTGGAAACAAGATCTAATAGGTCATTTTTGCAGTATCTTCCGTTGTCTTCCAGGAGTCGCATGTTGGTTCGACAGTACGTAGCTTGTTCTTCGAGTTTTCTATACCACTGATTTTTCTTTCTGATTGTTTGCAGCGCTACAATTTTAGGAAGCCTTTCGTTATGCATGTTCGGTACTTTTATGATATACTCAGCATGACACTTGAGTTTTTTAGCATAAAGTGGTGACAGTCCTGTCTCGGTTATGATCATGTAATTCGGGGTGTTTTTTGGTAAACTAAAGCATTTTTTAATGAAGAACCGCTGAAGTTTTTCGACTGTTTCATACATTTCTCCTCCCCAAACCTGTGCTGCGTACATCATGATAGATTCTGCCACCGCTACAAAGACTTTATACTTCACACTGTGTGTTACTAATTTGTTTGAGAAGCATCTTTTCCATGTTGCAGATATTGCACTTTTGGCTTTGACCAGTTTATCTTTAAGGTGGGTTTCCATATTCAGGTTACTGGTTACGGTTACTCCTAGGTATTTATATGCTTTAACGACCTCAATTGGCTCTCTGTCGAAGTGCCATTTTTCATTCCTGGCCGTTCTACCCGCACCTTTACAAAATATCATAACTTTCGATTTGCTCAGATTCACCCTCAGATTCCATAATCGGCAGTACACTTGGAGTCGATTAATCATCAACTGTAGGGTTTCAGGTGATTGAGCAAACATTATCACATCATCAGCAAATAAAAGGGCTTTAATGTGAATCCCCGACATTTCTATGCCACCAGGTAAAAAATCAACTAGATCGTCGATGAACAAGGCAAACAGATTTGGACTTAGAGTGCATCCTTGTTTGACTCCCATCTTCGATTCTGACTTTTCAAGGCCGTTCCAAACAGCTGCCATATTGCCATCATAGATATTTTCAAGTACCTTTCCAAATTTTTGAGACATCCCAATGTTGTATAGCTTGAAGAATAACGCTCTTCGTTCAACCGTATCAAATGCTGCTTTAAAGTCAACAAAAAGTACATACAACTTCTTTTTTTGTTCAATAAACGATGATGCTATTGTCTGCAGTACAAAAAGATTATCGATAGTTGAGTAACCACTTCGAAATCCAGCTTGGAATTCACCAATCAATTTGTTGCTATTTATCCAATTTAGCAATCGTTCATTCAATATTTTCGTAAACACCTTATAGGAGCGTTAAGGAAGGAAATCCCTCGATAATTAGCTGGATCTTCAATGTTACCCTTCTTATGTATGGGGAAAATTACAGAATGCTTAAACTGCTCTGGTAGTACTCCCGTATCAAAAATTGCATTAAAAGCCGCAGTTAATTTTGAAATAAGCATTTCCGTTCCATATTTTAGAAACTCCATTGGTATTCTATCCGCCCCAGGTGCCTTTCCATCTTTCAGATTTTTCAATGCGTTGTTTACTTCAGCCTGTGTAATAGCTCTATCTAATATATGATTATAGTATGCAGGTTTCGCGAATTGAATAGGATCTGTAAGACTTTCCGTATTCAATAGTAATTTGAAATGACTGAGTAATACGTCTACGTTCACTTTGGTACTTATTTTTAGCTTTGTACCATTTACTTGGTTTATTGCTATCCAGAATTCTTTAGAGTTTTTGCAGAGTGCTAACTTTAAAGCCTCGTTTTCAAAAAATTTTTTTTTTTTTGCCTTACACGTTTTCTTGAATACCGCGTTCGCTTCCAAGAAAATTTTTTTGAAGTGGTTGGTGCTGTATTTTCTGAATACTTTCAGCCATCCAAAGGATTTTTGACGTGCTTTTTCGCACTCCGCATCGTACCATTGTTCTTTTTGTCTAAGTGGTTTTCCATGGCATTGTCGATTTTCTGTATATGATTGTTTAATTACGTTTTCAATGTCTTCTATCGTAAGTTGACTGTCTATTGGAACATTTCGCTGTAGGTTGCGTCTATAGGCCTCCGCTTTATCTTCTTTCCATCTTAGTCTGGGGGGGAGCTTTAGAACTGTTGTCTCCATTTGTGGTGAGCAGTTAATTCCAAATTCAACTACTATTGGCAAGTGGTCGGAATATGGGACACTTATGACCTTAAAATCGGCTATTAAACCAATTCAATTTCCCCTTATTAGACAGTAATCAACGACTGAACATCCTTGTTGACCTACAAAGATGTACTCTCCACATTTATCTGAGTCAGAAACTCCATTTAAAATTCTAAATCCATAAGCATCACAAAGGTTCAACATTTTGATTCCTCTTGCATTGATTGTAGTGTCTTTTGAATTTATAATTTTTCCCGCAAATCGGTTTTCTCTTCCTTCATTTTTACCTATTCTCGCATTGAGATCTCCAATTATCATAATTTCATCGCTATTATTGTGTTCGATAAAACTATTAAGTGCATTGAAATCACGCTCCCAGTGGTTGCAATTAATATACGAGGGTATTATAATCAAGTTCTTTGCTCCTACTTTCATTTTGAGAAAATGGATTTCGTCTTCATATTTAAATTCACACGCTATATTGGTAAGCGATTTATTGTACCCGAAGTAACATCCTCCACTGGCTCTTCCTCTCGTATTTTGTTTTATTGCCGGAATCCATATAAACTCGAAGTTTTTAAATTTGTTTTTAAAGAGATAACATTCTTCTTCTACTATGTAATGTAATTTATTTGATAACGTAAATGTAACATGAGCTTAAGCTACTTCCAACGCCATCTCGTACTCAGTGTTCTGAATGACAACCAACACTGTTCTGAACGACAACCAACTTCAGGAGAAGAAAGCTAAAAAGGGGGAGAGCAGATGTTTGAAGAAGACGAACCGCCATTCTAAAAAGAGGACGCCGATCGTAGAGTAGAATTTAAGAAGAAATATATATAGATTGTAAAGTAAAATTCGATATTAAATCTCAGGTGTGGGGTTCAACCGAAAAACAAAAGAATTCATCATGTCTACCAGTGACCAGGAAATGATAACTGCACTCAATGCAGCCGAAGTGGAGTTTCCCCCAGGAGCTTCGTCAGAGGAATTGAAGACCTTGTACGACAAGATGATTGGTTTGAACACAGAACCAACGCCCGCTGTCGCCGATGAAGCCAAGGCAACCAACAGAAGTGGTGAAGTATCCCAAGCGGTCCAGCTCGAAGCCCAATTAAAGGTGCTTAAACTGCAGTACGAAGTGGCATTGCTGCAGCAACAGATACGCATTGTACAACAGGGGGCAGGCGAATGTAGTCAGCGCCAGGCTGTGAACTTCGACCACCTGGAGAACGCACTCAACACATTTACTGGAAAGAACCATTATGACATAAGGAAATGGTTCATGGAATATGAACTGTACACTTCAACACGTTCATTCACTCCGGACGATATGTGTTTGGGTGTGCGCCGTCTAATGAAGGAAACAGCGAAAGATTTTCTTTACACCCAGGGCGTTGTTGACTACCAGCAGCTCAAGAAGTCCCTCATCGAAACTTTTGGGCGACAAGTTACCCACCGTGACATCTATCGGGAACTAGAGCAACGAAAGATACGCCCAAACGAATCGTGCTTGGAATTCGTCATCTCCATGAAATCAATAGCAGCAAAAATTGATGTTCCTGAGGCCGAGCTGTTAACTTTTATTATCGATGGGTTCAACGACGAAAGTCCCAACATCACTCTACTGAACGACAGTAAAACGTTTAGCGAATTACTGTCAAGACTTGATCGCTACGAGCAAAAGCGATCAACGTCCCGTCAACTGAAGACGAATGCTGTCACAACAACCAGCAGTGTCAGCAAACCGAAGTCAACCACTGTTGCGAGGCAACAAAACCTTTCCGAAGTCAGATGTTACAACTGTAGCCGATTTGGACATTACAAGAGCAGCTGTCCTAAACCACCTAGACCAATTGATGCGTGCTTCATCTGTAGCGAAATCGGGCACAAACATTCTAGCTGCCCGAAAGCACAACGGAAACATCAGAAGATCGTCGCCGCAGTCACACGCCTATTAACAAATTCAGACGATGAGGACGAGATGGCAGGAACAATAAATGCCACGCAAATGGTAAGTGTAGCCTTTTGTAATGATCAAAATCGGTGTACTGAATTTACGAATGTTTTTTCTTTATTTGATACTGGCAGTGCGGTTAGTATTATCCGCCGTTCATTAGTGCCCAGTGGTGTCAAGTTGTCGAGCGAGCTAGAATCAACGAGTTACTCAGGGATTGGGAGTGGAAAAATTCAGTCGTACGGTATTATCCAAACTTACATCATATTTGGGAACAGGATTCACAAAATATCCCTCTACGTTCTTCCAGATGACTCGATGCCTTTATCGTTGATCCTGGGACGTGATTTCTTACGAGAATTTGACATCCACTTGAGGCAAATTAAATCTAATGTTAAAAACAAAAATGTTAATTTGTGTAAAAATAAAGATTCACATCCCAAACGCTCGTGTGTTCGTGCACCTGATTTTGTTGATTCGAATAAAATAGTTAGTTGTTGTAGTGCATCGATGACCCCATCGGATGTTGAGTGTAGGTCTTCAGTCAGTAGTAGAGTTGTGTCAGCTGGTAGTGTTGAGAGTCCGCTGTTTGAAGTCGATAAAGATACAGAGTGTCAATGTGTCTCGGTGCATTTTAGTGATGCCGCCCCGCAGGTACATTGTGTTGAAAATTACGATCTTTGTGTCTCACAAATGTGTGCTATAGATACAGGTATGTCAGAATTAGAGATAGATATTTGCCCGCGGTTGGGGAAAGGCCAGTTAAACGAATTAAAAGCAGTGATTGATAGGGTATATCTACATCCCATAAATGTAGAACGCAGCCCTCATAATTATAAGATGAAGATTCGTCTTACCGATGATACTCCATTTTATTGTCCACCAAGGCGACTATCAGTGTATGAACGAACAGAGGTGAGAAAAAAGATAAACGACCTGTTGGAACGCAAAATAATCCGTCACAGCAAGTCACCATACGCTTCAGCGGTTGTCTTGACAAAAAAGAAGAGTGGTGATTTGCGTATGTGCATAGATTATCGTGCGTTAAATAAAAAGACCATTCGCGATAATTTTCCCCTCCCACTGATAGAAAACTGCCTTGAGTATATGGAGGGCAAGCGATGGTTTACGTTGCTGGACTTGAAGGATGGCTTCAACCAGGTTGGTGTCGAGGATGAATCTGTACAATATACGTCTTTCGTAACTCCAGACGGACAGTACGAGTATCTGCAAATGCCATTTGGGTTAAAGAATGCCCCAGCCGATTTCCAACGATTTATTCACCAGATCTTTCAGGATCTGATAGAGACAGGGAAGATAATTATTTATCTTGACGATATTGCTATAGCAACCGCTGATTTTGAGTCACACTTATCAATATTGTATGAGGTTTTGCAAAGACTCTATGAAAAGGGACTTGAGCTTAGAATGAGTAAGTGTAAATTTGGGTATGACGAAATCGATTACTTAGGATATATAGTTAATGCTTCTGGTATTCGCCCTACTAATGCACACATTCAATCCATAGAACACTATCCGATACCTAAGAACCAGAAGGAGCTTCAGTCTTGTATAGGTTTATTTTCATATTTTCGACGTTTTGTTCCATCATTTTCAAAAATAGCCAAGCCATTATTGGACCTCCTAGGCAAAGAAGTTAGGTATGATTTTAATAGTGAGTGTCTACAAGCGTTTGAGGAACTACGAAGTAGATTGGTATCTGCCCCAGTTCTAGCCATTTTTAATCCGCAAAGGGAAACTGAGTTACATTGCGATGCAAGTAGCCACGGATTTGGTTCTGCACTCATGCAACGCCAGGATGACGGGAAGTTCCACCCAGTGGCCTATTTCTCGAAGACAACGACCCCGTCAGAGTCCAAATATCATAGCTTTGAGCTTGAAACGCTAGCGATTATATACTCGCTTAAACGGTTTCGGGTGTACTTAGAAGGTATACCCTTCAAGATTATTACAGACTGTAATTCATTGACGCTCACCTTGAATAAAAAGCATGTTAACTCAAGAATAGCGAGATGGGCGTTAGAACTTGAAAATTATAATTATTCTATCCAGCATAGAAGTGGCACATCTATGGGCCATGTAGACGCACTCAGTAGACACCACACTGTCGCCGCAATTAATGGAGACGAAGTGGACTTTTATATTCAGGTAGCTCAGAATAGGGATCCGAAAATCAAGAAACTTAGAAGACAACTTGAGACTGAGATACTACTAAAGTACGAATTGAGGGACGGTCTTGTTTTTCGTAAGCAGGACACAGATAATTTACTACTTTACGTACCGGAAGAAATGGAAGACAATGTGATCAGGATGATCCACGAAAAGATTGGTCACCTAGGTATAGAGAAGTGTTATAATCAAATCAGAAAAAATTATTGGTTCCCAGGTATGAAAGATAAGATCGAGGTGTTCATAAAAAACTGCGTAAAGTGTATTATGTTCTCAGCGCCAGCTAGAACAAATGATCACAATATGTATAGTATCCCAAAGAACCCTATTCCATTCGACACATTGCATATGGATCATTTCGGCCCTTTGCCAGCCCTGACGTCAAAGCGAAAACATATTTTAGTTATCATTGATGCCTTCACAAAGTTCGTACGGTTATATCCCGTCAATTCGACTAGCACCAAAGAGGTTTGCGCCTCAATGGAAAAATACTTCAGCTATTATAGTCGACCTAGGCGCATCATAACAGATCGTGGTACTTGCTTCACCTCCCTAGAATTTTCAAGCTATCTACTGAAACATAACATTGATCACGTTAAGGTAGCAGTTGCTTCACCACAAGCCAATGGTCAAGTAGAGCGGGTGAACCGAGTTATAAAAGATATGTTAAGTAAACTAAGTGAGCCTATTGATCACTCAGATTGGTCGAATATGTTGTCTGAGGTTGAATATGCTATTAACAACACAACGCATAGCTCCACAAAGGAGTCCCCTAGTAAATTACTTTTTGGTGTTGACCAGCGTGGGAAAATAGTTGATGAACTCACTGAATACTTAGATGACAAGCTTAATAGTAAAGAGGGGCGTGATTTTAGTGAAATTAGGCTACAGGCATCTAATGCCATAAAAAAGTCGCAGGAGTATAATGAACAATACTTTTTGAAACACAGTGTACCAGCGAAGCAGTATTCAGTTGGTGATTTTGTAGTAGTGAGGCATATTGACACCACAGTAGGGACTAACAAAAAGTTCGTACCAAAATACCGAGGACCTTATGTCGTGCACAAAGTTTTGCCAAATGATAGATACGTCATCAGGGACGTCGACAACTGCCAGCTGACGCAGCTGCCATACGATGGCGTCGTAGAAGCAGTGCGATTGCGGAGATGGGTAACACCGGTGCGGGATTCGAGGCCTGCGGCAACTGACTGTTAGGGCTACAGTGATTGAGGTCAATCAATGTCAGATTGGCCGAGTTGTAATGTAATTTATTTGATAACGTAAATGTAACATGAGCTTAAGCTACTTCCAACGCCATCTCGTACTCAGTGTTCTGAATGACAACCAACACTGTTCTGAACGACAACCAACTTCAGGAGAAGAAAGCTAAAAAGGGGGAGAGCAGATGTTTGAAGAAGACGAACCGCCATTCTAAAAAGAGGACGCCGATCGTAGAGTAGAATTTAAGAAGAAATATATATAGATTGCAGTGGCGAAGCGTCCATATAAGTCGATTATTTCCGACTTACCTTTTGAAATTCACATCCGAAACATCTTAGACTTCTGGCAACATGAATCAAACTTAATCATACACATGAACTCGCTGCCAACATTTTTTTAACAACTACCACTCTGCTTTCCGTTTTATTCTACACACATGTTGGCTCTTCAACTCACTCCATAAACAAACACAAAACTTTAGCAACATACAAGGTAACCCCAAATATTTCGTCTTATAAAACTTGTTGCTGGATAGAACAAATTTGTGTTCTCTCCTCTTTTTTCTTTTACCAAAAAATATGACGGTAGAACATCGTCTTATTTTCTTCCATAAGAAAGCATGTATTAAACAGAGAGGTGCCTCCTCTCTGTTCAATACATGCTTTCTTATGGAAGAAAATAACCCGGTGTTCTAGCGTCATATTTTTTGGTAAATCTGTTGTTTGTTATCTCTTTGTGCTCTGAGGTCTGAGCACGTGAATATAGCGCCGGCGCAGTAGCCCAGTACTCATTTGCTGCATTGCTTCTGGCTTCTGCACACTTCGGTGTTTGCATGATATTGGTTTTAAAAAAGAAAAAACGCTTTGCTTCGTATTTCTTCCCATGGACACATGCTTATAAACAAAAATGTATATGGTAGGTTTGCAGGTTGAGGTAGGTCTCTGCTTGAAGAATAAGAAAATAACACGCTGGTCTCCGACTTATTTCATGAATTTGTATCTGTTTCTGCACTAGACTCATGTGTCAAAGCTCAAAGGTTGCCACTTTGATAACAAATATGCGTGGATATTAGATCTCATAGCATAAAGCATATTTTTGGGAGAAAATGCAAACTATAATTGGAATTTTTCTAAAGTGGCACAACTGGCCTAAATGAATTCAGTTCCCAATGAGTCGTATTTTATTTGAAAAACGCAGTTTACCAGCGGAATGCAGTTCAATACTTATTTAAATTGATTTTGTGCTTTTCGTGATTTTTTTAAATATTACAAATTTAGGCTTTAAAAATTGAAAAGTACAAAAATTCTGAAAAGTTTTCCGATAGTAAGTTTCAGTGGTTTGATTATGGCCTTAATATCTGTTGACTGTTGCTTAACTGATTTTCAATTAGAGGAAACAAATAGTTTTAATTAGCTTAGTTTTATGAAAAAACAAGTTATGACGCTCTACCTAATAGCAAAGTTGGTTTGAAATACTTGACTTTTTGGCTTGATGCGAAGACAAGCATTGCACAATAAAAATTTTAAATAAACTTTTTTTTGTTGGTGACTAAGTTTCCTTCGAGTTACCTTTTGGAATTATTCACCCCTCGCCACTGATAGATTGTAAAGTAAAATTCGATATTAAAACTACAAATGTTTCGTACAAAAACACGAAATCATATTCATTAATTAAATTATAAAAATTACTAAATAAAGATTTATTGCTTAAGCCTGATATATTATAACTAATAATTTTAAATTTTTTAAATTCGACGGTTTTCTTAATAATTTTGCAGATGGCGCCTTTATCCTATGCTATAGAAATATTTCTGCAGGTTGGTGTATCTGCTAAACTCCTTTTATCATTTTGACAGCCAGGGGGTGCGTTAAGATCTTGTTTTTTTCAAGTTGGCGAAACTTGAACTTGAAGCCTCGTCTGTCACAACAAGAGAACCCAGCTGTTGGGTTAGATCTGAATTGTAAATATCATTTAACACTTTAACTCCATCGGAAGCATTGTTGTGTATAAAACCCAGCGCAGTGCTCCAGCGAAAAACATTTTTATTGATGAACATTTTGTCATCTCTTACTAGCACTTTAATTTGTGGATTACTTTCGTTTAGGCGTCTTTTGATACACATCAATTTGTATCGCTTTTGTCGAATCGAGGCTGGAAGATCTTTTGACATTGTTATTCCGGTGTTGCGTAAAGTGTTGTATGACTTGAGTGCAGCAATAACTTGTTGTTTTGACTCCAATTTGACTACAAAACTCTTAGTGTTGTTGTTTCCCGAACGAATTTCGTGAATTTGTAAATGTTCTTCAGATGGTGGTGGTTGCACTAATTTTGTGCATATGGATTTTGCAAGCTGTCGTTCATCCTGGTTATCTCGGATTGCTACTCTTAGCAATAGATTGTTTTCGGTGCTTTTCATTTGCATCTCTTCTATTTTGTTTTCCAGTTGTTCGTATTTTTTTTCAAGTGCATTAACTTTTTTTGATAGAAGAAGGTTCGTTGTTATGATTTGCTGGTTAACAATGGTGATTGCATCTATGTCGCTTTTTTTTGCAACCTCTGCCATTTTAGAATCAAGTAGTGTTCCTAGCATACAAAGTAGATCGTTTTTCGACATACCTCCCACTAAGTCCGATGACATTGCGAAATATGATTGCGTCTTTTTTGATATGGGGGTCTCTGGTGAAATTTCTTGAGCTTTCCTCTTGTCCATATGACTTATTAGTGAGGTTATGCGAATGTTTTTTGGCAAACTACTGAAATATATCTTATTTTGCTGTAACTCACTTGGATTTTAGAACTGGAGAATATAGGCTGTCTTTATTTTCACTTTCTGTAGGTTTCAATGGTTTTTTTTTTAATCTTTCAAACAGAATTTCCAATTCAAAAATGGGATCGATATAAAGTTAAACTTCTCCACTATTTTGACAGATGTCAATCTCTCAATGATAAGCCTCTGCTTACAGTTCTCTTCAAGAAATATCTTAATTCAAACGGAGGTCGCTCATCTGAGATGCAGCAGAAGGTATTGTTCAGAGCTCATTTTCTTGCAATCAAGTGAACATAATTTACACCTCATCCTGCTGTCAGTTTTCGAAGCGAAATACATTAATTTTACATTCAATCACATTTGCCAAGACACATTTAACCGGCAGCTGTAAATTATTCATTAAACAACTCCTCATCCTAGTGTATAATTAAGTCATTCGCAAAAGAGTGAAATGAAATGCAGTCTCAGCATCCTCCGCCCGCTTCAAGACATCATCATCAACAGCGCACAAAACGTGCAGCAGTTTGTTGTCTTGAAAGTCTTCATCTCCTGGCATAACCGTCTTCTCGCGAAGATCCAAAGAAACAAAACAAAAAATCATAACAAAATGAGGGTGGGGCCGAAAACATCTTCCCACATCACTCTGAGGTGAACCTTTTCAGATTTGCAATATACCCTGAACATTGGTTATCCCACCTGTTGCAGGTAATGCACATATTATTTAGCTTCAGAGACTGATACCTTAAGCGTCGAGGTTAAAAGATTTTTGTCGGCGTTCCACCACACTCCAGGGCCGATAAGCAAACAAATTTTGAGTGCACCCCATTCAAGTCTTTTGATGGAATAGGAATGATAGTAGTCGAAGACATGCTGTTGAATAGGACCAGCAGCACTATGTCTGCTAACATAACTATAACATTTACTTTAATTGCACTTTGCAAAGCTACTTTCAGGCAGCTAAAAATATGTAGAGAGGGATTGAGAGTGCAATTTCGATTTGAGAACTAAGCCACCTTTTTACCGTGAAATGTTCGATTAACCTGCACACATTCTGTGACTTCCTTTCAAGTCAAAACTTATGCAAAATGAGAATTTGTGTATCTTTTTGTCCTTAAAGTGTACGAAAGTCTTGCTGTGACATTTAGATACATTGTCCTACCTACCTCATTGCGTGCATCCTTTTTTCTTTTTTCAATGAAGAATGGAATGAATGATTTAAGGGGCATATACAATTTCCGGATTGACACATATGCTTGCACTTATGCTACTTATGCTGAAAAAATCGGGTTTTCAAATATCAAAATGTACCTACCCAACCCATATATAATTTATCTATTCAAACTTTGACTAAAAAAAGTCTAAATTTGCAGTGCGGAACTCTACTATATACAGGGTGTTCCGTACTTCGTGTAACATCCTTTGGGGTGTGATTCTTGGTCATATTCTAAGAAAAAAAATGTATGACAGTAAAGCTCAATTCTCAACTTTGACATCACTTTTTGACAATTTAAGAAAAGGCTAACTTTGGTGTACCCTGACCTATGTTAAATTCAATATCTCTGTCAATACTAATGATAGAGACCTAATCATAGTTTTAATTCTTTGTAGAAATGACAGCCTTTAAGACTGTATTTAAGTTTAGCTTCCAAAGGTTAAGGGTTGCCAGATTTTCAATTTTAAGTGCTGTTCAAATTTTCTTCCCGAAACAAAGTTTTGACTTTGAGGTCATTTTTTTGCAGAAAATGCCTGATAAACATGGAGTTTCTTTATTTTTAACAGATGACCTAAACAATAATAAAAAAAAAACTTAGCAATAAGTGCACTCTAAAACCCATAGGTTTTATGATATTTAAAAAAATACAAAATGGGTAAAATTAAAAAAAAAAAAAGATTTTTAAATTTGAGGTTTGTTTGAATAAAACAATAATATGGGCACTTTTAGTAGTTTTTTTTATGTATTTTATACAAATACAGTTATAACAAGTGCTCAAAGTGCCCTATTTCGGTTTGAATGCATGCCAGAGCCCTTTTTTGAATTTCATTGTAGGTGTTTGCTCTCGATTACTCTTGTCTTACTTGTAGTCTTGTAATCTCTGAAACTGTATTTAAATAAGATTTCTATAGGCTAAGGGTTGCCAGATGTTCAGTAAGGATAAAGTTCCTGGTATATTCGTTGTGCTCTTCTTGAATTTCCATTGTAAAACTCATATAAGAAAAAAATGTCTGCGTAGGCACTTTGAGCACTTGTTTTAATTGTATTTGTATTAAATACATAAAAAAAACTACTAAAAGTGCCCATATTATTGTTTTATTCAAACAAACCTCAAATTTAAAAATCTTTTTTTTTTTTTTTTAATTTTACCCATTTTGTATTTTTTTAAATATCATAAAATCTATGGGTTTTAGAGTGCACTTATTGCTAAGTTTTTTTTTTATTATTGTTTGGGTCATCTGTTAAAAATAAAGAAACTCCATGTTTATCAGGCATTTTCTGCAAAAAAATGACCTCAAAGTCAAAACTTTGTTTCGGGAAGAAAATTTGAACAGCACTTAAAATTGAAAATCTGGCAACCCTTAACCTTTGGAAGCTAAACTTAAATACAGTCTTAAAGGCTGTCATTTCTACAAAAAATTAAAACTATGATTAGGTCTCTATCATTAGTATTGACAGAGATATTGAATTTAACATAGGTCAGGGTACACCAAAGTTAGCCTTTTCTTAAATTGTCAAAAAGTGATGTCAAAGTTGAGAATTGAGCTTTACTGTCATACATTTTTTTTCTTAGAATATGACCAAGAATCACACCCCAAAGGATGTTACACGAAGTACGGAACACCCTGTATAGACAAAATGTCACACTTTTTGTTATAAGGTGGTAACCTTCCACATACATAACCTTTGTTACGATATTTGGAATCTAAACAATGATCTGAAAGAATTTGCTCTACATCACCTCATCCCCAAAAACGTAGCGGTGCTACACTTTTTACACAAATCATAGTCAGCTGCTAGATTGCTCTTCATTAAAAAAAAAGGTTGTTCTTTTGGAATTAAAGGCATCCCTAATTTATTGACTTTCACAGTTCGCAAAATCTATTAGGTATTTACACCAAAGGAAGCACAATACAGTGGCTCAAGGAAAGTTTTCCGTAACCATAAATGTCCTAATTACTACGCTTAAAATGGCAAAATATATTTTAACATTCACCCAATTATGAAAAGGTACATGCATTAGAGAAGCTCCGACAAAAAGTCAGTTTCAATTGATAGCCAAACCCATAAAAACACAATCTTTTATCACTCTCCCCACCAGCAGTGATATGAATCTTTTATTCCTTCACTTTTGTGGTTGCCACAAGCCAGCATATAAATGGCCAATAACTTAAAGTGTAACCAAATTGCACGTCATTAAATCTTTTAGACCGTAGCGTTCGATTTATATTAATCCTGGTGTGCGATGAAGTGTGCGCGGCGTGTGAGTGCTTGTGCATCTAACAAATCTCACATTAATCTGCGTGTCTTAGCGTTAGTGGGCATAGGCACACAGATTTGGCTAATAAATTTAAATTTAAAATGCACACGTCTGTCGGTCTTCCGTTGGCGTCGGCGTCGCTTCGGCGCTTCAGGTGTATGTGTTTTGGCGCCTTTCTTCTTGATTTAGGATACCATCTCAAGAGTCCAACAAACTTCACAGTATCATATTTCATTCTGAATCGTCATTGTATCGCCCGGAGAAATCTGGTCCAATTGCCATACCTTGTGTCACACACACGGAAATGCAATCTGAAGTTATAATCCAGACAATCTTCCGCTCTTCGGTTGAACCAATAATTTCATTCAAAGCGAACGAAATACATAAAAGCAACAAGAACAGGTGACGAAGAAATGTGTCAATAAAAATTCAAGACTGGCAAGCAATCAACTAGCCGTCGACTAACAGAAACAATCGAAAGTCGATTTTCCAGGCAAAATATAGTGAGCACCCACTAAGACCACATGTAGACATCGATTTCATATTGTTAGCGTTTCGTTTTTAATGAGCGAACTCCAACTCTAACGAGAAGCGAAACTTTCCTGTCCACAAGTCCACACACTCATGATATGCGGCACAATTGAAATTGAAATCCGCTCTTCATTCGCTTTCAAATGACAGACACGTCGAATGGAAATAATAAGATGTCGTTACATTGCATCGGCTCGTCACTGAAAGCGGCGACTTCCACGTCCACCCGCCAGGAATTATCCGCACGGCCGTGTCACTCTATACCATAATCCAGTTTTATGATCCGTACTTGTTAGAGTCGAGTAGTGGCTGCTTAATTTATTTGGAACATGGTACTGACAGAGCTCTAAGGCGATTAAAAGGAAGTTAATAGATGGCGCGATGGACTTGCTGCGCATGCATGTGGTCCTTGAGCAATTAAATAAACATTCCAGCGCTAATGAGTTTGGGTTTGGCACTAAATGATGCTCGTAAAGTTGTTTGCTATTTCAATATTAGCTAGGACGACTGATGATGGTTCCATTAGCCTTTCTTGTATACGACCAGTTGAATTTTATTTATGATCACTGAAACAAAACAGTGTGCCTTTGGGGGGGATATGCAGCAATAATATTAATGCTCTGTTTGGACTTGTTGCTGCATAATGGTTTAAAAACTAATTATTTCAAATGCATCTTGCATTGGTTGTTGTATTTGTAAAAGTTAAAGGAAAATTAAAGGAACTTGCCCTGACTGATGTATGGTGATGCACCAATAGGGTATGCATTTTACTGATCTGGTTCTTATACTGATATAGTCGATTTTTTAAAAAAGTTTTTTTTTCATTTCATATTTGAAACAAGCATGGGTGAGGAAAAGGTTCTTATGATTAAGTTCTATTTAAATTTACGAGTAATTACAATAAATAGGGTGGTGCAACAGAGCAAAGAGCCCCGGGGCCAATCGCATCTTTCACAACTGTGCCTTGTGAGGGAATGGAGGGAACCTAAAATTTTCTGACGGTTTCGAACGGATAATCGAGGAAGCGTTTTTCATGGCAATGAATTTATTAACGGAAGAACTGCCAATTCCTCGCCAAAGGCGATACCTGTGGAAAAACATTTTTGCCCCTATTGGGATTCCAACCACGATCCTGTTAGTTAACAGGCAGACATGCTAACCATCAGGGCATGGGTACCACATAGCTCAGATCCGAGTTTAGTAAGTTGGAGAGATTCATGTTCACATACGAGCACTTAGTATGCAGACCAATTAACGTTGTACATGTATTTTTAGCAAACAATGCAGATGAAATGGTTAAGATTTACTGTAAAATCTTTCGTAATTTATAATTTAAGCTGTGATATTGATTAAGAACAATTTTTGGGCTTTCGTCACAGTATTTTTCAACTTCCATTTTCAAAAACAAAACACTTCACAGCCAAATTCGTTTGTGATAGATAATATTTGATGTGATATTTGTCACAGAATGCGAATCAAATTCGTCGTGACTCGTGAAGCTGTGACATTTAGGTTCACTTCATAGCTTCACAATTTGAGAATCGACCCCCTGGACAGTATCAAACAAAAATATTGATTTATATGCGAGTTATATGCGCTCCCAAAACCTACCCAAAATGTACTTTCAACCTAAATTGCTATTCTAAAATCCAAATTAGAATTCTAATGAGTTCGAGTTGCAAGAACATCTGCATTCCACATTCGTGTTGTGCGACCTATAAAAGAAGTTGTTGTAGTCAGATTTCAACTTTTCGAGGTTCTAAGATGCACTAAACAATTTTTCAGAACTTCAGATCATTTGGTGTGAGCTTATGCGTATAAAATATTTTCTGCGTGGTATCTATAGAACGGACCCGATCACTTGTGAAGGGTTTGAAGTAATCGAAAATGTTTTTCAAAGCCTTTTTATGGATGGCACCTCAAGTTCGAAAAAAGGGAAACACAAAGCGGGAAGTAGATGTGCTGGCCTATAGGTCAACAGTCTCCATATTTTATGCGAGAAAGTAATCAGCATACAAGAAAACATGGCTCTATCTATTTCTGCAAAGAATAAAAGAGCCGTTGAATTTGTCTTTTGTGCGCTGTGTCCAAAACGAAACTTTCAACACCTTTTGATCAAATCGTTGCTGTGCTATCTTTTTTTCGCTGCTAAGTCCACCGGGACTAGGAATAAGGGCTTCTATCAACGATTGGATTTTTCAGGAGCACAACCGTAGGTGTCATGTCTAAAGGCATGCTCCCCAATGTAAATAAGCTGCAAAAATTCAATTCAATATCTTTTAGCAGAAAAGTCGTTTGCTTAACATGATTGAAAAAACTATAGCACCCACTATACAGATCTTTCGTGGTCCAAATTAACACCTTCCGCTCAATTGTCGAACAGGCTCTGTGGGGGCGATCGCCTTTATTTCTATTATTTATTGATTCACATTGAAATCAATGATTTATTGAAATCACATCACATTACTTTTTTACATCAATGCTCAGTGCACCGTTTCGTACCAAGAAAAACAAAACGAAGAATTTTGTATAAACAAAAGATTGCGTCAGGGTTGTGTCCTTTCGCCTCTACTATTCTTGGAAAAGGTTAATGCCGGAGTGTCATATGGCATTCAGTGGCAACCCATTCAACGTCTATGTGATCTTGGTTAGCCGAAGAAATTTGCTTTCTCATTCATACATCCACTGAGATCCAGCAAAAGCTAGAAGTGTAATGTTAATTGCCGAGTGCGCCGGATTGAAACTACTAATGCGTGTAGCAACCAATACTTAAACACCCAGCTGTGGAATCCAACATACCATAAAAGATATAGACAACATCTGCTACCTTACAGCATGATTGGTAAAAACGGAAGCACTGAGGCTGGTGTAAGAGTCAGAACAGTGGAAGCATATGCAGCCTGTTTTATTGTACGGCTTCGAGAAGTGGAAAACGACTGAGGCTGTATCGAAAAAACTTCAAGTTTTTGTCAAATTCTGTTTTAGGAAAATTACTTTTTTCTAAAAACTTATTGAAAACATTAGTAGCAGTAGTTTTTTGTTTAACCTACCACTTCTAGCAGCCAATTGAACGTGTTCAACGCTGCCAGCCGCTGCTAAATACTCGCCGGCTTTCAGCTGGTTTGGTAAGTTTTGTGGTCACACAAATCCGATCAGCGGCTGGCAGTAGCTACTACTAAGCTTGCCGCTGGCAACCTGATGTGTATGACCCTCGCTTAAGCTGATAGCGCAAGATGTTCTAGAACATAAATGGCGTTGCATTGAGCACACGCTGAGAAAGCCCGACAGCGACCTTGCCAAAATAGCATCTGAATACAACCCACAAGGCAACGGATGAAGTGGCCAAACTAAGATGACATGTAAACGAAGCATACTGAATGAAAGTAAGCATATCGGAACCTGCAATGAAATCAAACGCTAGGCCCAAAGCAGAACAAGAGAGAAAGAAATCGTGGCAGCCCATTGCTTTTCCTAGGAGAGGCCATTTATGACCAGGGAAAGAATAAGAAGCAGAAAAGACTGCCCAAAACTATTGGATTGGCATTTTTCTTCCGCCAAGCATATAAATATACTATTCTCAACAGTTACCAGACTTTGTAATGCTTCCGCGGAGGCCTTCCTCTGCGTTCGGGTCGGTCAGCCTCAGCGTAGACATGTAAAAGTAGGTTTATAACTGATTGAGAATTGAGCTGGTATTTTGGTCTGAGTGCTCCATCAGGATCCAGTTACCAAACCTCAAAAACTTCGAGCTTTGACTGAAAAGAAGGTATTTAGCTTCTATTTTTAATTTTGTTTCTGTAACTGATAATCTCACTCTGTCATAACAAGTGACTAAGTGAATAAATGTCTCGTTTGAAGCGTTGAAGGAATATATTGCCATCTTTTTTGTACTTTGCACTTTGCAACTGCCTATTTTGTTTTTCTTGACGTATTCAAAAGATAAATTTCTCAAGTATTTATTTCCTCGATTTCACTTACTGTCATCCTCACTGCAACTGGCCTTTAGCTCAAATTATAATTTTAAACGCCATTTCATTATCGTTTAACTACATTCAATGGTTCACGTATGAGCGAACTTTTACTTATTCAATGAACACGAGCATCCGAGCATTTATCACCATAATTCCGTTCATCAGAAAAGTACATTTATTTGCCAAATGTGCCCATCAATTTGGCTAAAGTAAGACAGACGGCCGACGGCCGCCGCCGGCCGCATCAGCTTGCAGGCAACTCTCTCATGGGCAAACAAATTTGCCCATATGGCCTCGCTGGGGCTATACACGTATAGATGACACTGGCCTGGCTCATTCGTCTTGACCAAATGCGGTAAAGAATTTCGCGCACGAATTCAGAAGAAATAAACAACCTCAAAATTGTAAGCTTAAAATAGCCACCGCCATCGTGTACATGACACGCGGTCTGCCATTTTCTCAAATATACCCGTTTCGAACGCCTTTCGCTAATACACCTTTCAAGCGTATAGGAAGGATTTTTTCATTTTTTTAATGACATTATTGGTATTTAATTTCCCTAAGTCATGATTTTATGGCCGTGCAGCATAATCCGGGAAAATTGCTGCTTTTCACTTTAATTTACGCATAAAAACTGATTAATACCGCATGTGGATTGTGTTAACGTTTACCATTTGTTTGCACAATGTGTCTGCAAAAAATCGTGTGCTTTTGCTATAAAGATCTAATGAGATAGTTGATATTTTCTGATTACTAGTAAACCAGCATGCAATCAAAATCCTGAAAAGATGTAATTTGTTTGTTTTTTTATGTAAGCTATTATTTTCGAAGAAGAGTTTGTTGTACCGTCTTCAGTTTCATATCTGTAATCAGGTAATAAGCTTATTTGATGAGGTTCCTGATAGCATAATCAATATATTGACTGACTGTCCGGGTATTATAATATTACGTCTTTAACTTGGTGTCTTTTTGTTTTCTTGGGGTGTTTCGGAGCGTCTTTAAGTTGTGGGGGGGTTGTGCAGTTTATTATGAATTCTTTGCATAAGCCACGTAGGTATACCCATCAATAAACAGCTTAGAGAAGCCAATTGATTGCAGGCGGTAAAGTATAGTTGAAAAGCAAGCAACAGTTGATGGCATTTATTTCAGTCCTTCAAAGTGTCAATTTAAAAAATTTAATGACCTTATGCGTATAAAAGAACAACTTTGCGTATAGCTTTTAGGTTGAATAGTATTCCGTGATTGTGTGTAGTAGACGGTGGCTGTAAGTGCTTTGAAATTCCATTCCAAAAAATTCTAGAAACAAAACAACAAACTTTTAAGTCATGTAAAGGATTTGATTATTCTCGTCAGTTGCTTTTTTTTTATCTGAAGCATCATCCAGAAATTTGCGAAGCCGGAACAACAATTCCAGATACTCGAAACGAATTTGGTGGAAGTGAAGTGATACGCTGGCTTTGAAAAACTAAAGATTAAAATCATATATTGGCTACTAATAATTGAATAATATTTATGATCGATAAGGCTAAGAGAGGCTTGGCCAATTTTAAAAGAAGTTGAGGTTCCATCCGAAAATACTGTTTCACAAGTGCCGCACAAGTCTTCATATAATACTGCTGCCATGTAAAGTTCTTTCTCTCTCAATATCTTGCGAACTCCGAAGAAGGTTCATCTTCAAAATTTATTGACCTCATTAAATTTATTTCGCCTTACAAATTCACAGCAATAAAATATTTAAAATCTCTTCTGCAAGTTGCATCAATCTTATGAACCAGATTTGTTTCGTTCATCACAACATACTCCATAAACCCATATTTGTTATAGTATACCATCAATGAAGTTAAGAAAGGCAGACCCACTTAAAACACAAAAAAATCTCATAGACAAATATGGCACAGGAAATCAGATGGAAGAAACGAACCAAGTTAAATTAGCATAAATAATATTCGACATTGAACGTGTTTCAACAGAACCACCATTAGACACAAAATATACATACATGCCTATGAAAAAAGTTCATTGATTCTCTGCTGAGACCTCGTCACAAAAATAAAAACGTTGTGGTGAAAGACGCACAGACCTCCAAGTAAGAATTACATATATGATTAATTCATTATAAAATTATCAGAAAATCGATCAGTCATCATAAGGAGTGTTAATTGGACTTCATTTGATGGAGTTTCTGAGCCCTTGGGGCTAGATGAATCTTAGCTCAGACGATTGTATCAACTTCATTGTTTCCTGCAATTTATGTGGCTTACAGCTGTCACGCACCTGTGTGCTAGGTGCCCCGAACTGATAACAGTGGTAGTTTCATGTTGCACGTCACTAGATTTTCCTGAATTCGAAATTAAGACACAAACACGATAAATAAGAGTCACACGGAGATTGGTCTGTCAAACAGCATGCATTGTTTGACTGTTAAAATTTGAATACCTACCGAGGAAAGTACGAGTCTTACACAAGGTGATGCAGACTACAGAGTCCATCATATGCAGTTTGAATAGTACATACACATAAATATATGTTGGATTGAAGGTACGTAAAACAGAAATTTCTCTCATTGTCTGGTTATGGTGTGGCAGAAATGGCTAATTTGAATTCCTATCGCTGTGGATTTTTTTTGCTTTTATTTGTTATTTGCTCGGAATAAGATTGAATTGTTTGTTGTTCGAATGAAGTTTCGCGTTGAAAAAAGAGCAGTCAAACAATCTGCCAGCAATTAATTTCCATTTCAGATTTATTCCACTCCCTATCTGGGTATAAATGTATGCTTTTTCTTGTAGATCTGACTCTGAATGACTACAATTCAACTTGCTTCCCATTCGCAACGAGGATGCTTTCGGTTTCCGCGAATTTCGAAAGTCATCATGGTACGGATGTAGCATGGTTTTGAGGAGAATGTTATAAGTTGCTGCTGTTTTTTCTCTGTAATTGTTGGATAGCGGGTGCAATTATGAGAAAACTCAGTTGGCTGTCTGGGAATATTTTTTTTAATCGAGCTTGATTTTTTCATCGAACGCTCTTCGACGTTGTAACAAATTTCACTGAAGCGCTCATAAAATAAAAGAAGATATTTTAGAAAACATACATTGGTACAGTTTTATGAAGCCTTTTGATTTCAAATGAAATTTCTTGATGGAAACACACTGCAGTAAAACAAGAAACAACGCAAATGCAAATCATGATTCAAATTTTGGTACCTATATTAATAATAATATTATTTTTAAAATTAAATTTTTCTATCAAAATTCTTTTTTTTTTACTGCTGTGAATTAGATATTTGCTTTAAGCAAACGGAATCCATCTAAAACTATGCAGATTCTTGGGAAATTTGCATAGCCGAGCAATCAAGTTCGTTTTTTTTTTCAAGCTTAGTCGAAAACCGTCTGTTTTAAGTGAATGCTTACTCAAGTTTAGTCGTGTTCGTGTCGTGCATGTTACGTGGGAGTTTCGTGGTTCAAATCCCAACAAAGATTTGGCAAGTCCTCCGATGTAAACCAATTGCAATGAAAACGAATTTCTCGGTTAGCAGTTTGAAATCGGCGGAAAATTGTAGGTCCTCCACATTCCCTCACAGTTCACTGATGTTAGAAATGCGCTTGGCCCTGGGTCTCCCCGCCATGTTGCGCGACTCCATCTATTTATTTATTTATTTATATTTATTTTAATTAAGTTCAACAAAAAAAATTTACTGAAAGTGAATCTTCTTATTTCAGCAAGACAGAATTAAAATAAAAGTCACATTTTTTAATTAATTTAAATTTAAATTTAAGTACAAATAAATTTTAATTCCAGAAAGTTTAAAAGGCTTTCATTTAATTGAAATGAAAAAATTAAAAAAAAAAATGTATGTTGAAAATCGAAAAGATCACCTCAACTCCATATTGCGATTCGCCCAGGTACGGCAAAGTGCTCATCAGTTGGATGGTGCCGTAACTTTCTAAGACGCAAATTTCGTTCTGATTACACCGACACTTATAAAATTCTTTCATTTAGTTTTAAATTAAGTTCGACGCTATACGTCGTGATCTTGAAGGATTGTGATCTACATTGTTGATACGCTTTTTATTTACGGTTCATTGACTTCTAAAATTGAACATGGTTGTTTTGGAAATGATGGGGACGGTTTGGAAACAATTTAGGACCAGATTGAGGTCTTATTAACGACGTTATTCGTTGTTCGTTATTGGAAAATTTTTGTTTTTATAGTCCAATTGGGATTTGAATTTTTTTTCTTGGATATAAGGTTTTGGAGCCTGATTTGGATTTGGGTTATTTTCGGAATGAAGGGCTTTGGTTGGTGCTTAAAATTATTAATAATTGATTTTATCTTTTGTTGAAGAGTCATTTATGGGTGAAAGCAGGATGTCATCCAATTGGATCCCATTTCCGAAACATTCGAACATCCAAGAGTATTTAGATGGAATACAAATTTTAAACCATTTTCGTCAGTCTATTATTCCATTCCGACTCAGTCCAAGTAACCCCAAATTCATCAAACCTATTCATATTAGAGCGGACGGGCTCAGGATTGGGAGATCTAATATTGTTAAGGGGGTTGTTGTCAGTTGGAGGATTTAAGGTTTTATCCGCGTTCACCAGTTCCTCGAGAATAGAGACATTGTAATGTTGTTGTGGGCAAGTATGGAGTTGTTAAAAGATGACGTTGTTGCCTGCAGTTGCTCTGGGCTATCATCAATTTTTCTGGAGCTGTCTCTTAACTCAAATAAGCACACGCCCATTCCAACTTTGTTTATACTCACCGATGTTTTGCAGTCTATGCAAACTTTTTATATGCAAATTTTACCCCGAATACAGTAAAATTTTCTAGTCCAAGACTTCCTTAAGGAGCTATACCAATGTGACACTTAAAAAAATATACCTTCAACTTTAATAACCTTGTTGAATATTTTTTGTATGTTTTAGCTACTCATTTGCTCGGATTCATGTCAGTAATTGTGGAACTTTCAGCTGGTACTTTAAAAGCAGCACATAACTCCGTTGTTTTTCAATATTTTTGTAAAAAATACAAAAAATCTTCAAATATAGACAAAAAAAAAACTTATTATGTACACAAAACTTCAAATGTATTCTATCGAGTACTTTCTTTTAAAGAAATTCCCGAAATTTTTTCATGGGTTACACTGGTATAGCCCCTTAACCCACTACAGACTTTCTCCCTATCAATGTCTGTCAACAGAATTTCAGCTTATAAAGTAGATGCTTTTCTTTAACCTAGAACTTTAAAATTTGTCAGAGAATAATGCATTGGAGAAAACCGCAAAACAGTCGGTTTAGCTCGTACGGAAAAGCTAAAAGTCGATATGATCAGGTATAGCGTATTCTCATTCTCCGCAACTCTTTTAATAATATTTGAAGGAAAGAAATAAATAATCAAATTGTCGGCCTAGATTTAATTCTTGAACTGAAGAAATTTCAGGATCCATTTCTTCCATTCCTTTATCATCATTATGTTAATACCAGTGCATAAATTACCTAATTATACTCATTGTAGTGCATAAAAAAGTTGTGAGCCATAAAACAAGTTTGTTGGTCAGCTCTTTTGTGTGTGCAATTAAAGAGCATTGCTCATTTATGGTATAATTTTTTAAATACAATAAGGGGAAGTTTCTATATATCATCTGAACCATACAATATATAAAAAATTTTTATTCTATCCCAAACTTAGTTAAGAAAAAATGCCTTTAGTTTTTCAAAATACTGTCTGAAGGGGGGACAATTGTCTGGAACTTTTTTCGCACTTTTTTAAAATTCATTTATGATCTAAATTAAATACTTCAAGTATAGTTTTAGCCTTATACGAAACTCAAGTTTCTAGATAATCCTGAAACTGATATGCTTTAAGTCTACCTCAGTAGGTAAATTCGCGCACTTCGTTTATGGTCTCGTGCGTTTAGTCTTGGGTCCAAAAAAAGTAAAACTGTTGAAGTCACTGTGAGCAAAAGTCAAACATTTCTTAAATAAACATGTGGAGCGTGTTAAATATAAGCATCTGTACTGCAACTGTGCAGCTGAAGAAGAGCACTAAATGTTTAAGCCAAAAGGAAGGTCAAACCCAGTATTTTGTGTTGGCAATTTGCTTTACGAACAGTTTGCTTGAAATAAGGAACATCGTGTAATGTTAGAAAACAAAAATTAAATAATTCATAACCACACATCTCCTATTTATTGTTTTTTTTTCTTTCTTTTTTTCTTCATAAAATAGTACCTTTTTCCATTTCCTGCTTTGTAGGTAATAGAAGGTTTTTCAAAAAAAAAAATGTTTCGTTGAATTATGTGTTAGTTTGACAATGAACTACGTCTATTCTTACAAATTACTATTCAAATGGTAACCCAACATGTTTTTCTCTCAACATTTGCATAAGTATTCACTGAACCATGCCTACTTTTGAGTTGCGATGATCTCTAGTGCATTAAAACAAAGAAAAAGTGCTAAAAACATTGATTATCTTTTGCAATGAATAATAATTCTTCTTAATCATTCACACTATAGAGCAGAGAACTTTTAAGTGTGATGTCAAGTCCAAAATTACACTCTTTTTAACAAAACGTTCACACCCTATCCGGTCATTAGTGACCCATTATCCAAGAATAGACCAACGAAATGCAAATCGTTTGTTCCCATTGAAAAAGTGAAGAATCTTATTTAAAGTTAGCCTAACCTTTGTCCATTCCACGCGGACCAAACCGGCATTGTTGCTAATCATATTTTTGCCAAGTCACGAAAAGTCTCCATTTAAATAAAAGAAAAATCTGTTTATCTCTCCACTATCAAATTCAAAAGCAAATTTATGTATGTTGCTATACATTTACCAATGTATATTGTTTACCTATATCCCATTCAAAGCTTTTTTGGTTTGTATATGTTTAGCTTAGGCGAAGATCGGCTTAAAGCCGGAGTTAAAAGGGGGCGGGTAGTGTGGTATGACCGTGTTGATCGTGAATTCGTTGAACTTTTCGCGCTACTCTTTTATGCTTATAAGTGTATGAGTGAGACTTTGAATCGTTTTATTCTTAACACGACCTTTTTTCATTGGTACTTCTTTTTCAATTTCAGATACTCGGCGAAGATGATGGCACAAGCAACATCGAGCGGACGTTAACCGGTTGATTTCAGCAAATTTTTTTTTTGCTCCTATGTGTGTTTTGTTTTTGATTTGAATTAATTTGAGTGAAGTGGTTATTTCGATGGAAAAAATAAATAAAAATTCACAAGAAGTGTAAAAGAAAAAATGAATTAAAAGAAAAGTTCAGGCCTATCAGTGAAAAAAGTAAGTCGGATAGTGTTTTTCGGTTTAAAAAAAATTCAAAAGAGTTCCTGCAAAATTACCGCAATCGAACAAACAGGATTATTCCAGCTCAACAAAATGGGAACAAAATCACCGGGAGCTCCGCAACGTTGTCGGCTTATATTGCAACAGTGCTTGGCGATTCAACTTAGCAAACCAGGGCATACACCAGAAGATTTTTGGATGTACGATTCAGGATATATGATTTTTCAGGTGAGTTTTTTTTTTTTGGACTGAGAAAGTGATTTTCTTTCTTCGTTGTTCTGTTTAAATTTAAAAGGTATAAGTGTAGGCGAATGCTGAAGTCATAAATATTTGCGTATGTGGTATGAGTAAAAGAAGCCGGATCCCAGTGACCAATTTATTATTACTTTCCAAGAGCTCCTCTTCTCTTGTCATCGCATCATTGCCGCGGAAGATAAGAGGCTTGTTTCTTTTAATAAGAAAAACAAATAGCTTAATTGTAATGAACAAACTGAGATTTGACGTCAAACTCATTAAGCGTGTAGAAAGCAGACGTCAATTTATTTATGAAATTTAATATCAATTAACTGACCGTGTAGGTGCAGCTCCTTACCTACAGGACAGTAGTCACAAAACGCATGTAATTTGATTCTTAAGGCCAAAAATATAGATTTATTATTTAGATAAGTGTTTGCCATTATATTTTCTGGCAATTTGTCGCCGCTTGGCTTGGGCCTAATCATCAACCACTTTAAGAAGCATTTGGGGCCGTATGTCAGCAATAAGGAGCCGAATATTTTCTTCCAAGACGTCAATCGTCTCGGTCTTATCTGCGTAGATAAGCGACTTTAAATAACCCCACCAAAAAATTCCAGTGGCGCTACATCCCCCTAAATTTTTGGTTACTCTCAGATTCAAAACTTTGAATTATGTAAAAATCGATGTCAACAGCGATTTCGTTACTAGACAATTTACCAAACGTACGCAGGGTCAAATGATCGTGCGACTCCAATTCTTCCACGATGAAATGGCAAACCGAATTGGACAGAAATCAAGTGACGACTGTCAATGAGACCAACTTCTAAAAAAGTATCACTCAATTGAAAAGCAGACGTCTAAAAATAATACTCTTTAACATTTTGGAGAAAAATTTTCATTCATTCCCTTAAAAGACATGGTTGTGACAAATGCGCTAGGCCCCAAGGTCCTTCGCTCTGTTGCGCCACCCTATTATTAATCAAGTTCAACTCAGTCAACTCGTCAGTTTTGCTTAAGGCCCATTTACCAAAAATTTGACGCTGCGGAAGTCATTCGGCCCCAATTCTTACAGAAGTTGAATTTTATAAGCTTTTAAACCCAAACCGACACGTAAAATTTTTCATGTGGTTGAGTAACAGGTGTCCAATGATGAGAACGGCGAACACTGCACGAACTGTTCGCATGAGATTCGACTCGGTTGATTGGTTGATTCTTCAAGTTGATTATGACGACAAACTATGCATATTTTTCACAGAGCACGAGTTTTGATAATAATTTTCAACAATTTGCAATCGTTGCTTTTTTTAAGTCTTTCCACGATGAAATGGCAGAGTATACCGAAAACTTTTGAATTTGATGGATGACGTTTGGACGCCATTACCAACTAGTGCAGCCAACCTTGCGAACTTCATTTTTAAAAATCTGCATTTTTAAACATTTCGCATCATCGAACTGATGAATTGCCGTACCTGGGCGAAACGCAAAATTAGGAGTTGTGATGATCTTCACGATCTTAAAACACGTCTTATAAGAAATTTATATCTTTTAAGATTCCTATTTTAAAATTTTTAAACATGTTTGTTGATTCCTCTTCAAAACTATGATTGTAAAAAAACATTTGCCATTTCTTAAAATATTTCTATAATCCTCTTTTTTGTATAATAATAAGAATAAATTCTTCAGACGAGCACTCAAAAAGTGTTGACAGAGTCTTTTAACATTATGCATGCGTTTTCCTTACAACTATCCTATCCTCACTGAAATAAAAATCACGAATATACCATAAAACTAAAAATCTTTTAAATAAAGCAAAAAATATACGAATTTTGTTTATTATTTGCGTTTACATACACTGCATAGCAAGTAGGCGAAAACAAATACCTTCAACAACATTTCCATAACTTTCTTCTCTCCTATCCTTGAAAGTGTAAGAAACTTAATCCTGCTGGTGGTTAAAATTGCTTTCCAACGGCATTGGGGAATGGAGACGACGATGCATACAAAAAATGCGATTCCTGTGTGTCTAGTCTGGCCTCTGCGACGCCGTTGATTCAATAAATCGTTAACCGTACAAAATTCATTCTAGGTACTGCTCTGCAATAGCTTTTCTGTGAGGGAATGGGTGGTAACTAAATCTCCCCTATACAATTCGAATTAGATATTGTGAAGCTGACTTTTTTTTATTCTTTCTCGTTCATATTTTTTTACAGAGAAAACCAAAATACACGTGGACTTTGAAATTCACAGTGTTTTAGAGCGTTGTTGTTTTTAATTTTTTTTATTGCAATCCTTATCAGTTACGTGCATCGATACAAAAGAGTTGAAAAAAATTACATTTTTGCAACACCCCTGCTGTTCATTTGTAATAAATTTTATTTTTCAAAACAAGGAGTTCTCTAGTTATCTGTAGGTACGTTGGTTGGTTGCCTTAGTAACACCGCGCAAGCTACATATGTAATTTGTAAATAATCCTTTAACGATATCAGATTTGGCTTTTACTTTAGTCTAGACTACCTATTGTATTTGCTTCATGTCCAAGGATACCTTATTGATAACCTGATATATGGGAAACAGCAATATGTATTAAGAGGGGATCAGAAAATGCAGGACGAATAAATTCCTTTCCAACATTCTGGCAATACAAAAGCATTTTATGGAACTTATTTTAATAGATTATTGGTAGGGTTCTGCCTTTCATGAAAGTTCTTCTCATAAATATGTAAGTACATATGTATGTACGGAAAAACATCGCAAAAATGTATCGTCCTCCAACAATATTAATGATCCATTCTTCATACTGAAATAATGTCTTTTCTTGATTTTAAGATATTGCCTTTTTTAACCTGAAGGGTTTCGAATGTCGTGAAAAAATATCTTTAGTTATTCTTTGGAAATCTTCTATTTTTCTCATATGCCAGTTTATGATTTTCACTTTATTTTTGAAAATCTATTTCAGGAGCACAAATAAAGTTGTGAATATCGATTAGACTCTGAAATCCTTTTTAAAATCGGTTGATACTTGCTTGTCACATCTATAGCTATATAAAGGGAAACTACGTCATCGTCTTCTTATCTAATGTAGATTAAGATTGTGAAGCTAGTTTCAGTTTTGGTCATTTTCGAGGATAGACAACTTTGTAAAAGTACCTACGTCGTGTTTTAGTTCTTATGAAAATAGTGATGTTACTTGAACTTCGAAAACTAGTACAGAAGTGACAAGAAATCGTATTTGCAAGTGACTAGAATCATTACTTAGGTATAAAATAAAGTTTTATAAAGAGTGATTTCTTAAGAGCACATAGAATTTTTAAAAGTGCATGAATTCTTTATTTAAACCGATAATACGGTACTTAATGTTTGTAAATTATTTCATGCAAATTTTGCTGCATCCCAAGTGGTCCATCCGCTTAGTCCAATTTCGGCACACTCTTTATATAATTTCGTCCATTATCCCACGAATAAATGATTCAATGTTGGCTTCCTGTGCGTCAATCAAAGCGAACTTGTGGCTTTAGACAGGAGCCTTAATTTACCCATAACCCCACTAGAAATAGTCTACGAGTTGTTAAATCGCACTATCTTCGCGGTCAATTAACTGGCTCCAAACTTGAAAGAAACTGTTCACCGAACTCGCTTCTCACCTTCTTGTTGAAACTACATATCACTCTACGTAAACGTATTGGTAGTTTAATGTTCAACAGTGAACATATTTGGTGCGAGATTTAGTCACAAAAGTCCGAATAGCTGCCTCAGTTGGTCGATTATACCAACCATATAAAATGGATAAATCGCGCGAGATGAACTTTCTTAACAACCAGGGGTGGGGGGAGAAGAAAGGGATCCAAAACAGGTTTGAGGCTTAGATAGAGGAAGCGTACATAATTTTTCTGAGGGATAAGGAGCTTTTGGAGAAATCGAAAGTGTTTCCTGCTGCATTAGCTAAACGAAGCATTCTGCACTTTGGGTTAAAGTGGCCGTAATTATAAGGGTTGGTAGGCGGAAGAAAAGGACCAAATGCAGGTTGCGGGGACTAGTATTCATATAAATCATCTCAAGTAAAGCCGGGGAGTCAATGGTACCAGTCATAACTTGATGGACAAAAATAATGTCAGCGATTATAGATAGAGATTCTGTTGGGTTCCTGGTCATAATGGTATATATCGGGAATCGACAAAGCGGACGAACTAGCGAGGGAAGGACCTGCACTTGACCCTTCCCTCATTGATCAATCAATCAGGATTCCACCCTGTGAAATTAAACAGATCATTGGTAGAAAAAATAATGCGAAAATCCAATGAAAGATGGGAATGCCTAGATTCCTGTGTTACTTCCAGGAAACTATGGCCGAAATACGATAAGAACGGATCTGAAAAGCTGCTGTCACTGAAAAGGCCTTCAAAACGATTGCTTATCAGTATCATAACTGGACATAACCTACTAGGTTACCACAAAAATTAGCAAAGCAGAGACAAAAACATAAATAATAATAAATAGGGTGACTATTGCTAGGTAACAAGCTTCTTAAGCCGTGTTTGAGAGAGTCGTATAGGTCGGGTGTTAGTTTCTATATGTAATTATTCAATGGCACAACGCACCTACTAGTGGGTTAAAAGATCGAATAGAATCAGCAAAAACATAAACCAATAACAGAAAATTCATGTTTTCTTCAATCGACACTTGATTAATTTTTGTTGGAAGGATTTAACGAACCAGAAAACCGAGTACAGCTATCTATTGACATGTTTATCGCTGAACTGAGTAAAAAGCGTTCGATTGACGACCACGAGATCTTATGCGGTTGGCCCTTAAACACCGAGGAGTAACAAATGCATTTGTGGTAATGATATGAATATGTATAAAGGAGCAGTAACAAAGAAGGTTAGATGTCCAGCTGGTGTAACCAAATTATTTTAAGTCACAATAGGTGTACACCAAGGAAGTGTCTTGAATCCTTCACTACCTGCTGGAAAATAAATTCCAGAACACAAAAGTACATCAAATATTCTTTGCTGTCGACGTAAGCGTCAGAAATAAGGATCCTACCTTCGAGAAGCACTTAATGTATGCAAAAGTTTTAAAAGGTATAGTGAATACCGTGTTAGTCCAAAAATACTGAATACTTGTGCTGCCCATTTTCTGATCCTGTAGAACCTTCATCCCAAGTCTGAAATGCTTAAGTATCTGTGATCAATGATCAATAATGAAGCAACTTGTGATGACAAAACAATCATCGAGTGAGCGTAAGGTCCATGAGGTGGCGAGCAAATGTCGCCATCTTCTGTGATAGAAAAACACTCCTTAAGGTGACTCTACACCGCGGTTTTGCGTCCAGCACTCAGATACGCCTCGCAAAAGTAAAGTATTTATTTAAGTAAAATGAAAATATGCAAAACTCATCTAAAAAAAGATCAAATGAGTAGATACATAGATTCATGAAGGTATTGAAAGCTTCTGTTCTTTATACCACGAGCCACGACTGATGACATTTATGGTCTTACGTCTCTCACATAAATTAAATCTTTGGCATAAATTATATACTACACAATACTACACAACTTTTTTCTGGTTGGAGAAATTAAGTTGGTCCATTGTTGGTACTCTCGAACAAAAGTCAAAGCAATCCAAATGTCTAACAATCAGAAATTATTATATTTTTCTTCTTTTTTTTTAAATAGTGAAACCTTAGGTATACCAAAATACTTCAAGAGGGCCTTGCAACAATTTCTCAGAACTCAGAGTATAAGACAATATTTCAATTTATCAACACAAATTTGCTGCTGTCATCAGTTTCTCTCGCATATTAATGAATGCTAATTACTACTTAGCTATAAATTTGAGAAAACTTGAAAATATATGACTAAGAGCCCTACAGACGATCAATGTTACTTGACAATATTACTTGAAGGAGCTTCTGTTCTAGTAAAATTGATCGTTTGTAGGCTCTTCAATGTTACTGTCAAGTAAAATTGATACATTGACGAAAATCAAATCTGATTTGGTTTTCATCAAGTTTCACTGACACTCGTGTCGTTGTGTAGTGTGAGTAGGAAACAACAGAAGGAAAAAATTGTCAATTTTCATTGAACGTGTGGTGGCGATTGTTCATCAATTTTACTTGACAAAGAAAAAACGTCAATAATACTTGTCAAGTAACATTGATCGTCTGTAGGGCACTTATGGCTGATTCAATTAATTGTTATTCTTACTTCTTTTAGTCAATATAAATGTATTGAACTTTTTCTACCTCAACAATTCTTACTCAATTTCGGACTACATAAGATTTAAAAGCATTTGTACGTACATAAATCACTCCATCGGAATAAATTGCAACCGATTTGCATGTCCCGATTTATTTGTGTGATACGGAGTGTAGTTATATCGAAGTAGTTGTTTGTTAAACCCACGATCCGGAAATGCAGCTGCTGCTCGAATTGCGTATACCAAGCAACGCATAAGTCGCAACAGGCTCGAAGTGTGTTTGCCGTTGGCAAGAGAGACACTTATGATTTCAACACAGCATTAGTTTTCCAGCCTTCAAATGCCAGTCACACAACATCTTATCTTTCGCATCTTAAAAATTACAAAATTTCCAGAATAGCCTTGAGGCTACACTGCTGACTAACCGACCAGATTTCACATAAGCCGTTCTTCAGCAAATACTACAAAGAGTCCGTTTCCAGAGACAAGATGAAACTTCTGTTTGTTATTTATGAAGAACTGGTACTCTGACATTCCTCAGATATTTGCATAAGTATAATATATTTGCGAATGGGCACATAAACCTTGATTTTTTAGTCCCAATTTATAAAGTGAAAAGCAAAACGGGAATAGAACCTAATAAAAGGTTTGGTTTGGTTTGGTTTTCTATTTAAAAAAGATTCGAATTTTGCATATTTAAGAATCATACACAGACTAGTTTACATTATGAGAATATATACATATGTATCTATGTATATTGCGGAAAGAAAATTTTAATAAAAAGAAGATTGAACTTAATTTAAATGACAATTGGGTGTCATTTAGTATTCAATGCTTAAATATTCATAGGCATTATGCCAAAGAACGAATTTAGACTTGTTTAGATACAGAATCGATGTTTGCTATTAACAAAGTATCAAGGTTACCAGATGTTTAAGATTTATTTATGAGCGTTACGTTCTATTTCTGACTTTTGAAATTAAACTTACTTGTATACGAGTTTGGTTTTGGTTTTATTTATATATTTACAAGCTGTTGGCATTCGACCGCAGCTTTGATCGTAATCGGTTAGTTCCTTTCAAAAACACCTCAGAACGAAATATTTGTTTGTTCTTTAAATGAAGGTTTTTTTCAATGAGGACAAATGGGACAGTTTTGAATTTAATTTGTGAATGTACCTTTTTGCTAATAATCGAACTGTCTTTGCCTATCTGTCCGGTAAACTCAATATTTTCATCATAGTAAAGAACGAGCAACGTCTGCAAATTGTAAAAATTTTTTACCAAAATTTGGAATCGAAGATTGAAGGGCGATTAAGGGCGTTAACTCCAATTTTCGGTTGTGATTCTCACCCTATAAATCAGGCAATAACAAATTTAGTACAAAAATTTGAGTGTATAAATATTCTTTATGCGATGCTGCCGTGTCGAGCTCCGTTTATAAATGTTTTAAATGCAAAGGTTTTGAAATTTTTCAAATGGTTTGCGCTTAAATAAAAAGTTGCCAAGTCCGTATTGGAATATCCGATATTTTTCGAAGCCACTTAAACCGTTGACTTACAAATCTAATCACATATTTTTGTTATCGCACTTCAATCAATTAAACCATACAGTAGTTACAGTAGTATATAGAAGCGTTTGAATATGAGTGAAATGTTTACATGTTTTCTTATTCACGTGAGTTAAGTAAAGGGATATTTGATGTGACAATTGTGAGTCTGTTATAAGGTGCTCATAAGCTTCTCGCATAAAAACTCTTCTGACCACTTTTTCCAACGATGTTGTGCGAAAGATGTTTATATAAAAAAAAAAAAAAACCCTCAAACAAGTTCAAAACAGTGCTGGTGGTTGTAGCGCAGTTTGATTAGTTTAATTATTTAATTTGTTATTATTTTTCACACTGTTTTAACACCAACCAATCGAGCAACACAACCGCACAAAATCGTTTTAGTGTGTGCACTTTGTCGCATTTAATATCACATCTCGAATCGCTTGTCGAATCGCTTCTCGCATCGCATTGCTTTCTCGCCCTTCTGTGCGCACAATCTAAGATCTCGAATGAAAAAAAAAGGCTCAATATTGATCTGATTCAAGGTCTGCCTTATTGAAGAGTTTTCAATATTTCCACCCACACCCAAAATGAAATTCAAAAACGGGCTCTGGCATGCATTCAAAACGAAGCAGGGCACTTTGAGCACTTGTTATAATTGTATTTGTATAAAATACATACAAAGAAACTATTAAAAGTGCCCATATCTATAGTTTTATTCTTATTATTATTATTTATTCGTATTTTTTCAAGTTCCATAAAATGTAGGTTTGGGTTTTTGAGTACACTTATTACTGAGTTTTTTTTATTATTGTTTTGTTCATCTGTAAAAAAAATAAAGCAACTCTAGTCTATCAGGCATTTTCTGCAAAAAATGACCTCAAAGTCAAAACTTTGTTTCGGGAAGAAAAAAAACACCACTTAAAATTGAAAATCTGGCAACCCTAAACCTATGGAAGCTCAATTTAAATACATTCTTAATTGTCTTAGTCTAAGTTGTTATTTGTACAAAAAATTAAGTCTAAGATTAAGTCTCTGGTGATAGTATTGACAGATACAGTCAAACTTCTTTATAACGAACTTCTTTATAACATAATTCTCTCTATAACAAATTTCATTTCGATCCCCTTCCCCTTGAAAAATATCCCATACGAATTAGGTTCCTTATAACGAAGTTCCCTATAACGAAATTCTCTTTATAAGGAACTAATTTCTTTTACCCAAAAGCAAATTTGTTTCTGTATAACGAAATTTCAATTTTCAAATTTTCAAAGCTTACTAAGATTTTTATTCCTAGATTTAATAGGGAACTCCCCGTTTTGGCAAGAATTTTCTAAAAGTTAATGTATGTGATGTATGTATGTATGGATGCTTGAAGAAAGGTACATGTGTTGTAGAAGTTTTACGCATATAGACAGGTGAATCGTTTAAGTTTACATTTTAAGTTCGCGAATCAATTGTACAAAAATGTCGAAGCGCAAGGCTATTTCGCTATCAGAGAAATTGGCGATTATTGAAAAAGTTAAAAGTGGTGAAAAGAAAAAAGATGTGGCTGAAAAATTTGGTGTGTCGTTTAGTACATTATCAACAATTTTAAAGAACGAATTAAAAATTTTAAAGTTTGCCGAAGCAAGTTCTAACAGAAGCCAAAAAAAATTAAGAAAAACAAAATACGGTGATGTGGATAAAGCAATGCTAAAATGGGTGCAGATAAACAGGAAAAGGAATTTACCACTCTCGGGCTCTGTTATCAAACAAAAAGCTAAAGATTTTTCTGAATCTTTGGGACAACATAATTTTAAAGGCAGTACAGGATGGCTTGATAAGTTTAAAACACGGTAAGCTAGTTTAATTTGCAAGAAAAGGTTTTTTTTGTATTAAAATAAAAAATCACTGTATAGGTATAGGTACGGCATCAAACAAAAAACTTTATGCGGGGAAGGGGCTCACGTAGATGATGAAGTGTGTCAAAATTGGATTCAAAATACGCTTCCAAATTTACTAGAAGGATACAGCCCTGAGAATGTTTTTAACGTGGATGAAACGGGTCTCTTCTTTAAATGTCTTCCTCAAAAAACACTGGCTTTTAAACACGAAAAGTGTCACGGAGGGAAGAAAAGCAAGGAGAGGGTCACCTTAATGGTTGGTTCAAATATGGCAGGTGATGAGAAATTGAAGCTTTTAGTGATTGGGAAAAGTGCAAAGCCTCGTTGTTTTAAAGGAATCCAGTCCTTGCCAGTTGATTATTTTAATAATAAAAACTCTTGGATGACCGGTGAACTTTTCCAAAAATGGATAGTCAAAGAAGATCAAAAATTTGTGCGTCAAGGACGGAAAGTTTTATTTTTTCTTGACAACTGTCAGGCACATCCACCGATGGTTCAGATTTATTTAAAGTCAATAAAGTTAAAATTTTTCCCACCGAATACAACATCAATACTCCAACCAATGGACCAAGGCGTAATTCAAAATTTAAAAGTGTACTATCGTCACCGCTTCTTACAGAGAGTTCTTGAAGCTATGGATCAGGGGCGAGAATACAAATCCAATCTCTTGGATGCCATTACAGATGTTCATAAGGCTTGGTGCATCGATGTTAAAACAAGTACAATTCGTAATTGTTTTAAAAAAGCTGGCTTTGGTACTTTTGATAATTGGTCTGATGAAGACTCTGTTCCATTGTCAACGATAAGATCATTAATAATCGAGAACAACAGCAACATTAACAGAGTTTTACCAAGTGATGATTATGATGTTACATTTGACGATTATGTTGCAGTGGATGCAAATGTTGCTACCATGGAACTTCCTTCAGACGAAACAATTTTGAATGTTACATCTGATGAATCAGATTCATCAGATGACAATGCTGAAATCGAATCTGTTCGGAAAAAACCCAGCGATAATGATATGAGAACTGCATTCGATAATTTTCGAAATTTTATTGAAACAAGAGATGAAACCTCAGATGATGCATATTTTCATCTTTCTAAATTGGAAGATTTTTATAACAAAACAAAAACCAAAACTGTTCATATTCAATCAAAAATTGATATGTTTTTAACTAAAAAATAAAAATTAATAAATTTCTTTAAAATGAGTTCTCTTTTGTTACATTGCTTTTTTTTAATATAAAAGAATACTTGCAGAAAAGAATACCTGCAGAAAAAATAGATTTTCTATATAACGAATTTTTTATAAAACTTCTTTATTACGAAGCAATTTTTCGTTCCCTTGAAGGTTCGTTATAAGGAAGTTTGACTGTATATCGAATTTAACACAGGTCAGGGTACACCAAAGTTAGCCTTTTTAAAAATTGTCAAAAAGTGATGTCAAAGATGAAAAACGGACTTCTGTAGAGCAATTTTTTTCTTAGAATATGACCAAGAATCATCCCAAAGTATGTTCTACGAATTGCGGAACACCCTGTATAGTCGGAAGAAATGGTTTTCTATATTCTCAGCATTGGCTTGCAGCCTTGGGTGCTTAATTCAACCTATTACTAAAAGGTTTGGTTCTCAGTCCACTTATCGCTAGTTAAAGTGCAGGAACTTTTAAATATTTTAAGCATGTTTTCAAATTTTTTTCTTTTCTACGAAATGTTCAGAACAACATAAGTACACTGAAAATGCCGAAAGGTGACTCCGATTTTTTTTTTTACTTACTTACTTACTTAGGTGGGCATTACAGTTCGGGGTGAACCTGGGCCTCAACCAACATCCTTCTATAACGACTTCGATTTCGGGCGAGCTCTCTCCAGTTTCGCACTCCAAGTCGGTTGAGGTCTTCATCCACTTGATTGCGCCACCTAAGACAAGTTCTTCCCCTTCCGCGATTTCTCTGCAATGTGCTTTCGAACACCCGACGAGCGGGAGCGTTTGGGTCCATCCGCTCAACATGGCCCAACCATCGTAGCCTCGCGATGCGTACTCTTCTGGCTATGCCCATGTCGCGGTACAGCTCATACAGCTCGTTGTTGTATCTTCTTCTCCACACATTGTCTTCGCATACGGGACCAAAGATCATTCGGAGAATTTTTCTTTCGAAACGACAAAGGGTTTCCTCATCCGCTTTCGATAAGGTCCATGCTTCCGCGCCCGCCGTAAAGCAGGACTGGGATGATTAAGCTCTTATATAAGGTTACCTTGGTTTTTCTGGAGAGGGTTTTGTTTCCCAATTGCTTTCTTAACCCAAAGAAGCAACGGTTGGCAAGAGTTATTCTCCGTTTGATCTCCGCACTGATGTTGTTTTCCGTGTCTACAGTGGATCCTAGGTAGACGAAGTCCTGTACTACCTCGAAGTTATGTTTGTCTATTGTGACGTTTTGTCCAATTCGTCGATGTTCTGTGTCCTTATTTGATGAACTTCGTTTTGCCCTCATTAACCATCAAACCCATTTTTGCCGCTTCGGTTTCGATACTCACAAAAGCACCTATGGCATCATGCTTTTTTCTTCCCATTACGTCAATATCGTCTGCATAGGCGAGTAATTGTACAGACTTTTGAAAGATTGTTCCTCTGGTGTTGACGTTTGAGTTTCTTACAATATGTTCAAGTATGATGTTGAAGAAATCGCATGACAGTTTGTCGCCTTGTCTAAAACCTTTTTCGACATCAAAGGTCTCGGTGAGTTCTTTACCGACCTTGACGGAGCAGCGTGAGCTCTCCAAAGTCATCCTGCATAGTTGTACGAGTTTTGCATAAGCATTTGTCGTGCTCTTTGCTTGGCTGCATTTGCCTGTCTGCATTCTTCATCGAACCATGGGTTTCGTTTTGGTGGCCGAGTGAAACCCAGAACCTCAGAAGCAGCGGTTCTGATAGCTTCTTGGCATTGCTGCCACTGGTCTTCAATGTTTAATGCTGGTGGCATAGGATTCAAGGATTGAAGGGACACTCGATTGGAAAAGGCATTGGCAATCTCTTGCGATTGTAGCTTTCCGACGTCATATCTCTTCACAGCGTACCTTGGCTACAACAAGGTAGTGGTCCGAGTCAAAATTGGCCCCTCGGAAAGTTCGGACATCTAGCACACTGGAAGAGTGCCTTGCGTCGATCGCAACATGGTCAATTTGGTTGACGGTTACTTGATCTGGGGATCGCCATGTACCTTTATGAATTTTGAGATGCGGGAAGCGTGTACTACTTACAACAAGATTTAGCCCCGCAGCAAAATCGATTAGCCTCAATCCGTTTTCGGAGGTTTTGTCGTGGAGGCTATGCTTACCGATTGTGTTTCAAAAGATGTCCTCCTTCCCTAGATTTGCGTTGAAATCGCCAAGACCGATTTTCACGTCGTGTCTAGGGCACTGCTCATATGTTTCTTCGAGGAGCTCGTAGAAACAGTCTTTGGAATCGTCGTCTTTTTCTTCTGTGTGGGCGTGGGCGCATGTCAGACAAATGTTGGCGAATTTAGCCCTGATGCGGATGGTCATTATACGCTCATTGACTGGATTTTGGCTAATCACCTTATCCCTGAGTCTCCCTCTTACGACAAATCCGCACCCAAATAAGCGCTGTTTCTGTTGTCTGTAGCAGTCCGGTCCACTCCATCGCACTTCTTGGATGGCGGTTATGTCTGCTTTGCAGCAGTCCATGCCGTCCGCTAATTCTCCAGCAGCACGTATTCCGTTAAGAGATCTTACGTTCCACGTGCAGATCCGGAGGTCATTGTCTTTTTTTCGTTTGCTTGGGTCGTCAACTTTGAAATCATTATCGTTATCCGAGGCTGTTTGTTGTTTCGGAACAAATTATTTTTTCCGTGGTAGTTAACCCTACGCACGACCCCCAACCTGGAGGACCAGGTCCTTTTGGATCCCTTCGGACACAGAGGGCTGGAATATCCAGTGTCAGTACCCTGCTGCAGGGGTGTGAGTGCTGCCGTTGGCTCACCAGGAGCTCATCCGCCACCATCTCTACTTCAATACCCTGTCCTAGTATTGAAAGACCATGAAAGACCTTTAAACCAAATATGTTGGAGTAGCTCCTTCAGGGGTTTCTGCTTTTATGGCTGCTGAAGTCCACCGTTGATTCTGTCCTTCGAATTCATCCGCTGGAACATTTATACGAAAGCTCTCGTAGACCGCTGAGATTCGTGCAGTCAGTCATTGTTCGCAGAGCAATTATAGTGTTGATCGCTCACAATTCTTTTGTTCCGGATTCCATCGGCAACAGTCGCACTTACTAGTTTAGCAGGTCAGCTCTGGACGGAGCATCCCAGGTCCCAGTGGATACCGCTTGGAGGTATAGTAAGCACAATTGACGTGTACTATAATACCCCTATTATGGATGTCAACTCAACTGAAATTGGGTTGTCTTCTCATATATATAACACGGGCACACAACCCAATTTTCAGTTGGGTTGTCATCTGTAATAGGGGTGTAAGTTACAGCATCTGGGCGCCGCCAAGTTGGCACCAGTCAGAGCCTACCCGAATAGTACAACGCCCATCCACTTTTTTTTTAATAAATAATATTTTGGTTTAATTTTTTCACTTATGAGGTCCTGCATTTTAAATGAAACTATGTTTACACTTTACCTATGCTTTCAAAATTATTCTGACTACAGTGTCCTCTGGAAGCAAGGACAATTTGTTTGCCTTGAATAAACGGTTCTGATCTTTGCATTTGCAGATCCAACCGACTTGAAAAGCACCACACCCAGTGTGTTCTGTTAGTAGCCCTATAACTTGGACTTGGTTATTGTGGCAGACGTAATATAAAAAAACGAGTATACAGAGTGGATGTGGAGCCAGTGGCGAAATGGTTGGCATTATTGCATGTTACGCGGGAATTCGAGTTTCGAATCCCAGTAGAAAAACAAGAAATGCTCATCAGTTCTCCCTTCAGCCCAACTTCGGGTGTACAGTTAAGTATAGAGATTCGTATTTTAGTCGCTCACCCCGGATGTGGAATGCTTTACCCAGCTCAATTTTCCCCACGCAGTATCATATACAGAAATTGAAAAGTGCTGTGCATCGCCATCTCCTTTCTTTTCCCTTCCTTACTTCCTAACACCCGCACTGTGTTCTTGACATTTTAAGGGTAGTCACAACCCCTTGAAGTGTGCGTAAATTATAAAAAAAAAAAATTATAAAAAATAAAAAAAAAATAAAAAAACCGGTATTGCCCTTTTCGAAGAACTGGTAAGTACTCTGATGAAAAATTCATTACAGTAAAAAGCGCTTTCTTGACTAGTCGTTCTTAATTGGGAGAAAAATTGTAGGTCCACTCCATTCCTTCACTAGGTATGGTTGTAAGAAATGCTCTAGGCTCTCCGCTTTGTTGCGCCACTCTACTTTTTAAATTTTGTTCATGGTTACCTAGTGTTTTTTTTAATCAAAGCTGATTTCTCCACTGACTCCTATATCCCGCTCGAAATCTTGACTTAAAGTCAGTAGCATACCCCACGGAACGAAATGAATGGCTTTACACTGGCACAACATTTAAAAAATGAGGCCAAAATCGTGGGTGTTTTGAAGATAATTTTTGGCCTAAATATCAATCATACTTTTTTGTGGGAAGACGTTAATGAAAAAATGTGTGCTCCATAATTTGGAAATGTATGCTCTTACTGAATTAAGCCATAATAATAAATTACTTATAAAGCCATAATATATACAAAAACATCTAGTATTTTGCCCACCCTTAAACCCCTCCTACGATTTTTCTGAAATGGCACTATACGCCACTGTCCGTCAATTGTGTGTGGGACGCTCCGAAAGATGCTTTAGCGAGCTTGTATTTTATATGCTTACGTTTATATATGGCAGGTAATTTAATGGCAAAAGTTCGTCTCTCGCTTCACTTTACATCCTCCTTTATATGAAATCAACTGAAATATTTTCAATATTTTTTCTGAACTAACATTACTTATTTAATTTTCCAGAATTTATTCGCAATTAAATTCTTTTTTTTTTATTTGCTCTATGTTAATGTCTGGCCATGGACAAGGACTATTTCGAATGTTGAACAATGTTTACTCATCGCCAGTGTCTACAAAAGCGAAATTAATTGATATGCAATTCATGCCAACACCGACCGCTCAGTCCTCAGCTCTCCTGCTAAAGTGCGCTACTCTATTTCAATGTATACCTGAATACTTGCACACTTTTGCAGTTAAAAATGCTTCACAAGCGATAAATTGAATCAAATTTAATTTAATTTTAAGTGGCAAATAATACCGACCATCATGTGTATTTGTAACTGCATTCAATACTTCGACGTTTGAGTGATAGTCGAGCCAAAACAGTAATTGCATGTATCTCGTCGTTCCATGTTTTGACTGCCAGTAGACATTTCAAATGTGCCTGGGCAATCAATCACTTCAGTGACTCCCCAGCGTAGGGTAATTACTTCCACAGAAGAACTGTCATACAAAAAGCTGGTAGTAATCGGATTATGTCGCGTCGAGACACAAAGAACGTCTAATTGAGTTGTTAAGTTCGAATAGAAGAACAAAGTTTGAATGAGACTATTAAATATAAGAAACAATTCGACGAGGAACGATGTTTCCTTTCATTTGTTTCATCTTAGTGAAATTTACAAAGCAAAACAAAGATTCATTTATGAGACCAAAACAAAACTTTCATCTTTTTATCCGAAGTGTTCTTTGTTAATTAATTCTCGGAGTGCTTATCTCTCTGTTAACAAGTTTTACTAACCATCAAGACGGGTCATTTATCAACAAACTGAACTTTGTTCTTAATCATTCGTCGAGCTGTTTTCTATGATGTACATTCCCAGTATGACAGATGGCGTAATTAAGATAAATAGTTGAATTTTGAGTGCATTTAATTCCCTATACAAAGACACACTATTCCTCACATGAATAGAAACAAACATGTTTCTTGAGTCGAATGCTTTGATTAGTTAATAAATGAATTTATTTGATTGGTTACAAGAGCAATCAAAAAAATTAAATAAATAGGGTGGCGCAACAGAGCGAGGAGCCACTGGGCCTAGAGCATTTCTCACAACTATATGCCTGGTAAGGGAATAGAAGGGACCTACAATTTTCTGCCGGTTCCCAACGGCTAATCGAGAAAGCGCTTTTCATGGCAATGAATACTAACGGAGGACTTGCCAATTCCTCGCGAAAGGTGATACCCGTGAAAAAAACATTTTTGCCTCTGTTCTAGATTACCAGGCGGACATGCTATCCATCACACCACGGGTACCACAAGAGCAATCAGCTTCTAACTAAAATGTGAAAGCAAAATCATTCAAAATGTTCAAAAAAGGGACCAGGAAACTTAAAAAACAATAAATAAAAACAGAGAATAGGTATCAAAAATAGATGCAGAACGAAGAAGAAACATCTGAATAGCTTTTAATTTTAATGTATCCCTTACAAGTTCCCTGCCAAAAACTGGCTGAGTGTTTTTACTATAGAACTTAAAAAAATCCTCGATTTATTTAATCACTAAAAATCACTTACATCAAAGTCAATGCATCTAGTAACTGCCCTCTTCATTATGACAATCGAACCACATCACTTAAACACTACTTTAAGCAAGTAATCTTTGTCCATGCAATCGTGCAAGAGAAAAACCAACAACCGTTTAGAGTGCTGCCTGGACAAAGTGACATGCACTTTGGTACACTCCAGTTGCCGCCGCCACCAATAACAAAAACACAAACACGACTGACGACTACGAGGACAAAATGAAGGAACTATACTAATACAGTTCCAAACAGAAAAAAAACAACGCTCAAACAAACAGTCATAAAACGTGCAAAATTCTCAGTTTATAATACCAGGAAGCATGCCATATAGTCACGCTAACAAATTGAATCCGCTCCGAAGCAAATGGAATGTCTTTCTTGGCTCGTTTCCCAGGTCTACCATCAGAAGCAAGCAATGTGAGGTTGCACTTTGGTTTTTATCCGAATCCGGCTGACTATGAGTTGCAGTTGCAGTCATTTGGACCTCGTGAAGACGAATAATCCTCTCGTCTTAGTTAGTCTACGAGTTATTTATCAATGAAACAATTCATAATCACAGTATGGAGATCTTTGTTTTAGCTTTAAGTTTACTGAGTGAGAATATGGAGGTAAATAACATACTGGAAAGCATCAATTCCAAGGATTGATTAATTACAAATATTCGGTAAGAACCTTGCCAATCGTTTTTAATGCTAAATATGGAAATATGCTCTTTACTAAACGATAAATGATTGCACCTTGCTAACGCAACTCTGAAAGAAGACAGATTGATAAATAGGCCCTACACCTCAAAAAGACGATAACTAGTGACCATAAGCTGAAGTGTAAGTTTATTCTTCGATCTTTATGAAATACCAAAGGGTTGACGTGTTGGTTCTTATTGACATCGCTCTGATCAACCGTGACATAGACAACAACCTTAACCTTGGTTTGTTGTTATGAAAAAAGTCATGAACTATGAGATCACTCGAACGACAAGACATTTAATAAGTCGCTTACGCTTCAAGTCAACCACCTTTCGGACGGCCATCGGTGGTGGGCCGGTTTTCACATTTATATTTTAATAATGCAAAACAAAACAAACATGAGAGAGCAAAACTCAATTAAAAACGTAGATGTTAACTAAGAAGAAGGAGGAAAATAAAATTATGGAATGGCTAATGTACGTATACATGTGCGTAAACTTGTATGCTATGTTATCATCGAGCTGAGTTTTTGACTTAATGGTTATCTTGCTTGTGCTTGACCTGCTGAAAAGCACACTATACGAATAAGTGGCATGTGGCGCGGCGTTGTGGCAGCCAGTGTTGCAGACAATGTTATAATGTATCTAAATGTGATTTTTCTGGTTTTTTTGTTCCTCGACATTAGCAAAGTGATCAAGGTTATTTGGAATGATCACCGCGTCGTCTTCAGATTGCAATATTTTAAGAAAAGTCTAATTAAGGACCGCAGGCTCTAATTAGACGCAACATAGCGTGTTATTGGATGCCTTTCATTAGTTACATGCTTAGAAAAATATATTCCTATACTTTAAAGTTAATAGACCAGAATTGAGTTACATCACCCAAACAACACAACGTAAAAACTTCCAAAGAGGAATCAAATGTTTGTATGTGAAGCTTAATTTTGAAGCTTTAGTTTTTCTTGAAAGGAATTGATTTCTTAACTTTAGTGCTTTTACTTTTTTTGGATGTTTGGTTCTCAAGTAGAAATAAAAGTCACATTTAATATAAGGATAAAGCCTTGTCACTAAAACAAAAAAATCATGTCGGGCAAGGATATTTTTTTTTGGGTTGTGTATAGTCGCTTGTCTACGCGGATAAGGCGCATTATTGCTGACATGCGATTAGAAATGCTGCAAAAGCTGGGCCCCACAGCTGGAGTTTATTAGAGCTAGCTGCGGCGAGGGGCCAATAGTGGACTTACCTCACTATTATCACACCCATCATAACCTATGCTTCGCTGATCTGGTGGTTTATGCCCGCAAATCTTTGCAAAAGTTACAAAGACTAACCTGTGTAGGTATCACAGGTGCAATGCGCACCTGCCCAACTCTAGCGTTAGAAAGTTTATTAAATTTTCCTCCGCTACATCAAAGAGTAAAGAAGACTGCTGCACTAAGCGGACTAAAGCTTCATCTCACTAACTACTCGAGAAAGGAAAACTTACAAGGACATATGAGTATTCTGCAGGTGCTCCCAATACTGAAATCGCCTTCAGCCCACTCCTCGGACTTTATGCCTGAACGCATAATGTTACACCACCCCTTTGAAGTAATCTTTCCAAACCGCTCGGCATGGAAGAACCCTGTAATTCTTACAAATAACTTCCAATACATCTGGTATACTGACGGTTCAAAAACAAACAACGGTGTAGGTGCAGGGATTTACGGTCCCAACTTTAAATCATCGACATCCCTTGGTAATACAACTACTATCTTTCAGGCAGAGGTAATGGCTATAGAATTCTGTATTAGGGAATGCATTAGAAGAAACCTCCGAAGATCAAGTATCCTAATATGCTCTGACAATCAGGCAGCACTAAAGGCTCTGTCCTCGACAAAAATCGAATCCAAACTAGTTTGGAACTGCCTGACATGTATAGTTCAATTAGCTACTCACAATAAAATAACTCTTTCATGGGTGCCTGGTCATGAAGGCGTACCGGGTAACGAAGAGGCTGACCGACTTGCTAGACTTGGCTCTCAGTCCCAATTCAAAGGCCCTGAACCCTACTGTGGTCTCCCAATCAGTAGCCTTAAAAACGAATTAGCTACCTGGGAACGACAGAACATGATCAGCACCTGGAACAACTCAAATGGCCATCGTCAGTCAAAACTATTAATTGACTTATCCCACAAACGTATGAAAGAAATTCTTGACATGAGCAAACGTGACGCAAAGTTACTTACGGACTTCTTCACTGGACACTGCTCTCTCATCATCATGGGCATCAGCCAAGATGACACCTGTCGTCTCTGTCTTGAAGACATAGAAACAGCTGAACACATTTTATGTGAATGCCCTGCCTTAGCTAGATCCAGGCTTAAAATATTCAACAAAGGGTTCCCCTGTCCCCTTGATATCAGAATCACCTCTTCCTCGAAGATTCTTAGGTTCTTACATGACCTCAGCTTCGAATGAACAAACCTATACACTACGTGTTTTTAAACCTAAGGGAACAGCACAAAAGATCTTTCAGGTCGACGTGCTTGTAAAGGTAATTTTCACCTTCACCCTATATAATTTAAAAAAAAAAAAAAAAATCGCATGTCAGCAATAATGCGCCTTATCCGCGTAGACAAGCGACTATACACAACCCAAAAAAAAATATCCTAGCGGTGTCTGATCGCCTGATCTTGGCGGTAACTCACTGGTTTAACACTCGAAATTTTGTAAAAATCGACGTCAACAGCGATTGCGCTTTGAGACAATTTATGCTCATTAGTCGTGCGGCTTTGATTCTTTCAAGACCGGGACAGCTGTCAAAAAACCCAACTCCGAAAAAAAGTATTGCCAGATATAAAACCACACGTCTAAAATAACTCCCTTTATTTTGAAAAATCGATGACAGGTTCCAAAACTTTAAGAAATCATCCGAAAACAAGCACAGTTTGGCGAAACAAAAGTAAAATATTGCGTAGCTAATAAATTATTACCTTGTTAAAAACGCGTGTATTCAATTCAAAGCTCCAATAAACAATCTACCCCGTTTCGAGCTTCAATTCATATTCGTTGGACAGGACATAAATAAAACTGCAAACAATGTGCTGCACCTGCAAATGTCGCATCGCGTTGGGCCTTAATTCAAAAGTTAATGGCCAAATTAATCCAATACTGCTACAAGCCCTCTACCAAATGGAATGTTTATGCAAAATCGCAAATCAAGGGTCTACTCTACATGTAGCAGAATGCAATATTTATTTATTTGATGTGGGGATGTAGTTTACCCTGAAAGTCTAGCTGCTTCTTGCCTGACACACCCGATCAAACAATGAAATTTGCTGGCTTTCGAATGAAATATTTCGTATGCAAACTCACTTCTCCCGTGACCATTTTCACACCACATTTTGTCCTAAGATAACAGCATCCTTAGTCTGTGTTGGATGACAGCAGCGACATTAAATTTCATAATTCACAAACTATTCAGAGAACGTCCTGACTCCTGACTCCTGAGCCATTTACTCAAAACAGAGATATTTCACATATATATCATGGTTACGGCCACATTAAAGACTGCTTTGTATTCCCTTCCGTTTAGAAGCTTTGTGTGGTTTTTTTTTTTCTTGGCAAGCAACAAATTTGTGCAAAACGTCCTCAAAACGTAACGTCAAAAGCAGGAATTTTTGGATATATGTATTTACTTCAGCATCACTTGGTTGCACACATAGAGAAGCTCACAAAATGGCCACCGTATTGTTTCTCTCAAAGTCCTCCAAAAAGGATGTATAGTTTTCGCTTGCTTTTTGAGGTGGAATGCGAAATCAATAAATCAACCCTAAAATAAACGGTTTCTTTTTTTTTTTTGCTGTTTTTGTGTATTTAATTGCAGACACTAGGGCATTGTATATATATTTAATAGTAAACTCGATTTGCCAAATAAGAATGTATTGGCCTGCGGCACCGCAGCGCTGCAGTCGCTTGAGAAATGAAGAAAAAACGAACAAAAATCGTGTGGAATGTATTTAAAAGAGCGCGCTGAGAGTTGTTTTAAGAGAATGAGCACATGCAAGGTTAATTAGGCGGGAATCGTATTTTGCAATTTTGTTTTGATTTCCTTTTGATGGTATATGATAAAGTCCTTGTGAAGGATCTTCGCTTTTCTTAAGTGTGTGCATGCGAAAGAACTGCTTTGAGATGAACCATATGCTTTTGCATTACGTCATTTATTCTGATTCAATTTGCCTGTATACGGAGCAAATAGCCACGTTGCATTATTTCACTTTGGTTCAAATTGCTTTGAAGTAGGTACTTTCCTATTGAAAAATTAAAGAGAGGAAGATTTTTTCAGTATGTATTTTTAGGTTTTCTGGAATTATGGATTGAATAATTTTAAACGCAATATAGTGAGTATAGGAACCATTTATTTTAACGTAACCTGTTACTATTATAGCAGAATACAAAAACAGGTGCATTTAAGCATTTTAGCATTGGAATCTATAGTACTTGCGAAAACGAAAATGGTCCCTGAAAGCCATCTATGTATCCGCCGGAGTACTTACATTCCCCTGTAATTTTTAGAGCGCCGGCGGATTCATAGATGGCTTTGAAGAATCGTTTTTGTTTTCGATAGTTCGATTCTAAATTCAAAGGAGAAAAACGTTAGTAATATAGAAATGGGAACGTACTTTTGCTATTAGTCAAATAAGTTCAGAATATACTAATATAAGACAATTAAGGCAAGGAAAACTTAAGAAATAACTGCAAAACTCTGCAGAAAATATACAAACGTCAATTTTTCTCAGGTCACAGCTTCAAAATTTGACAAATAGGTAGACATAGAATAACTTAAAAATATTGAGGTGAGCAGATGTCCTGAAATAAATAAAAAATCTAATTTTAATTGGTTGTTTGATGAATGGATAATTTTAGAAGTTTGTTGTGTGACTAAAAAATTGAAAAAATTTTAAGTATGGACTTAAATTATAGTGCTTGTAGTAAGAATAATAGTGAAAAATTTTTGAGCGAGTTGAAACAACTTGGCTGATTTTTAAAAAATTATTTTTAATAAGGGATTGCACAAACCTACAGATAAATATTTCAATTTTACAAAAAGTCTCAAAATTACCCATTTTCTCATGGTATGTTGGGTAGAATCCATCTTTCTTGTCCTAATACTATTGTGAAGAGGGAAGGATTCTTTGGTTGTTAGTTTGTATCGAACAGGCTCCAAAACTACTGCGCCGATTTGAATGAAATTTCAAACACAGATGATCTAAAGCCTAAAAAGTAACATAGGCCATATTTCATCTTTATATTTCGTCGGCAACGGAAACGCGAACGTAAACGAGAACTTAGAAAATACTCAACCGATTTCAAAAATTCTTTCACCGTTAGTGCTTTATCATCCCCAAACAACAGATTATATCTCATCACAATATTCTCACAGAAACGGGAACGCAAAGTGGAATTAAAAACTGCTGAAAAGATTTCCGAAATTCAATTTTAAATTTAATAAAATAAAAGAGTAGTACATATATTATAACAGTATAACAGTTTTCACTAACAGAATTTTCATATTACAAGCTTGAATACATTAGTGAATTGAACAACCATTGAGACATCCTCTAAGCTCAATGCAAAAGAAATATTTTTACTGCATTCAGTTGTTAAAAAAAGTACCTTAGTTAACATTGACCTGCAAATAAAAACGAGAGATTTTGGTATTAGAAAACATTTTTGTAAAAACAGCTTATATAGCATGCAAAAAAAATGTATTTTTTTCCAAATCACCTTAGGGGGTCGTTCAAGTATTACGTAAGCAGATTTATTCCAATTAATGAATAGGTACGGTATTCAACATAGAGTAGTAGTGCTTACGTAATACTTGAACGGTCCCCAGGAGGTAAAATACTAGATTCGTATTTTTTATAGAGGTACCCCAGTAGGCCTACTCCTCTCTAACTACATTATAAATAGCACATAATATTGCACATGCACGCATTTATTAATAAGCATATTAAATAATCATTGCACAACCAAAACTATAAACATAAGGAAGCATATATTAAAAATTGCATATAAAAAAAATTAAAAAAGCCCTTAAAAATAATAAATATTATATTTAATTCAATATTGCACAAGCATATAAAAAAAAGATCAAGAGTAAAATTACATAAAAATTATTTATAATAATGGAAGGAAAGAAAATTGGACATGCAAATAAAAAGTAATAAATCTAAGTATACGTAAGAATATATTTATTATAATGTATTAACACTGTAAATGTATCACTTTAACACTTTTATATCATTAAGCTTAACACTTTTTCACTGTATCACTTTTTTATGATTCACATTATCACTTTTGCTTTCATCACTAAGTTCTGTTTTAATTCATACTTTGGTTTTTAATTTAGTTTTTTATAGTCACATACACTTTAGTTGAATTATGGTTCATTTCCTTATTTATTTTTTTTATGGCAAATTTAATCAATCCAATTAGTATAAACTTTATTATTTCATACCTATGCTCTTCATTTGGGCAGCATGTAACAAGGCTCTTTTGAGTCTGCAGCTCTTCGACCCAACTGCTCACAATTCTTTCGCGGTGCATCCTCCCCTGGAACTGGTTTTCAAAGTCTTTTTGAATTATTCCCACCATTCTTTCCAGGCCAACTGAGGGAACGGTGAGCGATCCAAATTCCGAATTGTTTTTCGCAGTTTTGTAAGCTTTTTGTTGTATTAAGAAGGTAGTCTCTCGCTCCTTATTCACCTTGTCAGTCATGAAGTCATTGCATGCCGTACATTTCAATTTTTCCTTCAGCTTTTGTGCTGCAAAGCCCGCGTAATACATTGCAGCTGCTCTTTGCATTTTCTCTGCACATGTATATATATTCGTATAGTTATGCTCTTTTAAGACTTGCTCACCACTAGTTGTATTTGTCTGATCATCCGGGGTCTCATCCATCTCCTCATCAGAATCTTCTTCCATGTCATTACTGATGATCCTGGGAGTTCCTTCCATCTCCTCGTCAAAGTCATTGACATCAGTCTCATTGCTTTCGGGAGATTCAATAATGTGTAGGTTGCCAATTAGATGCTTTTCTAAAGGGGCCTTGGTGTTAAATTCTTTATCTTCTTCTTTTTTCTTCCGTCTGGTCAACAATTCCTCTTGTTTCAAAAGTGTTTCAGCTGCAGCATCTTCATATCCCGAAGTTTTTGCTGAGCTGAAGTTGTGAAACATTATAAGTTTAATGTTCCTTATCAGCCTCAACGTCGAAGGGCTTTGTTCATACGAGCCTCTGTTCGATCGCACCATGGAAAATAAGTTTTCCGCGACGTCTGTGTTTAGGTGAGAAAGAAGCAGATATTTTTGCTCATCGCTTTTGTGATATTCCCACATCTGCTCAATTCCTAGTAGCGTTTGTTGAAGCCCCTTAAAACACCATGGAATTGTGATTCTGCTAGTTGACCTCCATTTTGATATCCAGTCTCTTGCTTCTTTTAGACCCTTTAAGATATCAGTAAAGTCTGACACTACTTGCTTATTCGGGTTTTTCGAATACAATTGTGTCGTGTTAAAATTGTCGAACAGGTTATTCATTTTCTTAACAAATTTTGCTGTCGACAAAGCAACTTCCCTCTCTTCTGGAGTATTGAAGCATTTTGATTCTAGCGCACATAAAATTCCAGAATAAACGTTGTTACTGAAAACTTGGGTGGCTAGTCTAACTGACATCTTATTGAAGTTGTCTGGTTCAATGTGTGCTTTTCGGAGTTTGAAGCACACTTGGAAGATTCCTTGAGAGTCTACTTCATAGAGCTTCTTAATAACATCCCAATCGATCCATTCGTCCTGAATTTGGATTTTATGCGAAAGGAGAATGTTACGCACGCTTTTAAAAAGATGGGGGTAATCAAATAGTAAGAAGACTTTTTTTTCCTCAATTTTTACAAAAGGCTGATCAGCCATATTGGGTGCAAGCCTCCTGTACGCCGAAATGTTGTTGGCTCCTTGGTCGCATGATGTGGCTACAACGTTGAGCCCACATTCCATAACTGCTTTGATGAGTGTGGGCAGCATATTCGACAGAATCTCTCCATTTGGGCTTCCCACGTAATACGCAATGGTCTGCTTCCAGTTTTTGTTCAAACCTCTGAGCGTAAAGACCATTACTTTAGAAGCAATAATATTCATTCGGCCGAATTCTCCGAAATCTTGTAGACCGTATATTAGGTCATCTTTCGTATTGAGCTCTAGCTCTTTCTTTATGTGTATTTCGTCGAAGAGCAGGACACATTTTTTGTCCATGTCACTCATCTCCTTAGCCTTTGCTTCAAGCATATCTGCTAGGTCCTGTGTGAAGCCAGCTCGTTGGCGTCTTTCCGCATGCCAGCGGTGAATGGTGCTTATCGCTGGCATTTTAAATCCGGTATCCATGAAGTGTTTATAGCCAGCTGGCGATTTATAATGTAATTTCAAATTCAAGTCCCTCTCTTCTAATCGCCAGCCAGTATTTTTCTGATGAAAGCATTGTGTTAAAACAAAAGTTCGGACATCTTCGGTCGCGTCTTTCAGTTGTTTCAACACAGTCTGCCTTATTAGATGGTCCGATTGATTTTTTAGAAAATGTTTGGACTTACGCGTGCGGATGGCAAGAATATTGCGAGCAACAGCGCGTTTCGAAATTATTCTGGACTTTGCTTTATATGAATAAGCATAATATCCAGATTGAAAACGAGAGGGAGTTACCGGATTATTTGAATCCTCGTTGCCTAGAGAATACGAGTAGTATCCTGGCGAAGGAAATTGAGAGGGAGAGATCGGAGCAGATGGATCAACGTCTCCTAGAGAATAGTCTCTCTGAAAAGTTTTGGTCGAACAAGCAGCAAGATTTAGTAGAGAGCCACAAGGCGAAAGTTTGTAAGAAGGCGCATTTGGTTTTGTGAATGATGATGTAGAAGGAAATGCTGCTTGTTCTTCTGTGGGTATTTGTGGAGTCTCGAAAGTAATGTTGCGACTCTGGGACTTTAACGTCGAAGTAGGTTCCTTTGAAGTAAGGAAATTTTGAATTAAGAAACGACAAGATTCGTCGCAAAGGATTTCGGTGCAGTTGCAAATCGATGTTGAAGACATCGGCAGCACATCTTTTTTTAAACGCTTGTCAAAGGATCTCACGATCACATCTTTGGAATAAAAATGTGATTCGCAAAATGTGATCCTTTTCTGAGAAGAAGCAGTAGCTGAAACATTTCCATGTTTCAGCCAAACAGATCTTCTGTAATCCGATGGGATTTCGAAGAACGAAACGCTTGGATGCGTTACGTTACCTACGACGCAATTTTGGAAACAACAATATTTCACCATTTTTTTAAAATTTATTATAAATTGTCAAAAAATTATTCAACTTAAACTTTTATATATATATTTTTATAAATCAAATTACAAGTCGCTACCCTAATCAAAATCAATAGTATATAATAATACAATATAATGTTTTATATAAAATAATCGAATAAGTATAATAATACAATAAATATAAAGTAATTAATAATAAATAAAATAACAAAATTTGATTTCTTAAATCTATCACCTCAATAGCACCTTTTAATTTTAAGACTTTGAAAATTTTTATCACGCTTTAATGTTTTTATTTTTATTTTTTTTATTTTGGCCACTGAACACTTTAAAAGAACTTTTCTTATAGCTATCACTGCTTCTAATGTTTTTTATTGTTTTTATTGAAAAATAGCACAACAGATACTAAACACATACACACCTCTGGCACTTTAAAACTACTTAAAATAACACGTGAAAGTAAGGACTTTAAATATAATTATGTACCCGATCGCACGAAACTTTTCAAAACGTACCTAATAACGTACCTAATATTAATATTTATTTGATAATATAATGCTGAAAAAGGTAATGATAATAAAAATTATGATAATAATAGTAAAAATATAATAATAATAAAAGAGTTCAATAAAACCAATTAACGATATCAAAGTTTTGAAAAAAACTGAAATCGCCAATTGAAGCTTACTACCAAGAGCAGATCTTATTGCTCGTTCAATTTCACTTAATTGTTCAATTGCACTTCACTACGAAATGTTAAATTGAGAAATGGAAGTTAATATTTCAAAAAGAAATGTTCATTAATGAATATCGCAAATTAACTTTGAAAACTCGCGCACTCAAAATGTATTTAATTCAATTGTCGAATTGGAAAATAAATCAACCGCACCAAATGACTGTGTAACAGAGATTGGTTTTTGTAACGTTCAAAAGTTGCACATTTAGTGAAATAAGCGCCAAAAGTTTCACCTAAGTAGATGAAATACACATGAGCTTAATATACTACACAGGACCATAAATGATCAAAATACGGAAAACTTACATCAATGTACGTATTCACATTGAGTAAAACTCCAACCTACCTCACTAACCCATAAGCAAAATGTTGCATGCAAAATCAAGGTCATTTTTTATTTTCTTTCATCTTACCAGAATGTCTATTTTTATCCTTGAGAGTATTGTCCTGCCCATATCGCTTTTGCTTCCTTATCTCCTTTGCACTATACGTATACATGTATCAAAAACATACGTCCGATCTACGGTTTGCTCTTTAGTCCTTGCTCACTCAGCTGACCAGAAAAATTCATTGTTTACAAAACTGAATTTCTCTTTCAGCTTAATAGCATCCACAAACACTCTCATCAAAAAAAGAAAAAAATTCAAGTGGAACGTATTGTATTGGTCGACGACGCTTGGGGCGCCACCAGTCAAAAAGAAAATTGGGTTTACTATTAAATATATCGCACCCTCAGTACAACACGGTGATAAGTCAAAAAATACCATTTTGAGAAAACGCTTGTGCAAAATTACGATTTTAAACTTTGGTTAATAACTTGCCATACGGCAGCAATTTGAGTAATGTCGAAACTCTATTACATGAGGAAACATAAATCGTTTGAATTTTTAGTGAATATATTTCTTATTTGTGGACACAATATAAATAATCTAGTTTTTTGTGAAGTCTCACAAAAAAAAGAAACAAAACTTCCACTTATCGCTTTGTTGCATGAAAACATTCAAAGAGAAAGACAGAAATATTTTGGTTTATCGCTGTATAGCACAAAAAAAACTGAAATATTTTTGATAAAAGTCTGTATTGCATTGGAAACAAGAATCGTTCGACGTAACTATTTTGAAATGTCTCTGTCTTACACAGATTTTTTTTTTGAAATAAGAAAATCAAGTTGATTTATGGGATTATTTTGTGTTAGCTCTATTTTCCACTGAGACTTATTTAAGAGTTGGACATAACAAGTAGTAAAAATTTTATAAAAACAGCGATAATCTTTTGAATTTTTTGTTCATGGAAACGACAAGCCACTCAAAAGAAAGGTAATTTCAAAAGAAACATTTCCTCATCATTAACTCAAAAGTGACATTTTTTGACTTATCACCGTGTTGTACTGAGGGTGCGATATATACAATGCTTTAAGGACCAAATACAATGAAAGTTAACTTTACTGTTATTACTTCATCTTGGGTCATTGCATTGAGTGCACTTTTGGAGAGTGTCAGAGAAAACAAAACAAACTATAAAATAGAACCATTCTAATTGTTAGGGTGGGTTGGTTTATCTACAAATGAAATAAGATATTTCTGTAGTTCGGTTTCATGACTGGTATACACTTACAAAACGATGGGGGCTTAACACCCCGAATTATATGTGAGATATCGACATGAGTGTACCTACCTATGTACATTTATATTGATGGGTTATTCTTTTGAGTAAAATGTTGAATGAAGGCCGCTGCCGCTGTGAAGCTGTGATGGGAATCTACGCACATGGAAAAAGTACTTATATTTTTCGTTTCACTTCTATGTACCTATGTAGGTATGTATCCAAGTGAACAAATTTGTGGTGAAAATTTCTTTTAATTTTCTTTTAAATTTGTAAGATTTTGTACAGCATAATACCTATAATCTTTTATATTGATAAGTATTTTTAGTAAGCGTTTTAAAACATCATTCAATATTTTTTTTTATTTAAAAACAATCTTAAAATAAGAGATGTAAGATAAGGTTGAAGCTGACTTAAGGAGTGGATTGTAAAGGAGTTGCAATGTAGAAACTAGAAAAATGTTGACGGTATGCAATCGAAAATACAAAAAATTGAAATGGCAATCAATCATAACATTACGTTGAAGGAGAGTTTGAAAGTTCGACCAAATGCAATGCCGCATGTCTATCGGTCTGTCCGCTGCTGGATCTCAAAATGACGATAACTGTCACGTTTGTAGCTGTCTTGATGTAGTTCATTTTTATCGAAAACAGCTGCTACGATTTTTGATAACTTTAAGCGATATATTTATTTCTTACATCTCTTGGTGTAAATTAATTCTTCAAGAAAAGTATTTTTTTTTTTAGTTTCAAATTCTAAGACAGCTCTGCTATACACTCTCCGAGAAACTGCAAAGAAAAAACATGATGCACAAATCGATTTCGATGTACCTATCTATAAACTCTTTTTGTTATTATCTACGTTATATAGCGACTGTAAATAATTTGGTATAGCAATTTTATGGCTTAACATTTTAACTAATTAAAACATAATACAAATATAGAAGGGAAATAAAAATGACCCAAGTAAATGTAGACGAATCTTTTTTCTTTAATTTAAAAAAAAATGTTCAAAGCCATTTTACAACGACACGGTGTGGCGTCTTAAGGTGCGTCCACACTATGCCGAGCGGCATCAATCGGCACACGCCGATCGGCAATACCGACTTAATGTGGACGTCCCGATCGGCCTTCCTGCTTACCTAAAGCCGAACCGAATGAAATGGATCCGTATGCCGGTCGGCATAGTGTGCACGCAACTTACAGCTTGGATCGCCCAGAACAACTTACTCAAAGAAATCCAGGCATGATTATTTATTTGAAATTAACTGCCTCTTTGTATACGACCCTTGTCGGCATATCAATATCTGTCGAATGATGATGCAAACCAAAAACTAGGCATGATTTAGAACAGGCTCCTCAGCTTTCGATCACATATTCTTACTACGCAACATTTCTGAATCGTACACAACTCAAGGTAAAAATGATACGCGTGCTTAGTCGATTTTTTACCGTGGGTAAAAGTCTTTACTGCAAAAAATTGTATTGCAAACGTATGTCACAGAAGTTTGGAAAGATCACTGAGAACATTTGAGATGACACATGGTCTGCATTATGGGATGAAGAAGTAGTTTCCCAATGGTTCCAAACGGAGATAGGGGTTGCGGGTAAGACAGGGCTATGCATTAAGTCCCTTGCTATTTACACTATACTTATCGATAGTGATATTATCCCAATTCGCCGCAAACGCTCCAGTTGAAAATCAACCGATTCTACGAATATTGCAACAATTGGAATTTAGCTATCCATCTGCAACATTCGCAAATCATGATTTTCAACAGAAAAAAGGGGCAAACAATTAACAAACGTGAAATGGCACTTCAACAACGAAAATGTAGAAGAGGTTAAAGAATAAAAACTTAAAGTTAGACCACCACCCAATAGAAGAACTTCCTAAAGCTAAAACCGCAATAAATTCTAAATGGAAAATAGGCTTCTCCAAAAAGTGTGTAAGACATCGCTCAAAATGTATAAAATTCGGTATGGGAATGTCGTTAATACAAAACAAAAAACTTTTTCCTTTCTTTTTAAAACATATAAGTATTTATACTACCACCAAACACCATAACTACCTATACTCGCTACTCCTGGAACAGGATTATCTTCGCTATTTATTAAAGAATTGAAACTATAGGGGGACTAAGGGCCAGTTGCTCAATCGAATCATAAATTTAAGTTCTACATAAAGTTCTACTTTACTATGGGGATTTTATGTAGAACTTAAGAATTCCGGAACGTCTCATACAAAAATGAAAACTTTATGTAGAACTTAAATTTATGATTCGAATGAGCAACTGGCCCTAAGTAAGCCAAAATACTACCCATAGAAAAAAACCGAATAAATAAATAAATACTTTGGCGCAACAAAGCAACAAAGCGGAGTGCTTGATGCCTAACGCATTTCTCTCAACCATGTCCGGACCTGAAGTTTTCTGCCGATTCCATACGGCTAATCGAGAAAAAGCTTTTCATGGCATTGAATTTGAATTAAGAAAACCGTTAAACTAAAGCAATAAGAAGGAAAGTTTGATGGTATGCGGCATGGTTAGCCATAGACCATATGGAAATTACTTTCCAAAAACATGCTATACATTGTCAGTTAAAATGCAGGATCTCGTAAGTCAAAAAATTCAGCAAAAATACTATTTATTCAAGAAATAAGAGCCACTTTTTGGTGTTTACGGAGTACTTTTGATGTTCTGTCAATTTCGTAGAAAAGGAAAAAAATCTAAAATATTTCATGTTTTTAAATTACAGGTGTTGCCTGTGTTTTTTGCGACTTCTGAAAAACATGCTTAAGATACTTACGAGGTCCTGCATTTGAACTGAGGTTATGCTACATCCTAAGAAAAGAGGATGTCATTAATTTTATGAATAGATACCTAACTTTCCGGGAAACAAGACTGCATTTCCTTTGAAATGCTATACGCCCTCAACAAATCAAGTTTTAAAATAGGTGAACTAAATAACCGATCCGTTGTTCCAATTGTGCATAACTGCGTTAATCTACCGAGAAAAAAATCATAAGTGCCAACTTCTGAAAACACAAATCACTTTCTGATCATTAAAACCGAGATTTATTCTACACATGTAAACAGTGAAATCTCCCTTTGCGGACACCTCCTTAAGACGGACACATTTTCACGTATGAAAACAAATTATTTTCTCTTGGACGTACACCAGAGCAGGATTGAATCACGCTGATAATTTTGGCAGCGATATATATTTTTAGGTTGCAGTTCACAGGGAGCATCAAATTCTTTGGAAAATATGTACATACGTCCCAGCTGCCAGTCCAGAAACTCTATTATGTATTATGTGCGTTTATTTGATTTGGAGGATTGTAGGCAAGTATCTGTAGGATCTTTTTATACTTATATTCTCTGATTCTCTCATTCATGTGGTGAAAGTGATCTTGTTTGGACTTAAAAAAGGTTTATTTTTGGATTTTGGTTTATTTGCGCGCAGGTAGCTTTAAATTCTTTTAATTATTTTTACCTATGTAGAATGTAGATGCTATAGAATTATGCAACAAAATTTAAAATAGGAAAAACCCAAGTTGCTGATCTACTGTAAAAAAAAGGAATGAGCTTTTGAGTGAATGGGAGTCATACTCCAACGCAACTCATCTTAAAAGACGAAACCCAAAACAAAGGGCTTCCGATATCTGGGAGTGCAATTTGTTTGATTTCTTTTAACTCCCTTAGGCGGACAAAAATTTCTGCATCATGGCTGTCCACCCAAGGGAGATTTCATTGTATATGTATACCCCCTTGTATCCACACTTATGAGATTTATATGGGGTTTTTATGATTTAATATATCATATTTAGCACCAATACCAAACGACATAATAGCCACGCCTCAAAGAATAAGATATAATAATAAATCAATACTAAACAAAATAAAAATAAAAAAATACTAATTCAAAATAATCCAGTTAGTAACTTTTTAAGCAAAACAGCTCTGAAAAACCAGGTTTCTGTTAAAACAAAGTATTCAGTTAGAACGTATCTCAAATACACGAAAGATATTAGGTTGGGAATACACGATGCAATCGTCATATGCATCTTGGATAGCAAACGATCGAATTCGGTTTTCAGTTCAAGGAATTCAACATTGCGATGTCGAAACATAAATTTTTTTTGCATACACACTATACAATTATCCCGTGCGATGTACGATTGTCGGTACGATAATTGTATCGTGTATTCTCCGCTTTAGAAATTGTTGCTATTTGGGTGCTTCTTATTGTCCTCTTTAACCGAAATAAGCTCCAATATCTTCATTACATTAAACATTACATGATGAAAAAATATCAGCCGTACATAAACATTAGTCTTTCCCTTACTTTTTTTCCCGACAGTTTTATTTAAAGGCGAACATGTAAATAAAATTCGTGGTTAGCCAAATGCTCACGGCAAAGGATGGTTCAATAAAATTTTAACGAGTAGGTACATATTTTCCATTGGTTTTGTAGACCAAAGGTATCTGTTTGGCAAAGGGACAGTGCTCCTGCACTTTGAACACATAAACCTAAAATATCATGTCCAGTGCTTGTGCCAAAATGCTTCTAAAGACGTCCTTGTGCATTTTCATTCAAAATAAATGCACCCTTAGGATAAAATGGTTATTGAGTATCAGTATACAATATGATTCGTTATCCTTTCCTCCTTTTCAGCTCGATTGTACAATGTCCAGTTTTAATAAATATTCCTTATCGGTGGCATATAGGTATGAAGCAAAGTCATTTCAATGAAATGTGTGCGCCCGATGAGTAATAAACTACTTTGATGAATAATAAAAGTTACAATTGAAATGTTCCATTTTATGTTCCAAACCAAGTCTTTACTTTGAGGAAATTCAAAACAAAAATTTTATTGAAACAAAGCAATCAACATTTTCCTTGAGTAGTTAATCGAATCCTGTAACACACGCCCATTTTGCAAATGATTTCAAACAACTCCTCTTCTCTCGACACTGACACTCGGAAATTGGATTTCTGTTTGCACCATCAAGCATGGTGGCGAAACTTTATACAAATCACTGAACTGACATCAACTTGTCAACAAGCAAACAAGCAAAGGCAGGCATGGAAAATGGATTTTCACTATAACTGTGTTGCGAAATATCGTTTAATCCACTATGATGAATTCTGGGCTCTTCGTTAACTGAAGTTTGAGTTAGTTACGACACTCAGTCATAGCATAGAAAGTGAATGTTATCAATGATGGTAGTTCGGTTGGCAAGTAGGATCATATAGTGTGGCCAACAGACTGGAATGCATTTTTTAAATCCAAACAAACTTTGCTATGGAAATTCGTTGGTAGAAAAAAATTGTGTTTAATAAATTTGTTAATAAATTATGTTGGTATTCCTAAACTTTTTCCTAAAGGGTGGGCGTGGTGTTCATCTAAATCCGCTTTACGTTTTTGAGAGTTGCAGCTTGCAGGGCATACGCAAAGAAGATGATGTGGAACGGCTTCCTCCTCTCCCTAGTCCATATGCTTCACCAAAGAAGTCGTTTAAGGGGGCATTGAGCCTAGCGGCATGTTTACCTATGAGGCAGTGTCCGGTTATAACATCGATTACTGAGCTAGGCTTGCAATCTGCTTTAAGGACAACAAACCTGTGGTACGTTTAATATCAAGGTTTGCCCAGATCTTTTTAGCAGCCATAGAGGTGGTGTTGTTTCTCCATATACTGATCGTTGTTTTTATAACATCTGGCTTTAGCTTAAACTTGCACGTAGCTATAGCCACGCCAATTCTCATTCTGTTATCCGTTGGGTGACATAAGCAAAAAATTTCGTTTCCTGACGAGATAATGGGCGCTACAGTTTCTCGGTATGTCCCTGGGCCCCGGCACTAAAAAAAGGGGAATGTTGAAATCTTCTGTCATTTCCATAAATAAAATTAAACAAATAAAAAGGCTCCTCGCAACAGAGCGAGGAGCCCCGGAGCCTAGCGCATTTCTCACAACCATATCCTTGTGAGGGAATGGAAAGGACCTCCATTTTTCTGCCGATTCCGAACGGCTAATCAAGAAAAACACTGTTGCCTCTGTTGGGATTCGAATCAAGAACCTCTTGGTTAACAAGCAGACATGCAAACCTTTCGTCAAAAATATCGCGTTTTCTTTGATCGAGAATTTCGGCTTGAAATACGTTATAGTGGTTTTGGAGTCTGAACGATAGTTCTTTGGAGTACATTTAGTCATTATCCCCGTCCTCGGTTCTCAAGCTGCCATTACAAAAACGAATTGAAATATCTTGTAAGAAATCCATATCTTCCCACGTGGTTCTTGTTGGAATGATGGCTCTTTTCGAAAACCAGTAGGGCGGTGGTGTAGTTGAAGTGACTTGGTATTGATTATAAGTTCAGAATTGTAGAATGACCAATTGAGGTATTGGTCCATTCGGAGGCGGCTCTGAAACGAATTGTTGTGCTCGCCGCCGATTAAAATAAAATAAAAAATGGTGGCACAACAGAGTGGGGACCTTCAGTGCCTAGCGTACTTCTCATAACCATACCTTTTGAGGTAAAGGAGAAAAGGAAAACAAAAATGTAATGCGATGAAACACGTTTTCTCGGTTCGACGCCGATTCTGCGCTGTGAATGTTGAAGTGTAAGAGATGTAGCAGTATGTCTAATGTAACCGAGGGTGTAAGAGCTCTGCTGACAGATATGCGATGGCAAATCTTTGGACTGTGCTTAGAATTTTTAGATTTATTAGTATTAGATTTGTGTGTACACTGTGACTGTGCTCAGTTTGTCGATATAAGTCGTTTGGCTTTAAGCTAAAAGCACAAAAAATGTTGGGAGTAGTTCTTAAGCTACCCTTAGTACTTCAGAAGCTAATCTTTAAGTTCTTAAAGACTTAAATTATTTCGATAGTCCTTTCATATTTAAATTATTACAAAATTTACCGTCATTACAAGCTACCAGTAACGATAAAGTTTTACTTCAAATGAAACGGAAACAGAATTTTATTTGCACTTGCTGACTCTTCATGATATGGAAAACCAATGGCTTCATCATTTCATATAAACTTCTTGTGCGGAGAGACTAAAAATTAAAAAGTAAAAAAAAATTTTAAGCACTTTTCAATTCTATAAAAATCTAAGGCTCACTACAGTTGTCTTGAAATGCTTTAACTCAAACAAGATTAGCTTTTCATTCTGATCAAAGCATTTATTCTCAAATTTGAGAAATTGGTTATTGTTTATCATAATTCTAGTGATTGCAGACGGGACTGATGTCAAATCAAATAAATTAAAAATTTGTTGTTAGAACATGGTGATATGATGATACCTTCAATGACTTTTGCTGGCATTAATATACCTTAACTCGACCTCATATCAGCACACCATCAGATTTAATCCATCTCAGTCATCAAACTGTAAACTATAAAATTTGGCATGAAGTTCGTCTGAAGCCAAGTGTTGTAAAATTAAATAAAAATGGTGACATGTGAACTTCTTATATTTTCGTGTTGAAGTGGAACTATATATTAAGCAAAGCAACTAAAATTCGCTAATTTCACTAGAGTCGAAGCAATAATAACAAAAATTCGATTATTTATGACATTTCACAGCTGTATAGTCGTTTTAAGCCGAGACACTTTATGCAAAGTAAGCCCGGCATAATCCTTTCATTGTATTGTGTTGACATTTTGTTTTTTTTTTATGCTAGATAACACTCACGCCAAAAACACCACTTTTCTATCTGACTACATGACAATCTTATATCAATCACAGTGGTGCAACAACTATAAGACATCCATGAGCTCCTAGATGCTGTTCCAAGTTCCTACATACTTCACTTAAATGATGTCCTAGACAATAATAAAGTTTCTTTATTATGGAAGGTATCTATTTTTCTTTCTTTTTGTTGCATGTGAACGACTTCCGTCTTTGGCCAAGACCAAACACATCGAAAGTGCAACTGCCACCACACAGTTGGTGTTCAGTGTGCATGGTAGTACAACTTGAAATTAATTGGATTTGACAGGCACACAGATAAATTGTCCTGTGTACCGCCATCAAGTGGCGAATACGTGTATATTTGAAAATGTATCAGCGTACTTAATACGGTCTGGATAAGTTGGGCCCTTGTTAGTTTAAATTATTGAGTACATCAATGATAGCATATACATATACGTAACGTATGTAAGGTTTGGTGGCTTAGTGTCTATGACCAGTAAAAACTTGTGTAAAGCAACATGTTAAGTGGCGCCATATAGGAGTGTTTTTGAGGTGTAAAGAAAGATTAATTTTTCATTGTGTCAAACAATGTAGATATGTTTCAAGAGAAATTTTTTGAACAGATAGGTGAAGGGTTATGCGAGACACTAGGTCTTCAGAAGAAGGACAACACAAATGCTTTTCACTTGTGTTGGAAACTTCATACAAACACATGTCGGTAAAACTATCTCATTTTGTAACCTGTTTGTTATTTTCCATCTACTGTAATGTTTATTGTGATGACGAAAAAACCCTCGTAGTCATGTTTCTTTTTGTCCTAGTGTCCTACTTGCTGTCATCAACTCAATCGACCTAGCCCTTCTTTCAGTATCCTCTTTCCCAAGTCTTGATTATGTTTCCATCCGGTCAACACTACCACATAAACCTCTTTGTGTTATTTCTTTTTATATTTGTATTACTATCTCAACCACAATAGAATCCTATGAACTTGTAATAAAAACGATTGATCATTGGTGACTTCAATTCAGTTTGTCAGATAAACATTCATTTTACACGGCTTCAGACCCTACTTAACCCATAAACTCTTCTCGCTCTGTCCGCTTTTGCTATCAACCATTGATGATCTCTATCCTCCTCTCCTTTTCTCATTTTGAAATGCTTTCATTTACGTACGCAGACATTTTTTTTCTTATATGAGTTTTTTAATGGAAATTGAAGAAAAGCACAACAAAGGATACCAGGAACCTTATCCTAACTGAAAATCTGGCAACCCTTAGCCTATAGGAGTCAAATTTAAATACAGTTTCAAAGATTACAAGACTACAAGTAAGACAAGAGTTATCGACAGAAAACACCCACAATGAAATCAAAAAACGGGCTCTGTCATGGATTCAAAAGGAAGGAGGGCGCTTTGAGCACTTTTTTAATTGTATTTGTATTATAAATACATAAAAAACTACTAAAAGTGATCATATTATTGTTTTATTCAAACAAACCTCAAAGCAAAAACTTTTTTTTATTTTTTTTTAAATTTTTCTCATTTCGTATTTTTCCAAACATCATAAAATGTATGGGTTTTTGAGTTAACTTAATGCTGAGTTTTTTCTTTATTATTGTTTTGTTCATCTGTAAAAAATAAAGAAACTCTATGTTTCTTTATCAGGCCTTTTCTCCAAAAAAATTACCTCAAAGTCAAAATTTTGTTTTGGGAAGAAAATTTGAACACCACTTAAAATTGAAAATCTGCCAACCCTAAGCCTTTGGAAGCCTAATTTAAATACCAGTCTTAAAGGTTGTTATTTCTACAAAAAATTGAGTCTAAGATTAGGTCTCTATCATCAGTATTGACAGAGATATCGAATTTAACACAGGTCAGGGTACACCAAAGTTAGCCTTTTTATAAATTGTCAAAAAGTGATGTCAAAAAAAAAATGTAAAACAATTTTTTTCTTAGAATATGACCAAGAATCATATCCCAAAGTATGTAAAACGAATTACGGGACACCCTGTATATAAATAACGTGTCACGATGTTTTTCCGTGATGGAATCTTAAACTACTTAACCGATTTAAATCAAATTTGTACACCGTGTGCAGTTTGATCCAACTTAAAAGATAGGATAGCTTACATCTCAATTTATGATCCCAATGTGTATTATTTTATTGCAAATTATTTGTCTATTATTTGACAGTCACAATTATTTATCTGTTAGCTCCAAAAGTTTCTAACAGATGGCGATATCTGTTGACTAAACGCTGTGTCATGTCAAACTTCCAAACGGCTTCTTTGCTAGATGGTGGGCGAAAGGCACATTCAACATTCAAGCTGCCATCGGACATTCATAATAAGTCAAATGCAATATGTAACATAAAAAATAGTCGAAAGCTGCAGTGTTGCGGAAGAGTTCAATTATAATTTGGGATGAGTGCACAATGGCTCATAAACATTCACTTGCATTGCATATAACTATGCATGATTTAAATGGCTATGATAAATTTTTCGGTGGTGCTCTCTTACTTTTGTCTGGTGACTTTCCGCCAGACCTTACCAGCTTTACCTCGCTCTACTTTCGCAGGGAAGAAGAAGGAAGAAGAAAATTATTAATAAACATATTTTCATGGTTAATTAACTAATTTAGCAATTTTAGTTAAGTCACAGAGTCTTAACCGAATCACACATTTCAATTTCTTATAAAAATTGCATCAAAACCACTTAAAGTAGATCATCAAAAAGAAAGTCACTAATGCACCGAGGAACAAGCTGACAATTTTATTTTTCCCGAGAAAACAATTAATTTCAACTACGTGCTTCCGCTTATCTTCCTTATTTCGACCCTGCCACAGATAGATAGATATTCATTTATCATGTTGGCTCAGACTTTTACAAACTGCCATAAACATTGTGTTCCTTTAAGATTGAAGCAAACGCAAAAGCAGAGGTCCTTTAACAATTAGTCATTCATTCGTCGTCGTGTTGAAAACATTTTTTTACTTTAAGCTAAAGTGCCAGCACTAACTCTTCAATAGAGTAGTCTTGAAATAAAATTCTCTTTTATAATTCGTCCGAATATCCTCCATTCGCGTGCTCTAAAAGTTTATAAGGTAATCAAATTGTTCACTTAACAACGAAGCACTGTGATGCGCATTTCAATTGTCAGACGAGTTTGATGCGGAGATTCTCTTTTAGTTAGATTGTCTCGCCAATGATTGAATTATGCAATTTTATTAGATCGCAGCTCCTTTGAAGGCTTAATTCGATGACCAGCCTCGGACTTAAAAGATTTATTTATGTGCCTTACAAACTTGCAAATATATTTTCGTTGAGAATTCAGGTCAATTGTTTTGTTTTGGTTTCTTAAATGCATGAGAATATTTCCAACTTATGAGCAGAGAGGTTTGTGTTGTTCGATGGGCTCCGTTCCGGGATCGTTGATACTTACTCAGAACGAAATACTTGCAGACAAACACGATTCATTTTTAGTTGACCCCTGATTATATTCTTCAAGCGGTTTGCGGGTCATGACTCATAAGGGATAAATAAAAACTCAAAACACACGTGCTAGAAAAAAAAAATACACATTCCACCCTTGAGGAGGGCGCCACAGCTCATAGCGTCACCCTAAGTGGAGCGATAATCTTCCATAGGGGTAAAAGCCTGAGTGTAGATATGGAACTCATTGGCAGCGTGTTAAGAGGGGTCCCGTTTTGTATTAAATAAAAGATTTAAGGAGGGTTCTAAATGGAAAGAGTGTTATTTAGCGAAATGTATTTCTAATATCGCCCAATAGCTTGGACTAGATTGGGTGGCAATTCTAAAGCAATAGGCATTCATTGTAATCTTTTTTCAATCTGTAACGAATTGAAGCAAATGTGAAATCAACGGGAATGCCGTTCAATCGTTTATGTCAAAAACTAATCATAAGGGGAGACAATTTGTTCTTGCTTAGTCCCAGGGAATTGTTAAGGCCAGCTCGCCCTGTTACGGTCTCATATGTTCGAATTAAATAATATGCTTCGAAGCACCATGGCTGTGGAAAACCCACTGAAGATTAATGGAAGAGAAGTTAGAAATGCGCAATGATTTCGGGACCTTTCAGGATGAAAATAAAGCTCATTTCACCACAGTTGTCAAACTGAAAAAAGAAGCATGTACTGCCGTATAAACTATGCTTAGGTTTTTTGTGTGATTCCTTGATTCGTTTTGCCATTAGTCTGTTTAGTGTATTCGTAACTAAAGTCTTCTTTTGCTTATGTACGTATAAACGATTTCCAATCAATAAAAATTAAGTCAAAACACTACTAATACTACGACTACGTGTTTTGTATCAAAAAATGAATTGTTTTGATTTCAAAATTAGAGCCCCATTAACAATTCCCATTCTCTGCTTCTGTTCCAAAAATGAGCGAAATTTCTTTAAACTACTTTAGATTCACTTAAGACATTGAATGAACTTTTGTTTAGTATCAATTGCTCATAAGTCATTATTTACTTACTTAGATGAGTATTACAGTTCAGAATACAATTTCGGGCGAGCTCTCTCAAGTGTGGTACCCGTGGTGTGATGGAAAGAATGTCCGCCTGTTCATACAGAGGTTCGTGGTTCGAATCCCAACAGAGGCAAAAATGTTTTTTCCGCGGGTATCGCCGTTCGTGAGGAATTGGCAAGTCCTCTGTTAGTAATTTCATTGCCATGAAAAGCGCTTTCTCGATTAGCCGTTCGAAACTGGCAGAAAATTGTAGGTCCCTTCCATTCCCTCACAAGGCATGGTTGTGAGAAACGCGCTAGGCCCTGGGGCTGGTCGCTCTGTTGGGCCACCCTATTTATTTTTATTTTTTTCTCTCAAGTGTTACACTCTAAGTCGGTTGTGGTCTTCTTTCACTTGATTGCGCTACCTAAGACGTAGTCTTCAATTTCCACGAATTCACTGCTATAAATATGCTTTCGAAAACACGTCAAGCTGGATCGTTGACGTGCATCCGATCTACATCTCCTAGCCGTAGCCTTGCGTTGCGTTTCACTCCAAGCTATGCCAATGTCGCGGTACAACTCACACAGCTGCTTGTTGTATTTGCTTCTCCGCCCATAGTTTTCACATATGGGACCGAAGATCATTATATTATTTTCTTTTGAAAGGACTAAGGCTTTCTTCATCTTCTTTAGATAAGGTCGGTAACCAACGAAACAATAATAAAAAATATGCTTTGGGACTAAATTTGCAGAAAGGTTGGTGAGTTATATAGCTCCGACTCCTACGACACTAGCGACATAAGAACTCCTTACGGCGATTTTCTCCGGTGTCACTTCTATATATACATAGTTATTCAATGCTTCCGGTCTAAAACCACATCGATAAGGACCTTTCAAATTTTTGCCTAGGGCTTCAGGCAGACAACATCTCATACGCGACGATGAAGAGCCTTATTCGTCTATAATTGGCGAAAATGTGAGGATCTTTCTTTCTTAGTATTTGGCATCCGATACTGAGGTGCCATTCATCGGGCACACTTTCTTCCGAACATATTATGCAGATCAGCTGGTGCATACTCCTTTCCAACTTATCTCTAGCTTCTTTTAAAAGTTCGGCATCAAAGCCATCTGTCCCTGTAGTCTGATTTGAATTTATGTTTGTGTATGGCTAGCCTAAAATCGGTAGGACGGAATTCTTAATTATATTAAATGGGACATTCTGCTTGACAGAAGTTTTAGTATCTTCGTCGCCGTCTGCGAAAATGGTCTTTCCAGATCCTTAGTAGCGACTGCAACTCTGTTACTATGTTTTGCTGCTGGTCTTTAAATGCTTGACTTAGGGATCTGCCAACCTGGCATAATCTTTTTACCTTTTGGTAGAACCGAATCTCATTGCTATTTAGGCATCTCTCAATTTCCTCAAACGAGCGGTTGTCATGCTACTTTTTTGTCTTTTTGAGAATTCGGTGCTTTCTTTCTTTTCTCCTTGTAAATCTCGTTGTACATTTGACGTATTTTTTGTTTGGCTGTATTTGCCTGTCTGCGTTCTTCATCGAACCATGGATTTCGTTTTGGGGCCCTAGTGAAACACAAAACATCAGTGACTGCGATTTTGCGGCTTCTTGGCATTGCTGCCACTGGTCTTCAATTCTTAATGCCTGATAACTCTGTTGCAGGGGTGCGAGAGCTGTCATTGGCTTTCTTAGAAGTTCGTTCACCACCATATCTATTTCTACTCTATGTCCTATTTTTGAAAGACCTTGAAAGACCTTTAAACCAAATGTGTTGGAGTAGCTCATTCTGTGGTTTCAGCTTTTTTGACAGTTCAATGTTGATTCTGGTAGTCGAATTCATTCGCTGTAATATTCGTAATAAGCTCTGCCGAGTTTCTGATTGTCAGTCCCCGCAGAATGTTATGGCATTGTTCCATTTCTGTTTTTGCTGAAAAAAAAAATTAGATATTACATTTAAAAACTACATTGCGATGATAGATAATACGAAAAAGTTCGCCCTGCAATTCTGTGTGTCTGTTTTGTCGTCTGTATGTACATATGTCTGTCCGTATATGGATCTACAGCCTGAACCGGCGCTTTACCGATTTTTTTCAAATTTCCGGAACATGGTCTGTAGGTCTGCCTAACGTTCTACATATATGATTAAATGATTATACTTATTTTTTTTTTTTTTTTTTCAAAATAAAAGTCGTTGTTTATTTAAGAAAGATTGCGAATCAACACTAAAAAAATTTTAACTTTTGAATTTTCAAAAATTTCTTTTTTTTAGTATTTCCAAAACGGTATCTTTGATTAATGTCAAATTTTTGTCTTTTGTTTTGTCTCGCAAGTTCGTACCCATTTTTGTTCTTCGTCGCCACCGGTTGGACGAGATCATTGCCCAGTGGTTATCGCGTCGTGGTATTATCAGCAGAATTGACGTGTATTATAAGCGACATACCGCGCGCAAGTTAGCACCAATCAGTGCCCTTCCGAATAGTACACGCGAATCCACTCGTTATTGAAATGTAAAATAAATAATGATTTGAAAACTGCGCTTTTAAGTTTCTTGCTCAATATTCATATATAGCAAAACTGTGGCTTATTAAAATTACCTTAAATTTGGTACTTTAATTATTGAAATTCTTTGGTTTTCTAATAGAGCAAGAACCCACGACGACCAGACCTTCATTATTTTATAAGAGCTGAAAGTTTCTCTGTGCATATCCCCAACTCTGGTAAGAACTGAGTATTGATTTTGGATTGTGGTGGTATGAGGTGGTAAAGGTGTTAAAATGAAACTTTAGTTCCGTTTAAGTATAAAGCTCCATTTTTTGTTTTTCTTTGAAATATTTTAAAAAAAAAGTCGCCCATTGCCGGACACTTACTATGCAGTCATATTATAAAAGCTGAATCGTATACAGGATATTTTGCATAAGATGCGACGAAAGCTCAAAATGGATAGGTTGTGTCGAAACAACATCAAAACAGGCGGGAGAAGCAATTTAAAGAAAAAACCGACCTAGTTTTTATTTAAAATCGACTTAGCCACTAACTACTAATTTTAGTTTAAGTTTGTTAATGTGAGGTTTTCCCTGATTTGATTTGGGGTTTTCTTTAGAACAGTGCAAGAAAAACAATTAACCATCTGCCTTTCATAATTTTTCATTTTTAAGGTGATTTTATATATTTTTTAGGGTTTTCGAAATGTCGTAATATTTTAAAATGTCTTTCGTTAAACCATAAAAGAAAATTATTAAATTTTCTTGAAGCTTTTCGTTTTAAAGCACTTTCTACCTATGTATAACCGAACTTGAATTGCAGAAAGGAATCGTGGCGTTCAAAATCAGTGCTTAAGTGTATATTAAGCAATTAAGAATATTGCGGCTTTTAATGGTAAATCCATTCGAATACATATTGACTGCGATAACTCATTAAATCGCAGTAGTTAATCAATATTTCAAACGATTACAACCATTAATTCAATCGACACCATTATTCTCTGATTGATTTGAAACAAAATGTTTAAACTGCCACCCAAGAAACATTGTATCGACACAAATATCCAAATAACACTGTGGTAGCAAGTACGAATCACACATTACACCGTCACTGATAGCGCATTCAATTGCCATGTTTATCGCTATTAAATGTGCTTATTGCACCTTTGAATGTGTGATTTAATGGCACCTCGATCATTGCTACCTCTTTGACGGTGGTTAGGTGACTTAGCGCGACCACGCCAAGTGCAGGAAAATTAGTGTAAATGAACCAAACGATGTTGCTGCAGATGAACTGCAGCCTCAGCAGCAGCACCACCACTTCCACTACCAACTGCAGGCTGGTGTGTTGCAACACAATTGGAAAACCGCTGCAGTGGCAAGCTGGGGCCAACCAATAAATCATGTAGAATGCAAATGGTGCACAACTCGGAGCAGAATGCAGTCGCCGGGATTGCCACTGAAAAACACCACCAGAGTCGTCGTTGTCGTAATAGTTGGACATTTTGCAGTCTACATCCGGCCGCACAAATATATTACAGCAAGCAGGGTGGTTGCTGCTGTACCTTCAACAATTGGAATTTTTCTTTAATTTTTAAAATGTTTTCATTTTTATTCATTTTTCTTCTTCGTAACTGGTTTTTAAGAGGGGGAAGGGGCTATTACCTAAGAAAACGGACTCAATTTTTATTGGGAGTCTGGAGTGTATCTATTCGTTGGGGACTAATTTGTTGGCTGCCATTAAGGTCTTTGTGTATGTAGGTAATTACTTTGTGTGGAATTCTGTATCATGATTATGTGATCTGTAAAATTTGGTGATAATTACAAAATGGAATAGGCTTTACGTGACTGTGGAAAAACTAGTTACAATACGACGACAGTATTTTTTTTACAATTGTAATAAAAATTAATGACGACATATTAAAACAGTAACATCTAATCATGCATTTATTGACTTTAGTAGGAAATATTTTATTTTGAACAAATCTAAAACTAATCAGAATGGAGTAACGAATCTAGGTTCACCTAGGTGTGGATTCATTGCTTTTAAAAAACACATTTTGACTTTTTTCCACAGAAAAGAAAAGAACTTTCACCCGATGGTATTCAAATATTGAAAATCAAATTCAAAGACATTTCTAACCCCTAACCCACAAGCTTTGTGCCATAAAGAAAACGTGAAAAAAGCCGCATAAGCAATCGCCAAACCATAATTAGTACACGGCATAAACATAAAGGTCAAGCAAGCCTTGTGAAACATTCCCAGAGAGGGCAAAGCAATTTATTCGCGGTTTTACGAATCGTATGTTTCTTTAGTTCCTTTGTACAACTTAATTTAACCGGCATTTTACAGTGCCAGAGACTTTTCATTCCCACTTGTAGTATGTGTAAAACTCAGTATAGTATAAAACGTTACAAATGCACTTTTTGAACTATACTATATGCTGGCATATATTGTTATGGTTTCATGTGGAAGTAGGTACACATACGTTGTGAATAATGCGTGTTTTATGTGGTTTTTTAGTACTGAGCCAAATGAAGATTTTATGCAACCGGTGTTTGCGTGGTAACCAGATACAAGACATGAACATTTGTAATTTTTCAACCTTTAAATGGAGGTGAAAATGTGCTGCAGAAAGCAGAATATTACAAAAGACTTTATTTTAACAGTTCTGCTAAGAACTAATTCGGATCTAAGTCATTAATTTTTTTTAATCATCAATCTAACACACAAACGATCTCTTTGGAAAAGATAAATACTAAATTATCTTAATAGTAATATTCTACTCCTACCTTTTGACTAACACTAGTTCGCAAGAATAAGTTTCTAGAATAACCAATGCTTGTTTCAGAACATCGGTAAGAACGAACTCGGATTTATGGGTGGTGTCACCATTTTGAAAATGTTGAATACTTATTTGAATTGCATTTACATATGCCGTTTTATATGAATATTCATATTTTCAAATCTTTATGGCTTACATAACGCATTGCTGGCTTTTATTTCTGACTCAGAATATCGGTCACCATATAGCAGAATACTTGTGCAAAACTTCAAAATCTCGAGCTCAATTAGAAACGAAGTAAAGCTCGTAGAACAAGGTTATTCACAATCTTGTCTGATCGCGTTAAGGTGACAAATTTTGATTACACTGCAACAACAAGAACGTGCTCAAATTTAACTCGCATTCTAATTTTAGCAAACCACAAAGTCCAAACCGTGTTAAAATAATAAAATTTTATCGCTTGTGCTTTTTATTTCTCGCCAATTATCTTTTTTCTTGTATTAAGCGCTTCTCTGCCTCTTTGTTTTCCAACAGATTTAAAAAGTGTTTAAACAGCCCTAATGTCTGAGTCAATTGTGAACGCAAATTCAAATATGATAATTTATGTAGCTTCCAGAACCAAAGTTTCATTAAAAATTTCAGGATTAAATGATATCCCCGATAGTGGTTGTCATTATGCATATTTTTTTGACTTCTTGGTTTGTGTGTTCCACTGTTCTTTACTCGTCTTTTTGCTTTCCTTCGACGAAGCCCTGGGTACTGCGGTTTCATAGTTTTCCTTTTTTACTGCTTCAAAACTTATGATTGAGATAATTTTTGCTTGTCTATTTGCATTTGTTTGAGCCAGAATATATTAATCCTGTCTTACTTCTTACCTAGTTGCGATCGTGTTGGGAGTTTATATGATATTGCCTTTTCGCGGAGTTTCCTGAGTCTCTTTTTTGAACGAGGCAATACCAACTGATTGTTATCTTCTCTATTCTAGGTCTAGGTCCGAGTTAGTCTTCATATTTGCGGCGCTCAACTAATTTCCATACTTTTCGTACATTGTCCGATAATATGAACTATCGTCACCTAGCCATTTGTTTACCACAAAAATTGTAAGTCTACGTAAGGCATTAGAAATCGAGCTCCCCGTTCTCAGTTGTGCCACCATATTGATTGACCTTATCTACCCGTCCTAGGCTTTTGTCGTATTCTATGCAAGAACAAATATGTGTAGGGACCGGTTAACGCCATGCCGTGCGGGTGAGCTGATTAGATATCACAGTCGATATCAACCACTCATCAACCATCAACGGGCTTCTTTATTATAAACGGTATTTTCAAAACAACATTAAATCTTTTCAAAAGTCAATGGAATGCCTCAACCAACTCCATTAGATCAACTCTAAAAATCGGATTCTTATTCCTTGTCATAAAACCAGGATTCTTAAAACTCCACTTCCAAATCTAAATCCTTCTTAGCGATGTTTTTTAATGTTACAAAGCATTCACTTGAAGTGGTGATTCATTTATTATAGATAAACTATAGCATCATTTGATCAGCAAAGCATTCGTTATCGTTAGTAACTCCTTATTTCCTAAAGCTTTCGCACAAAAATTCCCTGGCAATTCGCATGCACTTTCAAATACATCAACACTGACCTCTTGAGCCATCTTGAATAATAATCTCTCTCTTCGACTATCTTCGACCAGGAAATTCTTCAAAGCTATTTCTCTATTGGGAAGCTAGTCTCACCCGACTGGTTGTCTTCCGCAAGCTTCAGTTGCTTTAGCACGTTTGTGTCTAACCGATTGACACCATACATTGGCTTCGCACTCATCTCTTTCAAGTAAGTGCCGTGAAATTTCGCCTCAGGAGCAATAAAAAAATTATTGCTGTAACTACCAGACCACCACACAAAATTCGATACATCTAATTAGCATATTGCCGCATGCATCAATCAACGCGTTTTTGTCTTCAGCTGCATGTTTCTTTCTATGATCAAACAAACCACATCATCATCATCATCATGGTCGAAGAAAAGAACGAATAACTCACCCAGTTTTTCTTCAATCATCAATTTGTGCACTGCTGTCGCTGTCGCCCTGTCAATGGACTCTTCTTTGTGGACAGAATGCCTACTGTCCATATGAATCCACTCTGACACTTCCTCAATAACCACTGTTTGTGTAGACACCGGAGTGACATATGCCAATAGGATTGACTTCAATTTAGACAACGAGCTCGGGCAGAGTATTCAGAGGAATTTTCATTTAAAATCATTTTTACCAGACGCAAGATTTGTTGTGACTTATCCAGCTCCTCTTCGCCCAACGGAATGTTAATGCCAATGGGTGCTTGACTCTCGCCTGGTGGTGTGTACTGTGCTGCTGCATGCCGGCTGCCAATGTGATGTGATTTTTGATCACGACGTTGGCGTTGGTAGCTCCCAACACCAGTGCTAAAAAAGAAAAATGCAAACTGCGTTGAGCTTCAGAATTTTTGCTTAGTTGCAGCTCTCTTGTTTGCGGCGGCGGCGGTAGGTTTTTTTTATACTTGAAGCTCCAAGGCATATGCCCATAACTCACACCATGACTTCCTTAGGCAGCGGCAAAGAAGTTCTCAGGGTGGATGCGAAAAATGATATACGACAGTGAAATTACACTGGCGCCGGCGTCAGCCGCTCAAGGCGCACTTAAAGGGATGAGTGATTGCCTTGTTCTATGAATTCTTGTACGATGTAATGCAGGCGGGGGGCGAAGAATGCAATCTTTATGTGGTTATAAGCGCATATTGATGGGTCACAATATGGTGCCGCTCTCAGATTTTATTTTGAGATATATTGAAGTTCGAGTCGATTCATTGATCTAGAAATATATTGTCATTGACATGCCGCCCAGGGTCGTGCCAACTTGGCATGGACCAAGAAAATTCTACATTTTCTTATATCTAGTAGGGTAAACGCACTAGTAGCCGGACAGTGTTAGTACCCGGACACTTTGACCATTTTTTGCGATTAATAGATAAATCACACAAAAAAATCCACAAACAACAACAAACATGGGTTCTTCAATGTGTCCTGTACATGCATGCAAAGTTTCAGGTACTCGAAATGCGTACTTTAAGAACTACGCGTCATTTTATTGCTTAAGGTTTGAAGGTGCGGTCTCGTTGTCGATTTAGGTAAGAAAAAAATAGTGGGAACAGTTTTTAGTAGTAAGCAATTTAACAAGTAATCGTTAATTTATTGTAATGGAAAGACATTGGTTTCGTTGGAAATATGATTAACTAAAACAGTTTACAAAAAAAAACCAAATTTAATAAAATCTTTGCCATTATTTGTGGTGTCCGGGAACTAACACCAAAATTGAATATGTTTTTCAGTACCCAGACATGCTGTCCGGGTACTAACACAGTGCGATTATCATGCATATTCAGTACCCGGACAGGGGTTGTTTCTTAAAATAATTGTGTATGGATACTGAAATAAAAGCGTTCGGATACTAGATCAGTCATTTTAAGAGACTTAATCATTGAGAGATTTAATCATTTTAAGAGACAAGCCCTGTATGGATACAAAAAATGTGTGCTTGTCTTATATTTTCAGTACGCAGACATGGCTTGTCTCTTAAAATGATTGTGTCTGGGTACTAAAACAAAGGCGTCCGGGTACTAGATTTTGCTGTCCGGGTACTAACGCAAATGGAACTTTTCTGAATTGTTATTTTATTAATTTTAACAGTGATCTCTTTGCAATCGACTTAAACGCCATATTATTGAGAAATGTCTATTTTCTTACAATCAATAAAAGTTTCCGCGGTAGCATTTATGGTTACAAAATGGTTTGTAGTCAAAGTTGAGAAAAAAGTTAAGTGTCCGGGTACTAGTGCGCTTACCCTATACGATTCAAAGGAAAGAGTAGGCGTGGATATCGTTTTCGTTCTTGGCTCTTTTCAACTATAGCAGGCTCCGTGATCTGTTAGTAGCAGTCAATTAATTAAAAAATATATGAGAACAAGAGACAGGTTTTGAGTGTATCTCGAGAGAAGCTTATATCTACGAGTATGTACTGGTAAACTTTAGGTTACAATAAAGCTCTAAAGGTAGACTCAATAGGACTTCAGCCACGGTTGCCAGTTTGGTCATTTATGAACAGATCTGGTCATAATTTTTATATAACCTATGGCTTAAAGAGAGCTATAACAAGTTTGTTAGTTCGAGCCCAAGAGTTTCATCTATGGTAGCCATAAAGCTTTCTTTAAAAACTCAACTTGCTCTAAATATCAAATTGGGTGTTTTTAAGTTCTCAGTTTGTCATCAACTCGCTTTTTAAGTAGGGGTTACTTTGGCTCTTCCCTGTAAATACTGTCATACGTGGGTTCTATCCAAGATCTCCAGTACCTACTGTTAAAATTTGTTGACGTGGTTTGTTTTTATACGTTCACATATTACAGCTGACTAGACAAGAGATGCGACATAATTGAAGTAGTTGTGTGCGTTTCCTTCTTCAAAGGAACGGTTGGAAGGTTCAGGGGTTATATTCATCGTGAATGCATTCTACCGAACAAATCTTATAGATTAGCTAGCGCATTTTCCTTTCCAACTTATCTCCAGCTGTCTCTTACCTTTTGATACAACTTATCTCCAGCTGTCTCTTACCTTTTGATAAAACTTTTGAAGCTCAATCCTATCATTGGATCTTTGTATTTCCTCGAACAATCGCTCTCAGGCTGACTTTCCCTTTGAGAACTTAGCGTTTTTCCCTTCATTTCTCTTTCTTTATTGAAACCCACCATTACTTTGGTCATTTTAAGCTATATTTGGTCATATTCATTACCATGAGTACAGTTCGGGGAGAACCTGAGCCTCAACTAACATCTTACGCAAAAAATATCGATTTCGAACGAGCTCTCTCCAGTTTTGCACTCTAAGTCAGTTTAGGTCTTCTTCCACCTGATTGCGTCACCTAAGACGAGGTCTTCCCCTTCCGCGATTTTCCTGCAATGTGCTTTCGAAAACCCGACGAGCTGAGCGCTTAGGTAAATCCGCTCTGCATGGAGCAGCCACCGTAGCCTCGCGATGCGTATACTGTTCTTGCTATGCCCATTTCCTGGTACAGCTCTTACAGCTCGATGTTACATCTTCTTCTCCATATATTGTTTTCTCATACAGGACCAAAGATCACTCAGAGTATTTTTCTTTCGAAACGGCCAAGGACTTCCTCATCCGCTTTCGATAAAGTCCACCTAGTTCGAAGTGTTGTAGTATCCGTTGATTTTAAAATGCCGAACTTGTTGAGATCATCAGCGTGGCCAATTTTTTACACTGTGCTTATTCTTGTAGTATAGCAGTGGAACTTGTAGCTAGCTTTTTCTTTTACCGATAAAGTTGAGTAGGAAATTAGTGACTTCTTTAAGATAGCAACTCTTTCAATGCTCTTAAATGAATAGCAACAAAACAAACTGCGATGTAAAAACAGTGCCTAGCACCACAAAGAGAGTGGTTCTGTAACAAACACAACTACCTTAAAGAGGATTACAAACTCAGTTTTATAGTTCTTACACCGAATTTCAGCTGAGCAGTCCATCTTGAGACTGTGGTACCCGTGGCTTGATGGTAAGCATGTCCACCTGCTAATCCAGAGGTTCAAGGTTCGAATACCAGCAGAGGCAAAAATGTTTTTTCACGGGTATCGCATTTCGCGAGGCATTGGCAAATCCTCCGTTAGTAAATTCATTGCCATGAAAAGCGCTGTTACAAAAAGCCGTTCGGAACCGGCAGAAAATTGTAGGTCCCCTCCATTTCCTCCTAAGGCATGGTTGTGGAAAATGCGCCCGGCCCATGTGCTCCCCGCTCTGTTGCGCCACCCTATTTATATTTATTAGTCCATCTTCATCGGCCTATCACTTGCAAGTTTTTGAATGAGCCCACTGGATAAAGAAGTGTGGATCCCCGTATAATCCCAATTCTTTTCGTTGATATCCACCCTAGTTTAGAGAGAAAATCAAAATAGTCTTTTAATCAGCTTCCCGAAAGAAGGATCTCTTTTTTCAGAGTTACTACTCATCGATAGTAGGTATTGCTTCGTATAACTATCTTTCAATTAGCCACTATTGGCAGCCTTGAAATGGTGGGTGGTTTTAATATGCGAAGGTACATGGCATAGTTGAGAAGTTTCTAATTTAGCTATACTTAGGCGGCCACTACAGTTCTGTGAGAGCCTAAGCCCCAACCAAGATATCTCACCAGCCATTCTGGTTTCTGGCGAGCTGTCTCCAGTACTGCACTTCAAATGGATTGAAATTTCCTTCTACCTAACTGCAACAACTAAGAAAAGGTCTTTCCCTTCTGCAGTTTCTTATGCAGTGTGCCTTTAAAACTTAATGTAGAGTAGAAGCGTTAGTGCCCATTCGCTATACATGTCTCAGCCATCATATAGTCTCGCAATATTTTCTCGTCTATGTAATTATTTGCCTAGTACCGTCTATACTCATTGTTCTCACGGACAGTGGACCAGGGCCAACATTCGAACCTTACTTTCGAAACGACCGAGGGTTTTCTCATGCGATCTTGTTAAGGTAAGTGCGCATAACAGAACTGGGATGATCATGGTTTAAAAATGGGTAAAACTTGATTTTCCGCAAAGTTGTGACTGTCTTCTGTCCTTCTTTGATGACAGGATCCGGCAAATATTAATTGTTAAAAAATATGTTATTTCACAGAATGGCGAAACAATTCTTTTGCCTAAAATGCCTTATACTGCGTACCGGAAAAGAACTCTGTCTGAACAAGTACCTGCTAAATGAATATTTTTGAAATCTAGAAAATTCTTTTAGTTACACTTTGGAAAGTATATCCACAATATCCCAAGCTCTACCGACTTAACTTCTTGCTTCTTCATCAAACTATTACATCTATAACATACCTTAAACATGCTCTTGCGTAATAGCATGTTCGCAGAAAAAGATATAAACAAATTGAAACATTTAAATGCTCCGATGCTTAAAAGAAGCAGAACAGGTGAGCCTTTGGAATAGGACTCATTTTTTATATTTTTGCTCGTTTGGCATGTAAAGTAATGCAACTTGACGTTTATCACGAACCTCAAACTCTTTTAGCCGCATGGAAGCGCGCTTCAAGCGCTAAGTTTCTTTAATGAATGGGTTTACCGAAGAAAATTATAATGTTATCCCCCGTACCGAACATAATTGGAAATATGGTTGCAAAGAAAATAGAAACGTTTAACTTGTCTTTCCATGGGGTTCACTGGAGGATGCTTCTTTAGATGATTAATTTAGGCATTTCCCGACCAATATGTTCCTCACACAGATATTCTTTAGTCTTTTGAAAATATGGTTAGGGTTCCTCCTTTTTTTTGCTGCACTTTTTTCGTACATTGTTTCCACCTGAATTGCAAAAAGTAAACCAACGGATTTAAATACGAAAAAAAAATAAAAAAAATAAAAAATAATAATATTTATGTCATAAAAGATCTCCATGGCTTTTGTCTCTCTTATGTGCAGCTATCGCCCTGTCGATGTCGCTTCTTTTGAGACATGACTAGATGTAATAATGCCCATAAATGTTAACTAATTTTGCCTCCGTTTGTTGTTGAGGCTGGAGCAAAAATGGGCATGCGATCAATCGATTTTGTATGTGCCCATTAGTTAATATCTGATGTTAAGGTATGGCGAGCGCATGTAAGTGTACACTTTATTACATGCATGTTCGCCTTTACGTGCCGATCAGGATGGTAATATTTTTGTTTTTCCTGCTTTGGAAGCTAATCAAGGTTTCACGTTAAGTGTAGGTGGGTGGATTTCATCGTGTATTATGGTGTTGCTAATTTCAACTGATTTTTAAGCAACAAGAGGCATTTTCATTCTTTGACATTATCTACATGTTTTGTTTGTTTTTGTTTGTCTTCATTTGCAGAGAGCACAACCTGCGAACACGCTTCAATATGATCTAAGGTTTTTGGGGGTGTAATTTCTGTCAACTCAAAACAATTCCTTTATTTCAAAAACTAAATTAAAATACTATATCAGAAGCAACTTTCATGCCAACACTCATAAATAACTCATCAGACTTTGTCGCTCCGTGGTCGCTCGTTCATCGCCATCAGTTTTGCGTTATTTATTGTTAGCAAGTAGTAGTGTAGTCCAAATTATTAGAAATCATACTATTTAATCGTAAGAAAAAGTTTTTTTAAAACTATGTTTGAAGAGATTTTATTATAGTTTCAATATTGATTGATCTAGCTTTTCTTTACAAATAGTGTAGAGAGTTAAAGGTTACCAAATTTGACGACAGGCCTTATTATCCTCTTTTTTTTTCATAAAAAAAAAATTTCTGATAATTGTTGTACTGTTTTTTAACGATGGTCTAAAAATTACTTGGTGTCAGCTTTCCGAACAGTACAAAAAGGGAACTGCCCTTGAAAATCAACTAAGAAGCATAAAGTTCTCAGAAACTGGAAAACATTTTTGGGATTTTAAAAATGCTTTAATAAATAAGGAATTAGTTGAGCTTCCAACAGTAAAAACACTAATTATATTTCTCTCAGAAGAATATATCAGATGATCTTTTCGAAAGCAATACCACCATTTTCAGAGTGGCTAGTCATACTTTTTTGTATAATTTAAAGGAATGCTACTACTATTATGACGTGTTTTTGAAACGCAGTGCGAGCAGAAAGGAAAATGTTCTGGGAACAACGGAGCTTGGTAAAGCATTCTACCTTGCAATTGTGCGGCTAAAAAATCTCTATACGTCCGATGTTAGGTTCATGGTAAAAGTTATGAGCAGTCCTGGCGAGATAGGTGTTGCGCCTAAATTGTTTCAAAGGAGGAATGCAACTGCTATTTCACTTGAGCACTATTTGTGAAAAAGCGATAAAATAGAGTGAGGCAAGTAACGCTTCGACGATTATCAAGACATTCAATCGATCCTACAAATGAGCTATCATCTATCAGTCTAAAGCACGGGTCACACACGGCTGGTTGTCAGCGGCGAGTCGAGTAGCCGCTACTGCCAGCCGCTGATCAGCTTTGTGTGACCACGAAATTCACCACACTCGCTGGCAGCCTGCGAGTAATTAGCAGCGGCTGGCAAAGTTGAACATGTTCAACTTTTGTTTGCTAAATTGGTTATTCGAAATTTCTGTCAAATATCATAAATAGGTTCAAAAATCACTATATCACTATCACTACATAGTATACAACAAAGTCGCTTTCTCTGTCCCTATGTCCCTATGTCCATATGTATTCTTAGATTTTTAAAACTACGCAACGGATATAATACATGCATATTAAATTAGAGAAAAGCCGAGAAATTTAAAGATTTGTAATGTTATGTCTTAACAAACATATTTTTCTGCTCTTACATTGCAAACGCTGGCTAAACCTTACGAGATAGACCAAATTTATGTACTACGGAATTGTATATCTTAAAAAATATGAGAAAAGACTGCGACAGCATATGTTTATCTCATTAAGGATAACCCACAGTAATCTTTTTTATCTTTTGCATGTTACAAAAAAATATGGGTTATTTACCAAGCTATTTTAAACGATACATAATCATTCCTCACCAATTAAATACGTTAGATTCGTTGTGTATTTCATGTAGATCAAAACTGGCCTTTACAGTATGTGATTTAAATAAATATTTTCGAAGATATTACACATTTTAAAATTGCGAGGTAAAAATGTTAAAAGTAAATAAGTAAAAATGTTGTGTATGAATATTCCAAAAATAGTAGGAAATATTCATGGTGTAGGGAAAAGGGAATTGTTTCACCTCAAATTTAAATGTTCACAGTTTTTTTTTTGTAGAATATTTAGTACCAGCATTGTACCCGTGCGAAGCCGGGGCGGGTCGCTAGTGAATAATAAAGTTCAAAATTTTTGTATGGTTTTCTGCAGCTGTTTGCTGAGAGAAGTTGACGAGTAGCAGCCGATAGTGTGACCGGGCTGCCAGCCACTGCCTGCTTCTGCTACTGCCAGCCGCTGGTAAGAAGCGGCTGCCAAACAGCCCTCTGTGACCCGTGCTTGAGAGCTCTAATTTATTAGAATCAAGTATATGCAAGGATTTTAAAGAAGCATCCCACTGAACTTGGGAGTTGTACTCTAGTTTCGGTTAAATGTGTGCGTATACTCGTAAATGTAGCCAAATCGGAAGTGGTAAAAAATTCACTACCTCGTTTTAAAACCCTGAGCACTTAGCAGCTTTTTTGGCAACTTCAAATATTTGGTCATTCTAACGAAGGTCCTCGTTTACACACATACCACTGTACTGACAACTTTTCTGTTACTTTTTTCAACATCTCCATCAACATAAAAAATTCAGACGGATTACTGTGCTTTGATCCTTCCAAATCCACCAGAAATTTATACTCTTCAACTCATCAATATTTTCGAACAGAACTTCTGTTTTACTGTCACCTGATATTATTTCTAGTTATTAACTTTTTTTGTTTGGAATCTTATGTCCATTTCTTAAGTTTGTAACACATTATTTACTTTTGAATTGTTTTGTTTGCCATTTCTGTCCGTCTTGTGGAGCCGGTTAGCATCTGACAGACGATTGATTCCACCCAACGTTACTAAAAGGATAATCTACTTACTTCATCAGCGAGCAAACGCCAAAATAGATTATCACCTTGACGGATGTTTATGCGAAGGCACATTTTCGCATAAACCGCACATAGAAAATCATCAACCTCTTTCAGTGCACGACTTAGACCCCAAACCCGAGCTGTGTCCGTTTGTCTTGGTTTAACTCCTCTAAAGGCTATGGACTTATCACGTATCGCCTCAAAATGTATATCTATCGATACTTTAATATTATTTGAATATACTTTCGTTTCTCTTGAGCGTCTCAAGCAAGCAGTGAGAACTACCTCTACTATCTCACTATCATCGACTAGTCATCATCGTTGTTGTTCGATTGTATACCCAATCCACCTTCTTTAAAGACAAAGGCAATGGGCTAATAGTTTGTTGAATATGCATTTGAAAAGGGATACACTCAGCCTCTGCTCAGAATGCCTAAGTGAGATTTCTATTTTGACGTAGCAGGCCAAATAGGTCCCGACTAGGTTCCTCCGTTGAACGTTGAGCTCCTAACCTAGGATAAATTGTGTCTTAACGTGGCGCTTGTGATTCTAACGCCCTGTGGCAAGGCACGATGTTCCATGAAGTCCACCCGAAAGCTGACAAAATTGAAGACATAGACTCAAATTAGCTCTTTTCTTTTCTGTGAAGAGTTGCCGACGACATGTTACGTTTTGAGAAAATGCTCGCTTTTTCTTTCTCTATATCTGTTAAAAAACAAGTTGGCTACCGAACTATATTTTATGTATAAATATTAATCTGTTATGATGGTTGAAAAAATGTACGGCAACCCTAGGTCTTCTTAAGTTTGATGACTCTGTGACTTCGTATGATACAAAAAAGAATAGCAGCAGAATAGTTCTTTATCATCTGAACGAGAAGGAGAAATCAATTCAGGACCTTTGGAGAATTCTACTATTTGTTCATTCATTACTTTTGCTAGTGGTAACCTCTTTTATTTTGCCCGGCCTGCAAATTGTCTGTTTGTGATATACTTTCACTATTCCTTTTGCGGAAAAAGTTTGCCGCACATATACAAATATATGCAGATTTTGTACCCTATCGCAATTAAAGCTGATCTGGGAGTCGTGCCACAAGAATAGATGATGGTTTTTTTTTATCTTAAATCGACTTGGCCATTGGTGCATGGTCATGAGCAGGTAACGCAAACGACGACAGGGAAGGAATTTGTTCTCTTGTTTTAAGTTTCAATTAACCCAACTCTCCTCGCCACTCGTCCTGGTTCAATGTTTGGCAGGACTTAATTTTTCTTTTTACTCGTATTATAACAAAGGAAGCAATATTTGTCTCGTATACCCTGGTGGCATCGTGAAAGGATTTTTATTAAAAGTTCGGAAGGTTTCTTTGTCGTTGAGTCTCGAATCTCGATGTTTCTGGTAGGATAGGTAATAATCTGGCTTCTGGTGTTTTGGCTGCATGCCAAAACAGATGAAACAACTACTACGGTAAGCTCCTCTCATTGAGAAGAAGAACTTTGGTGGTGTTTTTTGTTTTATCTCTGAAATTAGTTGAAAATCAATGGAGTCTGAAAATTGGATTAAAAGATGTGTTTGAACGTTGCGAAGTAGAAATATAGTTGGAATAGACATGGATAAGAGAAGGTGGAAACCTTTGAAGTGGAATCGAAGTTTATTGGATCCAAAACAGTGGGATTCTATGAGTAATTTTTGTTTTGTATTCAAGAGCTAGGGTTATAGCATAGGTTTTGATATTAATCAGAAAAACAACGTACTTCCATAATTGTGTAACGTTCATCTTACCGTAGAGAATTAAAATCAAAAAGGATGGTTGGGACAAGGACTGAAGAAACAGAAAAGAATTCAAATTTTTAAAAGATTTTAGTGCTGCGCAAAGTATAAATTGAGTTTTTTGTCACGTCCCTAATTTTTGAGAGCTACCAAACTGTTTTTTTTTTTCCTCACTTATTTTTAATAACCAACTAACATCGAAATTTTTATATCCAACAAATTACTTTTCTATTTTCAGAATTTCCTAGCAGCGAACGCCCAGTGTTGGTGGAATGCCCCGCTTACGGCTGCCACACGTGCTCTCAAATACGCTGGTCATGTTGCACCCGGTATGCTCTTGGTCACAGCTGAGCCCTGTGCTTTGGAGGTTCTTCGCGGTGCATATGCGCGAAGCGTGCTGAAACCTCCAGCGACTTATGTCATCTGTTCGGTCGGTAAGTTGAGGTCTATTTTTTTAAGTCTCTATTCTTTACTCTCCTGTTTTGATAAGAAAGTCTTGTACTTCGGCTATAGAGCCTGGGTTCATAATATCACTTATATGTTTTTAATTTGATATTTTTATGTAGTACTGCATCCAGATGTTTAAAAAAATTCTTGTTCCTTTGCAAAGTAACGACCTCCTCAATTAATCAAGCTAAAAAATAGTCAAGATTACTCCTCTAAAGAAGAAATGCATATACGGTGCGACGCACGTTCCGACCCAAAAGAGGAAAGTCAAGCCAAAAAACTCTTGACGCACACTAATATAAATAAATATATCATAAATCCGCTGGTACAGATGGTATCCCCGCCGTTATTCTGAAGAGGTGGTCTTCTACGCTGGCAAAACCACTGCGTAAACTTTTCCATCTTTCCTATTCTGCTGGGATTTTTCCGAGCAGATGAAAAACTGCATTTGTCCAGCTGGTCCCTAAAAAAGGCGAAGCTTCCTCCCCTTTCAATTACCGTCCAATTGCACTAACGTCCCTTCTTTCCAAAGTCATGGAAACGTTGATAAACCGTCAACTTATGAAATATCTTGAAGAACGAAAGCTTCTTAATGACCGTCAGTACGGCTTTTGTAGCAAACGGTCCACTGGTGATTTGATGGCTTATCTCACCGAAAAGTGGAACCAATCTTTGCATTGTTTTGGAGAAAGTAAGATTATTGTGCTTGATATTTCAAAGGCATTTGATAGAGTTTGGCATCAGGTTCTTTTATCGAAAATGTGTGCTTTTGGTATCGATGAGTCTCTTCTTCGTTTGATTAGAAATTACCTTTCCGACCGTTCAATACAAGTTGTATTGGACGGCTTCAAGTCTGATACCCACTCAATAAATGCTGGTGTGCCCCAGGGCTCCGTTTTGTCTCCGATTCTCTTCCTCATTTTCATAAATGATCTCTTCTCTGAGACTTCTAATCCTCTCAACTGTTTTGCTGACGACTCGACCTTCTGCTTTTCATATTCGTTTCCAGATTCACGTCCCTGCTCTTTGGATGTGGAACTGGAACGGTTGCGTATGATAAGCTCATTGAATTCTGACCTTGACAGTTCATAAGACCCCATGTTATGAACCGAGTAGAATTCAATGCTTCGAAAACTCAATGCTGTCTTTTGTCGTTGAAGCTTAACATTCCGCCATTGCCATTATCCATGAATGGTACCTGCATCGAAGAAACCGAAAAGCTGGCAGTACTTGGTATGTGCGATCTTCGTTGGAATGGCCACATATTTGAAGTCGCCAAAAACGCTGCTAAATGCTTAGGCTTCTTGAGACGATGCAGGAAGTTCTTCACCCCCTCTGATCTGGCTATCATTTATAAGGCCTTCATCCGCCCAAAACTGGAGTATAACTCCCATATCTGGTCAGGTGCGTCTCAAACATCTTTGCGCCTACTTGATAGGGTACAAAATAGAGCGTTGAGATTGATAGGTGATAGTTCAATCGTAGAATCGATTGATTCTCTTGAACATCGACGAAACGTTACCTGTCTCACTCTCTTTAATCGTTTTTTTTTTTATAAACAGTGCTCTAGTGAAATAGCCAGTTGCATTCCTCCCATGAAACAATTTAGCCGCAACACCCGCCTCGCTAGGAATGCTCATCAGTTTTACCGTGAGCCCAACTTCGGGCGTACAGTCAAGTATAGAGATTCATATTTTAGTCAAACCACCCGAATGTGGAATGCTCTATCTGGCCCTGTTTTTCCCCTGCATTACGATTCAAAAAAGTTCAAAAGCAACGTGCATCGATGTCTCCTTTCAAATTCTCTCCTTTTTTCCTAAAGCTCGCACTGTGTTAAATAACATTATAAGGGTAGTCATAACCCCTTGATGTGCGCGTTAATTATAAAAAAAAAAAAATAATAATTATATGTTATACACCAGCAAATTCAGAAATCCAAAATTAGGAGGCTTGCGATCGTACCACTATCGGATCACTAGTGGGAAGTAGTGGAGGAGCTTTGAACCCCTTGAGATCACCATACACATAGCTCCGTTGAGGAAAAAACAGATGAAGATAAAAAGTAAGCGGAGAACTTTTAAGTTGTTTTTATAGGTTTTATTTCGCTTCACTCCAATTTAGCTGTCAAATGTCTGCTCGAAATTTTCCAGTAAAAATTTTTATGAAGGAAAACTCATTTTGTAAGGTTAACGGACACCCGTGTACGCTTTCGTGTCAATAAATTCGTCAAAGTTCGCCGCGAGGTAGCTCGTGTGGATAGCGCACGTTCACACGCTGTTCCGCCAACACTTTCGATACTTCTGCTCCCAAATTCCAAATCTAGAGATGTCTGTTGATTGGAGTCCGTTGCTTTTTGTTGTTTTTTCATCGCATCGTGTCTTTTATCGTATGATGTTTCTGAAAATAGTATTTTTTATATCTCTGGGTAATGGAACTTTTCTCCTATTAAATTGCGCATTGTATTGTATCAAAACAAAAAAGAAAAATGGTAATAATAATCACGCCTTCAGGTGACAACGGCATTGCTTTTGGTCTCCTTTTAATGTCTTTTTCCGTAGCTTCGGTCATTCAGTGTACCTCGTGTGCGCTATGTTGTGGCACATTGCGGGTTTGTAGATGGATTTATGATTTTTAATTGAACATGCAGCGCCTCAAGTGCCAATCTTGCATCGTTATAAACTTGTGGAAGGATTAATGAATCTTGTGAAGGAGTCACAGCCAACGACCTCTTAATTAATTGCTCTACAACTATTAACGGGTTGTCAACCTTCGACTGTGCCTCGATATCCGATCCTCTCACATTCAGTTGCATTGCATATAAATGCATAACACTTGACTTGCTTGTGTATCCATAGAGTGCATTGTACTCAGAACAATATGATTCCCAACGGCAGGCCACTGCCAGCCGACAGAAGTAGTAAGGGATCATATTGCTTTGGCTGCATGCGCGCTGTTTATGTCACAGCAATAGTCTTTGGGTATGAGCATTTGTTTATGATATAGGTCATTGGCGCTCACCGAAAAGAATGTGATGATGAAGCGTTCTAATCGGATATCGAAGTGTAGTCGATCGTTCGATAACCAGAACTCGAACATAGTAGCTTTGTATAAATAGAACATAAATTTGGAAATAAAAAGTCAATTGTGATCGTGGAGTCGATCGGAAGAGTAATCCATTCTTATTATTTGATATATGGCAATTAGCCTAAAAATATAAGCGTGACTTGTCTTCTTCTTTAGTCGTCTTCAGTACCACCCTCAACTTTGCATTAGTGCGAAAGAGGTTTGAGCGACAGCAGTGAATGCTAAGCGATTGGTGCTGAAGTGCAAGCGACATTACATGGCGATCCTGCCAGGCTCCGAAAGAAATTTTTTTTGTTCTTCGAAAATTTTTTTGTTCTCTCCGTGCATAAGTGCCAGGAGTCAGAGAGTGTTTTGGGACAAGACAAACTTATAGGCTTTTTCCTAGTTTCCTGTTCAAAGAAGTTTTTTTTTTCTCTCTCTCTCGCCGCGCTGTCGGTACTGAAAAATTAAAACATAAACCATAAAACATTAACTGTTTATCTAAAACTGTAAAAAGAAGTGTAAAACTGTGGCCGATAGTATACCGCACGTTTTTTTTATTAACTTCTACAGAGTTGTAATGTTCAACTCAAGCAACCGATAACCTCAAAACGAGGAATAAAACTCCAACTAATGCAGGCAACTGCCTGGTTAGTTCCATACTGGACTCTGGGCTGTGAGTTCATGCCCCGTAAAAAATCAGCCCCACCTGGGCCCACCAACTTCATCAACCAGTGATGAAGAAAAAAAAGACACTAAAGACGATAACGATAGACATGAAGTCGGCGTTGGACCTCCAATATCCAAGCTTCATCAAGTAGCAGCGCAACACGTCGGACCTAAAGGTCCAACTACATACCAAAAGCCAGCCAAAATCAATTGTGATTTTTTTTTTCTCTCAGTGTTTAAGGAACGTGTACAAAAAGTTCCAAGAATTGTAATGTAAATTTTAATATCAAATCTTTGCTATGTGCTTGCCAAAATGATAAAAAAAAAAAAAGTAATGTCAGAAAACAAATAATAAAAAATAATGTTGTAAGCAGAAGAATGTCTGTATAAAATTTTGTAAGAAAAAAAAAATTAATAATAAAAATAATGAAAGAAAACAAACAAATTTATTAGTTACATATACTTTTCCTTTCCTGTAAAAAAAAAAAAAATATATTTAACTTTTCATGGACTTCAAAAACCACTAGAAACAGCTCTAGCAAACTTAAAAAATTTTTACAAAAACTTAAAAAAGACTCCTAACCGCAAAAGGAAAACAAAAGGAGCAAATGCGAAGCTAGTAGAGATCTCTAATTTATGGGTTGAATTCATTAAAGAATTTACCCTTTACAACCAAAAAGAACTCACAGAAGATGAACATAAATATTTAACTCAATTAACATCAGAAGCAAAAGAATACAAAGAACTGTCAGAAAGTATAATTAGTCAAAATATTCAGGAAATAGATGCGGAATCAGAATCAGAAATAGAATCAAAAACATCAGGTACAGAAAAAATAGAAAGTAATTTAGACAAAAAAGAGATAGTAACAGCTAGTTCACAAGAAATAGGAATCATTAACAAAATGGCAGATTTCGATTATAGTAAAGCACAAAAGCTGCCAGTACTCAACTGCGAGACAGCAGATAGAAGAACCGAAAACATAAGAGACTTTCTTAATAGTATTGAATTCTATCATGACACCCTTAACGATGCATCCAAACCTATATTAATAAAATTCCTACTCAAATGTAAAATCCAAGGCAAGGCTTTGACAGAACTAGGGTCACTTAAACCTGAAACTCTAGAGCAGTTAAAAACAAATATAACCGAAAAATGTGGAGATAGGGAAACTATTGAGAGCATACAATCAAAGTTAGACAGATCACGCCAGAAAAATAGGCCGATGCGAGAATTCGTATCAGAAGTAAAAGATCTTATATCAAAAATGACAGAATTAGAAATTAGCATTCAAGGGGAACAAGCTAGGGAAACGCTGACTTTAGCAAACGAACGCAGAGGTTTAGCTTTCTTAAAGCAAGGGGTCAATGAAAGATACAAAATTATCCTCGATAGCGCCCGACACGTCAAAATGCAGGAGGCTATCTCCCACTTGTTGGAGTTAGCTCCGAACCCTGCAGGAGCTACAGAAACAATCCGTTATACAAATAATAGCTACAATCCGAATCCTAACCATAATGCGCAAAATTTCCGAAATAACTATCGACCCAACTACAACCGACCTGTTTACCACAATAACGACAATAGAAACCGGAACCCAATAAGGCAAAATACTTTTAGTAATAATAATTACCCGCGAAATTTTCCAAGATCCAACAATTTTTCTCCCCAAAATCAATCAAGATTTAGCTCAACACAAACTCGCTACCCAATTCAACAAAATAGCGTTAATAGACATAATTACAATAACAACAGAGGTAGAATAAACAACAACCAAAATAACTTTCATCCCAGAAATAACAGACAAGGTAACAATCAAAGCGACCCTAATGATAACAGAATAAGACGTAGCACCCATAGAGAATCAGCCTATATTTTAAATGAGGGAAACGAAGTACCCACCGAGGGGGGAGCCGACCTATCGGGGGGGATTATTTAAGCCCAATAAAACATATAATATGTACAGGGGGCATAATAAACGGCCTATATGTAGTTTTCAATACTAATAATAAGAGTACAAAATTTTTACTAGATACAGGCGCATCCATTTGCTCCATAAAAGAACAAGCACTAGACAAGAACATGCAAATAAACATATTAAATAAAACAACAGTAGTAGGTATTTCTGGAGAATTAACAACAATAGGAACTTGCAAAAATACACTGTTATTGGGACAGCAATTAACGAACTATCCTTTTCACGTAGTAGGAGATTCATTTCCCGTGCCCGTTGAGGGCATTATTGGTGCTAACTTCCTTACAGATTTTGGAGCTATAATTGACCTAGAACATTTCATTTTAAAATTATCGCTAAACAATAGTCAAATTTCTTTACCTATAGAAAGTCAAAATAAACTTAACTCATTAACAATAGCACCCAGATCTGAAGCCACCTATTGGTTGAACAGTAAACATACAGACACAAGAATTTTTGACTCCAAAGAACTTTGCGAAGGAGTATTCATGGCCGGTTCCATATCTAAGATAAAGGACGGAAAAATACCAATAAAAATTTTAAACACTCGACAGGAAGAAGTGAAATTAAAATGGGTAGAACCAGACTCCAAAGCTCTTTCAGAGTACCACATTCTGGCGTATGAACAGACAACAAATTCCAAAACGAAACGAACACAACAATTACTTTCACAAATTAATTTTGACACTCTAAACCCAGAAGAAGCATCAGAACTTAAAGCTATTTGCACTAAATTTCAAGATATTTTCCATTTAGAAAACGATAAACTAACATACACACATATAGGTCAAGCCCAAATATCACTTAAAGTAGGAGCAACGGCGAAGTATACTAAACCATATAGATTACCTCATTCACAAAAAAATGACATACTTTGCATTAGTGCGAAAGAGGTTTGAGCGACAGCAGTGAATGCTAAGCGATTGGTGCTGAAGTGCAAGCGACATTACAATCTGACTATTGAAGTGAGAAGTTCGATCAACAATCTGTTACTTTGAGTAGTTTACTCCTTTGAGAGACGACGGAAAGAAAGTCGTATAATTAACTTTTGTCGATCACTGAAGGATTATGGTACATAAATCTGTTTTTTTTAGAATAAAGTGAGTTGAGCCTATAAATATCGAGAGAGAAAATGTATTTTATATTTGACACAGCAAAGTTTAAAGCCCTTAATTCATTTTAAATGTATTGGTTTTGAGTATAAAGTTTTTAAGCTTTTAGTGTTCCCACAAGGAAGTTTCTCAATAACGTTCATTTTATCGAACCGCTATTCTTTCTGGACATCTAATTGTAAAACGTACATAAATTTTGTTTCCATTGAATTATATTGGTACAAAATAATTAGTGGCACACTTGTGCTGAAGCGCACTTGCAATAGATTAATTTATTTATTGTCTCATTCTTTTAATTGATCTCAATCGACATCGAGAGAGGCAAGCAGCGAGCGATGTCTGATTTTGTTTCCCAACTTCTTTTATTGATCGGGTGACTATTTTGATGAAACACGCACGCCAATAGCCAACAGTATCATAATTCATTCATGGGCTTTTCTTTTTGTTTGTGTTGATAATGTTGATTAATTGATTTAATCAACAATGAATTGATTTGATTTAATAAATTGAAACCAGACCTCTTTGTTCAATTGAGATCGATCTCTTTTGAGGGGTAACAATTAAAACACAATTAGATCTCATTCAAATAAGGTTGTTGTGTGTAGTTCGCACAGCAGAAAATTATAGATCAATAAAGTACTAAGAGCAGTGTCGTAGGTAAGTGACCGCGGCCCTTACTATACATATTGTGAACCTGGGCCTCAACTAACATCCTTCTATAACAACTTCGATTTCTGGCGAGCTCTCTCCAGTTTCGTACTCTAAGTCGGTAGAGGTCTTCATCCACTTGATTGCGCCACCAGAGACGAGGTCTTCCCCTTCCGCGATTTCCCTGCAATGTGCTTTCGAAAACCGGTCAAGCCGGAGCGTTTGGGTCCATCCCCTCTACTTGACCTAACCATCGTAGCCTCGCGATGCGTACTCTTCTGGCTATGCCCATGTCGCGGTACAGCTCTTACAGCTCGTTGTTGTATCTTCTTCTCCACACATTGTCTTCACATATGGGACCGAAGATCATTATATTATTTTCTTTTGAAACGACCAAGAGTTTCTTCATCCGCTTTCGATAGGGTCCATGCTTCCGCGCCATAGAGCAGGACTGGGATGATTAAGGTGTTATACAAGGTTACTTTGGTTTTTCTGGATAGGGTTTTGTTTCTCAATTGCCTTCTTAACCCAAAGAAGCAACGGTTGGCAAGAGTTATTCTCCGTTTGATCTTCGCACTGATGTTGTTTTCCGTGTCTAAAGCGAAGTCCTGTACTACCTCGAAGTTATGTCTGTCCATTGTGACGTTTTGTCCAATTCGTCGATGTTCTGTGTCCTTGTTTGATGACAACATATACATCGTTGTGCCCTCATTAGCCATCAAACCCATTTTTGTCGCTTCTGTTTCAATACTCGCAAAAGCAGCTATGGCATCATGCTTTTTTCTTCCAATTACGTCAATATCGTCTGCATAGGCGAGTAATTGTACAGACTTTTGAAAGATTGTTCCTCTGGTGTTGACTTTTGAGTTTCTTACAATCTTTTCAAGTATGATGTTGAAGAAATCGCATGAGTAAACAAAAACATGGCTCTGTACAGCTCGTCTCTGTAAATACTGCCGTACGCGGCCTTGAAATCAATAAATAGATGGTAAATATCGATATTATATTCTCGGGTTTCTTCCAAGATCTGCCGTAATGTGAAAATTTGGTTTATTGTGGACTTCTCTTGTCTAAAACTACATTGATAAGGACCTATCAAGTTGTTGACGTGGGGTTTCAGGCATTCACATATTACAGCAGACAAGATCTTATAGACGACGTTAAGGAGGCTTATCCCTCTATAATTGGCGCAATCGTGGGGGTCTCCCTTCTTTAGGATCGGGCATACAATACTGAGGTTCCATTCATCGGACATGCTTTCTTCCGACCATATCATGCAGATCAGCTGGTGCACCAGCTGCCTTGAAAAGTTCGGCATCAAAACCATCTGCACCTGCAGTCTTATTTGATGTAAGTTTGCATATGGCAAGCTTAACTTCTTCTAGGTCGGGAGGACGGCATTCTTGATCATCGTCCAAGCTGAATGGGGCCATCTGCCTGACAGCGGAATTTGTGTCCTCATCGCCGTTAAGCAGTCTGCAGAAGTGATCTTTCCAGATCCTCAGTAGCGACTGTGACTCTACAACTATGTTTCCTTGCTGATCTTTACAGGCTTGATTACGGGATTTGCCACCCTGGCAGGATCTTTTTATCTTTTGTTAAAACTTCCAAGTCTCGTTCCTGTCGTGGCACCTCTCAATTTCCTCAAACGAGCGCTTCATAAATCACAAGGCATGGTTGTGAGAAACTTTCTAAGCCCGGGGCTCTCCAATCTGTAGCGCTACTCTGTGTATGTGTGTATGTCTGTATGGATGTGTATGTGGTTAAATTAACTACGGCCGAACTACGGTACACGTTATCGAATAACTTGTGACGGAACTATGTGAACTCGGTAATACCGCGCACGTACACATTTTTCTTGTAAATATTACGAGTACTCGATCACTGATGCCGCTCACTCACTCGATAACGTCAGTTGTAGTTCGGCTTGATTATGATTCCCTATCACCTTCATTTCCTCTTTCCTGGCGTTATTTGTGTTTCAATCCTCTACTAGGTTTTTTGATTCTATAATATATGCTTGTGCAGTGTTTTGAATAAATTGCACCGGTATACGAACAAAACATTGAGGGGTTAGGCCACCCTGGAGGCTGGAAAAAATTGGGCTTTTTATCAGAGATACTACAAAATAAATCGAGATAACAGAAACCTGATTTTATTTTCTATTAGGTATCCCTGACTGCTTATAGTACTTTTTTTTTTTTTGAAGCGATTTATTACAAAATGGCGGTTGTGTAGCGTTTCTGCGAGGACGTCTTCTTTTTTTTTGGGTCCACGGCCGGACCAACAGCTCCTGTAATTTTTTAAATAATAATGAGCAAATAAATTTTTTTGATTATATATTTACTACCTGCTTTAGAAGTACGTTGGATTTTTGTGACATATTAATTTTTGGTAAAATGGCGCCCTTCTAAAGTGAATAGTGCGAAATTTGCCTAAAAAATTGTCAGATAATTGTTAATAACAAATGAACTACGCAATATAAAAAAATCCTACGTACTTCCAAAGACAATGTATATTTCAAGACAATTTTTTGTAAAACTTCAAGTTAATCGGTTAAATATTGCTTGAGTTACGAGTCCGGCCAGCTTGAAAAATATTGTATTGAGATAAACGCGTTAAAAGTTTTGAGTAGTAGAAAATCATGAATAATTTTACAATACCTCTAATCAGCGATGCCTCAAAGAGACGTCTGACAAGTCTCCCCTAACGTATACCTTCCCCCTTGCACTCACAAAAAGAGCTCGCTCTAGACGGCCTTGTATGTACTAAAATTCGAAAACCAAGTACCTAAAGGTTTTTCCCGCCCATAATCTTCTGGGACATCATTTTTGAGGTCCTAAAAGACCATTTGGAATTAAAAAAAAAAAACATTTTTAGAAAATTCTAGGGTGACCTAACCCCTTAAGTAGAATCTCTTTTTTATGATTATTAACACGAAAATATTGGCAAATTTTAAAATCTTCAACATTCATAACTCTATTTTTAATTGGCCTTGACATCCAAATTGAGTATGGGAATCAATATAAAATCAAATTGAGTATGGGAATCAATATAAAATCTGACAGCTGCAAATCTCAGCGCTAATATCGCTATCAAAAAGTCGTGTTTGTTCGAACGCTTTTAAATTTTAACAGTTGGATCGATTTTTGAGTTCGTTGATGTGTTGTATTTGTCTCCGTTGGGAATAGCAAATTAAGTATTAAATTTTTTTGAGTTTCCGTTCCCGACCGACATCAGAAGTTTTTTCAGCATTAGAATGCTTTTCTATCCCTCCTTTTTCTTACTCATATTCGTACTGCCGCAAGGCATTTATTGCAATGCACCAACTCAGTTTTTTTCATAGCCTTTGGCAGGCAGTTGTTGTTGAATTTTAGTATCTTTTATGACAGATAGAACATTTCAGGTTAATGTAGATGTTTTCATTTCCTCCTGCAGCAAACATGAAAATGATGTCCCTCAAGGATCACAGTTCTCGGTAATAATAGATATACGATGCTTGCATCGACTCATTGAAATATTAAGAATTTTGCTGGCGTATACGCAAATAATGTCTTCATACTAGCATCTGGAGATCCAAATCACTATTGGAAAAAACTGACACAGCTACTCATAAATGGGTCCGAGAAAGAGGAGCCACCAAATAAAATCGAAGTGGCAACAAAACAAAATTAAAATTCTTTTTTTGAAAGGGATTGAAATGCATCCGTTTATCTTTGCTGATTTAGATCAATATTTGAAATTTTATTATTCACAGTTGATTACTTTGGACTCGTTTAGTCAAAACTTTACGGTTCCGCATTAGAGATATAAATTTTTTCAACTGAGTTCGGATTATTTTATAAACACTTTCAATGTAACAATTTTGTAGCAATGATTATTCTACCATTTTTTCATAGAGTGGTTAGCCTTAGACTATACAAAGTCTCACAAGATGCAGAAAAAAAACATTTTTCACTGCTTAATGAAATGCCTTGCCATCCTCATGTAAATGAATAAATGCCCTGTGTTGTCCGACTCTATACCGAGGAGGAAATCAATTTCTTACCATCTCTGTTTAACTGAACTCTGAGGCCAGGCACACATAATGTTGGCTCTTCAACCAGCTGGGAAAATGATTGAAAAGGCGCTTAATAGCCGCGAATGGACTTTGCTGCACTAGTGCAGTTTGCATATACAATACATTTACATATATTGAAAGAACCGCGTGCTTGATCTCTCACCAATTCGAATCGAATTAAAGCAATCAATAACCGGGCCTTAACAATTATTGCTTGACTGGACGCAGCAGTACCGTTTCCAGCTAAGGAAAATGCCTGTTCGCGAAAGAGTGCTCAGTCGATGCAGCAGGAAACCCACAAGGTTTTTTTTAAGCGAAACCTTTTAGCTGTAGGTCGGTTGAATAGCGAAATGCGTTTTCGTTGGAGGCATAAAAGTTATCGCTGATTGAATGCTGTAACAGAATAGAATAAAAGCTTGTCTTGAATTTATTTTTGCTTGTTTATATTTGGTTCAAAAATTCTGAAGAAATGTTTTTGCATTATTTAAAGGTTGTGTTGACTTTTTACTGAAGTGATCTTACTGGCTTGCGATTGTTTGTTCCGCAGGAGTTTGCTCCAACACTGTTGATTCTTTTTCGCAATCGAGTTTTTGATTATGTCCATTTTTACTGATTGCTTTTGAGAAGTACGAGTATTCGTATCGTTTCTAAAATATGCCGTCTGCATTTGCCCGTCTTAGTGCTGATGTCATCCAATTGGATGTGGATTAAAAGATTGTTTTTTTCTGAAAAGTCAACATTTTGATCTCAGTTCGATCTATTGAGGATAAAAGTTCTAGTCGAGGGCGCTTTAGTTGCTGACAAGTGAAAAAAAATTGGTTGCTTACACTAACGTTAGATATCGGGCATCTGATTTTCCAACTGTTCCTTGATTTATATTATACATTTTGTTGGGAGTAATTTTAGTGTAGTATTTCATTTGAGGTCCAAATGTTCCATCCTCTTTCTATGCAGTGTGAGTGTGACACTGTCTAATTTGATTGGAACTGACATCCATATTTCTTTTTATTGTTGATACCAATGCTGGCTTAGGCACAAATGAAGCAGATCTATAAGATCTATACGTACCAACTGCACCATGTAGGGTCTGCCAATTTTTGGTAACATTTGAACCTATTTTTTTGAAAATCATAAGTTGGCTGTGTTCTATTGCAACAAATTCCGTTAACATCAGTTTTGTTTTGCTGGGTCAATGCGGAGATACTGAGGGACATGAATCATATTGCTCAATAGCATCAAGTTGTCGCCTTTCGAGCTTAGCAGATGTTTCTCTTTTATGAAATTCATAGAATGCAACTGAATTTTCTTCAGGTTTCTTTACCGAAGACGGTACAATTCTTGAGGAAGTTGCGGTCATTTGTCTAGGATTTGATAATCCTCTTGGAAGCAATTCGGAATGATTCTATAAACTTTCAATTTCTTCAGCTGCCTCGGCTAGAATGTCCCAGACATCACGTACAAAAGTTCCACTTCCTTGAAAACTTAGAACTCTGTTTTGACAATACTATTTAAATTTCCGCTCAACATCAATGGCGCTTGCAACCTCTTTACAATCAGATAGTTTTGACATTTTGAGCAACCACCTTTTTTTCGTACTTTTAATTTGTTAACTTTGAAATTTATGTAGATTTCCTAAACTAAAATCCGGAGTGAATTGGAGATTTGGCGTGTTTTTTTTGTTGAAAAACTATACTACTACTGTCAAATCTGTCACTCCAACTCTCCGATTCACTCAGTTCGAGTATCAATCGATCAATCAACTATGCTGCCGATACATCGTTCGACTTTAGAGTCATGAACATTGTTTCTCAATATTAGGTGCGATTTTGTCGTAACTCAGCAATGTCCCTACCGCTGAAAACAAAATGAAATCTTTATTGAGCTGAAAGCTTTCAGTATTAGTTTGTTTTTGTGTTAGTGCTAGCTTAGCTTAATAAAGGACTGCTAAGTTGCGATAGAAACACAAATATTGTAATGCGATGAGGGTTGGAAATGTACCACCAAATTGCAGAATTCAAGTTGCCACCAGGACAACTAGCATCATTGTTTTTCGACCAAGGCACTCGATTGAACCATTTTTTGGAGTCGAATATGATTAAAGAACAATGTTGCAGCACTTTTTTAAGTTGCATTTTGCCTTAATATATAAATGTACCTAAACAAATATCAATGATTTCTATCGTCTCAAGCAGGCTCATATAATTATAGTTCTACTTCGATTCCATGGATTCAAAGCCAAACTCACCACAGTTAGTGCTGAGTGAAATTTTTTTTTATTTATTGAATTTTTCATTTCAATAATGGGATCAAGTGTGTCTTCAATTTAAATCCAGCGATGAAACGTCTTGAAGAGTTGGATCCTTCAAGCCTGTTCTAAAAATAATGCCTTTAGACGATCACAAAATAGTGATCACTGCGATTAAAAGACCAGTAGGAAAACATATAATGCTCAGTTACATTTTTATAATACTCGTATATAACGATTTAGCAAAACCTTACAAATAAAATTTATTTCCATTCTTCTTTAAAAACACAATCTGAGTGTATCTCTTACTATTATAAATGTCTTTATTGTTGTTGTTGATAAATCATAAATAACATACCACGACAGCGCAATAATTATTTCACATATTTACGATGTTATTGATCGGTTTTACGATCATCGTTTTTTACTGTTTCTTCTTCCTCATAATTTCCTTGCAGCAGGTGCTTACCTCGAAGAAACAGGAAGCCCATGGGCACCTAAAGAAAACATTGTATGTAACTTCACTCCCATCATACAAATAAGCCTTGGAAATATCAACAAATTGCAACCGTATAGATCTTCGGTCTGACAAAATAATTGATAATATTTCCTTTGATTTAATGCCATGACTTGGAACGTTACATGAAGTTTTCCAAATTTCGATTGTAAGTTCCAATAGAAGCGCCTCACACACAACACATGCAAGGAATTTTTGCATATTTGTCAAAGTGATCGAAATAGACATAAGTCAAAGATTTTCCCTCAAGTCTATCATTTGTGATTGTTTCTTGTCTGATGTATGTTTTGTTATGAGGCTTTGCAGATACAAACCTATTTGCATATTTATGCTCTTGCATATACACTGTTCAAATGCTTGAACAGCATGTGAGAGTGTATTAGTAAATTCTATTTTACTTTGGATATACACACATCAAGCTTGAGTCTTCCATCATTGTTGGTGTTGTTGTTGTTTTCCCCATTAAACTTCGCGCTCTGTGACTACAATGTTCGCTTTGCGGTGTCTTTACGAAATGTATGCTGGATCAAGCATTCAATCTCGCATATACACTCTTCAATGATTGAAGCCTGATTGAACGAAAATCAAAACGATTTGATTTTGCTTCCAGCATACACACAATGCATACGTGAGTTTTTTTCACTAATACACTCTTACATGCTGGTAAAGCATTTGAACAGTGTATATGCCGCATTATGCTGCATAAGGAGTTGCTTAAGAGTAACGATTGTACTCCAGGACTCCACCACTTGTTGATGGTGATTTACTGCATTGGTAATTTGATGTGACGATGAAGAAATTACCAAGGAACACGACTTGAGGATGGTAATTTTTTTGTGAATTCAAAAAGTGAGGTAAGTGACAATGCTTTATTGCCTAAACGAGTCTTTTGTGTGTTGAATTTCATTTAATTTTTCTGATAGTCAACACCAATGAGTAATTTTATTTTTTTTCTTATCGTTTTTAGTATCTTTTAGGGGTAAGTCTTTTAAGAAAAAGCATTAGCTCTCAGCAAATTCTCCGAATATTTTTTCGGATTTCGTATATTGTTTTTGAATCCAAAAGTTAGTTAGTCTAATCAAATTGCATTCAGAAGAGTTCGAAGTTTACAGTTCTTGTTTGATTATCGAAAGTGGTTTGTTTTATGTTTAAAAAGGTGCTGCAGCTCACTTGTAAAGTAAGCATTTTACCTCAAAAACAATTTTATGCACGTAAGGAAGAGAACAGCATAAGTAATTACTGAAGTAAATTTTTTTTTGTACCATACTTCCGTACATATAAGTATATGTATCTGAATCACAAGGCCGCTTTAGTAAGTCAAAACGCTAAGTCGCTTAATCTTCGACATTTCGTTGGTTGGTGAACTAGATAACATAACGTTACGTGACTCCAACTCAACACAGAGTTCGGACTGGTTGAACTTTCTCTCGCTTTGACAGCTTACGAAAACTTACACACAGAAAACAAACACAAAGCTTACTCAAAGCAAGTGTTCGAAACGAGACCGAAGCCAAAGTATGATAACTGAATCACAATCACGTTTAGGCTTCTACTTCGATCCCGGTTCGGCCGAGCGCCTTGAATTCACATGATGATTTTGTTGTTTTTTGCAGTCAAAGCGGGCAAAAGTTCAACCAAACCAATTTGTTTGCTTTGAGTTGGAGTCACGTTACGTATTTCGTCCACGAACTGAGGTAACATTGTAGTCAAAGCGACATTGTTATAAAATGCACTGCGGTTTTCTATGATTTAACTCATTGGTTTATCTTAAAGTTGATTTCTATGGAGAAGAAGTTTTGTCTTTTGCTTTACTACAACGTGTTTCTAGAAAATATAACGACAGGTTCCAGTGGCTTTGAACTACCATGAGCGAGTACACGAACAGTCTTAAAATAAACAACGAAAACAGTTAATAACTGTTCTATGTTTAAAACAAACCTTTGTTGCAGAAGTCATTAATCATATCTGATTCACTCAGATTTTCTCAACATAACCATAACACTAATCATGCTTCGTTGAATATTTCTCATGTTTACGGGGTCAGTGCGAGTTCATTTTCTTGAGACCGACGAAATTCTCCGTCATCTGTTTACAGATTAAATCTAGCAAGCAGAGCCAGCTTGACGAATACACCTACGAGTCTACGACCCAGTATATACAATTTATCTAGCACATGAGGTAACCAGGGCATTGTTCATGCGTAATTAATCCACACAGCAATTTCATCCGGAACCCGGATAGAGAGATCCGCAGTTTAATCAAGTTACCAATGTGTTGATAGATACATATTGTGTGGCATTTGGGAGAAAATATACTGACTGTGTTTCTAAGACTTCGTGATAGGTGATCGAGCTATTCAAATCAATTCTTAAGCCTATTTATTTGTCGATTAACATGCAATATACACCTGTTTATACTCTTAAAGCCTTGGTCAGCGTGATGCCAAACACCATCCTTTAACTGCAAAGCCAAACTATTTGTGTGTATATACTTGGCCAGATAGAGTCTTGAAGATATCTGTGTAGGCGACGGGCACCCATAAGCAACTTTCTATCCCAAGAGCTAGCCGCCTTGTTACCAACATCATCGTAATACACTTGAACTGCCTCGAATGAAAAACAGATTTCTGTCTATTGACAGTGTCGTCCATTTGGCCATATATCTCAGCCGTATGCCGAAATGCCATTTAACTACATATATAGTGGATGATGCTTGAGCCTTGAGGTTTCTCCAGCTCGCTTGGTTTAAATTGCTTACTGATATAACACAAAAGTGTAATGGGGTCCTCCTTTTCTTTCACTGGACATTGTGAACGTAAACAATTTACCTTTTTGGATCGAACTAGTTGTCGTTGCTTTGTCTGAGACAGACGTCAAGGTTTACTATATAGAGAAGTGTAGACCCGAAGCAAGCATTAACCAAGTAAACAACATATGTGCGCTCTTATAGCGGGCTGACGATTCAGGTGTAATACGAGGTGTAATCTTGAGTCTCTGATCTTGAATTAGGATACACCGAAAGTCTTTTGGAAGTGGATTTGTTTATTAAGTGAGTAGTATGCCGTTGGGTTTGATATCTCGAGCTGTGGACTCGTTTACGATGACAATAGTCAATTTGAATCGACACAATTTATTTTAAGTGTAACGTGAAATGTTCAAGTGCGAGATTGAATCAGACGACAGCTATTAAAATGATACATAAAGAAGTCAATGTCCCATTTCGTTTATAGTACAGTCCAAGCGGAATTTAAGTCTCATTACGAAGTATGTAACTAGAAAGGTCTCGAAAATAACTGGACTATGAATTGTTGAGCTTATAAGTTTTAAACAAAACTTTCGTGTTTTCTTGGCATGAGCACTTTGACTTGAGAACTTTGAAAAAAAACATCGCCGAAAAATTTTGATGTTGTGGAATTAATATTGAATGATCCGTGAATAAGTATACATATTTTGTAATTCCAGAAGAATTTAAAAGTACGTTGGTTGACTTATGTGTATGTACCTACATAGGTATGTTTTTTTAGACGTGTTCTTTTTGACTTCGGTCACTTGATTTATGCTCAGTTTTCATTGCCATTTTAATCGTAGAAGAATTGAAGCCGCAACATCAATGGACACGGTGTAGGTACGTTCGGTAAATTGTCCTGAAACGAAATCGCTGTTGACGCCATTTTTTGCAAAATTTAAAAAAAGTTTTAAACCTGTGAGTTACCTCCAAGATCGAGCAATTTATCTCCGACACCGTTGGACTATTTTTTGTGGGATTATATGAAGTTGCATGCAGAAAATGCCGAAACGATTGAAGCCTTAGAAGAGAATATTCGACTCGTAATTGCTGACATACCTCCCCAAATGCTGCAAAAAGATGTCGAAAATTTGGACCCTCGACTGGAATTTATTCGAGCCAGACGCGGTGGCCATACTATTCGGATGAATTGAAGTCTATGTCCTTCTAGATCATCTCTGTATAAAATTTTACTTAAATCGACTAAGTGGTTTGGGCGGCAGATTCTTTCGTACTTGTTATAGTAGTAAGGACTTTTGTTCCTGTAGGAATATGGGGATGAGTGAAGTTTATGTTACTTGAGGATAGTGAGGCGTTCTTACGGTGGAAGAATTAATAAAATCGGTGCTGTAGTTTCTAGGTTCCTGAATACGTTCCCGTTCTCATTAGAATAAAGGGATAAAATGCACAGACTATGTCCTTTCTCAGGTTCTAGGCTATCTATGTACCAAATTTCATTCAAATCGGTTGAGTAGTTTGGGCGGAAGACGGTAACATAGAAAGATGGACCATCTGATTCCCACTACCAAACCCCTTCCGTCTTCCTCTTTCTTCTTTTTTAATAACTTGAATGAATAGCTTAAATTTATGTCTTGCCAAAAAGGAAATAGAGCCAATCTCAATGGGCAGAAAACTAGAAATCATCGATTTCGTTAGATGCTTACTTGTCCTAATACATTTTGTTTTATGGCGGCACGTCTTGTAATTAATTCGACATGACAGCGAAATAAAATTAATTTTTATGCAGATAACCCCAAGCCAACACAATCAAAACAAACGGTTCAATCACGATTTGATTGCATTGCATGTGAAATGACCTATCTGGCCGCAGGGTCCTAACCACTTTTACTTCTACCACTCTTCTGTGCTATGTCGCTCAAAGTTATGTCCTCAATGGAGTTACATGACTCGATGCGCTTGTCACATAGGCGCAGATTTATTCTGCTCATTGAGGCACGCAAAATTTGTTGCAAAAGTGGATTTTCATTTTCATTTTCATCACGATTGTGTGCTACTGGTTGCTACTACCAGTGAAATACCATTTCCAAGACGTGATCTATATCTGCCTTCCTCAACAGCATAGCACACAAAGATCTTGCAAGACTATAAGAGCATTAATCACTCCAAAGCAAAGAGTACGAAGAGGTCTTTTTCTGGTTTCTTTCTTTTCTGTGATCTGTGCTTGGCCAACAAAAGTATATTGATTGATCGTGTCTTCGTTGAACTGTTTCTCTACCGCGCATATAGCTTTTGCGGAATCGGAATAAAGACTCCCTTTGTTCAGTTTTGATTACCAACCAATCAACAACAATATCATTTGTTATGCGACAGTGTATAGAGACAGAAAGTATTTTTCTCAATGTACACCACTACCATACACCACCATCATCGTCATCGTCTTCAACAATTGGATGATCGGCAAAGGAGAAAGAAAATCAAGCCCCCATCATCTGGTTCAAGAAATGAAATCGTGATATATGCGAGATCAATGAGATGCATAATTGAGCTACCAATTGCAGCTGATTGATTGCTTTGTTGCTACCAAGTGATTTGTTTTCCTCAGAATGGTTTAAATGAGTTTTAATGCCTTTTTATTTGATATTGTGATGTTGACTTTATTTATCGCAAAGCAGCGTTTTGCAACTTTTTAGACTTTGAATATAACTCCTAGGCATTATTTGAGATAGTAAACAGATTAACAGAAAAATTATATAACTAAAAAGCAGTAAGAAATTAGAAAGTTTCATGGCTCTTCGTTCTTTTCACAAGAAAGAACACTCAATATCAACGGATGACTCGTTGTTTTCGATCAAAACATTTGCATATTTACTCCCTCTTAACTCCCCATTTTCCGTTCTTCTCACGAAAACGAGATCTCGATCAACAAAATTTTATTTTCTCTTTAAAAAAGGAACTGCATCTCTAGCCTTCCTTCAGATAGAAAACGAATAGCCCACGAATTGCCTGAAGTATGCAATTGACATCCACACTACGACTAATTTAATTGCTTCCGTCATTTAAAAATGAGTCTCTAGCGCAGATCCAGCACAGTCATGAGCTGAGCGATCGCATATTATAATGAACGTTGCCATACTTTTCATCGTCTTTCACATGCATCTAAGCCAACAATCCAAGGACTGTTCCGTTTCACCAAAAAAGTGCTCGAAAGTCAAAGGTCTCCGAGCATAATCGCGCGCTTTGCTCTCAGTAACAAAATACTGCGCAATCCGAATGTCATGCTTCTTTTAGTGAGTTGATTGCGAAGTATTTTCGCACCGACTAGTTGCCGTTTGGGTATCTCAGTCCGACCAAAAGAAAAGCCACTTCCTACATCGCATCGGCCGGCGTGGTGATTACAATGATGATGGGCATCCAATGATTAAATAGAGGGTACTCATAAAATAATCGTGAGCAAACATTGAATATATCCAAAAAAAATAAATCCGTACATGGATTTTGTGTATCCACGAACGAAATGTTAGTAAGCATCTCCAAAGCAGGGGGCGGACGATGATTGTCTGCTCCTGCATAAAGTGTGAGCGACAGAGAGCGTGTGCACTTATATTATTGAAATCACCAGGCAAATTTGTCTGACACGGCTGTACATACTATTTTTTAAAATGAAGGTTTGCATTTTCCAGCATCGTAGTGTTCTGTCGGTAATACTGCGTTGTTGTATGTGGCATGTTTGCATGGGACATTGCGGATTCGTTAAAAATTGTTAGCAAAAAGGCTAATGAGGTCAATGGATCTAAGCAGCGCCCTACAAAGTCATTTTGTAAATTATTGCGTATACGCCCGAGTGCAGTGATCAAAATACGTCTACATTCTGACAGCGAATTATGTTTTTGCTGCAACAATGTAAATGATTATGCTTCTTTGAAAGAATTGTAATTGCAATTGCAATTGAGTGAAGCCTACGACAATTTACTTGAATTTATTTAGAGGCCGGCAATGTTCTTAGAGAATCACTATAAAGTTGACAGACATGCAGATGATATGTTTTGGAAACATTTTGTGCATGCAAGAACACAAATTTGGCTAGACTGAATAGATTTCAGAGGAAGAAATATTTACATTAGTTATTTATAGTCTCCGCAAACATGTTTTGAATGTTTTTTTTTTTTTTACACGGAAAATGTAAAGAATTAGTTGAAAACACCTTTTCGTTACCCAAAGAAGATACTTAAGTAAGGCGGGGGTGATTTTGTCTTACACAGACGCGATGTTTGCTTAAATAAGATTTATCATCAAACCGGTTTGTAGTTTGCTTTTTTTAATACTCAAAATTACTGCACAAACATAAATTAGTGGCACGTGGGTGTCAGTCACGTTACTATTGATGTTTATGATATATTTTCAACCATACTAAATATGCATTCGTACATGTTTTTATTTTCTTAGATTGATATCATTTCAGCTCAAGATTATACCCTAGACGTGGATTCGTTAAGAGTTTGTACCACTATGTATTTGACGGAGATATTTTTTTGGATAAGTTGCATATCCGTTATGCGATCTATAGTCAGTTATTGACAAGCTCTACGTTGTCAGCGGATTGTTATAAACTATTGCAAAATTAGTTATTTTTTTCAACTTCTGTTGCAGTTTGTTGGTTGATCCACTTATACAGGGTGTTTTGAATGTAGGAAAGGGCAACTTTATATAAAATTTACTCAATTTTATTTTAAACTTTTTGAAACCCCGCTAGTACAAGGTTTTTTTTTGCATACAATGCGACAATATCTCAGGTCGGATAGGTTGGGTCAAGACAAGAAAAAAATAGAATGGAAAGCTATCTCCCTTTAGTTTCATATAAAACTAAATTAAGGCAGAACGCCACTTTGACGGGTGAAAATTTTTTTTAACATTTTCTCAATGCATACAAGACTGGTTCAAAAACGTGACTATTTTTTTTTTCTCGAAACAATTTCATTTATACCTTCGGGGAAGTGTAAAAAGATGCCTGTTAAAAGAAGAACTCTTAATATTAATATTTAGAGGTCGCTCATCGCAAATTTCCATTTTCCTTACAAATTGTATGGAAAAAAAATCTTTTAAATATTGGAATTTTATATTTCGATCTAGAAGCAAAGTGCCTAGATGAACGATACATATTTTTATAGAAAACTAGTTGTTGCACCAAAATTGTTTCCTATCATTTTTCACTCCTTCAAAAGTGATTCAAGGATAAAGTTTAGTTTAGAGTAAATTTAAGTTTTATTTATTGATTTCTGGCAAAATTTTACAACTTATCACCTGAAATCATAAAATCATTCATGAAATTAGTTGCTCCACAAAAAAAAAATTATCATTTTCCGACAAACGCACTCCTTCAAAAGTTCATTCAAGGTTAAAGTTTTGTCAGAAATCAAGAAAAAAACTTAAATTTACTCTTAATTACACTTTAACCTTAAGTAACTTTTGAAGGAGTGAATTTGTCGAAAAATGTTAAAGAAACCTTTTATGTACAACAATTAATTTTCTCTAAAAATAGCAAAGGAGATTTTTTTTTTTGGACAATTATCGAAATGCATATATAACTTAATCAATTTTGTGTATTTTTGAAAAAATTTTGTGTACATATACATACTTAAATATGTATACTCCTTAATTATTCCTTTAGTGGAAAAGAACTGCAAAAGTTCGTAGTTTTTTGGCCTGTCACAGTGGCGTTCCCGCTTAGTATTAAAAAAAATTAAAAAATTTTACAATAGTTTCCTTAATAATTGAACTTTTTAGTTTTGAGTCAAACACAGGAAACCGAACGTAATAGTAGAAGAGTCTAGGATGCTAAATTTGCAGTTACTAAAGCGTCATGGGGACTTATTGGCTTGTGAAGTTTACGTTCCAAAACAAAAAAGCTTATGTGTAATGTTTTACATTTTAGTGTGGAGAGAGCCTGTAAGAATTTTTAAAAATGTAAAAATAAACAGTCAAATTGAAATACTCGAGGGCGTCATGTTTTTATGCAGACGGATCAACTTGATGCCTTCGTCCCCCAGGATGATAATCTGACAATTATATAGGCGTACTCTTAGTCTGACATTTTTAAAACAACAATTATTTGTCGTTTCTATTTTTTATTACTGGATGTAATAAAAAAAAGTAGTTACACACATGTATACGTACAAGTTTTGATTTGAAATTTTGTAGAAAATACTAAAAGAAAAAAATACCTGAAAGTTTGAGCCCTTAATATTAATTTTAAGTGCTCGATCAAGAGGTGTGAAGATTTCCCATTGAAAATACACGGAAACTTTTATTTTTTTATTTTTGAATTTCTATAGCTCAGCCTCAGCGGCATTTCATGGGATCGCTTTAACCGAAGATAGGTTTTTCTTCAAATTGAACGCTCTACAAAAGTGCCAATTGCGGCAAAGTCGTAACTTACACCAGCGAGGTAGTACGGGCACATGAACCAGTTTTTTCCCTTAAATTCACGTTTTTTCGCAGTTGTCTTCTTAAATAAGAAGAGCTATGGAAAAATAATAAATTACAAACTTGTAAAAGGTTGTGTGGACCAAATTGCTAATATCAATACTAAGCGAGATATTAACCATCATATATTATACCTTTTATTGATGATTTGACCTAAATCGCCCCAAGAAAACTGTCAGATTATATGTTTTCCGTAATTCTGGTAGAATTACTTTCAAAATAAAAAAAAAAAGCTAATCGCGCTTGAGTATTTCAAAATGTCCCAACCATGTGTTTATTTACTAACGGATTTTCAAATAAGAGGCGTTATTTTGAACAGGCCCCTATTTCGGTAGCTGTCATTTTTGAAACTTAGCCTTATTATACCGTATTTTGGATAAGACTTAAATTTAAAGACTTATAACGTTCAGTTGACACAAGAACTCAAGCCGGCCGATCGTCAGCAACGTGGCGTCTTTGCTGATAGGGTTCTTAAAATGCATGAAAATGATCCGGAATTTTATCGAAAAGCCATCTTGATTGATGAAACCCATTTTCACCTCGGTGACTAGGTCAGCGTGTTATATCTAGAAGATCTTGTAATTTAACACCTTCTTGCTTTGGGGTCACGTGAAACATAAGGATTTTCTCTTCTAATGGCGTAACTTAATCTTTACACTGAAATAATCATCCGATCATCTATCTCAAAAAATTACATTTTTCCTATTTTATCAAAATAACACCTCTTATTTTAAAACCCTTTACACGAAATGTATTAAAAACTTAGAACTAAATAAATAAGTTGGCGCAACAGGTCAACAGAAAAGAAAGCCCTGGGGCTTTGCGCATTTGTCACAACCATACCTTGCGATGGAATAGAGGGCATATACAATTTTCTGCCGAACGGCTAACTGAGAAAGTGCTTTTCATGGCAATGCATTTACTATCGGAGAACTCTTCGCGAAAGACGATACTGATCTTTGATTCTACATTGAATCATCCTATTTTGAATTTTTTCTTAAGAAATTATTCACACCACATCGGGGTTTGATGCTTCGCTAAGATTGCAATGCTCACTAAATAAATCCTATACATATTTCTGAAGCAACAGAAACTCGGAAAGCTGGAAAAGTTTCATTTAAGATTTTTTTAGTTAAATTAAAACGACGTATACAAAGTTTTAGATAATAGCGCTAGTTTTAGATAATAGTTGAAGTTTATACTGTGACAACTTCCTTCATAAAAGACTCTCAAATGAAGTCTCTTGAATAGGTGAAGATTTGGATAGATAAGAATATAAAAATTTAGGTATTGGTATTCCGCAAGAAAGTTTTCTTGAATCAGTGTTTTCGGTTCTTATCACTTAAGATGTTCCCCAGAAAGAGGATTGTCATGACATAATGTTTATAATAAATTACTTATTCAATTCAGTAGTAGAGCTTTGATACATGTGTAAACGGTACATTGGTTTGGGTTTGTATACCAAACCGCAGCCTAATAAGAAACAAACTTTGCTGTTTTATTGGACCGAATTTCTGATATTTGATCTTAAAGTATTTCTGGTTTGAAAACATGAAAAAAGTCATCAACTTTCCATTTCCTCTTCCTTACGTTTATTACTTTTACTTCATATTCCCTTAAAACAAATCGTAAGAAAAATTATTTTTAACTCAATGAATGGATGTTGACATTGGTCTCAAAAGCTCCAATTCACCAAATGTTCGTATCGAACTTTACAGTAATTATTTCTATTATTTTTTCAGCTTCAGTTGTGGTGGTTGTGTTGTTGTTCTAAGTAGGTGAAAGTTTAATTGTAATACCTTCACATTTCTATATCAATATTTCTCCGGCTATGCCATCAACACAACAATGATGTTTACTATCGACACATGAATGCAATGCGACAAATTTATTTTTTCTCCGACACGAGGAGCTAGAAATCCTTTTGCACTATACACAAAGTATATACTTTCAGGATCTTATATCCTTTATAAACTATTCAACTGCAAATTGCTCTACATTTTCTGAAGTGAACAAGACATGCTATGCTTCAAGTCATGAATATAGGAATTATTTATGTAGTCCAAGCCAAAAAGGTATTTATAATTTTCCCTTGAAATTCAAATGCATGCTAACCCCATTCACGCACACCTGTTTCTCAAAAATTCAGACAACCCTTATACAAGATTAAAAATATATTCTCATGATGGACTCGTTTCTGGCTTTAAACCATCACATAATTGTTGCGCTGCTGTTGATCGTATTACCTCCCAACAACAGATTGCAACAACAATAATTAAATAGAAAAACTAACTCAAGACAAAACGGATAGCCAAGTCATTACCTAACAACAAGACACAAGACGTTACAAAAAAAAAACTCGACTGACAAATTTTATCTATCTTGTCACTTAATTATGGCTGGAAGGTGCATACAGAAAAGATATTAAGCCAAGCTTACTAGTATCACGGATTTGTATAACTAGCATGTTAAGCTGAAGAAACACTCTTTGAGTATAGTCTAATTATTTCGTTAAATGGTAGAAACGTGGTTACTTTGGTTGTGGGAAACCATTGGTGCTGATTTAACTGATTTCAAAACATGCTAGTGACGATCATGTCTTCTTGTAGTTGCACTTGTTATTTAGTTTTGAAAACGGTGCAGTTAAACCGAGTTACTGATAAATTGAGAGGTTATTGTGGAGGTGTGGTTCAAAGTTCAAAGTTTATACTTTATATACCTACATAAATCAAATTCCAGTAGCATGAATTGAACGCATTTAGGTTGAAGCTCAGGTTATAATGGTTGTGTGTATAGTTCGGAAAATTTATTTTGCTTAAAGTAAAGGTCCATTAAGAATGCGTTGACCTTCAGCGATTGGACATTTTTGTATTAACAAATAAAATTCTACAGTCATTGAAAAAGTACCACCTAGTATTTCCTAAATCTAAAATTATAGGTCACAAATCTTCTTAAGGCTTTCATCAGACTTGGCATTCTGTGCCTCACTCGTGATTCTTTTAATCGAATAGTCAACTTTTTTCATTGGCTTCTGCAAATCAAATTTAAAACTCAAACTCTTCTTTCTTTATTATTAACTCAAGATTGACCTTTCTTGTTTTATTAAGTTTCAGTTCCAAAATCCATAGTCCGAAAATCACTGTCGTCTGCATGGCAAGGTATATCATATTTAAACACCCTAGAAAAAGACTTTTTAAGCTAAGAAGTAATTTTAAATGCTAAATTGTTTCATAGGTAATTGAATAAGTAACTAATTTTGTATTTCTCTCATTAGCAGTCGTTTTACTTCCTGCCTGAAAATAGCCTTTTCGGCCTCCCATATTCAAAATGCAATGAATTAACAATTGCTAAGGACTATTATTTAAAATCTATATTGCAGATAAAAACTGTTAGACACACAATCGCTAGCTATTCGAGTAGGCAAAAAAGGAAGTCTTGCTAAACTACCACATTCATAACGCATCTTATCATGATTTCTTTGAAAGTGCAATTCAATCGGTTGTGTGTGTGTGGCTTAGACAAAAACTGCCGCTGGTCAAATTTACAATGAAGCCATGAACTGGTATTGGGAGAGTGTTTACGCTTGCAAATTGATTTCTCCTCCCACAAGTGGTTTCACTCCCCCTCTTTGTTTATCGCGATTATTAGTCTCTTCGGTATTATTAAAACAATCGTATAATTAATCTAAGTGTTGTTGTTTCTTCCAAGTATAACCAAGGAGCTGCTAACGAGCTAACGCAAAACATAGATATGTATCTTGTATGGTGTTTGTTGTAGCGAACGAAAATGATGCGTGTTTACCAGAAACAACATCACTGACTTGACTAGCTACTTAGTAGCTTCTATGATTGTGTTTTGTATTTTTAATTGGGAGAGGTTTTAGTTTGAAGTACCTAATTGTGTTGCTCTCTATCTGTGTTTTTTTTTTTTTTGTATATTACAAGGACTTTGATCGGGATCATCACTTTCATTTGATGATTTGAAAAATCCGCATTTAGTACTAGGCGAATACTGTGGTATTCTTTGTATCCCGTGAAAATGGTTTATGTTGTTTCCATTGGGTGAAAAGAACCGTTCCATTTGTGCAGAAGTAGTTTTAAGCGTTCCATTGGTTTTTTGAATAAGTGCTTCTCCGAGACAAGCCAATGAAAAGCATCAGCGTCTGCTGTCTGTTTTTTGTCAGGTTTCGCAATGATTACCAAAACACAATACTTTACTAGAATATATTCCACGTGCTAATTAATAAATGATAAAGCATTATCTATATATTGTATATTGAATAAATTAAGCCTCAAACTCTGCGTTCCGTTCATAGTGAAGCGCTATTGAAATGCTGCAATCAAAAACGGTGTCACGATAAATTCTAGCGCGTGACTTCATATATGTATTTTAAAGCAGAAATGGAAAAAATTTATTGACAAATGGCTTCAATAATTCTTTGTCGAAGGTCCTTAAAATTTTGTGAAAACCTCAGCCTTAAATATTGAAATGCTGGGACTGAATTAAAGGATGTATTCTTATTCTTAGACCAACAGTTGTAGAATTCTGGGAAGCAAAGTGGGTGGTGTTAAGCTGATGAACAAAAAAGGTTACATTGTTTGAAGGTCATTATGTTGCCGGTTCCGAACGGCTAATTGAGAAAGCGCTTTTCATGGCAATGAATTCAATAACGGAGGACATGCCAATTACTCGCGAAAGGCGATACGTTTTACGTTTAAAAACATTTTTGCCTCTGCTGGGATTCGAACTTAGAACCTCTAGGCTAGCAGATGGACATGCTAACCATCACGCCACACGGGTACCACGTCATTTAGACAGAAGGAAGTTACTTCACTCCGGAAACCCTGAATATCTTATCATATGATGTATTAGGGTGGTCTTTATTTCACTTTTTTGCGAAAATTGAGTGCGACGCCCCCTAAATCGATTCTAAAAAATGAAAAAAAATCACTAATTTTTTCATATTTTTATCTTTAACCTTTTCTGGCCCTATTTTCCTGTCATTTTTGAACAAATCAACGGAAAGACTTCAAATTAGGCTCAAATTAAGCATCTCCGAACACTCTACAGCCGCGTGTGTGTTTGATAAAATTAAGATCATTTTTTTATACTCTATTGTTAATTAACAAAAAGGCTGATTTCTTATTTCGCTCAATCAGCCAAAAGTAAGCAACATTTTAACATGGATTATTTTTTCAAAGATATCTACGGCAATTTTAATGACCTAATATTAAACTAGATTTTCATTTCATTTGTTATTAACAAAAACTCGTAAAACAATTTTTTTATAACAGCAGCTGTTTTTGAACGGATGATCGAAAAAACAAAAACTTCTTAATGAAATAGGATCAGGAAGGGCTAGGAATAAAAATTTAAAAAAAATTAGGGAATTTTTTTTTTCCTAAGGACCACCCTAATGAGGTATAGTAGGCTATTTTTTGAGCAGCCGTCAGCTAAATAACATAGCTATATGTGGACACTTCAATGTTATACAGGAGTAGGCTGACATTAAAAAAAATATTGCTGTGTTTTTTTTTTTTTTGTTCGTTCGGAGATAAGATGTGTTGAACTGTGGTTGTTTGTTCTAAGAATTTCGTGTTTTTATTGAATGGACTTAGCCAACCAGTTCTTGAAAAGGAGATACCGAAAGCAATACCTTCTCAAGAAATGTTTTATAAAGTCAAACAGCCTGTAATGAAGCAAATATTGAAAGTCGTTTCTCATAATTCATGACATATTCTATGTCAGCAGATCCACCTCCTTATCACTCCTATATCGTTTCAGGTCTCATGTAAGTCCATCATTTATTAGTTAGTCTTCGGCAAATACAAACTATAGCTAAAAGACCCACCAACACATGAAACAAATGAAACAAATGGTTGTTTTCGCGATGGATGATGATGCCTCTTCAAGGCACTGTCTTGACCCAGACCTCTGTGGTGGCGTTGATTTTACACAACTCCCACGTATCAGCACCTCATTCGAGAAGAGAGTGCCATTTTACCCTCGTAGCGCCTTGGAGAAACAAATGCAATTGATTAATCGCTGGCAAATTTTGAAAAACGATCTGCTGGCCGATTTGTGTTAATGGCTCTCAAGTTTAGAGCTGAAATTGACTTATGGTCGGCTTTGGTTAGGTAAAAGCGTTCCAAAGGTGTAAACATAGGTAGTAGATATAGTTTTGTTCATGTTTTATGGGAATTAGGTCAACTTGGAATGGGCAGTTCATAAGCCAAATAAAGCATTGGTTGGATAAATTAAATAATTAAGGTTTGCTCAAATATTTGTATTGTAACGTGAACCCAACATTTAATACCAATTTCCTAATCGAAAACGTTCAACCGAAAAACACATCTGGGAGCACTAGTGTAAGTGTAGAAATTCTAGGAGAGAAAATGTTTGACAGCCAAAACAGTGGAGAGTTGCAGACCATGTGGAAGTTACTGGAGAGTTCTAGATGGCATGTCATTCGATATAAATAGCCCGCCCGAGGCAACCAGAGGGCAGTTTTTTTTATAGAGTGATAAAGTTAAGAGTAAATACAAGTGATAGTCCAAAAGTCGAGTTGAGTTCGAATAAAGTGTATATCGAAAGTAGATACTGAATAAAGTGGTAGAATTAAATTGAAAGGTAGAGTTTTATTTTTGCGAACTAAGCGCACGTTACAGTATATTTTGGTCGTTTGATTAAATATTAATTTAATTGCGATAATACGACTAATATGATTAATGAAAGCGGTTTTTTGACGGTCAGATAGTTAGCATTGATGATTTCACTATACCGAAAAAGTTTTTTTATCAGTAGTTATCATATTGAAATAAGTTTGTTATCTAACTTTGGTTTATCTTTTTCAATTTGCTTCTCAGTAAGGTTTAAAGTTCCAAACTTTTTGTGTCGAATAAGGGTGCTTGTAAGCCTCTAAGGAATTAATTAACGTGGCGTCCTCATTAGAGAACGATTTTCACACGAGAATAAGCCGACCGTTGATCCAGAACAAAGCATTCATATCAAACATTATATTGAATAGTAAACTTACATTATTTCTGCTGTACCTCTCTTCTGCTAAGAGCCAAAAACATTGCGCTTTTCCATTCTCGTCAAACAATTATCCACAAACTTGTTGAAAAGAGGTCAACCATGGTCGACAATAGAATACCGCATATAATGTCCAACAAAATGTAAATTAACTGCACTTCCTAGATAATGTTGAACCATGACCAGACTCAACATCAGCCCAGAGTTCACAGCTACATTCAACTAGTTTGTGTACCAGTAATTGATACCGATCTAGGCGATACCATAATACATGATACGCGAGGCTTGCGATAGTAAAGCTATGATTGATCGATCATCGATCTCTTGACATCAGACGTGATGGGAATATTTGTTGAATCTATGGTGGCAGCATACATCCATCACTTGGAGGTTGAACAATTGCACTAGGAGAGACTGTTGTTTTCCATAGTGAAAATTGAAGCACACCACATCGTTTTCAAGTTTTGTTTTTATTTCGCAGACCATCCAATAGCCTCATTGGTTGTGGCATCAGTGGCGGGGTATTTTAAATTAAGTCATAAAAAGGAATCTTTATCCGTTGCAAAGAGTTTACGGCTGGCGCAACGCGATTTGGTTAACTTTTACTTCATCAAATGCTTAAGACCATGGAAGGCAAAGACAACAAGTGTCATAAATATTTGAGTTGTTGCATTGTAGGCGTTTTGCGATTGGGTTTCCTGATCCTGGTGGATTTCTTAGTCTTTTGATTTGTGAACAATTTGCACAACACGATTTGCACTTGAATGCACAGAGAACAAGTTGTTGGGTGTCTACTTGTAGCAAATGTATTTGTTTTGAGTATTTGTGAAAAAGTGTACAAATAGTTGCCGTTGTGGTAACCTTACAATAAACGAGTGTTTAGAGTTTATATATAAGTAATCTTATTCCTGAAGTTGACTTGAATTTTATTGAAAACCTTTACTATTTTTTTTTTTCTTTTTTTGTACCGTTTTTTGTTTAATATTTCTGACAAATAACTTACATAAAACTTATGACTGTGCAGGGTGTCAAATATTCGTGACGTAAGAATTTAGTTTACGAATAACTGCCATGTAGACTATTTTATTTTGAGTTTATGAGTTTTCGTCCTTATGAAGAAACTTTTTTTACCTCAAACTGTCAATATAGTCATTTAATTGTGTGATTAGACGTAAGCCCCAAAGTAATTATTTTTGCTAGTAGGGTAAACATTTAGCTTTTTTTATAATTGTGATGTATTCAACCACCACAAATTTGTCTTTGAAGAGTTTCAACTTGACGTGTGGTATGGGACGTACATATCTTCATCTTGTTGGAACTACAATTTCGGATTGTGTTCTCTTCCAGCCCTATTCAATTTTTCTTTGCTAAAGTTACCTCCATCGTAGGTCGTTTCCAAACCGAACGAAATGCTTTTAAAATAGTAAAAATAAAATATATAGGGTGGCGCAACAGAGCGACGAGCCCCAGGGCCTAGCGCATTTCTCACAATCATGCCCCAAGCGCTCCGGATCGACGGGTTTTCCAAATCTCGCAGGGAAATCGCGGAAGGGGAAGCCTTCTCTTTAGGTGGCGCAATCAAGTGGAAGAAGACCTCAACCGACTAAGAGTGCAAAACTGGAGATGGCTCGCCCGAAATCGAAGTCGTTATAAAAGGGTGTTGGTTGAGGCCCAGGTTCACCCCGAACTGTAATGCCCACCTAAGTAAGTAAGTATGCCTTGTAAGGGAATGGAGGGGACCTCCAATTTTCTTCTAGGTCCGAACGGCTAATCGAGAAAGCGCTTTTCAAGGCAATGAACCAGCCAACGGAGGACTTGCCAATTCCTTGCGAAAGGTGATACCCGTGGAAAAACAGTTTTGCCTCTGTTGATATTCGAACCACTGGGTTAACAGGAGACATGCCAACCATCACGCCAAGGGTACCACTAAACTAAATGCTTTTGATATACAGAAATAACGCTCAGTCTTTTGTCCCAAGCCTTTCTATTTTTTTTTTCACTTGCGCTCACAGCTATTATGGCAAGTTTTGCAATCATGCAGAAAAAATAAGTTTTGAGATAACATTCAACTTGCCATTTATGACGCAAATTTGATCAATAGTGTGTAGTTGGCAACCCTGTACCACCATTTATAACACTTTGTACTCAGGTTAGATTTTGATATTGCTCCTAGCATACAATAGCAAATTCATGCGACCTGTCGAGCAAATTTTTTTTTTCCAACTGATGTAATCATTGTGGAAGTTAAAAACTAACTAACCGTTGTTAAACCACTGCTTTTGATCTCGGGACAAGTTTTTCGTTTGGTTCGACTCGCCCTACCCGATTTTCGCTAAAAAAAAATCGGCTAATTTGTTGGTGACAATACCTGGTGAATTGTGTGAAGAAGTAGATAGTATGCATAATTTTAAAGCAATTGGTGCATTAGATTTTGAGTTATCGTGCACAGAGACTTCAAATATGACAAGTCTCAGAAAAATGGTTTGAAAAACGCAGAAGAGTTTGGATGTTTAGGTCAACTGATGAACAGACTAGTGTGTACCTACTAATAATATACATCATGCCTTGAATGTAAATAACCAAAACCGGAACAGGCCCATTTATGAAGGAATTTATTCGGGGTCGAAAAATACAAATCGCGTCGTGCAGTTGCCGCCCAGGTATAAAACCCGGTAGAATAGGCTCTCAAATACTCATAACTTCGTTAATTCTACTGCGATCGACTTGAAATTTCAACACAATGTTCTTGAGATATTAAGCATTCAAAATTTAAATACTTTATTTCTCCCCCTTATGATCTGGGTGCAACAAAGATTTTCACTTATCTTTTAATAGAAACGGGTTTATACTTCAGCTCTGCGGATATATTTTGTTGAAGGTCTCAGTATCTTTTGCATTTTTAGGTTGAGCTTCATGCGAAAACTAAAATTCATCTTACACTTTAGGTTACGTAAATAAACCAACCACATAATTTTAAGACTTTTAAAAAATTTATATATACATCAGAACATGTTATGAAGCCGCTACAACAAAATGTCCAATTGAAATCTTCTAGTTGAAAATCTCACAAAGCCCGTTGGACGAGAACGAGATCCCATAGTGAAATCAAAGCACTTCCGCATCCCATAAATGGTGGAATAACAAACACGATGGAAAAGTTTTTACAGGTTTATAGTTCCATCTGTAATACGGACATCTATCTGTTGCTATTGACATTGGTTCTTTCCTGGGGAGTAGGAGAGTGGATTCGTTTGCAGTTTTCTTGTTAAAGATAACCTTAGTGATTGATTTTTCTTTCCATGAATAGGAATTGGTTATAGTTTTGACGATGTTGCTGGTGTTGGGCTATCTCTACTGCTGACTGTTCTTTCAAGTATTTTTTTATTTGTCTTATCTTCTTTTCTCCGTTTACTGCGTCACTCTCATACCACTAAGCAATGATTACCAGAACAACAAAAAAAAAATATTGCATTGGAACGAGAATGTAGCACTGGCTAAGCATCTATCTCAAGATAAAAAATGGCAAGGAGAAGTATCTACTTGGCTTTGGTTGGGTGTCATGTGTAAAAATGTCTGCAAGTTCTGTTTAAGAAGTTGAATGGAATTCTTGCAAGACTGGCTATGTTGATGAAGACAGCTAAAGTGAATTTTGTACTTCCTCATCTTCATAGAAATGGAATTCGCTGCTTTTATATTTGATTTTCGTTTTATTGACAAGACAACGACAATGAAAGTAGGATCGCCTTTCTCTGTACATTGACTCTGCATATTTTCTTCTTTTTTTAAGATATTAAATGATCGTTCCCTGTAAGAAGGAAAGTGTTTTGGAGCAAATGGTAAAAATTGAGTTTAGTCAATCGAATCATTTAATTATTAGCAGATTTGAAAAGTAGAAAGAAGGCCATTTATATATAAACAGGAAAGAAAAACACAGCTTACAAGGCATGGAAAGTCATTTCCGTGGTCATTTTTTTTATTTTTTAAACTTTCAGTGTGAGTGATAGTTGTTGGAGTGAAGTTTTCTCAGTTCGTAATATTTTATTTTCACTCGCATACATTTGCATATTGATTTTTTTTAATACTTAATTATTTAATGTTTATATGTTGCTCGAATTTAACTAATTAGGATCAGAAAATTACTATATTAGGCCTGGGTAAAGTGGCAGAGCAAAGCACCCGACCTATAGCTTTCAAAATAAATGCCCCAAACGTCCTGTTGGTGCTCACCTTTTTATTACTGTGCTGCTATTTTTAGCTATGGTATGTAGGTATGTTAAAAAGTTATTCGGTGAAGTTCTTGTTACTGTTATTTTTCCATACTTTCTTTTTTCTTTTTTCATTATTTTGTTTCGAGAATGTCTTGAGTTGAATGTCAATTTATTGCTTTTTGGCAGTTTTTGAGGTCTTCGTTGTTTTCGTCGGAATAAACCCAACTTTTTCTGAAATCAATCTCAATGCAGTTGCAGTTAGACCGAGTCTAATCCCGAGTTAACAGGCTTAAGCGCTTTCTAGAAAAAGAGAAAAGTTAAATATATGAAATAGTGAAGTAAGAATGGTGGAACGAAGTTCTTTCCTACATCAACTGAAAAAGGATTCTACAAAATTCATTTTGGCTTTCTGAACTTTATAAGGAAAAAAAAATAAAATTTGGTTAATGGTTAATGTGGAGAAATTTGGTTTTTGGTGGAGACATAGATGATAAATAAACATATTTATGTGTGTAGCCACGAAGCTACGCTGACTCACAAAAGGCAAGAGAATGAAGAAAACCCAGTTGGGAGCCAGTTCCAAACAGAGTTGACAATAGGTTAAAAAAAATTGATATCGCAATTAAAAATACTCAATTAGGTTTGAATGTTATTATTTCTTTATTTTAACATTAACAAGGACTTTGAATGCAATTCAATTTCAAACTTACATTCAACACATTTTGGAGCTATGTCCAATAGATTTTTCTGGAAAATAAAGAATGCATCTATTCTATAAATGCATTCCTAAAGAGCTTACACGAAACATTCGAGAGGTAGAAAAGGGTCGTGTAGTTTTTATTCGATCGTTTAACACCACCTTTTTTTGGGTAAAAACAAGTCGTGTGTGGTGTAGTCTTTCAATAAATTTTTTTGATGTTAATTTTCAAAATAGCACAAGCGAAAATCCATTAGACGTAATTTTTTTAGCAATCCTTTTGCTTTTGGAGCAGTTTTTGTTTGATTTGTTCGATTCGTTCCCATTTTTAGAGAGTGAAGTTGTCAATTGAATGGCTAGTCAAATTGCTTCTCAACTGGCTTGGAATATTCCATACCAGTTGGCTTTCATTTTCGAATAACTTGATTGTGTATGTGAAAAAGTATGAATGTATTGTAAATGGTTTACCATATATATTGTTCGTGTTGCTCCGGGGCGGGGCTATACAGACTCGAAATTTATTGACTTTTTATCTTTGCATTTCAATTGAATACGTCAGATCGGGAACTTCGTTCCAAAAACATTGTAGTTACAAAAAAAAATTGAATTCAAAAGATAAATGTAACTCCAGCGAGCAAATAGGCATTTGGTATCGGCAAATATGTGTATGATCCTTCCATTTCTCACGAAAGTATGGTTGAGAAACAAGCAGTAAGCCCCAGGCAAGTGTGCTATTCTCCTTCACTTTCCCCACTTTTTCCTGTTTTTTTTTTTTTTTTTGTCGAAGTTTGATAGGTATATTTTCAATTTTATTTCAAGCTTCACATTATATTAAAGAAATCAATACAGTTTTCAGAGCAACACTATAAACATTGCTTTTGTAAAACCATCAAAGGATTTAATTTACACTGTACAATTAGTTGGACAAACCTAGGTTTGACAAACCAATGTTTGATAGTGTGAACTCATCATACGACCGCTTGTCCAATTTGTTGGATGGTTTTCAAAAATTTTTGAAAATCTAGAAGTTGGATGGAGTGGAAGGGTATGTGACATAAAGTTGGACGACAAGCTTGATAAGTGTGAACGAAAACTACATCAGACCATCCAACTTCCATCAAACGAAGTCTGTCCAACTAATTGTACAGTGTGAACTGGGCTAATCTGACTTCGGTCTGCTCTAATCTGGCACGAATAATTTTGATAAACGTTCGTCTTTCAATACTACGTGTGAACTAAACTAAAAGACTAATCACAAAGAGTTATTTGACCATTCCGCCTTTTTGAAAAAACTTTTTTACTTCTCCGAAACACATCACGTTTAATATTTGCGCCTTAAGTCCCTTTTTAAGTTTGTATTTTATGAACCCGATTTTTGTTTTAGGGAGAAAATGAAAGGCAGACCGAAACACTTTAAATACAGACAAATGCAAGGAAATTAGCATTTTGTTGGCCTTATAGATAGAACACTCCAAAACGGCTTGCCGTCGCTCGCATTTTGAGCTCAACCCGTTGCGTTGTGGCGTAGCGCGTAGCCCAGGGCGAATGACAAGAGTGATGTGTGAAGCAGACAAATGGGAGAGCTGTGATCCCTTCGTGAGAGATCACGATGCTCGTAACGTTTCAAAAAAGGATGATATCTGTATTTTTAACATAGAATAGAAACTATACGTATTCTTTCGGTTTCCACAATAGAAACTAGAATGTGTACGAGTAGGTATATATCCCAGCTCAACAAAATTTGTCTTTGTATAGTTTAAAGCAATCAAACTTGAAAACTTAAATTTTGTTCTTCCAAATGGATTCTCTGGCCACTCGTTATTTTCTGTCAAAGATTAACCGTTAGCGTGCCTTTTAAATAACATCCGATTTTTCTTTCTTTCTTCTTGATACTTTTCGACTACTAATAGATAGAGGCTTAAAAGTATTCTTTTCTATCACCTTCATTTACGTTTACAAAGACGCCTTTCGAATTTTAAAACAGTGTCGCAGATCATTTGTACCTAAATGGCCACCTAAAGAAGATACTGTCATAAATTAATTGCTTTCAATAGGAAAGGTCTGCCCTCAAACTAACACTCCCTGTAACTACTTTGCCACACGCATAGCTCGTCATTTAACTGTCATGTCCATACCATACAACACTGACCGCTACACAAATCGCCGTCACTGACCGTCAAACACGAACAAATTTCATGTAATTGAATTGATTCGACACTTGAACCGGGAAAATCGTGTTGATGGCCATTAGCACGATATGCGTCAACCATTAAGCTTTCCTTAACAGACAACACACCACACTAAGAAGGAGTTATTGTATGCACGCGCAGATGGTCCAAGAAAACGATCGACCTGATCACGGGATTAGAATGCCCATTGAAAGTTGCAGACAGTGTTCCTTTGCTGCAAAGCGTCTTTCACTGCGCCCTGGATAAAAACCATTCATCAAGCGTCGTTATAGTGGTTCCAATGCCATCTCCTTAAATTTTGCCAATAATATTAGAGAACCAACCTTAACCTGCGGGCTCTAAGATCTCAACGTTCGCACGAATAACGGTGAAACTGATCGCGATCGACGGCAATGCTTCACTCGTAGTGTTCATCGCCGCACAAGAATCGAATTTCCCTAGACTCGTAGGAGTCAGACTTGCAGCTATTCAAGCGTAAGATATCCGGAGGGCTTTGCTGTGCCTCATGCTGTGTGAATTGATGATGAGGTGCCAGTGTTACCGATTTTTCTGTGGTTATTGTTATTTTATGAAACGAGTGGAATGAACAAGCCTGCAAATAAATCAAAGCCAAGGACTCAAATATAATATTGAAATGATGTTTGGTTATGGTTCAATGAAACTGCGAGTTACTAACGGTAAGCTATTGGTTTACCACAGCCACTAACAGGAGAAATCTTTATTCTTTGGTATAGAAAATCAGTTATAATATTAAATACTTTGGACAGTATCTAATGAATAGCGACTTCAGGGCTGTCGTGAGTATTTCTGTGAAAGTTCGAAATTACATTGAGTGTTATTTTTTTGTAAGCAACTTTAAGTTGGGATTAATTCGTATGATTGAGTATAATTATTATCTTTCATACAAGATTGTGAAATGTGAAGCCATTTGAAGCATATATTTGTAGATGCAAAAGTTTCAATAATAAGTTACAAAGATACGTTTCTTTTTATCACATACTTTGCTTGCTAATTTCATAGAATTAGCCAAAATAGCTTCAAGTGTAGACTTGCTGAGTTCATCTGGGTGCAAATAAGAGATTTTCCATAAAAAGCTACTCTACCTACCAAAGCTATACATCAACACTTGCAATACAACTTTTGTCGCCACACGTAATGAATAAGAAAGATCATTGGAGATCACTCCATTTTGGGAGGAATTCAACCTTCGTCCACATACGGGTCTGCTTAGAAGAACTAGTTGCTATTGCCGCTGATATCGAATAGTGATTCCATTAGTAAAGTGAACACTCCATACACTACATTATTTTGTTCAAAACATTTTATCGTTTCTCTCTTTATTTGTTAATTAATCGGAAAGAAATTGAGAGTAAGCCTAGTTATGGCCAAACATCGATTCATTGACCCGATTTGTTCAGTTTTATATTTGTTTTCTTTTTCTTTTTAGGTGATATCGATGACTGCATCGTCACACCGACAGTTCAAGGACAATTTACACCATTGCCTGAAGCTTTATGTGATGTTATTATGGACCTTACAGCGGAGGGACATTCTGCCACCATCGAAAACATTCGAACGAAGCTTGGTCTCCGATTTCCTCATATGACATCACCAGCAACTGAGGTTATATACGACACATTAGCACAACTAATGCAGGAGCAGAAAATCTATCAAACATCAAAAGGATATTTTATTTTTACACCAGAGTAAATAGCTTTGTATTTGCTGTTTAAAAATTTAAATACATTTAAATTTTGTTGATAAAATTGCAGAAAAAGAAGAAGCAGATCGAGACCTAGAAATCACAGAACCTATCAGGAATTTGATGAAGATGAAGAGCCACATGAGCCACGTACTATGCTCATGACAAACTCTGAAGCACTTCATTCGTTTTATGGGGAAATATCGACTGAAAGAGATGGCGATTTGACGCATCAATGTATTCAAACGAATTTAGCCGATGTCATTTGTGGAGGTCCGCTTTCAATAAAAATTTCAATGGCGTTTTAATTTTTTCTGTTTATTAAGGTAATCCAAATGACAAAATACTTTATCCACGGGCAGCGAAACGGCGAAGTGCATCTTTTCCAACGCCACGTAGTTTAGAAAGACGACATAGCCTACGGCTTTTTGGGTCTTCCAAGAGATTGCAACGTTGCGCATCGACAAGAAGCCTTTCGAAGACATACGCACAAACCTTAGCCACAGACAGCAGCAGCTCGGAATATCAAAGTACAGATTCGTCATCACCAAGTAAGTTTCGCAATTGGCAGCGGTATATAGCAAAAGTTCAGGTTATGATATGAGGCTTGCGAGTTGATCAAATTAAAGTTGTCATGGATATCCTTTTCGTTTCGTCATTCGAAAGGCTTTTAAGGGCTTCTAAAAGTTTTTGATTAGTAGTAAATTACTTTTCTTCTTCAGAGTTGAGTCAGAATAGTATTCCACATTGAAACACTATACCTTTAAGCAAAAGATCAAATTCAAACGTTAACATCAAATTTGAAATAGTACAGGTACTACGTTCCCGCTCTCTTGACACAATTTTCTGAAAAAAAAAAAAACAATATATTCTCTGGTTTAATTTTAATTTTTATAAAGGGCTTTCTTAGTTATCGTTTTCAAGAAGATATGGCCAAGAAATTGGCTTTATTATAAAGACAAGGGTTTGACATTATGTTTTAAAAATGATTTCAGGCAAGTGACTGCTGGCTCGAATAAATTCCAACCGACACAGGCCCAATTTTCGATAGCTTTTTGCAGCATTTGGGGCCGTATGTCAGCAATAACTTGCTCAATATTCTCTTCTAAGGCGTCAATTGTCTTAGGTATCTGCGTAGATTTACATAGCCCACAAAAAAAATCTAGATGTGGGAACTCGCCCGATCTTGGACTCACAGGTTTAAGGGGTTATACCTATGTGATGAAGGCTAAAAACCAGAGTTTTTTCAGGAATTTTTTTAATTGATTTTGGGGAAATCGTTATACAAAAAACATACTAATCAATAAGGTAGATCTTCGAAAGTACAAAAAAATGTATTACTAGTTTAAAACAAAATGGCTGCTGTAGAATATGATTTATGATACTGTAACGTGCGCTTAGTTCGCAAAAAAATAAAACTCTACCTTTCAATTTAATTCTACCACTTTATTCAGTATCTACTTTCGATATACACTTTATTCGAACTCAACTCGACTTTTGGACTATCACTTGTATTTACTCTTAACTTTATCACTTTATAAACAAGACTGCCCTCTGGTTGCCTCGGGCGGGCTATTTATATCGAATGACATGCCATCTAGAACTCTCCAGTAACTTCTACATTGTCTCCACATTTGCTGTCAAGCATCTCTACACTCACACACACTGGCTTACAAGCAACGCCTGTCATTTATACCATTCCATTATAGTGTTGCCAGTTGTGTTTTCGGTTGAACGTTTTTCGATTAGGAAATTGGTATAAAATGTTGGGTTCACGTTACACTGCCCCCTCCTTAGGATTGTTCGTCCCGAATAATTCCATCTGCAGCCTCGCCACTATATCGATGCAGCCTGTCACAATGAACTACTTTTAACTTGCCTCTTAGTCCTCTTTGGATGCGGTAGACCACGTCGTTAATCCTCGTGACAACAGTATAAGGACCTTCCCAGTTTTGCTGAAGTTTCGGTGACAATCCCTTTTGACGATGAGGATTATAAAGCCACACACGATCTCCTGCTTGGAATCCTGACGTTGTCGCTTTTGTGTCGTACCGTGTCTTCATCCGGTCGCTGTAGGTTTTCATCCGTTCCCTTGTTCTTTTATGGATTTCAGCGAGTCTCTCCTTGAGGTCGTCCACATACTCGTTTGTGTCCTGTGGCTCCTCTGTGGGGCATCCAAATTTAAGTTCGCTGGGCAGCCGCATGGTTTTCCCGAACAGGATGTCAGATGGTGTTTGTCCTGTCGAGCTATGTACTGCACTTCTATAGGCCATCAGGAATAGCGGTACGTGCCTATCCCAGTCTCTTTGGTAGTCGCCTACGACCTTGGTGAGGTGTTCTTTCAAGGTCCGGTTGAATCTTTCAACCATCCCATCAGATTGTGGATGAAGCGGTGTGGTTCTCGTCTTCTTAATGCCATATAGTCCGCACACTCCTCAAAGTTCCTCCCTTGGTCGGAATGGAGTTCCATAGGCACGCCAAACCTACTCACCCAGTTAAACACAATCTGGTCGACCACCGTTTTGGCTTCTTGATTTGGGATGGCATACGCCTCAGGCCACTTGTTAAAATAGTCCATTACAACCAGAATGTATTTGTTTCCAGCGTTGGTCTCTGGAAAAGGCCCAGCCACATCTACTGCAATCCTCTCAAAAGGCGATCCAACGTTGTACTGATGCATCTTACCTTGAATCTTCCTACCAGGTCCTTTGGTTGCAGCACACTTGTCACATGTTCGGCACCACTTCTCCACGTCATCTCTAGCATGTAACCAGTAGAACCGATGTCGCACCTTCTCCAGTGTTTTGTTTACCCCCAGGTGGCCTCCAGAAGGTCCGTCGTGCATCTCCTGAAGAACTTCACTGACTTTCGATTGCGGTACGATCAGCTGCATCACATATGACTTACCGTCAGCGGATTCCCATCTTCGCCTGAGGACACCTTCTTGCACATATAGTGAGTCCCACTGTGCCCAATAGGCTTTGAGAACTGGACTCCTGTCAGAAATGTCTCCCCATTCCGGTTTCTCTTCATTTTCTTTCCATGCGAGAATGGGTTCGATATCTGGATCCTCCTGTTGAGCAGTCCTCACTTCCTCATTGCTCCATCCGCTTATGGGGTCAGCTCTTAGTCGCTGAGCGGTAATGATTTCTTTGTCTTCTTGCCGCTTGCAATGCTTGCAATCCACTTTGCAAGGTCTTCGTGATAATGCATCGGCGTTTGAGTGCAGCTTTCCTCTGCGGTGTTGGATCTGGTAGTCATAGGTCTGCAATCTTTCTATCCACCTTGCGACTTGACCTTCTGGATTTTTGAAGTTCAACAGCCAGCTCAGAGCACCGTGGTCTGTCCGCAGAAGGAATTTCTGTCCATAGATGTACTTATGGAAGTGCTTTGTTGCCAAGATAAGAACTAGCAGTTCCCTTCTGGTCACGCAGTAGTTCCTTTCGGGTTTCGATAGGACCTTGCTGTAGTATGCCACCACTTTCTCTTCGCCATCATGCACTTGGGATAGTACCGCCCCGATTCCAACGTTGCTTGCATCTGCGTCGACGATGAATGTTTTGCCAGGTGTTGGATGTGCCAGCACTGGAGCGTTACAGAGGCGGTATTTGAGTTCCTGGAAAGATTTCTCACACTCACCTGACCATTTAAACTGCTTCCCCTTTTCGGTGAGCTGATGCAAACTCTTTGCAACTCCAGCGGAGTTCTTAACGAAACGTCGGTAATATGTGGCAAGTCCAAGAAAGCTTCGGAGTTGATGTTTGTCCTGTGGTGTTGGCCAATTTTTGACGGAGTCAACTTTTTCAGGATCAGTCCTCACTCCTTGGGAAGAGATGATGTGTCCCAAATACTTAACTTCGGTTTTGAAAAGTGCACATTTTTCCGGATTCAGTTTAAGGTTAGCCTCTCGAAGTCTCTGAAACACGGCTTTTAGGTTCTTGCAATGCTGGTCAAATGTTTTCCCATAAACAATCACATCGTCCAAGTAGACAAGGCAAGCTTTCCATGTTAGTCCTTGAAGAACACATTCCATCAAACGCTCGAATGTTGCCGGAGCGTTGCATAGCCCAAACGGCATAACTTTAAACTGCCAGAGCCCATTACCTGTAGAAAACGCAGTCTTTTCCCGATCATCAGGGTGGATGTCAACTTGCCAATATCCGCTCTTCAAGTCCAGCGTCGAGAACCACTGCGCTCCCTCCATGGCATCCAGGGTATCACTGATTCTCGGCAGGGGATAGCTGTCCTTCTTAGTTACATCATTCAGCCTTCGGTAGTCCACACAAAAACGAGTGCTTCCGTCTTTCTTTTTCACTAGCACCACTGGTGATGCCCAAGGACTTTTGGAATTTTCGATAAGACCGTCCTTTTTCATTGCTGTTATCATTTCCTCAACCTCACCTTGTTTGGCCAGTGGAAGACGTCTTGCGGGTTGACGAATCGGTCTTGCATCTCCTTTGTTGATGCGATGCTGCACCAACTGTGTCCTACCATATTGCCCCTTTTGCGATGCGAAGATATCAGTGTACTCTTGTAGGAGACTTTCAGCCATCCTTGTTTGTTGGTGATCAAGGTTGGATGAATTCAGTATTTTAGCTCTGATGGTTTCGAGCTCTTCCGGAGTTATAGTTTTTCTCGGAGCTTCGTCTGTGATCTTCGTAATTGCTGCAACCGATTCGCAACGTCCAACGACTTCTCCTTTCTTCAACTTTACATCGTACGGTCTAGTGTTTAGTAATCGTACGGGGACCATTTTGTTTTTCGGTGCTACCAGTGTTTTCCCAATGATGACGCTTTGGGAGGAACACTCTGGGTCTGGTTCCACCATGAGGTATCGAAGGCTTCCAAACTCACCTTCCAGTTTTGTCCAAACGAACACTTCAGAAGAAGGAGGCAGAATCAGATCTTCCCTGATGACAGTTCTCAGTGTCGACGTACTTTCGTTCGAATAAGTCATTGGAATTTCTTTATTTTGGTATTTCAAAACTTGATTACCGATATCCAAAATAACTCCGTGCTGTTTCATAAAGTCGATTCCAATGATGCACTCGTCACATATATCTGCCACCAGGAATTGATGAGTAAACACTAGATCGGCCAGTCGGATCTTGAGACACACTTCTCCATATACCCTTGCTGCTTCTCCCGTTGCGGTTCTTAGACGGTAGCTATTGGTGTTATGGAGCCACGTCATATTTACCAGTTCTCGACGTACTATGGATGCAGTGGCACCGGTGTCAATGGTAGCCACATGTTTGTTCCCGTTAATAGTAGTCTCCACAGTCAGACTTTTGTTGTCGCGTTTGGTCTGGGAGACCTGGATGGTGGTTTTGGGGCCATCGATACAAGAAACCAGCCTCTGCCCCTCGAAGTTGGTTCTTACTCGTTTCCCTGATGGGAAACGGGCTGATAGGCAACGCTGGTGTTGTTGTTACCTTGCTCTGGGTTGGATCTCTTGCTTCCACAATGTTGACAACCTGTTTTATTTGGTGGTAGTCGGCATTGACGCTGTAAGTGTCCGGTCTTGTTGCAGTTCCAACATCTTGCTAGTCCGCTCCGCTGGTTCTTTTGTATTTCAGCTCTTTGGCACGAGCATTCTTCGACTATGGCCTCTCTAAGTCGATGTACTCCCTGAGAAGCCTGTTCTGCTGCTTCAATTTTCAATGCGAATGCTAAAGTTTCGGAAAGAGTACGTGTTCTAGCAGTTCGCACAGACCTCTGAAGATGTATATCGGAAATGGCACGAACGAAGGACTCAACAGCAAGCTGGTTGATGATTTCTTCTCCAGCATCCGGATATGCCAGGTGAACCAGTCTTTCGACGTCTGCTTGGAGCTGCTGTAGACTTTCACCCCTTTTCTGGACTCTGTTATTGAGTTGGACTCGGAAGACTTCTTTTAAGTGGCTATCTCCAAAGCGTTTATCAATAGCTGCCACGAGAGAACAGAAATCGCCGCTCTTACCAGCTGGAACTGTTTGAAATAATTCAGCTGCTGGTCCTCTAAGAGCAAGAGTCAGTGCAATGTACTTGTCTTCGTCATCCCAGCCATTTGTTGTCGCGGCTGCCTCAAATTGTCTCTTGTAGACTGGCCAAGAAGACTGTCCATCAAATGTTGGGGGTTTCATCTCCTTTTTCCTTGCAAATTCTCCAGCAGATTCTCGAATTTTTATTTTCCGGATCTGGTCCAATTCCTTGGACAGAACAGAGAACTGGTTATCGCATCGACTTTCCAAACGATTCTCTACAACAGAAAGCTGTTTTTCCACACCTTCAACTCGTTCGTCAAGGGCACATACATTTTTCTCAATGTTACCCAATTTTCCTTCTAGAATGTTTTTCTGACCTTCTAAAACATTCTGTTGCGCCTCAAGTCTTTCGAGAATATTCTGTTGTTCTTTCTTTTGCTCGTTTCGTTGCTCTTCCAGATTCTTTTGTTGTACTTCGAGTCGTTCAAGAACATTCTGCTGTTCCTTCTTTTGCTCATTTCGTTGTTCTTCCAGATTCTTTTGTTGTGCTTCGAGTCGTTCGAGAACATTCTGCTGTTCCTTCTTTTGATCGTTTCGTTGCTCTTCCAGACGTCCGAGAATATTCTGCTGTTGCTTGTTTTGTTCTTATAAAATCTTCATTATACTAGAAAAATCTACACTTTCATTTCCTTCCTCTTCTTCCACTTCTGCTTCAAAGACAAAAGCGTTAACGTCTTCACCTTGCTGTTCCAAATAGTTATGCAAGCGCAGGACGAGCTCATTTTTCGATCCCGCTCTAGAAAGATTTCGCTTACCTAACTCACTTTTAAGCTCAATGCAGTTGAGCTCTTCTAACAACTTACCCATTTTCACTGTATATAATTATTATTTTTCTTTTTACTTTTTTTTTTTTTTACACTTAAGTTTTATTTACACTTCTGACACCAATGTAACGTGCGCTTAGTTCGCAAAAAAATAAAACTCTACCTTTCAATTTAATTCTACCACTTTATTCAGTATCTACTTTCGATATACACTTTATTCGAACTCAACTCGACTTTTGGACTATCACTTGTATTTACTCTTAACTTTATCACTTTACAAACAAGACTGCCCTCTGGTTGCCTCGGGCGGGCTATTTATATCGAATGACATGCCATCTAGAACTCTCCAGTAACTTCTACATTGTCTCCACATTTGCTGTCAAGCATCTCTACACTCACACACACTGGCTTACATGCAACGCCTGTCATTTATACCATTCCATTATAGTGTTGCCAGTTGTGTTTTCGGTTGAACGTTTTTCGATTAGGAAATTGGTATAAAATGTTGGGTTCACGTTACAATACTTTAACTAGTATTTTAAAAAGATGTTTAGCGGCCGGACACATTACGCAACCCCATCAGCATCTGGAACAGTAAAAAGAAACTCATAATCTGCATCCATTTTGTTATTGAAGGACACAAGATAATAATTTTATATCAATTTTTCGCTAAATGGTGTATTGAAAAAAGTTGCAGGTTAAAGCCAAAAAAATAACTTTTTTTTTTTATAATAAGCGCGCACATCAAGGGGTTATGAATACCCTTATAATGTTATAGAACACAGTGCGAGCATTTAGGAAAATAGGAGAGGATTTAAAAGGAGACACCGATGCACGTTGCTTTTGAATCTTTGTAAATCGTAATGAAGGGGAAATACAGAGCCAGGTAAAGCATTCCACATTCGGGTGGTGCGACTGAAATACGAATCTCTATACTTGACTGTACGCCCGAAGTTGGGCTCAAGGAAAAACTGATGAACATTCCTAGCGAGGCGGGTATTGCGGCTAAATTGTTTCAGGGAAGGAATGCAACTGGCTACTTCACTAGAGCACTGCTTGTGGAAAAAGCGATAAAAGAGAGTGAGACAGGCAACGTTTCGACGATGTTCAAGAGAATCAATTGATTCTACGATTGAACTATCACCTATCAATTTTAACGCTCTATTTTGTACCCTATCAAGGAGGTGCAAGGATGTTTGAGAAACACCGAACCAGATATGAGAGTTATACTCCAGTTTTGGGCGTATGAATGCCTTATAAATTGTAGCCAGATCAGAAGGGGTGAAGAACTTCCTGCATCGTCTTAGGAAACCTAAGCATTTATCTTCACTAGATAATCATCTCAAAAAGCTGCGATTAGATTTTTAAGTCAATCGGATAAAAACTGAAAAAGTTTCGTTTTCGGCCATTTTCAAAAGTGCAGTTTTGAGACTAGCGCGTTTTAATTTTCAAAAACGCCATGAATTTGCATTGGAGTTTTAATTAATTCTCAAACATTTTTAAAGTACATTAGTATTTGCTCCTTTTTGATTTCAATTCTAGGAATGTGTTAAAATACTTTTAGCCAAAAAAAAAATCGAAAAAAATTCTCTTCGCTATATACAAATCGAATTTATTTTGTTTTCTTATGAAATTCTGCAATACCTAGGTTTGTTGCAACAGATAATCACAAACTGATTTCTGACTGGTTTGTAATTTTTTATTGCTCATGGCCGGATATGACTAATCACTGATTTATATGTTCTGTAGGAAATTCTGTATTGTCATTATTGATAAAAGTTAGTTAAGTTTTGCTTTGAAAACTAATGGATTCTGATTTGGATAACCTTATAGCGATTTTATGGCATCAGATTGAAGTGATTGGAATGAGGACTCTTAAGTATACGAGTTTATAGATGTGAATTTGATTGTGGCTATGAACGAACTAATTTTGCTAACCATCTCACTCAAACACTTTCAACACGCCCTCCAATTCACATTGACGAGAACAAAAAAAAACAAACTGGAAAGTCGATTCGCAATCAATTCGGCACAAAAAAAAAACAATTTGTAACAACCTTATTGTTTAAGGCTCAGGCTGTACACTTCTGATTTCCAGTTTGCAAAAAATCCCCTGACTGCTATGACTATCAGAAGCCAGTTTGTTGACAGAATGAGAGTGTGTGGGAAGAGCCGACTGTCAGTTTGAGCTTGTATTTGTCTTGAATTGGAACGCCAAAACTTTACTACAGTCAGTCACGAAGGTAGTTCTGTGCCGAAATTTAGCTAATTCTGCTTTCCTGAGAGTGAGTGAAGTGAGTCACTTTCCATTGAACACCGATTTAGCTAAAGGAATTCAGTGAGTGAAATAGTGCTATTGGCTGTCAGATTATTAACTTATGGCACTTTCCATTGGACGAAAAGAACCGTCCAGGAGCGTCCAGAAGCATTCTCAAACCGTTCCATTGGTGCTAAAAGATCGCTTCTCATGATTCTGAGGAGTGACAGCCGCTTCTCGATATGAAGTGAGAATCGACTCAAGAAGCACTAACACATGTTACTCAAATGTCAAAAGGAAAAGTTTCCACAGGAAATATTTTTTATGTGCTATAGATGTTTCACTCACACAAAGCCAACACGTTAAGTTGAGTAAAAACAGTTTTAGGTGTTCCATTGGTTTTCAGAATGAGTGCTTCCCCGAGTGAAACCAATGGAAAGTGCCATACGCATACTTCTGGCAGTCTGCTGATAGTTTGAAATTTTTATTTTTAACAGAAATAATAAGGAGATATTTTGACCGAAAATTTAATTTCTTGTAGAAGTGTCTACCAAAAATCCAGTTTTTTTTGTTTTGTTTTTCCTTCGTTCAAGTTTTAGTTTATAATCTTAACTACAACGGATTTTTTTGTTCACTTTAAATAAAACAGTAAACATTTTTGCTGTACACGCGGACTCATGCGGACGCACCTTTTTTCCGATGTGTTGCCGTAATTGATGTCGCAGAGGCCGTCAGAATATGGCGTTTCTAATACATATATTGAAACCCATCAACCCTTTAAAACTCAAAATTATATAAAAATCGAACGTACACAGTGCCAAGTGATCATCTGGCTTCATGCTGGATTTACATGATGAACATGTTCATTTGCACCTATAATTTTTCGTCCGCATCCTAAGTGTTGGAGTTTGTAAGGGCGGCCGTGGTGCAGTAGTAGAGTGTTCAGTAGATAGGCCAGATGCGTGGGTTCGAATCCCCCTCTGGTCATCTACTTTTCTTTCAGCCTCCCAGTTTCATCTGGACGCCGCCCTTGAGGTTATTTGTGAAATTACTAACACCTTATTTCCATCTACTGCACCACAAAAAAAAAAGTGAAGGCTGCTACCCTGGTAGTACAATGGACCGGATATTAGGTCTGAGTGCTCCAGATTAGCATAAGCCTTCTCTTAAAAGAAAAAAAAAATTGGAGTTTGCAAATTTGGTTAACTTGGTCCTTTTAGGTTTCTCATTGAATAGGCAACTATGATCGCTTCCTTTTGGAAGTTTACTGGGATTCAGAGAGAAAAAATACTTACATACTAAGAATAGAAACAAAGAGAATGCTGTTTTAAAATTAATTTGAGATTCGCATTGAAGTCGGTACGAAAAGCTACTGTGGTTGCTCTAATTATTTAGTATTGTTTCTTAGTCTTACAACTTAAAATTTTAATAGGTCAGTGGTGACTTCCTTTCGCTGTTTCAAACACTTTTTCAACGTTGTAAGAACACTGTCATCACCAGATATTTTGAACAATTTGCAATTTCTAGAATCTAGACTATCGCGAGCTGAAACCGCTTTACTGAACGTATAGAGCTCTCCACGATTTTCGCCTACTGCGTTGACATCCACTCTTGCAGTGTGAACAAGATTGATAGCAAAATATGGATTCTGTTTCATAAAAACAAAGCCCCATTGTAAACGACCCCATTATTATAATAGCGTTTGTATTTCGACTATGGTGTGCGGTGGTGTACCAAATCAGGCAGATACGGTAGACACTATCCCTTAAACATCCGAATATTTTCGTTTTGAGACGTTGGCTGTAATATTGAACCACACGGGGCACCCATATACAATCATTGGCCTCATTAGCACCATGTAGTAAATCACTTTCACCATGCTATCCAGATTTGAGTTTTGTTTTGACCACTAATGTCCTATACCATTGCGCATGTCACTGAGAATATAGATATAACACTAGCTCACTCATGCAGTATCTCAGCTACTTATGAAAAAGGCCAATTAACGAAACGGTATCGAATGCCTTCTCCAAGTCGCCCAGGCACAGATGCACCTATGCCGAACACTGATTTATAGCTTTGTTCCATTGAATATCTTACACCAATTTAGACACGGCATGTCAAGACGCGCCTTAAAATGAAAGACACTTTCTGGAATGGAACCTTTTGGAATATCTTACTGATACATACTTTAAAGAAAACCAGTTGACAGGAGATTTGCCGGATTTGAACCAAAGTTGAAATACTGCCATCTTGGTAGCCATGAACCTTGAAAAATTTCAAAAACGATGTGCATCGGTGTCTACTATTAAATACTCTCCTACTTTCATAAATTCTCGCACTGTTTTTCATAACATTATAAGGGTAGTTCATAACATATTTTTTTTAAAACTGCATGCATTCAAATAATGCTAATTCTTAAATTTCTTTTTGTCAAAAAATGGAAAGAATTGCCCCTTCGGATCCCTCGGGCTTCCTTGGGCTGGTAAAGAAACAGGGGCCTGTAACACAAAGCTAAAAGCCTATACAAGTCAATAACCAGTTGTAGGAGTATGTGCATTACACACACACTTGTAGAAGAGCAGGCAAACTTGTAGCTTCGTGTTATAGAAATTTCTTGCCATAATTCACACGTATTACAAGTACTTGTTGTTTTCTGTTACAGGCCCCAGAACTGATATACAAATCCTCTAAAAAATCAAAATATTTTTCTATAAGAAGCCTTGTAATTTGAATGGCCTTATGGTCACCAGTTGGCTATCCAAAACCCGCTCAATTGTCTTCATAAGTGTGGGACATGTCGAGTCCTTAGGAAAGCTATGGGGTAAATGATTTGAACTAAAATTGTAAAACTCACAAGCATTTGAGTAACTTTTCCGTATTTTTACTTTAGGAAAAAATTTTGCTAACTTATTATAACAAAATATATATGACAACTACAAGCAAAAAAAAAAAAATGCATTCATACGTGTTTTTGTAGGTGTGTAGTTTATTATCAGTACCAGTACTTTATTTTGTTATCTTGTATTTGTAGAAAAAGGATCTCTTCTATCTCGATTGTTTCGTCGCAGTGGCAGAACAAAGCAACGACAAATCGAAACATACTCAGCGCAGTTTCCACCAGCTGAATGGTTTAATTCGCGGGCTGTTCACTTGCACAGCATTGGCACTCAAACTGCAGATCATGTAAGTAATAAAATACTTTTCGTATTTTTAAGCACTATACCGTTTAGAAAATTGTCTTTTCACAGGATATTCCAGTTTCTCATACTCTCTCCAACTCAACCTTCTATGATGGTTCGGAACTAAGCCAGCGGTCATCAACCTTACCAAGGCGCCATCGACGGCATATGTCCAGTGAGTCAACATTTGTGATATCTTCACGAGACTGTTCTCCAATTCGACGTCGTTCTCCAGTTTATTGCAGTAGCAGCTTGCCACGTTCTACGCAATCGATACCTGCAACTGCATCGAGCAAAACCGCTAATCGTTTATCGTCATCACAGCTTCCACCAGCAGCCAGTCAACCTTCAAGTTCACCTGCGACCAATAATGCATTAAAAACTACGACGAAATCGGTGTTAGGGAAGTACATTTTTGAGAAAACACCTTCTCATAAACGACTTGATAACCCACTAACAATAGACAACAAAGCAACATACCGCAGTGTTCAAAGTGGTCCTTCAAGCTTAGAAAGTGGTAAGGCGTCATCGATGTTCACAACATCGGGTCCATCGAGCATAGACAGTGGGAAAGTTTCGTTTAGTAAAACCAGTGGTCACTCTAGTCTAGAATCGCAAATGTCTACGAACACTATGCAACAAAACGGATCACCATCACGTTCAATACTTGTTTTGAATGGATCACCACGTGGTACTCCACGTCATCAGGCGATGAAAGCAAGAGTCGAACAGAACCAGCGCAATAGATCATCAACCCCATCAAGAATCCTTGAAGAAATGTCATCACAAGTGGGCCCAAATACACGGGTACCAGGCAAGTCGCAATCGATATCAACCTCAAACTCGAGCAACTCCATTACCCTCCAAGTCACCACTTCAAACGGCAGCCAGAGCAGTATACCAAGCACAAAAATTTTCGTGCAGAACTCTCCAGTGCGTAGTGTTATTACTCTAGAAAATGGTAAGCTTATGGAAAACTCCAATGTGTTTATCATCAACAATGAAACAACCACCAATGAGAAAGGTGAAATTATAAGGAAAACATTGTCTAAACAACATCATGCTGCTAGATCAGCAGCCGCTGCGGCTCATCTAAAGAAGGAGAGTTCCATCAGTGAAAACGATGTGAACTCGGAAACATGCGACTCCATTTCATTCATAAGTGAAACGTCTCCAGATCTTGGTGAAGAGATTGACGACAACAGCTCTAAGTTTACCAAGAATATAAACAACGATGCTACAATGAACAACAGTCGCAAGCTGTGCTTGCAACTACCCCAGAATGGCTCATCTAGCATAGTGTATAAAAATGTTCTGAAGAACGACTCCTCACATCCCACTTCGCCTACAGACAACAACGCCGCTACACCAAAGCAGGACTTTGAAATTGCCGGTTCTGTGGGGAATCTTCGCAGCTGCTTTGAGAAAAACAACAAAGGGTCACAAAACAAGTTGAATTCGAACTGCGATCTAAAAAATCTTCGCTTTGAGTCAGCGGGAAACCTAAACCTACAAAAGGGAGCGAATTTATTAAACTCTAATCCGTCAATTAACAGTGATTCTTTAGCACACATTCTCCATAAAAACATTATAGCCGTTGGAAGTGAACCCAATCTAGCCATCAAAAACTGCGATCAACGACTTAAGGGAAATTGTGACAAGTCTATGGAAAAGGAGTCTCTTCTTGATAGGCGGTTTAGTCTGTCAAAGGAAAGTAATGCTGAGGAATTATTTAACTTCCCTAGTTTAACCGATCTAAGCTTTAATTTTACGTCGCTAGCAGCTCAAAAAATTCTACAGGGTGTTAGTTTGAATAGCATTGATACCCTCGTGGAGCTTAACATGGCAGCGAATAACAAGGAAAAGCAGAAGCAGCAAAATAATCAGCCCACACCAGTTTCATGTACTGATTATGGGATGGTTTAAAAAAGAAATAGATCGGAGAGGTGTATGCTAAAGCTAAATAAATTGGTAAAATCCAATCAATAACAATTCGTATACTTTTTAGCAACCAAAAGCAATCTTAGTCATTATGCTGAAAATAAGTAGATATTTGAATAGTAAATTAGTGTGGGTGTTTATTTTTTGTTCCATTAAATAATTGCCATTTGGAAGGCAGTCCTAATGTTTTTTTTTTTTTTCATAGTATCAATTGAGACTTCACATACCCAAACAAGCTTCCGGGAGAAGCTTTTATGATGGCACTATTTTATTGAAAAGTCATTTAACATTATTCGTATCTACAGTAGAATGCAAAACTTATGGCACTTTCCATTGGACGAAAAGAACCGTCTAGGAGCGTCCAGAAGCATTCTCAAACCGTTTCATTGGTGCAAAAAGATCGCTTCTCATGATTCTGAGGAGTGACAGCCGCTTCTCGATTTGAAGTGAGAATCGACTCAAGAAGCACTAACACATGTTACTCAAATGTCAAAAGGAAAAGTTTCCACAGGAAATATTTTTTATGTGCTATAGATGTTTCACTCACACAAAGCCAACACGTTAAGTTGAGCAAAAACAGTTTTAGGTGTTCCATTGGTTTTCAGAATGAGTGCTTCCCCGAGTGAAACCAATGGAAAGTGCCATTATAGTTTTTACATAAAGTCATATTATGAGAAAACAATGAATTTCCAATCAGTCTTAACTTCATATTATTGTATCCAGTTTTGAGATTTAGCTTATTTTCTCTTTTCAGGGAGTGAGCGAGTAGAGTCACTGCTGAAATTCTAATGGCGCTTTCCATTGGTTTCACTCGGGGAAGCACTCATTTTAAAAACCAATGGAACACCCAAAATTGTTTCTATTCAGTTTAACGTAATTTCCTTTGTGTGAGTGAAACACCTATGGCTCTTAAAAAAATATTCCTTGAAGAAATTTTTTATTTTGACATTTGAGTAACATGTGTTAGTGCTTCCGAGTCGATTCTCACTTCAAATCGAGAAGCGGCTGTCACTCCTCAGAATCATGAGAAGCGATCTTTTTGCACCAATGGAACGGTTTGAGAATGCTTCTGGACGCTCCTGGACGATTCTTTTCGTCCAATGGAAAGTGCCATAAGTTAATAATCTGACAGCCAATAGCACTATTTCACTCACTGAATTCCTTTAGCTAAATCGGTGTTCAATGGAAAGTGACTCACTTCACTCACTCTCAGGAAAGCAGAATTAGCTAAATTTCGGCACAGAACTACCTTCGTGACTGCAGAGAGGACGTGTGTAGCTTATAATATTTCTTTTCTCAAATTTAGACAAAATGACAAAATAAAAAAAGTTTGCCTTACGGCTCGCGTACACTGAATCCGATTTATCCCCCGATATCGGATCGGAACTGTTCGGACGACAATCTCGGACGTTCGTCTGCATACACTGCTGCCGTTCTCTGACGATAGCTGGCAGACAGCCTGTTATTAAATTTATTTATTTCAGTTCAATTGAAACATTTTCCAGAGATTTTAAGTGACATCTATATTGTTATTCGTCTTAGAAAACTTATTCCACAGTGGTGTGCTACTAAAAACGAAATTTATTAACTTTTCACTATCCATTGTGTACTTTTATAGGCAAACTGACGTCCGATATCCGATAAATCCAAACAAGTTCGGATTGGTCTGTTGATCGGATGAAGTCGGACGACATCGGACGACATCTGACGTTGTCGGTTGTAGTGGTGTACGTGCTCTCTTTGTTAAACACATGTTTGGTTCGAACGTCAGAGTTCGGCCGACAACGGCCGATTATAATTCGGACGATGTCTGATTTAGTGTACGCGAGCCGTTAGAATATATAATCGATAGGGACTCATCTTAGACAAATTACTCTGTACATGTTCTTAGACCGTGTGCCAAATGAGCTAAAACTTCGCCTAGACTTGATTCTATGACCAATTTGTAAAATGGTATTCATGTCGATTATGGAATCCGCAGTAGCCTATTCTATGCGAATCCGGAAGGAAATAAATTTCGACCCTTAAAATTATTTTAAAAGCATTTTTGTTTACTTCTTTCACATTTTACCTCTTTCCGCAACAATTTTAGTGCAGATGGGAAATAGCAAAATCGGTAATAGCAAAAATGACAAAACTAGTGCGGAAGCAATCCATTCATCGGATTCTATCAGTGTGATTATCTTTTTTCGGATTAAAAGTTTTTCCTAAAATGAGGCTCTGAAGCTTTGGAGAATACTTTTCAACAAACTAACTATGTATTTGTTTTGTGTGTGAAGGTGAACACTAATATTTAACCTGGTTTAAAGCAAGCTAAGTTTTAGTCGACTGTATTCACCACACTGCCACTGGTGTCAAAATTTGGTCTTGGGATCAAATTTTGCCGAACTGCGAATGCCATTGGCACATGGCTGAAATGTACTTTTATATTGATATTTTTTAAAGAAAAAAAAAACTTTTCGTTTGATTAGTCAAGCCGTTTTACCATATTCGGAGAATTTTCAGCGGTTGCGTGTTTTGAAATCCTCTTTTCCAAAATTTTGAAAGATAGGCCTTACGTATGTGTTGGTAATCGATTAAATTTTTTATACCTTGGATATAACAATCGGTCTATGATATTTCCGATCAAAAAATATTGAATGAGCTTCTAAAAAGACTTCAATTTTTATAATGCTTAGAGCATTGTGGAACTTAAATATATGTATACCTACGAATACGAACGAATTTTTTGAGTAACTAGACTAAAAGCTATAGCTAGCAAATAAATTAATGACAATATACATATATACATACATTTCTCGTCTATAAAATAAAAAATAATATTTACTGCTTCATTAAAACATTTCGATCTGCCTAAATTATGTCAACCAATTATTTATTTTGACCTGTTTAGATTTATTTTTAAGTGCCAAATTGTCAGTGAATAAATAGCAGTTAGCACATACTAACAAAGCAACACTTTGTCTAAACGTGCTTATCAAACTTTATGCTGTTGTATTTTTTGTTTGTTTCTATTTAAAAGATTTTGCATTTGTTGGTTTATTTTAACTTTAAAATTTGTAATATACTTCAATAATCTAATTTTAAGCCGTAAAACTATGTTATATGTACCTATGTATATTTAAAAACAAAATACGATTCAATTTCACAAAAAGTTTTTATATAACGAAATAATGAAGAAAAACAAAGTTGAACACATATTTACATTTATTTAAGTTTATTGTAATAAATGCCGTAAACAAAAAAGTAATCGAATATCTTGTACATGAATCAATTTAGGTTAATATTTGCAATAATTTTTATCAACATTATCATTTATACATGCAATGTCTTATGGCCTGTTTAAGAAAGTAAACAAAATAAAAGGAGGTAAATAACATTAAGAATGGAAGTACTTAATTGAATCAATCAAAATTTCAATCTGGTGAATTTTTTAAATCAGTCCAAGCATTGACATATTATATATGGACTGCTAGTTGAGTGTAATCTCCATATAAGACTGGCAAAGATTTTGAAGCCAAGCGACACTAGCCCTCTTGGTGCACCATGCGGCCATTTACGGCAACATTACAATTTGTTTCCAAGAATTAGGTGCCATCTACAAGACCAACTTATATTTTTCTCTTTTTAACTAATTAAAGAAAGAGACATACATGTGTTAGTTTAGTTCTATATTCGACAACCAGTTGAACCAAGATGCAGCACTGTCGCTTATCGCTGGCTTCACTTTTAAGTAGCCAACTAGCAGTCCATAAATAATATGTCAATGAGTCCAAGAGCTTCTCTTCGACAAAGTACAATCAACTACAAAATCTTGGTCTACTCTTTCAAATGTTACAAATTCAAACTGAGCTTAAAGCTAAGTGTACACGATTGCCTGATCTGCAAATATTGCCAGATTTGTCAGTGAAAAATTTGTCTCCAATGGCTGACAATCGTGTACACACCAAATGAATTTGCAGAAAAACAATTTGGGTGCTAATTTGTAGACAAATATCTGCTAATTAATTTGCAGATATCTGGCAATCGTGTACACGCAAGCTGACAACCGTGTACACACCAAATATTTTTGCAGAAAAATTTGTTCATCAGTCATTTTGAAGACAAATTAATTTGCAAATGTGGCAATCGTGTGTACACAAATTTTGTTCATTTTCTGACGCTTCTGCAAATGTCTGGCAATAAATAAATTTGCAGACCCAGTTTGACGAACATTTTCAAATTTATTCATTGGCAGACAAATCTGAGGATTACAGGAAAAAAAAACACTTGTCTCTACAATTGGATTGTCAACTACAAAACTCATCGAAAATTTAAAGGTGAGTTTTGTTTTTATAGAAAATGTGTTAATTACGTGAACATTTTTTTAGTTATGGATGCTAACTCATATAAAAAAGATGAGATAACCAGTGAAATGGATGACATGCATAACATCATTATATTCCTTTCTGTATGTCACTTATGATCTTTCTACAGAACGACCATTTCCACATGAATCAAGTGCGATTATTCCAGATGGCTGAAACAACTAAACCTAATCAGGATACGAAGCCGTTTGTTGAGGATTAATATCCAAACGTCTTGTTCATAAGAAACCAAGCCAAGGGGATAGATTTCCTGGACACAGAGAAACAAATGCAAGACAAAATGCTAGGCCAACCAAACCTAAAAAGCAGAAACCAAACTCAAAATATTCCTTGGTTAACAGATGAACAAAAGAAGTTCTCGAATGTTTCCGACTCAGAGAAGATTGTTAACTCTTTTTTGATACCAGAAGTCACTGGTAAGTGAATTTATTTTCGTTATTGAATCAATATTCATACCAATGTTTTCTAGACGAAGCTGCAAGTAGTTTTCATTCAGATTTGCAATCTGTAGCAGAAGATCTCAGACGACGAGTATTTATGACACCGCGTAGTCAAATTTATAATGCTCCAGAGGCGAAAAAGTCTTGCTATGAATTCAGACTGCGGTGCATCAAAAAATTAGCTAAATTTGTATGTAATCCGCTGGCCGGTTAACGTAAAATCGAAATAAAACAAAGGGAAATATTTTGTTGTACTCGTATTTGTATTCTATTCTCGGAAATCTAATCTTAACGCTAGCATTCCATTCGGACATAATGAAAACTATTTTTTTCTGTAGATCTATGAAAACTTCATGAAAACGACACAAGAAAAATTTGGAGTAGTTCTTAAATAATGTTGCTTTCCATTGCAACTTTGTATCTTTCTTTGTATATGTGGAGCCACCAAAGCTAAAAGGTGATCAAATCGCTTGCAATCCATTCGCAATAAATTTCGGCACAGTCCTGGTTCCTCTGCTCGCAATTTCACCATCAATTTCGCGAATCCCTCCTGCTCACGACGCACGGGCCACCCAATCCTTCGTCCCACCTTCGTCCATACCTTACGACACATCTTTTTCGGCTGTTTTATTATCGCTGTTTTTTAACAAATACGCCGTCAAAATAGTTGCGATTGCAACGTTTTTATCCATTTATATTGTTTTTTGATATTTCACTTTTAGTTGAATATTAAACGATTAAAAACAAAATCTATGTTCTTTTCACTTTTAGCTTTAAAATTTTTTTGACAGATGCGATGTGACAATGAACTGAAAATGAATTTGCAGATCCACAAATGAATTTGTGTGTACACGGTTTGCAGAAATCTACAAATATCTGCAAATCTATTGCCAGCTATTTGCCCAATTTAGTTTGTCGACATTGTCTGCCAAATAGCTGGCAAAATACTTGCAGATATTTGTAGATTTCTGCAAACCGTGTACACACAAATTCCATTTTCACCCTCATTGTCAGCTCATTTGCCCACATTGTCAGACGTTTGCAGATCTGACAATGATTGTCAGACCTACCAATCGTGTACACTTAGCTTCAGAAATTACCCTCAGAGCAAATTTTGCTACTCTAGAAATTTTTTCAGAGTAAAAATCAGAGTACTCTAAAAAAAAGGGTACTCTAGTTTTACCAAACGAAAACGGCATAATATCGCTTTCCATTGTTTTCACTCGGGGAAGCACTCATTTCAAAAACCAATGGAACACCAAAAATTAGGTTTGTTCGCTGAAGCCCTAGGGTCGCCCTGGGGTCGCCACAAAGCGTTTTTTGATAAATCTAAAGTTACCTGGATGTCAAATTGAGTGTTTTTGGGCCCTTGTTGTTGACTTAGGTTTTCCCTCAACTCGCCCTAAGTTTTTGTTGTGGCGAGTTGAGGGCTGCCAAATGGCATGTATTTTTTTTAATGACAAGGATGTGTGGTGATTTGTCTGACTGGAAAACCCAGGTTTTTTGACAACTCATAGGGTTGTCAAGAAAACCTGGGTCAACCCTGAGGAAAGTTCAACGAACAAACTTATTGTTTCTGCTCAGTTTAACGTTCTGTCTCCATATGAATGAAACACCTTTGGCTCAAAAAAGTTATTCCTTGCAAGATTTTCTTGCGTGGGTTCTTACATTAACTGCGTGAACACAATGCATACGCATACGCAACGGAGCCGGAGCCGCAAGAACTGTCAAAATATTAAAAAGTAGCAAATCCATTGATGTGAACACAATGCATACGCAACGCACTACGCGCCGCAAGCCGCAGACGGAAGAGTTGGCTAACTTTTAACTTTTACGTGCGTACTCAATAAAGTTGTTTTGGTTTTAAAGGCGGTAGAAGATGGACGAGTCGGAAAAAATTATTGAAGCAGTGCGAAGCCGAGAGATGTTATGGAATTTGTGTAACAGAAATTATAAAAATGTTAAAATGAAAGCCAAGGAGTGGAAAAACATATCTGAGGAATTGAATTTTTAGTTTCATAATATCCTTCGGTTTTTCTGTTTTGGTACAATGGTCGTACCCACCATCTTCGTTTTTTTTTCTTTGAAATATTGTAAAGCCAGATAACAAATCTGGATTACACCCATCAAAAAAACCAACTCTTCATTTTCTCTTTCCATTCTAGCTTTTATTTTATTTTCACAAACTCAAATTTGATATACTCGTAAATAAGATTTCATGCAGTCAGCTGACATCAATACAGACTTTATGTCAAAAAACACGTACGACGTCCAGCTGCATTGTGTGCAGTTTTTAAAAAAACACGTACGACACAGTTTGACAGCTCTTTCAGCACCCGCTGCGTATTGCGTCTGCGGCTCCCATTGTGTTCACGCAGTTAATCGAGAAGTAGCTGTCACTTCTCAGAATCATGAGAAGGTATTGTTTTGCACCATTGCCCGTTCTGAGAATTCTCCTGGGCCACGGGCGTAGCCAAAGGGGGGGGGGGTGGTTGGAAATAAAATGGTATTAGTAATTTCACTGACACAACTTTATATTATTCAGCTGAATACGTCTATCACAGATAAATCTGTTACAAAAGCTACAATCTAAACAAATGGAAGTTGTGGGGCAAGAGAAGTGATGTTTTCCATCTTGTTCTTTATTCCTCTATCATCGAAGGTGAGTGTTTTCCTAATTTTTATTATTGAATTTAGTTTTTACAAGTCTTATGTCTTGTAGAACCCCAACTTCAAATGGGTTTCTCCAAACTCCCACCGTCCGCGTCCCCTCAAATAAACGCCATCTTTTGCCTACTCAGAGTCAGTGGGAGCTGCTGCCAACGGCAACAAATTTGACAATTCTTCATTTCGCTTTGAATGCTTACTCTCGTTGTCACTTTTATAACGTTCAAGGTTATCTTTTCTTCTATGATACAAGACGTTCATCTCACCAACACAGAAAGTTGAATAAAGCAACATTTTTTTTTTGTTGGAGGTTTTTAAAATACCAGCTGGAGCACTCAGACCTAAATACCGGTCCATTGTACTACCAGTTAGCAACCTTCTATTTGTTAAAGCTTTCCAGATGTTCGGAGAAAAGCCAAAAGACGCTGCCATGATAAGGAGCCTAAGTTTCCAGCTCTCACCATGTCTGCGCCGAGTATCTGTAATCTTATGCGAGAAAAAGCAGGACATTCACAGAGGAAGTGCTCTGCGGTGTCCTCATCTTCTCCACAAGATTCACAGAGTGTTCACTTAAGCCTAACACACTTAAAAGCTTGGCAAAAGAGAAGTGCCCGCTGGCAACGCCAACAAGCTTTTTGCAGTCTTTTTTGCTACGAGCTAGCAAAAATGTTGCAGTCTTCTTACTAACGTTGGGGAGCATACGCTTGGTTTGTCTGCATCCAATGGAGGCATGCCATCTACGGTTGTGCTCTTCACAGATCCAATCGTTGATTGAAGCTCTCACTGAGGACGCTGGCAGACCTAGCGACGGTTCAGGTCCTGAGAAAGCTGTCTGAGATCCCTGCCTAGCAAGCTCATCGGCGACCTCATTTCCAGTTATGCCGTAATGGCCCGGAACCCAAATGAGACTCAAGGAATTCAATTGTCCGACCGCATTCAGAGAGCTCTTGCATTTTTGGATCACTTTCGAAGTGGTTAGAGGGTTGAGAAGGGCCTTAAGCACAGCTTGGCTGTCGCTGCAAACAAAGATACTTCTCCCGTCCATCCATTGTTCGTTATGTGGCTCAAGGCCATTAGGATAGCATAAGCCTCCGCTTGGAAAACGGATGCGTATGATCTCAAAGATGAGTGCAGTCGTATGTCGTCGTTCTCAACAAAGGCACCAGCACCAGAACCCTCGTCGGTTTTGGAACCATCTGTGAAGATACGATAACAATTCTTTCCAGGCTCAGATTCTGGAGCGAACCAGTCCTGAACCGAAGGAAAGTTGACTAAATAATTTTGACGCAGTTTGAGCCTTGGGATCATCGTGTCAGACGGCATATCCATTAGACGCGAGTCAAAAGATATGCTGCTAGCGAGTTCCTCAAAGCTCCAGTGCGAATTGTGCCAGAGACCACATCGCTTTAAACGAGAAATGGTCTTGAGAGTACACCCCATGATGTAGGTATCAAGGGGAGGAAGACTCAACAGTGCGTCGAGAGCAGCTCCCGGTGTGCTGGGGAAGGCTCCAGTAACACCAAGACAAACTGTTCTTTGAAGTTTTGCAAACGAGGCAATAACGTATTAACGCGAGAGCTTATTCCACCAATCAACTGACGCATAGGAGATGATTGGTCTTATCATAGCCGTATAGATCCAAAGGACCCTTTTCGGTGAAAGACCCCATGTCTTGCCAAAGGCTCCTTTACATTGCCAGAAAACTGACAGTGCTTTAGTAGTTTTAGACTCGACATCATGTTTAGACCAAAGAAGTTTGTTATCCAGGATTACTCCAAGATGTTTGACTTCATTTGAAAAGGGGATGTTGACGCCTTTAAGCGTAAGTTGGGTCAGACCAGTCAATTTTCTACGTCTCGTGAAGAGGACAACCTCGGTTTTAAGAGGATTGACGGAGAGACCGTTTCTAACACACCAGGTGTCAATCATATAGAGCGCAGCCTGTGCTCGGGAGCATACAGCTTGGAGGCTAGAGCCAACCGAGAGCACGGCGACGTCGTCTGCATATGCTTGGGCATGAACGTTAGAACCATTGAGCATTACGAGTAGAGAGTCGATCAACATGCACCACAGAAGAGGAGATAAGACGCCACCTTGTGGGCAGCCCTTATTCACTCCCGTTGCAACATATTGTCCACACTCAGCCTCAGCGATTACGGTTCTATTTACTAGCGTTGCTTTAATCCACAACACTAATGACTCGTCCACACCGTGTTCTCTGGCAGCATTAGGTACACATACCATCGAAGCTAGCATTGTCAAAAGCACCTTGAATGTCGATGAAAATGCCTACCGCAAATTCTTTCCTGTCAAGCGCGCATTCAATCCTGCTAACAAGATTTTGAAGTGCGGTCTTGCAAGATTTTCCTCTTTGGTAAGTATGTTGCAACCATTCTTTCCAGCGTCTTAAGCAGAAAAGAGGTAAGACTAATGGGTCTAAGGCTCTTGGCGAGTGTCTTGTTTACCAATTTTTGGTATGAAGGCGACTCTAGCACTCTGCCATGGAGTTGGTATATACGCTAGGGCTAAACTACCAGTGAAAATATTTTTCAAAGTAGGAAGCAAAAGGTTTATACTTTCCTGCAACATAGCTGGGTAAACACCGTCAGTGCCAGGTGACTTGAAACTGTCAAAAGATGCCACGGCATATTTGATGGCTTCGTCGGTGACAACTAACGATGACGTGTACCAGCTAAGTCGAGTGGATTTATCGGATTCACCTGATCTAAGGGAAATAGATTGCTGTGGTGTGATTGATATCTGGTTTCCTGGAAAATGAGTTTCCAGCATAAGACTGAGTGTCTCTGCTTTGGACTCGGTATAGGAACCGTCTGGTTTCCTGAGCGTTTCTAGTTTGTTTACCTTGCTCCTTTTAAGGGCTTTAGTAAGTCGACTAGTCTCACTGAGTGTTTCTATACTTTCACAGAATTCTTTGTAAGAGGCATTCTTTGATCTTCGAATTAATCTCTTAAATTCCTTCTGTTTAGATCGATACAGGTTCCAGTCGATCTCTGATTTGGTCTTGAGGGACCTATTCAGAATACTTCTGGTTTCCCGGCGAAGTTTCTGTAGTTCACTGTTCCACCACGGAACCATAGATCTACTAGGTAATTGTCTAGCTGGACATGCCAGCTCGAAGCTACTTGTAAGGGCACAATTCACTTCTAGAACTGCATCTTCCACTTTTTGTGATGTTGAGAGCTTAGGTAGAGTTTTGACGAAATTACCGAGCTCATCATTGAAAAGTGTCCAGTTAGTTTTTCTAGGATTTCTTGTAACTAATGGGGTGGGAACCACATTTGCTACATGGAATTGAATGTATCTGTGGTCTCAGAGTGACACGTCCAGCAACACTTTCCAGTTGGTAATCTCCTTGGCATATCTGTTAGATAGTGTCAAGTCAATTACGTCCTGTCGTATAGCCGTAACAAAAGTTGGCCTATTACCAACATTGTTAATGTCTAAGTCAGAAGACAGAATGTAATTAAGAAGATGGTTGCCTCTCATGTTGTATTTGACCTACCCCAAACTGTTATTTGAGCGTTAGCATCACAGCACATGATAAGCCCCAACTTCCGGTTTTCACAAAACTCCACCAGATCCACGACCTGTCTTGAGGAAGGGGGTAGAATGGAGTTCCAGGGAAAGTAAACTGACGCAACGACGAAAGTTTTCCACTCACCGTTCGTTTCGTAGTTTACCAAAGCCGCAACCAGGTCCTGACAACAGAAGTAATCAAGTTTAGTTGCTGCAAAAGACCTCGGTATGATGAGACAGGTCCGGGGTAAGTCAGACCGCTCGTCATGGAGAATATTAAACCCTCGTAGCCCTCCAAGACCAAGAACTCGGCCCTTCCAGGCCAATGGCTCTTGGATTGCTACGAGGTGAGTTTTTGCATTCAACACGGAAAGCCTGCTACATAGGAGTGCAGTAGCAGCCTTAGAATGTTGAACGTTAATTTGATTTATTATCATTGCTCCTTTCGAGGCTTTATCCCGTCCGGTCAGTGTCCGTGGACCAGACTGACTAGCAGTCACGGTTTCATTCACCAACGTTTCGGTTGGACCTCCAGGAGTTTTAACCATGCCGGCTTCGTCTCTTCCAGCCAGTGTCCGTGGACCGAAATTGCAAGCCTTGCGACCTGTTCCTCCAGTTTCATTCACCGACTTTCCAGTTAGACCAACAGGAAAATTCGCAGAGCTTCCGAAAACCTTCTTCCTATTGACCCTGTTCGCGTTTGAAGAAGTTGGGGTGACTTCGGTTACGGGAGACCGTCCTGAATTGGTGGGTGAGACTTCTTTCGACTTGTCCCTTTTCGCCGCCGTCACCAAAGGTTTGCAACTTAGTTCAGTGCCTTCGGCCACCCTGGTGTCCTCTTTGCACTGAGCCTTTGCCGCTCGCCTTCTCTCCAGCTCCTGTTGGCGCTTGGAAAGCTGTTCTACAGTGGATGCCATCGTTGGAGTGGGATCCACTTGTTCAGGTTCACTTAATCCGGTGATAGCACCGCTCTGGCCAACAGCTAAGCCCTGATGAGAATTTAGCTTTGGAGGTAAGACCTCCGAGCTGCCTTCTTCATCTTTCCAGTTCAAACTATGAAGAGCTTCATGGAGAAAACTGCAGGAGTCATCGGTTACGGTACCTTCGACTCGCGTGTAACCACCAGTAAAGGTGTGCGTTAGTATGTTAGTTGGGGCCTCCAGAATCCGTGCCCCTGCCGTAGTGAAAACTACGGGTGGATTTTCGCTTTGACTGCGACCTGGAGAGTAAAATTCCTTTAGTTGATCTTCCATACTGTTTTGTGATCAATTCTTAGTTTTCATTCATTTTCCCCATCCTTCGACCACCTTCCGGCATCGAGCTCGGTTCAAATAAACTACTTAAGCCCCCCCACCGCGACAAGGTGACTGATCGTCGGGAAGGAATAATAAAACAACATAGTGGAAAGAGAAAATGAGAAAAAAGAACTTTAAAGAGCCTGCTAAAAATCGGCACTTTAATCACCGGAAATTTTTCAGTGCATCTCATTTCCTCACATCTTCTTTCTTTTCCGCCCTCATGAGCCTGGGCTCATGAGACATCATGTAATAGGGGACAAACGAGGTCTGTCCAACTAATTGCACAGTGTGAACTCCGCTAATGGTGAACATCATCTCATGACGCTGTTCACACTGGGGCAAGTAAACCGGGCAAAATGTACGTCTGTGTGTTTGTTCTCTTTCCCACATAGTTGTAAGAAAGAGGTGTGGTTTTGCGCTGGAGTTTTTAAAAAATTCTAAATTTTGTTGGTTGTGTTTTAACATTTTTCTTTGTTGTGAAACCTTTACTCCTCCCCCCCCCCTGAGTAAAGGGACGCTGTTGTTTGAAAAATAAAATAAAAAAAATTAATTATATTTTCATTTTAGTTCAATTTCTGAGTTTTTTTTTTCAAATCTGAAGGCAAAATAATCGTCAAAGTAAATCCATCGCGTCCACATTAATGTCGATTTCCATTGGTAGTCCGGAAAAACTCTCCGATCCGGGATCCCAAAGTAACACTTTTATTTGTTTTGAAGTTTAGTTGCTTGTTTTCTGTTTCGGTGTGAAACGTCAAGCGCTATTTTCAGTGTGCAGTTTCAGTGTGTGAGTGCTTCTGGCTTCGCTTCCTTCTTCAAATCCAGAATCAAATTTCTCTTCTTTCGAGGAGAGGAACTGTCACTTGATGCCAATGAAATGGTTTGAGAAGCGTTCAGAAATCAGAAGCCTTCCGAACGACCAATGGAAATCAACATTAATTTTAGTATGAACACGACGGGATGGCAGAATGTCAAAATTGCTCGTTGACTTGCGCAGTCTGAACAGCGTCATCACAGCCAGCCCTGTTCTTGAATAGCTGACAGCTGACACTGACAGATTGAACGTCACTTTTAAGTTGATGAGCCCGTGTTTTGTTTCATCAATTGGGAGAGAATTTTTATTTTAGTTATTAATTTTAGCGTTCACTTAATACATTTTTATCTAATTAATCCAAAATAGCTGACAGAATGTGTAATGGTGCAAGTAGCTCGACGTCAGATGACGAGAGTGAATATGGCACCAATCTTAAAATTTTACCTCGTAATCCACAAGTCGCAGAATTACAAACCATTATCAGGGACAAGTGAGTTTGCCGAAAGCACGTTGCAAATAATAAGGAATCTGTTGCAGGAATACAACACGCAGTGATTTCAAATTCTATGCTGACCGTTTGATTCGTTTGGTTATCGAGGAAAGTCTTAACCAATTACCATACTCTGACTGTTCAGTAGAAACTCCAACCGGTGCCGTTTATGAAGGGCTGAAGTATCGCTCGGGCAATTGTGGGGTTTCCATCATTCGTTCCGGGGAAGCAATGGAACAAGGACTTCGGGATTGCTGCCGGTCAATAAGAATAGGAAAGATCTTGGTAGAGTCCGATGCCGATACTCATGTAGCCAGAGTAGTTTATGCTAGATTTCCCGATGATATTGCTAGGAGACAAGTCTTGTTAATGTATCCCATCATGTCCACGGGAAATACTGTTCTGCAGGTGCAAGAGAACAAGTTTAAACTGTTTATTTTAAAAATGAAAAAATTGTTTATTTGTAGGCAGTCAACGTCCTTAAAGAACACGGGGTGCCAGAAGACTGCATCATTTTATCTAATCTGTTTTGCACTCCTGTGGCAGCCAAGACAGTCGTCAGTGCTTTTCCTCAGATGAAAATTCTGACGTCAGAACTTCATGCAGTCGCCCCCAATCACTTTGGGCAGAAATACTTCGGTACAGATTGAAATTTCCTTGCTTAACCACAGTAACAGTAACACAATTTATTTATTCAATACAATAACTTTCCTTTCAAATTTTCTACCAACCTTTTCTGTTTCTATTTGTCATATAATATCGAATCTCTAGACATTCGGTGGGTTTTTCTTTCTTTTTTAGATTGCTTTTGATTTGAGCTCGTGGCGTTCATTTTAAATGATTTGTACTTAAAAATTGTAAGCTTAAAGTCAACCGCATAGTTTAAAATATATATGTATACATAGAATAGAACTATAAAAATTTTGATTTTTCGAATACAATTAAAATCAAAGGTTAGTATACGTTCCCACAACAATGGGAATATGAATACCATTAAGCATTGGCTGCTAAGCTTTTGAAAAACGAAATTGTTTTCTGGTCGCTGAAGAAAGAAGAACTAAATCGTCTTTACACAAGGTATACTTACTTCATTTATGCGTTACAGTTCAGCATGAACTTGGGCTTCAATCAACATGTTTTGCCAATAATTTTGAATACAGGCGAGCTCTCTTATTACATTTTATGGGTTGAGGCTTGAGGTTTACTTCTACTTGATTGTGCCACCTAATACGAGTCTTTCCCTTCCGCAATTTTCCTGCAAAGTGCTTTCAAAAACCCGTAGAGCTGGAAAGTTGATGTCCATGCACTTTACATGTTCCATAGACCATAGCAGTCTCTTCTAGTTATGCCCATGTTGCGGTACAGCTTCTACAGTTCGTCTTTGAAACTTTTTTTCAGACATTGTCTTCACATACTTGACCAAAGATCATTAGATAGGAGAAAACGCAGACATTTGTTTCTTTGTGCAATGGAAATACAAGAAGAGCGCAACGAAGAACATGTTTTTGGAAATGTTTTGGAAGAGTTTCGGTCAATGAAAGAATACAGCCAGCTGTTGAAATCGATCCTTCCATCAGCATAAGGCGCTTGGCTCAACAGTTTAATGTTTCTAAACAATGAATTTCCATAATACCTACTGTATCGCAAAAATATGCATAAATATCATTAAACGTTTATACAAGAACGGCTTCCGAATGATTTGAAATGAGACTCAAATTTTGTGACTGGTTGCTAGAGAAAAACTTGGATGGAAACCATGGGCATCAAGCAACCCAAATTCAAGACGGCAAAGATCGTTTCTGCACAGATTTTGTGTCAATATGTGGGCAGGTGTAATTGTAAATAACATGAAATGACTTAAATCTACTGACAATTTGGAGTTTTCACAAAATATTCTGCCAAACCTATTGGAAAAGTTCATCATATTTCCAACAAGATTGTGCTGTTAAGGATAGGCAGACTGGCCTGCCCGAGGCGGGCGGGTTGTTGAGAAAACATCCAATATAAAATCTAAAAACGGCTCTAGAATGCCTGTTATAATTGTTTTATTATTATTTTGAACATAAAATAATAAATTTATTAAAACCACCCATTTTTTCAGGTTTAATTTAATTTGTTTCCAACTCAGCGCGAAACAAAATCTTTTTTGATATCTATCTATCTATCTATCTATAATCTATATATATATATATATATAAATGAATTGCTGTTCGTTAGTCTGGCTAAAACTCGAAAACGCCTGGACGGATTTATCTTATCTTGATCTTAAAATGTTCGTGTAGGTCTAGGGAAGGTTTAAAAGCTTTTATTTTATCCCTATAATCCCACGGGAACAGATACAGGAACGAGCACGGGAATCTCAAAGTTACTTGACAGATTACAAAAATTCTATCAACTCTAGGATGTTACATTATCTCTCAGTGACATAAATTTATATTTCATTCACATAATTCTACGGGAACGAAAGATTCCCTCAGGAACGGGGTTTGTAATGGAAACTTAAAAACTACTGGACAGATTTCAAAAATTCTTTCATCACTGGGATAGGTACCACATAATCCCTCAGTAACTTAACGTAGATTTCATGTCTATAATCCCACGGAAACAGAAACAGGAATGAGCACGGGAACCTAGAAACTACAGACCAGAGCAACGCCAGCGGCTCAGCTAATTAAATAATAAATAGTAAGATTATTAGATTGTTTGTTTTTAAACTTTTTTTTTTTTTAACGTTCGAAATGAAGTCGAAGTTCATTGGTTATTATGTAGTCAGGAAGAAATGAGTAAAGTAATAAAGGCTCGAAGAAAATTTTAATTTTGGCTCAGACCCAATAAGGGTATTGTAAAACAACTTGGTGGTCTCTGTGACCATGTTGAACGGTGCAGATACTGACACTTTGATGTACTCAACAAGTGTCACGAGATTCAGCAACGGGACGAGAACAACAACATTAGCGGGAACTTGGAAAATATTAGACCAATTCCCAAAATTTTTTTCAATGTTTGAATGCTTCATTGCTCCTGAGTATTAAAGACAATACCTTCCCATATTCTTTCGGGAACAGAAACGGTAATGGCGAAATAACCAAGAAACTGGAAAGTACTGAAGCGATTACAAAGATTCTTTCACTGTTAGAATGTTTCATTGTCCCTGAGCAATCTAAACTATTGTAACGTGCGCTTAGTTCGCAAAAATAAAACTCTACCTTTCAATTTAATTCTACCACTTTATTCAGTATCTACTTTCGATATACACTTTATTCGAACTCAACTCGACTTTTGGACTATCACTTGTATTTACTCTTAACTTTATCACTCTATAAACAAAACTGACTGCTCGTTGCGTCAGCGGCCTATTTATATAGAACAACACTCATCTAGAGCGTTCCAGTTTCTTCTCCATCCTCCATGTTCTCCACATTTGCTGTCAAGCATCTCTACACTCACACACACTGGCTTACAAGCAACGCCTGTCATTTATACCATTCCATTATAGTGTTGCCGGTTGTGTTTTCGGTTGAACGTTTTTCGATTAGGAAATTGGTATAAATGTTGGGTGTTCACTACACTATATTTCATCACCTTTTTTTCACAGGAACGGGAACAAGAATAAAAAAAAAACTCTACCGATTTCAATGCGTATTTCACTTTTACAGTACTGGGCCGATTCCAAAAACTATGTTATCCTTAGAGCGCTTAACTGTTCCTGAGTAACATAAACTATATTTCATTCCCATTCTCCCACTAGAATGGAAACTTGGAAACTACTTAAATAAACTTACTTAATTCGATTAACGTAGAGCTTGAGCTACGCCGGGCGGGTCATCTAGTTCCATATATATAAAATAGGTTGTATGTATGTATATAAGTATGTATGTCCGGTTTAGACTCCTAACCCAACCAACGGATTTTAAGAAATGTTCAGGGTAGACGTAGTTTAGTCCAGAGATGGTTCCTGTCAAGGTTTGATCCCCATATTCCCACAGGAACGAGGTTGGGAACGGAAAATTAGAAACTACTCCACAGATTTCACAAATTCTTTCAGCACTAGGGGTGCTACATTATCTCCCTTCATCAGTAACTTAGACTGTACTTCATCCCTCTAATCTCACAGGAACAGAAACGGGAACGAGAACGGGAACCTTAAAGTTACTTGACCGATTTCAAGGATAGGATGTAACATTATCCCTAAGTGACATAACACTAATATTTCATTCACTTATTTCCACTGGAACGGAAGATTCCAACAGGAACGGGGTTGGGAACGGAAACTTAGAAACTACTGGACAGATTTCGAAAATTCTTTCAAGCATTAGGATGCCACATAGTCCCACAGTAACAAAGATTATAATTCATCCCCAAATTCCCACGAAAGAGGAAAAACGAGAACGGGAACTTTATAACTACAGACCCTACTACAGACTGTAGTGTTTTATGTTTATTAAACGCTTTTTGAAAAAAAAAAAAAAAAATCACCTCCAAGTCAAAATATCGCTCGGGGACGCATATTTGAACACCATTCAAAATTATCAGCTCAATTTAAATACAGCTAAAAACACTAGTAGGTTCGCTCGTTGAACTTTACTCAGGGCTGACCCAGGTTTTCTCGATAACCATATGAGTTTAAGTTTAAGTTTACTTTATTTAAAGCTTATACTTTAAGTTTAAGTTTACTTTACTTTATTTTAAGTTTACTTTACTTTAAGTTTGCTTAAATTTGAGTTTACTTAAATAAAAGTTCACTTTAATTAAATTAAACTTAAAGTTAAAATAAAGTAAACTTAAAGTAAATTAAACTTAAAAGAAAGTAACTTCAACTAACTTTAAGTTTACTTTACTTTAACTTTAAGTTTAATTTTCTTTCAGTTTAAGTTTACTTTACCTAAAGTTTTAAGTAAAGTAAACTTAAAGTAAAGTAAAGTAAACTTAAAGTAAAGTAGGTAAAGTAAACTTAAAGTTCACTCAAACTTAAAGTAAACTTAAAGGAAAGTAAACTTAAAGTAAAGTAAACTTAATTTAACTTAACTCACTGGAACAAAAACGCAATTCTTTTGCGATCCGTTCATAACAGTCTTTGCTTGACTCCTCTCCATTTTTGCACTTTCTTGTTTTTAGAAAAATCATTTTTATTAGTGTTATTAGTCGTTCACTCATTTATGGTAGAATGGATAGATTGAGTCAAACACAAATAAATTTTTATCATTAAACACTTAAAAATCAAAAAATCATGCGTTCGAAGTAAACGGTAAAGATTTGTTTTATAACATTTGTTTATGGTGAACAAATTTAGAAAATAGATTCTATTCCATCACTTATCTGGTGTGGGTTTTATCATAAGTGACTTAAAAACATCTTGCTTTTGAAAAAATGTGGTCTTAGAAAAATCAATGTGAAAAATTGCTTGTGTTTGGGAATTTATGCGGAAGCCACTTTTTTGTCCCAGTGGGAACAGACTATAAAAAAGCATATAGTTCTTGAACTAATTATATAAGAAAAACATTGTATTTTGTAGATATTTTATAAAATTTGGCGTGAATGTTAGCACTTGACTTCAAAGAATTAATTCTTTTGCAACAAATGAAACAAAAGCTTTTTAAATTGTGTATAACAACAAAATAAATATAACAAGAAAAACGTTTTTGTGAACACTTTTTTTTTGCTGCTGTCAAACTATTAAACGCTTATGTTATTACTTTCAAAAAGAAAATTGATCTTTATGGCTTAACTATTATATTTACAATTAATAAATAAATTGAATTTTTCAACATTTGAGGTAGTTTGACAACAAAATCTGATTGTAAATGCTACTTAAACTGTTATTTCAGCAGCAGTAGCAACCACAGTTGAGTTTGACAGTTTGACAAATTGGTTTTGACAGTAAACTTCACCGCGTGAGAAGAGTGGCAAAGTAGAAAGCTGGGCTACTCTGCGTGTTCGGGAAGTTGCGCTCGGTACTTATAATTCACCTCTCATAAGAACTTGTATCTAATCGAGCTGTCAGTTGGAAGCGCATGCACGCGACATGTTCTATAGGCCGGGGCCTTAAAGGACTATTCACATGAGCACGACCAACGAACGACGAATAAATCAAGAAATGAGATTTTAAGTACTTTACTAGCATAAATTCCTCACGATTTTTTTTTTGGAAACGATGGAAAAATAGTTCATACTGCAACGTGCGCTTAGTTCGCAAAAATAAAACTCTACCTTTCAATTTAATTCTACCACTTTATTCAGTATCTACTTTCGATATACACTTTATTCGAACTCAACTCGACTTTTGGACTATCACTTGTATTTACTCTTAGCTTTATCACTCTATAAACAAAACTGCCCTCTGGTTGCCTCGGGCGGCCTATTTATATCGAATGACATGCCATCTAGAACTCTCCAGTTACTTCTACATGTTCTCCACATTTGCTGCCAAGCATCTCTACACTCACACACACTGGCTTACAAGCAACGCCTGTCATTTATACTATTCCATTATAGTGTTGCCAGTTGTGTTTTCGGTTGAACGTTTTTCGATTAGGAAATTGGTATAAAATGTTGGGTTCACATTACACTGCCCCCTCCTTAGGATTGTTCGTCCCGAATAATTCCATCTGCAGCCTCGCCACTATATCGATGCAGCCTGTCACAAAATGAACTACTTTTAACTTGCCTCTTAGTCCTCTTTGGATGCGGTAATCCACGTCGTTAATCCTCGTGACTACAGTATAAGGACCTTCCCAGTTTTGCTGAAGTTTCGGTGACAATCCCTTTTGACGATGAGGATTATAAAGCCACACACGATCTCCTGCTTGGAATCCTGACGTTGTCGCTTTTGTGTCGTACCGTGTCTTCATCCGGTCGCTGTAGGTTTTCATCCGTTCCCTTGTTCTTTTATGGATGTCAGCGAGTCTCTCCTTGAGGTCGTCCACATACTCGTTTGTGTCCTGTGGCTCCTCTGTGGGGCATCCAAATTTAAGTTCGCTGGGCAGCCGCATGGTTTTCCCGAACAGGATGTCAGATGGTGTTTGTCCTGTCGAGCTATGTACTGCACTTCTATAGGCCATCAGGAATAGCGGTACGTGCCTATCCCAGTCTCTTTGGTAGTCGCCTACGACCTTGGTGAGGTGTTCTTTCAAGGTCCGGTTGAATCTTTCAACCATCCCATCAGATTGTGGATGAAGCGGTGTGGTTCTCGTCTTCTTAATGCCAAGTAGTCCGCACACTCCTTGGAAGATGTTTGACTCAAAGTTCCTCCCTTGGTCGGAATGGAGTTCCATAGGCACGCCAAACCTACTCACCCAGTTAAACACAATCTGGTCGACCACCGTTTTGGCTTCTTGATTTGGGATGGCATACGCCTCAGGCCACTTGCTAAAATAGTCCATTACAACCAGAATGTACTTGTTTCCAGTGTTGGTCTCTGGAAAAGGCCCAGCCACATCTACTGCAATCCTCTCAAAAGGCGATCCTACGTTGTACTGATGCATCTTACCTTGAATCTTCCTACCAGGTCCTTTGGTTGCAGCACACTTGTCACATGTTCGGCACCACTTCTCCACGTCATCTCTAGCATGTAACCAGTAGAACCGATGTCGCACCTTCTCCAGTGTTTTGTTTACTCCGAGGTGGCCTCCAGAAGGTCCGTCGTCATGCATCTCCCGAAGAACTTCACTGACTTTCGATTGCGGTACGATCAGCTGCATCACATGTGACTTACCGTCAGCGGATTCCCATCTTCGCCTGAGGACACCTTCTTGCACATATAGTGAGTCCCACTGTGCCCAATAGGCTTTGAGAACTGGACTCCTGTCAGAAATGTCTCCCCATTCCGGTTTCTCTTCATTTTCTTTCCATGCGAGAATGGGTTCGATATCTGGATCTTCCTGTTGAGCAGTCCTCACTTCCTCATTGCTCCATCCGCTTATCGGATCAGCTCTTAGTCGCTGAGCGGTAATGATTTCTTTGTCTTCTTGCCGCCTGCAATGCTTGCAATCCAATTTGCAAGGTCTTCGGGATAATGCATCGGCGTTTGAGTGCAGCTTTCCTCTGCGGTGTTGGATCTGGTAGTCATAGATCTGCAATCTTTCTATCCACCTTGCGACTTGACCTTCTGGATTTTTGAAGTTCAAAAGCCAGCTCAGAGCACCGTGGTCTGTCCGCAGAAGGAATTTCTGTCCATAGATGTACTTATGGAAGTGCTTTGTTGCCAAAATAAGAGCTAGTAGTTCCCTTCTGGTCACGCAGTAGTTTCTTTCGGGTTTCGATAGGACCTTGCTGTAGTATGCCACCACTTTCTCTTCGCCATCATGCACTTGGGATAGTACCGCCCCGATTCCAACGTTGCTTGCATCTGCATCGACGATGAATGTTTTGCCTGGTGTTGGATGTGCCAGCACTGGAGCGTTACAGAGGCGGTATTTGAGTTCCTGGAAAGATTTCTCACACTCACCTGACCATTTAAACTGCTTCCCCTTTTCGGTGAGCTGATGCAAACTCTTTGCAACTCCAGCAAAGTTCTTAACAAAACGTCGGTAATATGTGGCAAGTCCCAGAAAACTTCGGAGTTGATGTTTGTCCTGTGGTGTTGGCCAATTTTTGACGGAGTCAACTTTTTCAGGATCAGTCTTTACTCCTTTTGGGATGAGATGATGTGTCCCAAATACTTGACTTCGGTTTTGAAAAGTACACATTTTTCTGGATTCAGTTTAAGGTTAGCCTCTCGAAGTCTCTGAAACACGGCTTTTAGGTTCTTGCAATGTTGGTCAAATGTTTTCCCGTAAACAATGACATCGTCCAAGTAGACTAGGCACGCTTTCCACGTCAGTCCTTGAAGAACGCACTCCATCAAACGCTCGAATGTTGCCGGAGCGTTACATAAACCAAACGGCATAACTTTAAACTGCCAGAGCCCATTACCTGTAGAAAACGCCGTCTTTTCCCGATCATCAGGGTGGATGTCAACTTGCCAATATCCGCTCTTCAAGTCCAGCGTCGAGAACCACTGTGCTCCCTCCATGGCATCCAGGGTATCACTGATTCTGGGCAGGGGATAGCTGTCCTTCTTAGTTACATCATTCAGCCTTCGGTAGTCCACACAAAAACGAGTGCTTCCGTCTTTCTTTTTCACTAGCACCACTGGTGACGCCCAAGGACTTTTGGAATTTTCGATAAGACCGTCCTTTTTCATTGCTGTTATCATTTCCTCAACCTCACCTTGTTTGGCCAGTGGAAGACGTCTTGCGGGTTGACGAATCGGTCTTGCATCTCCTGTGTTGATGCGATGCTGCACCAACTGTGTCCTACCATATTGCCCCTTTTGCGATGCGAAGATATCAGTGTACTCTTGTAGGAGACTTTCAGCCATCCTTGTTTGTTGGTGATCAAGGTTGGATGAATTCAGTATTTTAGCTCTGATGGTTTCGAGCTCCTCCGGAGTTATAGTTTTTCTCGGAGCTTCGTCTGTGATCTTCGTAATTGCTGCAACCGATTCGCAACGTCCAACGACTTCTCCTTTCTTCAACTTTACATCGTACGGTCTGGTGTTTAGTAATCGTACGGGGACCATTTTGTTTTTCGGTGCTACCAGTGTTTTCCCAATGATGACGCTTTGGGAGGAACACTCTGGGTCTGGTTCCACCATAAGGTATCGAAGGCTTCCAAACTCACCCTCCAGTTTCATCCAAACGAACACTTCAGAAGAAGGAGGCAGAATCAGATCTTCCCTGATGACAGTTCTCAGTGTTGACGTACTTTCGTTCGAATAGGTCATTGGAAGTTCCTTATTTTGGTACTTCAAAACCTGGGGCCGAATTACGGCACACGCTATCGAATAAGTCGTATCGGAATTATGGGAATTTGGTATTACCGCTCACGATATCGAGTCATCTAGCACCACAATTCGGCATTGTCTCATCAGTTATCGATCGGAATTTCATTCGATGCATAAAGTGCTCTCTAATTCATACATGAAAGACTATCGAAACCATCTATTATCAATATTTCATTTAATAACACCATCCGAGTGTATTTTATGTTTAAATTTTCCGAAATTCTTACTAAATAGTGTCTTTTTTTTACAAAGGCATGAATTTTACCTACCAAAAAATAATGAAATAAGTATATGTGGCGGCTCATTCGCCTCACTTACGCCACAGTAGAGAAACAGGGAACGAAAACTTGCTTCTGCGCTAACCACCGAACATCGATGAATGTGACATACCGCCAGAAGTGAAAAGAATAAACCAGACAGAAGATAGACGCCACAGCAGCAGCATCAAAAAGAATATTGTAAAATTTATGTAAAAGTTTTTCAGCATTGATTTTAGCCAAAGTTTCATGCAATAAATATTAAAATACAAAGTCAATATTGTTTGCCACCTTTTTTATTGAAGTTTGACAGTAGTGTATAGGAAACACTACATATAAAGAGACACCAGCGACATCTATGAATTAATAGAAACTCGAAATTTACTAGTGAATATTCGATGATACTAGTACAATTTTAAAGAGCAATACGATACGAGAGGTCACGTATGCTGTAATTCCAAAATGGTTACTCACTCACTCGATCTCTAATGCCACTCACTCACTCGATATCGTGAGCTGTAATTCGGCCCCTGATTACCGATGTCCAAAATAACTCCGTGCTGTTTCATAAAGTCGATTCCAATGATGCACTCGTCACATATATCTGCCACCAGGAATTGATGAGTAAACACTAGATCGGCCAGTCGGATCTTAAGATACACTTCTCCATATACTCTTGCTGCTTCTCCCGTTGCGGTTCTTAGACGGTAGCTATTAGTGTTATGAAGCCACGTCGTCTTTACCAGGTCTCGACGTACTATGGAGGCTGTGGCACCGGTGTCGATGGTAGCCACATGTTTGTTTCCGTTAATAGTGGTCTCCACAGTCAGACTTTTGTTGTCTCGTTTGGTCTGAGAGACCTGGATGGTGGTTCTGGGGCCATCGATACAAGAAACCAGCCTCTGCTCCTCGAAGTTGGTTCTTACTCGTTTATGGGAAACGGGCTGATAGGCAACGCTGGTGTTGTTGTTACCTTGCTCTGGGTTGGATCTCTTGCTTCCACAATGTTGACAACTGGCTTTGTTTGGTGGTAGTCGGCATTGACGCTGTAAGTGCCCGGTCTTGTTGCAGTTCCAACATCTTGCTAGTCCGCTCCTGTTCTTTTGTATTTCAGCTCTTTTGCACGAGCATTCTTCGACTATGGCCTCTCTTAGTCGATGTACTCCCTGAGAAGCCTGTTCTGCTGCTTCAATTGTCAATGCGAATGCTAAAGTTTCGGAAAGAGTACGTGTTCTAGCAGTTCGCACAGACCTCTGAAGATGTATATCGGAAATGGCACGAACGAAGGACTCAACAGCGAGCTGGTTGATGATTTCTTCTCCAGCATCCGGGTATGCCAGGTGAACCAGCCTTTCGACGTCTGCTTGGAGCTGCTGTAGACTTTCACCCCTTTTCTGGACTCTGTTATTGAGTTGGACTCGGAAGACTTCTTTCAAGTGGCTATCTCCAAAGCGTTTATCTATAGCTGCCACGAGAGAACTGAAATCGCCGCTCTTACCAGCTGGAACTGTTTGAAGTAATTCAGCTGCTGGTCCTCTAAGAGCAAGAGTCAGTGCAATGTACTTGTCTTCGTCATCCCAGCCATTTGTTGTCGCGGCTGCCTCAAATTGTCTCTTGTAGACTGGCCAAGAAGACTGTCCATCAAATGTTGGGGGTTTCATCTCCTTTTTCTTTGCAAACTCCCCAGCAGACTCTCGAATTTTGATTTTCCGGATCTGGTCCAATTCCTTGGTGAGAACATCACATCGACTTTCTACGCCTTCGAAACGATTCTCTACAACAGAAAGCTGTTTTTCCACACCTTCAACGCGTTCGTCAATGGCACATACATTTTTCTCAATGTTGCCCAATTTGCCTTCTAGAATGTTTTTCTGACCTTCCAAAACATTCTGTTGTACTTCGAGTCTTTCGAGAATATTCTGTTGTTCTTTCTTTTGTTCGTTTCGTTGTTCTTCAATCAGCTTCTTTTGTTCGTTTCGTTGTTCTTCAATCAGCTTCTTTTGCTCGTTTCGTTGCTCTTCCAGATTCTTTTGTTGTACTTCGAGTCTTTCGAGAACATTCTGCTGTTCCTTCTTTTGTTCGTTTCGTTGTTCTTCAATCAGCTTCTTTTGTTCGTTTCGTTGTGCTTCAAGTTGTTCCAGAACATTCTGCTGTTCCTTCTTTTGCTCGTTTCGTTGTTCTACCAAAAGTTTCATCAAACTAGAAAAATCTACATTTTCACTTACTTCCTCTTCTTCCACTTCTGTTTCAAAAACAAAAGTGTTTACGTCTTCCCCTTGCTGTTCCAAATAGTTGCGCAAGCGCAGGACGAGCTCATTTTTCGATCCTGCTCTAGAAAGATTTCGCTTACCTAACTCACATTTAAGCTCAATGCAGTTGAGCTCTTCTAACAACTTACCCATTTTCACTGTATATAATTATTATTTTCTTTTTACTTTTTTTTTTTTTACACTTTACTAGTCAAATAAGTTTTATTTACACTTCTGACACCAATGCAACGTGCGCTTAGTTCGCAAAAATAGAACTCTACCTTTCAATTTAATTCTACCACTTTATTCAGTATTTACTTTCGATATACACTTTATTCGAACTCAACTCGACTTTTGGACTATCACTTGTATTTACTCTTAGCTTTATCACTCTATAAACAAAACTGCCCTCTGGTTGCCTCGGGCGGCCTATTTATATCGAATGACATGCCATCTAGAACTCTCCAGTTACTTCTACATGTTCTCCACATTTGCTGCCAAGCATCTCTACACTTACACACACTGGCTTACAAGCAACGCCTGTCATTTATACCATTCCATTATAGTGTTGCCAGTTGTGTTTTCGGTTGAACGTTTTTCGATTAGGAAATTGGTATAAAATGTTGGGTTCACATTACAATACTTATTTTTAGGTGGATAAACTTTTATTTTTGTGCCTAAAATTAACAAAATTGAGAAAAAAAGTTTATTCGTTACGAATAAACATCTACAGCCGTATTAATAAACGTGGAGTAGCGAAGGGTAATACTACGTTTTCACTTGGGCAAATGAGATGATTATGACCAAATTTTCAAAATTAGGTCATAATTGACTTCGTTACCCATACAAAGTCTGTCATCAAAATTACCTCAACTTGAGGTGATTGGGAGGAAATTATGCGCTAACAACGTGGAAAAATTGGAGAAAATTAACCAAACAGTACTAAAACACAACCTATTGTGAACTAACCGGGAAAAGTGTCAACTTGACAGAATACGCTGTCACAACAAAAGTCTTTTTTTTCTTTGTGCTATGGGCTGGTTGGGATTTTGGTAAGCTTTTTTATTGCTATTCTTTCAGTTTGTTATTAAAATAACCAATTTTTACAGGAGTGCCCTGCTGAGCCAAGCCAAAACAACACACAGAGTAGCAACAAAGGTAACGAGTAGGACACAATTGAAAACTAATATTTTCATTTTCTTTTTTGCATTTTCCAGTTCTGCCAATAAATGTGAAATGGTTTTTTTCTTTTCTAAAAAGCGCATTGCCACTTTGGTAAAAGCAAAAATCTGATTCATCGTCGAAAGGTTGGGCTGGAAACCTTCTTGAAAACAACAGATTTATTAACTATTACTTCTGTTCTTCGGTCGGTGATTTTTTGTCTTTTCGTTTTTTGGTGATTTGGGACTTGGTTTGCAACCCCGTCACATACACCGTTCCCAGCCTCAAGCCTCTATTCGGGTGCCTCTTGCTTTAGCTCTTGCTGCGGGAAGACTTCTAACAGATCGATGTGCTGACGGCAAAGGCGAAAGTGCAGTGTCAAACATCGGCAAAGACGGCTTCCAAAGTATGTATGGATGTACAGCATTTCAAACCCTTATGCCAGTATTTGGAAACAAGTAACAATTCAACAATTACATGATTTTCGAAAAGCTAGTGTCTAAAGCTACGTGCAGACGGCATATAAAAAGCCGCACATATGTGCGGTTCTGACGTCACATAAAAAGTTTTAAAATCAACGCAAATGCTATACGTTAATCAATGCACGCAAACTCGCATATAAGGGTGTTCAGACGATGTGCGGAATCTGTCCCAAAAGCCGCACATTAGTTTGCGTTGATTTGCTCGCACATCAAGTGTACGCAAATGAGTACGCAAATTTTGCGGTCGATGTGCGACGTGTTCACACGATATGCGGAAATATCCGCACATCACCCATTTGCGTTCATATGCAGGTTTGCGTTAATTCAATAAATTGTTTGAATTTTGGGTTTTATTCATGGTTTGTGGTTGTTGACGAAGCTTATTCGTACATAAATTTAAAAGTGCTGAAATTATTTGAAAATGTCGAAAAGAAAGTAGGGTACTACGGCTGTTTTTGGCATTGGATATGATTTATCTGCAATCAATTTTAATGATTTCATAATTAATCAGTAGAAAAAAAATTAACTTAATAAATTAATAAAATACTCAAGTCAACAACAAAAAAAAAATTAAATAAAGAGACCCGATAAATACATACTTCAATACTTATTGTATTCATGAACACAAAAACAGCCTACTACCAACACACTTCGCTTCGCTCATTTTTTTTTAATTGAAAACCGATCATAACTATACTGTACAACCACTACTGATTTGCGTAAAATATGCACATTTGCGTTGTCCTATTTTCGTGTCACCGCACATGATTTTGAAGATCGCACATGCACGCACATGCATGCAAAATGTCACAAAAAATGTGCGAGGGTGTTCAGACGATTTGCCAAAAAGCCGCACATTTATGTGCGGTCTCGCCGTCGCACATCATCCGCAAACCATTTGCGTGCATGTGCGGAGTGTCCCAAAAGGGTGTTCAGACGATATGCGTGAATTTTCGCATATTATGACGTAAAAATGACGTCAGAACCGCAAACGTGTGCGGCTTTTATATGCCGTCTGCACGTAGCTTAACAACAATGTTCTTTTCAGATTCAATAGCCCGAAATGCACTCCCTCGTTTGCACTTATCCGAACCGTTTCTTTGGTACATTCTGAAAGTGCTGGAAGCACCTCAAGCTGTTCACATTTTCACTGAAATGGGTGGAATACAAATTATCTGCCATAATTTGGTCAAACTAAACAAAGTTTTAGTAAACATTCAACCGGGACTGGTAAGGAGGAGCATTAAACTTAAGAAGAAAATAAGCACTTTCATTCTTTTTCCGTATTTCAGATATCGCTGATTATGCAGCACATGACCAAGAATACAAAACTGAAACTCCACAATAGTAATTTATCGAATGGTGGTGCCAAAAAATGCACTTCTCAACAAAACCAACGCAATCAAGACGGTCTGATTAACTTCGCACCCTTCTGCAGTATATCCTCTGAGAATGATACCGCGCAATCAGCGGACGTGTTAATTTTAACACCAATTGCCTCGCACAGGCGCCCGCGTACTCCCGCTTGGAGTTATATGTTCTATCCCAATGAATCGCATGTGGATTTAACGATAACTCTGCCAACAGCTATTTTGCTCAAGGAAATTCAGCTACAGCCACATGCGCCAACATTAGTATCGTGTCCCTCGGCTGTGGCAGTTGAGATTTCAAGAGACTATGGCCTGGGTCCGATTCCCTTGACAACAACTGGAATGACATGTATTTGATTGAAGCTGTGAAATCCTGAGATTGCTACAAGCATAGTATTGAGACTGTATAGGTAAGTCCCATCCTTAATTACCCATGCTAGTGTTTAACTTTTTTTATATAATTTCAGACCAAAAGATAGCTCTCCAACATTGGACTGACACAAATAGCCATTCTTGGCAATAAAATTTTCTCAGCTGGAAGTAATGCTTTCGCTGGTGGTTCAGATTCTGGTGTGGATGACGACTCTTTGGCCAAGACCAGCATAGGGTGGGTACGTATTTTGGCAAGGTGCTACACCGTTGCTGCCATTATGTCAGAAAACAAGTTGTCCAAAGATGTAGTCGGAGCTTCGTCGGAGTATCCTGGGTTCCTAGAATCTTGTTGTTCACGTTTTAAAAAAGACACTCCTAAATATGGGTTGATTTTCCATGCACAGTTGGTTGGACAAGCCAGCTTAAAGAACAAAGGAAAAATATCAAGATCATTGGCGGCCAAGGCGTCTTTGGCAACGAGAGTGGATGCATTTGGTGAAGAAGCAACTTTTGAAACAGGAGCTGCCCACAAAGTCAAACTAGAGGCTAGACTTAGACTCCTGGAAGAGGGTAATTTGCGAAAGTTATCAGGCACGGGCAAGGCTAAGGCCAAATTTGAAAAATACAAGTGAAAAGGTAAAGTTCTAGGATCTAGAGAATGATTTATAAGTGTTTATAACTAATTTAATATACTTTACAGCGAGGTGTTAACTTATGATGGGGGTGCTGACAGTACATTGTCGATTAAGAATAGGAAACATTCAGAAGCTGAACCTGAGTTTGCAGTGAAGAACCAGTAGAGGAAGAAGCAGAAGAAGCTGCATCATCCAAGCCTAAAAAGAAAAAGAAGAAGAAGAGCGAAAGTGAGAACCCTGATAAGAAGCCAAAACTTGAAGAAAGTTAGTTGAAATGGTGGTAGTTCTGTTTATTCTGTTTCAACACAATAAAGAAAAAGAAAAAAACTTATTCATAACTAAAATTGTTTAGTCTTTCTTGTTCTGGTTCAAACTCTGCTCGGCTCTTTGTCGTTTCTATGAATTTGGATAGGATTCTACCGAAGTTCTTTGCATTCTCTACAAATCAGAAAAGAACTGAAAACAAAATTGATTGTGGCCCAGATGTAGAATAGTGGATGTTGTCATCAGCGTCGTTACTTTCGTCAAGCGGCTTCTCTTCCTCGGTTGTTATTGATGAAGTCAATGATGTGGAATCAGATATCTTTTGTGTTGTACTGCTTTCCGCTGCACTCGTGGCAGGAGATTCTTCGCTTTTTGACTTAACGTCGGCCGCTGCTGGAAGAACAACTTCTACAGTTTTTATATCATTACTTTTCACAGCATCTTCAGTTTCAGTAACTTCCATTGAACATTCAACATTGCTGGATTAGTTTAAGCTTTTTTTTTGGTCGCACGTCATCTGCGTGGACGAAAAAAAAAATATTGATTGTATGTGCGAGTAAGATTACATTTACTTACCGTTTTCAGATATATCACATGAGTTCTTTGTAAGCACTGACTTTAGTGAAGCTCTTAGCTGCTTTCGGACGGATGTAGGTACACCAGTGGTCTGTGCTATAACACGAATCGCGAATAAGTCTCCACATAACTCATCCAGATCAACTTTTGCATGCAAAGAGTAGCTAATTGTATACAAAAGACGAGGTATTGGAAGACTAGTTTTAATCTAGGTAAATGGAAAAGCGGTTAAATAAATAACTTTTGGGGATGTAAAAGTGTTTATAGTACAACCTTAGGATAGTATATTTCCAAGAAGTTTCGAACGTACTGATCGTTCAATGATATACGTTCATCTCTAAGAATAATATGAACATATTCAATTAAGTTTGGGTTGGCTAGCAAGAGCTCCGCGTATCTGTAACGAGAAAATGACGAAGACATTGACAAAGCATATTTCATTTTAGTAATTATTGCAAGCCGTTCGTTTTACTCACTTGTTCGTGCTCTTGTTGTTGTAAATTCCAACCCAGAATTTTGGAAATAGATTAAAATGCAGCGGTGCTGCTTCTATAGCCGCTAAACAACTCAGCTTGACCAGAGACTCATTCAGTTGGTTAGTATTGACAGCCATTCGCATCATTACATCAAGAAAATCATGGTAAGGTCTATAGAATGCCTCTAATCGTGCATCATATTCTTTATCGACACCCCTTTGAATGATTTCATTCTGAGGTATGCTCATTTGTACCATTGGACGGGGTGGACGTGGAGCATTCTTTGATAGCGAGGGCCACGGTGCTTTCGTACCACGTCTTGGAAAGTATGGACCAAGAGGCCCAACTGAGTTCGGTGCATTTTGGGCCGATATATGGCAATTCGTAAATATAGGTGCAAGAATATTAGTTATGTCTAAGTTTGGGTTGCGAACAAGTTCCTTAGCACATCCAATGAAAGATTACAGATCTCTTGAGGATTGTAGGTATTTAAAAATGTTGCCAGTCGTTTCACAGCTTCTGGCAAACCCTTTACAAGATTATGTTGTCCTAATGGTTGCTGGCGCTTCTTGGGTGGACTATCAATGCGTGTACTTATACTGCAAAAAATTGAATAATAAAATTTGCAAATAAATAGTTTAATTGGCAAGAATCTTACCAGTTAGCAATACTGAAAGAAATGAAATAAAATTTTGAGTTTTAGTTGTCAAAACTGTCAAAAGAAAGTTCCTGTCATAGTGCTGCCAGATGTCAAACAAAATTACCAACCTGTAATGAGAACGCTATCTAATTGAATTTTCAAAATTACGTTATTATGGCCCAAGTGAAAACGTAGTATTAAGCCTTATTCCATGGACTAAGTAGAAATTGCTATTAATAAAGGAAAATTTTTGTTAACTGACGTCTACTAAGTTATTCCATCGATGAGGGTGGTTTAGCGACGGAATAACCAAGAAATGTCTCAAATTGCAAAATAAAAGAAATTTTTGAGTTGAAATACATGTGCTTACAAACATGACTTTGGTGGTGAACCGCACTAGTTCTATTTTTATAGTTTTTTTTTTCTGTAAATTCATAGACTAGTACTAGTAGAAATTTAACAGAATTGTTCTAAAACATTTGTGTATGCGCAAAATCAATCAGCCCCCAATGTCTTTTCAGCGTATTAGCCGACTCAACCGTGTTTTTTTGGCACGGTCACCAATTACTTGCGTCTTTTGACTGTGTGCATTGCACGAAACCGAAAAGGCCCGTGAGTGCATCCTGAAGGCTAATCAGTTGGCCCTCAAATCACCAACCAGCAAGAAGGCACTGTTCTCGCAGGGTATGCGTACTGCCCGTACTGCTAACAAGCACATCGGTAAAGGCACCTGGAGTATCCTGCTCGCATACACTCGTCCATACGTGCGATCAAAGAGACGGAAATTCGAACGCAATCGTGGTCGCAGCTCGCAGGAGTACCTTTGGTTGCAAGAAATAAAAATGTATGTTCTATGCTTAAATACAACCAAACTAATAAGATATGAGAGTAATAAAAAAAAACTTTGTAGTGGTTGAAAATTACAAAACAAATTTTCGTTTGTTTATTATCAAGTAAACATAAAAGGAGGTAAGCGGTTTCGCTTTTTGCTTGTTGTCTGGTTAGCAAGTGTTGACTCCAATAGTTGACAAGTTGTTGACCTCGTTACTGTGCTCCGAGCACTTTCTTCAATTTCGGCGATCCACTAGAAGATGTGGCGCGGTTGAGGAATATCACTTTGCTGAAACGACCCAAAAGTTATCAAAAAAAAAAAAAAAACCAAAATGGGTCTTCTTCAGTGCGTAAGGCTTACTTTTTCCACTCCTCTCCAAAACCAAATCGATGAAACGATCCTTTTTTACTGCTTTAATGAGTTTTGTCAACAAATCTGGCCCTCCAATCAATTTATCATAATGTTCTGGTCGTCCAAATTTAATGCAAGAAACTACCATAAACTTCGCATCTTTCCGGGCCATTTAATCGGCCATGAAACACGCTATTTCACATGTGGTCACAGCATCTAATCTAATTACAGCGAAATATGCAAACCAGACACACTTTAAATTTGTTTCTCTAGAAACAAAAGAATTATCAACTTTCTAGATAAATATTTCAAGTTGCCTGTCAACAAGCAGCAAAAATAAATTTCTCTGAGGGAAATCTCTGGTAAACGTCACTTTACTATTCCGGGAACAATTTATTTTTATTAATGAGAAATTTTAACCCATGGACTAACTCTTATTCTGTGGTTTAGTGAGTCTGTAGAATAAGAGTGGAATAAGCGTTTTTTATTAATATGGCTGCTAGTAGGTACGAACTGTCAGACTTTATTCTCGTTCCACATACAATAGGTCTGTTCGTTGAAGCCCTGGGGTTGCCCTAGGGTCGCCACAAAGCGTTTTTTGAGAAACCTAAATTCACCCTGAATGTCAAATTGAGTGTTTTTTGAGCCATAGGTTTGCCATAGGTTTTCCACAAACTCGCCCCAGCTTTTTGCTGTGGCGATTTGAGGGCTGTCAAATGGCATGTATTTTTTTTTTTAATGACAGGGATGTGTGGTGATTTGTGGTTTAGCGTTTTTTGAGGACTGGAAAGCCCAGGTTTTTTTGACAACTGATAGGGTTGTCAAGAAAACCTGGGTCAACCCTGGGGAAAGTTCAACGAACAGACCTAATCCATACTCCAACGAATAAATTTTTCGCGCGTGCTTAACCTCAAAATCATTCCCCATTTTTGTTTTGCATGTAAATTGTGTTCGTTATTCGTGACGAATGTAAAACACTCATGTGAATGAAATGTCAAAATATACGAATATTAGTTCATTCGTTGTTCGTTGGTCGTTCTCATGTGAATAGTACTTAAGTGTTTGATTTGGCTTTTCGTTCGGCTCCGAGAATAATACTTTCCTTTTTTTAAACTCACTCAGCAAAGCACTTTACAACTGAACACATTGCAGAATCTTGCTTCATTTTTATGCTGATTTGATTTTGTGTGCAGTTGTAAATGAATGTTTTTTACTGATTGTAGGATTAATGAATTGGGACTTTGGACCAAAGCGCACTTTATATTTATTACTTTTTGGTAAGCAATTTCAATACAAAAATATGATAGATGTAGGCAGCTCGTTAAATGGAGTGCATCTTCCAAAGATTCTTAACTGAGATACAGAGCGCGCTCGTACGACCCACAGATCCCACACTGTTGTCCACAGCCGGTCCGTTTTCGCTGTCAGAAGTGAGATGTCAGTTGACAATTTTCTTTGCATTGTTTTCGGATCGGTACGGTAACTTGAAAGGTTGAAACTTGAATGCATTTCGCGCTTAAAGTCTGTACATATCTTGTGTTGTTTAGTTAAATAAACAGTTTATATTGTTTAAAAGTCTGTTTCAACAATGAACACCACGACACAGGCAACTAAAAATTGCATCACTCTCAAAGGCTCAGCACAAATAATAACAGAATACTTGAGTAGGCGGCTAAAATGATTTATTGTCTCAGGGGATGTAAACCTTTTTTGTTTCAGAATATGGAATCAACTCGATCCTATTCCAGAGAGGAATCTATCCACCAGAAAGTTTCATCAATACGCAACAGTATGGTGTACCCATTCTAATGTCTACAGATCCTAAAATCGAAGAATTCATAAAGAACATATTAAAACAGACAGAGGGTAAGGAGAATATCCAAGGTACTTGTTACTCATGTAAAAAGGATTTATATTTTACAGAATGGCTTGCAAAGAACATGGTCAATAAAGTGTCTATGGTCATAACCAATGCTCATACCAAGGAAGTTCTGGAGTGTTGGGACTTTAAAATGCAAGCCGAACTGGGTGACGGCGACACCTCGGACGCTACTAAATTAACATCAAGCAAAGAAAACAAACGCATTCAACAAGAGATCCGTGAAGTTATGCGTCAAATTTCGGCTACTGTCAGCTATCTTCCGTTACTTGATTGCATTTGTACATTTGATGTGATGATACACACTCTACGAAATTGCGACATTCCAGAGAGCTGGGATGAGACTGGAGCAGTTTTCATTCAAAACTCACAAGCCGTTCAACTTAGGTCATTCTCTACTGGTCTGCATAAAGTTGAAACAGTGGTGAACTACAAAATGTCCTAAGCATATTTGTACGACTAATCATTCCAATTGAATGCATCCTCTTTATGGAAAAAATTGACACGAACAAATTTTTCTCAAGAGGCCATTAGTTTTCATTAAATACATCTGTTTCAATGTTATTATTTATATTTTTGTAAGTTTATTGATTAATATATTGCTTAAGCAAGCACAATAAAAACGAAGGACATACAACATTTAATAGCATAAATCATTGGTTCTGATCGCATAATAGAAAAAGGTCCAAGCGATTTATTCTTTCCAGAAATTATATTTTCTGTGCTGAAGCTCTTGGTTTTGTTTTTTTGAAATTCTCAACTTGGCTTGCAGCGAATTTCGTTCAATAGTGAAGGCCTACGTAACCTTAAGTAAAGGTACCATTCAGATGTTCGACACTTGGAATAATCAGCGCCCCAATGATTTTACCCACCACAGCAACTTTAATTTTTAAAATGCTAACTTATGTCGTAAACTTGCATAGACAAATATAAAAATAACCAGTAAATCCTCCAACCCATTGCCCAGAATTCCACATTCTAAAGTGTTTATTTTTGTACCTTCGCCTATATCTTTCCATATGCTCTGCCCAACATAAAATCTCTGGCAAGGTTCGAAAATTTTCCTACGTAGGCTCCCGATTGGGCCACCTTAAAAAGCATCACAAATCGCAAAATAAGATGGTTTGAGATGAAAATGTTATAAGCCCTGTTCACACTGTACAATTAGTTGGACAGACTTCGTTTGATGGAAGCTGGATGGTCGGATGTATCAAGCTTGTCCTCCAACTTTATGTCACGTATCCTTGCACTCCGTCCAACTTCCAAGTTTTCAAAATAATTTGAAACCCATTCAACAAGTTGGAGAAGCGGTCGTCTGAAGGATTCACACTATCAGGCATTGGTCGTTCAAGCCTAGTCTGTCCAACTAATTGTACAGTGTGATCAGGGCTATACTCACTGCCAAAGAACCTGGAGGGTGGAGGCATTTTTCAGTGAGGATCTTTAATACCCAGGAGCTTAGGGTGAATGTTTAAATGAAGATATGCAAATCCTAGATGTGCGTTGTCGAAGCGCAACAACCATTTCTTAACATTACTATCTTCGGCAGCTTTCAAGATATTGACTGCCGTTGTATTTTGATGGCTGATTCTAACAGCATACTTGTAGCCCTCTACCACTTGGAAAATGTATGATGGTTTAAGAATTAAATTCCAGTTTTTTAGAGTTTCGTCCATTTTTGGTTCAAAACTATTGTTGGCTAAGATATAGTTTAGTTCAATGTTGAAAAAAAATCTTGTAATTACTTGTAATTTGTGTTAGGGTCGCCCTGGGGTCGCCACAAAGGGTTTTTTTCGAAACCTAAACTCGCCCTGAATTTCAAATTGAGTGTTTTCTGAGCCCCAGGGTTGACCTAGGTATTTTTTTCTTCATGGGCACGTTCAAGAACCTATCGGATAGCCTATCTCGGATAGCCGTCTCTTGGATACCTTTTTGAACGATCCAGATATCTGTTTCCAGATTGCTGCAGGCAACAGCTGTGAAATATTAAAGTTCGACTTTTGAAAACAGAAAAACATGCAAAATATCATTGCTTGACGATTATAACTTATTTTTTTCGATTTCCCATGCGTTTTAAAAGACTCTTATGCTGAAATAAATGCACACCAAAACAAAAAATCAACATGAAAAGAAATAAAAATAAATTTTCTATCAGCTGATCACTTGAATCTTTGAGTTTGTATACATAGAGGAACCATGCTAGCTTGCGTTAAGACGTCGATAGATGTCACTAAGTAAATAAATCGACATTTGAAATTTCAAAGCAACTGTTTTCTTGCGCATTTCTCCATACCTATGACGTTTTCCCTGTTTCCCTTCTCTGCTGCCTTTTTTTAAGTCAAATTTCTGTGGAGAGCAATCCCCCAAAAATTTCAAATGCCGATTTTATTCACTTGGTGACATCTACCGACGTCTTAACGCAAGCTAGCGTCTATGTATACAAACTCAATGCTTGAATAGAAAGGTATACCAAAAATACTCGGATACCTTTAGATAGCTTTTTAGTTGAAATGGGTGTGTGACTCTGCTAAAAGTTCAACACGTGAACAACAACAACAAGCTATCCGGATACGATTCTTGAACGCCTCCAATGACAGGATGTGTGGTGATTTGTGGTTTAGCGTTTTTTGAGAACTGGAAAACCCAGGCTTTTTTTGACAAATCATAGGGTTGTCAAGAAAACCTGGGTCAACCCTGGGGAAAGTTCAACCATCGGACCTAATATTTTGTTTAGATATAAGCCGAGTTCATACTGTACATTTAGTTGGGCAGACTTTTTCTTGAAAGACCTCCCAGTTCTTGATAGTGTGAACCCTCGGACGACCGCTTGACTAGCTTTTTGGATGGTTTTCAAATATTTTTGAAAATAGCCCTGTTCACACTGTACGATTAGTTGGACAGACTTCGTTTGATGGAAGTTGGATGGTCTGATGTAGTTTGCGTTCACACTTATCAAGCTTGTAGTCCAACTTTATGTCACTTACTCTTCCACTACGTCCAACTTCAAATGGTCGTATTTATAATCCCATTCCAAAGTAAATGTCTAACTTTGGACAGCTCTTAGAACAGTGTCCAACTCCAAATCGTATTGTAACGTGCGCTTACCCGGGGGCTACACGATCAAGATATGGTGAGCCATTTACAATACATTCGAACTTTCTTACATACACACCCAAGCTTTCCGAAATTGAAACCCAACTGGTATGGAATATTGAAAGCCACCCGAGAGGCAGTTTCAGTAGCCATGAAATTGCCAGCTTCGTCAAATACCCTCAAAAAGAGAAAAGAGTGCCTGGAAAAAACTTTGAATTTCAAATTTCTTGTGGGTGCCATTTTGAAAATATATAATGACATGTCGATTGAAAGCCATTTGCCTAGCAAGTCGTAAGTCGCCTACGTCACAGTCGAAACACGAACAGGAATTTGACATAGTGTATATGTAAGCTGATGGCTTACCATATCTTGATCGTGTAGCTGCAGGGTTAGTTCGAATAATAAAACTTCACTTTTCAATTTATTTCAACCACTTTTATTCAGTATCTATCAGTATCTACTTTTGTAACGTGCGCTTAGTTCGCAAAATAAAACTTCACCTTTATATTTATTTCTACCTCTTTTATTTAGTATCTGTACTTTATTCGATCTCAACTCGACTTTTGGACTATCACTTGTATTCACTCTTCACTTTATCACTCTATAATCAAAACTGCCCTGGTTGCCTCGGGCGGGCTATTTATATCGAATGACATTTCATCTAGACCTCTCCAGTAATTTCCACGCCCTACAGACGATCAATGTTACTTGACAATATTACTTGAAGGAGCTTCTGTTCAAGTAAAATTGATCGTTTGTAGGCTCTTCAATGTTACTGTCAAGTAAAATTGAAGCATTGACGAAAATCAAATCTGATTTGGTTTTCATCAAGTTTCACTGTCACTCGTGTCGTTGTGTAGTGCAATTAGGAGACTACAGAAGAAAAAAAATGTCAATTTTCATTGAACGTGTGGTGGCGATTGTTCATCAATTTTACTTGACAAAAGAAAACTTCAATAATACTTGTCAAGTAAAATTGATCGTCTGTAGAGCGCTACAAGTCTCCACTCTCCACTATTTTGGCTGTCAAACATTTTCTCTCCTAAAATATTTCTACACTTACACTAGTGTTGCCGCTTGTGTTTTCGGTTGAACGTTTTCGATTAGGAAATTGGTATTAAATGTTGGCTTCACGTTACAGTATTTACAAACACTTTCTTCGCTGTCTAAGGAATGTCTAACTTTAGACACCGAAATTGGTTGTCTAAGCTGTGGCTAGAGTGACATTTGATACAACAAAAACAATTTTGTACAACATGTTATAAAACACTGTTGAGAGTGTTAAGTATCGAAAAAAATTAAGTAGGTTGAGATGCAAAAATACTACTTTCAACAATTTCATTTATAAATTGCACACATTTCATTATTTTATGAGACTTGGAAAAGCTTTAACACAAAAAGTGTGTTTAATGAAAAAAAAAAGCAGAGCAGCGCAGCTCAGAGCAGAGCAAGAAACATGCAGGGCTATCGTGAATCGCATTTCCCAAAAAAATTTTCCCATATTCGAAAAAAAGGTATCATGAACTGATTTCGAAATTAGGCAAAGATTCCGCGAGAAATGTTTTCCTGTCATGAACTATTTTTTTATGGGAAATTTTCTTCTCTTTCTCGTGGAATATTCCGTTTTTTAGAGTTTTGCAAGGAAATCACAAAAGTTATCAACAAAGTAAGTTATTTCTAGAAAAAGTAAATAAATAAATAAACATAGCTATTAAAACTAACTAAAATTATTGGTTTTTGGTCAAATTCTTCAAATTCCAAGCCAATCAAACATTTAATTTCCTTAATGAAAAAAAACCTGGACATTGCAAATGGCTTTGGCACAAATAAAAGCAAGGATGATGTCCAAAAATGTTGGAAACGGCTAGAGCAAAACCTCAATTGTATTGGCCCCCCTATGAAATCAATTGCCGCATGGAAAAAATTAAGCGGTTAATGATTTCAATGATGTTATTGATTGAATAGCTATTTCAACATACAGTGCTTGTGGTAACTTCAAAGGATTTGAGTGATCTCTTAAAGCACGTCGTATGGCTCTCGACTCATTTCGAATTCTTTGTTCTTCTTCTTCTGATAACAATAACACTGATAACCTTTGCATTTTTATTAATTGAAACTAACTTAATGAAAACTATGTTCGAATATTTTTTCTTCATTTTTATGTTGGTAAAACTTGTTCCCAAAGAAAAGTATTCTACGAGGAATTCTCGATACGAGGAATGTATTCTCGAGAATAGTAAAATTCTGCGGGAGAAATATTTTCCAAGGAATTCCCGATAGAGCTGATGAAAAATGTCAGGCAACTTATGTAGAGCAGAACCAGCTGGTGCCAAAAATCAGCTGATAAGAAAGCAACATACATTTTGTGACCTTAGCTAGTTTGCAAAATTATGTTTGGTATCTTATTCTATATTCGGAAACATTGGAATCAAAACTAAACTAACATACGATGTTAATTCAATTGATTTTAAGTTAAATTCGATTTCAAATTGATTGCAAAACGCAAAATATAAACAAAAATATTTGAATTAAATGTCAACAGCTGATTTTGACACTTTTCTCCAATCTGCTCTTACTCAAAAGCAAGTGCAGTGCTGCTCTAAAGTGATCTAGAGCAGGTCATTAAACACAAAAAGTTCTTGCTCGGAGTAGAAAAATTGTCATTAAACACCAAAGAGCTGCTTTTTTCTGCTCTAGATCGATCTAGAGCAGGTCATTAAACACACTTAATAATTGATGTTGATTTGAACCAGTTGAGATTGTCACCCTGCATTGTTATGACTTTTGATGAGAAAATAGAGCTAATTTTCTCAAAAACACAATTTTTTCCCAAAAAAGAACACATTGTGGCCATCATGGGTATCGTGTTCTTGTGTTGGGAAGCACATGAATCAGAAAACAGGCGCAGGTTCCTTCTTATCTCTCTAGATGATGATATCAGATTTTGTTCCAGAGTTATTAAATAGGTTACTTTATCAAGGAGCTTCATAAGCTCATTTTGGGCTATCAGCCTCAAGCCGGATATAAAGAGTAAGGTCTTCTTTACTTTGATTTTTCTTTTGGTTGAGGATTCTCATTTTGTAAAAACATGTAAAAGACTTATCCAACAGAAAGCTTCGGAAGAGGTTGTTTTTGCTGCAGATCGAAAACTATGTCGGTTGTGTCCTCTTTTGGTTTGTTCACTAAGGGATTGAACTTCGAATAAAATAATCTTTTTATATTTGGACAAACTGTATGTGGGTTTCTTGCTTTCTTTTGGATTTCTTCAAAAATGTCGAACACTATAAACTGTTCTGATTCGACTCTGCTTATTTATATCGCCCTTGACGGACCTGCAGCACAATAAATCTCTGAATTATGCAAAAGCGTTTGCTCTTGCTTCCTAACAGGTCATCAGATAATACATATTCCGAGAATAATCAAATAGCATAAATCTTTTTTAAACTACTTACTAAGAGTTATTTGTAGACAAAAAGGGTTAGGATTGGAAAACCTATACAATTATATCAACTACCTATTAGCCAAAACAGTACTTAGGTACTAAAAGAACTGAGTTTTTTTAAAAGAGCAACAATACTACTTTTCATTCTTATAATGAAATGGAAAAAAGAACCCAAAACTATTTGAAAAGTTGTAAATAAGAACATATGTAAAGGGGTCAATTGCAGAACTTGTCGACCCCCAAAATCAGATTTCGTTATTGTCGGATGACCTTCTGGCGAGCCAACGACAGCTCTCATACCCTTGCAGCAGAGTACTGCTTCTGGATTATCCGGCCCTTCTAAGGGCATACCAAAAGGACCTGCCACTTCATGTTGAGGGTTGTGCGTTTGGTTAATTTCCCAACCACTTAAAAACTACATGGTTCCGAAGCAACAACCAACAGCCTCGGATAAAAATTATTATTTCAGAGTTTTCGACCCAAATCCCAAACAAACGAAAAAAGGAAAAGGACCTCCAGATTTGCACGTGGAACGTAAGACCCCTTAACGGATTACGTGTAGCTGGAAAATTAGCGGACGCTCTGGATTGCTACAATGCAGACACCACCGCCATCCAAGAAGTGTAGTGGAATAGGCCGGGTATAAGGAGGATTAAAAACTGCACCTACTTTGGCGACAGCTGTGGACAACAGAGAAAACGCTTATTTGGATGCGGATTTGTCGTTTATACTCAGGGATAAGGTTATTAGCCAAAATCCAGTTAATGAGCATATAATGACCATCCGCATCAGGACTAAATTCGCTAACATAAGCTTAATATGCGCCCCCGCCCCCACAGAAGAGAAAGACGAGAACTCCAAAGATTGTTTCTGCGAGCTCCTTGAAAAAACATTATGAGCAGTGCCCTAGACATGACGAGAAAATCGTTCTTGGTGATTTTAACGCAAAATTAAGGAAGGAAGACATCTTTGGAAATACGATCGGTAAGCATAGCCTCCATGACAAAACGTCCGAAAACGGACTCAGGCTAATCGATATTGCTAAGGGGCTAAATCTTGTTGTTAGTAGAACACGCTTACCCCATCTCAAAATTCATAAAGGTAAAGGTACATGGCGATGCCAGATCAACCTACCGTCAACCAAATTGACCATGTTGCAATCGACGAAAGGCACTCTTCCAATGTGATAGATGTATACGAACTTTCCGAGGATCCAACTTTGACTCGGGCTACTACCTTGCTGTAGCCAAGGTGCGAAAAAGGATATCCTGTTTACGAATTGTGCGAACAAACGCTGTGAAGCAATATGACGTCGGAAAGCTACAGTGAGATTGCCAGTGCCTTTTCCAATCGCAAATCCTTGAATCTTATGTCGCCATCGCATTAAACATTGAAGACCAGTGCCAGCAATGCCAACAAGCCATCAGAACCGCTGCCTCTGAGGCTCTGGGTTTCGGCGCTCTTCTTTATTTTTAACAAAGAAGGGTGCATTTGATCAAGACCGATAGAACTTAACTTACAGAAGTGTGGCTGCTGCAGGCTTGATATTCACCCCTATTACCGATCTCTTGTCGTCTCGTCGTCAACTCTCGTTTTCTCTGTCGTGTCGTTTTTTAAATGGCATTCCATAACTTCTTCGACACGAAAAATACGTAATAGATTTTAAAACGACTAAAAACTAATAGACATCTCTGTCAAAATCAAAAGAAATTGAAATAAAGTTTCAATAAAAAATCATTGTTTAGAGCTCGAATGCGGATGTACTGATTTATTGGCACCTAAATAAAGAGGATATTAAAATGATAAGTTTCGAAATGTATAACAGCACAAGTAAAGTGAAGATGAAGAAGAAAGAATTCTGAAAGAAAAATTAATTATAAGAAGAAAACAGATACGAATATGTAGTTGCTTTTAAGTAAGACACGTTTCAACAGATTCAAGCAGTTTTTTAGATTGACAAAAGAAGCGTTTAAGTATTTGTTGGATGAAATAAGTGATAAAATAAGGACTCGGCATCGTTCATCATCAATTCCAATCATATTGAGGCTTGCAGTCACCTTAAGAATTTTAGCTGAAGGAAGTTACCAACACGGCGCCGGGAATGACTTTAATTTGGGATTAGCTCAACCAACAGTTAGCAAGTTCTTAAAAGAAATTATCGATGTCATAGAAAGACATATTTGCCCCAAATGGATTCGCTTCCGAATGTCACCGGCCGAAAAATCAGAAGCGAAGCTATCCTTTTTTAATAAGACGGGATTTCCTGGTGTCATCGGATGTATTGATGGCACACATGTCCGAATATTCACGCCCAAAAAAGAAATTCAACACTCTTATTACAACAGAAAAGGTTTCTATAGCCTCAATACGATGTTGGTAAATATATATATTTTTTTTTCCAAAAAGCAGTTTTTTAATTCTTGAATTTAGGTTTGCGATCACAAAATGCGTATTCGGTATGTTGACGCAAGACAACCAGGAGCTAGTCACGACGCAATGGTTTGGAGCTTAAGTGAAGTAAGGGGAATGCTGCAAGATAACTTCAACAGTGGTGAAACAAATAGTTGGCTTTTAGGTAATTGAAATTCTTTAATAATACCTAAATCTTAAATATAAAACACTCCATTTTCTCAAAAAGGTGACGCAGTGTACCTACTCGAACCCTTTTTAATTACTCCTTTTCGAGCCACGCAAGAAGAAAGCCCTGAAAGTGCTTTTAACTTAAAGCACGCTTCGACAAGAAACATAGTCGAAAGGACGATTGGTGTTTTAAAAAATCGGTTTCGTTGCCTTCTCAGCGCACGACAGCTGCATTATAGTCCCGAAAAAGGAACACAAATTGTGAATGTGTGCTGTGCTTTACACAACATAGCAATCAATTACGGATACATAACAGATGAAACAGAAACAAATCTGTCAGACGATGTAGAAGTCGAAAACAGTATTCAGAACTTTAGTGACAATAACACTACTGGAGCTAGAATAAGAAACCAAATAATGAATACATTCGTCAATTCATAAATTATCTTTTAATAAAAACTAAATAAACTTTAAAAAACAAAAACGATCAATTCACTTCACTTAAAGCTAAAAAAAAATATTTACAGAAACTAAAAAACTTCATAACAAAAATAAACTTTGGATAAGATTGGACTTGATAACTTATTTAAGAGATAGCTTCTTTTCGGCGATCTCTATTTGTTTTTTCCGTATTTTCAGGTCCATGATTTTTATTTTGTTTGTTTCTGTTCTTTGCGCTTCTTTTTTTTCCGTCTCTCTTTTATATATAAGAAGTTTTTCTTCTTGAATTTTGAGACGTTTTGTATCTCTTTTGGCCTTGTCCTCCTCTAATCTGTACCACTTTTTGAAATACCTCTCGATCTCTTTGGAAAATTTTCTAGTCTACCAAGGCTTTCGTTGATTCCATTCAAGGTAATATCCTGAACTATAGCTTGCTTTCGTAAGAGCTCCGCTCTGTCTTGTTTAAACGCAGAAGCTCGAGTTCGTTTCCTTCCAGGGGTCCTTAAAGGTTCATTCTGAGGACTCTGATGATGTGCTTCCCTCTCCAGAACTTCGCCTTCAGATCCGACTAACGTTTCTTCCATATTTTAGACAATGGATTCCAAAAATTCAATCGATGTTTCTTCAGTGTGGGTTTGCGATGATGAGGGAACAGATGTGGCCGTTGCCAAAGAGTTGAAAAGCAAAATGGGCTGCGATATACCAATCGCGTTTCCACTCGGGCTTACCACTTTTCCTATATGCAATAAATTTGATACTTCTTCTTCGAGTGGAGTTAAAATTTTCAGCTTGTTTGGACCTCCTCCAGTCGCATTTAATTCTTTCGCATTGTGTATCATTTTTTTTTTTACATTGTGCTTCATGTCGGCCCACACCTGATAAGGCAAACATTTATAAAAATGTATACATATTATATATTTTGAAAAAAGTAATTCAAACCTTTTGCCAACCGTCTCCGTCTCTTACTGGAGGACCCTTGCTATTAAGCTGCTCCGCTATCGCAGCCCATTCCTTTTCAACATCGGTTTTTTGAATACCCTTAGAAAAACCTCTCGCTAGCTCCACGTTCCTCCCCATCAACTCTACGAGCGTCTCGAATTGGTTTTGGTTTGTCAATTTCAACTACAAGTCCAACAAATGTTTTATTAGTTATAAAATTTTTCAAAATAAATTCATTTAACAAGATTACTTACTGTTTTGCGGCCTTCCATTGCTATGTCGTGTTCGAATTTTTGAACGAGACAAATCAACGTTTATTTTCATCGTCGTCGTATATCCTTTCGTCGTACAGAATGCAGAATGACTGCATTCAACGACATTTGACGTTTACTCACGACTGCACACGACATCAAAACGAGTGTGCAAGATCGAAAACGAGTGTGCAAGATGGAAAACAGATGGTGTCGTGTCGTTTTTTTCGATGTCGTATTCGACATCGGTAATAGGGGTGAATGAATTTAAGTGAGGAAAATCAGATCGTGTTTGGAGAAACCGGGCGCCCAAAGCTGGGCATAAATAAAACTTCGTTGTTATCGATCACTAAAAACAAATCGAGAAGCGTCTGATCCGAAACGAGATTTTCACATCACAAAAATCTAGATTCCCAAATACAACAATGAGTAATCCAAAGACATTTCTTCTAGGAGTTCGTAGAGAGGGAATAATTGCATATTTTTTGTTCGGCCGTAAATTACCTTTTAGGTATGAGAACTGTTGGTTGTTTCACTCATGTTACTTAGTGTTATTTGGTATATGATCGCCATAGTGTAGGTATGAAGAAACCATCTGCATTGATTTTGAACAATATTACGAATACAATAAAGAGGCGGAAAAATACATTACAGGCCTTTTTTATTAGCTAGTATTATCGGCGGAGTAAAGTTCCTCTGAATTTAAAACGCCTTCAATACTTCAAATCCTAACTAATATTATAAATGTGAAAGTCCCTCTGTCTGTCCGGCTTTCTATGTTACCATCTCCCGCCCAAACTACCAAACTGATTGATATGAAATTTTGTACAGAGATAGTCTAGAACCAGAGGAAGGACATAGGCTATATATTTTTTCCCTAAATTCCCACGGGAACGGGAACGTATACGGGAATTTAGAAACTACAACACCGATTTCAAAAATTTTTCCACCGATAGAATGCTTTACTATCCCAAAGTAACATAAACTTTAATTCATCCACATATTCCTACGGGAACGGGTGTCCTTACTAATATAATAAGTGTGAATGAAGCTCTGTCTGTCCGTCGTTCTATGTTACCATCTTCCGCCCAAACTAATAAACCGATTTAAATGAAATTTTGTACAAAGATTGTTCTGAACTTAAGGACGGACATAGGCTTTATTTCATTCGAATATTCCCTCGGGAACCGGTCCTCACTATTATTATAAATGCAAAAGTAGCTCTGTGTGATCACCTTTCTATGTTACCATCTCCCGCCCAAACTAATAAACCGATTTAAATGAAATTTTGTACAAAGATTGCTCAGAACCTTAGAAAGGACATGGGCTATATATTTTATCCCTATATTCCCACGGGAACGAAAACATATTCGGGAACTTAGAAACTACAACACCGATTTCAAAAATTTTTACCACCGTTAGAATGCTACACTATTCCTGAGTAATATCTACTTTAATTCATCTACATATTCCTACGGGAACGGGAGTCCTTACTAATATAATAAGTGTGAAAGAAGCTCTGTCTGTCCGTCGTTCTATGTTACCATCTCCCGCCCAAACTAATAAACCGTAAGAATGCTACACAATCCCTGAGTAACATAAACTTTAATTCATCCACATATTCCTACGGGAACGGGAGTCCTTACTTATATAATAAGTGTGAAAGTAGTTCTGTTTGTCCGTCGTTCTATGTTACCATTTAACGCCCAAACTAATAAACCGATTTAAATGAAATTTTTTTCAAAGATTGTTCTGAACCTGAGGAAGGACATAGGCTATATATTTTTTTTCCTATATTCCCACGGGAGCAGGAAAGTTTACGGGAACTTAGACACTACAGCACCGATTTAAAAAACTCTTCCACCGTTGGAACGCTCCATAATCCCCGAGCAACATTAACTTTTACTCATCCCCATATTCCTTACGGGAACGGTCACCATATTTCCACGGGAACGGAGTCTTTACTAAAATTATAAGTACGAAGTTAAATCTGTCTATCTATTTCCCTTTCTTACCATTAGCCACCCAAACTATTGAACCTATTTATATGAATTTTGGTACAGAGACAGTCTAGAACCTGAGGATGGACAAATATGTTAAGCAATATGTTTTATTCGTGTATTCCCATGGGAACGGGAACTTGGAATTTTCAAAAAATTTCCACTGTTAGAATACTACACTATTTTCGAGTAATATAAGCTATAAGTCATCCTCCGGAAACGGCCCTCATATTCCTACGGGAATGGAAGACTTTAGTAACAGTATGAATCCGAAATTAGCTCTGTCTGTCTGTTTTTCTTTGTTTATATTTACCGCCAAAACTATTGAACCTATTTATATGAATTCTGGTACAGAGACAGTCTAGAACCCGAAGATGGACATCATTACTAATATTACAAATTTTAAACGTTTTGATTCCCCGTTTTCCTTTAATTCCCATTGATTGGTCATTATAAATAAGTCTCAGGCGCTTTAAGTTGCAGGTGTTCGTTTAGAAAATAATCCCATGGCAACTTCATGTGGCAGGATCACGTGTATCAATCCCACAAAACCTTTTTATTTCGCAAAAGATGGAAAAAATAAGAACGTCGTGTGCAAACATATAACTAAATAAAATAATATAACAATAGTTTACTAAAACGCATGAATGTGTCTTATTTCCAAAATAAGTAACCTAAAAAATAAGAATGCTGACGAAAGCCACTATTCCACGCGGACGAAGTCGCGGGTACAGCTAGTCTTATTTATAAATAAATACACCAGTTTAGTAGTATTAGCTAAAATTTTTTCAAAGGAGTATCAAAGCCAACGTCGTTTTAGAGTGTCATTTTGAGAAAAAGATTTCAAGGAAATATTTTTACATTTTTGAAGAAAAATGGATAGTTATTTTGATTTTGTTAATAATTAAAATTCCTTAAACGCTTTAAGGAGAAGAAGGCCAAAGCTGTATATAAAACTAGTTTTAATCCTATATGACTATGAAGAATGAAGATTTTCGGTCAAAGTATCGATTTTTAAAGAAAATTTGAAAAAATCAATAAACATACATAAACATATATGTATATATGTAGCTCGGCCTCACCTAAGCGATGATGAAAAAGGAGGGCAAATAACAATTGATTTGGAAGTGATGGCAGGAATACGATATTGGGGATATTTATTTTTATCTTTAGCTATGTGGAAATAAAATATGCTGACTTGTCTTTTGAAACCTATCCCAACTTCGAACATTCTTTCCCATTACCATTCTTTTTCAGTTTGCTATCCATTATGGCATAATTTCCACAAACCACAACAAAAAATCAATCAAAACGAATTCAGCTGGGTTTTTTTTTAATGGAAAAATTGACATAAGCAGGGCGTAATTAAAACGGGTTGGAAAATGTAATAAATGTTATAAATAAGGATTCGTTTAAAGTGACATAAAGGTGGTGTAAGTGTTACATTCCTTTCGACTAATCCGGGGTTGAGACGAGGTTTAAAGAAACCTAATAAATAATGTGTAAAAAAAAATAAAAAATCCTTGTTCTAAACGTCTATTGAATTTTGTATTATTTTATAAAACTACTTTTGGAAAATATATACGCAAACTAGCCGACCCACTCGGTGAAGCTCAGGCCCTACGATAACCGAATTGAGTTAGTATAATTAAGTAGTTTCCAAGTTTCCATTCTAGTGAGAGAATGGGGATAAAATATAGTTAATGTTACTCAGGAACAGTTAGGCATTCTAACGATGACATAGTTTTTGGAATCGGCCCAGTACTGTAAAAGTGAAATACGCATTGAAATCGGTACAGTGTTTTTTTTTTTAATTCCCGTTCCCGTTCCTGTGGGAAAATGGAGATGAAATATAGTTTAGATCGCTCAGGGACAATGAAGCATTCTAACAGTGAAAGAATGTTTGAAATCGGTTCAGTACTTTCCAGTTTCCTGTTTCGCCATTCCTGTTTCCATTCCCGAAAGAATATGGGAGGGAAATATAGTCTTTAATACTCAGGAGCTATGAAGCACTCTAATGGCGCTTTCCATTGGTTTCACTGGGGGAAGCACTCGTTTCAAAAACCAATGGAACACACAAAATTGTTTTTATTCAGACCTAACTTAATTTCCTTTGTGTGAGAGAAAAACCCATGTCTCTTAAAAAATATTCCTTGAAGAAAATTTTCTTTTTGACATTTGAGTAACATGTGTTAGTTCTTCTTAAGTCGATTCTCACTTCAAATCGAGAAGAGGCTGTCACTGCTCAGAATCATAAGAAGCCATCTTTTTGCACCAATGGAACGGTTTGAGAATGCTTCTGGACGCTCCTGGACGATTTTTTTCGTCCAATGGATAGTGACATAACATTGAATGCTAATGTTGTTGTTCCCGTCCCGTTGCTGAGCCCCGTGACACTTGTTGAGTACATCAAAGTGTCAGCATCTGCACAATATGGTTCAATATGGTCACAGAGACCACCAAGTGGTTCAACAATATCCTTATTGGGTCTGGACCAAAATTAAAATTTTCTTCGAGCCTTCATTACTTTACTCATTTCTTCTTGTCTTCATAATAACCAAAGAACTTCCACTTCATTTGCATTCGAACCCAATATCCCTTCGAGATCTTTATCTCTACTAAAGGCAAGAAGACGCTGTCATTGCTTAGGTCAAAGTGTATAGTATCACTTGAAATCAATCCCTTTTGTTTTGCGAGTATAAATCAAGTTCAATTTGCGATCATTCCATATGGAAAAATAGCTTGGATTATTGTAAAAGCAACACTTTAAACTAAAAAAAAAATGAAACCTTTATTCTAACCAGTCGAAAATCAAAAGAGTTGTTAAAAACAAACAGTCCAATAATCTTACTATTTGTTATTTAATTAGCACTGCCGGGCGGCTCGGCTTTGCTCGGGTATGTAGTTTTAAGGCTCCCGTTCTCATTCCTGTTTCTTTTCCCGTGGGATTGCAGGGATGAAATCTACTCTTAGTTACTGAGGGATTATGTGGCATCCCAGTGATGAAAGAATTTTTGAAATCTGTAAAGAAGTTTCTATGTTTCCATTTTCAACCCCGTTCCTGAGGGAATCTACCGTTCCCGTGGAAATATGTGAATGAAATATAAGTCTATGTCCCTGAGGGATAATGTAACATCCTAGAGTTTAAAGAATTTCAGGAATCTGTCAAGTAACTTAAAGGTTTCCGTTCTCGTTCCTGTTTCTGTTCCCGTGGGATTATAGGGATGAAATAAAAGCTTTTAAACCTTCCCTTGGCCTACACGAATGTTTCAAGATCAAGATGATAAACCCGTTCAGCCGTTTTCGAGTTTTAGCCAGCCTAACGCACAGCAATTCATTTTTGTGTATATAGATTATTGACAAAACTCTGTTTCAGAAAAGCTTTGTTATGATCATCAAATAGCTTTTAACGGAGACAGCTAGGTCGGACCAGCGTTAATAGGTTCGCCAACAGGCCAGTCAACATGATTCTAATATAGTTTATAGACATAAGAAAATAAATGTTTCCGGTTGGAGAAAGAAATAGAATAACAATATGCGTAGTAGAGTACCGTATATTTTGTGTATCTTTATGTTTACCCATGACAATATTAAAAATATCATCCTATTCGTTTTTAAATACTTTAAATTATTCAACTTAAAAAACATAATGCATCTTAATATTTAATTAAACTTCAAAGTATAGTGTACAATTTATAATTAAAACTTAATAGTTCTAAGTAAAAATGTCATGTCTGCTTAGTATTCGCTAGGTTTTTTTAAATCTTTTTTACATCTTTGGTATATTTTTGTTTAGATTATTTCTATTTTTGTATAAATTTTTGAATGAAGAAACAGTTAAGTACGACTAAATTATATTTTTATACATGGAATTCGCAATTTTCGTTATACACTTTTTATCCTAGATGCTAAATAAATTTATTATAAAATCGATCTTTAGAATGTGGGCTAAAGATATCGTAGTTTTCGTCGTCGTCGTTCGTTTCGTCAGAATCATTATCATTGATGTCGTCATCAAAAGCATTTGGATCGTCTGCAATGTAACCGGTCTTGAATGTTGGAACTGAAATAATAGAAATACTTTTATTTACACAGACATTAAAAAAAATTTATGTTCTTTTATTTGAATACTTATGTAATTTAATGTTTTAACTAAATTTGTTACAAGCATTCCAAGGAAAAGTTCTAGTTAAAAGAATAGAAATAACTAAAAAGCAAAAAAATAGGCATGGTTTATTAACAAAGAAAAAAAACGGATATCAATTTTATTGAAATTGAAATACCATAGTAGCTTTTATTCAGTTTGCTTTGCAAAAGGGAAAATAGTCACCGTCTTTACATTAACACAATGATAGCACTCTAAGTGTAATTAACGCTCTATAAAAACATTTTCCAATGTTAATTTAAAACCCAAACTGTAAAATTCAAAGCATAAAAATATGAAAAGTAAAATTTGCTAACGATTGATTGAACAAGTGCCATTTGAGTTTGCGGCTTCTTTTTGCGATTCTCGTGTATCAAATATTTGCTAAAGGTTATTCTTAAAAGAGGATTTCAAAACCAACTTCTCGTCGTATGATTTTACTTAGTGACATTTTCGTTTTGTGTACCAAGATTAATTTTTTCAAGGGCTCGTAAAACTTGTCATTCTTGATTTTTTTATTATTCCACGTTCAGTAGAAATAGGCTACGGCTACAGACTTATATGAAGGATGTACATTTCACAATTTTTCTTGCTTAATTTTCGTACATATTTCGCTTGCAAGGAGCACTTGGAATTAAGAATAAACATGTAGCGTTCACTCTAAAGGACCTACAGCGGCAGTGTTATTCAAAGTGTTAGTCGTCGACAGCCGTCAACTATTACTCAAATGGCTTGCTTTGATTTTATCTGACCTTCAACCTTCAAATGTCTTATAAGAAAGATTCTATAGAGCTCCTACCAATATGTAGTGTACAATACCAGTAAATACTGATAGTCGCAAAATCTTTGCGTTTTAATCAAGAAATAAGACAGTAACGAGCTGGTTATTTTGAATCACGCAAATAAAACGCTATGCATATTTTTTTTTTTATTTGTAGCCCTAGAAAAAATTTTATTTCTCTCCTCATCACCAAAAAACAAATTTTAACAAAATTATCTTTCGCATGCAGTTAGTGGTTATCAAAATAATAAATCAAACCAAAGAAATAAAAGTGAACAAAAATTTACTTTATTTACGAGCATATCAAAGTGTTTTGCACAGAAGCATACTGTTCTACATTGTTAGAGGTAATCTACATCAATTAATAAAAAAAAATTGTTACGTGTTAATTATTATATCATTTATGTGAGTTTTTCTATAGTTTTTTAGTACTGTTAATGTTAAATCTTCAAATACCAATCAGGAAATAAAATATAAGGAAGGACACATATGAAGTTATTGTTTTTATTTTCTTTCTTTCTCTCATTACTTCGACAGTTAATGTGGTTTTTCTTTGAATTATTTTTAATATTATTTTTTTTAATTTTAAATATAAATGCATAGTTTTGAAAGCTACAGCAGCAAGACGTCTCACAACATATATGTATAAACAATTATTCATTTGCATGTAAGTAAGTTGTAAAAATCAGGAATTTTAATTGTTCGCATTATTTATTCGAGTGCAAAATAAAAATTAAATTAAAAAAGATCACAAAAGAAAAAGTGGGAGAATTATATTTCAAGTTATGTGTCAACAATTAATATCATTTTTAAGTATTTATTTATTGTTTTATATTTTATTTCATGACTCGCATTCAATAAGCATGTTTTTTTTTTTAAATATAATAATTATTAATTAGGATTTGACACAGTACTTTGATTACAATATACAAATCGGAGTTGTGGTTAATGTATTAAAGTAAAAGAATAAATAATTTTATATTAAACTAAAACATTTAAGTATAAAAAAAAATAAGTAAAATCAGTCTTACCTCAAAACATCGTATTGTTATGTAAATAAATTGAATATATAACATAAAAAGAGTAAACAATTTGATCGATGAGAAAACAAAATTAGAAGTTGAAAATAAATAAAATAAATAGCTTTAATTTCAAATACACATTTTATTTGATGTTTTTTTTTGTTTTCTGCTTCGGATTGATTTCAATTTTTTTCAACTTAACCACTAGATAATTATAATACAAAAATTAGTTTCATTATAATTTACACATAAATTAAATAAATATTAAAAGTTTATGGTTCTTTTTTAGTAAAGTAAGATTTTAAAAAAAAAAAAAAAATTAATAGCAGTAATTTTGATGAATAAATAGTACAATAATCTAGTTAATTCTTTAAGCTTGATATTTTATTATATTTTATTTGGTATGAAGTGTTTGTTCTTAAAGTTTTCTTTATTCTGTTTTTAACTTTATTAAAGTTATTATTTTAAAATGAGAATTAAGTTTCGATTCAAATATAACTATATATATATATATGTATATATATACACACACGTATATATATTGTGAGGCGATTTGTCTAACTTTAATTATATTTACAAGAGTGATTTGACAAAATTCAATATGAAATAATATAAATTAAAAGAAAAAATACTGTCATTTTTGTTTCGTTCTAAAAATTAACGCATAGTTTTTTTTATTCTTTTATCTAGAAAATTTCTTTCCAGTCCTTATTAAAGATAAACGAAGGATATTGGGATGGGGTCTTAACAACATAATTTACTTGAGAAAAAATATTAAATTTTAAATAATTTAACAAAACTCAACAACCATTTTCCAAATATAGATATCCATGTATTTGTTGTGTAACTATCTATTACATTTTTAATATTCTCACTATGTACAATATTGTTACAGGACATAATTGTAGATCAGTTACCTACAAGCAGAGTGGATGTTGAAAGAAGTGCAAATAGTATTATTTGATTAAAAAATATATTCGTTATTGAAGTTTCATTTAATGGGAAATTTTTTTACGAGATACAAAAAGAGAGAGAAAGAGAGAGAGATATAGCGAAGCCTCTAACGCGAGCTCGAAGCTAGATATTTTTTTCAAATCTAATTTTCTAAACAAAATTATTTCATCGAAGAAATAGTTTTTAAAAAATCAATTATATTAAAAAAAAAAAACAAGAGATAAAGCAGAACTATAAATTTCGGAACAACATAAGGCAAAAATAAACTATCTATAGCACCTTTGTTTAAGAGTTAAGTTTGTATTTTGTAGGCGGATGAGTTAAGCTACAAATATAAAATATACTCTTTTTCTTTTATAATGGAATGTGTAAAAATATGTATAAATATTTTCGGTATTTTTTTTTTTTTTTTTTTGAAAAAAAAAAGTTTTCATTTAACTTTAATTAGATTTTAAGTCATAAAAAAATAATGCCAATTTATTTAAAGCCAACGGTTTTTTAAGATGTTTTTGGAAAACTTTGTTTTGGTTTGTTTACAGCTACTAGATATATGGAATTTGTACTGTTAACTCGGGGGTATTTCTTATCTTTGATGAGTTTTTTTTATTTGGATTCAAGTTGCACACTAATTTCTATGTTATTTTGCATTTATTTGGTAAGAGTAAGACTTTTGAGTTTTGTGTCTCATCAGTTGTGACGCTTATTTAATTGTTTTTTTCTATATGGAAACAATTGATGCTATAGAATAGCCTATTTTAGCAATAATAACTTCCTAAATACTTTTTGTCGCCACATTCTTGCTCATTGCTGTACGTACTGGGTGGCATGTTGTTCACTTCCTTGCGATCGCAGCGTTCTCCGATAAAACCTTCAGGACAACTGTAAAAGATTTTGAAAATTATTTCAGACGCTTTCGATTTTCTGTTTTAAAAAGAATTAATAATAAAGCTGGAAAAGACAAAAAGAATCAAATAATAAGTTTGGTCCACGCAAAAAGAGGTGGAATCAATAAGAACTCAACTTTGAACTACAATAAAGTCAGGAATTTTAAATATGCATAGGAAAATTTGTCGACTTTAAAAATACCAATATGTACATTAGGGTGGTCCTTAGGAAAAAAAAAATTGGGGACGCACCCCAGATTGGTTCTAAATCAGGAAAATAAAATCCCTATTTTTTTTCAAATTTTTATTCCTATCCCTTCCTGAACCTATTTCATTAAGAAGTTTTAGCTTTTAAAGGAAAGAAATAATAGTTTATAGCCTCTAAAAAAACAGTGGCGCCCTCTTTGCTTTTATACTTTCAAACGGTATCATACTCATAATACTATTGTACCAATTATACGTATGAATGATCAAATATCCGCCATTTACCCAACACTGGACACAGAATATCGCCCCTGCTCTAGTAACAACCAGTATCAAAATAGGGCCAGGAAGGGTTAGGGTTAGGGAGTTTTTTTTAAATTTTATAGAATCGATTTAGGGGGCCACTCTAATTGTTCATGGTATCTAATAACATAAATAGGCTTTTCAATGGGTGCGTTCAACAATCGTATACGGATAGCTTTTTGTTCTTGTTAACGTTCTAGGAATTCCCAAAAGCTATGTAAAGCTATCCGAGAACTTTCGGTGTAGGTACCTTTCCATTCAAGTGTTCAGCTGACAGAAAATTTATTTCTGTTTCTTTTCATGCTGAATTTTTTTTTTATTTTGGTGTGCGTTTATTTCAAAATCAAAGTTAATTTGCAAGAGAATTCAAAAAAATGGATTTTAATCGTTTAGCAACGAAATCTTGAATCTTTTTCTGATTTCAAAAGTTGAATTTTTATATATTTTTACAGCTGTTTCGGGCAGCAATCTGGAAAAAGATATTTGAATCGTTCAAAAAGGTACACATCTAAAATACGAGTATGTATCCGTAATAGCCTATCCGATAGGTTCTTGAACTTGCCCAATGAAAATGAAAAAGAACACTTTAGACGACCGGTGTACATTGAAAGTGTTTCTGTTATATCCAGAAAATACAGTGCTCCCCGGTTAATTGCGTCACCTTAAATGCACAACTTTAGACGCATTTAACAGGGGAACGCAATTAAAAGAATCCCGCTTAATTGATCTGCTGTCCCATTTAGAAAAACCCCGCTTAATTGAAATGAAAACGCAAGAAAGTCAAGAAGAACCTTTTTAATGATAATCAAAATTTTATTGAACGGAAAATTAACATATATAATGGTAAGACATAAAAAAAGAACAAAACAATTTCAGCCTAGGAATGATTGAAAAGGAACAATTTTTCATAATGTACACAACACATAAATTATGAATTGGTACATAATCCGTGCGTATATCTTTAGCAAGCGTACAAGAGGGAATTAGTCAGATTTGCTTTTTATTTGGCTAGAACATTATATCTAATTTATATCATGGTAAGAATCTGTAATTTTCACCTGCATTGTTTCCTTACACATTTTCAAGATTTTAATTTGCAGTCGCTAAACTCTGATGTTTCAGCAAACAATAGGCTCGTTCGTTGAACTTTACCCAGGGTTGACCCAAGTTTTCTTGACAATGTTATGAGTTATCAAAAAAACCTGGATTTTCCAATTCTGAAAAAACGCAAAGCCACAAAATCACCACACATCCCTGTCATTTGAATAAAAATACATGCCATTTGACAGCCCTCAACTCGCCACAGCAAAAACCTAGGGTGAGTTGAGGGAAAACCCAGGTCAACCCCAGGGCTAAAAAACACTCAATTCGACATTCAGGGCGACCTTAGGTTTCTCAAAAAAAAAACGCTTTGTGGCGACCCCAGGGTTTTAACGAACAAACCTAATAATAAATAGTTGTGTTTCTTTACTGAAAATTCGCACGAAATGCACCGAAATTCGGTGAAAGTCAGTCTAATCCTGTTCCAGCACAGCGATTTTTCGTAGCAGTGAACAAAAGAGAGTGCTCACGAGAGAGTAAGAAATCTCACAACGATTTAAGTCATGTCAATTTGACTATTAACTTGTAGGCGCGCAACAATGCGACCAATTCATCATCAATCATTTAAGGTGTAAGCAAAAAGTGACTTCATTGATTTGGTTTTTTTCGTTAAATTAACCGGGCAATTTTGCTTCAAATTGAAAAAAGAGTTTTGATTTTTGGACCATTTAACCGGGAAACGCAATTAAGCGGAATGCATTTAAACGGGAAATTTTATGTATATTTCTTATGTGATCTTTTTTTTGCCTAGGATTCAGGTCAATTAAACGGGTAACGCAACTAAGCGGGGGGTATTTATCCGGGGATTACTGTACTTTGCTACCTCTAGCACCACAAGAAATTTTATTGAAAATAAAAAGAAAATCTTTGTTGACCTTAAAGCTTTTTTTGACAAAGCCAATAGACAAATCTTAATCTTAAAATTATGATTATCTTGTTTCGGTTTTTCGAGAAAATATCTTTAAATGTATTCTAAGTTCACTTTTTCATATAGGGTTAAGTCGGGTGATGTGGTATCACGGGTGACATGGTACCCTTTTAATATCTTCCACCTAATGACTTCTTTTTAAAACAAAATGTCCAAAAGATAATTTAATCTGGCTTAGGCTTTCTTTCGGAAGACCTTTCTAAATCAATTGTTGAGGCAAGGAAACCACTAGTCCCAAAGTTACTAGAATTCAAAAAACAAGGCAAAAAGCATTTTTTAGACTAGATGAACTTATAGTAGAAGGAAAAGTTTGGAATGTGAATACAAATACTGAAGAGGAAAACCCAAGAAAAAGAACACGCTCACAGGAAAACTCACCAACAAACCCAATGAAGAAAGATGACAAAAACAAAATAAAAACAACTTTTATTGGTTCAACCAACATTACCCCTAAAGGAAAACAAACATCAAACCTAATAAGAAGGTTCCTGACACAACAAAATTTAAACGATACTATACATAAAGCTAGCACATTAAACAAAACTAATAGTGAAAGCCAAAAACCAATTAGTAGCAAAACACGAAGTTTAGAATAGCAAATACAGCTTAACAACTACGCGTTAAATACTTCTTCCGAAAAATCGACAAATAAAAAAACAGACCACAACTACAAACATACAAATCACAACACCTCAAAACAACAATCCCCCTCAACAAGGTTGATCAGCATAGGCAGGCCCGCCGCTAGGGGTTTGAACGCCCGTGTGCAATTCCGATTATGCCGCCCCCGTTTAACTATGTCTACCTTACACGATCTAGGTTAAAAAAAACTAGGTTAAGGATGTGAAAAAAATAAGAAATACTTTACAACGAAAAACTATTCATTTATTTAATTTACAGTAATTTTACCTTTCTTGCCTTTATGTTGGCGAAATCTGTTATCAATTTTTTTGTGTCTAAGCTTTCTAATATCTCATGTTCAATTGAAACTATGGCTAAATTACTTAGTCTTTGCTGGTGCATTGTTGATCTCAAATAGTTTTTTATAATTTTTAACTTTGAAAAGGACCTTTCACCAGATGCAACTGAAACCGGCAACGTGGTGCAACCGGCAACGTAGTGCTATTGCTGAATTCGGAAATGTTGACATTAAATCATTTGCAAAAATATATAGCAATAGGGTTTGTGGATCATTGGACTGGTGTTCAGTAAAATGCAACTTTAAAGCATTGATTTCATTAAACAAATCTATACCGTCAATATCTGTGTCACTATTTGAACTGTCTCTTAGCTTCAAATTCAAACCCTTGCAATATTTCATTAAATCATCTTTAGAGTAACTAAATAAGTTATTATTGGTGAAAAAGCCAAATACGTCGGCAAAAGTTTCCAACTCCTCGAATCTATCCTTTAAAGAAGTTAACGTTTGATCTAGGATTCTAAAAAAAACCTCTACTTTGTATTTGGTTTTGGGGTCAAGTAAAACTTCGTCACTCTGTTCATATGGAAATTGAGTTGGTTTTCTTCGTGGACGAACTGTGTTTATAGGCGGAAAATCTGTTTCTACATTAAGGTCCCGAGCCACATTGGTAGCTTCTTCTAACACCCTTTTGAAGTGCTCATCCGTGCGATATTCGGTGAATTTATCAATCAATTTATTTAACAAATTTATGCAGATTTGAGTATTTATTGTTGGGTTTTGCATCATTTTGCTGAGAGCATTAATTTCATTTAAAATATCGAACCAAATTACAACCGAAAAAATAAATCTATAATTTTGAATGTTTAAAGCAAGCGAATGAGCTTTGTGAGATGTTGTACATTCCCATTCCGACGAATTGTTATCTGATATTTCTAGCAAAGCGTCAAATATTTTTTCGAGGTGATACCGTAAAGGTTTGACTACATCGATTCTGCTAGACCATAGCGTGGCACTTAATGCTTTTAATTTTAAATCTGGTAAATATTTGCAAATTATTGACCACCTTTTTGTAGATGACGAAAAGAAAACGTAAATTTCTTGAATTATATTGAAAAAATTGACGGTGTCGTGCGTAATATTTGCCGCATCGTTAACGACCAAATTGAGACTATGCGCAGAGCATGGAACGTAAAATGCGCGATTATTAATTTCCAATATTTTTTTTTTGCAATCCGTTGTGTTTTCCACGCATATTAGAACCATTGTCATAACCTTGACCACGTAAGTACCTAATATCCGGGTTTAATTGCGAAAATAAATCTTAATTATATTAAATATCTAGATTATATTAAATATTTTTGACAGTAGCTATTGGTGTGAGATGATTTTTTTTTAATTCTTGTTTTTGCTATTAACCATGTATGCAATTACGTTGAGGACACTAATTGGAACTCAAAACCATTTAAGATATTCAAATAAAGTAAGTAGTGTTCATAGTAAGAGCTCTTATGTCTTCCAGTTTCGATAGTTTCATATCATATTTAATGAAAACTACTAAACTGGACAACATAAGAGCTGTTACTCAACACTACTACCTCTATTTGCATATCTTAAATGGTTTGAGTTCCAATTAGTGTCCTTTATGTAATTGCACACATTGTTCTTAACAAAATCAAGAATTTCAAAAAAACTTATCTTAGAACAGAACAACACACTCGTTTAAAAGTGAAATATTGATTATATTAAATACTAGCTGTGCCCGCGACTTCGTCTGCGTGGAATAGTGACTTTCGGCAGCATTTTTAATTTTTAGGCTACTTATTTTGCAAATAAGACACGTGCACTTTGAGAAACTATTGCTTAATTATTTTATTTCAATACATTTTTGCACACGACGTTCTTACTTTTTCCATTTTTTGTCAAATAAAAAGGTTTTGCGAGTTTGATACACTCTTTTAAACTAAAATAACAAATCAGTGGGAATTAAAGAAATACGGGGAATTAATAGTTTTCTCCTTTCGCTGTTTCAGTTATTATTAAATCTTTTATAATGCCGCATCCCAGATGTGTAATTTGAAACTGTGTACAATTCTAGATTACCTACTCATTATTGGCACTGGAACAGAAACTTGCAGCCACTTCTGATAATTCGAATAAATTTAAGAAACTCTAAAGGGTATGATGTGACTTGCTCAGTGTCTATAATATAGTCTACTGATAGATATTCGACAACATCCCTGGTTAACAACATCATATGGTTAACTATCTCATTAGTCGTCGCCGAAATCGACTTTTCACACAGTCATTACCGATAGCCAGTATTTATTTGAAGATCAAGATAGACATTTCTTCTCAGGTGTGTTATCGACAGAAATCACCTCACGGTGACAGAACTTTTGTAATCGGTCCAGTGGCTTCAAAGTTCCCGTTTACGTCGCCGTTCCCGTAGGAATATTGGAATAACAAATACAGCCCATATCCTTCTTCAGGGTCAAAACTATCTCTGCACCAAAATTCATACAAATAGGTTCAATAGTTTGGGGGTCTGGGCGGTAGATGGTAAGAAAGAAAAACAGACAAACGGAGTTGATTTCGGATCTATACTATAATGTTAGTAAGTACTTCCGTTCCCATGGGAATATGGGGATAAATTAAAGCTTATGTTACTTTGAGATAGTGTAGCATACTAACCGGGAAATAGTTTTTGCAATCAGTTCAGTAGTTTCTAGGTTCCCTTTTACGTTTGCGTTCTTATGGGAATACAGGGATAACATAAATAGCCTATGTCCATCTTCAGGCTCAAGACTATATCTCTGTACCAAAACTCAAATAAATAGGTTTAAAAGTTTGGGCGGTTTTTGGAAACAAATAAAAATAGACAGACAGATTTTATTTCAGACTTATGATATTAGTAACGACTCCCATTCCCGTGGGAATATGGTGACCGTTCCCGTAGTAATATGGGGATGAATTAATGTTTATGTTACTCGGGGATAGTGTAGCATTCTACCGGTGGAAGAATTTTCGAAATCGGTGCTGTAGCTTCTAATTTCCCGTATACGTTCCCGCTCGCGTGGAAATTTAGGGATAAAATATATAGCCTATGTCCTCCTTCAGGTTCTAGACTATCTCTATACAAAATTTCATATCAATCAGTTTAGTAGTTTTGGGCGGGAGACGGTAACATAGAATGTCGAACAGACAGAGTTACTTTCACATTTATAATATTAGTAAGGATAGGATTAAGAGCATTAAACATTTTTTTGAAACTTCTAGCCTTAAAAATGGCGGTATTTAAAAAAAAAAACATTCATCCCCTATTTCAACACCTTGTAGCCCTGTTAAAACTACTTTTGAGACCGTAGTTTTTGAATTCCCATTTCCGTTCCCGTGGGAATATAAGGATAGATATATAGCCTTTATCCTTCCGCATGTTCTAGACCATCTCTGTAGCTAATTTAATAAAAATCTGTTTAGCAGTTTGAACGGGAGACATTCGAAAAACATACCGATATAGCTACATTCGCATTTTCAAAATTAGTAAAGACTCCCGTTCCCGTGTGAATAGGGTGACCGTTTTCGTGGGAATATGTGGGTGAGTTGAAGTTAATGCTACTCCGGGGCTATGGAGCATTCCAACTGTGGAAGAATTTTTGAAATCGGTGCTGTAGTGTCAAAGTTCCCGTATACGTTCCTGCTCCCGTGGGAATATAGGGAAAAAATATATAGCCTATGTCCTTCCTCAGGTTCTGAACAATCTTTGTACAAAATTTCATTTAAATCGGTTTATTAGTTTGGGAGGGAGATGGTAACATAGAACGACGCTTTCACACTTATTATATTTGTAAGGACTCCCATTCCTGTAGGAATATGTGGATGAATTAAAGTTTATGTTACTCTGGGATAGTGTAGCATTCTAACGATGGAAAAATTTTTGAAATCGGTGTTGTAGTTTCTAAGTTCCCGTATACGCTCCCGTTCCCGTAGGAATATAGGGATTAAATATATAGCCTATGTCCTTCCTCAGGGTCTGAACAATCTTAGTACAAAAATTCATTTTAATCTGTTCATTAGTTTGAGCGGGAGATGGTAACATAGAAAGGTGAACAGACAGAGCTACTTTTGCATTTATAATAATAGTGAGGACCGGTTCCCGAGGGAATATTCGAATGAAATAAAGTCTTTGTTCGTCCGTAAGCTTAGAACAATCATTATACAAAATTTCTTTTAAATCGGTTTATTAGTTTGGGCGGGAGATGGTAACATAGAACGACGAACAGACAGAGCTACTTTCACACATATAATATTAGTAAGGACTTCCGTTCCCGTAGGAATATGTGGATGAATTAAAGTTTATGTTACTCTGGGTTAGTGAAGCATTCTATCGGTGGAAAAAATTTTTGAAATCTGTGTTGTAGATTCTAAATTCCTGTATACGTTCCCGTTCCCGTGGGAATTTAGGGATAAAATATATAGCCTATGTCCTTCCTCAAGTCTTAGACTATCTCTGTATCAAATTTTATTTAAATCGGTTCAGGAGTTTGGGCGGGAGATGGTAACATAGAAAGCCGGACAGACAGAGTGACTTTCACATTTATAATATTAGTTAGGTGGAAAAAATTTTTGAAATCTGTGTTGTAGATTCTAAATTCCTGTATACGTTCCCGTTCCCGTGGGAATTTAGGGATAAAATATATAGCCTATGTCCTTCCTCAAGTCTTAGACTATCTCTGTATCAAATTTTATTTAAATCGGTTCAGTAGTTTGGGCGGGAGATGGTAACATAGAAAGCCGGACAGACAGAGTGACTTTCACATTTATAATATTAGTTAGGATTTTTGACAGTAGCTATTGGTCTGAGATGATTTTTTTTTTGAAATTCTTGATTTTGTTAGGAAGTATGTGTGCATTTTAAACGAATAGTACCAAAACTATCTACTGTAAAGGTATGAAATAAAATACACTTACATTTGGTTCTCCTGATTTTGTTTGTTGACAACTTTGGGAACTTGAACTTGTTGAAGGCAGGTCGTCACATGAGGCATTACGTCTGCAACTCCAACAACCCCAGCTTCAAAGTTTTTAGCAGGTTGAGCTAGACCTGGGTACAAATCCTGCACCGGGACTTGGTTTGAAGAATCCACATTTGGATTCATTGTAGCTGAAGCTTCAGCCGAATCTTTTTTTTTGAAACTTTTTTTTACTCTAAAACTAAAACACTTTTGAAATCTGAACAAATCAACTACTAGAACTCTCGTCTCTCGATTTCTTTTCAAAAGAAGCCAACTTTGAACTCTTTTAATCATGGCGGTTCACGGTTTGTTTGGTTTGAAAAAAAAAGAACAGTAAATTTCGATGTTTTTGTTTTACTTTTATTTTTCTCGTCTTGTCTGATTTTACCTTTTAAAAGTTTAAATATCTACCTAGTGCGAACGAGATGAACACCCAAAAAGATTTTCTTACTCTTTTCAACAGACCTAACAAAAAGTAAGATTCTAAGGAAACTTAAAAACGTTTAAGAACAAGACAACAATGAGAATGTAATGTCGTTCACTTTGGAGCATTAGTTTATGCTAGAAGTAGAACGTAGAACGTAGAAGAAAATGGAATTCAGAGTAAGTGAACATTTAGATAGGCAGATTTTGTGCTAACGATAAGGTAGTTTGATTTTCAGATAAATTTATTTAAGGGGCTCGGCTAGTTTCTCGAGCTCAAATGGAGGTGATTTTTTGAAGGCGTGTAAAAAAAAAACTATAGCTTCAAATGTTCTGTAATTTAAAGAATTTATTATTCATATATTCATGTAAATTGTCGCGAAATTTCGAGTTAAAATATTGAAATCCAAGAGAGATATGGACCATTTCTTGAACTTCTTGAAATTAGAAGACGTCAATTTGCCGCATTTTTATGAATTTTTCGGGTACTTGTAACAAGAAAATAAAAACATGGCGTTAAAGTAGACCCTTTTTCCCATACAGCCATCTATAATTATAGTGAAGAATTGAAAACTGACAAAATGGCAGCAATTTAAAAAAAAAAAGTCCAAATTTCGCCAAAAAAATCGTTTTTCGATGGCTGCCAAAATTACAATTTTCATCCGATCGTAAAAGTTGTAGATGGCTGTATGTAAAAACATATGGAGAGTATGCAGTTAAAATTTCAAGACGATTCGTCAACATTTGCGTGAGTTACAGCTGCGGCAAATTTGAAAAATGCAGTTTTGAGAAAAACGCGTTTAAAGTTTTCAGAGCAGGAGTTCTAGCGCCCGAGATGCTTCTCTTCTATACTCTGCCATTTCAAAAATATCCAAGATATCATTCCAATATTTTAGGACATCATTTTTGAGATATTTACCTATCGAAAAATGAAAAAAAAAAATCGATTTTTTGAAAATGAGAAACTAGCTGAGCCCCTTAAACTTTATGCAACACATCATTGAATTTCTGAAAATCTGGATTCGAGATCTGGAATGGCTCTCCGTCGTTGATTGCTTGATTTGCCGCCCCCCCTGGATGCGCCGCCCGCGTGTTTTGCACGCCTTGCACGCCCGCTTACGGCGGGCGGGCCTGAGCATAGGGAGAATAAATCACAACCCCTCTAACCCAAAACCAAACTCACTTTTCAAAACAGAAAACAAAACTGATCAAAAAAAACATTCTCACATATACACCAAGAAAGAAAACAAACAAACAACAACAACAACAACTCCCTCAAGCCGGCTTGCCACCGTGAGGGATGTAGTCTTAAACCCCCCAAATAACTTAACAAAATCAACATTAAATACTATAAACATATGCTCATTCAATGTAAGAACTTTATCTACAGACGAAAAAATGGAAGAACTTAAACAAGCAATAGCATGCATCGAATGGGACATTATCGGACTATCTGAAACAAGAATATATGGACAACAAATAATTGAAAATGACATTGGAATATTCTGTTACATAGGCGAAACCAAAGGACTGTACGGAGTTGGCTTTCTCATCAAAAAAGATCTCAAAAGTTATATAACAGAAATACGTTTCTTTAATGAGAGAATATGTAGTATCACTCTACAAATCAGTAACTCGAAATTGACCGTAATACAAATATATGCCCCAACAGATAGAGCTACCGACGAAGAAATCGATCAATTCTATGACTGTCTGGAACAAGTGTATGAAACAACAAAAACAGAAGTTATGTACGTCATAGGAGATTTCAACGCAAAGTTGGGTTTGCAAAATGAAGGTGAAGAAAATATTATTGGGCGTTTCGGATATGGACAAAGAAATAGACGTGGAAACAGATTACTTAGCTGGCTACAAGAACTTAATCTGACATTTGCAAACTCATTTTTTAAGAAAAAGGACAAATTTAAATGGACTTGGATATCTCCAGATAATAAAACATAAAACGAAATTGATCTAGTACTGACAAATAAAATAAAAACAATCATGGACGTTTCAACGATAACCACGCTAAAGTATGATAGTGACCATAGGATGATACGCGCAAAAATCAAAATCAACCACAGAACTATGAACAGGAATCATCAGAAATATTTTACGCCTAGAGAAATTACTCCAGAGCAACAAACAACCTATAACATACAACTTGGAAGAAAAATAAATGAAATAATAAACACCACTTACACTTCAGAAAATATTCAAAACATATATGATATCTTCGAAACTATCATAAAAACTTCAGCAAAGGACACTATAATGAAACCAAAGAACACCAAAGTCGAAAAAATCTCACAGAACACAAAAATAATGATAAACAAAAGAGAAGAATTGAGAGCAAAAACCAATCTGACAGCACATGAAACACAAGAACTGAAAGAATTAAGAAAAACAATTAAATTACAGTCAAAAACAGATATCCAAAACTACAACGAATCGAAGGTGAAAGACATATTAGAAAATACAAAATCAATAAAAAAGACAAAACAATTTTTGTGTGATGATGGAAAAGAATGGATCATTTCTATAAAAAATGATACAAAAAAACTCACCAAAAGGATAGATATAAATAAAACAGCTACAGATTTCTTTGAATCCCTGTTTTCATCAACAAACAATGAAGCAGACAACAACAACATTTTCCTTGACAACAACTTTGATGACGATTCGATACTTTTCAACGAAATGGAAATCACACACTGCATCGACGAATTGGGACAAGAGAAAAGTTCAGGCAGTGATGGTAATTTTAAAATTCGGAAAACAAACTGTCACACCATTTCTGACAAAACTTTTCAAAGCCATTCTTAAAACTCAACAGATACCAAAACAATGGAAACAAAGCATCATAACATTATTACATAAAAAAGGAGACAAAGAAGATATAAATAATTACAGACCAATCAGCTTAATATCGACAGTGTATAAACTTTTCTCAAAAGCATTATACAAAAAATTAAAAATATCACTAAATGACAAACAGCCAAGAGAGCAAGCCGGATTTAGAGAAGGATTTTCAACTACTGACCACTTACAGACCATTAACCAACTAATAGAAAAATTTAATGAGTACAAGAAACCTCTCTATCTTTTATTCATTGACTTTAGTAAAGCTTTTGATACGATAGAACATAAAAGCATTTGGGCAGCACTGACGAATCAAAATATCAATCCAATATTTGTTCAGACAATCAAAAACATTTATAACAACAATACTGCAAAAATTAAAACTGACAAAATGGGACGAGAATTTAACATTAAAAGGGGAGTACGACAAGGAGACCCAATTTCTCCACCACTTTTCTCAGCGGTACTAGAAGAAATATTTTGTCGACTTGACTGGAAAAATAAATTTGGATTAAATATATGGGGAGAGAAATTGAACAATCTTAGATTTGCAGATGACATTGTTCTTCTATCAGACAAACCAGAGGACTTAGAAAAAATGGTGAACAAACTTGCAGATGAATGTAAAATCCACGGACTCTTATTAAATCTTAGCAAAACTAAAGCCATGACTAATCATATAAGAAAGGAAATCTTGCTTCAAAATAATAAAATAGAGTATACTGATGACTACATTTATTTAGGACAACTGAAATCATTTGATAACCAGGAAGAAAAGGAAATAAATCGGAGAATATCTAATAGCTGGAAACAATTTTGGAACGTTAAACAGATTCTAGATGCAAAAATTGGAAAAGACACACAAAAATACATCATAGATTCAACAATACTTCCTGTAATGACATACGGTTTACAAACAATGGGACTAACATCGAATTCTATTGAAAAATTAAGAATCTGTCAATGTAAAATGGAAAGAAAACTACTTAATATAAGGACTATTCAAAAAATTAAGAACGAAGAAATAAGAAGAAGAACTAACATAATAGACGGAACTCAAAGAATAAAACAACTTAAATGGAGCTGGGCCGGACACATTTCGAGAATCCAAGACAACAGATGGACAAAAATTTTAACAAAGTGGACCCCACCAGACGAAATTAGACCTAGAGGTAGACCAAAGAAGAGATGGGAAGACGATCTTAAACAATTCAACAACAACTGGTATAATGACGGAAAGAACAGAAATCTATGGGCAGCAATGGGGGAGGCTTACGCCAGATCGACATAAATCTATCTAACTATTATTAACTTGAAAAACATTACTTAACTTAACTTTGAATATATGTAAAAACTTTTAAAAATTATATTAATTTGAATAATGTAAACAAAACCATTAACTATATATGTACAAACAATTTTTGTTTTTTAATTGGCAAATAAAGCTTTTAATAATAATAATAATAAGGCTTTCAGTTGATCCATTCGGAGTAACTGAATGTTTAAAAACGGACAAAAACATTAGAGTAAATTCGAAACGAAAAGTTTTTTTTTTTTGTGTAATAGTGATGAGCGAGCTCCAGAAACACCTACAAGCAATTAATAATTTTCGAAAGGAATCTTCGGCGAAAGAAATCAGCTTTCACGTAAAGCTAGAGTAGACAGCTTGTCAGAATAGAAAATGAGGATGATTATGACTTCATAACGATTGGTTCAATGTGACAGGTAATTCAACGCTTATATTTTCAAGTTTTCAGACTCTACCTAAGCTTGATGATATTTTAAATCGGTCTCTGGCTGGCTCAATTTGTACAAATTTACAAACACGCCCTTACTTATCGCAATAGTTTCCCTAAAGCCTCGTATTTCCTCAGTTATTGCAGTATCTCCTTAAAATTACGTAACATTGAAAATTTAACACACAGTATTTTTTAAGCTATATAAAAAAGAATTTAAGTGTTTAAAATCACGAGAAATTTATAAAACGTATCATATGTATACACAAATACACAAACTGTAGTTTTCAGCATTTGATTTGTTTTGAAAGGATATACATAAAGAGACTTGTGTAATTATTATTTATGCATTTTCCATACTTTTTATTTTCTTTAAAAATTTAAATGAAATGGTACTTCAGGCGGACTGTAGGCAGTATTGCCTTATCCTTATTCAAGAAAACGAATTTTAAAAACTAATAATGAGATAAAGAACCTATTTTTTATCGATTTATCTTCTTTGTTACGTCCTTTCAAGAAGCACGTCATATTTAAGGATATAAAATAAGAAGTCGAATGGAGATATATTCATGTAAAAACACTTAAAAAGCAAACATACAAAGACAAATGTAATAGTAATTAAACGATAATAAGCTCAATAAAGTATGAACTTCGAGTCTTTCTTTTATCGATTGGCGCCCCACTCTTAAAAAAATTTGTTGGGCTAAAGTAAGGAAAATTTAATGTCTTATCTGCTTTAATACCGAAAATATTCACAGAACTCAAAACTTAAGTTGAAAACTAACCCTAAACGAATAAGAAAAAAAATGAAATTCAAAACCAAACCTAATTTTTATCGTCTCACAATAACAATTAGTATATCCCTTGTCAAACTATACATAGACTTACATATGTTACTTTCTTATCATGTGTTCCAGAAAAATGTATATTGATTGTGAGCGTGTCGCATTTCGAAGATCAACGTACACACAAGTTAGAAAATGACATTAAACAAAATCAGAACATAGCCCTGGATGAAGGAGATGGAGAATGAGTTCCTGAGCGCCAGTACACTAGAACATTTCAAATTTCAGCTGCAGTATCTTGTTGGGGGAAAACTCATGGATGCAACATGTGTCCCCTGAGGTTTTATTTAAGGTGGAGAAGTAGAACGCTGGTATTGTCACCTAAATATTGACTGACAGAAAGTTAACATTTTAACATGTCAATAATTCTTTGGAGGGGTGGAAACTATTTATATTTTCTAAACCGATTTAGGTAAATGTGCTTCAAATGATCGATGATCGGTTTGGGAAGCGCTTATTGGATGCCTTAAATGTTTTGCTCTTCTTTGACGCAAACCAACATCAAAAACGAGTATGCGAATCTAGCGTTGGAAAGCGCTTCTTTTTTTTTAAATTAATTGCAATGAAAGTGAAAATTCTCTTTTGTTTTGTTTGTTGTTCAGATTGTTTATTTTCCCCGTTTGCTTTTGCTTTTGCTTTGTTTACACCAAGAGGAAAAGAATATTATGGAAATTTCGTTGCACCCACTTAGAGACAAGTGCGATGAATCCGGGTGTTTTTCAGGAGAAGATCTCTTCCCAGTCATTTGGGATTGATTTGGATTTTTTTTTTTGAATTTGTTTCATGAGAGGCAATAAATAGTTCGCTGGGTTCTTGGAAAATATTGACTGGTGGTTGTAAACAATATTCTATTTCTGGCAGCATGGCATAAATATTATATTTTGGATGATATCTGGATTAGTTTTTGGCTTAATTCTGGGTAATTTTACTGAGGGGGATTTTATACGATGACATTGTATGATGTTTGTTTACAGATTTTAAAAATTTGACGAGAATTTCTTTGCGGTAGTGCACCGCAGTTTTGTAGTCCCATTTGGGATCTTATATTTTGTAATGTTCATATGTATTTATCGGTTCTTGTTCTCTAATTGCAACCACACACACACAAAAATATTAAATTGTTTGCATAAAAAAGTAGTGTCGCACATGCCTACCTACGAAAACTGTGTTTGAAGGTTTTCCGACCAAAATTAGTTAAGATCTTATGTTTTTGGTGAATTTTTAAACACGTTTTCTCAGAACCGTTTTTTCTCAACTTGTCTAGACACGTTAGATAGATAGTCTTCGACTTATATTTCATATAAAAAATGTATAATGATTGAATAGATACTTCAAGCCGATAATAGAGTGTCTGGTTTGCCTTTTAAAAAGAATTGTCATCTTTTTATTGTGAAACCCGATAACTGGTTGCGTCTAAGGACTTCTACATGATGAGATGGAGTAATTATTATTTCAATTTCGATTAAAATAAAATTTAAAAATCTCCGCCCAATGGTTTCCAACTCTTTTTTTTTTTTTTAATATTCTATGTCTTTACCCACTAGTCAAAAGGCAATTAAAAAATCCTTTAGTACAACCACAATGAGCAATCAAATTTTAACTATCCTACTTTACTTTTCGAATTCGTGTATTTGAGAATAAACAATTGAATTTTTCAAAATTGAAAGTCAACTGGTATGGAATATTACAAGCCATCTGAGAAGCAATTTGAGTAGCCATTAAATTGACAAAAATCTTCTTCACAATTAATTGAAGAAAGAAAACAAAAAGTAAACAGAGTTTTCAAAAAAATATTTTATAAGATTTTTTTGTGCTATTCTGAAATCAAATAATAAAAAAAATTATTGAAAGCCGGTTGCCTGTAAATCAATAGTTTCTTATAATGCATTAATTGCACCAACATTTTAAAGGCTTGCATTTTTATCTAAACAGCTCACTAAACATAAATTGTTGGTATAATTTCGCTCAATGTTCATTAATTTAAGTTTTCACTGCTAGTGCGCATTGTTGGGCTGATTTAAGACTTGCTGAGATGCGACAGAAACACAAGAGGCAAATACATTTGTGATAACAGAGCAATTCACATAAATGTGGTGATATTTTTCGCGATCATTGTTTTTTTTAACATGTGAACAGTTTTTTTTGTTTTGTTTTATGATCCACTAAATAACGTCTTACATCTTAATTGTAAAAATTAAACCAACGATGACTCCCACCTCACCGTAACTGAAATGATTCAATAAGACTTCGATAATTTGTCTATTTTTCTTGGGGCCACTCAGCGTGTCTTTCTCAAGAAATGGAAAATGACGTCCAGTTTGAGCTTATTCACTGATAAATCAATTTGCCAACATGCGCCTAACGCTTTTCACCCAAATTAAAGTGACGGCGCATTTGTGTGTTTGGGTTTGCTTCTTCGAAAGAAACACGTGGTATATCTCTTTCAGCAAACACATTAATTTTAACCAATAAAAAAGGAAAAGAAGGTAAAAAACCAAAATGAAGTATATTAAAACAAGAACATACACCAAAACCAAGAAAATGGATAAACGTAGAAGAATGATTGCATCCCATGCTTCTTTAGCTTTTTGTTTTACGTTCTGCTACTCTTTTGTGGGATTCATTTCGGGTTTCAAAGAAAAAACATACACTCATAGGTAGCTTTGTATTTTGTTTTGTATGATTACATTTTCAACATTGAAAAATTGCGTGTTGAGTATTTTAAAACACTCTTTGATTTTTAAAGTGCATCTTAATATACATGAAATTAAAAAACTTAATGATTAAGGAAGGATTTTTTATTTTAAATTACATTGTTTATTAATCAACTTACATGCATGAGTAGGAACCAATTTCCGTGAAAAATTTGCAGGTGCCTCCATTGAAACAGAATTCGTATGCATCCTCTGGACACTTTCCACCTGATTGCTGCGTGGGCGTATCATATCTTGGCACTGAAAACGGTGAATAAATACTATTAATTTTGAAACAAAAACATGGTCAACGTTTTTAGAAGGATTAAGTTCATTTCTTTTCCTTGAGCCTAACACAAAGACCGGAACTTACTAACGAAATAAATTGATTTTGTTCTCTTTTTTGCAAGATTTCAAATCTACTGCTAGTTTTCTTTGACAGAGTTTTCTTTTTTTTAAATTAACGCGCACATCAAGGGGTTATGAGTACCTACCCTTATCATGTTATACAAAAAAGTGCGAGCATTTTGGAAAAAAGGAGAGGATTTGAAAGGGGACACCCAGGGGAAACACAGGGTCTGGTAGAGCATTCTACATTCGGGTAGTGCGACTAAAATAAGAATCTCTATTACGTCCGAAGTTGGGCTCAAGGAAAAACTGATGAGCATTCCTAGCGAGGCGGGTGATGTTGAGCTGATGTTGCGTTTACTGAATTCTGAGAAACGTCATATTTTTCGGGACCTTGAAGTCGTATTGGGCAATACATTTTAGCCAAAAACTTTGCTCATCTATATGTAACTGGTTTGAATCTTACCACATGTCCGCTTAAATAATAATGATCCTATTTAAGTCTAACTTAACTTGTCGAATGCATTAAATTTGGTGTTTTTTTCTAACCATGGCCAATTAATGCGAATCTTGTTTGCTGGAAATAATTTTGTATAAGCAACAACACTAAAGTTATGAACTTCTGCTTAAGAATAGGAGGTGTTCATGATTTAAATATAATTATAATTTTTTATCAATTGCTTAAACGTGGTCCTCATGTATTGTTTTTTGATCTATACCTGGGTATATTCCATTCAACACAAACCCTTGGCCTATTTAATCAGAGCAGTAGCTACCATATATCAAAATTGATAATAAACAAAAATTCAATCTTAAATTTCCATTTTCATTATTAAAATCCTCATTGAAGAGTAATAAATAGTTACTCCAACAATAGGTGTATTTTTTACATGCATAGCAAAAACAACATCCCCGACAACTGATGTCGGGGATAAAAGGATGAACAGAATGCTGCCCGGGATAGATTTTTGACGTTTATTCAAGTATCGAATGAGTTTTTCGATGTTTCATTTTTAAATGTTGGTGCGGCTAGAGACTTTCATATATCTCGAACAATAACAAAATGGATGCCGGAGGGTCCGTTCACAAATGTTTAACTTAATAAAATCGTATTACACACAAGGATTTTGTTGTTTAAAACCTGTGATTTTTGCAAGTTCATTGATTTCAAAGGTGAGATTTGTAGATTTATATAAAGATTTATAAAATAACGTAATAGCAACAGAAAAAGGCCTATTAAGCGATTGAAAAGAATTTTTGCATATTTCTTTTCACATTTTTCAGTGAATGTTGACATTTCTTCAAAAGGTATTTGTTGTGTCTTTCCTTAAAATAGTCTCATTTAAAAATTACTTACTGTTCCAATTTATTTCTAAGTATATCAAAGATCATTGCAGTGTAATTTAATTTTTAAAAAAGGAGCTATGCACGTATGTCTTGTTTCTTAAACCACTTTTGAAATATGTTAGGATCTTAATCTTTTACGTGACGTATTTTGGCCAAGGTCACGTCAAAAGAACAAAAAATAAAACACGAACAAATTGTTTACCTGCATTGAATTCACGATGGAAAATTTTCATTTTCCATTTTTTTGGTTTTCAACAAACATTTTTTGTATTTTTGTGCGAACTTGGTAAAAAATTCATTTGTTGACTTTTATTGGATTCGACAACTGATCAAAAACACTAACCCTCAAGTAAAAAAAAAAAACCATGCAGTCCGGGATGCGTTTTTTTTGGATATCATGTTTTATATATGACAACCTTGCGAAAAAAAACATGGTTAATGAGGTGTTAATTCATGTGCTTTATTTTGACACGAAAACAATGTGGTTCCCTAGTTTCGCTAGTTTCCTTTTCTTTGAAAGTAGGGCCAATGAAATTTTTTCCATAGCGAAATGCCAGTAAGAGACGCGGACCATAGTTCATTTTTCTGTGAACTCGAATACCATTTTGTAATGGAAAGAAGTCTCACTGTTTAAACCTGTTATTGAAAAATTTAGTGCGAATTTTCAATTTCATAAAACACACATTCATGCTCCCGTGGGAAACTTCGAACTGACCAGTAGTAAGTAGCTAAGAGCAATACGAACAACAACCAAGTCGATTTAGTTATTATTTGCGCACAAGAAAGTTAGGTAACTGAGTTCCCATCATCCTAGGTCTTAAAGTGGGACATACGTGAGCTATGGATTTATATCCTTGGAAAATTGAAACAAGGGCCTTAATTTTAAAAACGTGTGGTGGCAAGCCTTTTTGAAAAAAAATATACGAAATAAACAATATCTATCTATCTTGGAGCTATATGTTTTGGTACCTTAACATGTTTATTCTTCAAATAAAAAGGAAGTAGAAGATAATATGCATTAATAGCATCCGTTTTGTTTTTAATCCTTTCTAAGAAATAAAATTCATTTTGAGATGCCATGTGCATCAGACTCTTATAAATTCTGTTTCAAATGGCCATGGACTTAATTCTTTCCTTTGGTGGGTCATATTGGCTGTGAAAACAAAGCCCATGGGTGTTTTTGGGAAAGAAACCTAAGGTTTTATAAAAGTGGCAGCTGTTGCGACGTAGTGTGGTCCCCTTGAAGTAATGGTTAGCATGTCTGCCTACAAGAAAAATAGGTGTCTTTAGTTTTTCTGAGTTTTAATTTTAGCTCTAGTTTATTTTTCCATAAGTCGTCTTTACACTTTTATTGATTAGTGTCCAGTTAGGGGCAGTAAGTTAGTTGAGTTACTCGTATTATAAAGGCTATTTTACATACTTTTGTTGGGATATACCTAAGTAGATTTAAAAAATAAAATAACAATGTATTTAAAAAAAGCCTATCTGCCTATTTCGTGGGTTCGAATCACAACAAAAAACAAAAAACGTTATTCCACAGGCATTACGAGGAACTGACATGTCCTCCGAGAGAAATTACATTGCCATAAAAAGTTATTCCTCGGAATAGGCAAATTATAGTTCGTCTTCAAGGCTGGCGGGATGGACCAAATGTAAATAGATGTGAAAACAACGACAAAAGCCAAAATCAGCTGTCAACATCGCTTTGAGAAGTATGTCAACAAAGAAGTAGAATATAACACCAAGTTGGATATAATATAATGTTTATAATTAATTAAAAAATTCAGAATACGATGAATTGAAACAAAAGGACATGCTAACCACAACGTGGTACCTTTCCACGAATCGAAACTAATAACTCCGATTTGAAGTAACGATCCTAGTATCCGAAGTTCCCGCAATCGAAGACACGGCAACAGCTCAATTAATAGTGTAAGTCCCATCACAGATCTAACATCAGATGGAATACGATGATCAAAAAACTTTTGAATTAAATTTCTCAATTTCAAAAGAAAACAATAATTATCCAGGTTGACATTGATTTTGTTAGTGGCTGTCAAACATGTTATCGTATTATTTAAGCACACACCATTGCTAATCAACACACCATACGCCTCCTCAACTAATCGAATGATCGAATATTTGTTTATGTTTCATTTGTATAAAATGGCAATTATGTAAATTTTAACTCGTTAATAATTTCAGTGAACAGCAGTTTGACACCTCTCTCTCTTAAATTCCATACGTGAAATTTTCAAAGTGCATCGTGTGTGAACCAACAACGCGACGCGACGTAGAGGTTGCATGAGAGCCAAAAAATATCAGAAAATCAAATGTGAAATACAGAAAGTACATTGTTTTAGAGAATCGTAAGTGTTATTTTGCTTTATATTATTTTTATCTAAAATGATTCATTTTTTGGAAGCGCTGGAATACAGGGTGGGCAATGTAAAACTCCACACTTTTAAACGCATCGTATACAAAAACTATAACACCTAGAAAGACGATTCAAAAAAGGAAATAAAGTACACACTACCTATGCCATTTAATATCCGCTTTATTTTTTAAAAATGACACCATTGATATGGTGGCCACGGCAACGCTTGCACTCACGTAGCCTTTTACAAAAATACGTCATTACATTACTTAACATTTCTCTCTTAATTTCGTTGATGTGCCTCGTAATCGATGTTTTGAGGGCCTCGATGTCTCGCGGCTTGTCCGCATAAGCCTTATTTTGTTTATTGACATTTCCGTTTACATCGAAGTGCGCTTCATTGCTAAAGAAAACGTCGTCCAAATCAAGTTCTTCTTCGTCGAGCATATCCAAAAATCGAGTGCAAAATTCCAATCTTTTCGGATGGTCGGTGGATAACAATTCTTGGGTATATTGTAACTTGTACGGATGCATGTTTAAATCATCTTTAATGATTTTTCTTAGAGTTGAACGTGGAATGTTTAACGCGACGGATATTTTACGCACTGAACGCGCAGGACTTCTCAACACAGCGCTACGAACTCGTTCAACAGTTTCAGGGGTTTTCACCGACCTACGACGTTTCCGAGTGCTCGATGTTGTCTTGGCCGAATTTCGAAAGTTTTTAACCCATAACAAAATTGTTTTGTGGTCGGGAGGGTTTTTATGACGCTTTAACTTGAACTTTATTTTAAACGCGTGACGAACTAAGAACATTTTTTCACCATACCGAAAATACGCTTCCACGCAGAAAGCGCGATGTTTCGCGTTCCAGTAAACCATGTCGACTAACTAACAATATCTGGCGGAAATGGCATAGTCTGGAGAAGCGCCCTGCAGTGTTACCACCCTTGTAACTCGTATAGTTTTTTTTTCACGACGCGTTTGAAAGTGGGGAGTTTTAAATTGCCCACCCTGTATAAATCTGAACTAATATTTGTAGAGGTTCATTAATAAGTTAATAGCGCTGGCATTTGAGACTTCTCAAACTCAACCTTCTAAGCAGTACGTAGCCACTTTTTGCGCACTATGCAATGATTACGGTCGTCATTATCGATTGAGTACGCGAGCAATCCGTAAAATTGTGAAGAAATTTGTAGCTGGTGATACAAATTTATCGATTCCCCACCGTTCGCAGCACAGCCTATTTTTTCAGGTGCAGGGACGAGACGATTGAAGATAATAACTTGAAGCTACAAGGAAAACAACATGAATAGTTATGACTTCATTGTGTGAGAAGTGTCCTGGTTACGTAATTTCATGTTTTGACGACATTAATCGCCTACCAATATTATCGGATTAAACATCGTTTGAATATTATCTATGGGGCTAAGCAAAAAACTGTGCTGCGAACTCGAATAATTCCCGAACTCTAGACGCATTAAAAGTTAACATTAGTTACCAAGATTAACCCTCCTTTACGACCCGGCAAAAGTCGTGTCCACCGGACCTGGGGTCCAAATGACCCCACGATTTTTTCTTTCAAATCTTTTTGATTTCTGATTTAAATTGTTCAGTTATAATTCTTCTGGCTATTGTATGAGTTCATTCTAAATATTTTTTATAGCATTGATATAGAAACTTAAGCAGAGATGTCATTATGCAGGTATGTATGAGGTCATCAATAAAATTTTTCAATTTCAATATCGATGAAAATTGCCTAATTCTATTCTTGTGCGCAAGTCAAACAAAACGCTGGCTGATGGTTGTATTCTACAACTTACTGGACGTAGCAACCCAAGCAAGTGTCATCACTTTCCGACACTTCAATCCACCTAGAAGAAACATAAAATTGTTCAGAAGTGATAAGCTTATTGAACCAGCGGAGGAGCTGATGGAGTCAGAAACTGAATAACCGTTCACAGCCTGCAAAACAATCTGACATTGGAAAATCTGCATTGCATGATCTCTGTTTTTAGGGGAGAGTTCAGGAAGTATTACCAACAGTCCCCAAAAGGCTTGCTTGTAAAAGGGGCAGGTGTCACCTTTGCCCAAGAGCAGACGACAAGAAAAGCATAGCCACCAGCGATGGATGTGGCAGATGTTGTTGCCTTTGCCCCACTATAACCTTATGTGTAAAATGTCTCCCGGAACTGCCAACAACTTCAAGTTAAATCCTTACTAAACATAGACTATGTTACTTTTATAATAAAATAATTATTCATCAGAAAAAAATATGATTTTTCATAGAATTTCAGATTTTTCATAAAATTTCAGAATGGACCGCAGGTCGGCCGGATGCGTTTTTTTCACAAAAAAAAAGCGCAGAAAAATCAGGAAACATTTAATAATCGCTTTAACGTGAAAAATCAATAAAAAATTGAATTTTGTTCACTGAGAGATCTCACTTAAAAAAAATTAAAAACAAAAAAGTTATGAGTGTTCAAACATGCTCTGGGGTCCAAATAGACCCCAGGTTGTAAGGTGGGCTAAGGTTTACCACTATGTCTTAAAAAGGATTTCGGGCAAGTGGCCACCGTGGCTGGGTCCATTAAATTCCAGCGGAGAGGCTCGAAACTTCTACCTCTTTTCCACCCCACATCTTTGTGGTATTTAGTGTGATTTTAATACATTTGTTATTTGTTTTAGTGATTTAAAGTGATTAAAATCATTCTATTTTGTCTAGTTCCTGCATTTTTCGTAGTGAATTAGTTAATTTGTGTTTCGTTTTTGATCACAGTGTTTGGTGAGAAATTGATTTTTTTTAATTTTTCGGTTCCGTTTGAGTGTATTTTGAGTAGTTTTAAAAACATACTTATCTCATTCTGGCCTATTGGTAAATTCAATAATCATCTTTTTCTAAATTAGTTATATTTTTGTTTATTTTTGTATATTTAAAGTAAAAACTTGCTTCAAATTATCTGCTTGGTGGTGCAATCGTCTAGCAGGTCAGCCTTTTATCATATTTTAACCTCCGCGTCACAGGTTCATATCCCAGTGGAGTCACATATAAATTTTTTTTTTTTTATTTTTCGTATTATTTTATTTAATTTTCTTTTTTTCTATCTATCTTCATTGCATTTACAATTTGATTTATTATTTCATTTAATTTTATCATGGCCTGTGCTGCGGATAAATGCATGGAAAGCTCCAATAGTGCCCCTCTTTTTGAATGTTATGGGCCTTGCGGAAAAGTATTCCATTCTAAATGTATCGGATCAAACAATGCATTTTTAGACAAAATAAGTGCGTCTAAGATTGCATGTTGGTATTGTTCCGATTGTAAAAAAATATCAATTTACCTACTGGCAATTAAAATGTCCGCTTTTAAATTGGACATTTTAAAACTATCGAAAGGATTTGAGGAACTCCTTAAGATTTTCAAGGATAGTGTTTCCAATCTTTATTCGTTTTATTCTCCACATAGTTCTGTGGATACTTCAACTTCTACTGATGATTTGGAGACTATCATCATTGACAAGACCCAATCATTAGCAGACCTTCAACAACAAATGACTTCTGCTACCAGCTCGGCCTTAGCTTCATCCAAAAGCTCAAAAAGAAATCGTGATGGCTTAGTTATTAATCAAAACTCTAGTCCTCCTCCTAAGCGTAAAACATTGAGGAGCAATGCGAGCAAAGGTCAAGGTCTTGAGTCCACTGCGTCAGTAGCTAGAAATCCTACAGTTACCCAAGATGAAATTCAGTCCACTGCGTCAACGTTCGAAAACTCGGACTCTATGGATACGCAGCCTGTAATTGATCCAAATTCTCTGGGAATAAATGTCCTTATGGAAGCTGTTCCCAAACCTATATCTCTTTTTATTTCACGACTTAAACCAGAAATCACCACGGAAGATGTTTTACGGCATCTGGTTGACAAAAAGAGTATCCCTTCTATTACGTCAATCAAATGTAACAAAATTAGTAAAAACAATAGCTTTGTGTCTTCATTCAAGTTAGTTGTTCCTCCTTCCCTCTCTAATTCTATTTTGAATAGTAACTCTTGGCCTGATGGTACACTCATTAAAGAGTTTACATTACGCAGGAAAAAACCAGTAAGAACTGAACGGACACCTGAGCCAAAAAACTAAATAGAATTACCCTCTTTTACCAAAATGTTAGAGGGCTTCGTACAAAAATTACGAATCTTTATCTTAACTCTCATGTCTTCTCGCATGATATATTTGCCTTAACTGAAACCTGGCTCAATCCAAGTCATTTGGACACTGAGCTTTTTAGCAACGAGTTCTCAGTATATCGTAAAGACCGTCACTACGATAAGCCTGAAGATGTGGGAGGTGGTGCATTAATTTCTGTAAGAAATACTTACATGTCTTCTCAAATCACTTTTCCTTTTCCATTTACAATTGATGTCTTATGTGTCAAAGTATCCGTACAGTTAAATAGTATATATGTCGTAAACGTCTATATTCCTCCAAAGAGTCCTGTCTCAGCTTATACTGAGCTCTCTTTAGTTTTAGATTATGTAATGGAATTGTCTTGTCTTAAAAGCTATATTTTATTATTGGGCGATTTTAATTTGCCAGAAGTGAATTGGGTCCCTTCTAAAGACGGATCCTTTCAAGTAGCATCACTGACTTCGTCTCAGCAAGAGCTTCGTTTACTTGACAATATCATTTCCTCAGACTTACAGCAAATAAGCTGTATTAGAAACTTTATGAATCGCATGCTCGATTTAGTTTTTTCATCTGACGCAGTTAGTACTGTTGTTCTTAAATCTAAGTATGGCATTACTAACTTAGATGATCTTCACCCACCTTTAGATATTTTTCTGGATTTAAGTTCTGATTTATATGTTCATAGTAACTCATTTGACTGTTCATACACTTTTGACTTTCGGAGAGCGAATTTCGATTTGCTTTCCGAAGAACTCACCAGAGCCGGTATAGATAATGTATCAGCTTCTGACAATATCGACGATGCAGTCAAATGCTTTTACTTGATCTTGGAAGATTGTATGAACAAAATTATTCCCCGAAAAATCCTTAAGAATTCCTGCTTTAATCAGCCTTGGTATACCAAAGAACTAAAGATTCTGCGTAATAAGAGAAATAAGGCCTGGAAAGCCTACATAAAAACTCATTCTACAAATGACTATAGTGTTTATATTAGTTTTTTTGAAAACTTTAACACGCTCTCCAAAACTCTTTACTCCAACTACCTAAGACAGATGTCTTTCTCTTTAAGGGATGACCCAAAAAGTTTTTGGCGATTTGTTAATTCAAAGAAAAAATCTGATGGCTACCCAGCGAACTTTATTTCTGGTGATACTCCGCTAGTGAATACTAACGATATTTGTAATGCCTTCGCTAATCATTTTCGAAGCTCTTTCTGTGATACCCCCATAGTAATAGATGAAAACTACTTTACGTATTTACGTAACTGCTCTCAAGTTAATTTTAATAATATCCCTGTTCATAGTGACAACATTTTAAAATATTTATCACTTCTACAAGATGACTTTTCGTCCGGTCCGGATGGAATCCCGCCAGTTCTGTTAAAGAAATGCCGTTCCGTAATAATGTTCTCTTTCAGCTTTCAATCAAAACAGGTGTTTTTCCTAGTCTTTGGAAAAAGTCCTTTATCACTCCGGTTTTTAAAAAGGGTGATAAGATAGAAATAAAAAACTATAGACCTATATCCAAGCTATCTTGCCTCCCCAAACTCTTTGAACAGGTTGTTTGTGACAGCCTCTCATTTTTTACAAAAAATATTATTTGCAGACAGCAGCATGGCTTTATGCAGAAAAGATCAACGGTAACAAACCTTCTTTCTTTTCTTCAAATATGTTCTAATGCCCTTGAAAATGGGTATGAGCTCGACTGTATTTACACTGATTTTTCCAAAGCATTCGATCAACTTTCTCATGATGTAATATTATATAAGCTCAAAGCTTTTGGATTTCCAAAAATATTTATTGCATGGATTTGCTCTTATCTCGAAAATAGAACGTACCAAGTAAAATTTCGTAACAGCTTTTCGAGTCCCTTCAATGCTCTGTCGGGTGTACCCCAAGGCAGTCACCTTGGGCCTTTGCTTTTCATTATCGCAATCAATGACGTTGTTTCATGCATTTCGTATAGTGGAATTCTGATTTTCGCAGATGATATGAAAATTTTTAAATCCATTCAAAATACTACTGATCGCGTACTTCTTCAAAAAGATATCGATAGCTTTGGAACATGGTGTGAAAAGAATGGTCTTAGTCTTAACCCTTCGAAGTGCCAAACAATGACATTCTCGAAAAAACGTGAACCTAGCAATGCTATATACTTAATGTCTGGTCATTCATTATGTAGTGTCTCAAGTTTTCGTGACCTAGGTGTTTACTTCAATATTTATATTAACCTTGAATTTAATGAGCATATAAGCTCAATAGTAAGGAAAGCAAATTCTATGCTAGGTTTCATAAAAAGGTGGTCAAAAGAATTTGATGATCCTTATGTAACATTATCTTTGTATAACTGTTATGTTCGTCCTCATCTCGAGTACGCCTCACAAGTTTGGTCTCCCCTATATGAAATTCATAAACATCGTATCGAGGCTGTGCAACATAAATTTATACGTTTTGCTTTGAAGGGTCTTCCTTGGGAAGATCCATTCAATCTACCTCCTTATGAACATCGAATCAAACTTTTGCAATTGCAAACCCTTAGTCAAAGACGTATCAACAACGACCTAGTATTTTTCCATCAGCTTTTGACTGGCTTTATAGATGCTCCTTACTTGCTCTCGTCCATAGGTTTTAACTACCGCGGAGGATCTCACCACTTGCGTAATTTGGAGTTGATTCATTGCCCCCATCATAGAACCAATTACGGCATGAATGAGCCGCTATCGCGCATGAGTAGATTATATAATTCTAACTCCCTACTTTTAGATTTCAACATTAATAAATCTAGTTTAAAACAAAAATTTAAAACCAGTGCTCCACATGCATGATTTTTGTTCAATGTTTCTTAGTTTATTGTTTTTCAAAATATTTGTAGTTTATACTTTGTTTTATTTTTAGTAGTTTTGTTTAATTAATTATTATTGTATTTCATGTTACGTGTTCTATATTGTATGTCACTATTTGTATTTTTTTTTTCTCATATATATATTTTCTATACGTTCGTTTTGTGCTGGTGTTGGTGTTTTCTAACCTCTAACACTTGCATTTATGATGAAGAGCGTAGATAAGTACGTACAAATGAGCTTGCTCTAAGCTTCGTGCGACTTAGTCTCTGAGATGCAATAAATTTCGACCACTTTGCAGCACTATTTTCTAATATTGCAGTTGCATAACACTTGTATTGGTTATGAAAGAGTAGACACCCCTAGAGGGTGACGAAAAAATGTTATGATGATTATGAAAAATTAATATCGTTTACTGGCAAAAAAACTTTGGAATGTATTAAAAAAATCCCCTTCAAATAGTACATAATTCATGACATCAAAAAATACAGAATACAGATAACTGATATAAGGAACACAAAATCGTTTATTTAGATGGTCGCTAGCAATGTCGGGCGGGTCAGAGACTTAAACAATAAACCACGACTTTATCAATTGAGTACATTAAATTCTCGTTTAAATCAAACCTCATTTAGTCATTATTTGACAGCTGCAGAAAATACTACTCAGATTTTAGAATTGATAAAAAAAAGAAAAACCATTCATTTCCATACTTACTTGGATAAGCCTTTATCACTATTGCTCTCCTCTCCAGATTTTGATTAACCTTGTTCTTTGCTCGACACTCATATCTCCCAGCATCTGAACTATTGAAAGATCTTATTATCAGTTCTGATCTCCTCCTGTAAATGATAAACATCGCGACATCGTATTAAAAAAATGAATACAAATTAATAAACATAAAAAGTATGCATATCCGAGAAAAGGGTTTGGCTTTAGACTACAATATAACAATCTTTTCGGGTTTATCTATATCCGATGAATATTTATAAACAGTCAAGAAGAAATGATGACTTGATGAGCAGGCCCCATTGCTTTTTTGATTTATATAAATTGCATATTCGTGGTTTTTCTTTTCTAAACGAATAATCAGATATGAGTAAATAAGCAGCCATCAACAAATTAATTAAACCAACTCTGAAAGACTAATGGATTTTCACAGGTTAAGAGACACAACGATACCATTACTATATTTATGGACTTTTAATTTGTTCAATCATGATGGTTGCGGATCGTAAATTCTTGTTATATTCCAAGATATGCTTACTGACTTATATAATACTTTTCTATGTGGTTGATGATTGAATTGATTGAATACAAAAATGCAAACTTATTGTTCACTGTTGAGGCTGTTTAATTGGAAAATTTTATTCAAAACTTTCGTTCGCATTTAATGACATGCAAATGCCATTCTTATTTTATTTTCTACTTGATTTTTTATGGTCTGGGAAAATTTGTCAAATATTGCTAGACACTCATCGAGTTTGTGGTTGATTCAATTCCGGTATTTTAAGATGTAGGAATTCCTAATAACAAAACATTTGCTAAGTTTTTTCATATACGAGTATATAAACAATCAAATCACGTTCCTTGAATTGGTTTTATAAGGACTCAAACTAACAAAAATGGGGAACATCAGTCTTTAGTAGGCAATTTGTTAATTTATATATTTAAAGAATCGTTTTAATTTCAAACGTGGATTAATTTTCCGTAAACTTAATCTATATAAACAGGTTTAAGAACCTCTATTGAATGAAAAAGGAAAGAACTGAAAGTACTGCATGTCAATAAAGGAATTATATGCTAATAATATAAATAAATAACATGGAACGCAATGGGGCCTGTAATATAAATAAGTAAATAAATAAATAAACAAATGAATTTATAAATAAATACAAAAATAAATAGTATAATATATTAAAAAAAAGGTGACTGAACGGAATTTATTACTAGTTAATGAATGTGAAGAAGTATTAAAAATAACAGAACACAAAAATAAGTTAGTTCTAGGGCAAATTTGTTCACAGTGGGTTAAATCAGCAATTTTTTTTATCAAGGATTCTTCTTAATACATGATTAAGAGTCTATAAGAACAAAAGAGGGTAGATACCAACTGTGTCTTAAAAAAAAATTAAGAAAAATGTTTGTTTCAACCCTACTTCTCTCTTAAACGTAGAATGGCAAAGGTAGAATGGCATAAGGGAATATCAAGCATCTTCTTCAAAATTATGTTCCAGGAAGCTTGTTCTTTCTTGACCGTTAAAAAATATAGCTTAGAAAACAAATTTATGGATTACATTATACATATCACTTTCCCGATAACATTTACACCATCTTACAGCAAAGTTTGCCTTTTTCATTGTTATATTTATATGCTAGTTGAAAGTGAGCTAAGCATCAAGATGACTATCTGGATAAGGATACTTAGTTTATTATTTGGAATAAGACAGGGTTTTCTTTATCTAGCGAAAAAGATTGCTCGCATTTTATCATGATTGAGTTGTATAGCGAAGAAAACACATTTTTGGACACTTAGCTGTGCCGTGCCGTTGTGATTACTGGAAATGACACACGATATTTCTCTGAAGAGCTCAAAGGCTAAAGTAAGCTAACACTTGAATTGAATACAAAATAGTTTTCTGATAAACCATTTTTGTATAAAAACCATTGAAAAACTTTTTTGAATGAATGTACCACCAATAACGATTTTTGACTTTACTTTTCTACTTTTATAAACAAAATCTAAACTTTTTTATACTGGTTCAAGTGTTGGACTTGTGACTTGTGAGATGTAGGTTCGAATCTACGGCTAGATTTCATGAAGCATTTTTGCAATGCAATTATCATTTTTCAAAAACAATAGGTCCGCTACATTTGTTGTCACAGGGATGTTTGGGAGAAATGTACTAGGTCTAGGCCTAACTAAGATTGTTGTTCTCACTTTTTTTAATTTGTTGCGGTATCCTAGATATTTCACCCTTTCCTTACTTCTAAATCTAGAAAACGGCATTTTTAATGGAAAATCACAAAAAAACTTAGAAAACTTATGGCCACACTTGTGGCCATACAATTAAGTCATTGCACTTTTAGAAGATTTAAAACATCAACAAATGTTGTGTTAGGTGAAGGTCAACATTTATGGAAATGATGGCAAGCCATATGTTAGACGTACCAGAAATGCTGAGCTAAACCCAAAATACACCAAAAAGACCTTAAAGCATGGCGGCGATTCTATAATGGTTTGGACGTGTTTCACAAGCCATGGTGTGTCGGTCCGCTGTGTTAAATAAACGGTAAAATGACATCAGGTATGTTGACTACCGGGATATACAGGACACAAATCTTCTCGGTGCCTACCAGAACCAATTACCATAAGGATGAATCTTTCAGCACGACAGTGACCCCAAACATACGTAATGAGTTGTGAAATCTTTCCTTAAAGAGCGTAGAGTGATTGTTTTGGGGTGGCCAGCGCAGTCACCGGACTTAAGCCCCATAGAGATTTTGGGGACACTCTCAAAAAAAAGTTTCTGCAAAAAACCAACCAGCACGACTACTCTCTGGAGTATTTTGCAGGAAGAGTGGAAAAATATTAGCGTACAACAATACAAAGGTTCGGTGGAGTCCATGTCAAGGACAATATCCGCCGTATCAAAACAGAAAGGTTATCTATCCTATGATTTATTAACGGTGCGGTTAAAAAAACTATGCTTTTTTCATATTTTTCTTATTATTTTTTTGTAAGGTGACTTAATTAAATGGCCACACTTATTTTATATATTATTGATTTTTTGTTAAAGAAATGACTATTGTTGTAATGGAATTTATTTTTTGGTTTTTATTTTAAATTATTGTGATTGTAAATATTTAGAATTTGAATAAATTTTGTTTCTGTTGTAATTTGTATTTAATATATGGATATGTAGACGTCATTCATAAAAATGACTTAATTGCGTGGCCACAAGTGTATATTAATTTAGTATTTTGTTCTTATCAATACTTGCTAACTTACTTGTAATGAATAAACTGGTATAGCCTCCGGTTTCGTATCGATTTATGATCCTTAAACCATGTGACTTTTGGTGGGGGCTGTCCTTGCACTTTGCACACAATTCGGAGCTCCTTACCGTTTTCCACAGTGCGATTGCTGGCTGTTATTGACTTTATCGATGCGAGCTGTGCTGTAAAAAAATTAGAATACAAACAATGAATTGATTTGCTTTACTCTCAACTGAAATGCATTGCATACACACAAACACACATATACACTAAGGAAAGAGCATAAAAAAAAACTAAACATTAACCAAACCTCCAAAACCAAGATAAAAAAAATCGCCTTTTTTGTGTGTGCAATAAACAATTTAGAAAGACATTTTACCTATAAACAAAAATATTCGAACAAAGATTTGAAACAAAAATATCGAATTGAAGAGCAAAACGATGGCAACGTACATAGACTGAGGGTGCACCTAAGGTAAACAGTTTTGGAAATTTGCCAAACATCCTTTTCTTCGCACATATTATGTGTTTCATTAAATAAATGATTACCGATACGCTTCAAGGACTTTTTTCTGAAAATAAACTCTTTAAAATGAAAAAAAAAAAATTGTGCACAGTGCCGAGTCAATAAACTCATATTGACTCCAATTATATTCTGACATCGCAATGACTCACTATCTGTAGGATTTATATTCATGACTAAAAGCAATTGCAGAGCAGCAAGAATGACGGATTATTATGCAAACGACTCCTTCCGGGTACCAACGCGCCACGCCGGCCGCCGGATTGAGAGACGCTGCTGCGACATGTTTGATTTGGATTTTCACAAAGGTGACGTTGTTTCTATGAGAAATTGTGAATGAAATGCTATTACGGTATTATAATTCTTCGAGTGGTTGTCATGAACAGGATACTGAACTCAAATACACAGTAGCAGTTAACGACTTGTCACATGGAAATATTTTTAGACAATCTGAGTGAGTAGGGTAAATAGAGCAGACAACTTGAGTGAATTCATAGGGAATACAATAATGTGTAAATGTATTTTTGGCAGACAATTGGTACTCATTTGTTTTTAGGAACTTATCAAAGATACTTTGTGGCAAAGCGAAATTAGGTTTAAAGAAATGATTGCGGAGAGCCAATAGTTTTTACTAGGCAAACTTTACTATTCCAAGTGGTTGATTTTTTCTATAAAAAAAAAATTGTGCAAAAACTATATTCTGCCAAAATATCAAAGGGCAACACTCTTGTATTCGAGAAGACTACCTAAACCTACCCTTGGCGCTCTATGCAATACAATAAAAATAAGTTTGTCTCTAAGAAATAATTTTAAATTGATTATTGCAGTATGGTCTTCACTTTTTCGAATGCATGCAAATGCAAACATATAAGACATATGTACATAAACATATATTTGCCATTTAAATATTATTAAATATGCACTTGGTGGTAGTCATGTTTACAATGATGCACCACTTGTGTTTTGTGCTCAATAAATATGTAAAATAATTTGGTAAGTTGTATATTAATTGGAATTTTATTCGTCACGCCACCCACTCTGTTTGGAATCCATATTCTGTTATAAATTCTAATAGACGTCCAATAGTGTCACTCGAATTATCCATTAGTTTTTATTTATTGCGTTAAGTCTATTGTTGTCAAAAAACAACAAAAACTTGAAAGAAAACCAAAATGAAAGCTTCAGGTGAATTTTATAATTTTCTTTTAAAATTTATATGTTTGGCATTAGTAATTTCTTTTTCATCATTCAGTGGCATTTTCATTTATAATTTTCTCATAGCCACTCTCAAAATATATTATTTTTTATATTTGCTAGCTAAAGAATTGACGAGGAGTTAACTGATGGCTCATAAGTGTTTTCTAAAAGAGGAAAAAAAAAGAATAAAAATAAAGTAATAATAAATAAAGTTGAAATGCAAAACAAAATTTATAGAGCTGCTTTGACTAATTTTCTTTGAAACATACATTTACAAACACTTTATTTGTTGTGTTAGTCATTATGGGGACGAAAAAGAACAGGGAAGTGTGCTAAACCTTTTTTAATGAAAAGCTTGCGCGTGGAGACGGCTGTTTCCATTCTGTCTACGATTTTTCTTAGAACTGTATTTTTAAATGCACTTAGTCATTTGGATGAGTGTAAAGGCTTCTTTTGGGTGAGGTGGCTATTTTTTCATATTGGAACTTTAAATGCTAACCGTAACAGTACTTAAGACTTTTCTTGAATAACAATAAGCCACGTTTTAAGGACGCAGCCTCATGTGACCACTTAGAAAAGTCCCATGTTTTGATAGTAAGACCTATCGAAAAATTGCCGCGAAAAATTTAGACCGAAATTTTTAGTATTAAATAATTTACAACTCATAATCGCCTACGCACACTGGGACAGCTAGATAGAGATCAGGGAGTAAAAGCAGGTCACTTCGAAATTTTGGGTATACAAAAAAAAGAAGAAAAACTGTTACTTATCATAAAGAATATGGTATTAATTTTTGTTTTGTTTGTGTTTGCACTATTTTAGTCAAGCGATCAAAGTTGACTAGTTTAAAGCAAAATTTGCAATTTGGAAAAGCAGTTAAGAGCTTACAATTTTATTCTAAGCTTTTGGTAGACATTGAATACGTTATAAATGAAAATGTCAGTCTTTGAAGCATTTTTGAAGGAGCTGAACTTATAAAACTTCATTTAAGACGTTTCATAAACGTATACGGATAGCTTTGTGCTGTTGCTAGATTTTAGTAGTGGCACAAACCAGCACCCACCAAAAAGCTTTCTAAAGGTATACGCGAATTTGCGGTATATCATTCCATTCAAGTAATCAGCTGAAAAGCTGACTTTTGTTTCATTTAATACTTTTTAGCCATTTGATTAATTTTTAACGAAAACGTCCATTAGGACGAATATAAGCGCACTTGTTTTTGGGAAAAGCTCCTTATTCAATATTTGCTTAAAGCTTTTAAGATCGGAAGGTAGTTTGAAAATAGATAAATAAATAAATATGGATACACATTTTATAAAATAAATCGCTCAGTGGTCTCTTACAAATTTGGTAGACTGACACTAGGTAAACCTTACAATAAATTTAACTTATATATTTATGTTATGAAACTGGTCTGTCAACTATCAGGTCTCAGAACCAGCAGGATTTAGACTCTTAATGGCTGTTTCCAATTAAAAAAAAAAACTCAAGATTGTGGTTCGTAAGGCGAACATTTAATTAATTTATTCATGTTGCTATTGATTAACCTGGAAAGAGTTTGCTTGCAAAAAAAAATAATTTAGAAAAAATCAAAATCTACAGAGCGATTCCTTAACGAAAGCTTGGCAAGCAAATCGTATCGAAATCCTGTTGAAAATATTGTATTCATACATTCTGATTTATTCAACAAAAGATATAAAAAACGCATTTTCTTTGAATTGTATTAAGTTTCTATTAACTTTGTTTTTCTTCATGCCATTTAATTAAGTTGAAAGGCACCTCGGCAATTACTTTTTTTTGGCAGAAGTAAAATTTTATTGAAAGGTTTTTCTCACTCCTTAGCCATAGGGTATAGAAACGAATTTTGTGTCTCATTTATTTTTTAAGCCATAACTAATATCAGTGAATATGCCTTTATATTTTTTTTGTTGTTGTCGTCTTTATTTAAAAGAATTAAGATAGCCCGTCCGTCGCCTGTCTGACTTTGAGGAGAAGAGTGTGCTAAATAAAGTTTCACGAGTTGTCTAAGAATACATTTTTTGTGAATTTATTTTAAAATTTTATGAGTCACTTTTCTCTCCTTTGCTTGTGGCGGTAGTAGAATGGGACGTTCTTGTTTTTCTTTTACATCTTTTGATTGCGAAGAACTTTTTATTTGTTTATTTTTTATTCTCCTCTTTCTTCACTCTGTCGTCCTTTTCTTTCTATTCATGACTTTTGTTAAGTTTGCTTTAGAATTAATGTGGCTTTTATTAAAAACATGATTCGTTGAACACATATGTATATCCTTATGTTTCACACAATCAAGTCAAGGTTATGAATCAAATTTCTGTTTGACTGTTGGTTGATTTTTTTTAAGTATCTAACAAAACGAGTGTTCAATTTTCTCGATTAAATCTTGCAATGCTTCAACAGTCAGCCTCTCATGCATGAAATTACTCTTCAGAGTCGTTAAGTTTTGTGGTCACGAGTGCGTTCAATTGTATTGTGGCATTTTTCGATTTTATTCGCGTAGTAAAACAAGAAAAAAATGTTCCTCATACGCCAGAGTGTATTAGTAGTCTCACTTTTCTCATTAACTCAATAGTATTTGAATAGATGTAAGAACATTTCATTTAAAAGCTTTAAAAGATAAATAATAAGAATACGGATATTCACGCAATGTTGAATCTCCTTCGTCAGTCTCATAAAGTATATAACGTGTCATAATGTAATAGCTTTTATAGAACATAATAATAAAAGGGTAGATTAGTTTTCGTGATAATTTTGTTCGAAAACAGATAGAAAGACTTTCGCAATACTTTTTGGTCTTTGTTTTAAAGATATCCCGTTTACTGTTTACTTTAAAAACAACCTGAGTTCAAAATAAATCCAATTTGAGACAGTGAAATCTTCATTTTTTAAGCTTAAAACTAAAAGGTCCTACTTTTCACTGAAAACATTTAAAACTAGGTTCAATTTTTGAAAAGTTAGTTAAGCAATAAGTTGAAAAAAAACAGCTTTTCAACAGTCAGATGAAGCTCATTACTTTGAACAAATATCTAAATGCGGCGGTTCACACTGCACGATTTGTTGGACAGACTTGGTCTGGTGGATGGTGGGTGGTCGGATGCACTTTGTGTCCAGACTCAGCGTCAGATCTAATACTTAAACTAAATTATCAAAATCGCACAACAAATACTACTTTTCATTTATTTCCTTGAAACCGTGTTTATTTTTCCGTTATGAATGATTAACAAATTCCTTTTTCAAAATTCAAATTCCAATACCAATGATAAAAAACTAAAAAAACACAAGAAAACACGTTTAACGTTTTTCAGAAAATATTTGAGTTTGTACAGCAACTGGAATGTTGATTTTGCTTGGTTGAAAAATTTGAAGTTGTTAACTGATTTACAAGTCTTTACTTGTAGAGTTGTTAACTGGCTGTAAAATAGACGATTGAAAAATCAAACCTTAGAAAAATCTAAGAGCAGCATGGTATGTCTGGGTAAAACACTGAAGTGAGTAAACATTATTGGAAATATCTAAGTGTTAGAAAAAAGTTATTTGCCTGCTTAAAACATTCCGAACATTTTCCTCTTTAACACTGGACTCTACCACTGCAATATTCTCTTCGGAAAGTATGCGCTTCAATGGTGTAATGCCCACAAAGTAAATTTGGTGCGAAATTTGGTGATAACAGCACAGAATGTTGATTCACTAGGTCGATTATGACAACCATAGTATGGTCGTAACAAACGATGCACATTTTTCACAGAGCATGAGTTTTCACAACAAATTTCAACAATTTGCAATAGTAGCTCGTTTGTAAGTCGGCGGAGTATATGTACTGTAAACCTTTCACTTCGACAGATGACGTATGAACAATATTACTGATCAGTGAAGACAAGCAAAAAACTTAGCTCTTAAAAAATCAATCATTATACTAGACCTTGTCTTTTAAAAAAAATAAAATTTGAAAACATAGAAGCTCAATGCTTATGCAAAAACAAAAACTAAAAATAGATCCAAAAAACATTGTCTCTATGAAAGAGAAACTTTATAAAATCGTTCAGTAAAATGAGGCCTCTTTTCGAAACCAACTAATTTAAAAGGTTTGCCAACCTGAAACAGGATTCTTTTCTATGCAAGAAACAATAAACATATTTGATGGAGCAAACTGGATAAAATTCGTGAACTACATCAAGGATATTTACAATTTAAAGCTGCTTCTAAAGTTTGAAGTTATTGCGCATATTCAATATTTTCGTACCCTCTTCACTGTTAGCTCAATTGATTCTCTTGAACACCGTAAGAACGTTATTTATTTCTCGCTTTTTTCACAAACAGTGCTCAAATGAAATAGTTAGTTGCATTCCTTCCAGAAAAAATTAAGCCCCAACACCCGCCTCGTTGGTAATGCTCATCAGTTCTACCTCGAGCCCTACTTCGGACGTACAGTAAAATATAGAGATTCACATTTTAGTCGCACCACCCGAATGTGGAATGCTTTGCCAGACTCTGTTTTTCCCCAGCACAACGATTAACGAAAATTTAAAAACCATGTGCATCGGTGTTTCCTATTAAATCCCCTCCTATTTCCTCAAACGCTCACACTGTGTTTTATAATATTTTAAGAGATGAATACTCCCCTTGATGTGTGCGCTAATTATAAAAAAAAATTGTAAAGCAAACAGCAAACTCCTTGAAATAAAAAAAGTTTAAATCTTCCGAGATGTTTTTTTACTTTTCTCTAATTTTTTCTAGGTTCTCTACGTAGATTTCATAGATTTCATTCTCACTGATTACCCCACATAATGAGAATGGGCATGAGCACATCAGACTTTTGTAGAGGATATAAAGCCAAAAAGGCAGAGTAAAGATCATTCTACTTCCTCTATGAGTGCCCAGTTTGGCTCACACTTGAATGAAGCTTCTTCAACAAACTGGGCGAACTGCTAAAGTTAGAGATATCCATTAGTTTAATCAGAGCTGCAAATGGTGCAGTGAAGGTTTTCAACGCCGATTACATAGTCATAAACTCTAACCTGCAACATTCATCACCTCCTACAGCCCCCCACACCCCTTCATGCTATGTTATCCCAGGGGGCCCATTGAATTCTTGAGTTCTGAGTTACCTCCCATTTTAACCTAATCAACTTGTTTGATGTAAAAACTTTTGATTGATTTTGTTTATTTTCCTTTAAATAAAATAAGTTTAGGAGTTTTAATATTTATTATAATTCGTCACATTCTTACAGAAGCAAGATGAGATGCGATTGAAAAAAAATTTGTATGTCTGTATAGTAAACGATAAGAACAAGTAAGAACACTCGACACAGCAAAGCTAGAGCTTTGTTATTAATGTAACAAAATTGTTATTAATATAACAAAAAACATATTAAAAAAAAAAATTGTAGTAAATCAATTTTTTACTCATTTACTTAATTACTTACTTTCTTACTTGTAAAAATTTTTACTGACAGCCTGACAGAAAAATTAAAAAATATATTTACACACACCCACTTTATGGTATTATTGATTGCGCATTTTGTAATAAAAACAATAACTACCAAAACTTAAGGACATCTATTTTTGAATAAAAATTTGTAAACATTACCTACGAGCTTCTTTAAAAAAGGCATACTTTTGTAAGCAGCACATTATTCTGAGAAGTAATATCTTTTAATGATGTCGCATAAATTTCAATCATTGACACTCTCACAATAATTTTGAAGCACTGAACATAAAACTCTGAAGTATTATGACTGTACACATAAGAAAAAAGATATATGAAGCACATAATAGTCATTGAAGTTTATGCGAATCCAAAAACAAAATGGAAAAATCAATTTTTTAAAGATAAAATAAATTTTTCAATACAGTATTTTAAAACAAGTTTTGGGGCATTTTTGTCATCTTCTATCGCTGCCATCGAAGGGGAAATGGAGGCCAGCTGCGTTGGCAACAACAACAACATTAATGACCTATATTTTCCAGAGGAGTGATGACAAAAATAGATGTCATTACCTTTGGCAAATGAAATTTATTATTCAAAAAATATTTTTAAAGTAATAAAGCAGAAGATGAGTGTGGAAGACGATTACGATAATTATGCATGGACATATATCTCAGGTGAATTCTAATAATCTATTAACGACATAAGACAATCATAAACTATAACATTTTTATTCACACCACTGAATCTTTATAGATTAATGATGTAGAGTGCTAGCGAGGTCAATGTAAGGCTATGGTATATTTTAGTTCAAACTCAAAAACAATTTTATCACATAAGCTGCTGAGAAAAAATTGTATTAGATAAATAAATACATTCGTATATAATTATGTATATATGTTCTTGATAAAATGACTGATAAGATTCAAAAACTAAGAAAGTAATACTCTAATAGTAGCTTTGTATTTATTAATACGACTCATATGACTGCACCTCATCATCTCAATGAGGTGACCTTACGCCTGAAATCCCAACATAGTACACCTTACACCACTACATTTTCAACACTTTTCTTCTCAATATTATCCTATTTATTAAAGACAAGAAATAAGAAAAAAGATAGTCGGAGCATCATCTTTTTTTATCTTAAGTAATCATGAGAAAAAAATGTATACGTATGTGAGTAAGACGAAGACGACGACGACGACGACGGCAACGGCAGACCCCTTTCACACCCACTCAAACATAAGCACCACTACTATTTTTATTGATATTCTAATTTAAAGCATCTGATGAGTATCTGAGCACGAGGAAAGTTTATCGTAATTTTCGTGTCGACGTCCCCCAACACTTCGGGTTGAGAAATTCTAATTAAACGATTCACCAAAATCAGCTGATGAAATGCGTTTTTTTACCTTACATCTTTTTGATGTTACCTCTTCAATTACATATCTATTGTGCTAAGTTTGTAGCTTTTCCCTTGGCTAGCCTCAAGGTTTTAAATTTATAAGTCACACGATACAGTTTGCAAATTTTTGAACCTCAAAAGTGTATCGACAAAGAAAAAAACAAATAAATAAAAGAAATCGCATAAGCAATTCTAATTCTAGAATTCACATGAATCATGCGAATCACATTGTATCTTTGGTGGTTTGGCTAGGGTGATGCTGATGACTGATCGCAAAGTAGACGATAATATCTCTCTCTACGAAATTGTTCTTATAAAATAAGATTAAAGAAATTTATTATAAAAAAAGCAACAGACACATGGCAGGGTAGTATTTTTAACATACCTATTTTATTTTAAAATGTCAAAAAAAAAAAAAAGAAACTGGACGGCCTTCGATATTGCACGTTTATCAAGAACAAAGTAGATGAATTTTTTTGTTGCATACTCCATTGCAAAATATGTTTAGTTTATTTATCAATTTTGAAAGCAAAATGGATAGGTGCAGAATTTGGTCAAGCAAATCGGCCTTTCCTTCATATTAAGCTCGAGTTTGTAGTGCACTATGGTTTATTTTTCCCTCGTTTACGTTGTGTAAGTGTAAGTTCACATTGAAAGTATGATAAACTGAAGTTGGCAAATAAGTTGTGTTCTAATTAACATAATTTTTGTGCTGGAATTGCTTGTATTAAAAACGAGTCGCCAAACGGCTCGAGCATTTCAGGCTTGTATAAAAAAAACTTTGAAAAATTCCCCCAAAGAGTGAAAAATTTAACTGTTTACTTCCCAAACTGTCATTTTTGTGAGTTAAGACAAATCATTTTAGAAAAAAACACATATGGTAGCGCAAGATACAGGGCCTAGCGCATTTCTCGCAACCATTCCTTGTGACGGGAACTACAATTTTCTGATGATTCCAAACGCCTTGTTGAGAAAATGCCTTGCATAGCAATGAATTTAGCATCGGAGAACTTGCCAATTGCTGGCAAAGGGTCATACACGTGGAAAAACATTTTTTATTTTCTGCTGGGATTTAAGTTTCTAATCTCCTACGTTCTACGTAACTGACAGACATGCTTACGCTACAGGCATCATTTTACCACCAGTGTAATGCGAGCAAAAGAGTAACATTGCCAAAGATGATGATAATACCACAGCCACTAGCATCAACCAACTTCGGACGTAGAATCAAGTACAGAGATTTAGTCGCACTACACGAATGTGGAATGCTTTGCCAGACTCAGTTTTTCCCCAGCATTTCGATTCACAAAAGTTTTAAAGCAGTGTGCATCGATTTCTCCTGTTGAATCCTCTCTTATTTTCCTAAAAGCTCGCAATGTGCTTCAAAACATTATAAAGGCATTCATAACCCCTTGCTGTGCACGTTAATTATAAAAAAAATTAATTTCAATTCTGCATTCAAGGTAAACTCTATTGTGAATGCAACGCTCTACATGCTTTACGTTACACATTACGCATTAATGTTCAAAAGCTCACAATTGAAACTTAACTTTGATTTTACAGTTTAAATACATATTCCGTAAACATCATTGTGCCGACTCGAAAGACAAAACAGAGCATTGATAAGTGAAGGTTCTTATGATGAATCAATTGCTTTTCTAGACCACCGTCGTAACTTTTCATGTCTCCCTCTTTTTATTATATTTTTATAAGAAATATTCGGATGAAATAGCCAGTTGCATTCCTCCTTTTAAGCAATTCAACTACAATACAAGTAAGTAAATCTATTTCACATCCAGCCCAATTTCTGTCGTTCAGTGAAAATGTAGAGATTCATTTTTAAAGACTATTCACATGAGCACGACCAACGAACGACGAATAATTCAAGAAATGTGATTAACTACCTTACAAGCATAAATTCCTCACGAATTTTCTAAGGAAACGATAAAAAATATAGTTCATGTTCATACTTATTTTAAGGTGGATCAACTCTTATTTTTATGCCTTAAATTAAAAAAAAATAGAGAAAAAAATTTACTCGTTACGAATAAATATCTAGTAGGTACGAGCTTTCAGGCTTTATTCTCGTTCCACATACAATCCACAAAAAAAAAAAAAACAATGTGCATCGAAACCTTCTTCTAATCTTTTCCCACTATCCTATTCACTAGCTTAAAAAACCCATCAGAAGCGTTCTTGCTGCCAGTAGGGGGAGGGCAAGACTCCTGAGCCACTTTTTGGTAAATCGCTCAAATATTCATCTAAGTCGCATGTTTTATACGACATTTAAGAGATACAGTTATCCATTATTAGACAAGTCTTATAAATATTTAATCTACATGCCTGATTACTGATTAGTGATTATAAATAAAAGGGAACACATTTTTGGCTTAAGTCTCACGCTTAGCCGGTAGACTTGGCCGTCTTCTTGGGGAGACTTGACCATAGTTTAAAGTCCTTTGGAAAGACACCAAAAGAATTATCTTATCAGTTCATTTTCAACTAAAGCTCCTTCTATACGCGTGTTTATGAAAGAAAAAAAAAAAATATTACTACGTTGTAAATTTGCTCTAAAGAGGTTGTCTTGCCAATTTCTTTCGTCTACTAGAGCCTTCTGGCGTTTTTTAAATTCATCCAGTTTCGCTACAATATTGTAAATGTTATGAAACTCAAAATCTTGTTTCGCTAGTTATATGTGCGCTTCTCTCTTTAAAATTTTCGAAATCAATCAAAATCAACCGTTTCTTAAGCTGGCTATATGTGATGTGATGTGAAAGTAACTCTGTCTGACCGACTTTCTATGTTACGGTCTCCCCCCCCAAACTACTCAACTGTTTGATATGAAACTGATTATACAGAGATAGTTTGGAACCTGAGGAAGGACATAGGCTATATATTTTATCCCTAAATGTAGTGTTCTCATTCCCACGGGAACGAGCACACTAACTAACACTTTGACACTATAGCACAAATTTCAAAAATTATTCCTCTGTTAGAATGCTACACTATCTTTGAGTAACATAAACTGTAACTCATCCCCATATTCCCCATGACCGTTCCACCATATTCCCACGGGAATATGGACTTATATCATAAGTCTGAAATTAAATCTGTCTGTCTATTTTTATTTGTTATCAAAAACCACCCAAACTATTAAACCTATTTATATGAATTTTGGTACAGAGATAAAGTCTTATCCCTGTATTCCCACAAAAACGCAAACGTAAACGGGAAACTAGAAACTACTGAACTGATTTCAAGACTTATTTCCCCGTTAGAATGCTACACTATCTCAAAGCAACATTAACTTTAAATTTTAGATTCGAAATAAACTCCGTCTGTCTGTTTTTCTTTTTTACCATCTACCATCCAAAATATTGAACATTTGTATGAATTTTGGTGCAGAGATAGTCTTGAGCCTGAAAAAGGACATCGGCTCTATTTTTTATCCCAATATTCCTACGGGTACGGCAAACGTAAACGGGTACTTTGAAACTACTGGATCGATTTCAAAAGTTCTTTCACCGTGTGGTGATTTCTGTCAAATTCTAGACGTATTGTTGCGGGCAAGTATAACGTCGCAGAGTGCAACGTTTGAATTTATTCATGAAAGTATTATTGAATGAATGACCAAAAGTTTTCCACCTTCCTCCTAAGCACAAATTTCTTCTTATTTTTTTAACTGGCAATTCTGATTACGAAACAATCAGTGTAGTTAATCTTGGAATCTCGCACAAATTTAAATTAACGAAAAGCTATAAAATGTTTGTTTTCCAAAGATAAAGACAAACAAAAAATTTAAAACATATAAAAAATGTTACGAACATATTGTTTACAAAATAGTCCTTAAATGAAAGTACATTTTGCAGAAAGTTTAACTCTAGAGAATCGAAAATCTTTTGATTTTACTTAGAGCGCTTTCTTGGTGATTATAAAGCAAGCTATTGTCAGCTCAGCATAATTAATCCCGGCAAACAAGTACAAAGCAAACCAGTTAGAAATTTAGGTCAGCAATGAGACTCAACACGATACTACTTGTTGGGAAGACAACAAACAGTCATTTAAAGATCACTGGAACTCGAATTCATCAAAATAAAGCTTCTACTACACCAAAAAGTTTTCCAAAAGATTTTATTGGCTATTGTGGTTGAAGCCAAAAGAAAGCAACTTATTTGCAAAAGAAGTCCAACCAATTTGAGGTTGAAAAAAACTCGTCAAAATACAAAATTGGTACAAAGAATTAATTAATTAATTAATTATATTTCTTTAGAGTTTTCGAATCTGAAACTATATTTTAAAAAATTTTGAATTCCACAAAGAAAAGCTTGTGTATTTAAGAGTAACAATAGAAAGCCAACTTGAAAACGAGTAAAATTACTAGGACGAGATGCAAAAGCTTTTAATACCAAGGCGCGAACATTTCTGATTATTCGTTAAAAGTCCAACAACCTAATTACTTTAAGGAAATACCCGAGCTCGTATGCAGCTCAGTTTTTCTATGTACATACATATGTATATGCAGCTTCATATTCTCACGATGATAAGGTCCACACATCATCGCACACACCAATAATGACAATGATCGCTGTCAGAAATTAATAATCCATTTATTTTTTCCAACCTAAAACCAAGTGTTTTTATCACACAATCCAAACCTCGAAGTCACATAAATCAATTTCCAAAAAAAAAAAAAAAAATTAACAGATAACAGCGCCACCATCGCAACCATAACAATTCATCGTCATCGCGCCGTTGCGTTGTCGTTATAGCCGTTCCGGGTTGTAGCATTTGCTTTTTTTATTCCTTTTTAATCATTTAAAATCTTACTTTGTTCACTGTTTAGTGATCAAAAAAAAAAAAAAGAAAGAAACAGCAGCGGCAACAACAACAATAACAACAAGTTTTTAGCACAAAGTGAAAGGGAAAATATTCTCCCAGGACCACCATGTGATCTCCTCTACTGATACTGTGTGTCATTCTCATAGTTGCTGCTCTTAACCATGCCGACACTAGCTGTAACTGCTGCTGCCACCGACGCTACCGCCATAACAAACAAACAACGTAAACAAACTTCAGCCACAAACCAACTAAACAACCAACCAGCCTAACAGGCAGCTAAAATTCAACTCTCTGCTCCGCCAAAGACACAAAAAAGAAAGCAAAATGGCTCCGCTGCAGCAGTAAATAGGTAAATAAATGTGCACTGCTAGCTGAGTGCCATGGTCAGTGAGTAGTCAGCTGCTGCAGCCCGGTTGTGTGGAGTGTTGATCTGAGAAAAGTTCTCACGGTACAGCGGTGCTGTTTGTGTATATGTATGTTGGTTTTGTTTTGTTTTGGAAACTCTTTTCACTAAAAGTCGCGGACAAGTCGACCAGTTTGTCTGTTGGTTTGTTTGTCCGTTTGTCTGGTCTGGGAATTTTATGCGCGTGCATATATGCGAGACGTAATGCAATGCAACATGCATTTAATACTGTAGGCGGGATACACACTTCTCAACTTTGCAGTGGAGTCTTATAATGTGACAGAATTCATTGCCGAATAAAAATTTCATTGGAACACCACATGTTAGAGACTTTCAATTCTTAAATCAGTCTAACAGTATTCCACCAATAAATAGAACCCGTTTCGAATGAGTGTGTTATTTAACTAGAACGCTTACACAGTATATTGACTTGAATTTAATCAAAAAAAGCTTTATTGCTGTCTGTCTCATTGGACCATTTTTCTAACAAGAAAGAAATATTTTGTTTTTGTGATTTTATCAAGGTTTTCTTTAGAATGTGCTTATCTGACCACTCTTATACTTGTAACAAGATTCCTTTACGTAGAAGTGATAAGAAAATGTATAAATTTTGCAAGTGATCTGCCAAACCTTACATACTTTGAAAAAGAAGTCCATTGCAATATTATTTCATTTAACAAATTGATGCTTTGAGATAAAACAAAGAAAAAGGTAAGACTTTGTTAAGCGCTTAAGACTCAAGCCGATTTGCAATCCACTACTTTGATATCTACTTTCATAACATGTAACATGAAGACTACATTTGAGTTTACCTACCACGAAAAAAAAAACGATATTATAACCTCACTGACTGCCAATGGCAAGCATCAACTGCAACTGCACCTATACGTATCCTGCTGTTGCGACAAGAGATCTCTACTATCAGCAAAAAACAAAAATCAAATTCCAAACCAGGTTGCAGGCCTCTGCCTCCCCGAAATAAACCAAGCTTTAAACTTGCACGACACAGCATAAAACCACACACTTCAAAACGCCGCTGTGCCGCAATCGACCCGGACGGCGGTGGACGGGGCCAACGAACGAAAAGTATACTGTGGGAACTTTATGATTGGTGACACATAATTGGCGCTGCAATGCACATTCCACGAGAAAGGCCATTATAATTTCAGCTTACCAGATGTAGTGCTCGTGCGCACTCTCCCAGAGACCCCACAAAACAAGGAGACGCGAAAAGGGGCAAAACCTGTAACAGCTTGTCGGTCGCACACCCAGCTCCACCACGCATCACCGCCACATCAGCTCAAAGGCTTCACAAGTGTGGTGCGCGAGTTAGGCTCTAAAAGTTTGCCGTAGGTAAATGCGCCACGGCTCTGATGACGGCGGCGGCGGCAACTCGGTGATCTTGAATTCAGATAATGTGGGCCAGCGCAGGCACTGAATTGAGCATTTTGTGTGCTTGCCACCCCATCAAAAGAAGCTGTGCCGCTTGAACTACACGTTCTCAGACCTCTTGTTGGACTCATGGGGTACTTTCCAGTATGCCTTGCATTTTGTTTATTTTATATTTTTGGGAAGTACGCACCATTCGACGGGCTCTAAGGTTCATTTAATAACTGTGAATCATGTTGCAATCACTTAACATTTTAATCGATCGTTTGGCGCATGGGATTTGTAGATGCCGGTGGTGGTTATTCTCTTTCTCTTTCTTACTCGCAAAAACGAATACACTCATGTTGGTGCATAGCGCCTCATCAGGAAAAAGGAACACCACGCAAACATTCTACTATATGAGTGGAATAAAAAAAAAACTCAAACCAAACCGATAAGCAATCGAATTATTAAGGTGGAGTTGTCTTGTTTTGTGTGAATCTTATACCTTCGTCGGTCGGTTACTCGGACAAACGACCGATCGCGACTTGGAAATAAAATTTTTGTATTTGTGGGACTTTTTAAAAAGCAAGTTCCCGCGCACCGTTGGTTGTTAAGCCATGATTAATTTCATTTGCAATTGGTTAGGATATGAGGAGTGCGCATTCAGGTGAAAATTCAGTTTTGATTAAAATGTTTACTTGATCATCTGATTTGATAGGCAAGGATGTTTCATAACAAAACGGTTTTTATTTGCTTTAAATAATGTGAAGAATTTATATTTCTAGATAATCAAAATAAATTGAAGCATCAGTTTGAAGCAGATGAGCCTCTAAAAGGTGGGTGGCATCTCGTGGGAGATATAAAATTTTTGAAACTTAGTTGATGGACGAAAAAATTTCAACAATTTATAATTTCTAGTCAATATAGAAACTGACACTAGACACTAGTTAATGGATAGTGACCCAGTTTCTTTTCGAAGTCCTTCTTATAGCAGCCAATTCTTGAGATTTTTCTTACTTTTCATCTAAGCAATGTAAAGGTTCGTTTACACTGAGGTTCGTTACTGCTGAGCGCCAATCGGATTAATTTCATCAGTTTCAATTTGAGTCGGCTTTCGGTAAGTAAGAAGGCCGATCGGGAAGTCCACACAAATTTCATATTTCCGATTAGTACCGTTCTGCATTATGCGGACATAGTTCAAAAATCTATTCTGTTTAGGGATGAATAAGATTTGCTACCAAAAAAATGTATACATATGTGCACGACTGAATAACACAATACTGTACTTGCTATGTAGACGGAGATACTAAAAAAGAAAGAGATAGATTTCCTTTTCAAACATTAACCTGCTACAACATGTTTTCTCAGGTCATTTCAAAGATTTGATTTGTTTTGATTTTATTTATGAAGAATTGAAATCAACAGTACCTGGGTGATCGGCATTTATTTTTTGTAAATCGTGAATTGAAAATACACATAATTTTCTTGGTCTAACCTCATAAAACTAAACATTTGTTGACTAAGTGTTAACAACGGCAACTACTGTCAAGCTTAAAACCAGCAGGACCGGTTGTGAATAATATTACTACTTTCCAATAGATGTCAGAAAAATTCTAATCGATATTTTCACTGCCACTACTCTCCAATAGATGCAAGAAAGAGTCGTATCAATATTTTCATTGCCCGAAAAACTGTTTAATGCAACATTTTCTGAAAATAAGAACTTGCTATTTCAAATGCTGATTCATTTTCGTCCCCGAAACCGCATTTACATACAAAATTTTATCGGAATCGTTGGAGCCGTTTCCGAGATCTTGTGAATATATATAAACATAGAAGAATTGCTCGTTTTAAGATAAGATAAGATGAAGCTTTAAGAATGTCTTTTTAATAATAAGAATAAATTAAGAAGTTGACAGGTAAATTACTACACGAATACTTTCATTGTAAACTTTAAATACTTTGTCAAATATGAAATAGCGTGTCACGAAAAACAGTTGAGTTTAATACTTTTAAACGATGTGGATGATTATTCCACAGTTGAATACCCATGACTAATAAGATCCTTCTTTCACTGTATGTGCGAATCTACGAATAAAATAAATACGGTTGACGGTTGTTTTATTTTTTATTATGAAGTCTTATCATGGATCAAAAGTCACAATATTCACGAGTCCTGTTCCTTACAGAGATACTTCATAGGACAATGCACTTCCTTATTATAAATATTATGAATGAAGCTATCATTAAAGGAGTTGTCTAAATGCACCCACCAACACGACCTTATTTGATTCATCTCTGATGAAAAATTACTGTTGGTGAATCTAAAGTGAGATTATTGCAGACGCTTAAGGTCAGAATTTGAGCGAGTCTTAGAAGTTATTAGTTTTTTCACTGAAATGAAAATTAAATAACTTTAATTTTCAATCACTTTGTGATTGAAATACGAAGTTATTATAATAGTTTTAATGAAACTTGCAGTTTCTACCTGGATAATGGATTCAAAACAAAATGAATTTGTTTAAAAAAAAGTTATTTAAACTACGCACGAACTCGAGCAACACCTGGAGATTTTTAACTCAAACGAATGAGCTCATTTTAGATTGACGCCGCAAAAAAAAGAGCATAGTGGTCATTCCATCGAAACCAACACCGTACGCTTAAAAAATAAATAACTTAATTTATAATTAAATCCATATCTGAAGAATGGAACAGAAAAACTGATTTAAAGTAAATACAAAAAAAAACTTTGTACACTTTTGTATGGCCAAATATAACTCGTCCCACCCGTCACAAAAGTGGGACAGCCCACCCATCACAAGCATTGAGAAGCATATCATTTTTGCTTTACGAGATATTTGCGTCAATTATACTAATACTTAATCTGTAGTGCAGGAACCATATAAAATTAGGTTCTTTAACAAAAGTTTCATAGTTTCTTGCATATTGCGAGTGGTTTAAGTCAACTCGCAAATGAGAGGTCATTTGATGTCCCACCCGTCACACCATTTAAACCATCAATTTCTCAAAATAATATTAATATTTTCACTCTTTCTTCGGTAGTACAGTATGGAATGACTATTCAAGTATGTGAAAATGTCATATTCAGCACGTCAATCGTTACCGTTCGACAGAAATGAATCAAAGTGTTGGCAAAAATGAGTATAAATGTCCCACCCGTCACAATGGAATGACCCATAGGCATTAGTCCAAAATTTTGTTTTTAGAGCTTATGACCCTCCGTAGTTGATTATATGTAAGTCCCAAATTTGGATTCGGTAATTTTGTCTCACCATAGTGGGTCATATGTGGTGCCCGAGGCGTAATGGTTAGCATGTTTACTTATCGACGAAATATAGTAAATTCATTGCCATGAAAAGCTATGAATTGTAGGTTATCTCTGTTCCTTATAAGGAATGGTTGTGAGAAATGCACTGGTCCCCGAGGCTCCGCGCTCTGTTGCGCCACCCTATATATTTATTTCTTATTCATTTGTTGGGTATTGCGTTGTAAGAAAGAGTATGCAATTATCGTCAACGATGCTGGTTCCAAACAATTTTGTTGAATTCGGTGTGTGTTGCTCTTACACAAAATAAATAGGGTGGCCCAGCGGAGCGAGAAGCGCTGGGGTCTAGAGAATTTCTCAAAACCATTGCCTTGTGGGGGAAAGAAGGGACCTCTAATTTTCTGCCCATTGAGAATGGCTAATCGAGAAAGCGGTCTTCATGACAATGAATCTACTATGGGAGGATTTTCCAATTCCTCGCGAACAACTCATATGCAATAGCAGGCATTTCCGATTACAACCACCGAAAACTTCAACACTTGTCTTATTCTTGTCTCTTGTGTAGCCTCATAGAACCCAATGTTTCCTTGTCGTAAGAACAAAAAGGCAAGTGTTTTCTATCGAGTGTTAAGCAAAAAGGCGATTCGGTCAGAACGTTGTGATGGACAGGAGTCAAATACTTTGATTACCCTGTAGTCTAAGGGCTTAAAGTTATTTTTTTAAGTCAATAGATAGTTCTATTTTAATAAAAAAAATTTAGTTTAATTTCAACTGAATTGATGTACTGCCAAGTATTAGAATAGAGCCGCATCATACTGCTTGGTGCCTCGAAGTCTTCTTAGAGAGTAGAATAAATTGTTCCACTGCTTGTTGTTGAATGACATATGTATGTATAAGGCCGCGTTTCCATTTGCAAGTTAACTCGCGGAAGTCTTGCAGAAGTTTCTTGCAGTGGGGTTTACACTGCTATATGAATTCTTGTAATTTCTTCTGCAATAAATGTCTTGCAAGAAGCTCGCGCATCATACTGTCGCAATTTATTGCAGAGGTGTTTCCACTGGAGAGTCATAAATGTCGCAAGAAATTTGGAAATTTATTTGAAGTTGTGAAGTCATGGGGAGAATACGTCAACGTATAAGAGCTGCAACTACAATTTTATAGATAAAAAAGAAAAAGCGATTAACTTGGGTGCGCGATTGGATTTTAAGAAGACGTGAAGCTGGTGCCTTCTATAATTTACTATACAAACTAAACATAGAAGACGCTCAACAATATTTCAATCTCACTTGGATGACACCAGTTGATTTGGAAGTTTTGTTATTTAAAGTGGGCCCTATTTTAAAAAAGCAGGACACTCGATTCCGTGATTGAATATCAACGAAGGATAGACTCCTCTTGACGCTGAGATTTTTAACATCCATAAACAATACATAAATACGGATTACACTCGTAACGTTCAATTGCGAGAAAATTCACATACTCTCTTTCGACCAACTAGCCGCAAGTGCGAGATATACGAAGCTGTTTCGGTAAGCTGCAAGAACTGTCGCGAGTCAATGGAAACCTGTTTCAACCTGCAATTTATTGCACTCGCAAATACTCGCAAGAAGTTATGCAAGGACTGTCGCGATCGAACTTGCTTCGCAGTTTCCACTTCCAAGTCACTGTCGGACATACTGTCAGACTGGAACAATGTTCCTCAGGTTTTGATTTCCAGCATAAAGCTGAAGCCAAAACGTCTTGGACACACGTTTCAAATTTTAAAAATTACTGTTTTTGAACGCCCACCCCCGCCTGGCTAAAAAAAAAACCTACCAGACGGTTGAATTAGGCATAATTGTGCGTATATCAACACATACATGTGCATTAAATTTGCTTATAACTCCACTCCAAAAATTGGCTTCCAGCTCTGTCTATTGGCTTAACTTTCACAAGCCAACATAATTTTTTGAGATAATTTTTTATTTGACACAAGGCCAATTGCAGTGTAGCAGAATCCTCTGACTAAACTGTATCAAGTGAAATGTAGCAAAAATAATCCGCGACTAAAAACATTCCCGCAGTTGATATAAGAAATTAAAGAAGCATTATTCAGCATCTTCTTCTTCTTCTTCTTTTTCATTTTCGGCGTTACGAGTAGTGATCTTGAAGCGATCACAACTCTCCCACTTTTCTGCTTCACACTAGTGATCCGCCTGTGGGGTACGCCGTGTTGACCTCAGAAATCGTCGGCAAGCCTCCCGGTTTTGGATTGTTCCATGTCTGAGGCCAACCAAATGCTGCTGTTTTTGCATTTGCTTGTACCAGGAGTGTTTTGGCCTGCCTTTTCTTTTTCGTCGCGAATTTGTTGAAACGTTGTACGATATTGCCTTTTTGACGGGGTTCTGCGGATCTCTCCTTTGAACATGACAATACCAACTGAGCCGGTCGTGCTGAATTTTGTCCAAGATGGTACTTTTGACATGAAGGCTTCCACGGATCTTAGTACTTCTAATTCAATCAAGCTTTGTTACTCCTGCTGTCATCCGAAGCATCTTCATTTCGGCTGCCGTCAATTTGCTCTCATACTTTTTGTACATTGTCCAACATTGTGAACCGTATGTCAGAGCTGGACGGACAGCTGCTGTGTAGAGTCTTCCCTTCAGCTTAGGGAGTTTTAGCGGAGTTTTCTCGCCACTTCATCCACCCTACGCTTACTCGATGATTGATGTCGTCATCACAAGATGCTTCACTATTGATCATAGATCCCAGATATTTAAACTTTTCACACTTGGGAAGCACATTTCCATTCAAATAAATGTCTGGAATAGGCTTGTCTGGATCAGAAAAAGGGCAGCACAGGTATTCAGTCTTCTTAGCGCTAATACGGTACCCATTTCCTTCCAGAACATCAATCCAAACGTCAAGTGCTCGTTGCAGGGATGTAGGATCCTCGCTTATGATGGCTCCATCGTCAGCAAAGAATAATTGTTGTACTTTATTGTCCGTTACTTTTCCTTCGAGCAAATAATCCAGAACAGCAATAAAGAGCAGTGGACTCAAGACACTTCCCTGATGTACACCTACTGTTATTTGGAATTCTTCGGTGACTCCAGCTGGGCATCTCACTTTTGTAACTGCTCCCTCGTACATGTCCATAATTATTCGCACATAGGCTTCAGGAACTCCTCGGTGTCTGAGGGCCACCCATATCAGATCTCGTGGTTGTCGATCGAATGCCTTTTCGAAGTCAACCAACACAATATGCAAATCCTCTAAGGCATCTCGGTGTTTTTCCATAATGATCCTTATGCTTTGGATTGCGTCTGTAGTTGACTTACCCGCGACAAACCCGCATTGGTCATCAGACAGCCTTATTATTTTCCGCAGTCGGCTATCCAAAACCCGCTCAACGATCTTCATAGTGTGGGACATCAACTTGATCGAACGATAGTTGTCACAGCTTCTGGTATCTCCCTTTCCCTTGTACATTGGAAGAAGAAAACTTTCCCTCCATTGATTAGGCAAACTGTCACCTCTTACAAGTTTGGAGATGAGAATCGTGAGCCATCTTAACCCGATTATTCAGCATGTCAATCGAAAACAGAATGTGTACTTATTTCTGTGAAACTCAGCAGTTTCCTGACTTAATTCCAGTGACGAAGTGATTTATATTATGTTTTGAAGAACAAAACATAATATAAATAAAAACTAAGCTGTAAACTTCCCACTACGAGAGCCAGCATCAGCATTATTTTTGAATCCTGGTACAAAATCAAAACACTTACTAAAAGTTCAACTATTATTTATAATGCACACATACCCACCTGTATCTGTAACAAAATCAGATGGGTATCTTGCCAGAACATACAATTCATTCGCCTGCGAAATTTATCCCCAATGAGCGTTGGCTTTCATGCTGCAGTTTACAATCAAAATAGGTGGAATAACAAAATGCTAATTCTCCACTATTTACGCCATCTGGTTGTGTCTAGTGATTGGCTGGCTCTGTCGTGATGGTGATGAGTAGAAGAAGGAAGCGCAGATACGGCATAAACAGCAACAAAAAATCCACTTTTTAAGATACCGCCGCCGCGCCAGTGTATGATCAAGGTGTTGGCATTTTCGGAATTCTATTTTTCGTATCTCTATCTATAGCACGAGGAGGTCGATCTCCTGCTTTTCGCATGAATGTTTAGTTTTATTCTTATACAGAATGCACATTCATTCTTGATTTAATTAATTTACAACGTATATAACAAATAAGAGAGATGAAGATTACATCAAGCAAAAGAACATTTCTACTCCTGCTCTCCTTTACCACAGCTAATATAACTATACATATGTATGTACATATGTTTTAACTAAATGCAACTTCATTGCCAAGCAAACAACATTATAAAGAACAAGAAATGCAAAAAAAATTGACTTGGCACGCAAGATAGAAGTCTAATTTTACGTTTCGTCCAACATTCACGTAAAATTTACATTGTTAATTTCCACGTTGATGGATGTAACTCCGCAGACAATCCACTTTCTCAACCACGAGAACAAGGTATATTTATTTCAATTAATTTTGAGAATGTTTATTATCATTCGGTGCAAATCAAAGATTTCCAGAAGTGCCATTGTCTATACATATACGGTGGTGTATAGTGTACACCAACGCCATCGCAACGAATCTGCGCATTTTGAATACCTGATGTGGGCTTCGGCCAAGAAATTCTTTAGAAAAAAATCTCCAGCAAACAGATGAACTGTCAATTGGTCAGTAAGCTAAAGTTTTAAAGAAACAGATTAACAACAATTAATTTGATTTCACTTTTCCTTTAAATCAAACCGATGAAAGATACGAATATATCAATAGCCCATTATTTTGGCACTTCATTTTCGTGCTCGATGAAATCATAGCGTTGCGTTCACAATAAGCTATACATATATGTAAGGCTGGCGATTTCGATCTGAAACCTTGAGTGCCTTTTTTTGCATCTATCGGGCTCAGGCCAGTAAAATGAAACATTTTTATGTCCCACTCAAACACCCATTAGCATTAAACAATTGTTGAGCTACAAAAATTTTACATGCATTACAAGGTTGTTCAAACTCACCCGTTGATGTCATTTTGGTCGGCCTTTTTTAGAAACCATTCCTTTAAAGTGAATTGTGTTCATTTAAAGTAATTAAACGTTGGAATACGATCAACAGTAAAATCGGAGATTTATTCTGAGGAAACAAAATTTTCTTCGGAAGTAGGCTCTAGGGGTGGATTCGACGGGAAACTTAACGAACTTACCACGATTTTCATTCTTATTCAAAATCCATATATGTATATGTATAGGTAAAAAGTAAAACATACCATGTATGCTAAGTCTGAGCTTTAAGCCATCTTGTAATATTGCATGACAATGCCACAATAACTTTACTTTGTGCACAGAAATTCACAATCTGTCATATTTTAAGGAGTGGGGGTAAAATTCTCCCAGAAACTCTCTGAAAGGGCGTAATTGTCTACAAAGTAAAGAAAAACCTTGAATAAAACAACGCTTTGAAAAACGTCTGTTTGACAGTTGTTGTATTTGTTTTGGCTGTGCACGATTTTTGCCCACAGAAATTTAGGTGGTAGAAATTCGCAGGGTGGAAACATTTTTTACTCTCTCGTGAGCACTCTCTTTTGTGCACTTCTACGAAAAATCGGTGTGCTAGAACGGCATTAGACTGACTTTCGCCGAATTTCAGTGCATTTCGTGCGAATTTTCAGTAAAGAAACACACCTAATATGCATACATTAACCCTCTATTTCTGTTGTTGACATTTTATGATTTTGACTTGAGACCTGAAACTACATACATTTAACTCTTCTTTCCATCATGAGGCCCATTTCGACCCCACAGCATGTTTCAACACTCATAACTTTTTGATTTTTCATTTTTTTGAAGTGGATTTACCAATTTTTCTGAAATTTTTCTCTACAAAAATAAAAAAATCATCCTGGCCTGACCCTATACGAAAAGAATATATGTAGCTTATGCACAATACAAACTCAACTTGAAGTTGTTGGTAGTTCCGGGAGACATTTTACACATAAAGTTCTTTTGTGGCAAAGATAACAACATCTGCGACACCCATCAGAGATGGTTCTGCTTTTCATGTCTTCTAATCTTGGACAAACGTGACATTCTGCCCCTTTTACAAGATAGGTTTTGGGGGACTGTTGGTAATTCTGGCTGAAGTATCCTCAAACTATGGAGGGCATCCAGTGCAGACTTTACAACGTTTAGTTGGTTTACATTGTAGGTTCGAATCCATCAGTTTCTCTGCTAGTTCGACAAGATAATCGTTTCTGAACAAATTTCTGTTTCTTCCAAGTGTCGGAAAATGATGACAGATGCTAAAGCTGCTGCGTCTAATAAGTTGTAGAATATAGTAATCGGCCAGCGTTTTGTTTGGCGTGCTCAAGACTAAGTCCAGACCATTTGGTCGAATACATCGACTCCACGTTTGGTGCAGTTTTAGTCAAGTATCATTTTGATGACCGAAAGTGCTTTCTTACAGTAATGTTTTGTTGATAGAGAAACCAATTGCTTGTTTTTTGGAACATAACTCACCAACGCCCCTTTTAGAAAATCCAAAGATGGATAAAAGGACTTGACGATACTGCTTTTTGTTATTGACCTTTACAAACTCATTTTGATCTTCAAGAATTTCAAGAGTTGGAATATGATGGGACTAACGATATCACCACATCATATTCAGGACCAAGTTCTGCACTTTGGTCAGAGCTTCCAATATAGATTGAAAATTTCAATGAATAATCCGTCGATCTTTCCGTCAGCTACCATCGACTGATGGTCTGACAAGGGTTTTCATTCAGTTATAATGTTAAACCGAGTAAACATCCAAAAAGGGGTAAACGGAAATCCAGAAATCCATTCGCAGGATCAATATGGCGAATTTAATCATATTGGAAGTAAAAAAATTGTTTGATGACCTGAACTAACGTAATTACTGTCTTTTTTTGGATAGGTGTACTTAACGAGAACGACTGATATGGTTGGTTCATTCAGTAAGAAAGTAGAATCGACACCTGAAAAGAGGTAAACAGAAACCCCAAAAACCTGCGAATTAAGGCATTTTTTCGGATTTTGAAGTCGAAAAATTTTGCTGATGATTTCATACATACCTGCATAGTGACTTCTCAGCTTAAGTTGTGATACCACTGCTATAAAAATATTTGCAATGAATTCCTACAATAGCTGTGGATCACAGTGGTACTACCAAAGGATCAAGAGAGGCTGGACAGAAAAGATTTTGCGGTGGGCATTCTCATCGACACAGAAGGTGCTTTCGACAATGCTAGTTTTGATGGTATGTGCCTCTCTGTCAGCAAACATAGCATGGACGAATCATTAGTCTTTGATTGTTGAAGCGGAGTTTGGAAAATAGGTAACAATAAGAGTGAATAATGGCTGTCGACAGAGAGGCGTTCTATTTCCTCTTCTGTGGTACATGCAGATCGAGTCCCTGCTTGAAATGCTCAATGGATCTAACATGCACGCCTAAGAATATGTCGATGACGTCGCTGTGCTCTCGGTTTGATCAACCACTAAGCCGTCTGTTCCACAGCACAACTAAGCTAAGATTGATCGACACATGGTGTGCCAGGAACGGTCTCTCAATCAATTCTCTTAGAACCAAGGTTGCTTTAGTAACGAGATGTGAAAAATTGAATGGTCTGACCAACTTACACTTAAGTACATTCGATTTGCAGTCAGTCTTCTGGAGATGTAAAGGAACCTTTGAGAAGACATGGAGTCTGTCACCAAAAAGGGTACCTACTTGGATCTGTAAGGCTATGATGAGACCAACCATTTCCTATGCGTGGTGGACAAACTCTCATGTAAACATGTTATTGCCTCGTTCGTCAAACTTTAGACAACAATAAGTCTAGGCTGTACTCAGGCCTTCTCTTGATACCTACTTCTAAACTAAATAACTAAATCGCATTGGAGCTTTGAGGAACTCACAAGCAGCATATCTTTTGACTCACGTCTAATGAATATGTCGTCGGACACGTTGATCCCAAGGTTCTAACTGAGTCGAAAATACACAGTCAACTTTCATTCGGTTCAGGACTGATCCGCTTTAGAGTCTGAGCCAGGATATGATTGTTATTAATTCTTAAGAAGATGGTTCCAAAACCTTTAATGAATTTAGCACAACTGCACAATTCATTATGCAGATACGCGTCCGACTTCCAAGCGGAATGGCTATAAGTTACCGTTACGGAAAATGGCTGGATGGGAAAAAGTATTTGTACTTTCATCGACAGCCAAACTGTGTTTAAGGCCCTACTCAACCATCTAGCTACTTACTTGAATAATTTTTTTTGAATGGTTGTCATACCTGCTTGTTACGTCCATCGAAGGCTCGTGGTTCGAGTCGGATCAGAAACATAAAATTGTTTTTCCACGCCTTTCGCGAGGAATTGACATACCCTCCGAAAGCAATAGCACTACCATGAAAAGTGCTTTCCCACTTAGCCGTTCGGGTTCGCCATGGAACTAAAAGTCCTAGAAATGCGTTAGGTTTCGAGGTTTGCACAGCTTTGTTGCGCCGCAATAGGTATTTTATTCAATTTGTTTTTGGAGATATGCCGTTGCGTTTGTGAGTTTTCATAATTCTTCTTCGAATGTTCAAGGTAATACTAATTTTCCAATAAGAACTTGACAGCTTTTTTTTTTTAAATAAATCGCAAAGTATTTTGGGCCGAAAGAGGAGACGGTATTTTACGTTCAATGTTGGCTCTGAGCTCTTCTTATGCCGTCGGCTGCTGGCATAAGCCAGTTAGAATTATACCCAAAACCTTTATACATATCAAGAAAACACACTTACACTTACAAGATGTTTAAAAAAGAATAATATTCGACTGTTACTGACAAAATGTTCCGATTAACAAAAATTTTACTTTTGCCATAAAATAAACACATAAACATAAATAATTCACTCGACCGATGGGTCACTTCTGGCGGTCGCGCTGCAATCAGTTCGCCTCCAGCGACTTCTTCTTTCCGCTATTTGATGTTTTCGCATGCGGTCTATAGTTTTCGACTTATTTCGATTGCCCAACTCGCCCCCATGCTCAACCAGCCCCGCCATACACTCTTATACCATGATGAAAATGTCGAGTTTACTGAATAGATTGAAAAAGGGTGCATTCAAAAATTTATTTCAAAGTTGTCAAGTCTTTGTATACGAAGTTCATATCTGTTATCGGAAATGAATAATGCGAAAATATGATGACGCAAATGAATCCCGTAAATAGTTTGCGTAGGAGCAAACGGAAACTAAGTTGTTGAAAAATGTCACAAAAATATGCATTCCATCGCATCTCAACGCAGTTCGGCAATCTGTGTAATAAAGTGTGGAAAACACAATCCAAACAGTAAGTTGTTCGGAAAAATACTTCTAAGCAAAGTTCATCTGAAACATATAAAATCGTAGAATTTTCATTTCCGACGAATACCTCGCTAAGACTGAATGACTTTTAAAGTTTCGATACTTGAATATGTGGTAATACGATCCTAATTCGTTTTGTCAGGTTGAAATTGAAAAAAAAAACTCATTAAATTCTTTGCTCATAGCTCAAAGCTAGATTCAGTTAGATGCTATAGCTAATGAGTCTTTTGCGAGCTTGTCGTTCAAATAAGTGTTTAATTTTTCTTTATTTTAACAAGTATGAACAACTAATTTGATCGTTATCAACAATGTATGTACGATTGTAATTTGTTAATTATGTTTAACGAACTAAAACGTGACTAACGACTGACTACAGACAAAATCACTTAACCAAGTGCAGTCACTTATATGGAATAGCAGATAGCAGAATCAAGTTTTCTTTTTTCATATTTTTGACTCCAGAATGCATGGAGGACTTTGGTAACCTGCAATGGTTAAAGACTAGGAAACAGCAGATGCATATCTTTCGGCTGTGGGTGGATGATTTGATTATTATTTGCTGGTTGCTTGCTTTATTGCTTAATGATAATGGTTTGGTTTAATGTCTTTTGTCTTTCTTCAAAAGTATACAGCATAATTAAGTATAGAGTTTGGTGCAAGTTTTAAAACGGAGGCCACTGATTAATTGGTCCTGGAACATTTAAGTTGTTTGCTTAGCATTTTTCATTTTTTATGTACTTGTACACCTTCATAGTCCGAATGAGTTTTCTTATACAATAAGAAGCATTTAAGTATAATTAAGTCAGCAGATAAGACTTTAGGATAAAAACCTAATGAATGAAAAGCACAGGCCTTGGTTAAAATCATTGCTTAGCTGCAGCGGAATGTTCTACGACATAATTTAATGGATTTTTTGTTATTTTTAATAAAAAGTATCACTCGTTTTTGGTTTGCCTTGGGTTGAGATTGGGATATAGAAGGGAAATCATTAGCTTACTTTGCATAGTAGCAAATCCGTTACCTAATGGTTAGATCGTTGGATTGTTACGTTTGTGATTTCTAAAATATTTTTTCACCGGGTTCACGGGAGCTTGTAAGTTTTCCAGTAGTTACAGTGCTTGGCTACAATAGTTACAGTCCCTGGCTCTAAATCAGCCGGGACAGACTGACTAGAGATGTACTTGAAATGAGAGAAATGCGTTTTCATCCAGCGCTTTTGCGCCAACATTTTCGTACTTAAATTTGCAACTTAGATACATGCATACACGAGATCTTTTAAATACATTCACAGTTTCGGATCGCTTCACTTACCTGGACGATCAAACATCTTTAGTTATGAGCAAATGTGAGCAGAAATCACGACTTACTGAAACTGCCTAAGAGTAGCTAACGTGATTCAGAGTTGTTACTAAAAATATCATTATCTTTTTTTTATAAACCGTTCCTCCTTATCTTTAGTAAATTCAAACAATTCAATCAAACGCAAGCGACGACGATAATTTTTCGCATATTTTCTGATGAAGTCTATTTGTTTGTCACATACTATTTAATCCTTCAAGATCAGTTATTTACTTGTTTTACTTCTGTTTTTACGATTGTATGACGAACAAATTGCGGTTTAAAAAAGAATGACGCTGAAATGTACAAATCTATTTACGACTTTACCTATTATTTAACAGATACAAGGAGCGCTGTCAAGAATAAAAAAAGTGTTGATCTAAAAATGAATCAACAAAACGTGTTCTGCAAAAGGTCGTTGGTATTAACTCCACTCAAGCATTCCAATTTTGTTTTATATTCAACTGCACAATCGAACGCTAACAAAATTTAAATTGTCATGGCAATTCACTTGAACCAAGTAACAAAACAAAATTAAATAATATTTTCCATATCTCATTATTATTAAGCTCTCGATAAGTCCTTTTAAAACGTCTCAGTTTTAGATACTTAGCCATAAAATGATGTTCGCACTGAAATCAATCAACGAAAACCGAATTCAGTCTTTTATCCTGCGCAGATCAATTGAAATTATAATATTGCTCTAAACAAGATAAACATAAATGCACGTGAATACCGATTCGCAACCATGAAGAAGTCAAATAAAGCTATTTGGAAGAGATTTTTATTATCAATCACTTGAAGAGTAATGCACGCACTATTATTGCTAATATACAATTCTTTTGTTTTGATAACAAAAATTATGTGTCTAAATAGAATTGGTTGTCTTAACTATGGCTAAAGCTAAAGATCAAATCTAATGTTTTGCGTTGGGTTAGTCTAGTTTAAGTCTTATGCCACATAGTTTTATAGTTATGTATCAAACGCAGGATTCAGAAACTTCCCAAAAAGTGCATCTTTACTTTTTTTTGACGTAAATGTGGCTCGTTTTTTTTTAATTTCCCCTCCTGCAAGAATTTACCTGAATATTTTTCTCGTGCACTTTTTTGCCTGCCAGGGTCTGCCTGCCAGAGCGGCAAACCCCGAACTCAAGCCTGTAAAGACCAGCAGGGAAACATAGTTATAGAGTCACAGTCGCTACTGAGGATCTGGAAAGATCATTTCTGCAGACTGCTTAACGGCGATGAGGACACAAATTCCGCTGTCAGGCAGATTGCCCCATTCAGCTTGGACGATCAAAATGCCGTCCTCCCGACCCAGAGGAAGTTAAGCTTGCCATATGCAAACTTAAATCAAGGTCAAGAAAGGTCGGAAAAGAACTCACCGAGACCTTTGATGTCGAAAAAGGCTTTAGGCAAGGCGACAAACTGTCATGCGATTTCTTCAACATCATACTTGAACAGATTGTAAGAAACTTAAACGTCAACAGCAGAGGAACAATCTTTCAAAAGTCTGTACAATTACTCGCCTATGCAGACGATATTGACGAATGGGAAAAAAAAGCGTGATGTCATAGGTGCTTTTACGAGCATTGAAACAGAAGCGGCAAAAATGGGTTTGATGGTTAACGAGGGCAAAACGAAGTATATGGACACAGAACATCGACGAATTGGACAAAACGTCACAATAGACAAACATAACTTCGAGGTAGTACAGGACTTCGTCTACCTAGGATCCGCTGTAGACACGGACAACAACGTCAGTGCGGAGATCAAACGGAGAATAACTCTTGCCAACCGTTGCTTCTTTGGGTTAAGAAAGCAATTGAGAAACAAAACCCTCTCTAGAAAAACCAAGGTGACCTTGTATAAGACCTTGAACATCCCAGTCCTGCTTTACGGCGCGGAAGCATGGATAGCCAAAAGAGTACGCATCGCGAGGCTACGATGGTTGGGTCATGTAGAGCGGATGGACCCAAACGCTCCGGCTCGACGGGTTTTCGAAAGCACATTGCAGGGAAATCGCGGAAGGGGAAGACCTCGTCTTAGGTCCGCAATCAAGTGGATGAAGACCTCAACCGACTTGGAGTGCGAAACTGGAGAGAGCTCACCCGAAATCAAATTCGTTATAGAAGGATGTTGGTTGAGGCCCAGGTTCACCGAACCCGAACTGTAATGCCCACCTAAGTAAGTAAATCTCCAGCTCTATTTCTAATTTTTTAAACATCTCTCTTGAACATTCTCTTGAACATTGTCGGCCAGTTGCATTCCTCCCCTGAAACAATTTAGCCAAAATACTGGAATCGCACTCGCCGTATGTAAAATGGTCTACTTGACTCAGTTTTTGTGGTGCCCGTGGCGTATTGGCTAGCATGCCTGCCTGTCACGCGTTAAAGAATTGGCAAGTTCATCGATAGTAAATTCATTGCCACGAAAAGACTTTTCTTGATTACCGGGTCGGAACCGGTAGAAAATTGTAGGTCCCCTCCATCCCCTCGCAAGGAATGGTTGTGAGAAATGCACAAGGGCCCTAGGCTTCCCACTCTATTGAGCCACTTTATGTATTTATGTAGACTCTGCTTTTCCCTTGCATTACGACTCTCAAAAGTTCAAAAGCAACGCGCATCTGTGTCTCTTACAAAACCTTCTCATATTTTCCTCAATGCTCGCACTGTGTTTAATATCATTATATAAGGGGTATTCATAACCCCTTGATACACGCGTTGATTGTAAAAAAAGGAAGACTTCAACAGCTCAACTTTACAAGACATCTGCATTCTTCACTTTTTAAAAAGCGTTCTTGGAAGTTAGGTTATATGGCATCCTCCCAACTGTTGGGAAGGAGGTTGGGAAGTCCTTTAATAACCAGATCTTACAGCTTTAAAGATTAATTTACTTAACAAAATGTGATTACATTTTCTGTTTTTTCAGTACATGTTCTTAATAACATTATATTATTTCGATATGTTAATGTTAATGCGTTCTCATTTCAACAATTGATTTTACAATTTTATTTGAGTTTTCATCTTTTCAACTAAAATGGAAAACTCAAGAGAATTTATAATAAATTAATAATAACAATACTATAACCAAGGATACAAAAAAAAAGAGCTCACAAAATACGCACGTATTAAATAATTAAATGTTTTGTTTTTTGTTCAGATTAAATATAAATTTAATGTAAATACCTTTTATGTGAAAAACCACTCAACTCAATTGTTATGCAAACAGGGTTGCACTACTTACCCAAAGATGGGATTAACTAATGATTTGCCTCTACAGGCAGTACACTGACATGGTATTCAGCAGCGGTGGCGGCACCATCAACAACAGCCCATATTTCTGTGTAAGTTAGTTGTTGGAGCTGTGGTTTTGATTTGTGGGTTTTCTCGCGGGCTGAGATTCTTATCGTGGAGATGGAGATATGAAATCAGAGGTTGGTTTTGCGAAATTAAATGCATTCCAATTAAATTCTTTTTAATTGAATGGTGATTTATTTACGTACCGACGATTTGGAGTTTTAACTGCCCTTTTGTGGCTCCACCAGCCGCTTGGCCAGTTTTGAATGTGGGATTATGGACTTGCTTTTTAATTTTTTTTTTTTGCATTTCTGAACTAGCAAACCAGAATGGCCTTCACTGCATTTATCAGATTCTCCAATTTTATGCTTCTAAGCTCTATACAAAAATCATCGATACACATTCATATGCCATCAAAAATGGTAGGTTTATGTGTGCAGATGTGTAATGTGTATGATGTATGTATTTCGATTTGCATAAGGAAAACGCAAATATGTATATAAAAAAATTGTACCTATAGCAAATGTTTCACAGCCATTGTATTCACCATTTTATCCATACAAATTTATTCGCCATTTTTAGTCTAAAAGATTTCATCACCCTGGAGCTTTAAAGATGTCCCTTGAACCAAATCTTAAGTTACATATTTTAAATTGAACGACGAAATGCTTATTACTTTTGTCTTTTCTAGAAGCTCTTTCAGGCTTAAAAAACTTTCTAAAAAGGTTAAATAACTCTCACAAAATTCAAAGTTATTTATCTCTGTCACTGGTGTCGAAACAGAGCCGAATCAAAAAGATCCGTCTCCAGGTTTACTAGCGCCCTGTACAAGATTTAGAGAAAGTTTTTTTTTCTAATCTAAACCTTTTTGTAGGTCTAGAAGGATTTTTTATTTTGCGTTATTCTATTGATTCTATTCACATTTACATCGTTGCAAGAAATATGAGCTAATGTGAAAATAATAATTTAGCAACGGTAAATAAAATAAATAAAGGGTGATTTTTTAGCTGGTTTGGTTTTGGCAACACTGGTTTTGACAGCTGACGTGTGTTTAGTACCTTATGTCACTGTCAAACAGCTTCAGTTTGGTTTGCAATTTAACCATGGATCGTCTTACATATGAACAAAGCTTGCAAATTATTGAATTTTACTATCAAAATTCGTGCTCGGTTCGAAATGTTCATCGCGCGCTGCTTCCATTTTATGGTCGGCATTCTCGACCTTCTGAGCAGTCTATTCAGAAGATTGTGACCAAATTTCGCACCAAATTTACTTTGTTGGACATTAAACCACCAACACGTTTACGTACTGTGCGTAGTGAAGAAAATATTGCGGCCGTATCAGCTAGTGTGGCAGAAGACCTCGAAATGTCGATTCGGCGCCGTTCCCAGCAGTTAGACCTTTGTTACAGCACTACGTGGAAAATTTTGCGGAAGGATTTGGGCGTAAAGCCTTTTAAGATACAGCTGGTGCAAGAACTAAAGCCAGCCGACCTACCACAACGCCGAATTTTTGGTGAATGGGCTCTTGGAAAGCTGGCCGAGGATCCGCTTTTTTATCGAAAAATTGTGTTCAGCGATGAGGCTCATTTTTGGTTGAATGGGTACGTAAATAAGCAAAATTGCCGCATTCGGAGTGAAGATCAGCCAGAAGCAATGCAACGGCTACCAATGCATCCCGAAAAAGTCACTGTTTGGTGTGGTTTATGGGCCGGCGCTGCGGCATTATTGGGCCATATTTCTTCAAAGATGATGCGAATCGCAGCGTTACTGTCAATGGTGAACGCTACCGAGCGATGATAACAAACTTTTTTTTGCCCGAAATGGAAGTTCTTGACTTGTATGATATCTGGTTTCAACAAGACGGTGCCACATGCCACACAGCACGCGAAACAATGGCGCAATTGCGAGGCGAGTTTGGTGAACAGTTAATTTCACGTTTCGGGCCGGTCAATTGGCCGCCTAGATCGTGCGATTTGACACCATTAGACTATTTTTTGTGGGGGTATGTCAAGGCTAATGTCTATAGGGACAAGCCCGCTTCGATTGACGCACTGGAAGCCAACATCCACGCATTCATTCGTGAGATACCGGCCGATATGTGTGAAAGAGTATACCAAAATTGGACTCAGCGGATGGGCTACCTGAGACGCAGCCGCGGTCAACATTTGCATGAAATAATCTTTAAACATTAAATTGCAAGGTTCAAACTATCGATTCAAATAAATATTTCATTCATTTTTTCGAATTTTTTGTGTTAAAAAAAAAAAAAAAAGTTCTAAACCTCTTAAAAAATCACCCGTTAAATAAATAGGGTGGCGCAAGAGAGCGAGGATCTCCAGGGGACCTACGATTTTCAGCCAGTTCCGAACGGCTAATTGAGAACGCGCTTTTCATGGCAGTGAATTTACTAACGGAGGACTTGCCAATTCCTCGCGAAAGGCGATACTCGTAGAACAACATTTTTGCCTCTGTTGAGATTCGAACCACGAACCTCTGGGTTAACAGCTGACATGCTAACCATTACGCCACGGCTTTAATTGTAAAAATTTAATTTAAATAGAAGTCAAACTTACTAATTAACTAACTAACTAATTTAAGTCTTATGTTTTGTAATGTGAAGAATTTTATTTTAAACTCTAGCTTTAAACAGGGGTTTTTGTGCTTTATGGACTGCTTTTTGTGTAGGTACTGCACATTCTAATCATCATCACCAAATAAATTTAAAAAAAAAAAATTAATATAAATTTCAAAAATTTTAGTTTTCTAAATGTTATTATGCAATCTTTTTCTAAAGCAACCTACGACTTCTTAAATATATAATATTTCGTCAAAACCGTGCTAACCAAAACCTTAACGAGAAAATCGGCTTTGAAAAAAAAAGGTACTGTGGGAGGTACCGTTTTAAGACTTAAGTTTCTTACGTCATAAGAGAGAAAATTAAAAAATAATGCTACACATAAAATTTTATCAAAATCGTTAGAGCAGTTTTTCAAAAAACCGGTTTTCTATTTTTCACTTTTCAAAAAAACTAGTTTTTTGAAAAGCAGCTGTGCAAGTTTTCAGATGTTGCTAGAAGATGTTTCAAAATTTCCAAATATTAAAATTTTTCAAAAGTTGATCCGCAATCTTTGTTAACCCACTTAGAACTTGCATAAGAAAAAATTTCTTAAAAATCGTCGTTAGAGCCGTTTTCGAGAAAAATACCGTTATTTGAAGACTTAGAGACCTAATACCAAAAAGTTCTCTGTAAGCTTCCCCACATACCCTAACTGCAAACTTTACAGAAAATCAGTCAAGCGGTTTAAAATCAAGTCAAGCGGTTATAAATCTGGGACTGTTTATCATAGAATTGAACTTGAGATGAAATTTGTGTTCTAAAATTGAAATTGAATGGGAGGTTTTAAAGATTTTCATTGACAATGTCCGTGATCCCTCTGTTGGACATTGGGATGGAAAATAGAGAATTAGACACGTACAGCTACATTTCATTTTGTACAATTTTTGGGAACATTATGAAAGAAAAAAAGACCAACTTACACCTGCTGTACTTCAAAATAGATTTCAACGAAACAAATCCTAGGCAGATTAGGTGTGGTGGTTATTTTTGCATCATATTTGCGAAAGATAAAAACAAAAGTGGAACTTTGAAAACATTCACCTTTCATACATTTTTTGCTTTGAGGTCTTTGTTGAGAAAAATAAACTAACTAATTCAACATACTTAAAATGTGCTGCTAATACATACAAGATTTTTACTCCAATGCTCGACAAAACCCAACCAAGAAATTTCTCATAAAACTTTAACCGAGAGCAATCTCAACATATTTCCCATATGATTTCCTGTACTCCTTCTTCTATAACTGCATCACACCGGCAAGTAAAAGAGGCACTTTCAGGATGCAACCATGACCAACTAAAGACATGCCAAATGTGGTAATGCAAAAGCTATTCCGAAAAGACCACATTTTGATGCACTATCCAAGCCACCGACTTGTTGTTGTTATTGTTTGCTCAACGCGTTCGCACAGTGTAACACTAACTCTCACGGCGCGGCGCGACGACTATCAGCAACTTGACCAGACAGACACAAACACACACGTAACAACAGTACTTGATCTATCTATTTATATCGAAATCTCTTCACCTACCACCAGCACCAGCTCCAGCACCAGCACCGGCAGCCCCTCCAGCTTCCAGCAGCAGCAACATCAGCAGTTCTATCTTTATAGTCTTTCTCTCTCTCTATAAGTACATTCAAGGCACAAAGCAGCGGTTTTACTTGCGCCATCAGAGCCTTAACTCTTTGCTGTTTCGGCAGTGGCTCCGGTTTCATGTTCCCAATAAAGCTATGCCAACTAATAGCCTGCCACTGCCGCATATACAAAAATTATTGTAAATAAAACAAAGAGCGGTCGTAGTAAATAATAACAAATGATAATCTAAAAGATATTGAGGCAAATAGCTTTCTATAATTCCAAATTTGGGATGAAAATTGCAAACTCCATAATGCTGCAAAAAACTAAACAGAAAAAAACAAGCGACAGAAATATAAAAAAAAGTCGAAAACAAAAGCAGTGTGCAAGACCGCGCTCTCTTAGCTGGTCTTAAACCCAATGTTTGCTACAGCCAATTGTCATCCCATCATCATTGTCGGCAGCAGGATCAGATGACGATGTTGCTGTCGTCCACGATTACGCTTCTGTCAATGATGGGAAGGAGTAGATGATGGCCAAGTAGTTTATTTTAATTGTTTTCCCCGGAACTATATGGGTCGACATATTAGTCGAACGCCTTAAAGCATACAATTAACCAGTTAGGTGCGTGTGGGCAATAAGCTGGGCAATAGGCATGTGAAGATTTATTTTCATTTTATTTAAGTGATTCTCCGTGACTTTGATTTTAATTGTAAGTTAAGAAACTAGATGTTAAATAAGACAAAGTTTTGATACTTACATGTGACAAATTTAGTCATGGAGAATCTTAGTTGGTGACTAATTAAAGAAGGGCCTCCATGTTATTTTTTCTTTAAAGAAATCGCTGGAAAAATTGTCCTTCTAATAACTGGTTAGTTTTCTAGTTGTATACAGCTTGTCCATGAGTTGACAGCCATTTTTTTTATAAGTGCACAAGATCAAGCTCGGCGAAACTTTTTAAATTGAATTAGATTTTTTGTTGGTTGCACTTACGTGTTATAAAGTTAATGTTGATAAATTGATTAAAATATTTTTTTGTTATATTTTCGTTGAAATACAAATAAAAGAAAAAAATATCAAAAAATATCAAAAAACTTAATCTTTTTAAGTTTTAAGTTCTATAAGTGATTGCATTTAGAGTTCGGAAATGGTTCTTTTGTAATTTGAAATAGAGACGATGATTAATGCGTTGAGATTAAACGATGTTGTTTGCATCAAAAAACTTTGTAATTGCAATTGGAGAATTTTGGCAAACTTGAAGCTTATTCACACCGACACCGTGGAAAAAAACATGTTTTAGCAAAAATCTTCAAAACCTAAGAGGTTTTTAAATACATCTTTTCATAAGCTACATAAACAAGATGTTTTCATGATCCATAGACGCATGAGACACATTGAAAAATGAATGGTGGTTGTACGCAGGATAGATAGCTTCTATCCTGGCTACAACCACCATTGTGGAAAAACATTTTGCCTATGTTGGAATTCGAACCATGAGCCTTTGAGTTAGCAGCAGACATGCTTATCATCACGCCACGAGTACCAAAGATGAACTCAATCAAAATCAATCGAATGGAACTTATTATAGCAATACGCATGAGGACTCAATTCTCCAACAGTAGCCTGATATGCACCTTCGACCCCATATTGCAATGACCTAGAACAAATAAATAAAATTATAGCGAAAAAAGCGGGGAGCCTTTGGGTCTAGTGCATTCATTCTAACCATAAATTGTGAGGAGTAAAGGGGGCCAATAATTTTTTCCAATTTCGGCTAATCGAGAAAGCGCTTTTCAGGGGAATGAAATTGAAGTCACTGCCAAATCCTCGGATTAAACAATGCCTGTAGAAAAATATTTGTTTTTATTGCAATTTGAGCCAAATTTGACTTGTTTTTGTAGCCAAGGTACGAATGAGAGTAACCAGTCGAGTATTCCTTTACTATTCGTGAGTCCTATGCCTCTCAAACGCAATACAGGGACGCTGCTCCGCAAAGGGCCGGCCGCCTTCGTTCATTTCGACGAAATGAACAAAAAGTCTTAAGGGGTGGGCAGACCTTCAAGGTAAAAGAACTTCGTTTGCTGGCAATAGCATTCTCTATTAGCCAAATGACATCTACACGACATAGCAATGGAAATTTTTAATTTTCTTGTCTCAAAGAAGAATACGCAATTCAAAAGATTGACAAAAAATGCAAAACCTGGTTTTCCGCAAAACTATGGGCTGCTACTGCAATATTCTCAGTTGTTCTTTAACGACATGCACGAGTTCGATTCCTTACCCAACAATTCAAATTAGCCTTCAAATCTAAATACAGTGCTTCTTGGATAAGTACTTCTTAGGTTTTGCTATTGTTTATGTGCAATTAACCGGGAAAGTTAATTATTCAAACCCGGTTACGTGCCTGATGATAAAAAGATCCGCATTAATACCTTAAAGGCGTTCGTAACCGAGGAAGTATGTAGTATTGTTTTTGTGTTTTTGTTGGACATTGATGACATTTCAATTGCTGTGAAGTCAGTTGTCCTCCTGTGCTGATTTTGAAACAAAACAAGGAATACAATCAAATTTTGAGTGCTTTTTAGATAAACGTGTTGATAAATAGAGGGCGTTAAGCAGGTTGGGTAAATATCCGATAGGCATTCAACAGGGTGTACTTGTGAGCAATATCAAACAATATCCGATAGGCATTTAACAGGGTGTATTTGTGAGCAATATCGAACAAAATAACAAGGGTAGAAAAAGATTGCTTAAATAAACGGGTTGTGCATCAAAGGGGAGGTTAAATAAACGGGAAATAATGTTATTTTCAATACATTGTTGAAGCACACATCTACTTACTTTATTTTTAGTGGTGTCGTAGTTTTAACTTTTAATCTGTCAATTTGTCTGGGTTATCACAAATGTTGAAATAGTGGACTATTCAAAATGAATCCGTTTATTGGATGACCTTTTACAAACAATAATTCAGATACTTCATTCCAGCAAACACCCTGTATGCCAAACAATTGTAAAATTTTACCGGCGGGACTCAAGTTTCTTATTATCTTTTTAAAATACCATAAAAGAAGCTGCTAACCCAGAGGTTCGAGGTTCGAATCCCAGCAGAGGCAAAATGCAAAAATGTTTTTCCACGGGTATCGCCTTTCGCGAGGAATTGGCAAGTCCTCCGTTAGTAAATTCATTGCCATGAAAAGCGCATTCTCAATTAGCCGTTCGGAACCGGCGAAAAATTGTAGGTCCCCTCCATTCCCTCACAAGGCATGGTTGTGAGAAATGCGCTAGCCCCAGGGGCTCCTCGCTCTGTTGCGCCACCCTATTTATTTTTTTATTTATAAAAGAAGCTGATTAATAGTGTTCACTATGATAAATAATACTATCTGTCAATAAACGATTGAATAGTGTTTTTAAGTTTGTCATGTCCAAGTCCTCTTTAAAATTAGCTTCAATCATGTTCTAGATTCCACTCCCTGTTTGACATCATTGCACAGCATTAATATGTAAGTCACCTGTGGTGACGCAATTATCAGATGACTAAATGAGCTGATATCATTCTCGATATTTAAGTGAGTCTAGGGTGTTGATCAAAGAGTTTAAGTTGAGATTCGTTGACGACGGTAATTCATTGACACTTGAACAGTAAAGTCTCCGCAGTCTACAGGACGCATAAAAACACTATGCTTATACTATTTCTATATTAACTTTAAACTATTGGGAGCGTTTTTTAAAGGGGTCGGGTTAAAAAAAAACTGCGCCCTCAAAAAAATTAAAAAGTCAAATCTATGCAGACTCTTTATAGACCAGCCTTATCTCTACCTCAAGATATTGGCTCTTCAAGATTTCACTGTTGGTGCGACAAAAAGCCTATATGTAGCTCAATTTAACTTGTGTTAAGAGCAGGTCTACTTAAACTACTTAAAAAGCACAACATATTCTCATAAAGCATACAAAACGAGTAAAAAACTGCCTAGCAAAAGCACATTCAAGCCATTACAAGTTCATTACGGTGATAAGTTTATCTGTTTCCAACACAAGTGACAACAACAAAACACACCATGGGAAACCAACAAAAATTGTGTATGTTTATTGCCAAAGGGGTCACAATTTAGCTCCAGCACAATTAAACCAAATAATTCGGCCCAAATTCGAAGAAACGTGCAACCTTTGGTTTGGAATTGTTTTGTTTTATTGCTGCTATGCTTTTTGATCCTCTGTACTTATTTTAAAATGAAATATTTTCACGTTTTGAATGTCTTATTTATTTATACTGTGATGTACAACATTAAAAATGAGCACTGGGTCTTTAGAGACTGACAACTGCCGCCACCGAAACAGAAGTTTGAATAAAATGAGAGGTTTCGTTTGTTCCCATCATTGGCTTGTATGTTAGGTAGGTAGGTATCTACTTAACAACTAAGTACCTACCCACATTTAACGACAACTCTCAAAATCTGATGGAAATAGTTTTTTTTTGGAAAATTAAAACCACATTAAGTTTAGAAACCACTTTCTTGGGTGTCCACAACGACAGTTAAAAGGACAGAGTTAGTTGGGAAATGATTACAATAGTTATCTACCTTGATTGATAGGTTATTGCAGCAGCTACATCACCGAACTTTACCTATAAATTTAATTACCTTACCATGTGAAGTTTCAGAATAGTTCCTTTGGTCCTGAATTGAGCCAAAAGTTAATAATCTTCTGTGGGTGGATGAGGATGAGTTTCTCTAAAAGGATGAACTCAGAGTCAAGTATTTTCTTTCTAAGGTGCAAAAGTGCTGTACATTCTGTAATAATGTGCAGAGATGTTTCTTCACTTTCGAGGCATAGTCCGCAGATGGGGTCTGCTATCAACCTCACTTGGTGATGTTTTTTTTTAGAGAACAGTGGCCAGTTAATAGTCGGATGCAGGTTTTGAGGATTTTTCTATTGAGATTGAGTTGGAATTTTGATGTTTTTTCAGTGTATTCTTCCAGCAGAATGTTCTTGGCTGTGTATTCGAAGGAGTTTTGTTTACATTACAGAAGCGTTCAGAGCCGACGAATGGTTTAGATGCGCCGTCTTTAACTAGAATATTTGACTTCTCGTTACCATCATGGCAATTGTGAACTAGGATCCAATGGAGGGTGACAGAGTTTTTCCTAGCTAGTTAAGAGAACTCAGTGATTTTACTGCAGCTTAGGCTAGGTAAGGTTGGATGGGGGGTGCAACACCTCACTCGAATGTCAAGGATATATTGTGCTCTCCGGATGACATAGGATGAGGTGATAAGGAGAAGGGTACCAGAGGAATGAGTTGGTGATTGGGTTATTGGGGTTGCGTAGTACAATTATTGTTTCGATTGAGTCACAATGCGCTTTCGGCTGCCAAATCTAGCTACCGACAGGAAAGTTTCCAGAGCTGCCGTTGGTGTCTTTCTCACTGCACTGGTTGAGCCAATGCATGCAAACCTTTGGATTTTGGTCACGGTTTTGAGATTTGGCTGCAGCTTTTGCTGTCTGAGTAAATTAAGATTGTTTTTAGTGTTCGATGAACATATTAATCTCGAACATTGGAAAATGGTGGAATAACTCTAAGACCAACTGAAAAGTTTGTTCTAGGAGAGCACTGAAAATTCCGGAAACTTCGCCAGTTTCCATTGTTGGCAGGAAGGTTCTCGTTCCAGATAGTCCTCTAAGTGAAGCATAAATCTTAGAAATTACTCAATTAATGTGTGCACCCCAGGTTAAGCTATTGTTAAATATTAAACTGAGGCAGTTTTTGGATTTAGATTTGGCTAAAATTTAAGAAAAGGGGGGGGGGGGGAGGGGGGGAAGATATGTAATTTTTTTTTTCAGGATTTAGCTTCAGCCCATTGCGTGTTGACCAATCAAAAATTGAACATAAGTCAGCGTTCATTTTGGTTGTAGCATCTTCGATCATTCCGATAGGAAAACTGATGTAAGGCTGGACATCATCGGCGTAAATATGAAAGTTACAATAAAACAATACTGATGGCAAATCATTGGAAAATCATTATCAATCAGATCATCATCATGGAAAACAGCAAAGGACCTAGAATTGATCCTTGTGGGACACCACTATTTACATTGAGAAACGAAGACAATCTACCATTGAACGACACAGCTTGAATACGATTTGCCTGATATGAATAAATAAGGTCTTAAGTTGTGTCAGAAATGTTAAAAGTTAATTACAGAGTAGGTTTGAATTAACGCAATCAAATGTTTTGGAAAAGTCAAGAAGTGTTATCACAGATGTATATTTATTATCTAGAGCTTGTCTTGCTTGCTTCTGATGACATAGAAAGATGTCCATTATCGAAAGATGTCCCTTCAGGTTCGGGTACGAGGTGATGTGTCCTTGATGGAGGAGACGGTGTACTGCCAGTCTTGCTTCCAATTTTAAAAGGTAAATTGGTGGTAGTCCTAGAGTGACTTTTAGAGCGTATGTAGGGGTGATTTGAATACATTCAGCAATGCTTGCTTTAGCTAAACATTGAAAAACTAAATGCATAGCAATAAAATCTTCAGAAAACATAGACCTAAAAATGGGAAGTGAAAGAATAGAATTGTGGTAATTAAATATCTTGGTGTTATTATTGATAATGAACTGAACTTTAAAGAACATGCGAATTATAAAGCGTCAAAAATAAGTAAAAAAAAATTGGGTTCTTTGGGCGAATAAGAAAGAGGTTCAGAATGCTATTATGATATATAATACAATTACTATTCCCCATTTTGATTACTGTGTATCTTTTGTGTGTAATGAAGAGACAAAATCAAGACTTCAAGTTCTACAAAACCGAGCAATGCACTCCTTGCTTAAGTGTAATCGGTATACTAGAAAAGCGTTTATGTTAGAAGCTCTCTAGTGGTTAAATGTAAGACAACGCCTTTACTTGAAAATACTGATTTTCATTTTTAAAGTCAAATACAATCGCTTTCCTGTACATCTGTCAGAAAATCTACAGTATGTACATGAAACGCAGACGTACATTCTTCGATCAGACTTTAGACTACAGAGATATAACCTAAGCAGCAATCAAAACTCAGTGATGTACCGTGGATGTGGATTACAACAGTTTAATACTTTGCCAGCTAACACAAGAAACGTGACAAATTTTAATTGCTTCAAGAAACTTGTAACTCAATTTGTAAAATCTCAAAAACTGATGTTATATGTAATTTTAAAATATTAAGTTTAAAGTTATAACTAATAAAGATAATAATACAGCTTGAAGCTACTCCGTATTTTGGATTTCCGTTGTTGCAATGGATGAGTCTTGAACGTGTGGAGTGTGGTTAATCTTTTGTAGAATTTGCACCTAGTAGCAAACCATGTCCATTTTTTTGTCAGTCTCCAACGGAGTTGAGAACTTGTTTATGTTGAGGAATCGCAATGACTTTAAACTCGTGTTGTATGTGCTTTATAAATCAACTGTAACTGCACCAGCTTCATTCTCTTCTTTAGAAGAGATAAACGTATCTTTACTAATGTCTGGATTACCCTGTCAATTTATTAAAACTTTATGTACTTTGAAATATTACCCAAATTGCTTTTCCTTCTAAGAAACAAAAGAAAATTAACAACATAGTTAATAAAAAACCTTTTTTTTCTCTAAACAACTTTAGTAGCGTAAAATTAAGTTCTTTGATCTCTTTTGCCATTTTCAGAACATGTTTAGATTCTGACATTTTTGAAAAATGCACCAAATTAGCCGATCAACACTATGAACTAGATCTTATGAGCATTTAAGTTTATAACAACAACATGCTATCGCAATGTAGTGTGTGTGTGTCTATACTTTATCCTACACAATCAATTTAAATCCAAAAAGTGTGGCTGTTGAGCAATATTGGCGTTCGCCAGCCACCACTGTCTAGCCGTTTCGCGTTTCTCAAAAAGTTGTCATCTTTTACAGCCTCTATGTCTCTATGTATACCCGGCCATATCATAAAAAACAAATTTCAGTTTGAAAATTTTCCTTGGAATGGTTTTTGTTTTCATTTACAAACCTCCAGAAAACATACCTATTCCAAACAAAAATATTAACATAGCCAAGCCAGCAAGAAAGTCGCGAGAGATTTATAAATAGGATCATCCCTCCCTCTGATGCTCACGAACTATCATCTTATATCTGTATGGCATACACATATTTTGACATCCGTCTTCCCATAGGACATGACGAAATATCACGTCTAATTTATGTTTTTTGGTATTTTTAGCAGTAGGAGTTCAGAAAGATCGACGGTCCTTTAAATTATATGTGCGGTTAAAATAGCGGCACCGCCACTGTGCGCGACTTTAGAAAAAAAAAATTAGTTTTTTGTTTTATTTTTTAAGTATACATACAAAAGACTGCGATGAGTCTCTTTCAAGTTCTGCCCGCTCGAATCGGCTAACTGCCTGCTACATTTGTCTACGCAGACATTGTACACCCTAGCCCCTAGGTGTGTAGATTTCACTTTCAGTATATTTTTCTTTCCTCGATAATCATGTTTATTTTCACAATTTTCCACAAACTTGTACAAAATAAGAAAAAGTTTTTTTTCTTCCTCATCAGACCGAAAAGAAATCATATCTTCATTTTCCTTTAAGCAGCTGACGACGACGACGACGACGGCGACGACCGACGCAACGGCGCCATGCGGTGGAACTATAACACCAGAAGCTTAGGACAGATCAAAGGTGCGATGCATTGTGTAACCTGTGAATGTTTGCTCCAAAAACACAGACCCGCACCTTAACTTAAGGGATTTTCATCTTGAAAAAAGATTAATCAATTTTACTCTGGCCACATCTGTTTCATGCAGTTTCACTCACATTGAGTGGCTATAAATTTAAGTAGATACTCAATTAAAAAAAAAAAAAAATCAACCTGTGAGCCCACCTCCACATAGATACAAATTTCAAATTTTTGTTGAAATAACCCTTTGATCTGCTGAGAAAGCTTGTTACTTCTGGTGGGGTGAAGCAGCTCTTCTTAAGAGGTGATATTAACCTATCATCGACAGTGAATTAGTTTAACGACCAAGTAAAAGTTTAGTGTCTTTAGTCGATTGCACTGACTAGAAGAACTCATTGAGATAAAAAAAACTTTTGTGAGGAGAATATCAGTGGATCTGGATAGTTGCGAGTGACGGAGTACTCCGGATCACTAGTGCGAAATAGTCAAGCAATATTGATGTGATTCCTAAAAGATCACAGTGCTCGTAGCGCCATCTAGGCAAATGAAGAAGTTAGTAGTCATCTAAATTCATCACGCCATCTCCACAAATTGCCTTTAAGCTACCATGTATCATTTTCATCGTATCATTCATTTGGCATCCTCATTTCTCAATTATGCGGGGGAAAATTGCATTGATACAAAAGAATGAGCAGTAATTTTAATCAAAAAGCTGATGTTGCAATGAAAATTGTTAAAATATTTATACTTTTTTGAAGAAATACAAATACAGAACAGTCGAAAATGTGTTGTTTTTGAGAAAACTTTGGCGCCAGGGCTAATTTTATATTCGTTTTAATTTCTCGCAGCGATTTGTGTTTTCCAAATTGCAGAATAAAAATAATAACGAACTCTAAAGATAATTGTAGAGGTTGAGAGCATTTTTATTAATTTGTATGTTCGTTTGAGTGAGAGATATTTTAATTTAAAACGTGCATGACTAGGTCACAGGAATTTGCTCCTGTGTGCTTAGTAAAACATTGGTACTTTGTATTAATAAAAATGAATTGGTTGACTTCGATAAAGCTTAGAAAATAATAAAGTAAATTGATCTATTTTCAACTTAAACCCATTTTTTGAAAAACCTTTAAGATCATTAATAATACATAGAAAACTCTGTTATTAGTTTGGGCTGTAGAATCAAAAACCTGAGAGTATATCGTCGATATGCAACATCCTTTTATAAATTTCAAGGCCGCGTTTGAAAGTATCTACAAAACAACACAATTCATGCCGCTTCGTCAATGCCTGCTAAGAACTCATCTAGCCCTTTGATGTAGAAAATGGATAAAGGAAGGTGACAAACTGTCATGCGATTTCATTAACATCAAACTTGAAAAGATTTTGCAAAAATCAAATGTCAAAACCAGTCGAACAAAAGTCTGTACAGTTACTCGCTTACGCAGGCGATATCGACGATATTGGGAAGAAGATAGCGTGGCAGTACAGGACTTCTTCTACCTAGGATCCGCTAGACACGGAAAACAACATCAGTGCAGAGATCAAACGGAGAATAACTCTTGCCAACCGTTGCTTCTTTGGGCTAAGAAGGCAATCGAGAATAAAAACCCTTTTTAGAAAAACCAAGGTATCATTTTATAAGACCTCAATCATACTCAATACGAAAGCGGATGGAGTCACAAAAGTCCCAATGATCTTTGGTTCCGTAAACGAAGACAATGTATGGAGAAGAATGTACATCAACGAGCTGTATGAGTTGTACCGCTAGATGCATATAACTAAAAGTGGTCGCATCGCGAAGCTACCATGGCTGGGTCTTGTATAGAGCGGATAGACATTAACGCTGTAACCCGGTTTTCAAAAGCAAATTGCATTGCAAATCGTGGAACGAGAAGACCTCATCTTAGGAGGCGCAATCAAATGTAAGAAGACCTGGAGCGACTTAAAGTGCAAAACTGGAGAAAGCTCGGTTGCGGGTTGCGGCTCAGGTTAACCCCGAAGAAGACTCTAAAAATAATAAAGACTTAGATCTTAGAGAAAAGTAATAAATGCATTTGTATTAAAGGGTTCGCCAAATAACTTTTTTGTTTTGAAAACGGGCGAAAAACTTCGAGTGTAGCTTTTGCTGTGTGGCACTTAGCGCCGTCCTGTTGAAACCAATCTTCCTCTTCAATTTTTGTGAACGAAAATTTGTTCAACATGGCCCGATAACGATCGCCATTGACTGTAACGGCCACTCCTTGCTCATTTTCGAAAAATGGCCCAAATATGCCTCTGAACCAAAATCCGCACCAAACAGTGAATCGTTTTGCGTGCATCATATTTTCAATGTATGCGTGCAGGTTTTCTGTGCCCCAAATGCGACAATTTTGCTTGTTTACATACCCGCCAAGATCAAAATGAGCTTCATCTTTCTTTACAAAAACAAGCAAGGGCATGGCATTTTTCCGTTTGCCTAGTTGTCAAAACATAAAAAATAAACACATAAATACATTTAAGTAAAACTTTTCCTTTTATCATATACTTATGATATTAATTTTTCTATGAAGAATAGTTAGTCTGCATAATTAGAATAACTTCGTTTCATCCATGTCATTCAGCAAAGAGTGAGACTTGGTTCGGTGATGTTTAATGTGGCTTCCAAAAGTATCTTTTCTTAGTTCTTTAATATGATATTTACTTACCATCATTGATATTTCCACAAAACTACTCTCATCCTCTCCTTTAGGTTATGATCTAATCTGCTATAGTTTGCCTGTAGATTAATCCTTATGCACATTTAACCCTCTGTGACCCACATTCATAGTTTGTTAACGTTATAATAAGAATGTTAAAATAGACGACATTTAATGTCCTATTTTTGAATAACATGAAACACATTCCGTAAGGATTCTGTAAATTCTTTTTTGGTTTGTTACAGAAAGATCACCCAAAAGCTACCAAGGTTTAAGTACCTACTTTTCTCGCTGTTTAACGGCTACTCCTGAAATGAGCTGGCAAAGAGACGTTTTCTAGTTCTTTATTATTGTTTTAATTTGGTTTTAAATCAATGCAACATTCTGCTACTAGATCTATCCAGTCAGCACACCAACATTTTTTACTCCTTCTGGCCTTAAGAGCTACTATCTTCAGAAGGCGGCAATCATTCATGTTTAAGGCCTTCATTTTGTAATCTACCATTTTCAAGGTTCATATGAATAGCGGAGGCAATCCTCTCTCTTTTATGATAACGAAGTTAGGAAGATTAGTTTGCAATGGTATCGCAGAAGTTTCTCGAATATATCATACATCTTCGTTCCATTAGTTTGCGTTACGTAAAAAAAGCTATGATCCTGATATGAAAATAAATAAATAGGGTGGCGCAACAGAGCGAGGAGCCCCAGGGCCTAGCGCGTTTCTCACAACCATGCCTTGTGAATGAAGGGGACCTACAATTTTTTGCCGTTTCCGAACGGCTAATGGAAAAAGCGCTTTTCATCAAAGTTTATTTTCATCAATTTGTTGAGACGTTTTTGTAAAATATCTTGTACAACGTATTCAAAAACCATATAGGTACATAAATCTGTAGTTCGAATTTCCGTTTTTTTTTTTTTTTTTTTGCATTAGGTTGCTGATCAGTTCCACTGTTTCATACTCATAAAAAACCATTCAATCAAGATGCTTTTCCGTCTTTTAGTTTATCAAAAGCTGAAGTCACTTCACTGTAACTATCAAAGAATCAATTATTCTATTTCATCGCAAACAGGACTACTTCCTAAAAGGTGGTCACCTCTCGGCGCCAAACCTACTCCGTAACCGAAATTCAACGGCCCATCTAACAAAAACTATACTCGGAAGTTATTTCAGAAACTAAGCTGCAACTGATAAACCAAAATGACTTTCCAGAAGTCTAGAAATTTAATACCCTGACGGTTTTAATTTGGTTGTTTACTAATTAAAATCCAAACTGTGAAATTGTGTAAGCATCTGCTATTACAACGCCAACGTTCATCTAGTTATTCACCAACCAGATTAAAATAATAAGTCCTAAGATGTTTCAGAGTGCGTTACATAATTGGAATACCTAAACACCCCTCGAGGTAATGTTCGACGATGACGATGAACTTCTATCGAAGATCATATCCATAAAAAACCACCTGTTCAAGTTGCTTGTGCTGCTATTTAATATTGACGAGACCGGAATGAGCGTGCAGCGCGTAATCGATCCTGTTTGTTGATTTGCATGCAATCAGGGCTGCAAATACCGAAAGGGGTGGAGTTTATCAAAGTACCTACCAAACAACTTCTCTACTCACTATCATGAACTGCCTCTCGGTGTTTTTCGAATGTTCTTTTAACTCTCAGAAGCTCTTAGGAATTTTTTGTTTTGACAAAGACTACTCAACGCCCGAAGGAAGAACTGCTGTCCATGTCGACCATGTTTGATGAGTAGCTGCTATAAGGTGGTCACTTTGGTCATGTTATTGGCGGCACTGAACTTATCACTAGTATAAATTTGATAATAACTCCATGCGAATAGGAAGGGCTGAGTTTAATAGGCAGGATTAGTGGAGATCATCCGATCTTTTCTTAACGTTACCTTATAAAAGTTTGAGAACTAAATTTGATTAAACGTTTTTTCAAAAGACGTTCTAGGTAAGCTGTAATTGCAGCAGAACAAAAAGGTTGTAGGTATACATATTCTCCGTTTCGAACTTATTTGAAATTGTTTATACGTACATACTCGTAAAAGTAACCCGCTTGTATTGGTTTACTTCAGGCCATTCTTCTGTTAGTTCCTCATTGCTTCTGCAAATGTGCCATTGAAGTTCAACGGCATAGAAAAAGAAATTATATTATAAGCATCCAAAAAAGTGATTCATGGATTGAACATTGAACAAGTCATCGGGGAACTTAGTATTCGTAGCATCATCTTTGGTTCAGAAACTCGAAGCAAATTACTGTTGTTTTGACCTCTCAATCATCGCTGTCGGTTTTGGAGCCAAAAATCAAATTTCTGACAAAAATTTGCAAAAATATATACGCGCATACGTACATAGCTGCTACCTACAAATTATTATTTTTTTTTTGTCCGAATGTGTGTTTTATTTTTATTTTGCAGGTCTTTCAGTTCGCACGTACGGACGCATGTTTCTCATTATATGTTTCTTTTCGATATCGAGACAGAGTTTGGACGACAAAAAGACGGACGACGTCAAAGCGGAAAATTTATTCAACAGTGTCTCGCGGACTCAATTGACGATCGGATGATTTATCATAAAAATGGGGATTTATGTATGCATGTATGCTCGTGCATGTAGAGCGTGTAATCAATTTCGAAGATGAAAGTAAAAGTTTGTATTAAGCCCACAAAAATACATAGGTACATACAATATGATTTTAACGGTTTTTATGGTACATTAGCATTAGATGTGACTTGGTTGTCAGATTTTGAGTTGACTCATAATCAGATATATAGAAGGAAATCGACTCGGACTAGTCAGTGTGAAAAAGAAACAACAACTCGAATTTAAAAATACATGGAATCTCAACATAGTATATACGAGCGTCATGGCCGTCGCTCGTTGACAAGTGACGTGAAAATGAAAAGATGAAAACGCATTTCGAAACACACGAAAAATTGACTTTCGGTAATTGGATTTTTATTTTTGTGGTGGTGGCTTACTTGTATATTTTGGAACTATGTACCTACTTATCAACTCGTTTCAATTTTGTCAAAGGCTGGCATGTGTATAAAAGTTCTTTTGAATAAAAAAATAAAAAAAAAGGAAAACAAAATGAATGGATGACAGAAAGTCATACTCTGGTAGGTACGTGCTACCACAGAAGGCACCAATAAATGACCACACCAATGACATATCAATGATCGTCTCTTATCCGCGTATCCGTTTGTTCCACTTAATGGACCTGAATTTTCAATTAACTTAACCCAGAGAGAATAGCGATGTTCGCATTTTACTCGTATACACAACACACTACTTACTCGTATATATTGTGAGTTGTGAGCACCACACGTCTGTCAGATATCTGTGATGCGATTATATCACACGTACTGCGTGTGCCACCATATGGTGGCGCAAATCATTCGTCGCAAGGTGAAATTTTCACTTGGAGACTTGGATTAGGAAAACTCAAGGTGAATCAATTTCAAACGATTTAACGAACTATATGTATGCATCAAATAACGCAAATAGTTTAACCTCACATTTCTATCAATCTATCTATTGATCGATTGCTTACCAAAAAACAATAACATTAAGATGGATGCACAATGACAAACGAGGGTGAAACATGGGAAACTACTGATACCGAGACTTATACCGTAGTACAAGTGACCTTCATTGAAACGCGTTTTTGCCAGACACTGACACTGCGCGCACAGGAGCATTTTACATCTCTAACAGTATCTCTATCTGTGTGTAGTTGAATGATACTGCGTCTTCATGTCGCCGCCAACTGGAGCTCAACAACTACTCTAGAGAGATCGTTTTGATTTCTTTTAGGGTTGCCGATGTATGAAAAATAAATATTCACGTAAAAAAAGCTTCTTTTAATGGCAGTGTATTCGACCAGGCGAATTTTTGTTACAAACAGGTGTTTGAATGTTCAATTTTTTAATGTAGCTATTTATAAATTGAATCTCTTGGTAATAAAATTTTTGCTGTTACGATTGGTTTCAGAGAATATTTGCTGTGCAAAAACGAACTAGAAAGCATAGGTATTAGTTCCCGTTTTAACAATTTCGAACTACGAATGGCGGAAGGGAAGCATCATGGCGTGATGCTTCCTTTTCGGCATTCTAAATGAATGTTTTGCCACGAAATTTGTTATTTTTCATAAAAAAAATTGACAAGTTTAAAATATCTTATAGTCCATAATTATAACGACGGGTTTTGTGATACGCGCGATTTAAAAAATTAGGACAAAACCTAAACGAAGGGTTTCTCCAAATAATTTTTAATAGCACAGATTTCGGGCACATTTGCCCCACGGCTGGCGTAATATACGAATAGCGTTATCGGTATGTCCTATTTTCGACCCCTCATTCGAACATATGTGGCCGTAAGACGGTAATGACAGTTTGCAAACCTTGTGCTGAAGAATATCTATTCACTGTGGAATGGCAAAATTTACTGACGACAAATATACCGTCAATTGTAAAATTGACATTCAATAGGTTCGGTTCGGTTTTAAAATTGGCAACACTGTTTGCCAATTTTAAAACCGAACCTCTAAAAAAATAGCCGCTGGAAGCGTAATGGGAATATTTGGCGAGCTGACTTAAGAGCCCGACCCATAGAATCCGTTGCGTCCGTTCGCTGCCGGATTCAACTTCCAATCCGGGAAATATCCGCTCAATTAGGTAGTCTTCTTGCAAGTATATCAGCAAGATATTCGAGACAGTTCTCAATAGAGCAATGACCAATGAGCAGCTATCCTTATGAATAGAGGACGAAATGTTTTTATTATAGAAAATCAGTTCATACAAGCCGCTTCTAAACTAGTACCTGATATCCAATGGAAAAAAAAAACAGTGTACGGGTGCATGTCCGGTTGATTTGAAGGCATTCGATCCGTTTGGTTAGATGGTCTTTTCTATAAGTTGCTCAGATATGGCATGAGCAAACCATTGCTTTATATTCTTAATGACACGCTTCATGGTAGAACGTTTGTTGTCAAAAGTGGCAATGTAACTTCTACTAGCATTTTTAAGATTCAAAACGGTCTTCAACAGGAAGCGGTGAACTCGCCTATTGTATTTAGCATTTTCATGCTGAATCTGCCTTGTCGGATGTGTAATCTCATTCAAAATTATACTGTATTATCGGTAACCCTGGTTTTTACTACTAGCTTATTTAACATTGTTGGACGAACATGCACCATGCAGCACCAACAACAGCCACCAACCAAGCAACAAGCCATCAACCGGTAATTGTGTGGCGACTGGGTTTTATTTTCCAGCTGGTGTATTAAAGTATCTGATGTAAGAAATCATGACATAGCGCAAAGACGGTTCTGCATGAGATGCATGAATTAAAGGTGTCAGATTAATGTAAAAAGTACCTACAGAGCAAAAAATAATAAACTACGATCCATGGTGTACAACATTTTTCAAACATAATTTTACATCCTTTAACTGCGTCTAGGACTTCTCCTAGTAATGCCAAGAATGCTGCCTAAAATTTTTCATGGCTCGTAATTAGCATATGTTAGCCCCACCTCGTCTTAATTCTATCGTCTTCTCAAAAAATAAAATAAATAATCAACTAAGACACGGTGCGATGGCAGAGTGAAATTCCAGTGGAGCTACACGTTTTGTCTAGATGCCGTATTGCAAGTCGTACCTACAAAAAGATCTTTATCATTTAGATTATTGATTACCATTGCCACAGCAGTGCAAAATAATGTGTTGTAGTAGCTGGGTGATCTTATAGGAAAAATGAAATTACAAAAATCCTAAATTCTAAACACATGTAGGTACCAAATATACATGTAGAAATACGCACATTTGTGCAGTTCTATGGATGTGTGAGAGGAAACCTCGAACAACATTTTGTTTGGATGACGACGACACGGCCGGCGTGAATTGCGCACGCCAAGCCAAACGTAGGTATACATAACTACCGGCCGGTCTCGGCGCGGCAAAGTAATTCGCAATAAAAATCGATTGAAATTTATCAGATGCAATTTAAATGTCATTATCATAACACTCTAACACCTTTTCTTGTATATAAACGAAATAGTACGCATTATGCGTTGTGACTGTGTCTGTTCTGTACGTTGGGAACATGTAATGCGTTCGGTTTACGTTTTTTTTTTTTTGCATTAAAACATGTTTTTAGCAAATATACCTTTTACTTCTTTAGTCTGAAGAGCATGTGAGAAAATGTCATTACAACAAGGAGGGCAGTTTTAAAATCGATCAATTATGTTGCATTCATTCAACGATGTTCCTTAACACCTGTCATTATAGCAAAAAGCTAAGCATATTTTTACTTTTGTTTCATGACTTTGGTAGTTATGACGCGATGACATGTAAAAGACGAGGTTAAGGGACTTGTGTTCGTAATTATTGGTCAAAGACAGGCGTTTTCAAGAAAGTTTTTTGAAATAACGTTGATGATGTATAACATATACACAGGATGAATTGTTAAGATGCATCAACGTTTATTGGATCTTCGGAAGGGAAGGGAAATCTCGCATAAGACACTTAAAAAAGAAAAAGTAACTTAACAAAGTAAATTATTGAGGAAGTCAATTAAAAACATTTCATTGCATTTTTCACACAATTTTGAATTTTGGTTTGAACATTTAGTTTTCAAATACCAAAAAGGAATATCAAAAAATTAATCTACGATCCCGCCTCACATGCGATTCACATCGAATCAGAACCAAGAACCAAGATACATTAAAGGAAACATGTTCAGTAATTGGGCACGTCCGAGAACCTATCAAATTGGTTCTCCAAGTAGCAGTATCTAAGAAACTTATTTAACGATTCAAGAAAATTCAACTTTTAAAACAGAAAAGCAGCAAAATATTATTGCTAAACGAGTAGATTTTTTTCCTATCAGAAAGGTATACACAAAATTCACTGATATGCCTTAGCTCCTTGGTGTTATGGGTTTGTGCCTTTACTAAATGTTTTGAGTGTACATAGACAACAACAATACTATTATTGAACGCCCCCATTGGAGTGAAGGGCGGCTGCTTTGAATGATCAAATTCAGCCAGCGAAATATATTGTCTCTAATACCACAAACAATCGTTTTGATCTTGGTTTCACGACTTGAAAACATATCCTTTATGAAAACATGTGGAAAACTTGTTGGGTTTTGGGAAATTTTGCTAAAACTGTGTTTCTGCAGCGAGCGGTGTGAATTGGCTAATAGATCGACTTACAGCCATTACTTACGAGGGCAGTGCGAGGGTTTAAACCAACATAAGCCTGTCGATAAAATTCAAGTACGATTTCTGGCGATCCGTCTTCAGTTTTGCTTAAGATTCTTTTCTATTTGATTGCTCCACCTCACACTATTTTTTTTTTTTTTTTTAATATGCCTCTGAGCTGTGGTCCCATGAGCAATGGTTAGCATATCTGGTTATTCCAATTGAGATTCGAATCTCATATAAACAAAATTTTTACACTAAGAATTGGTAAATTCCTGGAAAGTAGTTACACTGTCATGAAAAGCATTTCTCACTTATTCGTTCGTAATCGGCAATAAATTGTAGATCCCCAAAACGCTTTTGCGATCTGAGGATCATCAAGCTTTGTCAAAGCAACTTATTCACTAATTTATTTACTTTGCTCTGCTTGTGCGGACCGTCAACCGAAGCGTTGCGTAACTATTCATTCTTTGTATTTGGCCACGCCTGAGAAGTCTGAGAATTGCTAATCTTTTGTTTATTTATTTAGCTTCTTTGTTAAGCTTTCGTTAGCACTTACAGTTCTCACAGAAAGGACCAAAGGTAAGGTATAAGTTTCTTCATTTTACGAGACATGTTTCAGGTTTAATATAAGGCTATCCTGTTTTTTTTTTTTTAATTGAGTAGTACCCGTGGCGTGATGGTTAGCATGTCTGCCTGTTAGCCCAGAGGTTCGTGTTCCGAATCCGAACAGAGGCAAAAATGTTTTTCCACGAGCATCGCCTTTCGCCAGGAATTGGAAAGTCCTCCGTTATTAAATTCATTGCCATGAAAAGCGTTTTCTCGATTAGCCATTCGAAACCGACAGAAAAGTGTATGACTCCTCCATTTCATTTCCATACAAGGTACGGTTGTGAGAAATGCGCAAGGCCTTGGGGCTCCTCGCTCTGCTGAGCCACCTGAACATAGTTTAACTCGTTCGTTAAGTTTCAGCAAGTTGCATAGCGGTAAGCATAACTGTCTATTATGTGAGAGTTCGAGGTTCGAATACCAAAAACATCAAACTGTTTCCTTACGGGTGTCACTTTCCCCGAAAAATTTGTAAGTCCTCCGAGAGTAGATAATAGACACAGCCTTAAAAAGCACTTTCTTACTTAGCACCCGTTCGTAATCGGCAAACCTTTGTTGATCCTCACATCCCTCACAAGGTGTGACAGAGATAGCCTCTGTGTTGCAAAATACTATTTATTTTTTTTTTTGTCTTCTTCACCCAAAGAAACAGCGATAGACAAGAGTAATTTGAAATTTTTGATCGACACTCTCATTTTGTTTGAGTGTTGCCAGCAAAATCGAGGTAGAAATTTAAGGTACGAGAATTTTCCTTAGTTCAGCGAAAAAAAATATCACATGCGACACTCAGAAAACTACGCAAAAGTGTAAATTTCCCTCCGTAGTATTCCATTCATCATTTTATGAAAATGATCATGTTGAATGGAGCATTGTGCTTGAAAGCGAAATTTATGCCTTTATTGACATTACGAAACACATTCTACGAAACTTGTTTGCCCACTGGTTTTTGAATCGTGGTTTGGTTCATAGCTTTCATTGTTTCTTTTGCATCATTTGAATTCATTTATCAAAAATTTCTTAATTTTCGTTTTCCTGGTGAGAATACAATGTCCTTTCCTTCTCTTCTACGTCTACAGTAAACTAGAAAACTTTGTCAGTTCTTTATTTGCCTGCATTTGCCTGGATGTGTTTTTTTTTTAGAACTAAGTACTCTGCTTTGGCTGTCAAAACTGTAGGTTCTAAAACTACCAATGCAGCGTCTGTTTTTGATGACATAGTTATGACTGGTCTTCCACACTTAATGTTACTGCTGGAAAAGGATTTTGGAGGGTCTTGTAAAAAGAGCCAACTTCAACCATTTTCAGTTTTCCCAAAAACTATAGAGAACTTTTTTTAACAAGTGTACAGGCGTTACTAGATGATAGTGTCTCTGAAGATATCTGCTAATGCATGCGTAATAATCGCCATAAAACATTTTTCTCTGTTCCAAACGTCATTTTCAGTTTAAGTCCTGACCACTTTATTTAACATTCGTCGGGTTCTCTAGAAATTTAGAAGTCGCTACATGACTCAGAGCCATAACTCATCTTCCAACGCAATAAAAAGCAGCCAATAGCTTATTTTATTTAATGAATTTCCAATAAAATTCCAAATGGCCAACTGGCAGCTAATTTCGTAATTTGTAATCATGGAATCTGTCGTCGTAAATTAACAAACACCCCCGAAATGGAACATTCAATAACTAACGAAGCACGTTTTCTCACTTGCCACCACTTCTTGAGTGTTGCACTCATGGTGCACAATGCTTGTTGTCCTAATGCTACCAAAGCAGGCAGGCAGGTATTGGCAAAAATCGCAGCATAAATCAGTTGTTGTGTTTATCTGGGCATAAAGTTCCCATGGATTGTTTTTCCATGATGAACGTTTTTCGCCTTTAATTTTTGTCTCTTTCTGTCTATTTGCTGACTCGCTTTTCGTGCTGACTTATTTGAAGCAAATATTCAAGTCATGACAGACACGCCGCGGCGTTAAAGTTAAGTTGAGATACATGTTTATATGCATAAACTCCCAAATAAGTATTTAAATGTGAATTATGTTTCGAGGCCTTCTCTGCCATGGAGTGATACCGGCCATTGGCTCTGTGTCGGCTAACATGCATTTAGCCTAAAATGCAAGCAATTCGCCTCGATGCACTTACTCACTGACTGCAGTTGGGTTGTAGTTTGCGTGATACCACGATCAGTGCAGTTTGGTTGAAAAGCGAGGGACAAGGCAAGCGTGCACTTGTCGAGCTGAGAAAATTCACACTCTCGACTTGTCAAATGGTGGTACCTTGTGCGCATGGGCATATAGTGTGTGACTTACGCGGTCTCAACTAGATTTGCATATAGACAGCTATTAAACACTTTTTCTTTCTCCTTGGATAGTTTTACTGGCCATAATGGAAGGTTATTCAGAGTATCAGGGTCTCTTGAGAGTGCGAGTGGCAGAGGGAAAGAATTGACAATCAGTGTGTCTAGAATGGCAGAAAAATGATTGTCTTGATTGGTAGCTCGCAAATTGAGCGATTAATCGTGTATACCGTTGGCACAGAGAACTTAATTGGGTTATTTTTTTCAGTGGTCTTGAGCATCGAACAGGTATATTGTAAATCCGTGGACATGTAAAATTAAAGTCAAAGTTCAAGGTTTTAAGCTCAACTCATGATATGTTGTGTTTTGAAAATTCACTACTATGCTGTTGAATATATTTTTTTTATTATTTTTTAGTCAACTTAAGTTAACCCCTTCGTTGCGATCAGAGCTGGCTTAATACACATTTTTATACTGAGCTTTTGAAGCCACAAAGTAATCGTTTTACATTAAGCAACTCCACCCTTCAATTGTTCAGACCCCCTAAGCATGACAATTGTTCAGACCCATTTGAATTCAAAATCCCAAAAAATCTCACGAGGGCAGTAACAGGTTGATTTGAAGCCTCCTCAACATCTGGATAACATGTGTGGCTACATGTTTGTCAATTTTTTTTTAATGTTGGGAAAATACGTGCCACCGACTTGTAATCGTTAAAGGCACGTAATATTTTTTTTTTGTTTCGTTACTGTTGGTGTTGTCGGCAATTTAAAGGTCAGGTAGCATATATAGTGGGCGCGTGGGAATGTTTTTGTTGAATTTTGTTCGCTAATGCAATTTAGTTTGGAAAACGTACTGAAAAGAAAATATAATTTAATTGGACCTGGTTCTCTGGTGACTGATGAGAACGTTTATTTCTACAGGTTCTTTAATATGTATGTTGTTTATGTAAAAGCAGTGCCGGCGGAGTTTTATGAAGTTTTCTTAAGAAGTTACGTGCAGGTAACAAAAACATTGGAACTCTGTTTCTATGACCTAGCTTATATGCTTCATTCAGAAGAAAAGGTCCTAATGTTAACTCTGGCAACTGTTGTAAACAGTATTTTAAAACCTAATACTTTAAGAAAAAATTTATTCATTTAGATATACAGGGTGCTCTGCGACAAAAGAACAAAGTAGGTACTAGCTTTAAAAATCACTAAAGTCTGTGGTAGTAAGCAGCTAAACTGATTTTCAATAATTTTTTGTGGAAAATCAAATCAATTTTTTTATAGAATTGCCCCTCTCGCTTACATAGATTGAGATAGCCCCCTCTCCTGAGCTTTCGTCGTATCTTATGCAATACACTCAGTACATACATATATAAAACAAAGGGAACGCTTAATTTTTATCAGTATAAGAAGTTTTCAATTCCAGTGGGGCGAGAAGTTTCCTTAAATGCCTTGAGTTATAATGAATTACTTTACCCAACAACCATTACAATCTTAGAGAATACCTTAAACATGAGCCAATGCATTATTTATACACAGTCAGTGCTCGCAGTTCCTACTCTTAGTAATACATGTACTTTCCTTCCCAAATCGATTTAGAATTTAAAACGCAAGTCTTTATTACCTTGTCTTCAGTTTCACAAAACAGCACCAGCAGAGTACGCAATCGTGTGCAAAAAGCAGAAGCAGAAGAAGAAGAATTATTCCTTTAAGCGAAATACGCACGGAGTTCAAAAATAGCCCACAAATCCAGCCGACAGGCAGCCAGCAACCTATCTATTCAGCGCAACGGTCCAACATTTCAAAAATGCTTTAATGTTTGACTGGAAAATACATTGACTCTCAGACGTTTTTGAAAAATCGAGAAATGTATGGGCATCAGACAAACCATAATGACAAAGAAAACGATCAAGTCGAAAACGTTCTCTTAATCGTTTCTTTTTATATCTGTCGTCTAGTCATTCTTAAGATGTTTTTATTTTATTTTCCATCACAGTGAAGCTGTTATTTGAGAAATATTCCAGCCATCGCTAGCTAGCAGTGTGTACTTCTGAAACGAATGTACTTTCGAAGTATGTATCCACAATATTCTTGGAAGCACCAGAAATACGAATCTGAAGCCGAACACTGAAAAGACGGGAAGTCGTGGAGAAGTGGAGAAAGTACATTGAAGCACATCAAATCCGTATAGGTAATACCTGAAATAGATATAGGCGAACAAATTTGGAACGCAAGTTGCGAACATTGAAGAAGAAGACTTTATGACGATACTCATATACACACGCTCAATGGCGAAATGATTATGGTCACGGTGATTGCTTCTGCTGCTCCTATACACCTATACAGTTAATGATGTTGATGTGGAAAATGATCAAAGTCAACGCAATGAAGATGATAATGAGCATGCATGATAAAAGTCAAGACGACACCATTCAGAATCAAATTGAACGGAGTTCATACATGATGCACACTTTATAGGTTCAGCTGTGTGCCTTCGTCTCGTGTCAGGATGATAATGTTTTGGTTTTCATCCCTATGAATAAGGTTGATACATACATATGCACGTGTTTACTAATATACTTGTCGAAAAACATTAAAGCTGACGTCGCATAAAAGGGCCGTTCGTTGAACTTTCCCCAGGGTTGACCCAGGTTTTCTTGACAACCCTATGAGCTGTCAAAAAAATCTGGGTTTTCCAGTCCTCAAAAAACGCTAAGCCAAAAATCAACACACATCCCTGCCATTAAAAAAAATACATGTCATTTGACAGACCTCAACTCGCCACAGCAAAAACCTAAGGCAAGTTGATGGAAAACCTCGGTCAACCCTAGGGCTCAAAAAACACTCAGTTTGACATTCAGACTTTAGACTTCTCAAAAAACGCTTTCTGGCGACCCCAGGGCGATCCCAGGGCGACCCCAGTTCTTCAACGAACAAACCTAATAATTGCTAGAAAATTTGCATATAAGGGTGTTCACATTGTAGACAGAATCTGTTTGCAAATGTGTGTGACTGTGAATACTTTGTAGACTACATTCAAAGTGTTCAGAGGATATACGAAAAGATCCACACATCACGTTTTTGGTTTGGTTTGCGACAGTTTCGTCGATTTTATGAAGTTTTGTTCATTGCTTGCCATTATTTAACAAGCTCGAAGCTTCAAACTCAAAAACAAGCCCGGTGCTGCTATTTTGGCATTGATTGTAATCGAAAATACCGAAGAATAAAAATCATTAAATTCTGCACGAAATTGTCGCTGGAACCTCGTGAATTGTAGAATTATACCACGGCTTTGGAAATGGCCAATCAAATCAATCATTTAATTGGCTTGGTAAAGCCCAGGTTCGATAAAGCTGACACCAACATGCGACTAGTGCAGATTATTCGCTATGGTATATGTTTGGGTGTCCATAACGTGTTTGAAAAAAAAAGCATTTTCTAAACTCCAAACATTTACTCCTAACCCCCTACCCCTCTTAAGCAAATCACTGTCGTTCAAAAACGTTATAAAAACTACTTCTATTATTTTCATATACATATATGTACAATGGTTAATGACATCAAATCGGTCCGTTCGTGTTCTATTCATGCATGTTAAATATCCGGTGAATAGTAGGTGCATTTTTCAGGGTGTTAACACTTCATTTTCGGAGACCCTTAAGAAAGTATATAAATGAAACGCGATTCAGATTAATATTTTGGAAAAAAGAGACAAAAATAGTACACAAATATAAAAGTGTAAAAAAAAAGAATTTGATGAAAAAGAAAGAACAAGAAAGATCGGAGTCAAGAAAGAGTAAATAAACAAATAAAGGCGATACCCGTGGAAAAACAATTTTTAACTCTGTTGGGATTCGAACCACAAACCTCTGGGTTAACAAGAGTAGAAGTGCTGGATGCAATCTAATTCTGTCATCTATTATTTGAACATTTAATTATTTCTAAATCAATCTAATTTTATTTAGATTTGCGTCGTAAGATGAGACACTCGGGTAGTAGCATGCTCAAGCGATGAAGATTCGTTCGCGTTGTATAGACATTGCGTTTCCTAAACATCCAAATATAATGGCATTTTATTTATATTTATTTTATTATTCGTCTTTGGTCTAAAAATTAGAAAATTAATCAAATCTTATTAGATTCGACGTCTATGAGTTCTAGCTTCAACGTGTCATTGACCAATGAACCTGAGGGCAGTTCACTCCACAATTAGTGCGACAGACTTTAGGTCTGGACAACCAATGTTGCGTAATGTGAATACTCAAACGACTGCTTGTCTTATTTGTTGGATGGTGAATGTGAACTAGAGTGGTGCCATGGCGTAATGGCTAGCAACTACCCCCTGTTACGGAGAAAGGTTCATGGCTCGAATTTCCTTCTAGGGAAATTGTCAAATCATCTGAAAGTAAGTAGTATTAGGTCCTCTTCATTCTTTCACAACGGATGATTGTGAAAAATGCGCTAGGCGCCAAGGCTTCAAAATCTGTTCTGACAGCCTATTTATTTATTTAAGCATGATAAAATGCCATTTCAAGTGACAGGTCCAATGTTAGATTTGGCAAATGCTTCAAAAGTTTCCGTTTCCTGTTTAGATGGCTTTAGATCAGATGCACCAAATTTGTTGACTACCAAAGACACCCTTCCAATTGCTTTGCCTGTGGCAAATAAAAATCCAATGACAGAAGTAGCTGACCCTTTCCAGCATTGCATAAGTGAGAATTGGGAAAATCTTTTGAATGATAGCGTCGAAATCCGCAACGCAAAATTTGTGAACCTGCTCAAAAAACTTTGTCAGCTAAATCGAGGCAACAAATCCAAATAACGTCGCCCTACCAGAGACTTCTGGTCAGATGCAGTTTTTCCCTAGCAGAAATTCGCCAAATTGCTTCCAATCGTGCAGAACTACATGTGAGGGAGATACACCTCAAAGAAGTTCTTTTTTATAACTAAGCACAGTTGAATATCACTGCATGAAAGGTATTGGCTTGATCTTGCAAAATGCAAGCGGCAACTATTAATTTCTGAGCAGATGGCACTGCTACATTTAATCTATGTGCCAGAAAGCAGTGTTTTAGTTTGAAACGAATGAAGACTCTGGCTGTTAGAATCTATTAATTGTCTTCGAGTCAATTTCATTCGTGGCTTAATTCCTCACGCACTTCTGTAAACTAGTCCCTTTTCTCTCAAGAAACTCTCACACATCAAGTATTACATTGCATATAAATTAAATAACTATTTTAAACTTTATTTACAAATTATTACTTTGAAATTATTATTAAGTGAATAAAACATGAAATATGTATTTCAAAATAAAACACTCCTCGCCTTAAAAAAAATGTGTTCTACACAGCTATCTGGATATGCAGCTGTCCAATCTCGATTCAAACATCATAATTATTAAACTTCATGAAAAGTGTCTTTGAGCATCACTTATAAAAACATTGTTCCAACTAAATAAGTTTATGAAAATTATGTTAGTAAGCCATTGTACCTTATAAATATACACCCACTATGTAAGAGCAAGACTAATTCTAGGTCAGCAATTAAATTTTCTTGTCATATAAAAAAAAAAACCAATGTTAAAAAGAAAAGTCTCAATAAATTATTCATATTCATATTCATATTCATCATAATTATTACACATAAGAACCCCCTCTCCGCTCCAATCGTCTGTCATTCCAAGTCTGAGCACTCTGTTTGATAATTTTCATGTGTGCTTTGAAAGACGCATCATTTTAACTAAACAAGTAAATACCAAACAAACCAAAAAATGTTTATAGATATGCATCGTCGCAAATTTCTTTTCTTTTTTATAGTATGATGCTCCAATGAAGGAGTCTTTTTTTGCCGATGTAATCTGGCCGTATTCTTATATATATTTCACAGTCCATCAGTCCATTAAAAAGATCAGATGCTCTTCAAAGATAGATTCAATGATTCACACAAAGTAGCTACATTCATGATGTTACGTTTACGTAGTTAAAGCAACAAACAAGAAACAACTACTGAGACTGACTAGTTTTTGTTACTTTTGAAAACGTTGATTGTAGTTTTGCTATGTACTAGTACCTACTAACCATGCAGTTCATTGCTATGTATGTATGCACAACGTAACCATTATCGCCTTGGTAATAGATGTGCATACATACGTATTTTGTTTTTTACAGAAAATCCTTCAAGTTATACACAGCGTATTTATTTATGTAGGTACGTAATGGGATCGTCTCAACCCAGTTGAGTTCATCTTCATTTGCAATATCTTTTAATAAATGGACTGTTTTATTTTGTTGAAGTTAATCAACTTCGAGCGAGCTCACTATTTTGTTGGTAACAGGTGGTGTCCATAGCGTAATGGGTAACATGCCTGCTTGTTACAGTTCGAAGTTCGTAACCCAACACAAAACAAAATATGTTCTTCCACTTGAACCACCATTCGCGAGGAATTGGCAAGTCCTCCGATAGTAACTTAGATGCTATAAAAAGAGCTTTCTCGATTATCCGTTCCGAATCGGCAAACAAAATGTAGGTCCTCTCCATTCCTCATAAAATATGGATATAAAGCGGTGAATACACGAAACAGTTATCGTACCGATAATCGTACATCGCATGGGATGATTGTTTTGTGTGTAAACATGAAGTGAACCGCTGTACCGATGTCGTGGGATCCAAGTCGCTTACGACGATTGCATCGTGTATTCCCCGCTTAAGAAATTCGTTAGGCCCCGGGGCTCCCCACTATGTTGCGCCAACCTCTTTTGTTATTTTAGTTGTTTCGAAACCGTCATGTTACATGTGGGGCAATCGCTTCATGTTGCTGAATTTTCAAATGAATAAGTCTACATCTGTTGATTTTTTAATCCAGAAAGGCTCTCTCTCATCAATCTTTGAACGTCACTGCTCTGAAATCTTCAGATTTCACACGATCTTTCTGATATCGCTTCTGCTTGGTAAAATCGGAAATCTATTTTAGTGTTAGTCTTGTGTCAGTGTCAGTAATTTAGCTCTAAATGAGTCGGTTGGTGATATTTTCCAACTTCGAATGAATACGTATACAATTTGCCAACAAAATGTGTACGTATCAATATCAGACAATAAAATATTATATAAAGACAATATTTGAACACAAAGCAACTCGAAGTCTAAATGGGTTAAAAGTTGGGGCCCAGAACTTTTTGCTCAATCATTCCCATGAAGAATGGATAGAAGATCTACAAGTTTTTGTCCAGTCTTAAATTGCCAAGTGAAAAAACACTTTTTGGGACAGTTTAATAATTCTCCGAGAACTTGCCAATGTCCTGAAAAGCGCGACACCAACAAAAAAGTTTATTGCTGTGATAAGAAAGACCACAACTCAGACACATGTAATAATAACTTTTGTTAACCTTTCATTGAAAAATGCAGTAACATTCAATAGATTTCAACCCAGCTTTTAATTTTTCCTTAAAAGGCGAAACAATTTTATTCATTTGACGTTCCTTTCTAATGATTATACCCTGTAACAGTTCGAATAGCTGATTTCCTGTAACTGATGGGGCTATATATTTTTCCTGGCAAATATGTTCCATTGAAATTCAAAATAAACCAGGAAGAGTCAGACTGAGCTATTTTGCGATTACTATAGCTATTCGTTGTAGTGTATTAACCAATTTAAATGACTGAAACAACAGAATTTCTATCAATTCAGTCAAAAGTGACTAATAAAACACTCAAAAGCACCCGTTCGCTATCCATAATGGATGTCTCTAGCAATCATGCACAATATGGAGCTATTTAAACAGACCTAGCCTACAGTTACATATGTACCCGATTGTTGGACAGTCAATCACCCCGTGCCTCGTCGTCACACATAAGACTTTTTATTTTTTATTTTGCGCAGCAATTAACAATAAACAATCGAGTCCATTGATTCCAATAACCATCTCCTCATCTCTCCAGAGCAATTGAGTGTAGTACTAAAGCAGATCACTGTATATTTATGTCGTCGGTAAACTCAGTAGGTATACTGAGTTTCAAAACCCCACCCCTCAATTACATCGCTCGTCAAAATGGATCAAATAAATCGACATGCCGCTAACAACTTGCAACGCAAGCACGCCTGGCAAAACCATTAATAAGTTTACATTATATTCACTTGTTCATATAGCACTGATCTCAATTTTCCGTATCAGACGCTGATGACTGTGGAAATAATGAAAATCCCTGAAATTGAAACACTGTAACAACGACATCGTATAAATACATACAAAACAGAGTTGCCAGACGGTTTTTACTAAATATTTTGTTATAGAAACTGAAGATGTTACAGAAAGAGTATAATTGAAGGATAACTCATGGCAAAAAGTGAAAATATGTTAATATTGCAACCCCGATAACTAAGTGAAGGATATACACTGCCAACCACTAGGATGAGGCCACAAATTTTGCGATCGATTTTCGCTTTTTATACCTGTTGGAAGTTTTGTACCCGGAAAAGTTTATTACCAGTTAATAGGTACGTATTTTCCCATTACAAATTCATAAAGTTAAAGATTTTATTCGAAACGACCGTTGGAATTTCCCAAGATTAATTAATGAACTACTGAAAATAGGTATAAAAAGGTGCTCCACTAGGATGAGGCCACATGCAAAATTTTTAGAAAAACCATAAAAATGGGTGAAATGTTTACATTTTATGGTTTTATTATGTTTACTAATAACGTTTTATTACATTAATAATGAGTATGTCCGCCATTTTTGGATAAAACCTCTATTAGACGGTTTGGAACGGAATCATACAGTTTTTTTAAATAATCATATGAAATTTGTGCCCAGGCACTACGAATAGCATCAATTAAGGTGTCCTTGTCTTCAAATTGTCTACTCCCTTCATAAACTTTACGAGATAGCCATGACCAAACGTTTTCAATAATGTTTAAGTCCGGTGAATATGGCGGCCATGACAAAAGTTCCACGCAAAAAGGTTTTATCCAAAAATGGCGGACATACTCATTATTAATGTAATAAAACGTTATTAGTAAACATAATAAAACCATAAAATGTAAACATTTCACCCATTTTTATGGTTTTTCTAAAAATTTTGCATGTGGCCTCATCCTAGTGGAGCACCTTTTTATACCTATTTTCAGTAGTTCATTAATTAATCTTGGGAAATTCCAACGGTCGTTTCGAATAAAATCTTTAACTTTATGAATTTGTAATGGGAAAATACGTACCTATTAACTGGTAATAAACTTTTCCGGGTACAAAACTTCCAACAGGTATAAAAAGCGAAAATCGATCGCAAAATTTGTGGCCTCATCCTAGTGGTTGGCAGTGTATATCTGGATATTAGAAAAATATTTTCAAACAACCTATTAGCTAAAAAAAGGGAGTGCAAAGGGCGTCAAAAGGAATTCTCGCGAAATCCCTTCAACATCTTATTCAGATTAGTCAGCGAACAAACGTAGCAGAAGATCCGGCGTTTATGATTCAACCCTAAACCCTGAGTGGGAAGGATATTAGAAAATTCTGGTTTTTGGTACTTCACATATCTGCTAAAAATTCAACTTTCATATTTCTTTTTTTTCGTCGTTAAAGTATTAGTTTATGGTCTAAACTAAAACAGTTTTTTTTTCGTTCACTTCAGATTATTCTGGAAGGGGTTGGTGGACAGCAGCCACGCAGACGCACCCATTTCTGAGGGTTCAACGCAAAAGATGTCGCAAGGGCGGATTTTTAAATATTTTTTAAGAAAATTTCTGAATGTGTATTAAATGTGATCTTCAAAGCTGAAAAATTTTTTAATAAACATATATTTTAATATGTATAAAAAAAATTGTTCAAAATAGACCGTGTATTGAACTATTGTGAATCGTAACTCAAGGGAAAACAGAGCACGGTAGAGCATTCCACTAAAGATTGTGAATCATCATACTTGACTGTACCTACGTCTAAAGTCAAGGAATAAATATTCAAGATAAGTATGCAATCAAAAATGACAATACTCTCGCTTTGAAATACTTTTCTTCATTTATTTGTCGTAAGTTGGTCATGCTCATACGAGTATGAATAGCAGTAAAATGTTTGCCTGATTATAATTTTTATATTCATTGATATATCATCTTTTTATCTAAATTATTTCTATGCTGTTTCATCGAATCTGCGTTATGCTATTTTCAACGTAGGCTGCTTTCAAGTTCTTAGATATTTAACCTTCCGATGACAACAGGGGTGCTATAGTACCCCAGGCCTTCTTATTTTAGCTGTAATTTTGTTTTCGCTTCACTTCTCTTTCTATCATTCTATGTATTTGTCATTTAATACCTCAGGTCTTAGTTACTGATGAGCAGTCCCCGCTATAGGCTGTAGTTTTTGATAAAGAGCGGTTTCCGTATGCACTGGGGTTGTATAGTACCCCATGTTGTTATTCGCGTATGCGAAAATTTGTAGGACACTTTTTTTTCTTCATTGAGTAGGTTAATAAAATGGCATCCACTGGTCGGGAAACTATTGAAAATTATATAAAAATGTTTTGGAATGAGAGGATGGTGGAATGTAGTCAGGTTCAGACGATGATTGCCCAGATATAACAGATCATCATTCAATACAATCTGAAATGGATGATGACCACTTATAGGTCAATCATCGGATGAAAAAGAGCCGCTTGCAGAAGCATCGAAAAAGCTTTTGAAAGGCAAAAATATTCATTTGTAGAGTAAACTAAAGAAATTAGGTTTACAACTGACCAAACCTCATATGGAGCGACGTTTAGATCAACATTTTCTCAAAAAATTTCCTGAAGGAATAAAAGGGGTTCTAAGCCCTCCTATGAAGTCCAATGAAGGTGAGCCCCTCTTAAACTTCAGAGGCAATCACGGTGTGCATTTTGCCCACGAAAACAAGACCTCAAGAGAAAGCTTTCGTGTTATGAATGTCAGTGTTCTGTATGGCCTGAGCACAGAAAAGAAATTCGCAATAATCGCATTTGACTTATTTTTTTTATATGAATATATATATATATTTTTTATGAATCTCTTTTTTCTGTTTTTGATAAAGCTTATGAGTTGTTTTGTTTCAAAAAAAATTTTAAGTTATCTGTAAAAGTATTTTTTTTTTAATTTAATCCTGGCTGGGGTGTTATACCACCCCTGTTGTTATCTACGTATATTTTAAATGTGTTGTTATCGGAAGGTTAATATGGCAATTGTTTTTACTAGAGATTTGTTTTAAAAGCTCTTTTGACTTGAAAAATTTTTTTCTCTACTTTTTAAGATAGAATGCTTTTTTTTCATCCGCACATTTGATTGTTAACCCATATCACAATTCTGTGAATTTGGGGTTGCACCACTTCTGCTCTCAAGGCCCAATATTACCTTTTGATATTTTTAAATTAACAAGAAAAAGGAAAAACACTACCAAATTTTTAAACTGTGTGTGTTTGAAAAACCGGGGTCGACGCAACCAATCTCAGTGCAACCCATCTCATCGCAACCCATCTCATCGCAACCCATCTCACGGACACAACATCTCTCGCGCAGATAATCTCACGGACATTTCATCTTTTTACCGTTATAAATGGGTTGTAACTTTGTTTTCATTAAAGAATGTGGAGTTTGACTGTGCCACCATTTTTTAAGACTTAGGTGTTGTATGATTTGCTTCTTAAATGATAACATGTGAGTGTGTGCGTTATGAAATGTAGTGCAGGGCATTTAAGTGATTGGAAAAAAACTTTTTAAAAGGCGTATACCTACTTATGTTCGGAAAGTGGTTGAAATGGCGAATTGATTGAAAAAGTCTTATTACACAATTGTGGTAAATGTGAGGTAACCTACAAAGATATTAATTTCTTTTTATTAGATATTATAGGTGGACACCTAGGTACTCATTTGTGTCTACATAAGTTTTTTCAGTCTGCTACCTAAATAGGTATAGATTTGAAATAAAAATTTGCTTCATGGCTAAGTGCTAGCAGATATCTAAATTAAGACACAATTGTATTGTATGTATTGTATGTTTCATAAAACGTAGGTATTGAAAGTTTTAGTGTAGATATGTAGATAGGGATAACGACATTACGGAAAATCAGGTGTTACGTTTTCAAATATTATTATTGTAAGCGTATGATTGCATTGTTTTAAAAAAAAAACTGAATTGTTGCTTGAACACAAGAGCTAAGGGGCGGTGTGTTGAGAATAAAATAACTCGTATTAGGTTATTATTTAAAATAAAAAAGTATCAGCAAACGAAATAGGGACAATTTCGATAGCACAGGGCGTATCTTCTTTTCAACACAATATAAAACTTCAATTCTTGAAAGTAATGGCAAATAACAGTTACTCAACGACCAAAGCCCATCCCCAAATTATATTCTTAGACATGATTTACACCAAAAAGAAGGGAGAAAAAAGCCTTAAGAATTCCAACAATGCTTTTTCTTAATGCACATATACAGACTCATTGTCATTGCCTTCAGTGTTACCGCGGGGACACTATAGTGCCAAAAGGGACTCATTTTTTTTAACTTGGCTCGGGGACTCACAAAATTTAGATTTGGCTCATTTTTTTACGAATCCAAGTTACCTCTATACAAATCATTCATCTTTACTCTGAAGTCAACGTAAATTAATATTTTCAAAAGCTTTGTTAAATTTTGTAGACAAAACTAATTTTGAGAAGAATGCATAGTGTAAACGTAGCTTTTATTTCACTCCTGAACACCTGAACGCTGTGTCAGCATTCAAACATTTTCTTTGATTCACTCATAGGGGCGCTTTGTTTGAGTGAAAGCAAAAACAATATTTTCTTTGTCAATTGTCTTTGTCATCTTTTTTATATTTTTCTTATATTCTTGCTTACATCCGTGTGCTGTATTTAATTTTGATTTTTGACCCGCACACATTCAGTATATTAATTACTTGTATCTATTATTAAAATGAACTTAAAAACTAAAACAAGAGACTCAAATAAAAAAAAAAATTTTAAGATGTTTATTGTGATATTTTTGTAAGCACAATGTGAATTGTATTTTTTGTTTTTTTTTTATGAATTTAATTTATTTTATTTTTATTATTTATGTCTACTTACTATATATGTAAATATATAGGTTTTTTGTATTATTAAAATGAACTTAAAAAAAAAACAGAAGGGACTCATTTTTTTTCAAAAGGACTCATTTTTTCAGCCACTGGGACTCGTCAAAATTTGAGCCCGCGGTAACACTGATTGCCTTCCTATGACAGCAAAGAGAAAGAACATGTTGGATTCGGTTTGATCACCAAAAAAGAGAGAAAATATGTTTGATCATCGGCTGTAAACGTAAAGCTGTTGTCGTTTGAAATTGAATGCAACCAACTTCCACATACGACATACTGCTTTAGACAGCAGCTTTACATTTACAGGACAGCCGATGATCAAACATATTTTCTCTCTTTTTTGGTGATCAAACCGAATCCAACATGTTCTTTCTCTTTGCTGTCATAGGAAGGCAATGACAATGAGTCTGTATATGTGCATTAAGAAAAAGCATTGTTGGAATTCTTAAGGCTTTTTTCTCCCTTCTTTTTGGTGTAAATCATGTCTAAGAATATAATTTGGGGATGGGCTTTGGTCGTTGAGTAACTGTTATTTGCCATTACTTTCAAGAATTGAAGTTTTATATTGTGTTGAAAAGAAGATACGCCCTGTGCTATCGAAATTGTCCCTATTTCGTTTGCTGATACTTTTTTATTTTAAATAATAACCTAATACGAGTTATTTTATTCTCAACACACCGCCCCTTAGCTCTTGTGTTCAAGCAACAATTCAGTTTTTTTTTTAAAACAATGCAATCATACGCTTACAATAATAATATTTGAAAACGTAACACCTGATTTTCCGTAATGTCGTTATCCCTATCTACATATCTACACTAAAACTTTCAATACCTACGTTTTATGAAACATACAATACATACAATACAATTGTGTCTTAATTTAGATATCTGCTAGCACTTAGCCATGAAGCAAATTTTTATTTCAAATCTATACCTATTTAGGTAGCAGACTGAAAAAACTTATGTAGACACAAATGAGTACCTAGGTGTCCACCTATAATATCTAATAAAAAGAAATTAATATCTTTGTAGGTTACCTCACATTTACCACAATTGTGTAATAAGACTTTTTCAATCAATTCGCCATTTCAACCACTTTCCGAACATAAGTAGGTATACGCCTTTTAAAAAGTTTTTTTCCAATCACTTAAATGCCCTGCACTACATTTCATAACGCACACACTCACATGTTATCATTTAAGAAGCAAATCATACAACACCTAAGTCTTAAAAAATGGTGGCACAGTCAAACTCCACATTCTTTAATGAAAACAAAGTTACAACCCATTTATAACGGTAAAAAGATGAAATGTCCGTGAGATTATCTGCGCGAGAGATGTTGTGTCCGTGAGATGGGTTGCGATGAGATGGGTTGCGATGAGATGGGTTGCACTGAGATTGGTTGCACCCGACCCGAAAAACCTTAAGATAGAATTTGATCCACTTTATACAAGTGGGGTCGAATTAACGCATCAATGATCGAGTGAGTAAGTACTATTTTAGGTTAAAATTTGCTTTTTATTAACACAACATCAGTCTGCTGTTCGTTTATCGACTTCAATTCGTTCAAATACTGATGAAAGAATGTCAAATTTTGGTACTAAAGTAACTAAAACACATAATTCAGTCACGTATTACTCGATCACGTGTGTGGTAGTTCAGCACCATATATATACGTATAAGCGCAAAAAGAAAAATATATGTATGAAACGACTGTTTCTATCTACCCTTTAAAAGTATAATTAGTATAAATGGACAAATTTGATTTTTATATTCTACTCCGTTATTTGTCGACGTCAAGTTATCAATACAATCCGTTACTTCGTAAACAATACAGCTACAATTGTTTTTTTTTCACAATTTTGATGTTGAAATGGAAATTAGCAACAAAAATACAAACAACATAGTCAATAAATATGGGGAGGTTCAAACCAATAATTCACTACTTTGTTGGATTTCTTTTCAGTCGTAAGTAAAGAGCTCTTGTTGGTAACCCCTAGGAAAACGCAAAAAGTATGAAATAATTCATCTATTTAATCTATCAGCTGTGAAAATTTACCAGAAAGTAGTTCGCCCTTTGCAACGCATCTTCCCAAAGAGAAAATTCTCCGATTTTCTACGATTCGGTGGTTTTTGCTACGTTGTATTCTTCCGAACAGCTGTTTGGAATCTTTCTCCGGCATTAGTTTAACACGCCCTGCTGCGCGAACTGTGTTGGAGATGGAGTGCGATCAATTGCTTCATTTGTGAAATTTCTGACAGTTCTTTTTCTGATTTCTTTTGACGTTTCGGACAATTCTCCACTCCGAACAGATACCTCGTTATGGCCGAATGAAATTGCGAATTCGTCGAATGCGTGTTCGTCGAATGAAAAGTTTATCCCATATCATTTATCAACAGACTATCTATCTGGTAGAAAGCAAAAGGTAGCATTTGGTGGTAAGCTATCAGCTAAACCTGTTATCCAAGGAGTCCCACAGGGATAAATTCTTAGTTCGTTACTCTTCAGCATGTTTGTCAATGATCTACCATCTTGCTTTCTTATGTCCACTTATATGCAGATCACGTCCAACTTTATCTAGCCAGGCCTTTTCATCAACTTGACAAGCTTTGTCTTTTAATTGATGAAGATCTAAGTAGAATTAATTATTGGTCTATGGCAAATGGCTAACTATTAAATCCTGAGAAATCTAAAGTCATCCCAATTTCCAAAAAAAAGTTTGAAATCAATATCCCTTCAGATCTATCGTTAAGAGAAGGAACAATTAAAGCTGTTGATCACTGTAGTAGTCTTGGCTTTGTTATTGATGCAATCTATCAGGCTACAAACATACAAATTTTGTTATTGGACCCATTTATGGCTGCCTACGAAAGTTTTGGCCATCTGATCTGCCTATTTTACCCCTGTTGAAACTCGTCGGAAACTGGTGCTTTCCTTAATTCTGCCACTGATATCTTATTTTTAAGTCGTGTATAGAAGTAACCTTGACTCACTTTCCAAACGGAAATTACAGGTTGCATTCAATGATGCAGTTCGCTATGTCTACAGGCTACGCAGGTATGACCATACTTCTGCATTAGTCTGTAGTTGGGCTGCAGGTTAGAACAATATTATATCAATGCAAGAAACTGTATATTTTTAAACAAGCTAATGTTAAGGTACCGTCACATTTGTTTAGAAGACTTTCATTCAATCGGTCCGAAAGAACAATTAATATCATTTCGAATCTTTGGAACTACATCAACTCATACCGTTTATTTTTTATATATGCTCTTTATATATATGCTTTTTTTTATAACTCCCTCCCTTCCTCAATCAAAATAATTGTCAATCCCAAAACATTCAAGTCCCCTTTCTTTCTCAATTTCTCATCTCTTTTCTACTATCCTAATACACTCCCCCTTCTTTATCTTTTGCAAAGAATAAATTAAATTGTAATAAATATAAATATAAACTGTTTTCAAATCTTTCTTTTTTTTTCAGTATAATTGTAAACTTTATTGATTTTAGTAATTTTAAGATTTAAATCAATTTAAATTGCTCCCGGCATACATAATCAATTTTTCTTCTGATTTTTGTTGTTTGTTACCTATAATAATAAACACTATTTTTAACAATTTAAACTGAGTTTTCGTCTATAATAAAAAGGAGTTATTTTACATTATTTGAACTTAAATAAATGGAAATTTAATACAAAACTTTCAGAGAAAAAAAAGTCCGATTTCACATAAAAACAAACATAATATAAATTAATAGCTTAATCTTACTGTACGTACCTCGTTTGTAAGGGAATACACTTAAACTTAAACTGAAACTAAAAAAAAAAATATATATATATATATATATATATATATATATATATATATCACTTGTTTTGCAGCACGATACTCCAAAAATATAAAATTATGAGCAACAATTTTTGAGGCGGCAAGGAGTTCGACGATCGAGAGTCCCAATTTTTGGCATTACCTTTTGAAGTTTGAATTTGTGTAGTTGGTACCGACAGTTACTAGGCATAAAACAAATTACTTACAACAGCACCTACCTGTCTCTTTACTAAGATGTTTGTATGTATTTACAAATTCTTAGAACTAATAGGATTGCCGACTAAAAAGAAAAATAGGAATATAATGGAATTACAACCGCCTTGCTTTTTGCTTCCTATTCGCGTTTTTTTGTTGTGGGCTTTAATTGAAGTCGTCGCTTTGTTACATGCAGATGAACTTTCGTCACTGACATAGACATTAGCGTCATAGACATAGACAATCACTGCTACCGGTAGCATGCAGCATGTGAACTAAGAATTGTGACGTGAGAAAAGTTTTGCTTACAACGTTCAACCTACAGAGAAAAACGGCACCAAACATAAGCTACTGTATGACTATTTCTACTTAATAAGAGCGAAATAACCTTTGAGTAAGGGAAGATAGAATACTCGTAATTTGCTCTTCGAAATCATAGAGGTTCTATAGAGGTATGTATAAGATTAGGCCATTGCATGAAAAATACATATTTATTAGTTATAAGTAATAAGTTATTACTGATATTAGCTTTCATTCAAAGAAATATAACGTCACATTTCATTTATTGCTGAATGTGTTAATGTGTGCAAGTTACCCAGAAGTGTTGAGCCTTTTAGTTGATAACCTAATTTTTTGAATAGTTTTTGAGTAATAAAGTCTCAAAACAAAAAAATTAAAACGGAACGGGAAAATCTTTCTTGGTTTTTGAGGAATTAAAATAAATAACAAAGGCACTTTTTTCAAGAAAATCTACTTTTGTACAAAAAAAAGTTCACAGAATTGCATATTCTAAAAAAAGTACCTTGTACCGAAAGCCTTTCAAAAAATCCTTTTTTTTAACTGTTTGGGTTATATTTTCACTTCTACTAGAAAAAAATCGATGGATTGGGTTGGAGCTCATGGTATGTATGACATTGAAATGCATGGCACAATATGCACATGCCAATCAAGCGATCAGCAAATATCCAATGGTTTGTTTGGACTTGTATGGTATATCTATCGGCGCAAAACGATCTTTTTGTGCTTGATTAGTAGTTTTGATTAAAATTCACCACCCTCATTTTCCAAGATACACAGAATTCGTATGTGTTAGCTATTGCAGTAATGAATTCGAACAACAATCAAGATTTGTGATGCCAATTTCGTAAAAATTAATTTAATTGTGAAGAAGGCGTTTGTGCGCACTTTTCATTGCAGAAATTCTATCACTTCGATTGAATACGTTTTTGAATCAGTTTGTAGTTAAGAAAAATCGAAGGAAGCTCATATAAAGCTTTATGAATATATAGTACACGAATACGAAATAGAAAAATGCTAAACTGATTTTCTGGTTGTTGTTGAAAAACTCCTGCAATATTTACACACACTAAAAATGCAATGTTAGTAGCAGTTATCATTTCTGGTTTTACTAACTTCACGCTTCGATAATATCCACCAGACCGAAATAATCTATTCCATAAAACACAAAGCGAATAAATTTACTTACCTATGCTTCGTCTTCATTTCGGTTGACCTTAAGCTGTATAAAATACTCTTCTACTCACTGTTTGAGGGGTGGTCGACGGATCAACTGACGCATACAGATGCAAATGATTTTGAATAAGTTTTGATAAAATATTGAAAATCTCGCATTGTTGTATTGAGAATGCAGATGAAATTTAAATTGAGATGCAACCAAAGCTAGAGCGATTAGGTCGGGTCAATATTAAATCACCGAAATTTTTTTCCCCGATAATCTGAAAACTATCTGACTGGTTTTGATATTTAAACAAAAAAATCCTCTAGATCACAAAAAAATTTGGATGGTATTAGCTGCTCGATTAGCCGTTCGTTCAGAATCGGCATTAATTTTAATACTAAATAGCCAAAATAGCTTTCGTTCAACAATCTTTAGTCTCTGTGGAGTCTAAAATTAAAATAGACTGTAGGGACTTCCGGAAATTTATCAATACCAAACGGAAGTCCTTAGAACTTTCAAGCTGTATGAAATATGTATGTGTATATTTCATACGTTATTTTTTTTGCCGAATATTTTAGTTTTGACTATGTCATCTATTCATCTCTTCTAACGTTGTTGACGTTGGTAGTATCGCGTTTTGTGTTTCTGAAGTTCTAAAAGCCTTAAATGATCTTGACGTAAACAAAAGCCGTTGCACATGTAGCATTGAAACACTGTTTTGTTTCTTTGGCTTGATTTTCAATAAATTCCTTATAAAGAGTGGCCAGTTTTTGGATCATTGGAAAGTTTCTTTTATTGCTATTATTCACAAGTCAGGATCGAATATGACCAAGTATTGACCAATCTGTAAATTATCAGTCATTCCCAAAATGTTAGAAATGCTAATATCCAAAAAATTGAGCTTTCTCGTTAAAGGTATAGTGTCAGAATTTCAACATGGTTTTGTATCAGGGATATTTACTGCTACTAATCTTACAATATTATGCGACTCTATCTTGAAAAGGATCTCACGACTGACATTATTTTTACTAAGGCTTTCGACAGAGTCAACCATAGCATATTAATATTTAAATTTTCAAAACTAAAACTACATTCAAGCATAAAATGAATTTCTGTCTATTTAGAAAAAAGAATTCAACTCGTTAAACAAGGTAATCATAAGTCTAAAAGAATAAATGTGACCTTAGGAATACTTCAAGGAAATCATATTGGTCCTTTGCTACTTATCCTCTTTATTAATGACATTCCAATTAATTCTTTTAGTCTTACAGGTATTCATTGTACGATGATGTCAAAGTTTTCCGAATCATAAAATCTTCCTCGAACTGCCTCCTTCTTCAAAAATTATTCAAAAATTAATTGAGTATAGTGTGACTCTAACCAATTGTATCTAAATATTGCAACTGACAGAGCTTCACGTGCTATAGAACAAAATCTCCTATTATATTTGATTATAGCACCAAAAACACTTAGAAAGAGTCACTGCAAAAAAACATTTGGGAGTTATGCTTGATGATTGCATAGTAAATAAAGGGATGTCAGTGTTTATAAGAAGAAACTCTAAGGATTTTTCGGATCCATATGCGCTCAAATCACTATCTATTACTCTTGTAAGGTCGATGTTGAAATATTGTAGTACAGTTTGGAATCTTTATTATAATATACACTCATTAAGAATAAAAAAAGTTCCAAGAAGTTTGACTAGGTTTGCTTTCTGTAAATTAAACTGGGATATAATCTTACGCATCATTAAGAAAAAAATATTTTGCAATAATGTTTATAAGGGATAATAATGTTTATAAGATAAACTGTTGTCTTCTTTTACGGTACATAAATACATTTTTACTCTCCGTGCTGTGTTTTTATTTTCGAGAGTCATTTTCAACACGAAATTATAGTAGAAACAAACCGTTTGCTCCTTGTATAAACGAAACGAATTCCGTTATAAAATAGGAGATATGTATATTTATTTCCAAAAAATTCAAGAAATCTATTCAAAAAGAAGTATAGTTAGCGTCGTTATTATTGCTACCTGGGACATAATTTCTTTTTTCTCATTATTCATTATTGTATTTTTGCATAAACATACTTTTTTTAACTGATAATAGTCTGTAAGAGCTGTACTCTGTTTGGTGAAATCAACTAAACTATAACTAAACTCAAAAAAATTCTAGGTCCCCCCCATTTCCTTACAAGATATGGTTGTGAGAATAGAGCTAGGCCTGGGGCTCCTCCTTTTTTTATTTCTTTACTCTAAAGCATGAAAAATTTGCATCAGCACATTTTTAGACATCAAATTTAAAATCATAAAATTGATAAGCAGTATTTTTTCCTCATTTTAATTTGCAGTATCAAAAACTTCAGTTGTTATTGCTTCTTCTAACACACTTCTGCAATTTCTTACACAAAATTAATACTATAGTACTTTTGCAAAAAAAATCACTGTTTCCCTTTTTGCACACTTTAGTTGTTTTTACAAAACCAGGAAATGGCAGAGCTTTCAAAAAGCCCTTCGCAGTCATGCTTATTTTGACATTCTATTCGATAGAAAGTTAATCGAATTCGAAAGAAGTGCATTTTGAGACTCAAATGATTCGAATGTTAAATATGTAAAATTTAGAATCGTTCGAGTTTCATAATGCAATTCTTTCGAATTCGACTAACCTTCTATCGAATAAAATGTCAAAATAAGCATGAGTATTAAACGTCAACGTGTATTGAGCAAGTTCATTCACAGGAAGAAGTGAAGGCATTGTATTTTCAGAAATTGAAATCGTTAAAATAAAAGAATTTTAGTAGGGTTCTCCCAAAAAGTATTGGAATACTTGTAGCATTTGGAATTATGGGACATGATTCACGACATTATGTACAATTAACACTTTCTACACTTCAAAATTATATGATGCTCTTACATGACTTACATGAAGGGGAAGACCTCGTCTTAGGTGGCGCAATCAAGTGGATTAAGATCTCAACCGACTTAGAGTGCAAAACTGAAAAGAGCTCGCCCGAAATCTAAGTCGTTACAGAAGGATGTTGGTTGAGGCTCAGGTTCACCACGAACTGTAATGTCCACCTAAGTATACATAACGTGACCATTTATTTTTTTTGTCAAAGCGGGACATCTTCAAAATAATGTAATAAAAAAAAAGTTACAAGTGTTTCACAAGGTTTTTTATCATTATTATTATTTTTAAATAGTCAAAGCAAATAAGTAGTGGCGTGAATTCTAATTTGTATTTTTATATTTATCGGCTGAACAAATTTGTTTTAAAATATCGGGTCTTGTTTTTAGAAAAGTGTGAAGCTTAGTACATGATTTATTTATATTTATCTTCGTTATTTTCTTAGCTTTCATTACTGAGACACTCAACTGTGTTTTATCACTTGTCCAAACCTTGTTCATTTGAGAAAAATCTCTTTCCACTGTTTCGTTACTTCCAGACAGACACATAACGTACTCAATAATCGTAGAAAAATTTGTTAAAGTTAGATTATTGGCACGAAAGTGCTGGAATAAATGGACCTAACAATTTTCAGTTGAAACATTCTCGGTAAACCAGCCAGAAATGTTTTCATCTGTCACAAAGTTTAAAATAAGTGAAAATTCGTCAAAGACTTTCGCATCTTGGCTGCTGCTAATCAATCCTGGCGTGATTAGTAAATCAACCAATTTCTGTACCTCTTCTTACGTAGGCACTATTGTTAAATTTGCCCATTCATACATTGTGTTAAATTGACACCACTGGTACTGGTCCAAGTATTCCTTGCTTGTTTTATAAAACTCAGCCGTAGTTTTTAAGTTCTGGCTTACTGCTTCTTTTTCTTCTACTCTTTCTTCTAATTTTACCATCAGGCTACGAGGAAGGAAAATCGTATGCTCTTTTAGTGTTAAGGTTATCTCGGAGACGATTAATTTCCTTGGCAGACTCTATAGCGGATACATTTTGTGCTTCGATTTTCAAAACAACTTCATGAAGTCGCTGCTTGTGCTTGCCAAAAATATAACCACAATTGAGCTGAGATTATCGAAAAACGTCTTTAAAATATTTGGGCATTTGTCGATACTCAAAAAATAGTTTTTCAAATGCTGAAACATTTTGATAACTCTCTCAAGCGCGGGCATTAACGCAAGCCACTATGTTTTACTATAGCCCAGCAGCTTGTGATACTCTGTCTCGGTAGAAATAAAAAAAACTCTTTCAAAGCTTCTACTCGAAAGCTGTAGATGTAGAAATGAGTAAATTTTTACTATAATGCATTCGAAATCCACAGGAAGACAATCAGCGGCAGTTTTGATCGCGTTGTGGGCTATGTGTTCTCCACATCCAATCCCAATAATCTGTCTGCCGAGTGATTAGTTCAAGTTTGAGTAAACATTATTATTTCCTCTCCTGTTCTTTCCCTGAAGTTGCAGTTCGTGTTATCTCCAAAAAACTCAACAATGCAATACAATACTTCCTTCAATACAATAAGTACAATAATATCCGATGTTTCACTTGGCTGATCCCGAAACTCGAAAACCTTAACTTTCAAGCCTTCGTATGGTAAGAAATAGCGAATTAAAAATGGGAATAATTTGATTGAGCCATGACTTGAAGCATCCGTTGATAAAGTTTTGCAATTGGGTTTACGTAAATGCTCTTTTAAATCTTCGGTTGCCATAGTTGACAGCACATTTACCACAATAGCTTGAAACTTTGTGCGTGCTCATCTTAATTTTTGCTTAAAACATGCTAGAATTAAAAGAGAAGAACAGTCATTTGAGCGAAAACTGTGATTACGTTGCACGGTGTGATACGCCCACGTACCCCCAGTTGCAGCTTAATCTAAATCCTTAGAAGTCGACGACTCGGTTTTCTTACAAAGCAGCAGATCGGCAAGTGTATGTTTTTCTGATTTTAAATGTTTTTCTATATCACTGGCACCACCATATCCAACGCTAAAATCTGTTCGATATTTTTCACATGTAACGTCTGCGGTGTCACCTTTTCTTTGTTTTATAAATGGATACTTCTGTTGCAAACTAATACTAATAAACTTGCGTTTAGGCAATATTGTTTTGTTACAAACACTACTTGAACTAAAACAAAACCATCGATAACTAGTTAACAAGATGGCAATCTCTGGCTTTTGCTCACACACAACTTGACGAAAATAACTTACACAACTTTCATTTCGTTTTGTCCTACACTAGTTGAATTAGCGAAAAAACCACATTTGTCAGCTTTGACCACAACTTCAGATGCCACCAACATTTCAGATTTCACCTCGCCAAAAAAGGGATTTTTGAAATATATTTTTGTTTTCCACTTAAAAATTGTTTTTAATTTTAACCTCGAGTATTTTGCTAGCACGCATTCCGAGTTATTAGCAATATACAAAAGAATGAAAATATTTTTGCTTTTATTTTATCGAATCAAAAGAAACTCAACCCTCACAAAAATTGCAAAAGCGGGACAATTTCAGCCTCGCGGGGGACAGCGGGACAGACCACCTGAAAGCGGGACTGTCCCGCCCAAAGCGGGACGTATGGTCACGGTAAGTATAGGTACATGACTTTTTAACCTTAAACTTTTTTTAATTGGGAATCAGGTCAACAATTTTCATTTAGTCGCTTCTCTATTTCCACATCGATTGTCAAAAGCGCGCATTTACGCACTGCACTGATTAGTCACTTGCCCCTCTTTTCCCTTCTTAGAAAATCGACAGTAGGAGAGCAGCAAAAAATCGAATCAACTAGGTATTTTCAGAAAATTCAGTTTGTTTCATGAGAAATTTCTCCTGAAGTGATCTATACCCCCCCCTGCCAACAAACTCACTGCTCTGGCAATAACAAAGACAGCGTTATTGACAGAAACTTATTCTAAATCGCCCTAGTAAATTTTTTAATCATATACATACCTACGATGACAATCATTCTCTATTTCCATATGACAGGAATTTAAACCTACCAGTGATCGTGGTGTATCTAGAATTTCACTTGTCGCGAACATATACCTATACCTATACCTTACCTACATATATGTAGACAAGACAGCTTCACTTTGTGCATAAAGCACACTCCACACCCTTGATGTGTCAATTGATGTAAAACGGTCATTCTATGCGGATAAAACTCTACTCCAATCGAAACTATGAATGAATGTTTGTCTTATCTATTATGGCAAAGCGCCACTTGGCTTACACATTTGTGCCGCCATATACCCATCGGGCACAAAACACTGTCGTACTTCCATCACATATACATACAATAGCCGCAAATGTCGGACGCAAAATAAATAAATAAAATGAAAACGAAAATGGAAAAAAAAATTAATTCTCTACTGAGAATGATGCGATGTTGATATTTATCGAAAATGAAAACATAAGCGATCAATTTGCCACATTAACACTGCAGCCACTGCAGTTCAAGTGGCAATCAATTTTTGTTTGAAGAACGATTCTTCCTTTTTGTAAAGCTGCTTCTGGCCTCTTCTGTATGTTGGTTTGTTGGCTGACCTGCCGAGAAGAGAATGGTCAGCTCTAGCTACATATACTTCTAGGCATATAAAGGGGCACACATTATACAATATCCTGATGCAGAGCAGCAGCAGTAGTGGCAGTTGGTAGATGCGAACGTCGAATTGGAATGAGATGCATTTTTTTTGACGTTTGTTGAAGTTTGGAGTAGAAAAAATGCCAATGTTTACTACAACTAAATGAAGTCGTTGCTGGAAAATTCCTAAAATAAGATTTTGTACTATAAGCACATATTTGCAAGTAACATGTATGAAGGAACATGCATGACGGTTGCAATACCCAATCGCGTATCATCTTAAGAATTGCATATGAAATTATTTTTTAAGTGCGATTTTTCCTTCGAACTTAATAGCTTTATGTGCATATTTTTCTTTTTAAGCTGATGAAGGAAGATCACCCATGCTTTACTCAATATTTTTGGAACGGATCAGCCGATTAAGATCGAAAGTTGATCGTTTGAACAATTTTGAAGATACTAACCGATATTACCATGTCTATTGACTGATTGAATCAGTCAAGTGGCTTACGGGATGTAAATGACATATTGTTTTATCTTTAAAATTTATGTAGCCGAATCAATGGAATAAAAATGAAAATTTCAATAACTTGTATAACTCATGAGCAGGTTTCCTGACTACTGAAAGAATTGAGAGTTTAAAGTTTAAAGATTGTCCACTGGTCAAACTAAGAAGTGTCATCAAGTAAAATTGTACCAAATTCGATACAATTTGATTTGAACAACTACAGAAGTACAATTCGTACATTTGTGGCTTTTATGCATTTTATAAAGAAGACAGACTATAAAAACTTAATTGATTTTGAGCAAAATTCACTGTTTGCTTGGGGATTCACTCATTAAGCCATCACCTTGAATGCCATCGTTTCGGACTCGCAATCTTGCAATCTCCGCTGCAAGTCCATTTAACTCCTCACTGCAGTTTTAACATCAAAAAGAGTGTACCATTAAGTACACAAAGCAAAAGTCTACAAATTAAGAGCCACTTGTTGAATTATGTCAATTTCACTTGTAGAAGAGCAAGCAAACTGATAGCTTTGTGTTTTTTAGACTTGTTATAATCCACTTGCATAACAAGTACTTGTAAGCTAGGCTATTTTAACATTGACAGTTGCTTTCCGCAACAGACAGAAAGTCAGTCATATGCAACACTCATTTTGTTCATCTTCGCTCCGTTCGTACAGACGAGAATCTGGCTGCTGTAGCCGAAAATGCGGGACTCAATCCTTCGTTAGAGCTATGCTATCCGACCCATTTCTTTTTTCTGAAATTGATGACATGGGCTTGGGCGACCTCTGGCTCGGGCAGGAGGAATCGATCTGATGGGCGCCATTTTTCGAGATCGTGTTATTATCAACCGTTTATTTATATGCCGATTGGCTACCCCAGATCGGTGATTTGACTGCTTTAGACTTTTTCATTTTTTGAGAACCGCGAACTATCGATTTTATCCCAAACTCGGTGTTATGCGCAAACGCTTCGTATTGTTTGTGCTTTTGTATTTGCTGATTGAGAATCGATTTTTTGCTAATACAAAACTGGTTTTAAATACAATTGGCAATTTAAAGCTGCAATTGAAAAACTTTTTTTTCCATCCCTTCTGTCAACTAAAATTTAGCAGATCCAGTTTGATTTTAGTTCCAAATCAAGACTGTTGATATTATGTCTGTTTCCACACGACGACTTCAAATGCATGGGAGTTCTTTTTTTCATTCTTGTTTTAATAATGTAAACATAACTTGACAGTTGAATGTGTCGCTGTGGGCTCTCAAAATAGCTTTGGTGAGCTTCGGTGAGCCTTAAAACAGGTTTTCTATGACGAGAAAAGCCGTTTTTCTGGGCAGGACTACTTTGAGTGCGAAAGTGATTGTATAGTTTGTTAGCTATTGGCTAGCCAAAGTTTATTCGCATCTTCCAAAGTAAGATTCAGGACGCACACGCACAGCTGAACTAGTGAACGAAAAATTTGCTTAAGTATAACGTCTCCAGTACGATCTCTTACGGACAACAGTTACGAGCTTTGGAGCAAGATGGTCCGGTAATCTATTTTACTATTGGTTTTTGAAGGTCGATTTTGATCACCACGGTTTTTGATTAGTTTCAACAAAAAGTCATGGTAAGAACCAATCACATGTAGCTGTTTCTAGTGTCTATGCAAAAGACTTGGTAGAACATTGTCCCTTAGATTACGACGCTTCCTGCCGAAGGCTACATTTTTGTTGTATTTCCCTCGTAAAATGAACATTGGCCCAATGGCTTTGACCATTATATCCTCTCACATTAAGGAAACTAAACAGTTCGCACACTTGCTACAGCTTCAGAGTAAAAGTATTTTCATTTAAATTTAAAAGGAACTAAAAAAGGGTAAGGTTAAATCTAGTAAACCATAAATAAAAACTGCACAATCTCGACTAGACCACCTATATACCTTTTATAAACTTTCTAAGTTCTAGTTAAAAACATGAATGGCCCAGTTTTTGTGTGTTCGTTCCCTTCCTGTTTCAGTGAGGATACTAGAGTTTCGGAATCAGAACATTCACCAAGCTAGGGTTATAACACCCAACAAACTACAAAAGATTAAATAAAATTATTCAACTCACCATATTTATCGCTCACAGCTTTTTTAACCGCCTGAATAACATGCTGCGTCTTTCGAATGGGCTGGCCCAAAATTGTAAAATTACTCGAATCGATTTGTTGCACAAACATCACATAGATCCTTCCTTGTTCCAGCTCATCGCCACGCACTAGACCACGAGGCCGCAAGAATTCCCGGTAGATGTCACATTCGGCGCTTGCATTGCGATACGCGAACTTTAAACGAAGATACTTCTGTAAGCGGAATCCAATCTGCTTTTTAAAGACTTCCTTCACCTCGACGGTGGCCGAGAAGTTCGCACGACGATCGCGTGTCATTGAGATGATTTTACCCTCGAAGACGGTTGGCGCTTCGAAGGCCAGTTGCGCGGGATCACGAGCTGAACAGTACCGACGCGGTCCTTTACGATTATTGTGATGAAAGTTGTTATGATTGTTCTTGTGGTGTTTCTGCTGATGGTTGTTGTTATTGTTGTTGTTATAGTTATAGCTGCCAGAGTTCCTTAAGTATCCAAGAGGAACGACTGACGTTGACGAATCTCGTCGACTTCTAGCCGCTAGCAGCATTGTTCGGTTGCGAGCTTGTTGCCGCAACAAAAGTCTGCGTTTACGCTGTTGATCTAATTCAATCAATGGCGGTAAAGATTCCGGTGGGACATGATAGGTCGTAATCGCATATCGCTGCACCGTTGAGCGTGGCAAAAGTGTGTAGGGAACATTAGGATTCCCCGCTGCTACCCGGACTGGACTGTGGTAGTTCGAATTTGGTTGGTGGGTGTGTCTTCTCAATTTATTGCTTCTACTATTACTACTAAAGTCATATGCACTCTTAGTTAGACTATCTGCATAGGAGTTTAAATTAATTTGACTATTTGAATTTGGAACATAATTATTGTTGTGGTTATTTTGATTGTGATTGTGATTGTGGCGATCACTATTGTGGATGCCATCTGTGGCGGTGGCTGCGTTAACAGGAGCTCTAGCTCTGGCATTGTGATTTCTTAAATCACTAAATACTGCTAACGGATTATCATTATAACTATTTAGAATATTATTATTATTATTGCTTATGCTGCTACTTAAGTTACTACTGCTATTGATGTATGTTGTGGATGGTGTTTTGCTATTGCTGTTACTGGAGTTGCTCAGTCTGTTCAACCACCAGTTGTAGCTACTGCTATCTGTGGATGCTATCCGCAGGGCTGTGTCTCTCGTTTTTGTATTTATTGGCAGATGCATACTTGTAGCATTTGGGCAGTAAATTATTAATAGTAGCATTGTGACTATAGTCGATAGCCACAAATATGACATGTGATACTTTAGACTCCATTTGCGCAATTCTCGCGCATACATGGCGTCCCGTGTGAAGCCACCCCCCGTTTCGAAGTCAAAAATGGAAAAGTGCACCGTTGTTAGATTTTTGTTGTCTGTTGTTTACGAAAACCGAAGTTTTTAACACCTCTGCTGACTTATTGAGTTGATTTTTGTATCTATTATTTCTTCTTAACAAGCAGTGACCTTATGCCACTTTGTGATATCTTCTAAAGGGCGTTCCAAATGTATGTCTCGGGTATGTGTAAATTGTTGCAGAATGTAATTGGAATCGTGCCGATAAATGATCTTCATGTTTACAATTTTTCAATTTTTGAAAAAATAAAAAAGTCCAACCTCGGTAAATAGCTTTTCGACTGCTAGTTTTTAGTCGTAAGTTTGACAGTTAAAGCAGCTGCGTTCAGCAAACATTTTCGAACTTTTTCTTTTTGACAAAATTTGTCGCTTTCCTAGTTGTGACAATGTAGAACTAATAAGTTGATGAATAAATATTACGGATAACACTTTTCTTTTATAGTTTTTTTTTTTGTTTGTTTTTGAATTGTGATTGGGAAGTGTGTATTAACTTTCAAAATGCAGGTAACGCACTTGCGTAGGTTAATATAGAGGTACAGATACTTTTTTAATCTAAAAATTTATAATTATCTGAGACACAAGACACAATAAATGAATCTGTCGAACTGTTTAGAGTTTCGTTGTGAAAAATCTTTTCATTGACAGTCCATGGGCGTAAATGATTTCTATTTTTTTTATTAATCTCACTGCTTTACTCACAAATCAATTTTTAATTTTTTTTTTTTTCACTTATCACTCGAGTTGAATTTTTAAATTCGTTTTGAATAAAATTCTTATCTTCTCACACGCGATGGGAAAGATCTGTAAATCGGGAAAAATAAGTAAACGGATGCACGAATGCGTTTGCGTTGAGCGAGCGCGTATTTCGTTACTAGAGAAGTCGACAATTTTACAAAAGTTTCTCTCTCTTTTTCTCACTTCTACTACTAGTGTAGTAGGTATTGTTGTAGTATTTGTTTTGTAAAGATTCTACTAAATACACACGGATGGATAGATACTCTGTCTACACATCGTTGTAAATGCCTTCTTTTTTTATTTTAGATATTTGGCTGCGCGATACTGTTTTTTTGGGGCTGCTACTGTCTGTTGCCTCTACTGCTGCTCCGGCGGCTTGCTTCTATTTGACTATGTCTTGGACTCTTTGCCAGACACACTCGTTTTCTAAATTTAGCCAGGAGTAATTATAAATCGACACAAAACGACGGAGACGTAAAGTAGAAAACCCAACACGACGGTTCGGCTATATCTGAGAATTGAAAGCACGGTAGATTTCTATCTAATTATTTTTTCTATATAAATTTTTAATGATAAAAAATATTAAGCACTTTCTATTAGAAAAAACTATATCGCTGGGTTTCAATTTAATTTTTTTTTTATGAATATAGATTCCTTTCCATTGGATTTTTGAGAAGAGACCAGCAGACGTTCGTAAATCTTAAGAATATTTGCATCGTCCGTTCGTCTGCTATAATTGTTGTTGTTGTTGTTGTTATTGAGGAAAAATAAATAAATAATTAGAACGACCGTCGGGTGTTCTTTCCATTGGAGCAAAAAAGGTGACAGTGCCAGACAGCTTCTTTATCTTTCGTCTTGTTGGAGTATCCAAAAGTGATATGAGAATTTGCTATAGTAGAGTTATCTTTCTTCGAGAGTAAGTACCTAAGTACTTGCCGTTATACCTATATAAGTAGGTAGTTATATCTATATCTTCTAAGAACGCAGGTTTAATCAGTTTTTTTTTTTGAATTATCACGAGCTTTCCGAGCCAACGAGTCAAATTTGATTGAGTAGGCAAACCTTTAATACTCTAAACAGAATGTTAATTTAACCGCAATAATTCCGTTTTCATAAAACAATAATTGTGATGATAATATTAAATTCTTATTGACCGATGCCTTCCCTAGCCGACGACGACGATAGAGAGCAACCAACAAGCGACAAGAACGATTGACGTTTACAAACTGAATTGTGAAATTATATACATTCATTTCAAGTATCCGAACCGAACTCCGAAGCGCCGACGAAAAGTACCATCAAACACGCAGCCATTAACATTCATACAACAGAGAGGTTTGATTGCGGCAACAGAGCTGTAAACATATTTGGCTACTTTTGCTCAGATTTGGATTGGGAATTGGGATACCGGCATGTATTGCATTAGATACTTTGGCAGATATAGGAATTCGGTTTTTATTTCACTTTATGGTGTAGCCAGAAGACAAGTTGTGTTTATAGTTGGATGTTGGATTGTGTTTCGAGAAATTATGTGAGTAAAAATACTTTGCGGTCGACTGTTCTCTGACTGTCATATGAGATTTTTTTTTTTTTAATTTAAACTCCAGATGCATTATTTTGGTTGTGCATGATTGCTCACGTCGCGTTTGTACAGCTTTGTTGTTGGTGAGGGTGCTTTTGTGATTAGACGTATGAGAATGAGACAAGCTATTGATATTTTTTCCTTCAATAAAATACAAAAAAAAAATATCTAATCTAGTCAAAGTGGCTGTTGTAAATTTGTCATTGCTGTTCGCTTTGGAGTGTTAAAAATGTTGATATGTTGATTTGATAGTATGTACCTACCGCCTGTCTTTAAGTGATTGCAATCCAATTAAAAGTTAAAGTGCTTTCCTCTTAGCTTGGCCTGAGCTTTAAAGGCAAATGATTGTCTCTCAGTTTTTACTGCGATTATTGGTAGTAGGTATGTAGGTACCATAAGAAAAGTCTTGCAATCGTGCTGAAAAAAAAATTGAGATAACAGTTGAATACCTATGACATTACGATGACAAATAATACGAGAAAAGTTGGTCTTGCTATTCTGTTCGTCTGTCTGTCCGTATATAAATCATCATCTTGAGATATATTTGAAAATAACAAAAAAATTTTGGTATTGCTTAGTATATTTACATTTATTTAAAACGATTGAGTTTGGTACTGATACTAATTTTCGTTATTAAATGATTTTGCAATTCCTAACAATAAATCGTTTCACATTTAGATAGGTTACAGATTTAGATAAGCTACTTTGCTGGTGTTCTGGACACCAATTACATCTTAATGTTTCTATAAATGTGACTATTTAACCTTTCTTCGCGGCTTTGAATTGTCAGATTTTACCTATTCAATAAACGGCATCATCTTTAATAGGATTTATGTTACGAAATTCCAAAGAATTCTCGGACCCTTCCCATCTCAAGACGCTATATTACTGCCGCGTTAGACACGTAATTCCAAGGCTTTAATCGTCTCGGACTTATTGTCTGCGTAGACAAGTGACTACCCATAACCCCACAGAAAATTGTCCATCGGTGTTAAATGGCCCGATTTAGGAAGTTACTGACAGTTTGAAAACACGAAATTCTGTAAATATCGGCGTCCGTCAACAGCAATTTCGTTTCGAGTAAAATTTACCGAACGTATACACCGCCACACTGAAATATTATGTAATAAATTCGCCTGCAAGTCTGAAAGCTTTAAAAACAGTATTAAAAGTTAAAAAAATTGCTTACACAATTTTAGGATTGAATGTGAATAGTTCAAAAACTGTTAATAAGAAAAGCTTACCTTACAAAGCGGTACCCGTGGTGTGATGGATAGCATGTCCGCCTGTTTATCCAGAGGTTCGAGTTCGAGTCCCAACAGAGGCAAAAATGATTTTTCCACGGGTATCGCCTTTCGCGAGGAATTGGCAAGTCCTCCATTAGTATTCATTGCCATGAAAAGCGCTTTCTCGAGTAACCGTTCGGGAACGGCGAAAAATTGTAGGTCCCTTCCATTCCCTCACAAGGCATGGTAGTGAGAAATGCTCTAGGCCCAGGGGCTCCTCGCTCTATTGCGCCACCCTATTTATTTATTTATTTTTTTTACCTTACAAAGCTCCACATTCCGGCTTTTTTTTGTTTTTTTTTTTTTTTTTTTAGTTTAAATAATTTTCCTTCTTAAACTGCATCTAGTCCACTCAGCAAGAGTTGTTCTATATTTAGCAGCTCGTTAGGACACATGGGCTTTTTAACTGGACTATCTCTTTTCCAAAAATTGCAATGGCCTTGGCATTTGTTTCATTAAAAAAAAAAACAATAGTTTCCATATAGTGAACTGTTAAATATGTATCTAAATATCTCAGACCTTAAACCTAACAGTAAGTACCTCATACTATACTCTTACACATCTAATGGTATTTCTTTTTTTTTCACTACGTTTGGTTTGATAAGTATGATATAGCCATTTTTTTCCAGCAAATAACATAAACCTCAAAATAGCCAAATAAAATCTCTCAAGAGGTATAAGTGACCACTTCACGATGACACTATCCCATGGATTAACAACAGACAATACATAAAAAGATTGCCACCGGGCAACCACAACTCCACCTATAAACCCACCATGAGATACCAATCAACAAGAAAATGTAACAACATTAACCCGATCTGTGAAGTGAAGTGATGGCCCGCCACCAAAATTCCCGTCACTCTCCGACACCACCTATCTACCTGATAAGTCTTTTTCCCACATCACCTCGAGACAACCGACTACTGCTACTGACCGTTTCTATTCTAATGATAATTTCTAAGACCAAGTTTAGAACGCATTTTTCCCATGGTTATTTACTTTTTGGTTACCTGGTAAACAATAACTCTGGTGGACAACTGTCAACAATGGTTCACCTGTGAAATGCTGATGCTTAAGTAATGAAATACTTTGGAGGAGCGCATACACTCTCCCATCAACATGTATATGGAAAGCTTGCAAACACGAAGAATTAAATTCATGTCTAAAAGTCTGAGTTAAACCGCTCGTATAATGACAATTATAATCAAAGCGCAAGTTTTTTTTTCCTTAAAGATAAACACAAAATACTTCACCGATTGTCTTGTACTCTCACTTTGGCTGTTATAACAACAATTGTCAATTTATAGAATTGTGTATTCTTCTTCGTCGCTTTACGGCCAAGTCTGGTCATTTTTTTCCATGGTTTAATTATTTCCATTCCCATCGAATCTTTTTCTAGTATACCTATACCTACTTCTTTTTGAGGTTTAGTTTGAAGTGAAATAAAAAACTTTGCCTTTGTCGATACACTGTTCTGCAAACAGTTGCAAACGAAGATGGTGAAATTAGTTTTAATTGCGAAAATCGTGATGGAGCCTTAAATTCTGAGGGAGATCTCCTTGTTTTATTTTTGGCTAGCTTTATTTGTTTTGTTTTACAAAAAGCATCAAATTATGTCAAAGATGTAAGGTGGAAAACTTGTGGCCACAATGAACCATTATAACTTTAATCCCTTCATTTCATATCATGTGATAAAGATCTATTTGTTTGCTTTGTTTGAAATTTTTTGCAATTAACATAAATTAAAAAATAGTTATTTGCCAAATATATTCAATCTTTAATCGACACACACTTTTGGAAGCATCAACAATATTTTTCTTTATTTCAACCAATCTCTGAAATTGAAGCCATATAAAAATAGCAACCGGGAGTTTGTTCTTTTTTTTACAGTATTGCACTGACCGATTCCAACGAAGGCGTTTTCTTTCACATTTATTTCAAAACAAAATGTGGGTTTGTGTCAGTTATTCGATTTCGCTACTTGAAAATATTCCGTCTATACTTCCTGGATGAGTTAATCTAGCCTGTTTTTTTTTTTCTTCTTTTTTTTTGTTAGTAAATAGAATTTTTGAAATTAGCCAGGGTACCAGTAGTGTTTCCATTTTCCAATGTGCCACAAAAAATTGCAAATCGCCCTGATTTCCCAACAATATGAAGTAATTTGGGGGAGTAGTGTCTATTTAGATTTGTTACAATTAACGAGTTTCTACAGCAAACTTTGTTTTGTGTCGTTCAATTTTTTAAACGCGGTTATAGAGCAGTTTCCATTCGTCACACCATAGAAGATTTTTTCTTACAAGTTAATGATAACACAGGTCTGCAATGGTTTTCCTCTTTAAAATCTGAGTAACGTTTTCAATAGTTTCTGATGTGCTGATTACGATAAAATTAATTTAAAAAAAAAAAAAAAAAAATGCCACCACGTCAGGATTTTCTGATATTGAATGTTTAAGATTTTGCTCAAAAATGTCGGAGCGCCTGCATTTTAAAATTTATAAAACGTCATTAAATTACTTCAGCCTAATTTTTATTGCATTTAACTAGTGTAAAGGGACATAGACATTAATGCAAATAAGTTATTTGTTAACTACTACATAATGAGTATAAGTAAGTAATTCACAATAAAACAGAATTTTCACTTCAGATTTACTATAAAGGAAAAATAATAATAATTATTAGTGTCATTCTATAAAAACTTTTTTTTCTATAAAAATTCTTTGTTAAAGCCCTGGGGTTGCTCTGTGGTCGCTACTAAGCGTTCTTTGAAAAACATAAACTCGCCCTGAATCTCAAACTGAGTGTTTTTGAGCCCTGGAACCTGGGCTTACTTTCAACTCTCGCCCTAGGTTTTTGCTGGGCCGAGTTGAGAACTGTGTGGTGATTTTGTGGTTTAGTGTTTTTTAAGGACTGGAAAGCCCAGGTTTTTTTGTTCATAGAGTTGTCAGGGAAACCTGGGTCAACTCTGGGTAAAGTTCAACGAACGAAATTATCGTGATAAATTAAATTAACATTTCAAAAACAATAACAAGTTAAACTAAACAATATTAATACATTTTATTGAAATTAAGGAAAACAACAAAATAGCTCAACAAAAAAAGCTGCACAACCGGATTTTCCAGGAAAAAGGACCAGGTTCCACAAATAAAATTTACATGTAATTAAGACTAGTAATATATTATATTTTAGTAGTTTTTTAAGTTAAAAGTAATGAACTTCTTTAAATATTTTTTTTTATGTGAAAACTTGTGATTTTTTTTTGCTATTTTCTATCTACATATATCTTTTTGAAAAATCTGGATGTGACTTAAAAAAACTCAGGACACATTCGTAATCAGCGCACCAAAATACCCTAGAATCAGCTATCAAATTCCAGAGAGGAATTATGACCCTCATTTTGCAGGCCTGTGTAATTTTGACAACAGTGCTATAAGCACGTTCCAATAAAAAATTTTGCTGTCTAATTACTCCAGTCAGACCTTGAAGGTGTCCTGTCCTCTTTTTAAGAGTCACAGTCGCTGGCTCTGCTTATGGAAAGTATCAAGAACGCACACACGACACTGTGAACATATAAAATAATTAAAGTTCTAAGAATTTTTCTACACGTGTTGGGCGGAATTCAACTTTTTTTTTTGACAACAGCGTCAGCGCAATCCACGCTTTATCAGCTCAGTTCAGTGCTACCATACATGTGTTAAATATCACATATTTTCAAAAAGTCCATGCATGCTTGGAATCATAAAGCTGCACAAAAAAAACTTTGATTTCAAGAAATGAACAATCATTGGATAATATTGTCAGTTTAAAAAGCAGTTAAAAAAGTAAATGAAGGAAATGAGGACATTTAATAAAACTTTAAATTATTTTTTTAATGACTAAATAAAGGGTGTTTTTTTTAAGACGTGATTTTCAAGAAAAAAATAAAACGTATATTGTTTAATGTTATGATCAAAAATTAAGCCTAACTAAGGGTTTGTGATTATGTTTTAAAAATGATTTCGGGCAAGTGGGTGCCACAGCTGGCCCAATATATTAAAATCGAGAGGCCTAATCTCGACCACTTTTTGTTGTATGTCGGCAATAACGCGCTGAACTTCCAAGGCGTCAATTGCCTTGGGTTTATCTGTGTAGAGAAAGTAATTTCACATAACCCCACAGAAAACTGTCCAACGGTGTTAAACCGGTCTAGGAAGTAACTAGCACGTTTAAAACTCAAAATTATGTAAAAATCGTCGGGTACTGCGATTTCGATTCGACACAATTAATTTACCGAACATACACAATTCCCAGTAGTTTTGGGGCTAAAATTCCAATGGCACACTAAACAGAGCACAAATAGAGATTGCAAACCACCCATCTAAAAATACACCCTTTACGTACACAATTGAGAAAACATAATATTTTGGAGAGTAGGTGACAAAAAAAAGATAAATCCGAACCTAATGTAATGTCTTACAACTTCTTAAAATTTTAAAATGTGACATGCAATCATCACTGTTGGATATTCCCAAAACTGTTTCAGGATTTACAATTTCATACAAAGTAGTTCAGTAGTCTTGAAGCCTATTCAATAGAAACAACGAATGTAAACAAAATAACAAAAAAATCTTTCCTAATTATAATAGTGTTAAGATTATATTGAACTTCTTTCTGCTTTTTGAAAGATTATAAATCTGAAATCGAATAACAATAATGCGGCAGAAGTGATGCAAATGGTGGCGAGGTTAGTCCAAAAGTACATTTCCTTCAGGCGAAATAATGTTCTTTTCATCGTGTGTTCAACACAGGTGCATGTGGGAACGAATACAAAAAAAAAAAAAAAAACAGACAACAGTGGACAATAAAAAAAACTCTTTGTCATCATTGCACTGCAGAAATGTGTTGTGATGCGATATCCATCTCGCTTCACCGACAGAAGCATGTGAGATTCCAAATACTTAGTCCCGCTCTGATATTATGACCCTTTCTCAGTTTGATGAGTGTGCGAACCTTTTTCTTCGACTGCTGGCGTTTCTTTCTAAACTCAAAAGAAACAGAGCTAGAAATGCTCTGCAGCTATAATGGGACAAAAAATGATCTTCACGCGTGGGTGCACGTCGCTTCCGCCGCCAACTTACCTTGTGCAGTTGTGGTTTCGATTGTTAAACCTCATTCTTAAGCCCTTTTTTATGAGGAGGGTGACGAGCAATCAGTTAGATTTAACCCATTTGAAGGGAGGACCTGGGGGAGGACAAAACCTATATACGAGTAGTAAGTAGTTAACGCAGTGATGCATCTTAAAGGTTGGTCAACCAGGTTTGTGCGTGATAATTATACAGTTCAGTTGATAGTCAACTAAGCATGAATGAAAAATTATGCTAAGTTGACGACGCATTTTGGAAAGACTTACATTTTTTTTTTTGGACAAAAGAGTGGGGAGTACACTAATTTTTCGAAAAAGATTAAAACAAAAAAATAACATCTGATGTTTGTTGTAAGTCAATTACACTTTCAAAAGACTCTATAAAAGCTCTAGTCAAATACTCGCAATAATATGCTTTTGTCAATTGTCAATCAAACCATGAGTTCAAAATCAAAAGGAAATTTGCTGCACTTGTCTTTCAGTTGTCATTACTTTTCACAGTTTAATAATGAGATTGATTTTCTATATTAGCCCAAATCTATAGTCAGAGCGTTTTTAAGAGAGAGTACTGGCTCCAGTTAAAGGTATAAAGTTGTAATGTACAATTTACAAGATATTAAATTTGTTAGTTCTTGTTTCACCAAAGAAAATAGATTTACAAAATTTGTTCAGCTTTAACAATTTTATTTAATTGAACGGTTGTGTGTAGCATTCAGTTTCGAAATTGATTGAAATGAGAAAAACTTTCAAAAAACTTTAAGGATTGTAGGCAGTTGAACATTTCTCTGATTTGAACTCTAACAGGCTTCGTTTATGTTGTAAAATCCAGAGCTTCAAAGGATGTTAGATTCTGTTGGCGTATGGCCAATTATAGCTCATATAACAAAAACGATGACAAATCGTATGGTTTAAAAAGAACAATTAAGATCTCCAATTTCACATTTTTTGACTTCTAAGACTTTTAACTGAACTCAAACTAAAAATATCAAACTTACAGATATACTACACGGTGTTTTCAATAAAATGCAACGGAAGCCTATTTTTACCTATCTCCTTTTGATTTTTCAGAATTTTTCTATTGCCAACTTTTCTTTCAATCTTACTTCCGATCATAGGAATTTTAAGCCAAGTTTTGCATTAGCGCAGAATTTTTTTTTTAAATAACTATTAAATATGATATTACGTTGATACAGAATACAAAAAATGTTCCCTGAAGTTCTGCCAGTCTGCCTGTATAGGTATAGCTTGAACTGCTTGACCGATTTTATTCAAAAATTGTAGTTAGGGTCTATAAGACGGTCTACAGAGAGATTTTAGGATTTCGGAATTAGGTTTCCAGGTCTTGAAATAAAGTCACTTGCAATACAGTCTATATGATAATACTTATTTTCCTCAAAAACGGCTCCAACAATTTCGATAAAATTTTATGTGATGTATTATTTACTAATTGTCTTTCTTATTTTTTTTTTTTTTTTTTTTTTTTTTTTTTTTTGAAATATCCTAAAAACAATTCCCTCTATGGAGTCGTTTTCTTCAAAACTGACTTTCTGGTTAGTTTAAAATGTCAAAAATGTAAACTGTTTTTGAAACTTCTATGTTTAAAAAAAGTGAAAAATAAAAAAAACCGATTTTTAAAAAAACTGTTCTTAAAATTTTGATCCGAGTTTTCAGCGTGTATAATTTTGGTGGGGCTACCGCCCCATTTATTAGCTTAATACAAGCTTAAAATAACTTAAACATACTAAACTTAAACTAATTAAAACTAACTAAAACTATTAACCTACAAGGATGAGAAATGGTTGAAAAGGAGGACTTTCAGACATGGGCTTGGAAGATTGAGGTCGAAAAGAAAAGGAACCGAATTAATCTTACTCACCATGCGGGTTAAGGGTTCGTAGAGACCATAGGATGTACGATGAGCAGGAAGGAAAAAAATCGGGATGATCTTACGTTTCGGGGATTAGTGTTGAAAGAGATAAGGTCTAAAAGGGGAGAGCAGTCAGTGTTACCAGTAAGAAGTCGGTGAATGAAAATGATGTCAAAGACATTCCTTCTGTTTTCTAGGGAGTGGAGATTAATGATTGCGAGACGTTCGCATTATATTTAAGCAGCAATTGTTTTCAATATTTTGTGCGATTTCATTCAATTTTCATAATTAAAGTGAAGTTGGTGATGCTGTACCACCAAATATATTATGACGATCTAAAACAATAGCCGTGTACTCTGCATAGGATTTTGAAATTGTACTCAGCACACAATCGCAAGTTTTAACCGATCCAGTCTTGTCCATTTTTTTTTTATCTATTGAGTTTCTTAAATGTCTTTCTTCTTATATTTATAAAGAATTACATAACAATATAATTGTTCAAAGGTTAGTTTCAGAATGACTCTTTATTCATAAGCCATCTCGTTTGTTTGACATTTGAGCTGATACAGTAATTAAAGTAATTATAAGTAAAGAGTAAGTACAGTAGTGATAGTGTTTACCAATCAAGGTGCTGCCACTGCAACATCCTCCCTTAAATATTAAAGTTTATATAAAGTTAAAGTTTGATATTTACTTTACAATTAAAATTTCATTACTTGATTCCAATTAAAATTTCATTACTTGATTTCTTTTATTTTTCATATATTTCCATATACTTTTTTCCCCGAACGGGTTACCATGGCATCACTGGAATTGCGACGAGCTGTAATCACTTCCTTTTGTGTCGGTTCCAAAACCTGTTCAGATGCTGTAGATTGTAAAGTTATTGTCGGCTCTTCAGGATGTGCATTTGGTGGAGGTTGGTTAGTTATGTCTTCCGTTGTCTGTTTTGATGTTGATATCTTGACTCCATCATCGAAAGGGACATCACCGAATGGATCTATCTGCAAGGATTTTAAATAAGGAGCTTTTATTAAATGAAATCTGTTTCGACGAATAACTCGTTTTTCTGTTTCAACTACATAAGACCTATGCTGAATTTTTTTAATAATTTTCCCATGTCTCCGGAGGTCTATTACCCACACAAAATCTCCGGCCCTTAATTCTGTTAATTCTTTTGTTCTGTGTCGTCGATCGTTATCGGCTCTATATCGGTTCCTGTAAGTACTTTCTTTGGTTTTTAGACTTCGAAAATCTGGTTTTTTTGTTAAATTTACATCTGGAAGGTTGTCTCGTAGTCTTCTCCCAAAAAGTAATTCTGCTGGACTAAGACCATTAAAAGGTAAAGGAGTATTTCTGTAAGCGAGTAATGCGAGTTCAACTTTTCCAACGTTTTTCTTCATTATATTTTTTGCTATCTTCACAGCAGCTTCTACGGCTCCATTTGCCTGATGAAACTGGGGGCTGCTCGTAAAAATAGTAAAAGACCATTCCTTAGCGAATTGTCGAAACTCCGATGAATTCAGGTTCTCAAATTGTGTACCACTATCAGTATAAACACTCTGTGGAATTCCATGCCAGCTGAACGTTGACTTGCAAACTTTAATGATATCCGTCATACGCATGCGTATCAACTCTTTTACTTCGAAAAATCTAGAATAACAATCTGTTATAACGATAAACCACTTGTTGTTCAGCTTAAACAAATCCATAGCAACTTTTTGCCACGGATAATCAGGCAAACTTGATGCAACTAGTGGCTCTTGTTTATTTTTTGAGTGCTGGATACACTCAGGGCAGTTTTTAACTTTAAACTCGATGTCTTTTGAAATTCCTGGCCACCACATAGTTCTAATGGCTCTCATCCTCGTTTTGGTGATTCCCAAATGTCCTGTATGCAACTTGTTCAACATCATAGGCCTTAAATTTTTTGGAATGACCATCCTATTTTTCCGTAGTAGTAAATCATCAATAACGCTGAGTTCGTTTCTAACCGAATAGTAGTCCTTGAGTCCAGAACTTAGTTCTTTTATTGTAGGCCAGTCAGTCCTTACATATCGTTTTATTTCCTGGAATTCCATATCCGCGATTTGTGACTGGATAACTTCAACAATGTTTTCGTCTGTGGTGTGTAAATTTCGTAGTGATATTTGGTGTATGTATGCGTCGATTTCTTCCTCTAATTCTTCCGGGCCTGAGGTATCCTCGATGGGCATTCTTGATAGGTTATCGGGTGTTATAAGGTTCTTACCGGGCACATAAGTAAGAGCATAGTCAAACCTCATCATTCGCATTCGAATACGTTGCAATCTTGGTGTTAAGTCGTCCAAATGTTTTGTTTTTAGAATTTGTAAAAGTGGTTTGTGATCCGTTTGGACAGTAAAATTTCTGCCAATTAAATAAGCTTTAAGTTTTTCACTGGCCCATGCAATAGCTAATGCTTCCCGTTCTACAGGGTGTTCCGTACTTCGTGTAACATCCTTTGGGGTGTGATTCTTGGTCATATTCTAAGAAAAAAAATGTATGACAGTAAAGCTCAATTCTCAACTTTGACATCACTTTTTGACAATTTAAGAAAAGGCTAACTTTGGTGTACCCTGACCTATGTTAAATTCAATATCTCTGTCAATACTAATGATAGAGACCTAATCATAGTTTTATTTTTTTGCAGAAATAACAGCCTTTAAGACTGTATTTAAGTTTAGCTTCCAAAGGTTAAGGGTTGCCAGATTTTCAATTTAAAGTGTTGTTCAAATTTTCTTCCCGAAACAAAGTTTTGACTTTGAGGTCATTTTTTTGCAGAAAATGCCTGATAAACATAGAGTTTCTTTATTTTTTACAGATGAACTAAACAATAATAAAAAAAAAAATTTAGTAATAAGTGCACTCTTAAACCCATAGATTTTATGATATTTGAAAAAATACATAATGGGTAAAATTAAAAAAAAAGAAAAGATTTTTAAATTTGAGGTTTGTTAGAATAAAACAATAATATGAGCACTTTTAGTAGTTTTTTATGTATTTTATACAAATACAGTTATAACAAGTGCTCAAAGTGCCCTATTTTGTTTTGAATGCATGCCAGAGCCCTTTTTTGAATTTCATTGTAGGTGTTTGCTCTCGATAACTCTTGTCTTACATGTAATCTTGTAATCTTAGAAACTGTATTTAAATTAGATTCCTATAGGCTTAGGGTTGCCAGATGTTCAGTAAGGATAAAGTTCCTGGTATATTCGTTGTGCTCTTCTTGAATTTCCATTGTAAAACTCATATAATAAAAAAATGTCTGCGAAGGCACTTTGAGCACTTGTTTTAATTGTATTTGTATTAAACACATAAAAAAACTACTAAAAGTGCCCATATTATTGTTTTATTCAAACAAACCTCAAATTTAAAAATCTTTTTTTTTTTTTTTTTAATTTTACCCATTTTGTATTTCTTCAAATATCATAAAATCTATGGGTTTTAGAGTGCACTTATTACTAAGTTTTTTTTTTATTATTGTTTAGTTTATCTGTAAAAAATAAAGAAACTCCATGTTTATCAGGCATTTTCTGCAAAAAAATGACCTCAAAGTCAAAACTTTGTTTCGGGAAGAAAATTTGAGCAGCACTTTAAATTGAAAATCTGGCAACCCTTAACCTTTGGAAGCTAAACTTAAATACAGTCTTAAAGGCTGTTATTTCTGCAAAAAAATAAAACTATGATTAGGTCTTTATCATTAGTATTGACAGAGATATCGAATTTAACATAGGTCAGGGTACACCAAAGTTAGCCTTTTCTTAAATTGTCAAAAAGTGATGTCAAAGTTGAGAATTGAGCTTTACTGTGATACAGTTTTTTTCTTAGAATATGACCAAGAATCACACCCCAAAGGATGTTACACGAAGTACGGAACACCCTGTATATTTGCATAATTTTTCTCTGCTGCAGTTAGAGTCCTGGATATGTATGCAATAGGTAATTGTTCTTTCCCATGTGTTTGCAAAAGAACAGCCCCTAATCCCAAGGAGGAGGCATCACACGACAAAGTGGTTTCTTTTCCAGGATCATATATTTTCAAATTTGGAGGTGAAATCAATTTTTCTTTTATTTCTTTGAATGCATTTTCTTGAGGCATTCCCCAAACGAAGGCATTTTTTTTACAAAGTAAACTCGTAATCGGTTCTACGATCGATGATTTATTTGGAATGTATTTCCCGATGAAATTCACCATACCAAGAAATCTTTGAATTTCTTTCACATTACCAGGTGCTTGCATTTCACGTATAGCCTTTGTTTTCTCACTGTCTAATTTTATAGACCCTTCCGAAATTATATGTCCTAAAAAGTTTATTGTGGTTTTTCCAAACTCAGATTTTTGTTTGCTAAGTGTAACACCACCCTCTCTTAATTTGATGAGTACACACTCTACTAACTCTTCAAGTTCCTCAATGCTCCCAGCCCATATGAGTATATCATCTACATGAACAATGCAGTTTCTTATTCCCTGAAGTAGTTTTGACATTCTTTTTTGGAAGTACTCCGGAGCCGAAGTAATACCGAAGGGCAGCCTCGAGAACTTAAACGTTCCAAAAGGAGTGAGGAAAGTCGTCAACTCTTGAGATTTTTCTGATAGTGGAACTTGCCAAAATCCACTATTTGCATCAAACTTCGCAAAAAATTTCCCTCCTGCTAATTGTGACAACCAATAGTCAATACCATGTATAGGATGTACCTGCCTCTTGACACATTTATTAAGTTCGGTTAAGTCAACGCAAATCCTTATGCCTCCTTTTTTCGGAACGACGACCATAGGTGCACACCACTCGGAAGCCTTTTCCACCGGTGCAATTACACCGTCTTTAACCATTTTCCTTAACTCTTCCTGAACTTGTGCCCTTAAATGAACTGGTACAACTCGAGGAGTGGAAATGGCAAATGGTATCACCTTCTCTTTTAATTCAATTTCGTATTTTTCCTTGAATTTACCCAAAGAGCCACCAAATACATCTTTAAATTCCTCAAACCAATTTCGCTTCGTTACTCCAAATAGTTTCTTTACTAAACCTAACTTCTCTATTCCAGGTGTACCCAATAACGGCGTTATTTTCTCCTCAGTCACATATATTGTTTCCTTAACGCTTTTCCCTTCGTATTTCAAATCGACAGTCGATTTTCCTATAATGTTTATGGCCTGGTTTACGCTAAATAATTTTGCACCTGTTTTCTCTAATTTTAAAGCTTTTATGTTTTTAATTGCATACCACGGAACCAGTGTAACGTCAGCCCCTGTGTCAACCTTAAACTTGATATTATTCGTGTTGAGTCATAAATCTACACACCAATTTTTTGTGACAGCGCCTACGAAATATTCGTCTTCTTCTTCCTCTCTTTCTCGGATTTCATTAACTTTTTTAGATCGGCACTGCCTTGCGTAGTGCCCTATTTTTTTACAAATGTTGCATATAATATTTTTCGCGGGACATCTCTCGTACTCATGGTTTTCATAACCACATCTAATGCACCTTTCCATCTTATTTCTCGCGCTAATTCTATTTGCCCCTTCTTTCTTAAATAAGTTTAAGGTTTGCTTGTTCCCCTCAAAACGTTTCACTCTAAGAACATCAGCTGATGATGTTAATGAAAGATCTTTTTTCTGTCGACTAAGTTCATCAAACTGTCTCACTGCAGTAACAGCCTTTTCCAGTGTGAGACTCGAATCTAGTTGCAACTTGTCACTCAGCTTTTCCTCTCTCATACCCACGATAAGAGTTAGTAAGATCATATCATCGTACAATATTCCCCATTCACAATGCTTTGCCAGAGAATGCAACGCTGTGATAAACTCTTCTCCTGTTTCATCCCCTTGCTTCCTCTTAAGAAATTTGGCCCTCTCGTAAATTATATTTCTTTTCGGTATGAAATGCCTCTCAAATCTCTGCTTACTATCTGCATAAGAGATTGGCGGCGGTACAAATGAAGCAAAAATTTCCTCCGCTTTTTCGCCCATGCAATAAATAAGAATATTTACCTGAGATTGGTCATTTGCCTCGTGTAGACCATTTCCCATGCGATACCTTTCGAAACGTTTTATCCATTTTTCCCAGTCGGAAGGAACGAACGAAAATTCTTCTGGTGGGCTAAGTGTCATCTGTACACTGGAAACAGTCGTGGAAAAGCTTTTAGCCCCTGATGAAGATGTTCCAGGTGTTTTAGAATCCACTGATTCTATTTTACCATCTCCCGCCATTGCACGTGTTCTTTCTTCCTTTTAAGTCCCAAAATATCCGAATTTAAGTACAGAATATGTATGTATGTATATTTGTCTTTATTTTTCGCTTTCTTCGCTAGTTTTGTTTAATTATTTAGTTTTTTTTTTTTTTACTTATTTTTCCTTTTTACTTATTAATTCTTCCACCAAAATTTTTCCGCTGCCACCATGTTCAAAGGTTAGTTTCAGAATGACTCTTTATTCATAAGCCATCTCGTTTGTTTGACATTTGAGCTGATACAGTAATTAAAGTAATTATAAGTAAAGAGTAAGTACAGTAGTGATACAGCCGTATTTATTAGATTTTCTTAAGACGTCTCTTAGACGTTGATAAGTTAAGTTTCAATTAAAATTTAATTGGAACTTAAGAGAGGTTGATTAAATTCTTATCGATAATCGATTCTGCGCGGATGCTAAACTAATTGATAGTTGTGTCAAAATAAAGTAGTAAAAACAGAAATCTAGTCCAATTTAAACTGCGTTTTGACAACCATTCGTTTTTAACACGGCACGGGGTCTTGCCGATTAAAATTATTTATTCATTTGATTTACCGCGTACTACAGCTACCTTTACTCCGACTGCAGTCAGGAAAAATTACGGTGCGAATTCCTCAACACAATCTTGCCAAAGTGTACAATCTGAAAAACATTCAACAAAGGAAAATAGAAATAGGTATTTGGAGTTCATAACAAGTTGGTAGAAACCGAAGAGGGTTTCTGTGAAGTCCTGACAAGAAGTGCTTTTGCAATCGAGGGGAAGAACTTTGCAAGCTCAGATGAAGACGCCCAGGTAAGAAAACAAAAAGCTTGAGGCAGAATCAAATTTATTCCTATGTTTTTTGCTAGCTTCTACCTCGTAACGCAATCCAAAGAATCTCGAAGAGCTTCTAACTTTGATTCAAAGAACTCGCCTTGGACATCAGCTGTTAACTCTATACTGACGACAAATTGCCGTCAGATCGCCTTATCCGAGAAAAAGAACTTTGTGCAAAAGTTACCGAATACATGGAGAAATTCACAGAGATTGGCCAAGTTCCCCCAAACAGACATTGGATTAAAAGTTTAATTTTTCTTAAGTTAAGTTGGTTGGCTGCTTAACCACTCCCGTCAGGACTTCCGATGCCTTGAAGAATCAGTTTTTGATCTGCTTACTGACCCTGCACCATGCTTTGGCTCGGCAGCCACACACCGATCCAGTGCTTTGTTTTGTTGTTCTTTGGTGCCGTGTACCAATTCCAATTTATAAAAGGAAAGGATTCCAGCGTCACGCCCTAGAATTACAACTCAAATTGTTCAATACAATCACAAAATTTGTTTTTATGCCCAAAGATAAAATACAGTTTTAGTTCAGGAGCTGACTTTCCTGCAGCGTTACATATATATGTGTATATATACATTTTTTTTTATTAAAAAAGTCTCTAAACCTATAAGCACATAAGCTTTTGAAATCTAAAATCTACTTTACAGCAGCCTTACATGTTTTCTGCCGCCGGGTTTTTTGTTTATTTTGCCGGCTTGGCTTTCCGCCGGCAAACTGTTTGTTTGGCGGTGGATTTGTTTTTTTGGTGGAAAGATCTTTTTGCTCTTGATTCCTTGCTTTTGTTGCTTTTGATTCAGTTCGCTAATGAGCAGCTGTTTCTTCTCCATCTGATTCAGCTTCAACTTCATCATCGGAATCATTTGCAGCGATGTCATCGTCCACTGATTCAACATCTTCATCGGAGGATGCCTCCTCGGTTCTTAGATCTTCACCCTCAGATGAAGACATACTAAATAAAAAAGAACCTACGTTGTAAGTTTTCACAAATTTACGTAACATAAAGTTCAATTTGTACCTGTTCTAGTTTATATATTCTTTGATAAAAAGAAATTCATTTTGAACCATGGGTTTATGTATTTGCAGCGTCTTTTGGTCGCTTTTCCTGCTCTTAAATCTGACCTTCCATCATTCTACGTGAACTTAGCACATTGAAAACATTTAAATCGCGAAGAAAATCTTTCATATTTTTGTTTTAAGAAAAGTTTAAAATTAAAAAGTTGAAATTATATTACCTAAACAACAGAGCGAAATTGACACCGATTTTCCCGAAACGTCAGAATGAATTTTTAATTTGGATTTAAGAGACCTTTAAACGTCATTATTGGCATTTAAGTTAAGAGGGCTCTTAGCAAGGTTACTTAAATGTGAAATTTGATTATCGATACGGATTCGTTACTTAAGTGTTACTTAAAAGGCAATTAAATCTAATCGATGATTAAAAGTTCCTTATAGATACGGCTGATAGTGTTTACCAATCAAGGTGCTGCCACTGCAACAATAATTATTATTAAACACATATTATTTCTAATTACACATTAGATTAGTTCTCTTACATAAAATGTATTCTACCTGTGCACTATTTTAATAATTTATTTCTCTTTGTGCAGCGATGTATCAAATAAATATGTGAATACCACTTAAAAAGTACTATAAATCAATTTAGGTTCATACTACCAAAAAAAAAAAAAAATATTTTATATTGTTGTATAAAATTATTGTACATGTGATACATGGGATCTTCACATTCGCGCAAAAAACGAAGGCTATGGTTTTTGAGAGCCGAAAGAGTAGAAGACTTCCTGAAGAAGCTTGGCGACTTGGTAACGAACAAATCAATACAGTACTTGAATTTAAGCACATATTTGGGAGTACTTTTAACGTACAATCTGAATCTTGGAAAACATGATAAGGAAAAAAGCAGTGAAGCTAAGTTGGCCCTTAATCTGACGTGACCAAAATTTTTCGCTAATCAAACCACTCATCCAAATTTAAAGTATTCAATGCTTCAGTTAGCACCTGTATGTGCTACGGTGAAGGTCTGAAGAATTTGAGGCGGAATGTTTTTCAAGCGTATTTTCAGGTTGCCAAATTACACACCGACCTATGCCATACACGTAGAGTCTGGCCTACCACCAATCTTCATAAGGAGCCTGAAAGCAAGATCGGACTACTGTTCGAGAGTGATTAGAAGAAGTAATACAAGTCTCCATAAATTGATAATTTAGTTTAGTTTATTTAACATCAATCAGATACAAACATCTTCTTATAGACTACCGAACTAAGTATGCGAGAGAATAATATATGTACATACAGGCAAAAACAATATAAATATAGCAACATGTTATATATGTACTTGTACATTCTATAATCAACTTAAAAAATGCAGCAATAGCATGCGTTTAAGATTTAGTCTACTGTTATCAAAGTTGATATCAATAACATAGGAAATGCTTTTCGTTTCTCTTACACAGCGAGATATCGGCTCATTACGCGCATAATTAACCCTGTGTTCATTTTCCCGTAATAAAGGACGGCTTCTCATCTGTATGGTACATAGAGATTGAGTAAGGACAAGAGAAAGGGACACTTAATATGATGCGACAAAATATCGAAGGTAAACATTACAGAAAAAATTGTACGTCTGTTTTCAAGAGACTGAGTATCGATAAGTTGACATCTTGTAGAATAGGGTGGCATTTTGATGTTCCAACCTAGTTTCCAAACTACATACCTCGTAAATTTTCTTTGTACACGTTCAATTCTAAAGGAATGAATCATGTAACAGGGATTCCAAATTTCAGTGCAGTATTCTAAAATGGATCTAACATAAGCAGAATAAAGTGATTTAAGCGTGTAATGGATCTTTAAAGTCCGTTGAATTGCGTTTGACAAACACCAGCAGCCAGCACTGAATTAGCTTTAGCAACAATATACTCAATATGTCTAACAAAGTTGAATTTAGAATCGAAGATTACACCAAGATCTTTTTTTTTCAGACACTCTTTCAAGAGCATGGTTTGAAATTTTGTATTCCAAGAAAATTGGTGATGCCAAACGGAAAAACGAAAAAAATGACACTTTGTAACATTCAAAAACAATTGGTTTAACATACACCAATCAGTAAGCTTATGAAGTTCTTCTTGTAAAGAATGGCAAGACAATTACGAACAAATGCAGGGAATGCATTCATTCAGAGAATGGAACCAGCTGGTCTATGAGTGGCCTAATATTTAAGTGACGATTATTTCAAAAATTGATGACAAGATATTTGACGAACACTTAACCAGGGCATCATCGTCAACTTCCAGAACTTATCTACTGGAACCTCAACCATCGAATACTTACCGAAGATAGCTATTTAAATCTGAAGAACTCTTCTACTACTTACCATTTTATCGCAGTGTGCCCTATTTTGCAAGAGATACGACGGTTGTATTTCCAAGAAAGTTTTTTGTCCGTTGATAGTCTCTACGAAATATCAAATGGTGCTCGGGGTTGGTGGTTGGCCTCTTTTGTATAGTTACTGCAAACATGCTTTAACATATCGTAATAGCTTTTGAAAGTTAACCTAAATGCCTATTATTGTTTTTATGTTTCAAATAATTTAAAATTATTACCTTTCGTGTGTCAAATCACTATAAAATTGTAATTCTTTTACGTTGCAAATCATCTTAAGTGTTAAAAAACAGTAATAAAATAGTAATTAAAAAAATAATAATATTAATAATGATAAACTCGCTTTCTCATTAATTTTCGCTTTTGATTTTAATTTGTATTAATGTAATAATAATTTGTATTTTACCCTTTCTTTTTTTTTTTCTTTATTAATTTCGTTTTTTTTTAATGTCATTTCATGACGGCAGATAAGCCATGTCCATATGCTTAGGATTAACCATTGTTACCATTGTAAACTCTGACTCACATGAAAAAATTATTATTTTTTAGGTTCTACCTAGTCACTTACCACCACGTGCCTTATTATTTTTGAGAACTTTTACATTGTTCTTTAATTAATTTTTTAATTCAGGTTGTTTTAGTGAATAACATTTGTAACCTCAAATTTAAAGCTTTAAATTCTGAAGATAGTCCATTTTTTGCTTGCAAATAAAATGATTGTCTTCACTATTATGGGTGATTTCTTTTAAACCGAAATCTTTGAAAAAGATATAAAAAAAAATACAAATAAAATAAACAAAAACTTAATTTTTTCCAACCCGATCGGGACGAGACCTTAACTGCAACCATCACTGGACTAAACTATGTTTACCCTTGAACTTGATAAAATTCTTTTGGGTTGCTTGCTTAAATATTTTTTTTTTTTGCTTATTATTCTGCAAGTAAAACAGACTTACCTTAAAATAACCTAGTTGCATTATTTATTTTAAGTCCATTTATGTACACGACGGACTTAGTTCTTCCATCTTTTGTCAAAATGTATTGCATGCTAGATAGACTAGCAATGGTATTTTATTTTCCGAATTAACACCAGTAACTTTAAGAGTCTAACTAATAAGAAATGCTGGTTTAAGGGGAAACTGTACTCCTTCAAACTGAAATTACAAATCAGCCGGAATTATGGGAATATGAGGAATCAGAACAGTTTCTCATTTTGCCATTCCAGTCATGATTACAGCTTTTATAATGCTGCCCCCCAGATGTGCAATTCGTAGCATATAACTTTGGCGCGTATAGATTGTTCATTAATAGGACTGGAACACCAACTTTCAACCTCAACTTATGGCAAGGTAGGTACTCCTGATAGATCTAAAGAGTTAAGAAACTCTATAGAATATGATGTGACTTGCTCAGTATTCATAACATTGCCAACTGATAGAAGAAGAAAGAACATTTCTTTTTAGGTTATCGATGATTTGACAGAAAGTCTAGTTGTTTCTTGGTTCCCGTTTATGAATCCAGTTATCGTGGAAATACAGGGATGAAATATAGCCAATGTTTTTCCTCATCATTTCTTTACTAAAAATTCATTTAAATAGGTTCAGTAGCTTGGGCGGTATTTGCTAACATAAGAAAACGGACAGACAGAGTTGTTTTCGCATCTATAATATTATTGCATGGATTACTAGCTGACTGAAGCTTAGCTTATTCAAAACTTTGTTCGCATGAAAACTGAAAGCAAAGAAGATTGCTTCAACGTTTTGAGTTCTTCGTTGCTGTTCTCGCTATCGCTACCTTTTTAGTGGTAATATGGGAATGAAACATAGCCACTATGGAATAATGTGAAATTCTTATTTTGAAAGAATTTTTGAAATCGATCCAGTAGTTTTCGAGTTCCCGTTCCTGTTACCCTAAAATTTTATAGAAGTCCGCCACTCAAGAATCTACACCGGGCATTTAAACTTGCATACATGTACAATGTACATCCATTTTTGTATATGCAGAAAATACACACATAGAATTGGTAACTTGTTTCTTCTTGCGCGTGGCGTTGCTTTGACTAGCAACTTGCGCAAACGATAATTCTTATCTTATTTTGATTGCAAAAGTTTTAATTTTAGATTTCTATTTTAAATGGGACTTTCCCCGTACTACACTCAGGAGTACCATAGTGTCACAGTTAAAATCAATATATGTATTGACAATGTACTTGTTTGATGGTCATTGATCACTAGCATGGAATGCATGCGAAACGAATTTCAAAGAAACTGATAAAAATCAATTCATAATAACTTTTTGATACTGAATTGTCTTCAGACACAATGTGTAGGTAAGGTACCTAAGTTGTTTTCAAAGTCTGTGGATAAGTGAGAGAAATAATAAGTAAAAAAAGTATTGATTAGAGTGCAAATTCGATGAGGTTGCAATAGGACGATTCTATCTGTTTGAGTTATGGGTTTTCTTGTAGTGAATATTTTTTCCTTTAAAATATTGAGTATAATCAACAATTTCGACGTCACTTTCCTTCTTTAACATATTGTTCTGATTGGTTGGGATATAGAACGCATTTGTTAATACTGCGATTCTTATCAATTGCCTGATAAGCAAGTTATTATGAATGAATTTATCTATGTTATGCAATTCGAGCAATTGGGAATTGAAAGTTTATTATTTAGCAGCAGAATTGATAAAGCTTGAACAAGTTGGAGTTTATGTGTATTACTGAAGAATCTGATTCCTCTTTGGTTTTTTTTAGTCACTGCTTAGCTCGTTTCTATACAGGGCTTGCTGTCTTCTTCAGGGGATGTACATCAATTAGAACATAAAATAGTTTCAGTTAACAAATTAGAGATTTTGCTTTGAATACGTATATATAATATAAAGTACTAGCGAGCCTTACTTTAATTATTTAGGAGAGGCGGAGTCGTGCAAGACATTCGGTGTTGGTGTTTTAAATGTAAATTTTCTATGCCTGAAAAGTGCTCGAGGTCAAATCGAGGAGGTGAAGAATTACTGATTATCCTTTTATGGCGTCAACGACCAAGAAAATAATTTTTTTTCTGTAATAGAACTATCATTTATTAATTCTTATCACTTACCAGCTATAACGGCGTGCAGCCTCGTATCTCACATTATCAAGGTTGGCTTCGTTCTCTAATAACGCACAGTAAAAGTTCATACATACCTACTAGTTTCCTTGTATTTGAAGAAAAAAGCATGTCAAGGTGCCAAAAAAAAGTTTAAACATTTAAGGACTTATTTCAACCATCTATGGATAGGAATCCATAGGTCACATATGTTCCAATTCGTTACTTTCCGGTGCGCGCATAGTAACTAAATCTACTTTCTTCAGGCTTCTGCGGTCATACGCAGCATCTTCACTGCAGTTGGTGCTAACTTATACTTTCATACTTTGTGTACATTTCCCAACATTGTGAACCGTATGTAAGTGCTGGATGTGTTGTACATCACATGCGGTGTAGAGTCTTCCCTTCAGCTAAGGGGGCATTTTTCTATCACAGCACATTTCCATTGAAATAAATGTCTGGAATAGGCATGTCTGATCAGAAAACGCTCATAACAACTACTCAGTCTCCTTTGGATTAATGCGATATCCACTACCATCTAAAATTTTTACCAATATTTGATGTACTTTAATATTATGTGCTTTATCTTCCAGCAGGTAGTCATATACCTATACATACATAGGGTATCGGGGAGAAAGAGTGGGAAGCCCCGAGTACTAGCGCAATTCTAACAACCATGCCTTGTGAGGGAATAAAGGAGACCTACAATTTTCTGCCGATTCCGAACAGCTAATGAAGAAAGCGCTTTTCATGACAATGAATTTGCTTACGGAGGAATTGCCAATTCCACGAGAAAAGTGAAAACATTTCGAAAAACTTTGGACAAAATTTTAGGTTTCAATTGGATTCGAAGCACGAACCTCCTCGTGACAAGCAGACTAGCTAACCATCACGCCACGAAACCATCCCAACGGGTAGGCAAGGACTGCAATAAAGAGCAAAGAATTCAAGACGCTTCCTGTTCCTTGGGGTACATCAACTGTGAATTGGAATGTTCCTCCATACATATCCCCAATCATCCACACATATACCTCTGGAACTGCTCCATATCTGAAGGCCACCCATATCAAATGTCGCAGTTTTGTCGAATGCTTCGTCGAAGTCATCAGCGCAACATGCAAATCCTCTAAGGAATCACGATGTTGTTCAATTCGGACCCTTATACTTTGGATTGCATCTGTTGTCGACTAACCCCCGACAAGCCATCATTGCTTATCAGATAGGTTTTTAGAATCCACGGTTGGGTTTCCCATACCCGTTCAATTATCATTAATGTGATTGGCATCAGGTAACTTGCCCTCCATTACTTAGGTAGATTACAACTTTTAAGGATGGGCGTGAGAATCGTGAGCCTTCTAAGCCCGATGACTCCCATCTCTTTCCAAAACACATACCTATGGTATTTTGAATAGAGACTGTCTAAAACCTGAGGAAGAACATAGGCATATATTTTATTATTATATTACCAAGGGAACGGAAACATAAACGACAACTTTGAAACTTCAGCACCGATTTCAAAAACTTTTCCACCGTTAGAATGCTACACTATCCCCGAGTAACATAAACTTGAATTTATCCCCATATTCCTACGGGAACGGAAGTCCTTGCAAGTTTAATAACAGTGAAATTAGGTCTGTCTGTCCGTTTTTCTATGTTACCATCTACTGAACCCATTTAAACGAAATTTTGTGCAGAGAAAGTCTAGAGCCTGAGGAAGGTCATAGGCTATATATTTTAAGCCAATATTCTCACGGAAACCAGGCCTTACCAATATTATAAATGCGAAAGTAGCTCTGTCTGTCCGTGTTTCTTTGTTACCATCTACCGTCCAAACTACTGATCCGACTTAAATGATATTTTGTTTAGAGATAGTCTAGAGCCTAAGGAAGAACGTAGGCAGTATATGTTGTTCTACTGAAACTATTGGATCAATTTCAGAAACTCTTTCACCGTGAGGTGATTTTTGTCAAATTGTCGATAGCACAGTTGACCTTAGAAGAAAAATATATCACAATTTTGTCAGACGTGGTGGGGGATGCAGTCGAATGTCTGTCAGTAGACAATGTTATGGACACTGAGCAAGTCACATCATACCCTAAAGAGTTTCTCAATTCCTAAGAATTATGGAGAGTACATTCCACTAAGAAGTTGAGGCTGAAAGTTGGTGTTCCAGTCCTATCAGTGAGAAATCTAGACCATAGTTGTACACGGCTATGAATTAGATATACATCTAGGATGCGGCAATATAAAAGTTTTAATAATGACTGGAATGGCAAAAAGGAGGAAACTGTTTTCATTCCCCATATTTCTATGATTCCCACTGATTTTTAAATTTCGTTTAAAACAGTTTACTGCCCCTGTTCTGTAACTATCGCCTCGATCAAAGCCGGCGATAAACGGTTAAAAATGGAACGAGATTCTATGAATTTAGTAGGAAGTCGTTCCGGTTCTCACTGTTTCTCGATCGATGTTATCAATAGCCGGTGTTTTATTATCGAAATAATCTAATCTGGATCGGATCATGATAATAAAACAGCTTAGATTATCATATTTGTTTATTATTTCAAGTTGGAAGCTGTGTGAAATTCGTTCATTCCAAACTGACATTTCGAAAGAGTTGCAGAGTTGCCCTACGAACATTTTCTTTAATGGTTATTTATTGGTTCTTTTTTTTTTGGACAAAATGAAAGTCATGAATTTCATCAAATATACATTTTTGCAGCTAATTCTTATTAATTTCACGAATATATGTTTTGCTTTGTAAGACTTTCTCATTATTTTACGAATTATATATCTATTAAAAATCAATATCTAAATCTATCTAGAATATGCTTTATTTTACACAGATAAAAATGATAATGTGGTAGTACTGTTGTTCTCACACTGTCAAATCAGGCTAAATATCTAGGTCTCATTTTTGACAAAAAACTGACCTGGAAAACCAATATTGAGGACAGGGTAAATAAAGCCAACGTGGCACTCTTCTCCTGTAAAAAAGCCATTGGTAGGAAATGGGGTTTCTCCCTCCAAATCACCCACTTGCTGTTTACCTCGGTAACTAGACCGATACTCACATACGGGGTGATAGTCTGGTGGACAGCACTAGACAAGATGATCAACTACAACAAGCTGGCCAAAGTTCAAAGAACGGCTAGTCTGTGTATTAGTGGCGTACTGAGGACAACCCCATCGGATGCCCTCAATGTACTACTAGATCTCACACCCCTAGATATCTTCAGCAAACAAGTCACAGCTAGCTCAGCTACTCGACTCAGAGCTACATCACAGTGGACCAATAATCAAATCGGCCACACTACAATGCTAACAAAGCTTATGATAATTTTTTCAATATTTTACAAAGTCACTTGGAAACCTCTACCGAAACATTTGTCATAAAGAAAACCAGCCACAAATTGAAACCTTGGATGTCATACCATGTCCTTAAACTTGTTAAACTGAAAAACAAATTAAGAAAAAAATGTTACAAAAATCCTTCTAATCCAAGTTTAAAGAAAAGGTTTAAGAAACTATGCAAAAAGGTAAAATGTGAATCGAAATCATGTCGCGATAATTATTTCCACAACAAGTTTCAAAATGCGATGGGTAATTCTAGAAAAGAATGGGAGGTAATAAATTGTATAACAAACAGAAATATAAAAGACAAATCTAATTCCATTACTCTATCGATAGATGGTCAAGATATAGCTGATCAAACAGTGGTAGCTAACATTTTTAATGACTTTTTCGTTTCTGTTGGTGATAAGTCATCGACTATGGTCGGTAATAATGCATGTCTAATGCACTCTGACGTAGTTGAGAGTACAAACTTTTCTAGAAGCTTTTTTTTCGAACCAATTACAGGCTCCGAAGTCTTGAAATTGATTTATTCTTTAGATAACTCAAACTCTGTTGGGTTTGATAATGTGTCAAACCAAACCATTAAAAGAACTGCACTTTATCTTGTCGACATACTGGTTCATCTTTTTAACTTAAGTATTTGTTCAGGAACTTTTCCTGACAAATTGAAATGCGCCTATGTTTTACCTCTTTTTAAAAAGGGTAACAGAAAAGATAAAAATAACTATAGGCCAATCTCCTTGCTTTCATCCATTTCAAAAGTTTTTGAAAAAGCTGTTAAGGAAAGAATACTGAGTTACCTAAAGAAAATAAACTACTTTAATGCTGCTCAATACGGTTTTAGAGAAGGGCTCTCCACTGAAGATGCCCTTTTAGCTTTTAGTAGTATTATATATAAGGGATTGGACGAAAAAAAACAATGTGCAGGTCTTTTCGTCGACATTACGAAGGCATTTGACATGGTTGATCATAACATCCTTTTGAGTAAGTTATATCTTGCTGGTTTTCGAAGCTTTATGTTAAGTTGGTTTTCATCTTACCTCAAAGATAGAAGACAGTTAGTGAGAATTGATGATCATCTTAGTAGCATCCTGTTGATCAACAAAGGTGTTCCCCAAGGCTCTGTCCTCGGCCCAATATTTTTTTTAATCTTTATTGATTCCCTATTCTCGCAAGGTTTTTTAGGTAAAATAACAGCTTTTGCTGACGACTTGGGGATTGCATATACCTCGTCCAGTCCACTTAATTTGGTTGCTGACATTAACCATGATATTAGATTATTAGGTTTATGGTTCATGGCACATAAGTTAATGATAAGTAGCAAAACGAAACTAATGTTTTTTAGCCTATCTTCGAAGGATCCTCCTGATTTAGATTTTTGCTTTCACTCCTTAACATGCAGTAAGTTCCGTTGTCTAGACTGTTCTTGCATACCATTTAATGATGGAATCAGTTATAAGGATGATTCAATTTGCGGATCGTCTTGTTTCAAAATTGAGGTTGTGGAAAAGTTTAAGTATTTAGGTGTGTTTATTGATCAAAATTTAAATTGGTTAGATCACATCTCTTATCTGAAACAACATTTTCGAATATCTCTTCGTTACATCTACCATCTTAAGAAGTTCTTGAGTAGTAGTTCCTTAAAGTCGGTTTATTATGCACTTTTCCATTCTAGACTACAATATGGTATCTCTTGTTGGGGAGGGACCTTTGCTACCAATCTTCAATGCCTTGTTGTGTTACAAAAAAAAGTTATTCGTTTACTATCAGCTGCAAATCGTAGAAGCTCTTCAATATTGCTATTTAGAAGTTTGAATGTCCTTCCAGTTAAACATTTATATTACTTTAAGGTTTTAAAAATATTTTTCATAAAAAGTGGTTACTTTCAAAGTCCTTTGACTCATGCACGTAGTTTGCGAAGCAATTCTTTAGCACAAGTAAATATCCCTTCTTTTCGTACTACTCACTTCAGAAACTTTTTTACAATTACTGCCTGTAAGCTATTCAATAGTTTGCCTATTAATTTAAGACACATTAGAAGTTTATCTTCTTTTTTGAAGCAAGTTAGGCTTTGGCTTTTTAGTTTTGATCACACCGCAATAAGAAATGTACTTACATATGTGTCATAATCTGTAACACTTTCTCAAACAATGTTCATATCTTGTTTTGATTTATAGATTGCTTGTTATCCTCTGCATTTTTTTTTTTTGTATTCCTCAATAGAGATAACTAAACTTAGTAAAAAATAAAATATAGAAAATAAATATAAACATAATATATAATAATGTTCACCCCACATTAATAAATTTTGCAAAAAAAAAATTATTTGAATTACATTGAATTATTATTTTGTTATAATTTAAATTTTGTATAAATTCACTGAAGTGATATTCTACACTTTCACATATAAATATGGAAATGTTTATCACTACTTATTCTTAAATGTAACTTTAGCTTTATACCTACATAAGTTCAAACTAATGTACATTTTTTGAATAAAGATTTAAATGAAATGAAAATGAAAATGAATGACTACCATTCTAGATAACTTTAGATTCTTACCGAATCGATCCGACTACACCACCCCCAAGTTGGTGTTTGACATTAATTTCCAAGTGACCATACCTTCAAGAGAAGCTTGTGAAAATGGCACTCTTTTGGAAAATGAAGCAATACACTTTTACACCGATGGTTCAAAAACCAGCCAAGGTGTGGGAAGTGGAATCTACTCAGTCTTTTCTTCCGCCCACCCGATCATTGTAGTGTGTTCCAAGCGGAAATTCTGGCGATTAAGGAGGTGCTGTCTTGGCTCAAAGAAAACGTCATATCCTCCACGGATATTCGGATCTTCTCAGACAGCCAAGCTGCCCTTAAATCTCTTGCCTCTGTCTCTACAAAATCCATCACGGTCCGAAATTGTCAGATGTCTCTGAGGGAGATGTCAAATCAGTTTAACATTCACCTTTCTTGGGTGCCAGGGCACAGGGACATACCAGGCAACTGTATGGCAGACGAACTAGCCAAAAAGGGCACGACCACTTCCCTACGCTCAGAATGGAGCAAAATAGGTGTACCTATCGCTGCATGTAAGCTCCTATTTAGACAAGACGCTTCAAGGATAACAAACACTAGATAAACTGAGAGTAACAACTGCCTTGCAACCAAAAAAGTTTGGCCATGTGTAGACTCAAAACGCTCGAAGAGTTTGTTAGCCCTGAACCGCCTGTATCTAGGTTCTACCATAGGTGTTCTTACGGGACACTGTCCTATAGGGAGACACGCCAAAAGACTTGGTGTGTTTTCCAATGATTTCTTCTTTACTCATGCCCTGCACTACTTCATAGGAGGAAAACTCATCTCGGTGAATTCTTCTTCGATGATACTAGCTAACATAGACCTTAAAAGTCTTTCGAAATACATTAAAAGTTCCGCGTGGTTCGACTAGCAGATGATAAACCGGCTAGTCCCAATGGCCAATGGGCCCTTGCGGCCTAAGTGTGCCAGGCAATGTACTCATTGGCTGACAGCCACTTCCACCTAACCTAACCTAATACTGTTGTTATTGGAAATAGTGGAAGTTTTCAATGGAAAATTTCCTCTTGTATGAAATAGAAGAACTAATTTTTGGATAACAAAATTAGATGCAATCGCAAAGCAGGATCTTGCTTTGTTGTTAAATGCAAGTAAATCAATGATCCAATCTGGATCAATGTGATAATAAAATACGGCTATTGTGATAATATATCACAGTATAGTTACAGAACAGGGATACATTTTTTGAAATTAGTATAAACTCAGACGCTTAAAGTTGCAGTTCGTTGAGAAAAAAAATCTCATAGCAACTCTATGCGGAACGCTTTAGTGTATCAAACCAGCGAAACCTTTTTATTTGGCAAAAGAAAGTAGAACGTCGTGTGCAAAAATGTAGGTACTTAAATAAAATAATACAACAACAGGTTACTTTAACGCATGTACGTGCTTTATTTCCAAAACTATGATCCTAAAATATTTAAAACACTGCTGAAAGTCACTATTCCACGCGGATTTGTAGGGAGTACGGGCTTGTGGTTGAAAATACAAAATTTGGACAATCTGACCGCTATACATAGCATAAATGTTAGAATGAAACATAATTCCACAGACATTTCTTATCAAAGTGTGATCCTCTTTTGTATAAAATAGTTCCACAATGAGATTATGAACTTATGTCTCGTAGAGTTAGGTACCAGTTCCACTTTAATCACATTGAAAATGAGTTAAAGTGTACGTGGTGAGATTCCTTTCCATAACGAAATGGTATTCAAGTGCACAGAAAAGGGTATTAAGGTCCGCTCTTACTGTCATTTCGTTATGGAAATAACCTCCGATTTTCTTAGTTCCGAAACAACCACCAGTCTCATTGCCGCGGGATTATTGCATTGCAAAAAAAAAACCAATCAAAAGGTGAGGGTGCTCAGTTTGGTTCAACCCTTTGTTCCCGAATGTGCAATTTTTTTCAATCTTTGCATAGAAGTTAAAAAAAAAAATCATCAAAAAACCACTAGGAATATATAGAACAAATATTTACTGTGTGGTTGCTCCACAAAACCACTTGGAAGCAAAGGGTTTAAATACATACATAGCTTCAGAAACATTTGCAAAGTTTTCTATTTCTCATTACTTTCATGACAAATTATATCTATGCTTAGTCAAATTGTAGAAAAATCAAAGTTGCAATAGAAACACTGAAGCACCTAGTAATAGGTGTTGGGACCCCATGAAGACCTAAATTGTGGATATCTTAATTTGCTTTTACTCTGATTTCATTGAACTTAGCAACGAGACAACATGTCTCTGCCAACAATATTCGGCATTATCTTAGATCTTAACTTAAGATTAGAGCAACTCACAATACAAGTGTGTCTGTCTGCATTTTGCTTGCCGGTCACATGAAGACTTTTTTCTTATTACTTGCCGGTTGTCTAAAACCTTCAACCGAATCGAAGACTATTTGTAAAGTAGTCCAAGCCATATACAATACAAAGCTTAGCTAAGTACACTGACGGAAAAGAGCCTTCGCAGAGAGCAGCAACAAAAAGGTGGAGATGACTGTTGAAGAATAACTTATTAACTTTTGTGCGGTGGTGGTCAAGAGACCAGAACGAAACGAATTTCGTATGCGGATACTTGCTGCAGCGTAGTAGTAAAAATAAAAACTAAAAAAAAAAGTTCAGTACTTATCTTAAGAACAACAACTGGCTTGAGGCATTTTCCACAACCACAAGACTTTGTAAAGACATCGACGAAACCAAGACCCACGGACGGTCTACGAACAAAAAAAAAAAAAAAATAAATAAATAAATAAACAAAAAGAAGAAGAAGATATCCGCTCCCACAAACACATTAAAATTGGAGTCAACTCAACATCACTCCGTCCGTTCGTCTTTTAGTCTGTATGCACAAACAACAATGAATAATTCTTATTTGGTGGTCGGCGAAAAAGAAGCACAAAAGCGTCCAAGCGAGCCAAGCCAACAGATTCCATCCAGATTGTTTCATGCATTGCATTTTTGGAAGGGAATGGTAATTTCTACGACCACTCATTCTGATTAATTGCAAGTCCTCCCAAATTGGCTGTGGTGGTTTCCGACTGCACTGCTTCCGTACAAAATGTCGTATTTTAGAACAACAAGTTCCTAAAGAAAAGGCAAATGGAAAAAGTGTCCGCATGACGTCGCACTGTCTGCCATCGCCATCGGCCCAAAAAGCAAGCAACGCTGCACTCTCAAGGCCGGTTTGATGGAACAAAAACTCGTCCACGTCCATTTACAACATCATAGACCCACCGAACGGGTGATACGAGGAGAGTTCTACACAATTAATCGGCAAAGAGAAGATCTCTTTAAAATTCCAGAACACATTTGGCTAGTGCATATTTTGCCAGCCAGCTTGTCTGACTGTCAGCTCAGCAATGCGGTCATCCATCTATCCAGACTCACTCAGCTGTTCCTGGCTTTGGATTGAAATATCGAAAAACTGGTTGTTCATCGTACCTAGGCAGTAGGCACCTATGTGTCTCGTTTGATTCCACAACGGCCTAGATTAAGTACATGATGAAAATGATACTCTGTTCTGTGGTAGCGAAGCGATCGAAGCAGATACTATCGTACCATAAACTTTGAAGTAGTGTGTATGCTCGATGATGCTTCTTCCCGGGACCTATTCCAAACAAAATCATCTTCTCGATTTGGCAGACACTGACATTCTTTGAGTTCAGAACCGTTTTGTTTTGTCTTCGGCGGTCCCTGGGACTATTGATTGTTTTTCCCATCGTCATCACTGTCATCACTGTGAACATCATTTCTCTGTTGGCCTGTCCAATGTGTATATATGGACTTGCTGGAGATTGACTGCATTTTTAGTTTCGCTTGAACTTGGATTTTTCTTCTCGTGCGTGCGTGCGTGCGACAATTGCTGTTTCACTATACTTGTGGGCCATCATACTCGTATAATCTCTCGTGAGACATCGTCAACATGGAATAAACTCCTCAAAGTTAAAGAAGGCTTGATTTACAAAACGTTTAAAATGCAAACAGGTCTTTGTCTCCATAATGGTCAGAAATCGATTTGGAATAGTGTGGATGGAAGCTCTTCAAAAGGTTCGGTGGGTGGTTGCAGGATGTGAGTGAGCCTTTTTGGAATGAACAGGGTGACGCACGAATCTTGCTACAATTAGAAATTTAAATAACTTTTATTTTAATCGATGTATTTCATAAATTTTCTAATTATTGGATTAAAAATAAAATTTTATTTTAACGAAAGATGTTTCAATTCAGTCAAATTCCAGGGTTTCGTTTTTTACACTTCCTGCTTGTCATAACCTCATAAAAAAAAGTCTGGTACAGTCAGGTCAGATGACCTTGGGGCTAACGGAAAGTGTAGCTTCTGGATATCAATTTGTTTGAGCTCCGACATAACTTGTGCGGCTACGTGTGCACTTGCTCCATCTTGTTGAAACCAAATCCAGCTTTAAATGAGCCTTCTAAACGTTGTACCCAACGGTCCCAATTTGATGCTGAAGGATCAAACATCTTTATCGTGAAGCTGGCTTGAACGGATGCCATTTTGTTGGGGGCCTGTTCTAAGGTGTCCAAATTGTTGGCTCTGGCCTGTTCTACGGTGTCCAAATTGTTGACTCTGTCCTCCAATGTATTTGAATTCTCTTGTTCGTCTTCCTCAGGCATTTAATTAGTGCTTATCTATGTAGCTTTATTGCGGGAATTGATATCCCATCCTCGTCGCCAGTTGTTGTGTATGTAGTAGACTTTGTTTCAGAAGGTTGAAAGATTGAAACACCGTGAATGATTAATGTTCTTTATTGGCTCGTGGCACATTCCTTGGTTGGTCGCTGGTCGGAAAACGAAAGAGGACGATGGTTGGCGGATATTTTTCATGTTGCCTCGTCATCGTTCACTTTTGGATTCTCGAGAATAGATGCTGCCAAATACTTATTTATAACTTGTAACGTAACACTGATGGTTTAACTTGCTTGTAATTTGAATTTTGTGCGGAAACAAGTTTAAGTCATCATGAAGTATCCGTTGCAATGACCGTCTGATAACTCCAATTTGGCCCGATAAGTTCCGAGTCAAAACACTTGGATTTGCCTGTATTGCCGATGCAACAGCCACGATTATATCCTGAACCCGAACATTGGGATCTCGATGGTACGGTCTTCGTTTGATGCGTCCAGATTCAGCAAACATGTTCACCAGCCTCAGAATGGCCCATCAACTCGGAGGAGTACCGCCAAACTCCCGCCAAAATTCCCTTTGAATGGAAATAACAGATTGCAAATCATTTTGAATATCTCATCATTTTGATAAATCTAAATAGTAGCCTATAACAAAAAAAAAAAAGAAGAAAATAAGCCAATTACTTACTCACACTGAAAAAAAAAAGTCATTACGTTTAATTTTAGTAGCACGATTCGTGCGCCACCCTGTACTTTTGTTGTGCAGTAGTGGAAACTGATTGGAATACTGATAAAACGGCCATGATCATCTTCATTTAAAATGTAATGGAAACGTTTCTTTTTAAGTAATGATATTCCCTAGGGACAATCAAAGGACTCATGCCAAAATTGACAGACATTATAGGGCATTAATGCCATCTATTTCTTTAATGGCATTATTGGCAACTTTTGAGTATGAACTGCTGTTCTGATCGAAACATAAAATTTGGAGGAGTAGAGTAAGTTCGGGTAATGTGGACACCCTTAATTGTTGTCAGGAATATGTCCAAAAATAAAGCTGTAATTGAGATGGTTAAAACTTTTAATCATTCTTCAGAACGTTAGCAACAAGTTTCACTTAACTTTCGGAACTATTTTTCTCAAATAACGTATATATTACCTAAAGTTTCCAAAAATTGAAAAACCACCCTATTGAAAAAATGTCGGGTAATGTGGTCCCATCAGGGTGGTTAATGTAGAGTAGTACTCCACATAACCAGAAAAAGACTGATCAAAGCAAAATTAAATGTTTTTCGGTTTGGTATTTTCTTTTTATTATAAACTTATAAAACAAAATAATAAAAGTAAATACTAAGCCTTTGTAGACTTCAAGTTTCTTCAAAGTTAACAAAATACAAAAAAAAAAACGTAACAAAAAAATTTATGAAAATGGTATTTTTCAAACATAAAAGGAACTTCATTTGACTTCATAATTTGAAATATAAAATAGTTTTAAGAAACAGAAACATAAATAATATCTCTAAATAACAATATAAATAATGGTATTGCATCAACTTTAATCTTTCTTATAATCTGCAAACAATTCGTCACATGAGCTGCATATAAAAATAGCACTCCGCTTCGGAATGCATTTTTCGTGAGACCAAATATCTAATATCACATTGGAGACATTGAGTCCATTTTTCTCCAGTTAAGTCATCACTCCATAATACGTCGCAAAAATTACATTTTGTGTCTTTTGAGGCCGGAAATTCCACCATATCATCTTCAGAATCAGCAAGTAAGTTCTTATACGAAGGAAGGCTTTCGTCTGATGATGAAGATTGCCGACGTTTCGAAGTGGATGGTTTGCTAAGCTGTCTTTTTGTTAGAGATGACTTTTGCTCCTTTTCATTTCTTACTTTTTCTTTTTTTGCTCGTTGCATAACAATTGGCTGGTTTCTGTTGTTAATTTTAACAGCTCTCGGGGTTTTATTAAGACTTTCTTCTAACTGATTCTTATACGGTGATATTGTTAGAACTGCGGCTTGGGTTTTTCTCCCCTTATTTCTGGGCTCAACCTTTTTCAATTTCGGAGGAGGGGAAATATCCCACGGCGAAAAATGGGGTTCAGCCCGGCTCAAAATCGAATTTGACTCGCTTTGACTATTTATTTCTGCCACAATATTTCGCATTTCTATGGCTTCAGGAGTCAAGCTCGATTTGCTAAGATTTGTTGTCTCAGCTTCAGGTAATGTCTTCTGGTAATGGGTGAGGTCAGGATCATGAACAGGCTCAGGCTCAGGCTCAGTCTCACATGGTAGAAAGTCAGAATCAGAAAAAATGTTTCTATTGAAAGGAAAAATTCCGCAGCATTTAAATCCACTCACTGCCACTTGTCCTGTTTGTACCTTTATATATGCGTTATTAAACAACTGAGCTATATCACCCAAAGCGACTTTCCTTCCAGCTTCTCGGATAAAACGTCTTATTTCATCATTGTAATACTTTTTGAGAGGACCCATAAATGTTCTATCCAACGGTTGCATCTTATGTGTGCAGTGTGGTGGTAAGGAAATAATTATCACGAAATTCTGTCTTGCTAGGTCAATAACTTCTAAGTTCCTAGTGTGGCTATAGTGACCATCTAGGATTAATAGAACTGGCTGCTGTTCAGAGGGTTTGGAAAACTCCAAAAAATGACGAAACCACTCTGTAAAAATGGGCAATTGAATCCACCCCGAAATATGAAAAGTCGCCTTGGAGTCAGCAGGAGCGTTATTCATGAAAAGCGGGTTGTTTCTTTTGCGCGGAAATATGAAATAAGGTGGAATAAAGCTGCCACCAGCGCTCATGCAATTTACTACTGTTACCAGTGAACCACGTTCAGCCGAGGTCAGAGCTCCAATTTGACGTTTTCCTTTCCTGGCTAAAACCTGTGGCTGCTTGTTTTGCACAATGGTTAAGCCAGTTTCATCCACATTTCAAATCCTGGATGGTTGGAAGTTATATTTTTCGAATAATTCTTCCAAAATGTCAAAAAACTGGTTTACATTTTGCCGATTGAAGCCTTTAGCTCTGTCGATGGAAGTTCCCGTAGGGATCCGAAAGCTCAACTCGCTCTTGTGCCTTTTCAAAAAGCCATACAGCCAGTCTTTACCGGCTGTCTTATGGAGTATCGAAAACTTGTTTGGAATATTATTTCTTTGGGCCATTTGGAAAGCCAAGCTTCGAATATCGCTTCTGGTTAGTCCCCAATAACGGTTTTCCATTTCGTGTAAGAATTCGACAAGCTCGTTTTCCAGATTTTTACTAAAAGTTGGTTTGCGACCCAAGGGAGTCGATAAAAAGTCATTTATGCTCTTACCACTTCGTGCCATACGTTGCAGCGTTGTTTTGGGCACGCTATGTTTTTGCCGCCAGTTTAACACCCATTTCTCCTTTTTGAATGGCAAGTAGAGCTCTTTCCATATTTTCGGGGTTCCATTTCCTTACTTGTATCCCCTTTTTTGGCATTTTTTGATGAATCTATAAATTAACGTTAGAAATTAGACCTCACCCAAAACAGATGGCAAATGTGGAGTACTAATCCACTTTACCCGCTTGAGGGTACTCCACAATAGCCGAAAAGCACCTTTCTTAAGTAACACTTTGCTATTTTTATAAAATTCCAGCGAAACATTTAAACTCACCTTTTAAATCAAGAAATACAAAATGAGAATGCCGAAAAAGAAACACTTTGCCGAATTAAAGCTTAGCTTAAAAAGATATAAACTTTTTACTGCCAATAAAAATTAAGAACGACCTCACTCCAAAACATAAAACACTGCACTGCGCAAAATCTATTGCTCATAAGCACGTGGTTATAAAAGATATTGCTGTCTGGTTAAGAGAACCAACATGTACCAACAATAGCGGATCTCTAGCTCTCTCACTTAAAGAGGAATTGAAGTGACCCACATTACCCGCCTACTCCACATTACCCGAACTTACTCTATATAAATTATAAATATTTCTATTTTAGATCTGAATAGAACTGTTTGTAATTTGTAATTAAATTTAATTAGTAATTTATTTGTTTGTTAATCTATGTATGTAAGTTGAGATGACGCTTCAAAATATACCTTTATCTTTTGATAAGCGTTAAGACGTAATTACAATTTTTGTTTTTTACATTAATAAATTAAGAATGTAATACAGTTGACATTATTATTATATACATATTTTAACAAAATATTAAAGAATGAAGAATGTAAAGCTTAAAACTTGATTTGCATTTAATTATTTAAGAAACATTGCGAGATATAAGCAAACAGTTTTGTTTGAAAATCTTTTGTTGAGTTTGTTCTTTGTAATTCATGTGGAAAATAATTCCAAAGATCTTTTCAAAGCCAGACAAAGTAAGATCGCTCTCCTACTGTGTGTGTAAAACTGTGCAAGTTAAGTTAAAAGTCCCCAACTGTGAAAAGTCAATATTTTCAAATAAATACTGTGGACATTTGTTGTAAATTAAATTATGAAGTTTTGTAATGGTTCTGAATTCATAATATTCATCAGGGCTTATACCTTACAGAGATCTTTCATGTTGAGACACACTTACATACCTTGGTAAGCCATAAATGTTTCTTAAACAATCATTAAACGCAACTTTAATTTTACGTTTGCATACAGAATCTAGGCACGGGTACACATTGATATTGTAAGGCTTTTAACGAGGTGTATTTTCGTGTTTTGAAAGAGTATACGTGAAGAGGCTCTTAACCTTCCCAAAGTAGTGTAGATTTTTTTAATAGTATCAGTAGTGGCATCACAGCAGCTCATACTCTGATTTATTTTAAATCCTAGTAGCACAATCCCCATAAGAAATAGAAACGCAATTTATAACTAGAGGGGAAACATTTGTGGGACATATTTCCGTTCTGGAACATACAATGCCCAGCCAGTTTAAAAATAAATGGTTTGTGTTTGGCCACTTTTGCTTATTGAACAAATCTTCATTTATTCCCGTGACACAATCTTCATTTAAATCTAATTTGTATCCTAAGTTAATATTATAAATGTGAAAGTAACTCTGTCTGTCCGGCTCTCTATATTACCGTCTTCCGTCTCCCGCCCAAGCTACTGAGCTGATTGTAGGAAATATTTTGCACACCAGTCACTGTGGGTCCCGCCAAAAATCAAAAAGTGAATGTTATAAATCCAAGATTTGTTGATGAAATTATGTTGTATACATTCCCGTTAGTAAAAAACAACATAAATATTGAACGGTAATTTAAGTTTTCTTTACTTATAGGCCCTTCAAAGTCAATATAAATTTAAAAGCGCATCTCGCTTATCAGTTCAATTTATTGGTTGTGATCTTGTGGTAGTGATAACACGTGTTAAAAAAGCTTAAAATTATTTTCTTAAATATGGATATTAAAGTAGAAGGTGAGTACTTTAAATCATACCTTTTATTGTAAAATATATTCAGGTTTCAGGTGTATTTATATGGGGTCTCTTTAATACTGTTGTTTTTCAAATATATTTAAAAGACTTTTTTAAAGTAAATTAGAGATTTAGTTGGGTTCACACCGAGCTACTTTAACTAATTTGGTATTAAAGTGTAGAATATTGTCTAACCTCTCAAAATATCTTTTTTTCCACTTTTTTCCCCTATTGAAGTTATTACAGTTTACGTAACTCATAATTTTAGTGTAAACTAAAATACCATATACATTTGTGGTTTCATATTTTGTGGACAATGGCTATGAATGCTGTTTCACACGCAACATTTTGTTTGGAAAATGGCTTGAAATCTGTGAAAATAATTCAACATGTAAAATCCAAGCCAACCTTATACTTGATAGCATCAAAAGCAATTGGCCAAATGAAGGCGCGAAGAGCGTTAAATTCGATCCTCTTTATGACAAAATTCTTTTGGTATGCAATAGGCTTACGGGATTCTGGAAAAGTATAAGGCTGAAGTAGATTTACAAGCTCTTCTCAATCACACAGCAGCAAGATTTCATTTATCTCAGAGAGACGTTCTAGACACGTTCAACAAAGAATCGTCTAAAAGCCTTATATTGGAAAATGGGGATTCGATGGAAGTACCGGACAAAGCGAGTACAAACAAAATTTTAGTGATTCTGAGGCGAAAGATTGCGACTTATTCGTCACATCCTACGCACCATTAACGCTTCTCCTAAAGAATGAAACTGAAGAGATTACAGTTTGGAAAAATCCTCGACCAGCTTCAACACAATACTGTCGTCCAATGAGATTCCAGTTTAAAAAAGAAACTGCCTCTGTTTCTCTGGCTGAAGAAGATTACTACTCTGAACAAATTAATTTATTACAACCTTTAACTATGATTATCGGGGATGTCGAATGGTCCGTCACTTTCAACATGCATTTAACGATGGTTGACGGGAAAGTTTGCAACGCGCATAACAACTCGTCCTCTGCAAAATGTAATACATATATGTGGAGCTTCACCCAACACATATTTCACATATTTCGTACAGACAAACATATAAGAAATGGCAGGTCAGAGGTACAGACAAAATCGAGTTCGAAAACAAAAAGAAAATGGTTCAAGCTCAGTTATGAGAAAAACTAGGCTTGGTCGTGGACAGACCAAAACCGGGTGGAATCGGTATACCTCGAATGATGACAACACAGCCAGAAAATTTTTCAACTACCCACGAATTTCGGCTGAAATTACCGGAATTCACCAAACTTTGATTGAGAGACGTGTCACAATCCTACAAGTTTTGAACTCTGGGTACATGATCGACGCTTTCTGCTTAGAAACAGCTGAGCATTTAGTTACGACTTATTCATGGAACTATTTGCCTGCTTCTGTTCATAAGGTGCTGTTACATGGCGCATCGGTTATTGGACATCATGGCCTTAAATTTATAGGCGAATTGAGTGAGTTCAGAAACTAGGATATAAAAGATTATAGACTGAATTTTACAAGAAAAATGTTTTGCGTTATTACAAACCTTTTATTAACTTCTGACCCGCTTATATCCAATCTAAGAAAATAGCCTAGTAAAAAGAAATCACTTTTATCAAAAACAGCATTAGAGCTTATAAAAACACAGTTTTTTAAAAAATTTTCTTATAACTATACAATTTTTTGTTATTTTTTCTTTATATTTATATTCAAACTAGCTAACCAGGCAAACGATGTTTTGCCCTATAAATTACTTCTAGTATCTAGATAAATTCTAGGGTACACAAAAAGTAACTTACTTATTATCTTTATACATATAAAATTTCCATGTCACAATGTTATTTACCGAACTCCTCCGAAACGGCTTTACCGAGTTTCACCAAATTTTATATGCGTATTCATTAGGTCTGAGAATCAATTTTCAAGTTGAACGATCTGATTAGATTGCTCGCGTTCAATGCAGCTTTGAAATTTCGAAATTCTTCTGTCAGCTCATGAACGACTGAATAAATTTTAACTTTGTGTCAGACTTAAAATAGAACTGTGATTCACCTTTCAATTCTACATAGTTAGTACCTACTTGGTAGTAAAAGTAATTGCAAAACATACAGATTTTTTAACTATTCAAATTGCATTCAATTTACTCAACTTTGACAACAAAAATTGAAATCGTATACCCTCAATTTAATATTAATTTACAAAATAGAATATCCAAACATCAATAATAATAATGTTAGTTTTAGAGTTACCGTTCCAGTTACGGTTCCCTTTCCTTTTCCCGACCCATTCAAATAATAAATTTACTTGAGAATATAGTTGATGTGACATTCACACTGAGACTGTGTTAAGTGTAGATGACCCTTATCACTTAGGGGTATGGAAAATAGATAGTAGCCGGTTATCAGACCTACTGAATATGCATATAACATTTGGTGAAAATCGGTAAAGCCGTTTCGGAGGAGTACGACAACTAACATTATGACATGGAAATTTTATATATTAGTAGATTCTTAACATCTAGCCAAAATGAATCTTTTTTCACCTGATTACATTCAATTTGGGGAAGATATCCTGACAACATCTCAGACCATTCTTTGTATAACCGATTTAAGAGGCATCACACTATCATTCCAAATTCGTTTCGATTTCGTTTTTACACTAACGCGTGAAACACCTTAAAGGCTTCTATTTTAACATTAAAAAAGTACCTCCCTCCACGCACTTATTAGGATATACATAAGATTAATCTCAGGATTCTTCTCTGCATTGTATTTCGTAAGGATTTGATATTCGAAATAGAAATTCGTTCAGCTTATGGAATGCCACTTGCATATTTTTACGCATTTCTCCTTATTCACTATTCAGAGTAAGCAGTATGGCCCCAGCTCAAGCGAACTTGCTCGATAGAAAGCACAATGTGTTTTATTATCGGTGATGAATTCTCTGAGTAAAAAATGTGATTTCTGAATTTATTTTCTAACAAATTAAATTGATAAATATGACATATACACTGAGACTTTAAAATCTAATTTATAAAATTCTCGTGGCACAGTGTAAATTAAAGAAACAATGTTAAGGGTAGATCACCCTTATCATTTAGGGTAATGGAAAGTAGTTAGTAGCTGATTCTCAGACCTACTGAATACGCATATAAAATTTGGTGAAAATCGGTAAAGCCGTTTCGTAGGAGTACGGTAACTAACATTGTGACATCGAAATTTTATATATATAAGGATAAGGAAAGATAAGGATAAACAATCTTAAAACATATCAATGGGTTTTTATTCAAAAAGCAAGAATAATATTTTTGACCGCACTTTGTATGGGCGGACCCATTGTAGTGTTCCTAACTCAATTACCGCTTAACATAATGTACAAATGTACATACAATAGATAAGCTTAACCGTTTGTCGATGGCATGACGACGCGAAGTGTTAAGGTATTCGGTAAAAGAAGAATGCACATCAGTCGATCGTCAACCATACGATGATAAAATCGTCTCTTAAACAATAAAAATTCAATCACTAGCTTAATAAACTGTTGTTTCATTATTGCATTATGTTTTCAGATGTTCTTCTCATACTCCTCACTTATTTAAATGAAATTTTGTACAGTGATAGTCTAGAGCCTAGAGAAGGATATAGGCTATTTATATATATTTTACTTAGGAACTTAGAAACTACACCACTGATTTTTAAAATTCTTCCTACGGGAACGGGAGTCTTTACAATGCAAAAGTAGCTCTGTCTGTTCGCCTTTCTATGATACCATCTCCCGCTTAAACTAATGAACAGATTTAAATGAAGTTTTGTATTTTAGTATAGAATTTAAGGAAGGACATTATATTTCATGCCTGTATTCCCACGAGAACTAGAACGCATGCGAGAACTTTGGTACTACAGCACCGATCTCAAAAATTCTTGCACCGTTAGAATGCTACACTATCCCCGAGTAACATAAACTGTAACTCATCTCCATATTCCTACGGGAATGGCCACCATATTCCAATGGGAATGGGAGTTTTTACTTATTTTATAAGTCTGAAATTAAATCTGTCTGTCTATTTTTCTTTGTTACCAAACGACCGCCCAAAGTATTAATCCTATTTGTATGAATTTTGGTTAAGATATAGTCTAGAACCTGAGGATGGACATATGCCATATACGTTATCCCTATAACAAGAGCGCGAGTATAAACGGGAACTTTGGAAATTCTGAACTGATTTCAAGAACTCTTTCCCTGTTAGCATGCTACACTATCTCCAAGTAACATAAACCTTAATTTATCCCCATATTCCCAAGGGAACGGAAGTACTTACTAACATTATTATAGATCCGAAATCAACTCCGTCTGTCTGTTTTTCTTTGTTACCGTCTACTGCCCAAGCTTTTGAACCTATTTCTATGAATTTTGGTGCAGAGATAGTCTTGAGCCAGAGGAAGGACATGGGCTGTATTTATTATCCCGGCAACCTAAACGGGAACCTTGAAGCTACTGGTTCGATTTCAAAAGTTCTTTCACAGTGAGGTGATTTCTGTCAAATTGTCGAAAACATAACAGTTGATTTGAGAAGAAATGTCTATCTTGATCCTCAAATAAATATTGGCAATTGGGAATGGCTGTGCGAATGGTCGATTTCGGCGCCGACTAATGAGATAGCTAACAACATAATCAAATAAATTATGTCAGAACTGGTGGGGAATGTTGTCGAATGTCTATCAGTTGACAATATTATGGACACTGAGCAAGTCACATTATACCCTAAAGAGTTTCCTAATTCCTTAGGGGTATCAGGACTGGCTGCAAGTTGGTGTTCCAGTGCCAATAACGAGAAATCTAGAATTTTACATACCTACAAATTACACATCTAGGATATGGGACTATAAAAGCTTTAATAATGACTGAAATGGCAAAAAAAGAAAACACTTTGATTCCCCGTATTTTTTTTAATTCACAATGATTTGTAATTTTAGTTAAGTTTACTATTCCATTCGGACGGAGTAGTTCTGACCGTGATGGTTTTATCCCGTCCGAAAATTATCCTTGGGCCGAACTTGCAGGGCTTGCGACTTTTAGTTCCGGTTTCATTTACCAAGCGTTTCGATTGCACCAAAAGGAAAAAGGAAATGTCTTGCCCATAGGTTAGGTTAGGTAAAATGGGCTGACGGTTGGTCTTATTTCCGTCACACTTAGATCAATGTAGATCCGTTGTGATACCCTGACGTATTGTAACGTCCTAGAAACCTATGATTTTATGTCTGTTCGGTATTTAACCATTTAGTGGCCTTGGTGAAGTTTAACAGGCTGCTTTTTGGAGCGTCTGATAATTCTTCTAGTTCATTTAAAAAGTAATTTCCTAGAAATTTGTTCCTAGTATGACAGAGTGCTGGGCATTGACAAAGGAAGTGACTTGTGTCTTCGTGTTCGTCTTCGTCATTGCATCCTCTGCATAGGTCATCGGTGCAAAGACCCATTTTCTTTTTGTGATAACCTAGTAGGTTATGTCCAGTTATGATACTGACAAGCATTCGCAGTGAAGGTCTATTCAATGATAGCAGCTTTCCAGATTCTTTCTTATCATATTTCGGCCATAGTTTCCTGGAAGTAACACAGGAGTCTAGGTATTCCCATCTTTCATTGGATTTTTGCTTTATTTTGTTACCAATGATCTGTTTCATTTCACAGGGTGGAATCCTGATCGATTTATCAATGAGAGAAGGGTCAAGTGTTGATCCTTTTCTCGCTAGTTCGTCCGCTTTTTCGTTTCCCGGTATACCACTATGACCGGGAACCCAGCAGAGTCTAACGTTATGCTGCGTGCCAAGAACCTTTAGCTCTTCGCGACAGCAAGAGACAAGCTTCGATAATGTCTTGCCCATACATTGGTATGGAATAAAAGGTGTGTAGGCACCTTATGCCTATTCCAAACGGCAAAGTGTGAAAGTGCTTTTCATGGCTTTTCAATTACTCTCGGATCACTTGACGATTCTTCGCTAATGGCGATTCCCGTAAAGAGACCATTGGATGTTTCTAAAAATCCAAACGCGCTCTACCACGTAACAGGCAAACATGCCGGCCATGCAAAAAATGATGACTTCAATCTAGAAAAATGCAGTGGAAGGGTTGACCTGTAAGAATATAACATCGTGTTTATATCTTAAATTGTTTGTGGATGAATCAATGAATGCTATTTTAATCACCCTTTTAAAGAATCCAAAAACTTGAGTACACGCTTCGATAAAAATTTTCTCAATTTATTCCATCGCGAGAGACCATGTATTATTGTATACAGAAAATAAAATAAAACACCAGTGTCGCCACAGCAACCGAGGACACATCGAGAATCAGACACAAAAAATAACCTTAATAAAGCAGGCAAGAAGACATCAGAGCGCCGAAATATCTTTTACCCTCAAACGACGATCCAAATTCTAGGAAATCATTTACAATCGATAAAACACTTTATTGGGCCGCCGATAAAACTAATTATGTGAGAGAAAGAGGGGAGTGGTTCGTAGCAAACATCAGGACCGCTTTCAAGAAGATTATGTTCTTCATGGCAGTGTTCTCTGTTGTGATTCAGAGTGTGCAACACAGGGGCCCAGAAGATGGTGTGCGTGCCTGATTGCGTCGGGTAACCTCGAAGGATTGGGTGGCCGAAAATGATTTCATTAACACCTTACAACCGCAAAATGTAGATACTTCCTCACTTACTCCTTCATCTTCTCTCCTCCAAAGGACATTCTTAATTATTTACGGTTCTTCAGTCTTGTGTTTCAGCCTGATCGTGTTGCAGCCAGGATTTGGGCCTGTTAAGTATGCCGCCGATTTCTATCTTTCCATGGGAGGTTGCTCCATTTTTAAATTCCGAAGAGCCAATTAATTTATAAAATTGACATGGTTACTTTATGGGTGGAGGGGTGGTGAAAGGTATTTTTATTTTGCGTTGCATCGTGTTAATTTTTTAAGTGAGAAACACAGCAGCCGTGGCTGAATTGACTTTTGTGAATCTGTTGTGCAACACATACACACAAACGCCATTGATATATGGACCACATATACTTAAGGATGTGACAAAGATCTTATTATACGATTTTAAGATCTGATAAGGCGATGATAAAATGGTAGACGCCAGTTTTTAATTTGATTGAATTTTTCGTAATGTTATTGAGACTCTGTTCTGGCAGCGGCAGCGGGCGTGGGTATTGAGGCTAAAGGAGTTCCGACGACAAGCCTTGGTGCGAGATGTTATACTCTTAGGACGCGCTAAAAAAAGTCTTGTGATTCATGTGTGAAGTCGAAAATAAACGCCTTCCAGGTTAGTTGGCATTTTGGTATTTGGATATTTCTTTTTTTTCGTGAATGATTTTTATCAGTGACCCAATCTTGATCGAGAATCTCTTTCTGGTCTTGTGAGGCGCTCTGACAGTTTTATTGACCAGTTTACGAGGATGATTTCTCGGCTTTGTTTTGAATGTGGTTTGTTTTTATTTTTGTATTCGTTTTTTCAAGAAATTCCATTAGGACTTTTCTATAGTCTTAGTCGATTGGCGATCTTTGGTTTCCATTTGTGATGGTAGTGGTCTGCCCTGTGGGGGGCATCACACCTGATAGATTTATGCTGGAGACTAAAGGCGCTTCACTGATTTGCTGATCACTTGCAAATGATTGAGCGTTTCCATTATTAATTTGCTCTTTGAGTTTTGGTGCCGCGCGGTAGTTGAGAAATTCAACCTTAACTTTTGACCGGCTGAATGATTTTATTTGGAAGGCAGATATTTATTGATATCGTTGTCGTCGTCATCGGTCGTGCATTCTTTAAACCGAAGAGTTTTTGGAAGGAAATTCTCAGTAAACTTTGCAGTACTCCATACAATTTTGGATGAAGTAGACAGACTTAAGGACTGTCGGAACTTTGGAAGGTAGGTTTATTCATTTGCTGATGGGAGGGCGATTGCCTGTGTGGGTCGGTGGGTGGTTGAGCGATTGTTTGTGTCTGTTAATTTTGGGTATGGGGTATGGTACTGAGAACAATTCCTCGAAGGAACTCTTGAGGATACGAGTGTGCATCACAATTTCTGCCATCTGATTTTCGTGGGTTATGGTGAAGGAAACCAAGTAAACGAGGGCAACTGAAAAAGTTAAGTGGTATACCTAATAAAGAAGTATATTTAAGAACGCAAGGACACTCTTGACCTAAGAAGGCGTTGTTCAAGTTCTACCTTGGCTGTCATTCCACTCGGATGTGTTCTTACTTTTGCGCTATTTTTCCGTCTTTTATTAAAACTCCCACTTTTCACTTTCAATTTCGATGCCAATAACTTTATTCCCTGTCACAATTAATTTATTCTCAATCAAAACAAAATGTCTCTTCAGTGCGCGAATTCAAACTATGTCAACAATAAAAATCTTGCTGAGTGGGTTGTATGCAGTGGTCATAATTTCATAATAATTGAAAAACAAATTAATTCGTTGAACAATGAAAAGTCGCCAGATATTGGCTATGATTTCATAAACGAAATAAAAAAAAAAAATTGTGGAAAATAAATTTAAGTCAGATATGTCTAATATAAATTCTTCCTTGAGTTCGATACGTCCACAACACCTACTCCCCCACCGGTAATCAACGATATTTTCCTTAACATTGCGTGCCAATTGGAAGATCTTATAGATCAAATAAAGAAAACGCAGACGGTCATCAAATGAATTTTCGAAGACCTGAACATTGCCACCTCCAAAGACCCTGAACACAATATAACACATCATCTGTTTTAGATGCAACTTTGGACGCCTGTGATGACGCTGCAGATACCCCAGATGTTCCTGTGCCTTCTCAACATCATCTTACTTCTTCCTCACTTGAACCTACTATTAATCGTTTTGGTGCCATATTGAAGCAATCAGAGTGGAACAGTAGATTGAACAAAATCAAGGAATCATACAACCCAACTGAACTGACTAGTCCCTTCATTGTTTAGAATGTTCGAAGTGGATCTAATATGTTAACTAGTAAACCTCATAACCCGAAAATATCACCAAATCCCAATCATGATTCAAAACCAAATAGAAGTTCTAGTCCCGATTGGACTTTAAAAACAAAAATGTTCCCAAATTTTTCTGGCCCAATGACAAACTCACTCGTAAAACCTCCAGCAGTTTTTAAGTCGATTTCAAACAGTCCCTTTCCTAATCTGAAAAATAGCCATGTTCCATCTATATCCCAGCGAAGAGTTCCTCTCTGTAGAATCAACGAACAACAATCCGCACTCCCACAGACACATCCTCAACAACGCATATTCTTCAATATTAACCCGGATCCGCAGTCCCCTCCTTTAAAATATTCTAACCAAATAAAATCACTTTCTGTCCCTGGTTTCGACCTCACCTCAGGCACCAAATATCCGAACTATATTAGCTCACATATTTTAAACCCAAGCCCATTTCGCTCACCGCTCGATTCTCACCATGCAATGCATTCGATCCTCTATTACCACCTAATGTCAAACTTACGGAACAGTCCCTTATTGAACCTACCGAGTCCCGTTATGCTCTTTCGAAACATAGAGAAAGTAAGGTGTTTGACAACATTCATCTGTTCCTAGCTTATCACGACGACAAACGGTAAAACGAAAAGCTATGTATTAGTGTCTATTCAAAAGAAAGGACTTCCTTCTGACACCTAAGGCAGCCAGTAGTGGATTAAGGCCTAGGCCCGCGAGGCCCGGGCCTAGGGCGGCACGAGTTGGGGGCGGCAATAACTTTAAAATTGAAGAGCCGTAAAAATATACCAACAATTTATTTTTACATTGGCGGTTTTTTTTTTGAATTTATTAAAAATTTTCTATGGACTATTTTGAAATTTATTTTTTCTTTGACTTTTCAATTTGAGGGATTCCGTTACTAATATTTTGATGGAATCAATTGTAGTCTAATTATCAAATAAGGTTGTTTATAAAACAAACAATAGCCGAGTTTCATTGAGAATCTGTATTCACTTCAGCAAAATATCGCAAAACAACTACCACCCTCCAGCCATCTCTCTTGGTCTTGGTAACTTCTGCAAGTGATTTATTTTTGTCCACTTATCGGTTTAGAGTTTAGAGTTGTTGTTTTCCTATGTTCGTTAAATATTTTTTCCATTCTGTATCTTTGGTGAGATTATTCTTACATAAAAATACTAAGCACTTGAAATTACTTATTGTTTTCTAACTTATTTCCGCTTTTTCTTTGAAAATCGAAGATTTCACCTCGATTTTCAAAAATCGAGTTCTTTCCGGATTTTCACGTTTTGAGGTCTTAGGAAGCTATTCTGAGTAGTTTCAGAATACCTTCCTATTTTGTATGAGATTGAGAATAAGTTCCGTTTAGGGGATGATTGTGTTACACATGTTTACAGAAAACAAGAGCGCTACGCGTAGCAGGACAAGTTTGACTTTGTTTTGTTTAACGTATAGAATTAATGAGCGTTTTGTGCCTGTAAGCGAGTGACAGTAATTATTTCAGTTTTACGAGTGCCGTTTAAAAAGTAGGAGTCTCAAAGTTGGTTATTGAGTTTCTTGCAATTTGTCAACGAAACGGCGAAATTGTTGAGAGATTTTTAGAATTTTTACCAAATACTGGCCATATGGCTAAAGATATTGAAGATGCTTTATTAAAATCTCTTGAAAACAATGGTTTGGACATAATGAACTGTCGTGGTCAAAGTTATGATAACGGAAGCAATATGTTAGGTTTATGTTCAGGAGTGCAGTCAAGAATCAAAACGATTAATCCATTACCAGAATATGTTCCTTGCTCTGCCCATTTGTTAAATTTAGTTGGAACTTGTGCAGCTAAATCTGTAACCAAAGCAGTTGACTTTTTTTCTACTTTACAAGAACTTTATAATTTTTTCACTATATCAACACATCGTTGGAAAAGATTAAAGAGTCTCTCTCAAACTCGTTGGTCTGCTCGTCATGATACATGTTATACGTTACACAAAGAGTGGCTTGGAATAATTAATGCACTGAACTTTATTGCTCAAAATCGTGATGAAAAACCGCCTACGCGATCTGATGCTACAGGATTGCAGCGAAAATTACAGCATCTAGAAACGGCAATTTCGGTCAAAGTCTGGAATGTTATTTTAGATCGTTTTAATGCTGTATGTAAGATGCCTAAACAATCTCATGCGGATTTATATTTATCTGTACAAATTTATGGTTCACTGACATTATTTCTTCAAGATATGAGGGACAAACAATACTCTGAATATAAAGAAAAAGCAAAAGCACTGTCTGGAGTTCAAGTTAATTATCGTTATGATACAGGTCGCAAGAAAAAAAAGAAAAATTCAGACAGATTAGTCACGGGTGAATGAAACAATACCTTCATCTGGTCACGAAGATTTTCGCACCAATGGTATTACCGAATTTTAGATACCTTAAGCGTACATTTGGCCGTAAGAGTGCTTATACGAAAATTTGAATTTTTTTTGATAATTTATCTGATATAGACGCGATCGAACTGAAAAATATTGCGAATAAATTAGTTAAAAAGTATCCTAATGATTTGGAAGAGACATATAAGTAAATGAATGTATTCATTTACAATGTCAGCTCAGAGATTCGATAGCGAATACAGAAAATGTACACTCCGCACAAGAAATATACAATGTCATGCTTTCTCGAAATCTTCAAGATGTTTATCCGGATGTAATGTCCACATTCGGATAAACATCTCGAAGATCGCTCTGAGTATTTTTTCAAGTATTGCCGCTACCAATTGTTCAGGAGAAAGATCTTCTTTTACTTTGAAAAGGGCCAAGATAGACTTAATGCTTTAGCATTATTGTCTATTGAAGCTCAACTAATTCAAGAAATTGTTTATGATGACATAGTTGATGCTCAGGTGATGTATGAAAAATGCTTATTATTATTTGTTATGCTAGCTAGAATTTAATAAACATTTTTTTGTATTATTTAATAATTATATTTGAATAAAAAATAGAGCATTCTCTAATACTTCGCATTATGAGTCGTGTAAAAAATAAAAGCTATAATTTAATAACAATATATGAAAATATATAGAATTTTGTTGACCTAAAAGGGCGGCGTGTCATACAGGGCCTAGGGCGGCAATAAGCCTTAGCCCGCCACTGAAGGCAGCTCTACAATAAATACCACGAGGTCAGGGGCGTAGCGAGGCTCCAAGCCATGGGGGGGTGAATTTTAATGAAATGCCGACTAGTCTTCAGAATTTGCCGACTGCATCAAAAAATAAATCTATATACATATATAAAATAGGATGTATGTATGTCTGTATTTATGTCCGTTTTAGACTGGTTTCTTATGAGATTTTCAGGGTAGACATAGTTCAAACCAGAGATGGTTCCTTTCAAGGTTTTATCTCCATACTCCCACAGGAACGGGGTTGGGAACGGAAACCTAGAAACTACTGAACAGATTTCAAAAATTCTTTCGCCATTGCGATGTCACATAATACCACAGTAAAAAACTTATATTTTATACCCATATTCCTACGGAAGCGGAAGAACGAGAAAGGGAACCTTAAAACTACAGACTCGAGCAACACCGGGTGGCTCAGCTAATAAATAAATAAAACTATTTAAAAACGTAAAAGTGTTCATTTCACAGAAATTCATTTATTAACATAAAATCAGTTTATAATTGCAATATACCTAACGATATAACAACAAAAAAATTAAAAGTATTTATAAGAAATAATATTACAATATAGTATTTGGTATGAGAAAGAGCACATATTCTTTGATTTTAGTCTTTAAAAATTTTATCATTATTCAAAAAAAAGTTCATCAATTGGATTTTAAACTCCAACTCTCCGGTGTTTTAATAATGCCCATTTGTTGACGACCTCACTAGGTTGAATATTATCAACAACATCCTTTGAGGAATACAGAAGCATTAATGAATTTAGCCTATCACTACCCATCGTCGGCGTCGTACGCAAATAATTAAGAATTATTTTAAGTTTACTAAATGACCGCTCACAAGAAGCCGACGTCACAGGAGCAGTTAACATGTAGCAAACTAGTTTAAAGGATAACGGAATCACATATCTTTATTTGAATACCTCTTTGACAATATCATCGAAATTTGAGCATTTCTCACAAGTAAAAAGAAGAATTTGGAGTTCCGATATAAATAGCAGTCCACATCTTCTTTAAAAAAAAATGGATCTAATTCTATGATAGATTTGACTAGTTCTATGTTGGCATTTGCTCTGGAAGCGGGTATTTTAAAATTTTTTAAAAAAGGGTCAAAAATGGTAAAATTATCTGTTAGATTATCTTTAACGTGCGAAATAAAAGTTTGAAGAACCATTTTGAACTCTTTTCTATAAAATGTTTCTAGATCAAATACAAAAGCAGTTTCAGAATTTTCATCGATTCTCTTTGGTAACCGACGCGTTCTATGATGTTTTAAAAAATCGTTTCCGGGACTTATCTTTAGTTTTTCAGCAAATGAAGAAGAACTTTTTATCAAAGCATTTAATTGAATGTCATCATCGTTCATTTCTTGAAATAACTCCAATCTTCAAATCAGTAATGAAGCGTCAAATACGTTTAACTCTTCCGCCTCTAGACTTTCGGTCAAATTTTAAACTTTAAACATGACATTTTTGCAAAAATATAACGAACTAATAAAATCAAAATCTAAGTTTTTTTTTTCAAAAGTACAGGAGCAGAGGTACGATTATTGTTATCAAAAGAACTGGCATCGCTTTTTATTCCTTCTAAAGCATTTACAATGCCTTCAAAGGATGTCCGCACAGCTTTTACTGTTTCACCTCTAGCAGTCCATCGAGTTTTTGACAAATTTTTCAATTGCAAGGAGTTTTCAATGTTTTTGAATTTTTCTTGCATACACTGAAAACGTTTTGTACTACCATAGAAAAAAACAAACAATGCTTCCAAAGTATTAAAAAACTCTTTGATCAGCACGCTTGAATTGCATGCTGTTTCAACAAAAATATTTATACGATGCGCTTGACATGGAATGTACGGGATTTTCTTATCACATTTTTCTGACAATTTTCTCTGGGTACCATTATACTTCCCGGACATATTTTTGGCAAAGTCATAGGATTGAAATACAATATTCATCACAGAAATACCTATTGATTGAAGTGTAGATATGATTTTTTGTGCCAACTCTTCTCCAGTCTTCCTTGTTAAAACGACATCCATTTCCAAAAGGCGTTCAATAGGAACAGGTTTCTCTTCGGTTTGGACTAAGTATCGAATGTTGACATCAAGTCGATCTTGATGCGATGAGTCAGGGGTTGTGTCAACCATTACAGAAAAAAAAACCAGCTTTATTGATCTCATTCACGATGATTTTTTGAGTTGTAGTACCCAAGAGATCAATAAATTCATTTTGCGTAGTCGGACAAAGATACGTCACACCTCGCGGCCTTTTTGAAGACCCGTCCAACCACTTTTTCATTAATGGGCAATGTCGTGAAATCAGTAAAGTGATTTGTCGAAAATTTCCATCGTCCTCATCGGACTCCTTATATGACCACGAAAAGGTAATCCCTGCCTTCCCAAAGTTTTCGCAACATCAACTAAAATTTGCAGCACTTTTAAATGGTACGCATTTTCTTGTTCTTTTTGAATTTTGCTGTCTTTCAGCTTTGTCCAGCAAAACGTTGACGTGAGCTTTTCCATTAACAAAATTGCAATAATCAAGTAAAGCCGCCTGATTCAGAAGTGAAATGTTAAACCAATTTTCCTTCTTTTTGTGTACCGCGACTCTTCATTTTGTGCCACTGACGAACACCCACCGATACCCATTCCGGATTAGCAAATTGTCTTTGAATCCCTTCTGGGAATAAAATGAGTTCTGCTGCCTTTTTTCATTTTCATAATTGAATTTTTTCACCGACTCATACGGCAATGAAAAGAAATTTATCATATGAAAAAAATTTGACATTTGAAGTTGGATTTTCACTAATCGAGACTCGAATTTTCGGTTAAGCTGTGATAAATGTTTTCACTTCACAGCTTCACAGATCGGGAATTGACCCCCAGGACCCTGATTATAGAATTACTAAGTTGAGACTAAAACGATTCCATTCGTGTCTTTCTGGTTGAGATCACTCGAGTCGGCATGGCAGTCGGGAAATCTACTTTGTTTTTCTACCTTAATTTGCCGACTTGTTATTTTTTTTTTTGCCAAAAAACGACTGTCACGAACACTTCAATTCGTGTCTTTTTGGTTGAGATCACTCGAGTCGGAATGGCAATCGGAAAATCTACTTTGTTTTTCTAACTTAATTTGCCGATTTGTTATTTTTTTGGCAACAAATCCTCTGTCACAAACACTTCCATTCGTGTGTTTTTGGTTGAGTTGACTTAACTCGACAAATCTACTTTGTTTTTCTTCCTCGATTTGCCGACTCGGAAAAATCGTGGGGGGGTGCTACACCCCCCCACACCCCCCCCTCGCTACGCCCCTGCACGAGGTCATAAACATCTCTTCGTTGCAAGTCTCCAAAGTTCTCTTAGCCTTTTCTCGGTATGTTCAATCCAAAAGAATCTCTTACCTGTAAAGAATCCGAACCGAAACCGATAAGTTCTATCGCTCCTAACACTGATTGCAGTTATCCACCTTCTAAACTCCACCCTCTTTCTTTTTATTACCAAAACGTAAGAGGTCTTCGTTCTAAAACTCACTCAGTTTATTTGCAGTCTCACAATCTTCCCTTTGACGTATTTGCACTTACTGAAACAAACCTTTCCCAGGACATCAAAAGCCAAGAGCTGTTTCTTTCATTTTTCAATGTCTTTTGTGATGACGAACAACCTCATAGCGAACTCCCAAAGTAAGGCGTCCTAATCGCTGTCTTTAACAAATACGAATTATCCTTCGTTTCATACTCCTCTTCCAAACTACTAGACTACATCTCTATTAAACTAACATTCTCTAATAAGTCCATCTCCCTGATGTGTTTCTACATCCTTCCCGGCGAACCAACAGACTCGTACAAATTGGTTGTAGCTGCTATTGACAGAGTGCTTGACATCTCAGGAGCACAAGATGACATAATTATTTTCGGTGATTTCAATCTTCCCTATCTTCAATGGAGTACTTCAGAAGATCAAATTGCTTTCACTCCATCACCCGTTTCCATCAAAGAATGTGTCTTCGTGGACGACTTTACTGATTCAAGCCTTTCCCAAACGAGTGGTATTTTAAACTATATGGGCCGACAGCTTAATCTTGTCTTCACTTCCGACCCCATTAACTAATCTGTTTCAGAAAGCTCATCCCCATACTATTGACAACTTTTATCCGCCTCTCACTCTCTCTTTTTTATAACCTTAACTTTTCTTCTACCTAGCCCAAGAAGGTATTCGTTTAACTTTCGTAAAGCTAACTTCAACAAAATCAATGAAATCCTCTCTAAAACCTCATTCGGCTTCAAAAATCTTTCAATAAATGATGCAAGTTGTCTGTTTTACAAGAAATGTTTACACTGCATAAATCTTTAAGTTACCCTTTCGCTTGCAATGGTCTCAAAACCCTTAACCCGCATGATGAGTAAGATTAATTAAGTTCTTTTTCTTTCGACCTCAATCTTCCAAGTCCCTGTATGAAAGTTCTCCTTTTAAACATTTTCTCATCCTTGTAGTTAAATTTAATTAGTTTAAGTTTAGTGATTAAGTTTGTTTAAGCTTGTATTAAGCTAATAAATGGGTCGGTAGCCCCACCAAAATTAAAAATTAAAATTCAAAGTCTCTAGGCTTAGGATTGATTCATGTATTTGGCGAACCAAATGCTTTGATGTAGATTGTTGCGTTTGCTTGTATCAGGAATATTCGTCAATGTTGGATCTTTATTTTGAACATAAAAATACCAACTCAGTAAGTAAGTAAATGCACGGATTTAATTATTCTAATTGTTTCAAGCTTGTGTTACCAGTGGCGTAATGGTAAGCATATCTGCTGTTCCAAAGGAGGTTCGCGGTTCATATTCCAACAGAAAAAAAAAAAAAAATATATAAGTAGAACTACTGATTGGTCTATTGCAAATGTCTTGCTATTAAACCCTGAGAAATCTAAAGTCATCCCAATTTTCAAAAAAGAGTTTGAAATCAATCACTGTAATAGTCTTGGCTTTGTTATTGATTGCAATCGATCAGGCTACAAACACACACATTTTGTCATTGGACGCATTTATGGCTGCCTACGAAAGTTTTGGCCATCTGCCTACTTTACCCCTGTGGAAACTCGTTGGAAACTGGTGCTTTCCTTAATTCTGCCACTGATTTCTTATTCTGAAGTCGTATATAGTAACCATGACTCACTTTTCAAACGGAAATTACAGGTTGCATTCAATGATGCAGTTCGCTATGTCTACGGGTTACGCAGGATTATGACTTCTGCATTAGTCAGGAATTTGCTGGGCTGCAGTTCAGAACAATATATCAATGCAAAAAACTGTATATTTTTACACAAGCTAATCAATGTTAAGTCACCGTCACATTTGTTTAACAGACTTTCATTCAATCGGCCGAAAGAACAATGAAGATCATTCCGAATCTTTGGAACGACCTCAACTCATCCCGTTTAGTTTTTATACATGCTGTAAGACTCTGGAACTCCCTCCCGTCTTCAATCAAAATAAATGTCAATCCCAATACATTCAAGTCCACTATCTTTCTTTATTTCTCATCTCTTTAATACTATACTAATACACTTCCCCTTCCTTATCTTTTGCAAATAATAAATTAAATTGTAATAAGTATAGATGTAAACTGTTTTCAAATCTTTGCTTTTTTCAGTAGAATCGTAAAATTTTTTAATTTTAATACATAATATTAAGATTTAAATCAAATTGATAGCATAAACTACCTAAGTACTATAAAAGATTTAATCTTACTTTATGCACCTCTTTTGTAAGGCAATAAATTCAAATAGCAAATTTAATGCTATGAAAAATGCTTTTTCTATTAACCGTTCGGATTCAGCAGAAATTTTTAAGTAGGTCCCCTTCATTCTTCATAAGGCATGGTTGTGAGAAATGCAACAGACACCGGGGTACGCCACTCTGTTGCACCTGCACCACCCTATTTATTTTACTATTAAATTTTCTCAAGCTTACTTACTTCGGTCTACTTGCGAATCTGATTCACCTCAGCTGCCCTCACCTTGCTATCATACTTTTTGTACTGCCCTTCGCTTATCCACTAACTGATTTCGTATATCTAAGTTGCTCCACAATCATACACAAAATCAAATTAGTTCTTCGAATAGGCAAGTCTGAATTAAGAAAAGGGCCACAAAAGTCCTGCGCTCTTTTTGCATTCATACGGTAGATTCTAACCTCCTTCTAAGATGTCTACCCAAACGTCGAGTGTTCGTTACAAGGATTTATGGTCCTCGCTTATGATGGCTTCATAGTCGACAAAAAAAAGTGATGTTCTTTTGAGTTCCTTTCCTTAGAGTCAATAACTGAAACTAAAAGCAAAAGACTCAAAACGAAGCCTTCTGTGACTTCGAATGCTTCTGTCACTCCATATGGAGCCGCTTTCTTTGTCGTTACTCTTTCGTATATCTTTGATCATCTACACATAGGCCTCAGGAGTTCCTAGTTCTTTGAGGGCCACCAACATTAGATCTCGCTCACATTAATCGAACATGCAAATTCTCTGCACCTGTTGTTGACTAACCCGCGACAAATCTGCAAAAGCTGTCATTCTCCTTATTTTTCTTCATTGTGTGCAAGATGTACCAGCGGTAATTACTTATCCATTTGTAGAAGGTGTCTTCACTCCATTACTAAGACTCAGGCTGGGTATCACTTCCTTTAAAACGGAAGATTATTCGCCCTATACCTTATACCTATTTTTTTGTTTTAAACCTACAAAGCTAAGCATTGTTGGAAACAAAAAAATATTTCAGCTGTTCCAGAGTTTCAATTTATTTTGGTCCGAAAAATCGCCCAAACATTGTACTGAAAATTGCATTGTCATCTTAATTTTTCCGTCCTGACTGATAGAGTTAGTGTCATTTGATTTGACTTTAAATAGAAGTTAATACCATTTTACCGTTTTTATTCGCTAAATGTTGCCGCACCGTCTAAACACATCATATCTCCTTAAACATAATCAAATTCAACAAACTTTTCGCTTGACCAGCTTATGAAATAAAACGCCAGCTCATAAGTAGTCTCGGTCCAGACACAAAGAAAGAACGGAACGAAACGAAATAGTAGCAAACCGAAATTTAAGCCTCAATAGAATTGTTTTTCTCTAAGACCTTTTGGCATAATTTTGGCTCCGGCCAGTGGCTACATTTCTTTGATCGCGCTCTGTGTGTCCATCTGACTATATGGCGCACCGACATTTCGATGAGAGTTGCGTTATCTAAAGGTTGGCGTTGACTTATTAAGACATCGCACGTCAGTAGACAGTAGAAACAAGATCGTCAGCATAGAATTACACGAAGACCGATCAATAAAACACACACAAAAGCTGTGAGGAGGTAGGAAATAGTCTAATGGTGCTACCTCCTCCACTGGACAGCACGCGGCGAAACAACGATCGATGAGGTTCAAAAAGATATTGAGTTGGGACTACCGACGATCAACGATCAACGATCAGCGTTTCAGATGAAATCCAATATCGTGGGGATGTTTGATGAAGGTCGATGGAATTTAAATCAGTTCTCTTATTTAATGTGCTGTCTCTATTCGGTGTGCTTTGGTATGTTCAATTAAACGTCTTGTTAGCAGTTATGGGTGTAACTGGACAGTTTATTAAAGATGATCTTCGAATGTTGTGGTCCATTTTATGATAAAGGTTGCTTTTGTTCAAAGAGAGGGATGGTATACAGTAGGTAAGAGATTTTGTCAGGTCATGCTTTGTTGAACGTTTGGAGTTAGTTGACAATTGGAGCTTAGTTGGTGTTTGCTTCTCAATCGCATCAATTCTTCCTAAGCTCGTATGATACTTTAAGTATGCGTTTTTTCTATAGTAAAAAAAAAAACAATAAAAAAAAAATAAATTGAAATACATTAATCGTTAATATTTAGACTTCTGATATTTTTTCATTAAAAATACAAACTTTTTTTTCACGAGGTATTTCGTTTTCTCAGATAGTTACCCGATTGCTTTTTAGAAGATTGAAAAATCGGACTTAATTTTAATATTTAATTCAGATTTTTCTTATATAATGACCCAAGATTGATTGATTGGTTTCAAATTTATTTCATGCCCTCAAGTATTTTTCTTGCAAACCAATATAAATAATCTTTTCCTTACACATGTGCCTCTTAAAACTATGCATAGCCAAAGCAGAAACCAATGTTGGATTAATGCTAGTATTAAGGCCCTTATTATCTAGCTTACAAACGCTGGAAAGAAGTTAAACTCGATGTTCTGTACATCTTATATAAAAAACTTAGAAATAAGGTGGTTTTTTCTATACGAGAAGCTAAAAAACAATTTTATGCACCGAAGCTAGACCCCGGTCTCGCCAAAAATTATCTTTGGAAAAATTTGAAAGAAATTGGTATAGGCAAAAAAGACAGTATCAAAATAAACATTGATTGCGATGAGCTCAATAAAAAATTCGTAACATTGGACTGTCCTGATACTGGGACATTTTTAGCATCACATGGCCCATATGAGGATCGAGTCACTGACTTCAATTTCACAGCCGTTGAGGAAACGGATGTCTTTGAAAACATCTTAGCAATAAAATCAAAATCAATTGGGACCGATCAAATGTGTCCGGTGTTCTTAAAAGTCATACTACCTTACAGTGGCGTGGCGTCCATATAACACGATTCCTATCGTCTTACCTTTTAAAATTTGTCCCTTGTTCATAGAAAAAACCAGCGACATAAGAAGTCTACAACTAAGCAGTCAACATCCTATCTTTGCCCATACACACAATGTTCTTCAAGCACTTTTAAATTTGCGAGATACACACACAATACACAAAGCATACACAAAGCATTGAAAATCGCCGCGCAGAACATATTTTATGTTTGTCCCTGTCTTTCCTACGATATACTTCCACCCCGGTGCACCGCGGTGCCACCCTTTTCAATACACGTTCTCTTATTGAAGAAAGTAAGACGATAATTTTCGTCTTACTGCAATGTCTGCTTGGAAAAAATAATACAGTGTTCGCCTTCGAGTAATGTGCGGCGAATTCGGTTTTGTTTTACTGTTTTGTTTTGTTCTACTGATCATTATTTTCGATTAGTGAATTTTAAGTAACGTGCATTTTTTTATGCTTTAAGCTCATTGTGAATTTTAACATAAATGACTTAAAGTATAGAAAAATTGGCTTCGATTAATCCACGTTTGGAATTTAAGGAACCTTCTATTTATTCCTTATTAATTTGTGTAGGTGGTTCATTTTTCTCGACTTACCATTTGAAAATATCCACGCCACGCCACTGCTACCTTACGTTCTCAAATTTATCACTTATATATTTAATAACGTCCTCATGACAAATAATTTTCCGTCAACATGGAAATAGGCCAAAGTTATTCCTATTCCGAAAAACCGCAATTGTGATGAATTCCGACCAATTGCCATTTCGCCTTTTTTATCAAAAGTTTTGGAGAGAATTATGAATCATCAAATGCGTGCGTACCTTCATATGAATGACTTAATTTGCCCAAATCAATCAGGTTTCCGACCTAAGCATATAGTTGCACCACTGCTGTTATAAATGTTGTGGAGGATATCCGTAGATCAATAGATAATAAAAATGTGTCCATCTTAACATTATTATATTTCTCGAAAGCTTTTGACACTGTCAACAAAAATGTACTTTGTGCTAAACTTCGAAGCCAGTTTTCTTTGTCTTCGTCCTCAACAAACTTAATTTTCTCTTATCTATCTCAAAGGTTCCAATCAGTTTTTGCTAACAACACTTGGTCTAGCATGCTTCCGTTGAATAGAGGTGTTCCCCAAGGCTCTATTTTGGGCCCGCTGTTATTTTCGATGTACATTAATGATATTACAAAATGCTCAATTAAATCTTCCTTACATTTATACGCAGACGATGTGCAGTTATATAGTAGCTATCCAATGAATATGTTCGAAAATGGTATACACGTAGTTAATGAAGATTTGAATAAGATTGTTATGTGGTCATATGACAACGGATTGTGTTTAAACCCTACAAAATCCAAATGTTTGATAATTGCAAGAGCAAATATTGATACTTCTTGTTTCCCAAGTTCTTATCTAAACAATAGTACCGTTAAATGTGTAGAAACTGTAAAAAACCGGGGCATAATGTTTAACCGATAACTTAATTGGAATGACCATATAAGACATATTCTAGGTCAAGTTTATGGAGGCCTAAGGATGTTGTGGGCTTCTCGACAAGTTACACCCCTGAAAACTCGCTTAATGCTGATTAAAACTTTATTAATACCGATTATGCTTTTTGGCTGTGAAATATTCAGCAACTGTGACTACGAACATAAGAGGAAACTAAATGTTGCGTATAACAGTATGGCTCGTTATGTTTTTGGCATGAGGAGATATGACCATATATCTGCTCTTGCAAAATCCTTGAACGGCATTCCAACAACTTATTCAAACTTAAAACATTATCACTCTTCCATAAAATCATTCAGCTTAGACAACCCGTATACCTGTACAACAAAATTGAGTTCACACGATCTAATAGATCACATGATCTCATACCAATTCGATATTCATTTCTTATTTCAGAAAGACAATTTTATATCAATGCTATTCGATTATGGAATTCTCTTCCCTCGTTTTTGAAATCAATCAGTGTTACAACCTTGTTCGAAAAGAAACTCAAGCCATTTCTCGAAACAATCTAATAATTGCAGATTAAATAACGATGTGTGACGTTTTGTATACCTGTTTAATAATTTTACAATTTTGTAGTTTTCTTTATAATCTTATTTTTTTATTCTAACCTTGTTAATTATTATCTTTTTTTTCTGAGCTGCGTATAATTTAAAATATTTTAATTGAAGTTTCATATTTGACTTATTCATTTTAGTAAACTTCACTTTTATTTCAATTGTCATTTCTAGCAACATGTTTTGATTTATCTTGTACTAAAAGTATTTACATACTGAAATTTACTCTATTTTATAAGATTGTATCTTACAGGGTAATGAATCAATAAATAATCCAATCTAAAAATCTAATCTAATATAGTTGGCTCGAAATCACCAAGGTGCAGGAATAAAAGGTCAAAAGGACAAAGGGGTCTCTAAAATCTTTTGCATTTCGTTTGATGAACCCAACCATCACTTTAGCTTTGGTGATTAATCAAAATAGTTTTTGTGGGATAGAGATTAACGAACTGCAAAATAACGTCATTTAAAATTCAGAATTGCAAAATCCCCAAATGCAGATTCCCGTACTACCGAAATCCCAAAATTTTATTCATTAACGAATTTCCGGTTCACTTCATCACTTCACAAAATAACATGCTTTTACATTTTATGGTTATTGAACGATATATATATACAATTGATACTTATTCTAGGTAATTTAAAAATCAAGAAAATGGTAATAATGTAAGAACGTTGGCACATAGGGAGCCTAACCAAATACATTGTCTAGAATAAAAATAATAACTTAATATTATATAGCTGAAAATAAAGAGAATTCTTGATTATAAGTCGGCTGACTTGAGTTTTCTCGAGATGTTCCGTCCCGGTTGTCATATGCGGAGGTGGTTGCCAGAGGATTAGGGTGGTTGCTGATACTTGCAGCCGTTTTCAATACCGTCCATATGACGTATTGGTCCAAGGTCGTCATTTTGGCTGTCTCTCACAAAATACATAACTAACTTTGCTTTAGCCTTCATAGCCCAGATGAGAATCAACAAGAAGCAAGGTTTTTAAAATAATCGAAATACAACAAAATACGTAAGTAATTATCAAAACTTTTTTTCTTTGACAAAATTTTAATCCAATTTAGTGTAAACATTATTTCGAATGTGTAAACTGTTTTATTAAAAATATATTAAACTAGCTGACCCGGCCACGCGTTGCTGTGGCTATCGTTTTTGTCATGATATTGTTATAGAGTATTTAATAGGAACGGTAGGAGAACATCAGACCGAGGCACCATAACGCTTTTTAAATATATGCTTTTTGTAAAAAGAAAAAACATGGCGACCTTTGATATTGATTCTCTACTACCGTTACCCCTCATTAAAATGAAATTATTATTTATGAAAGAAGACGGAAACGTTAAAGCTGATATAAAAATTTAAAAATTTAATTTAAATTTAGGGTAGGGTGGTTAGTTTAAAATCTTCAAAATATAATATTTATTGTTTTGAATTGTAAATACTTTTAATTTCAATTTAATTAAGCACTAATCGGTGCACATTGTTTCTGGCTAACCTGTCTTTCGCTAACACAAATGTGTTCGACGGCGTTCCTAAACGTGAACATGCAACATATAGCTGCCCATGAGAAAAACAAGGATTTTCCAAATCTAAACGACAAATGGACATTGTTTGGCCTTGAGACTTATTTATAGTTATGGCAAAAGCTAAACGAATTGGAAACTGTAGCCTTCTGAATGGTTTTGGAATACGTGGCAACAGGACCACTTTTCCTTTAAACTTTCCAGTTAAAATGATTGCTTCAAGAATATTTACGGTGATCTTTTTAATGACCAAACGTGTATCGTTGCATAATTAAGGTGGATTCAAAATACGCAGGAGAATAATAGTTGAACCAGTCTTTAATCGAAGATTATGTGGTGGCATTCCGGGTATATCTAGTGAATTTAAAAATTGAACTGGAAAATTTACACTATCATTTTCATTATCAAAACAACAGAATCAATTGATTTAAAAGACATCAGATCGCCTGGTAACAGAGCTATTGTATATGGAAGTTAATTTCATCAACATCAACATTTTAAAACTATACTTTAGTCTCAGCATCATGTGGTGGTCGATCATAAATTGAGATATAAGGAAGCTATCCTATTTCTTAAGTTGGATCAAACTGCAAACGGTGTACAAATTTGATTAAAATCGGAGTCCATCGCGGACAAACATTGTGACATGTAATTTATATATATTAAGATATAAACAAAAAAAATGTATGAAAATGGTCCAAATGTACGAACTTGCGATTGTGCGCTAAATACGATATCAAAATCATAAGTAAAAGTAAAATGTTTAGGTATTCCCTCCTCAAAATATATATGGCGGTACAGGACTGCCAACTCCACATTAATTATGAAATTTGAATTAAAGTCACGCAAGACATTGAAAAAATTAAAATAAATTTTCAAAAAGTTTCAATCGAAAATCTAAAAATGCCACTCTTTTGCATTTGCTAATATATAAAAATGCTGACAATGTCGTCCAAATCATTGGGTCAGTTTGAAAAAAAAGGATTTTTTATTTTTCACTTTCCTTAAAAATGAGTTTTCTAGAAATTCAATATGCAAAGATAAAGACCCACAAGTTGTTTTGAAAAAAAAAAAAAAAAAAAATATTGAAGGTATTTCTAAAAATCCAAAAAATATAAAAAAATTTTAAAAATTTCAAAAACTAACCCTATATTCCAAGCACTATGATCTAATGAAAAAAAAAATTTTGTCGTTGTTTCCGTTTTTGTTTGTATAGTTCAAATAAAAGAATGGAACAAAAAAAGTGGTTTACACAAATTTTATTAAAAGTTATTAACTTTTGCCATATGTGTTCATTGACTTAGCATCAACAAAGGTTTTTTTTTGGATATAATTATAAACAAATAACTCAAAAAAAAAAATCTTAACTTTATTATAATAAATAATATTTACAGTAATTTAATCAAGTATCGAACGATGCGAAACAATTTCTATCCTTGTTAAGGCACAGATTAAGTCTACATTTTTTACACATAATGAAAGATCTTTTTTTGCAGTTATTTTGGTGTCTTGTGTTTTGCCATTCAGGAAGGTGATCTTCAGAGTCCAAGTCAACAGAATTCAGCGGAGAGTTTTGACATCTTCCTATTTTCTTTGAAGAATCAGGTGAAGCAACTGGAGTTGAAGGATTTGAGTTTCTATTGATTTGTTGGCGCTTTGGAGTGTTTGAAGTGATTGAAGTTGAAGAAGGTCACCCTCTTTTCGAAGAATTTTCAACTCCCATCAACCATACATCCAAAAAAATAGTAAATAATAATAGCATATTTGAAAATTCTGCACTTAAATTCAACTTACGAATACTGAAACACTCTGAAAAAAAAAAATATATATATATCTACCTTCGACGTACTCTGTAGTAAATAATAATTAAACTTTTACTTTCGCACAAAGAAAGAGAAAACCAAATTAACAAATACATATAAGAAAATACCTATTCTAAGCAACCTAAATGGATCTTTTCCAGTGGCAGCTGTGCAATCGCAGAAGCCGACATTTAAAATTTAAAACCATATATGGCAGTAAAGCGTTAATGTTTATTTAAATGTTGATATGAAATCTTTCTCAAAGAACCTACGACTTTTTATGTATAAGATTTCGTTAATATCTTGCAGGCCATTAATGACAAAGTTGGGTTTGAAAAAATAGTTACTATGGGAGATTCCGTTTTTAGACGTTTTCAAAAAAATTGTTTTACATTGTAAGAAAGACAATTTAAAACATATCTATCACAGAAAATTTTATCAAAATCGTTGGAGCCGGTTTCGAGAAAAATAATTATCACATTGGTTGTATCTCGGGTACCTATTTCAAAACCTAGAGACGCAAGAAAAATTCCTCTGAAGAGTGCTACATAGACCCTAACTGCAAATTTTGAAGAAAATCTGACAGGCAGAATTGCAACACCTACTTTTTTCGGTGCAGTGCAATAAGCCCCGCGGCAATAAGACCCGAGGGTCGTCGCGTCGTCGTCGTCTTGTTGGTATAGTCAATGACTTAACATAGCCAAAATGAAAACAGTCTAGGGGCTCTATTTCTACATACTTATCGCTCAGTAAACGTACACACAAATTTTATTTTCACCACCACTAGTTTTTCTTCTGTGTCAAACTATATTGAATATTTAAACTTTAAAAAATATCAAGTAAAACAAAAAAGATCAACCGGAAGTTTTTAAATCAATAAAGTTTATTTTTATCACTCAGATCTCAATAATCCTTTGTGCTCTCACAATATCTATCAGAGGATGTGGAGGTTTAGAGGTACATGAGGTGATGAATAAGCAAGGATTGAGTTGGTTACTAGGTTATTGGGGTAGAGAGACTAAACCATTTGGAACTCTGAATGAACTTAAGGACGCTGTTCAGTGAAAGATTAGAGATGTCACCTAGTTTGTCGAAGAAGCATTTACGAGGGCTTCTTTCCAATTTGCACCCTCCAGTTTTTTTTAGGCTGTTAATAGGTTATTGCAATGAGAATCCATCCTTTTTTTAAGTTTTCTTAGAAATGATATAATCAATGGCTTAACGGCCATACACCAAAAAAAGGCCAGAATTAATAAATTGACATGTATGTATCTCGAAAAGTAGGCGTGATGGATACGGGATACCACATATATTTGGAACATTTAATCTATGACTCATTATCTGCTAATTCTGACAGCAAGGTGCCCAAATTGTTTAACGCAGTGTAATTGATTATCATGATGTCATAACGCTGGCCATTTTGATAGTATCATGACGATCGTTATCGTCAACGAAAAAATGTAGCGTATGTGAATTTTCATCCGACCCATAACGTGTATTTTGCTTATTGACGAGAAATTCATCATGTTGGTGAATCTTTCCAGAACCCAATCGGAGAACGTACACCGCTTCGAATTGAGTTAGCTTGATTTTGGGGGGAAACAAAATGTGGTCTGGGCGATGATCAATACTGAACCCTCCTTTACAAACTGGGGTCCGTTTGGACCCCAGAGCATGTTTGAACACTCATAACTTTTTTGTTTTTAATTTTTTTTTTTAAATTGGATTTTTACTCAGTGAACAAAATTCAATTTTTTATTCATTTCTTAAGTTAAAACGATTATCATCAGATGTTTACAGATTTTTCTGCGTTTTTTTTTTTTTGCGAAAAGAACCCGTCCACCCGAACTGGAGTTCATTTGGACACCACTTCTGAAATTCTATGAAAAATCATATTTTTTCTAATAAATAATTATTTTATTTCAAAAGCAGCATAGTTTATGTTTAGATGGATTTAGTTTGAAGTTGTTGGCAGTTCCGGCAAACATTTGACACATAAAGTTCTAGTGTGGCAAGGGCAACAACATCTACCACATTCATCGCAGGTGGTTCCGGTTTTCTTGTCGTCTGCTCTTGGGCAAATATGACATCTGCTTCTTTTAAAAGAGAGCCTTTCGGGGACTCTTGGTAATTTTTCCTGAACTCTCCCCAAAATACAGAGAGCTTCCAATGCAGATTTTCCAATGCCATATTGTGTTGCAAGTTGTGAACGGTTGTTCAATTTTGACTCAACCAGTTCCTCCGCTAGTTCGATGAGCTTATCACTTCTGAACAAATTTTTGTTTCTTCTAGGCGGATTGAAGTGTCGGAAAATGATGACAATTGCTAGGGCTTCTACGTCCAGTAAGTTGTAGAATAAAACCATCGCTTCGGCCAGCGATTTGTTTGACGTGTACGTACATGAATATATTGAGACCATTTGGTCGAATACATCGACTCCACCTTTGGTGCGGTTACAATCCAGTATCATGGAAGGCTTATACTTTGATTACCAGAAGTGGCTTTCTCGCAGTTATGTTGTGTTGATAGCAATACCACTTGTTTGTTTGGCTTCGGAACGTAACTCAATAACGCCATTTTTCCAGAAAATCTAAAGATGGATGAGTGGACTGGACGATACTGCTTTTTGTTATTGACTTTTACAGGCTCATTCTGGTCATCAAGAACCTCCTTCGCTACAAAAGGTTAAGGCAAATCTCTTGTTTTTTCGAATCGTGCCAAGAATAGTGATCTTTTTATCCAGCAACTTCAATGCCAAATCCACCGACGCAAAGAAATTATCAATAGTGAGGTTGCGTCCAGAATTGAAATATGATGGCATCAACGACATCACCACATCATATCCACGACCAAGTCCTGTACTTTGGTCAGAGCTACCAGTTAGATAGAGAACTTCAGTGGATAGCCCGTTGAGCTTTCATCCAGCCACCAAAACTTCAAACCAAGTTTGGCAGGCTTGCTTACATGCCTAGCTAATTGGCAAAATTCAATCCTTTCTGAGGTCATAAAGTTGTTAGGTGACCTGAACAAACTGAAATAATGGCTATTTTTTTCTTTTGATAGGCATACCTGACAGGAACAATTGATATTTATGAATTTTGCAATCAGTAATTACGTAAAACAAACATATTATCGAAAGGATTAAGCGGGAACCCGAGATTTGCGAGATAAAGCAATTTCCATCGTTTTTAAAATTGAAAAATTTTATTGATGACCTGTTACATACCTGCCTAATGACACCTCTGCTTAAATTTCTTTATCACTGCTATATAAAATACTTAGAAACAATTCATACAATAGCCAGAAGAACTATAACTGAACAATATACGTCAGAAATCAAAAAAATTTCGAGGAAAAAATCGTATGGTCCATTTGGACCCCCGTTCGGATGGACACGACTTTTGTCGGTTTGTAAAGGAGGGTTAATAACGCAATGGAATTGACTGATTTGGATCGTTTGCTGCGGACACCTGAACGGCAGCGATATTTTCGACACAACAAATATATAGACTCAAATTTTTGGGCTAAACTTTTTATTGCCTGTCTACTAGCGCAAGAATTAAGATCGAACATTGAAGCTAACGCTTTTAAAATTGCGGTCACAGACGCTAATTTTTGATCGAACATTTTTATACCTATTTGAAAAGTTTCTCGTTTGTGTACTTTACTGATATGAAAATGTAAAGTACATGCTGAATAAATTGACAATGTCGGTGTGTTTATAAGTGAAAATATACGGTCACAAATTAAATTCAAAGCTGGCAAGTCTCTATTGGAAAACCCATTATTTTAAACATATAATTCCTGTAATAAGTATAAGCACGCATCCTGCAAAATATTGGATGAAAGTTACTACATTTGAATATATTTGAATATTGACAGCAAATTATGTATAGTATATACATATATTATCCTTTCTAACTACGACGCCATGGTTTTGCTGTAACTATATTTTATCTACCATGCAACCAGACTAAGCAACCTTGCAAATTAAGAAACCAAATTTGGAGAAATAGAAAAACATTTTGGTTTTGCAACAGACATAATTCAGGTTTAAATCCTAAAAACGAGTAATTTTGCCTAATAGGATTTTAAGTGCACTGCAGATGCACAAGAGAAATTATTTCACTACCACCTCCGGTGCACAGATGATAACAAGCGAACATGGAAAAAAAGTCAAAAGGTAATGTAATGAATGAACCTAAATCAATGACCTCACAGGGAGTAGGTTTCTTTCGTGTACACACAATCTGGGAGTGCTAATACGTTTCGGTGATTAATTTTCATTAAATATTTTCCTCCCATGTTCTACGGACGAGTTCTTCAGGCCAAATCACAACCAACTATATACCTGCCCTTCACTCTTTTAAGGTAGAACAAAAAACCATGAATGAATTTTTTCAATAAGTTAATTTAACATTCGCATTACCTTGTTAACGCAGGAAGAGTTGTTTGGGTACCTGTCTAGATTGTGGATTTTGTTGATATATTTTTACCTATCCTTCTGATTGTCACCTTTTCTTTGACTCACTTCCTTATTTTAGGGAAAAAGTAATTTGCAAACGCTAAATTAACTGTGACAGCATTACTACGGTTTACTACGTTTTCTTTTCTTTTTTCAAAAACACAAATAAAAGGGAAGCGCATTTCCTTTATTCTATGTTAATAAGAATTAACCCGCTCATTAAAATAATCGCGAGGCAAATCTGAGTGCGATCTATCCGGGGGACTGAAAACGTTCCTAGTTGTAATGCTGATGGTAAGCCGTAGGGTTCATCTGGGAAAGCTGCAATGATTCTTTGAACGTTTACGAACTTCACATTCTGTAATGAATTTACCATACCAAACATACGAATCAACGAAGCACCAGTTTTTAACATCGATCGTGTTGGAGTGTTTTGTATGAAAAGAACGCTTAAAGACGCCAACAGATCTTTGTGACAACCCAAAACATTTTTGGTGGAGCCGCAGCCGTTGCCAAGTGATTTTCCTCAGAGTATTCCAATTTATTCCGCGATCAACTGTTGCTGACAAACTTAGCTCTCACTTAAGATTATTATCAATTTGCTGCAGCATGGCACTCCAATTATGACACTCCAATTTTGCCCATGGGCGTGGTGGTTAGCATGTCAGTCTGTTTCTGCCAGAATCATCAAGAATAAAAATTTTTCTTCGATTGTCAAGCCATGTAAAACGCTTTCTCGATTATTCGTTCGAAAACGTTCAAAAATGGCGGAAAACTGTAGACCTCCTCTATTCATAAGGCAATAGTTGTGGGAAATGTGCTAGGCCCCGGGGCTCCTCGCTCTGTTGCGCCATCCTATTTCTTTATTTATTTTATTTTAGATGTTCACATCCCTAAAATCGGGAGTATTCAAAATTCAACAAATGGACGATAAAGGCGGTGGAGGCAACTGAAAAACTACCGACCCACCACTAGGCCCAGTCTCACTCGCAAGCTATAAAGTTTTAATTTTATCGCTTACCTGCCACACTGTCTAAAAATCCGCTTCCAAAGTCAAAACCCTGATCCTCTTCTTTGCTCTCAGGAGCATAGTTTTTAAGCAAAGTTAAACCAAACATAACTTATAAAACTATAAAACCTTATGCACTTTCTTCAAATGTCTTTCGATAGGTAAAACCTGCTATTTAGTAAAAACAAATATTTTCTTTGATTATTGGATGACGCCTCTTTTTACATTTGAAATTACACGGTCTATGCTGTTTATAATCAAATATGATAACGTTCAGATTATCTTTTAATTCTGAGAAGCTCCCAACTTTTTGATTAATATAAGATCATAATCCGAAACCTTTTCCAGGTTGTTGGCGAACAGCGGTCTCACCATAAAACATCTAATTAATGACAGTCATTAGAATAATCTACAAAAATTCAGATACAGCATTTCAAATGCGAGCATAAAATATGATCAACCGTAAGCTACGATCACAACTATCCACATGGTGCAAAGGGATCTACATACAACATCCCCATTGCGATCCACAAAAAACTGCGGTCAGTACTCCTGAAACTTCCCACAAAAAAATCCAAAATTCTAATTTACTTTGGCTGAATTCAAAACACCGCGCCGCCGCCACAAAGAAATAGCATGAAAAAAACTCAAAAAACCATGGAACATGGCAATCGTCTGCGCGAAAAGGAATTTATTGACACCTATAAATTACAAAATTGAACACAATAGCAAGAGACTGGAGGTCAGTCTCCGAAAACACTTCGCAAATGCATCCCGTGTCGAAAAAACGAAATCGCACAAAAAATTCGAATCCAACTCCCAAACAGAGAGTCCTTTTCTCATTTTAGCCCAGTTCGGATCTGGGCGGGAATGGAACCGAAGCAGAGACATCTTGGCAGTAACCCTACATGAAGACAATGGTCAAATGCATATCAGTGAGTACGTGAGAACTCTTCTGCCAGCTTATGTTCTTTTTTCTTTTGTTTTCTTAATTTTTTTGCTCGCTGGACCGCACTCTGATGCCAACATTATAATAATCCATCGTCTCAAAGGGTTCCCATAAAAATCATTTACATGAGAAAGGCGAAAAAGCGCAAAAATTCCAAGAGACACAAGACAAATGCGGCAGCAAACCCATACACCATAAGCCAATCCAGCGGCAACACCAACAGCAACAGCAGCAGCAGAAGCAGAGGTCGTTTCTGCGTCAGAGCCCTTCCATGGGCTTTGGTCACTGGAGGTGGATGTATGGCGTCAAGATGTTGGAGATAAGATCAATGGTGTGTCGTATCAATGCCCAATAAAATTGAGAGGGGTACTGGTTCCCCAATACGTGTTGTTTTCGCTTAACTGTCCGAGTTGGTGGAATTGCAGGAGGCGCTGAACTTTGAGGTGGACGAGGAATTCGAAGCGGAGTGTATATACACTTTCCACGGCGCGGCGGCGCGGCGGTAGTGGCGTTGGAATGTGCTCCATGTTAAAGAGAAGTACATCAGCATACTCGTGCAGGTTATTATTCCACCTTCAAAGGATGCGCAGCGCACACATATTGCCCAGAGAATGATATTTAGCTTCGCTGGCGCTGTCTCAAAACATACATAAATAAACAACGCGACCAAGAAGCCCGTGTCAATGTTTTCACTTTATTTCCAACTCAAATTTTGAATAACAAACGATATGGACTTCAGACACTGTGAGCTGATCTGGCTAAACATTTTCAAATCGTGGACTTTTTTTGTAAGTACTCCTTATAGAGTTGTTTAAGTAAGCTGTTATAATTAAAGCTAACATTATTCAATCTTATATGCTTTTTTAGTTTTAGATAAACTAAGATGGATGTCTACCAAATTTGTTGTCGTATAGAAAAATACAGTTCTTATATTTAGAAAGCCATTAAGCAGTACATAAAGGTGAAATTATATTTATCTTTCAAGTGAAAAGCTAATTACCAATAGATTGGGTCAAGTGGTAGAAGGGAGGGGTCGATCTCGCCCTGATTGAGCAAGAAGGGCAATTTTATTTTCAATTTTTGCTATTTTTTCATATATCATAAAATGTATGAGTTTTTGAGTGCACTTATTACTGAGTTTTTTTTTTTTTGTTATTATTTTGATCATCTGTAGAAAATAAAGAATCTCTATGTTTATCAGGCATTTTCTGCAAGAAAATGATCTCAAAGTCAAAACTTTGTTTCGGGAAGAAAATTTGAACACCACTTAAAATCTGAAAATCTGGCAATCCTAAACCTGTGGAACCTAAACTTAAATACAGTCTTAAAGGTTGTTATTTCTTCAAAAAATTAAACTTAAGATTAGGTCTCTGTCATAAGTATTGACAGAGATATCGAATTTAACATAGGTCAGGGTACACCGAAGTTAGCCTTTTTTTAAATTGTCGAAAAGTGATGTCAAAGTTGAGAAACGAGCTTTACTGCAAAACAATTTTTTTCTTAGAATCACACCCCAAAGGATAATACACGAAGTACGGGAGACCCTGTATATTGCTACTGAAGATGTATTGCAGGGCATACAGTCTTTTAACTCTTGTCAAGGTGCTGGTCCTGATGGGATTCCTTTTGACCTACTATACCTAAAACTACAAATCGTCGTTAGCCGTACCATTGCAATTTCTTTATAATCTACCTCTATCGTCTGGCAAGTTCTTGGATGAATGGAAAACGTCATTTTTAGCCCTCATATTTAAAGCTGGATCAAAGCAGAAAGTAAAAATCTATCGTGGAATATCAGAACTTTCTGCAATTCCAAAACTTTTTGAGTCTATTGTGACAACCAAACACAATTTCTCATTCAAAGAACAAATCTCTCCAAACCAGAACGGCTTTGTATTTGGTAGATGAAATCTACAGTGAACTAACTTAATGCTTTTGATTCCGTTGAGTTAGGTCGATGTTGTATTTACTGATTTTGTGAAAGCCCTCTACATTGTATGTCACAATTCTCATCGAAAAATTAAGATCATTTCGTATTTATTCGACCCTCCTAAAATGGATTTACAGTTACCTTACAAATAGGAGGCAAGTTGTTAAAATCGGTTCTTCTCAATCGAAGCCTATTGACGTTTTATCGAAAGTTCCTCAAGGCAGTTACTTAGGACCTTTGCTCTTTAATATTTTTATCAACGATATTCCAACCCTTCTTCAGTATGCTTATTGCCTTATGTATGCTGATGATTTGAAAATATTTTTGAGTGTTAAAAGCACTTTTAATTGAATAGGCTTCAATCGGATCTGAGCACAATCGTCAATTGGTGCAAGCTTAATCGGCTTTCCCTGAATATTACAAAATGTCAGTCCTTATCTGTTTATCGTATTTGGGCTCCAGCTATTTATCAATATAAGATTTCCGAAATTTAACTTTCAAGCGTCACTGAAGTTAAGTATCTCGGTGTGATTTTTGACACCAAACTTTCACTTTCACTCCACATTGACTATGTTGTTGCCAAATCTAGTTCTATGCTTGGGTTTGTCAAACGATCGTGTGCAGTGTTCTCTAGTCCATATGCTCTTAAATCTGTTTATATGTCCCTTGTTCGTCCTTTTCTTGAATATTGTTCCATCATTTGGTGCCCTACTTATGTAACTTCCATAAATCGGTTGGAAAGAGTGCAAAAGCCATTTACAAGATTGGTCATTGCTCAATTGAAATGGAACCTTGATGTAAGACGCTCTTACTCTACTAGATGTGCATTAATAGGGCTAGATACCCTTGAGAAAAGACGTAATGTTCAATGTACACATATTGTTTTTACATGATGTATTTTCTTATCGCATAAAATGTCCTTATATTTTAAGGAATTTTCTGATCGCACGCATTATTTAATCCTATTCTTTTTTACGGGGACTTAGAAAATATAGCACCAATTTCAAGAACTCTTCCACCGTTAGAAGTCTTTCTGTATTACCATATCCCACCCAAGCAACTAATCCGGTTTAAATGAAATTTTGTGCAGAGATTTATTCCAATATTTCCACGGGAACGGAAACGTAAACGCAAGCCTAGAAATAAAGTACTGCACCGATTTTAAAAATTCTTCAATCTCTTAAATGCTATACACTATTCCCGAGTAACGTGAATTTTTACTCATCCCCATATTCAACGGGAACGGTCACCATATTCTCATGGGAACGGGAGTCTTTGCTAATGTTACAAGTCCGAAATTAAATATTTCTGTCTATTTTTCTTTGTTACCATTAACCGCCCAGACTACTGAACCTACATATTTATATAAATTTTGGTATAAAGAAAGTCTAAACTCTAGAATCTAGATTATGGATATTGGTCATATGCTTTATCCTTATATTCACATGGGAACGGGAACTTGTAAACTACAGCACCGATTTCAAAAATTCTCCCACCTTTAGAATGTTACACAATTCCCGAGTATAATATAAGCTTAAAGTCATCCTCCGGAAACAACCCTCATATTTCCACTGGAAAAGAAGTCTTTGCTAACATTATTAATCACAAATCAACTCTGTCTGTTCGTGTTTTGTCACCTTTCTTTCGATTTAAGTGGAATTTTGTTCAGAGTTAGCCTAGAGCCTGAGGAAGGACATGGACTATAATAAGTAATCCCTATATTTCTACGGGAATGACACCGTAAACGGGAGTCTTGAAACTTCTGGATCAATCTAAGTTCTTTCACTGTGAGGTGATTTCTGTCAAACACAGTTGCCAGAGAAGAAATGTCTATCTTGATCTTCAAATAAATATTGGCAATTGGAAATGACTGTGCGAGAGATCTACATCGGCGCCGACTAATGAGATTATTGACCATAAATAAGTTAAGTTTGACGTGGTGGTGGATGTTGTCGAATGTCTATCAGTATATTTACTGATATTATGGACACTGAGCAAGTCACATATCCTATAGAGTTCTCCATTCCTTATGATTATTTGGAGTGGCAGCATTTTACACAGCTACAAATTACACATCTCCGTACGCCGACGACCCCATTGCGTACAGAACAGGTCCAAAGATCGAAGACATCAGAAGTCTCTTGCAAAAGTGACTTCGATAAGATTCAGCAATATAGCGATGACTGGAAGTTAAAAATCAACGTCCAGAAATTGGAAACAATTGTGTTTAGAACCCCGTTGGCTCGGGCTTCATAGAATACTAGAAGGAACTGGCGAAAGCTGGTGAACGGTGATCTGCATGATAACCCACTGCCAAACAAAGTAGTAGTTAAGTACCTCGGTCTCTGGCTAGATCAGTATTTATATTTTAACAAACATATGAATGCGGCTCTAGCCAGGGCTAGAGGTTCTGTGTGGTTCAACGTTACAGCATCTCAAATGGAAAAGATTCGAGTGTTCGAGAGACGGTGTCGCCGTATCAGTCTTGGATTGCACACAACACCGGACTCGTAGTACACAAAATATTATCCCTTACAACGGGGCTTCATAATAAAACTGACTCGTGGTCACACTGCAAGGACGATGAACTTGACCAATGGCCGGATATTTTGGCTTATTACCCCAACAGAAGGCATATCTAGAAAACAAGCTCCAGTTGATTTGTCCCGCACGAGACTTCCCTCTATTTTGATATGGAAGGGTTGATTCAGGATAGATTGGTGTTTCCGCTATAATCTACCACGTTTCCCGTGGAACCACATCTCCTTTATAACCGAATAAAATGTCAGGTCAGATATGTTCTAGTGTTTACCCGAGGAACAACATAAATTTGATATTGATAGCGACTCGCCAATGGCTGGCTTGCATAGGTTTAGTGTGTTAGCCTTAGGGTATAGGGGGTGGGCACAGTGGCAAGCAAAAAAAAAACATCAAATCCAAAAAAGTACAATATTCAACAAAAAAAAATCACAAAATACAAAAAACAACCTAAAAGCTGCTGTGGCTGCTCTAGTTTTAAGTAGATTTAAGTACACAGCTTTAATTAGTTTTAAGAAAACACAAAAAAAAAAATATGATCTTACAAGCTAAGTTTTTTAAAATTTTCTTAGTTTTAACTAGTTGTAGTTGTTAGTTCATACGGTATCTTTAGGCCGAAAGCCATTACTTAACGAAATAAGCTTAGTTTTTAATTCCCCTAGACCAGGGCTTTTCAAACTGTTTTGAGCAAGAGACCCCTTTTCCAAAACGAAACCCTAGACCCCATAGCCAAATTACATTGAAAATCAAGTTTCATGTTTCATGCACTAGTTATAAAGCAAGTTTTTCAGTCGTGCAGAAAGAAAATTTTGGGATAACAATAAAACATGACATCACGATAATAAAGAATACGAAAAAAGTGGAGACTCCAATTAAGTCTGTCTATCTATCTGTCTGTCTGTGTGTGGATCCACAGCCTAAGCCCTCAACCACTTGACGGATTTTCTTCAAAATTAAATTTATTGTTGTGTTAGAATTGCGTTTCAAGATTTCAAAATAGCGGTATGTGCTAACCTATAATATGATAATACTTATTTTTCTCAAAAGCGGCTCCAAAGATTTTAATAAAAATTTTTGTGAGTGATAAGTTTTTCCTATTGATATATAAAACTAACCAACTTTAAAAATTTGCGGTTGGTTACTTGAGTAAGCTTTATTATTATTGAAAGTTACTTAAAAACGTGTGGTACCCGTGGTGTGATGGATAGCATGTCCCCCTGTTAATCCAGAGGTTCGTGGTTCAAATCCCAACAGAGGCAAAAATGTTTTTTTCACAGGTATCGCCTTTCGCGAGGAATTGGCAAGTCCTCCGTTAGTATTCATTGCCATGAAAAGCGCTTTCTCGATAAGCCGTTCGGAACCGGCAAAAAATTGTAGGTCCCTTCCATTCCCTGACAAGGCATGAGAGAAACGCGCTAGACCTTGGGGCTCCTCGCTCTGTTGCGCCACCCTATTTATTATTTTATTTATTTTACTTAAAAACGCAAGAGCACGTTGATTGAAAAAAAGGGTTTCTTTTTTTTGTCAAAATGTGTGCAACAACACTGAAGCATTTTTCAACCAAATATGATGATGAAAATGCAATGAGAATTTTTTTCAGCAGTGTTTCTTCAATGCAGTATATTGCGTTTCAATGCAACCATAACTTCTAATAGACTCCATTGAACTTTTGCTTAAGCTCTTCGTCAGTTTTGAGGGTGATCGACTCTTCTTGCATAATCACATTGCCTTCTTCCATGGGTGCCATACTGTGTCCTCTTGTAGGATATCTGATGATTTTCACAAATGTTGAAACTGTCAGTCAATCCCACTCCAAAGTATGTTTTATTTTGGACAGCTCTTAGAATAGTGTCCAAATCCAAATCGTATTTATACTTTCAACACTGTCGATTGAATGTCTAACTTAAGACACCGAAATTGGTTGTCTAAACTGTGCCTAAAGTGACGTTTGATAAAGCAAATAACAATTTTGTTGAACATGTTATAAAACTCTAGTTCAAGTCCTACACTCTTTCAGAGCCTTTTAGTAAGCTCGTACATCAAAACACAAACAATGGTACTGCACGGATACATCATGAAATTCAGCATTTAGTTTTTCGTTCAAAGTTGACAGTTTGAGGGGTTATTTAGACAACTGTTGGAATGTATTTATAAATGCGAAATTGGTTAAGGCTTGTCCAACTCCTTAGACACGGTTTAGCTAGACAGTTGTCTAAGGATGTTCTAAGCAAATTTTATAAATACGACTGTGTAAGTATTTTTTCCCGCTTAAATTTTGATTTCAAGGAATGAATTTTCCCACAAACGCCGATATAATTAATTTTGTTTTGTTCAGATCATCACCCTGCAGCTGCAAGTTGACTTTGTTGAACATGCCAAAGATATTTACTAAATGACTGATAGTAAACATCGGTCATTCAATTCTTCAGATTTTAGTTTTCAGTAAATTCTTCGGCAATTCCTGACAGTATACTTTGTCAGTTATAAAAGTCCTGGGCATCTTTTGGAACAGTAATGAACTTCATGAGTTTCTTGACATCAGCCAGCTTTTTAAGGGACACTTTGTTTTATGATGTAGCTTCGCCAAGAAAGCAATTTTCATAAATAGTTGAGACATCTTTTTAAAATGGCTTAACCATAGTGGGGAGGACGCTGAAGCTTTTCTTGGCAGATTTGGTAATTTTTTGGTCTTGTTTTTCGTAGCTTATTACCCATGTCTGACTTATGTTGAAGCTTTGACTTAATGAGCATCTTAGCGTCTTTTTAAAGTTCACGACAGCCCAGTAATTTCCGAAAATGACTGTGCCATGATCCTTAAAAACAGTGCAGTATTCTTCTGGTGAAGTGATGATTTTGTTCTCCTTTTATAAAGGGTGTCCCGTAATTCGTATTTCTTACTCTGGTAAATGATTTTTGGTCATATTCTAAGAAATTAATCGTACTGGAGGGAGAGTCCATCTCCCTACATTTAGGCAGGAGGGACAATTTAATAAAAATTGACATAACTTAAAAAAAAAAGCTGACTATTATCGAGGCAAATCAGTATAATCTTTTGGTTTGTTTCTCCAGCTAGAATTGAACTTCGAATAAAAAAATCTTTCTATATTTAGACAAACTGCATGTCGGCTTCCGGCTTTCTTTTGGGCTTCTTCAAAATTGCCGAACACTGTCAAATATTCTCATTTGACTCCGCTTATTTCGCTTTGACGGACCTGCAGCATATTGAGTCTTATGGAAAGTATCAACAAATTATACCTAAACTATGCAAAAAGGCATGCATGTACAAATGTACATATACTTTCTAACTGGTCATAAGATACTACATATTTCGAGAATAGTAGTATACAGATAAAAAGGGCTAGGATTAGAAAATCGAATATATCTCAATGAAAATGTAATTACATCAACTACCTATTCGTTGAAACAGTACTTAGGTACGAAAAGAAATTTGATGAGCTTTTTTTTTAAAATGCAGCAATACTACTTATCATTATAATAATAAACACAACATGAACAAACTTATTGAAGACCTAAAAACTCAAAATAGTATACTTGATATTGAAAAATCAATAGAGATTATAAGAAAATCTGTACCAGTAAGCAGTCCATTGTCAAATTTAAAGAAAAATGGTTTGATTCAGAATGCTCACAAGCCAGAATTATATCCTTTAAACTTTTAAAGCTATTTAGAAGAAATAACTCCACTACTTTTCAAGAACTCTACAACCAAGCCAATAAAGACTACAAACGCCTTTGCTACGATAAAAAAGTTAAACAGGAGCAAGCCAACATATCCGTAATTAATAATACCAAATCTTCAGCTGAATTCTGGAAAGCCGTTAAATATGTGAACGGACGTACTAACACAATCTCCATTTCATTGAAAGCCCCACAGTTGAGAGCTCATTTTCATAACCTGCTTAACGCCCCACTATCATCGGCCTTATTTCACTATGCGGAACCCATGATTTTGGATGATAAACTAGATGGCCCTTTTACACTCCGAGATATTCAGGAAGCGATTTACAACACCAAATCAAATAAGGCACCAGGAAATGATCGAATCCCTTTTGAATTCTATAAAAACTCTACAAATGAATTCTTAAAACTACTTACAGTAGAGTTCAATCGGATCTTTGACAATACCCAGGTTCCTGAAAATTTTAGAAAAAGGTGATTACAATGATCCAACAAACTACAGGGGTATATCGTTTTTAAACACTTCAGCCAAGTTGTTTGCAGCTTTAATTTACAAAAGACTCAGTGATTGGGTCAATGAAAAGAATATTCTGACAGAATTTCAAGCTGGCTTCAGAAAAAGTTATTCCAAAATTGACCAAATATTTACGCTTACCAACATCGCTGCTACATTTAAAGATAAAAACAAAAAACTTTATGCATTCTTCGTTGATTTTCGTGCGGCATTGACACAATATCACGCGAAGCCCTTTTTTATAAACTGTGCAAAATTGGTGTATCAACCAAAATTATATATATATTCTGAGAGCACTCTATGAGAATAATATTGCACTTGATTGGAATGGAGATCAAATCTAGGATGAATTTGAAACGACCATGGGAGTCAAACAGGGGTGTATACTCAGCGCATTGCTTTTCATTTTATATATTAATGATAATAAATAAATTTCTACGGAGTAAAAGTATGCAGATGACATTGTTTTCTTGAGTGATTCTGTAGACGGTCTACAGCGATAATGATCAACAGACTCGACTCACATATACTGTAAAAGCTGGAATTTAACAGTCAACCTACAGAAATCTAAAATTATGATTTTTAGAGATGGCAATGGACGCTACTCGCGTTTGGAAAAGTGGAACTTCAGCGGTATGGAGGTTGGTATCGTACGCAAGTACAAATATCTTGGAATGGTAATATCAGCAAATTTAAACGTAAATCCACATATTGAAGAAAAACTAGCAGATGCTAAGCGAGCCATTTCATCGATATGGGATCGTTGCATTAAGAACAATTACATTTCTCATACTGCAAAACAAAAGGTTTTCCGTTCAACTGCTGCATCTATACTGCTCTACGGAGCTCAGTTATGGGGTTATAGTTCACACGATGCCGTGGAAAAGTTTCTACGATACTTTTTGAAGAGGATGTTTCGATTGCCGAGAAACACTCCAAATTATATGTTATACATTGAAACTTGTATCCACCTATGTTCCTACATACCTTGAAAATACACTTCGATTATATGTAATAAAAGTATTGGAGATGGTCGACACAAGAATACCTCACATAATTCTGAAAATTGTTATCAAATTCAACGGGAATATCTGCAAATCGTGGAATATCCAGCCAAACGAACGACACTTCACACTAAGAGAGAAATTTAACTCAATAAAGATATATTGAAGAGGCTGGAGCGTCTGTCTTCAGAAACTATTATAGCAGACTAAATTACAACCTCGGTAAAAATACATACTTCCTGAATTGCTACTCTCTGGAAAAAATCAGCACTATATTTAGAATAAGAGGTGAGATGCTCAGTCTAAATTTCATTCCCCACCGCAACGATCTACCAACACTCTGCGAACTTTGCAACATGGGCACTAGAGAAAATGTTTTCCATTTCCTTGCAGTTTGTCCAATTTTGAAGGAACTACGCATAATAATATTTTCAAAAGATGTCCTTGAAGAGGGAGAAGCCTTAAGAGTTTTAAATGGAGAAAGAGGATGGGATGCTTTATAAAACTACACCGTAGCTGTACTTCGATACAGAAAACGAATTTTAGAGGGTGATTTTTAATTTTTAATAATTATGTTTCATTGAATAAATTCAAAATTAAAATTATATATTGTCAACCTGGTAGACCGCCATAGGCCAAGCCAATTAGACTTAAGAAATTATTAAATAATTGTTAGCTTTATGTATGAAATAAAAGTCATTTCAAACTAAACTTAAAACTTATAATAATAAAATGGCAAAAGTAACGAAACATTATTTTAAAAGTTTTAAGTAAGAAATTGTCTAAAGCGGGTCAATTGCAGAACTTGTTTGGCCCCCAAAATCAGATTTCGTTATTGCCAACCCCTTGGAAACTGATCTTCTTTTCCATTTCCGGCGTTACGAGTAGTGATCTTGAAGCGATCACAACTCTCCCACTTTTCTGCTTCACACTAGTGATCTGCCTGTGGGGTACGCCGCGTTGACCTCAGAAAGCGTCGGCAAGCATCCCGGTTTTGGATTGTTCCATGTCTGAGGCCAACCAAATGCTGCTGTTTTTGCATTTGCTTGTTCCAGGAGTGTTTTGGCCTGCCTTTTCTTTTTCGTCACGAATTTGTTGAAACGTTGTACGATATTGCCTTTTGGACGGGGTTCTGCGGATCTCTCCTTTGAACATGACAATACCAACTGAGCCGGTCGTGCTGAATTTTGTCCAAGATGGTACTTTTGACATGAAGGCTTCCACGGATCTTAGTGCTTCTAATTCGATCAAGCTTTGTTACTCCTGCTGTCATCCGAAGCATCTTCATTTCGGCTGCCGTCAATTTGCTCTCATACTTTTGGTACATTGTCCAAAATTGTGAACCGTATGTCAGAGCGGGACGGACAACTGCTGTGTAAAGTCTTCCCTTCAGCTTAGGGGGCATTTTTCGATCACAGAAGATAGCGGAGTTTTCTCGCCACTTCATCCACTCTACGCTTACTCGATATGATTGATGTTGTCATCACAAGTTGCTTCACTATTGATCATAAATCCCAGATATTTAAACTTTTCACACTTGGGAAGCACATTTCCATTCAAATAAATGTCTGGAATAGGCTTGTCTGGATCAGAAAAAGGGCAACACAGGTATTCAGTCTTTTTAGCGCTAATACGGTACCTATTTCCTTCCAGAACATCAATCCAAACTTCAAGTGCTCGTTGCAGGGATGTAGGATCCTCGCTTATGATGGCTCCATCGTCAGCAAAGAATAATTGTTGTACTTTATTGTCCGTTACTTTTCCTTCGAGCAAATAATCCAGAACAGCAATAAAGAGCAGTGGACTCAAGACCCCTTGGAAACTGATATCGACCACTTTGTGATTCACTGCGGCCAAATCTTATTAGCTCTGTTAAAAGTGTTTAAAGTCTTTAGGTTAATAATGTTTGCTCGTATTGCAAAACATCAAGTATAGGTGGGACTAATCTGTAATTTAAACCTATTATGTACTCAAGGGTACTATACATTCACGTATGTACATGTACATGTACTGTACATAGGTATTTACCTACGTATAAAACGAAATTTTTTCCAATTTCACAAATTACCTTATTTACCCTCCTTAGACTTTTGACAAATTTGAAGAACTTACTTCTATTAGTTCGGTCCATCCATTGCAATCAATGTTTCTTTTCGTTAAACAATCCCATAGGAGCCAGATATAAAATTGATTTGTCAGTCAAATTTATCACCTATACAAAAAGAAAACCAAATCCCTGACAGGAAATAAAATTACGCATCCATAAAGAGTGAAAGAGCTCTACAAAAGAATTAACAAAAAAAAAAATTTCTAAATTATGGACGATGCAGGCGGCCGGAAGAAACGATCACAAACAAATAGAAAATGTTTAAATGCTTGAGAATTCTTTAAGAAGCGACAAGCGAGTAGAGCATACACAAAAACGTTCTTCTACACATCTACAGAGTTTTTTTTTCTTCATTTGACAACAACGTCGTCGTTGTCGTCGTCGTCCTTTTTTTGTCATCCTTCTTTCATTGTTCCCCCAAATTAAGGTTCCGCTATTGTGTTACCTGAAGTTAATAAAAGAGATTCTTTCCATACCGGCTGTGTGACAATGGGCACACGTAAACCAGAATACCAAAAAAAAAAAAAAAAAAAACAAATGGAATTAAGAAGCCAGCAAATTGTACTGTCAAACTGGAATAAACTAAAACTCATGAAATAAGACAGAGGTCCTTAGTGTTAAGTGATAGTGTGAGCCTGATGCCAACAAACTAGGGGGAAGTTAAAGAAGGAATAATGTGTGGGACACAGACGAATTATGAATAAATTCAGAAGCAGATGTTTCTTAGACGTGCTTGTTTGTCTTAAACCAAAAAAAAAAAAAAATGCCGTTTACTCGACTTGACTTCTGTGTGTAGATTGGGGAGTGATTTTTTCAAGATCAATGTGACAGATCGCAGTTGAATTTCCTGATGCTCAAAGTTTGCTCAACCTTACAACAAAATCTCAGTACCTACCTTTGTAGGTACCTACCTACACGATACATACAATATTTACTTTCTTTGATTAAAAAGTCAATGCCCTTGGCCTACCTCTGATGAAAATCCTAACCTGGAAGAGACTTCTATGATTAAATAAGACAAATTTTCTAAAGCAAAGGCACGTGCTCTATCTAAAAATCAACCCAGAGCAGATGATGTTGATTTAGAAATTGATTTGCCCAATTTGTCACCTACTTTGATAGTTAGGTACCTACCAAAATAACTATCAAGATGTTTCATCGTCTGGTGCTGAAGGCGAAGGGGCACCATTGCACGCCATTCTTTTGATCCTCGTTCGTACGGACTATAGGTAGGTACGAAAGGTTTTTATAAGTTGGTTTATTTTTTCCTTTCCCCTCCGGCGTTCTTTATTTACACAGTGTAGCTTAAATTTTGCATTTCAGAGTTTGATGAAAACCTTGAATTTAGGGTTACCTACTTACCTTCATACTGCAATTCGGTATTATTTTTAGAGTTTCATAGCAAGTTTTATTGGTCGACCCTTGAAAGCTGTAAGTAAGTATTTGTACCTACCTTTATGATTGTCAAAAACAGCTGGCGTCTGTGAGTTTTTTTTTAATTACCTACATAATTAAGGATTCTATCATCAAAAATTGTTCAATTTGTTCTTTTTCATACTTGCAAAACGCCAAAAAACATTTATATGCGGAAATGTGATACCTAGGTAAGTAAATGCGAATTTCAGTCTAAATCAATGTGATGATTCTTTGGTTTTATTTAGGTCCCACATACTGTAGGTACTACTTATTTGAAAATACTCGTACCAACAGTAAAAACCCAAAAGGCCAGCAACCATTACTTTATACAACAAAACAAAATACTAAACAATCTTTAACGTGGAGATGTCCTTAACCACACGCCTGTCTAGTGCCCATCCTTCGATGGTTGGTAACTACTGTAAAAGTGTAAACTCATTTAATCGCTATTACCACTCATCGGCTAGGTATTCGAAGACAAAAAAAAATTAGTAGTTCTTCTTCGTCTGTTGTTTCGTAGAGCAGAAGAAACTTGCTTCCTCTTCATGGAAAAATGACGATGTTGATCACGATAACTATCCAACATCAAACAGGGCCTGTGCTGCATCGCACCTTGTCTGGCAATTGGCTCGTATTTATTTATTCGTCTCTCTGTTAGTTCAGCGTTAAGTGTACATACACCTTGCGCAACATGAGTCTGCAAACAGCTCTCAAAACTGAGATCGGATGTGGGATGTGGCAGCTCAGACGCGTGCGCAAATATTTAACATGACCCCTGTTTCTGCGTTTTTTCAGCACTCTACCGTCTACCTCAGCTGGGCCAATCATCGCGTCGCGTCGCCGAAACGAAATGGAGCAAAATACCTACTGCACTTGGAATAGTTTACATAACACAAAAGAACAAAAGAAGCGGCTCCAAACAACAACTCCAGGTTGCAGATCAGGATCCTTCGTGTCTGCTGTGTATTTTATGCATAGCAATGTGCATTTGTTTTGTAGGCTGTCATAGCAAGGTGGTGGCGCACGGTAAGGAAACTGGTTAAATAAACACTCTAGACGATGATGTTGACATTCAGTGGTGTTGCTTGGTGCTATTGATGCTCAAGCTGTGCTAATAGAGTGTTAAGTATAGACACAGGCTCATTTCATGGGAGATTGTCTACAGCAATATGGAGAGGGAGTCAAAATAAAATCGGCGAGAAAAAGGCTCACCATTAAGAATACAAATTTATTTATTTAATAGTGATATCATCCTAACTAATATTATAAATGTGAAAGTCACTCTGTCTGTCCGGCGTTCTATGTTACCGTCTCCTGCCCAAACTACGGAACTGATTTAAATGAAATTTTGTACAGAGATAGTCTAGAACCTGAAGAAGGACATAGGCTATATATTTTATCCCTATATTCCCACAGGAATGGGAACGTATACGGGAACTTAGAAACTACAACACCGATTTAAAAAATTTTTCCACCGATAGAATGCTTTACTATCCCAGAGTAACTTTAACTTTCATTCATCCACATATTCCTACGGGAACAGGAGTCCTAACTAATATAATAAGTGTGGTAGAAGCTGTGTCTGTCCGTCGTTCTATGTTACCATCTTCCGCTCAAACTGATAAACCGATTTAAATGAAATTTTGTACAAAGATTGTTCTGAACTTAAGGACGGACATAGGTTTTATTTTTTTCGAATATTCCTACGGGAACCACTCCTCACTATTATTATAAATGCAAAATTAGCTCTGTCTGTTCACCTTTCTATGTTACCATCTCCCGCTCAAACTAATGAACAGATTAAAATTAATTTTTGTAAAAAGATTGTTCAGAACCTGAGGAAGGACATAGGCTACATATTTTATCCCTATATTCCCACGGGAACGGGAACGTATACGGGAAGTTAGAACACACAACATCGATTTCAAAAAATTTTCCACCGTTAGAATGCAACACTATTCCTGAGTAACATAATTTTTAATTCATCCAGATATTCCTACGGGAACGGGAGTCCTTACTTATATAATAAGTGGAAAAGTAGGTCTATCTGTCCGTCGTTCTATGTAACCATCTCCCACCCAAACTAATAAGCCGATTTAAATGAAATTTTGTACAAAGATTGTTCTGAGCTTAAGGACGGACATAAGCTGTATATATATTCGAATATTCCCACAAGAACCGGTCCCCACTATTATTATAAATGCAAAAGTAGCTCTGTCTGTTCCCCTTTCTATGTAACCATCTCCCGCCCAAACTAATAAACCGATTTAAATGAAATTCTGTACAAAGATTTTCAGAACCTGAGGAAGGACATAGGCTACATATTTTTTCCCTAGATTCCCACGGGAGTAGGAAAGTATACGGAAACTTTGACACTACAGCACCGATTTAAAAAATTCTTCCACCGTTGCGTTGGAATGCTGTATAATCCCCGAGTAACATAAACTTTTACTCATTACCATATTCCTTACGGGAACGGTCACCATGTTTCCAAGGGAACTGGAGTCCTTACTAATATTATAAGTCCAAAGTTAGATCTGCCTTTCTATTTCTCTTTGTTACCATTAACCGCCCAAACTATTGAACCTATTTATATGAATTTTGGTTCAGAGACAGTCTAGAACCTGAGGATGAACAAATGAACATATATGTTATGCAATATGTTATATCCCTGTATTCCCATGGGAACGGGAACTTGGAAAATACAGCACCCATTTCAAAAAATGTCCACCGTTAGAATACTACACTATTCTCGAGTAATATAAACTCTAAGTCATCCTCCGGAAACGGTCATCATTTTCCCACGGGAATGAAAGACTTTAGTTACATTATAAATCCAAAATTAACTCTGTCTGTCTGTTTTTCTTTGTTTATATTTACCGCCCAAACTATTGAACCGATTTATATGAATTTTGGTACAGAGATAGTCTAGAACCCAAAGATGGACATCCTTACTAATAGCCGCGTTTTATTATCACAATGATCCAATCCGGATCAGATCTTGATAATAAAACAGCTTTGGATCATCATATTTCCAGTTGGAAGTTGTGAGAGACTCGCTCTTTCAACTGACATTTCAAAAGAGCTGCAGAGTTGCCCTACGAACTTTTTTTTCAATGGTTAATTTTTTGTTCTTTTTTTTTAGGGAAAAATGATACTCATGCACTTTGTCAAATATATATTTTTTTGCACTAATTCTTATTAATTTCACGAATATAAGTTTTGTTTTGTAAAACTTTTTCATTATGTCATGTATTAAACAAAAATGAATAAATGTGAAGTTTCTCGCTATCTATCTAAAACATATTTCATTTCACACAGATAAAAATGTTCATGTGGCAATACTGTTGTTATTGGAAATATTGGAAATGATACCAACGTTTCAATGGAAAGTCTCCTCTTGTGTGAAATAGAAGAACTAATTTTTAGATCACAAAAATAGATCCAACTAAAAAGCAGGATTTCGCTTTGTTGTTGTAACGCTAATAAACCCATGATCTGATCCGGATCAGATCAATAATAAAACGCGGCTAATATTACAAATCCAAAATAAACTCTGTCTGTTCGTGTTTTTTGGTTACCATCTCCCGCCCAGACCACTGGTCTGATTCAAATGGAATTTTATTCAGAGACAGCCTAGAGCCTGAGGAAGGACATGGGCTTAATAAGTAATCCCTATATTTCTACGGGATCGACACCGTAAACGGGAACCTTAAAACTGCTGGATCGATAAAAGTTCATTCAATGCGGGGTGATTTCTGTCGAACTGTCGAAAATACACTTGACCTGAGAAGAAATGTCTATCTTGATCTTCAAATAAAAATTGGCAATCGGGAATGGCTGTGTGAAAGGTCGATTTCGGCGCCGACTAATGAGATGGTTAACTATATAAACTAATAAATTATGTTTGACGTATTGTGGGATGTTGGCGAATGTCTATCAATAGACAATATTATGGACACTGAGCAAGTCACATCATACCCTATAGAGTTTCTCAATTTTTTATTATTAGGAGTGGCGACAAGTTGGTGTTCCAGTAATCCAATAATGAGTAATCCAGAATTGTACACAGCTACAAATTACACATCTGGGATGCGGCACTATAAAAATTTTAATAATGACTGGAACGACAAAAGGAGAAAACGTTTTGATTCCCCGCTTTCCTTTAATTCCGGTCATTATAAATAAGGCTCAGACACTTTAAGCTGCAAGTGTTCGTTTAGAAAAAAAATCCCATGGAAACTTTATGTGGCAGAATCACGTGTATCAATCTCACGAAACCTTTATATTTCGCAAAAGATGGAAAAAATAGGAACGTCGCGTGCAAACACATACTTATGTAAAATAATATAACAATAGTTTACTAAAACGCATGAATGTGTCTTATTTGCAAAATAAGCACCCTAAAAATTAAGAATGCTGCCGAAAGTCACTATTCCACGCGGACGAAGTCGCGGGCACAGCTAGTAAACAATATATGGAGAATTTTTTTTTTGAATTTTTCAAATAAGAATGTTAATGTACTTGTATTAATGGCATTAATGGCAGCAAACCTTGAGAAGCACCTCAGAGAAAGTTCTATGCCTAACTCGTGATTGGATCCCTTGAATTTAAAACACTAAAATACTATTATAAGATAGTTGTAGTTCCAACGTAACCGCGAATTCTTTTTAATTTATGTTTTTGAATTTCTTTTAAAATTTAGAAGCTAAAACTCAAATTTTTTGCTCTATAATAACGTTGATTATACAGTTATTCATTATGTACTAAAATAAAACTTCAACGATGACTTCGTAACTTATGTAAAAATAAGTGGGTATACTAAATTTCATAGGAATCAATTGAGTAAAAATGAACAAAAATCAATCAGAAAAGAATGCTAAGTTTTATATTTTTGTTAATTTTGATTCGAATTATTCAAAGTGTTTCAAGATACAATCTGATGATGTTGATGTCGCATATTTCATTTTTACTTACCTAATTAAGGTGACGCCACCAGGGCCTCAACCAACATGCTTCTCCAGCCAGCTGCCTGGCTAGCTGCCTGCAGTTTTGCACGCCAAGTTCTTTGAGGTCCTCTCCTACTTGCGTGCGCCACCTGAGTCGCGGTCTTCCCCTACAGCGCCGTCCCTCGGTATTGGATTCGAAGACTTTCCGGGCCAGAGCGTTAGTGTTCATTCGGTCTACATGATCCATCTAGACCGCTGGATCTTGACTCGAGGTCAGTGTCGCTGTTACAGCCCCTATACAGTTCGTGGTTGAATCTTCTTCTCCACTCTCCATCTATGCAGACGGGACCAAAAATCGCCCGAAGAATTTTTCTTTCGAAGATCCTTACGTTCTCATCTACCTTTGGCAAGGTCCATGCCTCTGCGCCATATATAAGAACCAGGATGATAAGTGTCTTATACAGGGACACTTTAGTTGCTCGAGAGAAGACTTTACTACTCAATTGCCTTTCTCCGAAGAAACAGCGATTGGCAAGATTTAATTCTTCGTTTGATTTCAGCGCTGGTGTCGTTGCCTGAATTAATAGCGGCGCCTAGGTGGACATAGTCCTTAACAACATCAATGTTATAGCTGTCTTATCTTGACTAGTCCAAGACGTCGCTGTAGGGTGTCCTTTTTAGATGACAGCATGGTCTTCACACATCATGAACATCACTCTGCGTTCTTCCAATTATGTCAATATCGTCGGCATATCCGAGTAATTGGACGAATCTTTGAAAAATTATGCCTCTTGTGTTGACGTGACACGTGGGAGCTTTGCACTATTCTTTCCAGAACGATGTGGAAAAATCGCATGACAGCGCATCGCCTTGCCTAAAACCTTTTTTGACATCGAATGTATCGGTGAGATCTTTTAAGCTAACAAAAATGTGTAAAACTTACTTTTATAAAAAACTTAGTTAACTTGCTGATCCTCAACGGATACTTTAAATTATTCAATAACTTAACACTAATCCCCTTTGGCCTGGATAAAACTTAAGAATATACAAACTATACCAAAAAAAAATTTAAAAACTTGGTTTTCTTGATCATGTTTTTTGTTATAACTACCTCAAACTACTTAAATTGTATTTAAAACTAGGGCACCCACAGTAGCTTTGTTATGCACTTTTTGTGTTTTGTAATTGTTTAATTTTCTGATTTTGTGTATTTTTTGAGTTTTTGTAAATTTTTTGGATTTTTTTCATTTTTTTAAATTCTATCTTTCGATTTTTTTTTTTTTTACTTTATTAATGCTGGGTTTTTATTAATTTTTGTGTTTAAAATTTTTGGTATGTTTTCTGATTTTGTTGCCACTGAGACCTACAGAGACCGACCAACTATACCGAAGGACCTCTTCGACGTCTTCGCCTACTGCGGTGACTTCTTGATTATAGAGGAGCCGTGGTTTCACAGACCTACGGCAGAACGTGGTAGATCAAATTAAACGCCAATCTATAATGTTGCAAACCATTCATGTCAAAAAAGAGTAAAGACCCATGATCTCCATATACTCTATGTTGGGGTAACAAGCCCCAAATATCTGGCCAATGGTCAAGGTCATCGCTTTTGCAGTGTGACCGCTAGTCAGTTTTATGATGAAGTTATCGATTCTGTCTATTTGAGTCCCGATGTGGTGTTTTCATTTGTTAATTGTTCTGTTGTCTCTTGTAGAAACCAGTGCTGCAGTATGTAATGTTAATTCGTTTCGTAAAAAAAAATATTTAATTAACATGAATTGATACGAGTAGTTAAATAAAACATAAAAAAAAATAAATTTTAATTCAATATAGTTCTAATAAAAAAAGAAATAAAGAAATGCTAGAAACCTTATAATGCTAAGAAAAGAAGTCTTAAGAATATTAGAATGTTATGTAAAAGATTTTTGCTTCTATAACGGATTTTCAAGGAACTTTTAGAGAATCTGCAGTTGTTAATTCTTTTTAAGCTAAAAAAAATTCTGAAATCGCTAATTTATAGTGCACACAGTGCACTAAAAATTAGCGATTTTAGTTGCAAAATTTTAAATTAGGTGCAATAAAAATGTTAACTTCTGTAAGATGTTGGAAAATTGATTTTGTCAAACAAATACTCCTTGGTTTTCGATTGCATTAGTTGGAAAAAGAAGATCAGAGCTTGGAAATTGACGAACTTTTCCAGGGACATATCAAAAATAGGTTTTGCATACCTGGGAACAAGGTCAAACTGATTTAGTGCATACACAGATCGATCCATATTGTTAAGAGCTACTTCTAGCTTACGTTTAATTCTGCAGTCAGGAACGCAAATAACTAAGGCTACCGAAAAATAAGACAGGAATAATTAAGAGTTCAAGTTATAGTGAGCTAAGAATTTATAGGCAGGCAGCTACCAGTGATGTGTAGAACTCGCGAAGCTGCATAAGTTTTAACCATATTTTTATGACAGTGTGTAATTAAATACGACATCCAGACTTTTAACCTTTTCAACGTAATTAAGCTCACAACAACTTAGTTCGTTGTCAAAGTCTAAAAAATTGCGGTACGTTCGTTATTTTTGAATTCCCCAATGATAATTTTCAATTTTTTAGTTTTTAGTTTTTTCATCATTTTTCGTCATTTAAAACCCGTTTCGGAGGTGAAAAAAATGTGTCTGCCACTTGGCCGTATTAGATTTACATTTTGATTTCGTAGATAACTTAATTCTGCTAATCAAGCTAATAATGCATCCGTTTAGATCAAAATATAACCGTAACTTGAAACAAGTTATTTCTTATTAGAAGCCTGCAATAATTCGCAGACTTAGTTCGAGTAAAGAAGCCAATATAAGAGAATGAGACATGTTATACAAGTTTAAATTGCCAATAAGCACCTTTCCAAATCTGTTCTGTTCTTTGTATAAATTTTTGAAATAAACCTTTATTTGTTGATGGCACAGAGGCAGAACTGCGCTGAAATTAATCTTGATGTACCTATCTACTATCTTACATCCCTCTCGAAAATCGCATCTCTTAATCACTTACACTACTATCAACCTCATCGATTTTTCCTAAAACATCATGTGCGACCATCAGATAAACAAACTGTTAACATTTCAATATTATAGTCATGGAGATGAATTCCTATTTGTTAAAAGAAGCAAGTGAAAAGAGAAGTAGAAAAACCCCAGAGGTTTTAAAAGGGAACCAAATGTGTGCTCTGGCAGATGGTTATAAATTATTGAAATGTCAAAATAAAAAGACCGCCTACATCAGTGGTCAATTACTGTCAGACTGACTCAAACACACACACGCACATGTACATAGTCTTCAAAGTTACTTTTTGAAGCTTGCCGCTTTCTTGCCGTTGTTCAATCAATGACTAAGGGTTAGGAATTCGGAACAGGACGAATAATAAAATTTCTGGGAAATTGTTTAAGCTTTCATTTGGTTTGTAGGTAGTAGTAAAGTTTCTTCGTCTACAAGTTATACATAAATGAAAAAAACATTGAGATAGAGAGTGATATAGCTGTACCACTACGGCTCAGCTCCAAGACGTCAGGACTTTTTAAACAAGCTCCTTGTGCTTTGGCTGCGTGCTTTGCTGTTAAGTACTGCAATAGACACCTGATTAAAATAGGTGACTTTTTGTTTAATTTATTGTAAAGGTTCTTCTCCAAAAACTGTTCCTAATCTCGAACAAAATTGAAATGAAAAATCTAAATGAAAATAATCATTACAAATTTTGAATTTTATCACCACACAGCAGCGCCAGCGCTCCAACACCAACAACTCTCAGTGTAGAATGAAGTGAACCTCATCCAAATGCTTCTCATTGGAATCCAAGTGAAAAAATATTTCCAATGTATGATATCTTAATCAATAAACATAAAATCTCATCAGGCCGTCTTAACGATGGGCCATAAAAATAAATCCACCGCAGCCTCTGATCGGATCCGGCGCGCACCGTATAATAACAATAATAACGACACTAAACCAGACGCTTGTTATGCTCGGCCACAGCAGCGCCTTGCCATACACAGACGAAGACAAAGATTGAATTGGTTTTCAATTTCCTTTTTTACTTCGATCTCGCAGTCGTAGTGTTGGCATCTGTATCCAACTCCACGACCGACGAGTTCTGTTGGGTTTTAATTTTAGTCATCTTGGCTGTTCGCAGGTTAAGACCTGCTTTCGGGGATAAGCGCAACGAGCAGCTCACCCACATCGCATATCGGTCTTGGCATGGGATGGGGGTTTTTGGATCTCGTCTGATCCTTTTGAGTAAAAAGTCGCTGTTGTGGTGGAGCATTTTTGTTTTGGTTTTTTTTTTTGTAATTGTAAAAAGGTGTGAGGATGAATGTTTTGTATTACATTTTTATGATATGGATTTGAATGATCAATAAAGGAAAGACGTCTTCTTTTTTTATAATGAAGCAAAAACTGCATTGTTTATCTAGTACTTTAATAAGTATTCATGGCTATTATGGCATTCGCAGGATTTTACTCCCGGGGAGTTGACGGGCCAATTCGAATTCACGTTATTTTTCATTAATTAGTTTTGACAAATGAACTGTAGGAACTGTTGATATCACAACTACCTTGTAAATCGCACGAAGTCCTGTACCTACTACCTTGAAGATATGTCAATGTCTATGTTTTTTTCGATTCGTCAATGTTCCTGTCTACCGGTAACGTGGAATATTATACGTATAGAACACAAATATAAGCGTTTTTTATTCTTTTCCATAATCCTAGAAGGCTATAAAAGCAATGAAGAATATTTTGGGCGTTTTTAGCCACTCCTTTAGTTCAAGACATGTTCCTTTTCTTTTGTTGATTTTTTTACTCTGAGACTTTACAGTACCTATAAGACAAGTTTTGCAATGGTGTAGAAAAAATCAATTTTTTAATTTAAATTTAGTTTCTAGCGCTTGAAATTGCGGCACCTGCCATGCAACAACATACTAATACTAGAACACCAGACACCACTGCACTATAACATTTTCGATTAGATTTCGTGTGAGGGATTCGTTTGTTGTTTTTATGATGTGAAAATAGTGGAAAAATTCTAAAAACGAATCAACCAAACTTCTCAAACACAATTTGAGAGTATGAATCCATTTAATCGATTGTCTTCAGATTCAACACAACACAAAGAGACCTTTTATTAATTAGGCATGACTTCTTTCAGGTTCGTGAAAAGCGTGCCATGGTGTTAAATTTATAGAAACTGTTGTCAAATTTGTTTTTAGAATCACAATGGTTGCCTACCGTAAAAGATAGAGTTTTTCATATGAAAAATAATTAAAACAAAGCATATTATATTGTTACTAGCTGCGCCGCCAAGCGTTGTTGGAGTCTGTAGTTTTACGGTTCCCATTCTCATTCTTCCGCTTAAGTGGGAATTTATAGGGATAAGAAATATTCGTTTTTACTTTGGGATTATGTAGCATCCTTATGCTGAAAGGGTTCATGTGGCATCCAAATACCGAAAGAATTTTTGAAATCTGTCCAGTAGTTTCTGAATTCCCGTTCCCAAACCTTTTACTGTGGCAATCTTCCGTTCCCGTGGAAATATGTGAATGCAATATAAGTCTATGACATTGAGGAATGTAACATCCAAGAGTTGAAAGAATTTTTGAAATCGGTCAAGTTGCTTAAAGGTTTCCGTTCTCGTTCCTGTTTCTGTTCTCGTTCCTGTTTCTGTTCTCGTGGGATTATAAGGATGAAATATACGATAAATTACTGAGGGATTATGTGGCATCCCAGTGCTGAAAGCATTTTTGAAACCTGTCCAGTAGCTTCTTGGTTTCCGTTCACAACCCTATTTCTGTGGGAATCTTCCGTTCCCGTGGAAATATGTAAATGAAATATATGTAAGTTTATATCACTGAGGGATAATGTTACATCCTAGAGTTGAAAGCATTTTTGAAATCAGTCAAGTAACTTTAAGGTTCCCGGATACGGATGAAATAATGCCTATTTTGACATTCTACTCGAAAGATAGTTAGTCGAATTCGAAAAAGTGCATTTTGAGACTCGAGTGATTAGAATGTTAAACGTGTAAGATTTCGAATCGTTCAAGTTTCTAAATGCACTTCTTTCAAATTCGACTAGCTTTCTATCGAATAGAATGTTAAAATAAGCATGAGTAGAGTATAAGTTACTGATGGAGTGGGATAATGTAGCACCCCTAATGCTGAAAGAATTTTGGAAATCTGTTCAGTAGTTTCTAAGCTTCCGTTCCCAAACCCGTTCCAGGGAATATCCGCGCAATTTTTTAAATTCCGTTCCTGTGAGATTATGGGGAACAAACCTTGATAGGAAACATTTATAAGTCTATGTCACTGAGGGGTAATTTAACGTCCCAGAGTTGAAAGAATTTTTGAAATCGGTCAAGTAACTTTAAGGTTTCCTTTCCCGTTCCCGTTTCTGTTCCCGTGGGATTATAGAGATGAAATAAAGTCTAAGCTGGAATAGTTTTAGAAAGTTTCCGTTCCCAAACCCTTTCCTGTGGGAATATCCGCGCAGCTTTTTAAATTTTTTATGTCATAAGAACCTTCTCCTGGCAATAACAAATACTACAAAAAAAGAACTGGCCAAATTGGCCCAGGTGTTGTTGAGTTATGCGGTTACCAACACATTTTGCGATTCATTTTTATATTTAAGAAGACAAGATTTGGCACAAGAGTCATATTTGCTTGAATAAACCAACGCATCGCAAATCTTCCAAAGACTCTATAGGCACTTAACATTCACATTTCTATTGATATTCAAAAAATTACATTACGTTGAGCCATAAGAAAAAGTCTTTTCCAAGTGTGAAAATGTTATTTACAAAATTCAAGTACAGTTCTTTTCCAAACAAATTTTTTATCTCAACATCGTAAGATATTCTAAGCTCTAAAAACGGTACTTCTCATATGTAGTACTCAAAACCAACTTTCTCGTTCATGGCGAAGACGATTTCATACTTCGAACGACCTAGGTTGCTTACATACTGCGTATCATCATTTTTTTCTTTTTCATTACTTTTTCAAAAAATTTGAATCCTTTTGAAAATTCAAAATAATTTTTTTAAATTTTTTAAAAAAATTTTTCACAAGTCATATTCTGGTCTTAAGCTTTGCATACTTGACTTTGAAAAACTTTTATTTTTTTTAAACTGATTTAACGGTTTTGGTTAGATTTTCAGCGTATTGGCAATTGCAAAAAATTACGCTTTTATATTATCCCTAGAAGCCTTTGGAATATTTAATTCAATTTTTTCCAATTCCTTATGTGACTTTCAATTTTCATAATAAATGTCTAGCTTATTAAGCCGTCCAAAAGCGTCACTTAAAGAAAATCTTGCTTTAGTAACTTAAATCGGAATTAAATGTTGAATTTATCCATTGAAATGCTTTTCTCAACAGAATATAGATTTCTGAATCCTGAACTACAAATGAAAATGGTTATGTACAGAAGTGGTTGAAAAACTATTTCTTATAACGCAATCAGCAAAGTTGTACAAAATGAGAAATGAAGAAAATCTTAAATGTACGAGTCAAATTTGGGAAATAAGGGAGAACCAAGCGTCATGAGCAATGAGATATCGATATCGAGCCATAATACGCGGTTTTTTTCGACCTGAGTTGAACTTGTTTGGCATGTGGATTCCTAAAGACAGACGGTGCCACATACCACACAGCTCCTGAAACAATGCACATATTGAAGGATGAATTTGGTGAGCAGCTTATCTCTCGAAATAGCAATGTGAGTTGGCCGCCAAAATCATGCGATTCAAAAAATCTTTATATTTTCTCTTGTGGGGTTATGAAAAGTCGTTAGTCTATATGGAAAAGCCGAACACAATTGAAGCCTTACAGGATAATATAACACGTATAATTCGTGTAATACACAAGAAATGCTTGAAAAAGGTACACAAAATCAAACCTTCCGAATAGACCATTTGAAACGAAGACGCAGGCAACATTTACATGAAGTTATCTTAAAAACGTAAATTTGCAGATTTGAGATATAAAATACCTCGCCTCTACGTTAAGTTAAATTGTATTAGGTGGCCACCAAAAGTTACCGAACAACGTTGGTAGGAAGATTTGAGAACGATCCAAGTACATATTTCAATGGTTTTGTCATTTCCGATAACTTCCGGCCAAGTTACAGCGACCGCCGCAATTTTTTTCTGGGTGTAGGTATGTTGTCAGCTGATGCATCCATTTTTCTTGCTCGGACTTGCTGTTCGGAGTCGGCAGAAAATTCTAGGTCCCCTCTCTTCCTCACTAGGTTGAGAGAAATGAGCTATTCCCCGGAGCTCCCGGTTCTGTTGCGCCACCCTATGTTTGCATGTAGTTTTAACCTTATTGCATTTTGGTTCAATTCGTTTTGCTTATGCTTTGCACTGAAATAACTTGAAATAATTTGAAATATTTACAAAATAAAACACTAACAGTCTCTGTCATCAGTTCATAGTTTCGCAAGTTAAAATCAATGTTTAAGAAATGTCAAAGTCCCTAATCGAGTCGTTCAATGCCTAGTTTCATGCAAAAACAGAAAAACCTTAAAAACAGTTTTCATGTTTCCACTTTATTCAGATAAACACACATACTAAAATTGTAAACGAGCTAAGATATTCTCCAAATCATATTTCTGATCATTAAATGAAAATCACTTCAAAGCTGTGATGCAGCGTATATTTTCAGCAATCGCAACAATAACAACAAAATTTGTAACAATCCCAAACAATGGAGGGCCATGGCCAATGGACATATACGTACATATATATTATATATGTAAGTATTTGATTCACGTAAAAGACGGTTATGATGCAGTGAATCTTAGCAAAGGAGATGCCACAGAAGTTGTCTTAATTTTTAACCAGACCACACAGAAGTCATTTATATCAGATGAAGTTGTGACTTTATAAGTCGTTCATCTGTCTTTTAGCATGCTGGTGCAGCCGTTGTCTCCATGGTACACCATGCATCGTCGATTGGCGAAGAGTTTCGTGTGATCAGTGAAACATTTTTTCGTCCCCAGCAGGTTTCGTGTTTATTTTTATTTCCTTTTTTTACAATCATTTTTATACCTACAGTACGAGTATTTCTTACTTAAGATACGTTTTACCTCGAACAAAAAGTGGGATAAGGCTTGAGGGTTGAGGGTGACATCATATGCGATAAGGGGTTTCTCCGATTTGGGCATCTTGTCCGTCTCGAAATCTATTAATGCGCACATTGAATAAGGTCGATACATTTCTGACGGAATCGGTGAAAATTGCTCATAAGAATGTAAGTGATGAGTCTAATTAGTGAATTCTTGATGTCGAATCCATAAATCCAACCGGTAAGGTTATTTTGTAATCCCAAGAGTTCCTATCTATGCTCAACATCTAAAGCAAGCTTTGAAACTTTTATGACATAAAAAGTAGCATAGGTAGGTACCTGCAAATATAGGTACACGAGCGCTAATTTAATTGAAATTGGGAATAGAAATACCTACCCTAAATATTTCTCAAGTTGGTGTCCATTTCACACTAAATTTTGGTTACCTACGCAGCTGTAAAAACTTAACAACGATAAAGGTACCTCTACATCATAAACTAAATTATTTTATTCTATTCTACACATTCTTGTTTCCAAAAAGCGTAATAAGTGCACCGCATCAACAGAAATCTAACAGTTGTTTTAAGAATCAAACTTAAAGTGGATAGGTAGGCATTTAGCTTTATCGATTCACAAGAAAACAACCATTTCTTTGTTATGCTTAGCACAGTGAACTATAAATAAGAACCCTGCCTAAAACTCTTCTATGTTTTATGAAAATCATTGTGCTTCGCGAGTTCGTATACCTTTCTGTGAAGCCAACCCCAATATAATAATATTGAACTGTATGTGCCCAACAACAAACATTCAAGGAAAGTTTTATCAGTTTGCATTCTTTTTTGTTTCCTTAACATCACCATCACCATTTTCCCATACTGCTCTTAGCGTTCCTTGATTTAAATGGGTGGATACTGGATAAGTATTTTTTGGCGCCGCATTTCTTTACAGCGACAAAAGCGTCAAGACGGCGTCTTCTTCGCCCGTTTGTACAGAGAGTCATAACTTTCTCGTCCTTGTTGTCGTCCCTCCACATAGAACATAAAGTACATAAATTCGAAGCTGTCGTAAAAGTTCTCCTAAAAGAAAAGAAGAAAAGGACGATTATTTGGTTTGTTAAAACTTGTTTGAAGAGACGAAGGACCTAGAAGCATAGAACAATCTATTGAAGGAGAACAGAAAAAGCAGAGTTGTTCGCTTTAAAAAATCATAAATATCCTCTGAAAATTTTTGCGCATTTGGCCCTGCTTCCTGACATTGATGACATTGTGGACATGAAAAAGGACACCAAGATTGCATCATCTAAGCATTGAAAGCGGTTGGAAATGTGAAGGCGCTGAAAGTTTTTGTGTTTGTATTAATCGTGTCGTCTAGCTGTTCGTTGGGATCATGACAAGAATTTATGAACTACATAGTAACGATTTAACAGTTTTTCGGGAGGAGTAGGTCTTTGAACTTTGAACTCATTTTTCTCAATCGTTTTTCATGTCCTTGTTTGGCTCATTAAAACCCACTTACTTTTTGCTATGGCGATTTGGCTTTGTAGTCAGTTTATTGTTCCTAATTAAGGAACTAAAACATATGGTAAGCGGGTTGGACGTGGAGGCGTCGAATTTGGTCAGAGCGTTGACAGAAAAGGATGCATTTATATGAATTAATGGAAAAAAAAAAAATTTATGGCGTCGATGGGTTGGACAAACAATGCTGCGAGGGTTTTCTTTCGATACAGTGAAAACAAGCGCTGCGTTGATTTAACAATAACTGATAAAATTAGAGTCGAAAACATATATGCGAGTAGGAAGTACAATATACAAATCTTGAGACTTGCAAAAAGTTTGTTTTGTTTTTCGAGTTACTATTTTCAAAGTACCTAGTTGCGAATAGTTACTTTTGAACTATTTGAATCTTGTATATATGCGCTTCATAATGTATTTGGTGGTTCAGGGTTGCCAGCTGCACATTAATTATGAAAGTTGAATAGTATCACATAAAATATTTAAAAAATTAAATTAAATATTTCAAAGGTTTAAATCGAAAATATTTTTCTTTGCAGTTCCTAAACATACAAACTCGTGTTAAATACTTCGGGATGTGATTCTTGGTCATATTCTTAGAAAAAAATGTTATAAAGTAAAGTCCGTTTCTCGACTTTGACATCACTTTTTGACAATTTAGATAAACACTAACTTTGGTATACCCTAACCTAGTCTTAGACTTATTTTTTTGGAGAAACAATAATCTTCAAAACTGTATTTAAATAAAACTTTTATAGGCTTAGGTTGCCAGATTTCCAATTTTAAATGGTGTGCAAGTTTTCTTCCCGAAGAAAAGTTTTGACTTTGAGATCATTTTTTTCAGAAAATATAGAATATTTTTTACAGATGAACAAAACAATCATAAAAAAACTCATAAATAAATGCACTCAAAAATCCATACATTTTATGATACTTGAAAAAATACTAAATGGGTAAAATTATAAAAAAAGAAAAGGTTTCTAGCTTTGTAGTTTGTTGGAATAAAACAAAAATATGAGTACTTTTAGTAGTTTTTTATGTAATTTATACAATTATTAAAAGTGCACAAAGTGCCCTCCCTCGTTTTGAATGCATGCCAGAGCCCATTTTTGAATTTCATTGTGCGTGTCAATTTAAAAATTCGCACGAATTTTTATTTTTCAATCAATCAATCTTTTTTCCATTGGCCAGAGAAAAGTCGCATTCATTCATTGATTCATACCTGCATCAAATCATTACTTCTTAACCAGTTGCACAAGCGGTCGTTTCAATTTAGAAAAAAATGGTGTTAAAAGACCATATATAATTAGATATTACTAGGTGTGCCGTCCGCAAGAATTGGCATCACTTTTTTGTTTATCAACCGATTGACATAAAATAAAAACTAAACGCTAAATGAAGCTTACCACAATATATTACTGAAAACCCCATCTAGATAGAATAAGCCGTTTCTGAGATTAGCGTGCACAAACAAACTGTTACGTTTTTATTATAAGTATAGAAGATATAGATATAGAAGATATAGATATAGATATAGATAGATAGATAGAAGATATAGATATAGATATAGATAGATTAAGCATAAAACAATAATTTTTTTTCCATTTACAATCAAAGCGCATTTATATTTCTCCCTCACTCTTATGCTGTTAACACGTTTACTAAAATATCTTTTCTTTTGGTGGTCTATTTTAAGATTACAGGCGATAAAAGTGTTTTTCCTCCGTGGGCTACTAGTATATATCATGGTAATTAGAACTACTAGCTGTGAGCATGACTTCGTCCAAATGTAATGACTTTCACGTTCCCGTTCAAGTAGGAGTATATCGATAACATCTAGACTATTTTCGTACAAAAGTTCATTTAAATCGGTTCAGTAGTTTGGGCGTGAAATGGTAAAATAGAAAAACGAACAATAATTATAATACTAATAAGGACCGGTACCCGTGGGAATATTCGAATGACATATAGCCTTTGTCCTTCTTCAGGTTCTAGATCATTTCTGTATAAACTTTCATTTAAATCGGTTCAGTAGTTTGGCGGGTGTTTAAATGGTAGACACGTGCACCCAAGAGGACCCTAGCGTTCATAGGTTTTTCTTAAAACCCACCTCTGTCTATCAACTCCTACTCTCACCTCCACGTGGTGAACATCGGGTGCCTAGTACCTCAACTGGAGATTGGGTCTCAACCCTAGTGGAAGGTTGTTGGTGGCAGCAAACGAGAGAGGGGGGGGGGGGGGAGAGGTGTTCCCACTAAGGCACCTCTTCTTTCATCCAGACGGCAGCGGAGGAATTCCCTAGATGGAATCAACGGTGGCGTCTACAGTTCCAGTCAGGTTGAACTACTTAGTGAACACCTTATAGGGCTACTACAACATATTTGGAGCTCAGGCCTATAAGGAACGGTTTATCCGGCTCCCCATCTTTGGAGTTATACAAGGATCTGGCCCTCCAGGTTGGGGGTCGTGCTGCCGGGGTGACTTCCCGGCCACGTAAAGCAATTCTTAGTTGCGAAGCACCAACAAGCCTCGGATACGGACGGATTTACTGATGACGAACCCAGCAAACGAAAAACGGACAACGAACTTCGGATCTGTACGTGGAATGTTAGGTCCCTTAATAGGCCACGTGCAGCCGAACAATTAGCGGAAGCCCTAAACTGCTACAAAGCAGATATTACCGCTATCCAAGAAATGCGATGGGATGGACCAGGTAGACGCAGATTAAAAGACTGCGATATCTACTACGGTGATTGCTACCGGGAACAGAAGCAGCGACTGTTTGGATGTGGATTTGTTGTTGGAACCAGACTCAGGCAAAAAGTCTTGAGTTTCAACAATGTGAATGAGCGCATAGCAACAATCCGCATCAAGGCTGAATTCGTCAACATAAGCCTCATTTGCGCACACGCCCCCACAGAGGAAAAGGATGAAGACACCAAAGACATATTCTACGAGCTCCTGGACAAAACATATGAGCAGTGCCCTGGCTATGACATTAAGATTGTTCTAGGAGATTTTAATGCCAAGCTAGGAAGAGAGGATATCTTTGGTAGAATAATCGGATTCAGGCTGATCGATTTCGCTGCGGGGCGAGATGTTCTGGTAGCTAGTACGCGGTTCCAGCACCTCAATATCCACAAAGGGACATGGAAATCTCCTGATCAATCAACCGTCAACCAGATTGACCACATTGCGATCGACGCACGACACTTCTCCAGTATAGAGGATGTCCGAACTTTCCGAGGGGCCAACATTGACTCGGACCATTACCTTGTTGTAGCCAAGGTACGACTGCGGATATCCCGATCCAAGCCAACACAAGGAAATACTGTGAGATAATTCGACGTTGAACGACTACAATCGCAAGAGATCGCCAAGTCTTTTTCCGATCGAGTCTCTTACAAACTCTCAAGGAGTCTTATGCCGCCAGCATCAAGTATAGAGAACCAGTGGCAGCACTGCCAATCAGCCATCAGAGATGCCGCCTCTGAAGTGCTGTGTTTCACACGGCCACCACAACGAAACCCCTGGTTTGACGACGAATGCCGGCAAGCACATGCAGCTAAACAGGAAGCATACAAAGCGGCGCTGCACAAAAAGACTAGAACTGCTTATGAGCTCTACAAGCAGAAGAGGAGAGACGAACACCGGCTTCTCAGACGGAAAAAGAGAGAGCATGAGAAGCGCGCGATCGAGGAGATAGAAGGGTGCCACAGCAGGAATGAGGTTCGGAAGTTTTACCAGAAGGTAAAAACAACAGCCTCGGGCTACAAGCCATGAGCCAAAGCCTGCAAAGACGATCAAGGGAACATCGTGGTGGAACCGCAGTCTATGCTGAGGATATGGAAAGACCACTTTTCCAAGCTCTATAACGGCGATGATGGACCGAATTCCGCTGCTAGAGAGATAGAACCATTCGATTTAGGTGACGTAGACCAAGAATTCCGCCAACCCGACCTGAACGAAGTGAAGACAGCAGTGTCCAAGCTAAAGTCCAACAAAGCTGCTGGAGCTGATGGCCTCACTGCCGAATTGTTTAAATCGGCCGGCGATGACCTGGTCAGGAGTATGCACCAGCTCATTTGCAAAATATGGTCGGAAGAAAGCATGCCCGATGAATGGAACCTCAGCATCGTTTCCCCGGTCCTCAAGAAAGGAGACCCTCTGAACTGCGCCAACTACAGAGGTATCAGTCTTCTTAACATCGCGTATAGGATCCTCTCTGCCGTATTGTGTGAGCGTCTGAAGCCATTCGTCAACAACCTGATAGGTCCTTATCAGTGCGGCTTTAGACCAGGAAAGTCCACCATAGACCAAATCTTCACACTACGGCAGATCTTGGAAAAAACCCAGGAGCTTCAAATCGATACCCACCACCTTTTTATCGATTTTAAGGCCGCATATGACAGCATCTATAGAGAGGAGTTATATAGAGCCATGTCTAGTTTTGGCATCCCTACCAAACTTGTCTGATTGTGTAGGATGACGATGGAGAACGCACGCTGCTCCATCAGGGTCGGAAAAGATCTCACCGATACATTCGATGTCAAAAAAGGTTTTAGGCAAGGCGATGCACTGTCATGCGACTTGTTCAACATCGTTCTTGAAAGAATAGTGCAAAACTCCTACGTCAACACAAGAGGCACAATCTTTCAAAGGTCCGTTCAATTGCTCGGATATGCCGACGATATTGACATAATTGGAAGAACGCAGCGTGATGTCAATGGCGCGTTTATGAGCATTGAGACGGAAGCGAAGAAGATGGGTTTAGTGGTAAATGAGGGCAAGACCAAGTATATGCTGTCATCAAGAAAGGACACCCAACACCGACGTCTTGGACAGAACGTCACGATTGACAGCTATAACTTTGAGGTAGTTAAGGACTTTGTCTACCTAGGCGCCGCGCCGCTATTAACTCAGACAACGACACCAGCTCTGAAATCAAACGAAGAATAACTCTTGCCAATCGCTGTTTCTTCGGACTAAGAAGGCAATTGAGTAGTAAAGTCCTCTCTCGAGCAACTAAAGTGTCCCTGTATAAGACACTTATCATCCCGGTTCTTATATATGGCGCAGAGGCATGGACCTTGTCAAAGGCAGACAAGAACGCTTTAGGATGCTTCGAGAGAAAAATTCTTCGGGTGATATTTGGTCCCGTCTGCATAGATGGAGAATGGAGAAGAAGATACAACGACGAATTGTACGGGCTGTACAGCGACACTGACCTTGTCAAACGAGTCAAGGTCCAGCGGCTTAGATGGCTGGGTCATGTAGAGCGAATGGACACCAACGCTCTGGCCCGGAAAGTCTTCGAATCCAATCCCGAGGGACGGCGCAGTAGAGGAAGACCGCGACTCAGGTGGCGCACGCAAGTAGGAGAGGACCTCAACCAACTTGGCGTGCAAAACTGGAGGCAGCTAGCTAGGGACCGTGCTGGCTGGAGAAGCATGTTGGTTGAGGCCCTAGTTCGACCCGGACTGTAGCGCCACCTTAAGTAAGTAAGTAAGTTTGGCGGGTACCGTTATTTCAAGAAATAGGGATCCAATTCCAAAATCACTCCTGTAGACTGCCCCACAGACCCTAACTCTGATTATAAAAATTTCTGTAAACTTCGAAAAGATTTTAATGTTTTAAGTAAGTTCTTACACAAGAATTATATTATGGGCATTGAAAGTAAGCTAAAAGATAATAGTAGATGTTCCTGGTCTTACATAAATTCAAAGCGCTGTACCTATGGTTTACCTGAGTCAATGGTGTACGGCTCGAGTGTCGCAAATGATACTCAATCAGCGTGTGATCGTTTTGCTCAGTTCTTTGAGTCTGTGTATACGAAGTCAGACGTTCGTTTAATAAGCGAAACTGTAATAAACTCACCCGTTGATTTGGGCTCGATGGTTCTAGACTTATATGAAGTTGCGTCTGCAATTAAACTGTTGAAACCCAATGTTGCCCCTGTCGCTGATGGTATCCTAGCCTGTTTTCTAACAAATTCTGTTGATAGCTTGAGCGTAGCTTTACACATCCTTTTTAATTTGTCATTAAGTGAGGGTATCTTTTACTTTGTTCCAATCTATAAAGCCGGTTCCAAAAATGAAGTTGAGAACTACAGATGTATAAGTAAGCTTCCAACAATCCCAAAACTATTCAAAAGTCTAATAAAAGATAAACTTGAATTCCTCGTAAAAGAGCATATTTCTGAGCTTCAGAAGGGTTTTGTGAGTGGTAGATCCACCTCAACTAACCTTTTATACTTTTCATCGTCTGCCATTAACTTAATTGAAAAAGGAATGCAAGTTGATGTTATCTACATAGATTTCAGCAAAGTATTTGATTCTGTAAATCATAACATACTAATCAAAAAATTAAAGAGTTTTCGATTCCATTCAATGATTTTGAATTGGATCGAATCGTTTTTGATAAACAGGGTACAGATAGTAAAGCTTGGTAGTCTTACCTCTAGGAAATTTAATCGCACATCAGAAGTACCTCAAGGTAGTCATCTGGGACCGCTATTATTTATCATTTTCATAAATGACATTATATCAATTTTTCAATATGCACATTTTGTACAAGTTCTACTCTATGCAGATGACCTTCAAATGTTCTCTAGCATATCAAGTATAAACGATTGCAATAAAATGCAAGGAGATTTAGAAGCATTGCATTTATGGTGCAAAGAAAATCGTCTTTTACTCAATGTAAGGAAATGCAACGTCGCCGTGGTGTCTTTTTACAGGTGCTCCGTTACATTTTTATTTAATTATTCAATTGGTCACGATTTGATTGCACTTGAAAAGCTGGGTACCAAACAGTATCACAATATTCAAGGACAGATCTTACTGAAGCCAAAAATAGTGCTAAAAGAACATGCGGATCCGTAAAGACAGTTGTATTTCTTTTATTAAACCCAACCATTGAATTTGCTTCAGATATTATATAATCCACGTAATCATTAAAGGATAGAGTTCGATCAAAAATCACACCAAGATCCTTAACTTTTTCTAACCTATTCATAATAACTGGGTTTAATAAAAGAAATACAACTGTCTTTACGGATCCGCATGTTCTTTTAGCACTATTTTTGGCTTCAGTAAGATCTGTCCTTGAATATTGTGATACTGTTTGGTACCCAGCTTTTCAAGTGCAATCAAATCGTATAGATAAAATCCAAAGAAAAAAGTCTACTTGATCTTATTATTATTTGTACATATACCTACCTATATATACATAAATTTGAGCAAATTAATCTGCTAGCGTTAAGCTGTAGATGTAGATGGTAAAAAAACTCCAAACCTTCAAAAAACTCGATCAAGTGGTTGAGAATCCAATTACGGTCAAACAGACATACAAACAGGCAGAGTTGCAGCACCCTTTTTTCGTATTTTCTATCATCGTAATGTCATGTTTTTATCTCAATTTTAACGAGTTTAGTTATCTCAATATTCTGATCTAAACAGTAATTTTACAATCGAGCAGTAAGAAATGATTAACTAAATCAGAATAGCAAAAAGAAATTTCGAACTTATTTTGAATGGTCGAAATTTAAAAGTGAAAGTATTTCGTTGTGGAAGTCGATATTGCTCCGATTGACGGCGCAGCGGAAGTTTATTTAAAATGCTAACTGAAGATGTAGTATATGGATTACGGAACGCAGTTGTTCGAAATATAGGAACACATAGCGCATTAGACAAATCAACACTAAAATCATAGAGATGAGCCGAAAACTGCACTTTATAGGTGTCGAACTGGACGAGTTTTGAGGGTGCAAAATAAATTTGCACATTTCCCTCAATAGCAAGAGCGATTGAATTTAGTTTGAAATTTGGACACTGGAATGAAAACTTCCCTATTGGATTTCTTTCAGTTATCAAACTAAATCTAAGACTTCTAGATTGCAGACACAGTTTTTACTTTTGAATTTAAAGCATTCCGGTGCATGAAGGTTTTTTTAAATTTCCATGTTCATTTTTAAACATAATCTTTTTCAACAACTCGGTAGTTGTATCCAAGGCTTGTGAGGGTCTTTTTTTTGTTAGATCGGAAATACCATACAATATCAAGGGGACAACATTCTTCATCATCGCCCAAGTTGAATGGGACATGCTACACTTGGAGGGAGAGTCAATTGAAAAAGCCATGGGCTATCTCTCGCGATTGTAGATAACCGACACAGCATTAGTTCAAGTAGGTCGTAAACAGGGTATTCCCACTCGTACTTTGGCTACAACATGGTATGCATCGAGTCAAAGTGGGCCCCTCGAAAAAATCGGACATTTGGAAGAGTTTCTCGCGTCCATCGCAACGTCAAATCGTATCCAAATAAGCCTTGTTTCAGTTGTCCTTAGCAGAAACATTCACCATAGTGAATACCACAGTTTTTTATGCCCGGCCAACTCATCTTAAATGGTTCTTAAACCTGCTTTGCAATGGCTTAAGGTCCCCGCTAACTTCCCGTCTACACGTAGTCCGTTGAGTAATTTTACGTTCCAAACGCAGAACCGGAGGCTTTTGTACTTTTTCAACGGCGAAATTATTATCGTAATCCAAGGCTGTTGTTTGTTTCAGAACCAGATTTCTTCACGTGGTTGAGTACTTAACCCTATACACAATCCCGATCCCAGAGGGCCAAGTCCTTTTAGAATTTATTTGGTTATAAAAGGACGGATAATCCAGTGTCTGTACTTTGCTGCAGGGGCTTACAAATTGCCCATCCGTCACCGTCTGTATTTCAATTTTCAATACTTTGTCTTAGTATTAGGACTCTGAAAGAACTTTAAACCTTTGATGTGGCTCAATCAGGGGTTCTATCTTTCCCACTGCTGAAGTCCAGTGCTGATTCTAGGAATCGAATTCATCCGCTATAACATTTCCCATAGCTCAGTAAAAACTCGCAAAGCACTATTTTTAAGTCTTCATTCAACACACGCACCTACTAGTTTGGTAAGTACCTCCGCTCTTGGGCGAGATCGGTAGCCAGTGGTTACCGTTACCGTTTGGTGATAATTGATGTAGTTATCCTATGCAACTGAATATCTCGGCGCGCTTCACCGAAGAATTTCTTACATTACTACTTTATTAATCAATTTTATCAATTATTATAATTTACATATCTTCTTTGCATTTAGTTTCTGAAAAGTCCGTGCATGTTTTGCTTCAACGCATTGCCCAGTTGTGTGCACTTTGGGGTATTTTATAAAGCAACGGGGACGAAAAATAACTGCTGATCAATTGGAGTGGAGTAGAGCCCGGGAGGTAATAACACTAACAATAGGAACTGCAAGCCAAACATAACCGTTTCACCTTACCAACATTGCACCTTAGGCTAGAAAGGCTCTAAAAGAGATTGATTCTTTGAAGACGTAGTCTTTTCCTGACGTTCAAAGTTTTAAAGTGCATAACTTTAACAGTACCTAGCTAATATTTCTCATAAGGAATAGTCTATTCAACACATTGTCAACTCAAACTGTTTCACATGGTAAACAAACAAATCGAAACATACAAATTTTGAGCCGTTATCATAGTAGTCTTTCATCCTCACAAGATATTTCTTTTCAAAAACTTTGTTTCAACTAAATTGAATCTGTTGAAAAAATTCTTGTTTAATAAAACTACTCCCTGCTGACAACGCCATGAATCATAATGTAATCAGCACAACTGGCCCAAAAGATGTCGGCGCGCCGCACACTGTTATTATTGGCCACAAATTTAACAACCACACTCTGATTAGATTTTACTGCCGCAATCGCCGCAACTGGCTAAACAGGCCCATCATCATCTTCAGATTCCAACCAGACTGGACTGGAGGGTCTTGGCGGTATGTGAAAAACACGGGGATAATGATACAGAACCAATCCAGCGCATCGGTGGCGTTACCTACCTGTTGAACGAATGGGGGTGACCAAGCTGGGAGGCATTTCGCGAAATTTCAAATCACCCAGCGGCTTCATCACATCAGATTGCCCCAATTGGCACCAATTTAAAAGGTACACAGACGATTTTCAGGATGATGCGGCGCACAACAAAGGTCCACGCAACAATAAAAAATAAAACAAAATCAAAGCCAAAACGAAACAAAAGAGTAAATGCGCGCAGCCAAATTACCGATTTGGAGATGCCCTACGGTCCACGGACAGTATTCGAATGGCAGAGAATAAACAGGATTAATCGACTGCAATTTTGAACGCCTTCATTTGAGATCTCTGCCGGTAGATAAAAAGACACCAGGTGGAGATGGTCCTGAAATAAGAAAAAATTTGAAGAGAGTGACAATTTTTAAAAAGCGTTAGGAAAGCTTTTGCTATGATTATGTCAAACATAACAACGGTCATTTCAAAAATTTATATTAGAAAAAATTTTACAAAGTTGAGAGCTTTGTATTCCACGACCTATTTTGGGTACTCTAGCTTCTAATGAAGCCCGTTACTCGCTGATAATGCAGCTTCCCATTTGGTAAACTAGTTTTTTAAATCGGTCCAATGATTTTTGAGCACATACAATAATACAAATATTTCCTAATTATACATTTAGTAGTGCATATATGTATATATTATCTAATCCAGCCTTAAGTTCATGTTTATTGGCCTTAAAACTAGCAGAGATGCAAACACTTTTATACCACTTAACTATCCAAGTTATCAATAAAATATTTCATGTTGACTTCCGCATACATTAGTTTCAGTGTCTCAGTCAGTTACATTGCAAAGAAAATTAAATCCAATTGAGGGTTTTACTTATTCCCAAAGTAATATAACAGATCAGATTTTGACTTTCGGGATTACTTCGATAGTAGCTGAAGAAACAAGGGCTATGAATCTCTTGCCCAAATTGAAATGGAAGGAAACCAAAGCGAAAGAATACCAAACACAGCTAAGTACTGCACTAAAAAGACAATGCTATTGCGATCTTGCCCAACTAGAAGAGATAATCAGCCCTATCACAGATTCCATCGTAATCGAAAAAAGTCTAAGTTTCCCGATGTTGCTATCACATAATCCATTCGGAGTGGAACGAACTTCGAAATTCGTATTTTGGTATCACTAATTCCGAATGAAACGGAAATATGACGTCCTTTTCTACGACAAGTTTCTTCTGTCGTAGAGCGTAGAGCCATAGGTAAAATCTATTTGTAAAACATAAAAAAACACATTTATATGAAACAATTTTACAAAATATAATTCTACTTAAGAAAAAACAACAAAAACAAAAAAAATCTCGTAAATTAAATTAGATCCAGCTCTGTTTTTATTTCCTCCCAGTGGTCATTAAATTCCTCTTTTGGATGTTTAGTGTATCCTTTTGTTATGTCTGGATTACAGGATAACATTTCATACAGCATGTTGTTTGTGTGTTTGTAATTTTCACCCTTTAAGGATATCGGTTATATTTATAAACACATATCAATGAATAAAATTCTTTCCGAAAGAAATTACATTTTTTCAAATGACTGTCTTTGTTACGCCCGTTTGATTGTTAAATTACTTTTTTATCTGTTAGCACTCAAAACAACACTTGAATTTTATACGGAAAAAGCTTGGATTTCACAAATTATTTTATGATTTGTTAAGCGAATGAAATTCTATTTGACAGATTGGAAAGTACTCATGGACCACCTAACAAAAATCCTCTTTAGGGAATTTATAACTTGATGAAGAAAATATTTGATTATATTCGACAGTAAAATTGTTTATTTCATATAACATTTAAGATTTGATCAATGATACAGATCTATTATAACTTATCCTAAGCACAAAAAGTGCAAATACATCAATTTTTACTAGAAAACAAAATTCGGTAAAAAATGTGTTTGGGAAAAGTTAAGGGATTTTTTTTTTAAGTTTAGGGATTTTTGTTTCTATTGCTTCGAGTATTTATTTTGACATAGTACAGCTGACTTCGAAAATGGACACTCATTTTTTCAATCAGGCACTGCTTTTTTCGAATTCGTTCGGAATGTGTGATTGCTTTTTATCGGGATTCGTATCGTGATTTTTCACTCGGGGATTTCTCCGAATGGATTTCATGATAGGGGTGAATAAAAACCTCGTACCCAGTAGAAACTGCAAACAGGACCTTGCAACAAGATTTTATCGCTCATTGGTTTGATAAAGAGTGCATAAAAGCGAGGAAGGTATCGTTTGATTGGTTAAGAGCATACAGAAGTTCAAGTAAAATTTACTTCAAATATCAGTATTTGCAAGCAAACAGTGCTTATAAGACGTTGTGTAGGCGAACAAAGGAAACGTTCTTTGAAGCAGAGTCTAGGCGACTGGCCCTTTGTAAGAATTCAAAAGAATTTTGGTGCCTAGCACGGAACCTGAACGGAAAAAAATACACCATCCACTGTGATTTAAGTCCCAATCTTTTGGCATCACACTTCCAAAATTTGTTGAATCCTGCCCAAGAAAGAGTTAACTTCCAATATGCTGCTCCTGGGTTTAACAACGCAATTTTGGATTTTCTGAGATAAGTCAACAGGAGGTAATTTCAGCGGTTAGAATGCTAAAGGACGGAGAAGCTGCGGGATCGAACGGTATATCAGCAGAGTTTTACAAATATGGCACAGTTCAATTAATCAACAGGTTAACATGGATATACAACTTAGGCCTGTGTAAATTATGATCGATTCGATCTTTTTGATTCGATCATTCAAAAGTATTGATGATCGAAATCATTCCAGTCCGAATCAATCGATCTCAATCAATCTCGATATTCGATCTCAATTTCATTATTCTATGCATTTTGATTCGATATTTCATTTCCATTTAGTCTCGATTTCGATCTTTTTGACTCCATCTTATTCTATGCATTTTGATTCGATATTTCATTTCCATTTAGTCTCGATTTCGATCTTTTTGACTCCATCTTATTCAATCATTTGAATGTGTAAGTACGAAAACTTTACGTTGCTCTCTCTATCATGGTGCAGTGAAGGGTGGAGTGGGAGTCATAAGCAGTGTAGGAATGATGTTGATGTTGTGTAGATGAGAAATAATTTTAATGGATGTTGCTACATATTAGTATTTAATATTTTTAGTGAAAACGATTCGAAATTAACTAAGTGAAGTATGTAGGTATGTATGCGTCAAGCATTTCTAGCGGTGTGTGATGACTTCGGGACATAAGGGTATAGCTTATCGGAATAATGTTGAGTAGATGTAGCATGCACTACTATTTGAATTGAATGTACATACACACATGTATGTTTGTTAACTATTTCAGTGTGAGCAATTTTTCAAGTTGAAAGATAAATCTTCCCGAGCAAATGTTGCTTGAAAAAATACATTGTTGCCTATGCCTCCACAACACCAAACCACGCCTTCGGTTGAGTTGGTTTGACGCATACATACCTATTTCATTTGGTTCAATTCGAATCGTACCAACTAAAATGATTGAAATCGAAACAGAACGAGAAAATAAAAATGATTGAATGATCGATCGATTCAAATGATCGAATCATTCAGCAAACCGATACTTGATCGATTCGATCATCAAAAATGATCGATTTACCCAGGCCTAATACAACTATGTACTAGAAACCGGGGTTATACCGCAAGAATTCAAAGAATCTATTATTTTTCCTATTCATAAAAAAGGCGCCTTGGCTGAACTATCCAACTATAGGGGGATTTCATTCTTAAATGCATCCTATAAAATTTTTACTTTAATTTTGCAAAGACGGCTTAGTAAATGGATCGATGATGCCAAGCTTTTGAAAGAATTCCAGGCAGGCTTTAGGGCAGGTTATTCAACAGTTGACCACATCTTCGTGCTTAAAAGTATTGCAAATTCATTTCTTACCAAAGGAAAGAAACTGTACACGTTTTTTGTTGACTTTAAGGCGGCTTTTGATACAGTTGATAGACAAGCCCTTATGTATAAACTTTATAGCATAGGAATGTCAATGAAGTTTGGAAGAGTTATCCAAAACCTTTATAAAAACACACTGGCCAAAGTATGAATGGTGAAGAGTTGTCAGGGTGGTTTGAAACAGGATCAGGAGTCAGACAAGGTTGTACAACGAGTCCAAGCCTGTTTGCTTTATTTATTGAAGATCTAGTAGACTTTCTACCCTGTGGGATTCAATACGCATAGGCCATAGAGTTAAGGCATTACTTTTCACGGTTGATATCGTACTTTTGGCTCCATCACCTGAATCGTTGGATAAATCCAAAATTGTGATCTTCAGGGAAGGAGGAGGACGATATTGCATGAACGAAATATGGCAATATAATGGGGAGAGCATTGAAATTGTCAAAGATTTTAAATACCTGGGAGTTTATTTCATGAGAAATTTAAGTATGGAGAGGCATTTAAAGGAAAAGCTCAAGCAAAAGCAAAAGGAGCAATCAGCGTATCGTGGAATAGATGCTTCTACAACAAAAATATTGCACATAGCAGTAAGTTCAAGATTTTCGAAGCTATATCGGAATCTATTTTGCTCTACACAGCGCAAACTTGGGGGACAAAAAGGTATGAAACAGTGGAGAAACTATTACGCTACTACATCAAGCGAATTTTTAGACTGCATTTCAATATGCCAAATTATAATGATAGCATTGGAAACAGGCTTATCATCCCTTTTCATTCGAACTTTGAAAATGCAAGTGGATTATGTTCTGAAGGTTATGAAAATGGACAATCACCGGCTCCCAAAGATAGCAGCTCTACAAGATATACGAACCAGATCAAGTTGGTATGCAGATTGGATGGACCTTGCTACAGACTGTGAGATAGTCCTAAATCTTAATAGTCAGGATTATGATGATTGGAAAAGGTTCCTTTACCGGCTTATATCAGCAGCGGATGCAAAATACAGAGAAAAATGTTTATGTGACACGGCAGGATCTCTTTACAGACAATTGTACTGTCAGTTGAACCACAACCTGGGAGAGAAAAACTATTTTAAAGATGTCAATATCGTCGACGAAATACCGATGATGATTAAGTTGCGGGGTGAACTTCTTCAGTTTAACTTCGTACCACATAGAGAGGACCTGCCGATCATTTGCTCTTTGTGCAACTTGAACGAACGAGAAAATATTTTGCACTTCATGGGAAAATGTCCGATTTTAACAGAAATTAGAAGACAAGTTTTTGGAAGCAATATTGTAACAAAAAACGAAATGATAACACTGCTTTATACTATGGATGTTAAAAAATTATACCAATACTGCAAGCTAGCTCTACTTTATAGAAATCAAATTAATTTATTTTGCTCTATTGTTACAGTAACTATTATTAAATTGTTTGATGAATAATCTTATTTTAAAGTTAAATTTATTATGTTTTGTAATCAAGAACTATAAATGTAATCAAATAAAGACAAATATCTATCTATCTATCTATCTATCTACAACAGATCAGAGGAAATTAGGAAGTGGGAACGTTGGTCAAGTCTTCGTAATCAAAGGGATGATGAGAAGTCGAACGAGATACATTCTTTCCTTTTAACTCTCATGGTATGTCCACACGATACCAACTTAGCACAGACTTCTAAAGAATTTTGTTTGTTTGTTTGTTTTTAGAGTTTTTAGATGAAGATTTATTTTATTTAGTATAAAAATACAATAAATTAAATATTTTTAATTGTTTTTTTTTTTTTGTAAAAAATAGTGGTTAAAGTTGTAAACAAAGGGGTGCCAATAATTGGTCCCATTTGAATTAATGGTTTAATTATTGGCAAGGGGGTGCCAATAATTCGTGTACTGGGACTACAATCATTGGCACTGTCAATAATTGTACTTTTAAGACTGCCAATAATTCCCCGCACCCGTTATAAATTTCAGTTTGAAAAATGGGGAAAAAGGCAGAATTACATAGAAGAAAACATTTAGTAGGCATTGACAGAAATTGAAGAGGGTTTATATCCAAAAAAGCAGCTTCTTTAAAGTTCAACATGCCCAGATCTACGTTGCAATTTCACTTAAGCTCTAAATTTTTGAAGACACGTACCGGACCAGAAACTGTTTTAACCGAAGTAGAGGAAATAACATTGGTTGATTATTTAAAAGTATGTCAAGAAAAAACTTTCACAAACGAAACTAGGATCTTTTTTTCGCACAGCGCTGTACAGAAGTTCTTGAAACAAAATCAGAGAGATTTGGGAGCGATTTAATTCCTGGAAGAAGGTGGTTCAGATCCGAGTCGAAGAAAAAAAAACATTCGTTAATAGCGGAGTACAAACCTCAAAGCTCGGACTTACCTGAATTGGTGGACATTAGTGCAACCAACGAATTTTTGTTTGCTGTTGGAGACAATATCGATGTTTTGAATGCTAATGCTACAAATAACAATACGGATATAACCGAAAGTAATCCGGTTGTTGTAGAAGTTTGTTAGATTAGCCTGAAACACTATTACGTAAAGGTATAAAACTGCAAAAAAAAAAATAATAAGAGCTTCGTTATTACCAACTCCACATGGATTGAACAGGAAAAAAAGAAAAAAGTAGGAAAACAAAAGATTGAAGAAGAAAAGGAAAATAGAATAGCTCTAATAAAACTAAAGTAACAAAAATGCTTGCTCCCCCCAAAAAACAAAAATTTTACTTTTGAAAACAATGACCTCAAATGCATTGGTTTCTACATGAGGCCACCAAAGTCTGGAAACCACATACGAAACTTAATTTCGGACACGACTGAAGATATTGGAGACAACAAAGTATGCGCTGGACAGATGTGCTTTTTCTGCACAAAATTTATGACAAAAACCGTCGGGACTCGGGAGTGATAATTGCGACATAAGATGCTCAAAATGAATGAGAGAGTATCACATTAAATGTTTTGGAAGGTGTAACATCGAGTATTTGCCATTATTTTGTTGCTCCATTTGTTTAAAAAAAAAAATGATCACATAACTAATTAAAGAAAAAGAAATGAAAACTAGTTTTAACGTTGAAAAATAAAGATAATAAGTGAACAGAATTAATTGATTTTTAAGTTTTTATAGTAAATAACCAATTTATTGATAACATCGAACGAGCTATTTTCGTTATACTACTGTTTTTTTTTACTATGCAGACTGAAATATTCTTCAAGAAGACTTAAACTTAACAACTAAACAATTTATAGAAGATTTTGATTTTTACTTTCATTTAATTATTTACATATTTACAGTTAATCTTTTACTTTAAAGAATGAACAGTTTTAAAACAGCTAAACAACCAATTTAAATAAAAAAATGTAATTTTTTAATATATATAACACTAAGAGATTCTTAAATGACATGTTTATTTTATTTTTAATTAGTTTTTTTATTATCATTTTTTTTCATTGCGTTGATTGAATTATTTTTATTGTAATAAACTGTTTTATGACTTCACTTTGATAAAAGCTATCACGAAAAACAATTGTGTTTATTTCAATTTTAAGGGTGCCAATATTGTATTCTCGGGTGCCAACAATTGTACCTGGATGCCAATGACTGTACCTTTCTACTGTCTTTTCATATTTTAATGTTCTTATCAAATTCTTTGTTCATTGAACATTATTTTCTTAAAAAAAATTCAAGTAAGAAATTCTTTAAATTTTAATTTGATATATAAAACATACTAGCTGTGCCCGCGAATTCGTCCGCGTGGAATTGTGACTTTCGGCAGCATTCTTAATTTTTTAGGCTACTTATTTTGCAAATAAGACACATTCATGCGTTTTAGTAAACCATTGTATATTATTTTATTTAAGTACATATATGTTTGCACACGACGTTCTTATTTTTTTCCATCTTTTGCGAAATAAAAAGGTTTTGTGGGATTGATACACGTGATTCTGCCGCATAAAGTTGCCATGGGATTTTTTTCTAAGCGAACACCTGCAACTTAAAGCGTCTCAGCCTTATTTATAATGACCAATCAGTGAGAATTGAAGGAAAACGGGGAATCAAAACTTTTTCTCCTTTCGCTGTTCCAGTCATTATTGAAACTTTTATAATGCCGCATCTCAGATGTGTAATTTGTAGCTGTGTACAATTCTAGATTACTCATTATTGGCACTGGAACACCAACTTGCAGCCACTCCTAATAATCCTAAGAAATTGAGAGTCTATAGGGTACGACTTGCTCAGTGTCCATAATATTGTCTATTGATGCACATTCAACAACATCCCCCAATACGTCAAACATAATTTATTAGTTTATATGGTTAACTATCTCATTAGTCGGCGCCGAAATCGACCACAGCCATTCCCGGTTGGGAATTTTTATTTGAAGGTCAAGATAGACATTTCTTCTCAGGTCAAATGTATTTTAGACAGTTTGACAGAAATCACCCTGCAGTGAAAGAACTTTTATCGACCCAGCAGTTTTAAGGTTCCCGTTTACGGTGTCGATCCCGTAGAAATATAGGCCCATGTCCTTCCTCAGGCTCTAGGCTGTCTCTGAATAAAATTCCATTTGAATCAGACCAGTGATCTGGGCGGAAGATGGTAACAAAGAAACACGAACAGACAGAGTTAATTTTGGATTTGTAATATTAGTAAGGATGTCCATCTTCGGTGGGAATATGAGGGCCGTTTCCGGAGGATGACTTAAAGTTTATATTACTCGGGAATAGTGTAGTATTTTAACGGTGGACATTTTTTGAAATGTGTGCTGTATTTTCCAAGTTCCCGTTCCCATGGGAATACAGGAATAAAACATATTGCATAACATATATGTCCATCCTCAGGTTCTAGACTGTCTCTGTACCAAATTTCATAGTTCAATAATTTGGGCGGTTAATGGTACCAAAGAGAAAAAGACAGACAGATTTAACTTCGTACTTATAGTATTAGTAAAAACTCCCGTTCCCGTGGAAACATGGTGACCGTTCCCGTAAGGAATATGGGGATGAGTTAAAGTTAATGTTACTCGGGGATTATGGAGCATTCCAACGGTGGAAGAATTTTTGAAATCGGTGCTGTAGTGTCAAAGTTCCCGTATACGTTCCTGCTCCCGTGGGAATATAGGAAAAAAATATAAAGCCTATGTCCTTCCTCAGGTTCTGAACAATCTTTGTAAAAAATTTCATTTAAATCGGTTTATTAGTTTGGGCGGGAGATGGTAACATAGAACGACGGACAGACAGAGCTCCTTTCACACTTGTGATATTAGTAAGGACTCCCGTTCCCGTAGGAATATGTGGATAAATTAAAGTTAATGTTACACAGGTATAGTGTAGCATTCTAACGGTGGAAACATTTTTGAAATCGGTGTTGTAGTTTCTAAGTTCCCGTATCAGTCAGGCGGCAACCCTTGTATATCATTAAGTGCTCTGATTTTGCTCCCGATTTTCCATCGGTTTTCTCATAATAATACACATCTGTTCGCGTTTAAAGTCGCGTAATATATTTATGAACTGCTAAGGCACCGTAAAACCTTAAAAGTGTACTGGATTTTTGTGCTAGTGTGGTGATTTCAATATTACAACTTGAATCAAAGTGAAAATTAAATACATCTCACTAGTACCGTAACTTTCATTTGTTTCTGGTACAATTATTCTTTTAAAGATCTTAGCATTTTATAGTGCCAATTTGCACTGTACATTGTAAGACTTATTTAAAGCTGCAAAAAAAGTGGTTATAGTTAACTGTGGGATTCATACATCCAAAGTTATTGTAATTTGAATAAAATTTGTAGTTTTTTGTTTATTGACAGCCCAAAGTAAAGGGTTGCCATTACATCTTTTTGAGTGAAAATTTAAACCAAATATTACTTTTTTTTTTGTGTCGCTCACGTTAAACGCCCACCCATAATTTACTTTTTTTTTTGTGAAAATGTCTGAGCTGAACTGCTTAGTGTGTAAAAAGGACTCCAGTGACTTATCGGTGTATTGTGCCATATGTCTGCAACAAGTACATGCAAAATGCATTGGTATAAAGGGGAAGGATGTGGATAAATTCATTTCTGTTCCGGGTCTCAAGTTTTATTGTAAAGCCCATGAAAAAATTTCGGTAGATAAAATTTATTGGAAGATAGTGAAGTTAAAAAAGCTTTTCAATAGTGCTCAGGTGATTTTTGGCGACCTCAAAGATGTCTTTGATTTTGATGTCTTAAACAATGAAGTTATGGCGAATTCTTTTAAAGTAATTGAACCTGATATTTTGTCTCCAAATAAATTTGTACAACAACCATTAATACTTTTAACTCCGTCACCCAAACCTACTGTCCAAAAACAACATCTTCAACATTCACAACATCAACAACAACAACAACAACAACAACAACAACAACATGAACAGCAGCATCAACTGTATCAGCAGCAGCCACAACAACATTTATGGCAACATCAACAGCTACAGTTACAGCAACAACAACAATCACTGCAGGAGCAGCAACAACAACAACAACAATCACTGCAGGAGCAGCAACAACAACAACAACAATCGATGCAGGAGCAACAACAACAACAACAACAACAACAACAACAACATCAACAACAACATCAACAACAACAACAACAACAACAACAACAACAACAACAACAACAACAACAACAACAACAGGAGAAACAGCAACAGCAACAGCGACAACAAGAGAAACAGCTACAGCAACAGCAACAGCAACAGCAACAGCAACAGCAACAGCAACAGCAACAGCAACAGCAACAGCAACAGCAACAGCAACAGCAACAGCAACAGCAACAGCAACAGCAACAGCAACAGCAACAGCAACAGCAACAGCAACAGCAACAGCAACAGCAACAGCAACAGCAACAGCAACAGCAACAGCAACAGCAACAGCAACAGCAACAGCAACAGCAACAGCAACAGCAACAGCAACAGCAACAGCAACAGCAACAGCAACAACTTGTGCCACAAGAACAGCAACAACTCCAAAAACATCAACAAAAGAAATCCAAGCAAAAAGGTCTTCATAGTTATGTAGCTCCAACTTCAGGTACAAGAGTACTACGTTCGACAGCTGGCAAAGGAGTTAGCTTAAACGTTCAATCCCAAGTAAGTGACTACTCTTCTCTTAGACCTAATTCTTCTAGTGAATGCAATGTTAGTGAGCCACTGGATGCCCCAATAGCTTCCATAACGGATGAGGGGTTTTCCAACTCAGTAACAATTGTTTCCACTGAATCTAATTCTACCTCGAATCAATGTTTTATTGAAGAACTCACGGCTTTACCACCTGTAAAGAGTATTTTTGTTTCTCGACTTTCTCCAACAACTTCGGAGGATTTAATACATAATTATATTTTGAAAAATGTTTCATCAGTTTGCGTGTCGAACCTTACGATTAGAAAATTTATCATGACACCGGAAAAAGATTACTCTTCATTCGAAATTAGAGTTGGAAGGAACCTTGAGCTCTACAATTTGATATGCAAAAGATCATTTTGGCCTTTGCATACTGTTGTTCATGATTTTTTTCGCAACAAGAAACAACGACCCAACAACAGCTGAGAGGGCTTTGCTCTATAACACCATCTACTGCTCATATTCAACCTTTTAACAAGGACTTTCTCCTCTACTATCAAAACACTGGTGGTCTACGTACAAAAACAAATAAACTACATTTGTATTCATCTACAATGCAATATGATATTTACGCTTTAACTGAAACATGGCTAAACAATGACTATTCAAATGCAGAACTCTTCGATGAAAATCTCTTCACCGTATTTCGTAAGGATAGATGCATGATTAAAACTAATAAGATTAGAGGGGGTGGTGTACTTGTTGCCGTTCGCTCTTCTCTTGTATGTCACGAGATTCAGCTACCTACGTTATCATCTGATTTGGATGTTGATCAAATTGCTGTGTGTGTGTCTATAAGCGGTTCCAGAGATGTCTTCATTATTTTAAGTTATATACCGCCAGGTAGTTCTTTTGAATTATACAAATTGCATGTTGAAAATTGCAAGTTTATTTTAAATAATTTAAATTCTAACCAAAGTCCAAGTTCCCGTGGGAATAGGGATAAAATATAAAGCCTATGTCCTTCTTCAGATTCTGAACAATCTTTGTACAAAAATTTATTCTAATCAGTTTATTAGTTTGAGCGGGAGATGGTAACATAGAATGGTGAACAAACAGAGCTACTTTGCACTTATAATAATAGTGTGGACCGGTTCCCGTGGGAATATTCGAATGAAATACAGCCTATGTCCGTCTTTAAGTTCAGAACAATCTTTGTACAAAATTTCATTTAAATCGGTTTGTTAGTTTGGGCGGGAGCTGGTAACATAGAACGACGGAAAGACAGAGCTTCTTTCACACTTATTATATTAGTAAGGACTCCCGTTCCCGTAGGAATATGTGGATGAATTAAAGTTTATGTTACTCTGGGATAGTGAAGCATTCTATCGGTGGAAAAATTTTTGAAATTGGTGTTGTATTTTCTAAGTTCCCGTATACCTTTCCGTTCCCGTGGGAATATAGGGATAAAATGTACAGCCTATGTCCTTCTCCAGGTTTGAGACTATCTCTGTACAAAATTTCATTGAAATCAGTTCTGTAGTTTGGGCAGGAGACGGTAACATAGAAATACGGACAGACAGAGTGACTTTCACATTTATAATATTAGTTAGGAAGTTAGGATTAGGATTCCTACCTCTTTAAAAGCGAGAGCAATTCACAATTTAAAGTCAAAAAAAGCTTAGGGGTGCCAACCATCCGTCTTCTGCGATATTTCCCACAGCTCAAGCAGACTACAGACATTCAGGCACTCAGTCATTAGTAGCAGAGCATCATCATCATTATCATTACATTGTATAAAGTACATAGTATAAAGTAACTTTCCACTGTCTGTATACTTGGATCTTTGAAACTACCCAACAGATTTTAATGCGGTTTTTTTTTAACAGATAAAGTGAGCCAAGATAAGGGTTGATAATTTTGTCATCCTTATATTATAACGGGAATGGGAACGGGAATATACACGCAACATATTTGGGAACTAAGAAGCTGCTTGGCGGACTCCAAGATTCTTTCACCGTTAGAATGCTATTCATTTTCATATTCCCCTGGGAACGCATACGAGAGCTGAGTATTTGTATTAAAAAGGCTCCAAAAATACTGATCTGACTTGAATGCAATTTGGAACGAAAATGTTCTAGAGGATGGGAAACGACATAGGCTATATATTCCTTGCTTATTCCCTTTGGGAACGAAAACGGATTCGGAATCATAACCGGAAACCTAGAAGGTACTGAACCGATTCCAAAAACTCTTTCACCGATAGAGTGCTTCATTGCCCCTGAGTAATATAGACTATATTTCATCTCCATTTTCCCACGGGAACCACTGGACCTATTTTAAGTTCTTTTTAAGTATTACGGTGCTATCTCCAAGTAACATAGACTATATTTCATCCCCACATTCCATTCCTATGGGAAAGGAACGGGAACTGGAACATAACCAACTTCTAAAATACTGGACCGATTCCACAAATTATGCCACCATTAGAGTGCTTCAATGCCCCTGAGTAACATACACTAAATATCATTCCCATTTTCCCCCGGGAATGCAAACTTGGAAACTACTTTACTTAATTTACCCAATTCGATCGAGGTAGGGCCCGAGCTACGCCGAGTAGCTGACCTAGCATATTATACAAAAATGCAATGTAGCTTGAAGGACTATTAGTTGTTCTTACGTTCAAAGTGTTGTCGAAATACATTACCATTGACAAACCAAAATTAAATAAACTACAACATTAACAAAACAACATGGTGCGTGCGTAAGATCGTTTGATACGTTCTTCTTAATAAGTTACATCGAAAATTCAATGCATAAGTGCCAATATGTATGTTGTACCAGATGTAGAAACATTAGCAAATGTCACTAGAAAATAAAGATCACATGCACCTCTGTATGAACTTTTCATTGCTGTAACTTAATATACCCTATTCTCATGATTTGATGACCGTTGTTTGGAAACTGCAAAATTAGCCAAAAATGGTCACTGAGCCTTCCAATGGTTGTTCCAAAAGACGCTTCTGAGAACCTTTTTTCGGAATGATTAAATGCCACTATTACCAACATTATCCTTTAAAAACAGTTAACGGTTTATTAGCAAGTCTCAGAGCGACGCGTTGCCGCTGTGCTGTGTCGGCCGAGCCAGTGCATGTGAATCTTCTTAGACTGCTGGGAGAGCACACCGGTGCACTGAAGTCCTAAAACGTTTACAATTCCTGCCATGCGGGCGGTAGCCGCACACAAGCTGAATATAATTTGACTTTTGATGGGTCCCCATAAAAGAATTGCCTGGCAGTAGGTACTTTTCCCTACCCCGCATCGGCAATGTCCTTAATTTATTCAGCACAACGAGAACCAGCCTCGATGGACTACGGAAGACGAAGAAAAGGGCTCTCCAAAAACATACGAACCGACACACAAAAATATCGTGTGTAAATTCGGGCAATCATGAGTTCTCATGATTGGGCACATTTAAGGGGCTTGGGAATGTCTTTTATCCCCCTGCTATATGACCATTGAATGTCTGTCGTGAACAGCGACAACAACTACACAGCACCGCTTAGCTTGGTTGCAGTAACTCCAGAGATGTTGTGGACGACGCGACGACTACGAGTACAAGAACAGCAACGAAGTGATCATATTCCTGTAAGGAATTTCCAGGCTACCCTCGAGCAAAGACTTTGATCTTGTGGAATTTCGCGGATGGTTAGCTAACCCAATTAAAAAGTTAGATTTTTAATGTTGAGGGCCTGTGCTGGGGTAGGAGAGTAAAAGAGATCGAATGCCAGTATTGGTGTGAGTCTGGCGCGGAGCGCAGAATGAAGCTTGGTGTTGAGATGAATTCACTGAGAGGTGGATAAGGAATGCGTACCACACATGGCGATATTTGATTGGAATTGATTTTTTTCTCTCTCCCTTTGTCTCTCAGTCTGCTGATGGGTATTTGCATAAGATTCTCATAAGAATTGGCCTCTGGAACCCACCAAAGCATTTTTTTAATTAAATTTATCAAGGAATGTGAGAGCTAAGCGGTTCTGGTATTTACGTTCTATCGAGTCTTATCGCATGAGAGTACAATTTGCTTCAATTTGGAAAATTGTTACCAGCGTTTGAATTATAAGCGAGTAAAGTTTATGAAAGCAGCGTGTTTCATAAATCACACTGAGTCTTTCATATTTTAAACCTGACAAAGAGATTTTAGGAGAAGGCTTTTCTAAGTCGGAGAATTCCTAAGTTCTACAAGCAAAATAAAAACCAATAGTAAAAATTAAATGTAGAAGTATAGTGAACTAGATTATGATTTTAGTTCAAAAGAACTGATTGACTGACTTTCAGAAGACACAACAGTGAGCGTAGAAAATCCGATAGTCTGATTTTTGAAAGCTTAAGGTTTATTTATAAGAAAAATTTATTAATAGTAAGAATATGTAATTTTTCTTAAGTGTAATTAATATATCAATATAAATAAAGAAATTTGTTTTTTAAACAATTGTTTATAGTTTAAAAATTTTCAGTATCAACATAAACATTTTGGTTACGTTTTTGTCATTCCGGAGAGGGCTGATCACTTCCAGGAACACTTCAATATTTCAATGAATGAGTATAAGTTGATTTGGTTTGCATATTGTTCATTATTACTTATATAATATAGATATACAAGGTGTCCCGTAACTCGAGTGTCATGCTTCGGAATGTGATTCATGGTCTTATTCTAAAAAAAAAAAACATGATCCATAGTTAAGGGGTTAGGGGTAGTCAGAATTTTCAAAGAATCGATTTTTCTCATTTAAGATTTTTGTAAATTATATAGTATCTAAAAAATATTCTCTGAAAGTTTGAAGTGAATCCGACAAATATCTTTCGAGTTATTCCGCGAAGAATTAAAGCTCTTGAGCGGTCTGGTATGGACTGTAAAACTTTAAATGCGTTTTTCTCAAAACGGTGTATTTTGAACTGGTGACCACTGTAACTCAAAACCCACTCGATAGATTGGAATGAAGGTTAGGTTCGGTTAGGTTAGGTGGCAGTGACTGTCAGCCAATGAGTGCATTGCTTGACACACTTAGGCCTCAAGGGCCCACTGTGATACCACAGAGATCAGAAAGTTAATCACCTACTGATCTCAGAAACCCGATGTAAGATTAACGAATTGATCACTTATTAATCTTCCATTACGGGACTAGCCGGTTAATAACCTGCTAGTCGAACCACGCGGAACTTTTAATGTATTTCGAAGGACTTTAAGAGTCTATGTAAGCTAAGTCGCTAGTATCATCGAAGAAGAATTCACCGAGATGAGTTTTCCTCCTATGAAGTAGTGCAGGGCATGAGCAAAAAAGGTGTTGAACGGTTTCTTCCTCCTCCTCGTCCATGCAGCTTCTTCAGAAACCATTGGAAAACACACCAAGTCTTTTGGCGTGTCTCCCTATTAGACAGTGTCCCGTAAGAACACCAATGGTAGAACCTAGGTACAGGCGGTTCAAGGCTAACAAACTTTTCGAGCGTTTTGAGTCTACACACGGCCAAACTTTTTTGGTTGCAAGGCAGTTGTTACTCTCAGTCCATCTAGTGTTTGTTATCCTTGAAGCGTCTTGTCTAAGTAGGAGTTTACATGTAGCGATAGGTACACCTATGTTGTTCCATTCTGAGCGTAGGGAAGTGGTCGTGCCCTTTTTGGCTAGTTCGTCTGCCATACAGTTGCCTGGTATGTCCCTGTGCCCTGGCAACCATAAAAGGTGAATGTTAAACTGATTTGACATCTCCCTCAGAGACATCTGACAATTTTGGACCGTGATGGATTGTGTAGAGACAGAGGCAAGAGATTTAAGGGCAGCTTGGCTGTCTGAGAAGATCAGAATATCCGTGGAGGATATGACGTTTTCTTTGAGCCAAGACAGCACCTCCTTAAGTTTTTCTGAGTAGATTCTACTTCCCACACCTTCGCTGGTTTTTGAACCATCGGTGTAGAAGTGTATTGCTTCATTTTCCAAAAGAGCGCCATTTTCCCAAGCTTCTCTTGAAGGTATGGTTACTTGGAAATTATTGTCAAACACCAACTTGGGGGTGGTGTAGTCGGATCGATTCGGTAAGAATCTAAAGTTATCTAGAATGGTAGTGTGGCCGATTTGATTATTGGTCCACTGTGATGTAGCTCTGAGTCGAGTAGCTGAGCTAGCTGCGACTTGTTTGCTGAAGATATCTAGGGGTGTGAGATCTAGCAGTACATTGAGGGCGTCCGATGGGGTTGTCCTTAGTGCGCCACTAATACACAGACTAGCTGTTCTTTGAACTTTGGCCAGCTTGTTGTAGTTGATCATCTTGTCTAGTGCTGTCCACCAGACTATCACCCCGTACGTGAGTATTGGTCTAATTACCGAGGTAAACAGCCAGTGGGTGATTTGGGGGGAGAAACCTCATTTCCTACCAATGGCTTTTTTACAAGAGAAGAGTGCCACGTTGGCTTTATTTTCTCTTTCCTAAATATTGGATTTCCAGGTCATTTTTTTGTCAAAAATGAAACCTAGATATTTATCCTGATTTGACAGTGTGAGAGTTACCCCTTTAATAGTTGGGGGTCTGAAGTTCGGAATTTTGTATTTCCTCGTAAAGAGAACTAATTCCGTTTTGTGTGGATTGATGTTCAGACCACAATCTACAGCCTAATTGTTAAGCTTGTTAAGTGCTTTTTGTAGCAGCTCAGCTAGGGTTTGTGGGTGCTTGCCTGAAACGGAAATTGCTACATCATCAGCATAGGCTATGGTTTTGAAACCTTCGTCCTCTAGGTCGATTAACAATTTGTTAACGACCAGGTTCCACAGTAAGGGAGATAAAACTCCTCCCTGCGGGGTTCCTCTATTGGCCATTCTGCTTGTTTTGTATTTAGTTCCCCATTTCGGAACTAATGATTCTACTGCTGAGCATTGTTGTTATCATGTTTTTGATGTGTTCCTCTATGAGCAGCCCATCAAGAGCATTAGTGATTGCTGTATTGTTAACATTGTTAAATGCACCCTCTATGTCTAGGAATGCGACGAGAGAGTATTATTTGTAGTGCAGGGCAGGGATTTTTCAATGGTGCAAACCAGAGAGTGGAGTGCAGTTTCCACTGATTTACCTTTTGTATAGGCATGTTGTGCTGTTGAGATCAGACTAGGTTTAATTTCTTGTCTTAAGGTATGTCAATCATTCTTTCCAGTGTTTTAAGGAGGAAGGATGATAGACTAATAGGCCTTAAATGTTTTGGATTTACATGGGAGCTTGGAATTGGAATTGGATTGGAATAAAACTTATACAACTTTTAAAAAACATAAAAAGCTAGTGCCTCATCGAAGGATCTTTTTCTTTAACTCAAATAATACTCACAAATTCTATGATATAGGTATTTGGAAAAATCCAAAATAGGCAAAATTTTCAGAAATTAATTTTTTTTCACTGAGGTGTAAACAGTTGGAATACCTATGTACATAAAAATGAAATTGTAACAAGCATGCTAGCTGGAGCTGGTTTTTAAATTTCATTTTGGATGTTTGTTGAGGTAGTTATTTCCATTGAATAAACGATTTCTTTCATTCGTCCCCATATAAAAAAATCCAGTACAATGAGATCGAAAGATCATTCAGACCAGTGTATTGCTTCATAACTCGGGGCTGGTGATTTGAAAAGTCCGATTTATTTATTTACAAGCAGATCTTGTCCAGGTGTATGGTGGTATGGATGCATATTTTTGCCATACAGCATTTCGAAAATTTTTTGCTTGGAAACACTAAACTACATAAAGAGCCTAGCGCCAGTATTCTCCCATTGACCGAGACTCTTCTTGTCATTGCAGGTCACGCGTTAGGTTTTTGGGTTCATGCGGATTAAGATGTGGGATTCTTACCTCACTAAAAACTCCTCGTAATCAGAACCAATCTATGAACGATCGACAACAGATTTTTCTTTCTCAATAATATAATCGCTTTAAGGGAAGCTTAAACTTTTAATGCTTCCCATGACTTTCAGACCATTAGCTTGTGTGGCTTGGTTCTTCTTAATCTTAATTGTGGTCTGGAAATCTAGTATCTTGCCATTTTCTTCGAGCTCTTCTCTTCTCCAATATCAACTCTCTTATCTCGACAGTGTATTTTGTTTCAGTTTGCTTCCTACTCGAGTAAGTTGGTGTACTTTCTTCTGCAGCTTTGCTATTCAATTGCAACGAAAACATAGTTATTATTGCATTTGAAAATTTTTCCTGATTCGTTTTCCTGATCGCTATAACTGGCCCCTTAGGAAGTTCTTTCTTACCTTTATTTTCAGCTTCAGGAGTTCTTTTTGTGTTTGCTGAGTTGCTAGGCTTTATTTCACCAGATGTGATTTTGCTTTTAGATTTTTGAAACTTTTTAGCAACTGGACAGCCTCTATAGCTTGCATCAGGGTGATTTGATTACCTTGACAGTTTACACATTTGGCTTTCTGTTCTTTGCTTGATGGACAGTTTTTAGTTGCATGTTATCCTTCACACTTAACACAAGCAAACTCGAGCTTGCAATATTTTTGGGTGTGGCCAAATGCTTGGCATCGTTTACATTGCGGAACAATTTTTGATTTTCGCAGTGAATCATTTTTGACTTTTATGCCCAAGATTGATTGAATACTGTAGACATTTTCAGGACTTTGTTTTCTGTCGAAAAATAGCGTGAATAAAGGCAGGGATCTCTCTATTAATATTGGTTCCCCAGCAGAGTTCTTAGTAGTCTCATTCTTAATAAGATTGACTGCATCAACAGGTTGGAAGCCTGCTTGAACAAGATCGTCTACTAATTCTTTCGGAGAACATGAGGAACGTTGGCCTCTGGCTACTACTTTTATTGGTCTTGTGGATTTGTTTTCATACGAGTGCCACTGGATTTTATGTTTGCTTAGCTCCTCAGTGACCAATCTATAGTCATCATCTTCCTCGACATTGACTTTCCAATTGTCTTTGTTATACTATTGTAACGTGAACCCAACATTTTATACCAATTTCCTAATCGAAAAACGTTCAACCGAAAACACAACTGGCAACACTTTAATGGAATGGTATAAATGACAGGCGTTGCTTGTAACCCAGTGTGTGTGAGTGTAGAGAGACAGACAGACAGAGAGTAGACAGCAAATGTGGCGACAATGTAGAAGTTACTGGAGAGTTCTAGATGGCGTGTCATTCGATATAAATAGCCCGCCCGAGGCAACCAGAGTCAGTTTGGTTTATAGAGTGATAAAGTTAAGAGTAAATACAAGTGCTAGTCCCAAAGTCGAGTTGAGATCGAATTAAGCATATATACTGAATAAAAGTGATAGAATTAAAATAAAAAGTGAAGTTTTATTTTTCGAACTAAGCGCACGTTACATTGGTGTCAGAAGTGTAAATAAAACTTATTTGACTAGTAAAGTGTAAAAAAAAGTAAAAAAAAGAAAAATAATAATTATATACAGTGAAAATGGGTAAGTTCTTAGAAGAGCTCAACTGCATTGAGCTTAAAAGTGAGTTAGGTAAGCGAAATCTTTCTAGAGCGGGATCGAAAAATGAGCTCGTCCTGCGCTTGCGCAACCACTTGGAACAGCAAGGGGAAGACGTAAACACTTTTGTTTTTGAAACAGAAGTGGAGGAAGAGGAAGCAAGTGAAAGTGTAGATTTTTCTAGTATAATGAAGCTTTTATTAGAACAAAAGACAGAACAGCAGAAGGTTCTCGGACGTCTGGAAGAACAACGAAACGATCAAAAGAAGGAACAGCAGAATGTTCTCGAACGACTCGAAGTACAACAAAAGAAGCTGGAAGAGCAACGAAATGAGCAAAAGAAGGAACAGCAGAATGTTCTGGAACAACTGGAAGCACAACGAAACGAACAAAAGAAGCTGATTGAAGAGCAACGAAGCGAGCAAAAGAAAGAACAGCAGAATGTTCTCGAACAACTGGAAGCACAACGAAACGAACAAAAGAAGGAACAACAGAATATTCTCGAAAGACTTGAGGCGCAACAGAATGTTTTGGAAGGCCAGAAAAACATTCTAGAAGGCAAATTGGGCAACATTGAGAAAAATGTTTGTGGCCTAGAAAAACGCATTGAATGTGTTGAGAAACGATTTTCCAAGCTTGAGAGTCAATGCGAAAGTCAGCTTGCCACTTTGGAGAAACGAATCGAAAACATGGCTAAGGAACTAGACCAGATGCGGAAAATGGAGCTACGGAAAACTTGTGGAGATTGTCTAAAGCAAAGAGAAGTACAACCACCAACATTCGACGGACAGTCGTCTTGGTCAGTTTACAGGAGACAATTCGAGGCAGCTGCGACAGCAAATGGCTGGGATGACGAAGACAAATACATAGCACTGACTCTTGCTCTTAGCTCTTAGAGGACCAGCAGCTGAATTACTTCAAACTGTTCCAGCTGGTAAGAGCTACGATTTCAGTGCTCTCGTGGCAGCTATAGATAAACGCTTTGGTGATAGCCACTTGAAAGAAGTCTTCCGAGTCCAACTCAATAACAGAGTCCAGAAAAGGGGTGAAAGTCTACAGCAGCTCCAAGCAGACGTCGAAAGACTGGTTCACCTGGCATACCCGGATGCTGGAGAAGAAATCATCAACCATCTGGCTGTTGAGTCCTTCGTTCGTGCCATTTCTGACAAACATCTTCAGAGATCTGTGCGAACTGCTAGAACACGAACTCTTTCCGAAACTCTAGAGTTTGCATTAATGATGGAAGCATCTGAGCAAGCTTCTCAAATGGTACATTGTCAAAGAGAAGCCATATTCGAAGCTAGATCATGCCCAGGAATTAAGCTACAAAGGAACCAGCGGCACGGACTTGCCAGATGTTGGAATTGTAATAAGACGGGGCACTTACAGCGACAATGCCGGTTGCCACCAATCAAAACTGAAACTGCTTGTCGACGTTGTGAAGTCCAAGAAAATCAATCCGCGAGCTGTAGAGTAAGACCGCAGACTTATCAATACCGAATTGGACATCAGGTAGAAAACCCCCAATGGAATTGCTGGCGGAAAGTAGAGACCAAGACTCAGCGGATGAGAGTGGAACCCATATTCGGATGGAACAAGGAAGAATTGAGGTCTGCTCAAAAGAAGGATCCAGACATCGGATCGATTCTCAAATGGAAAGAGAACAACACGAAACCTGACTGGAACGACATTTCGGACCAAAGCTCTGTTGTCAAAGCTTATTGGGCACAGTGGGACTCGCTTCGCGTGCAAGAAGGCGTACTCCAGCGCAAATGGGAATCTCCTGACGGTAAATCCTTTGTAATGCAGCTTATTGTTCCTCAATCGAAAATCAAAGAGGTTTTACAAAAGATGCATAGAAGCCCTACAGGAAGCCACCTGGGAGTCAACAAGACGCTGGAGAATGTGCGTAAACGCTTTTACTGGCTGCATGTTAGAGGTGACGTGGAGAAGTGGTTCCGAAATTGTTATGTCTGTGATTCAAACATAGAGGTGGGTAGGCTTACAGATGGACCTAAAAGAACAGGGACATGGGCCACAGAGTATGGCGACCGGATGAAGACTCGGTACGACACAAAAGCGACAACGGCAGGATTCCGAGCAGGAGATCGTGTGTGGCTTTATAATCCTCATCGTCAAAAGGGATTGTCACCGAAACTTCTGCAAAACTGGGAAGGTCCTTATACTGTAGTCACGAGGATTAACGACGTGGTTTACCGCATCCAAAGAGGACTAAGAGGCAAGTTAAAAGTAGTTCATTGTGACAGGCTGCATCGATATAGTGGCGAGGCTGCAGATGGAATTATTCGGGACGAACAATCCTAAGGAGGGGGCAGTGTAACGTGAACCCAACATTTTATACCAATTTCCTAATCGAAAAACGTTCAACCGAAAACACAACTGGCAACACTTTAATGGAATGGTATAAATGACAGGCGTTGCTTGTAACCCAGTGTGTGTGAGTGTAGAGAGACAGACAGAAAGAGAGTAGACAGCAAATGTGGCGACAATGTAGAAGTTACTGGAGAGTTCTAGATGGCGTGTCATTCGATATAAATAGCCCGCCCGAGGCAACCAGAGTCAGTTTGGTTTATAGAGTGATAAAGTTAAGAGTAAATACAAGTGCTAGTCCCAAAGTCGAGTTGAGATCGAATTAAGCATATATACTGAATAAAAGTGATAGAATTAAAATAAAAAGTGAAGTTTTATTTTTCGAACTAAGCGCACGTTACACTATGTATATTTGCAAGCTTTTTTAGTACATTTCTCAATAATTTTCTTAAGATCTTCAAAAATCAGGAATCCTGTGATCATAATTGGAGGTGGTACAGTTTTTCTGTTGCCTTTTGACAAAGACTTCGGTTTAGCATTGGCCAGCACATTACTTGCATTATTCTTTGTAGTTTTCAGTTTTAGAAAATTGGAATGGATCTCTAAGTAAGTAAGTAAGTAATCCATTTATTGACTTTATAAAGTAAACACATTAACATAATAAGAATTGAATGAAAAGCAATGGCAATGTCGTCAGCTCAGTTGGCAATAAATATTATTCTTTGTAGTACCCAAGTCTTTTTTATTTTCAGTTTTCGAGGTTTGCTGATTCTTTGAGTGGCTACCTTCCGTTTTTCAAAATTTTTAAGCAATAAGTGGTCCTTTCCAGAATCCGTAGGACCGATCTCTTTAGAGAGTGGATTTTCCAGTTTTGCTGGAGTGCCACCTGGGGTAATACCTGGCCTGTGTTGAATTCGATATCTATGTCTATCTGAAAAAAATGACCTAAAGTCAAAACTTTGCTTGTGGAAGAAAATTTGAACACCATTTAAAATTGAAAATCTGGCAACACTATTGAAGATCAAATTAAATACAGTTTTAAAGGTTGTTATTTCTACAAAAAATTAAGTCTAAGATTAGGTCTCTATCATCAGTATTGACAAAGATATCGAATTTCACACAGGTCAGGGTACACCAAAGTTAGCCTTTTTTTAAATTGTCAAAAAGTGATGTCAAAGTTGAGAAACGGACTTTAAAAATTTTTTTCTGAGAATATGACTAAGAATCACATCCCAAAGTATTTTAAATGAATTACGGAACACCCTGTATAGGGGGTGTGTTTTTTTAGACATGTGGTTTTCAAGAAAAAATAAAACGCATATACAATACATAATTAAATATTGTGACCAAGAACTTAGCTGGTAAGTCTTTGCAGATTTGAGACAAAACGTCTAAGAAAAAAAAATTTAAGTGCTAGCTGTTTAGCTATGGCTTTTCATATTTTTAAAACTGTAGCTGGTGCTTGATCTTGTCTTGCTGTTGTAACGACTTTAAATAACATAGTGCTATTATTTTCAAATGAATCTGCTAAGTGTAAATGTTCTCATCAGTCTTTCCCAACTTCAGGCGTGCAGTCAAGTATAGAGATTCAGATTTTAGTCGCACCACCCAAATGTGGAATGCTTTACCACACTCTGTTTTTCCCAGCATTGCGATTCAAAAATATTCAAAAGCAACGTGTATTGGTGTCTCCTTTCAAATCCTCTCCCATTTTCCTAAATGCTCGCACTGTGTTTCGTAGCATTCATTATAAGGGTTATTCATAACCCCTTGATGTGTGCGTAAGGAAAAAAAATACCTTAATTATCTAGATGTTATTTCTCATTGAGTCGCCTTTTACGACAAGCGTGGATGAATGCAGTGATATTTTAACCCGTCACAGCACAGGGAAGGAGATATTGGGACTAGATATTGGCTTGATTATTTATAATTAACAAATTAAGAAAAATACTCGTTTTCTCATAAACCAGTATCTTTTGAATTCTTTTTAAGTTTAGTGTCATTATATGAAAATATATCAGCAATACAGTCAAGGAATTGTTGTAGTACAATATGTCTTCAAAGCTAGATAGCAACATGCGGATTGTTCATCTTATCAAGTAATCTTGGAACGAAAACTTAAAAAAAAAAAACTTATGTGAAAGTAGAAAACCGTCACTTTGCCGAATTGCCGAAACAAGCTCATTACTTATTCTCAGCTAACCACATTAAATTTACCACAGCGAATCAGACCTTCTGCACTTTCTCACGAGAAGTCCAAGGAAAGAGATAACCAAAAAGGAAAGATCATTCCGCAGCGCCTGTAATTTCCATAAATAAACCGAAGATTCAACCAAGAAACGTCAAGAGAGAAAAGCAAGTCAGACAAAAACAAAAACAAAAAAAAAAAAAAACAAAAATAATATGCATTCCATTTTTTCTGTTCAAACTAAAGAAAACGCCGACTAACAAGATCCCATTTATTTAAATTGCTTTGGCCACAGAATTGGACCGTGCTCTGCACCAGCTCCAGCACCTCTACGCTCTACCGCTACTTAGCTGCTGCACAGCCATCACCTGGCTTTGACGATCGTAATTAATGCAGCTCAACGAAAGGTAAAGGGAAAAGCGCATGCGAACTGTGATCCGGGGCGTAAACGGGAATCGGCTGTGGCATTACCCAAAAGTCGAGGAACAAGGCGCTAAAGCTCGGCGCGTCCTCGTCCATTGCACGGTGCACGCATCAAAGACCAATTTCGAATTCAAATAAATCATCGCAGGAAATTTGATTTTGCCGCATCCTCTTAGGGGGGAGTCCAAAAAAGTTCAATTTCTGTCAAAAAAAAAAATGTTCCCAGGATCCACAAATCACAATCCTCTTTCACAGATCAACAGTTCTGTCGGCCTTGCCGCTGCTGTCGCTGTTACTCTTGCTGCTGCTGCTGCTCCGTGCCACTGGAGCATCTGATTGAATGAAGTGCGCGGCATAATCGATAATCATACACTTTGACCAGGCGTCAACCACAGGAACCGCAATAATTTATCTCAATTTTGTGTCGGTTCCAGGTTACAAGTTCCCGTCCCAATAGCAGGGAGAGTCAATAAGACAAGTCTTGTCTGGACATAATGCGGGATGAAGTGGTTGTCTGAGGTGCGAATGGTGCAATTGATGCCTGCAGACGCCGCAACAGCCACTGTTGTTCCTGTCCCATCCACAAATATGGGTTTAACAATTTTTGTGCTTAATCATCGTCCAAATGCTATGGCGAAAACCATGAAGAAAGAAAGAAATCATTTTGTGGTTTTTGTTGGATACGTTTTTTGTTTCATGTTGTGCAATCCGTCTGTACTCTGGAGTTCATGGCTCTAGAGTTAAATGGTTACTAGGCTTCAAATAATGTTTCGCGATTCAAAGTTGAAAAAACAATTTCCACATTAATATAAATTGTGGATAGTAGGTATTTGAATAAATATAATTTCTTTTACTATTCAACAATTTCGATTTTACTCATGTGCATTCCATTGTCAATGCAAAGTCTACTACTAAATCTAAAAAAAATTGTTTTGGAATTGCATGCAATTATGTGTAACTTTCCGCTACTTTCCAATTCCACGGCTGACCTGTTAAGTTGTAATTTTTTTAGTGGTTTGGTTTTTAAATTGACAAAACTGTTTCTGGTGATTCCAAATTTGACAGTTGGCGGTATATTTGGGGGCCAGTGTGCCATTTCACATTGAATAAACCTATGTACTTTCTTAAGCTTGCAAATTTTTCGGGCCGATAAACGGTCCCAGTTGGTCGGGAAAGTGGTAGAACATTGGATTTCCCCATAACGTTTCATTCATTCATTCGAGCCAACCGTGGTGCTCATAAGTCCGAAACCGTTTTTAAGCACTAATAAATGGCACGAACAATTATTTATATACCGTGATAATGTCCTGCACCTTATTGGAAAATGCTCTATGCTACAGGAAACAAGATTGCATGTGTTTGGAAAAAGGTTTCTAACGGAGGAAGATGGCTTTAATGTGTTGTACCAAGTCAATATGAAGAAACTGTTTTTATTTTCCAAAATCGCTCTTGCCTACAGACAAAGAATTATGACCGTTAGTTTCTGAAATTTAAAACAAAATACTTTTAACTTTTTATTAGTTCTTTTTTAAATTGTCAATCTGGCAGACGGCAAAAGCCAAGTCCATTTGTTTTTGTTAAATTTTGCAAAAAAACTTATGATTTAACGAAAACCAACTAACTAACTAATAATTGCTTTAAGTGTCTTATTTCATTTTGAATTCGTAAACCTCATCCATTGAACTATGTATAATCGTAGACGTATGAAAGTACCTCACTCTTTTTACATATATTTCGTCGGCTGGGAACTGCTTTAAGATATACACCAATATTTACTTTTCGGACTGTGAATGAGGTCCCGACGCAAACCACATTTTTTGGATACATGTCAAATTTTCCATGCAATTCCCAATATTTTCTTGTTTTGTATTGTTTTGCCGTACGTCCATAGACCTCAATAACTTAAAAATATATTCAGAATTGTGTAGACATGATAAGTTCATGTTATTAAGCAAATATTTGTATTTCATCGTATACACATAGGTACGCGTTGACAAAAAGTTTAGTTTTGGGTTGCCGTATGTGGATATGACCGTAAAAAGGTACAAATTTCAATTACTCCGCAAAACTGGTTTAATAGCTTGTTGAGTATTAATGATTAGAAACAAGATATTCAAAATATTAACTTTTTTAAAAATGAGAGAATTTTTACGTCAAGTTTAATTTTAATTGAACCGTAAACTTTCAATTCTAAATTGCCAAGAAAACGGAAATGACGCATACGTCAAACGTGCAAACGTGCTAGTTCTCGATAAGTTTCATTTCTTGATAGTTATTTTCAATTGCTAACATTCTACAAACAACTATTTGATTAATCTAGCTGGTTATGTAAGTAATTATAACTTCGGTCGATTTGCGAAGGGCGAATCTTGTGAAAAACAATTTTAGTTTTTTGGGATTGGAACCAGGAACTTTCACGTGACGGGCAAAAATAAATACTAACCAAATTTTTTTTTTTACTATTTTACTCTTTAGGGCAACACGACAACATACTCGTATATACACAATGTGTTTTGCAAATGGTTCGAAAAAGGGCTCATGACAGAAAGGTTGATTCAAGACAAGAAGAAAATCTTGTGGGAGGGGGTATATGACATATCTCCCCTCTATAAAAAAAAAATTATTACTTTTTTAATAAAAAATTATTTTAAATCAACTAAACCATTTTCTACCACATACTATAAAGTTTAAGAAAGCTAATATTATATTCTTGAATTAACATTTTCGTTCAAGTTGATTTAGTGAACACTTTTTAAGTAATGAAGTCTCAAAAACAAACTTTTGAAAACAAAGACATTTTTCTGTAAATAATTTTTTTTTTTAACAAATTCTACCTCATTAAAGGTCACTTTTTCAATCTTTTTTTTAAATTGATCAGCACTTTTCTTAGTTCTGAGTCAAACGAACAAAAAAATGTGTCTTAGTTTTTGAGAAATTAAAAAAAAAACGAAAAGTACTTTCTACAGAAACCCGTTTTTTCCTAAGAAAATAAAGTCCAATCAGCGAAAAACTCACGAAATCCGATTTTCTGTAGCTTTTCTTTAATTTCTCGAGACTTAAACCTAATAATACCTAACAAAAATAAAATAAAATAAAGACATTTTTTAAATTTTTATTTAAAGAGAATAAAAAGCCATTTTTATAACTGTTCCTTCAGTCTAAACGGAAGGAGATAGACCTCCTCCCTCACATGCGATTTTTTTTTTTTGTCTGGGCCCAACCTATTCGTCCTGAGCTTTGTCGAACCATATGCAAAACACCCTTTATGTGACTTACTTATAATGATACAAACGATGAGTTTTGTAGATGAGATAATCCACGTGTTTTTTATCTAATAAATGAAAAGATTAGTAGAAAATTTTTTATCAAAAATTTTTACTAATCTTTTCAATTAATATACAATAGGTTAATTGCGTTTTATTTTTTTCCAGACAACTTTTTTAAGCCCCACAGTATTGCAAATCCCTTTGAATTTAAATAATGACATAACATAACATAACAGTTAACATGTAGCAAACTAGTTTGAAGGCTAACAGAATCATATCTGTTAATTTGAATACCTCTCTGACAATATCGTCGAAAACTGAGCATTTCCCACAAGTAAAAAGAAGAATTTGCAGTTCCGATAACAAATTTAACAAATTCTGTGGTAGCATCCGCTCTAGAAGCAGGTATTTTAAATTTTTTTAAGAAAGGTTCAAAAATGGTAAAAATTATCTGTTAAATTATCTTTTACGTGCGAAGTAAGAGTTTGAAGAACCATTTTGAGCTCTTTTCTATAAAATATTTCCAGATCAAATACAAAGACGGTTTAAGAAATTTCGGCAGCTGTTCTATGATGTTTCAATAAATCGTTTTCGGGTCTAATCTTTACTTTTTCAGCAAATGAAGGAGAACTTTTTACTAAAGCATGTAGTTGAATGTCATCAACGTTAATTTCTTGAAATAATTCCAATGTACTTTGAATCAGCAATGAAGCATTAAAAATGAACTCTTCCGCCTCTGGATTTTCGGTCAAAAATTTAACTTTAAACATTCTTCACAGAAAAACCTTTGGATTAAAGTGTAAATTTGATTTTTTGGGCCAACTCTTCGTTTTTTTTGTAATAACGAAATCCATTTCCAAAAAGCGTTCAATAGGGAAAGGTTTCCCGTCGGGTTGGACTAAGTATCGAATGTTGACAACAAGTCGATCTTGATGCGATTAGTCAGGAGTTGTATCAACCATTACAGAAAAAATACCTTCTTTATTGATCTCATTCACAATGATTTTTTGAGATTAAGTACCCATGAAATCAATAAATTCATTTTGGGTAGTCGGAATAATATATGTACGTCACACCTCGTGGCTCTTTTGAAGACCCGTCCAAACATTTTTTCATTAATGGGCAATGTCGTGAAATCTGTAGAAGAATTTGTCGAAAATTTCCATCGTCCTCATCCGACCATATATGACCACGAAAAGGTAATCCCTGCCTTAGTGCCTTCCCAAAGTTTTCGCAACATCGACTAAAATTTGCAGCACTTTTAAATGATAAGCATTTTCTTGTTTTTTATCAACGCTTTGTTTTTTCTTTGTCTTTCAGCTTTGTCCAGCAAAAAGTCGACGTGAGCTTTTATATTTATAAAACTGCAATAATCAAGTAAAGCCGCCTTTTGTGATTTAGAAGTCAAATGTTGAACCGATTTTCCTTCTTTTTGTGTGCCCTTACTCTTCATTTTATGCCACTGCCGAACACCCACCGATAGCCATTTCGGATTAGCGAACTGCCTTTGAATTCCTTCTGAGAATAAAATGCAAGCAAAGCAAATCATTTCATAAAACAAATTTGTTTCTTCTTGAATTTCAGAGAGAGTTTAGAAAAGTGACAAGAAGTTTTGATGTTGACCACTACCTGGTGAGGGTGGTTGGAAACATAATTGAAAATACTGTGGAAAGAGCTTTCTTTTTGACTCGAATGATGTACTAGCTACTTGCTTAAAAAACAAATAGACCAGCTCAAACATTTCCAATCGCGCCTATTTGGTTAAGATGACTTGACTCGGCAAATTTTCTTTGTTTTTCTACTTTAATTTGCCGACTTTTTTTTTTGCTGCAAATGGACTATCGCAAACACTTCCGTTCGTGTCTTTTTGGTTGAGTTGACTTAATTTTTCCTTATTTTGACGACTCGGAAAAATTGTGGGGGGTGCTATTCCCCTTCCAAACCCCCCTCTCGCTACGCCACTGAGTAGAAAATAACACAACATTTTTTTGTTTGAAATTTTTTCTTAAACAGAGATGGGATAACGCTTTTATATTTTATATTTTCTTCAAATGACATAAATGTATGCTGATTTCGTATTTTAACCATTTTTGAAGGTCGAAAACCCAGTTTTTTTTCAAGCTCAAAGGTTTGAAAAATTGTAGGTCCCCTCCATTCCCTCACAAGGCATGGTTGTGAGAAATGCGCTAGGCCCAGGGGCTCCTCGCTCTGTTGCGCCACCCTATTTTTTTTTTTTTATTATTTCAAAGGTTTGTCAAGGAAACCTGGGTAAAGATTAGCGAACGGACCTATTGTTTGGTTTTGATTTTACTCCACATTTCGATGTCATTGGAACTATAGCTTTGTTTTCTGTGTCGTTAATTACGGCGATACATGCGCCTAGTTCTAGAATTTTGATATATATATGATGGATGTTTAATGAACTCATGACTTTGAAATAATTTTTTTTTTTATCACAATGCAATGGTGTCATTCCTGTTTTATTTAAAATTTATCAAAGATCGCAGCTAACAGGAGCTATACGCAAATTTATGTGCATTTTCCCGAATGAACTGCACCAGTAATAGTTGAAGTTGGGTAAAGGAGTTTTTCTAAGATTAAACAGATAAAAACTTATTTGCAAACGGCAATTAATGCACTCAATTGCGATTGACAAGCTACGTAAGCTTGTCAATACATCAACCAGTTACACTTTCAATACCCACCTCGAAGCAAAGGAATGCAGTTTAAAGAGTTAAAAGACGTTAGCGTGCTTTGCCAATGAAAATGATAATTTTGCCAAAATGCCACACATTCCTCAAAAAGTATTATTTGGGCGTCTCCAACGAGACAGTGAGGGGAACACCACTTAAAACAGCTCAAACACTTCTACACCTAATCAAGTGTTCAGCCCTCAAGATGAGGCTGCGGGCAGCTGACGGCAACCAGGATGATCACACTAAAGTTGCCGGCTCGAAGGGTAATAATTCTTGAAATTGTTACCAGACACTTAACGATGCAAGTGCGCATGAGAAGAGACCTCTACAGTCTACAAGCAATCTTCGCATCGTCGTGTTGTATTTTTAGCGAAGCTGTTGCCACCACCGCCGCCGAGCCGCGGACGTCGGCGTTGGTCGTGGCGCAGCAGCACATTGGAATCTTGCGGGGAAAAGGAAAATAAAAATCTGAAGCGCAAAGAATTCATGAGGTGCAAAGGGTTAAGCACGTGCTTCACATTTCATTCCCTCAGGTCAGCGCTTCTGATTGCGCGTCTTCCACTTCTTCACCATCTGTGTTTATGTTGCTTCTGCTAACTCGGCTGCTGGGCTGCTGGCTGCTTCTGATACTCACCAATCACGCTGCCATCAGTTGTGTCCATCGCCTTTGAATCATTATTATCCTTGGTACACTATTGCTTTATCTTTATTATGTTTTACAGTATTGCTGTCAAGAAAAATCATGTTTTTTTCTGGACTGCATTTAAGTGATAAAAGAGTTGATAAAGAACTTCCACATGAGCCTAAGTTAGAAGAAAGCTTTTGATTTAATATAATGAAAAACGAGTTTTAGTCTCGAACAAAAAAAATTGTTTCTGTTTGGTATCAATATAATCTTCGTTAGCCACTATACAGGACGGATAGTTTTCCTACTTTTTCCAGAAAATTGAATTTTGTAGACTTTCCGCTGATTGGACACTATTCTTTGAGTAAAAAAGGGGGTATCTGGGCAAAGTAGCTTTTGTTTTTTTTTTTAACTTCTCAGAAACTAACAACGATTTTTAAAAACAAATCAACCTTTGCAACACACAATTTGGTAAAAATTTTATTTAAAAATTTAAATTGATTTTTCTTCAAAATTTTCACTTTGAACTTTAATACTCATTGAATGAACTTGGCGGAGCAAAATTGCATCGTCACCTCCAAGTGGTGCCCGTTGGATATCCAACTAACGACGAGCGTTGGATCAATTGATCCACGAGCTGTGTCACCTGAGTTATCTTTTCAGGAACTAGGAGCAAAGAAAGAAATTGAATGAACTGGAGCTTAAGTGTTAGCTAAAGAACACGGGATTAATTCCAAATACAATATAATATGTGGTATTAAGTGGCTAAGTTGATTTTTAATAATTAGAAAATCAAGTTATTTTTTTCTAAAACTACTCATCCCGGCTTAACGGATATGGACTCCTCCTTCCCACTAGGGTTACCATTCGTCCCCCTTTTAGGGGGACAGTCCTTCATTTTCATCTCAACAAGAAACTAGTCCCCCAAAACAGAAAATGATTAAAGGGGACGCAAATGTCCCCCTTCTTTACACATCCTTAATTTTTCACCTTTTTATTAAAAAACTGCGTTCTTAAATATGGAATTTTCTGTTCTAATTGTTTTCTTAAGTAGTTCTGTGGATACTTCCATCATAACTTTGAATTTCCCTACAACTGTATACATTCATTTTATACCATTCAACGAACCGTATCCAACTTCAACTGCAAAAGTTGTTTTCTTTCTGTCACTCTGCCCGCTTTATTCTAAATTTTATTTAGAAAGATATGTTTTTGTCATATTTTAATGTTTTTGGTCACATATACTATAACTACAAATTGAGTTGCAATGACTTTTACAAATTTATATATGGAAATGACAGTTTGTTACAAAAAATAAAATCTGGAGAAAAATATAATTTGTAAGCTATTTATTTTTTAATAAAAACCAAAGGTATAATAAAAATTAAGTTGTTTTTTATTTATTTCAAAATTTAAAAAAGTGGATTTTTTTAAATTTTGTCCCCCTAAAACTCAACTGTCCCGATTAGCAAAATTCAAAGTCCCCATTTTGTCTTTTTCTGAAATGGTAACCCTACTTCCCACACGATTTTTTCTTCTCTGGACCCAACCTATCCGTCTTGAGCTTTTGGCATGCAAAACATTCTGTATTCTGTATATAAGAAAAACAGCTCTTAATTTATTAAACAAATCTTACATTTTTAACCTAGTATAATTGTATTTGTATACAAATGGAATACAAGAGCTGCAGAAAAGAAGCGAAGAAAAAGTGCGCCCAACTTCAAGCAAAAAGCACGGAGGGCCTGTATCGAGAGCTGGAAGAGATTTCTGCCCCAGCTGCTGAAGCAAATCAGGCAATCCAAGAGGTAAGACAAAGCAACTTGAATAAGGGAGCAACCATTTTCAAAATAGCCGCTCAGAGAAGGAGAAATGCGCAGGAGATTCGTTCGCCGAAGTTCATCAATGATGCTCAAGGAGTGCTACTTGTGGATGACGACAAAATTCTTCACAGGTGGCGACAGTATTGTGATGATCTTTTGAATGAACAGTTTCCTCGGCGCCACTTTCCAACAGCTGCACCTAACTTTACGGAAGTATCCGACATCACAGTCGAAGAAGTTAGGGAGGCAGTTAAGAACTCCAAAAAAGGCAAAGCGATTGGGCCAGACGAGGTACCATATGAGTTTTGGAAAAATATGGGAGACATCGGGTTAAGATGGCTCACGATTCTCATCTCCAAACTTGTAAGAGGTGACAGTTTGCCTAATCAATGGAGGGAAAGTTTTCTTCTTCCAATGTACAAGGGAAAGGGAGATACCAGAAGCTGTGACAACTATCGTTCGATCAAGTTGATGTCCCACACTATGAAGATCGTTGAGCGGGTTTTGGATAGCCGACTGCGGAAAATAATAAGGCTGTCTGATGACCAATGCGGGTTTGTCGCGGGTAAGTCAACTACAGACGCAATCCAAAGCATAAGGATCATTATGGAAAAACACCGAGATGCCTTAGAGGATTTGCATATTGTGTTGGTTGACTTCGAAAAGGCATTCGATCGACAACCACGAGATCTGATATGGGTGGCCCTCAGACACCGAGGAGTTCCTGAAGCCTATGTGCGAATAATTATGGACATGTACGAGGGAGCAGTTACAAAAGTGAGATGCCCAGCTGGAGTCACCGAAGAATTCCAAATAACAGTAGGTGTACATCAGGGAAGTGTCTTGAGTCCACTGCTCTTTATTGCTGTTCTGGATTATTTGCTCGAAGGAAAAGTAACGGACAATAAAGTACAACAATTATTCTTTGCTGACGATGGAGCCATCATAAGCGAGGATCCTACATCCCTGCAACGAGCACTTGACGTTTGGATTGATGTTCTGGAAGGAAATGGGTACCGTATTAGCGCTAAAAAGACTGAATACCTGTGCTGCCCTTTTTCTGATCCAGACAAGCCTATTCCAGACATTTATTTGAATGGAAATGTGCTTCCCAAGTGTGAAAAGTTTAAATATCTGGGATCTATGATCAATAGTGAAGCATCTTGTGATGACGACATCAATCATCGAGTAAGCGTAGGGTGGATGAAGTGGCGAGAAAACTCCGCTATCTTCTGTGATCGAAAAATGCCCCCTAAGCTGAAGGGAAGACTCTACACAGCAGTTGTCCGTCCAGCTCTGACATACGGTTCACAATGTTGGACAATGTACAAAAAGTATGAGAGCAAATTGACGGCAGCCGAAATGAAGATGCTTCGGATGACAGCAGGAGTAACAAAGCTTGATCGAATTAGAAGTACTAAGATCCGTGGAAGCCTTCATGTCAAAAGTACCATCTTGGACAAAATTCAGCACGACCGGCTCAGTTGGTATTGTCATGTTCAAAGGAGAGATCCGCAGAACCCCGTCAAAAAGGCAATATCGTACAACGTTTCAACAAATTCGCGACGAAAAAGAAAAGGCAGGCCAAAACACTCCTGGTACAAGCAAATGCAAAAACAGCAGCATTTGGTTGGCCTCAGACATGGAACAATCCAAAACCGGGAGGCTTGCCGACGATTTCTGAGGTCAACGCGGCGTACCCCACAGGCGGATCACTAGTGTGAAGCAGCAAAGTGGGAGAGTTGTGATCGCTTCAAGATCACTACTCGTAACGCCGAAAATGAAGAAGAAGAAGAAGAAGAAGAAGAAGATAATTGTATTTGTATAAAATACATAAAAAAAATACTAAAAGTGCCCATATTATTGTTTTATTCAAACAAACCTCGAAGCTAAAAACCTTTTTAATTTTTTTTTTTTAATTTTACCAATTTTGTTTTTTTCAAGTATCATAAAATGCATGGGTTTTGAGTGCACTTATCAATAAGTTTTTTTATTATTGTTTCGTTCATCTTTAAATAATAAAGAAACTCTATGTTTATCAGGCATTTTCTGAAAACAAATGACCTCATAGTCAAAACTTTGCTTGGGTAAGAAAATTTAAACACAATTTAAAGTTTAAAATCTGGCAACCCTAAGCCTATGGAAGCTCAACTTAAATACAGTCTTAAAGGTTGTTTTCTTATACAAAAAATTAAGTGTAAAATTAGGTCTTTATCATCAGTATTGACAGAGATATCGAGTTTAACACAGGTCAGGGTACACCAAAGTAAGCCTTTTTTTAAATTGTCAAAAAGTGATGTCAAAGTTGAGAAACGGACTTTACTGTATAACAATTTTTTTCTTAGAATATGACCAAGAATCACACCCCAAAGTATGTGACACGAATCACCATTCGGATTAATATTCTCGTGAAAATATATGTTAAGCATTGTTGTGTCATTACTTTCTTCTGATGAAAGCTACATATATGCATTTCCAACTTTGAGTTTGAATATCTTCAGAACCGCTCACTGTATGAAAAAAATTAATGAGAGCTTTTTTGTAGAGCATTTTATTTTCTACTTAAATAATTTATCAGTTTGTTTTTAAAATGCTTCAATGTAAAGTTAAAAGAAAAAGAAAAAAAAAGTTTTTTCTATGTTATTTAAATAGAAAACTGAAAGTTAAGAACCGGCACCACTTCATGTTAATATTAAGAGCTCAAATTTTAAGAGGTTTCTTTTTATACCTCCCTGAAAGTATTTAACCTGTTTTTTTTTTTTTTTTTTTGTTTAAAATTAAAAGTTGCCCAAAAATGACACACCCTATTAATGACAACAAATAATATCGTGGGTGGTACGGAAATTGGATTGTACCAGTACCATTTCTAATGTATGCGGACGATATTGTATTTTTAGCCGATACAGTAAATTGCTTACAACTTAAAATCGACCGGCTCCAAAGATATTGTTAGGCTTGAAATTTATCAGTAAACCTGGAGAAAACAAAGATCATCGCATTTGGAAATGGGGTAGGACGATTATCAAGAAGCGAAACCTGGAAATATGAACGGAGACCCATTGAAGTTGTGAGAGAGTACAAATATCTCGTTGTTCTGATAGCAAATCATAATATGGAAAATCATCTGAAAGTAAAACTATCAGAAGCAAAACTAGCAATAAACTCAGTTTGGAGTACATGTATAAATAGTAAATTTGTAGCTAATAGCTCTAAACAGAAAATTATACGAGCCACGGCCTTATCCGTTTTTCTATACGGTGCACAAGTTTGGGGTTATATGTAGATATTGTGACACACTGGAATAATTTCAGCGTTACTGCATAAAACGGAATTTTTGGAGTACCTAACAACACTCCCAACCACATGATCCATCTTTAAACAGGCTGTCCATCACTCATTTTTGGAAGCGTTGAAATTGCACTTCGATTATGTAGCTAGGGTAATTGAAATGGGAGAAGATAGAACACCGAACTTCATATTGAAACTAATGATAGCAACTAACACTTATTGCGCCAATCAGTGGCAACAACTGGCGAACAGTTATGGACGCTCTCTAAGCTTTAGCCCAAATGATGACAACGGCACGCTGCGAAGAAAATTTAAAGAAATAATGGCGAAATCGGGTCCATTCCTTTACAACAGCTATGTGATTGAAGCTCAATCTTCTTAACACAGGATGTTTTTTTTTATATAAAAAAGAGTAGGTTTATATGCTAATCTGGAGAACTCGGGGATAATTTGATGCCCAGAGCGAGATTCGAGCCCACGCGTACGGCCTATCCACTGCACACTCTATCACTGCCCCACTGCCGCCCTTTTTAAACAACACAGGATATACTATAGTACTATTAGCTATAATCTCCAAGAAAACACATAGTGTGTAATTCTAATAGTATCGAAAAGATAAAAACCATCCGACCTGATCTTTCTATTTTATGTGATATTTGCAACCTCGAGGAGAGAGAAGACGTATACCATTTTATTGCGCTATGTCAGATTTTAAAGGAAATTCGAAGGATGCACTTGGAGTTGGAACACTAAGCAAAAAAGACCTATACATTTCAAAAAGTTTAATAAAAGTCAATGAAACTAAAAAAAAAAAAACTATAAATAAAGTGTAGTAGAAATGTACAGACTTTTCGACTAGTGGCGAACCAATAGTTTCCGGAGCTATTGGTTTGACCATAGTGTGTATAAAAGCCACTGCAACGCGTGAAAAATGTTTTCAATGTATATGTATACATACTCAAAAATATGTAAGAAAAATACATATGTAAAAATCTGAAAAATTGACTGAGTTACGAGCAATTTCGTGGGAACAGGTTGTACGCCCGAGTGGAGCGGTCAGGTAGCGCGCTCGAGTAGACAGGTACCTCGGCCCGCGACCTGCTGCTCCAATGTAAGCCCCAAATTATAAACTAACATTTTCACAATAGATGGCTCAACCGGGAAATTAAAAATAAGATGAAACTAATTTTTTGGGAAAAATCATAAAAAAAACTTTAAACGCGTTTTTCTCAAAACTACTTTTACCTTTTTTTTTTTGGTATAATTGGTATGAGAAATGGAAATCTATGAGCGACCTCTAAATATTAATATTAAGAGCTCTACTTTTAACAGGCATCTTTTTTTACACCTCCTCGAAGGTATAAATGGAGTTGTTTCGAGAAAAAAAAATAGTCACTTTTTTGAATCAGTCTAATGGAATACACAGCTTAAACTTAATGGCTCGGTGATAACGAACAAGTGCACAGTTTGAAGATCATTTACCGAGTGTAAGTAATGCTTACTGTGACAATTTTGAACAGGGGCGTAGCTACCGCCGTATCTGCCGTATCAATTATACGGGGCCCCGGGCCACGGGGGCCCCCAAAGTGTGTAAGGAAAAGAATATAAACTTTCTAATTTATTTTATTTTTCAAATGACAAAATTCTATAAAGCAATTCCTTTTTTCCCGCCTTAAGCGTGCGTTCAAAAGTTGGCAACACTCTACATCGTTATGGCGGGCTGCGGGACTTCCCCGTTTTACTTACTTCACAGAGATAAGAAATTAACTAGATGGCAAACCTTTACTTCTTTTGCCCCGCAACAACCATTTGTTTACATTGTTGTTTTTGTAATCACATCCTCTGTCTGTGAATACGTGCGAGAAATAATTTATGAAAGTGTGTGTGAGGTGAGTTTATTTTCATTTGACGTTAAAGTATTTTTTTAATAGCGCAGTTCACACTGCTCAGCTAGTTGGACAGACTTGGTTTGATGCATAGAGTGGAATAGAACAAAAGGGAAACCACTTACTTCTCTTACCACACATATTTCATTTGCTTTTATAATACAAGATCAATTGATGGTTTGAAATCCAAAAATAAAGTGATGTTTGAAAAATAGGTCGATAAGGTTGTGCGATCCAATTTCTGTTAAAATGAAATACATGTAACCTTAAGGAGGTTACGCAATCGCATTGCACGCACTAACCGCGCTGGTTTGCCCAAGGCCTTACGCTTTTCTATGTCTCTGTCTCCTCGTTGGTTTGATGTAAGTTAGATAGTCTTTTGTTACTAGCTTTCACATTGTCAAATTAGTCGTTCAACTTTACTTTTCAATAAATTTTAACAAATAATTTACTTAATCGTAGCAAAAATTATGATTTAGCTTACAACCAAATGTGCAACAAGTCCTTTCTGGCATGCAAAACTATTTATTTTACTTTAATTCTATTTTATTTCATACTTTTCCATTATCAAATACCTTATGTTCATGGTTTGCATGAAGTTTTTCACGATTTGATTAGTTTCTAGTTTTCATACACAAATTGAAGCTAATACTACGTTTTCACTAGGGCAAATGAGATGATTATGACCAAATTTTCAAAATTAGGTCATAACTGACTTCGTTACCCATACAAAATCTTTCATCATAATTACCTCAACTTGAGGTGATTGTGCGGTAATTATGCGCTAACAACGTGGGAAAATTGGAGAAAATTAACCAAACAGTACTAAAACACTTTCCATTGCTCGCGTTCTTCGCACCTTGACTTCGAAAACTACTGTCAGTTTTCGTCGCTCTGATTGGTCAAAAGTGTCAGAAGTTTCAGCTGACATTTAGCTGACAGTTAGATTTTTCAGATTTTCGAACATAGATTTTCAGATGGAAAAAAGCAGTAAGATAAAAGAAAGACGACTTGTTTCTTTCGATCGTGGACAAGCACTGATTTATTTTACATTACAATAGATCGTTGCATGCACGTAGGTACATTATATATTTATATATTTACATAGGAAATAGATCATACGACAGATTAAATATTGATCATACGACTTTAAATACATTTACAATATACATAATACGATAGTGTACGAGTACATAAGTACACTGAAACAAATATCTCTTTAATCAAAGCCTACAAAAGACATCTCATTTAATCTTTGTGACCAATTAAAGGCTCTAAAAACATGCTTAAATTCTGAAATTAAAAAAATTTATTCCATTAAAGAACTCATTGAATTATTGCTAGTAAAATTCAATAGTCTTGCATCCAGTTTTCCCGAGGTAATCACAGCATGCTTTTTATTCTTGACGCTTCCAGTTACAACCGCAACGGCAGAAAGAAGTTTTTCAAAATTAAAACTAATAAAAAATTATTTAAGAACTTCTATGGGACAAGAACGGCTGTCAGACATCTCACTATAAATGATTTCATAAATCAGTTTGCCGAAAAAAAGGCAAGGAGAGTGAATATTTAAAATTAATTTTTATTTGTAAAATATGTAAATTATGTGATAAATAAATATTTCTTCTCACAATATTTTTTTTCTTTTGTGAAAAATCTTTACCTCCATATAAGGGCCTCCAAAAAAATTTTTATACGGGGCCCCGACAAGGCACGCTACGCCACTGATTTTGAATGAAACTTTCAACATTCTCCAATGTTACAAGCCCAAAAATAACAAACGATCACTTTTATCAGTTGATTTCAAACCAACCGATAAAAAAATGGCGACGAGGGTTCCCGGTTTAAACTCTAAATGGCAGTAGCTGGCCGCAGTTGCCTCTCTGGTTCCACTCTGTGGCTTATATTACGCTCAGTTCAAGGCTCAACCGAAAACTGTAAGTATACTGATTGTTGATTGTTGAGCTCAAATTAAAACCAAAAGTAGAGTGTGAGCTTCCAGTGTGAATTTCACACTGTGAAACTTAGCGGCAGGGATTGCAAAACAAACACAAATAAGTATACCTCTTCTTTTAATCTACTTTTGGACTAAGTAATGCTATGGCTTAATCCATCAAGCTTCGTGACACAATTCCTTAAAGGATATTAAAAATGCTGAACATTTGAGGTTAACAAATTACCTACCTTCTTATACATATCTAGAGAGTATGCCTTCCCTGCCGAACACACTATTTTGAATTCCTTGATCGTGCTAACGCTTCTCACACTTTTCCTCTTCTTCTTTTCGTTATTTTGAACATAACCCACAAAAAAAGGGCTCTGAAATTAAGAATGCTCTTCTCTGTGGCAAAGCTTATAATACAACGCTATACGTTAAAGCTGGCGCTTCGAACAAAACTTTTTTTTAATCTACTGCTTCTTATAGTCGAAACCTTTTCTACATTTTAACCCAAGGCTTTTTCTGTTATACGGCATATTTCATGTTCAATCACCGAGTTTAATGTGTACGAGCGTTGAAGACATTCTTCAAAATGTCCATTCGTCATTTTGCGCATTAGGTCCAAGATTTGCGATGCGAGTAAAAAGAACTCGTAAAACCGTATTTTGTATTTTTCTTAACGTCTTGTTTGGGTATACGTTAAATGTTTGTTTGAAAATGAGGACCTCGCCTTTGAGAATAGAAATGTTTATGACCATAATCACCTGCCTTCTGCAACACAGAATAAAAATAAGCCTGAATTTAAAGGTTGTTAACCTAATTCGGGGTACGAAAAACGAATACAATTCTTTTTGTTCCTGCGGCTACCCCCAGATGTTTTTATCACCAACAAGAAGGACCTGGCGCGTGTTATGACTGGTTATCCTTCCACAACCCTTTGCACGTGAATAAAGATTTAACACTTTGCACATATAAAAACATTCGCTTCTTAGGCAGATGTTTTAAATCCGGTCCGTATACTCAGTGCTCTTTCTTAAGCTAAAACCACCTGCACTTTGTACAATGTTCATCTGGAACTCAGTTACTTTGGAACAAATTTTGCACTATACTTTCCCGTTCGAATTTTCCTTGCAAAGTGCAATTTTTGCCGACAGCGCTCTTCAGACAGAAAAGAGTGAAATTTGTGTATATTTTGGGCTCTTTTTGTTTCTGGGACTTATAAGTTAAGTGTAGCCAAACAAGTAAATACTTCCACCTGCATTTTATCGATTTGCGAAAATCAGGAGTTGAGATAGTTAAGACTATGCAGAGTGTTGATTTTTGTTATAAACAGAAATGATTGCGGCACACAACTAGAAACGTTATCAAAGCAGGTGAATTGCTGTTGACTTGACAGAGTTTATTTGTCTTAACCTTGTAAGAAAGAACAAATGTAAGTATAGTATATATGCAGAACAAGGTTCCCACCGAAAATAGAAGAATTTTTTTTATCAACTTAAAACAATGATAATATAGGTACGGACCCTATTTACCCTGCCAGTTTGTTGATGGTAAAATAAGCAACATTTTGTACCAGAAGAATTTTTGAGGGGTTGAAGTGCTTAGTTGCTTTCTTGAAAAAGATCCGTAACGATTTTTCTTACGCAACGTCCGCAGTATGATCGTCGCATTCTGTTAATTACTTGGAATCATTAGCCGCATTTTATTATTGATCTGATCCGGATCAGATCATGGGTTTATTAGCGTTATAACAACAAAGCGAAATCCTGCTTTTTAGTTGGATCTATTTTTGTGATCTAAAAATTAGTTCTCCTATTTCACACAAGAGGAGACTTTCCATTGAAAACGTTGGTATCATTTCCAATATTTCCCATAACAACAGTATTGCCACATGAACATATTTGTGTGAAATGAAATATATTTAAGATAGATAGTGAGAAACTTCACACTTATTCATTTTTGTATAATACATGACATAATGAGAAAGGTTTACAAAACAAAACATATATTCGTGAAATTAATAAGAATTAATGCAAAAAAATATATATTTGACAAAGTGCATGAGTATCATATTTCCCTAAAAAAAAGAACAAAAAATTAACCATTGAAAAAAAAAGTTCGTAGGGCAACTCTGCAACTCTTTTGAAAAGTCAGTTGAAAGAGCGAGTCTCTCACAACTTCCAACTGGAAATATGATGATCCAAGGCTGTTTTATTATCAAGATCTGATCCGGATTGGATCATTGTGATAATAAAACGCGGCTATTGACATACTATATCAAATCTGTATCGATGTACCAATCTATTTCACATTTGAAACATTGACTTTAAATCTTTGTAAATCGAAGTGATGGAAAACAGAACTATCGTTCACATTTTTTAGATTAAACAACCCAAATGTGAATCCCTGTACTTAGCTGCACCGAAGTTGGGCTCAAGAGGTAGGCCTAAAAATAAATAAATAAATAGGGTGCCGTTCGGAACCGGAAGAAAATTGTAGGTCCCCTCCATTCCCTCACAAGGCATGGTTGCGAGAAATGCGCTAGGCCCTGGGTCTCCCCGTCCTGTTGCGCCGGCGCGGTGCAGTCTTATTTATTTATTATAATTCTGACGATAATTGGAACAAGAAACTTAAAACTTTCAGACAATATTCATCTTACCCCAAGTGGGTTTTTCTAACAATTTTTAATTTCAATTTTCTCATATACACATGAGCACGACCAACGAACGACGAATAAATCAAGCATAAATTCCTCACAAATTTTTTAGGAAAAGATGGAAATAAAGTTCATACCCATTTTTAGGTGGATAAACTCTTAAATTTGTACTTAAAATGAAAAAGAAATAGAAAATAAATTTATTCGTTTCGAATAAATATCTAGTAGACTTTATTCTCGTTCCACATACAATCCACACTACATCGAATAAATTTTCCGGGTGTGTTAAACACACCGAAAATCATTCTCCATTATTGTTTTGGATGTAAATTGTGTTCGTTATTCGTGACGAATGTAAAAGACAAATGTGAATGAAATGTCAAAATCAACGAATATTCGTTCATTCGTCGTTCGTTGGTCAGTCTCATGTGAATGGCCGGGTTCAAGACAAATTTCGGAAGTTCGAAGAGATCTGTCAGTCCATGAATGATAATCTTACAAGAAACGTCAAGTTTTTTTTCCCTCCAAAAGCAGTTCATTCAGTTGTCAATTTTACTTGGACTATATACCTAATAAAAAAACACAATTTTTGAAGACGAAATCCTAGATAAAAGATTTTATAAAATTTCGTTGTTCCTTTTTCACTGTTTTCTTTTATGGGGCAGAATAAATAGAAGCGTATGTCCATAACGACCTACTGTTCTCATCTCCTCTATCTATTAAGCACTCCTGTATTGTTCGGAGTGCGGAATGAAGCTACGAGAAACTCGAATGTCTTCGAGGAAATAATACCAGCGTATTCCAAAGAAGAATTTCGTCAGAATTTTCGTATGAGTCGAGGAAGTTTTAGTGTAAGTTTCAAAAAAAAAGCATAATCATTTATCTTTTTTTTACTAGGATCTTTTAAATAAAGTTGAACTAAAGGCCGAAAAAACGGGTTTATACAAAAAATTGAGCTTTACTGTTTGGATGTTGGCCAAGCAGGAAAGTTTTTTGTCCGAAGGTGGCAGATTTAACTACGCAAAAAGTTCTGGGCGTTCTGTATTTTGTGAAATGATCAACATTATAAACGACCTAACAGAAGAATACGTAAAGTGGCCTGCTCGGAGCGAGTACGAAAATATATCCAAAGTGAGAAATGAAAAATAAATAAAGCAATTAGCTTTTCTATTAATCAAATAAATTTGTTACAGTGTTTCCAAGAAAAGTCAAATGGTAATAATTGAAATAAAACAACCAATACACAATCCCATCGACTACTATAACAGAAAAAACACCCACTCAATCATTTTACAAGGTAAAAAGACGGTAATAAGATCAATTATTGACGGAAATGATGAAAACGTATTTTTATAGCTGTGTGTCACCACCGAACAGTTCTTACAGACATTTTTGTAAGAGCTCCTGGGCGGCTGCATGACGCTCGAGTTTTTCGAAATAGTAAACTGCATAGAAGGATTGAAGAACTGATCCCACCAGAATATCATATTTTAGGTGACTCGGCTGTCGGCTCCACTGTCGAGCACTTTGCAAGCCCCTTTCCGCGACACCGGGGACCCTACTGCGGCTCAATCGCGTTTTAATACGTCACACAGCATTGCGAGAGTTGCGATAGAAAGGGCCTTTGGATTTCTGGAAGGAAGATTTCGGCGCTTGAAATATTTGGACGTCGAAAAGCTACAAATGGCAATTAACATGGTTGTGGCGTCCGTGGTTTTACACAACCACATTTTGCTTTAGGATGGCGAATCTTACGATGAGTTACCTGCAAATGCCAAAGATTTAGAAATGCTTCCACTCAACTCACTTGGGCAAAGTGTCTCTGACCGAAGATCTCACCGGGGTGGGGAAACTAAGCGTAACTTTTTGCTTAGAGCATTTGAAAATTAAAAAAAAGTAACCATTTTTCAAAAAAATTATTAATAACAAACTATAATAAAAAAAAAAACAAAAATTCAGTCTTTCAATATTCAATAAGGAACGCTAATTAAAAATAAACAAAAAAATATGAGAAAACTTAAAAAAAAACACACATAAAAAAAATCAGTGGCCAGATTCTTTAAATTGTTTTTTTTTTTTTCAAAGCCAGCTTATCCGCCTCGATTTGATTATACTCCTCTCTCAGAGTCACCATTCTCTTCATAGACTCCATAATCAACACTTCAATTTTTATCCGCCGTGACTCCATTTCAAGTGCCTCTCTTCTGGCTCTATCAACCCTGCTTTCCTTTTTGGCTCTTGTAGAATCCGATGCGGGAGGCGTAGTTTGCCTAACAACAGTTGTCATATATGGAGTAGAGTCTGTGGCCGGGTCTTGATTGATCCTTGTTGTGAAGGCTCGGTGGTTGTGATTTAATACTGGTGAAGTGTATGGTGAAGTAGTTGTAGGGTATTCTGTGGATGTTTGGGTGAAGGGTACGGATGTGCGGGTGAAGGGTGTAGATGTTGAAGGGTAGGTTGTGGATGCTTGGGTGAAGGATGTGGATGCTTGGGTGATGGGTGTTGATGCTTGGGTGAAGGGTACGGATGTTGAAGGGTAGGGTACCGGCCGATTTTTTTTTTGGGCATAACGAATTAAAAAGATGGCATTCCTGCACCGATACCTCTTTGTAGAAAATTTCAGACATTATTTCATAAAACGGCCACAGTATACTTCCTTTACCGGTTGACGTTTATTTTTTGCTGCTGTCAACGATTTTATGGTAATATTGCTTCAGATTCGTGAGCTTCTTGTCTAGTACCCTCGATTTCGGCGAAAATCGTCCTTTTTCTACTTTTGGGGTCCCTTAAATCCTCCCGTCGCTCTAACCATTCGTTTAAGAAGGGTGTTGGTATTTGTCCACACTCTTTCATTATCTAAAATTTTAAATAGTAATTCAAATCAGTAATAATGTTCAAAATAGAAAACAAATAAAGTAGTACATATCTATCTACATATCTATATGTACATGCATATAAATGCATATAGAAATATGTACATTTGCCTGAGATAGTTTTAGAAATGTATAACGAACTATATTTAAGGATTTGCAATCCGAATACAAACGCAGAAATATTATCAACAAAACTAAATACAATTGAAAAAATACACTATGTTGAACTGTTAACATTTCTGTGTATAAGGCTTACATATATGACGGTCGTCTGCATTCAGAGTTTGCACAAGAAGCTTTTCGTAAACTTCATCTAGCAGAGCAGCTTTCAGTGCAATTCAGACAACAGCATCTGCATCAGGATATGCATTGCCCTGAACAAAGGAGCTATAATGCAGTTGAGCTGACTTATTCTTATATCGAATTGTTTTCCGAACAATGCGTTAAATTCAACTCACCTTCCAATAGATTCATATGAAGAATCAAATCGTCCTTCGGTACAACTGTGGACTTTGCCTTGTTACATTCATGCTTAGGTAAACTAATTGGAACACCTCACTTTGAGTATAAATTTCAATTACCTCCCCAAACTCGAAAAAGCATACTAAGTACTTTTCCTCAACTTTAATTTTATTCTCACGTACTGTTCGAAATAGTTGGTTACCAATAATCAGCCCGAACACCTCTATAAGATCAGGAATTCCTTCAATTTTCCTAGATTCATCATTAAGGAGTACCTAGTCGTTTATACAAAAACAATGATTCTGGTTTTGTTATGACTTCGGGTGTTTGGTTTTCCAGAACCGTTGTTTTTTTTTTTCAATTGTATTTTGTTGATAACATTCCTTCGTTTCTATTCGGATTGCAAATCCTTAAAAAATGTAGATTCGTACACTTCAAAAACTAAAACTGAGGCTAACTACACTTGAAAACTCTTACTCTATTCATTTTCTTTTCCATCACTTTCTGAAAATCTATGTTCGAAAATCTGAAAATCTAAATGTCATCTGAATTGTCATCTGAAAATCTAAAAACTTTTTAGGCTGTGTGTGAATTGGGTTAAAATTGGGTTAAATGGGTTAAAATATGACACTATCGTGGTGAATAAGAGGGCATACAATTTTAACCCATTAAGCCTGCTCACGGAGCAGGCTAAAATGGGTTAAAATTTGACGTTTGTCAAGGAAGAGAGGTGTGTCTAATTCTTGTTGCATTCACAACTTTTTTTTGTCGAACAATCGGTAAACAAAGCAGAAAGTAGTTGTCAGCAGTATGGACGGCACGCGAAAAATTTAACAACAAGAAAAAATAACGCGAAAACCTTAGAATAAATGTAAGTTGGACCTTTTTTTTATCGAAAAACATACGTACATAATATTAAAAATAAAATTGTTGTTTTTTAGGGTCTCCCGAAGAAAAACTAAATCTCATTCAAAACCGAATTGAGCTGGACAACATCTACTGGAACTCTACCGTAGCTTATCCTCTTTTAAAACCAAGCGTAAATTATTATGCAAAATTATATTTTTAACCATACTTCACGACATGTTGACATTTTAAAAGTATCAATAAAATTATTGTAAAATATTTCTTGAATTGTTATTCATTTGCTTGAAGTTGTTGTCAGTGCTGTAAAAACAAGTGCTCATACACCCATTATCAAACTATCCGTGATGGGAAATATTTTCACAAGATACAGGACTATTGTTTCAATATATAAAAATAGCAGTAAAATAACAAGAGAAATAAAGCGAAATGGATATTTTAATACTTTTTGGAACGTTCTATTAAATTTACATTTTTAAAATAACTCTATTTTTAATAAAAAAAAAACATTAAATTAAACGAGAAAGAGGAATTTTTGCAGGGAAATTTCTTAAACTATAAAGGAATTTTTGAGAAAATAGTGTTTCAAAAAATCCCTTTTAACCCAATTCACACAGCAAAAATTTAACATCTTAATCCACCGCAAAACAAATGTCAAAATTTAACCAAGGTGAGAAATTTTAACCCAATTCACACACAGCCTTAAGATGCTGTCACTTTTCCCTTGTTAGTTGAGATTTTCGAAGATAGATCTTGTGAACGCCTCCAAGAATACTGTACTCTTGATGGAATTGTTAAAAGTGTACAGTTTTAAGAGGAAACAAGGCCTCAACATAATTCCAGCAGTACAAACCAAAACCGGAAAAACAAATACTGCTTCTACAAGAAATTGGTAAATTACTATAAGTTATAGGAAGTCATTGCATATTAAACATAGAAATATAAAAGCGAGAACGCAAACTTTTTCCAATTGACTGCCATTTGGAGCTAGTATTGCTAGTGAATACAAGAACCAATAGGTTCTTTCATTCATTCCACATAAAATATGTTGCATACATGGGGGAGGGTAATAAAACTCATGTTAACTATAGCAGCGAAGACTCATCCAATTTACGTGTTTTTGTGATATTCTATAAGATGCCGTTGTTAGACGCAACAATAATCAGTAAAAATGAAAAAACTGTACCATTTTAGGTTTGTGAAATACCTTCCTACTGAAAGATGAGTGAAGAAGTTAACTACTATTGGCAACCAGTGCCGTCACCCTTCTGCTATAGCAGTACAACTAATGCGCTTAGCCTTAAATGGAAATCTACTGTGCAGCAAATCGAATCGACTCCTCTTTTAAAATTTTTATCGTTATTCAAAGTTTGCCATAAAAAAATCCATACAAATTTTTAAAATGTTAAACCAAGTGAACTCTGAATGCATCCACTGCCTTTTTTAAATAGCATAGACTAGCGCTTGCCGCTGTCGGGCCAAAAATATCAAACTGACACAAACATCCAAAAACACAATACTCGAACTTCGACCCTAGTTGTTATTTTTCGAAAGCGATGAAGATGGGTTTAGTGGTCAATGAGGGCAAGACCAAGTATACGCTGTCATCAACAAGGGGACACCCAACACCAACGTCTTGGACAGAACGTCACGATAGACAGCTATAGCTTAGAGGTAGTTAAAGACTTTGTCTACCTAGGCGCCCACCGCTATTAATTCAGACAACGACACCAGCACTGAAATCAAACGAAGAATAACTCTTGCCAATCGCTGTATCTTCGGACTAAGAAAGCAATTGAGTAGTAAAGTCCTCTCTCGGGCAACTAAAGTATCCCTGTATAAGACACTTACCATCCCTGTTCTTAAATTGTAAATGAAGTTAAATGTGTTAATTGTTTAAGGCTTAAAACCAAAGCCAATCTTCCGGATATGGATGTTAATCACCATGTGAGTAGTTTGGATTGTCCAATCTACAGAAGACAGCTGCTTAATGAACGCAGTAAAATTAATTATTAGCAATTATCGGAGATGAAAGGCCTGAGTTTAAACATTGAAGGCCTTGTAAACAATTTCAGTGAATTGGAATCCTTAGTCTACGATAACTGTTTTGATTTCATTTGTGCAGCAGAAACACATACGACAGATTTGGTGGAAGATGTTCAAATTCAGTTAAAAGGATATCACATAATAAGATGTGATTCAATTAGTGCTCATACGGGTGGTGTAACTTTTTACATTAAAGACAACTGGCAGGTGGATATAGTGAAATCTGATGCGATTGAAAGAGAAATATGGTTCCTATTATTGAAGATAAAAAAAGATAGTGTCATTTATACACTCGGTGGTATATATAGATCCCCGAGTTATTCTGCAAACATTTATTTAGACCATTTCTGTGATTGGATGACTGTGATTTTAAAACTGTGATATTAATGGGTTATATAAATATAGATTTATTAAAAGATAGTTCCTCAAAAAACCGAATAAGTGCAATATTGAATGATAATTCATTTACCCAATTAGTTAGTGGGCCAACGCGAATAACCAAAGACTCTAGAAGTTTGATTGACCATGTTATGACGAATAATCCGGAGAGAGTTGAAGCAAAGACTGACAATAAATTTAAAATAAGTGATCATGAATCTGTGATAATTAGTATTAAGTTGTTAAATTATACTAAATCTAAAAACAATTTGTTACGCATATTTAAATATAATCCGGAAAATTTTGTCCATAAACTACGTGCTCGTGATTTTTCTGTTCCTAACTGTGATATACCTGTTGATGATTTAACTAAAAGGTTTTCGAATAATTTAATACAAATTGCCAAAAGTTTTATGTTCACTAAAGCTCTTAATAATAACTTTAATCCATGGTTTAGTGAAAGTTTAAGAGCCTTAAAAAATGAAAAATTTTTAAAATATGAAACAGCGAAAATGTCATGTTCTTTGACAGATTGGAATAACTATAAAGTGTGTAGAAACAAATTTAAGAAATTATTGGAAAGTTCAAAAAACAGTTACATTAGTAATAAAATTGAATTATGTAGTGACCAAAAATCTATGTGGAGAACCTTAAAGCTCCTTGTATTAAAGGAAAATAAAAAAGACATCAACGAGTGTAAAATACTTGCCAATAACTTTACACTCGAAAATATCTTTGAGGAATTTGTAGCACTGCTATAAACTTCACATGAAATATGTTATTCCCAAGTAACAAAAATGAACGATTTAATTGCCAACTTTATTCAATGAAAAACGGTTGCAGACTGAACAAGATAATAAAATATAAGGAAAAGAACACAAACCAAAAGAAGAAGAAACATATCAAAAGCAAAGAACAATGACAGATTGGTGCCAGTGTCGCCACCGGGTGGTGAGTACCAAGTACCTTCAGTGCTGCCACATTTACTCCCGTACATTTACTGCCCGGCTGGGTCGGTAGACTCAGGAACAGTGCCAAATAGTCTGCACACCTTCTGTGCTGGTCGAGTTGTACGCTTGAGTTGCCCGCCAGAGCCCTCGTTCTCCAGATGGTATTCGACAGTGACGTTACGAACCAAACCGTCATCGCCTGGATGTGTACCAACTATCCGTCCAAGTCGCCATTTAGATGGTGGTAAATTATCATGACGAAGAACCACCACGTCGCCAAGTTGCAAATTTTCATATGTCCGTTGCCATTTCGAACGCTGTTGTAGCGAAGCCAAATATTCATCATGCCAACGTTGCCAAAATGACTGATGCATTTGTCGCAGAAGGTTCCAATGCTTGAGTCGATTCATCGGAGTGCCAGCCACAGAGGGTTCAGGTAAAGCCACAATAGAACGACCAACCAAGAAGTCAGCTGGTGAGAGTGCCAGGCGATCATCAACCCCGTCATGTACGGCCACCAAAGGTCGTGAATTCATACACGCCTCAATTCGTACAAGTAAGGTATGCAATTGATCAAAGTGTAGAGTATGAGAGCCAACTACTCGTAACAAATGCCTCTTTGCAGACTTCACGGCGGCTTCCCATAGTCCGCCTTGATGTGGTGCCGCTGCGGAGATGAAATGCCATTTCGTTTTGTGATTTGCCAATTGCTGTTGGGTATATTCGTTGCGCCATTCAACCAAGTCCTCCAGTAATATCTTGTTCGCCTTTTTGAATTGTGTGCCATTATCACTGTAGAGGTGATGACAAGGGCCACGACGACCAGTGAATCTCAAAAACACATTGATGAATGCTCTGGCCGACAAGTCTTCTGCAAGCTCGATGTGAACGGCCTTGGTAGCCATGCAAACGAATATAGCCACATATGTCTTCTTCGTAGTACGAGTCCGTTGAGTTCCGATACGCACGTTGAAAGGGCCACAATAATCGATGCCTGATGACGAGAATGGAGGAGAAGCCACGACCCTGGCGGTCGGTAATGATGCCATTTGCTGTTGAGCCATCTGTTGTGAGTGTCGCCTGCATATGACGCACTTGTGTATGCACTGCTTGACGAGTGCACGACCAGAAATAATCCAGTACTGCTGTCGAATTGTCTGCAACATGAGCGAAGCCTGAGCATGTGAGTTTGTAAGGTGAATGTCCTCAACGATGAGTCTTGATAGGGTGCTTTCCTTTGCCATGATGATTGGATGTTGCCTTTCCATAGGGAGGTCTGCATGCTTCAATCGACCCCCGACACGTAGTATGCCATTTGAATCCAGGTATGGTGCCAACGATGCCAATTTGCTTGCCACTGCAACTGGTTTGCCTTTCTGTAATTGTTGAATTTCATTTAGGAAGTACCTGATTTGTTCTGCTCGAATGTGCCACCTTAAAGCCATGGCCATTTCATCACAATCCACGATGGAGCAATGCCAATATTGTCGTCTGATGGGGTTGCCACGAAGCACATATGCCGTAGTTCGGATTAACCTGCCAATTGTTGAGAAGCGTTCAACCAAGTCAATTTCGATTACTTCATTGCCAGAGCCATATCTTGTCTTGATTACATAGAGTGGGTGGAGATGTGTCAAGTTAGCCTGTATTGGTTTCGACTCTACTGCTATAGCCTGTTCCTCTGCTTCCGAAAGGATAGGGATTTCTCCTGCCATGTGATTACGCATAAGTTCCATTGGGCCATGCCACCATAATTCGTGTGCCAATAGTGCTTCAGCCATAATCCCTCGACTCGCACAAGCGGCGGGATTGAGATGTGTACGTACATGCCTCCAGTCGGCAAGATTAGTGTGTTGTTGAATATAGCCAACTCTGTTCGCGACATATGGTTTTAGTGTCGCTGGTGATTTACGTAGCCAACAAAGAACAATCGTAGAGTCACTCCAAAGTGAACTCGGTGCATGTGTCAAATCCAATGCATGCCTAACATGAGCCATAGCTTCAGCCAACAACCGTGCAGCGCACAGTTCCAATCGTGGTATCGTTGTGGTTGAATTGCCTTGGGTGTCCGTTCGGGAGGGTGCAACTCGGGTTTTGGAAGTAACCAATTCTGATGTGAAGTCGCCATTTGGACTGGTCGTAGTTACGTATACGACCGCCGCGTATGCCTTAAAGCTAGCATCGCAAAAGCCATGTAAATGTGGTGTGATGGATGCCTTCATATACAAATAACGAGGAATTTGGAGTTCTTGAAGTCGATGTAGACTGTTCCGAAAGGCCAACCATTCTTGGAGTAATTCCGGTGGGAGTAGAGCATCCCACTCCAAGCCAATACGCCAAAGATTCTGGATGAATATTTTCGCCACTATGATCACAGGTGCCAACATGTTCGTGGGATCATACAATCGTGCAATATCACTTATCACTTGTCGTTTCGTTATAGATGCCATCTGGCCATTGCCAATATCGATGCGATAAAAGAAGCAATCCGTCGTTGGATTCCAATGCAAGCCAAGCACTGTCGCCTCTGAAGTGCCTAACTCGATCTCGTTCGTTAAGCATGGATTGTCGGTGATTTGAGCCAATGCCATCTTGTTGTTTGACTGCCATTTGCAAATTTGAAAGTGTCCTTGCTTCAATATCTTCTCAACGTCAGTTGCCAATTGTATTGCATCTTCGATAGTTTCAGCGCTAGTCAAGTAATCGTCCACGTAGAAGTCTCTCAAAATGCTTTTAAGTGCCTCTGCCTCTCGTAAGCCATCTGCCAAGATGTGACCGTTGTCCTGAGCGCATTGTTGCATCGCTCGGATAGCATTGTACGGACCTGAAGCCATGCCATATGTCACTGTGGTTAATTGATATGTACGAAGCGGTTCGTCAGTTGATTTTCGCCATAAGATTTGCTGCCATCGTTGATGACGTTCGTCCATGTGCACTTGACGAAACATTTTCCCAATGTCTGCGAAGAGAGCCACAGCGAATCGCCGAAATCGGAAGATGATGGTCACCAGTAATTCCTGTATGAGGGGTCCAGCCAGTTGTGTGTCATTGAGGGACACGCCATTCGATGATTTCGCTGACGCGTTGAAGACAACGCGAAATTTGGACAACACAGCATGATGCGGTATCAGAAAACGTTGTGTTGGTTCAAAAGCCATACCTGAAACATCCTTCATATGTCCTAGAGTGATGTATTCCTCCATGAAGGCCACGTATTTCCTCTTAAGCTCCTGATTAGTTGCCAATCTTCGTTCTAGTTGATAGAATTGTCGTAAAGCCATAGGATGAGATTCGCCAAGAGCCGGAGCGTCCGGTCGGAAAGGAATCTGTACAATGTATCTGCCATCGGGGGCACGACGATGTGTAGCCATGAATAGGTTCTCACAGACTACCTGCTCGCAGCCAACTGTTGATGTGTCTGTGTCTGCTTCAAAAATACGTGCCATAGCCAAGTCTAGTCGCTCATCTCCCTCTGAGATGTTGCCATGAATAGTGTATAGGGAGCTTATGCCTGGTATCGATGAAGTGTGAATGGTTGCTTTGCCAAAGACCACCGATCCCAATGTGGTAAGTTGTGCAAATGGTTCACCATCTGAACCCCGTTCTATGCCTTCCCGGATGATGTCACCCCACACGTCAGCTCCGATAAGAGCATCAATTTGACCCGTTCGACCAAATGTTGGGTCTGCCAATATCAGATTCCGTAGATGATGCCAGCAAGATGGTTCAATATCAGCAATTGGAGTCAGGGAAGTGATGGATGGAAGCAAAAAGAACTTTATATCCATGCCAAAGGTATAGTCACGTGATGCCATATGAATTGTAGCACAGCCACGGGTGTGCGTCGAAGCCAAGCCAATGCCTTGAACTGGTATAGTAGCAGGTTTTCTGCAAATAGATAACTGCTTAAAAAAACTATGCTTCATAAAACTGACCTGGCTGCCCGGGTCACAAATGATCCGGCAGCGATGCATGGAGCCATAGCCATCCTTCATGTAAACAATTGCTGTTGCCAATAACACCAATTGTTCGCCCACTGCTAAAAACGATTGAAGTCATGCTTGGTAGTTCCGAGGTGGCTGAGTCGACGTTGTGGTAACTGTCGGAGTCACATTCGCCGCCTTCGAATCCATCGTTGTTAAACTGGAAGTGCCAACACGACACAGCATTGTATGGTGTTTGCCAAGTTTGTAAGCCTCAGGCAAGTTCTGCGAATTGACGAGTGTCTCGAACGTGTCCCTGAAAGCCAGCCAGTTCTGTAAGGTGCCATCAAATTTTGGGACTACCAATGGATCCAGCTTCAGCTTCATCGTAGATGAGTTTCCCACCGAATCGGATGCCACTTGAAGCTCCTCAGTCTTTATGGTTGCCATCATTCGTCGCAACTTTGCAATTGTGGCGTTGTGAAGGATCTCCATCTCGTCGAACAGTTGGCCGTGTGCCTCAAGTTCGGCTGGTTCTGCTACCTCTACCAACGCATCGTGGGCAGCCACAAACCGATCAAAATGCCATTCCAATGAATTCAGTTCCTGCTGAAGGAATTCATCAGCAGAAAAACTGTCGTTGCCAATATTTGTGGCAATCCGTCTGATTGCGGTGATTGCCGTTGTACGCCGATTAAGTTCCGCCATGACGTTTACCTGGATCGGCGTTTCCAAAGAAACCGAATCGTCTTCAGACATCCACAAAGCCAACCAGAGAAGCTAACTGTATTCAGATAGCAACAGCGTAGAAAAGCCAAGCCAAGCCAGCCAGATGTATGTATGTAAGGCCAATGAGATCAATGTATGTGTTTCATCACAGCCAAGCCAGGGAGATGTGTGTGTATAAAGCCACCAGATCGATGTCTGTGTAAATGCACAGCAACAACAGCGAGATGTATGTATGTAAGGCCAACCAGATTGATGTACGTAGAAAAGCCAAGCCAAGCCAGCGAGATGTATGTATGTGTAAAAGCCAAGCCGAAATGTGAGCCAAAATCCAAGCCGATGTGTGGGCCAAAATCCAAGCCAAAATGTGAGCCAAATTCCAAGCCAAAATGTGAGCCAAATTCCAAGCCAAAATGTGAGCCAAATTCCAAGCCAAAATGTGGGCCAAAATCCAAGCCAAAATATGAGCCAAATTCCAAGCCAAAATGTGAACCAAATTCCAAGCCAAAATGTGAGCCAAATTCCTCACAGGAGGCACCAAAAATGTAAAATACTTGCCAATAACTTTACACTCGAAAATATCTGAGAGGAATTTGTAGCACTGCTATAAACTTCACATGAAATATGTTATTCCCAAGTAACAAAAATGAACGATTTAATTGCCAACTTTATTCAATGAAAAACGGTTGCAGACTGAACAAGATAATAAAATATAAGGAAAAGAACACAAACCAAAAGAAGAAGAAACATATCAAAAGCAAAGAACAATGACAGATTGGTGCCAGTGTCGCCACCGGGTGGTGAGTACCAAGTACCTTCAGTGCTGCCACATTTACTCCCGTACAACGAGGTTATATACAATAATGTAAGATTTAATAATGCTACTGTCTAACGTTTTAAATTCTTACTTTGTAACAAGTATTAGGGAAATAAGAAGCATGATACCAAAGAGACCTTATACAAATTCAATAAGAGACTATTATTACCTAATTTTCAAATTCAAGTCAATAACAAAGTGTGAATTAATGTCAGTGCTGAAGGCGATGAATAACAAAAAAGACCCAAATGGAATAAATGTAAAATTATATGTGGATGCCTTTCATGTTTGTGGAGATTTGCTGTTAAAGATTATCAACTTGTCGTTAAGTAGTGGTTGTTTTCCGAATTGCTGTAAAGAGTCACTAATCGTCCCTATTCCAAAAGTAAAAAACTCAAAAAAAGTTGAAGATTTCAGACCTGTGAATATGATGAGTTTGGAAAGTAAAGTTATTGAAAAAATAGTGTATAACCAACTACATTCCTATCTAGAATCGTACAACCTCATTTCGTGTTATCAATCTGGCTTCCGTAAAAACCATAACTGTGAATCTCTTTTAAATCTAGTCATAACAAAGTGGAAAATACACATTGACAATAAGAACGTAGTTGTGGCTGTATTCTTAGATTTAAAACGCGCGTTTGAAACGGTAGACACACAGATTTTGATTGAAAAACTGAAAATGTATGGTGTTAAAAACATTTGACTTGACATTAAACTTGAATCCACATATTGAATATATTTGTAAAAAGATATCTAAAAAACTTTACTTTATGAGTAAGATTAGGAAAAAAATGACGAAGAAAACAATTATTAACGTTTATAATACAATGGTTAAACCTCACTTTGAGTATTGCTCCAGTATTTTGTTTATGTGCAATAATCAGATGATATATAGACTTCAAAAGCTTCAAAATAGAGCGATGCGAATTATTTTAATGTGCAATAATTTTACTTCAAAAAGAGAAATGTTGTTGAGAATGTGTTGGTTGAGTGTTAATCAACGTTTCATGTTTAATGCTATTGTTTTCGTTTTTAAAATTAAATTTAATTTGTTACCAAACTATTTAAATGATTACTTAACTTATGTAAGAGATGTACAGCCGTATGGTTTACGTAATTTAGATAACTTTAGACTACCTATGTTTAGGAATTCTAAGACAAAAAATATGGTTCTACACAGAGGACTAGATATTTATAATAACCTACCGAATGATTTAAAAGTAGAATCAAATTTGACCAAATTCAAGAAGCTTCTAATTGATTATGTTAAAAGAAGATTTTTGATTTAAAAATTGTAAAAATGTAATGAATTTTTAAAATGGCAAATTTTTTGCCAAATAAATATATACAAAAAAAAAAAAAATATATATATGTGGCGCAGAGGCATATACCTTGTCAAAGGTAGATGAGAACGCATTAGGATGCTTGGAGAGAAAAATTCTTTGGGTGATTTTTGGTCCCGTCTGCATGGAGAGTCGAGAAGAAGATTTAACGACGAACTGTACGGACTGGGCTGTAACATGACACTGACCTGGTCAAACGAGTCAAAGTCCAGCGGCTTAGATGGCTGGGTCATGTAGAGCGAATGGACACCAACGGTCCGACCCGGAAAGTCTTCGAATCCAACTCCGAGGGACGGCGCAGTAGAGGAAGACAGCGACTGAGGTGGCCCAAGCAAGCAGGAGAGGAGCTCAACCATCTTGGTGCGCAAAACTGGAGACAGCTAACTAGGGACCGAGCTGGCTGGAGAAGCATGTCGGTTGAAGCCCTGGTCCGACCCGGACTGTAGCGCCACCTTAAGTAAGTAAGTATAGTAATTAAGATTCTTTGGTAAATTATTTGAAGTTTTCTGTTTGTTAATGAAGTTGTTTCCATTAGTAAATAAAATGTAATTTTATGAGTCGAGTTTTTGTTATTGTGTATTGTAAAATTTACTGCGTTTTTTCTTATATATACTGAGCTCCATCATCTGTAGGGTAGCAAAACTGATTGACACTTATCCACAGCGGCACCACAGCGCACTGTACTCTTGTTCTTGTTGAAAGTATTGTAACGTGCGCTTAGTTCGCAAAAATAAAACTCTACCTTTCAATTTAATTCTACCACTTTATTCAGTATCTACTTTCGATATACACTTTATTCGAACTCAACTCAATTACGTTTATTCAATATTCACACTATCACTTTCTAAATAAAACTGACTTCTGGTTGCGTCAGCTCCCTCTTTATATAGAAGTGCGAAACATCGAGAGATTTCTAGTAGTTTTTCTATGAACCATGATGTCTAGACAAGTTCCCCTCCCGGTATTTTTCTGCACACACACACACTCACTCACAAACAACGTCTGCCATTATAGCACTCCATTATAGCGTTGCCAGCACTTGTGTTTTCGGTTTAACGTTTTCAATTAGGAAATCAGCATGAAATGTTGGGTGCACATTACACTGCCCCCTCCTTAAGATTGTTCGTCCCGAATAATTCCATTTGCAGCCTCCCCACTATATCGATGCAGCCGGTCACAATGCACTACTTTTAACTTGCCTCTTAGTCCTCTTTGGATGCGGCAGACCATGTCGTTAATCCTAGTGACAACAGTATAAGGACCTTCCCAGTTCTGCTGAAGTTTCGGTGACAATCCCTTTTGACGATGAGGATTATAAAGCCACACACGATCTCCTGCTTGGAATCCTGCCGTTGTCGCTTTAGTGTCATACCGTGTCTTCATCCGGTCGCCATACACTGTGGCCCATGTCCCTGTTCTATTACATCTATCTGTAAGCCTACCCACCGCTATGTTTGAATCACAGACATAACAATTTCGGAACCACTTCTCCACGTCACCTCTAACATGCAGCCAGTAAAAGCGTTTTCGCACGTTCTCCAGCGTCTTGTTGACTCCCAGGTGGCTTCCTGTAGGGCTTCTATGCATCTTTTGTAAAACCTCTTTGATTTTCGATTGAGGAACAATAAGCTGCATTACAAAAGATTTACCGTCAGGAGATTCCCATTTGCGCTGGAGTACGCCTTCTTGCACGCGAAGCGAGTCCCACTGTGCCCAATAGGCTTTGACAACAGGGCTTTGGTCAGAAATGTCGTTCCAGTCAGGTTTCGTGTTGTTCTCTTTCCATTTGAGAATCGGTCCGATGTCTGGATCCTTCTTTTGAGCAGACCTCAATTCTTCCTTGTTCCATCCGAATATGGGTTCCATTCTTATCCGCTGAGTCTTGGTCTCTACTTTCCGCCAGCAATTCCATTGGGGGTTTTCTACCTGATGTCCAATTCGGTATTGATAAGTCTGCGGTCTTACTCTACAGCTCGCGGATTGATTTTCTTGGACTTCACAACGTCGACAAGCAGTTTCAGTTTTAATTGGTGGCAACCGGCATTGTCGCTGTAAGTGCCCCGTCTTATTACAATTCCAACATCTGGCAAGTCCGTTCCGCTGGTTCCTTTGTAGCTTAACTCCTGGGCATGATCCAGCCTCGAATATGGCTTCTCTTTGACAATGTACCATTTGAGAAGCTTGCTCAGATGCTTCCATCATTAATGCAAACTCTAGAGTTTCAGAAAGAGTTCGTGTTCTAGCAGTTCGCACAGATCTCTGAAGATGTTTATCAGAAATGGCACGAACGAAGGAGTCAACAGCCAGATGGTTAATGATTTCTTCTCCAGCATCCGGGTATGCCAGGTGAACCAGTCTTTCGACGTCTGCTTGGAGCTGCTGTAGACTTTCACCCCTTTTCTGGACTCTGTTATTGAGTTGGACTCGGAAGACTTCTTTCAAGTGGCTATCACCAAAGCGTTTATCTATAGCTGCCACGAGAGAACTGAAATCGTAGCTTTTACCAGCTGGAACAATTTGAAGTAATTCAGCTGCTGGTCCTCTAAGAGCAAGTGTCAGTGCTATGTATTTGTCTTCGTCATCCCAGCCATTTGCTGTCGCAGCTGCCTCGAATTGTCTCCTGTAAACTGACCAAGACGACTGTCCGTCGAATGTTGGTGGTTGTACTTCTCTTTGCTTTAGACAATCTCCACAAGTTTTTCGTAGCTCCATTTTCCGCATCTGGTCTAGTTCCTTAGCCATGTTTTCGATTCGTTTCTCCAAAGTGGCAAGCTGACTTTCGCATTGACTCTCAAGCTTGGAAAATCGTTTCTCAACACATTCAATGCGTTTTTCTAGGCCACAAACATTTTTCTCAATGTTACCCAATTTGCTTTCTAGAATGTTTTTCTGGCCTTCCAAAACATTCTGTTGCGCCTCAAGTCTTTCGAGAATATTTTGTTGTTCCTTCTTTTGTTCGCTTCGTTGTTCTTCAACCAGCTTCTTTTGCTCGTTTCGTTGTGCTTCAAGTTGTTCGAGAACATTCAGCTGTTCCTTCTTTTGATCGTTTCGTTGCTCTTCCAGACGTCCGAGAATATTCTGCTGTTGCTCTTCAATCAGCTTCTTTTGTTGTTCTAATAAAAGCTTCATCATACTAGAAAAATCTACACTTTCACTTACTTCCTCTTTTTCCACTTCTGTTTCAAAAACAAAAGTGCTTACGTCTTCCCCTTGCTGTTCCAAATAGTTGCGCAAGCGCAGGACGAGCTCATTTTTCGATCCTGCTCTAGAAAGATTTCGCTTACCTAACTCACTTTTAAGCTCAGTGCAGTTGAGCTCTTCCAACAACTTACCCATTTTCAATGTATTTAACTTTTTTTTTTTTTTGCACTTAACTAGTTTTTTTTTTTTTATCAAATAAGTTTTATTTACACTTCTGACACCAATGTAACGTGCGCTTAGTTCGCAAAAATAAAACTCTACCTTTCAATTTAATTCTACCACTTTATTCAGTATCTACTTTCGATATACACTTTATTCGAACTCAACTCAATTACGTTTATTCAATATTCACACTATCACTTTCTAAATAAAACTGACTTCTGGTTGCGTCAGCTCCCTCTTTATATAGAAGTGCGAAACATCGAGAGATTTCTAGTAGTTTTTCTATGAACCATGATGTCTAGACAAGTTCCCCTCCCGGTATTTTTCTGCACACACACACACTCACTCACAAACAACGTCTGCCATTATAGCACTCCATTATAGCGTTGCCAGCACTTGTGTTTTCGGTTTAACGTTTTCAATTAGGAAATCAGCATGAAATGTTGGGTGCACATTATGCTGGGTTTACATGCATCTGCAACTGCGGAAGTGCAGAAAAGTAAAGCGAGACGGATGAAGATTACAAAGCACAAAGGTTAAAAAGAGAGACGAATAGGATTATGGTTGCAGATGAACATGTTCATCTGCAACCATAACTAGGAAGTTCGATCCCTCTCTATCAGACAAGTATGAATTTTACATCTTGTGTCTTTTTCCGATTTTCATCTGCACTTGCAGATGCATGTAAATCCACCATTACAGTATTATCATTTTATGTTAGTTTACTTTACATTATATTGAATCAGTTTTAATTTTGATCAAGTTTTGTGTTTTTATACAATAATTTTGAACAAAGTTGTAGCTTGTAAGCATTCGTTTTGTTCGAGCGTTGTTTGTTTTTTTTTATGCGATGTGGAAAGAACTATGTATTGTAACGTGCGCTTAGTTCGCAAAAATAAAACTCTACCTTTCAATTTAATTCTACCACTTTATTCAGTATCTACTTTCGATATACACTTTATTTGAACTCAACTCGACTTTTGGACTATCACTTGTATTTACTCTTAACTTTATCACTCTATAAACAAGACTGCCCTCTGGTTGCCTCGGGCGGGCTATTTATATCGAATGACATGCCATCTAGAACTCTCCAGTAACTTCTACATTGTCTCCACATTTGCTGTCAAGCATCTCTACACTCACACACACTGGCTTACAAGCAACGCCTGTCATTTATACCATTCCATTAAAGTGTTGCCAGTTGTGTTTTCGGTTGAACGTTTTTCGATTAGGAAATTGGTATAAAATGTTGGGTTCACATTACACTGCCCCCTCCTTAGGATTGTTCGTCCCGAATAATTCCATCTGCAGCCTCGCCACTATATCGATGCAGCCTGTCACAATGAACTACTTTTAACTTGCCTCTTAGTCCTCTTTGGATGCGGTAAACCACGTCGTTAATCCTCGTGACTACAGTATAAGGACCTTCCCAGTTCTGCTGAAGTTTCGGTGACAATCCCTTTTGACGATGAGGATTATAAAGCCACACACGATCTCCTGCTTGGAATCCTGACGTTGTCGCTTTTGTGTCGTACCGTGTCTTCATCCGGTCGCTGTAGGTTTTCATCCGTTCCCTTGTTCTTTTATGGATGTCAGCGAGTTTCTCCTTGAGGTCATCCACATACTCGTTTGTGTCCTGTGGCTCCTCTGTGGGGCATCCAAATTTAAGTTCGCTGGGCAGCCGCATGGTTTTCCCGAACAGGATGTCAGATGGTGTTTGTCCTGTCGAGCTATGTACTGCACTTCTATAGGCCATCAGGAATAGCGGTACGTGCCTATCCCAGTCTCTTTGGTAGTCGCCTACGACCTTGGTGAGGTGTTCTTTCAAGGTCCGGTTGAATCTTTCAACCATCCCATCAGATTGTGGATGAAGTGGTGTGGTTCTCGTCTTCTTAATGCCAAGTAGTCCGCACACTCCTTGGAAGATGTTTGACTCAAAGCTCCTCCCTTGGTCGGAATGGAGTTCCATAGGCACGCCAAACCTACTCACCCAGTTAAACACAATCTGGTCGACCACCGTTTTGGCTTCTTGATTTGGGATGGCATACGCCTCAGGCCACTTGTTAAAATAGTCCATTACAACCAGAATGTATTTGTTTCCAGCGTTGGTCTCTGGAAAAGGCCCAGCCACATCTACTGCAATCCTCTCAAAAGGCGATCCAACGTTGTACTGATGCATCTTACCTTGAATCTTCCTACCAGGTCCTTTGGTTGCAGCACACTTGTCACATGTTCGGCACCACTTCTCCACGTCATCTCTAGCATGTAACCAGTAGAACCGATGTCGCACCTTCTCCAGTGTTTTGTTTACCCCCAGGTGGCCTCCAGAAGGTCCGTCGTGCATCTCCTGAAGAACTTCACTGACTTTCGATTGCGGTACGATCAGCTGCATCACATATGACTTACCGTCAGCGGATTCCCATCTTCGCCTGAGGACACCTTCTTGCACATATAGTGAGTCCCACTGTGCCCAATAGGCTTTGAGAACTGGACTCCTGTCAGAAATGTCTCCCCATTCCGGTTTCTCTTCATTTTCTTTCCATGCGAGAATGGGTTCGATATCTGGATCCTCCTGTTGAGCAGTCCTCACTTCCTCATTGCTCCATCCGCTTATGGGGTCAGCTCTTAGTCGCTGAGCGGTAATGATTTCTTTGTCTTCTTGCCGCTTGCAATGCTTGCAATCCACTTTGCAAGGTCTTCGTGATAATGCATCGGCGTTTGAGTGCAGCTTTCCTCTGCGGTGTTGGATCTGGTAGTCATAGGTCTGCAATCTTTCTATCCACCTTGCGACTTGACCTTCTGGATTTTTGAAGTTCAACAGCCAGCTCAGAGCACCGTGGTCTGTCCGCAGAAGGAATTTCTGTCCATAGATGTACTTATGGAAGTGCTTTGTTGCCAAGATAAGAACTAGCAGTTCCCTTCTGGTCACGCAGTAGTTCCTTTCGGGTTTCGATAGAACCTTGCTGTAGTATGCCACCACTTTCTCTTCGCCATCATGCACTTGGGATAGTACCGCCCCGATTCCAACGTTGCTTGCATCTGCGTCGACGATGAATGTTTTGCCAGGTGTTGGATGTGCCAGCACTGGAGCGTTACAGAGGCGGTATTTGAGTTCCTGGAAAGATTTCTCACACTCACCTGACCATTTAAACTGCTTCCCCTTTTCGGTGAGCTGATGCAAACTCTTTGCAACTCCAGCGAAGTTCTTAACGAAACGTCGGTAATATGTGGCAAGTCCCAGAAAGCTTCGGAGTTGATGTTTGTCCTGTGGTGTTGGCCAATTTTTGACGGAGTCAACTTTTTCAGGATCAGTCTTTACTCCTTGGGATGAGATGATGTGTCCCAAATACTTGACTTCGGTTTTGAAAAGTGCACATTTTTCTGGATTCAGTTTAAGGTTAGCCTCTCGAAGTCTCTGAAACACGGCTTTAAGGTTCTTACAATGTTGGTCAAATGTTTTCCCGTAAACAATGACATCGTCCAAGTAGACTAGGCAAGCTTTCCACGTCAGTCCTTGAAGAACGCACTCCATCAAACGCTCGAATGTTGCCGGAGCGTTGCATAGTCCAAACGGCATAACCTTAAACTGCCAGAGCCCATTACCTGTAGAAAATGCCGTCTTTTCCCGATCATCAGGGTGGATGTCAACTTGCCAATATCCACTCTTCAAGTCCAGCGTCGAAAACCACTGCGCTCCCTCCATGGCATCCAGGGTATCACTGATTCTCGGCAGGGGATAGCTGTCCTTCTTAGTTACATCATTCAGCCTTCGGTAGTCCACACAAAAACGAGTGCTTCCGTCTTTCTTTTTCACTAGCACCACTGGTGACGCCCAAGGACTTTTGGAATTTTCGATAAGACCGTCCTTTTTCATTGCTGTTATCATTTCCTCAACCTCACCTTGTTTGGCCAGTGGAAGACGTCTTGCGGGTTGACGAATCGGTCTTGCATCTCCTGTGTTGATGCGATGCTGCACTAACTGTGTCCTACCATATTGCCCCTTTTGCGATGCGAAGATATCAGTGTACTCTTGTAGGAGACTTTCAGCCGTCCTTGTTTGTTAGTGATCAAGGTTGGACGAATTCAGTATTTTAGCTCTGATAGTTTTGAGCTCCTCCGGAGTTATAGTTTTTCTTGGGGCTTCGTCTGTGATCTTCGTAATTGCTGCAACCGATTCGCAACGTCCAACGACTTCTCCTTTCTTCAACCTTACATCGTACGGTCTGGTGTTTAGTAATCGTACGGGGACCATTTTGTTTTTCGGTGCTACCAGTGTTTTCCCAATGATGACGCTTTGGGAGGAACACTCTGGGTCAGGTTCCACCATGAGGTATCGAAGGCTTCCAAACTCACCTTCCAGTTTTGTCCAAACGAACACTTCAGAAGAAGGAGGCAGAATCAGATCTTCCCTGATGACAGTTCTCAGTGTCGACGTACTTTCGTTCGAATAAGTCATTGGAAGTTCCTTATTTTGGTACTTCAAAACCTGATTACCGATGTCCAAAATAACTCCGTGCTGTTTCATAAAGTCGATTCCAATGATGCACTCGTCACATATATCTGCCACCAGGAATTGATGAGTAAACACTAGGTCGGCCAGTCGGATCTTAAGACACACTTCTCCATATACTCTTGCTGCTTCTCCCGTTGCGGTTCTTAGACGGTAGCTATTGGTGTTATGAAGCCACATCGTCTTTACCAGGTCTCGACGTACTATGGAGGCTGTGGCACCGGTGTCGATGGTAGCCACATGTTTGTTCCCGTTAATAGTAGTCTCCACAGTCAGACTTTTGTTGTCTCGTTTGGTCTGAGAGACCTGGATGGTGGTTCTGGGGCCATCGATACAAGAAACCAGCCTCTGCCCCTCGAAGTTGGTTCTTACTCGTTTCCCTGATGGGAAACGGGCTGATAGGCAACGCTGGTGTTGTTGTTACCTTGCTCTGGGTTGGATCTCTTGCTTCCACAATGTTGACAACCTGCTTTGTTTGGTGGTAGTCGGCATTGACGCTGTAAGTGCCCGGTCTTGTTGCAGTTCCAACATCTTGCTAGTCCGCTCCGGTTCTTTTGTATTTCAGCTCTTTGGCACGAGCATTCTTCGACTATGGCCTCTCTTAGTCGATGTACTCCCTGAGAAGCCTGTTCTGCTGCTTCAATTGTCAATGCGAATGCTAAAGTTTCGGAAAGAGTACGTGTTCTAGCAGTTCGCACAGACCTCTGAAGATGTATATCGGAAATGGCACGAACGAAGGACTCAACAGCGAGCTGGTTGATGATTTCTTCTCCTGCATCCGGGTATGCCAGGTGAACCAGTCTTTCGACGTCTGCTTGGAGCTGCTGTAGACTTTCACCCCTTTTCTGGACTCTGTTATTGAGTTGGACTCGGAAGACTTCTTTCAAGTGGCTATCTCCAAAGCGTTTATCTATAGCTGCCACGAGAGAACTGAAATCGCCGCTCTTACCAGCTGGAACTGTTTGAAGTAATTCAGCTGCTGGTCCTCTAAGAGCAAGAGTCAGTGCAATGTACTTGTCTTCGTCATCCCAGCCATTTGTTGTCGCGGCTGCCTCAAATTGTCTCTTGTAGACTGGCCAAGAAGACTGTCCATCAAATGTTGGGGGTTTCATCTCCTTTTTCCTTGCAAACTCTCCAGCAGATTCTCGAATTTTTATTTTCCGGATCTGGTCTAATTCCTTGGTGAGAACATCACATCGACTTTCTACGCCTTCGAAACGATTCTCTACAACAGAAAGCTGTTTTTCCACACCACGCGTTCGTCAATGGCACATACATTTTTCTCAATGTTGCCCAATTTGCCTTCTAGAATGTTTTTCTGACCTTCCAAAACATTCTGTTGCGCCTCAAGTCTTTCGAGAATATTCTGTTGTTCTTTCTTTTGTTCGTTTCGTTGCTCTTCCAGATTCTTTTGTTGTACTTCGAGTCTTTCGAGAACATTCTGCTGTTCCTTCTTTTGTTCGTTTCGTTGTTCTTCAATCAGCTTCTTTTGCTCGTTTCGTTGTGCTTCAAGTTGTTCGAGAACATTCAGCTGTTCCTTCTTTTGATCGTTTCGTTGCTCTTCCAGACGTCCGAGAATATTTTGCTGTTGCTCTTCAATCATTTTCTTTTGTTCGTTTCTTTGTTCTAATAAAAGCTTCATTATACTAGAAAAATCTACATTTTCACTTACTTCCTCTTCTTCCACTTCTGTTTCAAAAACAAAAGTGTTTACGTCTTCCCCTTGCTGTTCCAAATAGTTACGCAAGCGCAGGACGAGCTCATTTTTCGATCCCGCTCTAGAAAGATTTCGCTTACCTAACTCACTTTTAAGCTCAATGCAAGTGAGCTCTTCTAACAACTTACCCATTTTCACTGTATATAATTATTATTTTCTTTTTACTTTATTTTTTTTTTTTACACTTTACTAGTCAAATAAGTTTTATTTACACTTCTGACACCAATGTAACGTGCGCTTAGTTCGCAAAAATAAAACTCTACCTTTCAATTTAATTCTACCACTTTATTCAGTATCTACTTTCGATATACACTTTATTTGAACTCAACTCGACTTTTGGACTATCACTTGTATTTACTCTTAACTTTATCACTCTATAAACAAGACTGCCCTCTGGTTGCCTCGGGCGGGCTATTTATATCGAATGACATGCCATCTAGAACTCTCCAGTAACTTCTACATTGTCTCCACATTTGCTGTCAAGCATCTCTACACTCACACACACTGGCTTACAAGCAACGCCTGTCATTTATACCATTCCATTAAAGTGTTGCCAGTTGTGTTTTCGGTTGAACGTTTTTCGATTAGGAAATTGGTATAAAATGTTGGGTTCACGATACAGTATTTTGGTTTTCAGTCCCAGATTAATAGCTTGGTTAATTTCGTATGTGCATTGCTGTATGAAATTATCATACAACATACATATTTACAAAGTTATCAACGGTGGCACACAAACCGTCATAGATATTGTATTGAACAGTGGGCAGTGAATTTTTGTGGGCTTTATAGGCAAGTATAGCACAACACGCTTTTGTCCAAAACAAAAACTAAATAAAACAAATACTTTCAATTTACTTACAGGTAAATGGGCGGTTATTAATGAACTCCAACTGATGGGGACTTTTGAACCAGCTGAAACCAATCCGCCTATTGGTGAGTAGGTACTCATCTAATAGTGAAGAATTCTTACATTCAATAAAGAAATAAAGGACCTTACGCGATACAAAATATTCGCAGTAGGCCGTGATCTTCACGCAGAAGTATTTGGAAAGGATAAATAAATTGTAGTGTAGCACAATCAACAACAGTTAGTTTCAAGTCTCAGGAGAAATCTGCCGCAGATAGAGAAAAGGTATTCATAAGAAATTTCTTTCTAACGAAAATATTTATTGCTTCAGTTTTTTTTAGAATTTAAATAAATAAAAAAATAAATACAGTGCCGCAACAGAGCGAGGAGCCCCAGAATTTAATAGATCCTCGCGAAAGTGGATACCCGTGGAAAAACATTTTTAACTCTGTTGGGATTCGAACCACGAACCTAACCATCACGACACCGGTTTTCGAAATTAGGTGGTGGCTTTTTCAATAAAATTAAACGACCATGAGTGAGTGCTGTCTATCGAGAAGCTATTCAAAAGCAAATCCAGAGGCATTAAACAAAAAATTATCTTCCTAAATTGTTTTGGTGAGTAATAAACCCACAGCATTTCCAACCACAAGTCCTCACCCTCATCAACTTAACCCTTTCCAGATATGTCTTGTGGTTCCCGATCGAGTAGCTCTGTGGTCACCGAAAAGCTTACTACTCTAAAACGGCTCAACGTGACCAATGGCTATAAGACACCATAGCGCAACCAGGGCGATGACGAACAACAGTTTGAAACATTCATTACAAGACAACTAGGTACTATTTAATTTGAAATACTTTTTTTTAAGGTAGATATTATGTTTATGTTATGTTATTAATGTTTAGGTACTTGTTTCGTTTAAGAAAAAATATTCACATTATGTATTAGTTATATTTTAACAAATTTTAAGAAGAGTAGCATTAAGCGTTCAGTATTGTTTGTTTTATTAATTTTATGTTTGTTTTATTTGGCCTTGAATTTTCGGATTCGCTTTGATTAGTCTCTTGTCTATTTCCAAATGCTTAAGCAGACGATGCGTAAGCTGAGTCTCAGGTGCTGCTGAAGCCATCGCAAAAGGCTTGTGATTTAATAAATAAATAATTCTAATAAAACAAAGTCTTGACCTTAACTATCTTACAGGTTGAGATGTAACTGCAAATGTAGAGATGAACGAATTCGATTTACAGGTCAACTCAGGTTGCAATTTAATGGGAAGTCGGAAGTTCAAATAACGTAAAACAAATTTATGATGATTTGTATGCACATATGTACATAGGTAAAATCTAAAATGTCTATCTAGTCATCATAGAACGATTTGTATAAACATTCAAAATAAACAGACGTTTTCTACTCACCAAATTTCAGCGATAATTACAGTCAGTATTAAAAAAAAAAAAATTGTGAGCATTTCTAGATATTTTTCTTTGATTATTATTAGTAAAAGAAAATTGTGAGCATTTCTAATTTGGAGTCTGCAGTCTATAGGTAAGCAAAATGGGAAACGGACACAATCCCGAAAAAACTGTCCCCGAAAAGTCAAAATCACGAAAAAACATAATCCAGAAACAGACTTTCCCCGAAAATTCATAATCCCGAAAACATCAATCCCGAATGGCCAAAATTCCGAAAAAATCGTTTTTACAAAAATCAAATCCATTTTTCCTGTAAAATCATAAGAGAAACATCATTTAGTAGAAATCCACTCACTTTTCGTATACGAAACTAAATAAATTTCAAGTTTAGGCACTTTATATTTACCTATGTATTATGTATATATCACGTAATTAATTCTTTAACACTCAACTAAATATTTGTATTACACACAATAACTTTAACTTGAACCTTTCAAAACAATAATGACACTGAGCACATGAAAAGATTTTGTTCTGATAAGCAACGATAATAACGGAACAACATTATGAACAATGATAACACTGATACTTACTTCAGGTAATCATTCCAATATACAGATTTCTTCTTACACGTGACGACCAAACTTTAAAAAACATATTTTTATATCAAATTAATGCAAAATAGAAATCTCAAAAGGTTTTCCCGAAAAACGATATAAAATGAAAAATTTGCGCAAATTTTTCATTTTATATCGTTTTTCGGGAAAACCTTTCGGGATTTTCGGGATTGTGGGTTTTCGGGATTATGGATTTTCGGGATTGTGGGTTTTCGGGATTTTGGATTTTCGGGATTGTGGGTTTTCGGGATTATGGATTTTCGGGATTTTGGCATTTCGGGAAAAGTTTTTTCGGGATTATGTCCCCAACCCAAGCAAAATAACTTGTGTCTGTAAAAGAAGCCAGCCATTTTGAACAAAACAATTCTTTCTTTTTTAGGATCTCGTTTATGCTTTGGAGTCTGCAGTCTATTTAAGACAAATAAACCACCGGACTTCAACCACTGCTTCCAATTTGGAGTCTGCAGTATATTTTAGAGAAATAAATCACCGGACTTAACGCAGCCTAAATTTATAACAAACGTTTGTTAAAGGTAAGCAAAATAACTCGTGTCTTTAAAAGAAACCATCCATTTTAATTAAACAAAACAATTCTTTTTTTTTCATATGTGTGATTGTTTTTTTTTTTTTTTTGTTATTATTTTCATTTGGTTTCTCTTTTCTTTCAGTTAAAATAAATCTAACTATTTACCACTAGCAAACAATGTCAGACGGAGTAGCTGCAATTGTAACAGATATCATTTTAGAGGACTTTGAAAAAGATAAAGAGATGAAAAGGAAACGTATTTGGGTAAAAGAATGGATGAAGAAACGGCTTAAGTTTTCTTCTTCTAACTTACTCACAGAACTTAAATTGACTTCTCCAGGTGAGTTTAAACTTAATACCTAATAATGAAATAAGTCATTCAAATACAAATCTATTCAGGGGACTATCAATATTTGATGATGAACGCTGACACATATGAGGAATTGCTTGCAAAAGTGACACCATTTATTGAAAGACAAAATACTCCCTTAGAGATTGCATATCACCCAACAAACGTCTTTCTAGCAACAGGGCGCAGCTACTCAGATATGAGATTTTCCACTTGCATCGCAAAATCAACTCTCAGTACTATGATTATTGAAACACGTCAGGTTTTAAAGAAAGTTTTAAAAGATTTTATTGTGGTAAGCTTAAACTCTTACATTTCTTTCATAAATATTGCTATTATAATATAACTAAACTATAGCTAAATCAATGGTTTTAATAGGAATAAAAATTAAGAAAAGTCTATAGAGCTATAATTTGAAATTTTTCTTTGTGGTTGTGGATTTAAATTTTCTTTGTTATGTATATGTCTATCTTTGTTTGCACTTGTGTAGTGTTGGCTTTAATGTTTGTTAAATGAGTAATAGGTCTCTTCAATCCAGCTATTCTGTATGCTTTTGGGTTCTTTTTTATTACGTGTGCCTGTGAATTAATTTTGTTTGTTGATGGGTTGAAGACGGGTAGTATTTTTATTTTTTTTGGAAAATTTGTGCGTTACTGTTGATGTTGGGACCGAAGAATTGTAGCTACTTAACGACGTTCATCTCTGTTATTTATTGCTGTTTGTTTATTCCTCTGTTTATCAGAATTTTCATTTGAGCTCTGTGATGAAAAAAATGTTTTTTTATTTTTATTTTTAGATACCAAAAACTGAAGAGCAGTGGTTAGGAGTATCAAGAGAGTTTGAATATCATTGGAACTTTCCACATTGCATTGGTGCAATTGATGGGAAACACATCAACATCGTCAAACCAAAGGTTTCGTGAGCGTTGTTTTGATGGCACTCTTTAATGCAAGGCACGAGTTTACAATTGTTGAAGTAGGAACTAATGGCAGAGTTTCTAATGGTGGTGTGTATTCAAACACAAAATTTTGCGAATTATATGAAAGTGGTCAACTTAAATTACCAAAACCAACAAAACTTCCAAAAACTAAAACCAAATTGTTTGTCAGAAAAATACCTAAATTTTTTATTCTTACACTTTTATACGTATCTGTCGTCATTTTTGAGATATTATGAAAAAAAGTGGGTGTTTTTAAAAATTTTAAAATTTGTTGTTTTTTTTTGATCGTGACTTTTTTGAAAAATATGTGTCCTGAAGCAGCCAAACTGATACTATCTATCAAACTCTTCATAACAAACTTAATTTTAGGCGGAATACGATTAAATTTAATTTTGGTGGAAATGGCACTTATGGAACCCATTGATTTAAAAGAAAAAAAAAAACATTAGATGCTCCCTTTATTTGCACTACAGCTCACTTATTTTACGTGCAAAAGACCTTTAATAGTGCTCATTTTAAAGGTTTTTTCAAGCACTACAAAACATTTTCTTATATTAGAATGCATAAAATGCTTCTGCTCGCCGCTAAATGGCATTGACCACAACGATTAAATTTCAGACAAAATAAAAAATGGCTTTGATCTTTTATATCTAGCTTAATATTGCTCTTAGAATACCAAATTTTTCATTGTTTTACCTGCTACAATTTTGTTCTTTATAAAATTTTCGATAAAACGTATAGTTTTGGAGATATTTCCAATAAATAGATGAAAAACGTGAAAAAATTGCGAATTTTCAATTGCCAATAACTCGAAAAGTATTGGACCTAATGAAAAACTTTATATTTGATTTTTTGCTTAAAATTAGGATTTCTATCGATATCCGAGGTTATTTTGAAAAAAAAATTCACCCCCGAGAAGGCGTGGCAACCACCCCCAGGGTGGTGGCGGTGTTCAAATCATTTTCACTTTTGAAGTTAAGGGTAAGATGAGCCTAATTCCAAAATTTCATGCAAATCGGTTCACAGTAAAAAAATTCGGAGGTAAGGCCTTATTTTTCGCTTCATTGACTGCACTATATAGGATAGCGCATTTTATACGTACCTACGTAATTCAGGTTTATAATTTCACCTCTCAACCTCATCATCATTGATATAGCTTGAACACTGTTTTTGTCATGGAAATAGTTTTATCCTACCAAATTATGCTCCAAGCGATTATACACTGCTCTATGTACCGAAGCTTTTGCTTCTTCTTTGTACTCCACTAGCTTCAGTTCATCAACTTTCTCAACCAGCTGATATAAAATTGAACCCCAGCTATCTACATTTCCAATGCTAAGATCAACATCCATCTTGCATTGAAGTGCCAGATCCATCCATTCCGCGTACCAGCTTGGCTTGTTTTCCACCGCTTTTAACGCCGCCATTTTTGGAGGCCTTGTATCCGCCATATTCATTACCTTCAGTATGTAGTCTATCTGCAACTTTAATGTTTTTATAAACAAGGGTGAAAAGTCCTGTTTCTATCATCAGCAGATAGTTTGGCGCATTCGCAGGAATATGGAAAATTCATTTTATATAGAACCGTAGGAGCTTCTCTACTGCCTCATGTTCTTTCTATCCCCAAACCTGTGCCCCATAGAACGAAACTGATTCAGCCACTGCTTCAAATACTTTATATTTACTGCTATGCACAATTGCTCCATTTGAAAAACATCCTTTCCACGTCGCATTGATTGCAGCTTTTGCCTTGGATAGTTTTTCGTTGAGGTGTTTACTCAAATTGAGGTTTAACGAAAGAAGCACACCTAAGTACTTGAACTCATTCACCAGTTCTAATTGTCCGCCATTGTAGTTCCATTTGTCCTTTTGACTTCTTCTACCACCTCCTTTTAAAAAATCATTGCTTTGGATTTTTCTTGGTTTACTGTCAAATTCCAGAGCTTACAATAGTCTCCAAGCCGGTTTATCATTAGTTAAAGACTTTCAGAGGAGCTAGCTAACAACACCACATCATCCGCAAATATCAGTCCCTTAATGCATGTATTTGCATAAAGAACACCCCCCGGAAGTCCATCGAGCAGATCATCTATAAATAAGAAAACAATAATGGGCTCAAGGCGCATCCCTGTTTAACACCTGATTTTGTCTCGAACCAGTCTGACATCTCTTCTCCATTCCAAATAGCAGCTTTGTTCCCTGTGTATAGGTTTTGTAAAACTGTTCCAAACTTAAGTGATACTCCCTTCGAGTACAGCTTATAAAGCAACGCATTTCTGTCAATGGAGTCGAAAGCTGCCTTGAAATCAACAAAAAACGTGTAAAGTTTATTGTTTTGATTTTGGAACGATTCCGCAATGCTTGTGAGGACAAACAGTTGATCAACTGTAGAGTAACCTGACCTGAACCCTGCCTGGTATTCTTTCAGGATATTATTCTGCCTAATCCATTCATCCAACCGCTTTTTGAGCGGTATGCGGGCAGTATGATTGGAAGTATTGCAGAGAGTCACTGCAACCCTTCCACTGGTATGGGCATCCTCCTTAGGAGGGGCATTAGAACCAGAGGGTTCTCCACATTTCTTAGTTGGCATGTGAGGCATTCCTCGAACTGCAGTCGGCTCCCCAGCCCTTCTGCCAATCGCTTTTTATGTCATTTTCGTTAATAAATTTGTCACTGCCGACTTATCCTCTTTCAAGGCGAAGACATCGCCGGCAGTCGCGACTGCCGACTTTTGAACGTATATCCCCGTTCGTGTTTTATTTCTTTTATAAACTTTTTCCATTTGCTTCATTTTCAAGTTTTCTAACATATTGAGGTTTTGTTTTGAGTTGGTTGGTCAGGTTCTGCAGCTGGATTGCTGGAGAAGATGTCCTTAAGCACCCCACCACGACAAGGTCAACTCAAAGAGGGTGCGCATATACTCAATGTATACAAACTCAATGATAAAATCTACATATGTACCACAATCATTCCCTATTTTCAGAGTGTTAAAAAATTTTGTTTCCAAACTTCTTTTTAAAGGCGAATTATGTACCTACTTTACCTTGACAGTGGAGGATTCCTTTGGATAGATAAGTTTCATCAAAACCACACTCTGACAACCAGACGACATTTTCGGTTGAACTGGATGTTTATGACCCATGCGACCCATGCACTTTATGAATAAGTGTACCATTTAAGTAATTTGGATAAAAAAAATTTCAATACTCATCATCACCTAGCACACAAGAATAAAACACTTGTTTTCATTGCACAAGGCGAAACTGTTAGAAGGGAGTTTAAGCATCCAGCACTGATTTGATTAGGAACAGCAACTCATTTGAGCAGAAACACATTTTCCTTATTAGAACTGGAATGTCCTCTATGTCCTTCTGTTCGGTTCATAATCGCGCATATAACTACAACTGTGATAAAAACAATAATTTATGAGGATACAAAACTCCGACGCATATTCTTTTAACGCACCCATCTCCAACTCAACCAGCCAGCCAGCAGCCCTAAGAAGAGCACTTGTTCTTCTATGTGAATATACGAACACGAAGGACTCACAGAAAAGTCATTGCTAAGTACTCAGCTCGTAAATCGACCCCTAATGAACATTTCATTTCGCACGATATTTTATGATTATTTAAAAGGGGTTGTCTTTGGCTTTGGATTTTGGCTTTTGTTTGCCCGATTGTCATCCTTCGTAGATATTTATGACTGTTCTAATCGCTTTGTCATCATATCTCATTTGGCTTTGTACAAATCGAATCACATATAGTGGGGCAATGGAATGATTCATTAAGCGCGTTCTGCCAAATATGTACATCGGTCATATGTGAGCCATAAATGTAAATTTTTAGAAATTTATGTAATGGGGATGAGGTTCTAGTAAATTGAATTGGAAATATCGACAGCGTTTGCTAAAATATTAAATTTAACGAAATGTGCCACATGTTCACGACTTAAGGAAGTATAAAGTGGGATATTTTTGCGCTAAGTGCAAAGAAAGGTTTGCAAATGTTATTGTGGATGTGATATTATAATTCTATTAAGAATTATTAGGTTGGTGTATTTTATATCATCGATTACATTCATTGGATTTGCCATCGGATTTTTTGTTTGAGGGGCGGTGTTGACTGCTTTGATTATGAATAGGTTGGTATAAGAATAGCAAATAAATTGGAATGCATAGCAATTCGGCATGAGTATCGAATGACAAAGTGTTTTTAATTAAATTAGCAGATATTTGATAGCATTATATTGCCAAGATCATTATTTGTTATTATTCAAATCCGATTTCATTTGATTGAATTGATTTGAGCAGATTACAAGGATTGCTGGATTGCTTATGGTTAAATAAAAATTGCTTAAATTATTTCGAGATTTCTTCGATTGTGGATTGTTCGCATACTAACTTCCTTAGCAAAAACCTTGGACACCCGTAAGAGTCATCATACGTGTTTGCAATGGGAATGTAAACTTGAAAGACTTCTGGAATGTTTATATTTTGCTTTTGAATACATTTTCATATCTGCTTTAATAGTTGCAGACCTTATAAAATTGTTGCTCGCAATCATAGAACTTTTTTCAAAACAGCAAAAGCTTCAATTTTTAACTCGCAAAGTTCACACGACCGACTTTCCAGCAGATGACAATACTTAAATTATAGGCACATTCAATGTTAATATCAGTGTTAATATTGGGAGTGTGCTTAATTAAGTGTGTTTAGTGAAAAAAAGCAGAGCAGCGTAGCTCAGAGCAGAGCAAGAAAAAAGATAAATGTCAGGCAATTTAGAGAAGATTGAGCTGGTGTCAAAAGTTAGCTGGCTGTCAACAACAAAAAGAAAAAAAAATCAAAACCAAAGAAAATACACTGCAGATTGTTTGGAAAAATATATTTCATATCTATTAAAATATTAAATTCAATAAGTCAAACCAAATGAATGCTTTATTGGAAGAGGTGGAGAGTGAATTAGATTGTGAAAGGGAATTATCATCTGATTCTTCTTTGGAATCTAGTGGTGATGGATTGTTAAATGTGCTTATATTTGCCATGGCCAAAAGCAAAAGGAATTGCATAGCAAAATTTGTTTACGAAGTAATTTCATCTTATACTGAAAAAGAATTCATTACCCATTGAGTGAGCTGTTTAACAACCTGGGGGATAAGTTCTCCTCATCCCAGGATTATGCGGGATTAGAAACAAAAACAAAACCTTTTCTGCGAAAATGCATATGGCTCACTTCCTTTGGTTTGCAGGACGTGAAGTGTGCTCCTACAGAGATATTGCCGACAGATTCAACCTATCTAGAGGCACTGTGTCGCATATGATTCGGAGAGTTACATATTTTTAAATAATTTTTGTGAATATGGCCGCGTTCCTGGCACCTATCTTCGAAAATCTTGACTTAAGATTCTGTCCCTTTTCCCTTGTAAAAAGTTTCAGATTTTCAGATGACAATTCAGATGACATTTAGATTTTCAGATTTTCGAACATAGATTTTCAGATGGAAAATCTTGGCTGAAAATCTGAACTTCACATTTTACTTGTCAAAACAAGGAAAACAACATATATGACAATCGAACTTTGCTCGGTATTCTTGAGTTATTTTTTTATTCCACAAGTATTTGTTTATTTGTTGAGTTGAAATTGATAATAATTATTGGTGTTTGGATATTCTGTTTTGTAAATTAATTTTAATAGTGAGTTTGTCAACAAAGAAAATACATTTTTGAAGGCACACGATTTTCATTTTTTTATCAAAATTAAGTAAAATGAATGTAATTTTAAAACTGCTCAACCTGGAAACACTTGGAAACTGGAAAAATCTGTGTTTTACAATTAATCTTACTTTCAACTATGTAGAATCGAGAGGTTAATCATACTTCCACTTAAAGACAAAAAAAAAGTTAAGATAGTCGTTCATGGACTGACAGATCTCTTCGAACTTTCGAAATTTGTCTTGAACCCGGCCTATGCAATCAAATTGCCAACTGAAGAGAGAAAAGATGAAACTTCAGAGCTCATGAAAGCAAAAACTGGAATGAATGGTGTTATTGGTAATGTCAAATGCATATTTTTTCGACAGGAAAAACGTGACTAGTGTTTGCTTGCAAGGAACTTGCGACGAAAACAGGAAATTCATCGACATATTTTGTGGACATCCAGGTTCAGTGCATGATAACCGAGTCTTAGAGAATTTCTTTATTTATTAACAGTTGCCAGCACTATGTAGAAATTTTTTCCGTTTGGGAGACTCTGATGCTTATGCCTGATCGCAATACATTATAACACCATACCGTGACAATGGACATTTATCGTCAAGGCAAAAGTTCTTTAACAGAAAACTTAGCGCTGGTCGCATCGTCATAGAACATTCATTCGGAATGTTAAAACAACGATTTCGGCAGCTCTATTACTGCAAGGTGAGGGGAATAGAGAAACTCTGCCATTTCATTCGAGGTTGCGTGGTATTGCACAATTTATGTGGCAGTGATGAACTTCCTTTCAAAGTGAGTGAAAGTACTACAAATGACAGCTCAAATGTACACAACCAACCTGAAAAAACTCAGGGATTTAGTCGCCGGTCGCCGCAATATTCTTTGTGACGAAGTATTTAATTTTTTTAATTAACAATAAAACACGAATAAGCCTCTTTTAAATAATTATTTTTCTTTATTTTTTAACACATCGTTAAAAATAGTTCTGCTGTCCGCTCTTTATAAGCTTCCAAATTCATTGTTCTATACTCCCGCTTTTTTCATAAGCTCGACTGTCACGGTGTTGGCTTTTTTCTTTTTTTTCTGGCAGGAGTTCATCAAGAGCTTCATCATCGTTGTGAAGGGAGCCAACAGGAACTTCAAAACCAGCACTTCCACTGGGCTGAGATCAGAATTGATTTAAGCAATAAAAAAGAAAACTAATTGTACCTATTGTTCATACTTTTTTATCTAAGTCTGTGGTTGATACCTTCAACAATTCCATTTTGAGAGAGGATATCATTTCTCGAAGTTGCACGTTCAATTGTACTTCCCAATAAAAACGCTATGGCACAATGGGAGGCCGCACCAACAAAATATCAGCAAGCTCACTATGACAATGGAAAGTGGTTACTATACTTAACTCATTAAATTGAAATTTCATGATTTTTGCTTTGAAAGCCCTCTCCAAACTTTTCCCATTGCTTTGCACTTGATGATGTGAAAAGTTTGAACAATGCTCCTTCAGCAATATGTTCAAACACATTTTTTTGTCTTTAGAACGACATTCTTCCCTAAGCTGGGATGTACTTCCTTATAAATGCTTACCAGAAGCTGATAGTCTTTATATAGCCAATTTGCCTTGCTGCCACCGTCTTGCTCGATGGGCACAAAGTCTTCATAACAAGACTCTCCCCTCGTAACTTCCTCTCCCCTAGCAAAAGAATTTTCAAAAATTGCTCGAAATTGTTCATCTAAAAGAAAACATAACAGAAATTGCAAACTGCTTAAGACCATTGAATGTTGAGGCTTGAGGGTCGAACTTACTGTTTTCTATGTTAAATTTTGTGTTTGGTGAGCACCGAATCACTACGGTTTGACCCACATCAGAACAAATTTCAATGGACTCCACCTCCAACCAAATGCCAGCTACTTACAAACAAAAACATTCACAAAAAACTTGCTTTCCGATAGATCGCCAGCACAAAAATCTTTGAAGCAAATGTCAACAGCTGATTTTGACATTTTGCTCCAATCTGCTCTAACTCAAAAGTAAGTGCAGAAAATGCTGCTCTTAAGTGATCTAGAGCAGGTCATTAAACACAAAAAGTTCTTGCTCGGATTAGAAAAATTGTCATTAAACACCAAAAAGCTCCTCTTTTCTGCTCTAGATCGATCTAGAGCAGGCCATTAAACACACCTATTGTAAGGGTTTCATTGTGAACTTGGTGGCCAGTGCACAGATTTTACAACTCAAACTCATAGTAGGTATCTACTACGTCAATTATTGTTGATTCTATATACCTCCTCCTCGAGGTAAAAAATGTGTAGCTGGTCTGTCAAATGGACAGCCAGTAAGTGCGAGTGTTGATAAAGAGGAACACTATAACACTCTGCGAGTAATGACTAACAGCCCGAATCACAATGGTTTGCCAGTGCTTATGGGGATGTCGCAGAGGGGGCTACCCATTGGGTTAGCTACTCAACCACGTAAAAATTGCTTGGTTTGGAAACAGCCTTTTGGAAAACAAAAATGTTTTAACCGTTGACAACCCCATACAGCAAACGACAAAAGGACAAAAACCTCCCGTACATGAAACATAAAATCTCTTAGCGCACTACGTATGCCGCCGGAGAACTATATCCTGATAGATGGCTTCTGAGACAAGGTTAACAGACAAAAATCGGTTGATGAACTTATTATGAAAGTCCTCGTCAGGGTTCGAGGCCAGTTAGCGATCAGGAAAACGAATCAGGAAAAATTTTCAAATGGAATAATAACTACGCTTTCGTTATAATTGAATAACAAATGTTATGTTATACCAATCAAAGAGTTTTTGTTCCCAAAACCGGTTATTTAACATCGATTGGTATAACATTTGTTACTCAATTCAAACGAAAACATATAGTTATTGTTACATTTGTAAATTTTTCCTGATCGCTATAACTGGCCCCTTTGTACGCAAACTTTAGCCTTATATGCCCTAACACCCTCACAGAAGAGAAAGACGATAGCTAACGGTTTTCTCTAAGAGCTCCTCGAAACAATATATGAGCATGAGCATGATCAAGCCCTAAACATGACATGAAATCATTCTTGCTGAGTTCTACGTAAAACTAGGAAAGGACGACATCATGGAAATACTATCGGTAAGCATAGTCCTAAAACGGATTCAGGCTAATGGATTTTGCTGCGAAGCTAATTCTTGTTCAACTAACGGGCTGAATTGGTGTCTGCCAACCGATGCTATTGTGATATTACCAAAGTCACTGGAAACGGAACCTAATTTTTTTTTTTCGATGACTTAAGTCCATTCGAAACCAAAGTACTAAAGTACTTTCATTGCCTTGCAAGTCTTCGGAAGGGGCAATACTCCCTGTAACACTTACGCCTGAACTACTCACCATTTTCAGGTAACGTAAAAATGACCATTTCAAAATGTTTATTTAGTCTAAATTTTATAAATCTCGTTCGGTCTCAAATTATGTCGCTTCCACAACCGGTGTCGGAGTTGTTAAAACTTTAGGTTTGAACTTTTCTTAAACACTTTCAGTATAACCTTCGCAGTTCCTTACTATTTCAATGGCCAAGAATTGCAAACGAGCAACAAGCAATGAGTTTTCAGATGAGAATTCTTTTGAAGGCTCCGATTTAAGGAGATTTAAATATAAAAACCACTCTAGTTTGTGGAATTTTCTATAAACGCTCTCCATTTGTTTTTTTGGTCAGAGGTCTTGAGGTCGTCGCGTCGTCCGTAGTCACATCGATTGTTGAGTTTGGGAAATCTTGTCCGATTGTTGTGTAAATGATGTCATCAAATGGAGACAGTTTTACACTTTTTAGATCAATGTTGGAGATAATCTGCAATTAAGAAAAGTATAGACATTGGAACCTAGAATTATTTTGAAAAAATTTACATTAAAGTACACTTCCCCGCATGTTCCATGACTTTGGGGCCAGTTATATGTGGTGCCGAGAAATAAAGTCGAAGGCAATAAGGCCGAATCGGCCTTATTACCTTTTTTGGGGAATAAGGCCGAAAAAAAACACAAAAATATTTTTCTACCTTATTTCCTATTCAAAAGGTAATAATGTCGAATAGAAAAAACCAAAATATTTGACAAAAACAAGAATGCCAAAAGTTGAGAAATAAAGTCGAAATCCGTTGAGTAACAAAATCGATTTTAATTTCTTTTGGATAAAGAAGAAAGAAATTATTGGCAATGACATGCGTTCGTATTTTTATGTGCTTAAACTTATCCTTACCGCTGCAATTGATTTATTACTATTTTAAACTATCAAATAGGAATATCCTGCGATATGACAATTAACCGAACAACAAGCTCTTTGGAATTTTCTGGAAGTGCTTGGACGGTTTGGGATAAAGATAATCCGTTTGACTAAAACTGATAGTTTTGTAATTGAAACAAAATTGATCGAACTATTTTGGATTCGCATTGTTTTTTTTTATGTGTACGATACCGTTCATCTTAATTTTGAAAAATTTTATTTTGCTAAGAAAGTTTGTCAAAGAATTAATTAAAATGATATCCATAATTACCTGAAAATTTTTGCTTTTCATTTCAAGACGTATGCATGTGCAATCTGTTGAATGTATAATATGTTGAAAATTTTTGTACAAAGTGCTGCGCCTCGCCCGCCCGCGCTGACTTCGTGCCGACTTCGTGCCGACCGCGACCCCGCGTCGACCCCGCGCCGGACGCGCGTCGCACCGGGACAATTTTTGGGAAATTAGGTCGATTCGGTTTTATTTCCTTCGACCTTATTTCACGGCACCCCAGTCATAGCGATCAGGAAAACGAATAAGGAAACATTTTCAAATGGAATAATAACTACATATGTTTTCGTTACAATTAAAAAATAACTATTATATACCAATCGATGGCAAATCACTCGAAGTATTTTTTGTGCCCAGAAAAGATATATTAGAACAAATATTTTCATTTTAATTTTAATTTTTCTATTTTCCTGATTCAATTTCATCAGGAAAATAGAAAAATACAATTTAAACGCAAAGTACACATTTGTTCAATTGAACATTTTCTTAACAAAAAAGTTCTCTGAGCTATTTACTATCGATTGGTATAACATTTGTTATTCAATTGTAACAAAAACGTAGTGATTTTTCCAATAAAAAAATTTTCCTGATTCGTTTTCCTGATCGCTATAGCTGGCACTTTTCATAGCCCACGTTTCTTCGACAAGGTCATCGTTTTCAAACTTTTCAGCCGGTCATTGTAGAACGTCCTAGATACCAAATAAACAGATTACACGTTTTTATGAGAATTTGTACAGGTCTCTGGTTAAATATTCTAATTCAACTAACCATTGCTAAAGTATTTGATTAGGTTAGGTTAGGTTAGGTGGAAGTGGCTGTCAGTCAATGAGTGCATTGCCTAACACACTTAGGCCGCTAGGGCCCATTGTGATACCACAGAGATCAGCAAGTTAATCACCTACTGATCTCAGAAACCCGATGTAAGATTAACGAGTTAATCACTTATTAATCTTCCATTACGGTACTAGCCGGTTAATCACCTGCTAGTCGAACCACGTGGAACTTTTAATGTATTTTGAAAGACTTTTAGGGTCTATGTACGCTAGGTCGCTAGTATCATCGAAGAAGAATTCACCGAGATGAGCCTTCCTCCTATGAAGCAGTGCAGGGCATGAGCAAAGAAGGTGTTGAACGGTCTCTTCCTCCTCCTCGTCCATGCAGCTTCTGCAGAAATCATTGGAAAACACACCAAGTCTTATGGCGTGTCTCCCTATTAGACAGTGTCCTGTAAGAACACCTATGGTAGAACCTAGACACAGACGGTTCAGGGACAACAAACTCTTTGATCGTTTTGAGTCCACACACGGCCAAACTTTTTTGGTTGCAAGGCATGTGTTACTCTCAGTCCATCTAGTGTTTGTTATCCTTGAAGCGTCCTGTCTAAGCAGGAGTTTACATGTAGCGATAGGTACACCTATGTTGTTCCATTCTGAGCGTAGGGAAGTGGTCGTGCCCTTTTTGGCTAGTTCGTCTGCCATACAGTTGCCTGGTATGTCCCTGTGCCCTGGCACCCATGAAAGGTGAATGTTAAACTGATTTGACATCTCCCTCAGAGACATCTGACAATTTTGGACCGTGATGGATTTTGTAGAGACAGAGGCAAGAGATTTAAGGGCAGCTTGGCTGTCTGAGAAGATCCGAATATCCGTGGAGTATATGACGTTTTCTTTGAGCCAAGACAGCACCTCCTTAATCGCCAGAATTTCCGCTTGGAACACACTACAATGATCGGGGAGGCGGAAGAAAAGACTGAGATTCAGCTTTTCTGAGTAGATTCCACTTCCCACACCTTCGCTGGTTTTTGAACCATCGGTGTAGAAGTGTATTGCTTCATTTTCCAAAAGAGCGCCATTTTCCCAAGCTTCTCTTGAAGGTATGGTTACTTGGAAATTATTGTCAAACACCAACTTGGGGGTGGTGTAGTCGGATCGATTCGGTAAGAATCTAAAGTTATCTAGAATGGTAGTGTGGCCGATTTGATTATTGGTCCACTGTGATGTAGCTCTGAGTCGAGTAGCTGAGCTAGCTGCGACTTGTTTGCTGAAGATATCTAGGGGTGTGAGATCTAGTAGTACATTGAGGGCGTCCGATGGGGTTGTCCTCAGTGCACCACTAATACACAGACTAGCCGTTCTTTGAACTTTGGCCAGCTTGTTGTAGTTGATCATCTTGTCTAGTGCTGTCCACCAGACTATCACCCCGTATGTGAGTATCGGTCTAATTACCGATGTAAACAGCCAATGGGTGATTTGGGGGGAGAAACCCCATTTCCCGCCAATGGCTTTTTTACAGGAGAAGAGTGCAACATTGGCTTTATTTACTCTTTCCTCAATATTGGTTTTCCAGGTCAGTTTTTTGTCAAAAATGAGACCTAGATATTTAGCCTGATTTGACAGTGTGAGAGTTACCCCTTTAATAGTTGGGGGTTTGAAATCCGGAATTTTGTATTTCCTCGTAAAGAGAACTAATTCCGTTTTGTGTGGATTGATGTTCAGACCACAATCTGCAGCCCAATTGTTAAGCTTGTTAAGTGCTGTTTGTAGCAGCTCAGCTAGGGTTTGTGGGTGCTTGCCTGAAACGGCAATTGCTACATCATCGGCATAGGCTATAGCTTTGAAACCTTCGTCCTCTAGGTCGATTAACAATTTGTTAACGACCAGGTTCCACAGTAGGGGAGATAAAACTCCTCCCTGCGGGGTTCCTCTATTGGCCATTCTGCTTGTTTTGTAGTTCCCCATTTCGGAACTAATGATTCTGCTGCTGAGCATTGTTGTTATCATGTTTTTGATGTGTTCCTCTATGAGCAGCCCATCAAGAGCATTAGTGATTGCTGAATTTTTAACATTATTAAATGCACCCTCTATGTCTAGGAATGCGACGAGAGAGTATTCTTTATAGTGCAGGGATTTTTCAATGGTGCAAACCAGAGAGTGGAGTGCAATCTTATTGCAGAATTCTCTCCAAGAGGATCTTTTGCTTATTCGTAACCTCTTTTAGTAAATCCTAAGGGATTCCTTATATAGATCCCAATCTATGGGATTTCTGGAAGATTTGGCTCGATTGAAAAGCTTCGCACAACTTTTCTTGAGCGGTTCTAGCTCCTTGGTCCACCAGTGTGGTTTCTTCTTCCCTCTTACTATGGTAAGAGGACAGGAGTTACACAAGGCATGGTTAAGAGCACTAGTTAGATCGTCGACTTTACTGTCAAGATCCTTGGGGTTTGAAGGGAAGCTATTGTCATTGTAGTTGTAACAATGTTTGAAGATTTCCCTGAATTTTACCCAGTCAGTTTTCCTATAATTACGGAAGCCTATGGGTTTTGGTGTGTCATCTATTAGACTAAATTGGATGTATCTGTGATCAGAGAAGGAGTGATCCTTAGATACAGCCCAATTTTTAATCTTGTTATAGATTGATTGAGCTACAAAGGTAACATCTAAAACCTCTTGTCTGTTTTTTGTGACAAAGGTTGGTTCGTTACCGATATTGCATATAAGAAGGTTAGTACTTAGTATAAAATTAAAAAGAGACTCACCCCTTTCATTTACGTCCGTACTCCCCCATACTACGTGATGTGCGTTGACGTCACTTCCTATTATGAGCTCCGCTTTGAGCTTTGTTGCGCTTTTTATTACGCGCTCGAGCGTCTCTCCTGGTAGCGGCCCCGGTTGGTCATGGCCTAGATAGGCGGACGTGAGCCAGTAAGTCCCACTGTTGGTCTGCAGTTTTACTGTTGTGGTGTCGCAATTGCTGTAATTAGGTAGTAAAAATACGTTAAGTGTTTTCTTTGCCAGTATGCAGGATCTTGGTTCACCTTTGTCCGTCACATACAGCAGAGAATAATCTTTCGTCCTGAGTCCTTTTACCACGGATTTATTGATCCATGGTTCCTGGATCAGGACTATATCCTCGCCGGACTTGCTTAGTCGGAGAAGGAGTCCGGCTGAGGCTTTGATGGAGTGTTGGAGATTAATCTGGAGTATTTGCAGCATTGCTACAATCATCCAGCTTAATCTCCAACACTGTAGCATTAAGGTCCTCCATATCTGAGGCGGAGTCTAGCAACTCATCCTCAGAAAGGAGAACCCCAAGCATTTCATCGTCGGAGTCTAAGACTCCACCTTTGTTGTTATCGTCCTTATCGGACGATTTGTTGTCTATTGCGTCTTGTTCAGACACTATTGTTGTAGTCTTTTCGACCGGTTTCGAGCAAGACAGCTGTTCTAAAGAGTCAGAGCAACTTACCGCGTCTGTCTCCATGATGGAAGATTCGACGCTCGCAGTGGACTCCTTGGCTTCGGATTCAGCCGCTTGCTTTGGAAGCTTTGCAGCGTCCTCATCTTTTTTGTATATTTTCAGCACTAGGTTGTCAAACCCGTACTGAATAACACCCCCGCGTGCCGCCAGGGGTTCTAATGACTCCTTATTCAAGATAACAAGAGCCGACCGATAACGACCCACCGACTCTTTTTCAATCACCGGAACCGTCCAATCGTGAGTGGGCAGATCCGGGTTGCTGTATTTAATCAGCTGGAGAACCATCTCCCGCGATTCATGTAGGGCCGGTACCAAGGCACGAGCTCTCGGTCTGCTTGGGATATCCTCCCTTGCCACAACCTCTAGCTTAGCACCTGGCCAGATCTCACCTAAACCGCTGACAGCTAGTTTATATAGGTGAAGCGATCTCTGGTCTTGGCAGGCGATCAGCTTGACGCGGTTTTGATGCCAGCCAGCGTCGCTAATTCTTGGGAGGGGTCCCGGATTCGCCTCGATAACAGGTATAAACCTGAAAGCGAGGTGAGCCTTGACGTCCGCCCACCTGTCGGCAGAGATGTTTCCATCCATATTGCTCCCGTCGATGACCGCGACAACAATCTGTCCCTTTACCACGTCACCAAAGGATTGCCCCGGCACCAGTGTCGATGGAACGCTAACCCCGACTCTTGGCTTTTTTGGTTGAGGTTTTTCAACCTCAAACGACCTGTTTCGCTTCGACGTTGAGTCTTGGCTGGTCTCTTCTGCAATTTTACTTGCCCACTTCAATCTTTCAACCTCACCCTGGGTTCTCTCCACTGCGGGTTTACAACCCACCATTTCAATTACCCTTCTGGCTTGGCGACGTATCTGAGCGGGCGTTTTTTTGATCTGAGTCCCCCCCTTGGCCGAGCTGGAGTTGTTAATCACCTCTCCTGCTCCACCAGTTGGAGGATTCATTGCACTCGACGAGGGTACGTACCGACCCGCAGAGGTAGGGTGGCTATTCGCCTCTCCAACCCTGCCAGTCTGAACGGCCCTCCCCGTGTCCTTTATTTTAAGGGCATTCAAGGTGGAGACGGAGTCGTTGATCACCCCTCCATTTCCCCTTTTTGTTAATTTCACCTCCTCCTGTTTTGATGATGGCACCAAAGCAGGCGAATTGCTTTCAAAGCTAATATTGGGGACTTCATCCCCACTATTAGCAGTGGCGGTCCGTTTGCCCTCCGATTCACTGGCTAGAACTAGCTTTGCAGCATGTTCTTGACCAGTTTCCAGCGGGCTGTGCTGCTCGCCAGAGTCGGGATTCTTGGTTCCCACTGCACAGACCTGAACTGGCTTTGCAGCTGGTTCAGAGCCTGTGTGCGAACCTAGTATCCCACTGGTGGAAGGTTTGGCCGTTGGCTCACATTCCTGCTTCGACTTTTCAGCCAAATCGGAGAATGTGTACAACTTTCGTTGCCTCCCCCCAGTTTTCTTTTTCGTCTTTTTGTTCGTTTTTTTGTCTGTTTGTTTGTTTGTTTGTTTGTTTGTTTTTAGAAAAATCCATAGAAGGTCCCACGAGTAACTCCGGAAGGAAAAGGTCAGCCCCGGCAGAGCCGTGTACCGGGGTAAGGCTAGTCTATTCTGGACCCTGCCAAGCATCCAGAAGAGCTCGTTATTGATTGGTTTATCCCCCAACCTTTAATTCTTCGGCACGGATTATTAAAGCTCACACCACCACTGAAACTAGGAACCTCGTATCTATGGTGAGATTGGATTTCTAAGGATTGTGCTATTGAGAAGTCACAACCACCCAGCGATCCAACCTAACCTTGGCTGTCACCGTCTGACATCGTACAGACACTGATAAGTATATGTAGTGAACATTGCCCGCCCGGCACCCACTTGGAGGGTTCGATCGAGGATTTTTGCCGAGCAAAGTATTTGATTGGCTAGGATCAAAATATTGTATGGGTCATAATACTGTATTTAAAATACTGTATCTGAAAATACTGTTTTTCAAAATACTGTATGTTCAAAATACTGTATGATCAAAGTACTGTAAGTCAAAATACTGTATTTCAAAATTCTGTATCTCAAAATACTGTAAGTTAAAATACAGTATCTCAAAACATTGTATTTGAAACTGCGGTGATTAGGCTGAAAAATAAAAAAATTGTTTTGAGAATGTAAAAAAGTGCAGCACTTTTATGTATAAATATAGTAATTTTACAGACAGATTTTTGATATAGACACAGTGTTTTGCTCATAAAGCAATTTGAGATGAAGTATTTTGGGATACAGAATTTTGAACTACAGTATTTTAATCATACAGTATTTTGTACATAAAGTATTTTAAAATAAAAGTAAAGATACACGTTTTGGGATCCTATTATGCAAAACAAGAAGTTTCTAGATGTCGAAGCTGTGGAACTATCGATAAACACTTGAATACTTTTAATTGCATTGCACGACAAACTCATGTTGATGGAAAAGGAGAGCAAGGGCTATCTTTGACCAGAACAACGAGATTTACAAAGAGAAAGGAAGTATAGAATACCGAATTCTCAAAACAAAACGAGTTTCACATGAAGGCGAAAATATCAAGCCAAAGTAAGAAACCTCGAACTCAAGACTGCGAAAACAGCAAGAAAACATAACGGCTACTGAGGATCTTCAATGACCTATTCTGCAGGCTAGACTATGCTTAACGGCATTGAAGTTATAGTTGTAGTAGTTATGGAGATCCAGTTATCATTGGAACATATGAAGTTTAAATTATGTAACTCAGGGGCTACGTAGCATTCTTATAATGAAAGAAATTGTTTTTGAATTCAAGATACCGTGGGAATACGGGGATGGGTTAAAACCTATGCTGTAAACGCATGCATTCCAATGGTGAAAAGGTTGTAATTGTCGGTCCTGTGTTTCTTACAATTCCAGGCAACTGCATCATGTCACTTTTTGAATGTCGACTTTCGCTGTCGGATGTCTGCTGTCGTATTGTAACACTTTTATTTTCGTAACTTTCCTCGAAGTTCAGCAAGGAATAAAGTTTTAAGAAACTAGTTGCTATAAAACAACCAATCTATTGCGATATCTTTTTTTTGTATTTTCATTTTCAACTATGGATGTCGCTTCAAAAGGGCAACCATCATTCTTCAGCATGCTAAACAAACATCATTAACCTTCTGAACTTCAAGTTATTCCCTCTCACATCCCGGTGAATAAATTAAGCTCACTAAAAAATAATCATATTGATTCGAGCATCCACGAATTTCTTTACACAATTCTGAATAAATAATTCAATTGATAGAATCGAAGAAGAATTACGATTTACAGAAGAGGAAGAATATTTTCCGGACTGCGATGTCTTCTGTGTTCCTTGTGTTATCAGGATCAAAAGGCTTCAGCACAAAGGTCGTTAAGACACTCCCGCGAGATTCACATTTTCGTTGATGTTTTTTTGTTCTCTTTTTATTTTTGTGGCAGCTCTGCGGAAGATAATAAATAAATTCCTTGTTCCTCTTCGACATGAAAGCAAAAATAAGATAAAAACAATTCAAATCGACTCATTATCATATGTAATTCACTTCGCCATGTAAATAAATGTAGCATAAAGGACATTAAGGATTCAAAATATCTCCCTCTCTGTTCATGGCACTAAATTTGTAAATCCTGTGCAACTAATCATGCGGAATAAATTGAAATCTTTTCCGTCGATTGTTTGGAATAGAGATGAGGATGACTGGAGAACAAACTCTGCAAAACATAATTGAATGAAGTTTTTTTTCTCTAGTTCGCCATCTTCTTTTCAATTAATCCAGTGGCAAAGATGTCTTCGATGAACGTGTCCTGAATGTCCAGCTACTCCATCAGATAGAAAACAGATAATGTATTCTAATGTGTCAACATTTTCACAAAATAAAATCGAGAAAAAAAACTTGCTAAAACTTCATGCAGAAGTGTCCTGTCCACGTCTTCCACTTTATCCCCAAACACACACGGTTCACAATTGAAAACCTCCCCTTCTTGAACTGCAAAAAAACAACTGAAGCGTTAAAGTATATGTCAACTGTTAGTCGTTCATTGTATTTTCTGGCAAGATGTCCTTTTCCCATAAGGATCAGAAAATCCGTACGAGTTTCTCTGCTTGGCGAGAATTTATGGTGTGCGGTCGGTGGCCACATCCGAGTCCGGGCTAAGTGTGGAGATTGCAATTCCGGCTGTCATGAAGGGCGTTGGTCTTGTTTGTGATTACTGCTTACATCGTTTATATATCCAAGGACCTTTTCTCCGTAACCTAATCAAGTGGTATGTTCGAGATGATTATTTCACATGGAGAATATGGGTTGCTTCATGCCAATGGAAATTGGAATGCTACTGTAAAACAACCCTTTCTCAGATATGAAACGGTATCATATCATCACTTTCATTATTAATGAGAATTGTTGTAGTCGACCATTGTTCACCTATGCTTTGTCTGATGATAGAATTTAATTATCATAAGATTATATGAGGGTTGTTCAGAGACAATATAGTAACAGTAAGTAATGTGTTGTTAAGTTCCCAACGTAGAATTTCGTCTCGAGGAAATTGATAGGATTGGCTTAGACGAAATGAGGTTCCAAAAAGTAGCACGTGTCCAAGCAGAAAATTATAGAAATGAAAAAACAACACTATCGGTTTGTTGAAGAAAAGTGCCGCAAACTAGTTGACCTGAGCTGTAGGCCATCTCTTATCTTATTGCTGTCCTCAGTCGACTTTGCCCTCAGCCAAATGATTTGCTAGCTGTGATATATGTACACAGGTTAGGTTAGATGTGACTGTCAGGATACTGAGTCTGACACATTTAGACCACATCAGTGATAGTGGATTATAGAATTGATCACCCTCTAATCGAGCCTGGATCAACAAGTTAATCACCTGCTATTCAAACCATTTAGAACTTCGTATAAAAAAAGGGAGACTTTTAGTGGCTTTGTTAGCTAAATCACTGGTGTCGTCAAAAAATTATTCACATAGGTGAGTTTTCCGTCTGTTTGTGAGCGCAGGACATAAACAAAAAGGAGGTGTTGGAACTGTTTCCTCCTCCCACTCGTCCATGCTCCTTCTACAAAAGTCATTGAAGTAGATACCAAGCCTTTTGGCGTGTCTGTTTATTAAGCAGTGTCCTGTTAGGACATATATAGTGGATTTAATATGCAAAGGACTTAGATTCAATAAGCATTTTGAACGATTTGAGTTCATACATGCCCAAATTTGTTTAGCCATATGGTATTATTCTGCGTCCATTTAATGCTCATTTTCTCAGAGGCGTCCAGCTCTAGCAAAAGCTTACATGTAACAATAGTTATACTAATGCTGTTTTTTTTTTTAGTCGTTCCTTTTTTGGTATGTCTCTGTATCCTGGCACCCATAAAAGTTGAATGTGGAACTGTTCTGACATCTACTAGACGTGCGAGACTTTTGGACTTTAGTGAATTGTAGAGAGAAAGAGGCAAGAGCTTTAAAAAAGCCTGACTGTTCGAGAAGATTCGAATATCCGAGGAGGATACAACGTCTTCTCTGAGCCTTGGAGTCTTTCTCTTAGTTGTTCTACAAGTCTCGTAGTCATCTATCCTGCTTCTCAGCATAGAATTTATCGTGTTTTAGATGGAGCCTTCTATATTTAGTCTATCAAGAGCGCTCGTAGTCGCTGAGTTTTTGACATTGTTGAAAGCACCTTCCATGTCTAAGCAGGCGACCATAGTGCAGGATCAGATAATACAGTGATAACAATAACCATACCACTGATTTACCCTTTTTTAACTTTGTTGAAGGGTGTTGTACTCTGAAGATCAGACAGGGCTCAAATTTCCGTCTTAATGAGGTATATGTCTACTATTCTTTCCAGTCTAGGAAAGATGTCAGACTAATAGGTCTGAAATCATTTGAGGTTACATGGGAGTATTTGCCGGCTTTCGGAATAAAGGTCACCTTAGCTGCTCTCCAGGCTTTAGGAATGTAAGAAAAATTGAGGCAGCCCTTCAAGATTACTACTAAATTCATATAGTGATGAGGTCAGAGAGATGCTGCAGTTCTGCGGGAATGATTCCTTCCGGCCCAGATGTTTTAAACACACTTGATTGTTTTCTTCAAGATAAGTTCTTTGCATGTTTGAAGTGTTTGACAGGGTGTGTGGTCCGAGTTTTTGATTTTTACCGAGCTACACGGAAAATTTTCTAAATGGTTCTGAGGAGTCCTCAATGCGATGTATATTGAAACAGTTAAAAATATTCAGAAAATTGTCTTAACTGCTAAAATTAAAGTAAATGTTGTGCTTAAATCAACCGACATGGTCTTTACCATCTGATTTCGAATCTGATTGAATTTTTTGACAATTTTGCCCAAAACCTTTCAAGGGTGAAACTATTTGCTTTTATCTATCCGGCTTATCAACTGAAAAGAATTTTGCAAATCAGCCACAATTTTAGCTACTCAAGTCAATGAACATCACTGTCAGTCGTCGAAATGAAAATAGTAGAACAGTTTTCAAAAATCGTCTTATTAATCAAACAAGGTAAATAAAAAAACTGTATAATCAGGGAAGAAATGAGAATCATACCTACGCAGCAAACAACAAATGCAAAATTTGCATAAACTGATTCAAAGTGTCCCAGAAATTTTAGGTATGTATGTACTATTTTTGTTATTTAATCTGAAAGCATAGTTATTCTCTTAGCACCCGACCGTCTTGATGCTGTTGGATATACATTTCCAGCTAACCAAATTATATTCAATAATTACACCTGAAACATATCCTTACTTCCGTGTTGTGAGTCGAAACATAATTTCATAAAATTAAATTTACCAGACCCTGAAAATTTATTCATGGAAAGATGCAATCTTCATGCGATGGCGGAAAATCTGCATAAACTGGGTGAACAAAAGGATCCTCAGTTGTGTTCTAGGACAATGGCAATGGGAAGACTATAATAATATATTTAATTGTTCAAAGGAGAAGATGGCTCGAGTTGGTTTCTTGGTTATCACATTCAAGGAAAATCTTGAGTATAGTTGAAGAATACCCCTGGTGATGTGATTTCGTTGTCTATGATAATGCGGCATACGCCATCGTTTAATTGGCGGCTCAGCATCAAGATACTGAGAATAACTTGAACTTTGTGCCACAGGAAATAGAAGCGGAAAAAAGGAAAACTAGATGCTTATCTTGTTTGAAACCAATTTTTCGAAAGATACAACACTGTTGAGGGTTAAACGTAATTTCACGCCTTTTGAGCAAACATATAGTAAGTTAGTCGTTGTCTCAGCTCTCATACACCACACAGTGTGTGACTGTGACATACTACAACCCCATAACTTCACACTATACTGTGTTTTGTGTTCACTTGTTTACTTTGTATGACGAGGACGACGTGTATAATGCATCAAGTGTATGAAGCCAAGGGTAGATTAAGGCAATCGGATTGTGTCAATTGATATTGAGTGATTGGTTTTCAAAGGAGATTTCTTTTATGTTCTGGAGGCATAAAATTTGTAAGGGAGAGTGACGGTAAGTGGCTCGTGACTACCAAAAATAATTTGCTCGGCATTGAAAATTAGTGAGATAAGAAGTCACTTTGCAGCTATACAAAATGAAAAATCAGGATAGTTTTAGCATAGTGAATGAAATTAACAGAAAAATATGACCAATAACAATATCTGGCTAATACTATTTTTTTGGCCAGGAATGTAGGGCATTTCTGCCTACTTTGACATACTTGACATACTTTTTCTTTGAAGCTTAAAATAAAAAAAACTTGCACTCATAGCATTAAAAAGAAAGTGAATTTAGTTTATTCGTTAATTTGTCACAACAAAATACTTTGCAGTTATTAAATGAAACGTAAATTCGTATTTTGATATATTCATTTAAAATTAGTCAAGTCTTAGTTGACATATCTCTAGGTAAGATGACATACCTCAATCAATTAGTCTTCGTTGCAGAGCTCACATATAAAATGTTTTATTTTGTGGTCTACACCGGCGCATAATGCGTGGCACCATTTATCATAAGCCTGGTAGCAAAGCCAATGTTCTCTTGGACGTGAAAAACTATAAAGTTCATTGCAGTAAATACAAGCTACATCGACATCACCTGCAAATTCCTGCGGAGTCACATCATTGTCCTGTAAAATCGGACGCTTACGGTTTTTTTTTTCATTTTTGGCCTGTACCTGAACCCTAATTTAAGATGACAAAATGGTAAGATGACATATGTCAACTTGGTAGGACGAGCGTCATGTCATCTTGCCCGACATGACCGAAAACGTTTTCAATATTAAATGCTCAAACACTTCACGATTAGCAATTATTTTACACGAAAATGGCGTTGTATATTAAACACTTCTGACTCAATACAGTAGCTCACCTTAGCAGAAACTTCTTCGTTTAGACAATTGACAAAAAAAAAATTATTCGACTGAAATTTTTTTTCGACGTTCCAGTAGAAAAACAATCGCCAACTGAGAAAATCTGCAACATGCTGTTTGATGCCAATGTACTGTTGCCAATGTGCTGTAAATTTGGCCGTTTTCCAAAAAAAGTGTTCCCAGTCATGGTTATTGAGAAAATGCAAATATTTCATCTTGTCGGGTATGTCATCTTAAGGAGATCTCCCCTTTTTTAGTAATGTTCTCCCATCATTAAGTTTGTATTAACAATAGTTAGGTATTAATAACTCAAATTGAATCAAACAGTAGCTTTTACATAATCTTTTATCGCCATCCGCTGATGAATCTAGCACTGCTCAACTTTTGACTAAGATCCTAGTTTTTTAAATTGTTTTTTATGTAGGTATATGTGTGTCTTTCATGCACATGAAAATATTGTCCTTTATTACAACGCCCGTCGTTATACAATTTGGTATGACACTTTTGTTGAAAATATAAACAATTTATAAATATCAGTTACATATCATTCACTACGATTAATTAACTTTTTAGTCTTTTCTACTTGGCATTCGTAGTCCGAAATTGTTACAATGGGGCTGGTGATAGGGGTGATTTGTGATTATAGCTATTTCTGTTAGGTAGTAAAAGTCAACTGCTTATTATGAAAGTAAAACCAAAACATAGAATCAAAAAATAAGTACATGTATCAAACCTAGTTCCAAAGTCCAAACATAAGTATGTGTATATTAGACCGGTTCAAAAAAGTGATTTTTTTCTTTTTCTTGAAACAATTCGATTTTTACCTTCGAGGATAACAGATTTCCATTTTAAATACAAATTGAATGGGAAAAAAAACATTTAAATTTTGGAATTTTATATTTTGGCTTAGAAGCAAAGTGCCGGAATGACACATAATTTTTTAGAAAATTAGTTGCTCTACAAAAAATGTATTTTATCATTTTTCGACAATTTCACTCCGTCAAAAGTTATTCAAGGTTAAAATTTTGTCAGAAAACAAGAAAAAAACTAAAATTTACTCTAAATTAATCTTTAACCTTGAGTAACTTTTGAAGGAGTGAATTTATCGAAAAATTATAAGAGACCTTTTTTATAGAGCAACTAATTTTATGAATGATTTTATGATACATTTAATATCATAAAATCATGAATAACTTTTGAAGTAGTGATTTTGTCAAAAAATGATAAAAAAAACCTTTTTTGTAGAACAACTAATTTTCTTAAAAAATATGTATCGCTCATCCCTACACTTTGCTTCTAGACCAAAATATAAAATTCCAAAATTTAAATGTTTTTTTCCCATTGTATGGGAAATGGAAATCTGCGATGAGCGCCCTCTAAATATTAATATTTCGAGCTCAAATTTTAACAGGATTGTTCTTACCCCTCCTCGAAGGTAAAAATCCATCCAATTGTTTCGAGAAAAAGAAAATATTCACTTTTTTTGTACCGGTCTAATGTATACAATACATGTATCTGCAATCTGCATATATCAAATTGATTTGAAATTAGGGATTGCAATCCCGTGTTTCGGGATCCCCTTTCTTGGTCCTTAAAATCCTTGGATTGTAGTGATAACTTATTTTGCGTGAATTAACCAGTCTCTGCTTCCCCCCCCCCCTGATTTTTTTTAAATTGGGTGGCTCACCGGGGCCTAGCAATATTATTATAAACAATTGCTTTTTAGAAATAGAATATAAGCGCTTTTCGTAGCAATGAAATTACAGTCGGAGTATATGCCTACTAGCCCACTTCGCACGAGGTTTTCAATATTTTTTCATTATTTTTTTTTTTTTTTAGTTTGTATCATAATTTTTTCAATACCTACACATCCTTAGCTGTGCTCGAAAAAAGGTTTCCGTTTGTTCTGGAGCATTAATGGATTGGATTTTGAGAATTTTCAATATTCCGTTCCTGTTAATATAATCAACCTAAAAATATAGTTTTTCATTTTCTTAGCCGCTGTGTGATTGTTTTACTTTTTTATGTTTATCTCGTCATACTGTGGTTACAGGGGTTTAGGTTTAAACTTAATCTGAAAATTGTGAGTTAATGGCTTGGGGTATTTCTTTTAAGCTATTAAACTATTTAAGGTTTTTATTATAAAAATTATGTTTTTCTCAAAAGTAAGCAAATATTTACTTAACCAAAAGAGTGTAAGCCTTGCGGCCTAACGTATTTCAACAAGGCCTTATAATTTTATGTCGATTTCGAATTCTGGAAGAGATTGTTAAATCCTCTTTTTCTTTAAATTTTATTCCCAATGTTCCTGGGGTAGGAGAAGGGAGACCCTCACAATTGCGCCAATTATAGAGGGATAAGCCTCCTTAACGTCGTTTATAAGATCTTGTCTGCTGTAATATGTGAACGTCTGAGACCCCACATCAACAACTTGATAGGTCCTTATCAATGTGTTTTCAGACCAGAGAACCCCACTATAGACCAAATTTTCACATTACGGCAGATCTTGGAAAAAACCCGAGAACATAATATCAATATTCACCATCTCTTTATCGACTTCAAGGCCGCGTATGACAATATTTACAGAGACGAGCTGTACAGAGCCATGTCTAGTTTCGGCATCCCTGCAAAACTAGTACGACTATGCAGGATGACTCTGGAAAATTCACGCTGCTCCGTCAAGGTCGGTAAAAAACTCACATGATGATGTCGAAAAAGGTTTTAGACAAGGCGACAAACTGTCATGCGATTTCTTCAACATCATACTTAAACAGATTGTAAGAAACTCAAACGTCAACACCAGAGGAACAATCTTTCAAAAGTCTGTACAATTACTCGCCTATGCAGACGATATTGACGTAATGGGAAGAAAAAAGCGTGATGTCATAGGTGCTTTTGCGAGTATTGAAACAGAAGCGGCAAAAATGGGTTTGATGGTTAATGAGGGCAAAACGAAGTATATGCTGTCATCAAACAAGGACACAGAACATCGACCAATTGGACAAAACGTCACAATAGACAGACATAACTTCGAGGTAGTACAGGACCTCGTCTACCTAGGATCCGCTGTAGACACGGACAACAACATCAGTGCGGAGATCAAACGGAGAATAACTGTTGCCAACCGTTGTTTCTTTGGGTTAAGAAAGCAATTGAGAAACAAAACCCTCTCTAGAAAAACCAAGGTAACCTAGTATAAGACCTTGATCATCCCAGTCCTGCTTTACGGCGCGGAAGTATGGTCTTTATCGAAAGCGGATGAGGAAACCCTTGGTCGTTTCGTAAGAAAAATTGTCCGAATGATCTTTAGTCCCGTATGTGAAGACAATGTGTGGAGAAGAAGATACAACAACGAGTGAGCTGTACCGCGACTGGAGAGAGCTCGCCCGAAATCGTGGTCGTTATAGAAGGATGTTGGTTGAGGCCCAGGTTCACTCCGAACTGTAACGCCCACCTAAGTAAGTTCCTGGGGTTGGAGTTGAAACCACAAGCCTCTCAAATATCAGGCAGCCTGTATTACCATTATACCACTAGCATCATATATTTATTCCTGTACCAGCTTTCGCATTCGGTATCGCTCGGGTGGAACAAGTTAAGTTCTTATACCAAGTGTTTTACAAAAATTGAATATAATTTGTAAAAAAAAACTATTTAAAATCAACTAAAAGCAACTATAACTACCACATATACCTAGTATTTTTTTGCGGAGCTCAAAATAAAAAAACTACTTATAATACATTACAGAACAAGCACCTATTGGCCTATCTAAAAATTCAAACGAACAGATAAATGGGAACAGCAATCCTTGCCAGGGATGTTTCAAGTTTTGCTACAAGTTTTCTTTCTGAATTCTGTGCATTGAATTGTATATGTACATTTGTGTAGACAATATATGAACATTTAATCTCAGTTCTTGTTTTTATGACAAAATTGTCCATTTGTGTGCACTACTGGCTTACGGTGTTATTAAGCTAATTCTGATGTGACCCTCTTATTTATGTAATTTGATATCTCGCATCTTTCATTTTCTCTTGATGTGTCAAAAATGTGGACACCAAAGCGATCTCTTAAGGGTATCCAAAAAAAGCTTTAAAAGTACAAAGAGTGGAAAAGTGCAAAAAATTGTATGTATCGATCGATACCTTTGACATGTAAGTTTAATAGTTTTGAATACAGAAATAAGAAAAAGTAGAGCAATGTATGTGCATACCTTTTTGCATTTCCAGTGCAGTTGATCTAAAAATTTCGTAGAAAAGAAAAAATGCTAAAGTATTTTACGATACATATATACCAAGTGCTGCGGCAGTGGCGTAGATAGGGGGGGGGGGCAAGGGGATATACCCCCTATTGGTATCGATAATTGTTCAATACAACCAGTCTTAAATAAAATAAGTTAAGGAAACACACTCTGAAATTTAGTATGTACCTACTTCCTACGTGAATTAAGTCTTATTAGTACTCACAGGATTGTACATTCTATACCTACATTCTACGGGGAAAATACAAAGTCAACTTCGTCTGAAAGAAATTATTATTTAGGCAGAACACTTAATCTTTTGAACTTCTTTTTTATACCAATTTTCCACAACAGGTATGAATAAAATCTCTTGGTTTTAAATCTTTAATACAGCAGTTTACCAAACATTACTGTATAAACAATACAGGTGATACTCTTGCAAAGCTTAGTGGAAAATCTTCCATATTGTGACCTGGACATTTCTTTTTTGATCGGCCAAGGGTACGACGGAGCAAGCAATGTCTGGTCAATACAATGGTGTTCAAGCAATTATTTGCCAAAAATTTGCTCTGGATGATCTATACGTCCATTGATCAGCAAAATACCAGCCATTAGAGATTGCCTAACCACAAGTGAAGCAGTTTACAATTAGTACTTCAATATGTACACCGAAAAAAAGATATAAAAAAAAAAACATTGTAAAGGCTGAATCTGCCGCGATGGATCTCAAAATATCAAGCAGTTGAAGATTTTGAGGAGCTGTTTCCGTTTGCGTTCGAGACTTTTGACCAAATAAAAACATTGTAAAGTGACGCAAAGAACTTAAAAAACGCTAGGATTTCTTCTTGATTAGCTTAAAGGTTATAAGTATGTGTTCTGGATTCACATTCAACAAAACAAAATAAAAACTAATAAAAATAAATAATTTTGTAAATTTGCCAAACAATGTCCAATAGCACCCTATAAATCTATGCAGTTATCTAAATGCTACATTTGCTCTCAATAACATTGTAAATCTTAACGTTACTTATTCTTGCATTCTCTTTTGCGCTGTTATTCGCTTATGCTAAATCAATTGCCTACATTAATTTTCACTTCACTTGTTAATTGAAAGTCGAACAGTCAACATCGAGTAGTAAAAAACTAAAACGCAAGCATACACAACATATATATATTCCTTACACACATGGATTTGGGTAACACAAAACACACACATTATACATATATTTTACAATAAAATGAAACAAATTATATTCGTTTTAAAACATTATTATTATTACACTACACTACACAATTAATCTAAAACTACAGTCCACATATAAAAACACATTTTACACAGATAGTGCAAAAACATATTGGTCCTTTCGCTCGCCGGATTAAATTCATGATCAGTGTGCGGAAATTAATTAATTCGAAATCGATTAAACGCGTGATTATTATAAGATCATACTACATAATTATATTGGCATTTGAACATATTTTGCATGAACAATTTTTTTGATTGCATGACTTTTCGCTAAAAATTATTAAAAAATTATTATTCAAACCACGTGACCAATGCAAATACATACATATTTGATCCATCGTTGTGAACCTAAACTTTTGAACATTTGCATGAATTTAATGCAATATAGAGCTAAATTCCTCTAAAAACATTTTATTCTGAAATACATATATTATTCAGTTAACGTACACGTGTTGCACCAACCTTGAACCGTTTCATTTGGTTGAAGGCATATATATACATACATATATACAAAACCGTTAGTAAAATCCTTGAATACCAAAACTGTATTTCGGTAAAATGCATGCCATAAAACTAAAACGCGGTCGGGCAAAGGGTACAATCACTAGGGCCAAAACATTTTCGGAAACCATCGATGATTCCACGCCGATCGATATGCTGGAAATACATCTAGAAAAATTGGGGGAGGCTTGGAAAGAATTCGTCTTGCAACAAGACAATTTATACGAATTCTGCGGTGAAGAAGATTTTGTAGATCCTGAGCCTGAATTTGGTGAATACGAAACAAAATATTTCCAAGTGTTCGCTACTCTCTCCGGTGAAATTCGTAAGCGCTCATTAAAAGCTAATAGTGAAATAGAAAAACAAAACGCCACTCTTTTACAAAACTTAGATCATTCGAGGTCTCGTCCTTCAGTCGTGCTACCGAAACTCGTGGTACCAGTGTTTACTGGAGATTATAAAGACTGGCCGGTGTTTAGAGATTTGTTCACGGGAACAATTGATTGTAACGTCTCTTTAACTTCAACACAAAAGTTCCATTACTTGAAATCATTTCTTGGTGGCGAAGCGGCTGCTCTGCTAAAACATATTTCGTGCACAGAAGAAAATTATGTTGAAGCTTGGGAAAGACTCGAATCGCGTTACGATAAAAAACATTTAATAGTGCGTTCATTCGTTAAAAGTTTCATGGCATTGCCATCGTCTCCTGGCTCGAATCTTGACATTTTAAGAAAAATTACAAACGGTGCCGATGAAGTAATCCGTGGATTAAATGCGTTGGAAATAAACTCTAGAGATCCGTGGTTGATTTGCATTCTGCTTGAAAAGTTAGATTACGATACAAAACAAGCGTGGTCAGAAAAGGTAGAATGTCGGGATGATTGCACAATCAATGAATTTCTCAATTTTCTACAAAATCGATGCAGTTGTCTCGAATCGTGCAGTTCATCTACTCGGCCTCAAAAACTAGTTAATAAAGCCGAAAATAAAATTCGTTCGCATTTCGTCGAAACAAAACAAAGTTGCCCAAAGTGTAAAGAAAATCATATACTACCCTTTTGTAAGCTATTTATCTCTCTTGATATTAACAGTCGCCGCGAATTCGTCAAAAATAACTCGATTTGTTTCAACTGTCTTAGAGTTGGCCATGCATCTAACAAATGCAATTCAAAATTTCGGTGCAGATCATGCAATGCTCGTCATCATTCCTTGGTACATGATCCACAAAACACATCGCTTTCGTCTTATACAAACAATCAACACAAAAATGAACAATCTTCGTCATCGCTATCGCCACAAAAAACCTCAAAATCTCTCGTTTCTCATCATTCTCTCAACTCCATTGTTCATTCATCGACTATTCTTCCAACCGCTGTTGTCGAGGTCCAAGACAAATTCGGATCGTTTCAAAATTTACGCGTTCTTCTTGATTCAGGATCCCAAGTCTCGTTCATTACGGAGAAGTCTCTCCAACGCTTGGGTCTTCCTAAAAAGCCATCACGTATTCCAATTATCGGAGTTGCATCGACGTCTGCTGGAACTACAAACGGTCTAATTTCATTGAAGTTATATTCGCGATTCAATTCAAGCAGCATAGACATCGACTTTCATGTAGTATCAAAACTTACCTCTATGCTGCCACCACTTTCGTTTAAATTGAAGACAGACCAATTTATGTCGTTGGATCTTGCAGACCCAAAGTTCAATGAACCAGCTCCGATCGATATGCTCATTGGAGCTGATCAAATCTTTAATCTTATACTTGAAACATCAAAATCAGAACCAGGTGTTGCAAACTCTGTTTTAACTATTTTCGGATGGGTGATAGCTGGAAGCTGTGATCAGCTTTCATACAATGAATCTTCCGTCGGAGTACGAGCATTCTGCACACAACTTGATCATTCGCAGGAGTTTGATCTAGAGCGCTTTTGGCGTCTGGAAGAGGTCAACTGTGAGCCGATTTTGTCTATCGAAGAGCAAAAGGCAGAAGATCATTTTGTTCAAACAAATCGGCGTAATACCGACGGTAGATACATGGTTGATCTACCATTTAAATCAAATGCCAGTCCGAGCTTTGCAAATTCCTTTCAAATCGCACTCAATAGGTTTTATTCAGTAGAAAAGAGACTTCTTCGTGATCCTGACCTTAAAGCACAATATTCTCAGTTCTTAAATGAATATCTTTCATTAGGTCATATGGAAGAAATACCATTAGAGGAAATAAATACGCCTAATTCTTACTATTTGCCTCATCACGCTGTCTTCAAGGCTGATAGTAGCACGACAAAGGTGAGGGTAGTTTTTGACGGTTCCGCTAAATCGTCATTTGATTCAAAGTCTCTGAATGAATCCCTATTCGTGGGTCCTGAAATCCAACGTGATATATTTACAATATGTCTTCGCTCTCGTCGTCACGCATACACCATATCTGGAGACATCGAAAAGATGTATAGGCAAATATGGATTTCGCCTAATCATACCAATTATCAAAGAATTCTATGGCGGGAAAACAATGGATCTTCAATAAAACACTACAGGCTTTTGACCGTAACCTACGGGACTTCAGCTGCCTCATTTCTAGCGAAACGCGCTTTAAAACAACTGGCTTTAGATTCGGCTAAAACACATCCTAGAGCTTCCTCAATAATCCTCAGTGACTTTTATGTCGACGACGTTGTGACCGGCGCTGACACTATCGAATCTAATCGCTATTAAGGAGGAGCTCGTGGAGGTACTATCATCTGCTGGCCTCAATCTACGTAAATGGACAACAAATTGTTGGCCACTTTTACTATCTTTGCCTGAAGATCAAAGGGAGCTATCTCCCATCGATTTCGAAAACTCTTTGACGGTAAAGATTCTCGGGCTGCAATGGTGTCCATCAAAAGATTGCTTTTCGTACAAGGTAAACCTTGATCAGTCGACATCGTGTACAAAGCGTCGAATTTTATCAGAAGCTTCTCGTATTTTTGATCCGCTTGGTTTTCTTGCTCCGGTTGTGATAGCTGTAAAGATCTTCTTCCAGGACTTGTGGCGTATGTCGGTAGGATGGGATGATCAAATTACCCAGGAACTCTCTCAGCGCTGGGTCATTATTCGGGATGAACTCAATTTGGTGGAATCATTTTCCATTCCCAGAATTATGTGGATGAGCAAGCAGAATTACGAGTTTCATGCCTTTTGCGATGCTTCGTTGGATGCCTATGCTGCTGTAGTATACTGTCGCAGTATAAATCCAGACGGAAGTGTATCCACATCATTAGTAACTGCTAAGAGCAAAGTTGCTCCAGTCAAAGTTCTATCACTTCCTAGACTTGAGCTCTGTGGCGCTCTTCTACTTGCCCGTTTAATAAATAAAATCAAACTCTCGTTACAGTTAAATCAAATGCAAGTTTTTGCTTGGACAGACTCGTCAATCGTGTTGCATTGGCTATTAGCGCCTCCTAAAAAATGGTCAGTTTTTATCGCGAATAGAACATCTGAGATCATTTCAATCATTCCAGTGAAGTCGTGGAATCATGTTCGATCTGCAGATAATCCCGCTGATGTCGCCTCAAGAGGAATACCTCCATCTCAACTGGCCTCGACTGAAATCTGGTGGCGTGGTCCTGCTTGGCTTCGAATGGAACGCAGTAAATGGCCTCAATCTCAACATAACTTAGAAGACGTTCTCAATGAGCAATTGGAAGAGAGGAAAACGAACCCAGTGAAGGTGTTCGTGACAAACTTAGATGATAATAACATTTTAAGACAAATTATTGCAAAATCATCAAATTGGATTAAATCGGTACGTGTGGTCGCCTACATTTTTCGTTTTCTCGAAAATCTTCGTTTAACTCCTGAGTCATATAACCTACGACCCCTTTCATCTAAAGACCTTGATAGTGCTCAATTTTCCCTGATAAGATCTGCCCAATCTGCTCTGTTTTCTGTTGAAATCGAAACCCTCAAAGTGAAAAAGTCGTTGCCGTCGCGAAACAAGCTTTTATCGCTCGCTCCATTCCTTGATAATATAAACATTCTCCGTGTCGGTGGTCGGTTAACTAATTCTGAGCTGTCGTTTAGTGAAAAACACCCAATAATTCTCTGCAAGTCACACGCTATAACTAAACTTATCGTCGAATATACTCACAAGCACCATTTGCACGCCGGTACATCGTTAATGATGTCTTTATTAAAACAAAAATACTATATTCTCGGCTGTCGAAATGTCATCCGTACCGTCGTTGCTAAATGTCTCCACTGCTTCAAACAACGAAAAGCTACATCTGAACAATTAATGGGAAATCTTCCAGTAGAAAGGGTTCGATTTTCAAGACCCTTTAATAAGGTTGGTTGCGATTACGCTGGCCCAATCACTCTACGTCTGGCTCGCGGTAGGAATCCTAAATTTGTCAAAGGTTATATAGCCTTGTTCGTTTGCTTCATTACAAAGGGAATTCACATTGAACTTGTCAGCGACCTATCATCCAGTGCTTTTCTGTTGGCCTTGGATCGTTTTGTATCTCGTCGAGGGAAACCAACCGAAATCTGGAGCGACAACGCAACAAATTTCCACGGTGCCAGGCGGCTGCTTGGAGAGATGTATGAACACTTGATGAATCAACAACGAAACAACGCCATTGCCGATCATCTATCCAAAGATGCCATTGATTGGAAATTCATACCACCTTCTGCACCCCACTTTGGCGGATTGTGGGAGGCGGGTGTGAAATCCGTAAAGCAACATTTAAAACGTGTTATTGGTGAACACATACTCACCTATGAGGAGATGTATACTCTCCTTGCTAAAATTGAATGTCTTCTTAATTCGCGCCCCATGTGGCAAACCTCCGATTTTGAACCAATTGCACTCACTCCGTCTCATTTTATGATCGGAGAGTCTTACAGTTCAATTCCTAGCCCTGATTTAAATATTTCAAATATTTCGATAAGTTCTAACTGGTATTTATTACAGACTCTCATGCAAGGATTCTGGAAACAATGGCATAAAGAATATTTAACATCGCTGCAAAATCGCCCCAAATGGCAGAATACAAGACGAAATCTACAGCTCAATGATATGGTGCTGCTAAAGGAACCAAACCTTCCGCCTTCAAAATGGATTCTTGGACGAATCATAAATGTCCATCCTGGGAAAGATGACAGATGCCGTGTTGTCACAGTCCGTACTACAAATGGAGATTATGTACGACCCATCGTTAAGATTGCCCCATTGCCACTTTCTGAAAGACCGGAGTCTTCCAGGGGGGGCTGAATGTTCTGGATTCACATTCAACAAAACAAAATAAAAACTAATAAAAATAAATAATTTTGTAAATTTGCCAAACAATGTCCAATAGCACCCTATAAATCTATGCAGTTATCTAAATGCTACATTTGCTCTCAATAACATTGTAAATCTTAACGTTACTTATTCTTGCATTCTCTTTTGCGCTGTTATTCGCTTATGCTAAATCAATTGCCTACATTAATTTTCACTTCACTTGTTAATTGAAAGTCGAACAGTCAACATCGAGTAGTAAAAAACTAAAACGCAAGCATACACAACATATATATATTCTTTACACACATGGATTTGGGTAACACAAAACACACACATTATACATATATTTTACAATAAAATGAAACAAATTATATTCGTTTTAAAACATTATTATTATTACACTACACTACACAATTAATCTAAAACTACAGTCCACATATAAAAACACATTTTACACAGATAGTGCAAAAACAGTATGGTTTACCAACTCTCGTTGCCGTTAAGTCGTGAGTTTCAAAGAGTGAATTTAGACGTGGTCCAAGGTATGGATTTCGCCAAAAAAAATTAAACGAGCAGCAGACGACTCATTTCGAAAGTGTTTGAAATTGCAAAAAAAAAAAATAGCTGAAGCCCTTGACATTGACGTTAAATATAAGAGAGTAGTGAACCAACAAAAGAATCTTTCGAACCCTTTGGTTCAAAGTACAGAAGAATATTTTCATGTTACTGTTTTCAATCCTTTTCTCGATTTTTATGTTATGGAGCTTGAAGAAAAAATTAGAAACCATGAAAACATACTAGATGGATTTTCGGTTCTTTTCAAGGATTCTTCGTCAGAAATAGACAAAGCAGCTAAAAAATTTAATGAAACTGTCGAGTTCTACCAAATATATTTGGCTGCCGGAACATAGAAAGCGGGACTTCTTGACAACCCAATGAGTTGTCAAAAAACCTGGGCTTCCAGTCTTCAAAAAACGCTTAGTCACTGAATCACCACACATCCCTGTCATTTGAATATAAGAACACATGCTATTTGACAGCCCTCAAATCGCCACAGCAAAAACCACAGCGAGTTGATGGCAAACCCAGGTCAACCCTAAGGCTCAAAAACACTAAGTTTGCCGTTCAGGGCGACTTTAGGTTTCTCAAAAAACGCTGTGTGGTGACCCCAGGGCGTACCTAGGGCTTCAACGAACAAACCTATGTAAGTACCATGCTTTACCGACACTACAAAATCTGAAGTTGGTTACATTTAAAATTTATGAAACGAAGCAAATTAAATTTGTGTTGAACTCTGACGCAATGAATTCACGGACATAGTGAATAGTTTTTTTACCTTAATTCTTTGATTCGAACCGTTTAAGATTAAAGTCCCAAATCTGGATTTATTATCACTTTTCTAATGTTTAAGTATGGGAAACATCTTCTGACAGTATATTTTTCCGAACCATATGTTGATGCCACATTAAATAGAACGCTCATTCGTTTTGCACGTCCCTTTTTCACTTGCTCGCAAGAGGTAATCAAAAGCCATTGTAAGGCTCAGGGAGATTTACTTCACTTATCGCGCATATGTCAAGATATTTTCTTTAGTCGCCCCATTTAGATGTGGTCGCGAACATAATTAAAGACAGTTTCGTTGTTTAAAATCCACCACCACTTTCAATATGCCGGTGCATGTCACATCCCATTTCATCTTTTCAAAGTTAACATAGCCATCAACAGCAATAAACTAAATACTTCTGCATTTTACGAACAAAAGCAGAACTGGGCTTGCTTGTCGGCCTCTAGTGCGAAAAAAGTGCACAGATGGTACTAGAATATCACTCTATTATAGGGTAGTTTTCATTTGATTCGTGTTCACAGTTGGATAAGGATCGAAAGACGTACTCGTTTCTATTAGGGATCAAATTTAGTGTCAGCATAGTGCAGGTTACGCAAAGGGGGCGCAATATTGCATTGCAAAATCGAAGCAATATGTGTTATAAATGTTCTCGGCTCTGCAACGGAAACGTATTGTCGGCAGTGTAAGTGCTAGTCAGTGCATTTCGGAACCTGTTACTGCCGAAAAACGAGGGAAATACAAAAACAAGACAGTTCGCTCGTGGCTTGATTTTAATGGTAAAAAAACAAAAGAATTTGCGGGACTTGAAGGGGTTGCTCTTGACATGCTGTTGACTTATGTTTTGCTATGGTTTTGATGCGGTTCAATGTGGTTTGGTTGTCACATTAAATACAGTTAGTTCATATGTCGTAAAAAATTGGATGGTGCAATGTAGGAGAAATTCCAAGGAATCGGAAGAAAATAAGAATTCCATTCTGAAAAACTGTTTTTTTTAAATCGGGTAGGTATACCTACTTGAGGCAGAAAAAAGTGCCAGCAATCAAATTTCTAATATGGAACAGTGTTTTTTATTATTCTGGGTACAAGCTTGAATTAAAAAATTATTTTTCGGAGTAGCAGGATACTGGACATTTTAGTTATTTTTCCTTTTCGATTTGAAATTGGAGTAAATATCTTTTTGTTTCGAAAAAAGCGATTTCAGTTGTGTTTCATGTCCAGCACTATTTTTGTAAAGTGATTTGGGTTTGCTGTGCTGAAACTTATTTGAATTCAAAGAAATTTCAGGACAACGTTATTTCTATAAGTGTTTGTTGAACTTAATAAATTGTCGAATTTGAACTTTCTATTATTTTGCATAGCAGTACTGTAAATTAAAATAGGGTAAGGTCGCCTAAATTCGAACACTCCCAGTTGTCGAACACTTTTTGAAAAACATCGCTCAAACTGCATTATTTCTCATTTTTTTAATATCTTTTAATGCAAAATTGTAAAGGGTGTTATACTCTTCAACCCTCAGAAACAACTCACAAGTACAACCAATGTAAACGTTTAAAAAATAGTAGTTTGTGACTAGCTCTCAAAGATTAGGGCAATTGTGGGTTTCCATATAAGAAGGAGACTGTTGCAAGTGTCGTGAGAAACTATGATTTTAAGGGGCAGTTGAAGCTATATATTTATGTTGTAAGGTTTTTTCGTTATATAATGCTTATTTTAGTTCATTTACGTTAAAATTTTATCTTAAAAGTTAATAGTTTTACTAGATTTTAGCTGTTCGATCAAAGGAAACTAAATTATTGTGAGTTTCCTGTTCGAACACTAGTGTTCGAATATAGGCAACTTCATCAAAATAGTTTTTTTAAGCTCAGGCCTTACACGTTATAAGAAACTAAATAATTTTTACGTCTTTCTATCAATAAAAGTAGCAAAATCTTTGGGGCCAGTATTCGAACACCTTTTTTCAGTGTTCGAATTAAGGAAACTCAGTACAATTTTAGGTTTCCTTTGTTCGAACAGTTAACAATTTCAATTATGACGTAGGTGTCCCATAACTTCTTGCCAAAGAAGATCGCTTAAGAAATATAGGTTGTCACCATTTAGCATAACCATTTAACGTACACCCAACTTTGTGCTAAAAAAAAGACTGTGTGCAACTCTTCAAATCTTACCTGATTTATGTGGTTCAATAAAATTGAGAAAATATAAATATAAAAAAAAATATAAAAATAATAAAAAAAATAAATTAATATGTTTGGATAATTTAAAATAGAGAAAACTTTAAAAATGTCTGTTTTGCGTAGTAATTAAATGTTAGTCTTAACCAAAAACACCATGTTCGAAATAAGGAAACTTAATGTTCGGCTTTAGGAAACAAGTGTTCGATTACTGGGGAATTGGACTGTTTTCCAGTTTATATTGTTTTATAAAAAAACGGTTAAAGTTACAGAATTAAATTTAAGTTTATTAAATAAAGTTTGAGTTTGAGAATCTAATTAATTTAACTTCGTATATTGAATATCGAAGGTTGTTTGGCAATGAGCGATTACTTTATTGCAAGTCACTAAGTGTTCGACAACTGGGGACATGACCCTATGTCTACGTATAAAAAAAAAACCAATACTATGTCTAATTTTTATAATTGAATTTTAAGGAAAATTAATCAAAATTTCTCTGTTCAGTTCAGATTGTGACCTATTTTTTAAATATTCAAATATTCAAAATCAAGACACGGATCCGTGGTACCTTACGTACAAATAAGATCACATACTAGTAACAAATGATTATTTAGGACTTACTTACTTACTTAGGTGGGCATTACAGTTCGGGGTGAACCTGGGCCTCAACCAACATCCTTCGATAACGACTTCTATTTCGGGCGAGCTCTCTCCAGTTTCGCACTCCAAGTCGGTTGAGGTCATCCTCCACTTGATTGCGCCACCTAAGACGAGGTCTTCCCCTTCTGCGATTTCCCTGCAATGTGCTCTCGAACACCCGACGAGCCGGAGCGTTTGGGTCCATCCGCTCAACATGGCCCAACCATCGTAGCCTCGCGATGCGTACTCTTCTGGCTATGCCCATGTCGCGGTACAGCTCATACAGCTCGTTGTTGTATCTTCTTCTCCACACATTGCCTTCGCATACGGGACCAAAGATCATTCGGAGAATTTTTCCTCATCCGCTTTCGATAAGGTCCATGCTTCCGCGCCGTAAAGCAGGACTGGGATGATTAAGGTCTTATATAAGGTTACCTTGGTTTTTCTGGAGAGGGTTTTGTTTCTCAATTGCCTTCTTAACCCAAAGAAGCAACGGTTGGCAAGAGTTATTCTCCGTTTGATCTCCGCACTGATGTTGTTGTCCGTGTCTACAGCGGATCCTAGGTAGACGAAGTCCTGTACTACCTCGAAGTTATGTCTGTCTATTGTGACGTTTTGTCCAATTCGTCGATGTTCTGTGTCCTTGTTTGATGACAGCATATACTTTGTTTTGCCCTCATTAACCATCAAACCCATTTTTGCCGCTTCTGTTTCAATACTCGCAAAAGCACCTATGACATCACGCTTTTTTCTTCCCATTACGTCAATATCGTCTGCATATGCGAGCAATTGCACAGACTTTTGAAAGATTGTTCCTCTGGTGTTGACGTTTGAGTTTCTTACAATCTGTTCAAGTATGATGTTGAAGAAATCGCATGACAGTTTATCGCCTTGCCTAAAACCTTTTTCGACATTAAAGGTCTCGGTGAGTTCTTTACCGACCTTGACGGAGCAGCGTGAATTCTCCAAAGTCATCCTGCATAGTCGTACGAGTTTTGCAGGGATGCCGAAACTAGACATGGCTCTGTACAGCTCGTCTCTGTAGATACTGTCATACGCGGCCTTGAAATCGATAAAGAGATGGTGAATATCGATATTATGTTCTCGGGTTTTTTCCAAGATCTGCCGTAATGTGAAAATTTTGTCTATTGTGGACTTCTCCGGTCTAAAACCACATTGATAAGGACCTATCAAGTTGTTGACGTGGGGTTTCAGACGTTCACATATTACAGCAGACAAGATCTTATAAGCAACGTTAAGGACGCTTATCCCTCTATAATTGGCGCAGTTGTGAGGGTCTCCTTTCTTTAGGATCGGGCATACGATACTGAGGTTCCATTCATCGGGCATGCTTTCTTTCGACCATATCATGCAGATCAGCTGGTGCATGCTCCTTTCCAACTGATCTCCAGCTTCCTTAAAAAGTTCGGCATCAAGGCCATCTGCACCTGCAGTCTTATTCGATTTAAGTTTGTATATGGCAAGTTTAACTTCTTCTAGGTCGGGAGGACGGCATTCTTGATCATCGTCCAGGCTGAATGGGGCAATCTGCCTGACAGCGGAATTTGTGTCCTCATCGCCGTTAAGCAGTCTGCAGAAATGATCTTTCCAGATCCTCAGTAGCGACTGTGACTCTATAACTATGTTTCCCTGCTGGTCTTTACAGGCTTGAGTTCGGGGTTTGCCACCCTGGCAGGATCTTTTTACCTTTTGGTAAAACTTCCGAGTCTCGTTCCTGTCATGGCACCTCTCTATTTCCTCAAACGAGCGCTTTTCATGCTGCTTCTTTTTCTTTTTGAGAAGTCGGTGTTCTTCCCTTCTTCTCTCCTTGTAAATCTCGTTATACCGATCGTAAGCAGCCCTCGATTATTTAGGACTACCGGAAATAAAAACAAGAAACAAATAAAATTCAGAAAAATGCACGAAACCTTTACATTTGAATTGCAGTCGTTAAAATATATTGATTGACGATTATTTCAGGCAAATGATGGCGGAAGCTGAGCATCAAATGGTTCAACCGCTTTTAGTACAATTTTGGCTTACTCTTTTTTCAGCCGGTATATCATGAATAAATGCTTCAATGTTGCCTTCGCTATAGATATAAGCCTTAGTATAGCCCAACAAAAATAGTCTAAAAGTATTAAACCGCAGGTTCTAGGCAGCCCAGAGGCCGGTCCCAAAACATAATATAAACTGTTCCAAGAACTCGTGAGGCATGTGGCACCATCTTGTTTAAGCCACATATCACTTTACATAATCGTGTTGGTGGTCGATTTAAAAATGCGTTGGACCGGAGGAGCACGGTGGTGGCGCCGCATTGGCTACACACAATGGTGAAGCAAATGGCTTGGAACGGAGACTGCTAAGTCGGACCGGAGAAAATAGGTTCGCTACCAGTCAAAAAGTCTACAAAATAATGCTATAGTTTCTATATACATATACAATGGTGGTATAATATCCAACAATGTGAAGTTGGTTCAGTCACAATATCCCGAATAGGCGTATTTCGGTTAACCCAGGGTGACACTATAATTTTTTTTTTTTCTTATTTGTTAATTCGTACTTTCAAATATATCCTGTGAAAGCGTCAAGGTCGTATCTTGAATAGTTTTTGAATGGCAGTGATCTAAAGAACAAACAATCGTAGGTATAAACTGTGACACTTGAAACCTCAAACGTAATTTCCTCCAAACATAATTTTTCAGAATTGCTGACATCATAGCTAAAAAAAATCTACTGCAAATCGAAACTAAGGATTCCAGAATACGATACTTTTAATTGCTTATGAAAATTGTTTAATTGGCATTAAAAACCCCCATATCCTTAACCAAAAAAGGAGCTTTTCAAATTTATGCCATTTTGTTGATTTCTAATATTTTTCAAAAATGGTATAAGTATTCGTTGTGTAGGAAATACCTTCATCTCTAATAACGTTTTAGAATTTTTTCAGCAACTCATTTGGAGGGAATCATATGTCAGCAGTTGAGGGAGTTTTTTTTTGCCTCCTTTATTTCCCAAAATTTTTGGAGAAAAATCTAAAAATTCAACTGAAATAAAACCTTAATACGTCCACAAGACTTCAAAATTTTCTATCGAGTACTTATCAGTTTATCAAAATGAGTCACGATTGCAGTTTGATCAGAGAGCTTTTAGAAATGTCTTCATTTAGGAAAGAAGAATACGCAGACATTTTTTTCTTATATGAGTTTTACAATGCAAGAATCAAGAAGAGCACAACGAAGATACCAGATACCGGCTTTGCTCGGGTCTGTAGTTTTAAAGTTCCCGTTCTCGTTTTTCCTCTTCCATGGGAATTGGGGGATAAAATGTAATCTTTTTTACTGTGGGTTTATGAGGCATCCCAACTCCGAAAGAACTTTTGTAAGCTGTTCAGTAGTTTCTAAGTTTCCATTTGCGACACCGTTCCTGTGGGAATCTTCCGTTACCGTGGAAATAAGTGAATGAAATATAAATCTATGTCACTAAGGGATAATGTTAAATCCTAAAGTTGAAAGAATTTTCGAAATTTGTCTACCCTGAAAATTTCATAAGAATCCGTTTGGTGGTTTAGGACTTTACCCCGGACATACATACATACATACATACATACATCCTATTTTATATATACAGAAGATAGAGATAGAAGATGGAAGATAGAAGATAGATACAAGAAGATAATACAATAAAAAACTACTAAAGAAATAAAGAAACTCTATGTTTATCAGGCATTTTCTGAAAAAAATGACCTTAAAAATCAAAACTTTGCTTAGGGAAGAAAATTTGAACACCATTTAAAATTGAAAATCTGGCAACACTGAACCTATAGAAACCCAACTTTAATACAGATTTAAAGGTTGTTATTTATACAAAAAATTAAGTCTAAAATCATCAGTATTGACAGAGATATCGAATTTAACACAGGACAGGGTACACTAGAGTGGTCCTTAAAGTGGTTAGGTCGGAATTTATATGAGTGCAACCCTCACAAATGTTGCAAATAAATAAAAAAAAAATTTCCAAAATTTCACCCCCCTATCTCAATTTTAACACGTGCCGCCGGACCTGTACTTTTTTCCATTTAAATAACATGTGATTTTTTATGTTTTAGTTTTTTTTTTTAAGCAATATACATAGCACCAAAAAATCCGTTCAAGATTTTTAGAGGGGTGAAATTTTGGGAAACATTTTTTTTATTTATTTGCAACATTTGTGAGGGGCTACACTTGAGACGATGCAAGAAGCTCTTCACCCCTTCTGATCTGACTACAATTTATAAGGCCTTCATCCGCCTAAAACTGGAGTATAACTTCCATACCCGGTCAGGTGCTCCTCAAACATCTTTGCGCATACTTGATAGGGAACAAAACAGAGCTTTCAAATTGATAGGTGATAGTTCAATTGTATATTCGATTGATTCTCTTGAACATCGTCGAAACTTTACCTGTCTCACTCTGTTTTATCGCTTTTTTCACAAACAGTGCTCTAGTGAAGTAGCCAGTTGCATTCCTCCCCTGAAACAATTTAGCCGTAACACCCGCCTCGCTAGGAATGCTCATCAGTTTTACCTTGAGCCCAACTTCGGGCGTACAGTCAAGTATAGAGATTGTCATTTCAGCCGCACTACCCGAATGTGGAATGCTTTACCTGGCTCTGTATTTCCCCCGCATCACGATTCACAAAGATTCAAAAGCAACGTGCATCGGTGTCTCCTTTCAAATCCTCTCCTATTTTCCTAAATGCTCGCACTGTGTTCTATAACATTATAAGGGTATTCATAACCCCTTGAGGTGCGCTCTAATTATAAAAAAAAAAAAAAAAAAAATATGATCAATTTGCAAAACCTGTATTTGCTAACCTGGGTCAAAATACTTTACAAAGTAGCATCGTGTTTTGTTTTGAGCCTTTTGGAAGTGTGTACCTAATTGAATGATCAATTTATTTTCGTTGTTTTAGTTGTTGCTAAAAACTCCTCTATGATTTTGCTTCTAAAGAATTTTGTACTTTGAATGAACCAAAAAGAAGCCTTTTTTAAAGAGTATCCGACGGGACTGAGTTTAAATGTCTTGAATTATAGAAAGGTATTCTTTTGAGTAATAGTAATTGAAAATTATTTTTGAAAATAGTCGTCGGTGACCAATAAAAAAGTGCAGTGTTTAATATCATATCTATGAAAAAGATTGGCAATTCTAGACTTGTTGATTCAAGTACTCAACTATGAATGTATTCGGTTTTTCAATCAACTCTCCTACATTGTGTTGTCTTTATTTGATTGTGGATAGTATGAATTCAAAACATCTTTAATTTTTCGACAAACCAAACTACCCGCACCAAACTTTTACCTATCATCGATTTGAAAATTTCGTTGCAGTCAATGACTGAAATGATGCGCTCTCAGCTGGAAGCATTTTAGATAAGGACTTCGTACCTGTGTGCATCATCCCTTTCAAAGAGTTATACCTACTGCATATTTTTCTTGCGTTCCATGCAGAAATATTGAATGCGTGCTTTTGATTTCTTATGTTTGTTTATAATTGAGTAGAAAAAGTATTGAGTTTCCTTGTTTGAAATATTCCAGTGTTAAGAAAAGTTAGCCTCATGTTTCATGCTCCATGCTTAAGTAGCTATCCGTTTGATCGTTAGTACCTCTCGGAAACGAGCTCTTCTTCCTTGTATCAAATGAAGGGAACAAAAAAAAAACATCCCTTTTATAAAAGAACGCAAGGAACCATATTGTCATTCCAAACAAAGATTGCGATGAATTTTAAGCGAGCATATGGACTAGTGGTCGACTAGCAGGTCTTTTGTGTATTGTTTGGCTCAGCCGAAATCCTGCATAATCCCTGCTCAATCATTGACTATTAAGTACAGGGTGAAAAAAGAAAACAACTTACCCGATCATTATTTCAGAGAATTCTTGGAAGTGCCACCCTGTTCAAAAGTCAGCCCACAACAGTTCAGTTCTGCGACTGAAGGGTGTTTCTTCCCTCAACATTTGATTTAGGAGGGTAGGTTGGACCGCAACCTGTATGCAATCCAAACAACAGTAAATAGTTACCCCCATTATTTGAGCGCAATTCCTTTAACTGGCTTAAGTTAAACCAACACCTGTTCAAGTGGTATCAGAGGGATTTTCTGCTTTTGCTTGAGCTAAGGGATGATGATGATGACTGCTTTCGAATTTAGTATATTCTCATTCCAATTAAAAGAAAATTCGAATCGGATTTTTATATGGTGTGTTACTTGGAACTAGGCTATTGCTATTCAGGGAGAGTGTATGTGTGTCCCCTTGGGATGGATTCTTATTGGATATCGCATTCAGACCTCGGGCTTTTGTTCTGGGTTCCCTGTGGTATAGCGTTATGCCCGTGTTTAAAGACCGTGCATAACATGTGGTTTTTGTAGAGCATATGGGAAGAACTTGTTCCGCTTTCAGTTTAGTTCGATGCGCACCTCACTCCAATTAGACTGTCATACATTTAACATTTAAGTAGATTAGAGAGCGCATCTCGTTTATATTCACAATTTACAGATCACATCACAAGTAGTTGGTTGGGTTTGAGTTTGAGTTATTGTGCTCACTCTTCATGTTTTGTTGTGAGGTGCCCTTAGGGTAACCGCGATTTTGACATTCATTTGATTTCTTGTTACATTGTTTGGCTTTTGGTTTCCCGCAACTCGACGCTAGGTACATACGATCGTAGGTATAATGGAAAGGATTTATTGTAGCGAAATAAAAATCCAATATTGTTTGCATTGTTACGTGGTGTATGTGAAGGCAAAATTTGACAAGAAAAGGGACACAGGGCTTATGTGAAATGAAAAGAAGCTTAAGAATCTTATGGAATAAAGCTCAAAATAATTCATTAGCCCGCTCAAATACCTATCACATAAAACTCTCTGTCAGTTCATGTGCTTTACTTTAGTAGGAAAAGTAGATCTAAACCATTACAACATCACATCCAAACGCATATATTCAGTTCTCTGATCCAAACTACAACCTAGCAAAAATCATGTCTAATCTGCCCATGTCTCCCTTTTTCCTAACGCTCGTACTGACGTGTTACTTAACATAAAACTAAAAATTTATATAAAAGTACATCTGGAGAATATCTCCTATATTGGTTTTTATTTTTTCAAACATTTTTTGATATGTGTACAAAATTTCGTTTAAATCAATTTCATACATTTCCTACAAAAGTATCGACTTTTTTTGACGTGCCATAAGAGTAGTCACAACCAAAAAAGACTTGAAGTCTAAAAAAAAATGTTTTTAAAAGAAAGATTACATTCACAGTTACAAATTCTATCCTTTTCATAAACTAGAATTTTACACTTTATAATAAATTTTAAATAAAGTTGTTTCGATTAGTAGTTTTTGAAGAGTAGAAAACAATCACTTTGAGTAGGGTAGTTGCGGGAGAGATGCCGCACTCAACCAAACTCACATATATAGTCGTCCACACAAAAAATTTTATTTTGCATTTTGTTCCTTAGGTATTTAACTAAAAACGAAAGACAAAAAATTGGAAACATCCGACATGCAACAAGGTTTTTTGTAATTTGTTATGTCTTACCCACCTTTTTCCCAAAGCAAATTTTTTAGTTCGTTACAAGTAATCGATTTGAAAAGATGCTATCGAGTGTTTTGTGCAGGGTAAGTATTTTGCATAATTAATAGGCGTTAAGGAATACTCGTGCGTGTATTTGTTTTGTTTCCAGTGTGTCTTATTTTTGTAAAGTGGTGCGGCATCTCTCCTTCATTTTGGGAGAGATGCCGCACTTTTGTTTTGAGAAGATGCGGCATGCTGCATTGCCTTTTGAACTGTTTTTAAATAGAGTATTATGTATGCCCCTAAAATACATCATCACATAAACCAGGGCTAGTTGGACAGAAGAGGAGCTGGAAGAAACCCAAGAAAACATTGACAAGAGAATGTCTCTCCGAAAAACAGTGCAACTGTTTGAGTACCAGCCAAAATTTGAAGAACCAACAGCTATATTTTCCGAAACGTCCGTTTCTTGTTCTGAAATAATCCTGGAACTGCTAATTTCAACTACTAGCTATAGATACATCATGCAGTCATTGCGAAAACGAAACGCATACCTAATCATGTTCCAACAAACTAACGCCATGAAAACAACTGCAATCAATTTCACCACTGCCGAAATTCCAGTGCCTTTTTTTCTAATCGTAGGCTATTCGCAGAGGTGTTGACTCTCCTATTTCAATTGAAAAAAAACTCACCAAAAGAAATTAAAAAAAAAAACTCATCAAAAGAAAGGTTGAGTCTATGGACCATCCAAATGTTGGGAAAACTATTTCAAAACAACAAAAAGGGAAGATTGGATCCAATGTTCTGCATGTCAGAAGTGCCTGCATTAAAACTCTAGGTACAGGATACACGGTACAAAACGTTTGAATCTACTCTGAGTACGGCCCGAGGACGCGATCAGGAACGGAAAAGCTGTTTAATGTTTTAAACTCAATAAATTTGCTATGCGGCATCTCTCCCACATATGCAGGGAGAGATGGCACATTTAATATATTTTTCTTTTGTGTTATTTTTTTAAGTTGGTTTTTTTCTATGGTAGGAAATAAATCCATTAGTACGTTTTTTATAAAAATATTGTAACGTGAACCCAACATTTTATACCAATTTCCTAATCGAAAAACGTTCAACCGAAAACACAACTGGCAACACTTTAATGGAATGGTATAAATGACAGGCGTTGCTTGTAAGCCAGTGTGTGTGAGTGTAGAGAGACAGACAGACAGAGAGTAGACAGCAAATGTGGCGACAATGTAGAAGTTACTGGAGAGTTCTAGATGGCGTGTCATTCGATATAAATAGCCCGCCCGAGGCAACCAGAAGTCAGTTTGGTTTATAGAGTGATAAAGTTAAGAGTAAATACAAGTGATAGTCCCAAAGTCGAGTTGAGATCGAATTAAGCATATATACTGAATAAAAGTGATAGAATTAAATAAAAAGTGAAGTTTTATTTTTCGAACTAAGCGCACGTTACATTGGTGTCAGAAGTGTAAATAAAACTTATTTGACTAGTAAAGTGTAAAAAAAAAAAAAAAAGAAGTAAAAAGAAAATAATAATTATATACAGTGAAAATGGGTAAGTTGTTAGAAGAGCTCAACTGCATTGAGCTTAAAAGTGAGTTAGGTAAGCGAAATCTTTCTAGAGCGGGATCGAAAAATGAGCTCGTCCTGCGCTTGCGTAACTATTTGGAACAGCAAGGGGAAGACGTAAACACTTTTGTTTTTGAAACAGAAGTGGAAGAAGAGGAAGTAAGTGAAAGTGTAGATTTTTCTAGTATGATGAAACTTTTGTTAGAACAACGAAATGAGCAAAAGAAGGAACAGCAGAATGTTCTCGAACGACTCGAAGTACAACAAAAGAAGCTGGAAGAGCAACGAAACGAGCAAAAGAAGGAACAACAGAATATTCTCGAAAGACTTGAGGCGCAGCAGAATGTTTTGGAAGGTCAGAAAAACATTCTAGAAGGTAAATTGGGTAACATTGAGAAAAATGTATGTGCCCTAGACGAACGCGTTGAAGGTGTGGAGAAACAGCTTTCTGTTGTAGAGAATCGTTTCGAAATCGTAGAAACCCGATGTGATAAACAGTTCTCTGTTCTGACCAAGGAATTGGACCAGATCCGGAAAATAAAAATTCGAGAGTCTGCTGGGGAGTTTGCAAAGAAAAAGGAGATGAAACCCCCAACATTTGATGGACAGTCTTCTTGGCCAGTCTACAAGAGACAATTTGAGGCAGCAGCGACAACAAATGGCTGGGATGACGAAGACAAGTACATTGCACTGACTCTTGCTCTTAGAGGACCAGCAGCTGAATTACTTCAAACAGTTCCAGCTGGTAAGAGCGGCGATTTCAGTTCTCTCGTGGCAGCTATAGATAAACGCTTTGGAGATAGCCACTTGAAAGAAGTCTTCCGAGTCCAACTCAATAACAGAGTCCAGAAAAGGGGTGAAAGTCTACAGCAGCTCCAAGCAGACGTCGAAAGACTGGTTCACCTGGCATACCCGGATGCTGGAGAAGAAATCATCAACCAGCTTGCTGTTGAGTCCTTCGTTCGTGCTATTTCCGACATACATCTTCAGAGGTCTGTGCGAACTGCTAGAACACGCACTCTTTCTGAAACTTTAGCATTCGCATTGACAATTGAAGCAGCAGAACAGGCTTCTCAGGGAGTACATCGACTTAGAGAGGCCATAGTCGAAGAATGCTCGTGCCAAAGAGCTGAAATACAAAAGAACCGGAGCGGACTAGCAAGATGTTGGAACTGCAACAAGACAGGGCACTTACAGCGTCAATGCCGACTACCACCAAACAAAGCAGGTTGTCAACATTGTGGAAGCAAGAGATCCAACCCAGAGCAAGGTAACAACAACACCAGCGTTGCCTATCAGCCCGTTTCCCATCAGGGAAACGAGTAAGAACCAACTTCGAGGGGCAGAGGCTGGTTTCTTGTATCGATGGCCCCAGAACCACCATCCAGGTCTCTCAGACCAAACGAGACAACAAAAGTCTGACTGTGGAGACTACTATTAACGGGAACAAACATGTGGCTACCATCGACACCGGTGCCACAGCCTCCATAGTACGTCGAGACCTGGTAAAGACGACGTGGCTTCATAACACCAATAGCTACCGTCTAAGAACCGCAACGGGAGAAACAGCAAGAGTATATGGAGAAGTGTGTCTTAAGATCCGACTGGCCGACCTAGTGTTTACTCATCAATTCCTGGTGGCAGATATATGTGACGAGTGCATCATTGGAATCGACTTTATGAAACAGCACGGAGTTATTTTGGACATCGGTAATCAGGTTTTGAAGTACCAAAATAAGGAACTTCCAATGACTTATTCGAACGAAAGTACGTCGACACTGAGAACTGTCATCAGGGAAGATCTTATTCTGCCTCCTTCTTCTGAAGTGTTCGTTTGGACAAAACTGGAAGGTGAGTTTGGAAGCCTTCGATACCTCATGGTGGAACCAGACCCAGAGTGTTCCTCCCAAAGCGTCATCATTGGGAAAACACTGGTAGCACCGAAGAACAAAATGGTCCCCGTACGATTACTAAACACCAGACCGTACGATGTAAGGTTGAAGAAAGGAGAAGTCGTTGGACGTTGCGAATCGGTTGCAGCAATTACGAAGATCACAGACGAAGCTCCGAGAAAACCTATAACTCCGGAGGAGCTCGAAACCATCAGAGCAAAAATACTGAATTCATCCAACCTTGATCACCAACAAACAAGGATGGCTGAAAGTCTCCTACAAGAGTACACTGATATCTTCGCATCGCAAAAGGGGCAATATGGTTGGACACAGTTGGTGCAGCATCGCATCAACACAGGAGATGCAAGACCGATTCGTCAACCTGCAAGACGTCTTCCACTGGCCAAACAAGGTGAGGTTGAGGAAATGATAACAGCAATGAAAAAGGAAGGTCTTATCGAAAATTCCAAAAGTCCTTGGGCGTCACCAGTGGTGCTAGTGAAAAAGAAAGACGGAAGCACTCGTTTTTGTGTGGACTACCGAAGGCTGAATGATGTAACTAAGAAGGACAGCTATCCCCTGCCCAGAATCAGTGATACCCTGGATGCCATGGAGGGAGCGCAGTGGTTCTCGACGCTGGACTTGAAGAGCGGATATTGGCAAGTTGACATCCACCCTGATGATCGGGAAAAGACGGCGTTTTCTACAGGTAATGGGCTCTGGCAGTTTAAAGTTATGCCGTTTGGGTTATGTAACGCTCCGGCAACATTCGAGCGTTTGATGGAGTGCGTTCTTCAAGGGCTGACGTGGAAAGCTTGCCTAGTCTACTTGGACGATGTCATTGTTTACGGGAAAACATTTGACCAACATTGTAAGAACCTTAAAGCCGTGTTTCAGAGACTTCGAGAGGCTAACCTTAAACTGAATCCAGAAAAATGTGCACTTTTCAAAACCGAAGTCAAGTATTTGGGACACATCATCTCATCCCAAGGAGTAAAGACTGATCCTGAAAAAGTTGACTCCGTCAAAAATTGGCCAACACCACAGGACAAACATCAACTCCGAAGCTTTCTGGGACTTGCCACATATTACCGACGTTTCGTTAAGAACTTCGCTGGAGTTGCAAAGAGTTTGCATCAGCTCACCGAAAAGGGGAAGCAGTTTAAATGGTCAGGTGAGTGTGAGAAGTCTTTCCAGGAACTCAAATACCGCCTCTGTAACGCTCCAGTGCTGGCACATCCAACACCTGGCAAAACATTCATCGTCGACGCAGATGCAAGCAACGTTGGAATCGGGGCGGTACTATCCCAAGTGCATGATGGCGAAGAGAAAGTGGTGGCATACTACAGCAAGGTCCTATCGAAACCCGAAAGGAACTACTGCGTGACCAGAAGGGAGCTGCTAGCTCTTATCTTGGCAACAAAGCACTTCCATAAGTACATCTATGGACAGAAATTCCTTCTGCGGACAGACCACGGTGCTCTGAGCTGGCTGTTGAACTTCAAAAATCCAGAAGGTCAAGTCGCAAGGTGGATAGAAAGATTGCAGACCTATGACTACCAGATCCAACACCGCAGAGGAAAGCTGCACTCAAACGCCGATGCATTATCACGAAGACCTTGCAAAATGGATTGCAAGCATTGCAAGCGGCAAGAAGACAAAGAAATCATTACCGCTCAGCGACTAAGAGCTGACCCCATAAGCGGATGGAGCAATGAGGAAGTGAGAACTGCTCAACAGGAAGATCCAGATATCGAACCCATTCTCGCATGGAAAGAAAATGAAGAGAAACCGGAATGGGGAGACATTTCTGACAGGAGTCCAGTTCTCAAAGCCTATTGGGCACAGTGGGACTCACTATATGTGCAAGAAGGTGTCCTCAGGCGAAGATGGGAATCCGCTGACGGTAAGTCATATGTGATGCAGCTGATCGTACCGCAATCGAAAGTCAGTGAAGTTCTTCAGGAGATGCACGACGGACCTTCTGGAGGCCACCTGGGGGTAAACAAAACACTGGAGAAGGTGCGACATCGGTTCTACTGGTTACATGCTAGAGATGACGTGGAGAAGTGGTGCCGAACATGTGACAAGTGTGCTGCAACCAAAGGACCTGGTAGGAAGATTCAAGGTAAGATGCATCAGTACAACGTTGGATCGCCTTTTGAGAGGATTGCAGTAGATGTGGCTGGGCCTTTTCCAGAGACCAACGCTGGAAACAAATACATTCTGGTTGTAATGGACTATTTTAGCAAGTGGCCTGAGGCGTATGCCATCCCAAATCAAGAAGCCAAAACGGTGGTCGACCAGATTGTGTTTAACTGGGTTAGTAGGTTTGGCGTGCCTATGGAACTCCATTCCGACCAAGGGAGGAACTTTGAGTCAAACATCTTCCAAGGAGTGTGTGGACTACTTGGCATTAAGAAGACGAGAACCACACCACTTCATCCACAATCTGATGGGATGGTTGAAAGATTCAACCGGACCTTGAAAGAACACCTCACCAAGGTCGTAGGCGACTACCAAAGAGACTGGGATAGGCACGTACCGCTATTCCTGATGGCCTATAGAAGTGCAGTACATAGCTCGACAGGACAAACACCATCTGACATCCTGTTCGGGAAAACCATGCGGCTGCCCAGCGAACTTAAACTTGGATGCCCCACAGAGGAGCCACAGGACACAAACGAGTATGTGGACGACCTCAAGGAGAGACTCGCTGACATCCATAAAAAGAACAAGGGAACGGATGAAAGCCTACAGCGACCGGATGAAGACACGGTACGACACAAAAGCGACAACGTCAGGATTCCAAGCAGGAGATCGTGTGTGGCTTTATAATCCTCATCGTCAAAAGGGATTGTCACCGAAACTTCAGCAAAACTGGGAAGGTCCTTATACTGTAGTCACGAGGATTAACGACGTGGTTTACCGCATCCAAAGAGGACTAAGAGGCAAGTTAAAAGTAGTTCATTGTGACAGGCTGCATCGATATAGTGGCGAGGCTGCAGATGGAATTATTCGGGACGAACAATCCTAAGGAGGGGGCAGTGTAACGTGAACCCAACATTTTATACCAATTTCCTAATCGAAAAACGTTCAACCGAAAACACAACTGGCAACACTTTAATGGAATGGTATAAATGACAGGCGTTGCTTGTAAGCCAGTGTGTGTGAGTGTAGAGAGACAGACAGACAGAGAGTAGACAGCAAATGTGGCGACAATGTAGAAGTTACTGGAGAGTTCTAGATGGCGTGTCATTCGATATAAATAGCCCGCCCGAGGCAACCAGAAGTCAGTTTGGTTTATAGAGTGATAAAGTTAAGAGTAAATACAAGTGATAGTCCCAAAGTCGAGTTGAGATCGAATTAAGCATATATACTGAATAAAAGTGATAGAATTAAATAAAAAGTGAAGTTTTATTTTTCGAACTAAGCGCACGTTACAATATATATACAGGGGAAAAAAAGTGGTTTAAAAAAAAAAAAATGTTTTTTTTTCAAAATTTTGACTTTGAAAAATAATATTTCAAAAACTATTTATTTGAACAACTTATTTTTAAATTTAAATTAATGTATAAGTTTTTGGCTTTTCAAAATGCTATAGCACGACTCTAGGTATTACCGTTATTTTTAAATAATTTTTTCCCATTTTTTGTGATTTTTTTCTTAAATTGCCCCTCCCGCCTAAACGGGGGAAAATGGACCCCCCCTCCCATACGATTTTTTGCTTGTATAGGTCCAACCTACACACCCTATCTTTTTGTCACACCTTATGCGAATCACCCTGTATATAATAAAAAATATATAAAAACAGCGGCATCTGTCCCGCAATTACCCTATTATTTTTCTCATGATAATAAATACCAATAAGGAAATAATTGATTTATATCTTCTAGTTGTTGAGATAAATGAAAAATAGTAAAGCTATATTTCTTCTTTAAACCCAAAAATTTCTTTTCATATAAAAATATTTGCACCTACCCCAAAGGAGCCCAATCAGAGGGGTTGCAAGCATCTCACTGTTAGCATCGTAGCGGGAAGGGAAACGAATCAGGAAAAATTTTCAAATGGAATAAACATAAATTGAACAAAAATTTTCTATTAAAATTGCATTTTTCTAGTTTCCTAATGCAATTTTATTTTTCGTGTCAGCTGATTGAAGTTTCAGCCAAAATGGAGCACATCGTTACAATTATGTATTTGGGTTCCATTTCCCAGCGGATTTTTTTCGTGTGCATTGCATAAGGAAAATTGCTGGTGTGTGGCTGCGAAGGGTTGAGAGCCTGGCAACGAACGTACATATTCGCTCATCAGGAAAAAATTCATGTTTCCATTTGTCTCAACTTATCCTGATGGTTTTTCTTTATCGATATAATTAGCCCCTAAGCTTATTCATAGCTTTGTAAAAGAAACTAGGTATAAGTGAGAATTTCAAAAAAAATATCAATAAATACACTCTGTATGTGTTGTTAAAAAAAAAACTTGTTAATTGATACCTAAACGGTTGAGATTGTTTTCCTTTGCATGTGTCGGTTTGAACCAATAAATACTTACTTAGTTATTTTTCGATTCGGTGGGTTACTTATAGATGCGATGCATTTATTGATTTTGGTGACTTCTTGAATCCCCTTAAGCAGTTCATATGATGTCAGCCTTAAAATGATATCTCAAAAGTACATTTGTTAATTTTCAGTTACAAAACATTTCGAAACATTTTGAGCACATTAATTCAGTTGATATACATAATTAGCAATAGAGGTCGTGAGAAAAGGTACTTTTTGATAATTACATATAATTATGTATTTGCCCAGGAAGAAAATGATATTGCTGCGTTCACTCAGAGATGGGTAAAATCCATTTGAAAATATATGTAACATCATTCGACTATATCGTTTCCCGAAAAAATTATGTTTGGAGTTGATACCAAGGCCATCATCAAAAACACATATGATTTCAACAAGCCGCAAAAATGCGCTTCCATTTTGAAAGTGTTGAGTGTTTCCAATATGTCCCATCTTCACTTTCTTAGACATTAGTGTGTCGCTGTATTTCAAAGATTGCCATAGCATTCAATAAAATAGTTGAAGACTCCTTCTTTTGTTTTGATTTTCCGTTTCCAAATTCAAAAATCACAGCCGTATTTGTGATGAATAATTTTTCAAGTGGAGAGACTTTGACGCTTGTTTTCGAATCGACCCCCTGCTCTAGAAAGATATGAAAAACATTTAGCTAATGTCAAATAGAAGGAAACAAAATATAGTAGTCAATTGTTGCTCAGCATATATGCTTTCCTTATGCCTTATGCTAGTGAGCCATCACAATTCTTACTTAAGTACAAGAAACAAGAACTTATTTTATTCACGAGAAAACGAGACAGTCCAGTTATACTTCCATTTTAAAATGGTAAACCAATTCACTTTTGTATCCCATGGCATAACATTAGAAACTGTTCTCGATCGTATATTCAACTGCAAAGAAAAATTCAAAGAACAATATTTGGTAAAAAATGATTCCCATTCACCCTTCCATAAAAAAAGAAATCGTCACATAAGCTTTTTTGATATGGTGGCCATTATTAGAGACCCCCTTGGCCTTTTCACAAAAGAGGTGGCGGTGAAAAGCTCACTGCGGCTCGAACAATAAGCAATGATAGAAAAAAAGGCCACAGAACTGTAGAAAATCTGACTGATTTAGACATTCGAACGAATTACATAGGTAAGCACATCTCGTAAAGCAACAATTTGATCAGCAAAAATATCGACATCTTGAAACGGCCATAAGAGGCAAAGCATCTGTAAGTAAAAAATATAAATCAATACAAAGCTGTCATAGTAACTTGGAACTGCTCAGCATATATCGAACACCGTAATTTTGGGTTCCATGAAACATACCAAATAGGTAATGCAATGGCGGATAAGCTGACCAAAATCGGGCCATCACTCAAAACTGTTTCACACACTTTCCAAAACTTCTAATGATACATACAATCATCTTTATCGGGGTTTCTAGAAACATATATGGCCAGACATTTTCAAGAAAAAAATAGAATCTCTATACTACAGTTTTTCAGGCCTAGGCTTTCTCCGTTGATTGGCATTCTCAAGAGTCACAACTTACTGGGTACCTAAATGATAGGAATGGACGGACATAAGCACATTGAACTTATGTAGAAGATGCCAAAACAAAAAGGTAGAACAACTATCTTCAGTGATCATTCCAATTCCGACATCACTAATTTTCAAACCTTTCAATGAACAGTATCTTAAGATTTATACAGCATTCCAAATAGCTCAGTGAGGTTCCGCGAACCGAAAAGCCCATAGTCACCAACAATCAACTCCCTCAACAACAAAACACTAAGCAAACAAGAAGAACGAACTTTTTAGTAAGGCTTGGTAGTAACTCGTCCATTTCCCTAGCTGAAGTCTATGCCATTTACCAATGTTCGAGAATGATACGTTCATCGAACACTAAATACAAAACAATGTTCATTTTCTCAGACAAGCTGCACTAAAAGCGATAAGTCTTATGTCACTCTCTGAACTGGCAAGGAAAAGCCCTATCATCTTCCACTGGATCCCAGCACACAAATGCCATGATGGTAACGAGGAGGAAGACATCTTAGCTAAAAACGGCGCATTTAAACCATTCGTTGGTCCTGAACCCTTCTGCGGCGTAATTAAAATCACCTTCAAGCTTCAAACACACAGTCAAGAACATTTCTACTGGAAGAATCTAATAAAACTTGGCGTAAACTCATCAAACCTGTTAAAATTTTTTTTTTGCCAGAATACCTATACTTAAAAAACATCAAAATTCTTACTGAACTTTGATTGGAAAACCCTCAAAATTTGCACAGGCCTATTAACCGGCCACTGTTTTTTGAAGAAATACCTTAACCAAATGAGGATAGCTGCCGATCCCATCTGCATAGAAGAAACATTATAGAATGTCCAGCACTTTCCACCTCGGATAGCAAATACTTGACTATGAGATAACCCCCCCTAGATAAATTCAAACTCACCCACTCACAGAAAATTTTTAACTTCTGGGCTGAACTCAGCAGAAGAACTTCTCTGAAACTTCACATGGGTTAGCACAATAGGCTTCATTCAGACACCAAAGTGCCCAGAGCTGAGCAAACTCAATCCACCAAATAATCTAATTTAATCCAAGCAAAAAAGGTGGACACACAAGGTGGACACACGAATATACCCGAAGAAATGATATAAAAATACACAGTATACAAATATAAGAATTCATAAGTAACCAACCAGCTATTGACTCTACTTATCAACTTGAAAGGGAAGCAACACGCTTAAGCTCACAAATCACAAGCGCATACGAGTCCAGCTGTCACATTAGACAGACCAACTCAAATCGCGATGTTCCCTGGTGGAACAGTGAGTTGGAAAAGCTAAAAAGAAAGCTTCGAAAGATGTTCAACAAAGCTAAACGAACCAATTCGTGGAGCGAATATCGAACAATTCTAACGACTTACAACTCGATGATAAGAAGGCAAAAACGACTTACCTGGAAAAACTTCTGTGAAAGTATCGATAACTTGCCTTCTTCAATTAGAGTTCAAAAAGCCTTAGCTAAAGATCATAACAACGGTATTGGTCTCTTAAAAAAATCGGATGGTAGTTTCACCCAAAGTTACAGTGAAACTCTGAGCCTACTTTTGGCCACTCATTTTCCTGACTGTATACATACCACTGATCAATCTCTAACCACAAATGTGAGTTACACTACACCTAATATAGTATAACAAGAAGTCTAGCAAGAAAAATTTTTAACGAAGACTCCATCAAATGGGCAATACCCTCCCAACAGCCTTTCAAGGCGTCCGGGGAAGATGGTATCTTTCCTGCTCTCTTGCAGTATGGAATTGATACCATAATCTGCTCACTTATACTTATTTATAGATCCAGTTTTGAATTAAGCTACATCCCTCAAACTTGGAGAAAAGTGAGAGTAGTATTCATACCAAAAGCTGGACATTAGATCAAACTTAGACCCAAAATCCTTCAGACCAATCAGTCTCACATCCTTCTTTCTAAAGGTCATGGAAAAAGTAATTGATTTAGACATTCGCAGTACGGCCTTAATAGCAAATCCTCTCAATGCTAACCAATTCGCTTACCAAACTGGGAAATCCACTGTTACAGCTCTCCATCAGCTGGTCAGCAAAATTGAGAATGCGTTCGCTAAAGCTACGTGCAGACGGCATATAAAAAGCCGCACATATGTGCGGTTCTGACGTCACATAAAAAGTTGTAAATTCAACGCAAATGCTAAACGTAAATCAGTGTACGCAAACTCGCATATAAGGGTGTTCAGACGATGTGCAGAATCTGTCCTAAAAGCCGCACATCAGTTTGCGTTGAATAACTCGCACATCAAATGTACGCAAATGAGTACGCAAATCTTGCGGTCGATGTGCGACATGTTCACACGGTATGCGTAAAAATCCGCACATCACCCACTTGCGTTCATATGCAGGTTTGCGTTAATTCAATAAATTGTTTGAATTTGGTGTTTAATTCATGGGTTGTGGTTGTGGACGAAGCTAATCCGTACAAAAATTTAAAAGTGCTGAAATTATTTGAAAATGTCGAAAATAAAGTTTGGTACTACTGCTGTTTTGGCATTGGATATGATTTATCTGCAATCAATTTTAATGTTTTCATAATTAATCAATAGAAAAAAAGTAACAAAATAATAAAATAAAATATTTAAGTCAACTTAATAAAAAAGAAACATAATACTCAAGAGACCTAATAATTATTTCAGTACGTATTGTATTCATGAAAATAAAAACAGCCTACTACCAACATACTTCGCTTCGCTCATTTTATAATTTTTTTTTTTTAATTGAAAACCGATCACAACTATGCTGTACAACCACTACTGATTTGCGTAAAATATGCACATTTGCGTTGTCCTATTTTCGTGTCACCGCACATGAATTTGAAGATCGCACATGCACGCACATGCACGCAAACTGTCACAAAAAATGTGCGAGGGTGTTCAGACGATTTGCGAGAAAGCCGCACATTTATGTGCGGTTTCACCGTCGCACATCGTCCGCAAACCATTTGCGTGCATGTGCGGACTGTCCCAAAAGGGTGCTCAGACGATATGCGTCAATACTCGCAAATTATGACGTAAAAATGACGTCAGAACCGCAAACGTGTGCGGCTTTTATATGCCATCTGCACGTAGCTTAAGAAAGACATCATACTCTGCTCTTTTCTTGATATTTCTGGCGCCCTTGACAATACTACGTACTTGTCAATTCAAACCGCTGCAACTGTCAAAGGAATTGACACACCAACCATTAAATGGATTGACTCTATGTTAAGTGGCTGAATCATCTCCACCACACTAGGTCAAACATCAATAACAGTTAATGCTGTTAAAGGCTGTCCCCAAGGGGGTGTTTTATCTCCCCTACTCTGGTCAATTGTAATAGATCAGCTCTTGGATGACCTCAATAAGCTGGGCCTTGATACACAAGGCTACGCTGATGACCTAGTCATCTCTATTCAAGGCAATCAAGAAGCACAGGTCACAAACAGTATGCAAAGTGCCCTGAACAAAGTTAATGACTGGTGCAACAAAGAAGGGCTTAAGGTCAACCCCACCAAAACAGTCATCATTCCATTCACCAGGAGACGAAAAATCGATCTCCAAACACTATCCCTAAATAGTGTTCAAATTAATTTTTCCAAAGAGGTCAAATATCTAGGAGTAACCCTGGATAATAAACTCAATTGGAAACCACATCTAGACAAAACCATAGCAAAAGCAACAAATGCTTTCTGGGCCTGTTCTAGACTTTTTGGTAAAAAGTGGGGACTTAGGCCAAAAATGATTTACTGGACTTACCTCACTATTATCACACCCATCATAACCTATGCTTCGCTGATCTGGTGGCAAAAAACAGAACAAGTTTATGCCCGCAAATCTTTGCAAGAGTTACAAAGACTAACCTGTGTAGGTATCACAGGTGCAATGCGCACCTGCCCAACTTTAGCGTTAGAAAGTTTATTAAATTTTCCTCCGCTACATCAAAGAGTAAAGAAGACTGCTGCACTAAGCGGACTAAAGCTTCATCTCACTAACTACTCGAGAAAGGAAAACTTACATGGACATATGAGTATTCTGCAGGTGCTTCCAATACTGAAATCGCTTGCAGCCCACTCCTCTGACTTTATGCCTAAACGCATAATGTTACACCACCCCTTTGAAGTAATCTTTCCAAACCGCTCAGCATGGAAGAACCCTGTAATTCTTACAAATAACTTCCAATACATCTGGTATACTGACGGTTCAAAAACAAACAACGGTGTAGGTGCAGGGACTTACGGTCCCAACTTTAAATCATCTACATCCCTTGGTAACACAACTACTATCTTTCAGGCAGAGGTAATGGCTATAGAATTCTGTATTAGGGAATGCATTAGAAGAAACCTCCGAAGATCAAGCATCCTAATCTGCTCTGATAGTCAGGCAGCACTAAAGGCTCTGTCCTCGACAAAAATCGAATCCAAACTAGTTTGGAACTGCCTGACATGTTTATTTCAATTAGCTTCTCACAATAAAATAACTCTTTCATGGGTGCCTGGTCATGAAGGTGTACCGGGTAACGAAGAGGCTGACCGCTGACCGCCTTGCTAGACTTGGCTCTCAGTCCCAATTCAAAGGCCCTGAACCCTACTGTGGTCTCCCAATCAGTGGCCATAAAAACGAATTAACTACCTGGGAACGACAGAACATGATCAGCACCTGGAACAACTCAAATGGCCATCGTCAGTCAAAACTATTCAATGACTTATCCCACAAACGTATGAAAGAAATTCTTGACATGAGCGAACGTGACGCAAAGTTATTTACGGACTTCTTCACTGGACACTACTCTCTCAAGTATCATCTTATAAACATGGGCATCAGCCAAGATGACACCTGTCGTCTCTGTCTTGAAGACATAGAAACAGCTGAACACATTTTATGTGAATGCCCTGCCTTAGCTAGATCCAGGCTAAAAATATTCAATAAGGGGTTCCCCAGTCCCCTTGATATCAGAAACACCTCATCCTCGAAAATTCTTAGGTTCTTTCATGACCTCAGCTTCGAATGAACTAACCCATACACTATACGTGTTTTTAAACCTAAGGGAACAGCACAAAAGATCTTTCAGGTCGACGTGCTTGCAAAGGTAATTTTCACCTTCACCCTATAAAATTAAAAAAAAAATTTAAAAAAAACGAACCAGCGATAAGGAATAAAAAAATGTGGAAAAGATGTTGTTTTCGTATGTTTCGGTCTTGATGAGCCAAGTTGCATTCACTGAGACGACTTAGTCGTATCTAGTTCAACGTCCGTAAACTCATGTTTTATTACTTGTTTTAAGTGCATCGTCGTTGACTTCATTTAGTGACTCTGACTCCTTATCAAATTTAATTCGTCGCTGTTTTTGTTGAAAATCGCATAGATCACGACAGAACGTCTAGCCTTAGCTTAAATAGACAAAGAAAGCAATGAATTCAGCTGAAAATTTTATCATACTTGCATGTAAGAAGTCCCGTCATTTTCTGAACACTATAGGTATGTGCATTACTTCCAATCTTAAAAAATAAACAAAATAGTCTTATGTAGAGTGAAACGAAATATATCTAAGCACATACCTACCTTCCTATACAAACAAAATGCAATTAAAAAGCGACATAAGAAATAAAATTTGTCATCTGGAAATCGCCATTGAAAACTTTACTTTTTGTCATAAAATGCATTGCTTTATCTGCTGCACAGCACTACGTTGTGATTTAAAACCGATTCTCTCCCCAGAAACAATACAAACGTATACAATACACATACCTAACGCCTATGGTTATCAATATTTTCAAGAGACAGGTAGGTACCCACCTACCTACCTCTACCTACTCAAGTGGAAACTTCGAACAATCTATCATATCAAAAATATGAGCAACGAACGGTGCGATCGAACAAATACCTAACACCCCCAGCATGCGTCATCCCATATTATATTCTCCCACGATACACCAAAGAGAGCCACAGAAATACCAAAAAACAGAAATAAAAAACCGTAGATTATGTTTCATTTAAAAAATCATACATTGAAAATCTTTTACCATTCAACACAAACAGCATGTTATCCTTTTATGTGGTGCTGCTGCTACTGTGGGAAGCAAGAGCCCTTTAAAGCAGCAGTTTAAAACCCACCAACAACGAGCAACCCAGCGCAGCTTCAGCTCACGCGAGAGCCGGAGAGGCAGAATCAACCTGTTTTCAGTTTTCGAAAACAAAACAGAAGGCACACATAGCATCGGCTGAACAATGGCAGAAAACGGCCCGCCCTTTTCTATTTCACTGGGGGATGATGGAGTACACGGTATACCTGAAAGCTCCACCCCTTATGCGAGATGTAGAAGAACGCTATGGCGCTGGTCCTAAAGTATTTGATACCCCAAATGTTCGAAAACACCCTTAACAATGAGCCAAAGAAAAAAAAAACAACCCAAAAGCAGATCTGCTGTAAAATATGTTGGTAACTGCGAAACCAGCTTTTCGAGGGTATAGTAGAATGAAGCATGTGTGCGTTAGGAGGGATGATGGTTGTATTGTTGCTTGAGTGCAACAATATTCTTATTGGGAAAAAAACTGAGGGCTGTTTGGAAAATTCTATTTAAGGGATTACAGATGAATCCAGAGCGGTAGTTCGCATTTAGATTCCGACCGAGTAACGAAAATCTTCTCAGTAGTGAGCATTTGCCTTTAATTGGAATCTAATTAGAAAATCAGTGTGTATATTGTAAAGTGTAAACATGATTATGGATAATCATCAACGTTCCGAGTTGACCATTTCCGAGAATCTTTCAACTGCGCCAACGAATGTCAAAACGACGTCGCTGAAGCGGTCGTTTGATGTTGCCTTCCTTATGATGCCGGATGATCGTATTAAGCAGAGACAACAGTTGGAGAAACAAGTTAAACTTTCTGATCGGCATTATCCGACGGACCTGTCACCTCGACAACACGTTGAAACTGGAGAATTATTTAATAACAACAGTGAAATCACCCGACGTTATTCTGGGCCTCAAATTTTAGTTCGCTCACCTCCCAGAGTATATGACGACCCTACAATTATAGTCGTTCCTGATGCTTCCGAAAACCCGAAAAGTGCATTTACCAAGGTCGCTCGCTTAGAATCACCAGTTCCACCGCCGCTCAGTCCCGACCAGCTCAGCTGCCCGTCAATGAGTCCGCCAATATCAACGACACCTCCGCGTCCAAACTCTGGACTTTATCAAAACTTTCGGCCGGAATATCAATTTAACGGAGCTTTTCAGTCAGTTCATCAAGTCCAAGCCTTAGCTGTTCAAAACCAACGCATAAAGCAACACCTTATGTACAGACAGCCGATGAATGTATCACCAGAAGGCTTTGTCTCGGCCTATCCGGGTTTCCCGTTTCAAAATCCCTCAGTGCATACGTTTGCTCCTCAAAGTGACATCGGTGGAATAGTACGAAGCCCTGCTGCTGCAGCTATTCTATCTACACTCATTCCACCAACGCTCGCTTCAACTTTCTCCTTGACCGCCCAGAATGTTTGTGCCAAGTGCAACATAAGTTTTCGAATGACCAGCGATTTGGTTTACCACATGCGGTCACATCATAAGAGTGAAGTAGCATGTGACCCTAATCGAAGAAAACGTGAAGAGAAACTTAAGTGCCCTGTTTGCAATGAATCCTTCCGGGAACGCCATCATCTCACACGACACATGACCGCCCATCAGGATAAAGAAAGCGATCAAACGACAGCGACACCGGTCGCTGCATCTGATGACTTAAACAACCGACGAGGCACCAAGTGATCCAAACATTTTTTCGGATACTTTTAAGTTAATGAGATGATTCGTCCCATTTGTGATATTTATTTTAAAGCGGATGTGAGTGTGGTCAGCGTGCAATTTTAATTTTAACTTTTACCTTCCGGTATATTATTTTCCTTTGAAAGGTCATGGACTCGTAATTCCAAGTAGATAGAAAATAGTTATAACAATTCTATTGTATTTACAAGATGTTGAAAAAAAAGCTAAATTAAGTGAAGACTAAGTATTAGTATTGATGTAAATATTCAAGGATTAATGACATGAAATAAATTGAATTCCATATAAATGTTAAAAATGAATTTAGTGCTTTTAGTTTTGGTACGATTCTGGACAATGGATGTAGAAGGAATAAATTCTACCTGAGCGGAAAGTAAACGCTGCTCCAAGTTCTATTTTTGAATTGTGGAATATTTTCTATTTAGATTATTACAACAGACTGTAAAACGCTATCAGAAACAGGAATTCACTACGGGAGACAAAATACACACTTTTATTGTCTTTTGGAAGGTTACGTTAGGATACAGGTAAAGTGATTATGGGTATGAGCGACAGCGTAGTCCAAATGCTCTTAGATACACCAATTCTCCTCAGTCTTAGAATCACTATAAGACTGCATTCGTACAATTTGGTATACATATTAGTAAGTATATGATATACTGGCAACTGTTTTCAAGAGCGCTCCTTCTCCATCGATTCAAGTAGATTCAGAATTTGACATTCACGGATTTATCTTCAATGGCTTCCTTTATCTATAGTTAAAAAAAAGTGGTGGTATTGGTAAGAGCAAGATTCGAGAACGGTTCGGCTTGATTCATTTTTAATCATGTTTAGTTTTATCAGGAGAAGGTTTGTATACAAAGATTGTCAAAGAAAACAGAGTTCGAAAACAACCAAGCTCAAACGTCAGGTCAAACAAAAAACTCCAAAGGATTTTCGAATGTGGCCAAGGAAATTAATGAGCCTAATTTTATGATAGGATCAGGAGTATCTGCTGACTCTCTCTATTCATTTTAAGAATCTGCTTCATAGTGATTGCATTTTCAATTTTTCGTACGCTGAGCCCATTTTTATCGATGGATCCTTGATAGCAAAATATCATTGGAAGAAGTACAAGCTGGCTATTTTTAAGTCTAAAAACGCAAAAGCACCTGGTGAAGACGGCGTGCCATACGAATTTTTCAAAAATGCAACTCCAGCGTATATATCCTGCCTCAGACAACTTTTCAATGAAGTTTACCGCATCGAGGATGTTGCTTCATCGTTTAAAAATTCGGTCATTTTCCCAATTCACAAAAAAGGTGACATGAATAATGTAGAGAATTACCGAGGAATCTCATTCTTGAACGTGCTGGCAAAACTATTTTGTGGTGAACTTGCTAATAGACTAGAAGCATGGGTCGAAACCAACAACGTTTTGTCTGAGTTTCAAGCAGGATTCAGAAAGGGATTTTCAACTGTGGACCATATGCTTACAATGTTACAATTGTGTCAATTGTTTAAGCATATCAAACTAAACTAGAAAGAAAATTATATACGCATTATTCGTTGACTTTAAGTCAGCGTTTGACAATTTAAACCGCAACGCTCTTTTCTACAAACTTTCGCAATTAGGTATATCTACGAGGTTCATACAAGTGGTAAAGAAGGTGTATGCAGAATCGAAAGCAACTGTCTGGGATGGCTCACATTATTCAGAATGGTTTGAAACAAACACTGGTGTTAAACAAGGATGTCGCTTAAGTGTTCTGTTGTTTTCACTCTTCATTAATGACGTAGTTACACATTTACCGGGAGGAATCAGAATTGTTGGACTGACAGTCAATGTTTTGTTATATGCCGATGAGCTGGTACTTCTGTCAGAATCACCAGAAAACCTGCAACTGATGATAAACCGATTAGCTGACTATTGCAGTAAATGGGGACTTCTTATTAACACGGACAAGTCCAAAGTGATGTTGTTCTCTAGATCTAGTCGCAACCAGACTACGAGGATTTGGACTTTTAATGAAGACATTTTAGAAATAGCTGACGAGTACAGGTTTCTAGGAGTCAAACTTACCAAGACCATGGACTTCACCAAACACTTGGCTGAGAAGGCTAAAACTTCTCAAAGTTTGCTAAATTTAACTTGGAAGACTTTATTCACAAACGAACGCACTATACTTTCTGCGAAGTATAAAATTTTTGATGCTGAAGTAAAATCTTAACTGTGCTACGCATCACAAGTATGGGGAATTGATGAGTTTGATGCGATTGAACAGTTTCACAGAAATTTTTTAAAGAAATTGTTTAACCTTCCGCTGAATTCACCAAATTATGCGTTATACCTCGAAACTGGTCTACCCAAACTTTCACTAACACTCTAAGGTCTCAGGCGGACTACATGGTTAAGGTATTGTCTTATCAGGATGGCCGACTACCAAAAAAATGGCTCTTTATGAAATTAGGAACGAAGACTGGTGGATGATGAAGTGGAAAAATCTAGGTCAGGCTTATGGAGAAATAGTGACATTAGATCCTCCAAGCTTAAATAGTCCAACGGAGCAATTATACCGAATAATTCAAGCACATGAAAATCATATACGTGATGCGTTCGTAGAAAAGGCTCGATGTTCGGAAATCAGAATTTTGTATTCGCAACTTCAATTCAACTTAATAGAAAGAAACTATTTCAATGACACAATGAATTTTAGAGAAATATCTTATTAATATTTAAAACCAGATGCTAAGTTCTCAATCTCAATGGACGCCCATACAACGAAAGTTTCAGCCAGTTTTGTACCCACTGTAATGTGAAAGCCAAAGAAGAATGTTTTCACATCATTATGTCCCATTTTTGTTCCACAACGGCTTACATATTTCAAAAAGAAAACTATGTCCGTGAATGAAACAATAGCAGTACTAAACGGATTTGACTGGAAACAATTATACCTTTTTTTGAAAGAAGCATATAAGTATAGACTTTTATGACTAACATGCATACACGTTTTACCCAATACAAGGCATTGGGCAATCGATGTGCAACGAGTCAACTCAAATTGCATTGAGTTCAACGCACGACGACTTCCTCTGAAGGTGTGGCAAATCAAAGCACAACATCCCTCCCTACCTGGGAAAAGTTCGCGACCAGCCAAATGACAATCGATAATCGACTTACAAAAAAAGCAATTATGTCTAATAATTACAAAATAAATAATTACTGAAATCTAAATCAAAACTTTTAAATATTTTATATTTATAATTTAGAATATCTCCCAACGAACTTCTATATATTTATATATATTACTAGCTGACCCGCCCGGCGCCGGCGTAGCTCAGGCCCTACGTTCATCAAATTGAAAGTTAAGTAAAGTCGTTTCAAAGTTTCTATTCTAGTGGGAGAGGGAGGATGAAATATAGTTTATGTTACTCAGGGACAATTAAGCACTCTAACGATGACAGAATGACAGGTATAGTATTTTTCAAGTTCCCGAATATGTCCCAGTTCCCTTTCCATTCCCATATGGGGATGAAATATAGTCTATGTAGCACCGTATTGTAATGGCGAAAATCGTACTGAAATCAGTACAGTGGTTTTTGAATTCCGGTTCCCGTTCCTGTGGGTAAATGTTGATGAACTATAGTCTATATTACTCAGGGACATTGAAGCACTCTTACCATGAAAGAATTTTTGGAATTAGTTAAGTACTTTCCAGGTTATTGATTATGTCACCATTCCCGCTTCCGTTCCCCAAAGAATATGTAAAGAAAATAATTATAGTCTTTATAACTCAGGAGCACTTTACACTCTAACGTTGAAAATTTTTTGGAATTGGTCCAGTATTTTCCAAGTTCCCGCTTATGTTCTTGTTCCCGTCCCAATCTCGTGGGAATATGGGGATGACATCGTAATGTAATAGCGACAAAAATTACAGTTTGTTCCAATGGTTTTTGAATTTCCGATCCTGTTCCCATTGCCGTTCCTGGGAGAATTTGAGGATGAATCTTAATATTCCCCCATTACCATTATCCATGAATGGTACCTGCATCCAAGAAACTAAAAAGCTGTCAGTACTTGGTATGTGCGTAAACGAAACGATGATCTTCGTTAGAATGACCACATATTTGAAGTCGCCAAAGACGCTGCTAAATGCTTAGGTTTCTTAAGACTATGCAGGAAGTTCTTCATCCCTTCTGATCTGGCTACAATTTATAAGGCCTTCATCCGCCTTAAACTGAAGTATAACTCCCATATCTGGTCAGGTGCTTCTCAAACGTCTTTGCGCCTACTTGATAGGGTACAAAATATAGCGTTAAAACTGATGGGTGATAGTTCAATCGTAGAATCGATTGATTCTCTTGAACATCGTCGAAACGTTACTTGTCTCACTCTTTATTATCGCTTTTTTCACAATTAGTGCTCTAGTGAAATAGTCAGTTGCATTCTGAAACAATTTAGCCGCAACACCCACTTTGCTACGAATGCCCATCAGTTTTACCTTGAGCCCAACTTCGGGCGTACAGTCAAGCATAGAGGTTCTTATTTTAGTCGCACCACCCGTATGTGGAATGCTTTACCTGGCTCTGTATTTCAACTACATTACGATTTACAAAGGGTCAAAAGCAAGGTGTATCGGTGTGGCGCAGGGGCATAAGACCCAGGGAACTTACCCCCAATCAAAAAAATTGGGCTTTATGACCCACCAAAGTGGGTCATAAGGCCCAATCGCAAAGTGGGCCTTATTACCCACTCTGGTGGGTCCCAACCAAAAATGATGGGGGTTATGTCCCACTACATGAAAATGACAACATTATACATATATTTTAAACCATTTCAAGAAGAAAAATGTCGATTCGATTTTGATTCGATTACTCGATCTTGCCACCAAAAACAATTTTACAGGCATACCATCATAGAACAAAAATTCAGATATAGTATTTTCTTAGCTCCAAAGATAGTGGAGTTAATTGAAAACCAATTGCCTCAATCGGAAAAGCACTTTTTGACTGACAGGACTTTTAGTGAACTACCCTGTTATGCGGATGCAAGCAAAAAATTATCATATTAGTATGTAAATTGCTCATGCCGAACACGTAAGTGCATAAGTAGATGATAAATGAAAGACGTGATATTTAGGTTTTTATTTTAACCAAATTTTCTAAAACTAGAATTGTGTAAGTACGTATGCAAGTTTCTGTTTGTTTTTTAATTTTCAAGAAAGTCAAATTGTATTGAATTGGAAACAACTAGAATATTATCTTTTCTAATTTCACAAAAAAACTATCGGAGAAAACAAAATAATAAAATTATAGCCATAAAAAATTTAATCCAATTTTCTAAAACTTTATTTGAATAAGTAAGTGCATATAAATGTATGTTTCTGTTTGTGGTCAAATCTTAAAAAAAAATCAAATTCTATTTGTTTATAGTATAAAATTTTTTATGGCTATAATTTTATTATTTTGTTTTCTCCGATAGTTTTTTTGTGAAAATAGAAAAGATAATATTCTAGTTGTTTCCAATTCAATACAATTTGACTTTCTTGAAAATTTAAATATGAGACTCTTTATCTGTTTACCTATAATTAAAACTGTATACGTTATATTCGGAGACCATTTGTAACCAATGATTAATTTTCGAATTCGATTGTTTTTATATGTATTGAAATCTTTATTTTGTTATGTTTTTGACTTTTTGTTTTCTTTTCTTGTTTTCAATGAATTTCAAAAATCGGACGTTGTCTTATTTTTTCCGAGAAGCTTTTGCTTCTTTTTCCAAATATTTGGGGTTCGAGACCCACATCGTGCAAAAGGAAAAGGGCTTTATGACCCATCCAAGCGGGTAACAATCTCCAACTACAATTTGGGCCTTATGACCCACTCTAGTGGGTCATAAAGAACAATATTTTTGATTGGGGCTAAGTTCCCTGGGTCTTATGCCCCTGCGCCTATCGGTGTATCCTATTAAATCCTTTCCTATTTTCCTAAATGCTCGCAATGTACTCTATAACATTATAAGGGTAGTCATAACCCATTGATGTGTGGCTTATTATAAAACAAACAATAATTTGTTTATGGTACTCAGGTGCAATAAATAAAAAAAAATTAAATCTTTATTCTTATCACATCAGTCAAAAAATTAAAAGAATTTTTCAAACAAACCTTATTATTTGTTATTTATTATTTTAATTTTTTGTTGTCAAAAAAAAAAAAAAAAACATTGTTTAAATTTAATTTTTAATTCATTACAGTTAAGAATAATGAAATTGTCAATTTTACTATATTCCAATTCCATCTGTCGGGCTGATTTGTGAATCTAAACCATTCAGGGCGCCACTCAAACGCATACAGAAAAATTCATTTAAATCGGTCAAGCCGTTTAGGAGGAGTTCAATTACATACACGCGTACAGCAGAATTATATATGTATATAAATCTCGACGGCATCTATATTGAGAGCATCAGGTCTTTCAGGGACAACGTTCGTTATATTCGTCGTAACTTGATTTGGGCTGGTAGGTGTGCTTCTCGAGCGGTAGTGTTTAAATAAAATGTTTAGTATGATGGTACCAACAATTATAGCTCCAATTGTCATTAGTGAGTAGCGATGAAACTCGACTTCTCGAATTTGGCTGATTACACTATGCCGGTCCTTATTTTGCTCTGCTTCTAGCTTCAAATCTTCTAGCGACTTCTTTCCTTCAGCTAGGCTAGATATCAAGTCGTTATGGCTTCCTAGAGATAGTAGCGGCCTCTTTTTAATTGTTCCTACAGTCAAATTGCCGTATTTTGTCCTCAATACTCGTGTTAGTTCCGAGTGGTCAACTTTTGGCTGATGAACTCTGAAGTTAGCCGTCCAAACCTGCTCATACGGTAGGCGCATTTCTTTGGAACTTATTTCGCAGGGACTAAAGATGTGAACCATTCCAAAACCTTTCAGCTCTGGCGCATACAATTTTCCTTCACAATAAAAATTTAGAGTAAGTGGTTCCCTGACATTAAACAACCACTTGTTTCTCGTAAACATCTTCGTGATCACCCCCTTGGAAGCTGGTGAAGCGACGTAATTGCAGTTGATCTGCGATGTAGCGGAGTGTTGTAAAAGCTCTACTAGGCACTCGGAACTTCCACTGGTATGTATCGGTTTGTGGTGTCTACATACCCTTATCGATATTGATGAATTGTATACGACATCGGAACATTGCATTAACTCTGTATGGGACATGGTTACAAACGAGGTATGATCATCTGATTCCGCGATATACTAAGGTTTAATGTCTAGAACCAAATCCCAACGATGGTCGAGCTCTCTACTCACTGGGTATATTTTATGTATAGAGAAGATGGTGGCTTCCGGGAGCGGCACGGTGATCTTCAAAACAATTGACTCTCCTTGGTGAAATGTCAACAGCTTGACTGCTTGGTACAATTCGTCTGGATTAAGGATTGATCTTTCGAATGTGTACCTCTTCAGCAGTGTTGTTAAATTATTTACGTCTAAAATGAAAGGGTGAAGCTTATTTTGGTTAAGATCAACGAAAATGGGCAATTCGGTGGCCTGACGGTTTTATGTACTTCAAGTAACTTTGAGGTTATTAAAGAAATCAATTCATTAACCTCCACTTTCAGTTTCAACGCGGCAACTTCTTTGATTGTTGCTGTGGCAAAGTTTTCGAAATCCGTCGTAATGTTGTCCACGCTTCTCCCAATTTGTTCGACCTCTGCTGTTAGCACTTTAATTGGTTAAAATACAACTCGAACTTATCGTGTCATAGAACCGATCGCGAACTCCAAGCTCAACATTGGATAGCCGATGCGTTTGAAAACTCAGCACAATTTGATGACTAACATGCATACACGTTTTACCCAATACAAAGCATTGGGCAATCGATGTGCAACGAGTCAACTCAAATTGCATTGAGTTCAACGCACGACGACTTCCTCTGAAGGTGTGGCAAATCAAAGCACAACACCAGGATAATGTTTAGCGAACGAGTAAAAATTAAATTGCCAGAGAAGATGCCGTCACCAGTACCACTAGCATCATTGCTTTCTGTCTAAGAAACTCGATGTAAGCATTTTTCGCCAAATTATACTGACAAAATAGTTCCTCCCCAACAACGTCCATATCACCTTATTATTGAAGAACAATATAAGTACATAAATAATATAAATAAGTAGGGTGATGGTGCAACAGAGCAGGGAGCATCGGACCAAGCGCATTTCTCAGTGCATTTTGCGATGGTCCCCGCTGTGTTGCTAATGTTTCTAAAATCACTTTGATCGTCGAACAAGTGTTCTGCCAAATGTGTTTTACGTCTTTAAGAGAGGGCAGAGCATGTGCAAAAAAGATGTGGAATGGTTTCCTCTTCTTCCTCGTTCATGATGCATCTTACACAGAAATCGTTTGATGGAACATTGAGCCTTGCGGCATGCCTACCCATGAGGCAGTGTGTGGTTATAACACCAATTACGGAGCTAAAGTGCAATCTGCTCAAGGATAACAAACTTTTGGTACGTTTTAGATCAAGCTTTCGTCAGATTTTTTTGGGCAGCCATGCAGGTGGTGGTCTTTGTCCATAAGTTTCCACGTAGCGATAGGCATGTCAATTTTTGTTTTGTTTGACGACATTCGTATGGATGTTCCTTTTCTCGCGAGTACATTTGCAGTTTCACGGAATGTCTCTATGCTTCCGCACCCAAAAATGGTGAATGTCTATCTTCTGTCATCTCCATAAGAGACAATCGACAGTAGCAAGCGGTTGCAGAGTTTGTAGAAACATTACAAAGTGGTTCAAGTGCTGCTTAGATTTCCGAGAAGATGCCGATATTTTTCGAAGCCATCATGTGATCTGTCAGCCTCCTTGATCGCCAGGATTTAAGCTTGGAACTTGCTACAGTAGTTTGGGGGTTTGAATGACAGACTTATAAATATTTATTTCTTTTGAGTACATACCGCTAACAACTCCGTCGTCGGTTTTCGAGCCGTCTGTGAATAAATGAATTGAATCATCTCGTAAGAAATCCGTGTCGTCCCACATGGTTCTGGGATGGTGACTTGGAAGTTCTTATCGAAAACCAGTTGAGGGATGTGGTCAGACCCTGTGTATAACCAGTGGGTTATCATTCACTTTCTTCCAATAGCACTTTTACCGAAGAAAAAAAACCACAATGACTTTTCTGATTCTTACTTGTAAAAGATGAATCCCAGATACTTCCCTTAACCTGAAATAGTTAGTGGAATTCATTTTATTGATGGAGTACTTACTTGTGAATTTTGTAATTCCATGTGAAGAGGACAAGTCTAGCTTTGTGGGAACTTCCAGCTAGTCCACACTTTTTATTCATTTAAGTTGTTTATTGAGGGCGGTTCGCTTATGAGTTCATTGAGGATTTAAGATTGTTTTCCTGATACTGCGATGGCTACGCCGCGTCGCCAGCGTATGCAATTACTTTGACTCTCTCAGCTTCCGGGTCCATAAGTAGTGCGGTAGGACGGTGTATGCGATAGGATGGTATGCGGTGTGCCTCTACTGACAGATCTATTGGTAGAGAAACCTCCTAGGGTTGAATCGATCAACCTATTCCAACCTACTTTAAGGTTTATCAGTACCATTTTAATTGCAGGATTACTGACATTGTTATAGGCTCCCTCGATGTCGAGGAGTACCAACGAATTTAATCTACCAATTTTAAATTGCAGTTAGCAATGTGATGTGGAGAGAAGGTTTGGTTTTACAGCGCTTCTTAAGTGGATACCAATCAGTCGTTCTTGTGTTTTAAGAATGAATGATGATATGTACGTCAACACAAGAGGCACAATCTTTCAAAGATCCGTTCAATTGCTCGGATATGCCGACGATATTGACATAATTGGAAGAACGCAGCGTGATGTCAATGGCGCATTTATGAGCATTGAGACGGAAGCGAAGAAGATGGGTTTAGTGGTAAATGAGGGCAAGACCAAGTATATGCTGTCATCAAAAAAGGACACCCAACACCGACGTCTTGGACAGAACGTCACGATTGACAGCTATAACTTTGAGGTAGTTAAGGACTTTGTCTACCTAGGCGCCGCTATTAACTCAGACAACGACACCAGCGCTGAAATCAAACGAAGAATAACTCTTGCCAATCGCTGTTTCTTCGGACTAAGAAGGAATTGAGTAGTAAAGTCCTCTCTCGAGCAACTAAAGTGTCCCTGTATATAACACTTATCATCCCGGTTCTTATATATGGCGCAGAGGCATGGACCTTGTCAAAGGCAGACGAGAACGCTTTAGGATGCTTTGAGAGAAAAATTCTTCGGGTGATATTTGGTCCCGTCTGCATTGATGGAGAATGGAGAAGAAGATTCAACGACGAATTGTACGGGCTGTACAGCGACACTGACCTTGTCAAACGAGTCAAGGTCCAGCGGCTTAGATGGCTGGGTCATGTAGAGCGAATGGACACCAACGCTCCGGCCCGGAAAGTCTTCGAATCCAAACCCGAGGGACGGCGCAGTAGAGGAAGACCGCGACTCAGGTGGCGCACGCAAGTGGGAGAGGACCTCAACCAACTTGGCGTGCAAAACTGGAGGCAGCTAGCTAGGGACCGAGCTGGCTGGAGAAGCATGTTGGTTGAGGCCCTAGTCCGACCCGGACTGTAGCGCCACCTTAAGTAAGTAAGATGATATGTACCTGCTTTTGGGTTTCAATACAACTTTGACTTTCCTCCATTTTAAGGGGACGTAGTTCATTTTCATGCACCCGATCAGAACAATTACTATGACAGGAATAGTGATATATGCGGCCATTTACGCCCCCACAGAAGAGAAAGACAACAATTCCAAAGACTGTTTCTACGAGCTCCTCGAAGAAACATATGAGCAGTGCCCTAGACACGACGTGAAAATCCTTCTTGGCGATTTTAACGCAAAACTGAGGAAAGAGGACATCTTTGGAAACACAATCGGTAAGCATAGCCTCCACGACAAAACCTCCGAAAACGGATTGAGGCTAATCGATTTTGCTGCGGGGCTAAATCTTGTTGTAAGTAGTACACCCTTCCCGCATCTCAAAATTCATAAAGGTACATGGCGATCCCCAGATCAATTAACCGTCATCCAAATTGACCATGTTGCGATCGACGCAAGGCACTCTTCCAGTGTGCTAGATGTCCGAACTTTCCGAGGGGCCAACTTTAACTCGGACCACTACCTTGTTGTAGCCAAGGTACGAATGAGGATATCGTGTTCACGACTAGAACGAACTAGCGCTGTGAAACGGAAAGCTACAATCGCAGATTGCCAATGCCTTTTCCAATCGAGTGTCCCTTCAATTATCCTTGAATCCCATGCCGCCAGCATTAAGCATTGAAGACCAGTGGCAGCAATACCAAGGAGCAATCAGAACCGCTGCCTCTGAGGTTCTGGGTCTCACTCGGCTACCAAAACGAAACCCATGGTTCGATGAAGAATGCAGGCAGGCAAATGCAGCCAAACATAAAGCACGACAAATTCTGATGCAAAAACGAACAAAAGGTCTGCTTATAGCTCAGTATAGCGAGATCTTCAAGCCTACAAGGAGAAAAGAAGGGAAGAACACCGAAAAAAGAAAAAGAAGCAGCATGAGAAGCGCTCGTTTGAGGAAATTGAGAGATGCCATGACAGGAACAAGATTCGGAAGTTTTACGAAAAGGTAAAAAGATCTTGCCAGGGTGGCAAACCCCGAACTCAAGCCTGTAAAGACCAGCAGGGAAACATAGTTATAGAGTCACAGTCGCTACTGAGGATCTGGAAAGCTCATTTCTGCAGACTGCTTAACGGCGGTGAGGACACAAATTCCGCTGTCAGGCAGATTACCCCATTCAGCTTGGACGATGATCAAGAATGCCGTCCTTCCGACCTAGAAGAAGTTAAACTTGCCATATACAAACTTAAATCAAATAAAACTGCAGGTGCAGATGGCCTTGATGCCGAACTTTTTAAGGAAGCTGGAGATCAGTTGAAAAGGAGCATGCACCAGCTGATCTGCATGATATGGTCGGAAGAAAGTGTGCCCGATGAATTGAATGAACAGACATAACTTTGAAGTAGTACAGGACTTCGTCTACCTAGGATCCGCTGTATACACGAACAACAATATCAGTGCGGAGATCAAATCGAGAATAACTTGCCAACCGTTGCTTCTTCGGGTTAAGAAGGCAATTGAGAAACAAAACCCTCTCCAGAAAAACCAAGATAACCCTGTATAAGACCTTGATCATCCCAGTCTTGCTTTACGGCGCGGAAGTATGGATCTTATCGAAAGCTTATGAGGAAACCCTTGATCGTTTCGAAAGAAAAATATTCCGAATGATCTTTGGTCCCGTTTGCGAAGACAATGTGTGGAGAAGAAAATACAACAACGGGCTGTATGAGCTGTACCGCGACATGGTCATAGCCAGAATAGTACGCATCGCGTTCGCGAGGCTACGATGGTTGGGTCATGTAGAGCGGATGGACCCAAACGCTCCGGCTCGACGTGTTTTCGAAAGCACACTGCAGGGAAATTGCGGAAGAGGAAGACCTCGTCTTAGGTGGCGCAATCAAGTGGAAAAAGACCTCAACCGACTTGGAGTGCGAAACTGGAGAGAGCTTGACCGAAATCGAAGTCGTTATAGAAGGATGTTGGTTGAGGCTCAGGTTCACCCCGAGCTGTAATACCCACCTATAAGTAAATAAGTATAAGTATAAGATGCCTCTGATGTATTTTCTATATTGTCACAGGAATCGCTCCACGAAGCTCTTTTGCGTTTTTTTTCCTCAGTTTCAGTTTTTAAGTTTTCAGGGATTCTTTATACAGATCCCAGTCTGATTTATCTTTGGAAAACTTGGATCGGTTGAAAAATTGATATTAAAACTATTATAAGTCGTACCTTAAAAAAGAGTACCAGCTGGAACAAAACAACAACGTATACAACAAGTATAAGTACATTTAACAATACCTGTGTAGATTTGTGGGTACTAACGAAAAGTCATCATAAAACTAATAAAAATCCACATACATTAAATGTTAAATGTTTGCGTTAAGATAAAGAAATAGCGTAAACAGATTTTCACACGAAAATCTGTTTTCGTCCCTAATTCCATTGGCCAAATGGCTAAATGATCACAAATATGGTCATACATACGTTCCCACAAGTGTAGAAAGCCTCGATCGCGCGTGTGGAAATATGCTTCACTTTGTTAGTCAATTCAAGAAAAACAATTTCAAACGTATGCAGCCTTTAGTTGCGCCTCGTGTGTCAGTTCTCCCTACCTCAACCCATAACCATATCTTGCATTAATGAGCTTTCCAATGTTCACACCATGTACGAACTTTTGCCATAGAGGTATTCGTCTCGTACGGCCTTGTGCTAAAACAAAATACACTACGGAAAGCGTTAAAAATCAGAACATTAGCGAACTGTATAGCGCAAGACAATGGACCGCAAATCATTTCTCTGTGCAAGCACAAGTGAGCTATTCAATAGCAAGTTACATATATAATGTTGGAAAGGGAAAACACCCTTGAATCTTGTTAACTCTATTAAGGTCGCGTTTCCCATGAGAACCCCAAAGTGTGATGCATTTGCCAGTTCCATTAGAATAGCGTTACAAATTTTACTGGGCGAAACGAATTCCTTCAGGCGCACTGTGATCTGTGACAAGAAAGTCAAGGGTGAATCTCATTTCGAAATGAGGCGAATCAAATCGTCTAGCAAGGGATGACTGAAAAATTACTATTCAATTTTCGCATAGACGATATGTCAATTTAAAAAGTATATCCTAAGAAGCATTGGTGACCAAACCACCGCATTTTGTTTATTGTTGTGAATATAAATCAATATAAGGATTTGGTATTTGGTCGATTTATTGTCTTCTCTCTTGAAATTATGGATACACAACAACCGCTCACAATGGCTTTTCGAGTTTTGTATTATTGAAAAAGGAAATATTAAAAGAATTCAGTGCATAGTACATATTTCCTATTGTAATCTTTTAAGTATGCTAAAACCATAAGAATAAAAGTAATTGTTTTTATCTAAATTGGGCTTACATATGTATATAAAATGTATTGTAAAAATGATGAAAATCGATCTGACAAGCAATGATTTAAATATTCTGGTTCAGGATAGTGAAATTCAAAACCTAGTGGTAATGATCCGGCATGAACCTGGACGTTCTAGTTTTGCAAGCAAAGTCAACTGAGGCCTTCTAACACTCGACACGCACGAGATTTTATCCTTCCGATAAGTTGAGTTTAGATTCAGCATAATCAGTAACTCTATTACAGATTTCACTTTCTTATTTAATTATTAAGTACATTTCAAGAATCAATGATATTATTACATAATAAACAAATCTTTTCTTTTTTTCTTAGCGACCCTGAACTTAGAGCAAGCTCATTTGTACACACTTATCTACGCTCTTCATCATTAATGCAGGTGTTAGTGGTTAGTAATTAACGCCAAGACAAGCACAAAAAGAACGTATACGAGGAAAAATAAAACACATCACATAATATTACCAAAGACAAAATTAAATTAAATTAAAATTAACATAAATAGAACAAACTAAACTAAACAAACATTACTAAACAAAATCTAAAAATAAAAAATAAAAATGAAATCAGATTACAGTAAAAAAATATCTACTAAACATGAATCATGCAAATAATATAGGTAACCAGTATACCTATTACTTTATTATTTATTTTACCTTAGTTTTAATTTTAAACTATTTTTATACTTATGTTGAAATAGGCAATAAAAGGGTACACATGCGAGCTAATGGCTCATGCATGTATGCAGAGTATCCCGTAATTCGTGTTACATACTTAAGGATGTGATTCTTGGTTATATTCTGAGAAAAAAATTGTTTTAAAGTAAAGTCCGTGCAAAATTTTATTCCATATACGAATAAAATGTCTACGTATTCTTCTTTCGTAAATGAAGGAATTTCAAAAAGCTCTCTGATCAAACTGCAATCGTGACTTATTTTGATAAACCGATGAACAAATTTGTTTTCTTATTTTTTTATACGACTTCTTTACCTATTGAACATAGTTGGACAGAAGAGGCGCTGGAAGAAGCCCGAGAAAGCATTGACTAAAGAATGTCCAGTGATCTAAGAAACAACAGATGGAACAAGAAACTCCAAACTTTAAATAAAGCCAGCAAACCATTCTGGAATCTGGATAAAATAGTTGAAAAAAACAATTATCAGATTCCTGCGTTGAAAATAGGTTCTTCAATCTTTTCAACAAACAATGAGAAGGCTAATGCTCTAGCAAATGAATTCTCGTCAAATCACCTAGCTTATAAAAACACAACCAGTAGTCATATGGAAGATGCTGTGCATCAGTCAGTGTCATTTGTAAGGTCTCAACATATACAAGTTGATGATAATATAATCTCACTTGAAGATGTCAGCCCTTAGCAATTTAAAAATCTCGAAGAGCCCCGGGTTAGATGGATTGAAAAATCTTGTCTTAAAAAAGCTGCCTAAAACAGCTGTAAAATATCTGCAAACTATATTTGTAGCTTGTTTTAAAATAAGCTATTTCCCAAAAGAATGGAAAACTGTCAAAATAATCCCAATTCCGAAACCTGGGAAAAACCTATCTCAACCAGGCAGTTATAGGCCAATTAGCTTGCTTAGCTCTCTGAGCAAATGTTTCGAAAAACTGATAAAAAATAAAATTTCTTTGCATTTGAATACTCATGATATCCTTCCAGCAGAACAATTTGGGTTCAGAAGCCATCATAGTACTGTACAACAGATACACCGAATAACGAATGACATCAAAAGCAATCTCGCGTTAGGTAAAAGTACAGGAATGATACTTTTGGATATAGAAAAAGCATTTGACACGGTATGGCATGAAGGTCTGATTCATAAGCTTATGGTTCTTGATTTCCCAATCCCCATCGTTAAATTAATTTATTCGTTTTTGTACGATAGGTTTTTCAAAGTCTTTGAAAATAACTGTTATTCTGATCTGCATCCAATAGTTGCGGGTGTACCTCAAGGATCAGTTCTGGGTCCTTTTTTTTATATATAATATACACCTACGACTTTCCACGATTCACGAATTGTACAACCGCAATTTTTGCCGACGATACCTGTTTGTATTCATCAGATTCGGTTGGTTTAAGAATTGAAACTAACTTGCAATCTGCATTGCATATGGTACAAGATTATTTCAACGACTGGAAAATAAAAATTAATGCTGGTAAGACTCAAGCTGTCTTTTTCACACGAAAAAGAAAGTCTTGCTTTTTACCCAGTACAACGATTCAAGTAAATGGCCTACCAACAGAATAGAAATCTAATGTGAAATACTTAGGTATACACCTGGATAAAACACTGACGTTTGGATTACACATTCAGGAAACAATTAACAAGGTTAACTTAGCGATAAAAATCCTATATCCCTTCATAAACCGAAAATCGAAGCTCTCTTTTGAAAACAAACTTTTGATCTATAAAGCTATATTCCGGAGCATTGTGCTTTACGGTTCACCTGTGTGGGGTAAATGCGCCAAGACGCACTTACTTAGGTTACAAAGAACCCAAAATAAAGTTTTAAAAATTATGCTTAATCTACCTTGGCATTATTCGACTGATAATCTTCACGCATTGGCTGGCATCGATATGATTTCTAGTAGAATCTCTTACTTATTTCAGCGCTATAATGTTTCTTGTAGTATGTCTGAAAACTACTTAATCTCAAACCTGGCTGTATAAAAAAAAATCTGTATATTTAAAAATCTTATATATAAAAATGAATCGCAAAATGTGTTGGTAAGCGCATAACTCAACAACGTCTGAACCAATTTGGCTAGATCTTTTTTTGTTGTGTTTGATATTGTCAGGAGAAGGTTCTTATGACATAAAATAATTAAAAAACTGCGCGGATATTCCCACAGGTTTCCAAAACGATTCCAGTATTAGGGGTGCTACATTATACCCCCCCTCCATCAGTAATTATGATTATAATTTATCCCTATAACCCCACGGGAACAGAAACGGTAACGAGAACCGAAATCTTAAAGCTACTTGACCGATTTCAAAAATTCTTTCAACTCTTGGATGTTACATACATCCCTTAGTCACAAAAACTTATGAATGGTTCCTGTCATGGTTTGATCCCCATATTCCCACAGGAACAGAGTTGTAAACGGAAACTTAGAAACTACTGGGCAGATTTCTAAATTTTCTCGGCATAAGGAGTGCTACGTTATCTCCCTGCATCAGAAACCTAGACTATACTTCATCCCTATAATCAAACGGGAACAGAAACGGGAACAAGAACGGGAACTTTAAAGTAACTTGACCGACATAAAAAATTCTTTCAACTGTAGGATATTATATTATCCCTCAGTGACATAGACTTATAAATGGCTCCTGTCAAGGTTTGATCCCCATACTCTCACAGGAACGGGATAAGGACCGGAAACTAGGAAACTACTGGACAGATTTCTATGACCCTCCCTGCAATAGAATTGCTAAATTATCCCCCTCCATCAGTAGCTTAAATTATCTTTCATCCCTATAATCCCACAGGAACAGAAATGGGAACGAAACCCGAAACCTTAAAGCAGCTTGACCGATTTCAAAAAATTTTTCAACTCTTGGATGTTACATTTATCCTTCAGTAACATAAACTTATAAATGCTTCCTTACAAAGTTTGATCCCAATATTCCCACAGGAACGGGGTTATGGGAACGGAAAATTAGAAACTACTAGGCAGATTTCTAAAATTCTTTCGGCATTATAAGTGCTACATCATCTCCCTTTATTAGTTACTTAAACTCTATTTCATCCCTTTAATCCCACAGAAACAGAAACGGGAACGAAAACCGAAACCTTAAAGCTACTTGACCGATTTAAAAAATTCTTTCAACTCTTGGATGTTACATTCAAACTCAGTGACAAAGACTTATATTGCATTCACATATTTCCACGGGAACGGAAGACTACCACAGGAACGGGGTTGTAAACGGAAACTTAGAAACTACTGGACAGATTTTAAAAACTCTTTCGGCATTGGGATGCCTCATAATCCTTTTCAGCAATGCCACATAATCCCACAATTATTTTTTATCCCCAAATTCCTACTTAAGCGGAAAAACGATTACGGGAATGTTCAAACTACAATCCCGAGCAACGCCGGGCTGCTCAGCTAGTTACAAATAAAAATGTCAAAATTTTGAAAAACTAACAATATAAAAGTTTATAAATTCGTTCAATATTTATTTCTTTGTAATTTATTTATTTAATTATTTATTTATTTATTTATATATTTATTTATTTATTTATTTATTTATTTATTTAGTAATTAATTAATTTATTTATTTATTTATGTATTTGTTTATTTATTCATTTATTTGTTTATTTATTCATTTATTTATTTTAATTTACTCATTTGTTATCTAATTATGGTGCTGTTGATTTATGTACTTATTAAATGTAATAATATTTGTTAATTTAAATTTTATATGTTCATGCATCGAAAAAACTGTAAAGTCAATGTAATAATTGAGATTAAGTACTTTTTTGAACCCCTCTTTTCCTCTCATATATCACAAACACAATTTGTCAAAGGTTTTTCTTGTAGCTTTTCCTTTGTTCTTTTCTAATTAATCTGTGATAATTGTAATAAAAATAATACTTCTTTTCAGTTGTAAGGTAGAGTTATACCATATCTCTGTGTAAATTGTGCAATACTAGTTAGGTACAAATGTTAATAATTTGAGCTACAATAAAAAATAACACAAAACAAAAACTGTTTGAGTACCAGTCGGAAGTTCAAGAACCTACAGCTATTATTTCCGAAATGGCCGTTTCATGTTCTGAAGCAATCCTGGAACCGGTAACTCCAACTTCCAGCCATAGGTACATCATGCAGTCATTCCGAAAATAAAACGCATACCTAATCATGTTTCAACAAACTAACGCCATCAAAGCTACTGCAATCAATACACGGCTGCCGAAATTGTAGTGCCTTTTTTTCTAATCGCAGGCCATTGGCAGATGTGTTAACTTCTCCTATGTCAATTTAAAAAAAAAAACTTGAAGCCGCCGACACGAAAAAAAAAAGAAAAACAATTATCCAAAAGAGAGATTGAGTCCACGGACGACCCAAATGTTTGTTCTGAATGTTGGGAAAACTTTTTCAAAACAGCAAAAAGGGAAGATTGGATCCGATGTTGTGTATGTTAGAAATGGCTGCATGAAAAATGTACACGGTACAAAACGAGAGATGACACATGTAATATATTTTTCTCTTGTGTTATTTTTCATAAGAATTGTAAAGTTTTTTTTATGGAAAGAAATAAATTCATTATTAAGTTTTTTATATAAATATAGCTAATTTTGCTTCAATATACAAAATATACTGATTTTTGAAAAACAGCGGCATCGCTTCTGGAATTACCTTATTTATAATTTTTTTCTATGCTGAATGATACCCATTGATTGACGAAACTGGCCCTGCCTGGGGCACTTTCCTTAAACAGCAAAAGCATAACACCACAACCTGGAAAGTCAAATAAAAACTGTCTCTTCTAAAAACTATTCATAAATGTTGGAGCTACCTGTTTAACCAAAAAGAATTATGTTGAAAGTATTTATAAGCAGCAATAATACAGGCGTATGAAAAAAAGTATCGAATCTGCCCCAGTTTACCATACAGATTGGGTTAAATCAGCAATTCTGTTTTAAAAAATTCATTTTAATTCATGATTGAGAGTACCAGCTGAGCCACTTGAGCTGTACCTGCTTTCTGTAACATGGTATTTTTGAAGTAAAGGTTTCTATTGACCATAAAACTCCTAATTCTGCTAAACTTTGTTATTCTCCGTGGCGGATCCAGGATTTGGGCAAGGGAAGGGTCTATTACTCAAAATTTTATTTATCTATATATTAGGGTGGTCCTTATTTAGGGTTTGTCCGAATTTTTTGTCACGATAGTCCTAAATCGGTTCTAAATCTATTTAAAAAAATTCATGACAAGTTATAGCTCTTAATATTAAGAAAATTTAACGCTCTATGTAAGAGGTCTCTTATAATTTTTTGGTAACTCTAACGGTTTCTAAGTTGTTTAAGGTCATAGTTGAAGTTTAAGACAATTTTACGATTTTGCTATTTCTACCGTCTTTTATTGATTTAAAAATGAAAAAAAGGATAATAATTCTTAATGGTTTTTTTCTTGTTACTTAGAAAACTTTTAAAGTAACCTAAAATGATTTTTTTAATAAAATAATAATTTTGTTTCAGAGCATGCGTGATGGTAAAAAAAGTCTTCTTAGCTATGAATTATTATCTTTTTTCATTTTTAAATCAATAAACGACAGCAGAAATAGAAAAACCGTAAAATTGATTTAAGCTTCAACTATGACCTTAAATATCTCAGAAAGCGTTAGAGCTAGCAAAAAAATCATAAGAGACCGTTAAATCTTCTTTAAATATAAAAACGAATCGCAAAATGTGATGGTAAGCGCATAACTCAACAACGCCTGGACCAATTTGGCCAATCCTTTTTTTGTTGTGTTTGTTATTGTCAGGAGAAGGTGCGAATATTCTCACAGGAACGGGTTTGGGAACGGAAACTTAAAAACTACTAGACAGGTATCTAAAACTATTCCAGCAATAGGATTGCTGCATTATCCCCCTCCATCAGTAACTTAGATTATATTTTATGTCTATAATCCCACAGGCACAGAAACGGGAACGAGAACGTGAACCTTAAAGTTACTTGACCGATTTAAAAAATTCTTTCAACTCTAGGATGTTACATTATTCCTCAGTGACATAGACTTATAATGGTTCCTGTCAAGGTTTGATGCTCATACTCCCACAGGAGCGGGGTAGGGACCGGAAACTTAGAAACTACTGGACAGATTTCTAAAATTCTTTCAGGTGCAACATTATACCACTCCATGAGTAACTTATACTCATGCTTATTTTAACATTCTATTCGATAGAAAGTTAGTCGAATTTGAAAGAAGTGCATTTTGAAACTCGAACGATTCGAAATTTTACATGTTTAACATTCGAATCATTCGAGTCTCAAAATGTACTTCTTTCGAATTCGACTAACTTTCTTTCGAATAGAATGTCAAAATAAGCATTATTTCATCCGTACAATGGGAACAGAAACGGGAACCTTAAAGCTACTTGACTGATTTCAAAAATGCTTTCAACTACAGGATATTACATTATCCCTCAGTGACATAGACTTATATTTCATTCACATATTTCCTCGGGAAAGGAAGATTCCCACAGGAACGGGGTTGTGAACGGAAACTTAGAAGCTACTGGACAGGTTTCAAAAATGCTTTCAGCACTGGGATGCCACATAGTCCTTTTCAGCATAAGGATGCCACATAATCCCACGATTATTTTTATCCCCCAATTCCCACATAAGCGGAAAAACGATTACGGGAACCATAAAACTACAGACCCGAGCAACGCCGGGCTGCTCAGCTATAAAAATTGCTATTGGTTGACATGATCTGGTCATTGTTTCATGATAAAAAAAAATTTCGAGAATAACGGCACGCTCTGAAAGGTGCTGTTGTACCATTCAAGCCCATGTAAAAAATCGTTTCTCTGAATTTATATTTTGTAAAATAATAATAACAATGTTACAATTTCTGATTGCGCTTCATGAATATTCAGTGAAAGAACTTGTGTAATCAATCATGCATGATGCAACAACCGACTTTTTGCCAAGTAAGTCCCTTTTATCGGATCGAGTCAAAATATGCAAACATCAATCTGACGATATTTTTCAGGTTATCAATAGCAAGTCGTTCAAGAATGTTGATTATATTTTGTGAGTTTTGGCAGTACTACCTGTAACTGCAGCAACTCCAGAACGATCATTTTCGACTTTGAGGAGAATTGAAATTTACCTGAGAAATTAGATGGGACAGGAACGACTAAATGGTCTTGCTTCTTTAAATTTCCATACCCAGATTGAACTTACCGAGGACGAAATTCTAGTGGAATTTTTCAAAAAACCTCGAAAATTTAATAGTGTTTGAGGTAGCCTGCTCTTCAGTTTTTTATGAAATGTAATAATAATCAATAAGGTTCTTGAATTTTTAAAATAATGATACTACTTCTCCTGTACTTTTTGTCTTGCTCATGCTATATTTTTCCGTCCCGTAACGAAATTTGAAAATTAGGAACCGATAAATGCTATAATTAACATCTTTTATTTTCCCGATTGGAGGGGGGTCTGAGAGTTATCACACTCCATTTTTTAAGCTGCTAAGCCCATTTCTCAATCAACCCACACCAAAATACTAACCAAAATCGTTTGATGTGAATATTGAAATTCAAAATTACAAATTATCATCTCCCCCCCTTTCATAATTCAGCTCTAACGCAAGCAATGGCGGGCGGAAGTGGAAAAAAAAAACAAAAAAATATGTACTGGCGGCAGCTTGAATTGTAGTACTGGCTATATGTTGGCTCTTTCCATGCAATATGTATTTTGCATATTTTAAAAGGAAGTAAAGCATAAATTCATAAATTCACATATTCCGGAAAATTAGAGCAACAATAAAATTTAATTTATCGCATTTTACAAGCACTCACAAACTTTATCATTTGGAAGCTTTTCAAACTGGCCGTTTCATTGATACAGTATTTACCACAATTGCGGTTGGCAAAGGTATACCTTCGTGCAAGCATTGAACAAAGGACCACTGCATGTTCCGGACCATATTCGAAAGAGTCCACAACGCCTGGCAGAGTGAATTTTTTCCTTTTGCTTTGCATCCAATCCGAAGTGTACCTTTTCGAATGTATAGTCGTATAGTGGAGTCTATCCTCTCCGTGGCATTGGTATAAAAAGTGATATACGAACGTTTCCTGGTCGGAAAGTCAAATGACAGGAAGTGTCATGCAAGTCTGTTCTATGGAAAAGAGGGAAAACTGCCAGCCAGCCAACCAGCGAGTGACGGTTTTCTCTCTTAGCCTCTGAACTTTGTCATTTTAATTTTATAGTCGGGGTTTTTCTGTTGAGCGCTCTTACTGCCACTGCCACTCTATCTCTGTTTTCGGGAGGCCCTTTTGTTTGGATTCAAGGCAAAAATATGCAATTCCAAGGACTAACTTAAGGGTAGTCAAATTTTCCAACTTTCCGGTGGCAAAAGTTGAACAGCCAAGGTAAGAAACATGAACTGCAGGGGCAGTCCTTTAAAATTCACATTAAAAGTGCTGGAATAACAAACGACTTGCATTGGTACTTTCTGTCGCTAATGTAAAGGCACTGTGACTGTGGATGTTGAACATTCAACAAAGTGTAGAAGTGGATTTATCAATTAACCAAAACCCTAAATTTTGTGGCGGAAAACGCGGTGAGTTTGAGTTTCATAATTCAACCAGAAAAGTTGACAATTTCGTTATGAAATTGTTGGTTTCATTAAAATGTTGGCGAAAAGGCTTACCTGCTCGTGAACGATATAATTTTGTTAACAAAGGAGGAAGTTCTGCGTTCACTCAATTACATTGCCACACACAGGTAGGTAGTCAATGGCGGCGCGGCGGAGTTGTTTACGGAAAAACAAACTCAGTTTGTTGAAAGTTAGTTCAGTTGAAAATTATTTTCAGGATACGCTATTTTAAAGCGTTTATCATTTGTAATATCGTCGCTTAAAGATATTATCTGATTTTAAGAATCCCTTCAGATTTTGAATAACATGTACATTATATCAGCTCCCATATAAATTTATTTTTTATAAAGTGACATGCCATCACTGATCCATTATGATCTTTTGGCTAGTCAAAATGAAGTGATAGAGAACTGTTTCCTTAGGTTTCATCTCTCGTCAATGTGCGAATATAATTGAACTAGCTTAAAACACTTGGAACCAGCCAGCGTGATGATAACGGCTGCAGACGTACAGATTCAGTAACAGATTGTAAGTCATTACTTGGAACCAGTATATATTTCAGTGACTGAAATTATAGCAGCGTCACCACATTAGTCCCAAACTCAGTGCTGGGACATTGCTCACAAATTAAAATTTAGAAATCTTTTCTTGCTTTGCTGTCGAAACTTTCTTTCTAGAATGAAAGAAATGTGTTTAGACAAAGTTGGTCACTATTGTGAAAAAATAACAGTGAATAATAAAGAGTTGTCTTTCAAGGCAGTCAGGCATTGATTGACCTTACAAGTCAATGTGTGAGAACTTTTTCTCCAAATGACTTTTTAAGATAAAGCATACAGATAGATACAGATACAGATACAGTTTATTTTTTCTCTTATAAAATTGATAAGATAACAATAAATTAAGCAATATTAATAAATACAAAAATATAAAAGAAAAATGTAACATTCTGTATTCAAATTACAATGTAATTTAAATAGTATTGAATGCCACTTTAATATAAGAACACTAATTAAAACAATATTATGGGTGGGGTGACCCTCAGACTAGAATTAGACTATAATTTAAAGTTATGAAAGTACAAAAAGAAAAACTTCAAGCAAAGTACAAAGTACAAAAAAAGAAAACAAAATAAGGAATATGAGACAATAATATATAAAACTCGCAGAAAAACTACAAATTCTTAAACCAGAGCATCAGAAACAAAAGATTCCAAGTTTGAATAATCCAATTCTGAAAACCATAGTTTTAACTGACTAGTAAACATACCAGGAGATGTAATTATTCTCAAAGAAAATGGAAGCTTGTTAAAAAGACGATGCGATGAGATGGTATAAGAATTACGAAACGCCGTTGTCCGAAATGAAGGAACTGTCAAAATGTTCGAAGAGTTTCCTCGTAAGTTATAATTAAATATAATTCGAAAATTACGATTACCAGATTTCATGAAAAAAGATTTTAGCACTAACAATACAAATGTCGCACGGGAAGAATTTTTAGCTCGCGAAACAAAGGTAAACTAGGATGTCTTCTAGGCTTACGACAAACTTTTCTTACAGCGTATTTTTGTAAGATCAATAAGGGTTGGATTTTGTTGAAGTATGTTCCGCCCCAACAAACAATGCCATATTGAAGCTTGGAATGAAAAATACCAAAGTAAATAGTTTTTAAAAGATCAGCTGAAACAATATTTTGTAAGTAATAAAAATAACGCAGTGTACAACGAAAATATTTTCCCAGATTATCTGTATGACTTGAAAATTTCATATTGGAGTCTATAATAAGACCTAAGTATTTAAATTCGGTAACCTTTTCCACTAAAAACACATGAATAAGTAATATCGGAAGAAATCCCAGATGAAAAATTAACTTTTTTTTTTTTTTTATAATTAACGCGCACTTCAAGGGGTTATGACTACCCTTATAATGTTATAAAAACACAGTGCGAGCATTTAGGAAAATAGGAGTGGATTTGAAAGGAGACACCGATGCACGTTGCTTTTGAATTTTTGTGAATCGTAATGAAGGGGAAATACAGAGCCAGATAAAGCATTCCACATTCGGGTGGTGCGACTGAAATACGAATCTCTATACTTGACTGTACGTCCGAAGTTGGGCTCAAGGTGAAACTGATGAGCATTCCTAGCGAGGCGGGTGTTGCGGCTAAATTGTTTCAGGGGAGGAATGCAACTGGCTACTTCACTAGAGCACTGTTTGTGAAAAAAGCGATAAAAGAGAGTGAGACAGGTGGCGTTTCGACGATGTTCAAGAGAATCAATCAATTCTACGATTGAACTGTCACCTATCAATTTAAACGCTCTATTTTGTACCCTATCAAGTAGGCGCAAAGATGTTTGAGAAGCACCTGACCAGATATGGGAGTTATACTCCAGTTTTGGGCGGATGAAGGCCTTATAAATTGTAGCCAGATCAGAAGGGGTGAAGAACTTCCTGCATCGTCTTAAGAAACCTAAGCATTTAGCAGCGTTTTTGGCGACTTCAAATATGTGGTCATTCCAACGAAGATCATCGTTTACACACATACCAAGTACTGACAGCTTTTCGGTTTCTTCGATGTAGGTACCATTCATGGAAAATGGCAATGGGGGAATGTTAAGCTTCAACGACAAGAGACAGCATTGAGTTTTCGAAGCATTGAATTCTACTCGGTTCATAAGACCCCATGCAACAATGCTGTCAAGGTCAGAATTCAATGAGCTTATCATACGCAACCGTTCCAGTTCCACATCCGAAGAGCAGGGACGTGAATTTGGAAACGAATATGAAAAGCTGAGGGTCGAGTCGTCAGCAAAACAGTTAAGCGGATTAGAAGTTTCAGACAAGAGATCATTAATGAAAATGAGGAAAAGAGTCGGAGACAAAACGGAGCCCTGGGGCACACCAGCATTTATGAAGTGGGTATCAGATTTGAAGCCATCCAATACAACTTGTATTGAACGGTCGGAAAGGTAATTTCTAATCCAACGAAGAAGAGACTCATCGGTACCAAAAGCACGCATTTTCGATAAAAGAGCCTGGTGCCAAACTCTATCAAATGCTTTAGAAATATCAAGCGCAATAATCTTACTTTCTCTAAAACAATGTAAAGATTGGTTCCACTTTTCGTTGAGATAAGCCATCAAATCACCAGTGGACCGTTTGCCACGAAAGCCGTACTGACGGTCATTAAGAAGCTTTCGTTCTTCAAGATATTTCATAAGTTGACGGTTTATCAACGTTTCCATGACCTTGGAAAGAAGGGACGTTAGTGCAATTGGACGGTAATTGGAACGGGAGGAAGATTCGCCTTTTTTAGGGACCGGCTGGACAAAAGCAGTTTTCCATCTGCTCGGAAAAATCCCAGCAGAATAGGAAAGATGGAAAAGTTTGCGCAGTGGTTTTGCCAGCGTAGAAAAACACCTCTTCAGAATAACGGCGGGGATACCATCTGGACCAGCGGATTTGTGTATATTGACATCTTTGAGGACTCTCGCAACCGAGCGAGTTCGAAAAAATATCTGCTTCATCAAAGAATTTGCAGACTCGAGCTCAGGTGGAGCCAATATGCTATGAGGAAGTGTCGAGTTGGCAGCAAATTGAGCTGCCAGCAAATTGGCTTTTTCGATGGAGCTGACATACAGAGTGTCATTGAAGACGAGCGTTGGGACCGATGACGTGGTCGAGTTCTTAATGTTCTTGACAAAAGACCAAAAGTTTTTACTCCCTTTTGGACACAACAGTATTTTTTGCCTTACTTTTTGGTCATGTAAAAACTTAGCCTTTTGTATTTGAGCATTGCAGATATTTCTGGCCCGTTTGAACAGATTTCGGTTTTCTACAGTAGGGTTATCTTTAAATTTTCGAAAACTACTTTCTCGATCCCTAATCGCCTCTTTACAGCTTGAATCAAACCACGAATTCTCTTTGGGGATGATACTTTTTGTTCTGTGAGGAACGAAATTTCTCATGCCGTTGAGAATTACGTTAGATATCATATCAGCTGATGCATCAACGTTTCCGTCGAGAAAGCACAATGACCAATTAAAATTTCGAAAGAAATTATTCAGGCCGTCCCAATTGGCTTTCTCGTATTGCCACACAGTTCTTTTGGGGACTTTATCTTTTTTTACCGTGACGGAAAGCGAAAAATCTACCGATATGACACAATGGTCCGATTTGCCTAAAGGAGATGATACTATAACCCTATATTTTTCGGGATGAGAAGTTAGAAATAGGTCAAGAGTGTTGGCCGCATGGCCTTCAATATCTGGAACCCGAGTGGGCTCATCAACAAGTTGAGTTAATTCGTTAAACTCGGCGAAGATCTCAACATATTTTCCTTCGGGTGTTGTCTGGCCAGAATGTCGAAGCCAATCCGAATTGTGTACATTGAAATCGCCCGCAATTGCGATTTCAGTGTGAGGATAAAGGGAAACAATTCTTACTTACTTAAGGCTTTTGCATTCAGAGGCATGAAAGTAAAAATCAAAATCTAAGTTAAGCACTGAAGAAAGACTGAAAAACATTATTTTAGTTTTTGGGCTAATAACCAAATTATGTTCAGCAAACCACACCCTCAATAACTCCAGATCCCAGTTTATGTCAGACACTAAATTCAAACGACTATTTGTACCGTAAGAAAAAGCAACATCATCAGCGAAAGCAGTTGGTTTGCCTTTAAAATCCAGTGAAAAAAGTGAATTTATATATACTAGAAACAGAATAGGTCCTAAAACAGATCCTTGAGGTACACCCAGATTGAGGTAACCAATTTGGCTCCTAGTCTTATGCAGTTTTACTCTTTGACATCTGTTCTCAAGATATGACTTAAATCAATTAAGTACAAAACCACGAAAGCCAGCTTTTTCCAATTTTCTCAATAAAAAGTTGTGATTTACCATATCAAAAGCTTTGGTAATATCTATAAATAATCCAGCAGTAAACTTTTTCTTATCAAGATTAGTCATTATTTGATCACAGAACTGTAATAAAGCGTGTTCAGTAGATTTTCCTTGTTGAAAACCGAATTGGGTAGGATTTAAATAGTTAGTTCTTTCCAAAAAGCTTATCATCCTAGTTTTAATGACCTTTTCAAAAATTTTGCTGAAAACGGGAAGATCGGTTGCAGAACCTTTCTTATGCAAAGGTACTACGTCAGCGCATTTAAGAGCTTCAGGGAAGATACCTGCAAAAACACAACGATTAAAAATGAAAGCTAAGACATCAATTACGTAACATGCAATTTTTTTGACAACCGTATTAGATACATTGTCAGCTCCAGACGAATTAGAATTTTTTAAACTGCCAACAGCTTTGAGTATCTCAAGAGGAGTTATGGAATCAAAGACAAAACTGTTATTTTGAACTGGTTCGGAAATCTCAAATACAGGTGGACAAGAAAAAGTTTGAAATTGACATGGTACATTAATAAAAAATTCATTAAATGCATTAGCAATCAACAATTGATCAGAAACAGAGTGACCATTAATATCAATTGAGCTAGGAATTTTGGACGAAGAAGCTTTATTAATTATATCGTTAACTACTTTCCACTCATTTTTTAAATTACCCCTAGCCGAATTGAACTGACTGCGATAAAAGTTATCACGGCAAATTGGAATTTCCCTTTTTAGTTCATCACAAAGTTTCTTAAACTTCCTTTTTAAAATAATATTGCCAGGGTTCTTGTAACACTTCAGTCTCAGTTTATTTTTGGCTTTTACTTTATTAACTAAATATCTGGAGATCCATGGCTTAAGCCTTGTTGATTCTTTTTTTCGCTGAAAGTTCAGTGAACAATTACAAATGTGCTGATTGAGGCAATCAATAAAATACATATAGGAAGCTGAAGCATCTGAACATAAATACACATTTTCCCAAAATTCATAGAAAAGTGAATCCTTAAGCTTAATAAAATCAATTTTTACTACACTATTAGAGTTTTCCGATATTCTGCAACTTTTATTAATTGAAGTATTTATAAGCATTCCTGTCATAGAATGGTCAGTAATCATCAAATCAAATACACCTGATTCACAATTTCCGACGGAAATATTACCAAATCGACCATAAATATGATCTAAGCAACTTCCTGATGCACTGCGAGTAGGCTCGTTTATAAAGGAAAACAGACCATGAGAAGCGAGAAGTGCTAAATAACTTGAAATTATTTCATTATGTACTTTCCAAAATATTCAGTTTGAAGTCACCCAGTATAATTAAATTTTTTGAGATTTCCTTGTCGAGCAAAACGGAAAATTCTGCAGTAAACATAGATATGTTAAAAAAGTGAAATCTATACACACAAATTATGACGAAAACATCATGGTTAACTACAAAGGAAACCCTTAAACATCAGCACATTTTTAAACTCAACATGAGTGACATCAAGAATTTTGTAATCTTCTTTAATAAAACATCCTACACCACCGGAAACATAATTATCATTAGTTTTTGCAACGAAATTAAACCCGGGCAAATTATAATCGTCTTTTTCAAAGCTATATATATCCATATTTCAGAAACAAAGACAACATCTGGAATACAACAAAAAGAATCAAGATGAGTTACTAATTCAGGAAAATTAGCTCTTAGGCTTCTGACATTCTGGTGAACAATAAAAAATTTACTATGGCAATAGGATTTAGATGTAAAAACCTTATTAATATTTACATAAATTATTACTTGTATTCTGGAAGGAAAAATCATCAAATAAATAATTATCTTCATTCATTGCAAAACAAAAGATTCAATGCTCTAAATAAGAGCGATATCATTAAAAGATTTAATTGAGATGACTTTTCCTCCCTCAAGCTTTCTTACAAGTATTTGATTATTTCTGTACCATACAAATTTAACACTTTTCTGTTTACTTATCTCTTTAGTTTTCATAAATAGCGCCTGTGTGTACTTCGTGAGAGAGTCATTAATATAAATGCCCGTTCCTTTCTTTTTGCTGTTGCTGCTGCTGTTGTTGTTGTTGTTAATACTACTGTCACTGCTGTTATTACTGCTGTTGTTGCTGCTACTGTTGTTGTTGTAAGCGATAGGTAAAAGTATTCAACTAATATTAGGGTTGATCGAAAAAATTTTCTCACCAGCTCACATTTTGTTACAATAGCCGTTAGTTAGTTTACATTGTAGTATTCCAATGATATTGCAGTATTCAGCTCTTACCCAATATGCATTCAATTTCTAACAACAAACCTTTTATCCACTGTGTAGGTATCCATGGTTGTAATTGTATATTTTTCGACAGCAATAAAAGTTGCTGTTGCTCTCCAAGCCGATTTCTACTGTACTATCTATCTACTGGCTTGAAAAAACACAGTTGGCATCAATGACGCTGTTCGGACAGGGGCAAGTTGACGTCTATATGTTTTTTCTCTTTCCCACATAGTTGTAAGAAAGAGATGTGTTTTTGCGCCGGAGTTTTTAAAAAATTTTAAATTTTCTTGGTTGAGTTTTGACATTTCCTTGTTGTGACACTTGTGTTTTTTTCTTTCCCGAATAAAGACGCTGTTGTTTGAAAAATAAATGTTCTCTTTCTTGTTCCTGAAGCAAAAATACGAAAAAAAAATTATTTTTTCAGTTAAATTTCTGAGTTTTTTCCCAAATCTGAAGGCAAAATAATCGTCAAAATAAATCCATCGTGTTCACATTTAATTTTAGTCTGAACACGGGGTGGCGGGAAATCAAAATTGTTCGGTTGACTTGCCCCAGTCTGAACAGCGTCAATCAAAACAATCAAAAAAGAAATAAACAAATAGTTTAAGCATACTAATTTAGATCGTGTCAATACTTCCTGAAAAGTAGTATATTTCGTATTCCTTCAGTTTTTATTACTTCGAATCTTGATACAATACCAAGATCAAATGTAGGTATAATATATTGGGGTGTGTCATTTTTGGGCAACTTTTTTTTCAACGAAAAAACAGCCCAAATACTTTCAGGAAGGTATAAAACGAAGCGTCTTAAAATTTGAGCACTTAATATTAACATTTAGAGGTGCCCTGTTTTTAAATTTCAATTTTCCATACAAATAACATGGAAAAAAAATTTAAGATTTTTCTTTTTTTATAGCTTGGCATTTGAGCATTGTAGAAATAAACTGACAAATTATTTAAGTAGGAAATTAAATGCTCTACAAAATGCTCAAAATAATTTTGTTCATAGTCATAGTGTGAAAAACCGCGAGAGCGTTGAAACCAAAGTTTTTTTAAGTTTTTAGTTTGTTATATCACACCATTGAATAATTATATATAGAAGCTGACACCCGACCTATACGACTTTCTCAAACACGGCATTAGAAGCTTGTTATTTTGCAACAGTCACCCTATTTATTATTATTTATGTTTTTGTCTCTGATTTGCTAATTTCATACACAAACCATTTTCAATTGGAGGAAATTTGGCAGTTTAGATTTTAAAATATATTCCCTAAGGTACCTTAGGGCCTAAGGTACCTTAGGGAATTTATTATAATCGATTATAATTAAGTACATAAATACTCAACCCCCATTATCATTTCAAACCCATTTTAAATCTTTACAACCTCTTCGGTAACAGTAATAAAAAATATCCTTTGGGACTAAATTTGCAAAAAGGTTGATGAACTAACTAGCTCCAATATCGATAATAGCGGCATAAGAACTCCTGGTGGCGATTTATTCCGGTGTCATTTCTTTATATAATTATTCAATGATCACACGAAATGGCTTTAATTTGTTTATTTAATTTAATTTTTTTATTTATTTTTTGATACCACAAGAAGTGGATTTTGTTTGTTAACTTTTTTATTCATTTTTTCTAGTCTAGTTTTTTTTTGTATACTACACGAAGTGTATTTACTTATAATTTTGTCTCAAATAAAATTGGCTTTTAATTCTATTTGCTTATAGTTTTCGTGGAAATAAAAACATAGTCAACTTACCCCATAGCCTTGGTCAACTTACGCCGCGCCGGTTCTGGGGTTAGTTGACCAACTTGAGGTCGTTTTGTAAAATTAGGAAAAAAATGTCTTAGAAGGTATTAATAATGTTTAGAAGACATATTTTCTTAACTAAAACCAAAATAATGTTTTAAGAGTAGGTTTTTTTTCGTTTTGATATCTCTCTTAGTTTTTTTTTTTTTTTAAAAAAGGTAAGAAAATTTTTAGTCTACTAGTTCCGGTCTCCCCTTTATTCGGAACTCGAAATCTGTTGACAACGACTTGAGCATAATTTCGAGTAAACTCCAAGACCGAGTGATCTAAATTCTTGGCCATTACATTAATCTATATGATCTTTATTTTTTATGCTGAAAACCACACGTTTAGAAAAGTACATTTTACTATTGAGGCCGACTTCTTCAAAATATGCTATATCTCGAGAAAACGATGGCTTAGAAACTTTAAGGAACAATCAGATATTTACTTTTTATATTCTTCTAGCTGACCCACCCAGCACCCACCCAACGGCGGCGAAATTCGGGTCCTACGGTAATGTGTTGTACATATAGCATTGACTCAGCTTCGAATATTAAGATGAAATAATTAATGTCTCTTGGGAAATCTGTTCAGCAGTTTCAAAGTTTAACTTTATGTTCCCGTTCATGAGGGAATGTGGGGATAGAATATAGTCCATGCACATGATAAATGGGAGTATTTTCTAAGTTCCCGGTTATGTTTCCATTCCCGTCCCCTCTCCGTAGGAATAATAGGATGAAATACAGCCTATGCCATTTCTCAGACTCTAGACCATCTCTGCTTCAAATATTTGGTTCGTTCGTTCAACTATACATACCTAGGTCAAGTAGGTTTGCCTGACAATCCTACAAGCTGTCAAACTGAGTGTTCGGTTGTCACCTGAACTAGTACCAACAAAAACCTGGTACTACTTTAAGGCGAGTTGAAGGCAAACCCAATGTTCAAAAAACACTCAGTTGGACATTCAGGGTGAGTTGAGGTTTGTCAAAAAACGCTTTGTTCCGACCACTGGGCAGTCCTAGGGCTTCGAACACCAAACCTATCATTGAATTTGCCTCAGTAGTTTTGGAGCCTATCCAATACAAATTCTAAGTTCTTTTAAAAGATCCTGTTCCTGCTTCCGTTTCCGAAGGAGTACGGGGAGGAAATATGGCCTATGTTACTTCCTTAGGCTTTAGACCAACTCTGTTCTTAGTTATATTCAAATCGACCCAGTAGTGTTAAAGCCTATTCAATAGAAACAAACAATCAAAAAAACAAACAAATGAATCGTATCCTCTGTATAATAGTGTGTACAGAAATGGTAGAAAAACACAAAAAATAACGAAAATGCACTTAACCCCTTTTTCAACTGAACGCTTCAATTGCACTTGAGCGTAAGGGTAACAATCAAAGCACAATCATTTTAGAAATCTTTTCCTCGTTTAGAAACCACTTTCCATTACGTTTGTAATAAGCTAACACTGCAGTCTACAGCATTATTGAATCGGTAAACGCTTACCGTTTAGCAAATTGTATTATTTTCGCTAAATTAGCCGCCCAGCACCGACCAGCTTTGTCATCAAAATTGACACCTTTTTATAACCACAACGGTCTTTGCGCACACCACAGACACAAATCAAAATATGAATAAACCAACTGATGTTTATTTAGTGTCATCCCCGATGGTATTCCAGGCACAACATAAATAGCCCAAGTGAAAACAATCGCTTAACATCCCATTTAAGAGGTTAAAGTGTTTAAGTTAATAAAAATCATCCCCCTATTGTACGCGAATTCCATAAAAGACACTCCACCCACCTTGGCATCCCTACCTTTCTTTGGGCCAGGTCTTGCTGCTATTACAAAATATTGTTGACGGTTGGCTGAGTGAATGGTGTTCGTGGGTATTGTTTACATATTTTAGCCTCCAAAAAAGGATTTTCGTTTAAAGTTGTTTTTAGGGGAGACTGTGATGTGATGGCATACGCGTTTTGGATAAATGAGATCCTCGGGTAATAAACGTGAAACAGAGGCGTGGATCAACCCTTGTACAGTAGCAGAATTCAGGGCTTTGAATACAGATTGGGGTGAATTTTATGAAAATACTGAAATTGGTTTTGGGGCCTGCGGCTAGCGGTGCAAATGAAATAGCTCCATCAATCTGCATACCTGCTTGTTCAACCCCTGCCTTAAGCCATCAGAAAGAGCTTTTAAAACATTCAGGATTACGCCATCGTAAACGAGCGGAAACTCATAATCAGAAAACATTATGCGATTTAAGATTGTTTGGAAACAATTGAATTGTGGGATAAGCAATAAATGCTGATATGAGTACAAAGTAGATGCGACGTTCTTATAGCTATGCCTGTATTTTTTCAAGATACTGTCAGTTTTTCGCAATCTGAACTCAATTCTGAAGATATTTATTAATTAATGGAAGTCCTAAGAGCTAAGACTAGCAAAAAAATATGCCTTATCCATAAAGCCTTGCGCAAACCAATGCGGTGAGTGCGTGCGATGCGGTTGCGATAAGTCAAATCCCTATGTATTAAGTCAAACGTCCATAAGATTACATAGGGATTTGACTTATCGCAACCGCATCGCACGCACTCACCGCATTGGTTTGGACAAGGCTTAATGTTACTTAAATCATGAAACAAAAAACCTAGAAATATCGAAGTAAGATGAACGACTAGTCTCATTGGTTGAAAAATTTCCGTCCATTATATTTTATGTCTTTGTTTTTCTTTCACCCGCGGATTGTTTTCTGTCAGTTTACATAAATAATCGCAATTATTTATCAATTTTGTTCTCTTGCTATACTGAAGTTTCTTTGAATTGATTTTGAATATTTGAGCGGCCTGCCCATAGTTTTCTGGTTAAACTTTCATACTCCTTCACTCTTTCCCGTTTCCATAAGTTTGGTTTTATAGCATCCGTATATCACATTTTACAACGGTATTCAGTTGAAATTTTAAGAAAATTTCAGACTTTTATCATTTGATTATGCAAATATGTACTAGACGACCCTTGGCATACGGGTACTTGCAAAAGACATCAGATAGAAAAAAAAAAAAGAACAACGCTAAAGAAATGAGTTTTTATATTAGACGGGAAGACAACTAAGTCTTGGGGCTCAAATGATACCCTCTTGCCATTAAAGAGGGTTGGGATATTCAGAAGATGTTGTGGTTTCCTTTCCTTGTGTGAAACTGTAATAAAAAAGTTTCTTATTTACGACTGTTAGGTTTGATTTTGAACTTCTTAGGTTCATAATGTAGTGCTCTTCGAGCTCCAGATTTTAAAGTTCCACAAACGGAAGTGTGTGGTATTCCAGCTTAATGAGCTGTTCACTTCAAATATGTACATCTACCAACTTCATGCAACAGTATAGTTGCATGTTACTGTCTTACTTTGAAGAAAACGTACAGTTATGTCGATTGCAATACCGAAAAATTGTTTTTATTTGATTATTTAATTAGCAGCTTTGATGGTAAAACTTTATTCCTGCATAAATTTAAAATAGTTTCTTCATCATAGCAAATAAATGAAAAGACAGTTTAATCCTGATTCGGAATGTGAGTATAAGGGCGATTTCGGAACGCGTTTAGAAACTCATATGATACAAAACAGTCTACTGGAAAAGAGGAAATCTAGCGCCACGTTATGCCAGATATCAATTTTTAAGGTTTTAGTTTTTAAGTGCATTCGGAAAATATGAACAATAATTTTACCAATAACCGAGAATTGAAAAAAGTATGTAGTTTGGACCAAAAGGTGCCAAGCAAACTTCGGCGAAAAATTCAGAAGCTTAGTGGCATATAAAGGAGAAGATTAAGAGGATCAATCTCCGTCCAACATATTGCCTACAGTTTAAAATATTATTCGCAAAAGGAATCTTACTTAGATTTTCAAGTTAACACTTTTTAACGAGTACGACAAAATAAGATTTTTTCAAATTATTGCGTATCATTTCTTCATCGTCTTCAATGGTCTACTGGAAAATGGTCTACTGGAGGATGCAGGACATTGCCTTTGGGCTAGTAGCCACGATCACTTATGAAAGCAAAACAAAAGCTTTGTGGGTTTAAAGCAACAAAAATCATTAGTTTTTGATATAAGTTTGTCAGTTCTATTTCGTTTGTAAGTTGGTAGTTGGACTTCTATTTATTAGCATGTTTTTATCCTCCCAGAAAACAGAAATTACTAAAATCTATGGTCTTAATACTAAGCTTTTTTTCCAAGAAAAATTAAAAAAAGAAATCACTCGCATACTGAAAAGATTTAATTAAAACTATCAACAGCATAAGTGAACTTATTTCGAGAATGAGTTTTTGATACCATCCGATGTGCAATAAGCAGTTTTGTCTTTCATACTTTTTTTCGTATTCTTATCTCAAAGGGTTTAGAAATTGCAGACAAAAGAAAAACGAAATAATTCTGTATTTACAAAGCTTACACAATGAATAACAACATAAATATAACACTAGTCAATAAAAAAAATATTTTTGAAGTGAAACTTCTTATGCGACTTGCAAACATGAATGCGTTATGCCATGCGTTTAACACGGAATATTATCGATTGCATATTTTTTGGCACTGCTTATAGAGAAAATAAAATTTAAAATATTCTTTTTGAAGTGTTTAATATTTTTGAACATCATTTCATATTTACATTATGTATGTATGTACGTACAAAAGCAGTCTCTTAATTTGTGCCGTGTGTGTTTGAAAATCGTTACTGTGCGTGCGAAAATGATTTCATTTGCTAAATGAAAAGTCGATTAGAGTTGTGTTTTCTTTTCTTCTCCAAAGAAAAGACAGAAAATATTTTATGCAGTACCATGTCTAAACATGTTTGATCATGTCTGAGCATGTTTGATCATGTCTAAATATGTTTTATCATGTCTAAACACGTTTGACCATGTCTAAACCATAGACTCCATTCATGTTAAACATGTGAAATTTCGAATCGTTCGAGTTTCAAAATGCACTCCTTCCAAATTCGACTGTCTATCGAATAGAATAAAAATAAAATAAGCATGAGTACTATGAGTAGGTATCAGTTACTGATGGAGTGGGATGATGTAGCACCCCCAATGCTGAAAGAATTTTAGAAATCTTTCCAGTAGTTTCTGAGTTTCCTCTATGTCACTGAGGGATAATATAACATCCTAGAGCCGAAAGAATTTTTGAAATCGGTCAAGTAGCTTTAAGGTTCACGTTCTCGTTCCCGTTTCTGTGCCTGTGGGATTATAGGCATAAAATATAATCTAAGTTACTGATGGAGGGGGATAATGTAGCAATCCTAATGCTGGAATAGTTTTAGATACCTGTCTAGTAGTTTCTAAGTTTCCGTTCCCAAACCCGTTCCTGTGGGAATATCCGCGCAATTTTTAAAATTTTTCATGTCATAAGAACCTTCTCCTGACAATAACAAACTCAACAAAAAAAAGAATTGGCCAAATTGGTCCAGGTGTTGTTGAGTTATGCGCCTACCAACACATTTTGCGATTCATTTTTATATTTAAGAAGAAAATAAGAACGCTACAAAAGTTTTTTTTTTTTAATAAAACAAAAATGGTTTTGGATATCAATGAAATTTTTTATTCCTGTGAAAGTAAGTTTGATGCCATTATGTATCAAATTCGATTTCTTTTGCATGGCCACCACGGGCACGCTTGCAAAGATCCAGGCGCTGAACCCCATTTTCGACGGTTTTCAAGGATACATCGGCCGATACTGCTGCGATTTCACGTTCGATATCGAATACATCATAGAGTTGACGTAACCTCACAGGAAATAGTCTAACAGCGTCAAATCGCACAACCGCGAGGTGGCCAAGCGACTGGACCATTTCGTGAGATAACACGTTCTACAAACTGGGTTTCCAATAAATTGATTGTGACATTCACTGTGTGGCTTGTTGCGCCATCCTGTTGGAAACACATGTCCTCCCACATATCATCCAATATAGGCCAAAAATATTCTGTTATCATTGAACGGTAGCGATATCCAATCACAGTAACGTGCCGCTCTTGATAATCACGGAAGAAGTACGGCCAATGATGCCGCCTGCCAATAAACCACACAAAACCGTAATTTTTTCGTGATGCAATGATGGCTCAAATGTCAAAAAGAAAATTTTCTTCAAGGAATATTTTTTAAGAGCCATAGGTGCTTCACTCACACAAAGGCAATTACGTTAAACTGAATAGAAAAAATGTTGGGTGTTCCATTGGCTTTTACAATGAGTGCTTTCTCGAGTTAAACCAATGGAAACCGATATAAGTAAGAGACTTAAACCTGCCTAAGCTTAAAGCAGAAAAATAAGCTTCCTAGCTAAAACAGTAGAATTTGCTCAAAAAGGATGTTAATATAAGTTTTCAAAGAAACTTTACTTTTGTACTCTACTGCATAAAAAAATTAAGATTTTCTTAAATTAGAGATTTCGTTCTGGTTGCTACAAAAGCAAACTTTATAATATGAAAGTATTTTTTCCTTGTTTAGTTAGCCAAAGTCAAACAGCCGTATTTATAATCGCATTTTAAACTCCGCGGAACTTTAAAACACGCTTAATCGTTGATTAAAACAAAAATCGTATTTATAATCATTTTTCGGCAGTGAATAAGGGCTGACTAGCTTAAACGCAGAAATGTGTGTTTTAAGCGTGTTTTAAGCGTGTTTTAGCGTATAAATGTCATTTGATTGTGAGTATTGAGTTGTCATTCAGTGGTTTATTTACATCTTTGAGAATTTTAAAAATAACTAAAATGGAAATGTACTCAAATAACATTTACTTTACAAATAATTTGGATGTAGTAAATGTGTTTTCAATTGACAGAAATATGCATTGTTTTCCTTTTTTGTAAATTCGTTTCTTACAATTTTTCCAGTTCGGAAACGTTTTTGATTTTCGCTTTTTGGACAAAACAACAAAATTAAAGCCAAAGAATAATAGAATATATACATATATATAGAACAATGTATATTGCGTGACCAACATTTCATCGTCCATAGGTTAGAAAATATAAACAAAAACAAATTTCTGTTGTCAGTTCAACCATTGAGAAACCAAAATAAGAGAGTTTCTTTGTGATTTTGACATAAGGGATGATTAACTAGTATGGGCGAAAAAAATGATTATAAATAAGGATTTTTTATTCACTGATTAAAGTCTCATTAAGTTCTTAATCACTGAATAACTAACATGCGTTTTAAGCGTGTTTTAGCGAAATCTAATAAACACGGCTGAAAGTGTTTACTTTGTATAATTCTTAAATTTTACTTGCGATTATAGGTAGATACTATGGGGCCAGTTTCCAATGAGATAAAAATTAAACATGGCATTCCGATGATAGAGAATGCGAAGAAAGTGGGTCTTGCAATTCTGTCCATCTGTCTGTTTGTCTGTCTGTCCGTATATGGGTCTACAGCCTCAGCCGCTTGACCGAGTTTGTGCCTACAGAGGAATTTTTGGAATTGAGTCTAGGTTTTGAAATAATGGTTCCTGCCATACAACCGTTGTGATAATAATTATTTTTTTCGAAAATGGTTCCAACGATTTCGATAAAACTTTGTGTGAAGGACAAGGTCGCCTTTAATCTAAAAAGTATTTTCAGAAAAAGTCTATAAAAACGGTACGTCCCATATTACCGAGTTAAAGACAGTTTAGATGACATAGCTGTGTGTCAAAAGTAAACTTAATTTGTAAATTGTTTTAAAGTGCTATAAATGTTGTGTTAATGAAAGTTGATTGATTTAAAAAAATTAAGTGAAAATTCTTCTGATGAAAATAATAATGTCGCGTGGAAACAGAATGTTGGCTTTAGCCTTCGAAACAGGTACGCCACCATCCTAAAAGTCCACGCAATACAATACACGTATACAAATCCTGATATTTTAAATGTTGTAAAGCTCATTTGTTTGTTTATTCTCCGAAAATTCTAAAATATTAAAAAAAGTGATATTTGTTTAACAGCATCACTTTTTTGCAATAGGATGGTGGTTTCAGTTATATCTATTTCTATATTCTATACAGATGTAATATAAGTACATATTTTTAATTACCTACTTACTCCCGGAATTAAAACCTTATAGTATAAGGACAATAGAAATAAATGCAATGTAGGTTCTTGTGCTTCACAAAACTTTCAAAAATATGTATTTATCTCACGATTTTTCCATTGAGTACAGAAAACCACGAATTTATCTAAAAAGTCTTGTTGTAAGAAAACCTAACAGCCTTAGCAAGGTAAATTCACCAAAGAATTCATATTTCAAATTGTCGCGTGAACCATAAAGCGGATACGTGCCCGCGATTAGTATTATTCTAAACGTTCACTTCACGTCTGCTGGCTATTCATTAGCTTTTGTCTCTCCCACCCCTATGTGGCAAGGAAACAGTGGCAACAAACACTTAAACAGCGAAAAGGGTTCATCCCATTCTTCCATGATTACTTTATCAGAAGTCAAAGAAAATTATAACTTACATTACATTCCGGGAGCTCCCTTGAATATTTTTGACTGAGTTTACCCCCGTAAGAAATTCTTTCGAGTTGCTGTTTCGGAAATAAAAAAAATAACGATTGCTTACCGGTTTGTAATTGCGATAAGGATGGATGAAGCACAGTGACAGTGCGGCAGACGACTTGAAGAAAAGTATGAGAGCGAACAGCACGCGAGATGAATTTTTAAGCGGATTCATAAAAATTTATGGATATAATTCAGTTATCAGCATTGAATGACTGAAAGAATAAAACTTAACAACTGTGGAATATATCTGAGGTGTATGAGTATTGAGTATAGTCCAAATGAATGTTTTTATAATAAAGGAATGTGTTTTATAATAAAGGAGACTTTCTTTAATTGTTGAATTGAATTTAATTGCTAATTTTATTTTTGTGATAAAGGAAGCTTGCAAAATGTAATTAAAACTGTGTTAAGCCAACTTAGGTCCGTGTTATTGCTCACACATTGAAATTTTTTGAAAAATTTTCATTTGTGAAGAGTTTAGATTTAGATTTATTTTATTTCAGTATCTTTTACAATAGACTTAAGTCCTTTAAAAGCAAAAGTTAATGTATAATAATTAAAAAGCTATTTTAACTATAAATAAACTAATATAATCTTGCAGTAATCTATTTTACATAAATGGAAATGAATTCAATTATTTAACTATAATTAAATTAATAGTAATCAGTTGCGAAAAAATATACATGCGAATGCAAAATTGGGCTCAAATCCTCAAATAAGACTTTGTTACCTATATATGTATACATATCAGTGGCGAAGCGTCCATATAAGTCGATTATTTCCGACTTACCTTTTGAAATTCACATCCGAAACATCTTAGACTTCTGGCAACATGAATCAAACTTAATCATACACATGAACTCGCTGCCAACATTTTTTTAACAACTACCACTCTGCTTTCCGTTTTATTCTACACACATGTTGGCTCTTCAATTCACTCCATAAACAAACACAAAACTTTAGCAACATACAAGGTAACCCCAAATATTACGTCTTATAAAACTTGTTGCTGGATAGAACAAATTTGTGTTCTCTCCTCTTTTTTCTTTTACCAAAAAATATGACGGTAGAACATCGTCTTATTTTCTTCCATAAGAAAGCATGTATTGAACAGAGAAGAGCCTAGCGCTAGGCACCTCTGTGTTCAATACATGCTTTTTTATGGAAGAAAATAACCTGGTGTTCTAGCCAGGGCTGCCGGAATGCGAACTAAGGGAGTATTTGTACTACCTTCGCATTCACTGTACTCCTGTACTCCCCTACTTTCAATTGTACTACCCTCAAAAATGTTAAAAAGTTATCTCTGGTTTTAATATTCACAATGACCAATTTTATTTTTTCATTTTATCTGAAATTATTTGGAATACTTTCATCTAGTGTAAAACCTCATAAAGCTTTGAATGCATTCACTTTTTTTTAGAACATACTTTTTCAATACGATACCCACGATTCCTCGAGTGTTACTGGACCGATTCACTTGAAATTTTGAGGGAATCTTATGGACCCCTCATGATGGCATGAACCAGCCTCATCTTCATTTTTCAATTTTTAATATTTTTAAAAAATTCGAGAAACTGTGAGGATGCTTTTTATCAAAGGCTGAGGTAGGCTCAGCGGATCCAAGGTCTTCTAAAGAAGCAGCCAAAACTTTAGTTTAATGAAGTTAGTTTTATTTCCGATATTTCAAATTGTAATTTTCTTATAATATTTTATACAATGGTTTTCAGCTTTAATAATTTCAGTTCAGGTTTTAATTCAGGTTCCTATTCTCTATTCCAAGTAGGTCTCTTCGGATGAGGGGAGTTTCACTTGGGGTTCGGTTGGGTGTGGTCTAGTCCAGTAGCTACGACCAGGTTCTCGTATGGGTCTTCAGGCCAATGGTCTCCTGTCCTGGATTATGGGTGGATTGGTCTTCGGGACACTCGGTGTATTGTTTCCTGTCCTGGGCTTCCAGTTCCTGGGCTGGGATTCGAGGTCACGCTGGGTATTTGGTAATGATCTGGAATGATACTCGGAAGCGGGAGTTAATGGTTGCTCTGAGATAGCAGGAGCCACTAAATTCACAACGAGATAGCGTTGGACACTAAATTCACAACGAGATAGCGTTGGACACTAAATTCACACCGAGATAGCGGTGGACACTAAATTCACAACGAGATAGCGTTGGACACTAAATTCACACCGAGATAGCGGTGGACACTAAATTCACAACGAGATAGCGTTGGACACTAAATTCACACCGAGATAGCGGTGGACACTAAATTCACAACGAGATAGCGTTGGACACTAAATTCACACCGAGATAGCGGTGGACACTAAATTCACAACGAGATAGCGTTGGACACTAAATTCACACCGAGATAGCGGTGGACACTAAATTCACAACGAGATAGCGTTGGACACTAAATTCACACCGAGATAGCGGTGGACACTAAATTCACAACGAGATAGCGTTGGACACTAAATTCACACCGAGATAGCGGTGGACACTAGATTCACAACGAGATAGCGTTGGACACTAAATTCACACCGAGATAGCGGTGGACACTAAATTCACAACGAGATAGCGTTGGACACTAAATTCACACCGAGATAGCGGTGGACACTAAATTCACAACGAGATAGCGTTGGACACTAAATTCACACCGAGATAGCGGTGGACACTAAATTCACAACGAGATAGCGTTGGACACTAAATTCACACCGAGATAGCGGTGGACACTAAATTCACAACGAGATAGCGTTGGACACTAAATTCACACCGAGATAGCGGTGGACACTAAATTCACAACGAGATAGCGTTGGACACTAAATTCACACCGAGATAGCGGTGGACACTAAATTCACAACGAGATAGCGTTGGACACTAAATTCACACCGAGATAGCGGTGGACACTAAATTCACAACGAGATAGCGTTGGACACTAAATTCACACCGAGATAGCGGTGGACACTAAATTCACAACGAGATAGCGTTGGACACTAAATTCACACCGAGATAGCGGTGGACACTAAATTCACAACGAGATAGCGTTGGACACTAAATTCACACCGAGATAGCGGTGGACACTAAATTCACAACGAGATAGCGTTGGACACTAAATTCACACCGAGATAGCGGTGGACACTAAATTCACAACGAGATAGCGTTGGACACTAAATTCACACCGAGATAGCGGTGGACACTATTACACTCACCTGAACCTCTCCTAGATGACCGCTCACTTGCCACGGTCGGCGCAGACTCATTTTTCATGAATTGTGTTGGTTGTCTTATACACCTTTCGGTAACAAGTAGGTGTGAGTTGTAAAAAATGAACGAACTCAAATGGCAAATTCCATTCAACGCATTGAAACTCAAGTGTCTGTAGTGTTGTTGTGTTGCGGTATGTATTCGCATCGTATGATTAAGTTGTTTTCATTGTGTCGTATAGTTGATGTGGGGGTGAATTTGTAATGGGTCATTACATTCCCCCCTTTCTTTCGGAGACGAGAACCTTCTCGTCTGACTGGTAGTCCACGGGTGGTGGACGGAAGTGTAGCTGATAAGCTACAACCTTAATTCCGGAAGGGTGGGGGCTCAGGTCCGGGACGTTGCGAGCCTTGATTCACGAGTGGTTGCCCTGCAAGAGACAAAGAAAAAAAATTTTGGCCCAATATGTCCATTCCCAGGATCGCATCGTTGGTTAGTTCTGGTAGAAATGCGAATTCTCCCTGAACCAAACATCCTTCAAGACTAAAGGTGACTGAATAGACCTCTCTGCTAGTGGTGTGACTTCCGTCGGCTAAACGAATTCCACGTTCCTGGAAGCGCACCGGAATTTCCAGAGCTCTGAGCTCGTCTCTTAGTGCTGGGCCGATAAGCGAATTCGTGGATCCAGTATCCACTAACGCGTTGAAACTCTTACCTTCAACTTTGATTGGTATAAATACCCTATTTTCAATGCATACTTCTGTATTAGGTTGTCTCGGTATGTATTGTTGTGGCTCTTCTTGGCTTGCTGCAGAATCTATCCCAACCGTTTCGGTATTTTCATCTTGCATGCAGCGTTTGTTATACCGTGCCCACGAACGGGTAAATCGACTGCCTGTTGCAGACTTCCTTGGTTTCCTTCTGCTTCGGTTCGGGCTTCGTTTAGATATACCATTAGGTTGAGACATGAGAACCGTTGCTATCTGGTGAAGTCCTGTATTATTTGTAGGATTTTGATGCTCGGCTTGACATACGGCAGCAGTTCGACTGTTCCAGTTTTCTGCTGGCATGTTGTATCGGCGGCATGGACAGTCTTTAGTTAACCGTCCGTCTTCTCCACAGTTGGAGCAAAACAACCGAAATGGTCGATGGCAGTTTCTCTTTTGGTGCCCCCGCTGCTTGCAGTTCCAGCAATGTGTGGTGGGGTCGTACGGAGTTGAGTTGAGCGTTCGATGTGCTGGAGGTGGAACCAGAGCGGGTCGCAGATTTCGTTCTTCTGACTTCACATAATCGAACTCCTCGACTAGATCGGTGAGCTCCTCCATTGTCTGAAAATCCTTTCTACGGACGTAAAGTCGGTATTCCGGGCGGAGACTGTCGTATATCCTATCGACATTATCTTCTTGGCTCATCTTAGGGTGTTGCCTAATAAGGTACTCCATAGCCCGGATAAAATCTTTGGCCTTCTCTCGAGGTCCTTGTTTCTTTCGCCAGATCTCCTCCTCCAACTTGTGGACGAAACGTGGTGGTAAGAAGTATCTGAGGAACGTTTGGCGAAACTCTTCCCATGTCTGAAAACTTCCTCTGTGGATCCGTAGCCACTCTAGGGCGGAACCCCTGAAGATTTCTGGGAAAGTTCGGAGGATGTGCTCTGCTGGTATCGAGTAGCAATGTACCAGTTCCTCAAGGCGCTCCATGAACTCTAGGGCGTTTCCCGAACCGTCAAACTTAAGTCCCCATTTACGGACGGTGTTCATGGTCTCGGCCTCGGGACTTCGGTACATTCTGTATGGGCCTGGTTGGTTGCTACTCTCTAACTCTGGATATTGTGTGGGTGGACGCAAGGTGCTTGAGCTTAAGCTCGTTGCAGAGCCGGCTCCAGTGGTCTGGTGGTACCGCCCTCCTACAGCTGGAGGTACGTGTAGCTGGAGTTGGGCACTAGACTCGTCTGTCGTCTCGGTTGTATTGGCAGGTTGCGGTCGTGCTTCGGTTTCATCTTTGTATTCACGTTCTTGAACCAATTGTGAAATTTCCGTGCACAGGTTTTGCGTCGAACGGTGAGTCCTGGAGTCTTTGATGTAAGTACTCAGGCGGGATCGCAGCGTAGACACTGTGCCACTAGTATCTAATCTTTTGGAAGCCATTTTTTCAATGAGCTCCGTCTTTTTGAGCAAGTAGATGGACGCCAGATTTTCTTCGACGTCCATGTCGATATTATTGTCGGTATTTGCCATGGTCCTATGCCACTGGCAACGGTTTAAAATTTAAGCTTTCTTTCTTATTTTCTGGCTCGGTAGTGAGTTCCTCTGGTTTTGATCGGTCGGTATCCTCGGTGTATGACAGGTCGGTCGGTATGATCCCTCAGAGAGTTATTTCTTCTGGAACGGTCGGTCGGTCGGTAAATCTGGATAAGAAACAACTCCTCTGACTGGATCAATCTTTATTCGGTGTAATACGGGTCGGTCGGTATGGACTTCTAAGCAAGTTGATCCTTCTGGAACGGTCGGTCGGCAAATCGGTTAACCAACTTCAAAGAAGTCCCTGCTCGGGCGCCATTTGTGAGGATGCTTTTTATCAAAGGCTGAGGTAGGCTCAGCGGATCCAAGGTCTTCTAAAGAAGCAGCCAAAACTTTAGTTTAATGAAGTTAGTTTTATTTCCGATATTTCAAATTGTAATTTTCTTATAATATTTTATACAATGGTTTTCAGCTTTAATAATTTCAGTTCAGGTTTTAATTCAGGTTCCTATTCTCTATTCCAAGTAGGTCTCTTCGGATGAGGGGAGTTTCACTTGGGGTTCGGTTGGGTGTGGTCTAGTCCAGTAGCTACGACCAGGTTCTCGTATGGGTCTTCAGGCCAATGGTCTCCTGTCCTGGATTATGGGTGGATTGGTCTTCGGGACACTCGGTGTATTGTTTCCTGTCCTGGGCTTCCAGTTCCTGGGCTGGGATTCGAGGTCACGCTGGGTATTTGGTAATGATCTGGAATGATACTCGGAAGCGGGAGTTAATGGTTGCTCTGAGATAGCAGGAGCCACTAAATTCACAACGAGATAGCGTTGGACACTAAATTCACAACGAGATAGCGTTGGACACTAAATTCACACCGAGATAGCGGTGGACACTAAATTCACAACGAGATAGCGTTGGACACTAAATTCACACCGAGATAGCGGTGGACACTAAATTCACAACGAGATAGCGTTGGACACTAAATTCACACCGAGATAGCGGTGGACACTAAATTCACAACGAGATAGCGTTGGACACTAAATTCACACCGAGATAGCGGTGGACACTAAATTCACAACGAGATAGCGTTGGACACTAAATTCACACCGAGATAGCGGTGGACACTAAATTCACAACGAGATAGCGTTGGACACTAAATTCACACCGAGATAGCGGTGGACACTAAATTCACAACGAGATAGCGTTGGACACTAAATTCACACCGAGATAGCGGTGGACACTAAATTCACAACGAGATAGCGTTGGACACTAAATTCACACCGAGATAGCGGTGGACACTAAATTCACAACGAGATAGCGTTGGACACTAAATTCACACCAAGATAGCGGTGGACACTAAATTCACAACGAGATAGCGTTGGACACTAAATTCACACCGAGATAGCGGTGGACACTAAATTCACAACGAGATAGCGTTGGACACTAAATTCACACCGAGATAGCGGTGGACACTAAATTCACAACGAGATAGCGTTGGACACTAAATTCACACCGAGATAGCGGTGGACACTAAATTCACAACGAGATAGCGTTGGACACTAAATTCACACCGAGATAGCGGTGGACACTAAATTCACAACGAGATAGCGTTGGACACTAAATTCACACCGAGATAGCGGTGGACACTAAATTCACAACGAGATAGCGTTGGACACTAAATTCACACCGAGATAGCGGTGGACACTAAATTCACAACGAGATAGCGTTGGACACTAAATTCACACCGAGATAGCGGTGGACACTAAATTCACAACGAGATAGCGTTGGACACTAAATTCACACCGAGATAGCGGTGGACACTAAATTCACAACGAGATAGCGTTGGACACTAAATTCACACCGAGATAGCGGTGGACACTAAATTCACAACGAGATAGCGTTGGACACTAAATTCACACCGAGATAGCGGTGGACACTATTACACTCACCTGAACCTCTCCTAGATGACCGCTCACTTGCCACGGTCGGCGCAGACTCATTTTTCATGAATTGTGTTGGTTGTCTTATACACCTTTCGGTAACAAGTAGGTGTGAGTTGTAAAAAATGAACGAACTCAAATGGCAAATTCCATTCAACGCATTGAAACTCAAGTGTCTGTAGTGTTGTTGTGTTGCGGTATGTATTGGCATCGTATGATTAAGTTGTTTTCATTGTGTCGTATAGTTGATGTGGGGGTGAATTTGTAATGGGTCATTACAAAACTCAAAAAAAGGTTGAAAAAATGGTTATTTTTTTCAAAAAGTCGCTATTTTCTCAAAAAAATTTTTTTTCTTATCGCTGGTTCATAAGATAGCGACATCATTACAGATTAATTCGGAGGACTAAGAGGGTTGAAATAATGGGTATGGTCATGTGTCAGTTTTTTGAGATACCCCACTTCATCACGTGCTAGGATTTAAAGTTTCTAACTTTAAAAAAAAAAATGTTTTGTAATCTTTTAACATTAATAAATAACTGACAAAAAAATGTGAATTAAAAATATTGATTGTCTTTTTTACGACACTTTACAGATTACTTGAAATTCATGTCTCTAGATTAGAAAACCCCCTTAAATGCGATGTCGGACTGTTAAAATATTACACGTTATATTTTCCAATACAATTCTGGACTTGAATTAGGATGTTCTTGTTTAAAGCCTGTGAAATTGCTGCTGTCTAAAATTTGATTTTGATATACCAGATTTAAACGACTGACAAATTTGTCAGTATTTCCAGTCATAATTCTGGCGTGATTATGGATAATTCTGGCATACCATTTACAGTGCGTCAGTTCTATCAGAAAATCTATGCCAGAAAAACTGACAGCCTGTCAGAAAAAAATGAAAATTTTCATTTTTTCTGGCAGCGTGTCAGCTTTTGTCAGTCTTTGAGCGCGTTCATAAGAATTCAGATTGTCAGACTGACTAAAAAACTTATTCAGTTTTGCGTTGGACGGTCATCTAAATTTAACTTCAGATTTAAATTGTATTGCGATTCACCTTTCAAAACTACTTGGAGAGATCTGATGAGAAATAATTAATTTGTTGTAGTGGTTCAAAAGACTACTTCAAAGCTACTTTTTCAATAATTGTGTTTAGAAATATGCGAATATCCATAATTTGAATAGATTTCGAGCAAAAGTGTAGCAAATATTTTTTTTTAAGAAAATATTTCCTTTGTCAGGTATCTTAATGAAAACATTTACTTCTACGACAAATTGCCGAAAAATAAATAAGGGTCAATTTAAATGCCACAGTTCGCTACAAAAATTGTTCGACAAAAAAATAACCATAAAATATGAAATAAAGTTCAGTTGTCATATACCTAGGGTATTTTCTCTGATATATCAAGAAACTGAACTTGCAAAAACTAGCAGCTGATGAATTCTCAACTGAAGAACTTAACGTCTGGCCCATCAGAGACCGAGAAAAAATAGTTAATCTGAAACTATAACTTTTGATGAACGCCCTTATTGTCAGTTGACCGGCACTATAAAACTGACCTCATTTTACAGCACGTTCCCTGCCAGCATTTTGCTGTCAGAAATGATAAATAAAGTACTCCCTTTAGTATGGATTTGTTTTTGTTTCTAATTCAAATTTTACTTTATATTTAATTTGTCTAAGTTTCGAATTTAATTCAATCGTTTCAAAGAAAATTTATGATTTTCAATTTTGCGTTTTCTTTTGATTAGTTTTTTATCTGAATAATTTCAATTCTCTAATTTAAAAAAAAAGTTTTATCGTACTCCCCACGAATGGGAAATACTCCCGTATTAATCTTTGAAATACTCCCCAGCGAAAATTTGAAACGGCAGCCCTGGTTCTAGCGTCATATTTTTTGGTAAATCTGTTGTTTGTTATCTCTTTGTGCTCTGAGCACGTGAATATAGCGCCGACGCAGTAGCCCAGTACTCATTTGCAGCATTGCATCTGCATTCTGCACACTTCGGTGTTTGCATGATATTGGTTTTATAAAAGAAAAAAAACGCCTTCCTTCGTATTTCTTCCCATGGACACATGCTTATAAACAAAAATGTATATGGCAGTTGTCAGGTTTGCAGGTTGAGGTAGGTCTCTGGTTGAAGAACAAGAAAATAACACGCTGGTCTCCGACTTACTTCTGAATTTGTATGTGTCTCTGCACTAGACTCATGTGTCAAAGGTTGTCACTTTGATAACAAATTTGCGTGGATATTAGATCTCATAGCATAAAGCATATTTTTGGGAGAAAATGCAAAAAATAATTGGAATTTTTCTAAAGTGGCACAACTGGCCTAAATGAATTCAGTTCCCAATGAGCCGTATTTTATTTGAAAAACGCAGTTTACCCGGAAAACGCAGTGCATTACTTATTGAAATTTATTTAGTGCTTTTCGTGATTTTTTTTAAATATTACAAATTTAGGCTTTAAAAATTGAAAAGTGCAAAAAGTCTGAAAAGTTTTCCGATAGTCAGCTTCAGTGGTTTGATTATGGCCTTAATATCTGTTGACTGTTGCTTAGCTGATTTTCACTTAGAGGAAACAAATAGTTTTAATTAGCTTAGTTTTATGAAAAAAAAAGTCATAACGCTCTACATAATAGCAATGTTGGTTTGAAATACTTGACTTTTTGGCTTGATGCGGAGACAAACATTGCACAAAAAAAAATTCAAGTAAACTTTTTTTTGTTGATGACTAAGTTTCCTTCGAGTTACCTTTTGGAATTATTCACCCCTCGCCACTGATACATATACATTTTTTACTAACTTCTGGTCACTAAATACCTACAACGTAGGTATATTTTTTTCGCGCAAAAAAAAAATTGAGCCTTGTAGGGTTAAACATGTTTTTTACCGCCTAAAATTCAGATGATAGTCGTCTAAAGCGTTGCAGAATCCGGCCCAGGTAAACACAACGACAACAGAAAGAGCGTAAAAACAACAGATAACAATAATTTAATGTCATATATAGAATGAATTCAATTGAATTCCTTTATCCATTGAATTCAACTTCAAATGTCATTTGCTTTGTTCGTTTTGAATTTTCCTTAAGGGTCTGCTCATATTCTATTAGTGGGGGGCCGTAAGCTTTTTACCTAAGAATCCAGGGCCAGTCCATGGACTTTCATGAAATTTTCGGAAATGTGTTTTGAATGGCGTATAGAAAAAAGTTAAAAAAAAAAAATTTCACCGCTCTCAATTTTTTGATTATTTTTAAAATTAATTATTAGCTTCTAGAATTTTATTTTTTTTATTTAGGTTGTCTTAGATACGATTTTCCAAAGATATAAATGGATAGGTTTGGACAAGACAAAAAAAAAATTTTATGAGAAGGGGAGTCTATATCCCTACGTGTAGGCGCGAGGGGCAAATTTACATGAAATTTACTCAATTTTGTAAAAAATTATTAAAAATCAACTAAGCCACTTACTTTCTCATACTATAGTGTTTTTGAAAGCTATTGCTTTGTTCTTTAATAAAAATTTTAATTTGAGTTCACTTAATGAAAAGTTTTGGAGGGATCAAGCCTCAAAGTCAAAATTTTGAAAAAAGAAAATATTTTTTTCTTAATTTATTTTTTTTTTTCATAATTTTGCCCCACAAAGGGCCATTTTTTTTTTCCATGTTTTTATTAATATTTATTTTTATTAATATTTACTCAGAGCGAAAAACCGAACAAAAAATTTTTTCTTGGTTTAAGAGAAATTAAAAAAAACGAAAGGTACTTTTCTCTAGAAAACAAAATGTTGTTGATTTCACGCTAATTTAACTTTTTTCCTTGAAGTGAAATATGAAATGTGTCTTAAATAGCATATAAAAAAAGTTAAAAAAAAAATTTCTATGATCATAGTTTTAATATAAATTATAAATAATTATTAAAATTTTAGAGTTATCTTTTAATTAAATTAGTTTTAAGTTAAATTTTAAAACTAAGACCTATTACAAACTTGAAATTTGGTCTCAAAGGACAGCACATATACTGATTTGTGCTCTTAAATCAGTTAAATTAACGGCTCGAAGTTTTTTTTATGTGGGGAGCATGCATGCTGATGTGTAGTTCTTTCTTTTAAATAAGAATTGATGCATCCCTTATTGATATATATGTTTGTTTGCATACTGAATGCACGTAGAAAAATTCGCGAGTATTTATTTGGCAAAAACCATATTTTTTTGGATTCATCAACACGTTTGACCAGAAATAGCATCAAGAGCACAAGTCAGTATAGTTTAGTTTATTTTTAATTCCATATAATTAAAGTGTACAATTTTCATAATATAAATAACTTTTGGCCTTGGTTTGAAACCGTCTGCCAGATGCCAACTTTTTCATAAAATTTTGTTTTAAACATATGAGTTTTTTTATTTTATCTTTAGAATAATAATGCTTTAATTTTCCATGAATAAAATGTTATTGAAAATATTTCACAACTTTTTTTTCTTCTTTTTTTAAATTTTTAATTTATAATAATATGCAAAGTATAGATTATTTGCATAACAAAAATGGAGTTTTCGTATACGAAAGATGAGGGTGCACCTTAATGGGTTGAAATCTACTATTAATCATTAATAAATTCTTGTCGGTATTTGAGTGTTTCTATGCAATAATGAGCCAGGTTTTTCCAATTTTCACCATTTAAGATACTTATAGAATCTTTTTCACTTAAAACTGTCTTTTGAAAGTATACGAATCGAAGTTCTTTTAAAATCGGGCAGACAGATAAAAAGTGAAACGAAGTTTCTTGTTCTTGCATATTGCATAATGAACAATACGTGTTTCGGTCTTTGTGGTATGGTCTGTAATTTAGAGCTAGCAGTTCTCCCCTCAATCGAAAAATGTTGGAAATTTCACTCAAGCTTTTTGCATCAGTAAAATAATTCGCACTGTTTAAATTATACTCGAGCTTTGGATACAATGATCTCCGTGATGAGCCTTTAGCTTCCTCAATAAGATCTGATCTTATTTTTATATCCAAAACTTCAAGAAAGCTCATTAGTTTATTTCTTAGATTAACGTCTTGTGTGTCTAAGCTTGGCAGTGGAGTTCCACAGAGCAGAGTAAGCCCTTCCCATTTCCTGAACCAGCTTATGTTTTTGCGTATGCTATGCTTTGCAAGTATCTTTGGTAGTCGATCGTCAGGGTATGTGAGTATTTTTAAGACATATTGAAAGTGCATTCTTAGAGTGTATAGAAAAGTTGGTGAAAGACCAGTTTCTAGAAGGAGCATGTAGTTCGGCGTTGACTGAGGTAGAGCAAATGTTTTTTTAAGGAAAAATCGTTGAAGTTTCTACTTCCTCATATTGTTCATACCCCCAAACTTGAGAACCATATGTCATTATAGATTTCAGAGCAGCTTCAAATACTTTAAACTTGATGCTATGCGCAACGAGTCTACTTCTAAACAGATTTTTCCATGTTGAATTTATTGCAGCTACTGCTTTTGCAAGCTTAATCTGCAGATGTTTTCTTGGATTTAGATTAGGTGTTAGTATCATACCCAGATAATTAAATTCCTCCACTACTTCAAGAGACTCCCTGTTTACAGTCCATCTTTCATTTCGGCAGTGTCTACCTCCCCCAGTTCGGAAAATCATGACTTTCGATTTTGAAGTATTTATTACCAACTTCCATGTTTTGCAGTAACTACTGAATTTGTTTATCATTAATTGAAGGCTTTCGGGAGAATCTGCGAATAATATAATATCGTCTGCGTATAAAAGACATTTTATTGTTTGCCCTGCAATATGGATTCCATTTGGTAAAAAATCAACTATGTCATTTATATACAATGCGAACAACAATGGGGACAACAGACATCCTTGGCGAACACCACTTTTTGTTTCAAACCAATCTGACATTTGTTCACCGTCCCATACAGCCGATACAGTCTCTTCATACATATTTTTTAATAATTTTAGAATTTTGGAAGACATGCCAATTGAATTGAGCTTGTATAATAACGCTCGTCGGTCAATGCTGTCAAAGGCCGCTTTAAGATCTATAAATACTGCATACAATTTTTTCCTATTTGCTAAGTAGTGATCTACAATATTTTGAACAGAAAAAAGGTGATCCACTGTTGAGTATCCTGGACGGAAGCCTGCTTGAAATTCACTGAGTAATTTGTTTTTTTCTACCCAACGTTCAAGTCTTTTCAGTAATACGCCTGCAAATATTTTAGCTACTATATTCATAAATGAAATTCCCCTATAATTTTCCACATTGTTTGTGTCGCCTTTTTTATGTATTGGAAACACTATTGACTTCTTAAAACTTTGCGGTACTTCTGCTGTGTGTAGTATTTTTGAAAATACCTTTGATAAATGACCCAGGAAGATGTTGGGAGCATTTTTAAAAAACTCATAAGGAACTCTGTCTTCTCCTGGAGCTTTGTTGTCCTTTGCTTTGTCCAAAACACAGCGAATCTCTTCAAGATCAATATCCTGCTCTATATCTACTACAGAAACTAAGTTTTCAGCGAATTGTATTGGCTCGTCATCCGATATAGGATTCAAAAGATTTTTGAAATGATCAGCTAAAATATTGGCATCTAAATTATTTCCTATTTTAAATTTGGTACCATTCAATACCTTCACTATTTTCCAGAACTGTGAGGAGTCTTTTACATTACTTAAATTTTCTGCCAATTTGTTGAAAAATTCTTTCTTTTTAGATTTGCACAAATTTTTGTAAGAAGTATTAGCTTGTATGTATGCTTTTCGGAAGAATTCTCCATTCCGCTGTTTTGCTAGTTTGAGCAGTTTGAACGATTTCGCTCTTGCTTTTTCACAGTCAGTATCAAACCACTTCTGTTTTCCTGTTGCTACATACCTTCTTTCTTCAAAGGAAGTTGAGTTTTTTATAGCCTCAATGAAAAAATCAATTTCGTGGCTTGAGCTTGCTTCGCTTAGGTCAGTTTGCGCCATATACTGACAAAGCTTGTGGTGGTACTTTTCTTTTTCATGCTCCCTCCAATAAAGTCTTGGTAAAAGCTTCATTTCACTAGCAAGCCCCAACTCTTCTGAAGACAGTGTTACGGATATGGGCATATGATCGGAAAAAGTTTGTGTACCAACATGGAGGTCAACTACTCTTTCAAACCATTTATCACCGACACCACAATAATCCACCACAGAAGAACCGGGTCCTCCAATAAAAGTTAGCTCTCCTAAAATATCACCATCAATTGACCCATTTAATACGAATATATTAAAATTCTGGAATAATTCCAAAAGTTTCTTTCCGTTCCCATTTATAGTCTTATCTTTTGAGTGTCTTACTGCTTTAAATTGTTCACCAAAAATATTAATTTCACTTTCTATCTGTTTGTCTGTCATACGCGCGTTGAAATCACCAATAAGCATTATGTTATTAACATTTATGTTATTAAGTAAGTTTTCAAAATTGAAAAAATCTTGCTCCCAATTATTGCAATTAAGATAGATTGGCAAAACATAGTACCATTCGCACAATATTTTTATTTTTAAGGCAGTAAAGCCTTCGATAGTAAGAAAACTACAGTTCTTAAAAGTAGATCTATACCCAAAGAGGTATCCTCCAATTGCCCGCCCACGAGAATGTACCCGTGTAGCAGGAATCCAACATAATTTGTAACCAATAAAAAACTTTTCAAAATCTCCATAATTATCCTGCATTACATGTGTTTCAAAAAGAAAAAAATAATCAAAACTATTCACATATTCAAAAAAGGATGGAAAAAGTAATTTGTTTTTTAATCCTCCTACATTATACGATAATAAATTTAAAATACTTACAGGTGCTTCTTTAATAACTTTATTTGTTTTACTAAAATTCTGGCAGACGGTCTCATGCTCGTGCTAAATAGTTTTTTTTGTTGCATACGTTCAGGCAGTTGGTTATTCGTGGTTATGTTCCCATGGTTGTTGCTTCTGCTGATATTGGATGCATTTGCTGATCGTAAAAGCTCTTCGTTTGACAAGTTGAACCCCGCATACAAATGTTTGAGAGTTTCGCAGCCGTCGACTCCGTCATTTGACTGCAATAACCCCCTCTCTCTGCACCAGTTGAAGATTTTCCCCTCAGCCACCAATGTCTCACCTTTGATTTTGATGTCAACATTCGGTTTGCAAATCTTTATGGACTTCCTCACACGCAGCAGCAATTGTCGTATTTTTCGTTGTTCTAATGGCAGATCCCTATGGATGAACATACCAGTGCCTTTGAGTTGGATTGTTTTATTGATTATTTTATCCACATAATCCTTAGAATTTGTTTCAACAACAATATTGCTAGTTTTGAAGTTCGAAGGTAGCGAACGAATTGAGCTTATAGGTGCCGGCTCATCTGGAACAAGTGAATTAAGCAGTTTTTTAGCTTCGTCGCGAGGATCGGTGTTGGGTTGTTTGGCGAGGCGTACAATAAGATTTTTTTCACATGATTTTTTGGTTACAAAATTAACTTCTCTCTTGAGATACTCGCATTGTTGTTGAACTTTCTCCAGTGCTTGTGTGAGTTCCTGGTTTTTGGTTCGGAGTTTTTGGATTTCTTCATGTATAGTTGCAACGTCTTCTTTAGTTGCTAAATTTGCATTTTTTGTGTCCAGAAGATCGCCCATGAAACTTTTTAGGTCGTCGATTGACATTTGGCCCACTGCCATTGTTTTAGTTGTTGTTATTTTTTGTTGTCTTTTATGCTTTGTGATAAATTGATCAGGTGAAGTGACAGCAAGGGATCTTTTTGCACTCATTTACACTTAGTGTTTATAGTTTTTAAGTTAAAATTTAATGATTTTCAAATGCACGACACTTTAAATAATAGCTATGTAGCTTTGCAATAATTTTAAGCTTCGTTATTTTAAAGATAAAAACACTTTGATATAGGACTTTTTAACAAAGATGTCACTCAGTAAATAGCCAGAGTTGCCCAACCTCAGTAGTCAGTATATGTGCTGTCCTTTGAGACCAAATTTCAAGTTTGTAATAGGTCTTAGTCTTAAAATTTAACTTAAAACTAATATAATTAAAAGATAACTCTAAAATTTTAATAATTATTTATAATTTATATTAAAATTAAGATCATAGAAAATTTGTTTTTTTTTTAACTTTTTTTTGTATGCTATTTAAGACACATTTCATATTTCACTTCCAGGAAAAAAGTTCAATTAGCGGGAAACTAACAACATTTTGTTTTTTGGAAAAAACTACCTTTCGTTTTTTTTTAATTTCTCTTAAACCAAGAAAAAATTTTTTGTTCTGAGTAAATATTAATAAAAATAAATATTAATAAAAACATGGAAAGAAAAAATGGCCCTTTGTGGGGAAAAATTAGGAAAAAAAAAAATAAATTAATTAAGAAAAAAATATTTTCTTTTTTCAAAATTTTGACTTTGGGGCTTGATTTCTCCAAAACTTTTCATTAAGTGAACTCAAATTAAAATTTTTATTAAAGAACAAAGCAATAGCTTTCAAAAACACTAAAGTATGAGAAAGTAAGTGGCTTAGTTGATTTTTAATAGTTTTTTAAAAAATGGAGTAAATTTCATATTAAATTGCCCCTCGCGCCTACACGGAGAGATATAGACTCCCCCTCTCATACAAATTTTTTTTGTCTTGTTCAAACCTATCCATTTTTACTCTTTGGAAAACCGTATCTAAAACAACCTAAATAATTAAAATTAAATTCTATAAGTTAATAATTAATTTTAAAAATAATTAAATAGTTGAGAGCAGTGAAATATTTTTTTTTAAACTATTTTCTATACGCCATTCAAAACACATTTCCGAAAATTTCATGAAAATCCATGGACTGGCCCTGAATTCCTAGGTTATGCTTTTTTTGTGTCTAACGGTCCTCCACTATATGAGTATCGTGAGTTTTTTTTGCACGTTTCTTTAATCAAACCATTTTACATGGAAAAAAGAAAGTTTGTGTTTGAAAAATGTTTCTTTTATCCGTAATCTTCTTTTGAACATGTTTCTTTCTTATGAGTACACAATTCAACATTATAATGTATGGGAAAGTACTCAGTGCTCTTGTTCAAGTTTCTTCTAAGCGAGGTTTTCTTAAGCGCGAGTAATACTGTAGTAACATTAATCTTAAAACCATATCCCTGCTTAGTTTGAAAACCCATGAAAAAGAGAAATGAATTTCCTCAAACCTACTTGTTTGCTAGTTTGGGAAGATGAGTTCTCCGCACCGTGCTCAAAACTCAAAACGCAGGTGTCTAAGCCTCTATAAAAGTACCGTCTATCATCCTGATTCTCATTCTGCGAAGCATCAAATAATGAAATTGTTTAAATAGTTATACACCAATACGCTTTCTTATTAATCATTTCCCGCCATTGATTCTAGCTCACACAGTTGTAAGGCTCCGAAATCAGCTTAATTGCCACACAAATCAAATTTGACTCTTTGTCATTTCAACATTTGAATGTTATTGCTGGTAAAATACTTCATATATTTATAGCTCAGCGTTTGTGTATTTGTATAACTATTGGATAAGCATAAAACAAACGGCAAAAATATTTACCTATTCAGCGGCCATTTAATCAACGCGACCTCCATTACGAACATTAAAATGAGGAATGACCACTTAACCAAATTAGTATCTGGACCGAAGCGCCTCGCCGCGCCGCGCCGTGGACATCCACCACACAAAGTATAATAATGTATGCAGTTTGGTGCTACTTTATAGGATTGCCCTACTAAGAATTAGTGTTCGTCTCCAAGCCCCTGAAAGCCAGGATCATACATCATCTCTAACTCCGCGACAAAAATATTTTTAAATAAAAACAGCAAACATTCGAGGGGAAACAGGATAAAGCAGGAAAAAAATATCCTTGCATGATGTATGGCGGTGCTGAGCTGTCACATATGCCCAAGTTGGAAGCGTCTCCAAATTTCCATTGCATTTTTTGAAAGCTCGCTATACAAGCATACCTACCTACGACATATGTGGCAAGATGCTGGCAAACGAAAATTCTTTTTCTGCTGATTTGGATAAAGCGTGGGGCGTGGGGAAAAATCCATTACACATGAGAGGATTCAACGGTTTTTGTGTCTATGCGTAATAAATCTGTGCCAATTCAAATTTGCCGTGGCCATATTTCTTCCGGAATCGTCTGGTTAGCATTAACTTCGGATGTTATGCAAATATGTTTTTGACAAAAGGTGTGGTTATCAGGAAAAAAAAATTAAGGCATAAATTATATTAAATGCTTTTGAGTTTAGTTTCTGACCATTTAGTGGTAAAATCAAAAAAAAAAAAAACATGGGTACAGCAAAAATAAGAATTGCTTAGTTGTGAAATTGAGTAACTCAAACTGTTACTGGGTTGTAATTATTATAAATATACTAGCTGCGAGCTGACAAACTTCGCTGCTCCGTCCGATGAATCACGTGTTAACTTTCAGCTACTAAATTTAGTCCTGGATCTTATCAGCGTAATAAAATGAACACAAAAAATTTATTATTTTCATAACAGCTTATTGGAACATTACAATATCCATATAAAGAAGAAAAATTCAATAAAAGAACAAAAATTATGTTTTAAGTGCTACAAATACTTTGGTCATTATGATTCAAATTTTAACGGCAAGTTAAACGCTGAATAAGCAGCGTAGCAACATGGTCGTTATCTTAGAAGAAGCAACTGCTACCATAGTCTTTGATCTCGGAAGGGGAACGTTTCATAATCACTTTCATAATTTACTTGATCGCCTGATGGTCATTTTATATTCCATTTGGTCACTTTTTCAACGAAATGAAGTAAGAAAAACATTTCAGTTTCCAGATTTTCACAAATGAAATCTATACATAAAGCAGTTTTCATATCGTATGATGAAAAAGTGGGTGTGCATTCCACAATATTCGTTCTTTGGAAAAACCTCAACTTACCCTAATTGTCAATCTGGGCAATTATTGAGTTTTAGGTTTGCCATCGACTCGCCCTGAAAAGAGATAAGTTTTTGCTAGGGAGAGTTCAGCTAACAAAGAATGACGTTAATTAACACGTATTTTCCCTCAAATTGCCGGCATGTAAGGTGACTTCGCGATAAAACTTTTTTGAAGAACTGAAAACTGTGCTTTTTTAGGTAGACAGGACGTTGTACAGCTGGTTTCTGCCAAGATCCTCCGTGTGCTTGTGCTATAAGAATTTTTTTGACGTACGGGGTTTTCTGACGTTCACATATAGATAACACCATAAGACAATAGACAAGAGATGCGAAGCTATGGAGGAGTACTCCTATTTAATCGGTGCAGTTGTAAGGTTTTCCATTCATTGAACATGCTTTCTCCCGACAATTTTGTTTGGCAATCCTCATTTCATCTAAATGTAGAATATGACATTCTTAATCATCGTCCAAGTTGAGTCTGCGAAAGAAGTTTTTCTAGATCCTCAAAAGTGACTGTGGTTCTACCACTGTTTGCTTGGTGGTCTTTACAGGATTGGTCCGTGGTTTTCCAACCCGGCATGATAGTTTTACCTTTTGGTACACACTCTGAAGCTCATACCTAATCATGCAGTTCCGTTTAAGAACTTAGTGTTTATTGATTTTTGATTCACCTTTTTTATAAAAAGAAGTAATATTTTACTATTTTAATTTGTACTTTCTTTATTTTTCAATTTCGGTTTACTATTTGAACTTGTACTTTCAATTTCAGTCCTTGCAAAAAAATTCACTTTCATCTATTCGACTATATGACTAAAAAATTTTTCCTTTTCTGTCGTTGCTCGTTTTCATCTCTTTTTTTAATTTCGAAGATGACGACGTGGACACCGCGTGCTGTTTTTTGACAATTCATGTCGACATTTGAGGTTTCGAAGTCGTTTGTTGCAGCATTGCCAGGTTTGGCAACAGTGTTTTTTGTATCCTTTCTCTTTCTTCATAAAACTATTATTTTGGTCATTATTACTTTTATTTTTGGACATATATTTGTTTGGCTAGTGGCAACCATTTTCATAATACTGAACCTCAAGACCTGGATCGCGGGATGCCGAACTGCAAAATTCCCAATTGCGAAGTCCTGAATTGCTAGTTCCCGTATTTTCGTATTAGGTATAAATCGCACTAAGTTTTCAATATCAGCTAGTTCTTCGGCTTTGTTTTAGGCATCATTTCTATTATATTGAAGTTACTTACATGTTATGTGAAAATGAAAACCTAAAGAATAACATAAATTAATAAAAAAAATTTTAAGTAAAATGATGCTGCGGCTAGATTGTTTGAGAAGGGAAACCAATTTAGGAGCGTAAAGGGTATTAAATAACCCGACCATTTTCAAAATTAGAAGAAATGCTTGTTAGAGCTGTTCAGTATTCAAAAAAATTTTTATCTATTCGATAACCAACAAAATTGCGGCGTTATTGAAGTGAAATCGAAAGCTGCTGCAGTTGCTACTCTTTTTCGGTTGATCTGAGAAAGATTTACCAGAGTTCATTCTTTTATTGACATATATTACGGGGAAGGACATACCTAAAAAGGAATAGAAAAGTACAAAATTTTAAATTTGGGGGTTTCTTACATATTTAACTCCTGAAAATTATTTATTTACACGCTGGCTTTCAAACTTTAGATATATCCTTTCGATAATATAACTGAGAGTAATCTCTTACGTATTAATCGGCGATTCCAGGCGCGTACAATAGACCTTCGACTTCCTTCCCCGAAACAGCTGCCTGAACATACAAAAGGTCAACAGTACCTAGAGGGCATCGTGAAGCGAAGGTCGCTCCTTCTTTAACGGCCCGATCTATCTGACTCGTTATCCGATCGCTTGTTGTTCTCGCGCTCTAAATGCGATAATTCAGCATCTATTCGATATTTTTAGTTTTCCTTTGGTCATAACATTCTTTGGATATCATACTTTCGAAATATGTAATGAAAAATTTTAAATTTTAAAGAGGTCTCCCCCTTAGGGGAACCAATGCAACTGGCTATGTTACTAGATCATTATTTTTGGAAAAACGCCATAAAAAAGACCGTGACAAGAAACGTTTAGACGATGTTTAAGAGAACCAGTCGATGATTCAATTGAACTATCACTTTTATCAAAAGCTTTCGCATTCGGAAAGAATCGAAACAACACCAAATTGAGCTGCCAGAAAAAAGCTTTGTCGATGAAGTTGACATATTATGGAGAGACATTGAAGACTAGCGTTGAGGCCGATTACGTGGTGGATTTTTTAATGTTCTTAACAAAAGACCAAAAGTTTTTGCTTCCCTTTGCACACAACCGTATTTTTGGCCTTATAATTGGTCATGCGAGAACTTTTTTCTAATTTGTATATGAGCATTACAGATATTTCTGGCCCGTTTGAACAAATTTCGGTATTCCACTTTAGAGTTGCCCTAAAATAATCGAAACCTTCTTTCTCTATCCCTAGTCGTCTTTCCGTCCGTCTTTTGGGATGATAATTTTTATTCTATGAAATAGTTTGATACATTTAAAATTTTCTTGCCGACAAATTTTTTCGGTGCCGAAAATTATCACAGTAAAAACCAGGGATACTGTAAATAAAAAAGTCTTCTATAACTACGATGGCAGTTGCAAAAAATCTTCGTTTCGGCATTCAAGAAGTTTTTTACTCTTTCGTTATGCATAGTTGCAAATACAAAATGATTTAAAAGTTTGATACCAAATATTGTCTTAAGTTTCGAGGACAGTTGTGAGAAATACTTTTTTCAAAATGATTCTTCTTCTTCTTCTTCTTCTTTTTCATTTTCGGCGTTACGAGTAGTGATCTTGAAGCGATCACAACTCTCCCACTTTTCTGCTTCACACTAGTGATCCGCCTGTGGGGTATGCGCGTTGACCTCAGAAATCGTCGGCAAGCCTCCCGGTTTTGGATTGTTCCATGTCTGAGGCCAACCAAATGCTGCTGTTTTTGCATTTGCTTGTACCAGGAGTGTTTTGGCCTGCCTTTTCTTTTTCGTCGCAAATTTGTTGAAACGTTGTACGATATTGCCTTTTTGACGGGGTTCTGCGGATCTCTCCTTTGAACATGACAATACCAACTGAGCCGGTCGTGCTGAATTTTGCCCAAGATGGTACTTTTGACATGAAGGCTTCCACGGATCTTAGTACTTCTAATTCGATCAAGCTTTGTTACTCCTGCTGTCATCCGAAGCATCTTCATTTCGGCTGCCGTCAATTTGCTCTCATACTTTTTGTACATTGTCCAACATTGTGAACCGTATGTCAGAGCTGGACGGACAACTGCTGTGTAGAGTCTTCCCTTCAGCTTAGGGGGCATTTTTCGATCACAGAAGATAGCGGAGTTTTCTCGCCACTTCATCCACCCAACGCTTACTCGATGATTGATGTCGTCATCACAAGATGCTTCACTATTGATCATAGATCCCAGATATTTAAACTTTTCACACTTGGGCACAGCACAGGTATTCAGTCTTTTTAGCGCTAATACGGTACCCATTTCCTTCCAGAACATCAATCCAAACGTCAAGTGCTCGTTGCAGGGATGTAGGATCCTCGCTTATGATGGCTCCATCGTCAGCAAAGAATAATTGTTGTACTTTATTGTCCGTTACTTTTCCTTCGAGCAAATAATCCAGAACAGCAATAAAGAGCAGTGGACTCAAGACACTTCCCTGATGTACACCTACTGTTATTTGGAATTCTTCGGTGACTCCAGCTGGGCATCTCACTTTCGTAACTGCTCCTTCGTTCATGTCCATAACTATTCGCACATAGGCTTCAGGAACTCCTCGGTGTCTGAGGGCCACCCATATCAGATCTCTTGGTTGTCGATCGAATGCCTTTTCGACACAATATGCAAATCCTCTAAGGCATCTCGGTGTTTTTCCATAATGATCCTTATACTTTGACTTACCCGCGACAAACCCGCATTGGTCATCAGACAGCCTTATTATTTTCCGCAGTCGGCTATCTAAAACCCGCTCAACGATCTTCATAGTGTGGGACATCAACTTGATCGAACGATAGTTGTCACAGCTTCTGGTATCTCCCTTTCCCTTGTACATTGGAAGAAGAAAACTTTCCCTCCATTGATTAGGCAAACTGTCACCTCTTATAAGTTTGGAGATGAGAATCGTGAGCCATCTTAACCCGATGTCTCCCATATTTTTCCAAAACTCATATGGTACCACGTCTGGCCCAATCGCTTTGCCTTTTTTGGAGTTCTTAACTGCCTCCCTAACTTCTTCGACTGTGACGTCGGATACTTCCGTAAAGTTAGGTGCAGCTGTTGGAAAGTGGCGCCGAGGAAACTGCTCATTCAAAAGATCATCACAATACTGTCGCCACCTGTGAAGAATTTTGTCGTCATCCACAAGTAGCACTCCTTGAGCATCATTGATGAACTTCGGCGAACGAATCTCCTGCGCATTTCTCCTTCTCTGAGCGGCTATTTTGAAAATGGTTGCTCCCTTATTCAAGTTGCTTTGTCTTAGCTCTTGGATTGCCTGATTTGCTTCAGCAGCTGGGGCAGAAATCTCTTCCAGCTCTCGATACAGGCCCTCCGTGCTTTTTGCTTGAAGTTGGGCGCACTTTTTCTTCGCTTCTTTTCTGCAGCTCTTATATTCCATTTTCAAAACGCGCTTTTTCATTTGTATTTCTTGAGGGGCACTTCGACCAAGCTTGGAAAGCTGCTTTCTTCTTTCAAATCACTGCTTTAGCTTCATCATCCCACCACCAGGTTTCTTTAGCTTGTTGGTGGTGTCCTTTTGAGACTCCTAACAGTTATTTGGCTCTCTCTAAGCAGGTTCGTTGTAGGCGATCCCACATATTTTGTGCCGTGATTGCATTTGAAACTGCGTCGATGGTATTACAAAGCTGACTTTGCATATACGAAATGAATTGCTGTCCTTTGGTTTTCTCCAGATTGTAACACTTGATTCTCCCAGGAGCCTTTGTTTGTTTGACTTCCTTCACCGCATCCGTAAAAAATTCTGTTAAAAGAAGACGGTGTTGTTGAGCGGCAGCTTCTCCTAGTATCACTTTGCAGTCTTTCACCCGAGATTTCATGTAATTGGTTACCAAATGGTAATCAATCTGGGTTTCATTTCCTCCACTGCTGTAAGTGATAAGGTGTCGGTCTTGTTTGATGAACATGGTATTTAGTACGATTAGACCATATGACTTGCACATATTTAGAATATCTTCACCAGGATTGTTCCTGGTGCCGAGTCCCAAACCTCCATGGCAGTCTTCATAATCCTCGTTTGTCTTCCCGACATGTCCATTCAAATCTCCTCCAACAAACAAATACTCTTCTTTTGGGATGTTCTTAAGTAGGTTATGAAAATCAAGCCAGAATGCATATTTTTCCTCCTGCTCACACCCTATTTGGGGAGCATATGCACTGATCATATTCCAGACCTTTCCTTCCATCACCAATTTAAGAGACATCAAACGGTCACTGGACTTCAAAATGGTCAACACGCTGTTACATAAACTTTGGTCAAGGATAATACCGACTCCGTTCCTACCTTGTTCTGTTCCATAGTAGAACATCTTGTAAGCCTTGGTCTTTGCATCCAAGAAACGGGCTTTGTTTGCTGTGTTTCGTCATTTCGTTTCCTGAACACACAAGATGTCCACTCGCCTCCTTCTCATCATCTCTTCGAGTTCGAGAGCAGTCATACTTCCAACGTTCCAACTCGCGCCTCTAAATTTTCGTCCAACTCGTCGCATTACTTTGCTAGCCCCCGGAATCCGTATAGCTCTGACCCGAACATTGCTGCTCGGTCCAGGATCAGCTCCATGCATAGCAATGGAACTGCCTGGCGGGGTAGTGCTTCTTATGTTTGCAAGTACTTCCATAATGCTCAAAATTTTTCAAAAATTTTTCTTTCATCCTTTTCTACAAATGCATGCTCCATTTAATGAGTTTGATTTCCCTTTTACTACACCGGTGATCTCCAGTCGTATAAACCCCGGGATCTGCATGCATACTTGGGGAGAGTTTTTAGGTAGTATGTGTGTCGCTAGACTCACTTTGATGTTAGTCGTCTAGATATGATTGTTCCTTTAGTCGCCTTTTACGACGAGCGGGGAGGCGCTGCAGTACTATTCTGACCCGACACTGCACGGGGCACTTTTTTCAAAATGATGTAATCTGAAATCATTTTCCAAAGGGCTCAGCAAATTTTATCTTGCACACGCCTACACTGAGTAAAATAAATGTGTAAGCTGCCATATTTGGAGCAGTGGCGGTGGCCATCTTGGATTTATAATGATACCAAATATAAATACATAGTAAATATTTTGATGTTATCAATGCTGAATTGGTCCTTCGTCGATATTACTATGGTATAACAAACTCCGAACCTAAGGCCCAGACTGTTAAAGGAAAGGACTACTAAGATATTTGATTTTCTAGTAACTTCAGCTTTTCTTCTGTGTTTACAGACTTGGTATGTTGTTTTTGAAGCTCTTGAGCCTATACTTTCACGGATTTGGAAATTTTGAATTCGGCAATTTCATAGAAGCTCATTTCACATTTCTGTCATTCGTCCCTGGCCTTGCTAAAAGTTAGTGCTACTTAAGGGCGATTTGGGGGAAAAACCAATGCTGGTTTGGGCTTTTCAAAAGTTTTGCGGCGACTACCAGGCAAACCCAACAAACCTATTCTGTGGATTAGGAAAAAAAGTAATGAAGATTAGTGGCATTAGTGTAATAGCTAGCATATATGACTATATCTATTGCATAGAATTTGGAAATCTGACTTGGTGAGTCCTCCGATACTATTCAATACTATTCAATCGGCCACAAGTCCATAAGAGCGCCTCTGATGGGAATTGGCAAAAAGCTGTAGGTCTCTGAAATGCGTTAGGCTTCGAGCTTTTTGGTGCTATTTTTACTTATTTGATTCTTAGCAAAAGACGTAAGCTTTTTCTTTTTTTTTGAGAAAAATTAATTAAAAGAAATTTAAATCACTGAAACTAAAATTACTGATTACTGTTTTTAAATGCAAAATTTTAAAAATTCATCCCCAAGTTTTTGTTTTTAAATTAACCAATTCAACACGGCCCAAAATCATGACTTCGAATGCTTGTTAAGGTTTTTTCCAAATGCAATCTCATACAAAATACTTAACTAGAACTCCAGGACTTATAAGATTTTATTTAACTCTAAAGTAAATAGGGATTATTAAAACAACGCTTTTTTGTCCAGCTGGCCAGTTTTTGTGGTTCGTTACAGTCTTTCACAAAATCGAAAAAAATTTGAAAATATTAAAAAAAAAAAAAAAAAAAAGGTGTTGAGTTTTAAATGTGGACCCATTTAGACCTCAAAGACAAGAGTACACTTGAATCTTAACCACCCCACGATTAAAATAGCAATAAATCTCCTAAGAGAAAATGTTTACGTATAGGTACAGCGTTTGAGTATAAGCAAGCAAACCTAATCTCTCGTTAACCAATGCCAACAATGATGAATAACCTAAAAGCCAGTTCAAGTAAGTCCATAAAAACAAAAAATTCATTAATATCCTGATTGATTTCACAATGCAAACGTTTTGTTTTTGTTTTTTTTTTTTTTCATTCAAACAAACGACACTACACTTAAATATTCACCTCTTAGTTCATTCATCAAAGACCGAAAACATCTATCTTTGATTTCTTCAGTTATGGAAATATACCTCGCAGCTAAAAACACATTCGGTCCATCAATCATAAACCAAAAGAAAGAACAACGACAACATAAATCATAAGTCCGATCATCAGTCGACAAAACATCACCATTACACCATCGCATCTACCGACCAGCCGACCGACCACCCCAAGGCAAAAGAAGTCCTCCGCAAGAAATGAGGGAAACCAGAAAAAAAACAAAACGAAATAAAAAACAACCATCTTTCCATTCCAGAATCTGTGAACGAAAGTGTTAACCGAGAAATGTGCAAAACCAACTCCATAAAGATTGAAGAGATAATTGTTTTTTTTTTACATATATTCAAAGAAAAAAAAAACATCGCCAGGACTCTATATATCTCGACTCTATATTCAAGGCATCTCTCGATTACATGTCCTGGCTGCTGCTTTTGTGAACAGAGAATCAAGATATTCCCGAAAAGCAACATGTTCGCCGCCGCCTTAGTCCTTCTTTTTGCAGTGTACAGTGGCAGCAGGAATACTTGCTTGAACCCACCCGCCAAAGGAACTAGGTTTGGGAGTTGTTTATATGCCATCATATGTGTCTTCTCTCGAGGTCCATACGGATTCTCACACATCACACATGTTCCTCTACACTAGATATAAAAGGCCTTATGTACAACCCCCATTGGAAGGCGGTTGGTGGCTAAATGGGATTTATGTACTATCCAACGGCATATGTGCATCTTTAGGAGAGTGCTCCATTTTTGAATAGAGCTTTACGCGACTCCATTTCGATTTTTCTATAGGACAGCGAAAAGGATACGCCTCTATCAGAGAAAAGTAAATAAGGTTTTTCACTTCCAGCTCTGGGAGTCTTGGATCTGGGGGGCTGCTTTCGAAGTTCGAACTTTCGAAATCCGAATACGAGAGCCGGAATCAGTGAGCAGAAGCAGAAAAATAAGTTCTTTTTTATATTGTTTCTTTTTCTCCGTTCAGAGTTAGTCCAGAAAATTATTTCGCTCCTTTGAGTGTTAGTTTTACTGACAATTTTTATGTTTCGGCCGCAAATAATGTTCAAAATGACCGGAACATTCTTACAGTAGGACTATCAAACAAATTAACTGCTTTGGTGGGATTGGTTCAGTAAATGTTTCAACGAACTTATGAGGTTTGTCATCAGAGTCGTTAAAATATATTATATGGTTATGAGAATTGAGTGCAATAATTTTAAGTGTTGGAAGTTCAAATGGCAACTGAAAATTGAGAGGTGGATTTTGTGCGTCATAAAAGCGTGTGAATATCTATAAAACCTAGTGCTTGTGAGAAGTTAATAACTTTTATTTGTAGTTTTGTATAGGTATAGATTGGGGATGAGACAGACTCAAATATCATCAATATAGTTACTCGAATCAAATAATTAGTGAAGGGTCCTACAAATTGAATGACCGAGTCCAACATTTTTCACATCAAGGAGCTATGATAGACTCTCAGTCGTCATCGAATGAAAAATAAAAGTACATGATTCACAATTCAGCTGGCACACAAAAATTATTTTATTGTTTTGACATTAATAAAATTAGAACAATGTTCTTCTTTCTGCGAAGAACAATTTTATGACCACTACGATTTCAAGAATTTTTAAGTAATCCTATTCGCATCCTTAATGTTACCGATATTCTGACCCATTTGTTTAACCTTCCTAAGCATTGAAACTAGGATTTTTCCGACCAAACTCAAGTGTGCCAATGTGTTACCTCTTTTTAAAAAGGAAAACGTAATGATAAAAATAATTACAGACCAATTTCTTCTATGTCAAAGGTTTTTGAAAAAATTGTAAAAAAATAGAATGCTAAGCTTTCTTAACAAAATATACTTTTTCAGTACAATGCAGTTTGGTTTTAGGGAAGAGCTTTCCACAGAGGATGCCCTATTGTCGTTTTGTTCTCTGATCAACAAAAGCTTGGACGCGAAAAAATGTTGCGCTAGTCTTTTTGTTGATATGTAAAACAAAGGCTTTCGATATGGTTGACCACAACATTTTTTTAAGAAAAACTATATTCAGTTGGCATACATATACCTTCATTGCTTCATATCTTAAGGATAGAACGCAGACAATGAAAATTGAAAACTTCACCAGTGATTCGAAAGTGGTAAACTTAGGTGTACCACAGCCCACAGGGTTCAGTACTTGGTCCTATTTATATATATATATCAATTCCTTGTTTCACCAACCGTTCTGTGGAAAAATCACAGACTTAGCCATTGCCTACACTACTCAAAGCTCTTTAGACTTGAACGCTGATATTAATAACGTTTTTTTTACTGAGAACTTGGTTCAGCTAACATAAATTAATTGTGAGCAGCAAAACAAAGCTGATGTTTTTTAGTTTAAGTCCATTATTATTATTCATTCATCAGATTGTGCTAGGTACAGCTTGAAATTTTGCGACTGCATTGGAAGTAATTCTGGGATTACATTCAATGAAGAAGTGGTTTGCAGCAAAAACTGCCTCAAGGTTGAGTTAGAGAATATAAGTATCTGGGTGTCGCTATTGATAAAAATATGAGCTGGCTGCAACGTACTTTAAATCTGAAGCAGAAAGCTAGGTCGAATATGCGATGTTTTTATCATCTTAAAAAGTTTTTGGACTGCAAGACTTTGAAAGCAATATACTTTGCTATCTATCACTCAAGGTTGCAGTATGAAATAACTTGTTGGGGCGGTACCTATAAAACAAATCATCAGCCACTTGTCGCTTGGCAAAAAAGTGTTATCAGAAAAATTTCTAATGCAAATCGTCGAACTCTATGAAACTATTCAAAAATTTGAACATTCTTCTTTTTTATATGTTTTCACGAAATGCAACAGAATTACAGAATACAGAACTGTTTAGACTTTAGAACCTGCATCGTTGACGATAATTGCCTCCTCCCTTATTGCCACACTAAATGAAACAAAACATAAAAAAAGTGCAAAACAGAAAAACATGTTTCGTTGCCGATAGCTAATCTGCTGTTTTTTTTTGCAAATTTTATACCAGTTATTTTTATTTTCTTCCTTCTTTGCAGATTTATTTCTAAAAATAAACTTTTTTTTACATTCTGTCTCGATTGGTGTGTGTTCAAATAAAAACAATGTTTTTAACCAGCGAACGAAAAACTTTCTTTGATCCAGTGTGTTTTCATGCTTACACGCATAGTTTCAAGATATGCAATTACATCGTTCTTAGCTTAATTACCTACACAATTATCACTTCAATTTTATTTTTCGAAGTAAAAGTGGAAGCTTAAGATTAGTATTATTATTATATTATGTACTTTATTTAAATATGTCATGTTTCACTCAAGAGCCCTCGAATCCTGCTGACTCTTAGTCGACCTATAAATTGATCAGGCTCTAAAGGGCGATCCTGCTTTAGAATACTCATTTTTTAAATAGTTAAATTTAATTAAAAGCAAGTAAGCCATATGAGCTTTTAAGATTGTTTTATGTAATACTAGCTGTGCCCACGACTTCATCCGCTTGGAATTGTGACTTTTACGTTCCCATTCCCGTGGTAATATAGGGATAGAATATATGTATATGGTCTATGTCCTTCCTCAGGTTCTAGACTATCTCTGTACAAAATTTCATTTAAATGGGCTTAGTAGTTTAGACGGGAGGCGGTAACATAGAAAGACGGACGGACAGAGTTACTTTCAAATACATAATGATTAGGATTTAAACAAAAAAAATTTCGGAGAAGAGTAGGTATTCAAAGCATCCGATTTGTTTGCACAATTGTGCAACATCTTGCCACTGTAGTCTTCAATTGACGGAGAAGATAAGTCTCGTAATTTTCGGGAACTTAAAAAAATTTTAATTTTCATATTTTTTACTTGCTTATCATAAGGCGAATTTTGCAATCGTGCAGAAAAAAAAAATGTTGAGATAACATTTAAACATAACATTACGATGATAGAGAATACGAAAAAAGTGGCTCCTGCAATTCTGTCTGTCTATATGTCTGTATGACTGTATGTCTGTCTGTCCGTATATGGATCTACAACCTGAACCGCTGGATCGTTTTCCTTCAAAATTTGCAGTTAGGTGTGAGGTAGCCTATAGAAGGACTTTTGAAAATGGAACTATAAGTCTTGCAATAACGGTACCTGCTATGCAACCGATATGATAATACTTATTTTTCTCGAAAACTGCTCCAACGATTTCCATAAAATTTTGTGTGAAGAATCAGTTTCAGATTGTCTTTCTTCTGATGCAAAAAATATTTTCTGAAAAAGTTGAAGAGCGATACCTCCCATAGTAGCGTTTTCTTTTGACCGACTTTCTCGTTAATATCTGACACGATTTGGATGAAATTTTAAATTTAAGGTGTCCTATGTAGTTTGAGAAAAATTGCATATTAACATGTGAAAAATTTTAATTTTTTTATCATTTCAAATCTATATCTTTAATTTTTTTCAAATTTCTTGTCAAAAGAACTTCTGGTAATATCTTAAGATTTGCATACCTGACTTTTATAAAACTCGTTTTAAATAAAAGTGAAAAATAGAAACTTTTTTTTAACCGCTCCAACGTTTTGATTAAATTTTCAGCGTTTATATGTATAAGCACTTGCAAAGGAATTTTGTTTCTAGATTTTCGACTGAAACCATTGGAATATTTAATTTAAATTTTTTTTAAATATTTTGCGTTCTATAATTCAATTTTCATAATTAATGTGCATCTGGCACCCCTATACCACAAAACATACATATATTTTGAAGAGCAAATGCTAAAACCTTTTAGCCATCCTTAAGATTTTGAGATAGTGACCTAGTCGTGCCCATTTTTTTAATAATCTTCCCTTTGTTGTAAAAAATTTTAGTTTTTGGAAAAATTCTAAAATCCTACCGCCCATAGTACCGTTTTTTTTTTTTTTTTTTTAACTCAACCTTCTCGTTAATATGGCTTATATGATTCTAAAGAAATTTAATTTTTAAGAAGTCGTAAGTTTTTTTAAGAAAGATTCCATATCAACTTTTGGAAAAATTTTAGTTAAAATTTTCTTTTAATTAAAAAAAAACTTTTTTTTTAATATTTTCCGAACTATTCTTGATTTTTGCCAAATTTTTTGTCAAACATATTCTGGCAAGATCTTGTAAGCTTACTTACTTAACTTTTAAGAAAGTTATTTCTAAGAAAAGGGAAAAGTAAAAAACCGGTTTTTGAAGAAAGTGTTTTAAAAATTTTAATTCAATTTCGCTTTTTTATGTAAGCAACTGCAAAAAATGGCTTTTTTTACTTTCGCTTAAAACTTTTCGAATATTTCCAATATCTTTTGTGATTTTACTCAATTTGCACAATTAATGTCACTTACCGAACCGTCACTGGGAGATCCAGTTTGCGTTTATCTGTCAGCATCACCGTCATATTAACTTCGCTTTGCTTCGTCTAAATTCTTGTTTTTGTTGCTTGGGGCCAAGAAGATTTTTTAGCAGATCTTCTTGCAGTGTCATAATTTTCGCTCACAGTAAAATACCGTTTCATTATCCTATGGTAATAGATCAGCTCGACAGGCCGTGTTCCTAAGCCTTAAATCTTAATATGTAGTTGGCCAATCTTCTGTAGTCCAATGAGTTCCGTGAAGCATTGTTTTGTACTTTAATGATAATATTTTATTTACAACAAATTTAAGTGCATGCAAGGGAAACAAATAATCAATTTTTGTTTTTAACTCTTCTTTATTTAAAAAAAAAATTACTATAAAACGGCAATGGAATACTAATCGGAATGTTTTGATTCGAATTTCTTTATTGTTTCACAGTTTTTCTTAAAAGAAAAACAAAATCAGTCGACGACGATCGCACTGATATTTTACTTTTATTTCTCAAGTTATAATTTCTGAACTCTCTTTTTCCAAATAAAAAAATTTGCTAACTTCTATTAATAAAATAATATCTCAAAACTCAGACTGTCCTTTCTCAAATTTTTAATGTGTAGCGAATCAGAGAAAATAGGTATGTGCAGATGATTCTATTTATTGATGCAAATATTTTCCATTATCGCCCACTTTCTCGATGCCTCGATTTCGAACAGAAAACGCTTAGTAGAAAAGCGTCAAAGTTCAACTATCTTAAGGCAAAAAAAAATTATTTGGATGCCTACCTACTAGAAATGCACAACCACTTGCTAACCCTTATCCCTGAAAAGACGGGACTCGCCTTATCTTCAGCAAAAAATGGCGACACTTGTGTCCCTATCATGTGGGACATAACTCCAAAACAGAAGTTAGGACTTTTTCCTCACTCAAGTCAAGTCTCAAAAATAAAAGTTGGGACTCTTGTCCCTGCGCTGGGGTGGAAGCACATCGTATAAATATTCCACTGTATGGTTTGTGAGAGATATCTTAAATGATTAAATTGTTTGTCCTTTTTGCTTGATTTGATTAATTTAAATTAGCAGTCATATTTCTTAAGATTCAATCATCTATTTTCAAGGCCGTCTTTACCCCTTAGGGGGACCTGGGCACTGTTTGAAAATGGGCACTTTTTTAAAATGAGGCCTCTATATGATTCTATAAAAATGTTATGTTGTGCAGTAAAGGTATACAGAAAAAAACACATAACTTTGAATCAATATTTCATCAATCATTATAAATCATTATAAAAGTAAATAATTATTGCAGCACGTTCATGTTTTGACATAAACGTTAACATAAGCTTTAATAATGTAAAAATAAAAACAAAATAATAAATTTTTCATATAAGAATTCAAAAATAAACAAAATTTAAATAACAGAAAATTAAATTGAGATATAGTTTAAGGAATGTAGTTTAAGGAACAAAATTTTGATATGGAAAAAGATGGAAAGAGGAATGCTTATTGAAGGAGTCTTTTTCTTGATTTCAGAGTAGCAAAATCATTGATTATATCTACAAAATACCTCTGAGGATGTCGCTTTCGATTGACATCGTCGGCAAACTTGTCAATCTTTCTTGAACCATTGTAGTTCTGAGTTCGTTTTTTATTCTTTTTAACTTAGAGAAGGAACGTTCACCACTGCAGTTGGTCACCATCATACTTAAGAAAATTCTAAGTACAATTTCAACACTTGGAAATTCATCTTCAACTTTATTTGTTTTAAATAAAATATAATATTCTTCTAAAATATTGCCTGTTTTTTTAATTTTCGTGTCGAATAGTTTTCCAGTATTGTTTTAAATACAGGCATTTAGCATGTAGTTCATCTCCGTTTACATCTTCAGTGTAAAATTCAGCAAAAGATTTGGAGTTTTCTTTCAAGTCTTCTGAATTCAGGTTTTTTAATCGAAAAAAAATCAAAATGTTCGCTAATATTCGTATACGAACATAGTCCCTGTTTCAAATCAACGTTTAGAGTGTCAACAATGGGAAGAAAGTTTTCAATTTCGAACCTTTCTTTCCCTGTCAAAATTACTTAGGGTTCAGAGCCGTCAAAAAAGTCAGTTCTACACCTAGTCCGTTCAGAAAGGTTCTTATACTCGGAATCCGGGTTTTTTTGTCTGGATGATGAATCAAAGTTATCAAAATTGTCCTTAAGCCCAATTATAAATTCATCGATTGCACTCAGCAAATCTAACATTTTTTTTGCAAAGACTAAGAGCTTCCTGTCTGGCCTCTCGTGCCTGGCATAAATCGTTAACGATAGGCATCAAAGCTTCTTCAATTTCTTGATGATCATTATATAAGGCGCTTAGTTCATCAGCTCGCACTGACCATCTTGTTAGAGAAAGACTTTTTACAACTTTTTTTGAACCTAAATAAGCAGTCAACACACTTCATCTTTGAAATCTTAAAAAATTGAGTGCCGTTCATTCCAGAGTATATCTGATAATGAGTAGGGACACTCTCAGACTCTCTACACAAATGCAACGCCTACATTAACAATAGACAGCAAAAACTAAAAAACCCACAATTAGTGAAAACAGGCAAAAATTATTAATAGTAATAGTAATAGCTTTCGAACCATCGCATCGCAAATATCAGAAGGATACACAAGAAATTTTCCCATCACAACACCTTTTAACTTCGATGCTTCGATCTTAAGATACACGTATGGATGTTTTTTCTGATTGGATTTTTAAAAGTACCCTGACCTGAAACGAACACAAGGGAGTTTAAGGTTTCGTTGTCCTTGAGTGACCTCTCTTTTTTTGTTTGAATTTAAATATTATTTCGGAGGGAATATGATTTCAAATGTTCAACAAAGGTTGTTGTTAAATGTATCGACATTTTTTTTTTTCTATAAAATAGACCAATAGGGGTTGAGTGTTGTTTTAGCAATTTGGGGGCCCCTGGCGATATCGGGGCCCACTGGGCCCAGGCTAGTGGTAAAGAGGGGTCTGTCTATTTTTTGTATATCACAAAAATAATCATCGATTCGATTACCTTGTATTAATTGATTTTTGATTCTTGGATTTTGCAACGGCTTTGTCACTCAAAAGCATCGGTTTCCTTTAGAACACCGTAATTAAGTCGAGTTGAACGTTGTTAGTGGCTAGATGGGAGTAACACAACCGCGTGCTTTTGTTATTTGTTGATTGTTCGGTTGTGTCTAGTGGGTGTATGGGTGTATCAGCCAACGTTGTTTGTAATCAGTGCTGCAGTACCTATGTAATGTTTGGTTTCGTTTTTCGTTTGCTTTTTCGTTAATTGATTCTTTAAGTATGCTATTGCTTATGCTTACACATATTTACCAATTACGAAACTGAGATGCATTTGTAGGATAGTTAAAATAATAAATACCTACCAGTCAAGTCCCCCACCAATTGCAATACACTGGAATCTTTTACCTGCAGTATTTATTCAAATCTTTTTCTGTCTCTCTCCACACTCTTCACAAACGTTCTTTCTAGTGGACAATTTTTTGGCCTCTATCGGTTTATCAGTGAATAAAATACTTAGAGTTAATCCGATTTAGTCATTTTATTCCTATCTTCTCTTTACACATTTACAGTATGAGTTAAATAGATAGGTACTCCAATAGACCATGAACCCACAAATGACTCCCAACAGACACGTATTGTCATAGTCATAAGCTTATAAGGTTACTTTATGATCATATTATAAAAAAAATCTTGCGAACATTTAACAAATATGTATGTTGCTCTAAACAAGATGTCCTTTGGACATCAAATGAGCAAACAACTCTATCACTGCACACAGCCACGTGGCGCCCATTAATTTTCAGCCAACACACACGCCAACTTCTGTTATCAGTTTCGTAAACACTACAAGATGGTTGCACGTGTCAAAGCTCGGGTGGTCTTTCTGCAAATTCTAATTCCAAGCATCCGCCAACAAAAATCAAATAAAATCCTATTAATTGAATGATTATCCCTTTGGGAGCGACACACTTGGTTTGCCGTCGGGTTAGTGTGAGAACTATCCTCGAATCGACATAAAATCAGACAGCAATCAGAAAGCCATATAATTTCTTAACGTGAAGAAGAGCACGAGCAGAGGCTTCTTTCTCCACACGGCTCACATTTGAAAAAGGCATCTGGAGCAACGATTAATCACAGTGTGTCCACATTTTATGTCTCTGAATTCGCACCTCGCAAACAAAACTTCGAACCATAAGTAATTGAGTTCCGATTGTGATATCCTGTCAGGAAATTAATTGAATGGGATAAAGTGTCCTATATCAGGAGAGTTGTCGTTTATTATCTGATGGTGGAGCTCCTTACAAAGTAATCAGAAAAACTTCAAAAGACGGACTCCGAGTAGTGGAAAGGGGTTGATTGCACTTCCACCCTTTTGTGCTTTACGTGAATATCCTCAGGTTATTTTTGTCAATGGTTTGGGCTTTGAAATTCTTCTATAGGCAGCCATATGCCATGTGGCTGGGAAGTCTTTTCATCATTATTGCTATAGAACTGATACCGTTTTTTAGTATAGGTAATAGAAACCAGGACGCAATTTGTTGCGCATATGGTCAAAGTGTTTATTCAAATGAAAGGATTCCCTTCTTTTCCTTACATTTTTACTTCTTGATTTCTCACAATTGTGTTGGGGAAAAAATTTGTAGGTAATTTTCACATATAGCCGACGGCAATTTCACTTGATTTTTCAAGTGTAAATTGGTTGATTCTTTTCTATGTGGAAAGAATTTTTAAACAAGATATGTTTTTGTAAAACAATGGTAAACAAAAGGGGTTTTTGTGATTAAGACATCAAAAATAAAGAAAAACAAATTCTTTGTATGCATGATAACATAGTGATGGCTTTGTTACCTACCCTAATTCAATACTACTTATCTGTATACCAGGCCAAGTTCTTGCATTATTTGCATGATTAATCGCTATGCAACGAGTCAACAAAAAGAATAAAACAGATAGGTATGTGCAACAACAATTTTGATGGATCAAAGAATCTTTAACCTTGATCTATGATTTAGCAGAGCAAAACATCCATTTGATTTGGCTTCCACTAATGGCAGGAAAGAGTGGGCCAATTGGGACTGAATCGAAAAATGCAGCGAATGACATGAAAATATTGTGTGTCTCACGATCGGCAATTTTTACATAGTTGACACTTGTAGACTAATCAACTAGTTTTAAAACCGTCTCATCAGTTACACTGTAGGTATCCGTCCTTAGACGATGAATTTCAATATTTTTTAAGAATAACGCAAGGGGATTTACTTTCCAGTTGAAAGTTATTGGTTCTGGTTTGCTTTGTTTTTTCCAAGCAGTACTTGAGGCTCTGAAATTTGAATGATTTATGAATGTCGTTTAGGTTCCCCGTCATCACAGCATAATTTTTTTTTTGTTTTTTTTTTATTATTAACGCGCACATCAAGGGGTTATGCCTACCCTTATAATGTTGTGGAACACAGTGCGAGTATTTAGAAAAACAGGAGAGGATTTGAAAGGAGACATCGATGCGCGTTGCTTTTGATTTTTGTGAATAGTAATGAAGGGGAAAAACAGTGCCAGGTAGAGCACTCCCCATTCGTGTGGTGTGACTAAAATATGAATCTCTATACTACACTGTACGCCCGAAGTTGGGCTCAAGGTAAAACTGATGAGCATTCCTAGCGAGACGGGTGTTGTTGCTAAATTGTTTCAGGGGAGGAATGCAACTGGCTATTTCACTAGAGCACTGTTTGTAGAAAAAGCGATATAAAAGAGAGAGACAGCTAACGTTTCGATGATGTTAAAGAGAATCAATCGATTCTTCAATTGAACTATCACCTATCAATTTGAAAGCTCTGGTTTGTACCCTATCAAGTAGGCACAGAGTTGTTTGAGGAGCACCTGACCGGGTATGGAAGTTATACTCCAGTTTTAGGCGAATAAAGGCCTTATAAATTGTAGAAAGATCAGAAGGGGTGAAGAACTTCCTGCATCGTCTTAAAAAACCTAAGCATTTAGCAGCGTTTTCGGCGACTTCAAATATGTGGTCGTTTCAACGAAGATCATCGTTTACACACATACCAAGTACTGACAGCTTTTCGGTTTCTTCGATGCAGGTACCATTCATGGAATCATGGATAATGGTAATGGGGGAATGTTAAGCTTCAACAACAAGAGACAGCATTGAGTTTTCGAAACATTGAATTCTACTCGGTTCATAAGACCCCATGAAACAATGCTGTCAAGGTCAGAATTCAATGAGCTTATCATACGGAATTGTTCCACTTCCACATCCGAAGAACAGGGACTTGAATTTGGAAACGAATATGAAAAGCTGAGGGTCTAGTCGTCAGCAAAACAGTTAAGCGGATTAGAAGTTTCAGACAAGAGGTCATTTATGAAAATGAGGAAGAGTGTCGGAGACAAAACGGAGCCCTGGGGCACATAAATAAAATCAGACTTGAAGCCATCCAATATAACTCGTATTGAACGGTCGGAAAGGTAGTTTCTAATCCAACGAAAAAGAGACTCATCGATACCAAAAGCACGCATTTTCGATAAAAGAGCCTGATGCCAAAGTCTATCAAATTCTTTAGAAATATCAAGCGCAATAATCTTACTTTCTCCAAAACAATGTAAAGATTGGTTCCACTTTTCGGTGAGATATGCCATCAAATTACCAGTGGACCGTTTGCTACGAAAGCCGTACTGACGGTCATTAAGAAGCTTTCGTTCTTCAAGGTATTTCATGAGTTGACGATTTATCAACGTTTCCATGACCTTGGAAAGATGGGACATAAGTGCAATTGGACGGTAATTGGAAGGGGGGAAGATTCGCCTTTTTAAGGGACGGGCTGGACAAATGCAGTTTTCCATCTGCTCGGGAAAACCCCAGCAGAGTAGGAAAGATGGAAAAGTTTACGCAGAGGTTTTGCCAGCGTAGAAGAAACCTCTTCAGAATAACGGCTGGGATACCATTGGAAACGAGATCGCCAATGAACTTGCGAGGCAAGAATCTCCGATACATTTTTCTACTGGGGTTCACACTCTGTGAATCTTTTGGATAAGATGAATATATAGCGAAACACTTTCTCTGTGAATGTCATGCATTTTCTCAAATCAGATTACTCAGCGAACACTTAATGGGAGCTAATAACTTAGACTCCATATCATGCCAGCGTCTTCGGGTTTTTTCTACAAACACCTGCAAAAGCTATAGCAAAAGAAGGTTACTATTTGGTAGCACAATGGACAGGTGTTTAGATCTGAGTGTTCCGGTTAGTGTTCTCAACTCCGTCAAAAAAAAAGAAAATACCTAAGTGTATTCAGGAATATACTCAAAACTTTTCTTCCTCTACAGATAGCAAGAACAGCGCTCGTTTGGGTGCCGATTTGTTGCTAGAGGTAGACTCAGGGGCGAGCTTATCTGCTGAGATCCGGTCGATGAGCGTATTACAGCACTCCGCAACAGGGCTAAATTCGAAAAAGTCAGCGTGAGCCTACGCCCCCTTAGAAGAGTAACTCGATAGCTCCAAAGACCTTTTCTATGGGGTCTTCGAGAAAACATATGTACGGAATGACTTGAAAATGGTATATTTTTCGAAACAAAATCGGCGCACTTATGCCACTCAATTTTGCTGAAATAGATCGCTGTTCGTTAAACTCAAGATTCGCAAAGGTACATGGTGATCCCCTAATCTATCAAACGTGAACCAACCTGTTGCGGGCGAGGTAAAAGACTCTTTTAGTGCAATAGATGTTCGAACTGTTCCAGGAACCAACTTTGGCTTGTTATAGCCAAGGTACGACTGAAAATATCCTGATCACGACCTGCGCGAACTAACGCTGTGAAACGGTATGACTTAAGAACTAAAACCGCTAGAGACAGTCAGCAATTACCAATCGGGTGTATCTTAACCTATTGAAGCCTATGCCACCAGGCATTCCGTTCGCGCTAGTTTCTTTCACACTCACTTCATACTTTATTCAATCTCAGCTCGACTTTTGGACTGTCACTTGTAAACAAAAATTCACTCTTAACTTTATTACTCTATAATCAAAACTGACATCTGGTTTCCTCGGGCGGCCTTTTTATATCGAATGACATTTCATCTAGAACTCCAGTAATTTCCACATGGTCTCCACTCTCCACTCCTGTCAAACATTTTTCCTCCTGGTATATTTCTACACTTACACTAGTGTTGCCACTTGCAGGGCCGGATTTAAATTTGTGCCGCCCTGGGTAGTCGGTACCGGTAGTTTAACAAAAAAAATGTTAAATGTTAAACTACCGGTACTACCGGTACTACCGGTAGTCGATACTACCGGTAGTCGGTACCGGTAGTTTAACATTCAAAATTTTTATGTATTATATATCATTTATTATACATTATGTTTTATTTATATTTATTCTTTATTTACTTATAAGAAATATTTGTATTTTTCTTAGAATCAAGAACTGTATTGATACCGGTAGTACCGCTAGTACCGACTACCGGTAGTACCGGTAGTTTAACATTTAACAGTTTTATGTTCTTTTATACTCTGTATTGATTTGTATAAATACATTGCTAGCAACAATCCAAACAAATACTATAAATGTGAAAGTAACTCTGTCTGTCCGGCTTACTATGTTACCGTCTCCCGCCCAAACTACTGAACTGATTTAAATGAAATTTTGTACAGAGATAATCTAGAGCCTGGAGAAGGACATAAGCTATATGTTTTATCTCTATATTGGAACGGAAACGTATACGTGAATTTAGAAACTACAGCACCGATTTCAAAAATTCTAGTGAGAACTCAAGATCTGAACAATTCATTTTTTTAACGTTTAGCTCGTTTACGAGTTTCCCTATTATCTAAATCACCAAATTCAATGATAACCGAGAATTTTTCTTGAATCCTTTCATACGCTGTACATCTTTTACGCAATTCTGATCCCAGATTGGCAAGAATGAGATTAAAAATATTATTTCTAAACTGGTCTCGACCTGACAGCTGCAAATCTCTATCTCGTGTTTTATCAGCATGTAATTTTCTCTTTCTTTGTCGGAAAACTGTTATTTTATAATCTTGAATTTCTGAAATTTTTATAACATTTTTTTCATAGATTTCAAATTCATTTCGCGTATCAGCAACGACTTTGACCAAAGTATGATAATCATCAATTACATCAGCGATGCTACAATCAATTTTTTGCTGGCTTACCGCATTAAATCTTGAGAGTAAGAAATGCCAAAGTATCTGCATAAATGCTGTTTTGAGTCGCTCCAAGTGAATTCGAATACCTTTAGCTTCTTGCCGTGCAATTGTATTTTCTTCAAAATCTTCTTCAAGAACAATCAAAGTTTCAATTATTTCAACAAAGTGTTTATTAAGTGTCTGAACCGCTTCATAACGAGCTGACCATCTGGTTGCAGATAAACAGTCGTATTTATAATCCCATTCCCAAAGTATGTCTAACTTTGGACAGCTCTTAGAACAGTGTCCAACTCCAAATCGTATTTATAAACACTTTCATCGCTGTCTAAGAAATGTCTAACTTTAGACACCGAAATTGGTTGTCTAAACTATGGCTAAAGTGACCATTGATACAATTTTGTTAAACATGTTATAAAACACTGTTGAGAGTGTTAAGATCGAAAAAACTAAGTAGTTTGAGGTGCAAAAATACTACTTTCAACAATTCCATTTATAAATTGCACAAATTTGATCATTTTATGAGATTTGAAAAAGCTGTAGCACAAAGTCAAATCAGCTGTTTTTTGGTCTAGTTCAAGTCCTACGCCACACTGTTTCAGAACCTTTTAGTTATTGTACTCGTATATTGAAACACAGACAATGGTACTGCACGGATACATCATGAACGCTACCATTTAGTTTTTAATTCGAAGTTGACTGTTGGAATGCATTTATAAATACAAAATTGGCTAAGGCTTGTCCAACTTTTTAGACACCGTCTAGCTGGACAACTGTCTAAGGATGTTCTAAGGAAATTTTATAAATACGACTGAAAGATTTTAACGCAATTCTTTTTTCAGTATGACACTGTAAGACTTCCCAGCTAGCGTCGATGCAGTAAAGAAGTTGTATAAAGTTTGTATTGTATTAAAGAATAACGCAGCTTCTGAGGCGCATTCTACTGCTTGAATTAGTAAGGTAATTATATAGAAATTTTTTTAAATTTTGCCGCCCTAGAAAAATTTGCCGCCCTGGGCAGGGGCAGTCGGCCCCTAGTGTAAATCCACCACTGGCCACTTGTGTTTTCGGTTGAACGTTTTCGATTAGGAAATTGGTATTAAATGTTGGCATCGCGTTACAGTATTTAGTTTTCCGTTTCAATTCCTGCGGGAATATGGGGATGAAATGAGGCTGTGGAGCAAAAGTGGCGTAACCCCTTATTTATCGAATCGGGATATTTTCGATCAAAGGTCTCTGGGAAAAACAAAATCATTCTATTTGCTTCCTTAAATAAAACAAAAATAACTGTGTGTACGTCAAAAATGTCCAACTAATTGTTCAGTGTGAACAGGGCTTATTCCACATATTAATTCGAAATGGAACATTTAAATGTGTGGGAAATAGTAAAGTAGTTTGTGATGACGACATCACACGAAGGGTGAATGAAGCAGTGAGAACACTATGCCAGCTTTTGTCATTAAAAAATGCCCCTAAACTGAAGGGAAAACTCCACAATGCGATATTGGGCACTGCACTTACATACGGTATGAGAGTAAGTTGACTGCAACTGAGATGCAGATGTTCCATATGACAGCAGGAGTAACAAAGCTTGATCGTATATTAGAAGTATCCAGATCCATGGAAGCCTTCACGTATTGTAATTTTCAAGAGACTCCTGACCAAAACACACAGAAAAATGAAACGAAACCTGCAATCCAAGCACAGCAGGTTTGAAGATGCATTCTGAGGTCAACGCAGCGAACCTATCACGAGCGGATCATTAGTGTGAAGTAGTTGAGTGGTAAAGTTGTGATCCCTTCGAGATCACGATGCCTGCAACGCTGGAAAAAATTAAATTAAATAAAAAGGGTCGCGCAAAGAGCCAGGACCCCCGGCCCGGCGCCTACCACGGCTAATCGAGAAAGCGTTTTTCATGGCAATGAATTTACTAGCCGAGGACTTGTAAATGCCTCGTGATTAGTTTTGAAAACTGTTTCAGCAGTTCAAGAAATAGGATTAAAAATTATAAGAAACTCAAAAAACTAACCGTGAAACATATTTTTGCTTCTGTTGGGACTCGAACCATGAACCTCCCGATTAACAGCTGACATGCTAACCAGCATGCTACGGGTACCACACCGGAAGGAAGAAGGAAAAGATGCAGACTTTCACATAAACAATTTTAGTTTAGTAACTAGTAAGATCAAAATGAAAAGGTATGCGAGACGACATTATGTTTTCCTGACCGAAACCAGAACAGCACCACCAAACTTGAACATCGTTTGGCCTATCCATGTGCCTATCTTCTCAGTAAACTGAAATTTCAAAGCCCAAGATTTAAATGAGAGTTTATACAAGATGTTCTTTTTAGACGTGTGATTTTCAAGAAGAAATAAAACCATTAAAAACGGTCAAATTTTCAACTACTTTTTGCAGCATTTGGGGGCGTGTATCAGCAAAACCGCGCCGAAAACTGACTTCCAAGTTGTTAAACGTTTCGGGCTTATCTGCGTGGACAAGCGACTTCCCGTAACGCCACAAAAAATAGTTCCACACGATCTTGAGGAAATGGAGGAAACCTACAATTTTCTGCCGTATCCAAACGGATAATAGAGAAAGCGCTTTTCATGGCAATAATGAATTTGCTAACGAAGAACTTGCCAAATCTTCGCGAAAGGTGATTTCCGTGAAAAAACATTGCTGCCTCTATTGGGATTCGACACACGAACGTCTCGACTAACAGCAGACATGTTAACCACCACGCCAAGTGTACAAAGCAAAATAAGCTCAAATCAAAAGTAAGCTACCAAAAAATTATTGCCAGATTGAAAACCACACGTCTTAAAAAGCTCCATGTGTAATGTATTTAAGAGGTATAAATTTCAGGTGATTTTTGAAACGGAAAAAAAGATAAAAAGTTACAAGTCAACAAAACTATAGCAGCTGATGAAGTGGGGAGTTTCAAAAATTTGGCACGTGACAATGGTCACAATTCCAACCCTTTTCTAAATAAAAAAAATTATTGGTATAGAACAATGTCGCTGTATCGTCGGAGCTAAGGAAAAGCAAAAAAAAATATCAATTAAATGGCAACTCCCATAATAATTTGAATTTTGGACAATATTCTAGTGGACATATTCTTAAAATGTGAAAGGGGGGAGACCACTTTTTAGGAGCCTAAAAAACATGTTTTTTTGGGATATTTTTTAGGGTTAATAAAATCATTCGTTTTATAAATTAGGAGAAATGTTTATTAGAACTGTCCAGTATTCAAAAAAAATTTATCTTTTCGATGACTAACAAAATGGCGGCGATATTGAAGTTTCCCCGACACCTGTTTCCGGCGACATCGAAAACTGCTGCAGTTGTCACTTTTTTCGATGGTTCTGAGAAAGTTTTACCAAAGTTAGTTCTTTTATTGATTAAGGGGAAGGATGTACCAAAAATAGAATGAGAAAGTGTACAATTCTAAATTTGGCAGCCTAAATTTGAATGAATTTTTGGGCAATTTTTTCGACATATTTGCCCCCGAAAAATTATTTATTTACACGCTAGCTTTCAAACTTTAGGTACACCCTTTCGATAATATTACTGAGAGTAATCACCCAAAATTCCATCTCAATCGGTTGCTTACTTTGGTGGTGTGATGGATAGCATGTCCGCCTGTTAATCCAGAGGTTCGAGTTCGAATCCCAACAGAGGCAAAAATGTTTTTTCCATGGAGTATCGCCTTTCGCGAGGAACTGGCAAGGCCTCCGTTAGTATTCATTGCCATAAAAAGCGCTTTCTCGATTAGCTGTTCGGAACCGGCAGAAAATTTTAGGTCCCTACCATTCCCTCACAAGGCATGGTTGCGAGAAATGCGCTAGGCCCAGGGGCTCCTCGCTCTGCTGCGCCACCCTATTTTTATTCTATTTTCAAGTTAATTGCGTTTAAAGTCTCACAACGAGAAAATTATTAGTTGTAGTAACTTTCGGATTAATCGCCCGCCGATTCCAGACGCGTGCAATAGACCTTCGAATTTTTTCCGCTAAACAGCTGGTCAGGCCATATACAAAATGTCAACAGTAGAGGATATTGTGAAGCTAAGGTCGCTCCTCCTCTACCGGCCCGAGCTACCTGACTCGTCACCAACCGTACGTTGTTCTCGCGCTCTAAATGCGATAACTCTGCATCTATTCGATATTTTTAGTTTTCTTTTGGTCATAACATTTTTTGGATTTCATACTTTCGAAATATGTATTTGAAAAAAAAATTGATTTTTTGAAAATTCTAAAGTGGTCTCCCCTCTTAATACATGAATTATACTCTTCATTTATTACTCCTCCTAGTTCGTTTTAGAAATACTCCTGTAACTGTATGTACCTATTCGGAGCTGACGGTTTTTTGATAAAATAGACAAGCATGCTTATTTTGACATTCTATTCGATAGAAAGTTAATCGAATTCGAAAGAAGTGCATTTTGTAACTCGAACGATTTTGAATTCGACTAACTTTCTATCGAATAGAATGTCAAAATAAGCATGAAACGGAAGTGCATTTGGAGGATACATCACCATCCTACTATTGAAGTGCCAATAGTAATGAACTTTTAGCTTAAGTTACACATTTTGAGCACACCCTCCCACAAATATCTCCAAATAAATTTATGGCTGTCTGTTTTATCACAGCAGGTTACTCATTTATGGGATTGTTTACTACTTCTCTATACAACAATCTTGCTTCCGGTTCATTTAATTTTCCAAATTTAAATTTGTTAGCATTATTCCTACTCTACTCTGTCATTTGAGATTCGTCATTGTTTGTAATGCTTTCTTCTTGTACGTTTGTTATTCATCCAAGATCATGCCGAATGATTAAAACAAAAATAAAATATTTTAACTGCCAACCAAACCCACCACCACTCATTTGTCTACCACCGACGAGCGACAACGCTACCGTGTAGTGTGTTGGCTTTGAACAGACCCAGATAAGCAAAGTCAAGTGAAACCATTTCATAGAAAAAAAGTTGCGACTTGGAAGCACAGAAGGACGACGACACACCCCTTCATTTATTGTATTTCATTGTGACAAGCTCTGGGGTTGAAATCAACACCCTTTGTTGTTGTTATTATTTCCTTCTTTTTAAAACAGCAGACATACCTACCCCCATTCCTAGGACCGGAAAAAAATCAAATTCTAGCGGTTTTGATTGTCAACTCTTGGTAAATACGATTAGGGGTTGTAATTGATTTCGCTAAACGGTGGAGCAGCGTTTTGCATGATAAATAATTGAATCCGACAGCGAAGGAGTACTTACGTCTTCAAGGTAATGTGGTTAGGGGAGTAAATATTTTGTTATTGCTTCTTCCTTGTCACACTGATAAGAACAAATTTTTTTTTTAGGGTGGAAAACTTGGTTTTCATTGAGTTGTCTTAGCTTCGAGTGTTATTATCTCAACTGTAGGTGTCATTAATTCTCTAATTGATCTTGATAACCTTGATGAAAAAATTCTTTTTATTTTTCGACGTGGCTTGAAAATACACTAATTACTCTTAACATTACATTTGATTACGTTTTCTATTGTTCACAGATTTCCAAAGAGGAAAGAAGTTTTTTTCTAGGGTGAAGGATGTCATTTAATGGTTTTACATTTCATTAAGATACCGCTAAAGGTCCTGAATCTAATTAGAAAATATCGATCCATTTACCCTATTTTTTTTTTAGAGCACCGATGGTCTTTTTCAGCATTATTCAATGTTGTCGGTATACCTATACCTATTGAAAATTAAAGTTTTTAGAATATTGTGCTTGTATGTTGTTTTCTATATGATTACCTCTTCAAATCAATGAAAATTAAAGCTTATTAAGGCGATCAAACACCAAATAAATTCAAACTAGTAGTTTTTTTTTTTTTTTAATTCAATACTTTATGTATTGATGAGTTCAAACGATCACCTACTTACCAGAACACGGAAGCCCTAGCGATAACGTAAGTTTCAACATAGGAAATCTATTATTAGATAATAGGAAGGCAATGTGGGCCATTGACTCATTCTCAGCATACAAATCTGCATGCATCTGATGTTCCAAAGCCCAAAAGACTTGATTGTGCCGATTCTATAATGGAAATATTCAGAGGCTGTCTAAACCTCACCTTTATTCCAACTAGTGGGAGGGAAGTTTTAATCATATTCATTCCCAAAGGGGGTAAGCCCTCACACACTGAACCCAAGGATTTCAGATCAATAAGCCTATCCTCCTTTCTACTTAAGACTCTAGAAAGACTTATAGAAACGCATATCCGAACAAAACTGAATAACAATGTGATCTCTACAGCCCAACATGCATATATAAAGGGCAAATCAGGCGCAGGGGCATAAGACCCAGGGAACTTACCCCCAATCAAAAAAATTGGGCTTTATGACCCACCAGAGCGGGTCATAAGGCCCAATCGCAAAGTGGGCCTTATTACCCATTCTGGTGGGTCGTAAGGCCCAAACAAAAATGATGGGGGTTATGTCCCACTACATGAATCGGCGCAGGGGCATAAGACCCAGGGAACTTAGCCCCAATCAAAAAAAGCACGATGTGGGTCTCAAACCCCAAATATTTGGAAAAAGAAGCAAAAGCTTCTCGGAAAAAATAAGACAACGTCCGATTTTTGAAATTCATTGAAAACAAGAAAAGAAAACAAAAAGTCATACCATAACAAAATAGTGATTTCAATACAAATAAAAACAATCGAATTCGAAGATTAATCATTGGTTACAAAGAGTTTCCGAATATAACGTACACAGTTTTAATTATAGGGTAACAGATATAGAGTCTCATATTTAAATTTTCAAGAAAGTCAAATTGTATTGAATTGGAAATAGCTAGGATATTATCTTTGTTCTTATATGTTCTTACATATGCAAATAAAGTTTTAGAGAATTGGATTAAATTAAAGCCCAAAAATTTCGTCGTGGTAGTGTATTTTTTTTTTTATAATTTGCGCGCACTTCAAGGGGTTATGACTACCCTTATAATGCTTAGAACACAGTGCGGGTGTTAGGAAATAAGGAAAGGATAAGAAAGGAGAGAAAGGATAAGAGAGGAAAAAAAGGAAAGAATTGCGTGGGGAAAATTGAGTTGGGCAAATCATTCCACATCCGGGTTGATCATGAATCTCTATACTTAACTGTACGACCAAAGTTGGGCTGAAGGGAGAACTGATGAGCATTCCTTGCGAGGTGGGTATTGCGGCTAAATTGTTTCAGGGGAGGAATGCAACTGGCTATTTCACTAGGGCACTGTTTGTAAAAGAAGCCATAAGAAAGAGTGAGGCAAGTAACAATCGATTCTACAATTGAACTATCACCTATCAGTCTCAACGCTCTGTTTTGTACACATACACTCGTCGCTACTACCCAGACGAAACAGTAGCACGGGCGGCAGTTCAAGAAAAAAAAATCGATGTATCGAAGACGAGTATCGTTGACGATGAGTGTATCAGGGCGTTTTATTCTTATCGTTTACTAAGGCGCGTGATTTTAATTTGGTTTGGGTTAGATGATGTCAAAAAAGTTAAATGTTGAATACTTTGTTTTGTAACTTTCATTAACCACTGTTAGACAGTTACCGAGTTGAATTCGGGAAGGTGTACATAATTAACTGCAAATGAATAATGCTAAGATAATTAAAATTGGGAAATTTTGAGTGATAATGTGATGTGTTTCAGGCGTATTTAACACCTTTGTCCAGAAATTTTTTTTAATGACTGAAAGAATCTTTGACTTTCGTTTCAAATTTTGCCGCCCCCAGAATTTGCCGCTCTGTGCCTTAGCACCGAGAGCACCTAGTGTTAGTCCAACCCTGATCAAACATCAAACCTTTTAAGACGCACATACATACATACATATTACTGTGACACTTATTGGAACCAGAAGAACTCTGAAAAGCTTTTGCGGTTTTATATTTCAAAACAAAGCATCAAACACTTTATCAACAACACAACAAATTGCGTAAACCAAAAACTATTAGAATTTTTAGTCAAACTTCCAGCTGATAACGTTTAAGGTGCACTCAATTTAGAAGATAATGCTTAAATTTACCTTCAGTTGTGTTTCAAATTTTAAAGCAAATTGAAGCATATCTAATCAATAGAAGATTTTGAACATTAACTATAACCAGCTCGCAAAAACTCCACAGAAATTTCCTTTTCTGTTTAATTCTATTTTTAGCGGTCAAAAAAAATTTTTTTTTAATGTTGCCAACAAGTATAACGCTTTCCACTTTTCCCCCTTTTTCTCTTTGTGTTTCGAAATCAAAGTTCAGATATTGATAAATAAGGACTGTATCGTAATTCAAAGGCTAATTTCTCTTAAGAATATCATTTTCTTTTTTCCCGAAAACACATAAAAGGAACAGTTCAAAGACAAATACCTTTTAACCTTATTACTATCACTTTTTGCCCTAAACTATAAATACAATATGATTTACGATTCCATAATAACTGTCCACCCCACCTTTTACAGAAGCAAAATTCAAACTATGTGATCGTTATCCTTGGAATTCACTTCACTATAATACCATCACAAAACGAAAACACACACAGTATAACATAGAGCCAATTCACCCTATGCTTTAAAAAGAAGAAGGGCACTCACTCAATTCAATTTAGTTGACTTTTATGAAATTGACACTTTTCTTTCCAATTTCGATTAATAAATCTCTTCGACAGAAAAAGTGTACGAATTTGGAACAAATGGATCTCACTTTAGCTTAAGGCAATACCATCAAGTGTTATTGGTTGGGTAAAAAGAAAAAAAACTCATCTGTTCGTAAATAAATATAAAAACGATTTTTCGATGGACCTTTAGGTCATTCTGAAACGGCACAAAGAGGATAATGCCGGAATAAATGAAATATAATGATATAAGGTTGAAACGTTTTTGGGTGGATATATCGTTGGCGATATGGGGCTGGCAGATACTAAGAAATGTTGAAGTTCTGAAAAGATACAAACAACAAAAGGCGTGTTCTATTGAGCCCTTCGAAGTACTGCCAAGTACTTCTGTGTAGAATTGAATTTTTCTATCTAATACAACATCGGGTGCTTAAAATAAAAAACAGTGAAGTACTTCTATTCATAGTTCTCCAATCGTGAGAGCTGCGGGTAGAAGTTTAACTCGTCATTTTATATAAATATTGTATTTGCATGTCTTCATTCTACGGTACCGGTGTGGTTGCATAAAATAACGAACTTTTCACTTCCACGCGGAAAAGCAAGGTAAGGACCCGTTTGTTATTTTTTAGGACTCACCTCTCCCGAGCGATTTGGAAATCTTCCGAGAGTAAAACTGTGTTATCAAAAGTCCTTTCTTACTCAGTCAAAGACCAGCACGAAAATTGCATGTGTCCACCGCTGATCATATAAAGAATGCGAATGGTGGAAAAACATCAGGCTGACCCCGTCATTCTGCGTAGAATTTTATTGATTTGACTTCCAATTCTTTGGCTACCGTAATCTGATTAATGAGAGTCCTACCTCTAATGATTTTCCAATGATAGGACACAAAGGCAGGGATTTAACTCCGAAGACTAAGATTTATTTTTACGCTGAACCCTGTCAGTAGAAGAAAAAAATTTATTTCAAGCCAAATGGCTAAGCCAAAATTTTATAACATTTCAATGGGCTATAATGCGAAAAATGGTTTTTTATTGTCTAAACAAACCTTCTGTTCATTCTTGTTACAGCTTTACTTAATTGGACACTACACCTACGAAAAAGAATTAAATAAAACAAAACCCAGATGGTCTTCAGCATTACCTGAAACATAATGATTATTAAAACTCGAAATGGGATAATCCTGTTTAATCCTTCAAACTCGTCACTTTCCTCGAAAGCTTAAAAAACAGTCGACTATTTTCGAATTAGAAAATAGGTGGTACAAAAAACTACTCCTATATGACTTTCCGTTTTCTTTTATTTTCACTACTTCAGCATCCCTTTTCAGAAGGATAACATATTTTCAACTGAGTGAGAGCTTTTTACGCGTCACAACCAAAGCAGATTGCTGTTTACTAGCTAGAGACTCCGAAACGAGTCTTGTCGTGAACAAAATGAAACCATGGGAATTATTAACCCGTTGACACTCAGCAACCGAAATGAATTTCAAGCTGTTATCCTTTTTTACAGCTTTTTTGCCACATTACGCCTGGCTGTCTTCCCAAAAAAAAATATGTACACTCGTAGGTGTATGTTTGTGTATAAATAAAATAAAACACAACCAACACATGTGCGAGTGTGTTCGAAACAATATTTTCCATAGTCGGCTTTGTGTTAAAAAAATAAATATTTTATGTCCCATTTTTCCAAGCAAGTGTATCCTTGCAAAAGAAGGCCTTCCCATCTTGGTGTGAAAATCATTGGGAACCTATTCGCCTCACATACTGTTTGGGAACACAAACACATGTTGGGGGAACTTTCGCTTATCAGCTCGCCACACTCGTCCTTAAAATTTCTGGGGTGCGTGTGTGTGTGAGTGTCTATGACTGCCATCTTTTTATTATGATTCCCTTGAATTGTAGGTGGGGATTTAGATACTGTTTTTCTGTAAATACACTCCATCTCTTGGCATATTTCCCATTATGGAATAACACATTTTCCCTAGCAAAAATATATATTACCAAAGAAGAAAAAGGAAGAAAGTCCTTATGCGTGGAGTCATTATTTTTGATGTTTTCAAAGTTTCGTTGGTGTGAATCCCTAAATCTTATTTTGTACCAAATGGCTTTTTTAGTTTTTATCATTTTATTTTCTTCACTGACTGATGGAATGAAGCTGTAAAGACGAGAAATGGTCTGTGGCCTGGGTTTGGTGACGCACGGGAGAGAAAGCGAATGATTTTATGGTGTCAATTCATTTTTATTGACAGCCATTGAATGAGATTAGAAATATGGCTATTTATATTTCTATAGGCAAAATAAGATGTTGAGTTTGTATCAACTTGGTCAATCAAATTAAAAATGAAAAATATTCTACTTTCCGATTTTTCATATATTTGTGTAAATAACTCAAGATTTTACGATGTTTCATTCACTTGCCGTCTGTTTATAAGCTAAGAAAGAATATTTGGTAAGATCCAAAATGTCCAAACACAACTTTCTTGAAGGTTTAATTCAAATGCAAAGATTTTTCTTTGCGGTTAAAAAAATAGTAAAAATGGCGTAAGTGTCTACCGATGAATTGATAGTTGCTATATATGTGAACTAGCGACCCGCCCGGTTTCGCACGGGTACAATGCTGATACATACTAAATACACTACTGAAAAACTGTGAACATTTAAATTTGGAGTAAAACAATTCCCCTTTTCCCATACCATAAAGATTTCCTGCTATCTTTGGAAATTCATACACAACATTTTTACTTATTTACTTTTTATATTTTTACCTCGCAATTTTTAAATCTGTAATATCTTCGAAAATATTCATTTAAATCACATGCAGTTAAGGGCAATTCTGGTCTACCAGAAATGCACAACGTATCTAATGTATTTAATTGTATAAGGAATGATAATGTATCGTTTAAAACAGCTTGGTAAATAAACCCATAATTTTTTTTGGAATATGTAAAAGATAAAATGATTACTGTGTTTGCAGATTTTTTTTTATCTATTTAAGATATACAATTCCGTATTACATAAATTTGATCTATCTCGTAAGGTTTAGCCAGCGTTTGCAATGTAAGCGCAGAAAAATATGTTTGTTAAGACATCACTATAATATGCATGTATTATACATATAAACCTTCCTCTTGAATCACTCTATTCTCTTTAAAAAAAAAAACCGCATCAAAATCCGAACTAAAATTTTTATTAAAGAACAAAGCATTAGCTTTCAAAAGCACTAAAGTATGAGATAGTAAAAGGCTTCGTAAATTGTTAATATTTTTTTAAAAAATTGAGTAAGCCTATGCATTCTAAGCCTTTGAAAAACCGTATCTAAAACACCCTAAATAAATAAAAGAAAATTCTAAAAATTAATAATTAATTTTAAAAATAATTAAAAAATTGAGAGCGGTGAAATTTTTTTTTTATTTTTTTTCTATACGCTATTCAAAACAAGTTTCTGAAAATTTCATGAAAATCCTTGGACTGGCCTTGGATTCCTAGGTTAAAAGCTTAAGTTTGAATAAAATAAGCTAAAAGTATAAAGTAGGTAGTAGGATAAGGTTCAACGAAAGCAACGTTTTTCATTTATGTTGGTAGCAAAAGTAGCATAGGTTTAAGACGCGTTATTTAATGTTTTCATTGTAAAGGGTTCACCAAAAAGGACTTGACAATTTTGAATTTAATTTATGTAAATGCATCCTTTCACTAATCATCAAACTGTAAAGTGCTCGAACATGCAACTTCTGAAAATTATACCAATTTTCTACCGAAATTCGGAGTCGTTGGCCGCAACTTTATAAGAACGTCAACTCCAATTTTAGGTTGTAGTTCTCGCCCTAAGACAGACAGTGACAAGTTAGTTTAGTGCGAAAATTTATGTCTATACCTATTGGTTGTGTCAGTGAGACAACGGGTTGGTCGAAGTGTAAGAAATATCGTTGCAAACCAGTCAATCCCAGGGCGTCCAATTGTGTTCAACAAATCGACAGTTGCAAACATGCCTCCAATGACCACATGAGCAAAATCGAGGTCCATTCATAAATGTTTTGATTTTATTTCAAGTCGATTAGAAGGTCTATGAAATATGTCAAATGGTTTGGGTTTAAAAAAAATGCCTCCGCTCATCCACTGTTTCAAATGGAAATGATATAGTGTCATGTATATAAAGACAACGAACAGTAGATTGACAAACACTAAGACCTGATGGCTTCCAAAAAGATCATGCCAAAGCTAGATTTAAAACGTTCGAAATAAAATTGTTAACCCTTTGCAAATTACACTTTACCTCCGAAATTGGTGTTATAACTGATATATATGTAGTATTACTTGCCAGCACCACTGTATTTTAGTACATTTGATTATGCAAGGTAATGCTCATATTATCATCTCTCAATATCATTAATCTTCTCTTAATGATTATCTCTTGTCATAGTCTCTAGTATGTAAGCATGTACCTAGTCAGTATACGTAGCATAAGAATAAAGTCAGTCTTCAACTGAACGTAGTCGTGTTTAATTTATCTCCACTCCTCATACAATCGCATATACGAAAATAACAGGACACTGAATCATATTGGTAGATATACTGTAAGGCTCAATGTTTCATCAAACGATTTCTGTAGAATCTGTATGCGGACGAAGAAGAAGAGGAAACCGTCCCACATGTTCTTTGTACAAGCCCTGCCCTGACGTAAAACACATCTGAGAGAACACTTTTTCGACAATCCAAGTGATCTTAGAAACAAAGACATTTATAGTCTTAATCGCTTTAGAAAGCTCAAAATGGTCAAAATAAGACGCAATTCCAAATTTCTTGTGGTATCAAGCAATATCATTCGTCTAAGTTCGTCGGTCGTTTTCCCTTTCTACTCATTTGAAAGTAGAGATATGGTTTTTCGGAATTAGGAGATGTTATTTTAGTTTTAGAATTTAGTAAAAAAATTTTGTTTAGAAAAGAAACTTAAAAAATTTTAATTTTTGAGAGAATAAAATTAAAAAATCGCGCGATATTTTTCTCACTTGAGTGGGACATACAGCTGTGGACAACTAATTAGAAACAAAAATTGCGTGTACTCTAATAATAACCGTTGCTTACTTCAAATTCATTTTTTTTTAACAATAGTTTTGAATTTTTATTTATTAACTAGGATAAAAAATAAAATAATTGGAAAACGTAACACTTTTCTTTTGCACCATTTTTTGCAAGAAGGCTCCTTTTGTGGCGGACAACTAATTTTGAAACAAAACGAAAAAGTGTATTTTGTATGAATATTTTTCAATATTAAAATATCTTTACTTTACAAAACTTTTAGTATTTTGTCTGCCTTTCTGCTTTAAAACTTCTCCAGGTGTTCTTTCTTTCGAGTTAAATGTATTGGGCTGGAATATTTGCTGCTGGAAGGTCTGATCATACCGGCTTCGAGAAGTTGTTTAAGTTGGGCTTTTGCTGCTGTTGCTTTTTCCCCTGCTAGTTTGCGAGCCCGTGCGGTGACTGGTATTCCATTAGTTACGATCCTATGAGCGAAAGTTGATGTTTTAAGGAACGGCTTGCCTATCGGTCGTGCAACTTCCACATACTGTTTTAGTAGTTCAAAGTATTTTTTTGGGCAAATCCGAGTTCATGGTCGAAATGCCGTAATATTTTGTCTCGATGGCTTGTCCTTTCGACGAGAGTTGAGTAGTTGGATCGATTAGCTGTTGGTTCTTATTATCTATTAACAGATTGTAATGCGCGAGGAAGTCCGCCCCAATTATGGCTGTATCAACGTCAGCAGTGATGAATGCCCAAGAGAAATCTCGACGTAAATTTAGCTCTAAGTTTATAACTTTTGTGCCATATGTGTTAATTTGCGTTGAATTGCTGAATAGAGCATTAGTTTATCGACTTCAAAAAAGGTCTTTGCATATATACAGTGGTGGCCAAAATAATAAGAGTGAAACCAATTTTTTCATTACCTCTTCCATCAGCTCTTCATTGGGCCCTCTATCTAACATAAGTTCTGCCATCAAAATCAAATAAATTTATCTTGGTTTCATCACTAAAAACAACATTTTGCCAGTTTCTGTGAGCCGATTGTGAAGGACTTACTTTTGCAAATCGTATACGCTGCTTTATATTCTTAGAACTAAGTAACGGAACCTTCGTCGCAATTCGACCAAGTAAATTTTTATCCTGCAAAAGTCTGCGGATCGTGTATGAACTGATATCCAATAATAGATTTGCTTTTTTACCGCTAGATGTTGCAAAAGGATTTTTAAGCACTTCTCTTACAATCCTTTTGTCCAGCAAAGTTGTTGTTTTTTTGGGCGTACTCTTTTTTCGGTGAAATTTGTTGGTTGACCTCGCTGCTTTAGCACTATAGCAACAACACATTGAGATCAGTGAAGAACATCTTGAATAAAACTGAATGTTTTGCCTCGATTTCCTAGTTGGAGGATCAAACAGCGTTCTTCCTCAGAGCAATGCCTTTCGCGTCCTATTATTTAAAAAATTAATGAGTTTTAAACACTTAAACACAAGTCTAACGGTAAATTTTATAATTAAACAGCGATCGGAAGTGAAAAAGACCAGAAATAATGCAATTCTACACAGCACTCTTATATTTTTGACCATTGCAAATCTGACATTTCTAAGTAAAACTAACGGTACATTGCAAGTGACCATCATTAATGTTTAGTAGCACTGGAAATGTTTAACAGTCAGGTCAAAGAAAATTCGTATATATATATATATTTCGCTCCAATTAAAAAGGTTTAAGGCATAGATTCTATTATGAAGAAAACATAATAGTCCACTTTTATTATTTTGGCCACCACTGTATATAGAAAATAGAAGATAGAAGATAGAAGATTTAGATTTTTGAAAAAAAAAATGTAAAACATAATAAAATAATTTAGAAGGTCACTTGAAATTTTCAATTTTCATTTTGACTTTTTAGATTAACGAAGATTTTTTATTAAACTTATCAGTTTTTAACAATGTTTGTGCTACCCACGAAGCTTTACGCTTATCTGTGGGTTTTTGAATTTTCAAGAGCAATTTGAATTGAATTGAAGTTTAGAGTGTTAATTTAATGAATTTACAGTGTATTTTTTGTGAATTATACAAGTAACAAAAATAATTTACATTAAAATTTCAGATTTAGTTTAAAAAGAAAATTTTTATATGTACATTTTTTGCGTTTTTTAATGTTTTGGATATTTTTTAAGTTTGTTGGAAGTTGATTTTGAATGGTATAGAATAAGCCAGTTGTCATCTTCCATAATAATTGTAAACAGCTGAAGTTTCGAATAGACCCTGCACTCGTCTACTGGTGTTGATGTTGTGCGAAATACGCTGTTGAAATCTCGGGTCATCGTAATACTCCAGTATTGCTGTCATCTTAAATATATTGCCCACACTCAGAAACTTGAAATAACGGTTATTTTTATCAATTATTTTGATGATTCTATGTTGCAGATTAACAAGCTTATCTGTGTGTGTTTTAGAAGCGTTTCCCTATGCAAGTACTCCGTACCTTAAATGAGATTCAATCAGCGAAAAGTTTTTGGACATCTTTTGTTGAGTATCTCTCAAGGTAATAAAGAGCAAACATAGCACTTTTCATACTAAGCCTTATGTTGTCGATATGTTCGCGTCATAGGAAGTGGTTATATATTGTAACTCCTAGACATTTAATTGATTCTACAATTTCGATTGGATCACCTTTTTTTCGCGTTGGACACACTCGTTTTTGATAGAAGATACATATTCTCTCTGGAAGATAGAAGATAGAAGACAGATTGTCATTTTCGTTGCCGTTGTCATTGGACCATTCGTACTTTAACATTTTAAAGTGATTACTTTTGGTTGAAATCAACGCTTTTCGATGTTTTATTTTTATAAATAAAATATAACGCTTTTTTTAAAAGGCTGAAAGTGCCAGAGTTTCAAAAGTCAGTCATTACTTTAGAGAAGTAGGATCTCATAATTAGGGATTGCAATCCCGAGAGGTTTTTTCAATCCCGGGATTCATATATGTCAATCCCGGGATCCCGGGACTAGTCCCGGGATTCGCTCAATAATTTAGACAGTTAAAAGAATTACTTGGTTGATGGCTGATTTATATTTAAATCTATTTTTTGTGGTGTTTCGATGACAAATTGGTGTGAAAACCTTTTGCTTCTTCTCTCTAATGATTTTAACTCTTTTGTGCAGAGCTTGCATTGAGTTTTTGTAGTTATCTAACTTGTTTCAAACTGATTTTTATCTCGTCATTTTATGAGGTCTTCTTATAACTAAGAATCGTAAAACATTATGAAGGAAATGCACATAAACTAAGTGGTTTTTTGTTTTGAAATTAAGTTTAAATTTAGACCATCCTTGAAAACAGCGATATTAGCTATACTCAAATATACAAAAGACAAAAAAATGTACAAGGGGGTTTAGAAAAAGAGAAAGGATACCCAAAAACTAGTTTACTATTTTTTCTTTTAAGAATAGTCAAATAGATCAAAAACAATGAAAAGAATGGAAGTCTCGAAAAAAATACGACGAAACATACGAACTAGTTTGAAAGTTCTCAAAAAACAATCTAGTTTTCAACCATTTTTATGCCAATGATAAAGGTCTAGTAGATACTCCAAATATGTTCTTGCAATTAGGATGCTTTAGCCTTTTATAAATTAAAAATCTGCTCTCACAAATGAAAACAAGATATTTATTCACAAAGCTATTTTTATGCAATATGGATGTCCAAAATGGGCTAACGTAGCTTTATGGAATAAAAAGAAATAACAATTATCACAAAATAAAGTTTTGAAAAAAACCCTTTAACCCTAGATCTCCACAGAAAAGTGAATGTTGAGTCGATTTTTGAAAGAATTGCAAACTTTCGCTTATTTTTTAATTAATATTTTCATTTTGAATACTTCACCCTATACTAATTGTGTGTTTCTCTTTTCCTTGAACTATAAGGTTTGCTCGTTGAAGCCCTGGGGTTGCCCTAGGGTCACCACAAAGCGTTTTTTGATAAATAAACCTAAATTCGCCCTGAATGTCAAATTGAGTGTTTTTTGAGCCATAGGTTTGCCATAGGTTTTCCCCCAACTCGCCCTAGCTTTTTGCTGTGGCGATTTGAGGGCTGTCAAATGGCATGAATTTTTTTTATAGACAGGGATGTGTGGTGATTTGTGGTTTTGCGTTTTTTGAGGACTGGAAAACTCAAAGGGTTGTCAAGAAAACCTGGGTGAACCCTGGGGAAAGTTCAACGAACAGACCTATTATTTTCATTTTGAATATTTGAATACTATCTTCATGTGTTTTTTTCATGATGTATTGCCATCATTATTATTACTTCTCTTATTATTATTATTATTTACTTGAGAATATTATTACGATATAAAGAGCTATACACACAGGAACGACAAAGTTTTTAACTTTGTTTTGGAATACACCCAAAAGATGTATTGACAGTGAAAAAAATTGTTATTAATTATTATTATTGAATCAAAACCAAGTGGAATCCAATTTAAAATTTTTTTTATCGTAATAGTTTCAAGTAGATAAAAATAATATGCCAAAATAATCAACAAATCAATCCCGAAAATCCCGGGATTTGACGATTCTAATCCCGGGATTTTCGGGACCGAAAAAAGACTCGGGATCCCGGGATCCCGGGATCCCGGGATTGCAATCCCTACTCATAATACACTTCTGCAATGCATTGCCTGTTTCTTATACTTCTACAAACTACTTATTTTCAAAAGGGAAGCTTTTCTTTAGCTTGTCCTATTCCGCAAACGCTACACTTTGAAACCTCTGCACATCTTCATACTCAAAAAAGTTTTCCTTTCAAAACCATACCGGTAAATGAATTTTCAAAAAAAAAAAAATAACCGCAATCTGTGAATTCGTTCTCAATTTGACTATGTAGACAAACGTAAAAAATCAGAAAAAAATGTTCAAAAAGCCCAACAACCATAGATTCCACATTCTCCGACGACGAAACGAACCATTAATCAAATATATCCACGAGTTATCAGATTAATCCATTAATAAAATGAAATAAAATTCAGCACAACAACCCACAACTACTCGGCACATATAGTGTTTTGTGATCCTCTTAACGTAGTGTAAAAGCGGACAACGACCACGATTTAGCCAACCATTGTCAACACAGTAGAAAGATAATAAATGGGGATGTACAAAAGATTGAATCCCAAATGAAAATCCTGTCGACAACGTCCTTGCCTCCTGGTTCTGGTATCGCAGCATAACGCGAAACCGGGTGCTGTATGCTCTGCTATGTTGTTGGCCAACGCGATTGCAATTTCCCACAGATAGACACCAATCGCCATTGGAGACATAAGCCGATTTTCCGATTTTGGTCCTTCAGCTGAAAATACTTCAGTTTCACCATCACCAACTGGCCGATCAAAAGGCTGCTTAAATGTGGAATATCATCAACCAACCCACAATCACCTTCTTTTGAGTAGCCCTGATGGGGGTGGACCACCAGGCAGGACTTTGGTAAAGACAAAATCTGGTATTACGGTGAAATTTCGGATTGTGTCCTTGCAAAGGGGTCACAAGTGCCATATAAATTCGACTTTGTGTAATTGTGAAATTTATTGTTTTTGCTGTGCATTGTTCCTTCATTTTGTTAGGATTGTGTTTAATTCTTGTTCGTCCTGATAGGCTATTATCCCATCCCATTCTGTAGGCTGATTAAAATATTGTGTGTTAAGTGGTCGAAAATTAATGGTGGAGTAGTGATGGTGATGGTGATGTTGATGGCGATGGTGATGGCAAAAAGTTTTCCTAGATAAGAAGGAAATATTTTGATCCTGTCAGTGTCCCCAATTTAATTAATAACCACAAATGCGGAAACTTTAAGTATATTAAAAGAAAACAAACTTTCGAGAGGTTAGGAACGAGTGCGAACATGAGATACAAAATAAAAAATAAAAAACTCAGACTGTCCGCAAGAGTGGCCTGCTTCTGTGTGGTTTATAATTTGTGTGAAAGAGGGTGAAAAGTAAATAAAATCTGCGGAAAAGCCTTAATTCAATTTTACGCGATCGTGAACTCGTTAACACGATTTCTCTCGAATGCATTTCAACATTTTTTACCACATGTTTCGTTTTTTTATTGTCGCTTTCCAGGGAGTACCATACCAAGGGATGAAATGAGTTTTTTGCAGTTAAGCCCTATTCCAAATAGATACCTATGTAGTATGTATGTACATAAACTAAACTACCACATTGTATGATTAAACGTAGTTTTATATTGTTTGCTTTTAAGAATGGAGGAGTTTTGTTTCCAAAATAATTGGAAAGAGTCTGAAGAATGACAAATGCTCTTGACATTATTTGATGACCGAATAATTTATGAAGATTTTTATTATGGGATTTGGGAGCTTATGAGATTTTCACGTGATACAATGCAAGGCTGAATATTGTTGCAATTAATTCCAATTAGATTTATGGATATTAATTATGCAGAAGACTATGCAACTATTCGATGACATTTTAGTAAAAAAAAAACCAATTGGAAAATGAACGTAAAATTATGGTACGTACAGAAATCTAAATAATGTAACATGGAATTCCGGTGAATAAGATGCAAGCGCGGATCCAGGGGGGCAATAGGGGCAATTGCCCCCCCCCCCCCTGTATGTCAATAAAAATGTCAAGTCTATAGCAAACTGCACGTATTCGCTACAAAAATTCGGTTGGTCCCTAAATTGCTTTAAATAAGAATTCATTCAACACCAAGAAAAAGCAAAACTCAGACAGAAGGCATAAGAAAAGTCAATGTCATTCGTTCGGCATTCACAATATTATTCAATACTTTTTGATGAAACAACTGATGCGTCTCACCTCGCCCAACTGAGTATTATATCACGCTACGTTCACAATGTTAGCATTCGTGAGGATCTTGTCTCTTTCGTGGATGCATTTGAAAAAATAGCCATCCACAACTGATGAAGAATACGAATCTGATGAGGAAAGCTGGAGGGAAACTAGAAAAAATCTAGCTGTCGAAGAAAAATTGGAAGGAAATTCTAAATCTAAGGAATTATCTCTAACTAGCAAAGCCATCGACCAAATTGTATTGTTGCAACTGAAGAAAAAGCTCAAACCTCCTCTTGAATGCTATGTGGGAATAGGGACAGACGGATGTGCTGTTATGCTTTCAGAAGTTCAAGGTACTGTCGTGGAAACTCAGAGAGAAGCGAAAAATGCTGTTAGGACTCCATGCTACAGTCATAAGCTAAATAACTCCACTTCTCAAAGTTCAAAAGTACCTGCCATTCGAAAGGCTGTTGCAATAATGAAAGAGGTAATCTTCTTCTTCAAATCGCATCCGAAAAACTGTCCTCATGAACACCTTGGGGTGTGCCCTGACATCACTTTGTTTATTATTCTTTATTATCTACGATTTATAATCTACAGACTAAACAATACAAAAAGTACAATATTATATACAACGGCTTAAATAACTATTATTATTTTTGTGAGTCAAAAATGCTGTTAATAAATTTTTAAAAACATTTCTTGGAAAACATATGTCTAAACAACAATAAGCTTCATTAAACAAGTTGCAACAGTGGCATATAGGTTCACGTAATCCATAGTTAGTTCGATGTGGAACTTCAAATGATAGAGGCCTTGGTCTTTGTGCTCTAGACGGAGCATACACATTTAAAAGGGAAAGTAAGTTTGAACTATCAACAAAATTACATAAAACATCTCTAATAAACATAACACTATACATTTCCCTCCGTGATTCAAGAGATTGTATTCCCAGCAAAAGTATCAAAATTAACAAAAAACTTTCTTAATAAGCAAAACGCAAGAAGTTTTTTTGTATTCTTTCAATCTTTGAAATATCATTTTGAGTTGTTGGATTCCAGACAACACAAGCATATTCTAAGGAAGGTCTGACAATACTGCAGTACAATGATTTAAGGGTGTACGTATCAGTAAAGGCACAGGAATTACGTTTTAAGAAGCCCAGCAAAGAGTTAGCTGTTGCAATAACAGAGTTTATATGATATTGGAATGTGAGCTGTTCATCAAATAGAACACCAAGATCTTTTACAGTATGGACAATTTTCAAAGGCTTCTTGTTTAAGGAATAGGAGGGAACAATAGGACACATGGTACGATTGTAGGGCATGGAAGTACATTTATCAACATTTAATCTTAGATCGCTTAAGTTGCACCACTTAGAAAATAGATCAAGATCATTTTGCAAAAGAAAACAATCTGCAATATTAGAAACAACAGCAAAAAACTTAATGTCATCTGCAAAAATGAAACATTTACAAAACTTTAATGTTCCAGGTAAATCATTTACATGCAGTAAGAAAATGGGGGCCCCAGATGACTTCCTTCTGGAACACCCGAAGTATCGTATATATCCTTAGAACGGATGTCATCAACTATAACAATTTGTTTTCGGCCATATAGATAGGACTTAAACCAACTCAACAAGGCACCTCTAAGTCCATAAGCCTCAAGCTTTTTCAATAATATTTTCAAGTTAACCCTGCTGAATGCTTTAGTAAAATCTGTATATATAACATGAACCTGCTGACCATTCTCCAGAGCATTTATAGAGAAATTCGTGAACTCAACAAAATTCGAAATCGTAGATCTACCCTTACAAAAACCGTGTTGAAAATCACTAACATGCCCCTTTTATCAAACCAATTGCGAAACAAGGTGGGTAGAACGACATGAAGGTGGACTTCAACTTTCTTTGGACCTCATCAAAATTGTGGAAGCGTTGGAAACGATGTCGCACCGCTGGCTAGGCTTCCTTACTTATAACATCTTTATGCAATTCACAGTTTATTGTATCAGTTTTGTGTTTGAGTGATGAGTTGTCTTTAACACAGTCCTTGAGCAAGTTACTACAATCTAAATCTCTTGGCCTGAATAGAACACGATTTCCGTTCTTTAAGGTCGCCGGGAGAACATGGATACCAGTTTCCACAACATCTGACAGCATGCAAAGAATTTATGTGATCAGTTGAATGTTGAGTTGAGAAATCCTCGTATTCCACGGCATCGTGGACGCCAAAAAATTCCCCGAGCTAATTTTGATACTAATTCACCTGACTCAGGTGACCTAGGTATACTATACAGAATCTCGTTATATGCACCTCTACCTGACTTTGTCCTTGTGAAAGACTTCGACCGGAAACCTTAGATGTATTTAAACCTACAATTTTCATTCCGGAAAATACAATTCGATATCACACTGATGGATTGGATACCGCCCGCCGCCGCCGTTAAGTGGCTAATAAATCGCTTTAGTCAGCTCTTAGAGTTAAATACAGACAAAGCCTGTTTTTTGCTCAAAGATGAGGTGGTGTTTTGGCGGGAAAAATGGTTAACGGAAAAGAAGCAGAACAACTATCTTCCCGCAACTGCTCTTGAGTTGATGGATAAATGCAATAAGGATGTGTTTGGCATTATACAGAGTTTTCTTTTAATCCTGGCAACGTTTCCGGTTACGAATTCTTCGGCAGAGCGCTCTTTTTCTTCATTGCGGCAAGTTAACGATATGCAGACTCATCAGTCATCACATTTCTGTCATACGATACCTTCTTAAAGTTATTAACATAAACATCCGACGGACAAGATCGATATTGTCTCACGATCATTGTCTGTCCATAGATATAAGATAAATACCATACTCAATTGGAGATGACATAGTATAAAGAATTGTGAATTTAATCTTAAGTCTGACACCGAGCGGGTAAGATCTCATAAGAGATCTCGGTAATATTTTTATTCTTGAATTTAATAAAGTTTTATTCTTTTTTAAAAAGCTTAAGCATTCAATTCAGTTTTAATTGGCGCCCGAAGAGCAGGAACACTTGTTTCGCGTAAAGTGAAAATTCCATAAAAGAGGAGTTATCTATCGCAAGTGAACCGGTAAACAAAAAAAGACCTACCCAACATAAAACACTGGGAGGCAAGTGAAGTGAAAAAAGATCAGAAGACATACGCTCATAGAGCGGAAAATTCAAAACAAAAAGAGAAGAAAAAATTGTGTTGAAGTGAATATAATAGAAAGAAAAAAATAAAGAAAATTAGAAGCGGAAAATTCAAACAACAAAAGAAGAAAAATTGTGTTGAAGTGAATATAATAGAAAGAAAAAGTGAAAAAAAATTATAAGCGGAAAATCCAAAACAAAAGAAAAGAGAAAAAAAAGTGTTGAAGTGAATATAATAAAGAAAGAAGGAGTGGGAAAAAATTTTTATAAGCAAAAAAATCCAAAACAGAAAGAGAAGAAAAAAAAGAAAAATGTGTTGAAGTGAATATAATAAAGAAAGAAGGAGTGAAATCAAACAAAAAAATAAAATTGTTAACTATTAACAAACATTGCCCACCTCTCATGCGGTTGCTATCTAGCCGAAACTAGATAAAAAGTGTTAAAAAATTAAAAAGAAAAAGAACTAAGCTGAAAGGTTGCTATCTAGCCGAAACTAGATAAAAAGTGTTTAAAAATTAAAAAGAAAAAAACTAAGCTGAAGAAAAACAACCTACTAGAAGCCGTGCAGAAGATAATCAATTAGAACAAGGAACAACAGGGAGCAACAAAGTAACACAAGTAACATTTTTATAAGTATATTTTTTATATTAGGAAATATATATTTATATACACGTACATATACCTAAATTAGGCAAGTTTAAATTTTTTTTTTTATTATAATAACAAGATAAGAAAATGGCACTATCGGTAGAGCAGGTAGGGTCAATGATTGCTATGGCGGTCACTGAGCAGACTAGGGATCTACAAATAAGAATAACGGAGTTAACAACAGTTTACAATTTAAGTTTTTATTGAAAAGCTCATTTGTTTTACAATATTTGATATATACAATTATAAATTCTTAGACTAACATTATTGTTTTAAAATCTGCGAGCACAGATGGGGCTCTGCTTCGTTAAATTGGCGGGTTTTATACATTTTATTAAAAAGGTATCTATGTCTAACATTTACTTGTTTCTTAAATAAATAATTGGTATGTTCTCGTCGGCTTGAGCAGTGCTGACGGTCGTTGGCTGTAATGTTGGTGGGCGAGGAATATTAGTTGGATGGTCGCTTCGGTCCTGGAAGCTATTGTATTTCCACTTTTTTGGGTCTCTTGGTGTCTTCAACCTCTGTTGTACTGCGTTCCTCTTCCTGCAGCGACGTAGAAGTCTTCGAAGCTGTCTTCTTGCGACATTCGAAATGCTGGATCCATTATGGATAGCACCTGGAGATATCGGTCGTCGGGGGCTGCGTTACCTGTAATTATATTAATAAGAGGGCTGGGATGGGATGGGATTTTCCTCAGCATTTTGGTGCTGAGGTTGTGTAGGTATTTGTCTATAGGAACAATTTTAGTTGTCTCGTAGAGTTTTTCATTGCTGTAGTAGCGGACTGAATTTGGTTTTCTATATAAAGATGTGCAATAGCGAAGAGCCTTGCGCTCGAATAATTGCACTTTCTTCATATATGTTGGGCTTATTGTGTACCATATAGGAAAGCAATAAGTTAGTATAGGACGAATTAGTTGCTTGTAAAGCAGAAGTTTCGTTCGTGTTTGGAGACCACCTCTTACTTTCATAAGAGGACGAAGGAGAGCTAAGGCACCGTTTGCCTTGCGAAGAGTGTGTTTAGCATGTTGATTAAACTTGAACCTTTCGAAGAAATGAACTCCGAGGTATTTAACGCTTTGCTTAGGTGTGATAATTGTGTTATCGGGGAGTGTCAGGGACAAGAGTTTGCATCTTGTGGCTATGCCATTACGTGAGGGATTCCTAAGGCAGATTAATTCTGTTTTAGTGGGATTGATTTTAATTCCCCATTGTAGGTAGTACTCCCAGAGCCTAAGGATGTGTTCCTTCACTCTACGGAGAGCTATTTCTGGGCTTATGGATGCACTATAAGTGATGGAGTCATCAGCATATAGTAGGGTTTTTGTCGTTGGCGTGTTTGCTGGTTGGTCGAGGGTGAAAAGATTGAAGAGGTCAGGTCCAAGACGTGAGCCTTGGGCAACCCCTGCGGAGATGTTTTTGAATACAGACTTGGTATTTCCTACTCGTACGTAAAACTTACGGTTGGTCAAGAAGCTGTGTATGATTGTGATAAGATGTCTAGGCAAGTGAAATGATTTCAACTTGAAAATCAGACCGTCTATCCAAACGGTGTCAAATGCTTTTTGAATATCAAGCAGACAGGCTACTGTTACCTCTTTTTTGTTAAGAGCCAGGGTTGTATCTGCGTGAAGCTTTAACAACGGGTCGAAAGTGGAGTGGAATGCTTTGAACCCAAATTGGTTATGCTGCACTATACCCATTGAGGAGCATAGTGAGCGAAGTTTGTTGAGAATTAGCATTTCAAGTAGTTTGCTGAGGTTTGGGAGGAGCGAGATAGGTCGAAAACTGCTAACAGAATTCGCCCCTGGTTTCTTAGGAATTGGGAATATTTCCGCTATTTTCCATTTACTTGGGAAATAACTGTTGTTAAGACAGTTATTGAGAATAATCGTAAGAATTATAATCGCAGTCGGAGGGAGTTTCTTGATAACAAAATTGGAAACCTTGTCAGGTCCCGAAGATTTTTTGGAGTTACCGCATTGGATTGAACCGTAAAGGTCAAGTGGATTTGTGAAAATATCATCGGTTGTTGTGAAGACTGATGAATTTTCTTCGTTAAATGTTGTGAGCGGCTCCGGGTTCTGTGAAACTAATAATGAGACTTCATTGTTGACGTTTGAGAAGAACTCAGGCAAATGAATAGGTGGAATGGGTTTGAAATTGCTTTCGAAGAAGTCTGCAAAAGCGTTAGTTTTCTCTTGGTCGGATGCAAGAGCGACGTCATTGTGTTGTAGTTGCCCAAGTATAGGAGATTTCTTTCCTACAATTTGGTTAATTTGCTTGAATGTATTCGGACCAGGTTTTATGACGTTAAGTCGTTTTCTGAATTGGGAGTCGATATAGGTTTTGGTGTTTTGATCGATGAGGGTACTGAGACACTTGAGTTGTGATAGAACACTCTGGTACTCATCCCCGTGGGTACTTAAAGTACGGTGAAAAATTCTCTGTAGAATTTTCCGAAGTTTTTGCCTATATTTATACATACTTTGTATGTATTCGGGTAAGTCTTCATACTTGGATTTGAGATCTCGGGCTTGGGCCTGCTCTGCAATTGTACTGGTAATTGAGCTTTCAATGGAATTGATTGCAAAATCAATGTCTTCATTGGTCAGGTTGGCTGAAGTGCAAGGCGTACAGTTTTGTAGCTTTTCCGTTAAGGAATTCTGAAAAACTCGCCAATTGATTTTTGCGTAATTAATATATTCTTGCTGAGGAGTAGCTAGAATATTAAAATTTGTCCGAAGACGAAGGTTTAATTTTACAGCTAAATGATCGGAGTCAGATACAATTGCAGTGCAGATGAAGTTAGTTAGTGTTGGAATTCTACAAATTAAGTGAGGTGAGCACATGAAGAAGTCAAGTGTCGAAGGGGTTCGCGGAAATGTTGGTATTGGTTGAGAGACAATCTCGAAAGAGTGGTCGTGAGAATTATCACATAGCCAGTCAGATATAGCAACTCCTTGGGGAGTACTCAAGGTATCCATCCAGAGTTGGTGGCGTGCGTTGAAATCGCCTCCAATTATGAATTGGGTGTAATTTTGGCAGAATGCGTTATGCAAATCAAGGTCGTGTCTTATGTCAGCACGGGACGCAGCGCATTGATTGTACAAAGATATCAGAAGGATATCTTCGTTATTTTCGAGGGGTATGACTACACAGGTTACTTCAAAAGTAACCAAACCTTGAATAATGACCTTACGGCACTGAAAAGAAGATTTTACTAAAACGGCAGTGCCTGTTTTAGCGAGATCTTTGTCTGTACGGAATATAGTGTACTTTTCAAAGTAAAGCCGATGTCTCGAGACTAATCTAGTTTCAGAGAGAAAAACGGCGTCGGGTGGAGTTAACAACAGCTTTGGGTAGACTGTTACCCACGGAAAATATAGTCCCATATAAAGATGTAGAAATAGATCCATCAAACGATACAAAGGAAGGATTAGATCTAGTCAAAAGTCTTCAAAAATTCGATGGCGACAACTACATTAGTTGGCGCACATCCGCAGTACATTGCATGCAGGCATATGAACACTGCATAGGTAGTTTGAGTTATTTCACAGCGGTGAATATTTTACGAAACAAAATTGTAGGGAAAGCTAATGATGTATTAACATCACACGGGACTCCACTTCATCCCAGTGCTATATTAGCAAGACTAGACGTAACATACGAGGATAAGAGACCGATCCATATGTTACAGACGGAACTAACAAACGCAAAACAGGGACGACAGACGTTGGAGGAATTTTGTGACCAAGTTAACAGATTATTGACTTTAATAACAAACAAAACTATGATGAGTTATGGGCCAAAAACGGCAGAAACGAGAGTTCTACTGGATGTGGCAAGACAGAATGCACTAAGGGTTTTTATTACTGGGCTCAACCAGCCAATGAGCAACTTGGTGTTCGCACTAAACCCAGGGGATATCCCAAATGCTCTAGCTAGAGCACAAGAGATTCAAATGAATCAAAATACGAGATTTATGAATCAGAATCAACAGGTACAAAACAGATCTTTTGGTATTTTACCACCAAGGCCAACGAATTTCCAAAATTTTCAAAGACCATTTGCGAATTCGTCACAGAGACACCATGTAGCTCCACAACAAAGAATTTGGAATAACGAACAGCAACAGAGAATAGATCAGGGAAGCGGTAATTTCAGACCGGAGAGAAATAATAGTTTTCAGAGAAACATACCTTTAAATCAATATAGGGACCAGAGATTCAATAATGAGATTCGCAATAACAACAATCCGTTTAAACGAGATAGGCCTAATAGCAATCAGCAGCCTTTAACAAAAACACCAAGAATAAATCATCTTAATGAACGAGATTCTTTTTTAGAATGAGGTACGACCTGCCTACAATTATACGAACAAATAAAACGACAGGTCAAGTGTACAAAATATTAATAGATACGGGTGCAACACATAATTATGTTAAACCAGATATAAATAAGTGTAAGAAATTGAAAGCAAGTAATAAAGTAAAAAGTGTTCATGGTAGTAGTATCATAGATACGTACCAGGATATAAACATATTTGGAAATTGGGAAATTTTTTATGAGCTAAAAGAATTAAAAGACTATGATGCGATAATAGGCATAAATACGTTAAGACAATCTAATTGCAAAATAAATATAGCAGACAGTTTTTTGGAATTCAATGGAGGCAAAGTACCTCTGATATATAATGATAAATTAATTAACAGTCTTCAAATAAACACCCATATGCAGGTGGAATACCAGGATAGATTGAAGGAAATTTTAAGGAAATATCAGGGAATTTTTACGGAAAGACCAAACTACTTACCGTATAATACAAATGTTAAATGTAATATAAATACTGTAAATGAAGAACCAGTTTGGCAAAGAGCATACCCATATCCGCAATCTGCTTCCGCGTTTATTAATAAAGAAATACAAAATTTATTAGAAAACGATATTATAAAACCAAGTCGAAGCGCGTATAACAGTCCAGTTTGGGTGGTAGATAAAAAAGGTTTCAATGAAGATGGCACAAAGAAACTACGAATGGTAATTGATTACAAGAAATTAAATTCTTTTACGAAGTCTGATAAATATCCCATGGCAGAAACCTCAGTAATTTTATCTAATTTAGGCAAGTCAAAATTTTTCTCTACTTTAGATTTACAATCAGGATTTCATCAAATCCTTGTTAATGAAAAAGATAGACCGAAGACTGCATTTTCAGTCAACAACGGGAAATACGAATTCAATCGTATGCCATTTGGGCTTAAAAACGCTCCAGCCATATTTCAAAGAGCTATGGATGACATTCTCCGAGAATACATCGGGAAATTCTGTCATGTTTATCTAGATGATGTTATAATATTTTCAGGAACACATGATGAACACTTACATCACATTGAAATAATAATTAAAGCACTTTCAGAAGCTAACATGAGAATTAGCAGTGAAAAGAGTAAGTACTTTATGGAAGAGGTGGATTTCTTAGGATATGTTGTATCCTATAACCACATAAAAACCCATCCAGATAAAGTAAAAACAATTAGGGAATATCCCGAACCACAGACTTTACGTCAATTGAGAAGTTTTCTTGGACTATCAGGTTATTATAGGAAATTTATCCGAAATTATGCAATGATAAGCAAAGGGTTAACAAAGTATTTACGAGGAAACGAAAAAATAAACAGTAAGAGGATAAATATTGAATTAGATTCAGAAGGCAAAAAAGCGTTTCAGGTATTAAAGGATAAGCTTACAGAAGAAGTTGCGTTAAATCAACCGGATTTTGATAAACCATTTGATTTAACAACTGATGCAAGTAACTCAGCCATAGGTGCAGTACTAAGCCAAGACAATAAGCCATTAACCTTTGTAAGTAGGACGTTATCTGCAACTGAACAAAATTATGCTACCAATGAAAAGGAATTGTTAGCAATAGTATGGAGTCTGAAAAATTTGAGAAATTATTTATATGGTCAAACTGGAATCCGCATATACACGGACCATCAGCCATTGAGCTTTGCTGTATCTGATAAAAACCCTAATACGAAATTGAAGAGATGGAAAGCATTTATAGAAGAATATGCACCAATAATAAATTATAAACCAGGTAAGGAAAATGTTGTAGCAGATGCATTAAGTCGTCAAGAAATAAATATAATGGAAAATAGTGAAGATTTAGCTACAGTACATAGTACTCACAGCAGCCCAAGAGAAGAAATTAGAAGGTTAGGTGGAATAATCAATCGATTCAGAAATCAATTAATTATAGAAGAAGGAGATTCCAATAATATAAATAGTGAACAAATTCATAAAGGATATTGGAGGCATACTATTAAATACAAAGATGATGACGTTTTCACTAAATTGAAAGAAATAATTAGGAAGGGAATAAACGCAATATATTCAACAGAAGAGACTCTATTTAAGATTAAAGACAAATTACTAAACGAATACCCAACAACACAGTTTGCGTACGTTTCAAATCTTGTAGAAGACATAACAGACAAAGACATGCAAATAACCATTATGAAAGAGGAACATAATAGAGCACATAGAGACTCTAGAGAAAATTTTAAACAAATTTCAGCTAAATGTTACTGGCCCGAATGTTTTAATCAATTACTTGATTATGCGAAAGACTGTTCTGTTTGTAAGGAAAACAAATATGACAGACATCCTGTGAGATATAAGATTGGAGAGGCTCCAATTCCAAAGAAAGGGGGGAACGCCTACATGCAGACATATACTACATTGACAACGATCAATTTTTGACTATGATTGACTCTTTTTCAAAATTTTTAATAGTTAGACATATTGACAGTAAAATAGATGCTAAGGAAAAACTAATTGAAACACTACCAGTGTTTGGGAAAGTAGAAGTTTTGGTAACAGACAATGAGAGAACATTCTGTACTCCGACGGCAGAATTAGAATTAGAAAAATTTGGGGTCAAACACGAAAAGGTAGCTCCGAATCATAGCAAAACCAACGGAATGATTGAAAGAGTACATAGCACACTAACAGAACTAATACGCATTACGAAAACAGAAATTCATGCAGACACAAAATTTATTATGCCGTTTGTAGTAAAGAAATATAATGAATCTATTCACTCAGTAACGAATCAACAACCATTAGAGGTCTTCCATAACTTTGAAAAGTTTAAATCTCTTACAGATGTATTGAAAACAAAACAAGAAAAAGATCTTTCTTATTTCAATAAAAATAGAACTGAAATTGAGTTTAGGCCAGGACAAAAGATACACGAAAAATCAACACGTAGGAAAGGTAAAGTTAAACCTTTATTTAAAAAGCGAATTGTTAAAGAGGATAGAGGAAGGGTTGTAGTTGACAGTAAAGACAGGATTATACATAAAGACAACATAAAGAAATAAAATATTATTTGTATTAAATTTCAGATGTATATAAGTACAGTTTTGAGATTTTTGGCATTGCTAGCCACAACATCTGCACAAGTGCAGATAACTAATTATAGTTCAGAGGAATACATTCTAATAGAGGACGGACCTGCTGCATTATACGAAGATACAGGAGATTTGTATCATGTAATTAACTTGACATATTACAGGGACATTTTGAATAACATAAAAGGAAAAAATACTCGACTGACCAAGTTAGAACTTAGAAATCTAGAAACGGCAGACAGATTGCTAGAGCAATTGACGATAAGAAACAGATCCAAAAGAGGTATTAATGAAATTGGCACATTATGGAAATGGATATCTGGAAGTCCAGATCACGACGACAAAGTTAGAATTGAAACAAAGTTGCAAGAGTTAATAGAATCAAATAATAAACAATACCAGACCAACTCACAGATATTTAAGGCTATAGAGAAACTAGCAGCAGAGGATAACGAAATAGACAAAGAGGACGATTTAGTATTACGACTGATAATAGAGGACTTACGTGAAATAATAAACGCCATTAATTTGAGTAAGAATGAAATTTTGAATACCGTAATTTTAAATATGAATGATTTGAATAAAATAATCAATACTGAAACTTTACCAATTTCGATAGCTGATGTGTTAGATGCATCTGACTTTAAGATAATTCAGAATAAAGATTTAATTTTAATTTATATTGAATATCCGCTAGTTACGGAAATAAATAAAAAATATATTGTTGAAAGTATAAATGTTGGTGATGGAAAACTATCATTACCCAATCAAGTTGTGTTATATAAAGAAAAATATAAAATGGCAAATTGCATTAAAGAATTAAATGATATATATTGTAGAGTGAATAATGAAACTAATTGCCTAACGAATTTGTTGAATAATAAGAAAGCAGATTGTCACAAAGTAAAAGAAAATAATCCAGAGGTCAAAATAATTAAAGACGTTATTATTTTTGTAAGTGGAAAAACCACAATAAATGAAAAAGTATACATAGGTATATATCTTATCCATTTTAAGAATAACGTAACTATTAATTCTAAGAGATATGAAAATAAGAGAACAGAAATTCTGAAACACATGAAATTAAATTCACCAATTGAATTAAACATTTTGAAATATTTAGAATCAAGTGACGAAAAGCTAAAATTTTCCAACATTGACCTCATAAGACCTTATATTAAAGATATGAAAGAACATCCAATATTGTATGGTATAACTTTGAATATTGTTCTAGTACTTAGCATTTATATTGTTATTAAACTGTTGAAAATATACAAGTTGAGACAGGAAAAAGAAAACCGAAAAATATTTGAAATGACATCATTGAAATGTTTACAAGAAACCAGGAAAGCAATAGAAGAGCGATCGGGACGATCACTTCCAGGGTGAGAGGGGAGTTAACGATATGCAGACTCATCAGTCATCACATTTCTGTCATACGATACCTTCTTAAAGTTATTAACATAAACATCCGACGGACAAGATCGATATTGTCTCACGATCATTGTCTGTCCATAGATATAAGATAAATACCATACTCAATTGGAGATGACATAGTATTAAGAAGATTGTGAATTTAATCTTAAGTCTGACACCGAGCGGGTAAGATCTCATAAGAGATCTCGGTAATATTTTTATTCTTGAATTTAATAAAGTTTGATTCTTTTTTAAAAAGCTTAAGCATTCAATTCAGTTTTAATTCGGCACCTTAAAACCTGTTTAAGGTCCACAATGAGTGAAAATCGACTTGCGGTCTGCCACTTATGCACATCCACAGACAAATCCCGATCGATTTTTAAAAAGTAATAACAAGGTTTTCGAAAACCGGCTTCAACAAAAGGTTAGATTTAAGCATTTAATTAACTGTTTAAAACTAATTTAACTTATTTTTTTTTAACAATTTTTCTAATTCTTTTAAATAAAAAATTCTTATATTCGATTGAGTTTATATTTAATAGCTCCAAATCATTGAAAAGGAATGAAAACTCCCCCCCCCCCCCCCCCCCCTGATCCGCGCCTGATAAGATGCATAAGAAAATAAAATAAATTGACTTTAAGTTCCAAAAAAAAGTATTTGAAATGAACTGATACACTTATTACCATGTGTTTTGTAGATATGAAAGTTAGTGTTTTAAAAACTTAATACCTTCTATTTCTTTTTGCAGATGATGTAGTTATGATGGCAAACTCATGTGAAACTCTACAGTTGATGTTAAATAAGCTACAAGACTTCTGTAAGCTGTGGAGTGGAGTGGTTAATCCGGACAAATCCAAAGTTATGGTTATACGGAAGGGAGGAGGCACAACGACCGTAAAGGAAAAGTGGTTTTACGAAGGTAGTGCATTAAATGCTACTTGGAAAAATTGATTCGACAACAAATTCATAAGGCATATAGTAGTAAATATCGTGTCTGAAACAGCGAAATCAATCCTCTTTTTTGGTGCACAGGTATGTGGAGGTTCAGAATGTGAGTCGCTTGGAAAACTTTTAAGGTTCAAAAGAGCATTTCATATGCCTTACAACTCATTAAACTATATGCTTATGATTGAGACTGGATTGTCTCCGTTACTAGTAAAGAATCTCAAATTCAGGGGCGTAGCGAGGTGGGGGTGTGGGGGAGTGTAGCGATTCTATAACCAGGGGCTAATACAACACTACATTTCATACAACATACAACAACTTTAAAATCATACATCACATGCAATTTTTTACATGATATTCTGATTAGTCTTTTTTGGAGTATTGTAAGCATTGTTTACAAAGATGCTGCATTTTGCTTTACTTGCATTTTATTCTCAGAAAGAATTCAAAGACAATTGCTAATCCACAATTATTGGTATCGGTGGGTGTTCGTAAGTGGCATAAAATGAAGAGTCGGGGTACACAATCGTCGCTGCCTTGTTGGCATAGACCACAGACTTGACCTAGGCCAAGAGGAAAAGTCTAACGGCGTCAAATCGCACGACCGAGGCGGCCAAGCAACTGAACCATTTCGTGCGATAACACGTTCTCCAATCTTGGTATCCAATAAATTGATTGTGACATTCGCTGTGTGGCTTGTGGCGCCGTCCTGTTGGAACCACATGTCGCCCAAGTCCATATCATCCGATTGGGGCCAAAAATATTCGGTTATTATTGAACGGTAGCGATCCCAATTCACAGTAACGTAATGACTTCGCCAGCCTATTAACCACACCAAACTGTAATTTTTTCGGGATGCAATGATGGCTCATGGATGTACGTGTGGATTGCTGCCTTACCAATACCGCATATTATGTTTATTGTAGAAGCCATTCAGCCAGAAATGAGCCTCATTATAAATTGGACGTAGCGCTCTTAACGTTAGGCCACCGACTCCTAATTTCGGTAGTAAATTTTAATAATTTCGACTTGTTGTTGGCTCACATATATTTTTATCATAAAATGCCAAACTTTACTAAAGAGAAATGTCAAAAGAGCGCCAAGAAATATGGCGTCGTTTGCTGTTCCTCTCGCTCTACTTTTGTAGCGTCCTTGTTGAAAAACCCTTACATCCTATTTTATATACAGGGTGCGACAAAAGTATGGAAACCCCTGGAAATATGGCAGAATATGCGTTTTTTTTGACGAGGAATCCGATGGTGACCTTGAATTTGACCTTGGACGTAACCTTGAAGCCCTAGCGACCCAAAAATCGATTTTTCAAATGGAAACCCCATTTTTTATTGCAGATTTGGAAAGAGCGCAAAATTTTACAAGAAAAAACATGTATTTTTTTTTTTTTTTTAAGTGATATTATTAGAGGTGCAGAAATAAAAATACGTTCAAAATGATGTGAAATGAATGGGCTTCAAAGTTACGTCCAAGGTCAAATTCAAGGTCACCATCGGATTCCTCGTCGAAAAATACGTCGGATATAGGGTCTTTGATTTTTTTTAACGCATATTCTGCCAGGGGTTTCCATACTTTTGTCGCACCCGGTATATAGATTTATTTTTTGATGCAGTCGGCAAATTCTTAGGACTAGTCGGCATTTCATAAAAATTCACCCCCCATGGCCAGGACCCTCGCGCCTCGCTACGCCCCTGCTCAGATTACAAGTTTACTATGTTCTCCGTGTCATGCAATTGCCTGAACATCGGCTTCCTAAAAATGTGACCATCCAAATGGTGGAACAAACTGGAACGCTCTAGATGTATTGTTGATCTATATAAGTAGACCGCCGAGGCAACCAGAGGTCAGTTTCGATTATAGAGTAATAATGTTAAGAGTGATTTTTGATAAAGTAGAAATCGAATAAAGAGAGATCGAATAAAAGTGGTAGAAATAAATTGAAAGGTGAAGTTTTATTTTTGCGAACTAAGCTCACGTTACAATATTTTCTGGTATTCTTGTCACAATCTTATCATATTGTAATGCACACCCAACATTTAATACCAATTTCTTAACCGAAAAACGTTCAACCGAAAACACAAGTGGCAGCACTAGTGTAAGTGTAGAAATATACCAGGAGGGGAAATGTTTGACAACAAAATAGTGGATTGTGGAAACCGGGTGCCTATTGATTCGCACATTTTATTACGCATTCCTTTATTTTGTTTCTGACACAATTATTTTTGTTTACTTCGCATTGCGTGTTTTGTTTTTCTGTTATTTAGATTTTCAATCATTTCGCTTACTTTGCATTTCTTATCTTGCTAACCATGTGTTTCGCATTTCCATTGAACCTACAAATGATTATTTGGACTTTATTTATCTCGATACCTGTTTTTTCGCATTTTGTCTCGGCGGTAATGCTATTGTTTTGGCATTCAAATACTTCGCTCATTATCAGATTATTATTATTGATATTGTAACGTGAACCCAACATTTTATACCAATTTCCTAATCGAAAAACGTTCAACCGAAAACACAACTGGCAACACTATAATGGAATGGTATAAATGACAGGCGTTGCTTGTAAGCCAGTGTGTGTGAGTGTAGAGATGCTTGACAGCAAATGTGGAGAACATGTAGAAGTAACTGGAGAGTTCTAGATGGCATGTCATTCGATATAAATAGCCCGCCCGAGGCAACCAGAGGGCAGTTTTGTTTATAGAGTGATAGAGTTAAGAGTAAATACAAGTGATAGTCCAAAAGTCGAGTTGAGTTCAATAAAGTGTATATCGAAAGTAGATACTGAATAAAGTGGTAGAATTTAATAAAAAGTGAAGTTTTATTTTTGCGAACTAAGCGCACGTTACATTGGTGTCAGAAGTGTAAATAAAACTTATTTGACTAGTAAAGTGTAAAAAAAAAAAAAAAAAAGTAAAAAGAAAAATAATAATTATATACAGTGAAAATGGGTAAGTTGTTAGAAGAGCTCAATTGCATTGAGCTTAAAAGTGAGTTAGGTAAGCGAAATCTTTCTAGAGCGGGATCGAAAAATGAGCTCGTCCTGCGCTTGCGTAACTATTTGGAACAGCAAGGGGAAGACGTAAACACTTTTGTTTTTGAAACAGAAGTGGAAGAAGAGGAAGTAAGTGAAAGTGTAGATTTTTCTAGTATGATGAAACTTTTGTTAGAACAACGAAACGAGCAAAAGAAAGAACAGCAGAATGTTCTCGAACGACTAGAAGTACAACAAAAGAAGCTGGAAGAGCAACGAAATGAGCAAAAGAAGGAACAGCAGAATGTTCTCGAACGACTCGAAGTACAACAAAAGAAGCTGGAAGAGCAACGAAATGAGCAAAAGAAGGAACAGCAGAATGTTCTCGAACGACTCGAAGTTCAACAAAAGAATCTGGAAGAACAACGAAATGAGCAAAAGAAGCTGATTGAAGAACAACGAAACGAACAAAAGAAAGAACAACAGAATATTCTCGAAAGACTTGAGGCGCAGCAGAATGTTTTGGAAGGTCAGAAAAACATTCTAGAAGGTAAATTGGGTAACATTGAGAAAAATGTATGTGCCCTAGACGAACGCGTTGAAGGTGTGGAGAAACAGCTTTCTGTTGTAGAGAATCGTTTCGAAATCGTAGAAACCCGATGTGATAAACAGTTCTCTGTTCTGACCAAGGAATTGGACCAGATCCGGAAAATAAAAATTCGAGAGTCTGCTGGGGAGTTTGCAAAGAAAAAGGAGATGAAACCCCCAACATTTGATGGACAGTCTTCTTGGCCAGTCTACAAGAGACAATTTGAGGCAGCCGCGACAACAAATGGCTGGGATGACGAAGACAAGTACATTGCACTGACTCTTGCTCTTAGAGGACCAGCAGCTGAATTACTTCAAACAGTTCCAGCTGGTAAGAGCGGCGATTTCAGTTCTCTCGTGGCAGCTATAGATAAACGCTTTGGAGATAGCCACTTGAAAGAAGTCTTCCGAGTCCAACTCAATAACAGAGTCCAGAAAAGGGGTGAAAGTCTACAGCAGCTCCAAGCAGACGTCGAAAGACTGGTTCACCTGGCATACCCGGATGCTGGAGAAGAAATCATCAACCAGCTTGCTGTTGAGTCCTTCGTTCGTGCCATTTCCGATGTACATCTTCAGAGGTCTGTGCGAACTGCTAGAACACGTACTCTTTCCGAAACTTTAGCATTCGCATTGACAATTGAAGCAGCAGAACAGGCTTCTCAGGGAGTACATAGACTTAGAGAGGCCATAATCGAAGAATGCTCGTGCCAAAGAGCTGAAATACAAAAGAACCGGAGCGGACTAGCAAGATGTTGGAACTGCAACAAGACCGGGCACTTGCAGCGTCAATGCCGACTACCACTAAATAAAGCCAGTTGTAAACATTGTGGAAGCAAGAGATCCAACCCAGAGCAAGGTAACAACAACACTAGCGTTGTCTATCAGCCCGTTTCCCATCAGGGAAACGAGTAAGAACCAACTTCGAGGGGCAGAGGCTGGTTTCTTGTATCGATGGCCCCAAAACCACCATCCAGGTCTCCCAGACCAAACGAGACAACAAAAGTCTGACTGTGGAGACTACTATTAACGGGAACAAATATGTGGCTACCATTGACACCGGTGCCACAGCATCCATAGTACGTCGAGACCTGGTAAAGATGACGTGGCTTCATAACACCAATAGCTACCGTCTAAGAACCGCAACGGGAGAAGCAGCAAGAGTATATGGAGAAGTGTGTCTCAAGATCCAACTGGCCGATCTAGTGTTTACTCATCAATTCCTGGTGGCAGATGTATGTGACGAGTGCATCATTGGAATCGACTTTATGAAACAGCACGGAGTTATTTTGGACATCGGTAATCAGGTTTTGAAGTACCAAAATAAGGAACTTCCAATGACCTATTCGAACGAAAGTACGTCGACACTGAGAACTGTCATCAGGGAAGATCTGATTCTGCCTCCTTCTTCTGAAGTGTTCGTTTGGACAAAACTGGAGGGTGAGTTTGGAAGCCTTCGATACCTCATGGTGGAACCAGACTCAGAGTGTTCCTCCCAAAGCGTCATCATTGGGAAAACACTGGTAGCACCGAAAAACAAAATGGTCCCCGTACGATTACTAACGATGTAAGGTTAAAGAAAGGAGAAGTCGTTGGACGTTGCGAATCGGTTGCAGCAATTACGAAGATCCCGACGAAGCCCCGAGAAAAACTATAACTCCGGAGGAGCTCAAAACCATCAGAGCTAAAATACTGAATTCATCCAAACTTGATCGCCAACAAACAAGGATGGCTGAAAATCTCCTACAAGAGTACACTGACATCTTCGCATCGCAAAAGGGACAATATGGTAGGACACAGTTGGTGCAGCATCGCATCAACACAGGAGATGCAAGACCGATTCGTCAACCCGCAAGACGCCTTCCACTGGCCAAACAAGGTGAGGTTGAGGACATGATAACAGCAATGAAGAAGGATGGTCTTATCGAAAATTCCAAAAGTCCTTGGGCGTCACCAGTGGTGCTAGTGAAAAAGAAAGATGGAAGCACTCGTTTTTGTGTGGACTACCGAAGGCTGAATGATGTGACTAAGAAGGACAGCTATCCCCTGCCCAGAATCAGTGATACCCTGGATGCCATGGAGGGAGCCCAGTGGTTCTCGACGCTGGACTTGAAGAGTGGATATTGGCAAGTTGACATCCACCCTGAAGATCGGGAAAAGACGGCATTTTCTACAGGTAATGGGCTCTGGCAGTTTAAGGTTATGCCGTTTGGGCTATGCAACGCTCCGGCAACATTCGAGCGTTTGATGGAGTGCGTTCTTCAAGGACTGACGTGGAAAGCTTGCCTAGTCTACTTGGACGATGTCATTATTTACGGGAAAACATTTGACCAACATTGTAAAAACCTTAAAGCCGTGTTTCAGAGACTTCGAGAGGCTAACCTTAAACTGAATCCAGAAAAATGTGCACTTTTCAAAACCGAAGTCAAGTATTTGGGACACATCATCTCATCCCAAGGAGTAAAGACTGATCCTGAAAAAGTTGACTCCGTCAAAAATTGGCCAACACCACAGGACAAACATCAACTCCGAAGCTTTCTGGGACTTGCCACATATTACCGACGTTTCGTTAAGAACTTCGCTGGAGTTGCAAAGAGTTTGCATCAGCTCACCGAAAAGGGAAAGCAGTTTAAATGGTCAGGTGAGTGTGAGAAATCTTTCCAGGAACTCAAATACCGCCTCTGTAACGCTCCAGTGCTGGCACATCCAACACCTGGCAAAACATTCATCGTCGACGCAGATGCAAGCAACGTTGGAATCGGGGCGGTACTATCCCAAGTGCATGATGGCGAAGAGAAAGTGGTGGCATACTACAGCAAGGTCCTATCGAAACCCGAAAGGAACTACTGCGTGACCAGAAGGGAACTGCTAGCTCTTATCTTGGCAACAAAGCACTTCCATAAGTACATCTATGGACAGAAATTCCTTCTGCGGACAGACCACGGTGCTCTGAGCTGGCTGTTGAACTTCAAAAATCCAGAAGGTCAAGTCGCAAGGTGGATAGAAAGATTGCAGACCTATGACTACCAGATCCAACACCGTAGAGGAAAGCTGCACTCAAACGCCGATGCATTATCACGAAGACCTTGCAAAGTGGATTGCAAGCATTGCAAGCGGCAAGAAGACAAAGAAATCATTACCGCTCAGCGACTAAGAGCTGACCCCATAAGCGGATGGAGCAATGAGGAAGTGAGGACGGCTCAACAGGAGGATCCAGATATCGAACCCATTCTCGCATGGAAAGAAAATGAAGAGAAACCGGAATGGGGAGACATTTCTGACAGGAGTCCAGTTAGGGTTACCATTCGTCCCCCTTTTAGGGGGACAGTCCTTCATTTTCATCTCAACAGGAAACTAGTCCCCCAAAACAGGAAATGATTAAGGGGGACGCAAATGTCCCCCTTTTTTACACATCCTTAATTTTTCACCATTTTATTAAAAAACTGCGTTCTTAAATATGGAATTTTCTGTTCTAATTGTTTTCTTAAGTAATTCTGTGGATACTTCCATCAGAACTTTGAATTTCCCTACAACTGGATACATTCATTTTATACCATTCAACGAACCGTATCCAACTTCAACTGCAAAAGTTGTTTTCTTTCTGTCACTCTGTCCGCTTTATTCTAAATTTTGTTTAGAAAGATATGTTTTTGGTCACATATACTATAACTACAAATTGAGTTGCAATGACTTTTACAAATTTATATATGGAAATGACAGTTTTTTACAAAAAATAAAATCTGGAGATAAATATAGTTTGTAAAGGATTTATTCTTACCTTTATCTCACTGAATGTGTATAGGAAAACATGAATACCTGAGCCTATGTTCCTTTTTTAAATCTTTTTTTTTTCTATTTATTTTTTAATAAAAACCAAAGGTATAATAAAAATTAAGTTGTTTTTTATTTATTTCTAAAACTAAAAAATTGAATTTTTTTTAATTTTGTCCCCCTAAAACCCAACTGTCCCGCTAAGCAAAACTCAAAGTCCCCATTTTGTCTTTTTCTGAAATGGTAACCCTAAGTCCAGTTCTCAAAGCCTATTGGGCACAGTGGGACTCACTATATGTGCACGAAGGTGTCCTCAGGCGAAGATGGGAATCCGCTGACGGTAAGTCATATGTGATGCAGCTGATCGTACCGCAATCGAAAGTCAGTGAAGTTCTTCAGGAGATGCACGACGGACCTTCTGGAGGCCACCTGGGGGTAAACAAAACACTGGAGAAGGTGCGACATCGGTTCTACTGGTTACATGCTAGAGATGACGTGGAGAAGTGGTGCCGAACATGTGACAAGTGTGCTGCAACCAAAGGACCTGGTAGGAAGATTCAAGGTAAGATGCATCAGTACAACGTTGGATCGCCTTTTGACAGGATTGCAGTAGATGTGGCTGGGCCTTTTCCAGAGACCAACGCTGGAAACAAATACATTCTGGTTGTAATGGACTATTTTAGCAAGTGGCCTGAGGCGTATGCCATCCCAAATCAAGAAGCCAAAACGGTGGTCGACCAGATTGTGTTTAACTGGGTTAGTAGGTTTGGCGTGCCTATGGAACTCCATTCCGACCAAGGGAGGAACTTTGAGTCAAACATCTTCCAAGGAGTGTGTGGACTACTTGGCATTAAGAAGACGAGAACCACACCACTTCATCCACAATCTGATGGGATGGTTGAAAGATTCAACCGGACCTTGAAAGAACACCTCACCAAGGTCGTAGGCGACTACCAAAGAGACTGGGATAGGCACGTACCGCTATTCCTGATGGCCTATAGAAGTGCAGTACATAGCTCGACAGGACAAACACCATCTGACATCCTGTTCGGGAAAACCATGCGGCTGCCCAGCGAACTTAAATTTGGATGCCCCACAGAGGAGCCACAGGACACAAACGAGTATGTGGACGACCTCAAGGAGAGACTCGCTGACATCCATAAAAAGAACAAGGGAACGGATGAAAGCCTACAGCGACCGGATGAAGACACGGTACGACACAAAAGCGACAACGTCAGGATTCCAAGCAGGAGATCGTGTGTGGCTTTATAATCCTCATCGTCAAAAGGGATTGTCACCGAAACTTCAGCAAAACTGGGAAGGTCCTTATACTGTAGTCACGAGGATTAACGACGTGGTTTACCGCATCCAAAGAGGACTAAGAGGCAAGTTAAAAGTAGTTCATTGTGACAGGCTGCATCGATATAGTGGCGAGGCTGCAGATGGAATTATTCGGGACGAACAATCCTAAGGAGGGGGCAGTGTAACGTGAACCCAACATTTTATACCAATCTCCTAATCGAAAAACGTTCAACCGAAAACACAACTGGCAACACTATAATGGAATGGTATAAATGACAGGCGTTGCTTGTAAGCCAGTGTGTGTGAGTGTAGAGATGCTTGACAGCAAATGTGGAGAACATGTAGAAGTAACTGGAGAGTTCTAGATGGCATGTCATTCGATATAAATAGCCCGCCCGAGGCAACCAGAGGGCAGTTTTGTTTATAGAGTGATAGAGTTAAGAGTAAATTCAAGTGATAGTCCAAAAGTCGAGTTGAGTTCAATAAAGTGTATATCGAAAGAAGATACTGAATAAAGTGGTAGAATTTAATAAAAAGTGAAGTTTTATTTTTGCGAACTAAGCGCACGTTACAATATGTTCAGCTTTGGTGTTCAACTGAATGTTTTTGTTAATAAAACAATGCACTCAATATGTATTTCGAAATTTGATATTATTTCTAACTAATTGGTTCTGAAAATGCTTCTAAAATATGATATATCTTTGATGATTCTAATCAATTTTCAATAAAGTTTGATGAGAAGCTAAGCAAAGAACCGGTACAGTTCAATTTTTGATTATTTCGCCATCGTTTGATTGGTATTTTGCTTTTTGTGGATGAAAAAAGAGGCTAGAGGTGTAAAAATTCGAGCGAATTTTTACACCTCTGGTCTCTTTTTTCATCCACAAAAAGCAAAATACCAATCAAACGATGGCGAAATAATCAAATCTATATAAACAAAAGCGAACTAATCGAAAAACGAAACAATACAAAGCGAAACGAGCCAAATATAAAGTTATCAAAGGCCAAATGATCTTTAAACGAAACGAATGCAAAGCGAAGCGAGAAATATCGAAAAATAAATAAACTAAACAAACGAAAAATTTAACAACAAAATGCGAAACAACAAAAAGCGAAACAACTTGGGCGAAACAACAATAAACGAGATAAAAATGACGAAACGTACCATACCCGTGGAGACCATGCGGAAATTACTGGAAAGTTCTAGATATAATGTCATTCGATATAAATAGGCCGCCGAGGCAATCAGATGTCAGTTTTGATTATAGAGTGATAATGTTAAGAGTGAGTTAATGTGATTATTGGTAGAGTTGAAATCGAATAAAGTAGATACTGAATAAAAGTGGTAGAATTAAATTGAAAGGTAAAGTTTTATTTTTGCGAACTAAGCGCACGTTACAATATCTTTAAAAAAAAAACAGTCATGTGCAGATATGATTAATAAGTTGCCAGCAGTTGACATCTTACCGAAAAGTGTCCCATACATACATTCCCACTCTCCTCTATTTCAATACACTGAAAAGAAAAGATATGCTGAAAAAAAACAATAAGCGAAAGCAAAGAAACTCCAAAAAAAAAGACATTAAAAAGGCTGAATCTGACACGATGCGATGGTTTTCAAAATTTCAAGTAGTTGAAGGTTTTGAGGAGCTATTTCCGTTTGTGTTCGAGACTCTTGACCAAATAAGAACATTGGAAAGTGACACAAAGAACTTTAAAAACGCTTTGAACTTCGAGCGAACTCTCGTTGCCATTAAATCGTAAAAATCAAAGAGTGAATTAAGACTTGGTCCAAGCTATGGATCTCGCCAAAGATTTAAGGGATCAACTAAAAATTAAACGGGCAGAAGACGACTCATTTTCGAAAGTGTTTGAAGATGTAAAATAAAACCAAAGCTGAAGTCTTTGACATTGACGTTAAACATAAGAGAATAGTGAACCGACAAAAGAATCATTCGAACCCTTCAGTTCAAAGTACAGAAAAATATTTTTATGTGTCTTCTCAAGGGTTCTTCGTCTGAAACAGACAAAGCAGTTAAAAAATTTTATGAAACTGTTGAGTTTTACCAAACATATTTGGCTTCCGGACCATCTTCTGTTTTTGAAGAATTAAAAACTTGGAAGAGATATTTGAATTTGAAATTTTTAAAAGTAAAACAAATAAAAAGACTTGGAGAAAAAAAACAAAGAATTTATTGAACAAAATATAAGAGACACAGTGAAACATGGGGGAGGTTCGGCGATGGTGTGGGGTTGTATAGCGGCTAGGGATTGCAATCCCGAAAGTTTTTTTCAATGCCGGGATTTCGGGATTTAGATACGTCAATCCCGGGATCCCGGGACCAGTCCCGTGATTGGCTCAATATTTTAGACAGTTAAAAATTTACTTGGCTGTTGGCTGATTTATATTTAAATCTATTTTTTGTTGTGTTTCGATGACAAATAGGTGTGAAAACCTTTTGCTTCTACTCTCTAAAGATTTTTACTCTTTTGTGCAGAGCTTGCATTGGGTTTTTGTAGTTATTTAACTAGCTTCAAACAGTTTTTTATCATTTTTATGAGGACTTCTTATAATTAAGAAACGTAAAATAATATGAATGAAATTAAGTTCAAACTTAAACCTTCCTTGAACACAGCGATATTAGCAACCAAAAATAGAAAAGAAAAATCAATGCACAAAGGGATTCAGAAAGCGGGAAAGGATAACCAAAAAACTAGTTTACTAGTTATTTTCTTTTAAGAATAGTCACATAGATCAAAAACAATGAAAAGAATGGAAGTCTCGAAATATACGACGAAACATACGAACTAGTTTGAGAGTTCTCAAAATACAATCACGTTCTCAATTTTTGTATCGGAAAAGTTTCAAGTAGATAAAATAATAAGTCAAAATAATCAACAAATCAATCCCGAAAATCCCGGGATCTTACGATTCTAATTCCGGGATTTGCGGGACCGAAAAAAGACTCGGAATCCCGGGATTGCAATCTCTAATGGCGGCATAAGGAGTAGGAAATCTTGTCTTCATTGAAAGTACAATGAAGAAGGAAGACTACCTTGAAGATGGAAGACTACTATATCCTAAGGAATAACCTGTAACCGATCTTTAACAAAATAGGTATGCTTAGCAATTGGATCCTTCAGCAAGACAATGACCCTAAGCATACCTCGCGGATAGAGATTGGTTGCTGTATAGGACTCCAAAACAACTTGATCATCCTCCATAATCATTGGACCTCAACCCCAAAGAACATTTATGGGATCATTTGGACCGGCAAATACGGATAAGGGCCACAAAGAGCAAAGATGACCTAAAAAAGGCCTTAGAAGTTATAAAGTCTAAAGGTGGTCAAACTAAATACTAATTTTTTTTTAAATAATATTATTTCAACACTTTGTTAGGTGTTTGTTTACTTTTGACGTGTAAAAAATAAGGAAAGTGTAGTTTTTATATGAAAAGAAATAAATAATTTTATTTTTAGTTTTTTCTTTTGTTTTAATTTATTTCTAATGAATAAAGCTTTTTTCTGCATTGTTGGAATCCAATTTTTGTTTACTTTTTGGTTTAAATCCTATGTAACTCTAGAAATCATATGGGTGTTGTGGTGTTTGTTCTATCTAGCTACTTGTTATTATTCTACTTGTAACTAATTGTTTTATATTCGATTCTCTACTTCTTTGACATTATTCAATTTGTCATTAATTATTATTTCATTCGACTTTTTGATTTCATTAAATAAACATCTTATAGTTTTAGTTGTTCAATAGTTCTTTGTTTTCTTTAAATATACAATAATTTGGCGACGAGAGAAAAAAAAATGGATTCCAAGCAATTGAATCAAATTTTAAAAGCTTTTCAGGATCAACAGAAGGTGATAACTGACCTTGTTGCACAATTGCAAATACCTTCAGTTCATTCAAATATTCAATCTTTTGAAAATTACGACGCCGAAAAAGAAAAATTTTCAAATTATCTAGAACGTTTTGAAAATTATTGCAGCATGAAAAACATTGCAGACGAAGCCAAAAAAGCACAACTCCTATGCGTTTCTATTGGTTCACAACATTACAATAACCTAGCTGCATTTCTAGGACCTGAAAAACCTGTAAAGAACCTAAATCTTAAGGACCTAATCGAAAACTTCAAAAAGATGCTAATTCCAAAGAAGAATGTGGTAGTTTCTCAACATTATTTTCTTAATGTTTTTCAAATGGACAATCAAAATATCACTGATTTTGTATCCTCACTACGAAAAAACATTCTTGAATGTGAATTCAACGTGACATGTGAATGCCAAAAATCTGTTTCCGTGTCTGAAATTTTTCTACGTGCTCAATTTATTCGTGGTCTGAGAGATGATTGGCTATGGGCACAGGTTTTACAGTCTGAAAAGATTACATTTGATGAAATTCTACTCAAAGCAACGGCTCTTGAAGCTTCAAAAATCGAAAGCAAGGAATTGCGACAAAATTCAAGAATTTCCAGCTCACACACTGACATCAATAAAATTTCAAACTCAAGAAGCAAGACGACTGCAAAAAGTCTTTCGAATTCCATGTGTTCTTCAAACAACAACCCAAAGTCATACGGTCATTCCAGTTCAAAACATCAATTTATCAACTACAAGAACCTGGGTATAGAAACTGCTGCTTAAGATGTGGACGAAACAATCACAAAGTTTCCTCTTGCCAGATCAACAAATCACAACTCAAGTGTAACTCTTGCAAAAGAGAAGGTCATGTTTCAAAGGTATGTCTTTCAACACTTTTATCTAAAAATAAAAATTCCAGCAGACATTCTACAAATGCCGTTAATGTCCAAGATTGTGCCTACGATTCAGCTGAGCATTATGGACTCTACAAGTTAGAATTAATTGAAGACGAAGCAGTGGATTTATTCTAAATCAACAATTGCGACAAATACCTCATTGATGTGACTCTCAACAATAAGACTCAAAAATTCGAAGTAGATTCAGGTGCAAAATACTCACTTCTGGCCGAAAATGATTTTCGTCATCTTAATTTAAACCTACCTTTGACCAAATCACAAGTTGCTTTTCGATCATACTCAGGAAATATTATCAAACCATTAGGAAAGCTTTCGCTTAATGTTGCTTACGGAGGGAAAGAGATGATTGGTGAGTTACATATTGTTCCAGATGGTCATGATGCTCTTCTAGGAAGACAATGGATTAGAGGTCTAGGTATCGAACTCAAGGCAATTGATTCAAAGATGTTAAACCCGTCAACCGTGTTTCAAATTCAACTAAACAACTCAATCGATGACATTCTCAAACCATTTTCTGCAATATTTGAAGAAAAAGTCGGTTGTGTTCCAGATTTTCAAATTTCTCTTCAACTCAAAAATGGTGCCAAACCAATTTTTACCAGAGAAAGAAACGTGCCCTATGCTCTACAAGAACGAGTCGACAAAGAACTCAATTCACTTGAAGAAGATGGAATTATTACGTTAGTTTCTGCAAGTGATTGGGGTTCTCCTCTGGTAGTGATACCGAAACCTGATGGTGTAGTACGTCTCTGTGTGGACTACAAGTGTGGCGTTAATGAACGACTAGTACAAGCTAACCATCCTATTCGACGAATTGATGACGTTCTACACAGCCTACGGAACTCTCAATATTTTTGCAAGTTAGACCTGTACAAAGCTTACCTACATTTGGAAGTCGACGAAGAAAGTAGAAAAATTCAAACCATATCAACACATCGAGGCACTTACCGCATGAACCGTCTTAGTTTTGGAATCAAGACCGCACCTTCAGATTTCAACCGAATACTATGTCAAATTCTCAAAGGACTTCAAGGAGTTGAAGCTTATTTCGATGACATAATTGTCCACGGTCCATCACGAAACGAATGTCTTCAAAACCTTGTTGTATGTTTACACAAGCTCACTAAATACGACCTCCATATCAATATGAAAAAATGTTCATTCTTACAACAAAAGATAATAATCTCCAGAAAAAGTACGTGCGATACAAGATAAGCATTCTCCTCCGAATCCTGATGGTGTAAAAAAGTTTCTTGGCCTTGTTACATATTACTCTCGATTCATCCCAGATTTCTCAACTATGTCATATCCTCTGCGCTGTCTTCTCCAGAAAGGACAAAAATGGTACTGGTCTTCAAAATGCGAGTCAGCGTTCATCAAACTAAAAACCGAACTATGCAGCGACCGAGTCCTCATGCCTTTTGATCCTACCTTGCCTATCGTTCTAACAACTGATGCCAGTCCTCATGGAGTAGCTGCCGTATTGAGTCATACTTTAAATGGAATTGAAAAACCCATAGCTTACGCTTCACGTTCTCTGACGAAATCAGAACAAAATTATAGCCAGCTGGACCGCGAAGCCCTTGCTATTATTTTTGGTGTTACTCATTTTTACAAATATCTATTCGGCAGACATTTCCTACTTGTGACAGACAATCAGCCCTTGTCAAGAATTCTTCATCCACATAAAGCATTGCCTCAGATGACTTCAGCTCGACTTCTCAGATACGCTTCATTTCTATCCGGATTCAATTATTCTGTTCAATTGAAACCAGGGGAAAGTAATCAGAATGTCGATTGCTTATCTCGAGCTCCAGTACAATACCTTAATTTCACAGCTGATCAATCAATTGGTGAAGAAGTCGATGTGTTATACAATGAAACAATTTTACAGATTTCAAGCAAGGAAGTTACTGCTCAAATCATCAAAGAAAAGACTAAAGAGGATTCTGATCTTCAAAAAATTATCATCGACCTGAAAGCCCATTCAACCGATTCCGAGTTTACACTCAAAGATGGTATCATTTTTCGGAAAGATAGAATTCTAATTCCACATTCTTTACGCTCAAAAATTCTGACAGAACTTCACGAAACGCACTTGGGTATCACTAAGATGAAACAACTTGCCCGACGATATGTATATTGGCATAATATTGACAAGGACATCGAGCGGTTGGTAAGAAACTGCGAAAATTGTGCAATCAATAGATCTAATCCACCGAAAGCTCCAGTGCATCCTTGGGATACACCTCAAGAAAATTGGGAACGAGTGCACATCGATTACGCTGGACCTTTCCAAAATTTCTACTTACTCGTTTGTATTGATGCAAAATGGGCAGAAATCAGAGTAATCAAAGATGTTCCAACTAGCTCGAGTACCATACAATTACTTCAACATATTTTCGCAACTCATGGATATCCTCAAGTTATGGTATCCGACAATGCTTCAATTTTTCAAAGCGATGAATTTCATTCATTTTGTTCAAACCACGGTATTTTCCAAAAGTTTATTGCTCCTGAACATCCTGCAACAAATGGACTTGCCGAAAGAAATATACAAACGCTTAAACACCGATTAAAAGCTCTCTCAAATGATCGAACACCAATACATACAAAAATACAAAACATACTTTTACGATACCATAGGTCTGTATCTTTACTCACACGCGGGATCCCGTGGGATCCCGCGGGATCCCGAAACGTGTATCTTTACTTTTATTTGACGTAAAAGTGGCAGAGCTTTTGCTTTTTTGTCACTTCCCCTCCAGCAAGAATTTACCCGAACAATTTGCTCGTGCACTTTCTTGCTTGTTAAATCGGCTGTTTGTGAAATCAGCTGATCGAAACATTTCGATTGAATTCAAATTCATTTTTGAAATTAAATGAAAAATGAAAAGCATAATCCCTCTTTGTTGGTTTGAAAATTCAAAATAATGTTAAATATGCAATGCAATATTGCTTTGAGTTCATTTTAACACGTTTTTCAAACAAAATTGTTTGTATGTTTGTTTGGTATCTCTACTATGAATGTCATTCAGCAAGAAACATCCCAAAAAGTGTATCTTTACTTTTCATTTTCGGATGGAGATTACAAAAACAACATTAAAAAGCTCATGCCCAAACTTTTTCCCGGGCTTTTTCCCAAACTTTACACGAAAAGTAAAGAAACAGACCTCATGCTACACCCCTCGTCTGTGGAAAATCACCAGCTGACCTCTACCTGAGCAGAAAACTAAGAATTCGAATTGATGCTATTTTTCCATATTATCCAAAACCTTCCCAATTGGAATGCAAACAATCCCGTTCATTGCAAGTGGGGGAGAAAGTTCAAGTCAAAATTCTTAATAAATGGCAGTTTGGAGAAATCAAAACTAAATTGGGAAAGCGTCATTACCTCGTTACTCTTGACTCTGGTCGCACAGTCAAACGACATATTAACCAACTTCTAACAACTTTGGTCAAAAAGAAATCCGTTTTATGTGGCCCAAGTCAAAGTTTTAACATTCCAAGACCAAGTAATCCTAATCCTGGCTCCATTATCTCCGTTCATCCTCAAGATAATCCAGCTCAAGAAATTCCTGCTAATTCTTCAGCATTAATCAGTCATAAGCCTCCAGTTCAACAAGAAGTTAGAAGATCAACCAGAGAAAGACACCCTCTAGTCCGTTTTGGTGATAGTGTTCTTTCCTAAATATCCTTTACTAAGTGGGGGAGACTGTGGTGTTTGTTCTATCTAGCTACTTGTTATTATTCTACTTGTAACTAATTGTTTTATATTCGATTCTCTACTTCTTTGACATTATTCAATTTGTCATTAATTATTATTTCATTCGACTTTTTGATTTCATTAAATAAACATCTTATAGTTTTAGTTGTTCCATAGTTCTTTGTTTTCTTTAAATATACAATAGGTTGAAAATATTTATATTGTGTTCACTTTTAATATTATTGGGTATTTCATTAAAAAAAATTTAGGCCTTTATACATAATTGAATTTTGAGTTCTATAGTCTCGAAATGCTTGCAATCTAAAATTTAGGTTGGATCTCAAATTGTATGGTTAAGCATCTTGAACCAGTAACAGCTGGGACGATAGATATTCTGGAACTAAGTTATGTTTCGTCTTGAATACAAACACGGTAGAATTGAAAGTTATTCTCTCCTTGGTACTAAACCATTTGAGGCAAGATAACATCCATCTGATAGGTGTGAAATAACTGCACTTCAATATTGTTCTCATCGCTTTGTTTTGGAGAACTTGAAGACCATTAATGTTTTCATCAGTACCCAAATACAACACAGTTGAGCAAAACTCAAAATGCGGTTTGATTATAGTGTTATAATGTTATATTTATTGCACAAATTGTCGTTATAGTAGGGGAGCCCAAGAGGGGATTTCGCGCGTTACTCGAGCGCGTCAGAAAATCATATGGGGAGAAACCTTGCACCATGTAATGTACTCCTACCATATATTAAACCTAAATGTTGGGGCGTTCGCTGAGGGCAGCCCGTCAGATTAGTAAAAAAAAGTCGATCATCGGAAATACTCGAGCGCGTCAGATTAAAAGATGGTAGGTTGATTACATCGAGAAAAGTGTATATTTCAATAATCTGACAATTTGAGCGGGGCTTTCGTAAGTAGGCGAGTCACAAAGATGTAAAAAAAAATCGATGTTTCGAAATACTCGAGCGCGATAAATTTTTTTTTTATTTTGAAGGTAATTTTATCAGGATTACGGAAAACATATAATCTGACATTTTGGTTGGGGCGATTGAGGGAAAATCGTCAGTGAAATGTATAATATAAGATGGTTTATATCTCGGTTAATATTGATATTAGCAATTGGTCCATAAGACTTTTTTTGTAGAAAACTAAATTCTCTACAAGTTTGTGATTTACAATTTTTCTGTAGCTTTTGTTATTTACGAGATAACTGCGATAAAACGTGAATTTTATGGAAAAATCTGGTTAAGTGGCCCGTACCACCTTCCCGGTATGAGTAACGACTTTGCCAAAAAGAACATTTTTGTAGAGCTTTCAATTTTGAGAAAAAAACATCTTCGGTTAAAGCGATCCCATGAAATGCCGCTGAGTTATAGAAATTTAAAAATAAAAAATCAGAGTTTCCGTGTATTTTCAATGGAAAATCTTCACACCTCTTGATCGAGCACTTAAAATTAATATTAAGGGCTCAAACTTTCAGGATTTTTTTTAAAAGTATTTTTAACAAAATTTCAATACAAAATTTTTAAATACATAATATGTGTACATAATTTCTGATTGCATCCAGTAACAAAAAATAGAAACAACAAAGAATTGTTACTTTAAAATTGTCAGACTAAGAGTACGCCCCCATATAATTGTCAGATTATCTTCCTGGAGGACGAAGACATCAAGTTGATCACTCTGTATAAAAATCTGACGCGCTCGAGTATTTCAAAGTCACGTGTTTTTTTTACATTTTTAAAAATCAGCCATGACTGATCGCCCCACTCAAATCGTCAGATTATTGAAATATACACTTTTTAGAGTACACTTAACATTCACTTTGAAAATCTGACACGCTCGAATAACTTTTTATTTTTTGTTTTTTTAACCTCTCTTTACGCCCATTTGCCCCCCGTAAATCGTCAGATTAATATATATCCGTTATCAGAAAGACAAAGCGCGTATACTCTATGAAAATCTGACGCGCTCGAGTATTTCAATTTATCTGTTTTTTTTACATTTTTAAAAGCTCATACACGCCCATTGCCCCACTAAAATGAAAAACTGCCATACACTTTTTTTCGTTTTAGAACGTAAACTTCACAATCCAATAAGTCCCCATGACGCTTTAGTAACTGCAAATTTAGCGGCTCGGGCTCCCCTACTATTATGTTTTTACGTATTCTTCTCAAAAATCCGATCTCCGATATATTTCATGTTTTCAACTTGTTCAATACTTTCATTATTAATTTTGAAATCCGCGTAAAATTGAGCATTTTATGACTATGCACTTGGTTTTTTAATGTTTATTTTGAGTTTGTTTATTGCTAACCATTCAAGAAGTCTTTCTAGTTCACGATTCATTTGGTTCATAATTACTAATTCATCACTACCGCTAACGAACATAAGTGCATCGTCTGCAAAAAGCGATATTGAACAGTGCTACACAATTTTGCATATATCGTTTATGATAAATAGTAACGGGCCGATAATAGTACCTTGAGGTACTCCTAAACACAAATCCATACTTTCCGATAAACATTCATTTACTTTCGTCCTTTGCGTACGTTCACTCAGATATGATCAAAACCACTCAAGCTCTTTATTCTTCACACCATATTTGAATATCTTTTTTAAAAGGATTTCTCTGTTTATCGTTTCAAAAGCTCTTTGAAAATCTAGGAAAATCGCAACTATTTTCTTGTTTTCATGTCTCATTTGCTTCAACCTGTTCAACGCTGTTTCACATGAGTGTTTGGGTCGGAACCCTGATTGATTTTCACTCAGTAATTTAGTTTGACGCATTCAAATAACTGATTATACGCGACAGTTTCAATTATTTTTTCCAGAAGTGGAAGCATATTTATAGGTCTAAATTTATCGCAGTCAGTATTTTTTTTTTTTTTTCTTTAGGGATTGGAATCACTATGGACTCTTTTAAATTTCTAGGGAACACGCCTTGACTAAACGAATCGTTTATTACCTGAACAATTAATGGCCCCACCATTGTATATGAAACCTATAGTAACACCATGACCACTAACGATGCTATAACCACTTACTTGCTCGATTAACGAACTTTGCGGTTCTCTCTAAATTTATTTTGGTGGTAGACTTGGGTATTATAAGTACAACGTAGGGTTCTACACTTAACTTTCCTTCCGATTCAAAAGAGAAGTCCTTTAATCGAGCAGGTAGGTGGCGAAAGCATCGGCAGTGTTCATGGTGTTACTATACGTTTTATATACAATGGGCCCCACTATATAAAAACAGTCATTTATTATTCCGATATTAAGGTGCATTGTATCGTTCTCCCTTTTCATAGTTTTGCAAACTTCCCACAAGTCATTTAAGGAAATGTGATTGAATTTGAAAACTGAATGAATACCTCCAATGTCATTATAAACTAAATTTGCCTGTATTGAATTACTTATATTGTTCATCTATATATATAAAATAGGATGTATGTATGTATGTATGTATGTATGTATGTCCGGGGTATACTCCTAAACCACCCAACGGACTTTTATGAAATTTTCAGGGTAGACATAGTTTAGTCCAGAGATGGTTCCTGTCAAGGTTTGATCCCCATATTCCCACAGGAACGGTGTTGGGAACGGAAAATTAGAAACAACTCCACAGATTTCTAAAGTCCTTTCAGCACTACGGGGCTACATTATCTCCCTTCATCAGTAACCTAAACTATATTTCATCCCTATAATCCCACAGGAACAGAAACGGGAACGAGAACGGGAACCATAAAGTTACTTGACCGATTTCATCAATTCTTTCAACTCTAGGGTGTAACATTATCCTTCAGTGACATAGATTTATATTTCATTCACATATTTCCACTGGAACGGAAGATTCCAACAGTAATGGGTTGAGAACGGAAACTTAGAAACTACTGGACAGATTTCAAAAATTCTTTCAGCATTAGGATGCCACATAGTCCCACAGTAAGAAAGATTATTATTTCATCCCCAAATTCTCACGTAAGAGGAAAAACGAGAACGGGAACCATAAAACTACAGACCCGAGCAAAGCCGGGCGGCTCAGCTAGTACTTTCTATATAGCATGAGTTCATTTTATTTGCTATTATCACATTATCGTTTTCTTTGCTATCCGGAAATTGCACTTCACTTATTTCTTCGCGATCATTTTTTAAAACCAAAGTTTTTATTACCCTCGACATTTCTTTTTGGTTTGAGCAGTTATTAATCTCATTGCACGTGTAATCTTTTTTGGCGCATTGTAATTGGCTTTTGTAAAGATACCTTGTCCGACGGTATTCAATCCAATCTTGAGGCATTTAACTCGTTTGTGAACCACTCATTAACTTTACTATAAATTCGTATTTTTTTACAGTCATTTCTCGCACACACTCGGAAAAGGAATCTTGTAGTTTTTCAGCTAAGATCGTACAATCACTCACAAACCTCATTGTCACACACTTACGCTGTATTAAAGATCTGAACTAATTTTTTTTTACATCTAAATAAATCAATGGACTTTATAGCACTTTTTAATATGTATTTTGTTATGTACGGAACCCTCTACAACAATAGATTCATGGTCACTTATTTTAATATCGGGTTGAGTCTTGAGTGTCGGGGTCGGCACATATCCTTTTTTCCACTGGAGTTATTACATAATCAACTAATGTTCGAGATGTTTCAGTTATTCTTGTTGGTTTATTAATTATTTGATTACAATTATTATTTACAAGAATTTCTTTAATACGTCTACTACATGTTTCGTCCTTTAGTAAGTCTATATTAAAATCACTTACGATTAAAATATTAGAGTGATTAAGCAACATTTGGTCAATCCACTCAGCAAAAACTGAACAAAATTCACTTTCAGAACTACTGGGAGATCTGTAGAGCACCGCAATAACTTCATTTATCGAATTGGAGTAAATCTCTACGCAAATGCACCAAATCTTCATTGGAATATGGATTTGGCTCAAAATTTTAAAATTAAATGGCTTTTTTACATATAAAATTACACCGCCAGTACTCGTACTAGTACTATCGCATCTAGCGGCCACATAGTTTGGTATACCAATTTCACTATCATCTACTTCATTTGTCAAATGGGTTTCCGATGCCGCGATAATTTCAAAACTTTTGTCCTTTAACACACTTTCAATTTGGCTAAAATTATTTATCAGACCTTGGGTATTGAAGCACCAACGATTTAGTTGCTGGTATTGGATGCGCTCCGCAACACCGGGCAGCTTTTATCTGTAGCTACATAGTCACACGAAATGTCCGATTGGAAAGACTCATTCATTTTTGTACAATTAATGCATTTCATTATACTATTTGTGCAAACCTTTGATTCATGCTCTTCCCCACATTTCAAACACGCGTTATTATTTTTACATGAACTAGCTTTATGATTAACCTTGACAGTTAAAACATCTAGTGAGATCGTAAAATTCTCTTACGTTGCAGTTAACCCACTCTACTTTTATTTTGCCCATTTTAATGATTGTTGGAAAACTAGCGGCGTCAATTTCTATCACTACACTTAGATTTCTCCATTTCTTCTCGTTTTTCAAAGATCTTTTTAAGCTCATTTCACTATCTTTAAGTTCCGGATACTGCTTTTTTATTTTGTCTATGATTTGGTCTTCTTCATTTTCAATACCCATGACACATATTTTAGGTTTGATCATACTTGAAACTTTGACCTGATAATCACTTAAATTCTTTTCAATTTAATTTCTTAATTTTTCAGTTGAGTCCGTATCAGCACATTTGATAACAATACCTCCATTATTTTTATTGATCACCCTGTTTATATCTATGTTTAAGAAGTATTTGTTGTTGCTAAGTCAATGAACGGAGTTCAGTATCTTTTTTTTTTTTGAAAAATGCGTAGCCATAATGGCGAAAGTTATTAACTTTTAATAAAATTGTTTCGAACTTTTCTTTTTGTTTCATTCTCTTAATTAAACTAAATGAAAAACAACAACGACGACAAATAATTTTTTTCTCATTGGATCATAGTGCGTGCTCTACTAAACTTAGTAAATCATTAACAGACGCGTGAAACTGCAAATTGAGATCTTCAAATTAAGCTCAGACATGAAAAAAACTTACGTTTTTTGAGAATGCCAATTACCAAAGGTTGGGGTGGTATGGCTTCCGTTGGTTTAAAAAAAATCAAACTGTTAAAAAAAATCATTTCCATTTTTTTTTTAATACATGTAATTATATCTGACATCAATTTAAACAAATTTCTTAAAAATTACAACTATTAACTACATACATATGTTTTTAATCGCTTGAATCGGAGTCTGTTGGCAGCTCCAATTGACCTTTACTCACATCTGAAACTTGAGGGTCATCGGCTTCATCAAATCTTTGTCCATAAACTTCTTCTGACTCTGAGTTATCGATCACTTCCTCCTCTTCAATAAGGTTCCGATCGGAATTGGCTTCTGGCATTGGTGATTCTTCTACAAACGCGTTCTCTAAAACACCTCCCGTAATTCCAGTGTTCAGGATAGCTCTGCTTTCAACACCATTTTCATTTTCATCCTGAAGATCAACTTCTTCCCCATTTATGTTTTCGTCTTCGATATCACCAAATCCGTCTGGGATTTCTGAGTCCTCTATCGTCCTCAGAGACGGAATGTACATCTTAAATGAGAAATTTGACTTTGGAAATGATCCTGTGTTCAAAATTGTGCAGCCATGCTGTGAAACACTGAACGACTGGCAGGCATCCCCGATTACAACCAGGTCTGGCAGCGGATATAGCCACATAGAGGTATCATAATCCCAGTAAAGTGGGTTCTTAAAGCGTCCCAAAGGCGTCAAATGACCTTGACATATTAAGGTACGAGCAAAGTGATTGTCTATGCTTTCAGTGCCCGGAAAATGAATGGTATTACGTGCGAGTCGTGCCATCAGATCAAGTCGAAAAACCAGAATCTGCTGTGTGCAGTACTGCAACCGACAAGGATTTGAAACCAGCTTTGTTCTGGGCCATGCTTTGAGTAAATCAGCACAAAGAACAGGAGGGATGCTCAGTCGTGGAAAGATATCAGAAGCTACAGGATCGTCGGGGTGAGGCACAATTATCAGGTCAGTTTCCTTCTTAAGTTGATCGCACCCATTGGCTGCTTCAGCAAGTTGTTTAAAGAGTGGCACGAGCTCATAGTAGTTATTTGTTGTCGTTGAAAAAGGTCCCATTAAGACAATGCAGACCGGTGGACAAGAGTCATATCCAACAAATAGCTTTCTTAGTTTTGAAATAACTTCTGGTATGTCTAATTGGATATCTGCCAAAAACACCATCGTAGCTTCAGTATTTGTTCTCTCGGCTTCTTGTAAAGCGACAGAATATTTAAGTAGCTTCTCCGAAGGACCACCCCATGTGTTTGCCGTTCCAAAAAACGCCCGGCTGCTAGAAGCCGGCTCGGCTGGAGGGAAACCCAAACCATCAACCTTGAAAATTTTATTTTCATACGACCCTTCGGCGAGCACGAAAGAACCCTCGCAAAAAAACCCAGAGTGATAGCGTGTCTCACTAAGATCAACTTGAACAAAACCAGTGGGATCCTCAATAAACAACTTACCCTCTTCAATTTGATTCAGCTGGCCCAGAATAACAGCTTCTTTTACTTCAGATGCGGCTAGTAGATTTTCCACATTTAGTAGTTTGAATTTTTTCGGCTCCTCGCTGCTGGACTTCTGTAGGATTGAAGGAGAGAATAGCTCATGACGAATAGTTTTTTGGTAAAGCATGTTGTATCGCTGACGAAGAAATCCTATTTGCATAGCCGGATTGCAGAGCATTGACCGCGGAGTCTTGTCTAAGTCGAATTTTTTAGAAAGTGTGTTGTATACAAAACGAGGTGCATCGAAGGCATCAATAACACTAAAAATAGATTCATTTTCCTGCAATCCTATACGGTTTATCTCCACTATGGCCTTTTCAATAACTGAGCGGTCGATGTTTGCTGAGCTAAGTTTAAGGTTCTGGATGTTTTCAATGACTGTTGTAAGCCACTTCTCGTGCTCGGATGGTTCAAACGGAAGTAATTGTTCGGCAAGGAAAGCTGAGTTTTCTGAGCGAATAATATATCCACTGAGCTTGAATGCTTGTGTGATTCTTTTTTTCAGCCTATCCATAATGGAGTTCTTTAGTGTTGATAAACGATATTGTTAAAAACGATAAGTAAACAAAAACAAATTCGCAAACTTTTTGCCCATTTTAAAATTTACAAAACGTCAAAAGAATTGTTTTTGCCGCTCAAAAAGAGGTGTTCAGAAAAAAGATCATATAATAGCAGTGTTCAACGACACCGCTCTGAACTGATACCAGATAGAGCCGATCAGCTTCTTGGACGAGGTTCACATCGGTCAATTTGTTGAACAGACAAATTGATGTTAAGTACTAACTTGTGAACCAAGTCGTGACTCCACACAAATCTGTCATTCATTCACGAGCTGGAAATCTCATTCACTTTCAAAGTGTACGGAATTCTTGAAAACACGCCATGAATCTCTGTTAGTTCGATTTTTAAGAAAGAAAGTTTGTAGTCAGTATCAGTTACTATTTGTGATAATTTATTGCTCTAAATATTGAAAAACATATTCACCCCTATTATGGAATCCGGCGAATGTTATTTAGCGTGAGTTTCAACCATTCGCGAAAATTTTGCTATTATGGAATTCGACGAAAGGAGTTGAATGAAAGTCGGTAACAAAACCTGCACTACCGACTTTTCTTTTCAACTTATTTGGTATTAGTGAATTCGCAAACCATTCGCACTCCATATAATTTTTTCCATTTCACATTCGCGACATTTTTGTAGCGAATCCAAATTCGTAAAGACAAAAACTTACTAGATAACGACAAACAAAACATGAAAAGTGCAAATATGTTAGCTAGAATTTATGATATGGAATGTTTAGGTATTTATTTTACTTCTTTTAAGAAAGCGGAGCACAAATAGGGAAAAATTTCGTAAAATAGTTGAGCTGATGAAAACTGAGCCCGATGTTGCAAAAAACTTAACAAAAAAGTATCCGGAGCAGTAACAATTTTGGAAAGGCTGCAAACATCACTTCATAGCATGGGGCCACCATTTATGGAGATTTTCAAACGGAAAAAAGTATGTAGAAAAATTATGATTTGTATGCAATCTAATGAGTTTTTTATTTGAATTTCTGCACTTCCGCAGTTGCAGATGCATGTAAACCCAGCATAAAGGCTCTCAGCCGAAACATCCAATATATTCTTAAATTTGGTATCGTAATTCTATTCGAGTATATCTCGATGAGTTTTCTCTTACATCAAAACAATATGCAACTGAATCCACTATAAATATCACTTTTAATTTAAAACTGAAACTTGCTTTATTTTAATTTCAAATTTAGGTACGTTTTTTTTCTCAAGCCTATACAGTCTTGAGCAAATAGAGAAAAAAAACACGATTTTGCAATTTGGTAGCACTACGTATTTGGCATATGACATTTGACGTATGACGTTTTTTCAAAATAAATAAAAAAAAATAAATAAAAATTGAGACGGCCAAATAATCATTAGTTCAATAAATAGAAATTCTATTTTCTTATGGATGCAGATGCAGAGGGAAGTATAAATTATATAAACTAAAAATTTTCTAACGGTGTTTGTTTCCAGATGAAAACTCCACAGCCCAGCTCCAGCAGAGATATGGATGTAGCATCTTAATGCTAGGAGAATTTTTTTAGTCTGCAACTTCCCGTTCACATTCCCGTTCCCGTAGGAATATAGCCTGTAGCTTATTCAAGACTGTGCAAAATTTCATTTCAATCTGGTTTAGTAGTTTATACCTTCACATTTATATAAGTAAGGATTAATAAACAGATCTTAATTTACTCGCTCTTTTTATATGCTTTTGTTATTTTTCTTATTACACTAAGCCACTTTACAATCACTTACACTGTCCCGATACGTCTTTTACCCCACTTTTTTTCAACACGCATTGCCAAATGATGGAGCAGCTGTGTCTATATGTCCTTACAAGAGCAGCATGCATATGGTCATAAAAATTCATGGATATGTGAAATATATGCGACAGGTGTATGATTACACCTATACCTGATGAGCTAACGAGACTCACGGACCTCAAAGAGATGTTCTTCCCAAAAGTGCCACTTTACATAAATGCCGTTTGCAAGAGATTAGTTTTAGTAACTCGTTTCTTTATTTATACCAATGAATTACATCCATACACTACGAGTAAACTCAATTGGCAGTTTTTTGAAATAAGTCTTCTAACAAAAAATGAAATTTACAATTATTTTATGTGTATTAACTGTCCCAAGATTTTTAGGGGTCACCGATGTAACGTTTTGGTCTTCTTCAAAACCTAGTAACCATTTTCTCGAGTAACTAACTTCGTGTACGGATCCACCAGCCCCAATCCAATCGTTTGGACCACTTGAGCACCGCCTTCACACTCTTACGCTTGATTTATTCAACGAAAACTTTGTAATTGATGTAGGTTCAGCTGTACTATCGCATATGCTTCGTTTAGGATTTCCACCGACTTAGGTGCTGAGGAAAAGGATAATTAATTAAATCGCAAATTTACTTAAATGTCCCACACCTACAGTTTGATTGTCGAATGTCGAATGCAGTTAACCTCTTCGCCAAAAATTGTGTATAGTTGCACAGCTATAATCAATTTGGTAGCTATGTAATCCTCTGTGTTGTTGTTGCGCTTGTTGGGGCTGTTGCAGTTGTTGCTATTATTATTGTGGCATTACCTGCTGTTGTCACTGTTGTAATTGTTGCTGCATCTGTTGTTGGGTCATTGTACATTGCAGCCATTGGGTTCATTTGTGAACCTTGTTTAGGCTGTTGCTGCTGTTGTTGTTTTTGGGGCTGTTACAGTTGGATACTTTTCATTCCTACAGCAAGCGAGCCCTTGCAATCGTCAATTTGATCCTGCAACGGATATTTTTAATTTAATGAGATGTATACAAGCATTTGAATGTTTTCTCATTACATCACCAATTACCATTGCCTCATCTTACCTGAACGCAATATATTTATGTTTTCATAATAATATTCATCAGGAGCAGAGCATGTCCTACGAATCTTCGCAGCCACTGCATCGTCTGCAACACCATCGTCGTCATCAGCTTTATTTTGAATTGTAGCAGGGGCAGCATTGACCGCAAATTTATAAGTGCTCATGTCCATTGAAGATAATTAATTTATGTTCTAGAGATTTTACACGATTTTCGGATTAAATGCAATGATTCGCGGAAGAAAATGTGATTGCAAGAAAAAAGCACAGGAATAACTAAATAGCACGGTTTGTCAATTATTGAATTGAGAAATTAGAAATGTCATTTTGTACATTGGGTGCGTTCGGTGAGTTTACAAATTGTTCATTTTTGTTAACTAAAAAACACAAAATTGTTCACAATTGTTAGCATGTATATGAGTTTGTAGCTACACCAAACGCACCCAATGACAGCCTTCGCCATTTTCGATAACATTTCCAAAAAATAGTTTGGTAGCACATTTTTGTTATCGGGCTAAGGAAATAAGACTGAATAAATTATGAGGCTAAGGGAAGCCCAGATAGCTAAATTTTTGTTGTATTTAGCACGTGAATTTTTTTAAGCCGTATAGGCTTGAGAAAAAAAACGTACCTTTTGTATGCGTATCAAGTTAAATGAATTTTTTCGTTTTGTCGACATAAATGACAGCAGCACAGAGTAGAACCACAGAGGACAGCAGCAGTGAAAAGCAATAAGGCAGTTCTGGTATTGATAATACAGCTCATTCGTCGAATTCATTAATAACAAATAAGGTGAATACGAATCTACCGCGAATCCTTTCAACTCCCCGGGAGTAAAATCCTGCGAATTCCATAATAGGCATAATTTTGTTGCTAAAGTCTTGGCCAAACCAACGCGGTGAGATCGTACGATGTGATTGCGATAAGTCAAATCCCTATGTCCCCTATTATACGATAGGCGTGTTTTTTTGCCCGCGGATATAAATTTCGCCCAAAAAAACGACTTCCCCAAACTATTAAAACATTTGGCAGCACTGCAATTTGACATAAATGAAATTTTTTTTACTAAACAGCTGTTTGTACTAGACTGTAGACTACGATGGCAGTTGTGGAAAACAGCATGAAGGTGTAATCATAATTTGTACGACGATACCAACAGCCCAGATAGTAAGTGCAGGGTCTCCAATCATTGAAACTGTCCAAATAGCAAATGCGAAACTTCCCAGTTGAGGTACCATACATACATACATACCAGAAGCTCAAATAGTGAATCCAGGAGTGCCAGATAAACTGACTGTTCAGACAACAAATGCTGGTATTTCAAACGTAGCAAGTACCAAGCCAACAAATAATGCATTGCGACAGATTCTACCAGTTCCAAATCAGTTGGAAAATCCTTCTGTCAATGGACAATCACCACAGACTTCATCAGGGAATCCAGAATCTGATAAGCAGTCCGCAAATACCGCATCTACTTTGACTTCAACATCGCATGTCCTAGACTGCATAGATTCTATTAAAACTACAGAATCGATGACCGTGCTAAAAGAAATCGCACCTAACCCTGCAACACCACAAGAACAAACTTAAACAGATGTGAGGGAGTAGGAATTTCACTAATGCTTTTTAGAGCCTTCAAGCGGACGTCTGTGTCTTTACATAAAAGCGTTTAAATACACCATTGGTCAAGTCCAAACCCCAACGATTGTTTTGACCCCAGCACGTACCTGATCGGTAAGTACTCTGTGAAACAATCTTAAGGATTCAAAGTGATAGTTTCTTGTGTTCTAAGGCCCCGACGAAGAACAGTCACGAAAGATCTCATGTCTCGAGTTTGTGATGCATGCTCCCAACAGCTACTACCATGACAAAACGACACCATTTCCACCGCCAGACTCGATGAACTACGACACCAAGCCCGGGTCCGGTGGTAGCATCTGGACAAGCATGTGTGAAGTGGAGCGCAAAAACCAGAAGGAAACAGTCGATGTTTAGTTTTTCATTAAATTTATTAGTTTCTACCACAATCTTAACAAACGACTAAAAATAAACTCGACTTTTAATAGAAATCTTCCTCGGAGTCCTTGGATTTGTGTTGCTGGTTTTTGATTTGGTCTAGGTCTTGGTTGGAGTACTTGCCAGCAACTTGGGATGAAGAGGTGGCATCTTCGGGTGTTTTGTCATCTCGTATCCGAATGGATCGCGGAAAACGCAGTGGGATGCCCTTTTCGGGATCCACAATGCCGATTGTTGCCTTGTGAGCAGAGAGGTCTAAGCGAGAGATCAGCACATTTTATTTCCCGCACTTGAAAGGCGTCAAACCACTCGTCTGGCTCGGTGGGAGATGTCGTAGCGGTAGTATGACTTGGGCGTCTTGATCACGTGCTTTTTGAAGAACTCAGCATGCGTTTGAAGGTCTTCGTCACTGAAACCTTTAAGGGTGGTTTAGAATTTTGTTGAAATAGAGACACATGGTAATCTTACCTGTTCCAATTTTGCAAATGCTCTGGTACTCCTCGTTGTCGGCGTCGTAGCAGGCCAATAGAAAGCCTCCGTAGGTCCCAGTTCGCTTTCCTTTGCCAATTTAACCGCCAATTACCACCACGTCCAGGGAGTCTCCAACACCGCGGAGGTTGTTCTTAAGGTTTCAGCATTTCAGGATTTAGGCATTGACAAATGAGAAAAAAAAACATCGGAATTTGTTTTTATTTGATTTGTCAAACGGATGAATTTTGAATGAATTTTTTGACATCTATAAAAATTCATCTACACGATCTTGGTAGCACTTGCAGTTTATATTCGCTTCAGAAATAAACGTAGAAGTTTATCCGCGCTATTCGCTTATTTTGTTGTTGTATTTAACATGCAAAAATTTAAGCAAGTGTATATACGCGTGCAAAAAAACGCACCTGATGTCTCACGAGACATGTCTCATTTTTGACGTTCCTTTTAAATTTCCATCCCGTGAGACAATCACTATTACATGTTCAATTTTGAAGGCTCACGTCTCAAAATTGACAATTCTTCATTTCTCTTTTAATCATTTTCTTTTTGTTACTTTATAAATTTCAAAGTTTTATTTTTCTCTAAATAAAGTAAGTTGCTTGCTAAAATTACAAAAATAACAAATTGGTTTTACAACTTTTGATTTGAAAAATAAAAAACAAGACCACAACGAAAATGAAAAAACATTCAGATGACACTCATTTGTCCAACACAAAAAATACATCAAAGCAACACAGCAAAAACGAAAATGGGAAAAGAGAAACGTCAATATGAGACTGCTAAAAATCGGCACGGTACTCATCGGGAATTTTTTTGTGCATCTCATTTCCTCACATCTCCTTTCTTTTTCGCACTCATGTGAGACTGGGCTCGTGAGACATCATGTAATAGGGGACTATGCATTAAGTCAAACGTTCACAGAAAATTCACAAGCGTGTACTCCGGTCAAAAATTCATTTTATTTACTGTCAGGCGTTCACTTCACAAGGAAGTGAGTACTAAGTCTTATCATACCGGGGTGTAAATGATGGACAAAAAAGTTTGGAAAATTGTAAAAATTGTAGTATGAAATCCACTACAACTATCAGCCCACAGAACAAATTTCAAAAAGCAGCAGCGTATGACCACAGAATAGGGAATATACAGAAGGTCATCTTCCACCATCTCCACCCGCAAAACCCGCAAATTTCACAAAAATGAACTTGAGTGAACAGGAAATAGTTCATTTGAAAAGTTCATTGCTGAGGTGAAACTCTCAGAAAAAAATAAGAGTTTGACATTTGACAGACAGCAAAAAGTAAATAAATTTACTGAGGACATCGCAAGAACCAAAAGGCAAGTCTTTTTTATTCGTCATTAGAATGCTTATAATATCTTACTTAATTGTGATTTATAATTTAATAAACAGCTTTTTCAGGTGCTGCTCTCTCACCAGTATGGACTGCGTTAAGCACAGAGTCAGGAAAAAGTCCTGTATTTTTGTACATGAGGATGGAAATATTTGGCGACAATCTCAAGCAAACCACGCTCAAGAGTCTTGGTATAACTGGAGGAAGAACTATGTTACGGCTGGTTGACAAGGACCCGGAAGAAATTAAATCGTACTTAGAGCATTATGTCAAATTAAATGTTTTTTGAAAAATTTGTTTATTTTCTAGCCAAGCCGGCGTATACATTCCACCAGTAGTGAAAGAAGAATTAAAACCATTGCAGAGTGACGAAATCAAAACTGCAACTAAGCAACCAAACAAAGGATTTTCTATAACTTCTGAGCTGGTTCAGTCTCGGAAAAACAAAGAACCTCAGATTGAGAAACCAGCCGAAGAGGAAAAAGTTATGGATACTTTGGAAGCAGCAAAGGAAATTGACCAGCCTAAGGTTCAATATGATTGGCGCTCAGGCTCTGGAAGAAGTATGATTTCCGCTCAAACGACAGATCATAAAGATGAAATAGAAGCCAATGAAATGGAAGTAGAACCAGAAGTCAATGTGGTTAGTATTGAGAAATACTCGTTTTCATTCGTATTTCATCATTTTTTCATTAGATAGGAGAGAAATGCAGTTATTTACTCACTAGACTCCACGCAAAAACAGATGTAAGATGTGCCAGATTCGTTCTTTGACTTGACAGTCATCAGTCAATGACTTGAAGTTAGTACTGAGGGATTTGAAAAAGGTAGCAGAGGGTAATGATGACGCACCTCTTCTAACAGCTAAGCTTCGTGAGATTGAAGAAAGCAATTCCATGCTTCGAAAAATTGCGCAATATCAAAAGTGCATAATTCGAATACAATTCCCCGATAGGCATGTTTTGCAGGGAATATTCAAAGCAACCGAAACAGTGAATGATGTATTGGATTTTGTCCGAGGATTTATAACAAATGAAGATATGAATTTTCATTTGTGTATGTGTTATTTTGTCTGCCGAAATTGCAGCTTTTCATTTTTGATTACTTTCAGTCACTATTCCTCCAAAAACTATGTTGCCTGCTGATAAGACTCTACTAGAAGTAAACTGTGTGCTCACCGCTCTGTTCTTCACTTTGGTGTCAATGAAAACAATGCTTTGCCATCAATATTGTCGCATTTAAAGAAAAATTTTCTTCTGCAAATTACTTCGCCTGAAGGTGCATTTTATCTCGCCTCTAAGTCCCGGTAAAATTTAATCTCGTTTTTAAAACTCCATTTTTATATGTTTCATTTGAATTTGATTATTGCAGCTTAATTCGAAGCGCAGAAAATAACAACAACAATTCTGCCTCCAATAATCCTGGTCCATGGACTGGTGCCATACCAAAGCGACCAAGAAAGGACCAATTTCGGCAAATCCAGTGCATCCGATCGAACTACTAGTGACGTTCCCAAATGGTTTAAATCAACAAATCACTGATGCATTGTTAGGGGTCACGTTACAGGGTCTATAGTCTATACATGTACGCTTTTGTGGTTTCTAGAGACATGTCAACGGATAATCTGCAATACTTAAGGCAAAGATGATGAGAAGGAAAACCTGCTAGCTGAATTCTTTCAATACATCAAGGACAACAAAGTCTTTGTGCTAGAGGAATTGGCTACCCACTTCAAATTGAAAACGTAACAAGCTATCGATAGAATATATGATTTGCAAGCCGATAATTCAATAACCGGTGTTATTGACGATCGAGGCAAATTTATTTACACCTCCGAAGAAGAACTACTTGGGCAGCCAAATTCATCAAACAACGCGGCCGGGTGTCTATTGCTGAGTTAGCTGAGTCCAGCGAAAACCTGATTAACTTGACTCCAGTCAGTAATTAAGGAGAGACGAGACTTTTTTCCTGTTTTTAGTCTAATTTTATTTAGTTTTATTTTTATTTTTTGAACACGATGTATGTATAAATCATACCAATGTATAAATTATATGTATATATATAAAAAAGTAACTTTCAGTTTTAGTCTTCTATTCCATGCCATCAGTGTCATCACCAGCATCACTGTCATCCATGTCTACATCATTTTCTTCTTCGCTAGTCTCGTTTGGGTCGCTGGCTGGCGACTTGCGAGTGACATTTCGGGCATTCACACAGGAAAGATGTATCTGCAACATTTTTAATTTGTAATTTGGTTTATTAGAGTCAACTAAGGAGGACTTACAGCTTGTCGTGAATGTTGGCTCCTCTCAAGTTGGCAGTCTTCAAGGTAGGAAATGCATTATCTCATCTCCAGGTTTTATTGGACTGATTGCTTTTAGGACAAAAATGTCTTTCGAGTTGAGGAAACTTGATTGTGCGTTGGGTATAGGTGCAGCTGCGATGGATTTTACTCTGAACTGTGTACAAACCAGATCCTTCGTTATTTAGGAACTCACCAGCAACTATAAAATAAATCAAACTAATAGTTAGGTGTGGCAAAAACATGGGTCAGATATCGTGTGGCATAGCTAAACCATTGTATGTAGATTCTACAGAGTGCAAACATTAATAGCAAAGTCCTGTTCATTGGGAAGTGGAGAAATTAAAGAAAGCAACAGTTTGTCGTACTCAGATTCATTGTACAGATCCTCCGACATTCTATTAGCACTTAGAGGTCCACTTTTTGAGCCGTCCATCGTCATCCAAGTCGTCTGTTTTGTCTGGATCCTCATTAAGAAAATACTGTCGCTCATATTCATCCAAATATCGTGTGTAAATGCTTTTTATTGCTACCGCGGCATTGACGCACCGCTACGTTGCTGGAAACCCAAACATTGAACTAACTTTCAATTCATAATTCAAGACACAAGAATTGGAATTGATCCGGCTTCGAATTTCTTGGGTCTATCAAAACAATGTTGCTTTCTTTACTTTTAAGCACTTTACTTACCGAAATCCCCGATTCAATTTGGTAATTTGAAATATCCATGAAGAAAGTTTTCAGTTTGGTGAGATTATATTTACTTTTTTACATTAAAAAATGCACGAAATAATATTCCTTTCCAATTCTTTGTTTTTCCAACTATTACTTGCAATTTGCAAATGAAATGAATTGGCGGGCCAAATCATTCTGTCAGTTGGTCTACCACACCAGGTGCTATCGAGTGGTGAGTTTAAGGCTATGTGTGCACTGAGATGCACTGTGAGTTTAATAGAGTGTCTGCATCAGTAAGCAATTTTTGATAATTTTTATATTTTATAAGTGAAATATTGGGAAAAATTGAAAACAAAGTTTATATCTGATACTTAAATGAGTTTTTCTACATTCTAGACTGTAAGAAAGCTTAAAAATACCAACTTTTTTGCAACAAAATAAAAAACGTTAAATTTTCGGAATTGATCTCACCTCAACCGTCTTTTTCCACTGACCTCAGTTTCCTGCCCGGGGGCTTCCGGCCCGGGGGCTTCCGCTAAGTTTTAGCTTGTAGGCAAAATGAACTTTTTGGATGAAGATGACCTTCTGTATATTCCTTATTCTGTGCGTATGACACAACGAAAAGAAGAGCGAAAATTTCGGCTTACAACAAGAGTAACAACAAGTTTACAAGAGGCCAAATCATACAAACACTTCAGCATCTGTCCTCAAACTGACTTCACAAATACCACATTATTTTCAAATTTCAAAACCAGGGGCTAGATTCCGCAAGAGTAAATTTTTATTGCGTACACGAAAAATTGTGCACACTCTCTTATCTGAGTTCCGCAAGGGTGAAGGTGAGTTTTTTTGACAGAAGACGTGTACACTATCCTTCAAATTTATTCTAGGTCTTTCAGAGCGTGAGTTTTCAGAGGGCCGTGAGTGTGAGTTTTTTATACTCACTCGTGCGGAATCTAGTCCCAGTTTGAAATCCAAAGATAAAGTGGTGTTGTAATTCCACTGACACAACTTATTTAGCTGGATACGTGTATCATAGATAGATTTCGTGTTACAAAAGCAACAATGTAAGCAAATGGAAGTTGTGGGGCAAGAGCGGAACTGGTTTTCCTTCTTGTTCTTTATTCCTCCATGTTTCAGACTTAAATAATTTGACGGTGTTTCAGGCGTTTCAGGTAACTGTAGTACGCGTTGAAGCCCTGCATTATCTACTCGGCGCACAGAAAGTCCGATTAGTTGGGCAGCACTAATTGCGCTATTCACATCTGTTTTGTTGACATTTTTCCTTTCTGACTTTAATTTCATGACGTCGAGCGTCAAGTAAATTTTACCAATATTAGAATGGTTATTATTATTTTTCTAAAATAAACTAGTGCAATCAATAATCTTAACATTAAATCCAATTATCAGAGCATTATTTCAAAAACTTCACATTTGTAAGCAACAAAAAAAGAGCAGCTAAAATGCTCGAAGGATACCCTCGTAATAGAATGGTCATCGGATTGGGCATTCTAGTAGCCTGCACAATAATCGTCCTCATCATAGAATCCAACATTGATGTCCGCCAACACAATTTTCAGCCACAAGTCGTCATCGAAAACAATTCAACATGTTGGCTACGTGAAGAATACACAGTCATCCAAGATTGTCATCCGTGCACAGAATTTGAAGTTGTTAGCAAAAGTCTGGGAGTTTGTATCAACACTCATTATAAAGAAGTTCTACGCTGCAAAAGTGGCGAAACTGTGACACGAAGTTGTGATCGTGTGGCAGAGATTGAGAGAAGAAATTTAATAATCTTCATTGTTGTGTGTGGTTCCATTGGATTCTTGAGCTATTTGTTCACGTATTGGAGAGAAAAAATCTTAAACAGACGAGTTCAACTCAAAATCGAACGACAATTAAATCGACAGCTGTAGCTTTAAGCCAAAAATCGAGTATGTTGGGAAACTTCTGAGAGCTGTGAACGTTTTACGATGTTGTAAGTAATCTTTGGTTTCAAATTAAGTTTGTGGCTTATTTAACTTTCTTCGTTTTTAGAAAAATTCCAAAGGAATCAGCAAAAGCACTGCATATATCCTTAGTCTTTTTTATTGTAAACACGAAAAAAATAAAATAGTTTATGTTTAAGTGATAAATGAAAGATCTTTTTCGATTAGAGCATTAAAAATGCTTCGAAAGCAGACTCAAGTTACATTGGAACAGGTAAAACTTCAAAGCGTACTTTTGTAACAATTTTGCAAAAGATTATTTCTTTTATTTGTAAATATTCGTTTTATTCAACTTTAAAATAACACAAAAGGTGCATAACATATATTTTTTGATAAATAAAATACTTTAGCTTAATCAATGCTAATAATGAAAAAAAAAAAAACAATAATTGTCGTATTCGGAATGCAAACAAAGTTTCTAAAAGGTTGGAATGCTTGAGAAAATTTAAAACGGATAACATAAAAGGCACCCGCGATAAAAAAAAAAACGTTAAATTTATTGCTCTAATTTTGATTTTGCTAAACTACCTAAAATACTACCGGATCTGACGTCAAAAAATAAAAACCAGCGATTTTTAGTCCAACTATCTATTTGTTCCATTCGGGGATCAAGTCGGGTTCGATTGCGACTGTGGATGCATTGCTGATTATTGATTCGTTTCCTTGGCTGGTGCAGATGCTCACGGATTTTAAGGAGTTATCCGTCATCGGAAGCGGTTTGGCAACACCGATACGTACAACACCTTTTGGTGCCCCCTTGAGGGCTTGCACTGCTTGATCGAGAGAAGCGTTTTCCAAATTGATTGAGTTGACAAAAAGAAGTCTATCACCAGGAATAAGACGACCGTCTAGTTGAGCGACGCCGCCGGGAACTAGTGAACGAATAACAATCAATGTATCGTTTGGATCGATGGGATCTTGGTAATCGAGAATCGAGAACCCCAGCCCCCGGTCGCCCTTTACCAGTTCAATTATTTGTGGCTCTGAGCTCCACATTGCCAGCCCTGTTAGTGGCTCCAAAGATCTGGATTTTAATTTTGTAAATGACTCATCTGGTGTATTGCCAACAGTTGCCAAACTTCCATCGGATTTGGCCTTAACCAAGCGATCAGAGGCTGGCAGCAAATTTTCCAAATTGTTGCTAAGCTTTTTTAATGTGTCATCGGAAAAGGGAATCAGAATGCTCTTGCCGCGTCCACACACCATTCGAACGTCTTGTGGAAGTTCTTTTAAAATAGCAACAACTTCAAGATGATTCATACCAAGCAAACGTTCACCATTAACTTCCAACAACTCATCGCCGGACTTTAGAACACCATTGATTCCAACTGGACCATCGCCGAGAATCGAACGGATATAGTGATGAGGGCGAACTTCACGACCACCCTCAACGTCGACGGTACCTTCTAGAGATATGCCCAAACCGCCGGCAGCAAATTTCTTTATTTGGGCAACGATGACTTCGACATCCGGTCCTACGATTTTTCTCCATTTCCGTAAAATCTCTTGCTCAACATCGGGAGTCAGTTCCGGTTCGGTAAAGTATTTGTGACGGGAAATTACTGTAGTATTCTTAGCATGAAGCACATCAGGTTCCTAAAGAAAATTGAAATTCGCATTAAAAGGCATTTAATATGGAGGAGCTCAGTACTTTTCTGAGTTATGAGATTTGAAAAAAAATGACCTAAGTTGGAAAGAAATTTAGATTTATTAGGGGAGATCAATGGCTTCAAAATGGATTTTTTTTTTTTTGACTTGTTGCTAGTGCAGTACTGATCTTTGGTTTTAAGCTCTTCGAGATGAATGTCTACAATTATGAGCGGTTAAGTACCTTTGTTTGAAAATAGAATATCAGCGTTTGAAAGTCAAAAAGTTTTATATCTCCGAGCCAGTTCATTGTTATCTTCCATGTGATCTGCAGGTATTCAGTCGTCAAATTAAATGTTCGCAATTAAATCTTAATTAGATCGGAGCATGGTTTTTAAGCTACAAATTAATTCTGGTTAATGATTTGCCACATGAGACTTGTACATAATCGAATAAAAGTTGTCTAGTAGTAATGAAGAAGATAATGTGGAAAACAAAAACAAAACGAAAATCAGGTAGGTAAAACTTAGTTCATGCTTGTTTTATATAACTTTTAGAAAGCTAATAGAGGCATAATTACTAAGGTCAGATCGAAGTTTTTCTGTACTTTAAACGAAAAGAAGAAAGTTCAAATTTTTATGAATGTTTTCAAAATGTTTACCAATGCAATGGCACTTACAACGATAGCAAAGAGCTACGCAATGGTTAGAATGCGTCTGTAACGTGGGAGCTTGGGGTTCGAAGAAAGCAAATGTAGAAGTGTATTTGCCTGGAACAGCCAGATTTCTTTTAAATATCTATTAAGTATTCCTAGTGAGTTCTTGGACACCAACGTTCATTAAATAAAATTAAATGAATTTTTAAAAAAGCAGTTCATATAGATTAAATCGGCCCTAGCGAAGTATCTGTACAGAGAAGAAAATATCCCGTTTTTGTGTGATTCGGAGGGTTTTGCTTCGAGGTATTCCACCCAATTGAGGTACGGAATTTTCTCCGACATTATTTAAAGACACCCATCGCACACCCAACGGAGGCGAAAATGTTTTTTCCACGGGTATCGCCTTTCGCGAAGAATTGGCAAGTCCTCCGTTAGTATTCAATGCCATGAAAAGTGATTTCTCGATTAGCCGTTCGGAACCGGTAGAAAATTGTAGGTCCCTTCCATTCCATCACAAGGCATGGTTGTGAGAAATGCGCTAGACCCAGGGGCTCCTCGCTCTGTTGTGCCACCCTATTTATTTATTTTACCCATCGAAATGCGTTCAAGTGCTTTGTTTATTAGCTTTTTGACAGCTAATACTATCGACTTCGTCGAAAATTCTCCGCTCCGAACGGATACCTCGCTAAGGGCGAATGTTTTTGAATCAATTAAATTAAATTAAATATGAACGTATATGTTAACGCTCAAAGCTAAGCTAGTCTTGTCGGAGGTTTCCAAGTCTGTGCATCCACATGGAGATTTTTAGTCATCGCTTTCGTGACGAAAGAACATAATCACATTTGTAAGGATTTCGATGTAGGCTAACTTTAAATGCAATTTTTATTGGAATTCAAAAAATAAAAAAACAGTCACTATCGCGGTCTACAAAGTCGCAACGACCGTATTTTGAAGCAGAAAATTGAGCGCGTTGCGTTTCCTTCAATATCACAAAACTCAAAACGTCACTTGACGTGACTTGAAAAAAAATAACTGTATTTTTTGTCGTTAGCTTCTACCAATAATGATTAGTTAATAACTCTTGTATCCACAGTAGCTCAATTTTCAGTAAGTATTCGCATATGTATAGCACAAATATTTCAGGTCAACTAAACATTTTATGTGTTATTTTTATTTCTCTTTTCATCGTGCTATTGGCCCCTATCACAAGGCCCGTCATAACAATTTCGGACTACGAATGCCAAAAAGGAAACATCACAGACGCCATCGTAGGAAATGTTTTGCCATGCAATTTGTTACTTTTGATAAAACAATTAAAAAGTTTTAAATCTCTGTTGCAAAAACTTCATTTGTCCTTTCTCTTGGCCATTCGTAGTCCGATATTGTTACTACGGGTCTTGATGGATATACAAACCAGAAGGATGAAAGTGAGAGAGAAGGGCAGTTTAATTTATAAATACAACTATTTGATGGTTGTGAAAGGTAATCAAAATTTAATAGCGTAGATTTGTTCGCGAATTTTTTATACCGGGTAGGCAATTTAAAACTCCCCATTTTCAAACGCGTCGTGAAAAAAAAACTAGACGAGTTACAAAGGTGGTAACACTGCAAGCCGCTTCTCCAGACTATGCCATTTCCGTCAGATATTGTTGGTTAGTCGAAGCGTATTTTCGGTATGGTGAAAAAATGGTCCTAGTTCGTCGCGCGTTTAAAAGAGAGTTCAAGGTAAAGCGTCATGAAAACCCTCCCGACCACAAAACAATTTTGTTATGGGTTAAAAACTTTCGAAATTCGGCCAAGGCAACAACGAGCAGTCGGAAACGTCGTAGGTCGGTGAGAATCCCTGAAACTATTGAACGAGTTCGTAGCGCTGTGTTGAAAGGTCCTGCGCGTTCAGTGCGTAAACAGTCTGTCGCGTTAAACATTCCGCGTTCAACTCTAAGAAAAATCATTAAAGATGATTTAAACATGCATCCGTACAAGTTACAAGTCACCCAAGAATTGTTACCCACCGACCATCCGAAAAGATTGGAATTTTGCACTCGATTTTTGGATACGCTCGACGAAGAACTTGATTTGGACGACGTTTTCTTTAGCGATGAAGCGCACTTCGATGTACACGGAAACGTCAATAAACAAAATATGCGATATTATGCTGAAAAAAACCGTCGAGACATCGAGGCCCTCAAAACATCGATTACGAGGCACATCAACGAAATTAATAGAGAAATGTTAAGTAATGTAAAAGGCTACGTGAGTGCAAGCGTTGCCGTGGCCACCATCATCCACCAATGGTGTCATTTTGCGGATATTAAATGGCATAGTGTGTACTTTATTTCCTCTTTTGAATCGTCTTTCTAGGTATTATAGATTTTGTATGCGACGCGTTTAAAAATGGGGAGTTTTAAATTGTCCACCCTGTAGTATCGAATTCAAGTCTTGCATTTATATTAATTTGATTGCTTGTGGTGCAAATGACGAATTTATTTTTTTTTTGTGTTTCAAATTATGTGACAATTTTATTACTTTAAACATGTTTTAGCGCAGGGTTCAACATTAAACATCACCAGAAGAACAATAAAAACTATCTTTCCTACTATGTTTTTGTTTATAATAATTAGTCTGCTCTTAAAAACGGAGTGGACAAGTTAATTCTGAATTTTTTTTTTATTTCTACACGCCTTCATGGTCATGACATGATTTTATATCGTTTGTTTGTTGGAAAAATCTGTGGGAAAGCAAACTAATTTACCAAGAAAATAAATTATATCGTTCATTTCCAAGCTCCATTTTTTGTACAAAAAAGAGAGGAATACTGGTAAAAAAAAAATGTGTGAGCGCTGTTCATAAAATATCTGGGATGGATAATCAGAAACATACTTAAATTTAACCACATGTTCTTTTGGACTATAGCTATAACGCATTATTTGGGTGTATCGGCTTTTCAATGTATGCGTGCAGGTTTTCTGTGCCCAAATGCGACAATTTTGCTTGTTTACACCAAGATCAAAATGAGCTTTATCTGAAAAGTTTATTTTTTTTGACAAAATCGGCATCGGATTTTCAGAGTAATGTCGAAATATTTCCCAGCGTTGTTCAAGCCTATACACAACCATATTCGTTCAACGGAAGGATAAAACTAATTATCTGTCTAATCAGACATGAGCTAAGTGTTACCATTCACGTAATAAGCACAAGTTGAAAAAAAACGTTAGATGGCGGGACCCTTTATAACCTCAAGGACGGCGTCCAGATGAAACTGGGAGGCTGAAAGAAAAGTAGATGCCCAGAGCGGGATTCGAACCCACGCGTTCGGCCTACCTACTGAACACTCTACCACTGCACCACGGGCGGGCGCCCTTTGAAGCTTTTAGAGTTTGGTTGATTAGTTTCGGAGATTTCAACAAGCCGCGATATTAAAGAAACAGCTATGTAAACGTCGTCCAAAAGTGCAGTTAGACTGCTCGGATCTTTATAAAATTTTAGTATAATACTTCTAAAAATGCAAGTAAAATAGCTTTTTTGAAAATTCTAAAGGGGGTAATACTCTTAAATCTTAATCTTATACACTATTATAAAGAGGAAAAATCTTTTTGTTTGTTTGTTTGTATTGAATAGGCTCGAACTGATTCGCCGATTTGAAGGACATTGGAACAGAGAAGGTCTATAGCCTGAGAACTGAAATAAGTTATACATATTTTCTTCCCGTATTACATCGGGAATGGAAAAGCAAACACGAACATAACCGGCAACTTAAAATAATATGCTTGGACGACTTCAAAAATTCTTTCACCGTTGTGCTTTATTTTTCTGAGTAACATAGACTATCGGCCCTATCGAGGTAACCGTCGGAGCGGAATTCTATCCGATTTCCTACGAATCGGAAATATTTTGCTTCGTGGTAGTTCTCCGATCGGCCGATCCGACGTCCTCCGATAAGTTTTTGCTGCGGAAAGTTTAAGTTTTGGGAATGCCATGCGTTGCCGCTATTCAGAAAAATTTCTTACGATGAAAACTAAATCGAAGCAAAATTTAATCTCCGAAAAAGGGTGCGTTGCGGAGAAAACTCCGCTGCGACGGTTACATCGATAGGTGGCCGTATATTTCATCCCCATTTTCCTACTCGAACGGAAACTTGGAGACCACTTCACTTAATTTACTCAATTCTGCTGGTTTATTTTAATTTACAATTTTACATTTTTTCAAGTTCTTAACTGAAATGTTTGAACAGTTATATCGACTCTATCGAGTTATAAGCACTCTTTTAAGTTCTTCGTTAAAAAAAGGTAATTTTGTTTCATCTTATAGTCAGTCAGTAAGTGAATTTGATAGAATCCTACAACAATTTTAAACTACTTCTTTTTCAACTACTGCGAACACGTTATCTACTTCATCAATACTATAAAAACTCACCAACAAATTAAGAATTCTACGTGAATTTTTGTTTTTGATTACCTTCACATACCAAAAGAATTTTGTAGGATCTCGGTCTATCAATTGCAAAGGAAGATTTGTTTCCTAACATTCTTAATCATTATCGCTTGTCAAATTGCCTTTTTTATATTAATTTTTGGTGATAGCAAGCACAAGGCCAAATCACTTGTATTAATTTTCATGACAAATACAGAAAGAGAGCTAATAGAAGAGAATTATAGAAAAACTTGAGGAGAAAACAGTTAAATTTAAAGGTAACTCCTGATGAAACTGCAAACCAAATAGAACTGAACAGTTAATAAAAAATCAAATCGATTATACGTACCTCATCTAATTCATCAACTTTGCTTTCTGGCAAAGAAACAATTGGCACTTCTGTCGGAATAATTTTCATTGTGTCGAGTGAGTCTCGGGCAGTCATAAGTTTTTTTCCACTTCCAAAGCTACTAAGTGTCAACGGGTCTTCAGGTTTTTTAGGTAACGGTGCATCTAGAGTATCTTTTGTTTCTTCAACAGGCACTGATGCTGGCTTACTAGGTATTGAGACAGTTCTTTGAGGAGTTGCTGGCAATGCTCGTGAAGGAGTCGAGGGAATGCTTGGAACTTGATCATTAGCAGCTATCGCTTGCTGCAGCTGATCGTATTTGGGTCCACGCAGGTACCTTTCTAATCGTAAGTTAACTACCTGACCACTTTTTTTTAGTAACTCGACAGCCTGGTGGTTAGAAAACCCCTGTAAGCTCTGCCCATCAACTTCAATGATTCGATCATTTACACGAATACGACCACTCATATCGGCTGCACTGCCTGGCGAAACACTTTTGACAAAGATTCCTGATAGCTCTTCCTTTTCACAAACATAGCCAGCAATAGTAATACCTAAGCCATTGGTATCCTTAGTAAGTTCTACTTGAAGTTTTTCTGTCTCTGGTAATTCCATGTCATCTAAATCGATTGGTGTAGCCATTGGTGGACGTTTGGACATATCCATCTCATTGCGGTACACAAATCGTTCGTCTTCTGTCGTTGTTTGTGGAGTGGACGCAGTTGAACTTTCTCCAAATATTTCAGGATATCCTGCGGCAATTAAAAAGCGTTCCAACTCAATTGGATCAACTAAAACTCTCGACGGAACAGTCGCACACCCTGGATCTAGTTCATATTTTGGTTGAACTTGTTCAATTGGTCGAGCAACTACCAAACGAACATGAGTCCCAGATTGTCGAAGAACTGAAGCTACTTGCTCCGAAACCATGTCATGCAGATTGACGTCTCCAATTTGTAGTATATGGTCACCACTGCGTAGGCGTCCATCTCGGTCTGCCACTCCACCGGGGAGAATAGTTTTCACAATGACCCCAGACGTTCGAGCCCCAATAATACCAAAGCCGAGACCTGTGCCGTCATTCACCAACTCAATCGCTTGAATCTGGGCATAATCCGAACTAAATAGATCAACAGCGTGCTTAGAAGAATCAGAAACTACAGACTGAGGACGTTCTTCATCGGCACTGCGTGAAAGATCTGAATAGCCACGAGTTTTCTTCATTAATGTTCCATGATCTTCCGTAAGACTGTGTTCTACAAAAAGCAAGCATTAAATAGCTGCAATAGCTGTACTCTTGTTTCTTACCTGCTGAGCTCACAATTGGATAGTTATTACTTGTAGGGCTACCAGGACTTGTGGGCGACATCTGGGCAGATGATACTCTTGGTGTTTCATCTCCAAAATCATATACTACATCGCTGGGTACGCTAAGAACCAGATTTCCACTTACGTCAATGTCGAAGTCATTCGGTAACATTGAAGGATGTTGCACTAGTTGAGTGTTTAGTTCCGACAGAGAATCTTGAACATGAACAATAGTTCTGAAAACAGGATCCTGTAAAATGTCGAGAATTGTTTTAAGGCTCTCAGCAGTGTTCATTTGAAGCTTGGGGTCATCGGATTCGTCAATGCCTTGTTTGACGGCCTCGATCTGCTGTAATGCACTCGAAATGTCTGCGTTTAAATGCATTTTTTCCAACAGTTGAGTGCTCCGCCCCTTTTGTATATTGTTCTCTGCGCTTCACTAATTCAATTAGTGAGTAATTTTCGGTCGACTTTCCTTATAGACCCTGGTTACTTTTGTAGTTAAGTTTATCGAAGTTGAGGTCGTTTGTAACTGTTTTTTAATTATATATTAAATAATATAACATTCTTTGTTAAGAAACTCAAGCTTAATTAGAATTTTCTTTCTATAAAATTTACGGCGCCTACCATCACCATGTCAACTCTCAACCAACTTGACGTATGCTGAAAATAAAATTTTTTTGTTTTGAGTTGACACTTGACAGAGTGGTTTTGGGAAATTTCGAGGAATTTGTCACTTAAAGGGAAATATCACAATCGCAGTGTTCAATGCTATGCTCACATTCGTCGCACCGGGTGCTCGAAAACTACTGTCAGTTTTCGTCGCTCTGATTGGTTAAAAGTGTCAGAAGCACAGATGAGAAATTAATTAATTTAATTAGTTTAACTAATAAGTTAATTTCTCATCTGTGGTCAGAAGTTTCAGCTGACATCTTAAATCAAGAGGGTAAACCACACACACCACGGCATCTGCCCTCGAACTGACTTCACAAACACCACTTAATTTTCGGATTACGAAACTGGTTTCGGAGTCCCAAACTAAAGTGGTGTTAGTAAATTCACTTAATACGTGTATCACAGATGGATATAGTGTTTTAAAAACAACAATAGGCGTGTTTTTTTTAACCTAGTATATAGTACAGCATTCGAGTTAAAAAAAAACGATCCATCCACAGTATTTTCAGCAACAAGATGGAGCTCAACGTCAAAGCTTGCTGCTACTTTTCAAAGCTCTCTGTGAAATTCAAGATGAAACAAAATCAAATTCATACTAGGTTTGTTTCGTTAATTGTTCTATCAAATGAATAACGATACCAAGCCATTTATGAATTTGTTTTTTTTTTTCTTCTTATTTTCCATACATCAGATTCTCTCTTACCGCTCTTTTTTGCTATTTTTGGAGGCATCGTCCAGCAGTGAAGAAAGCTCTATGTCAAAGTCAGCTGTTTTGTTGAAAAAAACTTTCGGGTATGTTCGGGGAGTATGTAAAAAGATATTAAAAACTAATCTTTGATGAGATTTTCCTTTGGCAAACAGAATCAATTTATTTTTTATCCAAACCTGTCGTAAAGCAATTTTACACTATTGACCAGTCTTTTCGATAGGTTTAGAAAGAAAATAAGTTGATTCTATTTACAAAACCGTGAAATTGAACTATAATATTCCGCACAAATAAACACAACCCAAATTAAATTAAGTTGAAACACGTACTAGCAAGACTTGAATTTCTATTGGAGAATGTTTAATTTTCATTCATATATCTTTCCCTTTTGACCATTTTTTACTGCTTTGTTTGTTTGTTTGATTTGTTTTTTTCTTGCATTGGGCTATATTTTTTATTCAAATAATTCCATAAGTAAAGCTATTAGCTTCAGCAAAAAAGAACTAGTGCAAAATCCTGTATTATATACACCACCAGGTAAGAAACAGGGCAAAAATTCAATATGAATATAGTTTTTATTTCTTTAATTTTTAATCGAGAGAAAAAATTTCTTTGCGAATACCACATTTTTTTTGAACACGTCCTTTCGAAAAAGCTTTGATGAACTGAAATTATTGGTGGCGCCATCATATTTTCAAAGCTGGAAACTATCAATCCACAGCAATGCCATCCCTGTTTTCACTGTGGAAAATTACGACAGTAAAATGATTTGTTGTTGTTCCCCAAGGGAAATTTTTACTGTACTATATACTAGCATAAAAAAAAACACACCTAAAGCAAATCGAAGTTGCGGGGCAAGAAAGGTAATGGTTTTCCTTCTTGTTCTTTATTCCTCAGGCTGACATTTAGCTGACAGTACTCGCGTTCTTCGCACTGGAACCTCGAAAACTACTGCCAGTTTTCGTCGCTCTGATTGGTCAGCTAAATTTCAGCTGAAACTTCTGACACTTTTGACCAATCAAAGCTATGAAAACTGGCAAAATAAAGTGGTGTTTGTGAAGTCGGTTCGAGGGCAGATGTCTTGGTGTGTGTGTGGTTTTCCCTTTTGTTTTTGTGTTTGTGAAGTCGGTTCGAGGGCAGATGCCTTGGTGTGTGTGGTTTTCCCTTTTGTTCTTTATTCCTCTGAAGCGCCCTACAGACGATCAATGTTACTTGACAATATTACTTTGTTCAAGTAAAACTGATCATTTCTCTTCAATCTTACTCTCAAGTAAAATTGAAACATTATTGACGAAAACCAAATCTAATTTGATTACGATTCAGATTTCGATGCAGGTATGTACTTACCTCGATGCAGGTATCTACTTACCTCGCTGTATCGAGTAATCTAGGTATACAACACATACTTTTCGAATCGATCCAGCTACAAGAGGTGTATCGGATCGGGTAATCCTATTTCAATTCGATGTAGGTATACACTGGCACTAATTGTGTCGTTGGGCTCTTGTATATCTTCTCTGTGCTTCCATCAGCTTCCATGATGTACATTATAGTGATGCCACTTTGTGGTTTCGGTTGAACATCTTCGTTTAGGGAATTTGTGTTAAATGTTGGGTGTTGTACATTACAATAAAAAATGCTGGAAACTGCTGAAGGTTCTCGTATGTAGTATGTTTTCCTATAACAACTGCTGGAAGATTCTCGTATTCTCTCAATAGGTCATGCTTTCCCATACAAAGAGGATGGAATTGTAGAACGAATAAAAGTGGTATAATTAAAGGCGGATAATAAGTGAAAGCAAAGTTTTATTTTTCGGAGTCAGCGAACGTTACAATACAATACCCCAGTCCAAGAACCCCATGCAAAGAAACGCTTTCTGGGATGTTTCCGGGCTCGGGGTGCTCTCTTTGGTAAGTACAGAAGAATGTAAATTAAGGTCTGATCGACTAACCGCTCTAATGGAAATAGACACAACTAATTTTTCCAGTAAGAAACACCATGACTAAAGTATATGGTGCAAGCTTATTAATACAGATAAAATGTAAGTAGTCAAACAGGAATCTTATTATAATCATATTCTTCTATGAACAATGCTTGGAAAACTATTAAAGCCGTTTCAATTAATTTTTCTTAGCAATTGAATATCGTTATTGAGATAGACAATGCTGTCATTACCCAAACCAATGAGAGCCCATGCAATCACGGGTCCATTCAGTCTGGCATATCCAGCACCACTCAAAGTGGCAACCAGCTCTTGTGCACGCCATATGCATACAGCCTCCTAAAAGAAAACATTAAAGACATTATTTAGCAATTAAAAATTTATGTTTAAATAACCATCTCTTTCAGTTGGAGTGCGACATTTTGGACATGGCTTCGTTGAAACTTTGATGGTAACAGAAGAAGCATCATCCCATCGAGCATAGGCGGCCCACTACATGAATTCAAAATTATTTCTCTAAATCTAAACGCTTAAAGAAATTTACTGACATAAGGATCAACAGGGTATTCACAAGATCCACTGTTTGGTACAGTTACGTTATCTGGAAGACATTCGCCGATATGATAGCCTTGAAGACAATACCTACAGAAAACGTACTTAAAAAAGAGAGATATAATTTTTTTTTCTCGAATTTTACAGATATATAAAAAGCTTACCCCACAGCCACCTTCGCAAGTAATTTTCTTACAATCAGCTTCCACTAAAAGACCCATTCCACATCCGGGTTGTGGACAAAAAACTCCACCAGCCTGCAAAACATACTCTTCTGCACCGAAACGTTGATACCTATCATACTCTTCCTTTGAAAGCAGTTTGAAATGTTGAGATTCTGCGATGAAGAAACCAGTGCATCCAGCTGGACAAGGAAGAGTGTAACCATATTCAGGGTGAAGTACAAGCTGACGTTCCATCAATCTTGAACGACAATACTGCTGGAAGCAATCGATGCATGTAACGTGTTTTGATTCGCAGGGGAAGATAAGTACTGTGTCACTAGCGAAATTTAAAATAAAAAACTAAAAATAAGTAAAAATATAGTGTGTGCTTACCAAATATCCGTACATGCCAAGCAAGGCACATCTTTTATATTCACTTGTATGAGGTTCAGGGGTGCCGCAAAATCTGACTCGCCTCGAGACGGATGTTCAGCACATTTGAAATAAAATTCAGCAAAAGGAGGATCTCCAATGGCGTTATCCTAAACAAAATAATTAGCAATTGGGAAGCTTTGATTAACAGCTAACATGCATACCACACAAGCTTCTTCTTTGCTTTCACAATGTCCACGAATTTTTCTTGGCTTTAGAACATCATCCCAGCATTCTGGATCTGCGTGCACAGTAAAAGCACCTCCCTTACACAGAGAACATCGTACTCTTAGCTTGCCCTTGCACAACTTGGAGCACTGAGAGCAGTGAACAAAGAAATGAGCCCTTGTTCTTTCGCGATCTAGAGAAATATTACTATCAGAGCATTAGACTGACAATTTTAAACTTACTTTCTGGTCTTATATTAACTCGTTCGTCACTTTCCAATTGCAAGTCAACAAGCGTCTCACAGAGAGGTTTGGAAGGTAGTTCTAGAAATTCTTCTTCACTACGAGTAGACTCTATCCGTCTTCGTTCGATGTAAGGTTTAGTTTTTATTGCATGGATTACACTCTGCTGGCCTAGATCACATTCCTAAAAGAAAAAATCTGATTTATCTGTGACAAACACTTATGTACTTACTTCGATGGTTGTGGAATCACATAGCTCTTTGCCTGCAAAAATTATCTTCACTTCATCTGGCTGCAGTCCGAGTTGTGAGGCAACAATCTTTTTAATATTTTTAATATCCCATTTCGGATCCAGCTCGACAGCTAAGGTGCCGCCTGTGTTTGTTTTTATATAGATGCTTAAAGTATTTTTGATTGTTCTTTGACTTATTGACAGAAATTGCATCATATTTCGTATAAAAGCACGTAGGAAGTTGAGCAAAAAACTCATTTTCAACTAAATCTAAAAAATATACATATGTGAATATTTAAGGTTCTACTAAAATTTATATTTGGAGCAACTGTCTAGTGGGGTGGCTGTATTTTTGTTAAATGCGCAATGCAAGCTCAGCTGTTGTGTCAACTGTTTGAATAGTTCCGTTCACTTTGTCTGCTATTATACGGAGAAATTTGTTTCATGAAACAACTTCGAATTCTTTTTTGTTCTGTCATTCCGTGTCGCAAGTGTTATTATACGATGAAATCCAGTTTCATGAAACTAGTTTCACATTTCTCTTTATCTTTCATTCGCTGTTTTTATTTTTGGGGAAAAATAGTTATCTAGTAGTGCCTGGTTGCTTCAAAACCTCTTCTATTGGCAATTGAAAAACAAAGAAGTCATTATTACTAGTATTATTACTTATTTTTGAACCAAATGAAACAGAATAAACAAAAACACGAACAAAGACAAAGAGAATAGTGATGTGTCGGTATCATAAACCGAGTCAAACCCAGTTGAATCCAAACCGAGTTGACTCGGTTTACATTTTTTCAAACCGAGTTGGCAAACCGAAGAAAAAACCGAACAGTCAACCAAATAATTAAAATGAAATTAATGCAAGCAGACCGAGTTCACTTGAACATAATCAAAACTACCCTCCTTTAGTTGCGGTCTGTGCCAAACACAATGCACTCATACATATAAAAGTCAATAGTCGAGCGGTAGTAGTATATAAAGCATCAAAGCAAGTGAGTTACTTGCGCAGGCATACAGAAACACACATCTGTTAAACTAGATGTTTTTTTGTTTTTTTGATTGTCGTCTGTTAATAGGTAGACGGTTTGAATGTTTTGGGTAAATATTGCTACTCGAGTTAGGAATTAATTGTCTGTAAAATATCCAGAGTCAAGTCAAACCGAGTTGGACTGCGCATTGCGTTAATTTCTTTCTTGTGTGACTTTTTTTAAATTCATTTTGATTAAATCCGTTTATTTTGATTGAAAATTTTGCTTTGTTTCTATTTTTCAAAACATAGTATTGAAGGAAAAAGCGCAAATTTATTTTTGTAAACCGAGTTAGCTAACTCGAGTTACAACTCGGGTTAATCAAAATCCAACTCGGGTTAACTCGGTTTGTAAATTTTACGGTTTGGCACATCACTAAAAGAGAAACGTCAAAGCTGTTTCACCAAACCATAGCCCATGCGACACAGGGTAGCTCATTGTCCATCTCTCTTTTTCGAACTTTCGTTCTCTTTTGCACTTATGGTGTTCGAACAGTTTCATGAAACAAATTTCTCCGTATAATAGCAGACTTTGTGCACAGAAATTCACAATGGCTGCGTTCGAGAATGGTATCCGGATAGCTTGTTGTTGTTGTTTACGTGTTAAACATTTAGCAAAGATGCAAACCATTTCTGTCAAATAGAGAAACCAAAGCTATCTGTGAATTTTCGGTATACCTCAGATACCTTAGCGAACAGCTGATACAAACATATAGAAAATTTATTTTTATTTCTTTTCATGTTGATTTTTTGTTTTGGTGTGCATTTATTTTAGCATAATAGTCTTTTAAAACGTATGGGAAATCGAAAAAACTAAGTTATAATCCCCTAGCAATGATATTTTGAATGTTTTTCTGTTTTCAAAAGTCGAATTTTAATATTTCACAGCTGTTGTCTGCAGCAATCTGGAAAAGATATCTATATCGTTCGAAAAGATATCCAAGATACGGCTATCCGAGATAGGCTATCCGATAGGTTCTTGAACGCAGCCATTCTGTCTTCCTTTCAGAAGTGAGAGTAAAAAGATGTGTTCAATGACTTTTTTTTTAGATCAGAACAGCACGGCACAGCACAAAAGCAGTGAAAAACGTCAAGCAAGTTAGAACAAAAAACAACCACCAAGTTTTGTTTTTCTGTTGACAAAACTTGGTGGTTGTTTTTTTTTTTCATTTTTTGTTGTTGCTTTTTTTGACAAGTTTGCTTGTTCTAACTTGTTCTAACGTTTTTCACTGCTTTTGTGCTGTGTAAAAAAGCCATTGAACACATCTTAAAAGTTAAAGTTAAAGTTAAAGTTAAAGTTAAAGTTAAAGTTAAAGTTAAAGTTAAAGTTAAAGTTAAAGTTAAAGTTAAAGTTAAAGTTAAAGTTGAAGTTGAAGTTGAAGTTGAAGTTGAAGTTGAAGTTGAAGTTGAAGTTGAAGTTGAAGTTGAAGTTGAAGTTGAAGTTGAAGTTGAAGTTGAAGTTGAAGTTGAAGTTGAAGTTGAAGTTGAAGTTGAAGTTGAAGTTGACGTTGAAGTTGAAGTTGAAGTTAAAGTTAAAGTCTAAGTAAAGTATACTTAAAGTAAAGTAAGTACTTTAAGCTCACGTTTAAATTTGAGTTTACTGTACTTTAAATTTACTTTACTTTAAGTTTTACTTCACTTTACTTTAAGTTAAACTTAAAGTAAAGTAAACTTAAATTTAAAGTAAGCTCAAAGTAAAGTATGGTTAAGCAAACTTAAACTTAAAGTTAAGTAAACTTAAAATAAAGTAAGTAAAAGTAAAGTTAATTAGCTTAAGTTTACTTTACTTTAAGCTTACTTTACTTTTAGTTCACTAACTTTGTTTTACTTTTTGTTTAAGTTTACTTCAAGTTTACTTAACTTTTAAGTTTACTTTAAGTTTTAAGGCCTATAAGGAGCAGTTTGTCTGGCTCCCCATCTTTGGAGTTATATAAGGATCTGGCCCTCCAAGTTGGGGTTCGTGACGTCGGGGTGACTTCCCGGCCACGTGAAGCTACTTTAGTTGCGAAGCACCAACAAGCCTCGGATATGGACGGATTTACTGATGACGAACCAAACAAACGAAAAACGGAGAACGAACTTCGGATCTGTACGTGGAATGTTAGGTCCCTTAATAGACCACGTGCAGCTGAACAATTAGTGGAAGCCCTTAACTGCTACAAAGCAGATATTACTGCTATCCAAGAAATGCGATGGGATGGACCAGGTAGACGCAAATTAAAAGACTGTGATCTGTGACAAAGCGACACAATTTCGTTTCCTACCCCACCTCCAAAACACTGCATCAAAACACTGTACGTGTTTTTCCTATTAAAATGCCCACACGCAATTAAACTACACAGTAAAAGTCTACGCCAAGGCAAACTATTGTTTACTTCATTTGCATTTCTTTATGGGGAAATACATTGGTAATCCCCCTCCAATTTTTTATATGCAAAAGTGTCACTGAGTTACAGTTCACATTTTGTTTCTGTAGGAAAGTCAATGAGTAGAGGTGGTTTATTCTCTACAATTCAGAAAAAGATCTAGATCTACATAGATCTTTATTTGTTATGGTCGTTGGTTGGCCAAGCAGATAAGAAACTTATTCAGTGCTTTTTCTCCTCCCCGTGAACGATATTCTTTCTTTTCTTTGACTTTGATAGTCTCCTTGTAAGGGAATTACATTGTTGCGGTTATTGTCGGCCGATCGTGTAAATTCTCCATGCCGTTTAGTCTTCATTAAAGCAGATCTATTCGTTGCGGTTTTTTCGGCCGAGCGGTTAGTTTCTCTTTTTCGATAGACAGTGCCCGATTTCAAAGGGAATTACATTGTTGCGGTTTTTGTCGGCCGAGCGTGTAAATTCCCCTTGCCGTTTAGTCTTTATTAAAGCAGATCTATTCGTTGTGGTTTTTGACGGCCGAGCGGTTAGATTCTCTTTTTTGGTAGACAGTACCCGATTTCAAATGGAATTACATTGTTGCGGTTTTTGTCGGCCGAGCGTGTAAATTCCCCTTGCCGTTTAGTCTTCGTTAAAGCAGATCAATTCGTTACGGTTTTTGGTCGGCCGAGCGGTTAGATTTTCTTTTCCGGTAGACGTTGTCACTATACGCAACCGTATAGTTGCTTCTAGTTGCTTCTCTCCCACGAGGTTTCACCTTGACGTGGTGGGGGAGCTTACTTTTCGAAACTCCAGCAGTCCAGTTGCAGAGTCAAACAACCAAGTAAACCTCAAACAGAGATGTCTATCTAAAACATGGAAAAAGTAAACGAAGAAGAGAAAACTCGAGCGGGGATATACGCTCAAAAGTCGGCAGTAGTCACGGCTGTCGGCGATGGCTTGGCTTCGAAAGAAGATAAGTCGCCAGTGACAAGAAAAGATGAAAAGATAGACAATGCAGAAGATTGCATTCCTGGCTGCAGCAGGAAAGCCGCTGAAACCAATGAGGGACTCTCGGAGAACCTCATGGATTTCACAGACTCCGATGATGGAGAAGGAGGAGCAGGTGGACGAGAGATAACGTCGGAAGAGGAACATCGCATCCTCGAGGAAGACGACTATCAATCTTTCACCAGTTCTGACGACTCTATCGCGGATGTCACCGTGGCCGAAAATCCTGTCCCAAGGCGGCCAGAGGCCAAAAGAGGCGAATTCCTGGCGAAAAATGAGATTTCGGCCAAAATGACCTCAACGCCAAACAAGGGTCCGGAAAAAAGCGCAAATCCTAAAGTCTGTGAGGAGAAAGCCCCAACCAAGAGCCATCGCTCATCAGAGCCGGCAAAAGGTAAAGGCCCTAATCCGAGGGTACAGAAAAAGGAAGATGCACAAGACCCAGGTCAAAAGAGGCTCGAAAATGCCAGAAGGACCGTAAGAAGATTCGGTAAAGGTGACACCTCAACGCTGTGTTTCCGTGATTGGAAACGCCTAAGCTGGGCTCGGAAATTCATTAATAAAATGGAAGCCAAGACCTTGCCCTTGGCAGAACCCAGAGGTAGAGTCACAAAAGAAGAAGCAAAAAAGAATATTGGCAAAGGCTGCGGTGGCCAAAAAAACCCCAGGGAGACCACCACTGGATGGTCCTAAACCCGAAAGGTTTAAAAAGCCCCAAGAAAGCAGTCAAAGAAAGAGAGCCAGACACAATGACTCGACACCCCCTCCAATGTCCGTGAACAAAATCCCAAGACGGCCAGTACAACTGACAAAAAAAGTACTGTAGCGGAATTGATAAAAGAGAGCCTTCAGGTGGCTATTATCAATGAGGGGAGTCCAGAAAAAAGGCTAAGCGAAGAAGACTGGACTCGAGTGGAAATAAGGCTACTCGAGTGCATGACTGACGAGCTTCCCACGTCCTCGGGCGCGGTGCCTGATTTTGGACCCATCTCGACGTTAAAGGGTTTCAAAATTCTCACGTGCAATGATGAATTAACCCTTAACTGGCTAAAAACAAAGATATCCGAAATGGCGGATTTTATAGAAGGAGCAACACTTAAAGTTGCCTTAAAAAAAGACCTCCCCACCAGACCCAAAGTCCGGATAAACATTCCTGGGCCGCACTTGAAGAAGGAAACAATTGAGCTTTTCTTACGAAAACTCAACCCAAGTTTCCCAAGTGCTGACTGGGAAGTACTGGAGATGGAAGAGCCTACGAGCGCAGGCCAAGAAGTCGTAGTCATGCTCAATCGTGAGTCAATGGCTATGCTTCCAGAAAGGGGATATAGACTAAACATTGGCCTAAACAAGGTTAGGGTGAGGCCGGCAACGGCTGCCAACTTACAAAACAAAAATGATGAACACAAAAAAGACAATGAAGGTGCTACAAATAAACCTGCAGCACAGTAAGTTGGCCTCTGCCACCTTGACCGCGTTGATGTCAAAAACTGACATCGACTTAGCCCTAATTCAAGAGCCGTGGATAAATCATGGCCGGATCTGCGGACTGAAATCCAAAGATCACTTCCTTTTCTTTAGCAAAGGGCCTACAGAAGGTAACTATCGTACATGTATTTTATCAAAGGCAAATTTAAATCTCTTCCTTCTAACCCCTCACAGTAGCAATGATCTGACAACAGTGAAGTGCGAAAGAGAAGGGGCTCCACCCCTAATCCTAGCCTCCGTTTACATGCCGGGCGATGCAACCTCCAACCCCCCGCCGGCAGCTGTTGCAGAACTGGTCGCCACTACAAAAAGGAATGGCTGGGACCTTCTCATGGGCTGTGATGCTAATGCCCATCACATACAGTGGGGAAGTACAAACACGAACGAAAGAGGTGAGTCACTTTTTGAATATATTATTGAGAACAACCTGATAATTATGAATAGAGGTAACGAACCAACATTTGTAACAAAGGTAAGAAAAGAAGTGTTAGACGTTACACTATCCACCAACTCTGGTACGCTAGTAACCAGTAATTGGAGGGTCTCCAACAACGTAACCTTCTCTGACCATAGAATGATAACATTCGAAATAGAACACAAATCTGAAAACTGTATCCCTTATAGAAACCCTAGGAAAACTGACTGGGGTCTCTATAACCAAAAACTGGCCCCAACTCTCAGCCAGAACAACAATCAGCCTTTGCTTAACTGCTCAGCCATAGAGACACAGGTAAACAAGCTTACGTCAGACATAATCAATGCCTACGAAAGCTCATGCCCGTTATCCAAAGGGAAAGGTAGATCCAACCCCATATGGTGGTCAAGCGAACTATCGACCCTTAGAAGGAACTCTAGGAGGCTCTTCAATAGAGCAAAATTTAGCAACCTTTCGGCTGACTGGGACCTATACAAGATCAGTAAAAAATGAATACAAAAATAGAACTACCTACGCAAAAAGAGCAGCCTGGCGCAACTTCTGCTCAGATATTGAGTGCACAAATGACGCAGCAAGGCTAAGAAAAGTCATGTCCAAGGTCCAAAATATCCCTAGTTTTCTTAGGAGACCTGATAACACATGGACTGACTCATGCTCTGAAACTCTAGAGTCACTCATGAACACCCACTTTCCAGGGTGTTCTCAAATGACATCCCCAGAACGCGGAAACCCTAGCGCTAACGTTAGATCCAACATAGGAAATCTATTAGTAGATAATAGGAAAGTAATGTGGGCCATTGACTCATTCTCAGCATACAAATCTGCGGGTCCGGACGGTATCATTCCAATGATGCTCCAAAGTCCCAAAGACTTGATTGTGCCGATACTAGTGGAAATATTCAGAGGTTGTCTAAACCTCACCTTTATTCCAACTAGTTGGAGAGAAGTTAAAGTCATATTTATTCCCAAAGCCGGTAAGCCCTCTCACACTGAACCCAAAGATTTCAGACCAATAAGCCTATCCTCCTTTCTACTTAAGACTTTGGAAAGAATTATAGAAACGCATATCCGAACAAAACTGAATAACAATGTGATCTCTACAGCCCAACATGCATATATAAAGGGCAAATCAGTTGAGACTGCACTTCATGAAGTAGTCGGAACCATTGAACAGTCAATCCAATATAAAGAGTACACGTTGGCTGCATTCCTCGATATAGAAGGGGCCTTCAACAACGTTGAATACAATGCTATTCGCATGGCATTAAGTTCCTTAAATATCGAGCCAACGCTATCAAACTGGATCGACTCCATGCTCCAAACGAAAATAGTAAAAGCAAAAATGGGTGAAAGTACCCTAAAAGTAAAAACTTGTAGAGGTACACCTCAAGGAGGAGTGTTATCCCCGCTACTCTGGCTCCTAGTAGTTAACCAAATCCTGGTTAAACTCGACAGGAGCGGAATAAAAGCAGTAGCCTATGCTGATGACATCGTCATCATGACTTCGGGAAAATTCACAACCACCCTTTGTGAACTTCTTCAGACAGCTCTAAACAAGCTCACCAGCTGGGCGAAAAACTGTGGGCTAAACGTCAACCCTACAAAAACAGAACTTGTTCTGTTTACGAGAAAACGTAACATTCCAGATATACTTCCTCCCTCCATTAATGGAATACCAATAAACTTATCTGGTACGGCAAAATATCTCGGAATAGTCCTTGATCGTAAACTTAACTGGAAAGAAAATTTAAAAGAAAGAGAAAGGAAAGCTCAAATCGCTTTCTACACTTGGAGTAGAATTTTTGGTAAAAAATGGGGACCTGGTCCCAAAACCATTCACTGGATGTATACATCCATAATAAGACCAATCCTCACATATGCCTGTCTAGTCTGGTGGCCATCATTAGAGAAGGCTTCAAACCTTAAGACCATGACCAAAATCCAAAGGCTTGCATGCATTGGTTCAACCAGTGCCATGAGAACAACACCAACTGCAGCTCTGGAAACCTTCCTATCGCTAGCCCCCCTAGATCTCTTTACTAAGGAGATGGCGGCCAAAAGCGCACTGCGACTCAAACAATGCAACAATTGGAAAACAGGCATATCAGGCCATAGAACCATCATGAACCATACAGATATAGACATCCAAACAGACTATACCCCCCCGCATATTGATTTCAATCCAGTGGCCCTAACAGTCTTTCCGACTAGAGAAAGCTGGGAGGAAAACAGGGTTATAAAAGAAAATCACATTTCCGTCTTCACAGATTGTTCCAAAACGGACGAAGGGGTAGGATCAGGTATCTTTTCAGACTACCCTAACATGAATAGATCAATAAAGCTTCCCGACTTCTGCAGTGTCTTTCAAGCAGAAGTACTCGCAGTGTGCGAAGCCGCGAAGCACCTTGCTACGCAAAACTTGATCAACAAAAATATTGACTTCTTCATAGACAGCCAGGCGGCCATTAAAGCTATCTCATCCATTATCACAAAATCCAGGCTAGTAGACAGCTGTCGCAGTAACCTTAGACTGCTCAGTGAGACAAACACAGTTAGTTTAACCTGGGTTCCTGGACATCGTGACATTATCGGTAATGAAATGGCGGATAAGCTGGCGAAAATCGGGTCAGCACTCGAATCCAGCGAAGCGAACACTTCAGTTCTAAAGCCACTAGAGCAAGAAAAAAGCAGAATCAAACACAATTTTCTAAAAATCGCCAATGACAGGTGGTCATCTTTAGAAACATGCCGAGTCTCTAGAAACCTTTGGCCAGATATTTCCAAGAAAAAAAACAGAATTTCTACTCCAGCTAAGCAGACCTCGGCTCTCTCTGTTGATTGGCATTCTCACGGGTCACAACTCGTTGGGTACCCACATGATGAGAATGGGCATTAGCACATCCGACTTATGTAGAGGATGCCAAGATGAGGAGGCAGAGGAGGGATCTTTCCACTTCCTCTGTGAGTGTCCTAGCTTAGCCCACACTCGGAAAAAAACCCTCGGAGAATACTTCTTCGACGAACTGGGCGACATCTCTAACCTCCCACTGAGCAACGTCCTGAAATTTACTCAGGGCTCCAAATGGTTCAGTGGGAGTTCCCTACCACAATAACCATCCACCTCTCCAATCCTCCCATTTCCTCATCCTATGATTTCCCGGGGAGCACAATGGATCCTCGAGATCCGAGTGAGGTGTTGCCACTTGTGGCTGCACCCCCCATTCAACCTAACCTAACCTAACCTATACGCAACCGCAGACCTTTTCTACGAAGTCCACCGCCGCTGACAGAGTGTTTTGCCTCTAAGTAAACGCATGCACTTTCTACGAAGTCCGCCAACGCCAATGAATTGCTGTGCCGTTCTATACAACGCAGGTACTTCCTACGCAGTCCAACGCCGCCGATAAATTGTTCTGCCTTCCACGCAACGCAGACATTTGTTACGAAATCCGCCGCCTTCGACAGAGTGCCCTGCCTAACGCAGAGTCCGATAGACGTTCACAACTGCCGAACAGAGGAAACAGATGCCATGGTATACCGCCGTATATTCATTTCTTGAGAAGTTGGACCGCCGAAACCCAAGTCTTACGAAGCTTCCTTGGGTAGACCCTGGATACCCTGAGTCCTACCCCAGCCTCGCAAAAGAAGCATCACAAGACTGCGATATCTATTACGGCGATTGCTTCCAAGAACAAAAGCAGTGACTGTTTGGATGTGGATTTGTTGTTGGAACTAGACTCAGGCAAAAAGTCTTGAGTTTCAACAATGTGAACGAGCGCATAGCAACAATCCGTCAATACAAGCCTTATTTGCGCATATGCCCCACAGAGGAAAAGGATGATTTTAGAAGTTCATTAATTGAGGAATAAAGAATATTCCTGTGGAAGTTACAAACACTAAAACGGTCGATGGAATTTTCAAAATATTATACATAACGCCCACATTGACACATTGACATAGGGTTAAAAGACATTCACTGCGTATTTTATGTCCAACCCTCTTTTAGAACTCTTTCATTACTTATAAATGTACGTAATGAGATTGACTCTCTAATCGCAAAGCTCCGCGTCACTTGATGTGAAAGTTGAAGAATTTTCCTATTTAAACTGAGAGAAAGTTGATATTATGTGCTTCTTTTATTTTAGCAGAAAGTTAAAGCTAATAACGCATTCGAATACAACAAAACTGTTTTGTATCAAAAGCCAACCCAACTTCATGGATAAAACTAAAAGACTCATGCAATGTCTACGAAAAGAATGTTTATCAGTTCATAGTGTTCGTTTTTATTTAAAATAACATGTTTGCCATTGTTTTTCTTATTTAGTATACAATGTTTGTATAAACTTTGAAAACAGATTGTAAGAAGACTATAATTTGGCTGAGGATATTCTCAGATATTTCCTCCCCTTCTTTCCATCTCAAATATTCAGTGAAGGTATTTCTTTTAGCTTTTCCTTCTATCAATTAATTTATTAATTAATTATTAATTGTTATAAATATTTCAGTAGTAAGGTAGCTTCATACCAAATCTCTGTAAGTTGTGCAATATAGGTTAAATGAAAAGAAAATGTATAAATTATTCAGCTACAATAAAATATATATATAAACATTTTTGCCATTCGAATGCGGAAATAAATAAAAACTAATTGTATTAAAGGAGGTGATGCATACTCGGGCCCAGAGCGTACACCTATGAGACTAGTACCAAATGAAAGCTTACGTTCAGCCCAATCAGCCTACCAAATATTTTTGAATTCGGTCTTGGTGATTTTGAGATAATTAGACTTGAAGTTGAGTGCCGGAAATGGGAAAAATCTGACATTTCTGCAAATAATTACGAATATCTCGAAAAGCATAGCACGTAGGACAATGATTTTGGTATCATATGAAAGATCATGAAAATATCTTTCATTTCATTCAAAATACAGTTTTCAAAATGCCTTATATTTCGAAAAAACAGACCTAAAAGTTGTTGAAAAAAAAACATTTTCGTTGACGTTTGACAGCCAATATCTCGAAAAAATCAGTGATGACCTATAATTTTTTTTGCACCACTTCAATCCTTAATTGGTAAGCTTGAATTTGATATACAATTACGCTATCATACATAAAGCATATCACGTACATTATACACAATTCCTAAAAAAAATTAAACAAAAAATATGTTCCACAGGAAATGCATTTTTCATTTAATTCTTCGCAGTTACTACTTTGTTTTTTACTAAACATAAAAACAAAATACATTTTAATGCTGCAAATGAGAAAAAAAATGACTAATCTTCGTTTAGATCTATCAAAATACCATCCAAAAACAAATCTAAAAAAACTGGTTGCTAGGTACCAAGCTTAAACATACAAGTCCGCGACCGTTAGGCCTAATTCATTGATAACTGATTGTTGGCTTGTGAGTAAATTATGTAATGACACAAAAACAAGTAATTCACAATTTCGCGGTCTTCAGGTGTGCATTGAGAAAAATTGTAGCAGCGCTCCAGATTTAAGAAAAAAGTGTTTTGAATTCAAAAGTGTGAAAATGAGTAATGCTAATAACTGTGCAAATTGTAGAGTTCGCTTGAATAACTTGATTCAATATCGAAGTATTCAAAGCCATGAAATGCGGTTAGTTTTAGCCTCCTGGATAACACCAGATGAAGTGAGTTGCAGTGTTTATTTTTGTTTTCTTTTTTAAATATCTTATTTAAATTAAAGATAATATCTGAGTCAGATTTGGTATGCTTGAATTGTTATCGAATTATTGAAAGGATCACATCAACAAATCACCCTAATCCCAATCGCGAGTAGGTATGGACATTTAAGAATTTGCCTTTGCTGTGGAACTTCGTTAAGATCTCGCAGAAGCCGCAACGTACCTCTTAACTGTCGTCAGCGGGCTATCTTGAATCAACTGTTACCAATTAATCAGGTTAGTTTTAATTTTTTTTTTTTCAATTAAACCAGGTGCTTAAAAATAATTTCTTAGCATCGTAATTTGCAGAGAGTTTGCCTACCTTGTTGGCTCCGTGCAAACCGCTCTGGGCGTAGACGTCGCGGCGAAAATATGATTGAACTGGACGAAGCACCTCATATTCCCGACACTGTTGCTGAACAGCTACATGACTCACCGGCAGTTCAGCAAAAAATACAATCTGCTGTATACAAGCGTATTATTGTGACTGAAAGACGATTTATATTTCCTGGCTGTATAGGATCTGAAAGGTTAAGAATACCAGAACTTATTCGCGAAAGATTATTGATGGACCATAAATTGTTTGTGCCGGGAAGTAGCAGGTTATGCAGTTCCCATCTTTCACTTCGCAACTGGACGTCGTCATTGGTTGATATGGATAGCAATGTTTCTGACTTCACTGGAGCGCAGATGGATGAAATGCTGTCGCTTTTAAGTAATACTTCTATGAGGGCAATTGATTTTAGTGATATTAGTACTATCAATCCTCATTTATGTTATTATTGGCTTGGTATTACCCCTACAGAGTTTGCGGAACTGCAGAGCTATGTTCCAGCATTACGTACCATAGAGCTTTTTACCTATTTGGCAAAATTAAGGTCTGGCGATAGTTGGAATGAGGACTGTTGGTTGTTGCGCTCATGTCATGAGTATTTTATGGTATTTGGGTTACGCAAGACACCAGGAAGCAATGAATATAGCACCAGCTTTGTTTTTGGATGGTATTTTGATAGATCTAAACGAAGATTAGTCATTTTTTTTCTCATTTGCAGCATTAAAATGTATTTTGTTTTTATGTTTAGTAAAAAACAAAGTAGTAACTGCGAAGAATTAAATGAAAAATGCATTTCCTGTGGAACATATTTTTTGTTTAATTTTTTTTAGGAATTGTGTATAATGTACGTGATATGCTTTATGTATGATAGCGTAATTGTATATCAAATTCAAGCTTACCAATTAAGGATTAAAGTGGTGCAAAAAAAATTATACGTCTGTTTTTTCGAAATATAAGGCATTTTGAAAACTGTATTTTGAATGAAATGAAAGATATTTTTATGATCTTTCATATGATACCAAAATCATTGTCCTACGTGCTATGCTTTTCGAGATATTCGTAATTATTTGCAGAAATGTCAGATTTTTGACATTTCCGGCACTCAACTTCAAGTCTAATTATCTCAAAATCACCAAGACCGAATTCAAAAATATTTGGCAGGCTAATTGGGCTGAACGTAAGCTTTCATTTGGTACTAGTCTCATAGGTGTACGCCCTGGGCCCAGGCTCCATAGAAGTATGCACCACCTCCTTTAAATTACTCATACGCACTACCTGAAAGGATTTATACTAAGGTAAGGCAAAATGGCACAAGATGCGACATAATCGAGTTTTCAAATAAATATTTACTATATTTTTACACTTTTTGTTCCTTAGCTGCCAATTTATTGAAATTTTTTTTTAATTATTACAAATGAGAAGGAAATACGTAAAGTTACTATAACTAAGGTTCCATCAAGATATCTTATATTTTGAAAATCACTGATTGGTATTAGGAGGAACCAAAGGTGGTTTGTCGCCGAATTGCAATCCAAAGTATAAGGATCCTTATGGAAAAGCAATGTGATTCCTTATAGGATTCAGCTGGTTGAATTCGAGAAAGCATTAGATCGACAATTGCAAGATGTTAGCATTTGCGACCCTCAAACAACGAAGAGCTCCAGTCATTTGCTTTTTTTATTATTTGACTACTTGCTGGCAGAAAAAGTACAGGACATAAGTACATCAACTATTCTTTGCTGACGATGAAGCCATCAACCATTAGAACTCAGGATCCTACCTCTCTATAATGAGAACTCACGATATGGTTAAAGTATAAGAAGACATTGGGCAGCATATTTCTTCAACAAAGACTGAGTACTTGTGTTGGTACAAGTAGTTTTCCGATCCAGACATTTATTTGATTGACAACTTGGGAAGCAAGTGTGAAATGTTTAAATATCTGTAAGTTTGGTCAATAATAAAGTAACTTGTGATGACGACATCAATCATCGAGTAAACGTTGAGTAGATGAGGTGGCCAGAAAATTCTTGCCATATTCTTTGATAGAGAATCGGCTAAAAGCTGAAGAGAAACTCTACAAACTTCTTCCATTTTGCGGTCAACATAATCGGCCTAATAAGCACACTCTAGAAAAGCGAGAAAAAATAAAAAATTGTCTAGCAGTCACCGTTTTGTGAAAATTTCTTTTTCAACTTTTGTTTTAGTTGCAAGGATGTTGATCTAAATTAATAATCATCTTTTTATTCAAAATGCTAGGAGTCTTGGTGTGGTTGCGTCTCAATTTTTTAACATCGCCCACTTCATCAGTTGTTAACTTTTTGAATCACATTTTTTCACATTATGAAATTTTAACAAATAAATATTTATATTCTAGCTGACCCGCCCGGCGTAGCTCAGGCCTTATTTTTATCACTTGAAAGTTAAATAAAGCAGTCTACAAGCTCTCATTCTAGGGGCAGAGGGGGATGAAATATAGTCTATACTACTCAGGGGCAATTAAGCACTCTAACGATGACAGAGTTTTTGGAATAGGTCAAGGCCACCCGCCGCTACTTTGGCCTGTCCTGAGGGATAAACTATAAGCTAATAGGGCCCCTACACTATGCTAACACGTTTGTACAAACGTGTATTTGTGCAAACATAGTTTCGCCACATACTACACAAACATGTTTGAGAGATATTAGTTGCTTGACGTTTTTCATATCAATCAGACCTTTTAGCAATGAGCGATTTCGCATGTGCTGCTTTAATTATTGCAATAAAATTTGCTTTTAACACACCACAATACCGGTAAACCTTTATAAATTCGATAAATTCCGTTCAAAATATTTGTTCTTGTTTATTTATCTTTAATTCTTGAAAATTGACAACTATTTGAGCAAAATTCAACACACACGACTCACATGTTTGTGCAAACACGAAAAATTAAATTTTTTTTGAAGATTCCCTCAGAAAACGAGTTGGAAATGGAAACTTTGAAACTACTGGACAGATTTAAAAAATTCTTTCATTTGATAACTTCGTTTAATAATAAAATTGTTTTGGTTATTTCTAAAAATTGAAGATATCTTTTATTATTCGTTCTGAGGTTATGGGCCCAGAATACTGTTACTAAGAAGACCTGAATAAGAAGAATTTCATCAAGGATTGAAGGACTATAATTAGAATTCTTTTTCACTGCATAAGAGATAATTTTCAATTTCAGAAGAAAGAAAAGTAAAGATAGCCGATAATAATTCTTGCACTTTCAAGATTCCACTTTTTGATGGCACGAATTTCAGTAATTGGAAATATCGTGTGGGGATTTTGTTGGATGAAAAACTCCTGCGGAAATATATTGAGCAAGATTTGGCAACTATTGGGGAAGAGACCGTAGAGGCTGCTCGCAGTAAGATAGTTTCAGATGAAAAGAAATGTATTTCAAACTTAGTCTAAACTATTCATGATGGACAACTGGAAATTGTTAAAGATAAATCAACGGCAAAGGAGATGTTTGATGCGTTGACTAGTATCTTCGAAAGAAAAAGCATTGCAAACCAATTGTTGTTGCGGAAGCAGCTCCTTTTGATGAGGTATAATGAGAGTGAGGATATAATTGATCATTTTCTTCGGTACAAAAATTCGCCAGCTGAAATCAACTGGAGCAAAGATAGAGGAACTAGATGTCATTATTCATTTGCTGCTCACCCTACCTGGAAGCTATGACAATTTAGTGACTGCATTGGAGACTATGAAACAAGACGATCTCACCCTGGAATTCGTGAAGACTCGGTTGATGGATGAATTCAATAAAAGAAAAGGTGGAGCATCTTCAAGTTGTACTGAGCCCGGTGCGATGGTTGTTAAAAGCAAAAAGAAGCAACTCATTTGTTACGGATGTGGTAAGCCTGGACACATCAAGAGCAAATGTTTATCTAAGCGAAATAAAGAGGTTGATAACAAAAGAAATTTAAAACAGAATAGCTCGTCAATGTGTGCAATTGAGATTAAGGAGCATGAACATGCAGCACAAGTGGTAAAATCCTGTGACAATAAAGTAAGAGTAAGTCTTGGATTCTGGAGCTACTCAACATATGGTGAACAGTAAGCAATATTTTGACTGTTTAAAAAATATTGAGCAGATTCAAATCTCAGTTGCAAAGAAGAGTTCCAGTATTAGTGCGAGCCAAATTGGAAACAGTCCTCCGAAGAAGATGTCGGACGTTTTATTTGTCGAAGATCTGAAGTGCAACCTGATGTCTATTCGAAGTCTTACCAAGAAAGGATACAACATTCAATTTGAGGGAGACCATGCGTATGTATCGTTCAATGGTGATACTTTATTTGAAGCACATGCTAGAGGGAAATTGTACGAAGTTGATTTTCATGTTGTCAAAAATTTTGCTGGTATCTCAGGTGAGAAAAATTTAAATCATTCCTCCCAACTTTTATGGCACTATAGATTGGCGCATTTGAACTTGCCTGACTTGAAGAAGTTAGTATGTCGGCGAATGGGTAAGGGCTTAGAGCAGGTTAATGTTAATATTGAATCTGAATTTTGCGAATCGTGTGTTATTGGCAAACAAGCACGCAGTTCATTTGCAAAGAACAAAAACATACGGTTCAGAAGAACTCTGGAATTAATTCATAGTGATGTATGTGGTCCTATGCCAGTTCCTGCATATGATGGGTCCCGATATTTTGTTTCGTTCACCGATGACTACTCAAGAGCTTCAATGATTTACTTTATTAAAAGAAAATGTGAAGTAATCGACAAGTTCAAAGATTTTGTGGCTATGTCTGAAGTACTGCATTCTTGTAAGATTGTCAATTTAAAAACTGACAATGGTGGAGAGTATACTTCATTCGAATTGAAAGAATTTTGCAAATCTAGGGGTATTCAGTTGAAGTATACCGTTCCCTATAATCCAGAAATGAACTCCGTTGCTGAAAGACTAAACCGAACACTACAAGAAAAAGCTAGGACAATGCTGTTGGCTAGTGGATTGGATCAGAAATTCTGGAATGAAGCAATACTTACCGCTAACTATATAAAGAATCGTTCGCCTACAAGTGCATTTGGAAAGCAGTTTGAAAGTCATACACCGGCTGAAATTTGGTTTGGAAGGAAACCAGAGCCGTCCCACCTGCGAATCTTTGGCTCAGATTGCTACAATTTCTTACCAAAAGAAAAACGTTCAAAGTTTGCTGCAAAATCGAGAAAGTGTCTGATGCTAGGGTACACCTCTTCTGTGGGCTCTTATAGTCTTTGGAACATTGAGGAAGAAAAACTTGTTATTGGAAGGCACGTTACTTTCAATGAAGAATCCGTGTTTAATAAATCTGGAATCACAGAAATAACTACTTCAGAGGCGGTTCCGTATTCTATTGATGTTGATCTAAAAGACGAAGAAATAGACAATTCATACCTGGATGGGGTTGGTAACAACATAACAAGTGAAGAAATCTCTGATTGTCAGGATGAAGTTGTTCAAAGCTCTGATTTGGATGGTGATAACATTTCAATGGACAAAGAAATTACTTGTGATGAAGAAATACCAAGAAGAAGCGGCCGAACTCGACGACATCCAGACAGGTTTGGTGATTGGACTAGCGATGAAGTTGTTGGTAGTGAGGACGCTCATTTTGCTCTAGCGGCAGAGCAGTATGTTGAAGAAGATCCAACTACAATTGCTGAAGCAAGAGCTAGAGACGATTGGCCAGAATGGGAGAAAGCAATTCAAAGTGAGTATGAATCTTTGATGCAAAATGAAACTTGGTCTATGTGTAATTTGCCAAAGAATCGAAAGCCTGTAACAAGTAAGTGGGTATTTCGATTAAAACGTAAAGCTGATGGAACAATTGACAAATACAAAGCTCGTTTAATGGCTCGCGGATTCACCCAGAAAGAAGGTTTTGATTACACGGAAACCTATGCTCCAGTTGCCAAGCTAGTGACATTTAAAATAGTTCTTTCAATCGCAAATCAGGAGGGAATGCATATCCATCAAATGGATGTCAAGAGTGCGTTCTTGAATGGGCTGTTATCGGAAGATATTTATATGCGACTTCCAGAAGGTATAGATACAGTAAATCAAATTTGTAAGCTAAATAAAACTATCTATGGTTTGAAGCAAGCTCCTCGTGCTTGGAACGAAAAGTTCAATAGCTTTATGATTAGGATTGGTTTTAAACGATGTCTCTCAGATCAGTATGTGTATGTCAAGAAATAAATGGAAACATATTGTTATGTTCTTTTGTACGTAGACGATATATTGCTATTTTGTAAGGACCTCAAAATTATACAAATTATTAAGCATATGCTGTCGAAAGAATTTGATATGACTGATATGGGGAGAGCAAGTACTTTTCTTGGAATAGAAATCAATCAAGACATGGAGCGTGGAACAATCGAACTTAGTCAACGTCTTTATTTGAAGAAACTCTTACGAAAATCTAACATGGAAAACTGTAAACCAAGAGCTACACCATTGGAAAAGGGTTTACATATTGACGAGGGTGACAAAACCAAGTGTTCAAATATTTATTTATTTATTTATTTATTTATTTATTTATTTATTTATTTACGTCTAACAAGAACATTATCTTTCATAGACTTAATTTACAGAAGTAAAATAAAATGCAATAACATTAAGCATAAATTATTAATATAATATATGTACATAATTGCTCACATCAAAAACATTATAAAGCTTTTGTAATATAATCTGTTCATGTTAAAATCAATAAAATTATCATAACGGTTATAAAAAATACATGCAGAAGATATAGGTTCGTTTAATCCATAGTTTGTATAATGTCTAGGAACATAAAAGAAATCCTGGTCTCTTGGACGCAAAGTACGAGACGGAGCATAAACATAAAACAAAGAAAGCAGGTGTGGACCAGAGAACTGCATGAGTGCAATCATTTGCGCTTTCGAATCATCCCCCGAAAAACAAGCCGTACACAGTTTCACGCTCACAACGATGAAACAAGTGTGATGCTTGTGGAAAAAGTACACAACACTCTTGAATACATGCCTTTGCATTGCTTGTGCCCATGAACGATGAAAGAATGGACCATTCAAACTCAAACAGGTACATCATTCACTTCATTCGAAAAAAAAACCAAACATTCACGAATGATGAGGGATGACAACGAATATTTTTTCATGTTCTTGTTCATAGATGAAACTATTTTGTTTTTGCGAGATCGCACAGAAAGGCACACATTTTTTGACCTGACTTGGGCGTTATTTATATTTTTTTTTTTGTTAACTATAGAAGTGATGGTTGCGTAGTCTTTTTTTGCTTTGTTAGTGCACATAGGTTATTTATTGTGTTCTATAAAGGATTTAAAACGTTCAAGATATGTATTTTATTGCGGTAATGGATGGATTGTAAATGAAGGAAAACCCGTTAATTGTGGAAATTGATGTATGGGGTAAGCAACTACCTACTTATGTTTCAACTAATAAGCATAGAAAAATTAAGAGAAAAATAAATTGAAATACTTTTAAAATAATGTGTGATTATTTTAAGCTATACTATATACTCTTGATCTTCCGAAGAATATTTTCGCCAGAAGATTTTTCATAGTCCATAGATTGTACTCCGAGCACCAGTTCGTGAATTTGGATCGATGCTCGACCATCTTGCACAATTTGATTAATTTCTCCAGAAATTCTTATTTTTCTTTCTTGTGCAGCTTTGTTGATTTTCCGTGAAATGGTTGTTGGGTTTGGAAGAAGATCTTCGACGTCAATATTCTCACCATACTTAGCTCCGGTTCCGATGATGGTTTTGACCAGCTTTCGAAAACCACTACCAGCAACTGAGGAGAACGGTTTGCAGTCTTCCGAAATCCATTGGGAGCACGCATCCAACATACTATCTTTTTCGTCAGATCCCAGTTGTTTTAAGGGAACGTCTTTATTTCTGTCACTATAACACTTATGACGCACTAAATTGGATGTTTGTTTTCCATTATATTTAAATATTTTCCGGCAAGAATGGCAGAAAACGATATCCTTAATTATAACACCTTCATTATCTGAGACTTCTGAAAACGTGTCCCAAATCTTGCTCCTTCCTTTTCTTCTGGTAATCGTCTTAAAAACACCACTTGCAATTTTATTTATTGTATCGTCCATTTTAACTTGTTTTGTCTTCTTACAATTGAACTTCTTCACTGTTATACTTTCAAATAATGATAGGTAGTTTCAACCAGATCGCCTTTAAATACTTATTTCAAATCGTAAAAAACAAATTTGAATTCCTAATCCACTATAAAGGGAAAGTAGTGCAAAAACTTTAATAGCAGGTCGATTGCGAATGACATACCCAAGGCCGTCTTTACCCTTTTGGGGGCCCTGGGCACTTTTTGAAAATGGGGCCCTGTATGATTCCTTATTCTTAAAAGTATACAGAAAAAATCACATAACTTTGGATTAATATTTATTCTTTAGTTTTTTAAATAAATAATATTTTTTTCAATTCATTAAAAAGGTAAAAAATATTGCAGCATTTTAATGTTTTAACATAAACATTAACATAAACATACACAATGTAAAAATAAAAACAAAATAATACCTATTTCATTAGGGGTGAAGCTAGCTTAGAGCGTGAAAAAATGGGCGTAGTCTATGAATTTTTGTGACTCAACAAAAAGATCAATCGAAAATCTGTGCTAGAGGTTTTACAATTTAGGTTTTAATATACAAATATTTTCGTCTCAATTAAGTTCAAAATGGCGGCTGTCCAGCATTTCTTCGGTGCTTGATTTTTAAGGCGGGTTCATGGCTAAAGATGTAACCTTCTTAATTTCGGTACTGGAACAAACTCCTGAAAATTTTAGAATTTTGTATAACAACTACAAGAGACGTTTTAGAATTTTTTCTATATTTTGTTTTTTTTGTGAAATGGTGCACGTTTGACCAAAACATTAAAATTTACTACTATAAAAAAAAAAAACAACAGAATTGCTGATTCAAAAAAACTATGCAATATAAAAAAAATCCTATTTTCGTCTCCGGAGAAAGATATCTCGAATGTAATGCCAAAATTTCGTATAAATCGGTGAAGATTTGCTCGAGTTATGTCTTCGGCCAGTTCAAAAAAGTTATTTCTTGAAACACGCTTTTAAAGTTTAAAGTACTATAAAATCATAAGGGCATTTATACATTTTTACCGGCATCCATTATTTGGTATGTTATTTTTAAGACCCTAAAGTACGTTTTGAGACAAAAAAAAAAAATTCGGTTTATTCAAAGATCTAGACCAGCTATTCCTTTTAAGGAACAAAATATTGATATGCAAAACGATGGAAAGAGGAATGTTTATTGAAGGGGTCTTTTTCTTGATTTAAGATTAGCAAAAGGATGTCGCTTTCGATTGACATCAGCGAAAAAATTCTCTATATTTATTGAACCATTGTAGTTCTGAGTTCGATTTTAATTCTTTTTAACTTAGAGGAGGAACGTTCACCACTGCAGTTGGTCGCTAGAGTATTACCAATTTTTTCGTTTTCGTGTCGAATAGTTTTCTAGTATTGTTTTAAATTCAGGCATTCAGCATGTAGTTCATCTCAGTTTTCATCTTCAGTGTAAAATTTTGCAAAAGATTTGCAGTTCTCTTTTAAGTCTTCTGAATTCAAGTTTTTTAATCGAAAAAAAAGTCAAAACTTTGGCCAATATTTGTATATGAACCTAGTCGCTGTTTCAAATCAACGCTTAGTGTGTCAACAATGGGAAGAAAGGTTTCAATTTCGAAAATTTTTTTCCCAGTCAAAATTACTGAGGATTCAGAGCCGTCTAAAATTTCTACACCTAGTCCTTTCAACTACGGCTTTTTTTTTTTTTTGAATGGATGATGAATATCATGAGTTATTGAAACTGTCCCTGAGCCCTCTCATAAATTCATCGATTGCACTCAGCAAATATAACATTTTTTGCAAAGACTAAGAGCTTCCTGTTTGGCCTTTTGTGCCTGTCCTAAACCGTTGGCGATAGGCATCAAAGCTTGAATTTCTTGATTATCATTATATAAGGCGCTTAGTGTATCAGCTCGCGCTTACCATCTTGTTTGAGAAAGACTTTTTACAACTTTTTTGTACCTAAATGAGCACTCCATCTTTAAAATCCTAAGAAATTAGGTGCCGTTCATCATATCTAATAATGAGTAGGGACACTCTCTACACAAATGCAATGGCTACATTTAGACAGCAAAAAATAAAAAGCCCGCAATTAGTGAAAACAGGCAAAAATTATTATTAATAGTAATTCTTTCGGACCATCGCATCGCAAATGTTAGAAGGATACACAAGAAGTTTTCCCATCTTCACAACACCATTCAACTTCGATCGTAAGACACACGTATGGATGTTTTTTCTGATTGGATTTTTAAAAGTTGTCCTGATCATTACTTGAGTGGCCTATTTTTTTTTTGTTTGAATTTGAATATAATTTTGTTAAAAAAAAAAATTTATCGAAATATTTTTTTTTCTTGAAAATAGACCAATAAAGTTTGAGTGTTGGTTCAGCAATTTGGGGGCCCCTGGTGATCCGGGGCCCTGGGCCTGAGCCCAGTGGGCCCAGTGCTAAAGAGGGGTCTGGACATACCTGATTCTAAAAAGATGTGACGATTTTTACCTGCACCGGAAATGCATAAAAAAGTTGGAAGAAACACTTTAGTACCTGTTTTTAACATTATCAGTGGGTTTTTCTGGATTTAAAATTATATAGAGTGACCTCAACCCTACCCATAGATTAATTTATACCTCGGTTAAGAAAAACCAGATTGAGGGGTAAATAATAAACTATGTAAGTACCTACAAAATTTTCTTAGAACCACGTTCTATCCCTAATAAAAATAGAGTGATCTCAACCATATCCATTGATTAATTTATACTTCGGTTAAGAAAAACCAGATTAAGGGGTAAATAATAAACTATGTACGTAACGTACTTACTAAATTTTCTAAGAACCATGTTTTATCCCTAATAAAAATTTTATTTCAAAAAATCTAGATTTCAACAGCCGCACATCTAGCATCTAGGTACTCAATACATCCTCATTAGTGTTATTTACATATATTTCCAACACACTAGGCCCTGCTAAAGGAAAAAAAAAAATTATACTCTTCTTTCAGATATTTCAGTTTAACAGATGTATTCTTCATCACAGTATTGCACTGTCAAATATTCGTTGCCTTTTGAAATTATTCGTTGCCTTGTAGATTATTCGTTGCCATCGACACTATCCGCACAAGTTCATACGCATACACATATTGTCTTTGCCTGCCATTGCTGCAGTTAAGTGAATGAGAATGACATGTTTTGTTGACTAAAAAGAGAGTGCAGTGTGTGTATTGCTTTGGATTAAGATGAATGGTGTCTGGATGATGTGGAAGGCAATGAATAAGTGAATGCATTCACAAAATGAGACATTCACTGCAGGTCCCTGGTGTGGACAATCAATGTGTCCAGTTAGAACATCCTGCGCAAATAAGACCGCATAATAAATTCGCCTTTTATACAGCGGCTTAATACCTAATAAGGTGCATCTAGCTTCATAGACTGGCAAATCACCGTTCCAATTCATCTTTCGTAGAGCAAATTTTGTAAACCGTTTTTGAATCTTTTCAATACGTAAAATGTTATTTTGGTAATATGGATTCCATATAATACTGCAATATTCAAGCCTTGATCTTATCAAAGAATTAAACAAGGTCTTCAATGTGCATGGATCTTGAAATTCTTTGGTATTGCGACGCATGAAACCAAATAATGAATTTGCACGTGATATGATGTAATCATAGTGCATTGAAAAATTCAGCTTGTGGTCAAAGACTACCCCAAGATCCTTATGACTTTCCACTCTTGTTAGAATTTCATTTTGGATCGAATACTGAAAATTTACCGTCGAGAGAATTCTGCATTTGAAATAAAATTATCCTTATCGTGAATTGATTGGTTGTTTAATTTATGCAACTATAACAACAAGGCCAGACTTATGTGCTGCAACTGGATATATGAGCCGTTTCCAAAGTTGTTTCAATGAGACTCATTTCAATTATGCAAAACATATTTTGCATTACATTAGTGGCACATTAAATTTAATGATGGTATACAAAAGACAAGATCCAACAGAAACTCTAGTGTGTTATTGCGATGCTGACTGGGGAGGTGACAAAAATGACCGAAAATCTACATCAGGATATGTTTTCAAACTTTCCGGTAACACTGTTTGTTGGACATCAAAGAAGCAGTCAACAGTAAGCTTGTCGTCAACAGAAGCTGAGTTGAATGCATTGACTGAAACCATTTGTCAACTGAAGTGGATTCGAAAGTTGCTTGATGAAATTCAAGTCCCATGTCCAGTTCCAATAGTTATATACGAAGACAACAATTCTTGCATCAAAATTGCTGAAGATTCAAAAGAGAGCAAACGAATGAAGCACTTAGAAATTAAACATTTTTTCATACGAGATGAAATCTTAAATGGCGTCGTTCGGCTCGAACAAAAATCAACTAACGATCAGTTGGCTGACATTATGACGAAATCTCTTGGCAGAAATTTATTTTTGAAACATCGTCAAAATTTGAATTTGTTAAATGTTAATTAATTTTAAAAATTCGTTTCCTTTTTTTTAGTTAGTTTCTATTAAATTAAAAAGCGGTGTTAAATACTTTGCATGAAAACTACTTGTAATAGTTTAATGAAACACAGTTCACTTTGACAAGTCTGAAATTATTATTCTTGAATTTCAAAATTAATTTTTTCTCTCTTTCAAAACTTCAAAAAAATTGTTTTGGTTATTTCTAAAAATTGAAAATATCTTTTATTATTCGTTCTGATAAAGCACATCATGTTGCTTACTTACAAAACAGTGTTTTCCTGAAAAGCTGGCTATTTATAAGGTTTAAATTTGATATTGACAGACACACACTGTTATTATACAGTCTGTTAGTCAGTTTAAAGCTTTCTCACAAACATTATTTTTGTTTTGTTCTGTGGTGCGTAAATAAACAAAGAAGACGGTTTTCCGACGCGCGAACATGCCACGTATAATTGTCCATGCGCGAAACAGGAAAACCCCAATTTGTTTCTGCAAACTTCTAACGACTGTCCGTGTGATTTATTTATGGTCATCGCAAAGGCCTGACGTACTGGAAATTGTCACCGTTTAAATTCGAATGGTAAATCCGTTGGAATCATCAGTATTCGCGGGATCAAGACATCCTCTACTTTGTATTGTCCTTTTGATTGTTGCTTCAATGACGTTATTCATCAGCTCTTTCACAGCCAGTCTTGTTCCATTACATAGTCAAGGTTGATTAGTGTTACGCAGCATGATAACAACTTATCCTACTTTTAACTGCAAATTGGGAGGTGGTATTCTAGGCAATTCCAGTGAATTTCAGAATTTCCGTGGGATAGTTGAGTACACCATCTTGGTTCATAACGGTGTCGACTGATTTAAAGGAAACCAACTGTCCTGGAAGAAAATTCTGAATGGTCGCAATGAGATCCTCGACCTAAGTTAGTTCGCCTTCTCCTCGTCATCGTAAATTGCTAAATTAGTAGTAAATTGTCACTATCACAGAATATAAAAAAAAAAAAAAAATTATTGGAAAAAGCACATTACCTGGTAGTCTAAGAGCTGGAAGCAAATTTTTGGAGTGGAGTGATAACCAAAAATATTGCACATTTATGTGTAGATACACGCACCATTATATCAGATTCAACCGTTTGGCAGGTTTCTTTTTCAGCCGTGGGCGGGGGTGCGCGTTCGAAAATGGTAATTTTTCAGATTTTGAGGTCGAAGTGATAACCACATAAATGGTACATCAAAAAATCAGAAAAATTCCCCTGATTACAAAAAAACTCGGTCCCAGACGATTTGGTTTCAGCCTACTGCTTGCCAGACGCATTTTAACACTTTTCAAGTGCATTTTTCAGCTTAAAGCACTAATAACTTTTTTCCTATTACGCATAACCAAGAAAGTGGTACGCCAAAAAATAAGAAAATTTACCCTGATTTCAAAAAAATGTATTTCAGATGATTTAGTTTCAGCCTTCTTCTTGCCAGACGCACTTAACATATTTTTAAACGCACATTTCAACTTAAAGTATTGATAACTTTTTTCTTATCACATGTAACCAAAAAAATGGTACGCCAAAACATCACAAAAGTTCCCCCGACTACAAATAAGTGTGTCCAAAAGGATTTCGTTTGAGCCTTCTGCTTGACAGACGCATTTCAACATTTTTCAAATGCATTTATCAAATTAGCTGATAACTTTTTTCTTATCACATGTAACCAAAAAAATGGTACGCCAAAACATCAGAAAAATTCCCCTAATTGCAAAAAAGTCGGTCTCAGACGATGTGGTTTCAGCCTTCTGCTCGCCAGACGCATTTTAGCATTTTTAAGTGCATTTTCTGCTTAAAGCACTTATTACTTTTTCCGCATTACAAATAACCAAGAAAGTGGTACACCAAAAAATAAAAAAAGTTACCCTGATTTCAAAAAAGTGTGCTTTAGACGATTTGGTTTCAGTTTACTGCTTGCCAGACGCTCTTTAACAGTTTAGTAAAATGCATTTTTCAACTTAAAGTACTGCTAACTTTTCTCCTATCACATATAACCAAGAAAGTGGTATGCCAAAACATCAGAAAATTTATTCTGATTACAAAAAAGTCGGTATCAGACGATTTGGTTTCAGCCTTCTCCATGCCAGGCACATTTTAGCTTAAGCATGTTTATCAAATTCAATGAATAATTGCTTGTAGTATTTCATTTCATTTTTGATTTTCATTCAATTTGATAAACATGCTTAAGCTAAAATGCGTCTGGATTAATCAGCCGTTCTCGAATTTAAGTCAGACTAACGAGCAGCAATTCATTTTTATATATATACCTAGATAGATAGATAGGTAGATAGATAAATAGATGAAAAAATGAATGGTGAAAATATTAATTGCCTTTTTTTACGTCACCTTAAAAACGGCGTTAAATTTGCGCTTCTAGATGAAAATACCTTGTTAACGATTCACCATTACATGCATGAAAATCATGGTGAATGGCGAGTGCTATTGAGTTATGCGATGGTTTTTGAACTTCCGAAAATTAATCAAGAAAATATCGACGACGGGCGCGGCGCGCAACTTGCCACACAGCGTGTAGTGATAACCTTGTTTACAGAAGTGGCTCTGTTTAGCTTGCACTCTCGTCAATGCGATTTAATAACTCTATTACTTCTTACGGGGCCATAAGTTAAGTCATAGATTTGTGTCAATTTGTCAATATTCAACCCACCACGACATACGGCCAGATTTATTGGAAAAACTAGTGAAGAATTGCACTTATCCAATGGATCTCGTAGGCGCTACGCATATATGTCGAAGATCATTTTAAAAATATAGATGCCATGAATTCATCTGCCGCGTTACAATAATAATAAACTCCATCCTTAGTCCTGTATTATTATTAAAAAGTTAATAAGTAGGTTCAAAATAAAGAAAGCACTATTGACATGGTGTTGAGCAATAACTAAAACATTTTTGCAGTTCCCAGCGAAATCTTTCAGAAAAAGTATATTCAATAAAAAAAAGCTGCAGCGCAGCTCAGATTTGATTGATTATTTTTTATATCAGCGTTTTTTGCGAAGAACTGCGAAAGCTTTTGCCCTCGATACAGCACCTGCGTGTTTTCCACACATTTTCATTTGACTACACCTAAATTAACTGCGACTATTTAAATCATTTGAAATAGTTCCACTGTAGCCAGGATTCAGGTGCTTCCGTTTCAAATCAGATTCCACTTCCGCTTTCAAAGTTTCTAAGTTTCCGTTTAAAGGGGTCGCATTTAAAGTTTAGAATCACCTCACCATTATGCTCCAACCCGAGGAGACGCCATTCAGTACCATTTCAAACTGACTCAAACTGCTCACATTTTCAACGCATTTTATACTATGTGCGAAAGATCAAAAAGTCCTATTTTTTCCTCATTTACAGCCTATGTAAATTGTCTTTTTCGTTTCTTATTTTTTTTTGTATAAACAACATCATCCGCTTGTACTTGAAACACGTGGATTTTTTGAGCTTTTGTTTTGAGAATGAGTACGCAAAGGAGAAACAGCGATAACCTCTCGGAATTCTGTTCTTGTGCACTGGTTGAAATCAATATTTATAAAAATTAGATGAATGAAGTTGAACTTTTGCGACCTGAGGATAAAAGAGTGAACATATAGCAAAAGCTCAAGACCAGAAGCGCACAAACAAACAAACTTTTGGTGTTTTATTTAGTGAAATTCGCTTCAGTGAATATTGACCAAAGGACATACAAACTATGCGTCGTTTTATGGTGGCCTGACTACGAGTATGTGCTATGTGGGGATATCGATTGAAAAGTGACTTTTTCGTATTGAAAAATACATGTTTTCTGCTGACAAAAATTAAAAAAAAAATACACAAATAAAACTAACTTGCTAATTTTGTATTGATAAAAAACAAAAAGGCGTTAGTTTAATATTTTGGCATATCTATACCTTCATAGTTTTTATATATGTTCACCTCAAACAAACCTTAATTCATTGCGTTTGATAAAAGCTACAGCAATTTTATGTTATTTAAAGTTACAAAAACTGACGTCTCAATGCACTGGAAGAACAGAGCTGAAGTTATAGTAAGTTTTCACTTTCTCGACTTCTTTTGCTTTGTCAATGAAGCCCAATGAATATTATGAGATTGCCGTTTTTAGTTTTTAAACTGACTTGGACTATTAGCATTACCTGCAATTAATCTTACAAAGACAGGCCCAATATTTTTAATGAAATCGTAATTGATAGTATATGTTTCTCTACGGCTAGGTGTTGAGAAAGAACACATTAAAAAAATATAGTAAGCTTTTAACCGCGGAATCTCTCTCTCTCGCACTGTTCTCGTAAAATATAGTCTTTGTTACTCAAAGATTATGTAGCTTGGCAGTGAAAGAATTTTTAAAATCGGTTTAGTGGTTTAGGCGTAGCGATAAAGATTATGATAATGGAGTTTTTATTGAGACTTTTTTTTCATAGTTACAATTTGATATAAGTAAGAACGTATCAAATTTACAAATAAACAAATAAATTCACTTTCACATTTATAATGTTAGCTAGAATTCCGGAAAGACTAATTCTAACAATTTTATTGATTGCACCAGCTACATAAGTTCCCGCGACTTGAGGAGGTACACAAACCATCTGTCTTTTGCTTAGGAGTCCAAGACCATAAACACAAAACCGCTTTTCCACGTTTATTGTATTCGAAAGAAACTTGCAAGTTCTCCGAGAGAATAATCACCCTGCCATGGAAAATGGTTTCTCACTTAACTTTTTAAGTTCAAGTCCAAAAACTAAGACTTGAGATCAAAACTTGTAATCGTCTCAACTGAATTCCAGAACCAGGATATGAAATCCAGAATCATCACCATCTGAGACAGGCGTCAGATTCTAACCTTTCCTCCGCGAAAGGCATTTCGCCAAAACCAGAATGGATCAATTTAGTTAATACGGCTGTAAACTATTTAAGAATAAGGCACGGGAAATAAACGAAAAAACACTCTTTTACTGTCTTGAATCGGCATACCTGCAAAACTTTTACGACTCTGCAAGATGTCTTCGGAAAACTCACGCTGCTCCGTCAAGATCAGCGAACTCACCGAGACCTTTGGTGTCAAAAAATGCTGTCATGCCACCTCTTTAACATTGCACTTGAAAAGATTTCTCTAAACTCAAACGTAACATCAGTGGAATTATTTTTCAAAAGTCTGTACAGTTATTGGACGTGTCTATGAGCACCCAAGGTGTAGTTGTTGTAAGGTGTATTACACCCTACACTAGTTCTTTCAATTGAAAATCTCCTGGCGTTGCAAGAGTTCGAGTGATTTTGAAAATGTTATTAGTTTTGTCATTGTAATGCAAAGCTAAAATGAATTCATTTTATTCGGACGCGAATTACGAGTCATTATGTTTCTAACTGCAAGTTCTGCGACTAAAAATAAGATTATTTTAACCTTGAATTCCAATCACAGAACTTGCAATTAAAAAATTAATGGCTTAAAATCCACACGGATAAATTAAATTCATTATAAAATAAAATTATTTTAACTTTGCATTTCAATGACAAAACCAATAACATCTTCGAATTCGCACGAGCTCTGGTAACATCAGGAGATAGAAGATTTTCAAAGGTAATCTTAGAATCTACAGCTTGCATACTAGAATAAAATAAAATTTATGAACTAACAGCTTAACCTAATTTAACTCAAGACTTTAATAGATCAAGATCCGACGAACAGCTGCCATTCTGTAAGTCTGCATACTTCTAAAGACATTTTTTTTTTCAAATAAACGACATTTTTCCATAAATGATGGATTAATATTCCACCATACTGGACATGCGTACGTCAGAATTGGACGAATGAATGCTTGGTAGCAGATGGTCTTCACATCTGGTCTCAATTGGTTGGAGTAAAAAAGGCTCTTGAATGACGTAAGATTATACAAACGGAATAGTACACCAGAACGGAGATCAAACGGAGAATCACCCATTGTAATCCTCTATTATATCTTGATAGTCCTAGCCATGCTTTGCGGCTTAGAAGCGTGTGCTTTATCTAAAGCGGATGGGGAAACCCTTGTTCGTTTTGAAAAAAAATATTTCCAACGATTTGTATGTTGTATGTGAAGACAATATTTAGAGAAGAAGATTTAACAACAAACTACATGAGTTGTCCTGTAAGGCGACTTGAGCATATCTAGCTGAGTTATCATTGCGAGACTACGGTGGCTGGGACATGTAGAGTGAACGCTCTGGTCCAGCGAACACTTCGAGTTATACAGGGTGATTCGCATAAGGTGTGACAAAAAGATAGGGTGTGAAGGTTGGACCTAGACAAGCAAAAAATCGTATGGGAGGGGGGGGGGTCCATTTTCCCCCGTTTAGGCGGGAGGGGCAATTTAAGAAAAAAATCACTAAAAATGGGGAAAAAATTATTTTAAGAAAACGGTAATACCTACAGAGTCGTGCTATAGCATTTTGAAAAGCCAAAAGCCTATACTTGAAATATTAATTTTCAAAGTCAAAATTTTGAAAAAAAAACATAATTTTTTTTTTTTAAACCATTTTTTTTCAAAATTTTACATAATTAAGTAATAAAGGATGAATTTTTTCTTTACTTTTTTTATTGAGAATTCACTTAAGAATCCAATAACGAAAAAAAAACTTTAAAAAAACAAAAAATTTAGAAAAGTCGTTTTTGTAATTTTTGGTTTTCTCAAAAACTACAGGTTATTTTGACATCCGGTTTTTTGTGTTTGATCAAAAATAAATAAGAGCATTGAAAGTAAGCCAGAAAAATACTACTTAATTATGTAAAATTTTGAAAAAAAATGGTTTAAAAAAAAAAAATTATGTTTTTTTTTCAAAATTTTGACTTTGAAAATTAATATTTCAAAAACAATTCATTTGAACAACTTATTTTAAAATTTAAATGAAAGTATAGGCTTTTGGCTTTTCAAAATGCTATAGCACGACTCTGTAAGTATTACCGTTTTCTTAAAATAATTTTTTCCCCATTTTTAGTGATTTTTTTCTTAAATTGCCCCTCCCGCCTAAACGGGGGAAAATGGACCCCCCCCTCCCATACGATTTTTTGCTTGTCTAGGTCCAACCTACACACCCTATCTTTTTGTCACACCTTATGCGAATCACCCTGTATAGCGAAGTCAAGTGGAAGAGGACCTCAATCTCGCCCGAAATAGAAGATGTTGGTGAAAGACACTGGTTGAAACCGATGTTCACACCGAACTATAATGCCTCGCAAATACTCACCAATTTATGAAATTCTCGACTTCTATGGCAAAAGTGCAGGGATTCAAAGAGGATTGAAAAATTCGAAATTTTATTCAACTAAAGAAATCGTGAAGTCGAAAAATAAAACTATTTGAAATAATAATTAAAATTTGTGAAGTCCAAAGAGTTTTCTGTTGGAGCGTTCCTGATGTTTTTGTATAAAAATGGAATATTTATCAATTCAATTTAATTCAATTCAAAGTTCATTTCATTGGTATAATTTGTCAAAAAAATTTTAAATTTTAAATAAGAAACTAGACAATGGCCGAAGGACGTCTGCCAGATTGACAATTTTGTTTGTTTGGTTCTTTGTTTACAAACGATATTTTGATTTAACTAATTTTCTGATTTTAAAGAATAAAAATATATTTAAAAGTTTCAAGCATGATTTTTTGAATATATGTAATTAAGGCTAATTTTGCAGAACATGTGAAGCTTTTCAGAATTGCATACATTTGCATATCCGTTAAGTTATCTGTTCCCCAAATAGAACGTCTTATTTCTTTCAGTATTGAATATAGGCATAAAAAATGTCTCAAATCTCCCCTCTCTCCCAATTTTCCAAGGGAGAATATCACTGGCAAATCATCCCTATGTGGTATGAAATTCAAGCTAAGAAATTCTCCTCATGTTTTAAAAATATGTGATACATCTTCAACTTTATTGTTTCTATGAAAGTAATTATTTTCCTCTAAATCATATCTCAGCTGACTATAAAAGTTTTGTAGATCGATGCTCTCGCAGATTCAATAAATTGGTATCGGAATTTTTCATCTAATTTCTGTGTGAGTTTATATGGTTGAAATTTTAAAGTCTCTACTTGTTGTAGTGACAGATCCAAATTATGGTTGCAAAATCGAGCAAATTCATTCTACTTTTTTGTCCAGAAGAATCTTTGGTTGATTGTGTATTATGCAATTTTTCTGGGTATTCGGTTGCTGTCCACCTAAGAGTGTTGTTATAAACGTGAACGCGTGAACTGCGGGAGTCTGAAGAGTCGCTTCAAAAATATCCTCAGTAATTTTTCTACATGTCCGAATTCCAAAAATACTCAAACGACTTTGCAGAAGATTCAAAAACTTTATACGTGGTGCTTGGCGGTACTAGAGTGTTTTCCATGCAGTATACCATGTACAGTTCAACGATTAGAGTTACTTATCAAATTCACCATTACTCGAAATGAGAATGTCCAAATATTTTTTCTAATATGAATACTGTCTCTTCTCTGTTGTAGAAAAATTTTTCATTGCTCGCGTATCTTCCGTTTCCTCTTCAAAAAACAATTTCCTTGGACTTACTTAGGTTAGGATTCCAAAGATTGCAGTATTCTGCTAAGCTCTTAATCATTAACTGTAGAGGCGGATTATGCCCTCATCAGTATTCAAAAGTATCTTAAAATGAATACCCGCAAACGAATAATTGTAAATATAATTATCTTGTTCCAAATATGTCTTACTTAAAAAACAAAATTTTGTGGAAACCAACAACTTTTCGGCACATCAACTCTACTCTAAAAAAAACCTACAGAACCTAGACAGTGTCTAGAGCGTTGTATCAGAAAGAAAATTGTAGATTCTCTTTATTTGCACAACGCTTTAACCCAGCCTTAGCTGTTTCTGCTTGAATACATTTTTTTAATACTTTTATCAGAATATTCTAAATATCAATTTCTTAAATCTCAATGTTACTTGAAATAATTTATGTAGTTCCTACATATTTTTTTTTTATATAAATTATAAATTGGGTATCTATTTAAAAATTTAAAAACGGCTCTGAGCTTACTTTTTTTTTAAAAGATTTTTGCTTAAAAAATATTTTTTCATCAATCAACAAAAATATTATGATACGAAGGTTTCGAGAGGTAAAGTTTAAAGATGATGTCTATGATTAGAAGCTACTGCCGCCATTTCAAGGCCGAGTGCCAAAAATCCTATACAATCCTCGAACAATCCTACTAACAGACTGTTAGAAATATTTATTGAATGAGATTACAATAACTACTTGTTAATAAATCAATCAAGTAGTCTGTTTTTCTATCAAATGTCATACATGGAATATGTTCGATTATTTTTTACTCTCAATAAAATTGCTGTACAATCAAGTTCTTCAAACTAGATAAGTTTTATTTCTATATTCTTAGGACTTCCATTCAAATAATCATTTAACTGGTATGAGCCCAGTCTACTGTTAAAAGAAACAAGAAATTAATCTAAAAAGCCGATTATTCTTTGGAAGAAACTTCCGGAACAAAGAAGCAAAGGGGAAACGGACACAATCCCGAAAAAACTGTCCCCGAAAAGTCAAAATCCCGAAAAAACATAATCCAGAAACAGACTTTCCCCGAAAATTCAAAATCCCGAAACAGACTTTTCCCGAAAACTCATAATCCCGAAAACATCAATCCCGAATGGCCAAAATCCCGAAAAAATCAATTTTGAAAAATAAAAAATTCTAACCAAAACTATTTTTTAAATGGCGTATTTATTTCAACAAAAACAAAAACAGCAAATAAATTTCAAGTTTAGGCACTTTATATTTACCTATGTATATCACATAATTAGTTCTTTTACACTCAACTAAATATTTGTATTACACACAATAACTTTCACTTGAACCTTTCAAAACAATAATGACACTGAGCACATGAAAAGATTATGTTCTGATAAGCAACGAGAATAACGGAACAACATTATGAACAATCATAACACTGATACTTACTCCAGGTAATCATTCCAATAAACAGATTTCTTCTTACACGTGACGACCAAACTTTAAAAAACATATTTTTATATAAAATTAATGCAAAATAGAAATCGCGAAAGGTTTTCCCGAAGAACGATATAAAATGAAAAATTTGCGCAAATTTTTCATTTTATATCGTTCTTCGGGAAAACCTTTCGGGATTTTCGGGATTGTGGGTTTTCGGGATTATGGATTTTCGGGATTGTGGGTTTTCGGGATTTTGGATTTTCGGGATTGTGGGTTTTCGGGATTATGGATTTTCGGGATTTTGGCATTTCGGGAAAAGTTTTTTCGGGATTATGTCCCCAACCCGAAGCAAAGAAATCATTTGTGAAATTAGCTCAGTTGCTTGAGAAGGTAGTGCGGGTTGTATACGTACTACTAAAACTTTTCGCAAGAGTTATGGACGGATAACTTATTCGAATTTATAAACTTCACGGAGGGGAAGGTTGGACGGTCTGGAAGTTCCAGGTAAGGGTGCTTTTAAAAGCATCTGAAATTTTTGATGTTGCAACTGGAGAAATTCAGAAACCTGTTTTATCTACACAAGAAAATGAAACCATTCAACAGTCTCAAGCAAGGCATAAATTGGAGCTGGGAGTTTGGAAGAAATTGGACAGTTAATCCCAAAAAGTAATTGCAACTTCAGTTGGTTAGCAACCAATGTTTCATATTGTGAGTCAGCTAAAGAAATGTTGGACAAGTTGCATATTGCATATCAACGTAAATCATCTACGAATCTGCACCTATTGCAACAACAATTTTATAGTTTATCCTTTGATTCTTCAAAAGATTTGGTATGTTATATTTCAATAGTGGAAGAAATGGCTCAGCGGTTAAAGGAAGTTGAGGAAGTGATATCAGAATCATTGATTGTTACAAAAATCTTGATGACATTTCCGGAAAATTACAATCATTTCTTCAGCGCACGGGAGTCAACCAGTGACGAACGTACGACATTATCAAATTTAACGGTAAGACTCATGATGGAAGAGTCTAGATTGTTGGTTCAGAAAAATAATGTAAAGGCGCTTCGTAGCCAAGAAAAACAATATACGCCGACCAGGAACTGAATCTAATAATGAGAAAAGGTTGTTTTTTGTATCATAAGCCAGTCCTTTAAGAAATGAAAAAGTCAATGAAATTGTTGAAAGATCAAAACGAACTGTATTATTGGCGAAGTCCTTCCGGCTCAAAATGATGTCGAAAGGAAATGGTTTTTAGACTCTGGAGCCAGCGATCACATGGCAATTCAAAAGGAATAGTTCAAAAAATACAACGAACTTCCAATTCCAGTTCGGACAGGTGATGGTCACATTGTCTATATGCACTAGGCGAAGGAGACATACATAGATGTTTTGGTTTATGATGAAATAAAATGGTCACCTGGTGTTCTTAAAAATGTTTTAAGACCCGATCAAAACTCATGTCAGTTTTATTTTGAAAAAACTATCGTTGCAACGGGAGAAAGATGCGGGGAAATTTTTGGAATGAAATTCAAAGTCGAGAACGATGTTATGCAGTAAAACAATCAATTTGGACGAAGGAATTAATAGCTGGTTTCTATTCCGTTTCCGACTGGATTGATGTACCAAAATTGTTGATGGATAACCAAAGCGCTATAAAATTTATTCGAAAGCGAACAAAGCATATTGATGTGAGGTATCATTTTATATAGAACCAATTTGAAGATGGAATGTTCGAGCTTAAATGTATATGCAGCAATGAACAGTTAGCAGATTTGTTTACTAAAAACTTGCCTCGTGAGCGTTTTCAACTTTTAAGAAAATTGATTGGAATGAAAAATGCATCCATTTCCAAACTTTGAAAACTACAAATTAGTAGGTATTGTAATGTGCACCCAACATTTCATGCTAATTTCCTAATTGAAACGTTAAACCGAAAACACAAGTGCTGGCAACGCTATAATGGAGTGCTATAATGGAAGATTTTGTTTGTGAGTGAGTGTGTGTGTGTGCCGAAAAATACCGGGTGGGGAACTTGTCTAGACATCATGGTTCAAAGAAAAACTACTAGAAATCTCTCGATGTTTCGCACTTCTATATAAAGAGGGAGCTGACGCAACCAGAAGTCAGTTTTATTTAGAAAGTGATAGTGTGAATATTGAATAAACGTAATTGAGTTGAGTTCGAATAAAGTGTATATCGCAAGTAGATACTGAATAAAGTGGTAGAATTAAATTGAAAGGTAGAGTTTTATTTTTGCGAGCTAAGCGCACGTTACAGTATATTACATCTCATCATCATCATTTTCATTTCCGGCGTTACGAGTAGTGACCTTAAAGCGATCACAACTCTCCCACTTTTCTGCTTCACACTAGTGATCCGCCTGTGGGGTACGCCGCGTTGACCTCAGAAAGCATCGGCAAGCCTCCCGGTTTTGGATTGTTCCATGTCTGAGGCCAACCAAATGCTGCTGTTTTTGCATTTGCTTGTACCAGGAGTGTTTTGGCCTGCCTTTTCTTTTTCGTCGCGAATTTGTTGAAACGTTGTACGATATTGCCTTTTGGACGAGTTTCTGCGGACCTCTCCTTTGAACATGACAATACCAACTGAGCCGGTCGTACTGAATTTTGTCCAAGATGGTACTTTTGACATGAAGGCTTCCACGGATCTTAGTACTTCTAGTTCGATCAAGCTTTGTTACTCCTGCTGTCATCCGAACAATCTTCATTTCGGCTGCCGTCAATTTGCTCTCATACTTTTTGTACGTTGTCCAACATTGTGAACCGTATGTCAGAGCTGGACGGACAACTGCTGTGTAGAGTCTTCCTTTCAGATTAGGGGGCATTTTTCGGTCACAGAAGATAGCGGAGTTTTCTCGCCACTTCATCCACCCTACGCTTACTCGATGATTGATGTCGTCATCACAAGTTGCTTCACTATTGATCATAGATCCCAGATATTTAAACTTTTCACACTTGGGAAGTACATTTCCATTCAAATAAATGTCTGGAATAGGCTTGTCTGGATCAGAAAAAGGGCAGCACAGGTATTCAGTCTTTTTAGCGCTAATACGGATGATGTAGGATCCTCGCTTATGATGTCAGCAAAGAGTAATTGTTGTACTTTATTGTCCATTTTCCTTCGAGCAAATAATCCGGAACAGCAATAAAGAGCAGTGGACTCAAGACACTTCCCTGGTATATTATATCTCATTTATTAAAAGTGGGAGTGTTAGAAATATTTATTGAATGATATTACTTTGCCAATAACTACTTGTTAATAAATCAATCCAGTAGTCTGCTTTTCTACATATGAAATATCATACATGGAATACGTTCGATTATTTTTACTCTCGATAAAATTGCTGTACAATCAAGTTCTTCAAACTAGATACGTTTTATTTCTAGATTCTTAGGACTTCCATTCAAATAATCATTTAAAACAGACAGATGAACAGAGGAAGATACAATTTTTGAATCTATTTTCTCGGCTTCTCTGTCATCGCAAAATCATGTTTGATTGTTATCTCGACTTTCTTTTCGCCAATGAATTGCATACCTTACCCTATACTATTTCAAATCTCAAATAAACTTATACTTATACTTATACTTATATGTATCTGTCCAACCAAGATTCAAAAAACGAATACAATCGGTCCATGAACTGATATGTATGTAAATATAATCGATAATTTTTCTTTTAACATTTACTCCTAGTCGTAAGTCAAGAAGTGAAGTAGAAGTACAGTCCTGTAATACACGTACGAGAATATCACACTCACTTTATTTACGTATATTTATCATACTAACATTGTCCTTGCGGAAACTTCGTAGGTATTCCTTGAAAGAAAAGAGCGCTTGAAAAGGTTTTTTTCATTTCCGTTGAGTGAGAGTGTATATTGAGCTTAAAATGTTCACTTGCTCTCTTTCTCGGCATATTCGGTTTTCGGTCGGCATCGGCATGGTTTGGGGTAGGGTAAGAGTATATAAAAAACGAAAAAATGTTCTTATCAATGCACATAGTTTTACTCTCTAGCTCTTTGAAAGTTATGCTGAAAACATCTCTGTTTTGGTCTGTATTCTGTTTTCAACCAGCCTTCGTAAAGCACATAAAAGCTTGGCTCTCTAACTCCGTCGATTTTTCACAAGTGTCCCTTGATGACGGCTGCTTTATTGCTTGGGGGGTAGTAAAAGCGAAAAGCTTAGTTCTTTTGACCCGAAATGTAAAAAATTCAATATACCCGATCGAAAATTTAGTATGCGGTTTCATTTGCGTTAGGCAAACGTAGGAAGAGCGAAGAAAACAAAATACCAAAGGCTTCCTTTTGCGGAGTGCCCCGAAAAAAGTCCATGTGTACGGAAAAGTACGTATGGAACGACAGTTTAGTCTTGATGTTTTAATTCTATCGAACGGGGCTGCGACTATTAGTTTTATGTAAAGTGTAGTTGTTTCAATTTGTTCGAAATCCTGTAAAATATTGACGCAGCAAAATCAATAAAAAGAAAAATATCAACCGTTTAAACATAAGAGAAGTGAAAAGTTAAAACTAAAACTCCAACAGAACATCGATAAATTTCGGGTGCGTATATCCTCAGTGCGCGCGTTTTCTAAATAGAATGCTGAAGATTCTGATTGTACGAAAACAAACATATGTCATCATATCTTATCGAGATGTAAGTAAGTTCTTATTCTAAAATACGGAAACAAAAGATCTTAAATGACAATCACTTTTCTTTACCGACTGGTGTGAATTTTTCACACTTAAACGAGTAAGTTACTCATTTTATTGATTTATTTTGAATATGACGCTGTCAGAGTGCGATGTATTAGGAAAGGATACTCCTTGAATGTGGCTTTTACTGTATGTCCTTTTTTAATTGAAAGCTTATCAACTATTTTTTTTACTAATTGTTATTGCTATTTGAGAAAATTTTATATAGGAATAGTCCTACATCATAGACTAGAAAACATTTAACGTCTCAGAGCTGAGCGGACATCACTTGTAAGAGGCTTGGGCCTTGTGCGCCAAAAACTAAAAAAATTTCTTGAGCTTGATATTTGATCCGCAAAAAGTCGAAGTATTGACGCATTAGTCATATGTAAAGAGATGGTAGGTAGTTTATACCAGATACCAGCAATGGTTTTTTAAAATTTGAGTTCTATGCAGTTTCAACAAAAATTGTATTGCACACTGTAAGCTATCTTTGCAGTTTTTTAAAATTATGTTTTTTCTCTAAGATAATTAATTCTGTTTTTGTAAAAGTATAATTTAAAAGTGCATTTTTTTACTGTTCACATCAAAACTACATGTTTATTTTTACAGATATAATTTACTTTGGGTCTAAGTATATGGAAATTTTTTTTTTTGCAACTTGATATCAAAATCAACTGCTCAGATAAAATTGTTTGCATCACTTATCTGTTAAGTTTTAGTGTTGTAGAATGCTGGAATTATTTTCTATGCAATAGTTTATACTTTAAAACCTTGCCAGCTTGGCTTTTAAGATATTACAGCCATCAAGTGGTTCAAATCCAACATAAAAATGGAAGACCCTTGTTGACTAATAATTATTTATGTTGGTTTTAGTCATCTTCTGATGACTAGTTTTTGAATTAAATAACTTTTTAACCATTTTTTTGTTGAGCATCATTTAATTTCAAGCCTTCGAAATTGTTCCAAAAATTGTCCGTGTGGTTAAAAGACTAAAATTGTATTCTTAGCGGTCGCCAATAGTCTTAATTTTTGTCCGGTTAAGAGAAATATCTGGTTAATTCAAAATGATAATAAAAATAAAATATCTTCAAATATATGTAAGAACTAAGAAGCAAGTACCGACAGATGCAGAAACAGAGTGGATCTTTTAAGCTAAGGTTACGGAACTATACGAACATACTAATTCACTAATATATTCATATGTAACCCACTTAAATATACACACACACATGTACTATGAAAGAGTTCGAGGCTCAAATCGCACAAACATAAATTTATTTTCCATGTGTATCTTCTTTCTCGAGGAAATGGCAATTCCTTCGAGAGTAGGAAAAGGAAGGTCCTAGAATCAAAACGTAGGTAGGCCCTTCAATTGCATTTGGCTCCGAAGATCATCGAGCCTTATTGCGTCACTATATCTATTTACTCGTATTTTAATTTACATATTTATATCCATTTAAAAACCATAGCATTCAACTATGAGAGGCTTAAAGCCTCGCGCTAACAAGAGCGCACTGAGATTGCGATCTGACGAATGTATTCACATTTTCATGTACCGCCAGAAAGCATAAATGTAGTCATTCAGTAACGGTGGTGCAGTGATGGAATTGCAATCTCAGCTTCTCAGGCCACTATATGGTTTGCGCAAAAGGGCGGGCGTGGTGCAGTAGTAGAGTGTTCAGTAGATAGGCCGGACGCGTGGGTTCGAATCCTGGATGCCGCCCTTGAGGTTATATGTGAAATTACTAACACCTTATTTCCAACTACTGCAATTGCAACACAGAAAAAAGGGAAGGCTGTTACCCTGGTAGTACAATGGACCGGAAATTAGGTCTGAGCTCTCCAGATTAGCATATAAGCCTCCTCTTTTTAGTTAAAAAAAAAAAAAAATATGGTTTGCGCAAGGCTTAAAACCAAGCGATGTGTAACAATTCAGCCCTACAACCCTATGACAAACGGCGCATCAATCCGTCGCAGACTTTTGATTTTATACTTTTACATCAATTCATAATTTTCCCACGTCACGTCAGTGTGCAGTTCTTTCATTCACATAGTTCACACATTAGACACTTATAAGACCACTCCCTGTGCAACCACTATACCGCCACAATAACACGCTGCCCTTTGGCACGCATTGGGGTGCAGAATCACCCTTCCTTTAACCTCAATGAACATTCGTTGGTGTAATTGTTCATGGTCTTACAATAGAAATATTAATCAATATGAACAGCATGAGTTATGGCTGTCTACTAGATTAAGCTCGCATACAAGTACCTGAGGAAACAAGAAAAAGAAGCTTTAGAAACGTAAAGCTATTTTCAAATGCATTTATTAATGCAACAGTAAATGAGTGTATCTTCCAAATGTGTAATGTTCTACCCTATGATTATTTGTAGTCAATTTCTTAAAGTTGTACGTTATAACCAGTTGGGGAGCAATGAGGAAAATTCAACAGTACGCCTATAATTTTTTTTATTGTTACTTCTTAATGATCCGTTCCCTTAGGAAAAAAGGTGAAAAAATGTTGCTGACATTCAAATGTTATGTTTGTGTTTGCAAAATAGGTATGAAGATGATCACAAGTCAGAAACCCTAACACCTAAGATTAAGATTATTGTCACATATGACTCATTCATTTTGGAGACTTTCTTCTGACATTTGCACACAATGTCAAAGTTAAAATTGAACGATAAATTTCATGAAGCTTAGAAAGGCGAAGCCAATGAAAGTGGTGTTATAGAGGCAAATTACAAAAACCTCTATAAACTGAAATAGTTACTCTTATCGTGACAAAACCGGAAAAAATCAGAGGTCAGAGAAAAGTTTGGAATAATTCCAACAAAATTTTGTTCTTGGAATCGGTTAGTTTGTTCCTTATAAGAACAACAAGGAAATGCTGTCACTGTGTTTGGGGAATGATATGGAAGGAATTTCAAAGAATGTGTTTTGTAAGTTCTTCAAAAAGCTAATTTTTCAATGCTATAACATAAGGAAAACAAAAATATTTCAACGGCCGTTCGCGAGGAATTGACAACCTCTCCGATAGTAATTTCATACCATGAAAAGCGCTTTTTCGATGCGGAATCGTCAAAAATTTGTAGGTTTCTTCCATTCGCTCCCTTGAGAGAAATGCACTAGGCCCTGCCCGGGCTTCTGGCTCTGTTGAGCTAACCCATTTATTTATTTACTAGCTGACCCGCTCACCCTGCTTGAGTCAGCAGTTTTAAGGTACCCGTTCTCACTTTTTTTCGTTCCGTTCCGTTCGAAAAAAGTCAAGCATTCATAGCATTCGAACGCTAGAATTTTTAAAGTCTGTCCGGTAGTTTCTTACATCTTGTTTGCATTCTCGTTCCCGTAGAAATATGGGGATGAAATATAGCCTTTATCCTATTCCAGACTCTAGATTATCTCTGTACCTATTTTCATTTAAATCAGTTCAGTTCAGTAGCTTAGGTGTGATGGCGTAACAAACAAACTTTCACTTCTATAATATAAGTAAGAATTTTTCTTCAACTCAACGCATTTTCGTTTCGTCGAGTTTCAATCATAGCAATTCTAAAAAAGTTTTACTTCAAAAAGTTACCAATTTTTTTTTTTTTGAAATAGGGTGCACTTTATGGTTGTATTTCGTTTTTCGAAAAGTTTTATTTCTTCTTTGCCAAGTTCCGAAAACTGAACAAGAAAGATTGTCTTAGTTTTGCAGAAAATGAAAATACGAATGGCCATATATCTTCAAATAAAGCATATTATTTGGTTTTTCCCCAAAATGGAGTTGTATTACAAGGTCAAAATTTATTAATGAGTAGAGTGTGTAGTATTTGTCATCACTTTTCCTTTCGTAGATGGGCGATATTTCTTGGCCGCAAGTGATAGAAATTCAACTTGACAGTCAAAAATTGCGCTGTTTTATCCAAGTGGATATTTTGACTTTCGAAGGTTGTGAAGCACGAACTCAATAGAGCCAACTAGGTGGACTAGGTGGGAGAAAACAAGTCGTGTGAGATCATTCCAAACGAAACCACTCAGATTTCTGATGAAAAATGACAAACTAATCAAATCTTTAAATTTCGAGCTCTGGCAATACTGAGAGATTTTCAACTCAGAAAAATGCAATAAGGTAATTTTAGATTGACTAATTGAAAACATTTTTCAGGACTGAGTGTTTTCGTTTTATAATGTCAATAGTATGTGTTTTAATTTATTTACAATTTTCAAACAAACAAATTAGTTTTATAATGTCGCTTTCCACTGGTTAGTTTCACTCGGGGAAGCAAAACCAATGGTACAACTAAAATTGTTTCTGCTCTTTTTAACGTGTTGTTTCTTTGTGAGTGAAACACCCAGCCCTGGATTTACACTAGGTGCTCTCGGTGCTTTGGCACAGGGCGGCAAATTCTATGGGGGCGGCAAAATTTGAAACGAAAGTCAAAGATTCTTTCAGTCATAAAAGAATTTTTCGGGACAAAGGTGTTATATACGCCTCAAACGCATCACATTATCACTGTAAATTTCCGGAATTCCGATTATCTTATTATTATTCATTTGGAGTTAATTATCTACATCTTCCCGATTAAAATTAAAATCACGCGCCTTAGCATACGAAGAATAAAACTCCCTGGTACACTCGTCGTCAACGATACTCGTCTTCAAATATACTTGCCGCACGGGCGGCAGCTGTTTCTTCGTGGTAGTAGCGACGAGTGTATGTATTTATGTTTTTGCCTACTACCGCCAACAATGTTTTTATACCAAGTGATTCAGCTGTCCATTTTTTTCTCTCTCTCATTTGACGGTGACACTATTGTGAAAAGCTCTATACTCTATACACTCTGGCAATTTTTCTGTTGCCCATCGTCTGTCAGCTGCTGTGATTCGATTTCCGATCAAGTCAAGTTAATATTATCAAAACAAAACAATTTAATATTTATCTTTTTGTTCAAGTTGATGATATATATTCTGTAGACTATGAGTGATGGGCGGAAAAGGTTAAGCGGTGCTGCTAATAAAAAGCGCGCTTCAAATAAGGCCAACAAGGAAGAGGAGATTTTGTGCGAAACGCCAAAACTGGAAAGTTTTTTTTATTAAAAAGAAAGAAGGCGAAAAGCGTATTAATGACGGCAATTGTTTCTCATGGTTTCTCATGTTCATTGAAAACACTGGACATAAAGCAGAAGATTTGTTGATGGCTGTAATATCTGTTCTTGAATGCTTCGACCTTGATATTCAAAATTGTCGAAGTCAGTCGTACGATAACGCGAACAATGTGTCAGGCATTTATTCAGGTTTACAGAGTCAAAGAAATCAACGATCTTGCAGAGCATGCTCCTTGTGCTGGTCATTCAATGTATTTGGTCGGGATTCACGCAGTCGAGAGTACCCCCGAAGCAGCATCTTATTTCAACACAGTCCAAGCATTGTACAACTTTTTTACTGCATCTACACATCGCTAGGATATTCTACAAACTCATGCAGGAAAGAAGATTGCTTTGAAATCATTGTCAGCAACAAGATGGTCAGCTCGTCACGAAGCAGTTAGAGTGCTCAACAAGTTCTATGGTGAGATAATTGAAACTCTAATAACCATTGAAGAAGATATTACTGAGAACGCGATCACGAGGCAAGAAGCAAAAGGACTTCGCATTCAACTTGAACGACTGGAAACAACATTCATGCAGATTCTTTGACATTTTTTACTTTCAGCCAAAGGTTGCAAAAGGTTGATATCAGTATGACTGATGTGATTGATGACTATCGTGGACTGATTAAAGTAGTAGCTGATGCACGAATGGAATTCGAAATTTATGAACAGAAACCGTTAGAAATCTCAGAGAGTCAAGAGTACCAGACAAGTGTTTCTAGAAGAAGAAGGAGAAAGTTGCAGGCTGATGAATCACCAGATGGAGATGTTCAATTGTCAGGAAGGGATAATTTTCGAGTCAACACTTTCAACGTAATTCTTGACAATTTTGATTCTGAATTGCGAAGAAGATGCCAAGCATAGAAGAAATTCATGGAGATTTGAATTCCTGCGAAATTCGTAAGAAGTCGGAACATCTAAGGACAATTTATACCTCGGGCCTCGAACATTCATTGGATGACGAATTGGTGCACTTCCACGCGTATTGCTCCGAAAAAAAATTAAAACGTGATTCACCATCCAAGCTATTAAAATTCTTGAAAACGAACGACTTATATACCGAGTTTCCAAACGTTGAAATAGCATTTCGTATATTTATGACATAAGCAGTGACGAATTGCATCGCAGAACGTTCATTTTCATGTTTGAAAAGAGTCAAAGACTATTTTCGTTCAACTATGACGGGCAGTCGGCTAAATAGTCTAGCAATTCTGTGCATCGAGTCGGATTTGCTTGAACGCTTGAATTGTGAAGAACTAATAGATCAGTTCGCGGTAAAGAAAGTAACGAAAACGATTATAAACATCCGTAATTATCTTGTATGTCAACTTTGAGTTTTATTTTCTTATGAAAAAGCTTTATGTGATTATTCTCTTACCATGTAACAATAAATGAATTCAAACCTTACATTTTCCATTCATTTCATTCGTTAATTATATAGTTAACGATCTCACTAACATTTCAATTATTTATAAATCAATGATAAAGGCGGCATTTTTTAAGGAGCACAGGGCGGCATTTTAATGAAATCCGGCCCTGGAAACACCTATAGCACACACAAAATATTCCCTGAGGAAACTTTTCTTTTTTAAAATTTGGGTAACATGTATTGGTGCTTCTTGAGTGGATTCTCACTTCAAACCGAGAAGTGACTGTCTTTTCGAAGAATTATAAGAAGCGTTCCTTTTGCACCAATGGAACGGATTGCGGGTGCTTTTGGACGCCCCTGAATGGTTATTTTCGTCAAAGGGAGATCAACATAAGTATCAAAACTAACTACACCATATGGCTTCGAACTTAAATGAAAGTAATATGCTCACCTTTTTCATCGGAAAAGATTGAGCGGTTTCCTTTTAAACTGATCAACACAAGTTACACGTCTTGTTTCCTCTCCTCAAATTAACCTGAAGGGTCGTATAAAACGAACTAATAAGAACTGCTCAACCCTTTTTCAACCCCTAAATGGCTCATGTAAGCTCATGTTGGGTGCTTATACACACGTCTACACGTCCAGACGTCCATTATTTAAACGACAAAACTTGATAACCAACTTAAATTCATTTTAAATGACGCAACGCACGTGTTGACGATTGGCACATACGAAATAATCACCAAAATACAAGCAAATGCCATTTATAAGATTACGATAAAATCTAGGTAAATAAAGAAGTAATTTCCCACAAATGCCTTCACTTAAAAATTATTGAAACAAATTGTTAACTTCCTCTTTGCTAAATTTCCCTTTTGTCTATTGCGCTTTAACCTGAGTTTGCTGTACTGAGTCCTTCACCAATTTTCAACTTACGATACGATACGCGCCAATCAAAAACAAAAACTAAAGAGAGGGAGTAACCACAAGAAAACTCTCAACAAGTGGTCAATTTAGGGTGTGAGGTGAGATTGAATTTAGATTGTTTAGTTTTCGTTGAGTGAAACAAATTTGTTAGAGGAAGTTGCATCTATTGCTTTGATGATGTTTTAATAAGTTTCCTGTAGCTAATTTGCTTTTTGCTGATAGTACAGTTTATAGTTTTGAGGACAATTATGTCAAAGTAGTCTTAAGTGAGATTGAATTGAACTTCTTTTTTTAAAGGATTTTTTACTTTAGTCTTCAGAAAATATAACCCCAGCTTAACGGGCCTATTTGTTTATTTATTTATTTCTTTAGCTTTTGGGGTTTTCAATTTCAAAAATTAGAAAACTATGTTGAATCAGACGTAGATTTAAGCTCGGTAATGGGTTGAAACATCATAATCAATTGCAGAAGAAATTTGAGAGCATGCTACTCCTTACCTTCTTGTCAAGTACCTACCTAATGTTTTTTTTAGCCTGTGGCTATAATATCACTTTATGAGTATGATGATAGCGGTCATGGAATTCTGTTCGGTTCCATTAAGGAGGTAACGTCAACCTACGTTGAGTGATAACTAAATGTGGAAACACCAATTAAATGATGATTTTTATATTACATTTTCGAAATCAGCCAAAAAAAAAAAATAATAATAATAACAATAAATGTTGACTTAGAACCACGAAGCAATGGAAAAAGTTTTCAAATCCTCTGAAAATTTTCAACGATGTACCTACTGCTTTTATGCACCATTTTAAAATACACTACATGAGGTTGTGCTCCATCTACGTTAACCAGTATCAAATTTTGATCAATTCATTGTGTAATGAGCCTTAAGTTTTCTCCTGATAGTCGTCTGCTTCGATGAAAAGTTTACACATTGTTTGGGAACGGCACAAAAATATTTCAAATCCTAAAATGAGTGTTCTTCTATACGAAACAACATTATATGTAGTGACATAAACGGTTCTGAGATTTTGTGAGGAGTCTTGAACACTCGACTTATTATATATGTATGTACATGAGTTAGTGGATATGAATATTTACAAGAAATCCGTTTAGGCATATTCCCAATTGTAGGATTACGTATACATAAAGTAACATGTGTATTTTCCAAGGAGTAATTTTACGGAAAGAAGATTCAAGGAAACGTTATTTTTTGCTTGAGTATCTTTATAACAATATTTTTGAATCTTGTTAATGATGAAAAAAATAATTTTAAAATGCAAATGTGTATGTTTATCTCAAAATACATAAATCTTACCAAACAAATTGATCAACTTTCAAAGGGTGAGATCAACTACCAGCTTCGGCCATATGATTTTGGAAGTACAAGCATGAGGATAAAACAAACTCTTGTGTCTAGAAGTTGAAGTCAAATAAATCTCGTAGGGGCTAGGATTTTTCTGTTTATTGGAAAGCCTCATCGATAACCTTTCCAATGTGTAGAGCATTACATTATCCAAATTAGGTTTTTTCAGATGGCCGTGCTAATATCTGGGAAACGAACTCTTTGTGAAACTTTGACGTTCGCCCTAATTTCGGAATCAATAAGGCGCTTGAGAAAGAGCAACAACTATATTCGATTGGCTGGATGTTAGAGACGGTGACGGATCACATGGAAAGTGGTACAACCATAGGAGGTGGTAGAAAGTTTCAGCGCAAAATACAACGGGCTGGCCTTTTTAAGAATGTAGGTGCTTCTCAAACATCGTTGCACCTCCTTGATAGGGTACAAAATAGAGCCTTAAGATTGATAGGTGATAGTTCAATCGTAGAATCAATTGATTCTCTTAAACATCGTCGAAACGTTTCCTGTCTCACTCTCTTTTATCGCTTTTTTCACAAGCAGTGCTCTAGTGAAGTAGCCAGTTGCATTCCTCCCCTGAAACAATTTAGCCGCAACACCCGCCTCGCTAGGAATGTTCATCAGTTTTACCTTGAGCCCAACTTCGGACGTACAGTCAAGTATAGAGATTCGTATTTCAGTCGCACCACCCGAATGTGGAATGCTTTACCTGGCTCTATATTTCCCCTTCATTACGATTCACAAAAATTCAAAAGCAACGTGCATCGCTGTCTCCTTTCAAATCCTCTCCTATATTCCTAAATGCTCGCACTGTGTTTAACAACATTATAAGGGTATTCATAACCCCTTGATGTGCGCGTTGATTATAAAAAAAAAAAAGATGTCGCGGACGCCTTACGAGAAAATGCAATGTTTGCACTACCACCGAACAAAGTCTTATGCCTGGTGGAGTCATGTCCCTGCTACACTTTCGTTACGTTGAAAAAAAATCATACATTTTTTGTAAGGAGTAAGTTTTATTCCAAATGCAAAAAGGCATTTGAGCTTTCATTCATAGAAAAACGGAATAAGGTAGCGTTTTTTTTGTTTTCTTACTTTGTTATTGAAATAACCTAAGTGAATCTGGCGTTCAAAAAAAGGAAATGAGATCTAAGAGTCTTTATTTATTTATTGCCGCGATTATTTTGATAGTTTTGTGCTACCTATATTTTTCAGAAGCGATATATTTTTACTAAAAACGAAAAATAGTCAGAATTGAGTTGTATATGAGTTTTAATTTAATTAATCAATTTCTCACACTGTGGTGATATTTGGTGGGAGTCAACATAACAACTAGTACTGAGTACTAAGAACTCAATAAGAGTTAAGTTACTTTATGTTGCCCTTTAGGAGTGATATGGCGTATAAAAAAATATCCACATAATTTAAAAAAATTAAATGTTTGAAAGCTTATGAGGGACAATGCGCCTAAGAAAGAGGTCGAACAAAGCGGAGACGAATATTGTAGGATAAATGCTACTCCTTTTCATTTTCTTGCAGACAATTTACAAATATTTTTGTTTTTTTTGTCCCTTTTTCGTTTTATCGAGTTTTACCATCATATGGTGATAAAGAAGCTTCATTTCAATAATACAACATGCTTGCCTAACACCATAGCTTTGTATCATGGAGCCACCTAGCTACCCTAGACCTTTTTACTAACTATATGAAGGCCAAAATGCCACTGCGACTCACACGATCAATGGATAATAATTGGAAAAGAGGCATATCAGCCCACATTACCTTTTAGATACTGATAGAACCTTACTTACTTACTCAGGTGGGCATTACAGTTCGGGGTGAACCTGGGCCTCAACCGACATCCTTCTATAACGACTTCGATTTCGGGCGAGCTCTCTCCAGTTTCGCACTAAAAGTCGGTTGAGGTCTTCATCCACTTGATTACGCCACCTAAGACGAGGTCTTCCCCTTCCGCGATTTCCCTGCAATGTGCTTTCGAACACCCGACGAGCCGGAGCGTTTGGGTCCATCCGCTCTACATGGCCCAACCATCGTAGCCTCGCGATGCGTACTCTTCTGGCTATGCCCATGTCGCGGTACAGCTCATACAGCTCGTTGTTGTATCTTCTTCTCCACACATTGTCTTCGCATACGGGACCAAAGATCATTCGGAGAATTTTTCTTTCGAAACGACCAAGGGTTTCCTCATCCGCTTTCGATAAAGCCCATGCATCCGCGCCGTAAAACAGGACTGGGATGATTAAGGTCTTATACAAGGTTACCTTGGTTTTTCTGGAGAGCACTGATGTGGTTGTCCGTATCTACAGCGGATTCTAGGTAGACGAAGTTCTGTACTACCTCCAAGCTATGTCTGTCTGTTGTGACGTTTTGTCCAATTCGTCGATGTTCTGTGTCCCTGTTTGGTGACAACATATTATACTTTGTTTTTCCCTCATTAACCACCAAACCCATTTTTGCCGCTTCTGTTTCAATACTCGCAAAAGCACCTATGACATCACGCTTTTTTCTTCCCTTCTTCTTCTTTTTCATTTTCGGCGTTACGAGTAGTGATCTTGAAGCGATCACACCTCTCCCACTTTTCTGCTTCACACTAGTGATCCGCCTGTGGGGTACGCCGCGTTGACCTCAGAAATCGTCGGCACGCCTCCCGGTTTTGGATTGTTCCATGTCTGAGGCCAACCAAATGCTGCTGTTTTTGCATTTGCTTGTACCAGGAGTGTTTTGGCCTGCCTTTTCTTTTTCGTCGCGAATTTGTTGAAACGTTGTACGATATTGCCTTTTTGACGGGGTTCTGCGGATCTCTCCTTTGAACATGACAATACCAACTGAGCCGGTCGTGCTGAATTTTGTCCAAGATGGTACTTTTGACATGAAGGCTTCCACGGATCTTAGTACTTCTAATTCGATCAAGCTTTGTTACTCCTGCTGTCATCCGAAGCACCTTCATTTCGGCTGCCGTCAATTTGCTCTCATACTTTTTGTACATTGTCCAACATTGTGAACCGTATGTCAGAGCTGGACGGACAACTGCTGTGTAGAGTCTTCCCTTCAGCTTAGGGGGCATTTTTCGATCACAGAAGATAGCGGAGTTTTCTCGCCACTTCATCCACCCTACGCTTACTCGATGATTGATGTCGTCATCACAAGTTGCTTCACTATTGATCATAGATCCCAGATATTTAAACTTTTCACACTTGGGAAGCACATTTCCATTCAAATAAATGTCTTTTTTTTCCATTACGTCAATATTTTCTGCATAGGCGAGTAAAGACAGACTTTTGAAAGATTGTTCCTCTGGTGTTGATGTTTGAGTTTCTTACAATCTGTTCAAGTATTATGTTGAAGAAATCGCATGACAGTTTGTCACCTTGCCTAAAGCCTTTTTCGACATCAAAGGTCTCGGTGAGTTCTTTACCGACCTTGACGGACCAGCGTGAATTCTCCAAAGTCATCCTGCATAGTCGTACGAGTTTTGCAGGGATGCCGAGACTAGACATGGCTCTGTAAATACTGTCACACGCGGCCTTGAAATCGACAAAGAGATGGTGAATATCGATATTATGTTCTCAGGTTTTTTCCAAGATCTGCCGTAATGTGAAAATTTGGTCTATTGTGGACTTCTCTGGTCTAAAATCACATTGATAAGGACCTATCAAGTTGTTGACGTGGGGTTTCAGACGTTCACATATTACAGCAGACAAAATCTTATAAGCGACGCGACGTTAAGGAGGTTTATCCCTCTATAATTGGCGCAATTGTGTGGGTCTCCCTTCTTTAGGATTGGGCATACGATACTGAGGTTCCATTCGTCGGGCATACTTTCTTCCGACCATATCATGCAGCTCAGCTATTGCATGCTCCTTTTCAACTGGTCTCCAGCTGCCTTGAATAGTTCGGCATCAAGGCCATCTGCACCTGCAGTTTTATTTGATCTAAGTTTGCATATGGCAAGCTTAACTTCTTCTAGGTCGGGAGGACGGCATTCTTGATCATCGTCCAAGCTGAATGGGGCAATCTGCCTGACAGCGGAATTTGTGTCCTCATCGCCGTTAAGCAGTTTGCAGAAATGATCTTTCCAGATCCTCAGTAGCGACTGTGACTCTATATAACTATGTTTCCCTGTTGGTCTTTACAGGCTTCATTTCGTGGTTTGCCATACCCTGACAGGATCTTTTTACCTTTTGGTAAAATTTCCGAGTCTCGTTCCTGTCATAACACCTCTCTATTTCCTGATAGAACCAGCGAAACGTATTGGTACCTCTGTTCTCAAGCCACTCGATCAAAAAAAAAAAAAAAAAAATGCAACGAAACTTTCTAAAAGCCGCACAATGGCAGATGGTATTCTTTAGAAACATACCGGGCTGACAGAAGCCTATGGCCAGATATTTCCAAGAGAAAATTTTTTTTCAGCTGAGCAGGCTAAATGATGACAATAGGCATCAGCATATCCGACTTATAACAGGTTACTAAGACAAAGAGACAGAGGACAAATCATTCCACTTCGTCTGTGAGTGTCCTAGCTTGGCCCACACTAGAAAAAAAGGCCTCGGAGAATACTTCTTCGGCGAAACTGGGTTCCTCAACATCCAAGTGAGGTTTTGCCGCTTGCGGCTGCATCCCCATCCAACTTATATAGCTATTCCCACTATACTTCACTTAACAAAGTGCAAACCATGGACAATGTTTAGTGGGGACGCTACGAAGCACCGCACGATAAGGAATACGGGAACATAAAATAATGTGTAATTTATTCTATATCATTCTCTCTCCAACTTAAGCCTATACTTATATATGTTTGTCTCTCGTGACGTATTTTCGTTCCATCGAAATTCATATTACGATTCTTAAGAAATTTCACTTCAAAAAAAAAAATGTTTTTTTTTATTTCTTGCCGGCTACAAATAAGCTTGGTACTTAAAGTTACCTTTTTAGTTTAAAAATTTTGCTGTGGGCTCTTTAATTATTACTATGACATTTAATATATGTTTTTGTAATGATCCGCTACAAACTCAAAGGAACCAAGCATGCACAAATGTTTTGTCCTGCCATAAGGATCTTAAAAATTTCGCTAGTTAGAATCACTATAGTGTACAAATAATTTTCTTTTTGATGAATTTAGGTCCTTTCAATTAAACGCACGACAGCGACAGCAGCAATTATTTTTTTATCACAAATGCCATTCGATTCATTCCATTGACTGATTAATATGAAGGTCAATATTAATCATCCAATGAGGACATTCAGTCCAATCCGAAAGTCAATAGCCAAGTATTGCATTTTTCGATTGGCTATATACAATCACAATCGAAATTCCATGTCAGCAAATATTTGCTACCCGACTATACCTTCATAATATTTAATTAATACTCATACCCAGATGATAGTAAATTAATGGGACAGTCTCTCGAATATTTTTATTATAGTTACAAGTATCCGATTCACAGTTAAATAGCTCTCTTTTCTATTTGCAGGCTATAAAGCGAACAAGAATCAACATGAATCCAATTTAATTTAAAATATTCTCCAGCTATCCATTCACTTGTACAAAGCCAGCCTATCGAGAAAATCAAACAGAAACTCTTAAATTCACATTCAGTAAGAGCTCAAAGAAAGAAAATCAATTTCCTTTTCCTACTTTTGCGGAAGCTTGTCACCATCAGCGCTCTCACCCGGATGGCAATGGTTTGAAGGAAGGGTTGAAAAATCAATAAAGAATGAGTGAAATGAATGTGTAAAACGGGAGTGTCACGGTACGTATAAAAAGTCCAGCAAGAGTGGCCACCCCCAAAGGACTCTGACCAAATTTCTGCACTTTGGCCAATTTCGTGCTGTGTTTTGAAAACAGGGCGAAGGGAAGGAAAAATCAATTCTCATAAATATATTATAGCTGGTTTGACTGCATGGATTACTGCAGCACTCGAAAGTACTCGGACTATAGTGGGTTTTCGCATCTCATGGCAAGCAGATCTGGGGTGGACGCAGTCCTTTCAGGGGGCCCTCCTAATCGGATGGCACCCAATGTGACCGTCGTAGCTGGACATAGACATCAACAAGCATTACGGTATCAAGAGCATCAACATAGATTGGCAGCACTGCATTCTTCTGAAGGACTCTATCAGCAGCAGCAGCAACAAGGCTTTGATAGATATCTTTCGGCGACGAGCTACGCCAACTACCACCCCTCCTCATCTTACGCAGCAGCAGCTCTAAACTATGGTAGCTTAGGAAGAAGAGACGTAGCAGCATCGTATCTGAACTATCACACACCCCATCCTCAGCATTCACACCATCTATACCATCCTCCACATTATGACAGCACATACAACGGCCGTATGATAGGTGGTGCTGGAACAAGTGCATCATCTCATTCATACCATCCATATAGGGAGGACTACGAACACCAACAGCCAGTATTACCATCAAGCGTTCTACATTACACCGCAAGGAATAGTGCTTTCCAGTATGGAAACACTTCATATCCCACTTCCCATCCCACTTCTCAGCAACAACGCGAATGTCTTCATTACTACCCTTACCAGCCAACTTTATTGTCAGAGCATCGTTATAGCCAACATAATCTTCATTCAATTAATGGTCTTCAAATTGTAAGCCCTAAGGATGATGGGCGAGCGAAAAGGACTGGTCAGCCATTTTTAGAATCGGAAGCTTCTTATTCACAACACCCGCACAAACCAAATTTACCGTCTTTATCGTCTATGGGTATTACAATGATTGCATCACCAATGGCCAGTGGCAGCACGACCACTGATAGTGGAATAAGTGGAAGCTCACGTTGTGGAAGTACACCAATCAGTATGACTACAACGAACTTGTCTGGGGAATATTCAGTCAAAACTATTGAATCATCCGACGACGATATTATACCGAAGAAAGAGCATAACGACAGCAGTCATGAGAGTCAAGTCGAAAAACAAGATGACGTCGGATCCAGTACAAAAGGTATATAGGTCAAAGTTTGAGCAATGTGTACATAAATATTTTATTATCGCGAATTTTAAGCACCAATTTGTAGATCTGAGCGGGGAGCACCGGGTCCTAGAGCCCTCCTGTCTATAGGGAATGGAAGGAACCTACAAATTGTTGCCGATTATAAGCGGCTAATCGAGAGAGGGCTTTTCATGGGCATAAAATTACAACCACGCGAAAGGCACTGGGGGAAAAACATTTTTTTCCTTTAAATGTTTCTGGAACTCGAACCTCAAACCTCCCATGTAACAGGCAGACACCGAACCGATATCGCCACCACAGATGCAGCAGATTTCAGATCTGAGTCCCTTTCAGTATAAATTATTTTGCATAATTAGGCTGAAAAGCCAATAAAGTATAATCAGAATATTTTGTGGGCAACACGTGGCAAGGAACCAAATAATAGATGTCTGCCTTTTACAGCCAGCCCATAAATTGATAAAAAATTTTTGTTCCTTTAGAAATTGACTATAAATTAAATTGGAAATGTTGTTGTCACTAATGGTATTGCCCTGTGAGTGTTTTATAGCCAATGGGGTAGTGAAGTGCTAGTTGTTTGTGGTATGTTGAACTAACCTTTAGTTTCAAAACATTTCAATTAATGTATTAGTATACTAAGGCCTTAGTCTCATATAAAAAGTTCAATTATGTATGACAGGAAACGCGCATTATGGTCTCACGAATCATTTTGTACCGCCATTCAATAGTGACACCAAGTCTATTTAATTTCCTGATGTTAACTCACTAAAAATGTTAATTTATTCCACTGTTCACTTAACAATTTTCCACAATGTCCACACAAATTGAATCAACCCGACGACCACAACGGCAAATGTGACGTGGTATGGTTAATTGATTTGACAACTCTCTTAATAGAATTAAATTATTATACATATCAAAGATTTGAATTTAAATCACTTCTTTTTTCAAAGTCATGGAGGTTATAATTTTTCACCTCCACACTTAATTAACTAAATAAGGAAAACTGCGCCAGCAGAGCTAATTTCAAAATATTCAAAGTTCTCGGAGAAATTTTTTCTGGCCAAAAAGCCTATGTTGCCTGCAAATGGTCTTGTGCTAAATAAAACATCATTATAATTCAGGCATGTATAATATGAACGGTTAGGTTTTTATATGTCCTTTGCAATTTTTTTTTCTATGGATATGACAATTTAAGGAAGCCAACTTCCTGTAAAGTGCTTTTTTAGATCTCTGCGAACACTCAATGAATTCGCTCGTGAAATTGATTGACTGACGTCATCCATAACCATACCTACTATCACAATCCAAACGCAATCAATAATTAGAGGATGGCAAACATCTACCCGGATATAGGGTGCAACCACCGAACGAACGAGTATTTAATAACCCTCGTAAGTAATATCGACAATGAAGTGTCATAGCCAGGCAGAATTCAATAACTTTATCTTCAACAAGTACCTGTATATGGCCTGAGAATAAAATATTCTAAAGAAAATAAGCTCACATTTTAAACTTTCGGGATTGACCGACGAGAGAGAAAACTCAAGCATTCATGTCAACAAAATAACTTGCGAATAAGAATAAGCTTTTTTGTCCTTTAAACCATAACGGCATGTGCTGGGTGGCCCGGCCCTCCAACAATATAAAATGTTTTGTATGAAAAGTTTTCAAGAAATTCCTTTGCATTAGCATTATTGTGTCTGCGTGGGTAGGTTGAATGCCTGATTGCGCGATGGACATTCAACAAGTTGCGTCGTTGTTTTTGCAAGGGTAGTTCTGTCTTTATGCCGCTGTTCTGTTTTCTTCATTTATTATTTCGAACATGTTTCCGAATCATTTTAATGTGGCAATCTTTCGGGTCGCTTTACGTCATGTGTGTGGAAAAGTCTGGTTGCAAGAGAATTTTGTAGCATTTTAAGGGGTTAATTTTATACATAGTCATTTACATTGGTTTCTTTTGTGAGCTTTGAATATGGAAAGTGAATATGCATTTTAATCCGTAGTCTCTGTTAGACTTTGAAATGAACGACTCTTTCTATTCATAATAGAAAAGAGAAATGTTAGAGTAAGTGTGTATGTGAATGTTTGAAAAACAACCCTTACACCTTACTCTTTCTTTTCTAATTTCTGATAGAAAGCTTTACATATTTCACACAATAAAAACGTCAGGGGACTGACATTTTTTTATATACAGCTATTTAAAATAAATCAAATATTTTTTTTTATTGTTTGTTTAAACAAACTGTCTTTTACTTGCTTTTTTTTACTCTTTTGTATCAGCTTGACATTTAAGCATTCAAACATTAAGGACTTCAACTTAAACAATCTGTGAGAATCCATGTTGTGCCATGGTGATGGGTAGCATATGTCTGACCGTTACGTCAAAATTCGTGGTTCAAATCTCAGAAACATGTAACTGTCTTTTCACAGGGGTATCCCCACTCGCAAGGAATTGGCAAGTCTTCCGACATCAATACATAACACTGTTATGAAAGTCGCTCTGTCAGTTTGTTGATTGAAATCGTCAAAATATTTTCTTTAATTGTCTTTTCTTAAACAGTCACAGTCGTATTTATAATCCCATTCCAAAGTATGTCTAACTTTGGACAGCTCTTAGAACAGTATCCAACTCCAAATCGTATTTATAAACACTTTCATCGCTTTCTAAGGATTGGCTAACTTTAGACACCGAAATTGGTTGTCTAAACTGTGGCTAAAGTGGCATTTGATACAACAAAAAATAATTTTGTTGAACATGTTATGACACACTGTTGAGAGTGTTAAGATCGATAAAATGAGGTAATTTGAAGTTCAAAAATACTACTTTCAACAATTTTATTTATAAATTGCACAAATTTAATCATTTTATGAGACTTGAAAAACTTAAAAAGCTGTAACACAAATTCAAATCAGCTGTTTTTTTGGTCTAGTTCAAGTCCAACGCCACACTCTTTCAGAGCCTTTTAGTTGTTGTAGTCGTATATCAAAACACAAACAATGGTACTGCACGGATACCATTTAGTTTTTCGTTCAAAGTTGACAGTTTGAGGGGTTATTTAGACAACTGCTGGAATGTGTTTATAAATACGAAATTGGCTAAGGCTTGTCCAATTTAGACACCATCTAGCTGGACAGTTGTCTAAGGATGTTCTAAGCAAATTTTATAAATACGACTTCAATGTACAAAAATGCACAATTATAAAGAGTTTTCCAATAGCGATTTGACATCTTTGAATTTAATTTGTGAACGCACTCTTTCATTAACTATCAAACTGTTATACATATTCAATTTATTCAGTAAACTCAACTCATGATTAAGTACACGAACCAACATCTTCAGATTATAGACGTAGTCGGAAGCTGCAATTTTAACACGTTGACTGCCACGCCAATTTTCAGTATGTTTCACTGGGTGCCAACAACGTTTTTTGCTATATTCAAAATTTTTACTATATAAATATATATTTTGATATGAATTTTTATGTTTGTGTTGTCCTGGGAAACCTTGTGAGGGATTTTTGCCTGGCAATCAAATATGATAGCCATGGCACAGCACAATAAGTTAGACTTCTATCTTTCCGTAGGAGGCCATTGCTATTTTATGTGATATTCAGTTTGCTCAAACCAAGTTTACCTAGCACATCACAGGGTGCAAGAGTTATCAATTTGTATGGAGATTTCTCCTTAGTAGCCACCATTTTTGGTACTCCTATCATTTTATGAAAGCATACCTGGCTATCATATTTGATAGCCACGGCACCACTGAAAACATAACTGGCTATCAAATATGATGGCCATGGCAGTCAATGTGTTAAGAGCGTTAACTCTGATTTTCGGTCGTAATTCTCGTTGTAGTAGACAAGCAACAAAAAGTTCAAAGCAAGAATATTCATTGTGTGATGTTATCGTGTCGACACAACGGATTGTCGAAGTGCCGAAAATATCGCTGCCGTTCAAGTGTCCGTAGCAAACCATCTAAATCAGTAAATTCCTGGTCGCCCCATTGGGTCTAACGAACAGAACGCTTAAAGTCGAGCTCCATTCATAAATGTTTTGATTTAACTTTTAACCAATAATAAAGTTTTGAAATATCGAATACAGCTCGTAGTTGTTTCTTCTCCTCCACACATTGTCTTCACATAGGGGATCGAAGATCATTCGGAGTATTTTCCTTTCGAAACTGCCAAGAGTTTCTTCATCCGCCTTCGAAAAGGTCAATGCTTCCCCACCCTTAAGCAGGGCTGGGATGAATGTTTTATAATAGGTTAAGAATCCAAGCAGACGAAGTCCTGTACTATCTCGAAGCTATGTCAGTCTATTGTGTCGTTTTGAACGGGAAACTAAAAACTTTACGATTATCTTCGTCTTAGCCAGTGGGTGTTACTGGCAGATTATGGAAATTTTGTGTATACAATGCTTTGAATTAATTAGTAAGTTATCTAATAAAATTGTAGGTCTACAACACCAATCCATCCATGTATTTATTATTTGATTCAATCAAAACGAGTATCTTTTTTTCATTTTTATAATGTTATAAATTTTTCATCTACTTCTTTTCTTCCAGGTCAGCTGTTAAGTTCAATTTCGTCAAACATAAACGCATCGTCACCCGACACTGATAGTGAAAATCCATTGAATAATGAACATAGTGCTTCCAAGCGGAAAACTGAGTGCCCAACTCCTTTCGTAAGTAACCGTTTTTTTAGTTTCAAAGAAGAAAAAACAACATTTGAGAAAAAAAATTAGTATATTTAATGTTTTTTCCTTGAAATTAGTTTGCCGTTAGTTTGTTGATGTGTGTCAATAACTGTATTATTTATGTCCCTCATGTATGGTACATAAAATGGTTCTCGATCCCAACGATAATTGTTTCTAGCAAAAATGTCCAGAGCTTAAGTTGTACCATGTACCTACTGAACATAAAATGTTTCACCCATCTAAGAAGTTGTTATTGCACAAGATCACAATAACAGATTTTTAAGTATTTAAACTAATATTAAAGCGAGGTATGTTGATGTACATTCATCGCTCAACTTATTTTCGTCGTGTCGTACAATGTCCGAGAGAAGCATGTAATAGCCGTCGGTTTTTATTAAAATTCTTAAATCCCCATAACCCAAATACGTAGAAAACGTCAGGGCATTTCTCATCCAATCCTTCAGGGCATTTCGCATTCAATCCTTCGTAATTGGTAGACATGCTAACCATTACGGCGCTGGCATCAAGCCCAAATGCCAAGGAAATTAAGAATTATCTTTACATTCATCGATTTTGATACTCCACGAGTTCATTATTATTATCAATCTTTTATTACTAAAATCAGTTTAAGCATGTTATTTAAAAAAATGCAGGTCATACGGTAGGACATTTCCTTTGATATGAAACACACTAAGTTTGTATTGCACACGCAGAGGCTTGAGCTACTTAACGAAATAAGGTTTTAAGAAAAATAGTTTGTGTTAATTTCGCTCATCATTTATATTAAATTTTTTTCTTTTATGTGCCTACAACACCCCATTTGGCGGGAGTATTTGAAAATTTTTACTAGAGCTGTTTTTCTTCGCCAAAACTACCACCAGCCCAGAAGGGTGACACGAATTATTGAATACATTAATATCGGTGAGAAATGTAACGCATGTGCTATGAATAACTAGGACATACGATATCAAATTTTCTCCCGCACACTGCTAGACATTCATCGACCGGCATTCTTTTAGTTAATTTGGTAAAAAAAAAAACAACTGAGTTAGACATTGAGGTTGAGCTTTTACATGAAGATACCGGTGTCGGTCGATCATTATTACTGCCAAACGCAAGATACATATTTTGCTAAATTTAAGAACATAAAATAACATAGAGAGCTTTTCTCTTCGATTTTCATTCATCGAAGCAAGATAAGGCTCGCCGAAGTCGTCTGTTTATGGCTAGTTTTGTTCAACGGATATGTAAAAGTAAAATCATTTCGTAAACGACAATGATTACAATGTTATTTCAATGAAATATTTAAAACGCGATTTTAAATCAACCTCTGTAGAATTTTTAACTACATATATCAATTTAAAAGAAATTTGTTGCTAATCCAAAGATAGCTTGAAAAGAAAAGTGGTTTCCTTTAAGCATTCAGCATTGCACAATAGCAGTAGTGTTCAACAAAATTTTTCAGATCAGAAAAGCACAGCACAAAATCACTGTAAAACGTCAAACGAGTTAGAAGAGACGGACTTTTTTCATGAAGCAACCACAAAAGCAATAATTCTTTTTTACATCAACTCAATTGGATGTAGTTTGGTCACAATCAAATGATTTTAATTTCTGCTAAAAATTGGGTATTACTTTTGGATTTTTTTTATATTTTTTTAAATCTCTAATAGCAAAAATATGTTAAAAAATAATGTATGTTTGTTTGAGTACGTAAAGACTCTTAAGCTGATTTTTTTTTTATTTTTAAGGTAATTTAGTCAAGGGATGGTTCCTGTCAAGGTTAGATCCTCATATTCTCACGGTAACGGGATTGGGAACGGACACGCAGAAAATACTGAACCGATTTCAAAAATTGTTTCAACTTTAGGTTGTCAGATTATCCCTCAGCAACATAGACTATATACATTCCAATATTCCTACGGGAACGGAAGAGCTAGAACGAAGCCTTAAAACTACCGACCCGAACAACGCCGGGCGGATCAGCTAGTTAAAATTATATTTCGTTGACAAAACTAAGTTCCAAAAGTGAACAGCTGCTTTTGACAGTTTTGACCAGTCTTGGTCTTGTTCAAAAGTTTGTTATTATAAACTGTTCTAGCCTCATCCTTATTCTTATCCTTACATATACATGTGCAAGTACATACTACATACTAGCTGTGCCCGCGACTTCATCCGTGTGGAATAATGACTTTTGGTCTTATTTGTTCTTACAAAATAAATTGAATTGAATTCAATGGCTGCATTTTTAATATCAAAAAAACCCTACATTTATTATTTTATTTAAGTTAATTTTTATTTACAATGTTCTTAGTTCTTCCATCTATTGCTAAAATATATATACATATTTTTCGGGTTTGATACACGTGAGCATGCCACATAGAGTTGCCCATGGTGAAAGCATTCTTACGGTGAAAGGATTTTTTAAATCGGTGCAATAGTTTCTAGCTTCAATAATTTCTACGTTCTGACGGGAGTAAGAGTATACAAAGGTATAACACATGTAGCCTATGCACATTCTCAGGTTCTAGACTATCTTCTCTGTACCAAAATTCATTGAAATTGGTTCCGTAGTTTGGGCGGGAGACGAATAGACATGGTTTATTTCGTACTTGTAATATAAGTAAGGACTCCCGTTCCTTCCTGAACTAAAGTTTATGTTACTTGAGGAGCATTTTAACGGTGGAAGAATGAGGGCCCGAATCACGCCGGGAGGGTCAGCTGGTTGAATATATGTAAATAGAATCGAAAAGATCATAAAAGCAACAGTTAAAAAACCTCTTTGAACACTGCTTTAAGTGTATATTGCCTTGAGTGCCAACCAACCACATTGTTTATAAAACATATCGCTAGAAAGCATAGCACATGTAAACATGCAAAGCAGAAGTCTTATATTTTATACTACGTTTTCAGTTTTGTTGTGATTCGTCATGTTTTAAAATTTATCAAATTATTTTTTTCAGCTTTCTGCTTCAGAACGTTGTATAACCCCATTTGTAACTACCCGCCCAACAGCAAGCTTCCAATCACCACTTGCTCAAATGAAATGGTCACCTAGTCTTTGTGAGACCAAAGAAGCACAAGCATCTAGTCCCAAAGCATTTAGCCCAAATCCAAAGAAAAAACCAAATTATTCCCCTCCCTCACCCTACACACAGATGCCATTCAAAGAGAAGAAAAATCGCGTTGTTGAATGCGATCTTATACGAAGTAAAAAGTCCAAAAGAAATACTGAAACAATACAAGCTGATGAGATTCGAGAAGAGATCCAGGTAAATTTGTTTTTAAGATTTAGAGTTTTCTTAGTGTGTAAACAATTTATTTTTAGAACATTAAACCACTTCCGGGATTCCAACAAGCTTTTGGATCAACAGAAATAGGTCGTTTTTTTGAAACTTTTTTGAATATACCATCAAGTCCTTATGATTATGAATCAGAAGCTGATACATTGAGTCCGCAGCCTTGGGAAATAGAGAACTCAGTTGATGGTTCTCCCTATGATGTTCAAATAAGTGCATCATTGCAGTCATTGTACAAAAGTTCGCTGGGAGACAAAAAATATTTGAATGGAATCAAGTGTAACGGTTATTAAAAGCTATCCTCTAATCTCTTTCACTACACATTTTTAGGGACAAAATCTTGAGTTTAAAATTTGAGAGCAGTGATGCCAAATTATATATAGATTGAAATAAAAAAATAAGGGAATCGGTTCGTATTTGTAAAAAAAAAAAAAAAAACAATAGTGTGCAGGTCACAAAAAACAATTTTAATGACATTATTCATTTTGGACAACATCAAAAGCACAGTGTATTTAATTTATAATGCATAGCTTGTAAGATATTGCTGGCACAAAAATCAACAACAGTTCTGTTTCGTAGCTTTCTTATTTGCTCTTCCAAAACCGATCGTTTAAAAATTGTTTAATAGTATATTTTTGAACCAGATCTAGATTAAGTTGTATGCTTGCGTTTTATTGTAAATAGTTATGTCTTCCCGAATGAGTATTTCAATTTTATTTGTAGAATTCGATTCCACTATAGCAAAGGTTAAAGCACCGAAAAGATCAGAATTAAAAAAAAAAAAAAACTAAAAAGTTGTTTTTAGTAAAAGTACAAGAACATATTTACCATACATATTCGTCAGGTTATGTTAGAACCTTAAATCAAAATAATAAATAATCAAAAAGCTATTATTTACATATTCCAAGAAAATAATGTTAGGATAGAGCTAGATATATATATACAAGAAGAATTTTATTTAACATATACTGTACTGTTTGATTCATAAAAAAAAACAAAGTTTAAAAACTGCAGTATGATGGTAAAGTAGATAAACATTTTTTTAAAAACTTTTTATGGGATTAAAAAATGTGTCAAAAAAAGAAAATTCAAGTGTTAATGTAAAATTTTGGAAATTCTGAGAAGCCTATTTATTTCTTCATTATATTTGCACTTTGCTTTACAATTTGATGTGATTTCAAAAATTATGTTTTTATAATACAGTGCCTTATAAGTTAACATTTATTGAAATTGTATTTTTTATTTATATATTACTTATATATAGTTTTACTTCAATTGAAGGATGTTTGTTGATGTTGATTTTTTCAATGAGCAATCTGGTTGGGATGAGTATTGAAACGAATAAGTTAAAATTTTTATTCATATAAGAGAACGAATATTTAGAACTGTAAATAAATGGCAGGTTTCATGTGGGCCCAATTAGTTCTCACAAAAAAGTTTTCTAATGTTGCAACATGTTAGACCTTAGTTGTTCAGATGAATGTGCATTTCTTAGATTAAGATTTCGTAACAAAATTGTTCTTAATGTATATTTAAATAAATATTTAATGAAAAATATTTTTCGCTTTATTTTTATTCCTCAAATAAATCTTTCGAAAAAGCTCCAGCTACAGTTACAAGATTTTTTAAGATAACTGTTCTATCTTCTACTTTTAACAAATATTATTTCATCTGATTATTGGAAATCCTTATCATCGCAATTAGGTTAGGTGGGTTTCAACACATAAAAAAGTCATATTTCAAAAAAAAAAATTATTTACAAAATTAAACATTTTACTCAAATTTTAATAAATTTTCAGTTTCATAAATTTTCTTAAAAAAAAAACTCAAAACTCCACCCTTGCGACATCAACTACGACAAAACCTCGGTGCATCCTCGTGGACAGCAGAACTTTTTACTGTCAAAAAATCGGTTGTACCTATAGTTAAGACCATATACTAGAGCTTGATCAAAACAAACACAAAAAAATGAAAATTGGATTTTTAGCTGAAATTTTTATAAAAAAATTTCGGTTATCTCCTCTTTGTTTTTTTGTTATAATCGAAAAAACATGTGTAAAATTTCATGAAAATCTGTTGAGTAGTTCTTGAGAAATTGTTTTCATCATGGAAGCTTAATTGAAATAATTTGTTTCACAATGCCTAAATTTTAAACAGTTGACAAAAAATTGAAACAGTATCAGAAAACTAGAAACATAATTAACATAATAATTATAGATAATGTTAGCCTAATTAAACATTTTCTTTGCCAAAAATTCTCGAGTTATTTGCTGTTGACTGGTATAGCCTTTGTTTTTCATTTTGAAGAAAATATAGTTAACATTTCATTCGAAGTTTATTCCTGTTTCCTTATACTGGTCGCCCTTACTGGCCCCTTTTAATTAATTAAATTTATTTAAAATTAAAAAGGTTAATCGGATCTTAACTACCTGTTGCTCTTGACAGAGGCTGAAGAAAGCTTAGTTTTTACATTGTCATTGAGGAAAATGTTAACAAAAGTGTTCTTTTTTTTATTGAGCCTATAGGTACTCTTACTATTTTGGTACTAGCTTCACATTTAAATCTATCATTTAAGGGGGGTTAAGTATTTAAACTTTGTTTTGCTTTTTTTTATGTTGTTAAATGAATGCGCAATACTTTAAGAATATTGTGTCAAAATTTCAAGTGGATTGGAGTAAATATTGAGGATGTTATAATTATTTTCATACCAGCTCGGCCCAAGAGCGCTATTGTTACTTGGCAGCTTTAAATCGTTTTTCCCACAACTCACTTTCTTAAAGTCGGTGTCCTTCAAAACTACTGCACCGTTCCTTTTGAAATTTTGAGCAGTATTTCTGTTCATAGTTTACGAGGCAGTGACGAAGAGTTTTTTCAATGTTGTTGATAATTGTTATTTTACTTATTACACTTCTAAATCTAGTTGTGACGGAATGGAAAACAGAAATAAAGGACAAAAAAGTGGTTGTTGCTGTTTTTCTGGACTTACAAAGGGCGTTCGAGACAATAGATCGGGATATACTTGTGCTAAAATTGGAGAAATACGGAATAAGAGGAGGAGAACTACAATGGTTCAAAAGTTATCTGTCAGATCGAACTCAAAGAACAAAGATATCTGATGACTTTTCGAGTGTCCTAGATGTAACGTTGGGTGTACCTCAAGGAGCAGTGTTGGGAACTCTTCTTTTCATCATTTACTTAAACGATTTGGAGAAGGTGCTGCAGCATGCTAAAACCAGGCTTTTTGCGGATGATACTTTGCTGTATGTTACTGGAAATTCAGCGGATGACTGCATCAATCAACTAAATGCTGATCTGGATAGAGTAGGGGTCTATTTAAAAATGAATAAATTGAAGCTGAACACAAACAAAACAAAGGCAATTATAATAAATGGTGTTTCAGATATAAATATTATAAGTAATGGAGAAATAATTGAGAAAGTTGATGAGATAAAATACTTAGGGGTGGTTTTAGATAAGAAATTAAATTTTGAAGCTCATTTAAATTATGTGTGCAGTAAAATTGCTAAAAAAATTGGGTTCTTCCAAAGGATCAGGCGCAAAATTTCATTAGAATGTGCAATAAGAATATATAATGTAATGATAAAACCACACTTCGAATATTGTTCAACGATACTTTTCTTAGGACCCAATCAAATGATTAATAGGTTACAAAAACTACAAAACAGAGGAATGAGATGTATTCTGATGTGTAACAGACTAACTCATATACAGTATATGTTAAATACTTTAAAATGGCTTTCAATTAATCAAAGAATGATAATGAACGTGCTATTTTTTATATTCAAAATCAAAAACAATATGTTACCAAGATACCTATCTAGTCAAATAGTTTATGTTGCCGATGTACAGCCATATAACCTTAGAAGTGGTGGAAATTTTAGATTGCCATTTTGCACAACATCAAGATCTCAAAATGTATTATTGTATAAGGGTTTCAAGTTATATAATACCTTGCCAAGTGATTTAAAATCGGAAAATAATGTGATCGCTTTTAAAAGAAAACTAGTTACGCATGTGAAAGCCAATTATAGCTAATAAAATCATTAAAACTAGTTATTTTATGCATATAAATAAATTTTTGTTAAACTTTTCATAAGATACCTATATAGATTATTAATAGTTACTATTGTAAATAATTAATAGCTGATGCTAAATAAATATATACATACATGCGTGTGTATGCTACTACTACTACAATAACAAATTAGCCGACATTTTTCAAGTAAAATCACGTTTTTCCCTTCCAAGTGTTCAAAAAAAGTAAAAAATTAAAATTTCGAAATACCCCCTCGACACTACCTGGTGAAAACTACTATATAACGAATTAACTTTGATTTTTTGATTTCCGATGATCCAGCACCAAGCTATGGGGGGTCTAGTCTGGTGGCCATCATTAGAGAAGGCTTCAAACTTTAATACCATGACGCGGGTACCAACGCATTTGGAAAAATATGAATTTAGTAAATCGTCTTTGGATCCTTCCTAAACGATTAGAATGTGTAATGAAAGCAGGGCTCCAGATAGCATCCGCTTACTCCAAAATCGATCTCACAAGAGAGTTGTACAAAGTCAAAAGGACGAAAGGGTCTCTTAAATCTTTTACATTTCGTTTGATGAATCCAACCATCACGTTGGCTTTGGTAACTAAATAATCAAAATGGTTTTTATACGATACCTCTATCAATCAACCTCTCCAATCCTCCCACCTCCTCATCCTCTATTTTTCCCAGTAAGCACAATGGATCCTTGAGATCCGAGTGAGGTGCTGCCACTTGTGGCTGCACCCCCCATGCAACTTAACCTAAGCTATGAGGGGCACCGGAACTCGTCTTTTGTTCGAGGCACGTCCGAATAATTGCTGCCATAGCCGTATTTTTCAATATTTCCTTATGAAAATTTTACACAACCTTGTTGAAATGTCACTATTTAATGTGTTATTGGTTTTAATAAAGAAACTTGAACTGGTAGGTACCTCACAAAAAACTCGCAAAAACATGTCTTTTTTTGACGAACTAACGTAACCCACCTCCCCACATCCCCCTTAACTGGAAAAATTGCCTGTCCGGAATACAAATAACTCAGAGATTTATTTTGCAAACAAAATGTGTAACTGAACTAATATTGTAAGTTTCTAGTTTTCTGATGCAATTCCATAAATTTCAGCCGAAATAGAACAAATATTTTCCATATTTGCACTGAAAGGCTCACATAGAACTTTTCTCATTGATGTTTCTAAGCTCTAAGGTTCTCCTGATTTAATATAATGGGGGAAAAGTTAAGTCAAATGGAAACATGAATTATTTCCTGATTAGCGATTATAACGAATGTTAAAAACATTTTATTTGAAAGACCACCCACAGACCAGCAACTGGTTTTCCTTACGCAATGAACACGGGAAAAAATCCGTTGTGAGTCTGTCAGTAAAATACAAGTAAAATGAAAAAAAAAAAAATTGAAAGATTTGTTCCATTTTTGCCGGAAATTTTAATCAGTTCAAACGAAAAATTAAATATCATTGATTAGAGAAAAACTGAAAGTATTCGGCACTATCGACGCATCCGTTCGGGGCGGAGAATTGTCCGCAGTGCCACGTCAAACAAAATCGGAAAAACAATTGTCCGAAATTTCTCAAATAAAGCACTTGTAATCACTTGAACACAGTTCGACGGGTAATTTGAAACGATTTCGGAGAAAAATTCCTCGCTATGGCCTAGAGCCGATTAATATCTTTCGGGACGCATTTAAGGTGGCAAGGTTTCAGAAGTTTTGCATAATGTAATAAAATAAAAAAAATTCAAAATTATTGATGGGCGTGTCAAGTGGGGCGTTGGTTAATATTGGAACCACATCGCATACTTTTTATTTTTTTCTCAGTCCAATAGAAAGAAAGTCATACTTCCTAATTAATTCATTTGCGTACCGATGATATTTTCCCAAGAACAAAGTTTGTGGAGAATGTGCCAAATCTACATGTCATGAGGACTTTGAGCATTGAGAAAAACGTATTGCTCCAACACTAGCAAATATTTACAGTGAAAATGACGTTCTACAAATGTTTTACAGAAGAAGCCTTGGGGCTTAAATGCGAACAAATGTACTCCAGCAAACATATAGTTTGTTCGTTGAAGCCCTGGGGTTGCCCTATGGTCACCACAAAACGTTTTTTGAGAAACCTAAATTCGCCCTGTATGTCAAATTGAGTATTTTTCACCCTAGCTTTTTGCTGTGGCGATTTGAGGGCTGTCAAATAGCATGTATTTTTATTTAAATGATAGGGATGTGTGGTGATTTGTGGTTTAGCATTTTTTGAGGACTGGAAAGCCCAGATTTTTTTGACAACTCATGGGGTTTTCAAGAAAACCTGGGTCAACCCTGGGGGAAGTTCAACAAACGGACCTATAATAAAGAGCGGGTAATATGCATGACAACCAGCAAATACGAGCGGAGAAGAAACTAAAAATTCTTTTGATCGACAACAGCAATAAGCCTCGGGGTTAGAAGAAAGTGCTACAACGATACGAAACTCTTTTACCAAAACCGATACTGGCAAAAATTCTCTTTGCAGTAAAGAAGCTGATTTAAGCTTGGAAGCGGAATACACGAGGTGGTCGCCTAGTCAAACCTAGTCTTTTTTGAGCCCTAGGATTGACCTAGGTTTTCCCTCAACCGCCCTAGGTTTTTGCTGTTGCGAGTTGAGGGCTGTCAAATGGCATGTATTTTTTTCTGTAATGACAGGGATGTGTGGCAATTTGTGGTTTAGTGTTTTTTGAGGACTGGAAAACCCAGGTTTTAATGACAACTCATGGGGTTGGCAAAAAATCTGGGTCGATCCTGGGAAAGTTCAACGAACGGACCTATATATTGTAATCCTTAACTCGTCAGGTGTGGTGCCCGTAAAGTAATGATTAGAATGTCTGGGCTACCCGCTCTGTTGCGGTAGGTGTTCCTGTGGCGTGATGTTTACCATAAATGTCTGTTTACCATTACTGTGTATGTGTGTATGCATACCGCGTGGCCATCAAGTGGCCAGTTAAGTTTTGGTTTTGACCTAGTAAAGAAAAGGTTGGAAAAGTTCAAATACAAATGACAAGTGTATAATAAATAAAAACATTTATTTTCCTCGATGTTTCGGGGTTTCGAAGCTCCAACCTCCCACGTAACAGACACCAGCAACAAGTGTGAGTAATAAGCTAAATCTTCCCATCTTATTCAGACGTTACAGTATGTAATCATGTATGCTTCCTCAATGCTGAATACAGTTTACACGGCCTCTACTCTATACAGTAACCGATGTGTCTTTTTGCGATTGTGTTTCGCTCGTCAAAGTCTCAACTCGTTTGTGTTTCGCTTACGAAAGAACTGATGTGCAATACATTTGTATTTAGCAGCATACTTTTGAACTTAAGTTAGAAATAAATAAACCAACAAACAGTTTCAGAAAGCAACAAGAAAATCAAGTTAACATAAATTTTATTAAATTTTTTCATTAAATTCAGAACGACATGACAGTACCTATGTACTCGTATTCTAATACTCTACACAATGAGTTAAAAATATCGCTTTTCAAAACCTTATGGGTCCTTATTAACCATTTCATTTTTATTTGCTACATCGACATTAGTAGACCCATTTTGAGAATTGTCATTTATTCGTTTGTCGCTACATGAAGCCAGCTTTAAACTTCCATTACTAACGTTGTTATTTGTAAGCAATGCTGTCAACGTAGCATGTGATGAACTTAATGAACTTTTAGCTTTAGGCGTACTTGAAACGGTGTCAGTAGATGTAGATACACTGTTCAAAGAACTACTGGCTACAGCCGCAGTTGCTCCAGATGTCACCCCCGCTGTCACTGCTTGGCTAGTTCCTTGAAGCAGTGCATTCCTCAAGTGGCTACTATTTGCAACTGCAGAATATGAATTCGTTATTAACCCACGACTCTTGATGTTCAAATCAATGAAGAACAATTTCATCTTTTGAATAATAAAATTGGGAATTTTAAAAACATGCAAAATTGATAGATCTAAGTTTTCTCTATTTTTATAAAGATCGGTTTGGCCAAGTGTCTTAACTTCATCGTGAATTAGAAACAAAAAGCGTGAGTTTCGATTTTGAGATGGAATAATCTTCTGTTCGACTAACCAGTCGCGATCTTGGCCATCAGGAAGATATCGAATGAGTTCAGGATGTTTGCTAGCCAGTCGCTCTTTTCCGTCGGTTCCAAATCCAAAGGCTTGATTAGCTTGAACATCAAGTACAAAGTAAGTATCTGTAGATATGGCAGCGGTATTCCAAAAAATTTGCCTTCTAGGGGGGACAACTGTTGGCTGTTGTTGAGCAGGCTGCTGCTGCTGTTGCTGTTGTAGTTGAAGTGTAGGTTGCGATGATTGATGTTGCTGTTGAGGAGTCAAAGTAGGTTTTTTTGAATTCAACGTTGAAGTTTCACTTGGCGCAGACTTTGATGCTGGTCTTTTAGTTGCCATCAACTGTGACAATGTTTCTTGTTTAATTTGATCTGTTGAAGGTTGTGGTCCTGCCAAAGGAGCTTGAGCTGAAACCAGGGCCGGCTTGTTGCGATGTAGATTATATTGTGCTTTAGAGTTTTCCAACAGAGCGCACATCATTTTTTGGGACTGAAATAAAATATATGCTAAGTGCCGGTGAGTACGAGAAGAAAAATTATGTTTCTTTTACCATTTCCTCGGTGACAATATGATCGCCTAAATTTTCTTTCAAATTGTGGATTGCTGGCTTAAAATACATCTATAAAAATTTTTTTTTACTAAAGTCTTATAGAATGCTCTACCTCTAATAGTTCTATTTTCCAAAACAAATGAATGATTTTTAACTTAAGTAATTCGCAAGTGTTCAGTCCTTATAAGTATGTACCTACCTCTATAAACTTTTTAGCAATTATATCCACCTCCTTATCAAAAGCCACTTGTATTGTTATACGAAGGAGTTCCAAAGATCGCATAGCGGCATCCGAAGATGATTTCCGACCGCTAATATGGTTCCCGAAGCGTTGCTTAAGCCTGCCCAGGACATTTTCCGCCATTTGAGGTGTTGTCACGTACTTCTAGAAATTACGGCAAAAAAACAAAATGCACTAAACTCTTCTGTATAAAAAAATGTAAGCAGGAACTTGTAGACAAGAGGAAAAGCAAACCAACCTGAGTTTCTGTGTTTGCAATAAATTGGTTAAAATAATAAGTGTTGCAAAGTATATCTTGATAGTTATTTAGTTATAAGTAAACTTTCGTTCGCATGAAACTACGGTGTACGGTCAAGTAAAAAACGGCATCTAACAAAAAAATGCCCCGAAATTGTTTTTAATATGCACATTGAGGTGCTTTTTATTTTGTGACTATTTTTTCTTCGAAATTTTGAAAAAAAACATACCCAAAAAAATCCGCAAAAAATATGAGCCCTATATATTGACATTTATATAGGTTTGTTCCTTGAAGCCCTAGGACCGCCCTGGGGTCACCACAAAGCATTCTTTGAGAAACCTAAAGTCGCCCTTAATATCAAACTGAGTGTTTTTTGAGCCCTAGGGTTGACCCTCAACTCACCATAGGGTTTTGCTGTGGCGATTTGAGGGCTGTCAAATAACATGTGTTTTTATTCAAATGACAGGGATGTGCGGTGATTTTGTGGCTAAGCGTTTTTTGGGAACTAGAAAACCCAGGTTTTTTTTTGATAACTCATAGGGTTGTCCATTGTATATGAAACCTATAGTAACACCATGACCACTAACGATGCTATAACCACCTACTTGCTCGATTAACGAACTTTGCGGTTCTCTCTAAATTTATTTTGGTGGTACACTTGGGTATTATAAATACAACGTAGGGTTCTACACTTAACTTTCGTTCCGATTCAAAAGAGAAGTCCTTTAATCGAGCAGGTAGGTGGCGAAAGCATCGGGAGTGTTCATGGTGTTACTATACGTTTCATATACAATGGGGTTGTCAAGAAAACCTGGGTAAACCTTGGGTAAAGTTCAACGAACGAACATTATAACTGCACCAAGGCGTTCAAAGATTTCCCATGTACACGTAAGTTTTGATTTTTTTCATTAAAACTCTACATCTCATAGGCATTTTATGATACAACCTTTGTTGATGTTGAGATTTTTTTAGAACTGGATACAAATGTGTTGTAGAGTAATCGCAACTCGAAATAGAAACCTGATACACACTTTTGAATACATATATGTACATTTGTTTAGTAGTTTATAACGTATCAGGATTAAATAATAAGTCTATTTTTACTGATTTTTATATGTATATTTGTAAATCAATTTGAATTTTTGTTTCTGTATGAAACTTTTGTAACTGAAACTAAATTAACTTGTTTTGAAAGTAAATTTGTTAGATTGCATTCAAGAGGTAGAGTTAGAGCGAGTGGAGGATGTTATTAACGGATACGAAAACAAAACACTTGGAATTGAGCGAAATCTAAGGATCCAATTTGTAATACAAAAGGCATCAGGCTAATTGATCTATGCAATTCCTATGGATTAAGGATTCTTAATGGTACAGCGTTGTCGGATATGGAGGGAGAGTTCACTTTTATTGGCCAGGGAAGCTCTGTTATTGACTATTGTCTCGTAGGTAGCGAATGGACAGACTTTATTGCGGATATGAAAATTGAAAGTGTATTGTATTCCGATCACTTACCGATGGTCTTGACTTTTGAGAATACTAAAATGGAAGCTGGAGAAACGAGAGCGATCAATACTTTTCCTAAATTAAAATGGTAACAGGCAAAAGCAGTGAACTACCAGACAAGGCTGGAAAGGGGACTAAATGAACGGTGCCGTGACTTAAGGCCAAGCGACATAAGACCAAATTTGAATGTTTGGCCTTATGTCACTTTGCGAAAGCGACATAAGGCCAAATTTTAGGAGTATACAGTTATAATTAAAAATGCGAGTGCATACATAGAGAATATTTTTAAGTATCATTGATACAAAGAGATATGCTTTCAATTAGTCTAATTTAAAGATATAAGTTAAAAAGCTTTTACAAAACATTCGCCGGGAATTTTTTTTTAATATTTTTTCAGTTTTGTTTTCAAATCTTTAGGCTTTGAGTTTAAAATAAAGTAAAAGTAAAAAATTCGCGCGAAACAAATTTACAAATATGTTGACCTGTGTTATCAAAGCTTCTTACCCAACTGTGACTCCTAACACGCGGAAAAATTATACTAAACCTTGGTTTGATGTTGAGTGTGTAAAAGCTAGAGAAAAATCGTTCGGTTGGCTGAGAGCCTACAGGTCATCAAGTGATAGCTACTTTAAAAATCAATACTTACTTGCCAACAGTTTTTACAAAACTATATGTAAAGAAAAAAAAGCAGAGTTCTTCGAAGCTGAATCTCGGCAATTAGTTCTTTGTCGGACCTCAAAAGAATTTTGGAACCTAGCAAGGCACCTCAACGGAAAAATATGGACCATTCACCGTAGTATCAGCCCAAGGCTCTTAACAACGCACTTCGAAACTTTGTTAAACCCTGGCCAAGAGGAACATAATTTCCATTACTCTACTCCACGCATTGTAAACGAAGTACTGGATTCTGGAATACGACAGGAAGAAATGATTTCGGTAGTTTCAACGCTGAAGGATGGAAAAGCATCTTGGTCCAAATGGCATATCTGCCTAGTTCTATAAATATGGCACACTGGAACTTGTCAACAGGTTGACAGATATTTTCAGCAATGTTATCGGATTTATACCTCGAGAATTCAAGGAATCCATTATTTTCCCTGTTCATAACAAAGGGAGTTTATCCGAATTATCCAATTATAGAGGGATATTGTTTTTGAATGCTTCTTACAAAATGTTTGCATTTATTTTACAAAAACGGTTGAATAAATGGATCGAGGAATACAAACTTTTGAAGGAGTTTCAGGCGGGTTTTAGAGCAGGTTATTCGACAGTTGACCATATCTTCGTCCTTAAAAGCATTGCGGAATCATGTCTCCATAAAGGCATGAAGTTGTATACGTTTATTATTGATTTTAAATTAGCATTCGATATGGTGAATAGGCAGCGCTAATTTACAAGTTTTATAGTATCGGTATGTCATGGAAGTTTGGAAGAGTAATTGAAAGTCTATACGATGACACAATAGCAAAGGTATGGAATGGTGAAGAACTTTCATGAGGATTTAAGACAAAAACTGGTGTCACACAGGATTGTACATTGAGTCCAAGCCCGTTTGCCTTATTTATTGAGGACCTTGTAGACTTCTTACCCTGTAGTATAGATTACGCTGCACATTCGATAAAAGCACTGATATTTGCGGATGACATTGTTCTTTTGGCATCATCACCTGAATCTTTACAATTAATCATAAATCGTCTTTACTGCAGTACTGGTATGGTATGGTATGCTATGGAACTTGATTTTGAATTTAGAGAAGTCTAAGATTTTGATTTTCCGAAGCGGAGGAGGCCGAAACTGTGCGAAAAAATATGGCATTACAATGCTGAGTCTATTGAAGTTGTCACGCAGTTTAAGTATTTAGGAGTGTTCTTCATGCGAAACTTAAGTATGGAAAAGCATTTAAAAGAGAAACTGCAGAAGGCTAAAGTCGCAATCAACGCAACTTGGAATAAATGTTTCTACAGTAAAAATATCACCCATGCCATAGTAGTAAGTACAAGATATTTGAGGCAATATCAAGATCAGTTTTGTTTTACGTTTGTTTACGTTCAAACTTGGGGAGCAAAACAGTATGAATCCTTGGAAAAACTTCTTCGATATTATATCAAGCGAATCTTTCAATTGCCGCACAGCACGCCCAACTACGTAATTATGTTGGAAACAGGTTTGTCTCCTCTTTTCATCCAAACTCTGAAGAAGCAAGTGGATTATATCTTGAAAGTTATGAAGATGGATATTCACAGTCTTCCATAGATAGCAGCTCTTCAAGTTATTCGAACGATAACCAATTGGTATGGTGATTGGATGGAGTTAGCTAGAAACGTTAGAATGGAATTGAATCTAGATTATTCTAATATAGATGCAATGAAAGTCTCTCTCTATCAGCTTATTTCTATGGCAGACATAAATCACAGCGAGAAATATATGAACGATGCCATTGGATCCTCCTTATATAGGCAACTTTACTCTAAGTTAAACCACAATTTGGAAGAAAAGAATTATTTTCCAGACGGCAACAGTATTGCCGAAATATCAACGTTGTTAAAGCTGTGAAGAGAACTTTTTCAACTTAACTTCGTGCCACATAGGGAGGACTAACCCATAATTTGCTCTTTATGTAATATATGGAAGAGAGGATATCCAATTCTTAAGGAAATAAGAAGAAATGCCTTTGGAAGTAATACCTTAACGCAAAATCAAATTGTAGACTTGCTCAATAACATGGAGGTGGAAAAATTTCTCAGTTATTGCAGATTAGTTTTAACTTATAGAAACAAAATTATAAACTAATGTTTTTAAAGCATATCAGTATCAGTATTAAAAGTATAGGATCTAAAATCTTTTTTCTATAATAAAATGTTGCAATTTTTTTGTTTTGTCAACTGGGCAGACTGCAGTAAAGCCATGCTTTTGTTATTTTTGTTAATTTGTAAAAATCTTGTAAACAACGTTAACAAATGAAAATAAATAATAATCTAAAAATCATTTGTTTAGTGTGCAAGTGATAGTAAAACATCTTAATTGGGCTCTTAAAGTCAACGTGATTGCTATGAAAAGACTCCGAAATGTCGTTTGATGATGTACGTATAAGACTAGGTCCATTTTTCATATTGAAATTCACCCTATACATGAATAAATGGGAACAGAAAATCCCCCCAAAAAAATATTGTTGCATACATTTAGAAAATTTAGAAAAATGCAACCACTTTGGTGTTGTAGTTGCCTTTGGTACACATTTTTGTAGGCTTTTTTTATTTAGGTTTCAGGGCCATTTTTAAAGCCCTACCTAATATTTTCGAAAGCAAATATGTACATATGTACGTTTGTATATGTAGGTAGAGTTTGAGTCTTGCAGAAACCAAAAATTATACTGTTTTCGTACTAATTCTCAAAAATAAAGTTAATTTTTCTTTTTGTATGAAAATTATCAAAAAGGGGGGCTACAACTTTTATGAACTACATAAGTACTTGTGGTGGTGTGAATTGCTCTAAAAACAATTATGTATGTTTTTTTTTTATATTCTTACAAGCCAAACTGAAGTTTTTCGCAGAACAACTATTAGTTTTTTTAAGAATAAAATAAAAGCAATGATATCAAAGTTGGTCATGGAATAATGTATTAATCACGCCTACCATCGAATCGTTTTTGACTGAAGAATTGTTTGTATTCGAAGTTGCTACTGAGTTATTTGTTTGATTAGATCCATTTGAGTCTTCAGATGATGATGTAGCATTCACTTGAAGGATATTAGTAGTTTTTCCGTTTTCATTTTGTATTTTCCAACTTCGTTGAATTACCATTGTTTTTAAGTTTACTATTCTTTGCAATTAGGCGGATAGAAAAAGTTATTTTTAACTCAATTGTTGTTTACAAACATACACCCACTAGAAAAACTCAAATTGAAACTATTGATTTTCCAGCTTTCATATAGTGTTTGGTATACATGCGCTTTAAAAACTTCAAAAGCAATCCCTTTTTAAAGAACAGTCAGACAAAAGCTTGGCGGTAGAATTATATCTTTTGAATTATAAATTGAAACCGATTCATAAATAGTTTTAACTAAAAAAAATACAAAAAAATGAGTTTGAGCTTTATGACTTGTTTCTGTTGTTTTCACCAATTACTTTTCTTAAAAAAACAAACTTGAAGCACAACGTTTTTATTTTAATAACTAGGCTTAGCATCATCATTACCTCGGGGCTTATTCGAAAAAGGTTTTTTTCTAGTTTTGCGAGCGTCTGGGCCTCGAAGGGATCACTGCATTCTCAACTAATTGCTTCAAATTTGTGAAAGAGTCAGTAATGCTTCCGATTCTTTGTCTGAACCCAACCAAATTAGATGGTTCGACAATTATCTATAAATTAAGTGCTTTGGTCTTAAATTTTTTACTTTTCCGCGAATCTGTCTGAAATGCATATTTATGAAATTACCATTTTGACGTGGTTTCCTGGATTTCTCGTTTAAACATGACCATACCAACTGAGCCATTCGTGCTTTATTTCCGCTTCCACGGATCATCATACTTTTAATATGGTCAAACTTTTTGTTACTTTTACTGTCAAACGAAGCATTTTCATATCAGCTGTCGTTAACTAACTCTCATACTTTTTGTACATTGTCCAACATTGTGGACCGTATTCCGTATGGGCGTACTGACGCACAACCGCGGGGTAGAGTCTTCCATTCCATTAGGCTGAATGGAGATTTTTTCTATCACAAGAGATGGCGATGATTGATGTCACAAGATCCTTTACTATTGAGAATATAATTGATCATTGATCATTGACCAAAGACATTTAAGCATCTCACTCAAGTAGGTACTCAGTCGGTTTGGGATTTGTAAAGTGGTAACTTCTAAAACTTTTATCCGAATGCGTAAAGTGCTTATTGCAGATCTAAGCGTCTACTCCTTCATGTTCATACATATCCTCAATCATCCGTACAGACTTCTGAGACTCCTAGTTGTCTGAGGGACATCTATACATTAGGTCCCGTGGTTGACGATAGAAATATTTTTCGAATTAACTATAGTACAACATGCAATTCGTGCAGCCACGATGTTTTCCCATTAAAAATTTTCATACTTTTCATTTCATCAGTTTTTGACCGTGACAAACTCGCAATTGTTATAGGACAGCTTTATTATTTTTCGCAGTCAGCTAATTAATACCCAATACGATGTTTAAAGTATGTGATCGAACGGTAGTCATCGCAACTTATATCGTTTTTCATTGACGAAAAGAGTTACGGATTTTCCTCTTTTTTTGTAAATCTTTAGTGACTCTTTATAGAGATCCCAGTCTATAAGAAAAAACAAACTTCCCACAACTTTTCTTGAGCGGTTCTAGCTCTTTGTTCCACTAGTGTGGTTTCTTCTTCTCTCTTACTATGGTAAGAACACAGGAGTTACACAAGGCATGGTTAAGAGCACTAGTTAGATCGTTGACTTTGCTGTCAAGATCCTTGGGAATTGAAAGGAAGCTATTGTCGTTGTAGTTGTAACAATAGGTTTGTTCGTTGAAGCCCTAGGGTCGCCCTGGGGTCGCCACAAAGCGTTTTTTGAGACACCTAAAGTCGCCCTGAATGTCAAATCGAGTGTTTTTTGAGCCCTAGAGTTGACCTAGGTTTTCCATCAACTCGCCCTAGCTTTTTACTGTGGCGAGTTGAGGGCTGTCAAATGGCATGTATTTTTGTTTTAATGACAGGGATGTGTGGTCATTTGTGGAATGGAAAACCCAGGTTTTTTTTGACAACTCATAGGGTTGTAAAGAAAACCTGGGTCAACCCTGGGGAAAGTTCAACGAACGGACCTAATGTTTGAAGATTTCCCAGAATTTTACCCAGTCAGTTTTCCTATATAATTACGGAAGCCTGTGGGTTTTGGTGTTTCATCTGTTAGACAAATTTGGACGTATCTGTGGTCAGAGAAGGAATGATCCTTATATACGACCCAAATTTTGATTAAATTTTGTTAAGGATTGGTTGAGATACAAAGGTAACATCTAATACCTCTTGTTTTTTGTGACGAAGCTTGGTTTGTTTCCAACATTGCAAATAAGAAGGTAAATGATTATAACGTTTTTCATTGAAATTCGAAAGATTTACTCTTAAATTGAGGACTACTCTTCAATAAAACATGCTTTTTTTAAGTTTTTCCTGGTATTGGAGGTTAAACTTATGTTCACATGTAGGAATTCATTTTTTCATGTTTTGTAATTTATTTTATCTTGCAAATTACTGAATTCTAACTTATTTACTCGTTTCCTCATAATTTATAGCAATTTTTTCAACCTGACGCTGGCACAACAAGTTTAAAAGTGTGTTTAATGACCTGCTCTAGATCGATCTAGAGCAGAAAAAAGCAGCTTTTTGGTGTTTAATGACAAATTTTTCTACTCCGAGCAAGAACTTTTTGTGTTTAATGACCTGCTCTAGAGCTTTTAGAGCAGCATTTTCTGCACTTGCTTTTGAGTAAGAGTAGAGTGGAGCAAAAGTGTCAAAATCAGCTGTTGACATTTGATTCAAATATTTCTGTGCTGTGTGCTGGCGATTAATTGGAAATAAAGTTTTTTGTGAGTGTTTATTTGTAAGAAGCTGGAATTTAATATTTTATAGTTGTGAAATATATTTTTGCAAACAATCTGCAGTTTATTTTCTCTGGTTTTGATTTTTTTTCTTTTTGTTGTTGACAGCCAGCTGACTTTTGACACCAGCTGTTCTGCTCTAAATTGCCTGACATTTATGAACTTTCTTGCTCTGCTCTGAGCTACGCTGCTCTACTCTTTTTTTCATTAAACACACTTTAAAATAATCAAATTATTTTCCATTTAACGTTTGACAGAACAAATCTTTTTGCATGTGTGCGTGAATTCTGAGTAGATCTCCCAACTAAGTGAGAGTAGATCTTTGGCATTTAGAGTAAGTCTGGATTTACTTCTTTTTTCAATGAAAAATGGAAAATGGAAAAGGAGTAAACCTTTTCACAAAAGGAGTAACTCTTTTCGTCAATGTAAAACGATATTAGTGTAAAATCAAAAAGAGACTCACCCCTTTTATTTACGTCCGTACTTCCCCATACTGCGTGATGTGAGTTTTCATCCCTTCCTATCAAGAGATCCGCTTTATGTTTTGTTGCGCTTTTGATCACGTGCTCTAGCGTCTCTCCTGGTAGCGGCCCCGGTTGGTCATGGCTTAGATAGGCGGACGTTCAAGACAGAGACGACAGGTGTCATCTTGGCTGATGCCCATGTTTTTAAGATGATATTTGAGAGAGCAGTGTCCAGTGAAGAAGTCCGTAAGTAACTTTGCGTCACGTTTGCTCATGTCAAGAATTTCTTTCATACGTTTGTGGGATAAGGGGCCGTCCATAAAATACGTCACACTAAAATTAGCTTTTTTCGAACCCCCCCTCCCCCCGTGTCACATTGTGTCACACTTTCTGTGACCCCCCTATGAATATTACGTCACAAAAGCGTATACCCCCCCCCCCCTTGCGCATGATAAAATTTAATTGATATTGCAGTTGTAAGTTTTAATTTTTTTGTAATAAATTAACAAAACGCTAGAGTCGCGCCAAAGAGCTAGCGCTCATGTTAATATATTGAGTGACAATTTAATGTATTAAAAATATATGCATTTAAATGTCTGTATATTTACTAATACGAAATGAATTACTTTTATCATGACAACGATTTACAAAAAAAGCTAGTCGAGAGAAATACTAGGTCTGTATCTTTACTCACACGCGGGATCCCGTGGGATCCCGCGGGATCCCGAAACGTGTATCTTTACTTTTATTTGACGTAAAAGTGGCAGAGCTTTTGCTTTTTTGTCACTTCCCCTCCAGCAAGAATTTACCCGAACAATTTGCTCGTGCACTTTCCTGCTTGTCAAATCGGCTGTTTGTGAAATCAGCTGATCGAAACATTTCGATTGAATTCAAATTCATTTTTGAAGTAAACAAGTCAGGCAGTTCCAAACTAGTTTGGATTCGATTTTTGTCGAGGACAGAGCCTTTAGTGCTGCCTGACTGTCAGAGCAGATTAGGATGCTTGATCTTCGGAGGTTTCTTCTAATGCATTCTCTAATACAGAATTCTATAGCCATTACCTCTGCCTGAAAGATAGTAGTTGTGTTACCAAGGGATGTAGATGATTTAAAGTTGGGACCGTAAATCCCTGCACCTACACCGTTGTTTGTTTTTGAACCGTCAGTATACCAGATGTATTGGAAGTTATTTGTAAGAATTACAGGGTTCTTCCATGCTGAGCGGTTTGGAAAGATTACTTCCAAGGGGTGGTGTAACATTATGCGTTTAGGCATAAAGTCCGAGGAGTGTGCTGCAGGCGATTTCAGTATTGGGAGCACCTGCAGAATACTCATATGTCCTTGTAAGTTTTCCTTTCTTGAGTAGTTAGTGAGATGAAGCTTTAGTTCGCTTAGTGCAGCAGTCTTCTTTACTCTTAGATGTAGCGGAGGAAAATTTAATAAACTTTCTAACGCTAAAGTTGGGCAGGTGCGCATTGCACCTGTGATACCTACACAGGTTAGTCTTTGTAACTTTTGCAAAGATTTGCGGGCATAAACTTGTTCTGTTTTTTGCCACCAGACCAGCGAAGCATAGGTTATGATGGGTGTGATAATAGTGAGGTAAGTCCAGTAAATCATTTTTGGCCTAAGTCCCCACTTTTTACCAAAAAGTCTAGAACAGGCCCAGAAAGCACTTGTTGCTTTAGCTATGGTTTTGTCTAAATGTGGTTTCCAATTGAGTTTATTATCCAGGGTTACTCCTAGATATTTGACCTCTTTGGAAAAATTAATTTGAACACTATTTAGGCATAGTGTTTGGAGATCGATTTTTCGTCTCCTGGTGAATGGGATGATGACTGTTTTGGTGGGGTTGACCTTAAGCCCTTCTTTGTTGCACCAGTCATTAACTTTGTTCAGGGCCCTTTGCATACGGTTTGTGACCTGTGCTTCTTGATTGCCTTGAATAGAGATGACTAAGTCATCAGCGTAGCCTTGTGTATCAAGGCCCAGCTTATTGAGGTCATCCAAGAGCTGATCTATTACAATTGACCAGAGCAGGGGAGATAAAACACCCTCTTGGGGACAGCCTTTAACAGCATTAACTGTTATTGATGTTTGACCTAGTGTGGTGGAGATGATTCTGCCACTTAACATAGAGTCAATCCATTTAATGGTTGGTGTGTCAATTCCTTTGACAGTTGCAGCGGTTTGAATTGGCAAATACGTAGTATTGTCAAAGGCGCCAGAAATATCAAGAAACGAGCAGAGTATGATGTCTTTCTTAGCAAACGCAGTCTCAATTTTGCTTACCAGCTGATGGAGAGCTGTAACAGTGGATTTACCCGTTTGGTAAGCGAATTGGTTAGCATTGAGAGGATTTGCTATTAAGGCCGTACTGCGAATGTGTAAATCAATCACTTTTTCCATGACCTTTGGAAAGAAGGATGTGAGACTGATTGGTCTGAAGGATTTTGGGTCTGAGTTTGATCTATTGCCAGCTTTTGGTATGAATACTACTCTCACCTTTCTCCAAGTTTGAGGGATGTAGCTTAATTCAAAACTGGATCTATAGATAAGTATAAGTGAGCAGATTATGGTATCAATTCGATACTGCAAGAGAGCAGGAAAGATACCATCTTCCCCGGGCGCCTTGAAAGGCTGTTGGGAGGATATTGCCCATTTAATGGAGTCTTCGTTAAAAATTTTTCTAGCTAGACTTCTTGTTGTGCTGTTAGGTGTAGTGTAACTCACATTTGTGGTTAGTGATTGATCAGTGGTATGTATACAGTCAGGAAAATGAGTGGCCAAAAGTAGGCTCAGAGTTTCACTGTAACTTTGGGTAAAACTACCATCCGATTTTTTAAGAGACCAATACCATTGTTATGATCTTTAGCTAAGGCTTTTTGAACTCTAATTGAAGAAGGCAAGTTATCGATACTTTCACAGAAGTTTTTCCAGGTAAGTCGTTTTTGCCTTCTTATCATCGAGTTGTAAGTCGTTAGAGTTGTTCGATATTCGCTCCACGAATTGGTTCGTTTAGCTTTGTTGAACAACTTTCGAAGCTTTCTTTTTAACTTCTCCAACTCACTGTTCCACCAGGGAACATCGCGATTTGAGTTGATCTGTCTAATGTGACAGCTGGACTCGTATGCGCTTGTGATTTGTGAGCTTAAGCGTGTTGCTTCCCTTTCAAGTTGATAAGGAGAGTCAATGTTTGGATAGGATGGTTCAAATTCACAACGAAGTGTTTCTGTGTAGAGATTCCAGTCCGTGTGTCTTGGTACCCTATTGTTTTCTATATTGTTGGGATTCGGCCTTGACAGATCAAATCTGATGTGCCGGTGGTCCGAGAATGATATCTCTTTCGAGACATGCCAATTGAGAATGTTGTTAGCTATGGCAAAACTTGCCACTGTCATATCCAACACTTCTTTCCTAGTGGAGGTGACAAAAGTAGGTTCATTTCCCTTGTTTAGAATATCTAAGTTTGAGTGCATAAGAAAATCTAAAAGTGACTCACCTCTTTTGTTGATGTCTGTACTACCCCATATGGTGTGATGGGAGTTGGCATCACAACCAAGTAGTAGCTGTCTTCCCCTTGCGTTGCAGTATCTAACAAGTTTTCTTACCTCTTCAGGTGGTGCGGAGGTAGTATCTCCCGGGTAGTAGGCTGAGGCTATTACAATATTTTGTAAGCCTCTTGCCGTGGGGATCTCAGCTAGTACCGCAACTAGATCATTTGTGATGAATTCTGGAATGGGAAGAAAGTTAGTTCTTTTATGGATAAGAAGCGCAGCTCGTGGTTGGAGTTGCGTGTTGTCGTATATTAACTTACACGATTGTGTTGGAAGGCCTTTTATTTGGCCTCTTACCACCCATGGGTCCTGGACTAGTAAGCAGTCCAGATCCTGCTTGACAAATTCTCTGCTTGCCGCAGCTGAGGCAGCTTTGGCGTGCATAAGATTTATCTGCAGGAATTTTAGGGTGGTGTAATTCATTTTGTTTTTGGTGTTGAGGTAAAGCTCGCTGGTGCTTTTAATAGCCTCTGCCGAGCTTTACCTTTGGGCCTGGGGTCCCGTTTTGGAGCCATTAATTTGGCTGAACTGCTTCTTGCAGCTGGTTTTTGAGCAGGGAGGGGGGGGGGGGGGGAGTTGTTGTTGCATTACCAGAAGTACCTTTTGGTGAGGAGGGCCTAACGGCTGACTCCTTTGGTGAGGTATGTGTGGCATTAGCAACTGAGGGGGGAGGAACTAGGTTTACTGGAGCTGTCAGCCTGTTTTGTAGATCTGACGTTGGTGAAGGCTGTGGAGCACTATTACCTGTCATCAGAGTCATACAGGCTGTCTTGACAGGGGAGTTAGGTGGGGGTTTGGGGGCACCAGTTTTGTGAGGGGCTTTAGGATGGCGGAGTTGAACATCGCCAAACCTAAAGTCTATAATGTCCTTTCTGGTTTTCAGTAGAGCCACAGATTTGTGGTCCACCGAAAAGGTAAGAATACAGGCAGCACCTTTGGCTTCTCTTCTTATGATCCTCCATTCAGGAACGGGGAGACCCTCATTCTGGACCTTGATTGCCGTGAGGATCTGCTCGTTCGTGTAGGTGGGACCAACGGGGAAATGGCCGACCAGAATTTGGTTTTTGGGAATTTCTTCCTCTTCAACCGCCTTCAGTGAGGCATTCTCCCAAGGCTTTAATTTTGGAATTTCGCCTTTTAGCCAGTCTGCCGTGACCTTGTTTTTGCAGGTGAAGACAAGCCATCCTGGTCTGAAATTGGTGCCAAAGAATTTGGGGCTGATATCCCCTGTCTTTTGGCTGCAGATCAAACCAAAGATGGTGTCTTGCACTGCTGTCATTTGGTCAGTGTTAAGTAGCGTTTCCGGGAAGTCAGAGGCAAGGATACCTATTTTGTAACTCTCCAGCGCTTGCTTAAAATTTTTTTGCTCTATTTTTTGTTGATTTGGAGGCGGATTTGATGTGATAGGCACATCAACAGACCTCTGCTTGTGAGCAATGTTGGGTTTTGCTATTTTGGCACGATTTGTGTCCCTAGGGAAGGATTCAGAGCGATTCCTTTTTTCTCCCTTTGGAACAGCCGTTCTGGCTCTATCCCTGGCTTCGGCTTCGTTAAGGCCGCTAGCCAGAAGGAATTTAAAGCGTTTGCGAGCAGCTCCGCAAAGCTTGACGCGCGCTTTTTGTGTGGATTTGATCGTTTGATCAGTGTGTGTTGTAGGGGCAGCCTCGTTAAGAAGCTTCGCCTCCTCCAAAGAACGAATAGGTGGAAGGTCGTCAAGACCTGTCTCCATTGGTGTGGATGCACTTAGAGCAGCATCACTCTCTTTAAAATTTACATCAAAAATATCTATCTTGTACCCACGAGTAATAGGGAAAGGAGGTCACCATTGGCAGAGCCCTATGCCAACGTAAAGGACTTATAATTTAAACTGGATTTGCCTAGGTATCCAGAGTTCGCAACTAGCGACTAAGAACTCCTTAGCCATTCAGCCCTCGGCGTCGCTGTTCAACCACTGGCTTGAGGATTGTTTATCGACCTTTACTGGTCTAGATCCGTTATGTTCGGTTATTGCGTAAGCAAGTTGCAGTGGCACCACGAGCAGGATGTTATTTGCTAACGCATAACGGTCTTGAAAAGGGAGAGGCTAGAGTTTCATGGAATACCAGACTTTTATTGCGCTTCACCTATTCCTGGGTCTTATGACCCTGGCCACCATCCTAAGCCTATAGAAGACCAACTTAAATGCAGCTTTGAAGATTATTATTTCTACGAAAAATGAAGTCTAAAATAAAGTTTCTACCATCAGTATTGACAGAGAAATCGAATTTAGCACAGGTCAGGATGCACCAAAGTTAGCCTTTTTTGAGAAACAGACTTTACTGTAGAACAACTTTTTTCTTAGAATATGACCAAGAATCACATCCCAAAGTATGTAACACGAATTACGGAACACCCTGTATAATATGAAGTTATTATTTTAATTATAGACAATGAATTTGGTTAGGCCCCTTATTTGCCAACATTCTTACATTATAATCATTTATTTTAATTAGCTAGTATGAGTATCAATTGTATATATCTTCTTTATATATATAATTCTGCTGTACGTGTGTATGTAATTGAACTCCTCCTAAACGGCTTGAGCGATTTAAATGAATTTTTCTGTATGCATTTGAGTGGCGCCCTGGATGGTTTAGATTCACAAATCAGCCCGGCAGATGGAATTGGAATATAGTAAAGTTGACAATTTCATTATTCTTAACTGTAATGAAATAAAAATTAAACTCAAACAATGATTTTTTTTTTGACAACAAAAAATTAAAACAATAAATAACAAATAATAAGGTTTGTTTTGAAAAATTCTTTTAATTTTTTGACTGATGTGATAAGAATAACTTTTTTAATTATTGCACCTGAGTACCATAGACAAATTTTTGTTTGTTTTATAATAAGCCACACATCGATGGGTTATGACTACCTTTATAATGTTATACTTAGAGCACAGTGCGAGCATTTAGCAAAAATAGGAGAGGATTTAAAAGGATACACCGATACACTTTGGTGTTGAACCTTTGTAAATCGTAATGTAGTTGAAATACAGAGCCAGGTAAAGTATTCCACATACGGGTGGTGCGACTAAAATAAGAATCTCTGTACTTGACTGTAAGCCCGAAGTTGGGCTCAAGGTAAAACTGATAGCCATTCCTAGCAAGGTGGGTGTTGCGGCTAAATTGTTTCAGGGGAGGAATGCAACAGACTATTTCACTAGAGTACTGTTTGTGAAAAAAGCGATAGTAAAAAGTGAGACAAGTAACATATCGACGATGTTCAAGAGAATCAACCGATTCTACGATTCAACATCAGTCTTAACGCTCTATTTTATACCCTATCAAGTAGGCGTTAAGATGTTTGAGAAGCACCTGACCAGATATGGGAGTTATACTCCAGTTTTGGGTAGATGAAGGCCTTATAAATTGTAGCCAGATCAGAAGGGGTGAAGAACTTCCTGCATTGTCTTAAGAAACCTAAGCATTTAACAGCGCAGCGTCTTTGGCGACTTCAAATAAGTGGTCATTCGAACGAAGATCGTCGTTTACACACATACCAATTACTAACAGCTTTTCAGTTTCTTGGATGCAGGTACCATTCATGGACAATGGGGGAATATTTAGATTCATCCTCAAATTCTCCCAGGAACGGTAATGGGAACGGGATCGGAAATTCAAAAACCACTGGAACGAGTTTTAATTTTTGTCGCTATTACAGTACGATGTCATCCCCATATTCCCACGAGAATGGGACGGGAACAAGAACATAAGCGGAAACTTGGAAAATACTGGACCAATTCCAAAAAATTTTCAACGTTAGAGTGTAAAGTGCTCCTGAGTAACAAAGACTATAATTTTTTTCTTTACATATTCTTTCGGGAACGGAAGCGGGAATGGTGACATAATCAAGAACCTGGAAAGTACTTAACTAATTCCAAAAATTCTTTCATGGTTAGAGTGCTTCAATGTCCCTGAGTAATATAGACTATAGTTCATCAACATTTACCCACAGGAACGAGAACCGGAATTCAAAAACCACTGTACTGATTTCAGTACGGTTTTCGCCATTAAAATACGGTGCTACATAGACTATATTTCATCCCCATATGGGAATGGAACGGGAACTGGGACATATTCGGGAACTTGGAAAATGCTATACTGATCCCACAAATTCTGTCATCGTAAGAGTGCTTAATTGTCCCTGAGTAACATAAACTATATTTCATCCTAACTCTCCCACTAGAATAGAAACTTTGAAACTACTTTACTTAACTTTCAATTTGATGAACGTAGGGCCTGAGCTACGCCGGGCGGGTCAGCTAGTATATATGTATATATGTTACAGTCATAGTGATTAAATAGCTATTATACATAATGACTGGTCATTATATATAATGGCCAAATTCACTAGACAAATAGCTTGTCAAAGTTAGTCAAAGTAATAAATACGGTCTAGCCGACTTGTTACCCCTCCCTCTCTTCATCCCGCTACCGCGTTCCGTATGCAACAGCTTTCCGCATGGCCCGCTTCGCGGGGCTCATTATTTTAACCCTTTTTTCCGCAGGGTTAAGCTGCTCATGCTAAATATGAAAATAGCAATTAATTTCCGTATGCAACAGCTTTCCGCATTTATTTTATAATTTAATTTTTTAAATAATCTTTGTGATTAGTTAAGGCAAATTGAAATATAATTTTATAATTTTAGACGCATACCTACGTGTTTTATTACATTATCCAAGTCATCGAAGATATTATATATAATAGCTAGTAAATGTGATTAATTTTGTGTCCATTATCACTTTAACCAAACTGAGTAGATATTATGCATAATGGCTTGCCATTATACATAATATCCAGATTTATTACTTTGGCTGTAACATATATATATATACATAGCGTTGAATAAAAATAATTATTAATTATGAATTATGACCAGTCAGCCAATTTTGATTAAAAAGTGATAGTGTAAAGATAGAGTTATTGTGAATATTAATCGAACTGTATATCGAATAAAAGTGGCTATTGAATAAAAGTAGTATAATTAAAGTAAACGGAAAAGTTTTATCTTATCGAACTCAGCGAACATTACACTATTTTTATATCATAGAACCGTTTAAGAAAATAAATTTTTATGTTCGTAAGAACTGTTTAATATTTTAGTATATGTAATATTTATGTACATAGTTTGTTATTTTTCATTTTCAAATTTAATAGTGTTCTACAGAATTCATCAAACAGATTCAATTCCGCTAACCCATTTGGTTATAAGCGAATTGAGAACGTACTAATTCGGAATTGTGAATTGCAAAAATTTTAAAACGGGATTGCAACGTGTTGAAATACCTCCAGCAACTACATTGACCAATTCCTTTGCGATCTGCCAAAGCGATCCGTTTGCACGAACTTTGCTTTACTCGGAGATGCCACGTTATTATACTTGGAATGCTTCATCGAAGATTTTTTTAAAGACGTAAGCATGGCGATGCGGTCCCTGGGTATCCGGATGTGCTTTATACTGATGCTCTTGGTCGTTTGTATAAAGTTCATCTAAAGAATAATGAAAGTTTCTATTTGCGGTTGTTGCTGGTAAATACTCGTGGGCCAACGTCATTTGAGACACTACGGACTCGGTGTAATATTCCCAACATATCGTGCTGCATGTGAAGAACTGAACTTATTAGAAAACGATACCCATTGGGTTAGGACAATCGCTGAAGCCATTATCTCTGCATCTCCAAGACATGCATGCTATCATAAGCCGTGTTTAATGAAAAAAAGAGTAGCTCAGAGCAGAGCAAGAAAGTTCATAAATGTCAGGCAATTTAGAGCAGAACAGCTGGTATCAAAAGTCAGCTGGCTGTGACCTTAGCTAGTTTGCAAAATTATGTTTGGTATCCTATTATAATAAAAATCTATGTTCGGAAACATTGGAATCAAAACTAAACTAACATGCGATATTAATTCAATTGATTTTAAGTTAAATTCGATTTCAAATAGATTGCAAAACACAAAATATAAACAAAAATATTTGAATCAAATGTCAACAGCTGATTTTGACACTTTTGCTCCACTCTACTCTTACTCAAAAGCAAGTGCAGAAAATGCTGCTCTAAAAGCTCTAGAGCAGGTCATTAAACACAAAAAGTTCTTGCTCGGAGTAGAAAAATTTGTCATTAAACACCAAAAAGCTGCTTTTTTCTGCTCTAGATCGATCTAGAGCAGGTCATTAAACACACTTATAATTTAGACATGCTTTCCCTCAAACCCGTGTTACCTGTAGCATAAATACAAGGATAATAAGAAGGTATTTTACATCAAATTCGAGTCAGTTCCAGAAATTACGATGTTGAGATGAATGAGGAGATACATAATCGTGCTTTACTCTTGATCGAAGATATGTGATGGTTGCAGTTGCTTCTTCTGGAATACCAGCCACATTGTTAGAAGGATGCCGTACGGATCATTCAGCATTAAAACTACCGTTAAATCTTCAAATTATTGAAGAACCAACGTGTAGTATTGCAAAACAATCAGCAATGGGCACAGTTTTATCGGCATCAAAAATCATTATCTGGGACGAATGTACAATGGCGCATAAATGTGCATTAGAAGCACTTAACCGAACATTGAAATATTTACGCAATAACTCGAGATGTTTTGGAGAAGCAAATTTACGCCAAACACTTCCTGTAATTCCAAGATCTACCGCTGCCGGCGAAATAAACGCTTGCCTCAAATCGTCGAATCTATGGCGCCATGTGAATAAACTGCAGCTGACAACAAACACGAGATTTGCATTGCTAAATGATACATCTGCTGAAGATTTCTCTGAGCAATTGCTGACTATCGGCCTTGTATATTTATTCTATAGTACTATCACAGTTCATTGTTATTTTCAAAATGAATTTGGAATGTTGTCCACAACTTTTTTCCATATAGCTTTGTATAGGAAAAAAAGTTGTGGACAACATTTCAAATTCATTTTGAAAATGAGAAATGAACTGTGATAATACTATAGAATAAATATACAAGGCTATCGGTAATGGTCAAGTACCTGTCGATGAATCGAGCGGATTGATATCATTTCCAAATAGTTTCTGTAGTTTTGTCTCATCAAAAGACGAACTTATAAACAATGTGTTTCCAAACATTATTTCAAACTACAAAAATAATGAATGGTTGAGTGAGCGAGCAATTTTAGCGGCTAAGAATAATGATATAGATGACTTGAACTACATAATTCAAATCTATTGAAGATGATGCCACCAATTGAAAGGAAAATTCATAGGTGAGGTTGTTCTCATTTCGAGGATCCCGATGATCTAAACCGAAGAGTTCAATTTCCAATCCGTCATGTCCATCATGTCCATAGAACATCCATGTTTTTCCCATGGTCAATTATATGTGATTTCAAAAATTCTTTCAACTCTAGGATATTACGTTATCTCTTAGTGACATAGAATAATATTTCATTCGCATGAGGATGCCTCATAATGCCACAGTAAGAAGATTATATTTCATCCCCATATTCCCACGGAAGCGAAGAACGAGAACGGGAACCTTAAAACTACAGACCCGAGTAACGCCGGGCGGCTCAGCTAGTTCATTATAAAAAATTAAAGCGACCATTCTCAAAAATAGTAAAAATATCATTTATTTAATTTTCATATAAACAAGAAAGCTTTGTCAAGTGTCAACAATGTCGTCCTCTAGTTCCAATGCCTTTTCATTTTCTAAAAGTTCTTTCAGAGAAGCATCATCATCCATATCTATTTCTTTCCTAGAAATCTCTGTCTCCATTTTTCCTACTTTGTGGTGCTTATACTTTTTCTTAATTAATGCTTCGTCAAACTCCACAATGTAACGAATATAATCCGAATATCCTTCCGGTTTCTTAGTCAAGTACTCCAAGTTCACGATGTAGTCCAGTACTTCCGGTACCATGAATGCAAATAGCCACCCAACTAAGGGAGTAGTTCCGAATGTATAACTCGCTTCTTTGTGGTAAAAAAGAAATCCGTCTAATTCCGGGCGGTTTTCAGTCCATAGTGGGTATTGCTGCAATCCTATGGAGACGCTTGTTGTATTTTCAAAATCGTAGAATTTTATGCACTCAAAAGCATATTGGTTACATTCACTCACTTCGTCAAGGTTGTATTCGACCAGTTTAGACGACAACCAAAAGAACCTAAACTGAGCTTCGCAATTCACTAAATCCTGTTTCCCGTAAGCCAGAACATCCAGTACATAAAATGTCAATTTAGAATCTACATAAACACAATCCAAAATTGTAACATCGTTTTTGGAGCCGGCATTGCCTGGCAAAAGCGATTGAAAAGTATCAATTAATCTTCCAGATTTATTATACATCTCTGTGTATCCATTGCACGCAATTACCATGCAACGTTGACCCTTTGGACATGGAACAAGAAGCCAATCGTTTATATCCTCTGGCTTTTCCTTAAGCCATTCTGAAAGCTGTAACTTAATATCCGTATGATATTTTTGGTTAAACGTCCGAGGCTTATGTTTGAATGTGCCGGAAATTTTTTCAGTTTTTGCAACAAAGCTGTGCAGGCACCTTGATTCATCTTGAACCAGTGATCGATGTTGTTTCTGCTCTTGAAGTAGCAGTTTTCGCCGACTCTCTTGCAAATCGGTTTTACCTCTTGATTTGTAAAGATCTTGAAATTTTGACTCATAACTTTCCATTTAAAGATTGCTTTATACGTATTTAAATATATTTAACTTTTAATAGATGTTATCTGCTGCACCAATAAAAATATAAACATACGAGAAATGTCAAAGGAGAAAACTTTTTATTTCGTTAGGTTGGCGCCCTGCTTTTATGTACATTGTTTCCACTAGCGAATTGAGTAACCGAAACGGATTCGGGTCGGATTCCGAGTGACCGAAGTGGTAGTACAGAGCTTGGATTTATACATGTAAATATTCAACAGTATTTATTATACTTTAGTCAAACATGCTATAAACGCTTGGTAGCTGTGCAGTGAATAAAAACTTCCTGATACTTTAATCAAAGCATAGAAAATCCTTATTTATAGTCCATTTTTTCACCCATTTCAATTAATCATACCATATGTCAAAATTATAAAGAAACTCACTAATTTTGATTTCTCACTGGTAGAAACCTGAAACCTTAGAGGAATAAAGAACAAGAGGGAAAACCATTACCTCTCTCTCTATCTGTGATACACGTAAGGCGTGTTTTTTTGCACGCGAATATAAACTTCGCCCAAAAAACGTCTTCCCTAAGTTATTCAAATGTTTGGCAGCACTGCAATTTGACATAAATGACAAATTTTTATTTAACAGCTGTTTGTACTAGGCTGTACGCTGTAGAAAATGGTGGTCTTTTATTTAGGGAAACAAAATTTCTTCGACTCCATTGTTATGGATGCCGGTATTGGCTATTGGAAAAAGGAAAGAAAATGAGTTGAAATAATGAACACGAAAGGTAAACAAACTTACCTTGGAACACAGAGTAGATAATACAGAGTGCCAACTCGTACCCCCCTTGCCTGAAACACCCTCAAAAAATTTTTCAACACGAATTCAAAATGGCGACCTATTTCTTGATTAAAAATGGAGTCGTGGTGAAGTTCCAAACTTCAATAAATAAAAAAAAACAAGATGACATTTATCTTTGACAGTTCCAAAATATTACAAAATTTTGTAATGTTTTATTTCTTGTAAGTATTTCTAACTAAGTTAATTTTTAAAATGATCAACCAGCAGATTTTCCAGACAATCTACTACGGGGTTCTGGAAGCCAGTTGTGAGCTGGCTGAGAAGGAAGGCCCATATATGAAACGTACGAAGGAAGGCCAGTCAGCAAAGGTATTTTGCAATATGACATGTGGAACAAAACTACAACCTGCTACAACCGACTACTGGAATTGGGCTGCTCTTAAAGAAAAAATTGCCAAACATGGCGTTCGGAACTCTCTACTTGTTGCTTAAATGCCAACTGCATCAACCACAACAATGAGTTCTTTCAACCGTACACTTCAAACATCTACAACAGACGAGTCCTGTCCGGTGAATTCCAGATCGTCAATCAGCATCTTCTGAAAGACTTTAACTGAGCTGGTAACTTGTGGGACGAAGACAAGAACAACGAAATCATAGCTAGTCGTGGATCAATTCAGCACATCGAGAGGATTCCAATCTAGCTGCGTGAACTCTACAAGACAATACAATTTATCGTAGACAAGACACGTCTGGCAGGAACTGTAATCCAAAACGGTTGCTCACCAACGACACTAAATAATCAAACTGGTCAAAGTAGTGTTTCTTCCACATCTGAGAAAGCGGAACATGAACGAAAGATGGCAGAGATGCTGTGTTCCCTGGAGAACAAAGATGCTTTTATTTTATCTTTATATGTGTATTTATGTTTTATGTCTTATTGGTTTCGTATTAAAGTATTTTACTTTCAAAATTTGTATACAATTTTTTTTTGCTACAAGCATACATCAAACCATGTAGACAATTTTTAAAAATCTTGTCACAATGAAAATCTGTAAAGCCTTCAATACTGTCTACGTTATGCTGAGCTCAAAAAGCCTTCATTTGTCTCTGTAGCACAATTATTAACCAATTGTCAACAGTTTAAGTTTCCACTTTTTCTTAACACAAACAAAAGTGGAATCTTAAACTGTTGGCAATTGGTTAATAATTGTGCTACAGAGACAAATGAAGGCTTTTTGAGCTTAGCATAACGTAGACAGTATTTTGGCATTTTAAGATTTTCATTGTGATAAGTTTTTCAAAAATTGTCGTCATGGTTTAATGTCGACTTCCAATCAGCTAACTTTTTCTGAAAAATCAAAAACATTTGGTGATGAATGGCTACACTTACGGTTACGAACTATACATTTTCGGAGTCTCTATTGTATTAGCTACAAAGCTCCATCATGAGATTTTCAATGCGAGCTATATTTCAAAAAAGTTTAGTTCAAAAGCTATCATTTTCTACTTTTTTTGACTAAAACCAATCGAAACGGCTTTAGATAAGGAATTTCTTCAAAAAAATTTTTTATTGAAAAAAAAATTATACAGCTTTGTGATAAATATAATTTCTAATCAGAAAATATATACTTTATAACTCTATGTCTATTAATATACAGCCTTATTATGAGTTTCACGTGAAATCATTCCCCCCGAAAAAGATCTCATTTCACTTTTCCCTTATTATGAGTTTCGGGGGAAAAATTTTCCATGTTCGAAAAATTTTCCTTATTATGAGTTTTTTTCCCCCCGTGAAATGTGAAAACGTTGAGAGCAATTTATTTCACTTACTTTTGTGAGGCGAACAAGTGAACAACAAAAGCGGAAAAGTTGCAAGTTTGGACTTTTGTTCAGGTGAAACTCATAATAGCTTTTAAAATTCCGGGCGAACAAAAATGTTCCGGGCGAAAAGCTGTTCACGTGAAACTCATAATAAGGCTGATAGATGTAACTCCAAAAAATGTACCAAGAATTTCTATCAAAATCAGAAATTGAAACACTCTTCGTGTATTTGGTGGCGTCACTTGTATATGAATAGACATACAGTTACAAATTATATATTTCCTAATCAGGTATTGCATTGACTACGAACCTGCATCATCACATTTTCAATTAAAACAAAATTTGAAAAAATTCCCGATCAAAAGTGATTTCACTTGCCATTTAAATATGGTAGGATAGTAAAAATTCCTTTTGATTTGGAAATACAATAACAAACCGCAGTAGTATTTAATGCTTCCAAAAACCAAAGCTGTCTCTCGTCGTTGAAGAGAAACCAACCCCTCTTGCCACTGTTATTCCGCCATACAAATAACGCATAGGTCTTATTAGTTATCACATTTTTATTGTTTTATCATCCGAACAATATTGATGAAATGTATAAACTATATTAATAAGCAATTCTATCGCTAAGACGCGTTCGATATACATATTTAAAACTATCAAATCTGTTACAGCCTTACAGCAAACTTCATCACTTCTCAATCTCTCCCTTTAATTAAATGGTAAATTATGCATGTAAATATATGCAAGTAAAAGGTGTCTCTTCGCTGTCTTTATTTCCTTCGATGGTAGGGTTGTTTACATGCTTCTACTCGTCGTAATACCTCGGCTTAAGATAGGTCGAGTTTCTCGAGATTGTGCAAGTCCTGTGACACGGTACTGGGTCGGAATTCAAATCTATTTCAACTTCTGGACATCGCAGATAAGGGTCCACGCTTTAATGGACACAGGATCGCCGCTTTGTAGCTTCACCACTAAGTTGTAAGCTCGTTTTTCAAACTCTTAGTCTTCATCGAACCTTGATAGTGCAGTCAATGAAGCGAAAAATAGGGCCTTACCTCCGAATTTTTTTACTGTGAACCGATTTGCATGAAATTTTGGAATTAGGCTCATCTTACCCTTAACTTCAAAAGTGAAAATGATTTGAACACCGCCACCACCCTGGGGGTGGTTGCCACCCCTTTTCGGGGGTGAATTTTTTTTTCTCAAAATAACCTCGGATATCGATAAAAGGCCTAATTTTAAGCAAAAAATCAAATATAAAGTTTTTCATTAAGTCCAATACTTTTCGAGTTATTGGCAATTGAAAATTCGCAATTTTTTCATGTTTTTCATCTATTTATTGCAAATATCTCCAAAACTATACGTTTTATCGAAAATTTTATAAAGAACAAAATTGTAGCAGGTAAAACAATGAACAATTTGGTTTTTTATAAAGTATTCTAAGAACAATATTAAGCTAGATATAAAAGATCAAAGCCATTTTTTATTTTGTCTGAAATTTAATCGTTGTGGTCAATGCCATTTAGCGGCGAGCAGATGCATTTTATGCATTCTAATACTAAAGGATGTTTTGTAGTGCTTAAAATAAGCTTTAAAATGAGCACTATTAAAAGTCTTTTGCACGTAAAATAAGTGAGCTGTGGTGCAAATAAGAAGAGCATCTAATGTTTTTTTCTTTTAAATCAATGGGTTTCTTAAGTGCCATTTCCACCAAAATCAAATTTAATCGTATTCCGCCTAAAATTAAGTTTTTTATGAAGAGTTTGATAGATAGTATCAGTTTGGATGCTACAGGACACATATTTTTCAAAAAAGTCACAATTAAAAAAAAAAAAACAAATTATAAAATTTTTAAAAAACCCACTTTTTTTCATAATATCTCAAAAATGACGACAGAAACGAATAAAAGTGTGAGAATAAAAAATTTAGGTATTTTTCTGACAAACAATTTGGGTTTTCAGTTTTTTCTGTCAGACAAAAATTGACGGATATGATTGTTTAAAGAGCGCGTGGCAGCGCAATCGCATCCTCTCTTAAGTCCTTTAAGCCTTCACCGTCTTAGCAAAAGGTTGTTTACTATATATTGCAATAAAGGATGTTGTAGCTCTCTTAATTACCTTTGCAATGGTTTTTTATAAGTCGTGATAGCATGAAAATTGAAGGAGTTATGGTTCTGGACCATTTATTTAACTCATTAATTTAAAAGAAAAAAACATTAGATGCTCTTCTTATTTGCACCACAGCTCACTTATTTTACGTGCAAAAGACTTTTAATAGTGCTCATTTTAAAGCTTATTTTAAGCACTACAAAACATCCTTTAGTATTAGAATGCATAAAATGCATCTGCTCGCCGCTAAATGGCATTGACCACAACGATTAAATTTCAGACAAAATAAAAAATGGCTTTGATCTTTTATATCTAGCTTAATATTGTTCTTAGAATACTTTATAAAAAACCAAATTGTTCATTGTTTTACCTGCTACAATTTTGTTCTTTATAAAATTTTCGATAAAACGTATAGTTTTGGAGATATTTGCAATAAATAGATGAAAAACATGAAAAAATTGCGAATTTTCAATTGCCAATAACTCGAAAAGTATTGGACTTAATGAAAAACTTTATATTTGATTTTTTGCTTAAAATTAGGCCTTTTATCGATATCCGAGGTTATTTTGAGAAAAAAAAATTCACCCCCGAAAAGGGGTGGCAACCACCCCCAGGGTGGTGGCGGTGTTCAAATCATTTTCACTTTTGAAGTTAAGGGTAAGATGAGCCTAATTCCAAAATTTCATGCAAATCGGTTCACAGTAAAAAAATTCGGACCTAAAATGCTTCATTGACTGCACTATGAATCGAATTGTTTTAGAAAATGACTCACCTATTCGAACGTTAGACTTACCTCTTCTTTGACTCTTTGCAGAACGCTTGTAAGTCATGAATGAGAGGACTTTGTGATGCAAAACTAGGAAAACTATCTTCCAAGTGAGCTATGGAAATGCCAAACTGTGTACCCCAATCGCCGACGTTGTTGTGACGGATAACATGATGTCCTAGGAACTCCAAAAGTCGGCAAATAGATTCGCCGATAATTGTTGACCGCAAATGTCCAATATGCATTTGCTTGGCAATATTCGGCAATGAGAAGTGAACTAGAATTAGTTTTTTGGAACATTGCGGTGGTTGAACTCCGTTTTTAAGAAAATCGTTGATTGCTTTCACGGCATAATTTCTAAAATAGAGATTTAAGTTCAACTTTAGCCAAAAACTCAACGGAGGACGAAACTTACTTATCTAAAAAGATGTTGATGAAGCCCGGTCCGGCTACTTCCACCTTGGCTATTATTTGTGATGTCTCCAGATTGGCAACTATTGCTGCAGCAATGTCCCTCGGTGGTTTCCCTTGGCCAATTGCTTTTCAGGCATTTGCAATTGACATAGCACTGTTGCACTGATAGTCACCCATATTTGCCGACACGGATATCACTGCTTTTGCTAGTTCGTCACTCAGTCCCGGAAACGCCTTTGCAATCGCCCTGGAGAAAAGATCGGTCAAATGTTCATGAATGGACATCATTTCTTCGGGCCTGCTGCAGTGCATTTTCTCTGCTATTGCTATGGGCAGGAGGTTGCCTCGAACATTGATAACAGATGTAATCACATATCCACTTCATCACTCGCTTGCAATCTAGAGCGTCAAGATTTTGACTTGGTTCTTCAATTGCTGCTAATTGTTCTATACAATGGTGTTCGAATGAGAAAGAACAAAAGAGTAGTTTCGGAAACTTTTCCAAAATAGGTCTGTTCGTTGAACTTTCCCCAGGGTTGACCCAGATTTTCTTGACAACCCTATGAGTTGTCAAAAAAACCTGGGTTTTCCAGTCCTCAAAAAACACTACACCACAAATCACCACACATTTATAAAAAAATACATGCCATTTGACAGCCCTCAAATCGCCACAGCAAAAAGCTAGGGCGAGTTTGGGGAAAACCTATGGCAAATCTATGGCTCAAAAAACACTCAATTTGACATTCAGGGCGAATTTAGGTTTCTCAAAAAACGCTTTGTGGCGACCCTAGGGCAACCCCAGGGCTTCAACGAACAAACCTAATATTTGCTTGTTTGCCTATCTGTCATTATATGACCTACCACACCAGGTGCTATTGTGTGGGGAGTTTAAGGCTATGTGCACATTGTTATTTTCTGTGAAACTTAACAAAGCGCCTGCATCGGTATGAAATTTTTTACTAATTTTTGTCTTTTTCAGTGAAATACTGGTCAAAATGGAAAAAAAAGTTAATTTTTGCAACTTAAATTCACTTTTCTAAGTTCTAGGCTGCATGAAAATGAAAAATTATCGAATTTTTTGCAACCAAAAAAATATTTTTTACTTTTCAAACTCAACTGATTTTTATTCTCTGAAAAATCAATGGCGGCCAATGGCGGCTGTGGTAAACGTGGGTTCCCGGTCGTGGTAAACGCGGGTTCCCGGTCTAGATTTAGCTTGTAGGCAAAATGGCTAGGTAGTGCCGAAGTTGACTCTCTGGTTATACTCTGTGCCTTGGAAGTTGTTATCCGTCTTCTTCCTGGTTCCTTCTCTTTCTTCTGTATTGCCAAATGCTCCTAAACCTACAGAGACACCTAAAATGTAGAAAGGAAAGGAAAAAGTTAATAATATAGAACAAATAAAAAGGGAATAGAAAAAATTAAAAAAATACTCAGCTAGAATTTCGATGCGACAAGTAAAAAAGTAAACAAGAAAAAAAGTGTCACTTGTCGCACCGATACTAGCAATAGAGGTTCGCAAAAGGTGGAACTTATCTCGGCAACCACCGCTAGAGGCGTTGCTGTCGACCTGAAAATAATGAAGTGACAGTAGGGTAGGAGTTTTTTTTGTGGAGAAGTAGATTATTTTTATATTATGTATTTAGGTATTTATTTGTTATATTTATGTATTTAGTATTTATTATGTATAATTATGGTAAGTGTTATTTATTTTAGTTAGTTATTTATTTATATGTTATGTTCTAGTGTATTGTTAGGTATTTCTAATGTGCGCATTTATTTATGTATTGTATGTTCATAGGCAGTTTATGTTAAGTTAAGTATTTTATGTATTTATGTAAGTATGTATGTATTATTGTATTGTATGTTTATATGCGCATATTATTTAGTATTCTTTTATTATTGTAGGTCAAAATAAAAAAATAAAAAAATAAAAAGAAACGCCGCCACATCATTCTCACTAGCGATGCTACGCCAGACGCCACAGTGAGTCGACTGGTACCTTTTTTTAAAGAGGCTGGTGATAGCAAATGATGTGGATGGAGAAGTCACCGTTCGACTTTGAAGATGCACAAAAAGTCATCTAATATCAGAGAAAGAAGTGGTGATTAAAATAATTTTAATTTTTGTTTGAAAAATTTTATTCGCTTAATGTAAGTGCAGTTTTTATAGTTTAATTTATATACGCAGCGTAGAATTATGATTTGCTCAAATATTTTAGTGTATAGTGCCTGTGAGAAATAAAAAAAAGGAGGGAGAAGCAAAATTACAAAATAAGGCCAGCGAATACTTAGGTACATATATGTATATTTGTACAGGCATTGATTGCACATTCCACGGGTAAGTTTAAATTCAAATTACTTAGGGCGATTATGAAGTGGATTTTTTTTGGTAGTTCTGGGAGTCAAACATATCCGACAAATTTAATTTGGATAGCAAAAGAACTCACAAAATAAAGGGAAACCTACGAACGAGAAAATAAATCTTAACAGCTGGATATGAGCCTGTGGGTTCCCAGGCACCACAAGTAAATTTTATAAAAAATCCCAGAGCCGTGGGTACATTTTGTTTATATTTTTTTTTAAACATTGAAATTGAGCCAATTGTGCAAAAAAAAAAACCAATATATATGTATGTTCGTCATAAGAAGACGCATATGAGAGGCCAATACCAAATCAAAACATTGAAAGTTGTACCAGTGGCCGAGTACAAGTGCAAGGCCAGGTCCGGCCTGAGGTGTCAAGCGCCCGCAGGGCCCAACGTAAAGATTTGTTCCGGTTTTGCTGTGTATTAGTTATAAGTGTTCGGCGTGATTTTTTTTTGTTATTTATTTATTTATTTCATTTTTTTAGTCATTTTTAATATTTATTTTACATTTTTTAAAAGCTTTTTTATACTATTTATTTCATTTTTTTTTACCTTTTTGTGTTGATATTTCTCATTTTTGTGCGTGTTGAATTTGTGGGTTTTTTTGTTGAATTTTCTTTCGTGTTGGGCCGCAATCATCTCCTTATCTGATCTTAGGCTACCTTGACAAATCGTACCAGGGCATGTTGAGTCCATTTTATCCGCTACAGGGAGCTCCTTTTAGGCAGGAATAGTAGGTGGGTGCAAACAATCCCTTCGTAGCCACGGGGGTAAAGGGATCGGTTGTGAGTCCAAGAGACGTAGAAAGAAAGAAAAAGAAAGAAGATTAGAAATTACAGAAAACACACGAGTATACAAAAACAATTAAACTACATAAAGAAAGAGATACAAAAACAAAAAGGGAAAATAAGATAAAATTGTAAAAACACTTAAAAACATAAAAATACAAAAAATTATATAAAATCATTAAAAACAAAACAAAAAAACATAAAAACATAAAAATACAAAAAAACATAAAAACATATAGAAAAACATAAAAATATAAAATAGTATTAAGGTTAGTCTTAGGATTTTTCGTTAATTATCACTTTTTTATGTTAATTTATTTCGTTATAGTTAGTGTCTAGGTTTTGCTTCATTTTTTTTCTGTCGATTTAGGTTCATCTTAGTTATCTTTTGAGTTGTTTAATTTTCGTTTCGATCATATGTTTTCAAAGTCTATTTGTTAGTTTTTTTTTTGTTTCAAATAAAATTGTACATCACGTCGATGGTCTGAAAGAGAGGTTTTTCTTTTTGGCGGTAAAGGTCGTTATGGCGTGCTAAGCACGATTGCAGGGGGATGAGGAGGTTGGAGATGCATCGTTGGTAATTGGTTTCGCCTGACAGCAGTGATCGTGTTCGGGGAACTCGACAACATGGCCGACCGAGTTCCATGGTTGGGTGGGCTACAGGCCACACTGCGATGTCACCAAGCAGTGCCTGAAGTGTGGTAAGGTTTTTGTGGTGGTGGTTTTTTGGCACGATTTATGTTTTGTAATGTGGTTTCCGTCTGGCGAAGAGGCAAGATCCCCCCCTAATCCGGCGAGCTAAGCTGAGCATCGCAAGCGTGCCAGGTCTCTTCGTCACGACACTTCCTTTTCCCTTCCTTTTCCAATATCCGTTTCCTTCCTTTTCTTTTTACTTTTCCTTTATTCTTTCCTTTCCTTTTCCATATTCCTTTCCAATCCTATGCTTTTTCCTCTACCTTAACTTTCCCACTACCTAGCCCAATCCTCTACCTTTCCCAATCATATTCCTTTATCCCACTACCTTTTCCCAAACCCTCAACCCCTACCATATTACAAATGGCGCCCAACGTGTTGTCCAAAGTGTTTGTCAGAACCTTAGTCGATTTTCCAAGCGGCATCAGAGTGAGTCGTATGTCATGATAAGGATAGCTTTTTAGCATGCCTTTTCATTTGCGACGACACATTCTGCTGTCACTTGGAGAATCATTCCTCCCTGGGTAAGTTATAGTTACCGCAGCGTTGGATATTAGAACCAAGTAAGTCGTCAAGTGGAAAGTCCTAAGACATACCACTTGAATCGCGACTTGGATTCGAACTCCAGAGCAGTGGTGACTGGCTTATCTAATCCTATCCTTCCTAAATTGTGATGTTATAGCTTCTGCAGTTTCAAGGTTCAGATTCTAGTATGTCCTCTGGTGGAAAGTCTCTGACATACCGCCAGAGTAGCAACTTGAATCAAGACCAAGGAACAGTAGTAGCTAACCTACCCTATATCCTTTTCTATTTCGAACGTTGATGGTGTCGGTTCAAAAAGATTCGTAAGTCTTGGAAAGGGAAGCCTTTGCATGCCTGACCAATCGCGACGAGGACATTTGAACTGAACAACATCAACAATAATCCTATGTGAAAGTTTTTTTTGTTGTTAATTTTGTTATTGTCTTTCTGTGTCTTACCACACTTCAGATGAGAGATAACAATGTAGAAAGTATGATGCTGCTGCCAGGATCTTCACCTCAACGATGAAGCCAACCACGATGCATCCAAATCCGCCTTCCACATCCCCCGGATCAAATTGAAAAATATAAAAACAAACAAATTAAAACAATATAAAACTAATTGCTACAAATTGATACCTTTTTTCGTTTAGTCCATTTTTTTCATTTCATTGTTAGGTTTTAGTGTAGTCGTTTTTTTTGTTAGGATTTTTAAGTTATTTATTTTTCATGGTCATTTTTCATTCTATTGTTTTTTTTTAGTTTGTGATTTAGTTCAGCGTTTGACTTTTCTTTGGTTTCTTCTCTGTTCTTCGTTGTGGTGTTTAAGTTTTTTTTAATAGTGTTTTTTTTCGTTGTTTGGGTCGTGACTTATAACAGTCATGAATACAGAAAAGGAAAAAGAACAAGAAATTGATTTTACAATGAGTACGAGGAATACCAAGCGAGGTTTTGGGGGCAGGTCTCCAGTGAAGAACCCTCAGCCTTCAGGCAAGGAGGGTGAAGCAAATAATGCTGGAGTGGGTGCCGACCAAGGCCAAACGAGCGGGACCATCTCTGAGGAGTTGCGGTCCGCAATCGGTGTGGCTGTGGGAAACGCTTGTCAGGCCCATGTAAGTACTCTCGGGGAGAAACTGACAGAGTCTCTCACAGAGCTGATGAGGGTCAGTTTCTCGGAAATCCAGAAGAGCTTAAGTGGACCTGACAATTTAGTACCACCGCCGGTAGAAAGGCAACTTCCGCCAAGTCGTGGAGCCGCGTTGCAAAATGCTGGCAATGGCAACGGTCATTCTCAGCTGGATCAATCTGCGAGGCCGTTTGTTCCGTCAAGGGAACCAAACCAATATAGAGAATTTAGGGGTGAAAATGGAGCGTACCAAGCTCACTTTCACCCGGAGCAGAACCGGTTTCGACGAAGTCCTTACGGTCACTCGAATTACCCATCAAACCCGCAAGGTGTCCCCGTCAGGGTTGACAAGTGGGGTTTGAAATTCGATGGAGATTCCAACAAGCTGACCGCGGAGGAGTTCGTCTTCCGTGTAGAGACTCTGCAAAGTCAGTACGACTGTGCCTGGGCTGAGATTTTGAGAAATTTCCATCTTCTCCTCTCAGGTGCCGCCTATGAATGGTACTGGCAGTTCCAGCGGTCCATTTCTCGTCCCGACTGGCCCACATTGCGCGACGCCCTAAAGAGGCAATTCCAAAGCGTGCGGTCGGATTTCGACGTGATTCGGGACATTATGGACCGCAGGCAAGGCGACTGGGAGCCGGTTGATGAGTTTTTCGCTGCCATCAACCGGATGAGATCTCAGCTCAGGATGCAGATATCTGAAGGTGAGCTGGTGCGCATCCTGAAGAAAAATCTCAACCAACATTTGGGCAGACTTGTGTACCCGCAAATAATATTCACAATAGACCAGCTGAGAATGGCATGTAAGGATGCCGAGTACACCTTTCCAGTGACGAGAGATGGTCCCCGTCAAAATAATAGAGCAATAAAGCACATGGTGTACGAGCTGGAGACTGAGCCGGAGGAGCAGTTACACCCCGAAGACCAATTGGCCGCATTCCAGCACATGGGAGCCCGACCAAAATCAAGTCGGGTGTACAATAACACCTCCAATTTGAAGTGCTGGAACTGCGATCAGCTAGGTCACCTGTACCAGGATTGCACAGCCGCAAGAACTCTGTTTTGTTACAGGTGCGGTGAGGCTGGGGTAATTACTCCAAAATGCCCCAAGTGCAATCCGGAAAACTGGTACAGGAACGTGAAGTCTTCGGGGGAGTCACGTTCCACCCAAACCCCGCAGTAACATCCAAAGAAAACGATACAAATAAAATACAAATATTAAAACGAGAGCAAACTAAACCAAAAGAAGTAAAGAGGTACGAGATCAGACCTTTTCACATTAGGTTAAGAGAATACCATATAGCTAGGGATAGGATTTTTAATCAGAAGAGTAGTGCAGTATCGAGAAGAATCATAAAAACAAGAGAAAGGTTCCAACTTAGAAAAAACATTAGAAAAAGCATTTTGTCGACGGTGGTCGACGTGTCCTCCGACCCAAGGCCTTACGCTAGAGTCACTATAGGCAATAAAAACCTGCTAGGTTTGCTCGATAGTGGCGCTAGCGTAAGCATTTTAGGGAAAAACTGCGAAAAGGTGTTGGAGGAACTGAAAATTCCCATTGTCCCTCACCAATCAGGTGTTAAGACAGCCGACGGCAAGTTGCAGTCAATAGTCGGCAAAATTAAGGTAGAAGTGCTTTACAAAGGACGAAAAGCACCAATCGAATTTTATTTGGTCCCAAACCTGGATCAGGAGTTGTACCTGGGTGTAGATTTTTGGAAAGCTTTCCAAATCGCACCGGGTGTGGTGAGCACAATTTCGATGATAGAAGAACAAGCCGACCTGCTAAACGCTCATCAGTTGTCTCTTGAGCAACAGTCGAGGTTGGAAGCTGTCAGGATGAAGTTCCTGGACTATGACCGTCACGGCTTAGGTAAGACGTCTTTGATGGAGCACGTCATAGATACCGGAGATGCGGTACCTGTCAAGCAGCGTCACTACCCTGTTTCCCCAGCGGTGCAAGCCATATTGTACCAGGAATTGGACAGAATGCTAGAGCTCGGCGTTATTGAGGAGAGCGAGAGCCCTTGGTGTTCACCTGTTGCCCTTATAAAGAAGATAGGTGAAAACAACGCCGTAAAATACCGGTTTTGCCTTGACGCTCGTAAGGTCAACTCGGTTACAAAAAAGGATGCTAACCCTCTTCCCCATATCGAAGGGCTCCTCAGTCGTCTACCAGACACATACTTTATAAGTAGCGTGGACCTGAAGGAAGCATTCTGGCAGATACCGCTGGAGGAACAGAGTAGGGAGAAAACTGCGTTTGCGGTACCGGGGAGACCTTTGTACCAGTTTAAGGTTATGCCTTTTGGGCTGTGTAATGCCGCTCAAAGGTTATGCCGATTAATGGACAAAGTGATTCCTGCACGACTCAGAGATCGAGTTTTTGTCTATCTAGACGATTTGCTTATCATCGCGCCGGACTTTGAGACGCATATCAGTCTGCTAGAACAGGTAGCTGATTGCTTGAGAAAAGCAAACCTCACGATTAATTTGAAAAAGTCCCGATTTTGTTTCAAAGAACTCAAATATTTGGGTTATATCGTAGGTGGTGGAAAGTTAAAGACTGACCCGGCCAAGGTCGAGGCTGTCGTTGACTTTCCGCTTCCCAAGAACCAAAGACAGGTTCGTCGGCTACTTGGTCTAGCAGGATGGTATAGACGGTTCATTAAGGACTTCTCTACCCTGACGGCTCCGTTGACCGATACGCTGAAAAAGAAAAACACCAAGTTCGAGATGACTGATGAGGCAATAGCAGCGTTCGAGCGATTGAAAACGGCATTAACATCAGCCCCTGTTCTCACGCACCCGGATTTCAAGAAGCGATTTTACATCCAGTGTGACGCTTCTGATTCAGGTATTGGTGCGGTGCTTTTCCAAAGAAAAACCGACGATGAAGAGAGTCCAGTGTCGTACTTCTCCCAGAAGCTCAACTCGTGTCAACGAAACTACAGTGTGACCGAGAAAGAGTGCATGGCTGCTGTAATGGCAATCAAACGTTTCAGGCCCTATGTTGAGGGTATGGATTTTACAGTCATCACTGACCACTCAAGCCTTAAGTGGCTTATGAATATGAAAGACCTGAACGGTCGTCTGGCCCGGTGGAGTCTAGATCTCCAATCCTATACCTTCGACATAGAGCACAGAAAGGGAACGCTAAATGTTGTACCGGATACTCTTTCTCGGGCACACTTAGAGAGTATTGAGCTGGAAGAAGTAGCGCCCATAATTGACCTGGACTCGGAAGAATTCAAATCGGAAGAGTACATGAATCTAATTAAAACTATTAAAGAAAATCACGAGCAGTTGCCCGACTTGAAGGTAGACGGGGACTTCGTTTATAAGAAGTGGTTGCCTCCAAGTGGTGAAGAGTGGCTGGAGGAACACACTTGGCGACTCTGGATTCCTTCTGGTCTTACCGAAGAAATCATCGTCAAGTCCCATGAACCACCGAAGTCTGCTCACGGTGGCATTGCCAAAACCCTCCATAGAGTGCGGCAGTACTTTTACTGGCCAAACATGACCGTCCAAATTAAGAATTTTATAAATAACTGTGCAATATGTAAGCAATGCAAGCCTACAAATCAAGTTCAACGTCCCCCTATGTCTACGAATTTTTGTACTGATCGTCCGTTTCAAAAACTTTATGTAGATTTTCTTGGTCCATATCCGCGATCAAAAATCGGTAATTGTTATATTTTTGTTGTCCTTGATCATTTTTCAAAGTTCATGTTTTTCAAGCCACTAAAAGCCGCAAATTCCCAAGCCATTGTGAACTATTTGAAAAATGAAATATTTAACACGTTTGGTGTACCACAAATAATTCACTCCGACAATGGAAAGCAGTTTCTGTCGAAGCAATTCCAGAACTTGCTTCAGAAGTTCGGCATCCGCCACTTTAAGACTGCGAATTACGCGCCGCAATCCAACGCCTCGGAGAGGGTCAATCGCACATTGCTTGCCGCTTTAAGATCATATCTTAAAGACGATCAACGCGAATGGAATATCCACCTCAACGAGATCGCGTCAGCATTGCGGAGTTCAGTACACTCATCTACTGGTGTGTCACCATATTTTGCCTTGTTTGGTACAAACATGATGACACACGCCAGTAGTTACGGGTTGGCTGAACAACTAGATGCGGTGGAGGACGGTGAGCTGATGACCCTTCCGAGGTACGACAGGCTGCGAATTATTAGGCAAAAGGTTAAGGAATCCATTTTGGATTCACAAGAAAAAAGCGCAGTAAAATATAACGTCAGGTCAAGAGAAATATCCTATCAACCTGGACAAGAAGTGTTCAAAAGGAACTTCATTTTGAGTGACACTTCAAAATATTTAAGTGCAAAGTTATGTCCAAAATATGTTAAATGTCGTATTGTAAAGCCTGTGGGCAAAAATATGTATGAGGTCGAAAACCTTAACGGTAAAATACTAGGCGTTTACCACGCAAAAGACCTGAAACAATAAACATCTGTGATATCTGTGTATTTCCATTTCATGTAACGTTACATCAAACACCTGTGATATCTCTGTTTATTTACATATATTTTTTTTTTGTCCCACTATTCATAAGAATTAGCTTAAGTAAAATCAATACGTGCAATATTAACTACTGTGATATCATTTTTAAGATTTGTTTTATTTTTTTTTATTTATACATAGCACCGAACTATAGCCGAAATGGCAAAATGCAATAGACACTGTGATACTTAGAATTTTAAGATGTCCCGCTTTACGCGACTATTTGTCCACTTAGTACCTAATATTATGTTTTTTTTTACAGGTCAAAGACCTACGAGTGCAATAAACAAACTGTGATATCAAATTTTATTTTATTCTAGTCCACTTATGAGTCTATTGTCCAAATAACGTACCTGATTTAGGTAGAAAATAAATGCACTGTGATATGTACATTCATGCTATGTCTTTCTTTTTGTTTCAACATAAGTACCTGACTTCTGTTTTCGAAAAACACACTGCAATAATCTGTGATATCTACACATATCTTCAAACGTCTATGTACCTGATTTTACCTTTGTTTAGATTAGCCTCAAAGGCAAAATTGTTTTCACTGTGATATCTATGTCACTGATGTCCTTTATGTATACGAATTCAATAATGCACTTATCTACTTATTCCACGAAATCCATAATTTGCCCGACTGCAACTAGCTTTGCCTTACACGCTAACACCTCACTGAGAACAATTTTTCTTAAATACGAAATGCTTTCAACAAGAACACTTATAATGAAAACGAACTTTTTCTTAACGAATACTGCCTACTCAACATTCCCTCCCCTAGCTATAGTAATCTATAGGTCACTCACTCTCACTGCACTATTATAAGACTAAGTATGTGTTAAGTATTGTTTCTTTTTATTTGTTATTTATTTTCATAGATTTATTTATTTATTTATTTATTTACGTAGTATAGTTATTTATTTTTATTTATTTATACCCGTAGGTTAGTTATTTTTAAGTATTGTGATAGCTCTAAGCCTTATATTATGTGATACTAGTTGATAAGTACGTGTTTCGTAACTTGTCAACAGATCTATGTTATTTATTTTTTTTGTAGTTTATTTATAAGTTATTTTTCTGTAAATACGTATTGTTAATAAAATATGTATGTTTTTAGGTATATTCTATGTATTTATTTCAGGTATTATTGGTTATTTATTAGAAACAAAAGCAGAAAATTCTAACTACGTCTACTGAGAAAAAAAAAACAACCAACATACATAAATTCCATTGGGTATATTTTGATTATCCCTCACAGGTTGACGTAGTCTGATGCCCAGCTATGTTTTGTGGGTTCTTCCCCACGTTCTTCAGCCATCCTGCCACCGACGGAGTCTACTACGAGGTAGTCTCCTACGCCGGTGTTTTGTTATGGATGCCGGTATTGGCTATTGGAAAAAGGAAAGAAAATGAGTTGAAATAATGAACACGAAAGGTAAACAAACTTACCTTGGAAGTTGTTATCCGTCTTCTTCCTGGTTCCTTTTCTTTCTTCTGTATTGCCAAATGCTCCTAAACCTACAGAGACACCTAAAATGTAGAAAGGAAAGGAAAAAGTTAATAATATAGAACAAATAAAAAGGGAATAGAAAAAATTAAAAAAATACTCAGCTAGAATTTCGATGCGACAAGTAAAAAAGTAAACAAGAAAAAAAGTGTCACTTGTCGCACCGATACTAGCAATAGAGGTTCGCAAAAGGTGGAACTTATCTCGGCAACCACCGCTAGAGGCGTTGCTGTCGACCTGAAAATAATGAAGTGACAGTAGGGTAGGAGTTTTTTTTGTGGAGAAGTAGATTATTTTTATATTATGTATTTAGGTATTTATTTGTTATATTTATGTATTTAGTATTTATTATGTATAATTATGGTAAGTGTTATTTATTTTAGTTAGTTATTTATTTATATGTTATGTTCTAGTGTATTGTTAGGTATTTCTAATGTGCGCATTTATTTATGTATTGTATGTTCATAGGCAGTTTATGTTAAGTTAAGTATTTTATGTATTTATGTAAGTATGTATGTATTATTGTATTGTATGTTTATATGCGCATATTATTTAGTATTCTTTTATTATTGTAGGTCAAAATAAAAAAATAAAAAAATAAAAAGAAACGCCGCCACATCATTCTCACTAGCGATGCTACGCCAGACGCCACAGTGAGTCGACTGGTACCTTTTTTTAAAGAGGCTGGTGATAGCAAATGATGTGGATGGAGAAGTCACCGTTCGACTTTGAAGATGCACAAAAAGTCATCTAATATCAGAGAAAGAAGTGGTGATTAAAATAATTTTAATTTTTGTTTGAAAAATTTTATTCGCTTAATGTAAGTGCAGTTTTTATAGTTTAATTTATATACGCAGCGTAGAATTATGATTTGCTCAAATATTTTAGTGTATAGTGCCTGTGAGAAATAAAAAAAAGGAGGGAGAAGCAAAATTACAAAATAAGGCCAGCGAATACTTAGGTACATATATGTATATTTGTACAGGCATTGATTGCACATTCCACGGGTAAGTTTAAATTCAAATTACTTAGGGCGATTATGAAGTGGATTTTTTTTGGTAGTTCTGGGAGTCAAACATATCCGACAAATTTAATTTGGATAGCAAAAGAACTCACAAAATAAAGGGAAACCTACGAACGAGAAAATAAATCTTAACAGCTGGATATGAGCCTGTGGGTTCCCAGGCACCACAAGTAAATTTTATAAAAAATCCCAGAGCCGTGGGTACATTTTGTTTATATTTTTTTTTAAACATTGAAATTGAGCCAATTGTGCAAAAAAAAAAACCAATATATATGTATGTTCGTCATAAGAAGACGCATATGAGAGGCCAATACCAAATCAAAACATTGAAAGTTGTACCAGTGGCCGAGTACAAGTGCAAGGCCAGGTCCGGCCTGAGGTGTCAAGCGCCCGCAGGGCCCAACGTAAAGATTTGTTCCGGTTTTGCTGTGTATTAGTTATAAGTGTTCGGCGTGATTTTTTTTTGTTATTTATTTATTTATTTCATTTTTTTAGTCATTTTTAATATTTATTTTACATTTTTTAAAAGCTTTTTTATACTATTTATTTCATTTTTTTTTACCTTTTTGTGTTGATATTTCTCATTTTTGTGCGTGTTGAATTTGTGGGTTTTTTTGTTGAATTTTCTTTCGTGTTGGGCCGCAATCATCTCCTTATCTGATCTTAGGCTACCTTGACAAATCGTACCAGGGCATGTTGAGTCCATTTTATCCGCTACAGGGAGCTCCTTTTAGGCAGGAATAGTAGGTGGGTGCAAACAATCCCTTCGTAGCCACGGGGGTAAAGGGATCGGTTGTGAGTCCAAGAGACGTAGAAAGAAAGAAAAAGAAAGAAGATTAGAAATTACAGAAAACACACGAGTATACAAAAACAATTAAACTACATAAAGAAAGAGATACAAAAACAAAAAGGGAAAATAAGATAAAATTGTAAAAACACTTAAAAACATAAAAATACAAAAAATTATATAAAATCATTAAAAACAAAACAAAAAAACATAAAAACATAAAAATACAAAAAAACATAAAAACATATAGAAAAACATAAAAATATAAAATAGTATTAAGGTTAGTCTTAGGATTTTTCGTTAATTATCACTTTTTTATGTTAATTTATTTCGTTATAGTTAGTGTCTAGGTTTTGCTTCATTTTTTTTCTGTCGATTTAGGTTCATCTTAGTTATCTTTTGAGTTGTTTAATTTTCGTTTCGATCATATGTTTTCAAAGTCTATTTGTTAGTTTTTTTTTTTGTTTCAAATAAAATTGTACATCACGTCGATGGTCTGAAAGAGAGGTTTTTCTTTTTGGCGGTAAAGGTCGTTATGGCGTGCTAAGCACGATTGCAGGGGGATGAGGAGGTTGGAGATGCATCGTTGGTAATTGGTTTCGCCTGACAGCAGTGATCGTGTTCGGGGAACTCGACAACATGGCCGACCGAGTTCCATGGTTGGGTGGGCTACAGGCCACACTGCGATGTCACCAAGCAGTGCCTGAAGTGTGGTAAGGTTTTTGTGGTGGTGGTTTTTTGGCACGATTTATGTTTTGTAATGTGGTTTCCGTCTGGCGAAGAGGCAAGATCCCCCCCTAATCCGGCGAGCTAAGCTGAGCATCGCAAGCGTGCCAGGTCTCTTCGTCACGACACTTCCTTTTCCCTTCCTTTTCCAATATCCGTTTCCTTCCTTTTCTTTTTACTTTTCCTTTATTCTTTCCTTTCCTTTTCCATATTCCTTTCCAATCCTATGCTTTTTCCTCTACCTTAACTTTCCCACTACCTAGCCCAATCCTCTACCTTTCCCAATCATATTCCTTTATCCCACTACCTTTTCCCAAACCCTCAACCCCTACCATATTACACCATGGCGAACTTTATGCAAGATAGTTTAGTCAAATTCACTTGCTACTGTGGCATTTTAAATCCCATTATGAAGTTATAGGTATTTCTGCAGACATTGCTTGAAAATAACGTGTGGATTTTGCGTCTGCCAAGAAGTGAGTAATCTCTTCCCGTTTATAGGAAATTAGTTTTTGCGCATTAATTATATCTTTCAATAAAGATTGGAGTCTCATTTCTGTTCGAATTGTTTGGAAAACAGACCTTCATCAGAAGCGAAACGTATGAAAAAGCAATGCACCAATTGTTTCAACTGTCCATGTCAGCACAGTCACAGTCTTTCGGCTAGAGCCACCACAGTTGTTGTGCCAAGGTAAGTGCATGTCGTGGTATTCACTTTAGATTTTGATAGATACTTATTTTATTTTTAGGAAGACAGATGAACCCCCTAAAGAAGGTGAACCCTAATCAAAGGTTATCACCAAAAAGATATACTACGTGTCTTGTTTGGCATGTCGGTGAACCTCAAGAGATGTGGGTACTCCCAATCAAACGGTTGCAACTGGAGCATGGCCAGACAACGAAAATGCCCATCAAACACACTTTGATTCTCTTCTTGAGTACTATCAGTCTGTCGTTCTTCAAGAGAAGCAGGAGAAACACTGGAAATGCTAGTTGTCTTGAATCAGGGAGACGATTCAACTGAATTCCACTAGGATGTTCATCAACGAGATCAACGAGAAGAGACGAAGTATTTTTTTTTTTCTAAAGAAAACAAGACTCAAGGACTAACAAATTTCATTTCTAGATTCATTACTTGGCGGAAATCGAACAAAGTCAGGATCAAACTCAATTTCACATCGGATGCATGATGCAACTCTCAAAGCAAATGATGATGTTAATTTAGGATTCCTCATGTAGTACACGTATGTCACGAATACTCCCGAGAAAAAGGAGCCTCAAAAACACGCTCTATCATCCAAAGTCTATGTCATAGTTGGACAGATTGAGGGTTAATACGAATTTTCTTCGCAAAAGAGATCCGCAAGCAGTTTATTTATTTTTGGATTTGCGTTCGTTCTTCCGGCTTAGCTATTTATTCAAAAACTATTATGTCCGGGCTCTGGGGTTCTTTTTAGTTTACTAATTCAATAATGCTTTACATCTCATGCAGTGTTACTAAATTTCTTTGCAATGTTCGAAAGTTTTTTTTAAGATTAAACAATAACAATAGTTAACAGTGGAATTTATCTATGAATTAGCCGCCTTATTGACCTCACTTTATTCTTACTCCCATATAGTGAATCGTGTTTAAAGACGTGCTGAGGTTGGGATGTTAAGTGCACAAATGCAATCAACAACTTGCCGTTTCTTTTTATTAAATTAAGAATTAATGATAAACCAGTAAGAAGAAACGGGCAAAATTAAGTGAAGTCAATCGGCCATATCGAGGTAACCGTCGAAGCGGAATTACCTCCGATTTCTCACGATTCGGAAACATTTCGCTTGGTGGTAGTTCTCCGATCGGCCGATCCAACGTCCTCCGATAAGTTTTTGTTGCGGAAAGTTTTAGTTTTGATTGGTGGTACTTGAAAAGAACATATTTTGCCCAGAATTGGCATTGACAAGCTTAAAAGAAAAAAAAAAAAAAAAACATCGGAATTTGTTTTTATTTGTTTTTTCAAACGGATGAATTTTGAATGAATTTTTTGACATTTCCAAAAATTCATCTACACCATTTTGGTAGCACTTGCAGTTTATATTCGCTTCAGAAATAAACGTAGATGTTTATCCTCGCTATTCGCTTATTTTGTTGTTGTTTTTAACATGCAAACATTTTAACAAGCGTATATACGCGTGCAAAAAAACGCACCTGTATTCAACTGAATACAAAGTTTGTCAGTGAATTTACTAAACCACCTTATTTTCGGATTTCAAAACCAGTTTGGTGTTGGTGTCAGTTTGTGGATGTAAAGTTTGCCCTCTTGTTCTTTATTCCTCTGAGACCTCCAAAAGATTTCATTTTGTTTCATTTTGACACAAATGGAAAAATGTGAACTTCCTTATTATTGCTTTTGTATTACTCTTTGGCTGTTATACACGTTTTCAGCTAGGCATAAAGTTGGGTTAGTGAAAATACTAATAATCATTTATTTTTCGGATTTCAAATTGCATTCCCTTTTGTTATTCCTCCTATTCGCTCTGTATTACCTACTCTGTGGATGTCACATTTCAAGCCTTAGTTTGGTAGCACTGCTGTATCAGTGCACCCAGTCTAAAAAAGAATTTGGCCCACACTTTTCTAAAAACATCAAACATTGCAACTTCCAATTTCCATCAAAACTTGTTAAACTATAAATATATCTACTGCAAACTACTTGCGTTCATTAATAAAACAATTCACAATAATTAAATATAATATAAAAGGTAAGACTTACACAATTGGCTTCAACTGCTTAAAATACCCTGGAGATATACCATTTCCAGCCTGCATAGAGTATTTGTTGCATAAAAAGGTATGAGCTACCCGCGTAATTTCGACTTTGAGCTAAGCAAAGACTTATCTTGGCTGTTGAGACATGGTGCTATAAAAGAAGGACTGCCTATAGCTACTAATGGATTTCTCTCTCTTGATTCCGTGCTTTCGCATCCGAACTTTTGCCAACGCTACACAGCTGAAGACATAATGCGTGTTGTTGAAGCAGACTCGAAAAATCGATACACTGTCATGACATGCCCCAGCACTAAAAAAATGCTCATAAAAGCCAACCAGGGTCATTCTATGGGTGAAGTATCGGAGCTAAATTTGGTAAAAGTGCGCTGTGCATCAGAGATTCCACTTGCAGTTCATGGGACGTTTTATAAGAATCTGCCAGCTATTAAGCGGCTCGGACTGAAGCGTATGAATCGGAATCATATTCACTTCTCAGCCTCAGATAAGCTGTTACCGGGAAAGGAAAGAGTTAGTGGTATACGGCACAACTGTGAAGTATTGATTTACATAAACACAGAACTTGCCCTGAGTAAAGGAATCGAGTTTTTTCGCTCTGAGAATAGTGTTATTTTAAGTGCCGGTCGAGCTGGCATCATAAGCCCTGAGTTCTTCAGTAAAGTCATCGATAGGAAGAGCGGCCAAGACATACCTTTTTAAATTTTCTTCGTGTTTCCATAATTGTGCCAAACCATGTTTACATTCTTACACTCGTATTTTTAGACAGATAGAACAAATTTTATAAATATACTCGTTAACGTTGTAATCGTTATTAATCTCAGTAACTTGCAGCAGGAAAACATTTCTAGAAACGTATAGTTCGATGTTATCTCCAATCACCTGTAGTTATAATTTTTTTTTATTTTTTTACAGCCAGCACATGGCGCAAAAAGAGGAAAGATCAGTATCCAAAAAAGCCAGCAACACAAGCACTAGTGAGGAGGACTTAGAGTGTAAAGTATGCCATGAACCATTCAATACTTTGCAGGACGTGCTTAAACATGAACTACTTAACCATTCAGCAAGTAATAATAACAATAATAGAAAGACTCCAGTCAACCAACTGAAGAGACGAGTCAATGCTGTGCTCAAAACCATCAATGCGGAAGATGAGAAAAAGCATCGACAAGAACTGTTCGAAGCAATTTCTGACTGCCAAGATGGCAAAGAGCTAAGCGTTATATTTAAAAAAAATGTTATCGGTAATGACGAACTAAAATGTATATTTACACGCATCCACAACAGCTTGCAAGAAGAATTGGACAGAATTGGCTCCTACTATATTCAAGAATATGGCTCAATTGCAAATGGATTGGCCTTAAAATGTAAGTAAGTCAATTGATTAATGTTAAAAGTACACTTGTACATTAATTTTAAGTTTTGTGATAATATTTAGATTATTGCATAAGTTGTTATCATAAGTCATATTTAAAATACATATCAGCAATTGCCGTTCTATTTTATCTTTATTAAATAGTGATGATCACGTAATAATTCTTGGTGACTTCAATCTTGGTGAAATTAACTGGGTTTGGGACCCAGATGAATTGTGTCTATTTCCTTTTAATGTAGTCAATGAATGTGAATACGAGTTAACGGATTCTTAAATAATGTTTTAAATAGCTTAAATCGTATACTTGATCTTGTATTTGTCGATAAAGAATTTGTAACCAATGTATTAAAGTGTTCTTGCCCTATTTTTCCTAACAAGATTCATCACTGATTACATTGATTACATGAAACCTGTAATGGGACAAATGGACAAAATGATTCATGACTACAAAAACACTAGCTTCGTTGAAATGTCGAATTACTTAAACTGTTTTCCATGGAAGGATATTTTATGTAAATATCAGCTGTCGGTTGCATACGAGAAATTGCTCGGGACAATAAATAAGTCAATTGAGTTATTTGTTCCTAAAATAAGTACTAAAAAAAATTCTAAACCTCCATGGTTCAATAAGCGCTTGTGTAATCTAAATAACAAAAAAAAAAACCCTACAAATTATTTCGTAAATCTCCTCCCAATGAATGTTTCCGACTAAAATATTTGCGTCTGCAAAAAGAATTTGATTTTTTAAATAAATTTTTGCATAAAGACTACTTAATTCGAACTGAAACTAATCTGAAGACCAATAGTAAATATTTCTGGACATTTATTAATGACAAGAAATGCTCAAATGGTATCCCAAATTGCATGCAGTACTCTGGCACTACTTCAAGTGATTCTGTCGTAATTTGTAATCTTTTTGCAAGTTTTTTTCGTTCTGTCTATTCACCCACAAGTGTCTCTACTAGTTCCTCCCCTAATATGTGTTCAACTCCAATCAATATCGGTAGCTTAGTTTTAAGCAACAAAGATGTTGAAATCGCCTTAACAGGTCTTAAAGATGATAAGCAACCGGGACCTGATGGTATTCCTCCTATGATTTTGAAAAACTGCGCTGCCGCCCTTTCGAAGCCATTAACTTTGTTGTTTAATGGATCTCTTGATAAGGGAATTTTCCTTGATGACTGGAAAGTATCTTATGTCTTACCTATTCATAAATCCGGTTCTAAACAAAAAGTTTCTATTTATCGCCCAATAAGCTATTATTAATAACTATTCCAAAAATGTTTGAAAAAATTGTTTATGAGAAGCTTTCTTTTATTCTAAAGGAAATGTCACCTTATCAACATGGATTTATAGCTGGTCGATCAACAACTGCTAATCTAAGTTTGTTTAGCAATGAAATAACAACATTGAAAATGGTTTTCAAACCGATGTAATTTTCACCGACTTCGCTAAGGCATTCGACAGAGTTAACCATCAAGTTTTAATTAATAAACTGGAGTCCTTTGGTTTTTTCTCTACCATCCTTAAATGGTTTGAATCCTATCTAAGTAGAAGAAAACAATTTGTTCGAATTAATAACGTGTGTTCTGATGCTATTTATGTCACGTCTGGTGTTCCCCAAAGAAGGCACTTGGGAGCCCTCTTGTTCCTGCTTCTTATTAATGATATCCCTGATTTTTTAAATAATTCCTCTTGTTTGATGTTTGCAGATGATATTATTGTACGCAGTTAATATTAAAAGAAGTTTATTGTTTGAGATCTAATGACAGACTGAGTAAAGTACAACAGTACAAGCAGTAAAGAAGATATAAAAAGCAAATACATATAATACAACCGTCTCTTTCTCACTAATAACATCGTTTACTGCAACACCCCTTCTCGATGGATGAGGCCAAGTTTTTCGGCCAGGTTTTTAAACTGCAGTTGTGGTAATGCCTTCGTCATGATGTCTGCCAGCTGATCCTTCGTATTCACATAATGCAAGATGACCTCGCCTTCTTCTACCTTTTGCCTTAAAAAGTGGTGCTTAACATCAATATGCTTAACTCGCTTACTCTCCATATTAGTAGCCAGTTTAATGCAGCTTTGGTTGTCCTCGAAAATTGGAATGTTCTTAACTTCAATCAACAGATCAGAAAGTAATCCCCGCAACCATATACCCTCTTGCACAGCCAGGGCCAAGGCTACATATTCCGACTCGGTTGTAGAACAGGCCACTACTTGTTGTTTCTTAGAAGACCAGCTTACTGTGTTGCCGAACACTTTATACAAGAATCCGCTTGTCGATTTTCTATCGTTTGTGTCTGAAGCATAATCCGCATCAACAAAACCAATGAGCGGTTTTTCATTTGGATTTTTCTTAAAAACCAATTCATAGTTTGAAGTTGATTTTAGGTACCTCACTAATCTTTTTATACTTTGCCAGTGTTCAGTTCCAGGAGCATCTTGAAACCGACTGAGTTGAGAAACAGCGAAACACACGTCAGGTCTGCTACACAGCATCAAATACATCACCTTCCCAATAACTTCACGGTATGGTACGTTTAACTTTTGACTAGCGTCCAGTTTCTTTAAACTTATTGAACCTTATAAATAATGTTCTCATTCTCCAATGGCTTTCTTAACAACAAGCATAATCTGGAAATATTAACATCTAAATACGACCCTGACATCGTAGCTTTACAAGAAACACACATAACATTAGAAACCATAAAATATTTTAAACTTAAAAATTATAAAGTATTCCCGCACAATAAAAATTATCAATATGCTAAGGCAGGTATTGGCATACTCATAAGAAACAACATCCCAGTATCTACGCACATAAAGTCCTCTTTAGAACTTCTCCATCAGACTATTAAAATTCCAGGTAAAACTCCACTTTATATAACAAATATTTAAAAAGAAGGAAATGCAAGAGTGACTGCTGATCTTCTTGATGATATCCCAAAATACAGCTCGTCTCATATAATACTAGGAGATTTTAACGCTGCAAGTACTATATGGGGATCAAAGTACACAAACTGTTCGGGCTCTTGTTTTGAAGAATTTGCAAATGATCGTGACCTTGTCTTTTTGAATAACGGATCGCCAACGTTGTTTTCAACCAAAAATACCTTTACGGCTATTGATGTTTCCCTAGCCTCTTCGGACATTTCCACGCTCTTGCATTGGGACGTAGTACACAGTGGGGTGTGCAAAGACCATATCCCCATCCTTATTCGTGGTTTAGAAAGTAAACCTACTAAAAAATTCGTGCCAACGTTTAAAGAAAAATTAGCAAATTGGGAGCTTTTTGAAAAAGAATCAAACCAAATGGCAAATGAAACATCGAGAGGCATCGAGAATCAAAAAAATTTTAAGAACAGCGGCAGCCCGTAGCATCCCTGTATCAAATTTAATTTTTTTTAATTATGAGATCGCAAAAATAGTTAAAGAAAAAAGCCAAGCTTGGAAAAAACTGCGTCATAGACCCACAAGAGTCAATTGCATCTCATACAGAAAAATTTGCGCGCAAGCAAGACGAGCTACAATACAAGCGAAAAGGCAATCTTGGGAAAATTTTATCAACACAATGGACCCCTCATTGGATGTAAGGACCTTATGGCGGAGAGTAAGATCTCTTCGAAATACCAGATCGATCCAGTCTTTTCCCTACATGCTTGAGGGGGTAACTATGCAAACAGACCCCCATAACATTGCAAACACATTTGCAACAAAATGGAAAACCTATAGCGCTGACATCTCATACCCAAAGGAGCTGGTAAATAGAAAACTTTCTTTTAACTTTGACGATGATAACTTTTATGAGAACAATAATCAAAACTCATCCTTGACAACTAACATCTCAGTATTTGAATTAAATGCAATCCTTCGATCTTCTAAGGGTACGACTCCTGGTGAAGACAAAATATCATATACAATGATCAAATCGAGTGGTAACATAATGAAAAGAAGACTATGCGATGTGTACAACAAAATATTAATCACAGGTATTTTTCCACATGACTGGAAACGAGCACAATTAAGGCCAGTTCCTAAGAAAACGTTATGCTCCCATTTGTACGAAGAATACCGTCCTATTTCACTCCTTCCTGTCCTCTCAAAGATTTTTGAAAAAATCCTTGCTCGACGTTTAGGTTGGTATATGGAAGAAAAAATCAACACAGGACAACATGCCTTCAGAATCAATAGAGGTGTACACACACTTGTACATTTGCTTGAAGACAAGTTTGCCCAAAATCTTAATTTGGGAAAACATAGCGTTCTACTGTCAGCGGACCTTGAGAAAGCCTTCGATCGAGTAACTGCAATCTCTGTCGTAGACCAATTAAAGAAATGGAATATTCCAAAAATGTTTGCAAAAGTTGTATTTTCTTTTCTCTCTGATAGAAGTTTTCGAGTTAATATAGATGGCCATAACTCACCTATCAAAAAAATCGAAAATGGTTTGCCCCAGGGGTCTCCGCTTTCGGTAATAGCTTATAACGCCTATATAGATTCACTTCTTAAAGAATTAAATCAACCTCATTACAATGTCGATTTTGTTGGGGTCTATGCTGACAACATATATGTGCTGACATCAGGAGAACCCAATACTGTTAGGTCAAACCTAGTAACAGTCAACAACAAAATACAAAACTGGGCCAAAAAACAAGGTGCTATAGTACCTCTTAACAAGATGGAAGCTCTCCATTTATGTAGGAAAAGGAAATGCCCAGCGGATACAATCATACTTAGTAATGTAACAATACCACTCAAAAAGGATCTTAAAATATTAGGGATTTTCTTCACTAGTAATTTAAAGTGGAACCTTCAAACAAAGAAAATAGCTTACCAACTTAAAGTACGAAACAATGCTCTGAAAGCCATCTGCTCACGGAATAAAGGTCCACACATAGAAACAGCGCTCCGTATTGCAAAAACGTTAGTTGATGGAACGCTTCAGCATGGATTGACAGTTTACATGTGGACTTCAAGTAAAAACGCAAAAACAATAGACACAGCAATTAACTCATGTTACCGTACAGCTACAGGTGCGTTAAAAGCTACTCCAATCGATCCCCTAAGAATCGAAGCAGGATACACCTCATTTAAATCATCCAGTGAAAAAAGAGCCATTAATTTAGGATCCAAGGCCATTACCGACACCAAACACCCACTTCACTGGGAAATACAAACTGCAAAAAATATATATAATATAGTAAAAGTAAGACTTTTTCTGCACTGTACAATATTGGTCTTATACTTCCATTTGTTCCCCCCACTGAATATAGCTCTCCAAAGAACAAAGATAAACCTCCCTGGATACGTAAAAACCTCCAAATAGACACTAGCCTTAGCACATACGGTAAGAATTCTACATTACCAAAATTATACCAAACTCTTCACAAAAATATATTGGAAACTACAAGGGCAAATAAAATATTATATACAGATGGTTCTGCCACTGATAGCACCACTTCGTACGCGGTCATTGAACTTATGCCTTCAGGGGAGACAATAACACACCACCAAGGACTACTTCCGGGTATAGCGGGAAACTATATTGCTGAGCTTGCTGGCCTTAAGAAAGCTATTCAGCTCTCCAACAATTGGGAAGGAAAAACCCTAATATGTACGGACAATTTGGGTATCCTAAATGGATTAAAGAGTCCAACAAATAAATGCCAAGCACTCAAATCACTAAGGAGAGAACTCAATGATAACATTGTACTTATTGGTACCAGGACATACAGGTATCAAAGGGAATGAAGCAGCAGACCTTAGAGCAAAAGAAGCAAAGAATCTTCCCCTAGTAATGGAAACCCCAAACTTTCACCAGTTAATACAACGTATGTGGATGGAGAGAAATGACAGGGAACTCTCACAACGTTGGGAAAACAACACCAGCTTCCTACGTACACCATTGCTTAAGAACTCGCATTCCTTACAACATAAAACTTTCACGAAACGAATGCATTACGATATTCAGATTCCGAGTAGGAAAAACTATCTTTAACACCAAACATCTATTCGACCGGAGTGGTCCAGAAGAATGTGTTGAATGCGGAGTACTCTTGACAATTCCACACATCCTAATGGAATGCCCAAAATCAAAACAAACTTCTCAGCCTCCCAAACAATTGCCTGAACTTCTTGATCCCTCAGATTCTAATACTATAAAAAATATCAAAAAGTCTACATCCATACATGGGAATTACAATGAAATATAAACCTAACATATATAATTTTACAATATGAAACATCCTAACTGTAAATAATTTAATTAATACGGAATTGCATGGTCCTGTCACCCTAATGACTACCTTTTAAAAAAAAGTTTGTAAATTTATCTTTATAAGCTTTTTGTATATAAATAAATAAATAAATCTATTGGAGTAGACACACCGTTGCAATCAGTCATCTTCATATATGTCAACAGATCATTGATTGCTTTCCTTTGTGACATACTTAGCCAAGATTTCTCTCTATCATAGGAGATTCCTATACCAAGGAACTGTTCGAACTGTGTCGTCTCTTTCATTTCGAATTCACGCATAAGCAGCTCTTTAACATAGCTGGGCATTAACTCGTTAATCCGTTAATCGTTAATTAACGAAGTTAACATTTTGATTAACGGATTAACTTTTAAGTTAACTTTTAAAAATGTTAACGGACACGTTAACTTCCGTTAATGTGCAGAAGTCCGTTAATCGTTAATCCAATGCCTACTATTTACCGCACGAAACCGCGACGCGGTATATTTACAGGTTATGGCCCCTGTCGCGAATGCCCTGGATCGTATCCAAGGAGAAGCTCAAGCATATCTCGGATCACTATTACCGACGATTGCAGCAACTGTCTATAAATTAAAAAATATTAAATCTAAGGGCCTAGTAAACTGCACAGCTTTAGCCAATGCCTTATTAAATGGCATAGAGAAAAGATTTGGACCACTCCTGAATGATGAACAGTGCCAACTTGCCGCGGCATTTCACCCAAAGTTCCGGTTGATATGGCTGGAAACGTATGACAGCAGTAGAGTGGATGCAGTAAGAAAGTGCATGGAAAAAAGGGTAGAAGATGCCTTACGGCAAGAAGCAGCGGAAAACTCGAAGGACAGAGATAGTTTAAGTGGCGGAGGGAGCAATGTGAGTAACAACGATGATGACGAGGAGGAAGACTTTTTCAATTCTGTCACTCAGTCTATAGAAAAACCAAAGAGCTCCAACTCTTTAAAGAGTAAAGCGCAAAGTCTCGTTAAAATGTGGCTGGACATGAAATCAAAAGACTCGTTCAACGATGCTGCATTCCTCGGGGAACAAATATTCATAAATCTATTTATTAAATACAATACTGCTATACCCTCAAGCGCTGCAGTTGACATTTATTTTCCACGGGTTAAGACATTTTGACACCAAAAAGAGCCTCGCTTTCAGACGAGAACTTCAACATGTTAATGTTCATGAAGGGGAATATGCACCTTATGCCCGACGATTAAATTACACATTTGAATTATACAAGTATTTTGTTTTATTCATAACCTTTCTTTTAAGTTCACTAACGCAACGATATAAAAATGTAATTTTACACATATTAACGGATTAAAGATTAACGTTAACTTGCGTTAATTCTTCCGAAATGTAACGCTTTAACGTTTCACGAAGCTAACTTTTTTTGTAGCGGATTAACGATTAACGAAGTTAAATATTTGATTAACGGTGCCCAGCTTTGCTCTTTAACATCTATATGTTGCTCTTTATTTTCGCTTATTAGCAATAAATCGTCGACGTACAAGACCAGGTAAGCTACAAAATCTTTATGTCGCCTGACATAGACACAATAATCGTGTTGGGATCGCAAAAAACCAATCTTTAAAGCAGCGTCATTGAACCGTCGGTACCAACAGAGAGGAGACTGCTTAAGTCCATACAGAGCCTTCTGTAACTTGCACACCGTACCGTTTTCTACTTTCATTCCTTCAGGAGGCATCATATAAACAGTCTGTTTAAGATCCCCGTTGAGAAACGCCGTCTTAACATCCAGTTGACTGATATTGTAGCTTTTGTGAATCGCCACTGAGATGACAGTTCTTATTGCAGTTAACCGCGCCACAGGTGCATACGTTTCGTTATAATCGATTCCAAATTCTTGCTGGCATCCTCTTGCCACCAGCCGAGCTTTATACACGCATGGTTTTCCATTTTTATCGGTTTTCAATTTGAAGACCCATCGGCAGCTTATAACCTTCATTTCCGGTGACTTTTTGACTAATGTAAATGTATTATTCCGTTCCAACGAAAGCAGCTCTTCTTGAACAGCAGCTTGCCACTTCTTACGATCGGGTCTCAGCTCTATTTCTCTAAAAGTTGTTGGTTCATCTGAAAAGTTAACTTCGGACAAATTTATTTGTTCAAAATCAGAATCATAAATTAACTTGCCTGGAGGCCTGCGCTCACGGCAGTTGGGCCTTTGATTTACCAAAGTTGGATTCTGCCGGAGCGCTTTTGGTGTCTCCGAAGCAGACTCAAAACTGGAACTGGAATGAACATCACCATCTTCTTCAAAGCCCTTTAGACTTTCCATTACGGACAGCGAATTCCTATTTGGTGATGGGGTTTTAAAGGAGTCCCCTTCTACAGCTGCTACCGAATTCCTATTGGGCGATGGGGTTTTAAAGGAGTCCCCTTCTACATCTGCTACCGAATTCCTATTTGGCGATGGGGTTTTAAAGGAGTCCCCTTCTACAGCTGCTGTCCCTTTTACAATCGGCCATTCTACATCCCCTTCTACAGCTGCTGTCTCCTCGGATAGAGTTTTAAAGTTGTCTCTATCATACGTCGTCGCCATCATTTTTGTTCTTGCTGGGAATACGCTTTCGTCGAATCTTACATTGCGAGCGATTACAATTTTTCGCGATATGGGATTCCACAACCGGTATCCATTAACACCGTAGCCAACCATTATAAGTTCCTCGTTTTTGGCATCAAATTTTGATCGTTTCACTTTCGGCAACAAAGAAAATGCTTGTGATCCAAAAATTCTTAACTTTCCAACGTCCGGTTTGGAACCATACCACACTTCAGCCGGTGTTTTGTCGATTAAACACCTTGTTGGAGATCGGTTAATTAAAAAAAGTTGCTGCTAGCACCGCTTCTCCCCACATTTCATTTTTCATGCCCGACTCGACGAGCATCGCTCTGGCTCTTTCAGCCACACTACGATTGTAGCGTTCCGCAACACCATTTTGTTTAGGACAGTAACCAACAGTTGTTTCTAACTCAATACCTTTATCAGCATACCATTTCATTTGATTATTTGACAAGTATTCTCTGCCTTTGTCACACCTACGGTACGCTATGCGAGAACCGAACTTTGCTTCCGACTGGCTTTGATAATTTTTAAAACACTCAAACACATCGGATTTTCTTTTTATTAAATAGAAACAAGTGAAATGGCTATAGTCGTCTATGAAGCTAACAAAATACCTGTGCCCTTCGTACGTACACGGTGTGATTGGTCCACACACGTCTGAATGAATTCTTTCCAGATTTCTCCGTGTAGATGGTCTCTGTCGTGAATAACGATTCTCTGTTTGTTTCCCTTTGAAACAAGGAACACATGCTACCTTTTCTTCGGCAACATCCAGGCCGGTCACCATACGATTGTAATTTAACTGTTGTAGATAAGATTTATTTACATGCCCTAAACGGCGATGCCACACATCACTAATTTCGCATAAATTAGCTTCTAAATTTACTGGATGAAGCTTGACTTCATATAAAGAGTTAGATAGCATACCAATTGCAATAATTTTGCCCTCTGATTTAATTAATGCATTCTTTTCACGGCTGAAATAAATTTCCAGACCATTCTCCTGAAGTTTTTTAATTGAAAGCAAGTTGACTGAGTTCTTTGACATAAAGCACATTATTAATTTCAACTGTATTCTTAACACCTTTTACAACTGTAAATCCTTTAAACACGCCCCTGTGTGTAGCTTTCAACTCACCTCCTTTTTCGGCTGTACTTACAACTAACGGAGTGGTTAACTGTTCGACAGAAGATAACAGATCTAAATTATTCGTCGTATGACGTGTGCTACCAGAATCTAGCACCCACGTGTTTTCACCATCAGCTTTCCCGCATCCCATCATGAATGCATAAGCACTTGAATCATTAGAATTTCTGAAATTTCTAGATTTCCTTCTTCCATTCGGATTTTTAGGTTTTGCTGGGCAGTTAAAACTTTTGTGGCCTTTCTTTTTACACCTATAACATTCGCCAGAAAACTCCACAGCAAAAGCAGCATCACTCCTCGATATATCTGCACTCTCCTTTTGGACTTGTTGTCTCATTTCCTCATTTAGCAGACGGGACTTCGCATAATCCATCGTCAACCCATCATCAGGCATATTTTCCAAAGCCGTAATAAGGGGCTGAAACTCCTCAGGAAATGTCTTAAACAAGTAATAAATTGCTTCATTTGCTTCCAGCTTCGCACCAGCCGCCGCCAACTCCCGCACACATTCATCAAAGCGTATAAAATGCTTCTTCATGTCGCTTCCAATTTCGTACCTGAGTCTGTCCAACCTACCTCGCAACATATTTTGTTTGGCCATATTCGTACCCGAAAATGCCAAAGCCAAAGCATTCCACATTTCCATTGCGGTGGATTTGCCTTTTATATATTCTAAGTGATTATCATCCACTAAACAAATAATTAAATTTTTCGCTTTTGAGGTCTTTTCGTTCCATGCCTGAACTAACGCTTGATTTGTTTCCGTAGGTTCTGGCTTCGCGATTGATATAACCTCAACAACACCTTGAGCTTCAAGAAAATTTTCAACGCGATACTTCCACGAATCGAAATTCTTGCCATCAAACGGTTTAATTTTAGCGAATACTAATTCTAAAGCCATGCTGCTGGGCCCATAACCTATTGTACGCAGTTAATATTAAAAGAAGTTTATTGTTTGAGATCTAATGACAGACTGAGTAAAGTACAACAGTACAAGCAGTAAAGAAGATATAAAAAGCAAATACATATAATACAACCGTCTCTTTCTCACTCATAACATCGTTTACTGCAACAGATATTAAAATTTATCGCTGTATTAAGTCAAATCTAAATTGTCTTTTGCTTCAAGGTCGCACTTCAGTCCTTATCAAAGTGGTGTTCTTCAAACCAACTTTTCTTAAATGTTTCTAAGTGTCAGTCTCTATCTTTTTCTAGATGCTCATCATGCATTGACCTGATGAAGTTAACAGAAAAGAAAGATTTAAGAGTTATCTTTGACAATCAATTCAGTTTTAAGTCACATATTGATTTCGTTGTTGCCAAAGCTAATTCAATGTTAGGTTTCATACTTAGAAACTCTAAAGAGTTTAAAGATCGTATACTCTTAGGTCTCTGTTCTACGCATATGTTAGATCTTCGCTGGAATATTGTTGTGTGATTTGGGATCCTTATTATCAAATTCATTCTTTGCGGATCCAAAATATTCAAAAAAAATTCACTCGAGCAGCTGTGTACCGTTTAAACTGGAATATCGCTATTCCTTGCTATAACACTAGATGTCAACTTTTTGGCTCTCAGTCGTTGTATAATCGTCGTAAATATTTTTCGGTAATGTTCTTACGTGATATTATGTCAAGCCATATTAATTGTCCTATGCTATTGTCCTTAGTAAATGTATGTATATGCTCCGTCAAGACCGCTGCGTTCAAGCCTTCTTTTTAATATTCCTTATCATCGTACTAATTATGGCTTAAATGAACCCATAACACGGTGTTGCAGCCAATAAAATTTGTATTCATGTAAATTTTTTTTTCCAACCAAAGCCGCGAGTCTTTTAAAAAAAGCATTTTGAATTATTTAAAATCTTAACTGGTGGTTTAAGTTTAGTTTCCAGTTTTTCAATATCGACGGATATGTGTTTTATTTTCATTTTTCTTTATTACTAGTATTTTCTTTTAATTTTTTTTTCTCTTTTCATTTTTATCTATTGAATTCTTTAGTCTATATGATTATATTATATACATATGCTGTATTTTATATATCTGCTTGATGAAATAAACAAATCATAATAAGTTTATTGCGGAATGCAGAATATTATGGATGCTTTTCCAAATGCATGGTTACTTTTTTAGCGGTAACACGAAAACAGTACAAAACAAATGTGCGTATTTTACGCAAATCAGTAGTGGTTCTGAACTATAGTTGTAATCGGTGTTCAACTAAAAAAAAGAAAAAAAGAAAAGCGAGGTGTTGTTCCCGTATGCAATACTGATGCCGTCTCTTAATTATATTTACAATGAGATTTTTACATTTTACTTTCTTATATTTCCTCAGTTTTACAATTGAGTTGGAAAATAAAAAAACCATTTTTCATAAAATTTTTGGTGAGAATGTATTGGATGGAACGTTCATTTAAAGGATTCAAAATTTCAGACTGTTTTTCAGTTAAGTTGTCTGTTGGTACACAGACAGTATCGTCTTTCGTGAGGAATTGGCAAGTCCTCCGTTAATAAATTCATTGCCATAAAAAGCGCTTTATTAGCCGTTCGGAACAGGCAGAAAATTGTGGGCCCTCTCCATACCCTTACAAGGCAGGAGCTTTTCCAAATCTAGTCCGAAAAAGTTTTCTACAGTCTTCAACTTTCAATCTGCTCTATATTCCTGAATAAAAGTTTTTCGTAGAACCTGGCAAAGTGTGGGGAACTCTACAATGATTGGATAAATAATACCCGAAGTTCTCGCGGCAAAGACCGCAGCCTCGTTTCCTTTGATTCCAGAATGCTCAGGTACCCATGCAAGCATAATATTTTGGTTGTGGTATAAGCATGTTCTTAATGCAATACAGTAATACATCTATGACTGATTGAAAAATTTCAAAATAAAGTCTTGTTTTTGCTTTCATCGAATTGTCAAAATTCTGCATCCACCATCCATGCTGTTCGAGTAATAAAAATGAAATGTTATAACATAATTTGTCCAGTCACGCTAGTATTGATTTGTGTCTTTGATGTCAAGTCGAGTCGACATAACATAAATAGTTGCAGGTGGAGATAGCCTGTAAAGCCTCTTGAGAAGGGCAGTTATCTGTCTCATTTCTAAAACTCATGACTATCCAAGACTATCGTTTAAAATCAACAGATATACATTTTTGAATTGCTATGAGTTCTGCAATATAGTTATCTGCGGATTCTGGTAAAAAGTTTGGTGAATAATAGTTATTTGGGAGTTTGGCTGTAACTATATAACTACGAACAGCCTGTTTAAAATATACCATCAACGTTAGAGGTAGAAATCATTTAGTGAAGCATTTTAAACCCTCCTTCAGTTTTTTTTTTTTTTTTTTTAACTTCGAGAGTTAGTGTTAATATGAATTAAGTTTTGTTTCCAAGATGGTGGTGTATCTTCTAATATCTCCGTATTATTGAACAAAAATGTGCTAATATTGGGTACTATAGATATCATATTTATAAGCTCTGATATAGAATTTTTTTTTATTCACTTTTGACGATTCAATCGTTTTGTCAGCAGCCTTGAATAAACGATGGCCTGGATCTCTAATGCTTTTGCTGATGATATTAATTTCCTTTTTCCCCAAATGTGGTCAAAGAATTTATAGCCTTCTTCTATTAAGGCTCCTGAGGCTTAACTCATCTATAAACAATCGTTTATAGATGAGTTGATGTTGATGATGTTTTTTGTTGAAGTCCACATGAAGATAGTTGCGCTGTGTTTGAGGTTACCGACTAACGGCGACTAGAGTTTTCGCTATTTGAAGCGTTTCTAGATGTGCGTTTTCGCTTTGAACAGATCATTTTTTTATAGCATTACTTATTATTTTTGTTTCTTTTTTGAGAGAAATAGTTGTTTCTCGTTATATATAATCGGATAAGTGTGATAGGGTGCATTTTCTTTTTCTGTTTTTATTTTAGATTTGGGGATAATCGCACCAACTTCTTGAGCTCAATTAAAAATTGTTTAGTCAGCTTTTTCCAAAATATCTCTTACCTGAATGGGGCCTCCGGAAGCGACAACGTATACTTCAATAAAACCAAGATCCTGTAGCGATTTCATTATAAGCGAGTCGATATATGCATTATATAGGATTACTGAGAGAGGAGAACCTTGCGGAGTACCATTGCCCATTTTCGTTTTTAAGAAATGGCATTATATCAAAATTAACCCTTTAAATTCTACCGTTCTTAAATGACATGTTTACTGCTAGTATTTGCTTAGGCACCATCATAACTCTATCGAGTTATCATCCTAAATTAGACGACATGAGTACATTGTCGTTGGTTTTGGACAAGTTTCCAGCAAGTGTATGCTCTAAGAGATGAAGGGATGTTGAAAATCCTCTTTTAGATTTAGAACCATGCTGTCCTGGACAAGCTCTTTCTTCCATTAATCAACCAATTCGTCTGTTAATAATTTTTGAGATAATAGGAAGGAGAGAAGTTGGACGGTATTCATTGAAATCATGATGATTTTGTGATGTTTTCGGAATCGGCTTAAGTTTTGGTCAGTCGGTATAATGTTATTATAAAGAGACCAGATTCTGAGGCTGTCGTCGCATAGTTTTATCAAAATGTAGATGTTTTATCCTCGCCTGGACTGGATCCTTTAAACATCTTAAGAGTAATTTCCAGTTCAATATGTGTTCCGTTAAAGGTTCACAAGGTCTGTGATTCGTGGCCATAAAAGGTTTTGTTATCAGACATAATAGAACGATAGTTGACATTGATCGTTGTTGAATAAAATTTACTGTGGTTTGTTTAAAAAGACGAATCTAAAAACAAAATCAATTGTCTTGGATAAACGCAGAGGTCAAGGAATACAGAAGCTGCACAAATAGCGTCAATAAGAAATACGCCCATTTCCGAGCAAATAATACGGAGGTCATGGTCGAAGAGACTTCTACTGCTGCTGTAAACCAAGTTATTGAAGAAAAAAAAAATGAATACGTGAGCTACAATCTTCAAAATAGCCTTTGAAAGAAGGTGAAACGCTCAGGGAATTCGTTTAATAAAGTTCTTTAGCGATGGCCAAGCACAGCCCTTTCAAAGCTCTGAACTTAATACCCGAAATTACATTCGAAGGAGTGGAGCAGCTATGAATTACAAAAAATGGTAGGCAGACGAGATACCAAATCAGTTTTTTAAAAGATGTGAGACATTGGACTTAGATTGCCCACGATTTTCATATCCAAGTTTAAATGAGGTGATAGTCTGCATGGAGGAAGAGCAGAGGGTATTATCACGAAGTTGCGATGACTACCGTTTGATCAAGTTGACATTGGATTGGAAGTTGGCATTGGATACCAACTGATGAAAATAATAAAGCTATCCGATAACCAATGCGGGTTGGTTGGGGAAAACCTAACGGCTGATGCAATCTAAAGTACATATAAGGATCCTAAAGAAAAAACATCGTGATTCCTTATAGGATTTGCATATTGTGCAGAAGAACATCAAAAAAATAATCTTTTACCAAGAGATCTAATATGGGCGATCCTCAGACAACGAGGAGCACCTGAGGCCTATGTGCGAATAATTAAAAATGTGACGGAGGTAAAATTTCAAGTCGAAGCATTTTAAGTCAGAATAGGTGTAACAAAAAGTTTCTGGAGTCATCTGCTCTTGATTACAGTCCTTGACTATCTGCTCGAAGATAAAGCACAAAAGAGCAAAGCACGTCAACTGTTCTCCTACATCCCTTCAAGAAACTTTTAACGTATGGGTAAGATTTTCAAAAAATACAGGATGTACTTGAGTAACGTTTGAAGGAAATGTTCTGTCCAAGTGGAAAAAGCTTGAATATCTGAAACCTATGATCCATTTTGTGATGTCTACATTAATCATCCAGAAAGCGTAGGGTGAAAGGTATTGTAGTGAGTTGGTATTGTCATGTTCAAAAGGGAGATCCAGAGAATCCAGTGAAAAGGAAAGAAAGGCAGGCCAATGCACTACTCTTCCAGACAAATTCAACGATATCTACCTTTGGATGGCCTTCGACATTAATGATCAACGCGGGGTATCTCACGGTTGGATCACTAGTTTGAAGCAGATAAGTTGAAGAGCTGTAATGCTTTCGAAATCGGGATGTTCATAATGTAAAAAAGGGAAAAGAAAAAAAGGTTTCGCGATCTCGATTTGTACGCTTCTAGCTATGTTCATGTAATAGAAAAACAGAAAATTGATTTAATTTAATATTTAAAAAAAAAATACAAATTTTTTTGCTGTTACAATAACATTTGGGATACATAAGTTCAAGGTTGATAAATCATTTTTATACATAATCGGACGATTTGTTCTGCTTTTGAAAGAAAATCCTTCGCAAATAATTGAGACAAAAAATGCGGACAATTTGTATAAATTCCTTACTATCTAATTTTATTTTTTGGGTATATCAAATCAAATTTTGTTATTTTTGTTTTGTTGCTAAATGAAAAAGTAAAGAGAGTTTATCGTCTTATGCGATCTCGTTTTAGTAAAACCACTTTCGCCATAGAACGACGCTTGCTCCAAGTCCCAGCACATCAACTAATTTGGTTGGTTTACTAATACCCATAGGTTGATTGGACAATGAAACTTAAATTTGTTCCCTAGATTCTTGAAACTGCCAAAATACCCGCAAAGTTATGTGGAAGCTTGGTTATATGTTATGAATTCTGGGGAAGTCGTGCATATAGAACCGTGTTAGGTTCTCAATCAAGTCATTAAACAAGTCGCTTGTGTGACTCGCATTTGTTCTTGTTATTTCTTGTCTGATGAAAAAGGTTTTCTATCAGTGAATCTAAAATGATGTCACTGTCGTCGTTTGAGTAGAAAATCTCATGGTATTTTCAGAACTCTTGTGAATTTTAAGCTACTAATAATAGCTTTTGCCAGTTTTCAACGCCTTTCCACATCTAAACAAGTTTACGATTATCATAAACAAAATAAGAATCACTTAAGGCATTACGTTGACAGAAGTGTGTTCAACGGCAATTTTTCAAATCAGAACAGCACAGCCAAGAAGCAGTGAAAAACGTCAAGCAAGTTGGAACAAGCAAACTTGTCAAAAAAGCAACAACAAAAATAAAAATAAAATCAACCACCAATTTTTCTTTTTCTGATTACAACTGAATTTAGCGCATTTTCGTCACGAATAAGTTATTTTATTTTCAAAACAAGGTTAGGTGTTATTTTCCTGTTTTTTTCCTAAATTGCTCTAAGAAAACTACGAGCAAAAAGTCAACAGCTGGCTTTTGACAGCTCAAAAGGAGGTGCAGAAAACGCTGTGCTAAACTGTTCCAGAACAGTTCATTGAACACAAAAAAGATCAGAAAAGACCAGAAAATCTCTCATTGAACACCAAAAGAGACCTTTTTTGCCTGAAAATTTTCTAGAACAGCTCACTGAACGCTCTTATTCAACAACAAACAAGCCGAAAAAGAGGTTTCACCATTCAAATAAACTGCAAATCTTACTATGTAAATGTTAAGCTAAGAATAAAACTAAAACTAAACTACTCACAAAGCTACTATCAACACCCAAAAGAATCTATCGTAATTTATAAAATCAACAATATTTATCCCGTCACAACCTCCAAGCAAATGTATTCATACTGAGACTGGGATATACAGCACATCCTCATCAACATCATCATAGTGGTACAAATCCTTCCTTTTGGGCCAGTGTCAGACAGCAGGAGATATAAGATAAATTCATTCTTGGATTAAATGCATGCAAATTATTATCCTCTAACAGCAGCGTTTTTAAATCAGCCTCATCAACACCAGAGAAGTCCACAATAGACCAAATTTTCATATTACGGCAGATCTTGGAAAAAACCCGAGAACATAGTATCGATATTCACCATCTCTTTATCGATTTCAAGGCCGCGTATGACAGTCCTGTCTAGTTTCGGCATCCCTGCAAAACTCGTACGACTATGCAGGATGACTTTGGAGAATTCACACTGCTCCGTCGAGGTCGGTAGAGAACTCACCGAGACCTTTGATGTCGGAAAAGGCTTTAGGCAAGGCGACAAACTGTCATGCGATTTCTTCAACATCATACTTGAACAGATTGTAAGAAACTCAAACGTCAACACCAGAGGAACAATCTTTCAAAAGTCTGTACAATTACTCGCCTATGCAGACGTTATTGACGTAATGGGAAGAAAAAAGCGTGATGTCATAGGTGCTTTTGCGAGTATTGAAACAGAAGCGGCAAAAATGGGTTTGATGGTTAATGAGGGAAAAACGAAGTATATGCTGTCATCAAACAGGGACACAGAACATCGACGAATTGGACAAAACATTACAATAGACAGACATAACTTGGAGGTAGTACAGGACTTCGTCTACCTAGGATCCGCTGTAGACACGGACAACAACATCAGTGCGGACCTGCGGAGATCAAACGGAGAATAACTCTTGCCAACCGTTGCTTCTTTGGGTTAAGAAGGCAATTGAGAAACAAAACCCTCTCCAGAAAAACCAAGGTGACCTTGTATAAGACCTTGATCATCCCAGTCCTGCTTTACGGCGCGGAAGCATGGACTTTATCGAAAGCGGATGAGGAAACCCTTGGTCGTTTCGAATAAAAAATTCTCCGAATGGTCTTTGGTCCCGTATGCGAAGACAATGTGTGGAGAAGAAGATACAACAACGAGCTGTATGAGCTGTACCGCGACATGGGCATAGCCAGAAGAGTACGCATCGCGAGGCTACGATGGTTGGGTCATGTAGAGCGGATGCACCCAAACGCTCCGACTCGACGGGTTTTCGAAAGCACATTGCAGGGAAATCGCGGAAGGGGAAGACCTTGTCTTAGGTGGCGCAATCAAGTGGATGAAGACCTCAACCGACTTGGAGTGGAGTGCGAAACTGGAAAGAGCTCGCCCGAAATCGAAGTCGTTATAGAAGGATGTTGGTTGAGGCCCAGGTTCACCCCGAACTGTAATGCCCACCTAAGTAAGTAAGTCATCAACACCAAAATCTAAAAAAAAAAGACGCTGAGAATATCAAAATCTTGTAAACTTTATTAAAGCTTACATCAAGATATTTTTCAGGTTTCAATACAAAAATATGAAATTTAAAAACTTTAATAATTACTTTATGGTTTTTTTATATTAAGTGTCTGAATCTTTAAACAGTTAGTGGTCATAGCACATTGACATTTAAACTTTAATTTGATGCTAATAAAAGCAAAATAATAATAATAATAGTTTGAACAGTTATTGATTTCAATTTATCTATTTTATTTTCCAGCTAGCGACATCGATCTGCATATAAGTGGTCCACCAAAGATAGATCCCAACAGCATTTACAAAAACATCACCAGAATGCTTTTCAGAAGCAAACAATTTTCTGATATCATACCTATAAGAAAGGCTCGAGTTCCGATCATAAAGTGTGTTCATATTGCAACTGGTTTTAGCCTTGACATCAATACAACCGAGCCATATGCCGTTTACAATAGTGCGTTTATCCACAAGCTGATCCTATGTGATAACAGGATTCACCAGCTCATGCTGTTTTTAAAAATCTGGTCGAAAAGCATGCACATATACGGAGCTTTCAATATGACCAACTACTGCCTGGTAACTTTGGTTATATTTTATCTGCAAAATCACAAAACATCAGTTCTGTCCTCCATAAAAATACTACAGAAAAATGCGCCTAAGATCATGGTAAACGGCATTAACTTTGGATTAAACACACGTTGTATTCCCATTGATAATAGTAAAAGCATACACCAACTGATAAAGGGATTTTTTGAATTTTACAATGGTTTCGATTTTGAAAAATATATTATAGCTCCATACCTAGCCAAGATAATAAACAAATCCGATTTTAAGAGCAAAGTTTATCAATATCCCGAGTATGAGGCCCAAATGCAAATGTTTCAAGATACCACAGGTGAGTCACCAGAGGAACTCCAGTCGGACCGACCTGTTGTTGTACAGGATATGTTTTGCCTCAATATAAATGTTGCGAAGGGTATTACTGAAACCAATATACAATATCTTAAGAAATGTATCAACATGGCTTATCGGAAATGTTCCGAGCCTAATATAACACTCAAAAAACTATACAAATCATTGCTCGTTAATATGGTGGAAGAATTGGGAGAGATGTTTCCTTTAATAGAACAAACCGCAGTACTGAACAGTAGTAGCGGTGGTGGGCTACTTTCGTTTGATATAATACCACGAAAAAATGAGCTCAAATCGCTTGCTAAGTTTGCAGACAATCCACTGAACTTGCAAAAACTTTGGGCCAAAGAATACATTGACGCCGTTGTACAGATTGTCACCGAAATCTATCGCGTTGATATGACTCTGCTGTCACCAACTCACTATAGTAAATTGAAGAAAACTGATGAAGCCGAAGAGCTGCCAATCCCCTGCAAATGGTCAATTAACTCCTATGTAGATTTGTGGTCGGGTCGCCAGATGCTGCGCAACAATGTTTCCTTTATGGAATACCAACTGGCGCAGACGGAAAAGCTGCACAACGACCGGAGGCAGAAAGCGAATTTTGCTGTACAGTTTAAAGGATATATCACAATTACTGTTAGCAAAAACTACAACTCCCTGCATGTAGAAGCAAGCAGCACAGAAACATTGTGTAAAAAGAATCCTTTGCGTAAGTTTTTCGGAGCCCTCAAGTGTTGTATGCAGAATTACAACCTAAAACAAAGAATTCACGAAATTGAAGGCCAGAATTTAAAGGTTGGAATTAATAATTAAGTGATATGACTATTGATAAGACTTAGATTTTTACTATTTTTAATTATTAAATTTAATGAACTGGTATCACATGTGAGATTTTATCTTATTATTAAATATATAACAAAATCATGTATACCTAAATTAAAATACACGAAAAACAAACGTTGGCTTTCCTGTTTTGAGGCTAGACAGTTGAACATTTTTTATTAATACATGTTTGTGTACATATATATATATGTATTAAAATGTCTACATAAAAAATTATTAATTTTAAAGTAAAATTAACTTTTAATAAATTTGACATTTGGCACAATACCTAACTTGATTTTTTCCATCCCCATGTCATTTTCATTTGTTCATAAAACGAAAGTTAACATCAAATACGTCGCTTGTTGTGTAAACTTCGAAAGCGAATGTCTAAACCAGAGGTTCTTTTTTTTCATAGACCACTTTCAAAATTTTGTTGGATTCGGTGGACGCACAGCATCTACATCCCTCCGTATTTCCAAATCTCGAAAATTAAACACTTGTAAAGTATTGTAACTTCTACAATGGTAATTACAAAAAAATATATATGTATATAATTTTAGTGACAAGGATGTTCTTGATGAATTGACTGTAATATTTGGTCTCTGTAATATTCAATCTCCATATTTTTGTTGATAAGGTTTTTAAGGCACTAAAACTTTTATCGACAAGCTCTATTAGAAGCTTTTGCACAACTACCCACAGACCAGGATGTGTATCGGGTATTTCTGACTGCAATCAATATTTTTTATACCCTCTTGTTAATATCACACTTCCGGTTCATCAAATGCTTTTATGATCCATGGTGGTATTTTCAACGAGAGAATATCTTCTAATCTGATTTTAAAATCAATATTCAGGCCAATCAAATGTTGAACGTGTGTCTGAATATCTTCATCAAGCATTCTACCTGCGAAAAGTTTGGAAAACTGTGAAAACTAACCGTGCAAAGCTGTAATTACACTCTTTGTTTTTATTAAATTGGGACTGTTCCTTGTAATTGGGCACATTCAAGAACCTATCGGCTAGGATATCCCGTAGGGCTATTCCAGAAAGCGCGGCTGATCGCTTTTGGTGGCGGAAATGAATTTTTGTATTCTCAAAAGCGAATCACTTTTATTTTTTTTTTTTTATGGAAAGCGAAAGCGCTTTCCAAACGTCACCCTTTTTTCGTAGAAACTATACCTTTTTGACATAATTCATTTCGTTTTCAAAAGCGATAGGTGTTGTAGTGTCGAATTGCAAGCGGATTGATAGAAAAATGTAAATATAATGAAAAAATTAACTATCATCAATTGAATTGAGAGTAATTTTCTTTTTTATTTTATCAAAGGAGTCAAAAACACACTACAACACAACAATTTTTTTATGCTTGAACCCCCCGCTAAGAAACGAAGAGTAGCAGCAGGAGTCAATGGGCTTCTATTTTGAGGTTTAAAATGCCCCTTTGTTCCATCTAAAATATAGCAAAAGCAAAACTCTTCTTTTGGAAGTCGAAATAATTTTACAAACGTACAGAAAATATTTTTGAAGTAATAAATAAACAAAACTGATTAAAATTTACATCGTGTGGAGAAGAACCATTTCTGATAAGCTTTCTGAATTCTCTGAAACAGCTGATACCTAGGGAAAACTTGAAATTCTTATTGCAAAAACTTGGAAATAGATGACATTTGGGTAGATGGATAAGACTTCCAAATGGAAATATTGGATGTTTAATTTCGAATCATGTTCGCTTTTCAGAATAACCTAAAGCGAAGCGCTTCGCAATTGAGTTATCGCTTTAAATACGATCCGCCGCGCTTTCTGGGATAGCGATCAGCCACTGCAAATATAATGCCTCCTTCTTTCAACAACAAAAAACACAAAACTATCTTATACTGAACAAAGTACTATTATATTCGTTTTACATTTTTAACTTAGTTTCAAAAATAGAACACCAGCCATTACCTGCCACGCCAAACGTAGGCCCCGTCGAGTCTCCCTTGGAGATGGAGAGTTTCTCTTTCCATTTGAAATAATAGCACTTCATTCTCTGCTGCAGCTAAGTATTTGTGATTTGGGTAGAATCTATTTGGTATGTGTACATCAGTATACATATACGTACATTAACAATTGCGTATTGAATCGACGTACCACTTGAGCGGATCACTATAGTGTGAATGTGAACCAGTAAGTGGCAAAGCTGTGATCCCTTCGAGATCACGATGATCGCAGCGGTGGGAAAGGGAGAAATAACAATGAAAATATAACACTGTTTTATTTATTTAAAATATTTATTTGTAGATTTATTTAAATTATTTTTGCTTAAAGCATGAGTTTCAATTAATTTTATTTTTCAACTAAGATCCTGACTGTGATAAGTAAACTTTACTTTCACACGCCAATAATTACTGCAAACATAATGCCTCCTTCTTTCAACAACAAAAAAGGCACACAAAACTATCTTATACTAAGCAAAGTACTATAATATTCGTTTTACATTTTTAACTTAGTTTTTATTGTTAACATTTGAAAAGACAAAGTGTGAAGGAGAGTGTATTATGTAGTATGTAGTTAATATACTTTAAAGTTTGTCAATAGTTTTTCTTTCTTTTTTTGTTAATAGTAATCACAGATTACGCAAGTTAAACGCTTGCTTTTATTTGTTTAGTTAGTATAGAAACTGACCTTATTAACTTCTAATTTTCTGTACAATTTGATTTTTATGTTTTTTGTTTTTGGCAAGCATGTTACTCTTGTGTTTTGTTACTTTAGTGGACATTGGACCACATTAAACAACCGCTGTATAAAGAAGAGGTTATTGTTAATACACATTTCATTTGATGGTTTTGAACAGTATATTAGTTTGAGAAAATATACAAATTGTGTTTTTCGTATTAATTCGTAATTTACAATCGCAAATGAAAATATGAAAAAATAACCGAAAATCGATTGTTTTTTTTTTTTTTTTGTTTTATCTACAAAATGAGTAGTTATTCTATTCAAAGTTTGTTTGAAGAAAAAAAATCTTTGTTATGAAATATTTTAGTCCCGGTTGTTGAATGAATTAATTTTATACATAAATAGTTGACCAGTAATCGCAAAACGAACATTAAATAAGCGTAAACCAAAATACAAAACTGAATATCATCGCCAAAAGCATTTTATTCCTAACCAGCGGGAACCCTTGCAGCAGTATGACGATTTTTAGAACTCTTTCCACATGAGCAGTATTTCTTTGCCCCTCCATCGGAGACACAACTCGAATCAGAGGCGTATGAGTTCAGACGGCTAATACTGCCAGTAACTTCCATACTTTCTGTTTCCACCCCATATCGCACTGTGGCCTCAAATAATCCGTTATTAGGTTTACTAATAAATATTATTCTGTAGGTTTCGGTAGTTATATTGGTAGAGTTATCAACACCATGCAAGGCTCGATAGGCGCTTTGCACTTCACTTAAGCTTAACACAGAACATCTGTCAGCAACACTGCCATTTTTGAATTCAGCAACATAGTCGTTTATATAATTGATCACGTATTTGGCTATTTTAATTACTACACCAGAACCCTTATATATGCTTTTGTAGGGTATACAGGTACACCAATGGTCCTCAATTGCGGCGTCATCACATGATCGACTGAGAGGCACAGGTCTTAAAAGTGTTTGGCATTTCGGGCAGCCCTCAGAGGCTGGTAAATTTTTGACTCGACCAGATAATTCAAGAATATGTTTTAGAGTCATGTGGAGATCATAAGGGGTTGTCAATCGGTTTTTATTTACACTAAGTGCATTCACAAATTCTGGATGACTGTTCTTAAGTGCTGGTGGTAACCAAATGAACATAAACGGAAGCCGTTCTTCCAAGTGGCCAGACAAAAACTTCCTTGTTGGTCCAAAACGCATTCCATGATCGCTAAAAAATATCACAATTGATCGATCGAGAATTCCACGTTTTGTAAACTGCTTTAAATAATCTTCCATCTTTTCATCCATTGAAGAGCAGTCACTTATGTCGTTGTGACTAAAAGTGTTCGCCCAGAATAAGCCAAAGAATGGATCATCACGATAGCGTATGGCCAATTCTAGGGCATAGTCATAGATGTAATCAGCTGAATGCTGATAGCCTAAGCAAAATATAAGGTTCGATTTCAGTTTGTTGGTTAGATTATGTTCTGCACTTATTAAAAACGGTCGCAAGTAGTAGTCAACTGGAGGTTTTTCAAAGCCCAATTTAAGATAGTTGAACGTATTAATAGAGGATTCATCTTCTGCGTAGGCTGTTACATAGCCATGTTCACGAAAGGTCTTCCACATAAAAGGACATCTATCCAAAGCACCTAATCGTGTAGGTGCACATTTATCGAACGCCATGCTTTGGTTGTAGCCAGTTAATATCGCCATTAGGTTTGGAAACGTATTGTCACCCATCTAAAAAAAATTTTTGAATTAAAAGATTTTTGAAAACATTAATACTTTAATAGGTTTGTTCGTTGAAGCCCTGGGTTCCCCACAAAGCGTTTTTTGAGAAACCTAAAGTCGCTCTAAATGTCAAATTTAGTGTTTTTTGAGCCCTAGGGTTGACCTAGGTTTTCCCTCAGCCTAGGTTTGTCAAGAAAATCTGGGTCAACCCTGGGGAAAGTTCAACGAACGAATCTAATTTAATCAGCGCACAGTGTTGTATTGGGTCCCAAAACCTTGTTAAAAATATTTTAGACCTCTTACAGCTATATTTCTACGTTTTATTTGAATGGATAGCAAAACAACATTCAATTTTTGGTAAAATGTCAGACAGTAAAACTTATTTTCTCCACAACTCACGTTTTCGAAGGCGGTGTCAGTCATTGCTTCGAAACTACTGCACCAATCCTTTTGAAGTTTTTAACACTATTTCTGTATATATTATGTATACAAGGGAACACTGGAGAGTTTTATTTTTTCAAATTTGATAATAATTTTTAGAACAATAACAAAAGTCTCAATTTTTTTTCTCAAAAAACGCACTTTTCCCCTCAAAGTTTTCACCAAAAAGCGAAAAATTAGAATTTCGAAAAAAACCCTCCCAGTGTTGCCTGTGGAAAACAGTTAACTAACGAAATAATTTTGCATTTCTGGTTTTGGACGATGCAGTACCGCAAATCTCCTTTTTTTGAAACCCTTCACAATAACTCCTACCATTGCCGGTAGGAAATTTTCACACAGTATTCCTTAAATATTATATTTTTTAAACATAGCATTGATTTTGTTACATAATAGGTGCGTTTCAATGAAACTTATGCAACTTTAATCTAATAAAGCTGCGGGTGGAAACGAATAACGCCGGACTTACTTTGTTCACTTGCAGCCTAGCTTTTGGCCACATACCCGAAAGCTGGAGAAGATTAACAGTAATTCGCTTGCCAAAAGCTTTTGGCCAATCAGACTATTGTCATTCGTTTTCTATAGGTTTTTTTTTACAAACAATACTCGGACGAAATAGCCAGTTGCATTCCTCCCCTTAAGCAATTTAACCGCAATACACGCCTCGCAAGGAATGCAAATCAGTTTCAATCAATCAAACCTTCAGCCGAATTTCGGACGTACAGTGAAATACAGAGATCCATACTTTAGCCGTACTACTCGGATGTGGAATGCTTTACCTGACTCTGTTTTCCCCCTCTCATTGTAATACACAGAAGTTTAAAAATAATGTGCATCGGCACCTCCTTTCTAATCCTTGCCTTCCGCTCGCACTGTGTTAATAACATTATAAGGGTATTAATAACCCCTTGATGTGCGCGTATATTATATCCAAAAAATCCTCAAACGCATGGAGAAGATCATTCAGAGACACATGTGGGATCAGCCATTCGCTATCCACATCACAATATGCGTATCAACCAGGGAAATCAAAGGATACTGCGTTGAATGATCTGGTTACCAGGATTGAACACTCTATGGATATAAAGGAAATATGCATAGTCGCATTCCTCGACATAGAAGGAGGCTTCAACAACACATCCTTCGAGTCCACAGACCGTGCTCTAAGACACCATACAACGTTCTACAAGTAGTTCGCTATAATGTTAACGCCAAACATCAAAATCTAAGAAGTGGTAATTTCAGCACTAACAACCAGAGGCAAAGTGAAGTACTCTCACCATTCATCTGATGGTCAATTGTTGTAGACTGCCTACTAAGATTTACTTGGAACCCAAGGCATTTATGTAATAGGCTTTGCATAAATGATCTAGCAACTGTCATACAAGGCTCATCAGAAGGACTAATATCAAGAAGGCTTCAGTCAGCTCTGAACATAGTACAGAATTAAAATAATGTAAATACAAGTGGCAACACTAATGTAAGTGTAGAAATATACCAGGAGGGGAAATGTTTGACACCAAAATAGTGGATTGTGGAGACCATGTGGAAATTACTGGGAAGTTCTAGATGTAAAGTCATTGGATGTAAATAGGCCGCCGAGGCAGCCAGAAGTCTGTTTTGATTGTAGAGTGATAATGTTAATAGTGAGTTAATGTGATTATTGGTAGAGTTGAATTCAATGAAATAGATATCGAATAAAAGTGGTAGAAATAAATTGAAAGGTAAAGTTTTATTATTGCGAACTAGCGCACGTTATATTTGTACCTTAGGATTATCCTAGACAACAAATTGTGATGAAACCCACATTTAAAACGCATTTAAAACAGAGCAACCAAGTCTTTGTGGACTTACCGCAGAATACGCGGGAAAAATAGGTTCTAGGACCTAAAATGATATACGACCTATGTATATACATTGGTAGTCAAACCAACAATAACGGCAGGCAATCTAAAAGCTAGAAAACCCTCAAAGATTGGTAACAACATGCATTACAGGGTGCATGCGAACAAATCTATATATACTATATACGATATGAACGTCATTGTAGGACTACCACCAATTCACCTTTTTATAAAAATGGAAGAAAGACTGTCGACCCACCGCCACCTCTGCTCCATAAAGGACAAATCACATTTTACCCAAACCCGAAAAAACACCTGTCGATAATAGACAGTTTAGAAAAACTTAATACCTTTAGTATTTGCTTGGAGGCTACTTTTCCTGCGTACAACTTCAAACTCAACTTCTCAAAAGTAATACCCTTCAGGGAAGACTGGGAGAACACAAACCCCTTACCCCTCAAGGCAAGATATGGTCTGGCATACGGACGGCTCAAAAATGTAAACTTATACAGGTTCCGGCATTTTCAGCGGCTCTCCTAGAACGAACTTTTCAGCATGTCTTGGTAGTTACTCTTCCATTTTTCAAGCTGAAGTCTGCGCCATTAACCAATGTTTAAGAATAATAAGTTCATCGAACACGAAAAACAAAACAATATTCATTTTTTCAGACAGCCAAGAGCACTAAGCTGATCTGTCATAAAATTCAAACTAGTCGAAGAGACAATGTCATCCTTCCCTTGATCCCAGCACACAAAAGCTATGATGGTAACGAGAAGGCAGACACCTCATCCAGTCGAACCTATTTAAAACTTTTTTTGCCAGAATATACTAAAAAAAACATCAAAATTCCTACTGAACCTCAATAGAAAAGCCCTCAAAATTTGCACAGGACTATTAACCGGCCACTGTTCTTTTGAGAAACACCTTCACCAAATGAGGTTTGTAGCCGGCCCTATCTGCAGACTATGCCTCAAAAATGACGAGACATCCCTGCACATTATTACAGAATATCCATCACTGTTCCGTCTTAGAAAGCAAATACTTGACTTATGAGATGATCCCCCTAGAATCTAGGGCCTAGATAAACTCAAACCCATGCATCTTTAACTTCTGGTTCAACTCAGGACTCAGAACCAGGAGAACTGGTTCGTCTATCGTCGACGATAACGCCCAAACGGTGCTTTCCGTCCCTTTAGGTTCGTGTCGCTCTGTCGTCTCGTCTATCGTTAAAAATTTGTCAGCGAAATTTTTTAACGAGATTTATTATGCCATCAAGGGAAGCACCAAAGATGCATTTCTGTCTAAAAATGGCAAATTCCAATTGGATTTATTTTTCTGGTAAAATAAGCTAAGAAATAAATCACTTATTTTACAAGTCAGCAACACCAATCCATCTGTTTAATTTCAGCCAGACATGGTGAGGAATTACATTAGGTCTGTATCTTTGCTCTCCCGAAACGTGTATCTTTACTTTTATTTGACGTAAAAGTGGCAGAACTTTTGGTTTTTTGTCAGTTCCCCTCCAGTAAGAATTCTCTACGGACAGTGCATTATAAATGTCATTCAGCAAGAAACATCCCAAAAGGTGTATCTTTACTTTTCATTGTCGGATGGAGATTACAAAAACAACATTACAAAGCTCGAGTCCAAACTCCCGGGCTTTTTCCCAAACTTTACCCAGAAAGTAAAGAAACAGACCTATTACATTGGACAAAACGTCTCAATAGACAGACATAACGTCGAAATAGTAAAGAACTTCGTCTACCAAGAATCTACAGACACGAAAAACAGCATCAGTGCAGAGATCAAACGGAGAAAAACTCTTGTCAACCGCTATTTTTTCGGGTTAAGAAAGCAATTGGAGAAACAAAACATTCTCTAAAAATTTAAGGCACCCCTTTACAGGACCTTGATAATCCCAGTTCTGCTTTACGACGCGGAAGCATGAACCTTTTCAAAAGCGGATGAGGAAAACCTTGGTCGTTTCGAAAGAAAACTACTCCGAACATGCATTACTGGATGCATGCGAACAACTCCTATCCGAATATTTGAAGAGTAATCATCGCCAGACTACGGAGGCAGGAAAATCGCGGAAAGGGAAGGCTTCAACTTAGGTGGTGCAATCAAGTGTAAGAAGACCTCAACCGAATGAGAGTGAAAAACTGGAGAAGCTCACCCGAAACCGAAGTCATTATCGAAAGATGTTGGTTGAGCCTAGAACCACCCCGAATTGTAATGCCCATCTAAGTAAAAAAGTATAAGAATTATATTAGAGGTGTACTATCAAATTACAGCATGGACATGTTACGCGGAGGGTTTGTGGTTCGTAGGTATCCCAACAGAAATCAAGAAATGTTTTTCATGGGGCTCCCCGCTCTGTTGTATAAGTAAGTATGTATTTTGGTGATTCAAAAGATAACTTAATTTGATCATAAATATAGAAACTACTTAATACCTTATTATATCCGCTCATTTCGAACCACTCGTTATCGTACAGGTACTGTGCAGTCTTTGGCATCGCTCGTATGAGATTCACTCTGGAAATGCTGTCGATTCCTATCATAAGGACACTAACAGGTTTATCCATTTTTGTACTGTTTTTCTTCCAATCTTGCAATCGTTTTCGTATTTCAGCTCGTTCAGGCATCATAGGATGGCCGTTACTATAGGTTTGTTTCTTTTTGCTTTTGCACTTGACTAGTATGTTGTCTGCAGTGTTTGGAAGTAGCGCTGAGTTTCGAAAACTCATACATTCACTAAGCCTTAAAAATAAAAAATAAAAATTAACAAAATTTTCATACAAAAATATAATTAAAGCCTTACCCAACTTCCAGGTCTGCCTTCTCTCCTCCAGACTTTCTCTCTATTACCTGGTAGCAACAATCCAGCTGTCCTCCAGATTTGGTGTAGAATTTTATCTGATCCTGATTGATGAGAATTTGGTACTTGCTTGCAGTTGAATTGAAGACCACCCGCGTAAGGGGTTTACTAGTAGAGCAGGGTTCGTACTTTTCTCGCTTAAAGTGTTGCATAACCTCCGGCGTATACGGATCTATGCTTGGCATTTTGCACTTATCGCTCCATACCAGGTATCCTGATGGAGGAGGTAGAATAGTTGGATTAGTTGAATTAGTCTCACCAGTGATTGTAGTTTTTGGGGAGGTAGTAGTGGTTGAAACAACTCTAGGCGCTATAGTTCTACACGGTTAAAAATTTTGGTGTTGTTTTTAATATTTTTTGGGTTGCATATATGACAACACCAAAAATATATTAGAATCTAATAAACTGCAAATATTAAAAGAGAGCAGTTAATAAAACAAATATTAAAATGTAATAATGTTAAGATATGAAAAAGTAATGCTGCATGGTAATGAAAAAAAATACGCGTTACTTTTTAATATCTTCATTATTACATTTTAATTTGTTTTTTACTAACTGCTCTCATTCTCTCCAATTGCCATTGCAATGAATTTACTACTAACACACAGCCAATTCCTCTCCGATGCGATACTCGTTGAAAAACATTTTTGCCTCTGCCTCTGTTGGGATTCGAACCGCGAACCTCTGGGTTGACAAGCGGACATGCTAACCATCACACCACGAGGGTACCACCAAACGTTTGAATCCAATGTAATACTGGATATCAGTACATTGACATAGCAAATGGAATAAAATAACCTCTGATTATTGAATTGTAATATAAAAGAAGTTGAAAGCTAAGAATTATGGTATTAAATTTAAATAGCAAATTAGCCTACAATCTCAAAAAAGGTCGAAATAAGTAGATTTGAATACTAAAGTAATGTTTTTTAATCGTGTTGATTACAATTTAATCGGGTTTGTGTTACAAATTGTAGGCCTAATACAGAAATATTAAAATGTAATACAAAATAATTAAGAAAGAAAGTTAATATTTGGGAAATATTAAAAACTAATTTTGACTGTATTGCATACAGCTGTAATACAAGGGCTGTATTAAAAAGTATATCAAAATTTTTAACCGTGTAGCTAAGCTAGGCATCGCAGTCGATCTCAGTGCAACTGAATTCCTACCCCCCGTCGATCTGGCATATCTAGTGGTTTTGTCCGGTTTCATTGTTACGGCCCCTACACTCGGTTCTCGATGTTCTGCAGTTGTGTTTCGCGCAAAAACTTTAAAGGCTGTTTACGTTCACATTGAATCGTTTGCAATATTGACCAAATTTAGAAAAACACATTTTGTTTTAAGAGATTTTTACGTTTTAGTTTATTTGTCATAGTGATATCCATTGCAACGAAAATTCAATGGGCAAACAATATGAAGAACATGCGAAAAATAACAAAGAAAAATAAGTTTTAAAAACAAGTAGGTAACAAGAAAATATTGTGTCAATTCCCTTACCAAAAAAAGCTTTAAGAGGTGGTGAAATAGAATAGCAGTGTTAACGTGCAAAGCGACTAAGGGAAGTGTATTGTGATTGTGAATGTACAATCTATGTTAGCTTATCGAATCGATGAAAAAGAAGGATAGGGTGTCAAAAATGACATACATACATATTTCAAAATAGTATATTTTTTTTCTAATTTAATCTCATTGCTGGTGCTTTTTTTGAATTTTTTGATAAATTAACTGACTAGTTAGCCATTAGCGCCAGAATATCATGTGCTTTTTCCAAGTTAGTGTTCTTATTAAACACTTAAATAAAGGTAGGTATATCCGATTGAGAAAAAATGTACCACATTCACACTAAATAAAAATAAATGTTCTTAACATTTTTTGATGATCTAAGAAGAGAGCGAATGTGATTTATAAACCGACCGTAAATTTAATAGACGTATACAAAATGGTAAAAGATAGTGAAATCGTAAAGTGAAGATATATGATCAGTAAGTGCAAAAATTTAACAAATAGTAAAATAAGATTTTTCAAAATTGAAACACTTTTTCAGAGTGCCTCGAGAAAATGAAAACAGTGCGAAACCAGTTACAGGCTTGCCAGCAATTTACCTATTTATCTTAAGATGAAGCTGGAACGTCATCGTCAGTCGTTTGAAGCTACATTATACGCTAAAAGAAACCTTTTTGGCCTTAGTAAATCTACCGTTAGTAATTTAAATAAAAGAAATTTCTAAGATCTTCAAATTGATGTCTAACAAAAAACGTGAGATGTTTGTAAGTCTCCTCCTAGCATAACCAAACATAAACACCAACCTTCAAGGTGTAAAAATTTATTATTAGCACATTTACGAGCAGCAGTACAGAAAAATAAACCATTGTTATGGCACCTATACAACTTAGACCATGCGAAGAAGAGCAAAATATTGCATCATAAAGAGGTTTCCCAAATTTTATGTTTGTGTACTTTGAGGTGAGTCTATTTGTCATCTCCATTTGGTTGTTAAAAAGTTTTAAAAAGTTCCAGCAGATCCGGAAAGGTCACGTCTGCAACCTCGTGCATGACGTATCTTTAGGTGTAATCAATCAACAAAATTAAATTAAATAAAAACCGTATTCAAGCTCAGAGCCATGGCCTCGCGTGGTTTCCATTGTTGTAATTGTCTGTTGATTATAATCGACAGAAGATCTTGGATCCAAGTTATTAATAAAACCTTGCATAGCTATGCTAATAACAAAAAAAAGGGGAAGACGGAATTCAAATAGATTTATTTTAAATGATTAATTTGAGAAAAGATTCTAAGATTGCTCATCAATAGATCGGTTAGCACTATGACGTAGTATATGGCTGCTACAATGTAAGAGACAAGAACTATAAATAATTTTTTCCTACGATAGGTAAAGACTCTAGTCTATAGGAACTATGTGGGTAATTCATTTAAAAATAAATACAAAATAAACAACACAGAGTTAGTACTTATGATGTCGGCAAAGTTAGTTTTATGTATTTTTGTTTTTAAAAATGTTATTTCATCAACGCAACCAGCTACAGTTTGAGTTGTCTCCCAGCTACATTCGAAATAATTACATGAAGGTATAAATTGAACAATGAAACCTTTAACCATAGAACTATATCGTCTATGCTTAGTTTACTTACCCTTCATACCGGGTACAGTCGAATGGTGGGTCACTGGAATCATTTCGTTCGAATTCCTGTTGATTATCATGGAATTTATATAAAAAAGGCATGCGAACGTCACAGCTAGCACACAAATTGTACGTTTGCGTCGATTAAGTAAGTTGTTGCAGTACCGGAGTAGGTTTTTGTTGTTATATTTGGATTTGGCAGGTGGAGTCTCCGATTTGTGGTTAGTTTTCTTTGCCTTAGTAAGGGATGATGATCCCCAAAGATCTTTTTTGGTGTTGGTTTCATTATCGTCGTGTTGTTCCAGTAACGGCTCGAGGACACTATCGTTACTGTCACTGGAAGTTGAGGTGCTCATATTTGCTGGTCATAATTTTTGCACTGGAAAATATTGAAAAACAAATGATGATTTGAAACCACAAAATTGTGTAAGCCAATCTAGGTTAGGTCTAAATAATATCATAATATCTTCACATGAACTTTGGCACCTTTTTATTTAGAGGGCACTCTTTTCATATGGCTCTTGTACGAGTATATTTTTTTATATAAAATATTTGAAAAAAATTTTCTTGAAGTAATTAAAATATGTACATATATTATATATGGAAGTTTAAATGATACTTAAAAAGGGGAGTATGTAGAATATCGTAAGCACAGTATTTGTCGTTAGATTTGTTTCCGTCCTTACAGTTTAAGTGATAAAATATATATTTTAATATAAAATATTTGAAAAAACTTTTCTGAAATAATTAAAGTACAAAAGAATGAAATGTGGCAGAGAAAGAGAGAGAGAGAGAGAGAGAGAGAGAGAGAGAGAGAGAGAGAGAGAGAGAGAGAGAGAGAGAGAGAGAGAGAGAGAGAGAGAGAGGGAGAGGGAGGGGAGGGAGGGAGGGAGAGAGACAGACAGACAGACAGACAGACAGACAGACAGACAGACAGACAGACAGACAGACAGACAGACAGACAGACAGAGAGAAAACGAAAAAAAGAGCGGAAAAAAGAGAGCGGAAACAAATGAGAAACAGAGAAGATAAAAGAGTGAAACTGGAGTGAAAGTAGAACGGAAACAGAAAAAAATATATAATAGCTCAGAGAGAGAGAGAGGGCTTATTTCTTACAACCATGGCTTGTGGACAATTTTCTGCCGGTTTCGAACAGCTAATCGAGAAAGTGCTTTTCATGGCAATGAATTTTATATTGGATCCTCGCGAAAGGAGATACCCGCGGAAAAACATTTTTGGTTTCTATTGGGATTCGAACCACGGATCTCCCGCATAACAGGCAGGATATTTTAAACACTACACCACAGGCACTGTTTCTATTTACTGTTAATTTGACGATTAACTATGTATTTGTGATCAGTACGTTTTGCATAAAAATGTTTTTTATTTAAAAACAATACCCCGACAAATTTAAATGCTTCAATTGTTTTGAGTTTCTGTATCTCTAGTAAAACATTTTTCAGTTTTGAAATGGATTAATGCTGGGTTATAGGCTTTTTTAATGGAAAACTACACTCTCAATGGATTACTGCACTAGCTACTGGGTTGAACGTGAAAACGTGTAATGAGTACAGCGTCTTTTTGAGATGTGATTATTATTTATGTATTCAGCTACCATTAGCGGTTCTAATAGTACTTTTCTGACTAATTCTTTGAATTATGAATGAGGCTTTTTTAAATTAGATCAAATGTTTCTCATGTAAATGATTTTCATTACCTTTCTCGACTCTGTTTCAATACTTTTTTATCCTATTCCGACTTCATCAGTGGTGTACAAGTATTTTTTACTTCAAACGTGCTTGAATGAGTTATCGTTTAGTAATCCCTTTTAAAATTAAACTAGTAGTGTTGATTTGTTTTCAATAAGAATAAATGGTATGTAGTTATGTAGTATGTACATTGCGTATGTACAGCGTTACTATTACCTACCTATTTTGTTCTAGACTGGTTTTCTTCTTATCTGAAAAATAGAATAGTCTGCTGGGGTGGCATTTATAAAAACCATTTAAATCCCTTACTACTTGTACAAAAAAAAATTATCAGAATTGTTTTTAATAAAAGAAGATTAGATCATAGTTTTCCTCTATTTTTTAATTCTGGTATACTGCCTTTAAAACATCTTTACTATTACAAAGTATTGAAAACATTCTTTTCAAGGAGCGGTCATCTTATTTATCGTCACACTTGTGATTACTTACTATGAGTAGTGAAGGATATCTTGCTTTCGTTCCTCCACACAACTCAACACACTTCCTTAATTTTTTTTACATCTGTAGCACCAAGACTTTTTAATAAATTACCACTGGATATTGCGTACGTACTAAATATTTATTTCTTGGGATGGTTAAAAGCTGGCTTTTTAATTTTAATTTAGATGAAATAAATGGTTTATTAAGACTTATGGTATAAACTCACTTCCTAACTCTGTGGCCTTCTGCCTGATGTTAAGTAGCTTTTTTGTGTGCTTATAAGTATAATCTATTTCGATAACCCCACAATAATTTTTGAATTGTTTTATATAATTTTTTTTTATATTAAATTTTCTAGATACTATCGACACTTGTCTTATGACAACAGATAGTATATTAGTTTCTTATTCTTTTTATTATATGAATTATATTAAATTTGATTTATATTCAGTTACATTAAAACATTAATCTGTCAAGATTGTAAAAGAAAAGAAATAAATAAATAAATACTAATACTAAAAAATATGTAGGTATATGTAGAAAAAGTTGTATTTCTATTCGAAAACACAGATAACCGTTTTGGATAAGAAGCACGTTTAAATATGTGTGTATAATTCTTACATGTACTTCATTTCCGTTTCTGGTTTCTATGCTATTCGGATGGAATCAACATATAAACAATGAGAACTCAAGAAAGGAACGATAAGTACGAAAAAACTACACTCATTCAGCGATACACAGCTGAAATAATAGATTATTTAAATTAATCAACATTTTCTTATTCGCTAGAAACGGATAAAGATAAATCGGAGTTGATTTTTTGTATCCGTCTTTTTTTTTTGTGATAATGGAAAACGCCACATGTTTATTAAAAATCTGTCCGATATATTTTTTTTTTTGGCTGTGTCCATATAGATACATGTGGAACAGTTATGTATGTATTCATATTTACAGCCAATTTTAAGTTTTCTTTCGTTAGCTTTTGACATAATATTGTAGACGGTATTCATTGGACTTGGAGTGCTCCAAAATTGTAATGCGGTCCAACCTCATACTGTAAACACACTAACGACAACCGTAATTGAATTGAAATTCATTTCAAATCGAATTTTGTCTTTATTTACAGTTTAGATATAATTTAACTAGATGGCTTGCCGAAAAGTCCTTATGTCTAAAAGTTTTTACTGTATATTGTGCGCTCAGTTATTTATTTATTTTGACTACGAACACGAAGACTGAATGTTAAGAAAATATGAAAACACAATGATACGTCAAGAGTACAAGATAACACTAAATAATAATTAATGGAACCACATTTTGTTTATGCAACGGATTATAAATTGAATTTAATGTCTTTGAATGAATATCTAATGGAGATCTAATAAACTGCTATACTTATCATTAAATACCTCTTCAAATAGATTTTCTCATTCCTCATTCATATATTAATTTATATGGTGGATAGAGGATAGAGCTTGCGTAGCTCTCGGCATTGCGGAGTCTAGTTGAAACCTATTGTGCCAACTCATTGGAAGTTTGAGAGCAGTTCTTTCGCTCCTGAGTTTTATTCTTCTGTGGATTGTGTGTGAATGAGTTGAAGTTAATCAAACGGATTATCTCGTAATAAAGAATTATCTTTCTAAGATGTTTTTATTACATAGGTACAGTCTGCAGATAGAGTCTGCTGAATGTTTTTTTTTTACAGTTGTTGGCACTAATATAGATTGTTCCATGTTAATTCAAAAAAGAAAGTACATATCTTTCGCTGGGTGTTCTGGCTGGAGCGTAAACAAAAATAACTGAAAATGCTGCTTTTAGGCAACACAGACAAAAGTCAGACTTCAGATTTCCCTCCAGGGCCCATATATTATACTTTTGGTCTATGCTTTAGTCTGCACAGACTTACTCCTACAGAAATTAATATTGGAAATCTGAAGTCCGCGCAAAAGACTGGGTCGTGTGAAAGCACCATCAAACTGTAGAACTATTAAGGGGTTAAATGGACTTTGGAGGCTGATTTTCACCCATATTTTTTTATAGTGTATCATATCGAGTTTTTTATTTAAACGATACAGGATATTAAAGATACATAAATAAATAAATAAAGCTGTGAAAATGTCGGAGTCTAACGCATTTTAAGGACCTACAATTTTATGCCGACTCCGAGCGGTTGAGATGGAAAGTATTCTTCATGGCAGTGTGTGATTACTAACAGAGGACTTGCCAATTTCTATCGAAGTACTATACCCATGCAACATTTTTTATCTGTGATGTTTCTGGAATTCAAACTATGAAGCTGCCACCTAACAGACCATTACACAACGTGCACTACAACAAACTTCAAAAATATGTAGACACGACTGGATCGCACGAATTGTGTGAAAAGCAAAATATCATTTTTCTAAAAATCAAGTTTGCAAGTTTAAGGATTTTTTCCTGATGTTTTGACAATAAATTTGAAAACCAAAAATACAATTTTGAAAATGTTCAAAAACCAATTTTTTTAAGTTAGTACAAATTTCAAAAACAATAATTTTCCAATTTCTTAAATAATTTAGGTCTGAACTTATTCCTCACTCAAAATTTAACTGAAATCGTTAGAGTGGTTTTCGAGAAAAATAAGAATTATCACATAGGTTGTACGTCAGGTACCGTTATTGGAAGACTTAGAAACCTAGTTCCAAGAATCTCAAGCTCGCCTACAGATCATAACTGCAAATTTTGAAGAAAATCGGTCAAACGGTTCAGGCTTTAGAGATTAGAGCCACATACGGACAAACAAACAGACAAAATCGCAAAAATCCGAACGGAAAACCATTCTTAGTTTTTTGAAATTAAATAAGAACGGAAGGTGCTTTGTCCAGAAAAATCATTTTTTGCTCAGAGAATCAATGGAAAACCCATAAAATTTGGGTTTCTGGAGAAAAGTAGCTTTCGTTTTTTTTAGTTTCTCAAAATCCAAGAAAAATTTTTCCATAGAGATAGACCTCCCTTCCATACGAATGTTTTCTTGTCTCGAGCCTTGACCCAATCTGTCTGTTCAGAGCTTTTGTCGCATCTTATGCAAAACACTCTGTATACATACATATATTTCGTACGATTTTGATGCATTGTATTGAATGCACTTTGCAGATTAAATTCTGCAGGATATTCAAGAACAAATCAATTCAACAAACAATGTTATTAAAAGAGATACGCGTAAAATAAGATCTGTGAATTATTTCCTTAAAATAATCCAACATCCGCATACAATTTTGTCGGCATTAAATAATAAACTAGTATCATTTGCAAAACCCTAAGATCTTTACGTTGATTCACTCTTTTTTAATTGATTTCGATTAAAGTAATACTCGCCGACATGGAGTAATAAACTTATGGTCATTTTCATCACACCAATTTTATAGTATTCGTATGTCATGCAGTAAATTTAAACAGTTTTGGGATGTTCTATTTAAAGAAAGCATTGGAAATATTTGATTTTCGGCACAATGTTAATACAGATTATGATCAACGTAAGGTTAACATAAGTTACAAACTGGGTTCTACCAATCAAAAATATTGCAATCCGTTTAAGCATAGGTAGCTGAGAAAAAACCCAGTGTTATATCTTCTTGAGGAGAATTATTTTTAGTTTCAGATTAATATTAAAGTAAGTATGACACGATACCTTATTGATTTACTTTTTCATTTTCATTCCCTTTTTTTAATTTAAATTTTGAGAATCGTGTTATTACGTCATCCTTGCGAAATATATAGCTAATTGTTTTTATGTTTTATATAAACTACTATTGTTACTTCCTATAGCTAAACCTCATCAGAATTCAGAATATTCCGTGGAAGTAATATATTTAATCAGCCGTATCATAGATCCCATCGTAGAAAACTTCCACACGGAAAGCTAAGTTACGAACTACGAATATTTGTGATCACAAAATCCGAATGGAATCAGAGAAGGCATTTCCAGTTGCCACACTAAATACCGACATGATGGTTATCGAGATCAGCTGTTTTACGCCAAATGTGCAAGATCATTCACATTTTTCTGCAAAACACAACTTTTTTCGTATATAAATACGACGATTTTACATTCTACTTGGATTTGGTGATACCGAATCTACGAATTTCGAAATTCGTCCCACTCCGAATGGATTATGTAATAGATACATCGGGAAACTGAGACTTGCGATGGAATCTGTGATAGGGCTGAATATTTGGGATTTATCTTCTGTGGGGTAGAACATAATTTCTGACTCAAAACAACATTGAATCATTCAACCCGAACCGGAATAGCAGAATTCCTCTTCATCATCACTTGAATGATCCAATGATTGTAAATTAATTTTGATATGGTTTGTGGTTGTATTTAATTATGAGCATGATATCACAATAAATTAATAAAACAAAATGCCAATTTTTACTTGGTGCTGCTATTATGATTGTGTATGATCCGATCCCAAAAAATTTAAAACAAATTTCAATTAAAAACGTCTCGTTCTTTTAATTTGCAATAACAAAGTTTTGTTCGAAATCTCGTAGACATGAAGAAGTACAGTTTTGACCGCATATTATAAAATTTGAATTTTTCTTTAAACTGTAATCACTAAATTGCTAAGTTTTACAATATTTTAATGTTATTGAGCACAAAATCTGCTCGAATTGAAACTTTCAGATGGAACAAAAACTCAATTTATGTTTTTATTTTTTTTCAATATGTAAACAAAGAAGTGAGAATACATACCGTGAGAATCTAACCAGCGTCCTATTGACTATGTCTGCTTTGTTCTTAAGCTAACGTTAAGTATTCAACAAAAGTCTCATTAAATCGTTGTATACACTATATATCCGAACCAATCAAGCGTTGATGAAAAAATTGCGACTGTTTACATTTGTATGTAGCCGTTGCACAAACTTTTCCATCAAAAAAACAAACACAGATGTCACTTTTGATCAGATGAAATAGGTATTAAGATCACTAATCTGATCACCATCTAGGTATTTTGCGCTCCGCAATAACACAGAGGTTTCACACTCACGATTGTTTGTTTACAACTACGATCGGAAATGGAAAACAGAAGATACATATTATGATTTTCAATCGCATTACTTAACCCCGCTCCCGCTTGTCACTTTCGTTGAGTTTTTTTTCGTTTCTCAGGAGGCTTTCTACAGAAAAATAGTCAAGGTCATAACGATCATGCTAAGAATAAAAAATACTTTCAATTTTAAACGACACTGCAGAACCGATAGAACTTATGATATGTCTACATACGAATGTATCAACAAATTTCATTTGCTCATACATGTGTGATGTCTGAAATAACGCGAAGCACATCTATTTCAGTTCACATAAAAAAAGAATGCCAGCTGGGTAGTGCCGGACTCAATGAATGCTAGTTCAAAACTAATTTCGCTTATAAAGCTTTAGTAGCAGCGGGCGATGGCGTTGTCTGTTGTTGGAGGAAGGGGAGAGTTTGGCAAAGGGGCGGCTTTAGTTGTGCAGATATATTTAAATAAAAAAAATTATAATGGTCATATTTCCTTGGGCAATTCTCTTATTGCGGTTCATTTTTTAGAGGGACAATATTTACTACACAAATATTTTCGTTCTCGCAGTTGAGTTTTGAAAAAAAAAAAAAAAAAAAAAAAAAAATACACAATCATCGCTGTAAGTTGGAATGTTTAATTGCAATCTGCAATTTCAATCTCAATCGTGTGTTTGTGCAGCTGCTCTCAGAGGAAAAAAAAGGGTAGTGCGTTAAGATTGCCAAATGTATACCTATGCGATTAAGCTTTTGAAACGTCTGCCATGATGATGCCTTGAGCAAGTGTTGCAAAAATATTACAATGCTAATGACTGATGAATATTAGTTTTTTTTTGTTATTAACAGCCGTAGGTAACTATGTGATAGACCCTTAAAATGTTTTGTGTTCTCAATGAAAAGTATAATTATAAACGTAGCTAAGCATTTTTTGTCGGAATTAGAGACGACTGATTGGCGACTTTTTTAAATGAAGGAGATATAAAAAAGTCCCAAAGTGTTATGCAAATGCAAATTGAATAATAGTTGCTTGTATTGAGGCGTATATAAAACGTAAACATGAAATAGCTTAAATTGCAAATTAAATTTTTTTGATGTGTCGGGTTTTTCAATAAGAGCGCTACAAAATATTTAAAATAAAACAAAAACCGTTTGGGATATCAATGAAATTCTTTATTCCTATGAAAGTACGTTCGATGCCATTATGTATGGAGCTCGATTTCTTTTGCATGGCCACCAGGCACGCTTGCAGAAGTCTAGACGCTGAACCCAATTTTCGACGGTTTTCAAGCATAAACCGGCCGATACTACTGCAATTTCACGTTCGATATTCGTACGAGGTTCATCAATCGTCGCTGGCTTGTTGACAAAGACCATAGACTTGACGTAGCCCCACAGGAAATAGTCTAACGGCGTCAAATCGCACGAGGCGGCCAAGCGACTGGAACATTTCGTGAGATGACACGATGTCGTTCTATAAACTTTTGATTGTCCAATAAATTGATTGTGACATTCGCTGTGTGGCTTGTGGCGCCGTCCTGTTGGAACCACATGTCCTCCAAGTCCATATCATCCAATTGGCGCCAAAAATATTTGGTTATCATTGAACGGTAGCATCCCCATTCACAATTACGTGCCGGTCTTGATCATCACGGAAGAAGTACGGCCCAATGACGTCGGTGTGGTTTATGGGCCAAACCACACCAAACCGTAATTTTTTCGGGATGCAATGATGACTCATTGAGTACGTGTGGATTGCTTCCTGCCCAATACCGCATATTTTGTTTATTGACGAAGCCATTCAGCCAGAAATGAGCCTCATCGCTGAAGATGATTTTTCAATGAAAATCCGAATCATTTTCAAGTTGTTGCTAAGCCTAATTCACGATCATACGACGCTTCTGGTGGTCAAGCGGCTTCAGTTCTTGCGTCAATTTAACCTTGTGAGGATGTAAGCCAAAATCTTTTCGCCACAACGACGTCACAGAGATGTCCAACGCTTCAGAACGACGCACGTGTGAGAGACAGATTTGGGCTTTCTGCAACTGAAGCCTCAGCGGCACCAATATTCTTGACATTACGGGCACTTCTTTGTCTCACTGGCAAGGGAATATTTTGTACTGTGCCTGTGGATTGAAATTTTTTCACTAGACGCCAGTGGCGAGGGGTGAATAATTCCAAAAAGTAACTCGAAGGAAACTTAGTCACCAACAAAAAAAAGTTTACTTAAAATTTTTTTTGTGCAATGTTTGTCTTCGCATCAAGCCAAAAAGTCAGGTATTTTAAACCAACTTTGCTATTATTTCATAAAACTAAGCTAGTTAAAACTATTTGTTTCCTTTGAGTGAAAATCAGTTAAGCAACAGTCTACAGATATTAAGGCCATAATCAAACCACTGAAACTTACTATCGGAAAACTTTTCAGACTTTTTGCACTTTTCAATTTTTAAAGCCTAAATTTGTAATATTTAAAAAAAACACGAAAAGCACTAAATCAATTTAAATAAGTATTGCACTGCGTTCTGCTGGTAAACTTTGTTTTTCAAATAAAATACGGCTCATTGGCAACTAAATTCATTTAGGCCAGTTGTGCCACTTTAGAAAAATTCCAATTATAGTTTGCATTTTCTCCCAAAAATATGCTTTAGGTGAGACAAGTCTCACATGAGTGCGAAAAAGAAAGGAGATGCGAGGAAATGAGATGCGAAAAAAACTTTTCGGTGAGTACCGGGCCGATTTTTAGCAGGCTCATTTGCGTTTTTCTTTTCTCATTTTCTCTTTTTGCTATGTTGCTTTATTCGTTTTTCCGTGTTGGTGAGATGAACCCTTGTATATTTATTCTATAGTATTATCACAGTTCATTTCTCATTTTCGAAATGAATTTTCGAACGTTGTCCACAACTTCCACTCCTATACAAACCTATATGAAAAAAATTTGTGGACAACGTTCGAAACTCATTTCGAAAATGAGAAATGAACTGTGATAATACTATAGAATAAATATACAAGGGATGAACCCTTGCATGGTTGTGAGAAATGCGCTAGGCCCAGGGCTCCCCGCTCTGTTGCGCCACCCTATTTATTTATTTTATTTTAAGTGCGTTGGAAGTTTTTTTTACTGCTACCAAAGGTCGGACGACGGACGGCAATCACTGTAGTCCATTAGCAAACTGATTTTTTTTAAAAAACTATGCTGTATTCGGATTAGTGAGTACTTACAAAAAGTGAAAAGGGACTATGCCGGCACACATATATACATATTTAGTCTTTCTAAGGTGGAAACACAAAAAGAAAAACGAAAATATAAGCAAGCTTCTCGAATATTATCGCTTCCTCGCACTACTGTATGCGCACCTGAGTATCATTAGAACTGGCGAAAGGTGGCAATCATTGATCTACATTGCCACCCACTACCAAAGCAGTAGTAGTAACGTACTTTGGCTTCTGGCTGGATCGCTATCTATGTTTTAACAAACATATGGATGTAGTTCTAGTAGATGGCGAAGATATTCTTGGGTTCAGTAGGGCGGCTTCAGATCGCGATCGTATTGAAACTGCGGATTGTGAAAACGAGTTTTGGTGGCTGTCGCATTTTTAAAACTTAGAAAGAGCGGTTGAAAGTGCAGCCAAAGACAGTGATAGCGAGTAGCCAATTGTGGGCTTACACAGTTGTAGGGGGCGAGGGGTACAAGGTTAACTCAAACTGTCCTGAAATGAGACTTAGTTTAATTTCAAGGGGAGACATTGCATATGTTTTTAGCTGTTTGAATACTTTCTTATTTTGACACTGCGCTCATATTTTCTCCTCGCTCTATTGACGTGCGTGCAATAAGTGTGAGTGAACCGTTTAGTTTTCACAATGGCCCGTCGGACCTACCACTTCGGTGGCCGTTTCGAGGTTCTCGATCCCGACGCCGAACTTGACACCCAGCCAAGAAAAGAACATAAGCAAAATACATAACTTGCTCACAACCAGTTTACCCTACGCTACTACCTAATTCCAACCCAAAAAATATCCAATCCCTCGCAAAAATAGCAGATATTTTCCAAAGCCAAAGATCTTGCTGGAGTTTGCACAGTGGAAGTTAAATTACACATTAGAAGGGTACGGCAACATCTTACTGATGAGCCCATTGCCGTTTCTGGGCGAAACGCGAATTTAGGAGATGTGGTGATCTTCACGATCTTATATACGTCTTTTAAGAAATTCATTTCTTTTAAGATTCCTATTTTTAAATTAAATTACACGATCGACTCAACCAATCGAAATGAATAGCCTATGCACCATGCTTAATAAACGTGTCCGAGTTATAAATCGTAAGCGAAATGAAATCTCAGGAAGTCACTGAGGTTTACAAATTCACAAAGAAGGGAAAAGATGGAAATTTAAAAGCCATAAGACTAACACTTTTCACATTCGATCTTTACCAAACTCCAAAATCAGTAGATATCGGTTTCTACACAGCTAAGGAAACGGAATATAAATACAGAATACAATGCGATGTCGAAATTGCCAACTTCTCGGCCACACAACAAAACGCTGCAACGGTAGCAGCACAAAATGCGAAACTTGCAACCTCCCATGCCACAGACCAGACCTATGTTCCAGCACAACATGTGCTAACTGCACTCTTCCCCACCCATCTTCCTCTGAAACATGCCCGTCCATAAATAGGCTAAGGAAATTATTACAATAAATACATTTACAAAATGCACAATGGCTGAAGCTAGGAAAATTTATTATCAACAAAATTCATCACACACGCCAGCTTTAAGTTCACCGAGTGTAACCTCTTGCGAGAAAAAGCAGGACAATCACAGAAAAAGTGGTCTGCGGTGTCCTCATCTTCTCCACAAGAATCACAGAGTGTGGTATCGCTTAAGCCTAACACGTTTAAATGCTTGGCAAAAGAGAAGTGCCCGCTGGCAACGCCGATAAGCTTTCTACAGTCTTTTCCGCTATGAGCTAGCAAAAATGTTGCAGTTTTCTTACTAACGTTGGGGAGCATACGCTTGGTTTGTCTGCATCCAAAGGAGGCATGCCATCTACGGTTGTGCTCTTCACAGATCCAATCGTTGATTGAAGCCCTCACTGAGGACGCAGGCGGACCTAGCGACGGTTCAGATCCTGAGAAAGCTGTCTGAGATCCCTGCCTAGCGAGTTCATCGGCGATCTCACTTCCAGTTATGCCGTGATGGCCCGGAACCCAAATGAGACTTAAGGAATTTAATCTTCCGATCGCATTCAGAGAGCTCTTGCATTCCTGGATCACTTTCGACGTGGTTAGAGGGTTGAGAAGGGCCTTAAGCACAGAACAATGCTTATTATAACAATTCATCAAAAGTTTTAGGTTCATAAATAAAAATAAGTAAGTGGCGCAACAAACAAGGAGCCCCGGGGCCCATCGAACGGAATGGAGGGGACTTACAATTTTCTGCCAAATCAGAACGGCTATTGCTTTTCATTGCAATGATTTTACTATCGGAGAACTTGCCACTTTCTCGCGAAAAGCGATACCCGTGGAAGACATTTTTGTTTCTGTTGAAATTCGAACCACGAACCTCCCGGTAAACATGACATATGTACATCACGCGACGGGTACCATTTCATGGTTCATGTAAAGGCAGATAACACTGGAAAACACTGCTTTCGTCAGATGAACTTTGTTATGATTTTTATTTATGTTGGTGTACCCTAACCCTAATTAAAAATATATTACAGTTTTGCTTTTATCACATCCAGTTTTCTTGTGACAGCTACATATTAATTTCGGACCTCATATATTATGTTCCTTTGTTTATATAACTGCGTTTAATCGACTGTGTAACTATTGTGTTTGCTAAATTACATTTTATCTACGTTAGTTAGATCAAAAATATGCCACGAAAGTGTTTGAACAACCCAGCCAACTTTTGTTATGTGTGTGGAGAATTAACTTTTATATCTCAGGGTCGAAATTTCACATCACTAATTGAACAGTGCTATTTAGACTATTTTGGTTTTCCTGTGAGGAATCAAGACAAGTCCTGGGTTCCACATAAATGCTGTGTAACGTGTGTAAGGCTCCTTTTAGGTTGGGCTAAACAAAAACCTAGACATTTGCAATTTGCTATACCAATGATTTGGACGGAACCAAAGAATCATGTTAGTGATTGTTATTTTTCTTTGACTCAAACAAAAGGCATTACTATAATCCAAACACACTATTCAGTATCCAAACTTGTCTTCGGCCAATAGACTCATCCAACACAGTGCCGAACTGCCTGTGCCGATGATGCCTGAAAATCGACCAAAAAGTGAGAATTCTAGTCCGGAATTTGTTTTCAGTCAGCATGATAAGATATCTCAAGATAGAGACCCAAGTTATAAACCGTCAACTTCAAATGAACCGCACTTATTAACACAACGTGATTTAAACGATTTAGTATGTGTTTTGAATCGGTCCCAAAAACAGGCTGAGCTTTTGGGGTCTAGATTAAACGACTGGAATTAATCTAGCAAGATCTAGAACTTGACTTTTAAAAATAGCAGTTTTTCAAAAAATGAGAAAAATAAAAAACAGTTTTTGAAAAAACTGGTCCAACGATTTTGATTAAATGTTCGTCATACATAAACATAATGTATTAGCAATTGCAAAAGAATGGCGTTTTCAGATTTTAGCTTGAAACCTTTGGAATATTTAATCTAATTTTTTCATTATTTAGCGTGATTTAATTCAATTTTCATAATTAATGTGTAGTTGGCAGCCCTGCTCCGCAAAATATATCATGGAGAGCGAGTACCAAAACCTTCAATTCAGCCTTGAGATTTTGATATCGTATTTATCTCTGCTCTCCTAGGTGTCTTACCATTAACCTTATTAATTGACGATTCGAGTTCAATAAACGTTACGGGTTGTTCGATGCCCCGCGCCGCGCCGTGCTGTTGGATTGGTTGGGTGTATTGGTAAAGGATTATTGAGTGCAGCTATTTTATTTGCAATGAAGGATTTGGAAAAGTTTGCGTTTACTGAGTTTTCAAACCAGGTTTGAGCTATATAGTTTAATATTTTCTGTGGGTCTGTTAATGTTTCATTGTAAGTTTTAATGCTGTTTATAGCGAGTGTGGTAGGGTTACCGGTCAGAAGGCGAATGTTTTGCCATATTTTGGCAGGGGAGGTTGTAACCTAAATATAATATCTATAAAAGAGTTTCAAAAGTCATAATAAATAAATATAAAATATGACATTCAAATCGGTACTCAAGTGAAGTCACCAATTGGGGTTCAGATTTGAAGTTATATCAACTTTTTAGTTAAGTTATATAAACTTTTTAATTTGCTGTTTTTAAGTGTTGGTCTAAATTTGTCATTTGATTTATATATGTATATGTGATTTAAGTTCAGTGTTATGGGGTTTCTTTGGAAGTTTTTAAGTGCTCTCATACTATCGAGCGTTGGGGATGATTAGGGAATGGAAAGGTTAGCGGCGGTTCTGATTGCTTTTAGTAAGAGGGCAGCTTCTTTATTATTATTCAAGGAAATAGTTTTGTCAGATAAATGCTTTGTTACTTTTTCTTTAAATATAGCCCAGCTTGCTAGATTTGTTTTGAATATGCGGTTGATTGGTTGTGTTGTATTGCAACGATCAATAGCTATTGTTGTATATATTGGGAAGTGGTCGCTATTATGTAGATCTTCTGAGGTTTTCCTAGTAATTTTTGTGAGCAACTCAGGTGAGCAGAAGGTAACATCGATATGTGTTAGTGTACTGTGTTTCAAAAGGTGAGTGGGAGAGCCATCGTTTAGGATGATAAGATTGCTATCAAGGAAAAAATTGTCTAATAGTTGACCTTTTTTATTAGTTTAGGGGAGCCCCAAAGGATATTCCAGGCATTTATATCGCCTCCAAAAATGATTGCGTGATTGACGTGATGGTTAATAATGTTGTCTAGGTCATTTCTAGTAATGGCCTGGTTGGGTGGTAAATATATGTTTATAAAAGTAAATCTAATTTTGTGTTCTATTTCGACAGCAAGAACTTGAAGGTTTGAGTTTAGTGGGATGATTTTGTGGCGTATGTATTTTTTTTTAAAGTGCTATACCTTGTTTGCCGGTGTCGTTGCTGGGCAGACTGTAAAAGTAACCATCAAATGTTTTAGGGAAATTTGGTGTTTTATCGTAAGGGCAGTGTGTTTCTTGCAGGGCTAATATTATTGGATTATTTTGTTTTATAATTATTTTGAGTTCATCAAGGCTATTAATATAACCGTTCATATTCCATTGGGGAATATTGAGAACTATATTAGGTCTATGGATATTCCACAAACTTGTTTTACCTGAAGCAAAAGAGGGGTGGCTAAATGTGGGAGTGTTTTGTATTTGATTATTCTTATGAGTTTTTTGTTTTGATTTGGGAGGGGAGGCAGAGTTAGGTTGTTCAGAGCTTTGACTCTGCTGCTCGGGTGTTGAGTCATCCAGGGCCTCAATAGACCCTGATTGATTCAACACACGAACGCAGAGAGACAGTAGTGTGTTTAACATTTCTGTTATTGCATGATGACATCTTGTGTTTTTGAATCGTTTATATGGGTGAGTTTGTTTGCAGGCGAGAGGGTAAAGGAGGTTTTGCAATAGGTGTAGAAGTTTAAGGGGCTGTGGAGGACTGAGTAGATAATTTGTTATTATTAATTGAAGATGATTGTGGTGTTATGGGGAGTGAATGGGACATGGGAGTACTTAGCTTGTTAGTAGTTAGTAGTGGAGAGTGGGGAAATGTGTTTGGGTTTATATGTGTTTGCTGAGTTTGTTGCTGTGCTTGTGTTACCTTTGAGAACTGTTTTTGCATTTGATGTTGCGGTGTTTTTTGTTTGGGTATTTTGTTATGAATTCGGTGATGGAGTTTAAGATGGTGGGTTGCTTGTAGTTTTTGTCATTTCAGTTTTCAGCGAATGTTTCTATGGTGAGAGCCGTTAACTTAGGCTTCTTATCATGGCAGCGTCTTTTGGCTTTTCTCCGAATATCTGGAAAGCTTTAACAAATAGAAGGTTGCTATCTGGTAGTACAATGGACCGGTATTTAGGTCTGAGTGCTCCAGCTGGTATTTTAAAAAACCCCCAACAAAAAAAAATTGTTCTGCACATTTTGTTATACCCAAAAAATTTGTTTTTGTTTTTTGATCTCAACGCACGGCTCAGACTCAAGGCTGCAGTAACAACGCAAGTATTATGTTTGTCAAGAAAAATTAAAAGTTTTTGCTTTTGATCAATTTTTTGGAATACAATTTTAGAACCAATATTGAAGAACTTAGAATTTTTCATTATGTGTATCGAAAAAAATATAATTTTGATAATATGAAGGAAAACAAAAATGAATTAACATTTAAACTTTCCTTATACGTTCACAGTTTATATGACAATAACGCACAAAAATTAGGCTGCTCGTTATTTACCGACTTGGTATAATCAAAATCGTTTCTCTATGACATAAAAGCAACAATTTTCGAAAAAAGAAAAAAAAATATTACGATGCTATTTAACCCTGCCTAAACAACAATGCTTTTCCCATTAATCAACACTTTTTAGCAAATAATTATTATTTTGCATATTATAGGTATTCTTCAACTTTCATGAAAACGATGATTATTTGAAAGAATTAGATATTTTGCTTAGAACATTATCAATATGATAAAGCATAGAAAACTGTAAAATAGACTCAAGTATACATTAATGTGTTAGCTAGAAACGACAATCTTTCTCAGGTAAATGGAAAGAAATGGATTTCAAAAAATGCAACTAATGCCTGACGAAAAAGATTGAAATTCAATGATTAGCTTAAGCCTTTTTGTTTTTGCATAAGATGTGACAAAAAGTCTGGACGGATAGGTTGTGCCGAGACAAAAAAACGATCGTCTAAGAAGTGGTTTATTTTTCTCCTTTTGGCGGGAGAGGCAATTTTATAAAAAATTGACTTTAAATGGACACAAATATTTATAGTCAATTCAGTTCACTACTAATCATGTGCTATAATGTTTTTGAAAGCTAATACTTTGTTGATTAACCTTTTGTAACCCACAATCATTAATATTAAAACGGACAGCCATTGAATAATGACTTAATCATTACATAGTATAAAACAAAGTCGCTTTCCGCTGCCTGTCTGTAAGCTTAGATCTTTGAAACTATGCGGCAGATTTTGATGGGGTTTTTTTTTAATAAATACAGTGATCAAAGAGAAAGGTTTATATGCATATTTTATCCCCATATACCACGGGAACGGGAATATACTTTACTGATTTCAAAATTCTTTCACCGTTAGTTAGAATGCAATATATTCCCATATACCATACTGGTTCGATTCCAAAACGTTAACGAAAGCTAAGTGTTTGTACTGAAAAGGCTCCTAAGCTGTAGAGCCGATTTGACTGAAATTAAGTACAAAAATGGTCTAGAGCCTGAGAGAAGATATAGGCTGGTTTTTTTTCTATATTCGAAATACTGGTCCGATTCCAATTTTTTTTTTTCAATTTTAGAGTGCTTCATTGGTCCTGAGTTCCATAGACTATATTTCATCCCTATATTTCTACAGGAACGGGAATTCAAGAGCCACTTTACTGATTTTAAATTGTTTCGATGTCATCCTTAAATTGCTTAATTAAATTTCTTCTCCTAAATCCCACGGGAACGGGACGAGAACATTAACCATACCTAGAAAGTACTGGACCGATTCCAAAAATTCTTTTACATCTGGAGTGCTTTACTGCCCTTCCATAATATTGCCTATATTTTATCCCCATTCTCCCACAGGAACGGAAATTCAAAAACCACTGTAAAAACTAAAAATTTTGAATTATTACAATACGGTGTTATTCGCAAGATACATAGACTATATTTCATCCCAATTTTTCTATGGGAATGGGAACGGAAAGGGAACTAGAATATAACCGGAAACTAGGAAAATACTAGACTGATTTCAAAAATTCTTTCACACCGTTAGAGTGTTTCATTGCCCCTGAATAAACACATAGACTATATTATTTCATCCCCATTTTTGCACTGGAATGGAAACTTGGAAACTGCTTCACTTAATTCACTGTATTCGATCTAGGGCCTGACCCCCGCCGCGCCGGGTGGGTCAGCTAGTTTTGAATATCATAAAACATATGTTTTTTTTTTTTTATAGTTAATTTGTTCACTATTTTTTCATTAATTTTAGAAAAATAAGAGTCTGCCAATATGTATGAGCTTTTCTTTTTTTTCGATGCGGTGTAGACATTTTTTAAGCAGTTATTTTTCTTGTTGCCTAATTAATTCATTGAAAATGGCGGCAATTTAGTACAACTAACAATTTTTTTCTATAAATTTCAAACTCTGCATCGACCAAATCGATACAGAAAACGACATTTCAACATGAACTTTCTGTAGTATACTTCTTACGCCATTTTTGGGTCAAAACGTGTATTATTTAGTTACTATCCCATGCTACCTTGATGGTACAATGAGTTTAAGTGAAAACTGTACGTTACATTGTAAGAATCGTAAAATATAAAAGATACTAGAATCACCCTGCACTGTGCATTTGCATATTCGCTTCAAGTTCTAAAATACACTTAATTGTATAAGAGATTACTATGCACACAGATGCACTCAATTTTGTGATAAATGTACCTATGCCTTATATTCTTTTATCTAAGCAACGTCATCGATCGAACGATGTCGTATGATTTATGTATTAAATATATAACGTCATTTTGATAATGTTAAGACCTTTCGAGTCACTTGAATAGTTGTATAAAAGTCAGTTGTAATAAAGCCTTGCTAAAAGAATCATCATCATCTTTCAATTGTTTTGGACTAAAGCTCTTATAACATCAGAAGTGAGATTACTGTTCCTACCCCCTTAAGTTTATGTTTTATGAACAGTTTAAGTTTTGATCGAAGTTTATGTTTTATGTTTTATGTATTTAATTGAGAGTTTTCAATTAATAAATTAAGTGACAAAAGTAGTCCACGAATGAAAGATGACAGAGCGTGCCAATACATTTTTGCAAACAGCAACTGTGATGCAGTTAAAAGAAAAGTTGGGAGAAATGAACCTGGCAATTGATGGACTAAAACCAGCCTTAAAGATGCGGCTAGAGCAGGCAATTGCACAACTCACCATTGCCGAAATTGATAATTTATTTCCGACAAGCGTACTTGATGTCATGAGCAACGACGACAGCTCATCTGAAATTGAAGAAGAAAATAGACTTGTGACACAGCAGTTGGAGACACTACGAGATGTCGTGAGGAAAAAAGAAGAGATTCGGGAACTAAAAAGGAGACTTGCTGAATTGGATAACCCAGTGGAACCTGTATCGAGAGCTGAAAGTGTAAGTTTTCGAGATTTAGAAGATTCTCTACCTCATTTCACAGGCGATGACAATTACTCTGTCAAGAGATGGATTCAAGCTTTTGAAGAATCTAAACAGATGTATAAATTTGACGAATCGAGAAGTTTCATCTATGCTCAGCGACTGCTTAAAGGGACAGCGAAGCTTTTTTTAAGATCAACATCATGTCAATCATGGAGCGAACTCAAGTCAGCACTTCTTAAAGAGTTTCATCATCACACTTCAGCCTCAGACGTACACGCAGCTCTTCGAAACAGAAAAAAGCAAAAGGAAGAGAACCTTCAACAATATCTGCTAAGCATGCAGGAAATAGCCAGCGCAACTGATCTGGAAGAGTCTGATATCATCAACTATGTTATAAAAGGTATTCCTGACTCTATAGTAAATAAACAACTCTTGCTTGCAGCCAACACACTACCCGAATTTAAGCTTGCACTCAGAAAGTATGAGCGAATGAGGAGCGAATTGTTTTCAACAATAAATTACACCAAGCAAGCTGTGAGCATCAAACCAACACCACATATCCGAAGCAGCAAAACCATAAAATGTTTCAACTGTAATGACGTAGGCCACACCGTCATCAACTGCCCGAAACAGAAAAGAGAAAAAGGAACTTGTTTTCGCTGTGGGAAACTTGGTCACATGATCAAAGACTGCCCGCAATCAGCATCAGTGCTTATGCTTGGAAATTATGAGCCAGTAATTACTCAGCGATCGACGACAGCGGTTCTAGAAGATTTTTTTGGTGAACTTAAATTCGAGTTTATGAATGACAAATGCAAAGAAGTTTCATTTATGATGAAAGCGATGACAATTATAGACACCGGCAGCCCCATTAGTCTAGTTCAACAAAAATATGTTCCTGCATATCTGATGACAGCCTTGGAGTCCTCACAACCAGAATACAGTGGTATTAACAACAGTAAGCTAGTTATATTTGGTAAGGTAAATTGTAAGGTTCTATTCAATGAAAAGCATGTTTATTTAAGTTTATTTGTGGTCAAAGACGACACCATGAGAAACATTGCAATTTTAGGCAGAGATTTTTTTGCAAAAAAGTAAGATCAAATTATGTGTAGATGACAAAACTGATTATGTGCATGAAAACGATATTGACCTTGAAATGAATGCGATTTTTAATATAGACACGTGCTTTGAAGAAAATTATGATAACTTGCGTATAAACGAAAACCTGAAATTTGAAGAGAAGATGAAAATTACTAATTTAATTACGAAAAGTGTTTTAGATAAAAATATTTTAAATAGAAATGATTTTTCTTTGGTAAGTGCATGCGATGATTTTCAAATGAATATTGTTTTGAAAGATTCTAACAAAATTTTTAATTGTGCTCCAAGACGGATGCCATTTGCACACAAACAAGAATTGCAAAAGATTCTCGACGATTTAATCAAAAATAATATAATTCGTGAAAGCAATTCACCCTTTTCGTCACCGATTGTTATGGTTAAAAAGAAATCTGGCGAGTCGCGTTTGTGCATAGACTATCGGGAATTGAATAAAATAACATTAAAGGACAATTTTCCGCTTCCTCTAATAGAAGATCATCTCGACACTTTACGTGGGAAAAGATATTTTTCGCTGCTCGACTTAAAGAGCGCCTTCCACCATGTGAAAATGTCCCCAGATTCTATCAAATACACTGCCTTTGTCACACCATTAGGTCAATTTGAGTATATGCGCATGCCATTCGGACTCAAAAATGCGTCCGCAGTTTTTCAAAGATATATAAACTTCATTTTTAAAGACTTAATAAAATCAGGAAAATTGTTAATTTATATTGATGATTTGTTCATAGCCTCAAAAACAAAGGAAGAACATTTTGAAATTTTAGAGCAAGTTTTGCGCTCAACGGAAATGCATAATCTTAAATTACGGTTGGATAAGTGCTATTTTATGTTGGAAAAGATAACGTACTTAGGTTATGAGGTGTCAGCAGACGGGATCGGTCCCAATGCAGACGGTTTACGTGCAGTTAAGGAATTTCCGATTCCAACAAATACTAAGTCGTTACATTCTTCCCTTGGCCTATGCTCATATTTCCGTAAGTTTATTCAAAACTTCTCTTTGGTTTCCAAACCACTTTATGATTTACTGAAAAAAGATGCTAAATTTGTTTTTAATGATGAATGTCTGACAGTTTTTGAAGAGTTGAAGCAAATGCTTTTGAACGCTCCATTACTTCGAATTTACAACCCAAACGCCGAAACTGAGTTGCATTGCGACGCAAGCAGTCTAGGATTCGGAGCTGTTTTGCTTCAGCGCCAAGAGGATAAGCTTTTACATCCGATCTTCTTTTTCTCAAAGCGTACCACAGCGCAAGAGTCAAATTATCATTCCTATGAACTTGAGACTCTGGCAATAATATCAGCACTCAGGCGTTTTAGAATTTACTTGATTGGAATAAAATTTAAAATAATTACCGATTGTAAATCATTAACATTAACTTTGAACAAAAAACTTTTGAATCCGAGAATATCTCGTTGGGCTCTTGAGTTACAAGATTTTGAATACACCATTGAGCATAGAGACGGCAAAAGAATGTGTCATGTGGATGCTCTTAGCAGGTGCCATAACATCTTCATTGTTGAGTCTGACTCCTTTGAGTCTGCACTTGCAGCTTCACAACAGAAGGACTCAGTTGTAAAACGTTTGGTCAAGATGCTCGAAGAAAGAGAAAGCTCTTCTTATGAGCTGATAAACGGTCTTGTCTATCGTAAAGTTGGCAATAAGGTTTTGTTTTATGTTCCAAATCAAATGGAACGGAATGTTATTCAAACCCACCATGATGCTTTATGCCACCTTGGCGTAGAAAAATGTTATGAGTTTCTAAAGACAACATATTGGTTCCCTCACATGAAGAACAAAATCAAAAATTACATTGGTAATTGTCTTCGATGTATTCATTTTTCACCTCAAACAGGAAAAAAGGAAGGAGTATTACATAATATTCCGAAAAGTAATAAACCGTTTGAGACTTTACATATTGACCATTACGGTCCGTTGCCATCTTCAGTCCGAAATCTAAAGAAGCATATATTCTTGATAGTCGACGGTTTTACAAAATTTTCCAAACTCTACCCAGTGAAGAGTACCACCACTAGAGAAGTCGTGAAATGTCTGGAACTATATTTTTCGAGTTACAGTAAACCTACTCGTATAGTCTCAGATCGTGGAAGTTGTTTCACGTCTGACGAGTTTTCAAGTTTTTGTGAATCCTATGGGATCCAACATGTTAAGATTGCGACAAGTTCACCACAGTCAAATGGCCAAGTGGAAAGAATGAATAGGACCTTGACCCCAATGTTAGCGAAGGAAAGCGAGTTAGAACCAGGAGAATGGACACGATTCTTAGGCAAAGTTGAGTTTGCGCTAAATAATGTTGTTGACAAGAGTACTGATTATAGTCCTAGTATGCTTTTATTTGGTGTTAGACAAAAGGGTACAGTTCTTGACAAAGTTCAAGATTCTTTAGAATGTAACATCATCGAGGATGAACCTAGAAATTTAGAACTGATTAAAAAAGACGCAGAGAGAAAAATAGCTGAAAGTCAGAAAGTCAATAAAGAATACTTTGACAAGAAACATAAATTAACGCACACTTATTAGGTGGGAGATCATGCTATGATTAAGAATATCGTAAACACTCCGGGAGTTAATAAAAAATTTTTCATAAATATAAAGGTCCGTATGTCATCATGAAATGTTTACCTAAAGACAGATACTTAATTAAAGGTCTTGACCATCTTCAAATTTCAAGGGTCTCCTATGCGAATTTTGACTAATGCACTAAAAAACAAAAAAAAATATCGTTTTCATTATTGTTTTATTATTTTTTTAATGTTATTATAAGAATTTATTTGCATGTTATATACATTTCGTTTTTTTTATAAGTGTTTAATTCGAATTCACCTTTTTAATTTGTTCTAAATGATAAAGAAATTTTTGAAAGAGAAAATGCATTTGCACGGCAAAATCGAGGACGATTTGTTGTCAGGATGGTCGATCTGTAAGAATCGTAAAATATAAAAGATACTAGAATCACCCTGCACTGTGCATTTGCATATTCGCTTCAAGTTCTAAAATACACTTAATTGTATAAGAGATTACTATGCACACAGATGCACTCAATTTTGTGATAAATGTACCTATGCCTTATATTCTTTTATCTAAGCAACGTCATCGATCGAACGATGTCGTATGATTTATGTATTAAATATATAACGTCATTTTGATAATGTTAAGACCTTTCGAGTCACTTGAATAGTTGTATAAAAGTCAGTTGTAATAAAGCCTTGCTAAAAGAATCATCATCATCTTTCAATTGTTTTGGACTAAAGCTCTTATAACATATATATGAATTCCGTAGGTTTTTTTTTAGTTTGTTACAGAAACGTCACAAGGGGCTACAAGGGGCTTATTAACTTTTTCATTAAAGTTCTATTGGTAAATGGTTTAAGAGTAATTGGTTATCAAAAATACACGATTTTCAAACAAAATTTCTACAAAATTTTGTTTTTTAAAGGTCATTTGTTTTTAAATGACCAATGCTCTCACTAGTTGTTACATCTTATGCAAAACATCCTGTATCTAAATATAATTAATTAATTATTTGTATGGTATCATAAAATTCATATTTATAACTTTTTTGATTATTAAATAAAAGGAAAGCCGATTAAAAACTAACTCAAAATTATTTAAAATTTCTTCAGTTAAAGGTATCATAATAAAAGCAGAATCAAGCGTTGTTGGTAAGATGAAGAGTATAGTAGGCAAATTAAAGAATATTTGCCAAGAAGTGCATAAACCACAGGATAACTATTATTAAATGGTATAACAATTTCGTTATTTACCCAGTATTAAATGGCATGGTAGTTTTTTTTATAAAATGATCGTTTTTTGAGATTTTAGGCAATAGAGAAACGATTTTGATTATACCCAACCGTTATTTACCAACTTAGCAAATAACTAGTACCTACACATGTATAAGGGATTGGTACATTCCTTTATTCGAATTAAGCAAGTTTATTATATGAAGTAATGCAAAAGAAGAGTTTTTAAATGGGATGGTTCGGAAAAGTTTGTAAGATTTCAGAAACTATTCTAAAAAATACAAACTGATTATAGAAGAATATACCTAGGCAAGCTTTATGGATGCTTTTTAATTGATATACTTTTTTTTAATTGGAATTCGATTGAAATATTGACATCATTCCCTTCCTCTCCTTTTTCTTTTGCTCACTTGAATTTCCACTTAACGGATTATAAGTTGACTGTGACACCCCCTTTACGCTGAAACTACATACCTACATACATATGTGGCCTTTATTATCATTTTCAGTTTAAGTATAACGTGTCATTACTACACATATGTAAAACATCCCTACACATAATTTTTTTCAAGCCGGCCGCCCTACCGTGACGTTATTATAAATACTTTATACATAGTTGTATCTCATAGCAATTCATTAGACAAAAAAAGTATTGCTCAATTCGGTTAAATTGTAATCAATTAAATTGTATTAAAGATGACAAACAAAACAAAAACAGTAAATGTATGTAGCTTGAAAATCAATATTTTTTGCAAAAAAAAGAGAAATAGGTATGTGGGGTACCTATATCCAATATCCTTTTGACACGCAATTCATATCACTTTACCACCGCGCCATAATACATACATCAATACATATAATAAAACACCCAGCCTAGACACAAGAGTTAGTTATTAACTAATGAAATCAAACATGTAAATGACATTTTTTGATCAAAATCTTATCCATTGTACTCAAAAGCGCTTTGCAAATTAATTTTTTACTATATTACGAGTAAGGCGAATGATACATTATGTACATACGAAGTGTAGACTGTAGACGTTATTGCAAACTTTTTGTTTTAGTTAGATACACATATCTCCTTTTGATTTAAAAACATCTTATATTTGCAACGAACTTGTGTGATAAGAGATAAAAAAAAAAACACTTTGACGAAAACGAACTTTACACAAAACTTACCAATAAACAAAAACTCAAATCATATTAAAAGAACTCCTTCAATTTGCAAAATTAATTTGTTTTTTGTTTTGACAGTGAATTTCTTTAATGAAACCGTACTTCCACTTCTAATCGAGCATGTTTATTTTCTGAAAGGACACTCGAATATGAGTATCCACCAAACACCAGAGCGAGGATGTTAAGAAAGAGAGAAAGGACTATTTGGTTTACGCTCATATTTCTCAATACTTTTTATCATGACAATGCTCCCACTTTATGCTTTTTGAACTTGGTAATACAAAGTCAATCGTATTTAAAAAATTTGCTTAGATGTTCTTAGACAGCTGTTCAGCTATAAGGTGTCTAAAGAATTCGACAAGCGATAGCGAGCTTCGTATTTATAAAAAATGCATTCCAACAGTTCTCTAAATAAGCTCTCAAATACTCACAGCCGTACCTGGATTCTGTCAATTTTGAATGAAAAACTAAATGGTGGCGTTCATAATGTATCCATGTAGCTAAGACTTACTAACTAGTTGGAGCGGAGGACTTAGGAGACGAAGTTTTAGGCAGGGAGTACTCATATTGAAGTCAAAACAAGTGGAGTGGGAGTTGACATTCCTCAGCATTCGGGAGATGGGTTCATTGGAGCAGTAAGATGTTCGATGGGTGGGAAGATAGAAGAGACGGAGATTCCGGGTGTAACGAGGGTTAGTATTTAGAAAAATTGATTCGTTAAGGGCTGGACAGTCAATGGTACCTGTGAGGATTCGGTGAATGAAGATAACGTCAAATATTTCTCTTCGATCTTTCAGCTTATTTAGGTTTAGGAGTTTGATTGGGTCTTGATAAGGAGGTAATATCAGGGGATTACTCCAATTAAGACCTCGAAGAGCAAAACGGAGGAATCGGCTTTGTATGCTCTCAATTCTGGAAATGTGCACTTGTTGGAAAGGCGACCAGACTTGACAAGCGTATTCAAGAAGTGGACAAACAAATGAAATGTAAAGGGATCGGGTTACGTAAGGGTCTGCAAATTCTTTGGACCATCGTTTCACGAAGCCAAGTGCTGAATTTGCCTGAAGGATTATATTGTCGATATGCTTGAGGAAATTCAGCTCACGGTCGCAAATAATCCCAAGGTCCCAGATCACCTCAACGGTGGAAATGATTTGACTGTTTAGGAGATAGAGATGGGGAGGAGATTTGATGCGTTTACGTGAGAAGGTTATTGATTGGTACTTGGAAACATTTAGCTTCAGGTAGTTTTTGGAGCACCATATTGAAAAATTGTCGAGGTCATGTTGGCGGTGGGAAGAGTCTTCAGAAAAAGAAATGATCCGGTAAAACTTGGTATCGTCCGTATAGAGAGAGATATAGGAGTGTTTGATGATCATTTAAATGTCGTTAATACTGAGAATGAAGAGGAGAGGGCCTAAATGGCTGCCTTGGGGACCACCGGATGTAGCTAGAAAGCGGCTGGATAAGGTGGATCTGAACCGAACGCTGTAAAAACGGTTTTCGAAACAAGAAGAAATCCATCTCAACAGAATGGGTTCAAAGCCGAGGGTGGAAAGTTTAAAAAGAATAAGTTTATGAGAGATTTTATCGAAAGCTTTACTAAGGTCAGTTGAAATTACATCGACCTCCTTTGCATTCTCCAAGGCTGAGAGGGAAAATGAGACAAAGTCAACGAGGTTTGTTGTTGTTGACCTGCCTTTGAGGAACCCGTGTTGTCTAGGGGAAATGAGAGATTTGCAACGAAAACTTAGTTTTTTATACAATATGCTTTCGAAAATTTTGGGTATATGCGATAGTTTAGCGATGGGACGATAATTTTTCACTTCGTACTTAGGCCCTTTTTTGTGTATAGGGGTTATAAACGCCGTTTTCCAAACTTGGGGGAAAACTCCAAGGGACATGGACAAGCTAAAGATTTTTGAGAGGGGAAGGGAAAGAGTGGCGGAGCATTCCTTAAGAAATATGGCATCGTATGCTATCTAAAGGTATCCGCGCAATTTGAATGTTTTTCTGTTTTTAAAAGTAAAATTTTTATATTCCACAGCTTTTGTCAACTGCTGCTGAAAAAGATATCTGAATCGATCAAAAAGGGAACTAAGATACGGCTATCCAGGATAGTCTTTCCGATAGGTTCTTGAACGTGCCCATTCAACGCATTTCAATACATATCGCATTTACATTTGTGAATAAATTTTGTTAATTTAGGAATAGAAACAAACGGTAAATAAAAAGATTGGTGGAAATTATGCAATCAGCACAAAACCAATCCTAGCTAAGAGAAAATATATGTATATGTGGAAAATATAGCTGTGGAACTAAGCAGCTTAGGGCATCCACAAAGATAATCGGTTAAAATGAAAGAAAAGTGTGATTTATGTTTAGTTCTGGGTTTATTTATGAATTGTGTGATCCATTTTTAGTTATAAATCTATGAATTTTTTACTTTTTATAGTTTCATGAAAACAAGTAGCACATAATAAGAAGACTGCTAATTTCGTCATAAAATTAATTCCTTTACTACACATTTACTCGTTGTGCATATATTTTGCGATGGAATCCCTCTATCCATTTTGGGCAGATGTGTCCTTCCAAACGATTTAGTAACTCTTAAGGTCCTTATGGATCAACGAGAATGTTGGCTGCGCCAAAATGACATTGAAATCATTCATAACGCTTAGTTGTGAAGCTGTGGTATAGCTTCCTTGAGCAAAGGATCTCAGAACTGCTGCTAGTTTAATTTTACTTGTGACTGATGGTCGTCTTTTTATTGGTTTCAGTTTGTCGTCAATGCCGGCCAATAGTTCCAAAAAGCTTGTTTCGAAAGGAGTATGTCATTTGGAATGAAGTGGGTTCGAACTATCTCGTATAATTCTGCGTATAACTGATTCGTTCGACTATACTTCTTTCACCTTCATCACCAATTCTTCCAAAAAATATTTGTGTTGAGGACGATTTGCTTCCTTTTTTTGATTTGAAAAAAAAAAAAAATGAATTTTTGTGGTTGATATGTGTATCAATTATTTTTGCAACCAAAATAAAAAATTTATCAATAAAACCAAAAAAACAAATAAAACAAAAATATTAATAAATGGTTAATCAATTGTGTTGATAAACCAACCGGTTTTAAAATTATCGACAACTGTAGTAGGGCTGAATACCTCATTTTACACAGTCTCACAAGTGTTAAGGAATCATCATATCCATCTTGTTTGATACACACAAATTTAATTACAAATTCTTTTCCAACGACAGCACTGGTGAATAGGAATTGCGATAACATTTGTTACTAAAATAAGTAATAATTATAAGGGTGGGTAGTATTTGCAATGCAACTGACATCTCATCCCTTCCTTCCCTTATCCCTTTAGCCCTTAAGGTGTTTTCCTTGTTCTATTTTGAGTACTTATTGTAAGAGAACTTATTTTCAAACAATTATTATTCCAAAGTGATGAGAAAAACATTTTCCTGATCCTGCGCACTAGATAGGATACGCAAAATCCTCTCAGACTATTCGTGTACCATGTACGTGTACATAATTGTGTATTTCACATTACACTGCAGCACAGCAGACCTTGATAGTATTGCATTTAGAACCACCTGCAATTTGTTGATACATATCATAATATCAAATTGTACAAAAAAATATGAATGCACTTCGTTGCACCGAAAAAAATTGTGAAGTTATAAAGGGTTTTCCAATAAGAGTGATATGATTTCTTTTTAAGATAAACCACATTTGCTGTTGAGGAAATACAAATATTTTTGATATAATGTGCAGAATGAATACAATTAAGTTTTAAACAAAACGTCATTCAATTGGCCACCACGACTTCTTCTGCTGCAACAAATTCTATTAACTTAATTTTCGAGCACTTTTTCCACTAAATCAAGACGTATATCATGAATGGCACGTTCGATATTGACTTGTAAGGCTTGAAGAGACTTTGGTTTATCCTGAGAGACCAATGACTTCAAATAATCCAACAAAAAATAGTCTAATGGTGTTAAATCGCAACTTCTTGAAGGTCATTCAATATCACCATTTCTTGAAATAATCGAATCTCCAAACCTTTCTCGCAATAATTCAATTGATGCATTTGCTGTGTGGCACGTAGCCCCTTCTTGTTGAAAACAAATGTTGTCAAGATCAACTTCTTCCAATTTCGGCCATAAAAAGTTGGTTATAATCGATCTATACCGTTCTCCATTGACAGTAATCGTGTTACCAGCTTCATACGTACCGATGATTCCACCAGCCCAAAAACCACACCAAACTGTCAATTTAGGTAAATGTAATGGTTTTTCATGAATATTTTGTGGATTTTCATCGCATCAGAATTGAAAGTTTTGTTTATTTACCGCACCAGTCAAATGAAAGTGAGCCTCATCGGAAGAGATGATTTTCTTAAAAATCGTTGTCGGGTTCAAGTTGTTTGTCAATTTTAAACACTTCTGAATGAAATACAAAAGAAATGACAGATCATGACATACTACAAATGGCCGAAACGCCACTCCAAAATCATATCATACTGTAACGTGAACCCAACATTTTATACCAATTTCCTAATCGAAAAACGTTCAACCGAAAACACAACTGGCAACACTATAATGGAATGGTATAAATGACAGGCGTTGCTTGTAAGCCAGTGTGTGTGAGTGTAGAGATGCTTGACAGCAAATGTGGAGAACATGTAGAAGTAACTGGAGAGTTCTAGATGGCATGTCATTCGATATAAATAGCCCGCCCGAGGCAACCAGAGGGCAGTCTTGTTTATAGAGTGATAAAGTTAAGAGTAAATACAAGTGATAGTCCAAAAGTCGAGTTGAGTTCAATAAAGTGTATATCGAAAGTAGATACTGAATAAAGTGGTAGAATTAAATTGAAAGGTAGAGTTTTATTTTTGCGAACTAAGCGCACGTTACATTGGTGTCAGAAGTGTAAATAAAACTTATTTGACTAGTAAAGTGTAAAAAAAAAAAAAAAAGTAAAAATAATTATATACAGTGAAAATAGGTAAGTTGTTAGAAAAGCTCAACTGCATTGAGCTTAAAAGTGAGTTAGGTAAGCGAAATCTTTCTAGAGCGGGATCGAAAAATGAGCTCGTCCTGCGCTTGCGTAACTATTTGGAACAGTAGACGTAAACACTTTTGTTTTTGAAACAGAAGTGGAAGAAGAGGAAGTAAGTGAAAGTGTAGATTTTTCTAGTATGATGAAACTTTTGTTAGAACAACGAAACGAGCAAAAGAAAGAACAGCAGAATGTTCTCGAACGACTAGAAGTACAACAAAAGAAGCTGGAAGAGCAACGAAATGAGCAAAAGAAGGAACAGCAGAATGTTCTCGAACGACTCGAAGTACAACAAAAGAAGCTGGAAGAGCAACGAAATGAGCAAAAAAAGGAACAGCAGAATATTCTCGAAAGACTTGAGGCGCAGCAGAATGTTTTGGAAGGTCAGAAAAACATTCTAGAAGGTAAATTGGGTAACATTGAGAAAAATGTATGTGCCCTAGACGAACGCGTTGAAGGTGTGGAGAAACAGCTTTCTGTTGTAGAGAATCGTTTCGAAATCGTAGAAACCCGATGTGATAAACAGTTCTCTGTTCTGACCAAGGAATTGGACCAGATCCGGAAAATAAAAATTCGAGAGTCTGCTGGGGAGTTTGCAAAGAAAAAGGAGATGAAACCCCCAACATTTGATGGACAGTCTTCTTGGCCAGTCTACAAGAGACAATTTGAGGCAGCCGCGACAACAAATGGCTGGGATGACGAAGACAAGTACATTGCACTGACTCTTGCTCTTAGAGGACCAGCAGCTGAATTACTTCAAACAGTTCCAGCTGGTAAGAGCGGCGATTTCAGTTCTCTCGTGGCAGCTATAGATAAACGCTTTGGAGATAGCCACTTGAAAGAAGTCTTCCGAGTCCAACTCAATGACAGAGTCCAGAAAAGGGGTGAAAGTCTACAGCAGCTCCAAGCAGACGTCGAAAGACTGGTTCACCTGGCATACCCGGATGCTGGAAAAGAAATCATCAACCAGTTTGCTGTTGAGTCCTTCGTTCGTGCCATTTCCGATGTACATCTTCAGAGGTCTGTGCGAACTGCTAGAACACGTACTCTTTCCGAAACTTTAGCATTCGCATTGACAATTGAAGCAGCAGAACAGGCTTCTCAGGGAGTACATCGACTAAGAGAGGCCATAATCGAAGAATGCTCGTGCCAAAGAGCTGAAATACAAAAGAACCGGAGCGGACTAGCAAGATGTTGGAACTGCACCGGGCACTTGCAGCGTCAATGCCGACTACCACCAAATAAAGCAGGTTGTCAACATTGTGGAAGCAAGAGATCCAACCCAGAGCAAGGTAACAACAACACTAGCGTTGTCTATCAGCCCGTTTCCCATCAGGGAAACGAGTAAGAACCAACTTCGAGGGGCAGAGGCTGGTTTCTTGTATCGATGGCCCCAAAACCACCATCCAGGTCTCCCAGACCAAACGAGACAACAAAAGTCTGACTGTGGAGACTACTATTAACGGGAACAAACATGTGGCTACCATTGACACCGGTGCCACAGCATCCATAGTACGTCGAGACCTGGTAAAGATGACGTGGCTTCATAACACCAATAGCTACCGTCTAAGAACCGCAACGGGAGAAGCAGCAAGAGTATATGGAGAAGTGTGTCTCAAGATCCGACTGGCCGATCTAGTGTTTACTCATCAATTCCTGGTGGCAGATATATGTGACGAGTGCATCATTGGAATCGACTTTATGAAACAGCACGGAGTTATTTTGGATATCGGTAATCAGGTTTTGAAGTACCAAAATAAGGAACTTCCAATGACCTATTCGAACGAAAGTACGTCGACACCGAGAACTGTCATCAGGGAAGATCTGATTCTGCCTCCTTCTTCTGAAGTGTTCGTTTGGACAAAACTGGAGGGTGATTTTGGAAGCCTTCGATACCTCATGGTGGAACCAGACCCAGAGTGTTCCTCCCAAAGCGTCATCATTGGGAAAACACTGGTAGCACCGAAAAACAAAATGGTCCCCGTACGATTACTAAACACCAGACCGTACGATGTAAGGTTAAAGAAAGGAGAAGTCGTTGGACGTTGCGAATCGGTTGCAGCAATTACGAAGATCACCGACGAAGCCCCGAGAAAAACTATAACTCCGGAGGAGCTCAAAACCATCAGAGCTAAAATACTGAATTCATCCAAACTTGATCGCCAACAAACAAGGATGGCTGAAAATCTCCTACAAGAGTACACTGACATCTTGCATCGCAAAAGGGACAATATGGTAGGACACAGTTGGTGCAGCATCGCATCAACGCAGGAGATGCAAGACCGATTCGTCAACCCACAAGACGCCTTCCACTGGCCAAACAAGGTGAGGTTGAGGACATGATAACAGCAATGAAGAAGGATGGTCTTATCGAAAATTCCAAAAGTCCTTGGGCGTCACCAGTGGTGCTAGTGAAAAAGAAAGATGGAAGCACTCGTTTTTGTGTGGACTACCGAAGGCTGAATGATGTGACTAAGAAGGACAGCTATCCCCTGCCCAGAATCAGTGATACCCTGGATGCCATGGAGGGAGCGCAGTGGTTCTCGACGCTGGACTTGAAGAGTGGATATTGGCAAGTTGACATCCACCCTGAAGATCGGGAAAAGACGGCATTTTCTACAGGTAATGGGCTCTGGCAGTTTAAGGTTATGCCGTTTGGGCTATGCAACGCTCCGGCAACATTCGAGCGTTTGATGGAGTGCGTTCTTCAAGGACTGACGTGGAAAGCTTGCCTAGTCTACTTGGACGATGTCATTGTTTACGGGAAAACATTTGACCAACATTGTAAGAACCTTAAAGCCGTGTTTCAGAGACTTCGAGAGGCTAACCTTAAACTGAATCCAGAAAAATGTGCACTTTTCAAAACCGAAGTCAAGTATTTGGGACACATCATCTCATCCCAAGGAGTAAAGACTGATCCTGAAAAAGTTGACTCCGTCAAAAATTGGCCAACACCACAGGACAAACATCAACTCCGAAGCTTTCTGGGACTTGCCACATATTACCGACGTTTCGTTAAGAACTTCGCTGGAGTTGCAAAGAGTTTGCATCAGCTCACCGAAAAGGGGAAGCAGTTTAAATGGTCAGGTGAGTGTGAGAAATCTTTCCAGGAACTCAAATACCGCCTCTGTAACGCTCCAGTGCTGGCACATCCAACACCTGGCAAAACATTCATCGTCGACGCAGATGCAAGCAACGTTGGAATCGGGGCGGTACTATCCCAAGTGCATGATGGCGAAGAGAAAGTGGTGGCATACTACAGCAAGGTCCTATCGAAACCCGAAAGGAACTACTGCGTGACCAGAAGGGAACTGCTAGCTCTTATCTTGGCAACAAAGCACTTCCATAAGTACATCTATGGACAGACCACGGTGCTCTGAGCTGGCTGTTGAACTTCAAAAATCCAGAAGGTCAAGTCGCAAGGTGGATAGAAAGATTGCAGACCTATGACTACCAGATCCAACACCGCAGAGGAAAGCTGCACTCAAACGCCGATGCATTATCACGAAGACCTTGCAAAGTGGATTGCAAGCATTGCAAGCGGCAAGAAGACAAAGAAATCATTACCGCTCAGCGACTAAGAGCTGACCCCATAAGCGGATGGAGCAATGAGGAAGTGAGGACTGCTCAACAGGAGGATCCAGATATCGAACCCATTCTCGCATGGAAAGAAAATGAAGAGAAACCGGAATGGGGAGACATTTCTGACAGGAGTCCAGTTCTCAAAGCCTATTGGGCACAGTGGGACTCACTATATGTGCAAGAAGGTGTCCTCAGGCGAAGATGGGAATCCGCTGACGGTAAGTCATATGTGATGCAGCTGATCGTACCGCAATCGAAAGTCAGTGAAGTTCTTCAGGAGATGCACGACGGACCTTCTGGAGGCCACCTGGGGGTAAACAAAACACTGGAGAAGGTGCGACATCGGTTCTACTGGTTACATGCTAGAGATGACGTGGAGAAGTGGTGCCGAACATGTGACAAGTGTGCTGCAACCAAAGGACCTGGTAGGAAGATTCAAGGTAAGATGCATCAGTACAACGTTGGATCGCCTTTTGAGAGGATTGCAGTAGATGTGGCTGGGCCTTTTCCAGAGACCAACGCTGGAAACAAATACATTCTGGTTGTAATGGACTATTTTAGCAAGTGGCCTGAGGCGTATGCCATCCCAAATCAAGAGGCCAAAACGGTGGTCGACCAGATTGTGTTTAACTGGGTGAGTAGGTTTGGCGTGCCTATGGAACTCCATTCCGACCAAGGGAGGAACTTTGAGTCAAACATCTTCCAAGGAGTGTGCGGACTACTTGGCATTAAGAAGACGAGAACCACACCGCTTCATCCACAATCTGATGGGATGGTTGAAAGATTCAACCGGACCTTGAAAGAACACCTCACCAAGGTCGTAGGCGACTACCAAAGAGACTGGGATAGGCATGTACCGCTATTCCTGATGGCCTATAGAAGTGCAGTACATAGCTCGACAGGACAAACACCATCTGACATCCTGTTCGGGAAAACCATGCGGCTGCCCAGCGAACTTAAATTTGGATGCCCCACAGAGGAGCCACGGGACACAAACGAGTATGTGGACGACCTCAAGGAGAGACTCGCTGACATCCATAAAAGAACAAGGGAACGGATAAAAACCTACAGCGACCGGATGAAGACACGGTACGACACAAAAGCGACAACGTCAGGATTCCAAGCAGGAGATCGTGTGTGGCTTTATAATCCTCATCGTCAAAAGGGATTGTCACCGAAACTTCAGCAGAACTGGGAAGGTCCTTATACTGTTGTCACGAGGATTAACGACGTGGTCTACCGCATCCAAAGAGGACTAAGAGGCAAGTTAAAAGTAGTGCATTGTGACCGGCTGCATCGATATAGTGGCGAGGCTGCAGATGGAATTATTCGGGACGAACAATCCTAAGGAGGGGGCAGTGTAACGTGAACCCAACATTTTATACCAATTTCCTAATCGAAAAACGTTCAACCGAAAACACAACTGGCAACACTATAATGGAATGGTATAAATGACAGGCGTTGCTTGTAAGCCAGTGTGTGTGAGTGTAGAGATGCTTGACAGCAAATGTGGAGAACATGTAGAAGTAACTGGAGAGTTCTAGATGGCATGTCATTCGATATAAATAGCCCGCCCGAGGCAACCAGAGGGCAGTCTTGTTTATAGAGTGATAAAGTTAAGAGTAAATACAAGTGATAGTTCAAAAGTCGAGTTGAGTTCAATAAAGTGTATATCGAAAGTAGATACTGAATAAAGTGGTAGAATTAAATTGAAAGGTAGAGTTTTATTTTTGCGAACTAAGCGCACGTTACAATACCTATTGGAAAACCCTTTACTATTTCGGTTACAATAGATTATAGGAAAGCTTTTACTTCTAATGATTTAAACTTTCATATAACGTTAATGTTGTGTCAGTTGACTTTGTATCAATGCTGAAAAATCAACATACCTATTTGTTTTAGCAACAGTAAAGTGAAACCAAGTACCTATTTTGTTTTTTTTTTTTGTATGAAATCTTAAAATATTGTTGTATTTCGAACTTTATTCCTATCACCGAACTTAATTCAATATATTTTGATAAACAATATTTTTTGTTTTTCCACCCGGTACGTAAATGAATAAAGTAAAGTGCTTGGGATGCAAACTCTTGAACAGGTAATAGGTTTGCAGTATTAGAGGGGTATTGATATTGAGTTCTTAGTAACTTTAATCCGCCGATAATACGAGTTTATAAATAAGGCTGCGTATATCTATGAAGTAAACCGAGGTACCTACTTTTTATTTTCAAAAAAGCAAAGTTGTGCTGAATTGTGCTCAATTTGTGCTGTTTGTGAAATCTTCAAAATTGCATGTGCTAGAGGGGAAATTCAAAATTCGGTTTTAAGTAAACCGAGTTATTTTTGAATTTTAAAAAAAGGAAAATTGTGCTGGATTATGCAATTTTTTTTTCAATATCTTCATAATTACGGGTCTTGGCTGACATTCGGTTCAATAGCGATCGTAGCAAAGTACAAGCTCCATAACATACACACAAGTATCTTCTTGCTTCTTCCTAACGCATGAAAATGCAAACGAACTATAGGTTTAAACTCGAGCATCCTAGCACAATTTTTTCAATGCCCTAGTATTGGTTAAGGCAGGTATAACTGTCGAATAATAGCAAATACATGTGCACATATTGCATAATTGCCATTTGCCAACATGTGCTTCAATCCAAAAATCATTCCCTTTGTTTAAAAAAAGAATTACAGAATTTTGAAGATATCGAAAAAAGGAGAGTCAACACAAACATCACAAATTGAACACAATTCAGCACAACTTTCCTTTTGATGAAAATCCAAAACAGCTCGTCTAACTTCGTAAGCATCTCGTTGAGCTAGGCTGCACGACAATTTGAAAAACTCGTTTTGAGAAAAATTCGTCGAAAACAAAAAATTTAAAATTTAAAATATCCAAGTCTTACACTTTAAAGGAGGTCATCCCATGTGACGGCCTGTTTTTTTTTAGGATTTTTTTTTTACGTCCAGAGAGTTAAGTTTATTATATTATTGTTTACTTACATATATTTCGACAGTATAACTAAAATAAAAACCCTTGACCTGAAAAAAATGTAACTCAAAATAAAATTTTTAGGTAGTACATATACATTTTTTCTTATAAAAAACAGTTACTAAATTCAGTGGCTATATAAGTGGGGCATTGTGTATTAACAAAAAAGTTCTGCTGGCGTAATATCACGCATGAGGCATGACAGAAATGCAATACAGACTCTTGAACTAAGTCGTATTACAACCAAAGTCCCAGAGAGTAATATTAATTCATAAAGTGTTCTTTTTGTCACGCTGCAAGTTTGATAATGTATTTCAATAATTTCTTTAGACTATTGTTAAGCTACCTACCCTCTTTAGAATTTTCAAAAGAGCGATTTCTTTTTTATTTCCTTTTCAAATCGTATATATCACACTAGCTGTGCCCGCGCCCTCGTCTGCGTGGAATAGTGACTTTCGGGAACATTTTTAATTTTTTAGGCAACTTTGCAAATAAGACACATTCATGCGTTTTAGTAAACTATTGTTATATTATTTTATTTAAGTATATTATGTTTGCACACGACGTTCTTATTTTTTCCATCTTTTGCGAAATAAAAAGGTTTTGTGGGATTGATACACGTGATTCTGCCCCATAAAGTTGCCATGGGATTTTTTCTAAACGAGCACCTGCAACTTAAAGCATCTGAGCCTTATTTATAATGACATAAATCAGTGGGAATCAAAGGAAAACGAGGAATCAAAACGTTTTCTCCTTTTGCCGTTCCAGTCATGATTAAAATTTTTATAGTGTCGCATCCCAGATGTGTAATTTGTAGCTGTATATAATTCTGGTTTACTGGAACACAAACTTGCTGCCACTCCTAATAATCCTAAGAAATTGAGAAACTCTATAGGGTATGATGTGACTTGCTCAGTGTCCATAATATTGTCTATTGATAGACATTCGCCAACATCCCCCAATACGTCAAACATAATTTATTAGTTTATATGGTTAACTATCTCATTAGTCGGCGCCGAAATCGACCTTTCACACAGCCATTCCCGATTGCCAATTTTTATTTGAAGATCAAGATAGACATTTCTTCTCAGGTCAAGTGTACTTTCGACAGTTTCACAGAAATCACCCCGCAGTGAAAGAACTTTTATCGACCCAGCAGTTTTAAGGTTCCCGTTTACGATGTCGATCCCGTAAAAAAGTATAGGGATTACTTTTTAAGCCCATGTCCTTCCTCAGGCTCTCGGCTATCTCTGAATAAAATTCCATTTAAATCGGATTAGTGGTCTGGGCGGGAGATGGTAACAAAGAAACACGAACAGACAGAGTTAATTTTGGACTTGTAATATTAGTAAGGGGTTCTAGACTATCTCTGTACCAAAATTCATATAAATCGGTTCAGTAGTATGGGCGGTAAATATAAACAAAGAAAAACAGAGAGACGGAGTTAATTTCGGATTTATAATGTTACTAAAGTCTTCCATTCCCGTGGGAATATGAGGGCCGTTCCCGGAGGATGACTTAAACATGACTGGACATTTTTTGAAATGTGTGCTGTATTATCCAAGTTCCCGTTCCCATGGGAATACAGGGATGAAACATATTGCATAACATATATGTCCATCCTCAGGTTCTAGACTGTCTCTGTAACCTAAATTGATATAAATAGGTTCAATAGTTTGGGCGGTTAATGGTAACAAAGAGAAATAGACAGACAGATTTAACTTCGGACTTATAATATTTGTAAAGATTTCCGTTTCCGTGGAAACATGGTGACCGTTCCCGAAAGGAATATGGGGATGAGTAAAAGTTTATGTTGCTCGGGGATTATGGAGCATTCCAACGGTGGAAGAACTTTTCAAATCGGTGCTGTAGTGTCAAGGTTCCCGTATACGTTCCTGCTCCCGTGGGAATATAGGGAAAAAATATATAGCCTATGTCCTTCCTCAAGTTCTAGACTATCTCTGTACAAACGGTAACATAGAAAGCCGGACAGACAGAGTGACTTTCACATTAATTAGTTAGGATTAATGATACCGGTGAAAAAAAAAATGGTGAAAATAGCCTTTTTTGCCCCTCTAAACCCTTAAACTTACAGCTGACCGCCGCAAAATCATGCATTTTTTTGTATTTGTGTAAGTATTATTATTTGAGTTCATATTAGGCGTTTTTTGGGAAACCTAAAACCGCCCTGAATGTCAAACTGAGTGTTTTTTGAGCCATAGGGTTGACCAGGGTGTGCCCCAAACTCGCCCTAGGTTTTTACTGTCGTGATTTGAGGGCTGTCAAATGTGTTTTTATTCAAATGACAGAGATGTGTGGTGATTTTGTGGCTAAGCGTTTTTTGAGGACTCAACTCATAGGATTGTCAAGAAAACCTGGGTCTACCCTGGGTAAAGTTCAACGAACGAACCTGTTGTTTCGAGAAAGTGATTTTGTTTGTGATTTTTCGAGAAATGTTTTTGTTTGTCTTAAGAACTATTTATAACTCAAGGAACTTTTGTTTTATTCTTTTTCAACAAGTAGTCTTTATCACATAAACAATACTTTTTTGCACCCGCATCTTCTATGCAGCTTGAATCTTCTTTGTAGGAGTCAAGCCGACTCACACTATCAATAACTTTATAGGTTTTCAAAGTTTTTGAAAAGGCAACACTGGCTTCGAATTTTCCCTTTTGAGCAGTAAATCGTAGGCGATAGTGCTCTTCTGCTGCTATCGCTCCAGGGACAGCATCAAAATCATGCATTTTTTTGGCCTCTACAATTGTTTTCTGTTTTAATAACATGCAACGTGGAATAAATTTTCCTTTTTCCAAAAATAAGTTTAAATGCTTTAGAATAGCGCTAACACCATCGCGTACTATTTTATCGTTTTTGTTTAGATTTTCGAAAGCAGAGCATGTGCACCAATGCTCATCAATAGCAGCATCTTTGCATGATCTGTGTTCTGGCACGGGCAAAAATAGACTTTGACACTTTGGGCAATCTATTGCATTTGGTAGTTTTGAACTTCTTCCTGACAGATCAATGATATGTTTCAACGTCATGTGTAAGTCATACGTACTAGTCAATCGGTAACGATTAAGCTTAAGTGCTTCTACGAAGCTAGGATGTTTTGCTCGAAACCAATAGGGCAACCAAATGAAAATAAATGGCAGCCGCTCCTCAAGAAACCCCTGCTTGAGGCTTCTCAACGGACCAAACCTCATGCCATGGTCACTAAAAAACACCACAATGGAGTCCTCTAATATTCCAGTCTTCTTCATTTGACCTAAGTATTCTGTGATACGGGTGTCCATACTCGATGCGTCACTGAATGAATTATGAGTGAAAGTATTCGTCCAAAATAGGCCAAAATAAGGCTCGCTTTTGTATCGGGTGGCAAGTTCGAGGGCGAAGTCATATATATACTCTGCTGAATGGCGGAGTCCCAAACAAAAAGACATTCCGGATTGTTTTACCCTTTTAAGCGTTTTCTCTATGGCAATCATGAATGGTCGTTGGTAGTAGTCTACAGGAAGTTTTTTGAAACCTTTTTTATTGAAGTTGAAAGTACTCATCCATGTTTCATCTTCAGCGTATGCGGTGACATATCCGATGTTCCGGAAGTGATTCCAAATCATTTCACAGTCATCCAATCCACCTACGATGTTCGGTTTGCATTTGGAAAAGGCTCTGGTATTATTGTACCCAGTAAGAAATGCCATCAAATTTGGAAAAGTGTTGTCGTCTATCTATTAGAAAAATATAAAGAGTGATTTTATGATTTAAGAGAAGCACGATTAAAACGTGATTTGATTAATAAAAAATAGTCTAGTTATCTGAGAAACATAAATGGGTAAGCGATGCGATGATTTAGGTTACCTACCTAAAACGCAATTAAGTTATTAATAATAAAAATGTCGCAATGGCAGCAATCAGTTGAAAAAGCAAAAAATGTAAACTAAATTAATTTCATTGGATTTTTATTTTTTTAAGGTGAAATAAATAGACGAATAAGATGGGCCAACAGAGCGGGGAGCACCGGGCGCCTAGCGCATTTCTCACAATCATGCATTGTTACGTGAGCGAATAGTGGGGATCCAAAAATTTTGTGCGGGTTCCCAAAGGACATAAAATAAATTGCAAATACCAAATACTATGTTGTGAATATATAGGTTAACGAAAAAGGAAAAACGTGCGCAAGTCTAGTCACTAAGAAGTTTATTCAAGTAATGAGGAAAAAGTTACATAGCGGAATGACTTAAGAAAGAGAGGAGTAAATAAGTGTAATACAGGAAAGATAAATTGTTATACTATAATGTATTGTGTTGCCTAATTCAAATTCAAATATGTTACATAAGTACTTCAACATACCAAACTACCCAATAACATAATAAAAAAAAATTAGTCAAACTATAGGTAGCTGGAATATACTAGATTTAAGTAAAGTTTTGCACTATTTCGTTCTAAGTATTTCAAATAGTGCTCAATGTAACCTAATATTTAAATTCATTTCATTTCAGATTGAAAAGCTAGTTTCTTACAAGTCTTAAACTACTGCTTTCCAGATGTTGCGCCTTTTTTTATTCCTTTCTTCTTAGAGAATATCCTTCATAGTTACACTTGTTCAAATAAATTTAAAGTAGGATGACTACGATAGCTAAAAAGCCGCGGAAGATAAAAGAAGAAAATGGGCAAGACTGAGTCGCACGAACTTGCTATTGTGTGCTAAATACGATATCAAAATCTTAAGGCTGAGTTGAAGATTTTAGTATTCGCTTTTCATAATATATTGGGTGATACAGGGTTGGCAGCTCCTCATTAATTTAATTAATTAATAATAAAAATTAAATTTTTTTTTAAATAAAAGACTTAATTATGTCTTATTTGTACAACCGAATCTAAGTAATAAATTGAAAAATTGAATTGAAAATTTATAAAAATTTCAGAAAATTTAAATTTTTCACATATTAGTATGCAATCTTTTTCAAAGTTCTGAGGATTTCCAAAACATTTCCAAAACATTTCCAAAAAATTTTGTCAAAATCGTGTAAATCATTAACAAGAAAGCGGTTTAAAAAAAAATGATAGTGTGGGAGGTACCGTTTTTCAACATTAAAAAAAAATGTTTACATCGTAAGAAAGACATTCTAAAATTAACACAAAATTTTATCGAAATCGTTGGAGCCGTTTTCGAGAAAAATAAGTATTATCATATCGGTTGTATGGCTGGTATGCCGTTATTTCAAGGCTTATGGGCTCAATTGCTCTGTAGGTTGCTCCACAGACACTAACTGGCTGTAGATCCACATACAGACAGACAGACAGACAAAGAGAATTGTAGGGCTCACTTTTATCGTATTCTCTAATATCGTAATGTTATGTTTAATTGTTATCTCAATTTTTTTTTTTTTTCTGCACGATTGCCAAACTTACCTTATAGTACCTGTGTAGTATGTATAATCGCAAGTAAAAATAATAAAATTTTCACAAAGGCAAGGTAATGGTAATTGAATATGAATAACCGAAACTAATGTGGTAATGTCAAATTCAACAATGCTCACGGGATGCGTTCTAGGATGAAAATTTATTAAGAAGAAGGAAACAAAATCTTCACCTTTTAAACTAAACTTCACTTAACTTTCTGCTTTCTAACCTTTCAAAATTTTGATCTCTGATTAACTAAGAAAACGATTTTGCTGCTTTAAAGCCTGAAGCAAGAAGGGGGTGCCACTTCAAGTCTATCTCTTTGTCTGGACTCAACACCATACTCATCCAATAACTTTTCGACTAACTCAATTTCACCCATAAGGCCACCAATGTTTTTGTCCCATTGTTATCGAATACAGTAATCCCCGGATAAATACCCCCCGCTTAGTTGCGTTACCCGTTTAATTGACCTGAATCCTAGGCAAAAAAAAAGATCACATAAGAAATATACATAAAATTTCCCGTTTAAATGCATTCCGCTTAATTGCGTTTCCCGGTCAAATGGTCCAAAAATCAAAACTCTTTTTTCAATTTGAAGCAAAATTGCCCGGTTAATTGAACGAAAAAAACCAAATCATTGAAGTCACTTTTTGCTTACACCTTAAATGATTGATGATGAATTGGTCGCATTGTTGCGCGCCTACAAGTTAATAGTCAAATTGACATGACTTAAATCGTTGTGAGATTTTTTACTCTCTCGTGAGTACTCTCTTTTGTGCACTGCTACGAAAAATCGCTGTGCTGGAACAGGATTAGACTGACTTTCACCGAATTTCGGTGCATTTCGTGCGAATTTTCAGTAAAGAAACACACCTATTTATTATTAGGTTTGTTCGTTAAAACCCTGGGGTCGCCACAAAGCGTTTTTTGAGAAACCTAAGGTCGCCCTGAATGTCAAATTGAGTGTTTTTTAGCCCTGGGGTTGACCTGGGGTTTCCCTCAACTCACCCTAGGTTTTTGCTGTGGCGAGTTGAGGGCTGTCAAATGGCATGTATTTTTATTCAAATGACAGGGATGTGTGGTGATTTTGTGGCTTTGCGGTTTTTGAGAATTGGAAAACCCAGGTTTTTTTGACAACTCATAAGATTGTCAAGAAAACTTGGGTCAACCCTGGGTAAAGTTCAACGAACGAGCCTATTGTTTTCTGAAACATCAGAGTTTAGCGACTGCAAATTAAAATCTTGAAAATGTGCAAGGAAACAATGCAGGTGAAAATTGCAGATTCTTACCATGATATAATGTTCTAGCCAAATAAAAAGCAAATCTGACTAATTCCCTCTTGTACGCTTGCTAAAGATATACGCACGGATTATGTACCAATTCATAATTTATGTGTTGTGTACATTATGAAAAATTGTTCCTTTTCAATCATTCCTAGGCTGAAATTGTTTTGTTCTTTTTTTATGTCTTACCATTATATGTTAATTTTCCGTTCAATAAAATTTTGATTTTAAAAAGGTTCTTCTTGACTTTCTTGCCAAAGTCGTAAAAAAAATCGCTTTATTGCGTTTTCATTTCAATTAAGCGGGGTTTTTCTAAATGGGACAGCAGATCAATTAAGCGGGATTCTTTTAATTGCGTTCCCCTGTTAAATGCGTCTAAAGTTGTGCATTTAAGGTGACGCAATTAACCGGGGAGCACTGTATTCAACGAAAGTGCCATTTCCTCAATCCCAAGTTACAATTGATTTTTACCGTAAAAGTGAAGCTGTGTGTGGGCTGGTACGAACACCGAATTTTCGGTATAAAAAACACAGAATCAAATAGCATTTTAATCATTACATACCTAGTTGTCTTTGTCTGTCTGTGTGCTAAGATCTTTAAAACTACTCAGCGGATTTTGATGGTTTTTGTTGAATTAAATAAATAGAATGATCCAAATGCATATATTTAGTCCTCATATTCCCACTGCAACGGAAACGTAAATATAATTTGCTTTGGAATTTCTTATCTTCTCTCGTAAACCCCCTCAAATTTTGGGTTTCTATCTTCTTTCTATTTAAACTGCTATTTACAAAAAAAACCTTCTTGCCACATTGCCTGTATTAGCGTTGCCGTAGCCAGGCTTAGGAATATCAACTATCAAACCTATTTTCGTTCTGAATTCTTTTTGAATTCGTATTTTATTTTGTTTTACAATAGCTTCTGTTTTTTCGTTTGTTGGCCATTCTTTAACCGGAAGCTTTTATGCAACGTGCAGGAGGCATTCAAATAAGCGAATCCACCCATGTATTGAAAACAGCCCAAATGATAAGTCCTCGTTCATTGGTTGCTGCATCATTTTGTCAGTATCGTTAAAATCTTTGGACGTTGTATGGCAAAGATAACACCTCATGGAAGACTTGGTATCAGTCAGGCAGTTGAATAATCTTCCGTCGATCATTGAGAGGATTGTCTGATGCTTCACGATATTTGCAGGTATAATTTTCGAATAGGTATTTTGAATTTGGGATTCCGTTGCATTTTTTCATTTCGATCGGTCTCTTTCTCAAAAATTATTTTCAAAGGGCGACAAAAACGTGCAGACGGAGGACATGGATTTTTCCAAACTATTTTTTTTTGTGCTTCTGCAATTAGTTGCAATGGAACGAGACACTTTTTGTAAACAAATTTATTGCTTGCATCTTGGCTATCCAAAATTTTTTGATGATATTGGCTATGTCCCGAACTGCCATAGTAACCTCACTTTGATATGAGTGTTAATTGATTAACTTTTGAGCCGATATTTTCTAAAACGCTTGCTTGATTACTTAACATTTTTTCACTTGTGTGATCAAGTAGATTTTGTTAAGGAACTTCTGCAAAAGTTTCCTCAACATGAATATCGAATATCATGAGGATAGCAGTTCTTTTTTCCTTTTGAATTTCTTTGTAAGACAGAAAAACATCTTTCACGTAGCTTCTTACGATGTTGTATTGATGTCGTGACAGTTTTGCTTCCATCATCATCGACAACGCATGCAATGATAAAATCATTTGTGTCTTGTCCTTACTTGCCCGGTTTTGATGTAACTCTAGAGATGATGTAGCAGCTTTTATTAAATCAGCTTCCTGTTTTTTACCCGTTGCTCGCAAACTCACACTTGGGGCGCAAACACAAGTTCATCAGTTGGAACTGTGCATATAAGCTGTGCGGCACGATTTCGCTTCGTTTGTTCACTGATTTCTTCGAAGTGAAGTGGAGTGAAGGGCGTCCGTGGCCAATAACAACACGATATATTTTCAATTCAATATTTTCATCAATAAATTTTGCTTCATTTAATAAAAAAGATTTTTGAGTTCGGTTTGACCGTTCCCATTTACTTTTAAATTGGTGCTTGAAGCCTTTGATGACACAAAGTTTTGCTTTTCAGAAATGTCTCAATTTCCATAAATTCGTCTTCGAATTTTTTTCTCATGCTGTTTAGATATAAACCAACCAGTTTTCGTCTGGTGGATTGAAATACACGGTTTTGACCAACTATAAATTTCCACATATTTACTATTCATAACGAGCAACGTGAAAAAATAAAAAAACCTGTTGTTTTACTATCTAGTCATGAATTGAAAAAAGCAGAAAATAAATCGGTCAATGATAAGTAATCAAATAACCATAAAAATTATATGGTATGATAGTAGTTTTAATAATTTTTTAATCAAAAAAATCATAAAAAATATTTCCGGCATTTTTCAAGCACTTTTCTGTTTTGATTTATATGCACGAAGTATCTGTCAACACTTACATATCTGGTTGAATAGCCTCACTATTCTATATCAAAACAAGTTTTTCCAATATTTCTTTTTTTTTTAATATAAACAACTCACGATCAGTATAACGAGATTTACAAGGAAAAAAGAAGAGAAGAAAACTGAGTTCTCAAAAAGAAAAAGAAGCAGCATGAGAAGCGCTCGTTTGAGGAAATTGAGAGGTGCCAAAGGTACCAAAAGGTAAAAAGATCCTGCCCGTGTGGCAAGCCCCGAACTCAAACCAGCAGGGAAACATAGTTGTAGAGTCACAGTCGCTACTGAGGATCTGGAAAGATCACTCCTGCAGATTGCTTAACGGCGATGAGGACACAAATTCCGCTGTCAGGCAGATTGCCCCATTCAGCTTGGACGATGATCAAGAATGCCGTCCTCCCGATCTAGAGGAAGTAAAGCTTGCCATATGCAAACTTATAAATCAAATAAGACTGCGGGTGCAGATGGCCTTGATGCCGAACTTTTCAAGGCAGCTGGAGATCAGTTGGAAAGGAGCATGCACCAGCTGATCTGCACGATATGGTCGGAAGAAAGCATGCCCGATAAATGGAACTCAGTATCGTATGCCCGATTCTAAAGAAGGGATACCCCACAATTGCGCCAATTACAGAGGGATAAGCCTCCTCAACGTCGTTTATATGATCTTGTCTGCTGTTATATGTGAACGTCTGAAACCCCACGTCAACAACTTGATAGGTCCTTATCAATGTGGTTTTAGACCAGAGAAGTACACAATAGACCAAATTTTCTCCTCTCGGCAGATCTTGGAAAAAGCCCGAGAACATAATATCGATATTCACCTTTTCTTTATCGATTTCAAGGCCGCGTATGACAGTATTTACAATGACGAGCTGTACAGAGCCATGTCTAGTTTCGGCATCCCTGCAAAACTCGTACGACTATGTCTTTGGAGAATTCACGCTGCTCCGTCAAGGTCGGTAAGGAACTCACCGAGACCTTTGATGTCGAAAAAGGCTTTATGCAAGGCGACTATCTGTCATACGATTTCTTCAACATCATACTTGAAAAGATTGTAAGAAACTCAAACGTCAACAACAGAGGAACAATCTTTCAAAAGTCTGTGCAATTACTCGCCTATCCGGACGATATTGACGTAATGGGAAGAAAAAAGCGTGATGTCATAGTTGCTTTTGCGAATATTGAAACAGAAGCGGCAAAAATGGGTTTGATGGTTAATGAGGGCAAAACGAAGTATATGCTTGGAGTGCGAAACTGGAGAGAGCTCGCCCGACATCGAAGTCGTTATAGAAGGATGTTGGTTGAGGCCTAGGTTCACCCCGAATAGGGTGTCCATCTGAGGTCTGTCTAAAAAGAGAACCTTTTTGCTCTAGAATCCAAAAAAAAGAGACATTCGAAAAATACTAAAGAGAACAAAAAGAGAACAGAAGAGAAAATAAGGAAATATTTTTTGATAGGTATAGTGTTTTTGGATTTCGTCGGAAAAGTGCTTTTCCTTTTTGTGATCATCGCATTTGTTTTCTATGAAATCGAAAATTTTTAGGTACATGAATACATTAATTCATTTTCAAAATAATATTTAACTCTGGTTTCTTGTTAAATAATAACTTACATATTTTGAAAATGTCGCCGCAGTTCGCACAACGCACAATTTAAGAGGAATAGAGACAGTGATCTTTTTTATTTAACAACGACCACCGGCTTTCACTTTACATACCATGAGTATTTATGTAGTTTGTGGTAGCAATGGGCTTTTTCTGCATAATGTCTTTGTTGCTTCTCTTCCTAGCTTACAGGAAATATAGCACGAGAAAATGAGATGAATGATTTCGAAGTAGTGTAGTTAAACTGACGTCTTTAAGAAAAGTTGAATCTTAGGTTTTTTTAGTAAGAAGAAATATATTTCATCACGCCAATGTATTCGAAAGAACAGCAATAATTCTTTACACCACGTTTACATTTAATTGAGCTGTTAAAAAATTTATGAAATTAATTCGAATAAAAAAAAGTAATATATAAAAAAAAGAGAATAAAAAAAGAACCTAACGAGAAAAGATAGTGTAAAATAGATCGGACCTAAAAAAGAGAACATGTTCTCTTTTAAAGAGATAAGATGGACACCCTAACCCCGAACTGTAATGCCCACCTAAGTAAGCAAGTAAACAACTCACTTTGAACAATATTAAAACTATCACCTGCCTTTTTCTTCACCACACTTTACAAGAAAAGCTGATTTTTCGCACCACCTTGGTCAACTTTGACAGAGTGTTAAAGGTAGAAAACGTGACCTAACAAAAAAAGTTCTTCCACCAAAAATACCATATGAATTGAGAAAAACAACATTTTTTTTCGTTACTTAAAAGTTTGGAAGTGGTCTTTATAGCACTGCTCTTAACATAGCTGCCTCATAGTGCGAAGACCTTTGCGTGTCAGGAGTAACAAACCTTGATAGATTTAGATCTACCTAAGCCCGTGGAAGCCTTGCCTTCAAAAACATCTAGCAGAAATTAGAGTTTGTCTTTCCTTTAAATTTTAATATTAGCAAACAAGTCAAGGTGTTATGAATACAGTGCGAGCATTTTGGAAAAAGGAGAGGACCTAATAGGAGAAACCGGTGGACGTAGGTTTTGAGCTTTTGCAAATCTAAATGTAGAGGAAAAACCGAGTGTAGAGAATTCCGCATGCGGGTGGTGCGAGTAAAATATGAATCTTCATACCGTACGTCCGAAGTGGGCCTCAAGGTAAAACTGATGAGCATTCCTGGCGAGGCGGGTTATTCGGCTAAATTTTTTCAGGGGAGAAATGCAACTGACTATTTCACTAGAGCACTGTTTCTGAAAAAAGCGATAAAAGAGAGTGAGACAGGTAACGTTTCGACGATGTTCAAGAGAATTGATCGATCCTGCAAATAATTTAATCATCACCTATTCTTAAAGCTCTGTTTTGTATCCTATGTTTCGGTGTTTTAGGAGCACCTGGCCAAATATGGAAGTTATACTATAGTTTTGGGCGTATGTAGGCTTTACAAATAGTAGCCAGATTAGAATTGGTGAAGAATATCCTGCTTCGTCTCAAAAAACCTAAGGATCTATATGATTTGTCATGCCAAAAAAGATCGTTTACACACATACCAAGTACTGACAGCTTTTCAGTTTCTTGGATTCAGGTACCATTCATGAATAACGGCTATCGGGGGATATTAAGCTTTAATGACAAATGACAACATTGTGTTTTCGAAACCATCCAACACAACTTGTATTGATAGGTCGGAAAAATAATAGTTTCTAATCAAATGAAGAAGAGACTCATCGCTACCAAAAGCACGCATTTTCGATAAGAGATTCTAATGCCAAATTCTATCAAATGCATTAGGAATATCAAACGCCATTATTTTACTTTTTGCAAAACAGTGTAAAGATTGGTTCCATTTTTCGGTAAGATATGCAATCAAAGTGGAGCTTTTGCTTTCGTTCTTCAAGATATTTTATAAGTTTCCAGTTTATTAACGTTTTTGTGACGTTGGAAAGAAGAGACATTAGTGCGATTGAACGGTACTTGGAAAGAGGCTGAACAAATGCAGTTTTCAATCTCCTTGGATGGATAGAAAAGCTTATGCAAAGTTTTTGCCAGTGTAGAAGAACACATCTTCAGAATAACGGCGGGAACGCCATTTGGACCAGCGGATTTATGTATATTGAGATCATTGAGAGAGTACAACCATCTCATTTGGTAGTGGCAGGGATATGGAACGACCCGAAACCAAGAAGCTTGTCGACAATTTTTAAGGCCAACGCTGGCTGTGAACTTCGCATTCGGAATACTAGTGCAGACAATTAAAAGGTGATCCCTTTAATAGAAGTTAAAATCCCCTGAAAACATTTGATTGCGAATAAGCATTTCATAACTCACATAAAATCGATTTATACTTCGCGTACTTTTTCAGTGATATTCATGCACAATATTTCTATTCCCTATAATCAACGCGAATGCGTTCAAGGTGACAGTAACACCTGTCGATTGTTTGAATGTTGTTTATTGTAAACTTTCATTATTAGCTTAATTTAATTGCATTTTAGTGAAACTGTATTTTACAGAGTTCGATGCGACGGCGACGCCGCGTCGACCAACGCGACGAAGTGATCGCCAAGTGATAGGAAAACTGTTTGCGTAGCTTAACTTAAATACACACTTGAAATGTGTTTTTCAATCGATTGCTTGAATGAATTTTTATATTTTCTATTATCTATTAAACAGATATGAATTAAAAGATAGCATTTTAGGACCGAGACTCAACTTAAGGCAAACTATTTATGGTTAATTACCTTATTATATCCGCTCAATTCAAACCAACTATCATTCAACAGCCGAGCAGTTGTTTCCGGCATTACTCTGCGAAGGTTGAATCGTGACATACTGTCGATTCCCCACATGATCACACTTACTGGACGTTCTGTAACGGTTGCATTTTGAAACATCTTTAACCGTTTTCGCAATTCCGGCTTTTCACGAACGAGATAGTGAGCGTCTTGTTGCACTTTTTTCTTCTTCTTCACAGATTCACAATTTATAATTAGTGCGTCAATATTTGAAGGTATCGCATCGCCATCCTTAAAAGCAGTACATTTCTTTAACCTGTCAAACGTAAAAGCTTTTCAGTATTTGAAATATCATTTGGAATTTGGTTGAAATACTTGAAATCCTTGTCCACGTTATTTCCAGTTCCAGATCGAATAACTTCTTGATAACAACAAGAAACCGTATCGTTTGTTCCAATCAGCTTTTGAGTAGCGATTGTGTCTATGAGTAGGATGTATTCGCGCAAGTTGATGTCAAAGAAAACTCTTGTCAGAGGGATTTCTGCCGAGCATGGTTTGTAGGTTTTCTTTTTAAATATTTTCAATGCGTCTGGGGTAAAAGGGTCCACATCAGGCATTCGACAGTGATTGTTCCAAACCAGGTATCCAGTAGGTGGTAAAATTGGAATATTTTTAAATTGTTTTGTCACATTGTTGAGAAACGTTTCGTTAGAGATTTTTATAAAATAATCTGTATGCAGGAAAAAAAAAATTAATTTTGCGCCTAACTATGAACCGTTGCGTCGGTGATATTACCTTCTTTTAAGTACAAAGCGCTTCTTAAATTCAAAATGCTACTTCCTATTATCAGGATGGTAAGAAATCCAAACGTTAGGACTTTGAGTACAAGTAGGACCTTTGACTTTGCGGTCTTTGACATGTCTTCTCACAGTTCAAAGCGATAAACACAGGTATTAAAGATGTTTCTTACAAATATAACGAATTAGAAAAAATATACATCTTTTAACTCGACAGCGATTCCTATAGTTAAATGATGCACCTCCGTACGAGAATCGAACACTGATATGTTTGCTAAATTAGTAAACTGACACTATCTACTTAATGGGTGCTTCTTACTGAACTTTTTTTTTGTAGCATTTAAGCTCTAGGCTAGCTAGGGGCTCGCTTTCTGCTGATATAGAGGGTCTGATATGCAATCAACACCGAACAGAAGAGATAACTTGGCAAAGCTTTTTTCAATATTTTGAGTGCTATCTATTTTATTGGAAAACCTTATTCGTTTATTTTACTTTGAGCTCAAAGAATAACGTCCATGCTATATGTTCACCTGCACAGTTTTATTGTCATTTAGTTAGAGTTCAGCCTTATGACAGTGAGATATGACTTGTTGAGTTAAGGTAGAAGTATAGCGGTTTTGTTTGCTATTTTATTTGTTGGTCGAATAAGGGCTAAAACGAGATCATTCACGTACGCATGATTTTGAAATAAGTTTTAATCCCTTAACAATGACTACGAGTTCCAAAGAAAAATTGAGATTGGAAAAATATGATTTTAGTTAAAAAAGTCTTTTTATCAAACGAAAATCATTAAACTGCCATTAAATGCTCTGTTCTGAATATAAATGAATGCATAAAAGTTTTTTTTCCCATGCCACTTATACTTCCAACTATGTACATGCTTAATCAAATATTTTTTTTTTAATATTGTCAAATCTACAATGTTGATAATAGGTTTTCCATTATGCCCTACACTCACGACAACACCGGAAGAACTGACTGCCTAATTCGGCATAAGTTTTTCTCTTTGACGGATATAAAAATAATTATACTCAACTCATGTAGAAAACTATTGAGTTCACCCATACACATAAAAATAGGCGATTGTTCCGAATGCGTTGATAAGAAGTAAAAGATCCTAAATATTGAGACGGGACACATAAAAAACAATTATTGTACCACATACTAATACAGATTATTATTCTTATCTTAGAGAATTAGGAATTTGAGTTACGCATTATTTTGACCGCATAGTTTAGAAAGCTAAAGACGAGCCCTTCGAGTTTTTTGCACGATATGCGAACATTTTTTTTGTAGTAATTACAGAATTAAAGAATTGTTTATGGGGGCATAAAGTGATCATTCGTACGCCCCTTTGCTGAGACACCATCGCTAGGAATAAATCCACTGGTGATTTGATGGCTTACATATGTTATCTCAAAGAAAAGTGGGACAAGTCTTTACACTGTTTTGGAGAAAGTAATATATTTTTAAGGCATGTGATAGAGTTTGGCATCAGACTCTGTTATCGAAAATGCGTACTTTTGGTATCGACGAGTCACTTCTTCGTTGGATTAGAAACTACCTTTCCGGGCGTTCAATACAAGTTGTGTTGGATTGTTTTAAGTCTGATACTCACTTTATAAGTGGTGGTGTGTCCCAGCTCCCAGGATTCCGTTTCGACTGCGTCTCTCTTGTTAATTGTCATAAACGATCTCAGTCCGTGCTATTTGGATGTGGAACTGGAACAGTTGAATTCTGACCTTGTATTGTATTGTTACATGAGGTTATAAAAATCGAGAAGAAATTAATATTTTAAAAACTCAGTGCTGACTCTTGTCGTTATAGCTTAACATTCCCCCTTTGTCGGTATTCATGAATGGTACCAGCATCAGCAAAACCGAAAAGGTTTCAGTACTTGGAAGGTGTGTAATCGAAGACCTTCGTTAAAATATTTGGATTTTTTACGACGATGCATGCAGGAAATTCTTCACTCCTCCAGATCCTGATAGGGTACAAAACGGTGCCGTGACTTAAGGCCAAGTGATATAAGGCCAAAGGAGATGGCTCATTTTTCTATGGAGCTTGGGCCCAGGGTGTACACCTATGAGACTAGTACCAAATGAAAGCTTATGTTCAGCCCAATCTATCTGCCAAATATGTTTTTAATTGGCCTGGGCGATTTTTAGATAATTGGACTTGAGATTGAGCGCCGGAAATGGGAAAAATCCGACATTTTTGCAAATAATTACGCATATCTCGAAGAGTAGCACGTGGGATAATGATTTAGGTATCATATGAAAGATCATAAATATATCTTTCATTTCATTTAAAAAATATTTTTCAAAATGCCTTCTTTTCGAAAAGAGAGACCTAAAACTTCTTTGAAAAGAAACATTTTCGTTGACGTTTGCCAGCAAATATATCGAAAAAATTCAGTGCTTTATTTCGTTATTGGATTGAATGAATTTACGAAATAAAGGATGAATTTTCTCTTTACTTTTTTTTTATTGAGAACACCTGCGTCAGAACTTAGGATAATAATTAGCTTGTGATTGTTTTTTAATCATGCAACATCACTCGCTCCCTAGCCAGTGGAAGAAAAATGCAATTGCGAAATAAGAAAGCCTTAATCTTGAAATCAATCCAAAATGAAATACTTGCATATTTAGATAAAAATACTAAGTTACTATTTATTATAATATTTTTATCCAAAGCTTCTTATAAAAAATTTTCAATATGATCACCATTTAGAAGAAGGCAAAGACTATAGCGCCTTCTTATTTCTGCACATAAATTTATACATGATAAATTTTCCTGTAATTTGACTGCAGCCGTTTCAATCCGTTGTTTCAGTTCAGCCAAAGATTCTATTTCCATTTCGTAAACATAGCTCTTCATGAATCCCCAAGCACAAAAATCTAACGGAGTTAAATCTGGTGATCTAGGTGGCCATTCTGTCCGCTATGGCCAATGGAACGTTGTCAATCGAATCGGGCAGAAGGTCTCGTAGTAACTGTAGATAGGATTTTCCATTTATAACTGAACTCAAGAACCTGGGTCCAATAACTGTTTGTCCAACAATACAAAGCCAAACATTACAGCTAAAGCGGTGTTGAAAACTTAATATCTTGTCGTTGGCAGTTAGCTCCTGAACTGGTGTAGTGTGGTACGGGTGTAACTTGTCGGTATGAGTCACTCCCCATACTCTATTTTGGGGCAAATGAAGCAAAGTAGCTATCCTCCTTGTGCTAATAGAGGGATTTCGTCGGACCAATCCCAAAATTCTTTCCTCTGTGTGCACGTCTGCGGAAGATGCAGTGTCTCGCCCTCGTTGCTCCAGTACTCCACATTCTCGAAGACGTTGATGAATTCTTGAAAATATCATATGACTGGGATGCCTCTTATTGGGATACAATTCAGCGTAGAGTCTTTGCGCTTCTCGACCTCGACCAGGAGCCATACCGTAGCAGTAATGCGTATCAGTTAATTCGGCCCGAGAGTAATTTGACATCGTGATATGTTGACGACTTGACATTCAAATTAGAATTAATTTGTTCAACAAAACATTCTTGCATTTTATATGTCCTTAGGTAAGACATATTTTTATTTTAGTGTACAAAATTAAGCGACGTTTTGTTCTTCAACTCAACAGGTAGACTTCGTTCGCCAAACCGACCCCACCGCAATAAAAACAAGTTGGCAGGTCAATTTCAACCCATGGTTAATTGAGTACTTTGTCACTTTATTGTATGTTTTGAAGACTAGTAATAAAAAAAAGGAAAAAATTAAGTTAATCCTTTCTTTCGTAAGTTCACCTAATTACCCAATAACGTAAAAACTAAAAGAAAAGGTTTTTCTCAGAAAAAAGTAGTTTTGGTCATTTTTGGTTTTCTCAAAAACTACAGGTTATTTTGACATCCGGTTTTTTGTGTTTGATCAAAAATAAATAAGAGCATTGAAAATAAGCCAGAAAAATACAACTTAATTACGTAAAATTTAAAAAAAAATTGTTTGAAAAAAAAAATAATGTTTTTTTTTTCAAAATTTTGACTTTGAAAATTAGTATTTCAAAAACTATTCATTTGAACAACTTATTTTAAAATTTAAATGAATGTAATCTGCCTATAGCACGACTTTGTAGGTATTACCGTTATTTTTAAATAATTTTTTTTCCGTTTTAAGTGATTTTTTTGCTATAATTGCCCCTTCCGCCTAAACGGGGAAAAATGGACCCCCCCCCCCTCCCATACGATTTTTTGCTTGTCTAAGTCCAACCTACACACCCTATCTTTTTGTCACACCTTATGCAAATCACCCTGTATACTTTTCAAAATTAAGAAAAAATGTATTTGGTATTCGTCACGATTGTTGTTACGACTTTCTTTTTCCGTCTTTTTGACATAATTTTAGCGCAGCTGATTTTTCGATCAGCAAATTATTATTGTCGTTTGTCATTTGTTTAAGGATGTCACCAATTGATATAAATTTTTCGGTCCAGCTTTTGAAGCATGGTTTCTATGAGTGCTTGTTTGTTTTTAAATTTTTTCTTGGGTGGTTCAAAGATGCTGGATGATGGATGGCACCCATCAACATACTCAATTCTCTTGATTTCACCTAGTCTTAAAAAAAAGACGACCCATAAACGAAAATATTTGATGGAGTTTCCTTATGTAATGAAAATAACTAATTCACGTTGATAAGTATGTACTTTGAAATAAAAATATTTTATCAAGTAATACAGACTATTAACTTTTTCTATCCACTGTTGTCTAGAATAACTGATAAAGTCTTTGAAAATGCTCTCTCCATTTTTGTGATCCTTATCTTATATCCATCCCGTTCCTATCAAAAATAAAATTGTATCATCAAATCAAACTTTTGCTAACCCTATTCCGATTATTCCAAATGTGTCTAGCTGTAAAAATAATCAAAATAATGAAAACAATGATCTATTTACATTTGAAGAATTAATTGCTTTAAAAAATGAAATGTTATCTAAACTATCTAATTGTAAATCAAAACAAGAACAATTTAATGTAATAGCTGATCTAAGCATCAAATATCTCTATAGTAATAAAAATGGCAAGTAAACTTAAAGTCTGTATGTGGAATGCCAAGAGTAGGAAAAAACAATCTGAATTCTACGATTTTCTTATTAAAAACAACATTGAACTAGCTATTGTAACTGAAACTTGGTTAAAGGAAAAAATTAATATCCACTTTAAAAATTGCTACAGGTTAGACAGAGAAGTTGAGAAAGCTGGAGGAGTCTGTATATTCATTAGGAAAACCATAAAACATAATTTACTTAAAATTGAAAAGACTTTTTTGTTTGAAATACTTTCAATTGAAGTTGACCTAAAAGACATCGGTAGTGTTAAATTTATAGCTACATATTTTCCTGGCGCAAGTGTTAAAAAGGAAAACATCACTAAATATAAATCCGATATTTTAAGATTATTAAGAAGTAGTACGCATAGAAATTTTTTCATTTGCGGTGACCTAAATAGTAGACATTCCTCATGGGGATGTTCGCGGGAAAATAAATGGGGAAAACTTTATTCGATTTAAAAAACTTTGAGAGCTTTGGCATCTCATATACTAAAGATCCAACCTATATTCCATCAAATGGTAGAGGACTTCCATCTACCTTAGATATTATCCTAACAAAAAGTCTTGACTCATTTATCATGTCCATATGTAGTTAATGATCTCTCCTCAGATCACCTACCGGTGATTTTTGAGGTGAATTCACAAGCAAATTGTTCTAGCCTACAAAAACAATTTAACTTTCAAAGAGCGGATTGGAAAAAGTTTAGGAGAAGTTTGAGTCGCAAATTTATTACTTCTCATGACTCTATGAATAGTATAGAGGGTATTGATGAAAATATAAATAAATTTGAACTTGCTATAGAAGAAGCAGTTAATATATCAGTTCCGCTTGTTTCCAATACAAGCAGACATTATGATCCTATCCTAACTGATGACCTTAGAAAAACTATTACCTTTAGATATACAGTAAGACGTAGGTACCTGAGACAAAGAACACATTTTCTCAAATTTCAACTAAATCTTTTCAATGAATTAGTACTTAAAAAACTTCAAATTATTAGGAACAAACATTGGAACAAGACTTTATCTCAGATAAAAAAAACATGACAAGCTTAATTGGAAACTTTCAAAAATATTTAAAAGACAAAATGCGAAAATACCCCATCTAACAGTAAATGGCAATAAAATGATAACTAATCTGGAGAAAGCAACTGAGATTGGAAAATTTTTTGAAAACAACCACAATATCACACTTTCCTTTAACAACAGCATTACCAATGAAAAAGTAAATAAAAGTATCACTGAAATAGTTCAGCATATTATTGATCCTCAAAACATACCTAACATTTCGCCTAACCTGGTTAAAAATATTATTAAAACAGATCTCAAAGTCAAGAAAGCTCCGGGTCATGATAAGATATCTAATCAAATATTAAAAAATCTCCCTGAAAATTTGTTACTGTTTTTAAGCTATCTTTTCAATAAATGTTGCTTACTAGGTTATTTTCCCAAAAGATGGAAAGTTGCAAGGATTGTGCCTATTCCAAAACCTAACAAGACACTTTCAGAAATATCTTCTTACCGCCCGATAAGTCTGCTTAGCTGCTTAGGAAAGCTATTCGAGAAAATTATCTGTCTAGAAATGACAGAAATCGTTTTCATCAAAAATATTCTTCCGCCCGAGCAGTTTGGCTTTAGGAAAGAATATTCTTCAACACACCAGGTTATGCGATTAACCAAAGATATAAAAAAAGCACTTAAAAACAAAAAATCCGTTGGAGTTGTATGCTTTGACATTGAAAAGGCTTTTGACTGCGTCTGGCATGACGGAAATGTTCATAAGCCCCTAGTAAATGGTCTTCCTATTTATCTTGTTAAATTAATCAAAAGTTTTCTGCATGAAAGAAAGTTTTATGTCGAAATTTCGCTAAGCAAATCTCCATTATATTCTATAAAGGCCGGCGTTCTCCAAGGATCGATCCTTTCTCCTCTGCTATACAATATCTACGTATCTGACTTTCCGGCTCTCAGGTCTCAGCTCTTGTAAAAGATCATTTTTCGCAGACGATACATGCATATATAGTATCTCAGAAAATTGCCAACAAATTTTATCAAACCTACAAAATGCACTAAGCACCATTGAGCTTTACTTTTATTCTTGGAGAATTAAAATAAACCCTGCAAAGACTCTTTGTATATCTAAACTATAGTACTTTTACTGAATAGCTTTTTTTATCTCCTCCTTTGTATGTTTGGTGGCGCTATCGTCGCCTGGGGAAGCATGAATCAGCTGATGTGGAATGTTTATTTCTTGCGTGCAAAAGAATGAAAGGAATATATATGTTTTAAATAAAACGACTGAGAGGAACCAAAATCGGTTTTGGTGTACAGAAGAATGGTTGCTTGGAAACAATTTTTCATTGTGGTAGTATAATAAGTTGCGAGTGCTTGTGTTCTGGGGCACATGGCACTGAAAGCAGATAGGGGGGTTATACGTTTTTGAATGTGTTGAGTGAAATATTATTTGATATGAAAAATAACATTGCGACGTTGCTGGTCTCATTCATATTTTTTCAAAAGAAAAAAATAAGAGAAATGAAAGAATTTTTTTCTTTTTAAAATATTTAAATTATTTAGAAAAAGACAATTTTCAAAGATTTCATTGAAATGTTGTGAACAATTCCGTTACGGTTCTTGCAGTTATTTGGGTCTTGAAATAACGGTACCTGCCATGCAATCTATATGATAATGCCTAATTTTCTCGAAAACGACTCAACCGATTTTGACAAAATTTCACCTGAGGTATTATTTTTGAATAGTTTGCATCTCAGAGTCTTAAGCGGTACTGAGCTTAGAGCAAGCTCATATGTACGCACTTATAGTTATTCTTATGATGTAATCTTTATTTTTTGAAAAAGTTTAAAAACGGTACCACCCATAGTAACGTTTTTTTTCAAAACCGATTTTCTAGCTAATGGCGAAAACGATTTTGACGAAATTTCATATTTTAGAAGTCCTAACTTGTTTTAAAAAAGACTGCTTATCAGCATTTGAAAAATTTAGTTTTTTCGAATTTTCATTGATTTTTTAAAAAAAAATTAGTTTTTTCGAATATTTTTAAAAAGTGATCTTTGATTTATTTCAAACATTTTTTGCCAATATATCTTTTGGCAAGGTCTTAAGACTTATTTACTTGAATTTTTGAAACCTCATTTAAAAAAAAAAATTTAAAATAAAAAACAGGTTTTTTAAAAAACGGCTCTAACGATTTTGATTAAATTTTAAGGGGCTCTATGTATAAGCGACTGCAAAAAAAAACCGTACTGTGGGAGGTACTTAGACTTTCTCTTAGACCTAGAGACACAATTCCAAAATTTCAAAAATATCAAATTTCATGAAAACCGTGTGAGCCATCGACGAGAAAGTTGGTTTTGAAAAAAACAGCTACTATCTTTAGAGTCATAAAAAAATTTTAAATAGAAACTTCAGTTTTTTTTTTGAGCTAAAGAACAAAGTATAAGCTTTCAAAAACACTATAGCATGTAACAGTAAGCGGTTTATATTATTATTATTATTTATAATAAATTTTTTTTAAATTAAGTAAATTCTAAAATCAATTTTATTTCTTTAAATAGACTTTTTACAAGATTTTCCCTTATTAAGGATAACATTTTCTAAATCTCTATTAAACAACCGAAGTATTCTAAAATATTAGATTTCGTGAACAGCGCAATGGTTTGAAAAAGTCAAAAATTTGTAAAAAAAAAAAAAAAGTATTTAAAGAAAAAAAAAATTTTTTAATTTGAATTTTGAGACATGATTAATAAAAATGTGGTAAGTGGTTTAGTTGATTTGAAATAATTTTTTTTTAAATTAAGTAAATTTTTAAATCAACTTTGTTTCTAAGACTTTTTACCAAATTTTCCCTTATTAAGGTTCACATTTTCACCTATAAATGCTATATTAATTCTGAGTCAAACATGGAAAACCGATTGAAAAAATCTTTCTTAGTTTTAAAAAAATTAGGAAAAAACGACAGGTAGTTTATTCAGAAAACCAGTACAAGTGTACCTACAACGCAGAAACTAAGATTTTTTTGTTCGGCTACTCAAATAAAGCATTTGCTTTCAGAAAACGAGTACAAGTGCACCTACAACGCAAAAACTAAGATTTTTTCGTTCGGCTACTCAAATTCTCAAATAAAGCATTTGCTTAACCACACGATTTTTCATACCTACAGAGCACTCACACAGTTTAATATGCCTTATTGAATGTCTATTGAAAAAGTACACACACAATTCAAAATTTTACTGTTTTTTTTTTTGCTATTTCATAAAGACTATATCTCAGAGGAGAAACATTTGTTGTTATTTGTTTCCTGCTCTTACGCATATACCCCTCCTTCTCTTTAAATATAGTCTTGTGGAATGCATTTAAAATTTTGTGGTGTCCATTCAATTGCCATTTTGTACCAGGAACGGGTCGAAGTAATAGTACTCACGGTTGCCGTTTTGGTAGGATCATTGTATATAAATTCCATAGTACTATTACTTCGACCCGTTCCTGGTACAAAATGGCACTTGAATGGACACCACAAAATTTTAAATGCATTCCACAAGACTATATTTAAAGAGAAGGAGGGGTATATGCGTAAGAGCAGGAAACAAATTAAATGACCTTGAGCCTGCTCAAAAACAAATTAATTTATTAACAACTGCTAATATAAAGATAACCCAATATTAAAAAATATTGTAAGATTAAATACATTTTTGTTTTATGTTAGTTTTAAGATTTTATGATAAGTCCAATGAGTTTTTTTTTTATAAAAGCTTTCTCATAACAAACTATACATTTTTCCTAATTATCTCTCCATTTTGTTCAATTTATAGTTGCTAAGAATTTATAATATTATTCTCATCTCTATGCTGTAAGTATCTTAGAAGTAATGCATCATGTACACTGAATAAAATGCATATGAATGAATTTCGCTTTTTGATATTTCGCTTTATGTTATTTTGCCAAATAACATAAAGCGAAAAATCACTCACCTAAATGAAATAATGAGCGAAAATTTCCGTATTTAATGTACAACGCTATTTGATTTACAAAGAGGAAAACATATCAAAACAATTTATCGTCATTAACGTTATTATTTAACAAAAACAAGCAATAGTTTCAGTGAAAGAGCAAACAAAACAAAAAAATAAAGTGGGTAATTTCTGATTACAGATTTAAATACACTGCACACTCTTTCTGTATAGTTATTATTATCCATTTTTGTTTTCAAATGGATACAAATTTACCAAAAGATTTTAGCATGGAACTACTCCAAAAGACTATTAAAAGATCACTGTATGAAACGTCAATAAAACTGATAAAAAGAATGCATGCAAAGAATTGAATTAACAAGTGGGTTAGTAGCGTGTGGCGAATTAACTGTTTGCGAGATAAGGGAATCCTTAAGCCAGTTGATTGGAATGCAAAAGAAGAAAATGCATAATAACTTGTGCGAGTTAATGTTTCAGCGAGATGAGTGGAAGACGAAATTACAATTTGCGAGTTGACTGTTGCGAAATAAACGAAAAATTTTTAGACATCCGCGAGATCATCGTTTGCCAAGTGAAATCCGCGATTTGTTCGGCACCCGTTTCATTGATGTAACGAGACATGCCGAATTTGCTCATGATAGTTTCGGTTTTAAAGGTGTCCGAAACATCTTTTGCTGGAGCTTTTGGGAATGTTTCATTACGTATTCGCATCAGTTGCCTGCGCATTTTTTCAAATTAAATCTACAAAATTCAAGTTATTAGGCTACATTCAAAGAGCGTGTTTCTTCAAAATATTGGAAGAAAGTTTTGTAATATGAGTTCATTTAAACCATTTCCGTATTTCTAAGCTTACCTGAGGAGGGTTTTCACTACTTCTCGCACATACTTCATAAAAAACCTCCTCATTCCGTGCCTTTTCAATGAAGTTTTTTGGCACTCATCTTTAATTTCTTTTTTTTTTTCGGAAATCTTCATTATGAGGATGGTTATGCACTGCGCTTAGTTAATGTATACTTACGAATGCCATTTTGATTTTGGAAATCTACCGCAGCACTTCCACTACCTGATTGGTTGTAAAAACATACCGCTTACTTAATTTGGAATTCACTTTAAATTTAATTAACTAAATTAACGTTGCACTTTAAGACTTTTTACACAATTGAGAATAATAATGTTATAGGGCCCATACACTACTCATGCCTGCATGCGCAATCAGAAGATTGCGCAGTATTGCTTTCGCCCTACACTACTCATGCAAACTGCGGAATCTTCATTTGTATTTTGTAGCAGAGTAGACAAGTTGTATGGATGTGAAGCTAAAACTCCGCTGCTGCTCATCTGTTCATTTGAATTTTATCACTTGACTGAGCAATTTTGCCCACACACCACACATGCATGCATGCGCAAACAAGAAAATATCAGAAAATTCTGATTTTGCTCATGCCGCATGCACAACCACTCAGTCAACACCATACACCTTCAATCGGCATGCGCAATCACTTGATTGCGCATGCATGCATGTGTAGTGTATGGGCCCTATTAATGAGCGCAACCATGTAACAAGCTAGATAGAAACAAGTTTTTTTTTGTTGCAAATAATAAAATGAAATGTTGGCCTTATGACGCTTTGCGAAAAGTGACATAAGGCCAAACATTCAAATTTGGCCTTATGTCACTTGGCCTTAGGTCACGACACCGTACAAAACGGAGCGTTTCGACTGATTAAGCCTGATAGGTGTTTCTGTTAAGTGCTCTAGTGGAATAGCCTGTTGCATTCCTCGATTGTAACAATTTGGCCGCAACACCCGCTTCGATAGGAATGCTCATCAGTTTTACATTGAGCTCAACTTCGGGCGTACAGTTACGTATAGAGATTCATGTTTTAGTCACGGGATAGTACCGTATACGGATTTCTCTTTTTGTGTTTTTTTTCCTGCATTATGTGTAAATCAATAAATTGTAACTACGTTGGCGAAACTTAAATAGCAGCGTGAACCGGTGTCTCAAACTAAATCCTCTCAAATTTTCTCAAATGCTCGCACTCTGTTTTAAACATTATAAAAGTATTCATAACAACTGATGTGCGCGTCGTTGATTATAAAAAAAAAATTAAGTAAAAAATTTGCTCTCATGCACTCAGGTTATAATGGAAGTTGAAGTTGGACATTAACAAGTCAAAATTTCAGGTAAGGAATATTTTATTTCGGTTGGTTAAATTACATTCGAGATTTCTTGCTTTGCAAAACTGTATACATATACAGGATGTTCCGTAATTCGTGTTACATACTCTGGGATGTGATTCTTGGTCATATTCTAAGAAAGAGATATCGAATTTAACACAGGTCAGGGATCAGGGTACACCGAAGTAAGCTTTTTTTTTTAAATTGCCAAAAAATGATGTCAAAATTGAGAAACGGACTTTACTATAAAATAATTTTTTTTTCTTAGAAAATGACCAAAAATCACAACCCAAAGTGGTCTACCTCTACATCGTGACTTTAAAACTAAAATGATTACAAAATCCGTTTTAATGGAGTTTTAATGGATGAGCCTTCCTTAATGCTATGTGAAAGTGTTACAACTATAAGCTTACACTAACTCTAATATTAAATCAATCAACAAAAATCTCTCTTAGATCTTTCTTAGGTTGGTTCTTACTTACCGGTGCGGTGGTTTTACTGCGATAAGAAGCCACGCTACTTCGTACCAATTTATTACTACATGTCTTTTAAGGATTTTCATCGGATAGTTTAAAAAAATAAAAAGCCATTAATATGATATGGCTTGGTTAAATTCTCAACATTAAAAACACTTCTTATATTTTTCTCAAATAATCATTTCGATAGCAATGCTCCGTTTTCATGTTTGCATCTATAAATTATTCGATTTACTCTCTCTTACTTTGAATACCGTAGATATTATGCATCAGTTTCATGAAAGTAAGCAATGACGTAAAGCTAATATTGAAAAACTTTTACTTAAAAGCCAATAAACCACTTGAGTTGGCCTGGCCTACTTCAAATCCATATCAACGTTATTACCTTGACACTATTTGAAGTACCCCGTACTTGAAATCTCAATCAACTCTCGGTTCTCAAAATTACAACTTTTAATTAGTTAATAGCATGAAGGACTGCTATCACCCATGAACGCAGCACAATTGAGTGTACCAGATATCCATCGCCCTTTCAATCCCTATAATACATGTAATTAATGTCATAAATGTTACATTTGTTGGTACCTACATATCTTTTCGTACTCGTAAGTATATGATGTAAATTATCAAATTTGCAAGATCAGGCAGAAATAAGTAAATAGGGTGGCGCAACAGAGCTTGGAGCCTCTGGGCGTAGCGCATTTGTCACAACCATGCCTTGCAAAGGAATGGAGGGGACTTACAATTTTTCTCCCGGTTCCGAACGGCTTATTGAGAAGGCGCTGTTCATGGCAATTAATTTACTAATGGAGGACTTGCCAATTCCTCGTGAAAGGTTATATCCGTGGAAAAACACTTTTTCCTCTTTTGGGATTCGAAGCACGAACCTCTGGGTTAACAGATAGACATGCTAACCTTCACGCCACGGGTACCACAAGAACTTCGTAACTTCGTAGTATTTCACCAGATACAAAACGAATTTTGTTTTTAGTAAATTTTTAAGTAGATTATGAAAATCTAGCCGAAAACTATTCACTTGATCACATCCAATGAGATGAGCATATACAATGAAATTATTCTACACTACACCTCACCAATTTAAGAGACCTCAAAGGTCATCAAAATTCGAAAGGACATGTCTATATGCTTGGTGTAACGGTATAGGTTGGAAGAAACGATCATATATCGGATCTTAAGACCTGGCTTCTTGGTTGTAATCCTAGTTCTTATCTTGTCTTCTGCTATTACTTTAAGTTGTTTATCACCAAAATCCCAGATACTTGTATGATGGCCTTGAGTCTCTGTCACCAGGTCGCAACGCACTTTAGATATAATTTCACCTAGAACAAACCTCCTTACCACCAGTCGTTGAGACCAAAACCTCCCTACTACATTAATATGAACTCTTTATTTTGTTTTTAACTTTTTAATAGCTAACTTTATTTATAAAAACTTCCGATAATTTCCAACAGTTTCTCCAAAAGACTTTGTCTTGGGGGCAAGCTGGTCTAGAATTTTGAAGAAAGCGAATTTTTCTTTTTACTTGAAAAGTTCTTTAGGGTCTCAAAAATAACATACCAAAGGATGGATGCGGGATGCCGGCAGAAATGTCTAAATGCCCAAACTTTCCATTCTGCGGAAGCGCCCTTTAGGTATGCCATATGATTTTATAGTAGGTACTTAAAATTTTAAACGCGTTTTTCTCGAAATCATTTTTTTTGAACTGGTCGAAGACATTGAAAGTATGTACATTCGAAAAACCTTTCTCCGGAGACGTACTTAGGATTTTTTTTATAAACAATTTTGTTGTTTGAACATTTTGAAAATTTTAATGTTTTGTTCAAACGTGCACCATTTCGCGAAAAAAAACAAAATATCAAAAAAATTCTACATACATATATCTCTTGCTGTTGTTATATATAAACTAAAAAACTTTCAGGATTTTGTTCCAGGACCAATATTAAGAAGGTTACATCTTCGGCCATGGACCCCTCTAAAAAATGAGGCGCCTCCGAAGATATATTGGACAGCCGCTATTTTGAAATTTACTAACAGGAAAAATTTTGTATTTGTATAACCTAGATTATAAAACCTCTTCAAAGATTTTCGATTCATCTTTTTGTTGAGTCACAAAAAATTCATAAATTGTAACGAAGTTACAAATGTACGCCCTACCGCCAGCCAATATATATACCATTGTTGTCACATTATATTTTCACTCACGCCATAGGACTCACACGCACTAGGTGTAGATAACTTTATAAGGCACCCTGAAAAAATACGAGAAGACGAAAGTCGGCCCGTGTTGGAAAAGTACCAATCTAATACTAGAGTACAGGCTACCTCCACTAGCGGAAAACGTAGTGTGTTCAGAGATTCCCAATTTTAGCAAGGTCTCCTTGGAGTACCTAGCACGAATTCCCCACTATCCTCTTAAAGACTTTTGGATTTTATCTTGCCGGCTATTAAGCCGTTGACGTCAGGATTTGCCTGTTGATGCCAGTATTTGACTGTTGATGCCAGGATTTGCCTGTTGATGCCAGTATTTGACTGTTGATGCCAGGATTTACCTGTTGATGCCAGTGTTTGACTGTTAATGCCATAGAACTCAAACGCACTAGGTGCAGATAATTTTATAAGGTACCCTGAAGAGGAAGTCAGCCCGTGTTGGAAAAGTACCAGTCTAGAGTACAGGCTACTTCCACTAGAGGAAAACCAGGGGTACGTAGTGTGCCCAGCGACTCCCAATTTAAAGCAAGGTCTCCTTGGAGTACCTAGCCCAAATCCCCCACTAGCCTCTTAAAGACTTTTGGGTTTTATCTTGCCGGCTATTAAGCCGTTGATGCAAGGATTTGCCTGTTGATGTCAGTATTTGACTGTTGATGCCAGTATTTGACTGTCGATGCCAGTGTTTTAATGTTGAAGCCAGGTTTTGCCTGTTGATGCCAGTATATGACTGTTGATTTACCAGCGATTAAAAACCCGTACCTGATGACCGTTTTGCCAGCATAGGACTAAGGATCTATGCCAGCGTTGGAATAACCGATCACCAGCATTACTGATAAGAATTAATAAATATTATATTAGACCAGCATTAAGACCAATAAAAAGATGGGACCTTCGTAACCTAAGTTTTACGTGTTTTCTTTGGTGGACCCTGTGCCCGACGAGCATACCCAGCTCTAGAGAAAAAAGCACATCAAAAAATTATGCCGATTTTTTCACGCAATGGACCAGCTTCCCCCTTAATACAATTGTAATCTTTATTTCTTAGTAATAAATTGAAATTGAATAAATTGTTGTTCTCATTAAAATGAAAGGTAAGAATAATTTTATTTTTCAGTAAATTGATTTCATTCGAAAGCGAATTTGAAGCCATTATTTTTCTAAATGCAATTTCTGCGATCAAAAATACAATTATTTTAACGTTGCATTTAAACAACAGAACTTTTCTAATTGGAAGGAGTGTGATAGAAAAATGAAATTACATATTTAGTTCTCATTTCAATGGCAAAACTAATAACACCTAAGACTCGCGCGAATTCTGGCATTGCCACAAGATTTTCCACTTAAACAACTGCAATAATTACTCCACCCCTTCACCGTGGGACATATAGACATGACCAATTCGAAATGGTCAAGGTGACTAGAAGCTATTCCGCAAAGATGATACCGATTCGTTTTTACCCTGATCAGCACCGTAGTACAATATCTTGTAGGCTTTTGCCTTTACATCCGAAAAACAGGTCCAGTTTCCTGTATTCTTGAACCCACAAGATGTCAACTTGCCTTCCGATTATCTGTTTATTAATTAGTTTCCATAAGATCATCTAATAACCAATACTAATCAAGGTCAACAAAACTTCTGTTGACCAGTGCAGTTATCAAATAATTCTGAAAACTCTCAACGTATTTACGAATGTAAGTGCAATATGTTCATTAAAACTAAAGTAATTTTTTATTTTTTTGAATAAACGTTTTTTTTTATTTTTCTTATTGTAACCAACACTACATCTGTTTTATCAAAATAAACAATGATGTAAAGTAAATATTAAAATAAATAAGGTCATAGAACAATCAACCACTTTTGAGAGATAAGTCTACTTCAACATATAGGGGAAACCCTCATACCCTCAATAATTTACTCGAATTTCACTCAAAACTCTCAGGAATAAGCTTAAACGTTGCACACGGCGCGGCGGCGGGCGGCAACTTTTTGCTTACACAAAATAATAAGTTTTAGATCGTCAGCACTCTTAAGCTAGCGAATGTGAAAAAGTGTTTTTTGAAGCACGAAATGTCAAATGTCTTTTTTTTCGTGATAAAATCTTTTTTTAAAGAGGTAACTGAGAACTGTCAAAATTATCACATAAAACAGTGAATAGACTTTGTTTATTTAATAACAGAACTTAGCTTGTTCATGTCCTACAAAAGTAATAAAATTTTAATTGTGAGAAAACGATAGCGGGATACTTGAGCCAGTTTAGTTAGATCTGTGTTACAAATAATGCATAATGCAGAAGTTTCTTCTTTTTTTATAAACTTTTTTTTTATTCATATTTATTTAACTTATCTTATATTATAACTACTTACATGGTAGCAAAAATGTGTAAGACTAGCCTATATAGGAAACTTGATTAGCTTACTGACCCTTCACGGGTAGGTACTCTAAATTATTCAATAACTTAATACTAATGCCTTTCGGCCTAAAAATAAGTTAAGAACTTACAAACTATATCTAGAATTAAAACTCAGAAAAATTTAAAACTACTTAAACCAATTTGAAACTACTTAAAACTAGAGCAGTCACATTAGCTTTCTTATTATTGTTGATGCCAAAATTTTATCACATGTAGCAAGCTGAAACGGCTGAATTTGATTGTTTTCGGATAGGTTTTTAAAAAGGAATCGAATATATAACTTGCTAAGGCCAGAAGCAACAAGTTTCTATAAAAACAGATGTAACGGATTTCATCACAAATCTTATAGAAGTGCGTGGAAATTAGGTTTCACGTCATAGTACATTTATTACTGCGATGTATGTTTTATGTATCCATATCAAAAAATGCCAGAAGATTCTGAAAAAAATTGGCGAGACAACCTCTGCAGAGCAAATTAAAAACGTAATGGTTTTATTTTGTTTATTCATAACGACATGCAATAACAAATAAAGTCAGTTCTAATTGAAAACGGAATGATGAAATATTTCTTTCGTTGTTTTACTGCAACATTTCAAGTATGATCAAGTCTCCTCAAGAGGGTCAAGTCACCCGGTTAAGCAGGAGAACATCTGGTTCTGGAAGGTTTTGTGTCAGAATTACTCCTTTTTTACACATTTCGATAAGGTCTTTTTTCTTGGGTGTGCGTATTTTAAGAGGCTCTGTATAAAGTTTTGGCCATTTTGGCATACAAGGATATATTTCAAAACAGGATTTCTTCTTTTTCGAAAAATCTTAACTACGTTAAAGCTGAAAAAGTATTCTCTATATTCATATTTAAATTGAAATAAACCCTGTTAATTTTTTTTTTCGTATCGAATAAATCCAGTCATTGATGCAATAAATCGACATGAACTTTTTTCTTCTATGGCACTGTGCATACAATCAACTTCCATGTAAGAATGACCCCTTTCTAAAAAATTTTGTTCAACAACGTCTAAATTAAATGTCTGGATTAAATTAAAGAAAAATGTTTCACAATGTTTTCGTTCCATTTTTGTCCAGTACAAGTATCCGAAAATATGGAAAACTTTTGTACGTGTTTATAGTGGAGGGCCGTAATCTTTTTACCTAAGAATCGAGGGCTAGTCCATGGATTTTCATGAAATTTTCGGAAATGTGTTTTGAATAGCGTATAGAAAAAAGTTAAAAAAAAAAATTCACCGCTCTCAGTGTTTTGATTATTTTTAAAAATTAATAATTAACTTTTAGAACTTTCTTTTATTTATGTAGGGTGTTTTAGATATGATTTTCCAAATAGTCAGGATGGATAGGCTTGGTCAAGACAAAAAAAAAATTATATGGGGGGGGGGGGGGGGGGGGGTCTATATCCTTCCGTGTAGGCGCGAGGGGCAATTTTATATAAAATTTACTCAATTTTTTTAAAAAATTATTAAAAATCAACAAAGCCACTTGCATATGTACTTTCTCATACTTTAGTGTTTTTGAAAGCTATTGCCTTATATATATACTGACTTATATAGGTATTTAGTTTCCGCATTGCTAAAGAAAAAAATAAATATAATAATTTTCATTCATACATTTTTCCTCAATATAACTTTAATCCGCTGTCAATACGAGCTTATAAATAAAGTTGTTCATGTTTTTCGTCAAGTGGATAGATGATTTTAATCTGTAAAGTTTTGAAAATTAACTTTTCAATCATTTTCTGTTGTTATTTTGTGTTTTCTTGGAGTGATTAGAAGTTTTTTTGTCTGCAATATCAAAATGTACTTGCATCTCACTAGTCACTACCAAGCATACTCCAATTTGAGTGGCAGACAGAAACATGTAAAACAGCTCGACGCAAAAATAAGAAAAATAGTACCCGATGCACTATCATGTAATTTATGATTTAGAATGCAGCCAAATACTATTCTTCTACTTTTAATTTGATTTACAATTTAATTTAAACAACAGAAGAACCTTAATAAAATGGTTTTCTTAAAATAAAAAAACTATATTATGTGTTTGTTTTGGTCCTAGATTTGTACTATTTTTTCGATTCTATTTTGTCCGGGAAAGTACGGGATTTTAAAAATCGATTATGAGTTTCATCAAAAACAATCTGGCAACCTTGTCTAAGGGTTGGTTTGTGCACGCTTGATTATATTGTGATTATTATGCATTTGGTTTGTTCACGAAATTTTTGATTTCTGATCAAAGCATTTAATCATAGATTTTATTGACCAGTATTCACACATATGTACTGTACACATATTTATAGGATTTGCTTGATTAAGTTTTGATTTATAGACTAGGAAATGCACCAATTTTTTAATATAATCCATGATATCCTAACCAAGCTGTAATAAAGTGAACTAATTGGCTTTGCTTATCCCAGATTTTTAATCACGAACTAAGAAGAATCCTTGATAACCTAATTGCTGATTTAACCTACTATAAACAAACTGGCCGTGCTCTTGGCTTGTAAACAAACGATAAATATATGTATGTATATAAAAGAAAATCAAATCGTTTGGCAAATTGCTTAGTCATAGTTTATAAACAACTAGCTGACCCGCCAGGCGTTGCAAGGGCCTAACTTGTTTGGAATGTTGTTCACACAAAACTGCCAAACAACTTAAAATTGTCAGAAACCCCCGTTGGGCTAAGTTTAAGGGTATCTGAAAGTTTTTAGCTATGCATATAAAATAATAAACCAAAAAAACGTATAGAAGCGACTTTGTTTTACGCTAGGTAGTGATAATGAGCAGTAAAATAATATATTTAGGGTGCACCACCGACCACCCAAAAAGTTCTTTTCGCATAAGCAGCGTAATAGTGTGCCTTAATTAAACAACTTCAACTATTAATGAAATCTTTATCATTGAATGCCAATAGATAATGAAATGAAATAGTTAAATTGATAACTCAAATGACGAATTTAATATTTATGTATCAACATATGTATATTAAAAAAACAGCTGTATAAAAGCAACTGATTAGGACTGTTAACTGTCTTTTAAATTACAGCTGTCGGTATATTGTTCATTGAAATTTGAGTGTTTTACCAGTTCTCAGTTCCTTTATAAGATAAACTAATATATACATATATACATAAGTCATTCTTTCAGTAAAGGAGTCTACGAAAACTTTTAAAATCATAGGATTTGAGTGATTTTGATGTTCTATGTGGTTTAAGCAATTGCAAGAAACCCAACATTAGGATTTTTGTTTTCTCTAAATATATAGTTACTAGCTGTGCCCTCGACTTCGTCCGCGTGGAATAGTGACTTTCGGCAGCATTCTTAATTTGTTAGGCTACTTATTTTGCAAATAAGACACATTCATGCGTTTTAGTAAACTATTGTTATACTATTTTATTTAAGTATATGTTTGCACACGACGTTCTTATTTTTTCCATCTTTTGCGAAATAAAAAGGTTTTGTGGGATTGATACACGTGATTCTGCCACATAAAGTTGCCATGGGATTTTTTTCTAAACGAACACCTGCAACTTAAAGCGTCTGAGCCTTATTCATAATGACCAATCAGTCAGTTAAATCAGGGAATTAAAGGAAAAAGGGGAATCAAAACGTTTTCTCCTTTTGTCGTTCCAGTCATTATTAAAATTTTTTTTTGTGTAATTTGTAGCTGTGTACAATTCTGGATTACTTAGTATTGGATTACTGGAACACCAACTTGCTGCCACTCGTAATAATCCTAAGAAATTGAGAAACTCTATAGGGTATGATGAGACTTGCTCAGTGTCCATAATATTGTCTATTGATAGACATTCGCCAACATCCCCCAATACGTCAAACATAATTTATTAGTTTATATAGTTAACTATCTCATTAGTCAGCGCCGAAATCGACCTTTCACACAGCCATTCCCGATTGCCAATTTTTATTTGAAGATCAAGATAGACATTCCTTCTCAGGTCAAATGTATTTTCGACAGTTTGACAGAAATTACCCCGCAGTGAAAGAACTTTTATCGACCCAGCAGTTTTAAGGTTCCCGTTTACGGTGTCGATCCCGTAAAAAATTTAGGGATTACATACTTATTAAGCCTATGTCCTTCCTCAGGCTCTCGGCTATCTCTGAATAAAATTCCATTTAAATCGGATCAGTGGTCTGGGCGGGAGATGGTAACAAAGAAACACGAACTTACAGAGTTAATTTTGGATTTGTAATATTAGTAATTATGTCCATCTTCGGGTTCTAGACTATCTCTTTACCAAAATTCATATAAATCGTTTCAATAGTTTTGGCGGTAAATATAAACAAAGAAAAACAGACAGACAGAGTTATTTTCGGATTTATAATGTTACTAAAGTCTTCCATTCCTGTGGGAATATGAGGGCCGTTTCCGGAGGATGACTTAAAGTTTATATTACTCGGGAATACTGTAGTATTCTAACGGTGGACATTTTTTGAAATTGGTGCTGTATTTTCTAAATTCCCGTTCCCATGGGAATACAGGGATAAAACATATTGCATAAAATATATGTCCATCCTCAGTTTCTAGACTGTCTCTGTACCAAAATTCATATAAATAGGTTCAATAGTTTGGGCGGTTAATGGTAACAAAGAGAAATAGACAGACAGATTTAACTTCGGACTTATAATATTAGTAAAGATTCCCGTTCCCGTGGAAACATGGTGACCGTTCCCGAAAGGAATATGGGGATGAGTAAAAGTTTATGTTGCTCGGGGATTATGGAGCATTCCAACGGTGGAAGAATTTTTGAATTCGGTGCTGTAGTGTCAAAGTTCCCGTATACGTTCCTGCTCCCGTGGGAATATAGGAAAACAATATATGTAGCCTTTGTCCTTCCTCAGGTTCTGAACAATCTTTGTACAAAATTTCATTTGAATTGGTTTATTAGTTTGGGCGGGAGGTGGTAACATAGAACGACGGACAGACAGAGCTACTTTCACACTTATTATATTAGTAAGGACTCCCGTTCCCGTAGGAATATGTGGATGAATTAAAGTTTATGTTACTCTGGGATAGTGAAGCATTCTATAGATGGAAAAATTTTTGAAATCAGTGTTGTAGTTTCTAAGTATCCGTATACGTTACCGTTTCCGGAATATAGGGATATAATGTATAGCCTATGTCCTTCTTCAGGTTCTAGACTATCTCTGTACAAAATTTCATTTGAATGAGTTCCGTAGTTTGGGCAGGAGATGGTAACATAGAAAGCCGGACAGACAGAGTGACTTTCACATTATAATATTAGTTAGGATTAGGATAATTTATAAACTCACTAGAACACCCGCTCGTCGTAGCTGGTCCTACTGTGATCTAGTGTATAGCACCGAGTCTGTTCACAATATTTTGATGAAATAAAATCTATGTTACTGAGGAATGCTGAAAGATTTTTGAAAAACTCTTTAGCAGTTTTTAAGAACCATTTTACGTTCCCGTTCCCTTGGGAATATGGGTATGTAATATAGTCCATTGTAGTCGGAGATATTGAAGCGAAAGAATTTTCGAAATCTGTCGTTATAAGTTCCCGGTTCTGTTATTTCTCGGGCATCTCTGTTCCAAAGGAGGTGGTGCATACTTGGGCCCAGGGCGTACACCTATGAGACTAGTACTAAATGAAAGCACGTTCAGTCCAATCTAAATGTTTTTCAATTTGGTCTTGGTGATTTTTAGATAATTAGAATTGAGATTGAGCGCCGGAAATGGGAAAAATCTGACATTTCTTAAAAAAAATAACGTATATCTCAAAAAGTATAGCACGTAGGACAATGATTCAGGTATCATATAAAAGATCATGAAAATATATTACATTTCATATAAAATACATTTATTGAAATGCCTTATAGACAGCCCTATAAGACACACCTTAAAATTTTTTGAAAAGAAACATTTCCGTTGACGTTTGCCAGCCAGTATTTCGAAAAAAATCAGTGATGACTGATGACCTATATTTTGTTTGCACCATTGTAATCCTTTATTGATAAGCTTTAATTTGATACATAATTAATTACACTATTATTTTAATACATAAAGCATATCATGTACATTATATACAATTCCTTTTTTAATTTAATTTTTCCCAAGTACCTTCTCTGTTTTTTACAAAACATAAAAACAAAATACATATTTATGCACAAAGCTGGTGCTATATTTACTGCTTCCTGGTGTCTTGCGTAACCCAAATACCATAAAATGCTCATGACATGATTGCAACAACCAGCAGTCCTCATTCCAACGAGATAGTTACATTAGTGAGCTTTTATTGCGTTTGAACTATGTGCTGCGTTTGCATCGCTATTCACCAAGATGTAAGTGAGATACACTTTTCTACTTACATGCCTGGATTTGATTCGCACTCGCAATAAAAAGACATTGTTGCCCATAAGACTATGATGAGCAGTAGAGGTAATTCGCATCCGATCTTCGCAAACATCGATTGTATAGGTTCCCTGATCTTTTAAATGTTGACCACAGTAGGATCGAGCCTGGCTATGGCTAATTTGGTAATTCCCCAATGATATCATACGAAGTTCTAGAATAGTGAGTTGTGGTTGTGGAAAATTACTTAAACTCGAGATATTACCATCGATGCAGCTGAACATGGCTCTGGTTCATTTGAAAATTATTTTCTCTTTACAAAGGCACATAAAGAATTAGGAGTATTCAAACGATTTAAAGCTAGCAGAACGTTCGCATCAGCACTGTCTTCAATGGTTGAATGAAACTTATTAAGAAGTGCAGCTGAAACTTTGAAGGCGTCTGTGAAATGACCAGCAGCTAAATTGAAAAAATCTTGTCGAAATAGTTAAAAATCCCTTTAAACCGTCCGTTCGCGACCCATCTGACCATAGTTACCCACCCGGATCTATTAGCCTGCTCTGTCGTTAGTTTATAGTTACCTTCAGCAACAGATTTAGGCATGTAAGCCTTATGTCCTTGAGATTCAAGATTTGGGATTGCGTCTCTGAATCCTCTGTCCAAAATAAAAATATCATTTTGTCTAAAATATTGCCTGAACATTCCATAATCGTCTCTGAAAAGATGTTTCATTATGTTGGCGTCAGATACAGTTGTAGCATAAGGTCCTATAACGTTCAGGATATACCCATCACAGCATGTGATCACAAAAGGCTTAACCAGATTTTGATACTTATGTAGGCTGTATTATTGTTTCTGAAAGCCGTAGTTTGAACTTTTTTAAAGGTACACTTATGTTCCATCGCAAATGACTATTGATGGACGATCATTTTCACTTAAATTGATGCTTCCAAACAGTCCTTTGGGAATAAGTCTGTTCCTTGTGAATAGCGAAGCAAACGCAGCACATAGTTCGAACGCAATAAAAGCTTACTATTGTAACTGTCTCGTTGGAATGAAGACTGTTGGTTGTTGCGTTCATGTCATGAGCATTTTATGATATTTGGGTTACGCAAGACACCAGGAAGCAATAAACATAGCACCAGCTTTTTTTTGGATGGTATTTTGATAGATCTAAAGTTCTAAACGAAGACTAGTTTTTTTTTCATTTGTAGCATAAATATGTATTTTGTTTTCATGTTTTGTAAAAAACAGAGAAGGTACTGCGAAAAATGAAATGAAAAAATGCATTTGTTGTGGGACATATTTTTTGTTTAATTTTTGTTTAGGAATTGTGTATAATGTACGTGCTTATGCTTTATGGATGATTGTGTAATTATTTATCAAATTAAAGCTTATCAATAAAGGATTACAGTGGTGCAAAAAAATATATGGATCATCTCTGATTTCTTTGAAATATTGGCTGGCAACCGTCAACGGAAAATGTTTCTTTTCAAAAGATTTTTAGGTCTGTCTGTTTATAAAACATTTCAAAAAATTTATTTTTATGATCTTTCAGATGATACCTAAATCATTGTCCTACGTGCTATACTTTTTGAGATATACGTAATTATTTGCAGAAATGTCAAATTTTTCCCATTTCCGGCGCTCAATCTCAAGTCTTATTATCTCAAAATCACCAAGACCAAATTCAAAAATATTTGGCAGATAGATTGGGCTGAACGTAAGCTTTTATATGGTACTAGTCTCATAGGTGTACGCCCTGGGCCCAGGCTCCATAGAAAAATGAGCCATCTCCTTTAATTCAATTAAACTCAGTAGTTGTGGAGCGGCCTATTCTATACAAACTCTTAGTCCTCGTTTACTTACACCAGTACAGTTTTAGAAACGGAAGATCAACCGAAAGTGCTTTGCTCAAACTCACTAGTGAGTTTTTCAATGCGGTGAATAATTCTAAAGTCTCAGCTGCTTTATTCATAGATATTACAAAATCTTTCGATATGGTTGAACATAATATTCTTTTAAGTAAGCTTTATAGTGCAGGTTTCAGAGGTTTCACTTATGATTGGTTTGCTTCGTATTTAATTAACAGGCAGCAAATTGTAAAAATCAAAAACAACCATAGCTCGCGGCAAGTCATTAATTTGGGGGTTCCACAGGAATCTGTTTTGGGTGCGGTCCTGTTTTTAGTTTATGTCAACTCACTATTCATTCAACCGTTTATTTTGATAAAAATTCCTTTTTCCTTTGTGAAAAGAAAAACTTCTAGAAAATTTAATAGTTGTTTATTGTTATAGTAACTGAACAGAAGTGAAGAAAAATTATTAATTTTTCTCTATACACAAATTCAGAGTCAACTATGTTTTTCTGACTTGAAACTAAACAAGTAGATAATAGTAGGAATAATATAAATTCAACACTCCCACTTTTAGATACAAGTCAAAAAAATTAGAATTTCATAATCGTAGAATTGAAAAATGTCATTTGTTCGAGATAACATTCATCAGGTTGCAAAAACGTTGATGTTTAATCTTGGGTAGAGCTTTTGTCATTATGTCTGCCAACTGGTCGTTTGATTGCACGTAACTTAGTTCAAAAGCACCATCTTCAAATTGTTCACGAATAAAGTGATATCTCACGTCGATATGTTTCGTTCTCTTATGAAACTCCGGGTTCTTGACAAGTCGTATCGCACTCTGGTTGTCCATGAAGAAAGCAGGCGTATCAACTTTTGATTGAAGTAACTGACTTATCAATCTCTTAAGCCTTGTTGCTACTGCCAGATACATTAGACTTCCTATTGCTTCCCGATAAGGAAATTTGACTTCTTCGTTGGCCGTAAAGTCCCCTAGGTTTTGAGCAGTATCCGATGGTGTTGTGACAGCATATGAATTTGACATATTGAACCGATAAATGATGTTTCTGGCATAACCTTCTTGATGCACATGAATCGTTGAATCTGTTGATTGAATTATTTCGAGGCCCAAGAAACATTTCAACTCGAAAACTTTGATTTCGAACTCCCTTTGCAAGTGTCGAATCACTGGATCTATAGCTTCTTCTTTTTCTGCTGCTATTAAACCGTCGTCAACATAAATAGCCAGAATCAGCATGCTATCCTTTCCGTCAGAAACAAACACACATGGATCTGACTCACAAGCCTTCAAACCAAACTTGTTTACAAACATCGTGAACTGTTTGTTCCAACAGCGTGATGCCTGTTTTAAGCCATATAAACTCTTGGCTAACTTGCAAACTCGTTTAGTGCCATCTTCATATCCAATGGGTTGACTCATGTAAACATCTTCTTCCAAAATTCCGTTGAGAAAGGCCGTTTTAACATCAAATTGTTTCAGCTTCATCCGTTTTGATGCAGCCAACGCCAATATTGTTCGAATCGATGTAAACTTGACAACTGGACTGAAGGTTTCTTGGTAATCAATTCCATATTCTTGTGTAAACCCTCGTACTACTAACCGAGCTTTATAACGATCGATGCTCCCATCCGGTTTTCGTTTGATTTTGAAAATCCATCGATTATCAATTACCTTTTTATCAGTTGATGGTTCTACTAAAGTCCATGTCTTGTTTCTTATGAGGGAATCGTTCTCTTCATCCATGGCTTGTATCCAGTGCTTGCAGTTATCTGATTCAATTGCTTCATCGTAAGTCCTTGGTTCGTCTTCATAAGCTAACATTGCCGTATGGTCATCTGATGCGAGGTATGATAATCGCCTTGGAGCTGCAATTTCACTCCGATCTCGTAACCGTTGTCTGACAATATTCCTGTTATCAAGATCACAAATTGCTCCTTGCTGAACTTCTTGTCCTGGTACCATTACCTCTTCAGATGTGCTATCACCAACTGAGTTTATTTCCATTTCACTTTCTTCCAAATCGAGGGATACGACGGGGTCTTCAAGCAAAAATATAACATCTCGAGCTATTTCGATTTTGTTTGTCTTCGGATTCCAAACACGATACCCTTTGGATTGGTTGTCATATCCGACGAAGACGCACTTCGCAGCCTTTGCATCAAGTTTTTGCCGTTTCTCCTTTGGAATATGAATGAATACTTCAGTGCCAAAAACTTGTAAATGGTTGATTTCTGCTTCTTTGCTGTACCAAAGTTCATAAGGTGTTTTATCTGCTACAGTATACTTGTTCCAGTTCTATGGAGGACATGAACTGATGAGTTTACTGCTTCGGCCCAAAACTGTTTGTCCATTTGTTTGGAATGAAGCATGGTTCTCGCTGCTTCAACGATAGTCCTCATTTCCCTTTCAGCACACCCATTTTGCTCTGGCGTGTATGGAACTGTTCGCTGGTGTTGAATGCCCATTTCGTCGAAGAAATTTTTCAACTCCCCGTTGACAAATTCAGTACCGTTGTCTGATCGAAAATATCGAACGCTGTGTCCATTTTCCTAAGTATACATTTTTTTACATTGCTTGCAACTTCCGACTTGTGCTTCAAGAAATATACAAAACGGAAATGCGAGTAGTCGTCCTTCAGTAACAAAAAATACTTAGCGCCCCCCATTTAGTTTTCTTGGAACGGTCCACATACATCAGAATGAAGTAATTCCCCACAATTGTTTGATTTCTTTTCGCAGCTCTTAAAACTACCCCGATGATGCTTTCCGTATATACAAGCCTCGCAAATGAAATCTTCATTGTCAAAACTGATACTTCAATCTTTTAGGAACTTCCTCACGTAAGCGATATTCTGGTGTTCCAACCGTTCGTGCCACGACCGAAGCGACAATCTTTTCACGGCTAAATTTGCCGAAGCAGTGCCGTCCTGGGATTGACTCACCGTAAACATCATCTGGTACAACTTTTCTCGACGAACTCCCACTGCAACAACATTTCCGTTATTCAGTAACTCGCATCTCTTGTTGTTTGACTTTAACTGATACCCTAGATCCATGGCCTTTCCTGAGGAAAACAAATTCAATTGAATGTCTGGCACATACAAAACATTCACCATAATTTTCTGGATCCAGTCATCGCCATTGAATGCAAGAATGTTGATGTCGCCTTTTCCTTGAGCTATTATTTTTTCACCATTTCCAATCGTAACATAGCTTGTTGTCTCTGTGAAATTTTCAAACCAATCACGTCGATGGCTCATGTGGTCACTCGCTCCGGAATCTAGAATCCAAGTATCTTTGTCACCGGTGGATGCAGGCCCGTGACAAACAAAAGCGTCAACCGAAGTGTCGTCCTGTTTCTTAGGTACATCCCTCATTACTCGGCGGGCAAAGACATCAAAATCTTAGTCATAACCATAGACTCAGATATGTTTTCCTTTTGATCTCTCAGTTGCTGCACAATTTCCAACAGCTTTGACAAGAAAACTGAAATATCGTCTCCTGGCTCCTTCGACAAACTATAATACTTCTGTTGCAAAAATAAAATATTTGATTTCGATGACTGCTCATATGTGCTTTTAAGGGTTGCCCACATCTCGTGCGCTGTTTCGCAGTTCATGATCTGAAGAAGTGGCTGTTTCATGCATGCTTTTGAAATTGTCCTTCTTGCTTTTGCATCCAATTTCTTCCATGCCACAATCGCAGTTGAATAATTTTCTTGAGTATTGTTTGGCTTCTGAGCGGTTTCGTCTACAACATCAAACAATTCGTTGGCTTCCAAAATTTGTCGAATTTGGAACTTCCACGTCAACCAATTGCTTCCACCCTCCAGTTTTTCGATATTTACCCTGTCGTTTTCCATGTTTGGATCCAAATGTACTATTTCGATTATGAAATGTCTCGTACAAAACCAGAATCCCCTTATGCAGTATTACCGTGGACTGGGCCTATAACCTTTTGCTAAAAATTCCTTTTTCCTTTGTGAAAAGAAAAACTTCTAGAAAATTTAATAGTTGTTTATTGTTATAGTAACTGAACAGAAGTGAAGAAAAATTATTAATTTTTTTCTATACACAAATTCAAAGTCAACTATGTTTTTCTGACTTGAAACTAAACAAGTAGATAATAGTAGGAATAATATAAATTCAACAGTTTAGAGGTAATCTTACAACTGCTTTTGCTGACGATACTGCACTTTCGTATTCTAATACAAATAGTTTTAACCTTTTTTTGGATTTGAGTTATGATTTAGATATATTGCGAAATTGGTTTAATCAGCATAGATTAGTGATTAGTTCAAAAACAAAGTTTATGTTTTTCAGCATTAAAAACTGAACCTGTGACAATTTCCCTTTGTTTTATCACTCTCCTTACTGTTTACGATTTTGTTTTGAAATTGAGCGTGTCGACAGCTTTAAATATCTAGGAATAACATTGGACTGGAGGCTTAGCTGGAAAGAAAACACTTCCCAACTTAAGAATTACCTCAATAGAGTGGTTAGACAGCTTTATCATTTAAGTTTATACTGTGGTGCTCCTATATTAAAATTGGTTTACAATGGTTTAATGAACTCTAAGCTACAGTACGGTTTATCGTGTTGGGGAGGTTCCTACTTCATTAATATAAAGCCTCTGTTAATAAAACAAAAACATGCAGATAAACAATGAAACTACTTTCTATGTTTATTCTCTATCCTAATAATTTAATTACACAAATCAAATCACCTACGTGCGTTCATCAACTTCGATTAGATGACTTTGACATTCACATTCAGTTCATTAAATGTGGGAGACTAAAAAATACAACCCATGAATTATATTTCCCTCTCAAACTCTTCTGCTCCTTCACCCATTCAGTACTTTACTTTACCATCCCACACATAAACGTGGAAAACTAAAGTATACAACTAAGGAATTATATTTCCTCATACATATTTTAAGTAACTTAAGACCCCGACCCATAGAATTCGTTGTGTCCGTTCGCTGCCGGATTCAACTGACAGCTCGATTAAATACACACGATTTTATGAGAGGTGACTTATAAGCATCGGATGCAACGGACGCAACGGAAAAAGTAGCCCAACTCTTAACTTTTTGCGTCCGGCAGAACTGATGGCATGAGCAGTCATACCCAATTTGAAGCTTTCTCTTCTGCTAGTGATGGAATAAGTAAAACCGATACTTCAGAAATGTTACTCTTTAAAGTTTTTACTGCTACTGAAATAACAATTGAGGTAGCATTTTCGATCGGATTTTAGTATAAAAATGGTTTAAGAAGCTGAAAATTACAATCAATATTCATTTTTTTTCGATTATTTTGCTTTCACTAATAGAAACGATTTTTCTCAAAAACTCATTATGATCTAAAGGAGAGTATCTCCGAAATATACTCTTTATAATGAAAGTCTTCACTTTTATACTTTGCGTTTGTACTCAAAATTCGTACTGAATTCCTTCTTCTTCGTAAGTCACTTTTATGAAAACTTTACAAAGTTCTACATGCACCACCTCAAAAAAATTTAATGAAGAGCTCACTCATCTCTAGTAGCAGTTGACTTATCGACTCATCTCTAGTGTCTCTTTTTCATTTTGACTAATTTATATCTGCCAAAATACCGCAACGGATTCTATGGGTCACCCCAATCCGTTGTGTCCGGTAAAACTCACTGCTGTCAGTTGAATCCGGCAGCGAACGGACGCAACGGATTCTATGGGCCGGGGCCTTTAGATACACTTTCAGAAAGAATCATAGGATTTATGTAGTACAGATTCAATTCTTGAACAGCGTATTTCCTGAAAATGGGACAACACTTGGGAAGCATTCTCCGGATAAGGTAGTACAAAACAATTGTAAAGAGCAAGGGTAACATACTGGTCCCGAAACTTCTTCGACCGTCTTTTCATAAAACCAAGCATGCCATTAGCCTCACTTAACACATATTTAACATGTTCAGTAAAGTCCATATTGAAGCTAAAATAGACGCCAAGATCCTTAAAACTTTTCACTTTACTCAAAAAGTAACGAAGGTTACTAAGCTCCTTCTTTTCCAAAAAAGGGACCCAGGTTCAGCCAATTCTTATAACAGCAAACTGTAAAAGATTAGTATTGGTTTGGAGATGAAAGCGAGCATTATCGTTATAAGAAACTATCTTTTTGAAGTTTATTTTTTTAAACAAAAGGAATTTGGTTAAATGCAAAAAATAAAACAATATTTTCTTTCAGGTCAATGGCTTTCTCCAGTTGCTAATGAGTAATAAGCCAGAGGAAATATACACATATTTCAAATTTTTTAAGTAAACATTCCCCCTCGCTCCCTTTGCCGCAAAGGCATCAAGGGCCAACAACTTTATGGTAAGATAAAGATTTGAATGCCTACTAGAAATGCAAAGCAATTTGCGAACGCTTATTCCTGAAACGTTGGAACTTTAGTCCCATCTTCACAATAATTGGCACTTATGTTCCAAAGGTGTGAGGAATAACTCCCAAACAGAAGTTTTCTTTCACTCAAGAGTGACATATGTTAGTCTCAAACTGAAAATTGGGACTTATGTCGCCAATCACCTCTACTATTATGAACTCAACGCTTTTAAATAAATTAAATCCAATATAATCGATCTGTTGGAACATTAAATAAAGTTTACAAACCACTTTTTGTTTTGTTTAAAAGATTTTTTTAATTACTTCGTTATTAGATACACAAATTTGAATTGATTTTTGTGGTAATCTATTGGCTAGCATAAACACAATTTGTTATATTCTATTTATATATGTAAGTATTCGAATAAAATTCAAATTAAAAATAATAATAAAAGCAATAGAAGAAATTTCAACGTATGTACAAAATAAAAATATTTAAAAAAGTGTCATGAGAAGTGAATCTTAAATAAAACATAAAACAAAATAGCCGAAATGATTCAGATAAGTTAAATAAAATTACCTAAAATTGCAATTGTCAGCATCACTAGTTCAAAGGATCGAAAACAAGAAATTTCACTCCAATGGTGGTGCGAAAAATCTAACGTTTATGTTTAAATAAGAAATTTGGTAATAATTTAATAAAAAATTATGATAAGACAATTAACTATTTGTCTGAGTTTGAATGCAATTGTCCTTTGCTAGCAAGGAGTCAATTGTCAATTTAAGTCTAGAATTTTTACTCATAGAAATCATTTATGTTAACTTATTCAAAATGAAATAACGAGCGTCTGAATCAGTGCGTGTTTGCTAGTTTTCTGACGTAGATTCTTGTTTAGAAAGATTCTCTTCACTTCCATAATGGCATGGGGGGCTGCTGCGCTAAGACTTCAGCTGAAGCTCTGACATAAGCTGGGGCGGGACAACCTAAATAAATAAACAAATAAACACGGATAGGCATTAGTTGAAAACCAAAATTTCAGCACAAAAGTTAGTTGTTACTTACGACAAACGGAACAGGTCTCCTCATCCGTTCCATCTCCGCAGCCGTCACGACCAGAACAGACAATGGCTGTCGATCTACAACGTCCGTTGCTGCACCTGTGCGGGCAATAGGCATTGATTCCACCACTGCTGCTTTTACTGCTGGCTCCGTCAACCACAGCAGCGGTTAGCAATCTCAAAAAGATATTCGGCACAGATCGTGATCCACAAAGATGTGGCGGCTCGTCACTGCCATCCTTACACGAGATAATTGCATTGCAGTATTCATATTCCGGCAAACATTCGCCACTGTTGCAACGGAACGTGTTCGGTGGGCATTGGCCACCTTCGTTCCTCAAAGAGTTGCATTCAATTTCGTCCTCTCCGTGTGGGCATTGTTTTCTGCCATCGCAGAGTGCGGCACGACTTATGCAACGGCCACTGTTCTCACAGCGGAATGATTCTGTTGGACATGTTTGGTTAAGTCGTGCATTAAAGGTGCATTCCTCGTCGGAGGCATCTGTGCAGTCTGGGCGGCCATCGCATACGAAGAACCACGAAATGCAGACTCCACTCGACCGGCACTATTTAGTTGAAAATTAAAACCATTTATTTATAATTTGCCAAATCAGGCGAGTGTGGGTATGAGGACTTACCTGGAATGTTCCGGCACTACATCCAGTACGATCGGCGCCGCATTTGATATCTGCATCGATTGCCTTAGAAGCACAGTCACATATTCCTTGATCATTGCAGATGGTAAATGGGTCAGCTAGCTGGCATTGTTTGTCATTGTTGCAGTTTAAGCCCAAAGAAACTGGACCGTTTCCAAGTTCTACACGCTTTCGAACTGCAAAATTGAAACAGATTTATGTATTTGAAATTTCGAATTAGACTTGCACTGCATTTCATGTCAGTGTGGTTAGTTTCACACCTTTTGCTTTCTTTTGCTTATCTAAATGACTTTCTGAATGATATGATAAGGTTTACAGGTTTCTAAATTTAATAGCCTAGTTGAATCATAAGGCTTAAAGACATCGAACCAAGTTATTCACAGCAAGCATAAGAAATCATAAAAAAAGCAGAACAGCTTGAAAGGCTTTTGGGTTTGAAACTTGAAAAGTGAATTCAATATTTACAACCTACATTATGCTAAGAAAATATCTACAATTTCAATCAGGGAACTTCGAAAGCTATCTATCATTTTTGAACTAATCATTTTTAGACTCAATAACTTGAGAAAAAAAAAAAATTAAAAATTTTATAAGAGCTGTTCAGACTATACAATTAGTTGGTCATACTTCGTTCAATGGATATTAGGTGGTCGGATGTAGTTTGCGTTCAGACATATCAAACTTGTCCCCCAACTTTACTTTATCAAGCGGTCGTCAAACATTGGTCGTTGAAGCCAAAGTCTGTCAAACTAATTGTATAGTCTGAACGGCTCTATAGACTCCAATGTCATTTTTAAAGTTTCGCAATTGAGTACTAGTTGACTATTATTTATTACCCCAGTCTATTCTCTATCTTAGACTGAAAATATGGTTTTAGATCTACTTATCCTACCACACCTGTTACACTAAAATTTGGTTTTTACTTGGTATTGTTTTTTTTAAAGATTTTTGATTTTCTTTCTTTTTTTGGCTGCAAACTATAAGAAAATAAATACGACGGTAATTGTAGATATTTTTTTTTTCATTTTTATTGACAGCAAATTTATGCAAAAGAAGTTTTCGAAGTAAAATGCTAACTTTCTTTAATAAATCCTTTATAAATATTTGCGTTAAAAGTTTTGCTGCACGTGGCTCTTATGAATTGTAATAATTTGAAAAACAGGCTCTGGTAAAGCATTCTACATTCAGATAGTGCGACTAAAATATGAACCTCTATACTTGACTGTACGTCCGAAGTTGGGCTCAAGATAAAACTTATGACCATTGGGCGGCTGTTGTGGCTAAATAAAATTGTTTCAGGGGAGGAATGCAACTGGATATTTAACTAGAGTACTGCTTGTATAAAAAATCGATAAAAAAGACTGAGGCAAGTAACGTTTCAGATATGCAGTCCGATACGATGATCAAAAAGTTCAAACTGAGTCATTCAATTCACAATCAACTTTTCTTCAGGACCGATCCACTCTAGAATCTGAGTCCAAGAAAGGATTTTTAACGAATCTTTACAGATGGTTCAAAAACCGATGATAGATTTGGCGCTGGTGCCTTGGTGAAGGGTAATAACATACGACTGCACTCCTCATTAAGCACATACGCATCTTTATTCCAAGCGGAGGCGTATGCTATATGGCTATAAGCTACGTTACGAACAATGGCTGGATGGACAGAAGTATCTGTTTTTGGAGCGACAGCAAAAATGTGCTAAAGCCTCTCTTAACCCTCTAAATGCTTCGAAAATCGAGAGTGATCCAGCAACGCAAGAGCTGTCTTAATGCGAAGACTAAACTTTTTGATTTTTTTTTTCTTCCAGGCCATCGCGGCATAACTGGAAACGAGTTCGCTGATGAGCTTGCGAGATCTCAGATAGCTTCTTCAGGACCTCAACTGCACTTGGTCTGCCGGGATCCGTAGTGAGCGCTTCAATCAACGATTGGATCTATCAAGAGCACAACCCTATAGATGACATGCTTCTTTTTGATGCAGACATATAAACGTATGCTCCCCAACGTTAATAAGAAAACTGCATCAGGGGGTCAATTCCCGATCTGTGAAGCTGTGAAATGAAAACATTTATCACAGCTTCACCGAAAATTCGATTCTCGATTAGTGAAAATCCAACCTCAAATGTCAATTTTTTTTCATATGATAAATTTCTTTTCATTGCCGTATGAGTCGGTGAAAAATTCAACTATGAAAAATGGCCGCAAAACTCAAACGATGAAAAAACCAACTGGAATCCAATTGAAATGAGAGAGAAAATGAGAGAGAACTGTCAGAATTTATCATTTAGAACGTTTCAGTACTTTTTAGATCCGGAATCGCTTAGAGTGGGTTCGTGAAGTGATAAAATGAAAAAACCGTATGAAAACTGAAATGATAATTTTTTTTCACTTCACAGCTTCACAGATGGGGAATTGACCCCCAGTTTAGCTATCCCGTTGCAGAAATGTTCTCTTCGCACCAATGTTCTCTTCAGTACGCACATTAATTTGTCCTGTTGATGGCCTCGATTGAAGAAAGGAAAATTAATGCGAAAAATAATAACTGCACGAATTGCTTGCTCAATAGGCCGACTTTGCTGTCTTAAAAAAAAGAAGATGTGCTCTTTGAACTTCGCAAACAGAGTTATTTCATTCATAGTAAATATCTACAATTAGGAAGCGTTGTTATGGAGTTTTTCAAAATGAATTTAAGTGAATTGAATTTGGCGAAAAAAAATTATGACAGTTAGTATTGGATTCCTATAATTTTCAAATCAAATCAACTAAAACTGTTGAAAATGATGCCTAAGTTTTTAACTGTTATCATATGAGGAAGAATGATGTACCAAGTTCTTCCTCTGGGAAACAGGTTGTATCTATAGACTTTTTGCCAATCACAATGGCTTGACTTTTCTTCGGGTTGAGTCGCAATTATTTGTTCTTAGTCCATTGAAATACTTTGCTAACAAAGTTTAACTGAACGGTAGCGTCTCCGATCATTACGATTTGATAACTGTAGTACAGTTGGACATCATCTATACGCATATAAGTACTTTACAAGACCTGATAACACCAGGAAGGTCGCTTATAAATAATGAAAATACTAGGGGGCCCAGAATTGAAGTGGAGCATCGGCGTTTGTGTACAAAAATCGAAGAGCTTGTTTTGGATCGAAACAGCTTGAGTTCTTCCGTGCAAATATTTTTGAATAAGAGTAACCGCATTTCTTTAAAAAAAAAAGTTTAAACTCAGTTTTCTCAGGAGACACAATGTCAAATAAGTCAAGCATCACTAAAGTTGACACATATTCATTGTTAATTTCCTAACGAATATCTTATTTTAATGTGCAGTCAAACAACTTTGATCGTCAGAGAAAACTGCACTCTCTTAAACTGAAAAGGCAAATCAGTCGAAATTTTAGTAACATGGGGATTCAAAACGTTTGCTTCCTTTGTCGTTCCAGTCATTTATAGTGCTGCTTTAGATATTTCTAATTTGTAGCCGTGTACAATTACGTAGCATTGGCGAGTCAAGATTTCTCATTATTAGGACCGGAACACCAACCTGCAGCCTCAACTTACAGGAAGGTACTCCTGATGATTCTAAAGATTGAGAAACACTGAAGGATGTGATATGACTTGCTGAGTGTCCTTAATATTGTCTACTAAAATATATTCGATAAAATCCCCTTCCACGCCTGACATAATTTGTTGGTTTATATCTTAAACTATCTCATTTTGTTGACATTTTAACAGAAATCACCTCACGAAAGAACTTTTCAAATTAGTCCAGTAGTTTCTACATTCCCGTTTGAATTCCATGTTCCAATGGGAATATAGGGTTAAAACATATAGCGTATGTCCTTTCTCAGGTTCTAGACTATCTCCGTACCAAAATTCATATAAATAAGTTCAATAGTTTGGGCAGTGAATTGTAACAAAGAAAATAAAACAGACTGAGTTAATTCCGGATTTATAATTTTAGTAAGGACTCCGTTACCATAGGAATGTGAGGATGAGTCAAAAATTATGTTACTCGGAAATAGTGCATTCTAACGGTGGAAGAATTTTTGAAATCGGTTCAGTAGTTTCCCAGTTTCCGTTTACGTTCCCGTTCCCGTGGAAACATTGGGATAAAATAGAATATATAGCCTATGTCCTTCCTCAGTTTCTAGACTATCGTTGTACAAAATTTCATTTTAATCGGTTCTTTAGTTTGGGCGGGAAAGGGTAACATAGGAAAACGATCATTTATAATATTACATAGTTAGAATTAGGATTTGTAATATCACCTAACAGACAGACAATGACCCAGACTTTCAAAATAACACGCGCATCCTTAATGTCGACGAAAGATATGCCTTACAGCTTGAAATAACGGTATATGTACATAAATCGTGTTTTTAGCTAAGAACTTGATTGGATATCAATCACAAAAACTCTACATGCCTTTTGGCCACTTCCTAGTTTGGTGGTAATCTTGTATTCCAATACTGGCTCACCTTATCGAGTGAGTGAGTAGCCATTTTAGGATCACAGTACACAGAATCATCTCAAGCTACAAATAACTGACTAGTAACAACGAATACTCACTAGTATATTGGCTCAATTTTTTTTTGTTGCATTTAGTGATAGAAGATAGGCAAAGCTTGTAAAAACATACTATACGAAAAAAAGCTTTTTATTTCAGTTGCACACATTCTATTAAGATGTTAAAAGATGTCGCTACTTTTAGTTTTATAGCTATAGGAACGATTAAAGTCAGTGTTCCACACATGGAACTGGCACCCAGGGTTAAGGCTTATTAATTTTTTTTTTTGTGTTTTAAGCAAAACTCAAAAGACAACTTTTGGTTTGAATTTCAGAAAGTTAAAACATTTAATGCAAACTGTTGAATCAGGAGATGTAAACGGACAACGAAAGTGATCGGTTTAATCGAACCGATGATGGGAACTTCTTTTTTGGATTTGGTTGGTAGCTTGTGCATTAACTCTACCTTCGTAATAAATACAAGAAAAATGTACACAAAACTTCTTTTTTATTTCATTTCATGAATAATAATCAGGGAGCACTTTATGCGTCGAATGAAATTCCGTTTCATTACTGATGAGAGAATTCCAAATTGTGATACTAGATTGATTACTCGATAGCGTGAGCTGTAGGTAATACCAAATTCACAAAACTCATCACGGCTTATTCGAAAAATGTGCGGTATTTCTACCACTGGAAATAGATTCCGTAGCTTTTTTAATAGATAGAGTTCAAGCGGCGAAGACATTTTCAAGTTACTTTACTTTCAGCGATGGAAGACTAGCCATTTTACTATCATCTTATAAATGTTGGGAGCCTTTTCAGACTCTTCAACACGGTTTTTTGGTACTTAGAATCGCTAAGGAAGTCATAATTTTTACATCGAAAAAAAAGTTTTCCAAACCTAAAACATCGTTGCGTCAAATAAGCGAAGAACATCGTAATAGCTCGATTATAATTGATCGCAATTCAAAGATTTGGATTTAAAAAAAAACGACGTTAGCTCTTTGCTTGCAATATTACAGTAATGTGGGCTTAAAAGTTAAGCAGTAAAAATAGCCCTGTCATTCCATTATTGAAATTCTGCCTAACCAAACAATTGCATTTGTCAGGTTTGAAATGTGTTCTTGAAAAAAATATCTTACCAGGCTTAGAAGTTGTCAAAGAATCAACATTCTTCGGTGTCGTTGGTGTGGTCGAAAAACTATCATCGTTTGACATGAATGGCCTCAAAGTTGTAGCTATTGGAGCAGCTGGTTCCATAAGAGTAACCCGGCTAGCCAACCCCAGCATAGTTTGCGTTGTTATCTCTAAAATATCAGGCACTTCAGTAGTTACACTGTCTTCCTTAGTGCTTTCTGGGAATGTAGCATAAGTTGTTTCTACGACTAAGTTGTCTGACATTAGCTCCTCATTATCATTGGGAGAAACAAATGATAAATCAAAAGGAAGGTCATCTGGTGAAACATTCTGTTGTTCATCAGCCATTGGGTCTGGTGTCGTTATAGCTTCATCTACAGTTTGAGTTCCCATTAACAACTCAGTAAGATGAGTTGGATAATAAGCGGCATTATCTGGTGTATGCTCACTGTGAATAGTTTCTTCGGCTTTTAGGTCGTCAGTTGAACTTTCTGGTATCGCAGTTGTTCCAGAGCCTTCTTCGTCATTCTCTATCAAACCACTAAGGATATTTAAAATCGATTCATTTTCATTGAAATACGAGTCTTCTGCGACCTTCAAATCATTTTCCATATTTGAATCAGGAGCATCTGGTTTTCTAGTGTTACTCAAAACTTCTTCTGATAATATTCCTTCATTTGTAACCTCTGCTGGTTCATTGACCAAATGGTGATCTTCGAATTGCTCAAATTTTTCGATTTCACTATAATCTGATTCCACAGGGATAGGTGTGGTCATTTTTTCACTGTCAGTAACAATAGGTACGTGTTCACTGGCGAGTTCACTTTCATTGGCAACCACTTCAGATGGTGTTTCGTTTGTTTCTTGACTTTCCGTTGGCCTTGCTGCAAGAGGTGCGTCTTCCAATTCGAAAGTCAGGTGGACAGGTGTTTCGTGATTGGAATGCTCCGATTCGGAATGCACTGTTGTCTCTTCTTGATCGATTTCTTTTTCTTCTTCATTGTTCTTCTCTGTTTGTGAGGAATTATCAATCAGCTCATTGATTGGCTTCTGGTCTGCAATTGTTTCGAGGTTTTCATCACTTTCGATTTTTTCTTGTAATTTGTTCAATGTATTCTCTTCGTTTGGAATTGACTGTTCATTAATGGGCAGAGTGTCGTCACCTTTGATGGGCTCGGGTATATCGCTTGGCACAGTGTCAGAAGGGGCAAGTGGGTTACTATCATTTATAATGTACGAAGGCTCAACACCTTCAATAATGTTGTCCAAGTCATGTACTTGCTGGATGGCCTCTTCGGCACTCTCATTTTCTACAACAGCGTCTTTAATACTTTCTTCTTCTCCAAGTTGAGGTGATGGAGTTTCTTTTAATTCAAGGAGATGATTTTCATTGAAAATTGCTTCGTTGGAGTTTACTTGAATCAAATTTTCGCGGTCGGTGAGGTCGAGTAAATTGGGTTTCAGGACTTCGGGTTGTTTTGTTTCCTTGGGAGGCTCAGTATTTTGAGGGAGTTTCTCTTCATACAAAAGTGTTTCGCTTGCTTCGTCATGTCCATCAGAAGATTCAACTACCTTCTGTAAATCTTCTTCAAGTGCAGCTTCTAAAACCGGCTCAGGAGAAATTCCTTCAGTTATTGGAACGCCTTCTTTTTCCAAAGGAATCTCTTCATTTGAAGATATGCTTGATGTTTCAGTTTTGACTGTTTGTTTGTCCAAAGAGTCTTCTTGCTTATGCACAGTTTCTGTAGGTAACATACTTTCCGAAAATTCAGCTTGAGAAACGACTGGAGCTAGTTGATCAGATTCACCGGGCAACGCCTCTTGTAAGTTTTGTTCGTCATCAATGTCTTCTATGTTCACTTCCGATGCTTCTGTGGGTTCATTATTTTGGACATCTTCTTTTACAATTTCATTTGCCTGTTCTACTTCTTCGGATTGAACTTGACCTTCTTCGTCAGTTGAGCTTTGTACAGATTCTGTTGCAAGAATAGCCTTTTTTATTTCTTCTTCCAATTGTTCTTGAAGCTGTGTTTTGTTATCCTCTGGCAAGGAAGACTGTTCCGTAATTGACTCTACTGAATTTTCTGAAAGCGTTTGTTTCACATCCTCCACTTTTTCTTCTTGTTCAGCTAAGGCTTGAGTTGCTTCCTGAAGTAGATCTTCAACTGTTTTGTGAGTTTGGCTTGGTTCTTGAGGTACTTCTTCTGCCAATTCTAGGCTGTCTTCAATTTTTGTGTGTACAATCTCTTTTTCAACATTTTCTGAATCCATTCCTTCTTTTTCTATTTCAGAAATTTTATTTTCTTCGCTTGAAACATCGAGATGTTGATTTATATTCGAGGTGTTTTCTTCTTGATGACCTCGATCGAACTCAGTTGGGTGAGCGGATTCCGGAAGGTTTTCTTGCTCTTTGATTGATTCATTGGATGTATTTATTTCATTATCTTCTTCAGTTTTTTCAGGAGAACTTTCGACACCAGCTTCTTCTTTAACAATATCTGCAGACGGTATATCTTCATTTTCTAAGGAAACTACATTCTCATTATGAGATAAATCCGCGCTTACTGCCTCAGGTTGTATAGCTTCAGTGCTACTCTCTTCTGATATTTGCAAAAGCGGTTCCTTTTCCTTTTTGTTTTCTTCAAGCTCTTGCTCCTTCATACTCAATAAATTTCCTTCTTCTTTTTCAACTTCTGGCAAACCGATTGCTTCCTCGTGATTGTTTGTCTCGTGAGCCTCTTCTTCATCCAGGTTTGGAGATACTAGCTCTGTGACTGCTGGTTCTTCACTACTAACTTGGGATTCTTTGTCTGGCTTAGCGTCAGCAAGGGAATGTTCTTCAGAGGCTATAAGTCCAGAAGACATATCTTCTTTTTCTTTGTCAGCATTTTGCACACTATCCTCACTCACATGGTCTGAATCTTTTTGTATATTGGACTCGGAAACATCATTATTTTCCATTGAATTGCTGGGAGTGCTGGGATTCATTTCTCCAAACATATCTACTTGTGCTTCAGGTTCTTCATCAACAACAGGGGTTTCCTCTTGAGCATGCATATCCGAACTTGGCCTGTGGTGTGATTCTTCCATATAATTTTCTTCATTTGGCTGTTGTTCTGTTGAATCTACAGATGTCTGAGCGTTTTCCTTGTTCAGGCTATCCTGGCTGTTTTGAACTAAAAGCTCAAGATCATTCTGCTCTGTATGGTCTTCAAGGGTGTTTTCCGGTTCGACTGTATGTGGTAATTCGTGGCTTTCCGAAAAAGCAGCACCTCCTGATGATTCAAAAACTGAAGGCGGATTTTCTTCATATGATTGTTGGCTTTCAGTAACTTCTGTTTTCTGATCCGATGCGTGTTCAGTGGGTGAAAGTTCTTCATTTTCAATCTCGTTCAAGGCATGGTCATTAGTTTCTTGAGATGAAACAAGGTCTTGTTCAATATGAACTTCGGGTTGAACAAGGGCAGGGCTTGCCTCTGGTATTTGATTTTGTTCCATTTCATACTTCTGATCTTCGATTTGGTCAAGAATAGGAGATAATTGTTCATCCGCCTTTATTGGTTCCAATTCTGTTTTCATTGTTGTACTTTCTTCAATGTTTTGCTCTTCCGATGATTGAAGGTTAGTTTGACCCACCGACTCAGATTGTTCTTGTTGTTCGGATGGAGGTTGTTGTTCGACTTCAAACTGGTCATTCACTTCAGATTGTTGCTCGAGGTCCGGTTGTTTTTCTGCTATAATTGAACTTTCGTGTTCAGATTGTTCTTCAGTTTGAATCTGATGAATAGCTTCAGTTTGTTGTTCTTCTTCGTTCTCCTGGTTATCTTCCGTTTGTGGTTGGGTTTCATGGCTTTGGTTGTTAGATTCTTGCTCTATGGGTTTCTGTTCAGCAGATCCCTGTTCTGTTTCCGGTTCTTTTTCCGATTGCAGCTGTTGCTCTGCATCGGGCAGTATCAATGGTTCAATATGTTCAGCTTCTTCATGATGTTGCTCTTGTTGAGGTGTTTGTCCGACTTCTTCTTCTTTTTCGTCAAACACTCCACTTTCAAGCTTTTGATTCTCGTTTTTATCTTCAGCGATTGGTTTTGCATCTTCAATTACAGCCAAAGGTTTGTTTTCTTCAGATTGATCAATTACCTCATCATTGGTATCTGTTTGCTCTTCATTATCTATTTTATACGGATAGTCATCACTATTGACCGCTTGCGTTGTTTCCTTTGAAGGTCCCGATGTTGAACTTGAAATAAAATAGTTGTTCAGACCAGTCATTGCTTCAGAGTCAACAGACATATCCTCCTCGCTAGCTTGTTCAATTAATAGCTCAGGTTTTTTTGTGAACTCAGCCAAGTTTTCTGTAGAAGAAGACGCAACGAAATCATCAGTAATCATTGAAGGAAGGCCGTATGTTGAAGATTCATAGTGTGAGATTAAATCAATAGGACGGAAAACAGTAGGCGTAGGTGTGATATTTGGTTTCAGCGATGTGCTTTGGCTAGTGCTAGCGAGAGCATCATTAGAACTTTCATCTTCAACGCATGCACCACCATATTGTTTTGCCGGTGATGTACATTGGCAACGACCAAATAAGTTGGGAATCAGAAAATCACAGTGGCTTCTTCTATCATTCATTTGGCAATGGGCGTGACTGTAACAGACAGCTCCTGGATGAGCGGCTGCAATGAAATAAAAAAATAATTTATTAAAACCATTGCTGGATGAAATATGTATGCATAAAATTATCGATGAGATCGATGAGAATATCAACAATAACAACAATTATCTATATATATCTAAGGGATCATTTCGGTAAAGGCACTTTCAAATGACATCAACAGCCCGATTCTGTGCAAAATCACTGATGCCTAACGAGTCACAAGTTTCCTATAAAATCACAACTTTCCACCCCACACTCAAATTGTGATGTGGTTCTCACTTTCTCAGCAGGTTACAACGTTGTGACTTGTGACTTTTGGGCAGAACCAGGCTACAAGTGTCACTTTGGGGTCTTTCAATGCAATCAATATCAGTTCCACCCTTTAAGATCTAATTTCATTTCTTCTTTAAGGCACTCGAAGCAAAAGTAAGAGTTATATATGCAATCTTGTGCTTGCTTCACCCGTATGTGACTTCTCAACCCGCAAAACGTTCGCTATAAAATCAACAATTTGTATCGATTTCAAAAAAGGAAGAGACGAAAAACCAATATTCTATCCCAATATCAAACCCTTCAGCCAGGAATGTGAAGCCCCGTGGCCACACGCAACCTTCAACTTTAGTTACTCTAAATATAGAATGAAGTCTGTGCAAGATATGTTAAAGCCTTCATCAAAAATAGGTAATAGTGGCCGACTCTTACGGTCACACCAAGCACACACTACAAAAGTACACACAAACTCACCCAAGGAAAATGAATAGCAAAAAATAAAACGCTCGTCTCACATTCCACTTCTTAATGCCCACTCGTAGTTAAGGTTTCCTAAGACATGCTTACTACGATATGTGTGCACCTGTGCAACGTTTCTTTTCTGACCCACATTCATCTTAAAATGGTTTTTATATATAGTTGCTCCTTGGTTCAGTGCTTCTTTCCTCTTTCTTCTTATTTCAAACAAGCCAGAATCTCCCTATACTCGTACGTATCTAAATCTTTCTTTGGTGATGCAAGAAAAAATTTATTTTCCATTCCCATAAGGCGCTGTGTCCCGCCGCCGGCCATCGGCCGTGCATCCCTATCTAATTCGTTTATATTGCCTACTCTTCACTTGGATGGAATTTTAAAAGATTTAAAACGCTTGATCATCCTAAACATTCATCAGTTTGAAAATTCTCACAAGACTTAATGCGTACTTCACGTCAAGTCGGCAGAGCGCAGTGGGAATAGAAAAAAAAACTACACAATATACCGTTCGCGGCTATCTTAAACAGCAAGTGAAACAGCAAAGACTAAAGTAAAAAAGAAAATAAAGAAAACCAGGCCAGACAATCTGACGTGCGCTAGAGCGCGCCATTGACGTGAGACGTGAGGTTCCTTCCGACTTGGTAACCTAGTCGATTGATCGTGTATCGAATTGTGCACTCCACCTTTTTCAATAAAGGCGCATTGGCGATGATCATATTGCCATGGAAGCAATCAACGTCATCGGTGGCGCTGAAGCCAGATTAGACTGATTGACGATTTTCAATTTAATGAGAATCGCTATTGGGAAGGTACCGATGCGTATTCTTCGTCTGTCATCGAGTTTCAATAACGTGATGTGTTCGATCCAACAAGAATTCGTCGAAATCGGGAAAGGAATTACTAACATATCTACAGTACATTTTCCTAATTGACGTCCAATAATTACTTAGTTTCGGTAAATGGAATGGAGAATGGGATAATCCAACAATGGAGGCATTGCACGCAAGTGGTTCCCGAATATAGTCAATGGGGTCGCGCACCTTAGTTGCAAAAAACGACTGGACTAGCTGTTGAAGCCAAAGCCAATCAACGATAAGAGGTTGAAGATATGTTTGTTGTTATATTGCCTCAATTCCTGCATCTCTGACAAATGCATCATCGTGTCCCGTTGTTATCCAGGAATTAAGCACTTGATGCTAGTTATATGGACTCCATCTTAGCCGCATGTACTTGCTTTAGAAAAAAGCACCTTGTTTCAGCCAGGTTAATCATGTGTAGTTTTCTTCGACATTGGAAGACTTGGTTCGCAAATTGGTCAATAACTGCGGAATAAATGCAGCACAGTCGCGAAGACCGTGATACCATCCAAGATTTGTTTTAGACTTTCACAGACCGCCCATCATTAAAAAGATACTTTCACAAAATTGATCATTGAGCGAACTTTTGAAATTACTAACGAATTGACTAACGAAATAAGTACCTACGTATTTATTGGCTGGTATAAGATAGTCCCTCGGTGTCTCGCATACGCTATATTTAACTTAAATTCGATATTAAACTAACTTGGACTCTGGCCAGCAGAAAAACAATGAAAACGTGAGAAAATAAGGATTGTGCGTGTTGATGCAATGACTTTCAAATTGAAATGGATTTTTCCTTAGAAATTAAGTTGATTAGTAATGGTGGTTTACGAAATTGTGAGCTTTGGTTGTGTAACTCTTAATGTCATATCAAATCTTATGACCTATGCGTACCTTGAAGTCTTGAAAATTGGATCCATCGTGCCGATACTTTTTTTTTTGGATTTAAGGTCCTGCCAAAATAAAGCGTTTTTTCAATTGCGGCAGCGGCAGAAATGCTCTTTTCATTCTCATTATTTTTGACCTCTGACAAAGTATGCTTTGCAGAGAATTTTTCGTTTCAGGGCTTCCAATACCGAAGTCTATTTTCAATCTCTGTGTTTGCGCGATTCGTAATTTCCAGTCCTATAGGAATGAATTCACAGATATATCCCAAGTTGTGAACCCATGTCCAACTACCGGCCTTAACCATATCCAGTGTTTTGCCAGTTGTAATTGTGACGTTATCTTTGTCTTAATCAAGGCCAAACTCTTTTCTTTTTTTTTTTGTCTAAGGGGTTATACCTATGTGAAGGCTTAAAAACAAGGTTTTTTCGGGATTCTTTTAAATAGATTTTAGGAAAAAGGTTATGCAGATAACACAGGTCTGCGAAAAATATTTTTTTGTCAGCTGCATGAGATATTTCAACTGAATTATATGTTTTAAAGTGCGCTGATTTCAAAAGTGATGGCCATTTTTTTCTATCACATAAGGATTTGTTGCAAATTCAAACACAAGAAAACACAAAACTCATCTTGCAGCCTTGAGCTTCGTATGCTGCTAGCATCCGTTGCACAATGTTTTATAGTTAGGATCCTTAGTACACTTCGCCCAAAAATTAAGGGAGCAGAAAAAAAATCCAAATTTTTGGGGGATTGTCAACAGGCTGTAACTTATACAAAAATGGTCGTACACCAAAAAAAAGAAGAAGCAAATTGTAGCTCTAAGTGTCTAGTTTTCGAATCTAAATTTGAAATTTTTGTTTCAAAATATTTTTCGAGTACCTTATCAAAAAAAAAACCACCAATCATTACATGAATTTCCCAAAAACTTTCGCACTACGTTGTTGAACGATACCCAAGCTTCTTTTTCCTTCTCAAATGAAGGGTGCGTTAAAAGTTCTCTTATGTCGGAGCCGGTGAAAACTCTCTCTTTCAACTTTGCTTCTGACAGCTTCGGGAATTTTGTACATAAATATTTGAAAAAGTCTCCATCCTTTTTTAGCGATTTTACAAATGGTTTCATTGACCCCAAATTGATACGGAGAGGGGGCAATAAAACCTTTTCTGATGGTACCAAGGTAGTGTTTAAAAAAATTTTTTCTCCATTTTTTAAAGTTTCTCGGGATGGCCAATCACTTTTTTTCCAGCGCTGTTCTCTGGCTCTACTATCCCACAAGCATAGGAAGCATGGGTATTTGGTAAAGCCTGGCTGCTGAACCAAAAGCATTGTCAGTATTTTGAAGCCCCCACAAATCATCCATGTCTACTGAGAGCTTTTCTTTGTTTCAAGCAATATACTCGTACGTCATTTGACTTGTCTCAACATGTTAAAACATTCCCAGTCTCACCCACAGTTCAGGTTGTTTTTCTCCATTAACAAATAAAAATCATATAGGTTTATTACCAATGATAATGAACATAGATACTGCAATATACATAAAAACTTATGTGATATAATAATTTGAATTTTTTTTTTCTGTTTTTGGGAGGTCTAAATCTGTAAGAAAATGTAAAAAAATCCTATGTAGTTTTTTGGTCGCAGACCTGTATACAAACCTCTATACAAATCCTTAGTATCCTGAAAATAGGACAACACTTCGAAAGTACAAAAAAATCTCTTTTTAAATTTAAAACAAATTGGCGGTTGTTCGGCTGGACGCATTAAGCAGCCCCATCTATACCACAACATAAAATAAGTTTGCCTGCTGTTCTACAAGTGTATTTGAAGTAATCCTGCAACTAACTCTTGGTTTGTAGGTTTGTTTTACAGGCCCCAGCAGGTATTAAGCAATCAACTTCGTGAAAGGTCGTAATCCCGCGGGGCCTGTAGACATAACTCGAGATCTCATATTGCGGGACAAAAATTTAAGACTTCATTTAAAAAATGAAACAAAAACAAACAATTTTCAATGGCATTTTTTATAAGATTTTCTAAGGAAATAGTATGACATGGAAATACTGAGTTCCCATACTTCTTCATTAATATCAGTTGTGGTAGGTACCAACATGCTGCTTATACATTTACCCCGCAATTAAATTTTTCTGCCTTAATGCCTTGATTGGATTAAAAAACATTAATGACCACTTCACCTTTGAACGTATGCGAAGTATCGCCTACAACAACAAGCATATAATAGTTGCATGGATTCCAGGACATGTAGGTATTATAGAGGTAACGAAGCTGCAGAAAGCGCAGCTAAAGAAGTTACGCACTATCCTCTAATAACAGAACTTCCAAAGCTGTCAAAACTCATGAAAAGAACTCTGGAAGCCTCTGAAAACTATAGCTTAGACAATGCTTGGAAAAACGAAATAACCTTTCTACGAAGACACCAGTTTTCACAACATCGACCGACATACAATATCAAACTTAGCCATCAAGAGTGCGTAACGCTGTTTCGAGTAAGAGTTGGAAAAACCTTGTTCTCAAGTTGCCACTACTACAAAAAGGAACCACCACAGGAATATGGAAATTGTCAGGAACCATTAACAATCTGGCACATTTTTACGGAATGTCCTATCTCCCGGCAAATACCGGACATGACAACAATCGAAGAAATGCAAAACAGACTTTCGATCATCCTCAACCCTTTTGATGATCTCACCATGCAACGATTTAAGAAAGTCTAGGTCAGCACAAAACATGGAAACAGATATAATATCAAACTAAAACTTTTTTGTTAAAATTTTATCTAAACTCAATCCCTTTTCATTTCTATTTTTCCTCTCTCACGACATCTATGGTCAAGTTGCCCTGATGTCTTTAATTTATAAATAGCTTATTAAATTCATTTTGTAAGTTATTTTTTGTAAATAAATAAATAAATAAATAAATAAATAAATTAAATATTTCTGGCAAAACTGCTTCTTGGGAGCAATAGAATAAGTAACCAAACGCCATAAATTTTGTTTCTCAAAATCCTGATCAATAAAATTTCAAATGAATTGGCAACAACAACAATTAGCAAAGCAATCACTCCCAAGCGCTAAAAATGCAATTTATGTTCTTTCAAACAACTCCAGCTGTAAATTCTCCTACAATTGGTAAACAAATTTAACGAGTTTCAGCTAGCAAAACGCTATAAAATAACCTTTTCCGCATTTATTTATTTATTTATTTATTTTTTCCTTTTCCTTCTTCAATGAAATTATGTGTGGACACAACTGGTTTAAGAAAGTGTGCTACTCCTTGGCGAAAAAAAACTCTCCTGTAGGTGCTCACAATAGATTGCATTCCGTTACAAATTTATGTTTGTAACGACGCGACGACCAACCAAGTCAAGACTGAGGAAACGATGTGGAATTCCTGTAGGCGAAATGACGACCACGATAATCAATTCACCTGCAGACCGTTCTGAATAGCTTAATTGTGAATGTGCGCGCGAACGCGAAATCTACTCTGGAAATAAGGCAAAAATGTATCTAACAACAAGAGCAACATAAACATAAAAAAGGTATCTTCTACACCTCTTAATGCAGCATTAGTGTCCAATTATACGAACGTACACCTAGAATTGCCGAGTGATTATTATTAAAACTGTATACGATTTTCAATCATTATACTACTATGAAGCAACACGTTGTTTCTGTTGTTGTGGTTGTTTCTTCCAAACCCATCATTAGCGAATAATAAAAAACAAAAAAAAAACAAGTTAAGTACAGAGCAGAGCCCCGTGCTGCAGCTTCTTTCCTCTCATTAATTATTAATTCGGTTAAGACGAAAAGGTGAATTTTGTAAATTAAAGCTTGCATCAGTAAAGCCATCACATCCGTATTTCCACAGCTCTATAACCAGATCAGATACCTCCAGAAAACATTCTTAAAACTACGGACGACCGGTGGCGCGGCGGCGCGGCGCGCGGTGGCACGGCGCAGAGGTACGCGGGTGCACGGGCGCGGCAATGGCATAAAACGTGCACCAACTTATGAGCATAAGTGTATCTGAATCTGGCACTCGTTTCACTTGTAGATATATGTACATTAGAACAGTGTATAGAGTGTCTTATTTATGTGAGCCATAAGGCATAACAATTGGATGAATGGAATTAGCTGGAAGACTCTCATAAACCTGCTGTCCTCTCTGCCCTCACTCTAATTACAATCACTCTGTAGCTCTGTTTTCTGTATACCAGGCCACATACCGTACAAGATGATGTTGAATTGGCTTGGGCTGCGGTCTGCATCTACTGCAAATATTTTAAAAACGAAATTCAAAACCACGTTTGGATTAAACTGCTACGAACAAGATAATATTATAACGTACAGTATTGGTTTGGACTTTTCAAGTACTATACTGGTATTGCGGGGACTTGCTTATGGTTGATTGCTTAGAATGGAACAAAAATCAGAGATGGTTGGTCGACCTATGGCGTGATTTGCCTAACGATACCATGAGCCATCAGATATAATGCACTCCACAGACCACATCACAATATGAGAACACGAATTTCCGTAAAAGAAAATTTGCAAATGATTCATTCCCCTTTTTTGCCAGTGAACAAATTGTTAAACTTTCTCGACAAAGAAATCACATCTCAAGTGGATTAAGATCAACCCAAAAAACTCAAAAATGAATATTTGGCTACATGCGCCGAATTTTAAATTACACTATTACTTATTCGGAGACATTCGGAGTTAACTTTCAAATTTAAGTGTAGGTACTTTTTGAAGCGACATTTTCTCCCAATCAGTAGAGAGTAGAGTGATTTATGATTGGAGTGATTTCTTTGAGCTCAAAGAATTAGATGCTTAACTTGCCAAGTTGAATAATTGATGGTACATATCAAGTTCGCTTTCATTTGAGGAATTTACAATTTTTTTTTTAAGATGCGAAATTATATTCTTGTTGGCTTCTTGAAAATGAGTTTCAATCCTCAAGGCTTAAGCGTAAGCTATTAATCAAAATTTATGATTTAAATCTATTCAAAGAGCTAATAAAGAAACGATTTCTATTTTGATTTATAGCTCTTAGGCTGTTCTAACTAGTAACAAATATTTTAGGTGACTGACCTGATCATAAAACATCGACTCCCATCCCAAAATCAGATAACGAACCAAAATATGTGGTAGTGGTACCAACATCAAGGTGTGAGTTGAAGCAATCCCATAAATAAAGCAAGTTCTTGATAACAGAGCAATTCACATCACTTTGAAATATATTTACAAACAACTGTTGTAAGAAATTTATTTTATCTACATAAAGTAATGTTGGTCGGCTTTGTTACAAGTTACTGGATGTTTTTTTTTTATTGATGATTTGGTTTTGAGGCGTAATAGGGTTCGAATCTCAGTCATGAAATTTCGAATTAATTTTTTTTTAAAGTGGAGTAAGTGCAAAGTTTCCGGAGTAGGTTTGGAACTATAAGAAAATCTTACTATTTTTTTTTTTTTTTTTTTTCAAGTTTAGGTCTGTATCTTTACTCACCCGCGGGATCCCGAAACGTGTATCTTTACTTTTATTTGACGTAAAAGTGGCAGAGCTTTTGCTTTTTTGTCACTTCCCCTCCAGTAAGAATTCACCCGAACAATTTGCTCGTGCACTTTCTTGCTTGTCAAATCGGCTGTTTGTGAAATCAGCTGACCGAAAAATTTCGATTGAATTTGAATTTATTTTTGAGATTAAATGAAAAATGGAAAGCATAATCTCTCTTTGTTGGTTTAAAAATTCAAAATAATGTTAAATATGCAATGCAATATTGCTTTGAGCTCATTTTAACACGTTTCTGAAACAAAATTGTTTGTATGTTTTTTTACATCTCTACGGAGAGTGCATGATAAATGTCATTCAGCAAGAAACATCCCAAAAGGTGTATCTTTACTCTTCATTTTCGGATGGAGATTACAAAAACAACATCAAAAAGCCCGAGCCCAAATTTTTTCCCGGGCTTTTTCAAAAACTTTACCCAGAGAGTAAAGAAACAGACCTATCATTTACACATAACAGGTTGTTTTGACACTGACAGCTGCTTCCCCTTATGAAGTTATGACAAAAAGTCAGTATCATAAATCCGCTGAGCGAAATAAGTCGCTCTTTCGTTGAAGAAAGTTAGGAAATGATAAGAAATTGATTCCAAAGTTAGTGCTGAGCGCTCAAACGGTGCGTTTTTTGAAAGAAGTTTTGGTTGAAGTGAAGCACGTAACGCACCGGTGTGTAAGCAGGTTTGTGAATCCTAGTTTACTACTCCCATGGTCGTGTGTGTAGTACGGTCTAGACAGAAGAACACAACTGGTTCATGCGGGATAGTGTGTCACGCATCATGCCTCACAGGACAGCCCATGCGTTATGTCGCGATTAATTTTCAAACACAAATACTCCAAACTTGCTAATCAAGCATCTTGACGGTTCAATTGGCTGCCCGGTGCTCTAATTTGAACTCTTTCTACCAATTTTTGTGGGTGCTGTAAAGGATCGATGTTATGTCAAGATTTCGGAAACCATTCAAACACGTATTAACTTTTGAGAGGAACTAGCAAAAGAAAACACCATTTCAAAAATTTTTGAATTTGGCAGAAAATTTTAGATCCTTGGAATGTGCAAAGCCTCGAAACTCCTCGAGTGTTTTTGCACCCCCTTTTGCTTTTTTGATTTACTTATTTATAACACAAATTTCTAATCCATGGTTGTCGGGAGTCTAAGTATCCAAAAATTTGTATGTGGAAAAAGTTGGAGCAAATCTAGAAAAAGTAGGAGTGTATGAGTAGATTTTCAAAAGTGGAACAAATTTGCTCTGATTGGAGCAAGGTTTCAACGCAGGGTGTAAAGTATTTTTGATCATTCTAAAAATACAAGTGCTTTATATTTTAACTTACGCACTTCATTGATTCTTTTGCAATTTTTTTCTATTTATTCTAAGGCTTCTCTCAAACCAAAGCAGTTTTGCAGTTGAAGCAGCGGCTGTGATAAAACGCTGTTATAACAATTTCTGTCGGCGCTATAACTGCAAATAATGTAAGATGTATGAAAACGCATTTGCGGCAGCGGTTGCGACAGAGACACTGTTGTTGACAGGTTTTCTATCGCAAAATGTAAGCTAACGGGATTTCGATCTTGTCGCGTCAGTTTGGAAAACATTCATACATTGGCAAGCCAATGTATTTTGGCAACTGCGTTTGTTGCTACCAAATACAAAATCGCTATAGTTAGGGTAAGCCTGAAATCTAGTTTACTAAAAAAAAGCGATCCGTTAGTTTTCAGTCACAGTTATAAAAGTGTTATAAAGTAAGAAAACTTCATTTGATTATTACCGTCCACCTGGATGGGGGCGATTAGAGCTCTTGATTTTATGAGTGCATTTAATCACACACCATTATTCTATACGTGTATCAAAAATCTATTAAAACATGTAGACGTGTAGTTTTTAAATACACTTGTAAATATAAACAGAACACACCTGTAGTTAAATATTGTAAAAATTTTGAAAAACCTTGCATTGGGAAAAATTATTTTTAGTGCATTTTACTCAACCATGTCGGTGACTTTTGAAGGTGATCTACAATGTTCTACCAGCTCCAAAGAACTACAGAATCGAGAAAATGAAAAATGGCAACGGTCACATCGAAATCAATTATCAATTCATATTTCAAAACGGTTCAAAATTGTTTTTCGGCCCCCAGGACAAATGTATATCCCCAAATATTAGGTATCGACAGTTTAAGATGGAGGAGGATCAGTAATGGTTTTGGGTAAGAAACTTGTGGTAAGGCTTTTTTAAAAGGTTCATTTCCACGTGAAAGAGAGGGTCGCTTATGTCAAGCAAGCGACCGAATGAATGCCCAAGTGTATACGAAAATATTAGAAACTCATATGCATCCACATTGGCGATCAAATATTTTCTTTTGTTTATTTATTTATTTATTTATAGTGACATTTTGTATTTAGAATAAAATAGTATTAACTACCACTAACATTACACATAATTCTATTTTTCTGTGAGTGTGGAGTGATTAATGCTTTAATGAAGATTACAAATTTTTAGTTTTTAAGAAATGCAAAATTTTAATGGAGTAGAAGCTTCTCAGATGAGTAGTACGGAAAGGGGGGACGATCACTTGACATTCGAAGTTACTTCGCATAGTAAGAGCATTAGAAATGGAGCTTTGTAAATAGCCACCCCTCTTAGAAAATATTTTAGATGTTTTGTAATAATAAAGATGCCTGAGAAGTAAAACATTTAAGGAACTTAATAGAGCCATAGAAGGAGTTAACTGATTAGCGCCGTAAATCTTTCTCATTGCACATTTCTGGAGAGGATTGAAATTAGTTTGGTATGCACCACCCCAGCAGTTTATGTCATATTGGAGTTTTGAATGGAATATACCAAAATAAGCTGTTTTAAGTGTTGTGTTGTCACAGAATTTTCTGAGATGATAAAGACTTGTAACTGACGATATAAAATACTGTCAAACACAATACCAAGGTACTTGAAATCATATACTGCTTCTATCTCAAAAAAGTTTGGGCTGCAGTTTGCCTCTAGGTCAGTAAGGAATCCAGACCAACATTACATGAACAATAAGATAGTTTGTATTTCAAACAATTTTGTGCATGGGAAACAATTTTCAAATCAGGAGCATCTTGCATTCTTAAGCTAAAGTACATAACTTTAGTTTTGTTGCTCATGTAAAGTTTATGTTTAGCAAACCACATCCGCAATAAATGGACATCTTGACTCAAATCAGCCAAAAGATCTAATGCACTAGATGAATAATAAGCTAGACCAAGATCATCTGCGAAAGCTGTTATTTTACCAGAGAATGTTCGAACAGAGAGTTAATATAGATGAGAAAAAGAATGGGACCAATGACCGAGCCTTGTGGAACACCAATATTTGAAATCCTCTATATCCTATGGCTACAGGAACAACTTGTGCAAAAAAAGTGTCCCAAAAAATGTATTTTGTGTATCCGTTTACAAGTACTTTTTTGTGCTCTGGACTCTTGATGAACCACTTTTTCCAAATAAATAAAAAGTGAAAGATTTGATGATCCAAAAGCTTAAGCTTCCGTTTCAGAAAAATGCTTAAAGTATTCTGAAAAATTAGGAGTAGGCTTCGCAATCGCATCACATTTTCAATGATTTATTGTATCTTCTTCTTCTTCTTCTTCTTCATTTTCGGCGTTACGAGTAGTGATCTTGAAGCGATCACAACTCTCCCACTTTGCTGCTTCACACTAGTGATCCGCCTGTGGGGTACGCCGCGTTGACCTCAGAAATCGTCGGCAAGCCTCCCGGTTTTGGATTGTTCCATGTCTGAGGCCAACCAAATGCTGCTGTTTTTGCATTTGCTTGTACCAGGAGTGTTTTGGCCTGCCTTTTCTTTTTCGTCGCGAATTTGTTGAAACGTTGTACGATATTGCCTTTTGGACGGGGTTCTGCGGATCTCTCCTTTGAACATGACAATACCAACTGAGCCGGTCGTGCTGAATTTTGTCCAAGATGGTACTTTTGACATGAAGGCTTCCACGGATCTTAGTACTTCTAATTCGATCAAGCTTTGTTACTCCTGCTGTCATCCGAAGCATCTTCATTTCGGCTGCCGTCAATTTGCTCTCATACTTTTTGTACATTGTCCAACATTGTGAACCGTATGTCAGAGCTGGACGGACAACTGCTGTGTAGAGTCTTCCCTTCAGCTTAGGGGGCATTTTTCGATCACAGAAGATAGCGGAGTTTTCTCGCCACTTCATCCACCCTACGCTTACTCGATGATTGATGTCGTCATCACAAGATGCTTCACTATTGATCATAGATCCCAGATATTTAAACTTTTCACACTTGGGAAGCACATTTCCATTCAAATAAATGTCTGGAATAGGCTTGTCTGGATCAGAAAAAGGGCAGCACAGGTATTCAGTCTTTTTAGCGCTAATACGGTACCCATTTCCTTCCAGAACATCAATCCAAACGTCAAGTCAATGATTTATTGTATGATTATTTTATTGATTTATTGTAGGTATGAGACCAATAATCTAAAATTGGAAACCGAAAGGGGTGCCGTGACAATTGGCTATTTTGCGTATGCCCACATTTCAAAATATAGCGCCATGACACTATTTCATTGCGTCATTTGACCATATTCCTTTGCATGGCCATTTATGACTTTACCAAAGTGTCAAATGAGAATATTTCTTGCGCCCCCTAACCATATTGTAGGTACTTGTCACATAAATCCCTTTGGCACTCCATGGTTCAATGTACCTGTATATTTGTTTCGAATATGACCATCTATCCATATTAAGAAGACTGCAATATCCTTGCTAGACCGTAGTAGGAATGACTACACAAGACTTGACATGGGACACTTCTGCTTTGATGAGCATTTGAACGTGCCTAGTAATACGAAATGCAACCCTCAGGAAAGATTTACCCTGAATGATTATATCAAAATTCAGAGAAAACCCCCAGTGCACTTGTAAAACTAAGAGCAGCTTTTTCTTTCACAATCTGAGCTAGTTAAGTTTAATCAGGTCAACAAATGCACTTGGAATGAATCCTCAGAATTAAAACTCTGTTAAGTATGAGAGCAGTGCACAAAAAGTGGGTTGAGATGTTAAAATCGAGTCAAAAACTACTAGGTACCGATAATTTTCGAGATAAAGCAAATACCTATGTAAAGAAAAAACATTTAACTTGACATATTAAAACCTCAATCAACTTCACGCGGAGACCTCCTGGGAGATGCTGTTGAATAATTATGCATTATAAAGACGCAACTCTCCTTATGCCAACTATCGCCCCAAAGGTGTCGCCTCTCAATTTATCTTACCCGACAAACTGACATTAATATCTTCACCGGGGAATGAATAATAATCAATGCACGCCTATATACAAGATAGATATGTACATGTACCTACATCCTTAAGTAAACTACAGGGCTTCGTTCAATCGCGTACCGCGTTGGTGATTCATCTGCCTTGGGTGACTACCTACGAGTACAAGAAGGCTGAGCACTTTGGCGCCATTAGCGTATCTGATCAAATATTATGGCATCACTCTTTACAGCAACAGTATTCAGATGCTAGTGGACTAGATTTACAAGTTGATCGGCCAGTCAATATAAATTTGTACTTGTGTACCTACACATTTTTATACCCCACTACAAACCTGACCTGTACTAGGATTCAAGGAACGCTTAAATGATATTCAGCCTTATAAACATTCTACGCTATACCCTATACCTCATAATATAGATCAAGTCGAATGTAGCATGTGAATTAGCCTACGCCCGTATGGATGATGAGTATGCTATGTTGCTTTAATTTAAATGCCAAACATTAATTTCAGTAAATAGAGAGCATAGGTGCAAATGTGACTCACTCTCCATTAGTCAACAGAATTACCATTCCGAGCACATCTATACCACTGACACACTTTCATCCAGTTCTTATGCTGACTATGGGAGTTCGAAAGTGCTTAAAGAAAGGCAAAAAATAAATAAGAATGAAACAAACAAAAAATAAGGAAAGCTGAAAAGCATTGCAGAACAATAAAATTGCACTCGTAAAAAAAAGAATACATCGCTCACACGCACTATAAAACATGATGGAATGCCAACAAATAGAGCTAAGTTACACCCATCAAGTTGGACACAAAATCCAAGAAAGTAAAATGTGCGCAAGTTAATACAACCTGTAGGAGGTCAACGAGGAAGTAGTTCATTCGTAGTTAAGTCGACATTTATGATTTTGAGATTTGATTGTTAGACTGAAGATGTTTGAGAGTTTTAGTAAGGTTTGATGCTCTCCCTCTCTCTAGGCCCGAGATTTACTCGAGCTGCACTTTACAATTTCTTCAAAGCCTGAGCTCGAAGCAGGCCTACTTATTTTAAATTTTAAAAAAATTGGGTACCTACATATTCTAAGAGAAGCCTGTTTTCTTAAAACTGATGTAAAATCCCGACAAGTAGAACAAATTACCTACGGCTGTTGTAGAAATAAAGAGCATTTTTTAGTTTTAACGCCGCGCCGGTATTGAGCACTAAAAGAAAAGTGATCATAATTTTCCATTACATATGCGTTCAGTTGGTTTTCAGTTTGAATTTGTGACAGTTCCTATTTCAGGAATTCAGGTTTGAAACACAAACTCTTTGAGGAGCCTAAATCAGACTTCCTAACCCATTGTCCTCAAGAAATTCTTGTAAACATTCCGCTGAATGTGTGACGCCATTTAATGAATTCAACAAGTTACTTAATTTCAAAATACCATCCGCACACGTTATTGAAAAGAACGAAACGAAAAAGTATTTTCAGGCACTTTCAATATCAAGCCAACAACAAGGTGAGTAAAAAAAAAAGTTGGAAAATACCAACAACACGTAATTTCATTACAAAATAACTTTCATTAGAGGCAAACAATTCAATTGAGGAGCTATTATACTTCTTGCAGCCTTTACGAACAACCATTTTTTTGTTTAGATTCGTATTGGCCTCTTTGCTTATGCCTGGCATGTGGTGTTGTCGTCCAACAATATGTCCAACACCAATGTCGGTGGTATCCGCACAAAAAGAAACCAGACTAGACAAACTGGACATGAATGCGGTCGGATTGTTGTTGGAAATGTGCGCTGTGCTGAGTTGCGTGTGGTGACAGTATAATCGCGTTTACGATTTGTCACCGATTAATCAGACTAAGTCCGAGTCTTTTGTAAGCTGGAAATGTACTCTTGAATACAATGGGAATTTTCTTGGGATAATTGAATTTTAATTGATTGATACCACAATACAAAGGCTACTAGTAAATGAGGTGTTAAGTTAACCATGTGAGTGTACTTATGTGTGTCGCCTCGGTCGTTACCAACAAGCACTATTAATTATAACAGTTCAATAGAAGCAGTAAATACATCAAGATATAAAGGCAGTAAGTAAATCAGCAGTAAATGTCTAATTTGACCTTTGGCGACAGTGAAAAGGCTTGTTTCTGTTAAGTAATTTCAAAATCCAAGAAGACTTCTTCGAATACAAATATTTTCACTAAGTTTTGGTCTCAGTACCTAACTAAAAACATTGTAAGAAAAGCTTTTGTTTGTGTGAAAGAAAACTCAAAAATGTGTGGTCCTTCAAACAAAAAACGTAGATAGGAGGGAATCAGGGGGATATATCCCCCCCCATTGGGATCGATAATTGTTCAGCATAACCAGCCATGAATCAAATAAGTTAAGGAAACACACTCTGACACTGAGTAACTACTTCCTACGTGATTTAAGTCTTATTAAAATTCACAGGATTGTACATTCGATACCTACATTCTACGGCAAAAATACATAGTCAACATACATAGGTATGAGTAAATTCTTTTCTCTTAATATAGTGGAAAATCGTCAGAATTGTGATCTGGACATTTTCTTTTTAATCGACCAAAAGTACGACGGAGCAGGCAATATGTATGGTCGATTCAATTTTGTTCAGGCAATTATTCGCCAAAAATTTGCTCTGCATGCTCTGTACGTCCATTATGCATCACATGAACCCTGCTACATATACACTGCCAACCACTAGGATGAGGCCACAAATTTTGCGATCGATTTTCGCTTTTTATACCTGTTGGAAGTTTTGTACCCGGAAAAGTTTATTACCAGTTAATAGGTACGTATTAGAGGTCTGCATGAATACATTCATTTACCTTTTCGAATCAAGCACAGTAGTTCAGTGTATTCTGTTCGTAGAATGCTTAGAAATTAGTGTACACTAAAAACGAGTACACTATTCTAAAAAAGCAAACACTGCACACCATTCGATCCCTTCGTAATAGAACGAATACACTGTTTGGTTTCTCTCTTAGGCTTGAATGCTTGATTTAAACAGAACAGAACAAGCCTAACAGTTATCAACACACCGAATACAGCAATTGAAATAGAACAGTTACAAGCACACTGAGTGCAGCGAGTGGCTTGAACTGATGCAAATGAATTATGTGATGCTCTGCTTAGTTTGTTTCTAGCTTTAACAGAGTGAAGTAAAAAAAAAAACGGAAATTTAGCTAAAAAATTTTGTTAAGATGGATTTAAATAATGTAAGTCAATTTATATGGATCTAGAAATCGTACATATATGTATGTATGTGTATTTACATAAAAACATGTAAAATACATGTTATGTATATATGTTGTAAATATAAAAACTCCATAAATTAAAATCTGATTTGAGGATCACTTTACAATGTCTTAATAAAAAATGGAGTTATTATGTTTATACCAAACGACAGAATGTACAGTGTCAACCTAATTATTTCTTTCTTTTATAAAATTTTAATTAGGATTCCACGAACGACTCCGATGTTACAATGGCTAGCATAACTGGTGTGATAAATAATGCAGCTATTAAAGCCAAAATAGTGAGCGGTGAATTTAAAATCAAAAACAAAAGAGGCAGGAGTAAAGTTTGGAATGTGTTTGGTACTATAGAAAATGGAAATGGTGATGAAATTGAAAATTTAGTTGCGTGCAGAAATTGTTTTTGTGTAAATAAATACAGTAGTAAAACTACCTCTAATTTGGTTCGGCATAAGTGCTATGTTTTGCAAAAGTCGAAAATTAACAATTCGATTGAAAAAATTAAAGTTGACACCGAAGACAAAAAAACAAGTGTATATGAATTTACAAAGTGGACTATAGAAAATTGTCGATCTTTTAAGCTTGTCGAAGATTCTGGTCTTAAAAATTTCGCTCAGTTTTTAATATCTATTGGTGCTAAATATGGAAAAAATGTGGATGTTGAAGACTTATTACCACACCCATCAACAATTTCACGAAACATAAAAAACATGAACAGTAAATACTTTAATATTATAAAGGAAGAAATAAAAACAATTAAAAAAAATGGATATGGACTAACATCAGATATTTGGACAGACAACTTCTTGAGAACATCATATATTTCCTTAACAATTCACTATGTTAAGGATGGAAAGCTAAATGTTAGATTGCTAGGTTTAAAATCTATGAAAGGTGAATCCTGTACAGGTAACTAATCCTCAAGTTATTTTTAAGTATGTATATCTATCTACCACCAAATATTTTGTAGCTCAAAACATCAAGACCAAAATTAATAATCTCTTAAACGAGTTTGATTGTGACCAGAACCAGAACGACATGTTCATTATAGTAACGGACCGAGGAGCAAATATGATTTCCGCTTTCCGGTCGTTTAATAATATATTCTGCATTAACCATTTGATTCATAATGCCGTGGAAAAATCCATTAGAGAAAACGTGCCAATTTCTGATTTATATAATAGGTGCACCAAACTTGTGAAATATTTTAAGAAATCAGGTTTGAATTCATCCTTAAAAACATCTCTGTCAGTACAAGGTGGAACACAATGTTCTATTTGTTAAATTCTATTGAAAAAAACTGGCGTGAAATTTCAAATATACTATAAGAAAAAAATGAACTACAAAGAATAGTTAACATCAATTTGAATCAAATAAGTGCATTAACTAAAATCTTAAGACCTTTTGAGAAAACTTCAAAAGAGTTAGAAGGAGAAAACTATGCAACTTTGCACTTAGTAATTGTCCACATTCATAGTTTAAAAAAACAATGTGTTGTTAGTTCCGATGATGTCGACGTAGTTGCAAATTTTAAAACTGAACTAAATCATTTTCTGGACGTCACTGTTTTAGCAAATTTGACAATACTACATAAAACTGCTCTTTTCTTGTTCCCACCAGCCAACAAATTGATTCAATTTAATGAAGCCGATAAACAAATCATAAAAGACGAATTAAAATCCATTATGCAAAGATATATAAATGAAGTACCTGAACATGCAGAAGAAAATTCAGAACACATTATACAGCAACATATGTATAGCTTATTGTCAAACAATATATTCGAAGATTTTGTTCCACCCGTACAATTCGTAAGTCCAACGGATAAAATACAGAACGAACTTGAGGAATATGAAAAAATAAATGTTACTTATCACGATGATTTCAACCTGTTGCAGTGGTGGCACTTACATAAAATGGAGTTTCCATTGCTATTTAAAGTAAGCTGTATGATATTAGCAACACCAGCAAGTAGTGCTGCTTCGGAGCGAATTTTTTCTTCCGCTAGGCAATTAATATCAGAAAAACGTAGTTTAATTGGCTCTGACCCTGTTTTGGTTAATCAAATTATGTTTTTACATAGTAATGTAAACAAAACTGAATTATTAAACCACTATTAAATATATTTTGAAAAAAAATTTAAGCAAAATTATTTTCTTCTTTTATTTGACTTACATACTTACTATATACCCCAACACCAAGAAAATGCTGCGACCTAGATATTAATATCCCCGTATTGAATTTTTAAATGACACATTATTTATTAATTATTTAAATCAGGTAAGTAATTCATTAGCTCGGGTACCTATAACTTAATCAATGCTTTGATTGTACATAAATCTAGAATTTAAAACCAAATCTCGTGGGCGTGGGCATATGCGGATGAGTTAGAGTTTTTGCTACTCGGGGAAAGTGTAGCATTCTAACGGCATTTTTCAAAGAAAATGTACTAAGACTCTTTTTGTAATTTTTGATTGTTCACTCTTTCATTTCTTAGTAATTAAAAATTTTCAGTTCGCTTGGTGTGTATAGTGCATTATTTGGTGTATTCGATGTGTTCGATATAAACTCGGTGTATTCGATGCTTTTGAGAAAAAAACCAAATGGTGTATTCATTTGAAATGAATACACGATTCTATTCACTTGGTTTGGGGTAATGAGTCATTTGTTTTGTTTTGAAATAACTAAAACCAGCGAGTGGTGTATTTGAAAAAATATAGAGTGGCTTGGAAGTAGTTTCAAGCCACTCGTTGCAGATGTCTAGTACGTATTTTCCCATTACTTACTTACTTAGGTGGGCATTACAGTTCGGGGTGAACCTGGGCCTCAACCAACATCCTTCGATAACGACTTCTATTTCGGGCGAGCTCTCTCCAGTTTCGCACTCCAAGTCGGTTGAGGTCATCCTCCACTTGATTGCGCCACCTTAGACGAGGTCTTCCCCTTCCGCGATTTCCCTGCAATGTGCTTTCGAACACCCGACGAGCCGGAGCGTTTGGGTCCATCCGCTCAACATGGCCCAACCATCGTAGCCTCGCGATGCGTACTCTTCTGGCTATGCCCATGTCGCGGTACAGCTCATACAGCTCGTTGTTGTATCTTCTTCTCCACACATTGTCTTCGCATACGGGACCAAAGATCATTCGGAGAATTTTTCTTTCGAAACGACCAAGGGTTTCCTCATCCGCTTTCGATAAGGTCCATGCTTCCGCGCCGTAAAGCAGGACTGGGATGATTAAGGTCTTATATAAGGTTACCTTGGTTTTTCTGGAGAGGGTTTTGGTTTCTCAATTGCCTTCTTAACCCAAAGAAGCAACGGTTGGCAAGAGTTATTCTCCGTTTGATCTCCGCACTGATGTTGTTGTCGGTGTCTACAGCGGATCCTAGGTAGACGAAGTCCTGTACTACCTCGAAGTTATGTCTGTCTATTGTGACGTTTTGTCCAATTCGTCGATGTTCTGTGTCCTTGTTTGATGACAGCATATACTTTGTTTTGCCCTCATTAACCATCAAACCCATTTTTGCCGCTTCTGTTTCAATACTCGCAAAAGCACCTATGACATCACGCTTTTTTCTTCCCATTACGTCAATATCGTCTGCATATGCGAGCAATTGCACAGACTTTTGAAAGATTGTTCCTCTGGTGTTGACGTTTGAGTTTCTTACAATCTGTTCAAGTATGATGTTGAAGAAATCGCATGACAGTTTATTCCCATTACAAATTCATAAAGTTAAAGATTTTATTCGAAACGACCGTTGGAATTTCCCAAGATTAATTAATGAACTACTGAAAATAGGTATAAAAAGGTGCTCCACTAGGATGAGGCCACATGCAAAATTTTTAGAAAAACCATAAAAATGGGTGAAATGTTTACATTTCATGGTTTTATAATATTTACTAATAACGTTTTATTACATTAATAATGAGTATGTCCGCCATTTTTGGATAAAACCTCTATTAGACGGTTTGGAACGGAATCATACAGTTTTTTTAAATAATCATATGAAATTTGTGCCCAGGCACTACGAATAGCATCAATTAAGGTGTCCTTGTCTTCAAATTGTCTACTCCCTTCATAAACTTTACGAGATAGCCATGACTTGGTTCAAGTTTAAGATCTCGTCAAAGATTTAATGGATCAAAATAAAAATTAAACGGGCAGAAGACGACTCATTTTCGAAAGCGTTTGAAGATGCGAAAAAAAAATAGCTGAGTAGTAAACCAACAAAAGAATCGTTCGAACCCTTCGGTTCAAAGTACTGAATAATATTTTCGTGTTATTGTTTTCAATCCTTTTCACATAGAAATCGAGAGAAAAATTGAAAAAACAATGGACCTTGGAGAAAATTTACAAACCATGAAAACATACTTGAAGGGTTTTTGGTTTTTTCAAGGATTCTTCGTCCGAAGAATTAAAAACTTGGGAGAGATATTTGATCCCAAGAAATAATACTTCCTCTAACAATTCATTGGAAGCGCTCGATAGCTGCTCCGCAGAAAGCATTCTCTAAAGCATTTGATAGAGTTTGGTATCAGGCTCTTTTATCGAAAATGCGTGTTTTTGGTATCGATGAGTTTCTTCTTCGTTGGATTAGAAACTACCTTTTCGGCCGTTCAATACAAGTTATATTGGATGGCTTCAAGTCTGATACCCACCTCATAAATGCTGTTGTGCCCCAGGGCTCCGTTTTGTCTCCGACTCTCTTCATCATTTTTATAAATGATCTCTTGTCTGAAACTTCTAATCCGCTTTTTTGCTGACGACTCGATCCTCAGCTTTTCACATTCGTTTCCGAATTCACGTCCCTGCTCTTCGGATGTGGAACTGGAACGGTTGCGTATGATAAGCTCATTGAATTCTGACTTTGACAGCATTGTTGCATGGGGTCATAAGAACCGAGTAGAATTCATTGCTTCGAAAACTCAATACTGTCTATTGTCGTTGAAGCTTAACATTCCCCCATTGCCATTGTCTATGAATGGTACCTGCATCCAAGAAACCGAAAAGCTGTCAGTGCTTGGTATGTGTGTAAACGATGATCTTCGTTGGAATGACAACATATTTGAAGTTGCCAAAAACGTTGCTAAATGCTTAGGCTTCTTAAGACGATGCAGGAAGTTCTTCACCCCTTCTGATCTGGCTACAATTTATAAGGCCTTCATCCGCCCAAAACTGGAGTACCTATAACTCCCATATCTGATCAGGTGCTTCTCAAACATCCTTGCGCCTTCTTGATTGAGTACAAAATAGAGCGTTAAGATTGATAGGTGATAGTTCAATCGTAGAATCGATTGATTCTCTTGAACTTCGTCGAAACGTTACCTGTCTTTGTCTCTTTTATCGCTTTTTCTACAAACAGTGCTCTAGTGAAATAGCCAGTTGCATTCCTCCTCTGAAACAACTTAGCCGCAACACCCGCCTCGCTAGGAATGTTCATCAGTTTTACCTTGAGCCCAACTTCGGGCGTACAGTCAAGTATAGAGATTTATATTTTAGTCGCACCACCCGAATGTGGAATGCTCTACCTGGCCCTGTTTTTCCCCTTCATTACGATTCACAAAAATTCAAAAGCAACGTGCATCGATGTCTCCTTTCAAATCTTCTCCTGTTTTCCTAAATACTCGCACTGTGTTCTACAACATTAGCCGCGTTTTATTATCACAATGATCCAATCCGGATCAGATCTTGATAATAAAACAGCTTTGGTTGTGAGAGACTTGCTCTTTCAACTGACTTTTCAAAAGAGTTGCAGAGTTGCCCTAAGCATTTTTTTTCAATGGCTAATTTTTTGTTCTTTTCTTTAGGGAAATATGATACTCATGCACTTTGTCAAATATATGTTTTTTTGCACTAATTCTTATTAATTTCACGAATATATGTTTTGTTTTGTAAAACTTTCTCATTATGTCATGTATTATACAAAAATGAATAAATGTGAAGTTTCTAGCTATCTATCTAAAATTAATTTCATTTCACACAGATAAAAATGTTCAAGGGGCAATACTGTTGTTATTGGAAATATTGGAAATGATACCAACGTTTTCAATGGAAAGTCTCCTCTTGTGTGAAATAGAAGAACTAATTTTTAGATCACAAAAATAGATCCAACTAAAAAGCAGGATTTCGCTTTGTTGTTGTAATGCTATGTCCGCACCTGAGAGTTAACCTGGGTTATCTCAAAACAATCCCAAACCAACATGATAACCAAGTGGTTTGCCATACAAAACGAAACCCTTTTAGTCACTGGGTTTCGAGATAACCTACTCGAAACCAATCGCGCTGAACGCACTATTTCCAATATTCCACTGAATTTGACATTTAAGAGAATGGAAGTGAGTGGAGAGAGAATGAATTCTCTCATACGTTGTTGACGTTCTGCTCACACTTTATATCTGTCTCTTTTTAACTTAAGACAAAAAGATAAACTCAAAAACTTTTTGGCATATGCGGACACTATTTGGTTAACTCAAACCAAACTGGAACGAAACTAGGGTTACCATTCGTCCCCCTTTTAGGGGGACAGTCCTTCATTTTCATCTCAACAAGAAACTAGTCCCCCAAAACAGGAAATTATTAAGGGGGACGCAAATGTCCCCCTTTTTTACACATCCTTAATTTTTCACCATTTTATTAAAAAACTGCGTTCTTAAATATGGAATTTTCTGTTCTAATTGTTTTCTTAAGTAATTCTGTGGATACTTCCATCATAACTTTGAATTTCCCTACAACTGAATACATTCATTTTATACCATTCAACGAACCGTATCAAACTTCAACTGGAAATGGAAGGTTTTGTTAAAAGCGTGCACAGTTCCAAATTTCGAAAGAATAATTAATTTTATATTTTCTATTCCCCACTCAAATGCTCAAAGTGAAAGAATATTCAGTCTTATGTTTAACACCTGGCGAAAAGACAAAAATCGTTTACTTGTCGAATCAGTTGAGGCAGAATTGATTGTTAAGCATAACTACAAATTGAGTTGCAATGACTTTTACAAATTTATATATGGAAATGACAGTTTGTTGCAAAAAATAAAATCTGGAGGAGATAAATATAATTTCAATTTGTAAAGGATTTATTCTTACCTCTATCTCACTGAATGTGTATAGGAAAACATGAATACCTGAGCCTATGTTCCTTTTTAAATTTTTTTTTTTTTTCTATTTTTTTTTCAATAAAAACCAAAGGTATAATAAAAATTAAGTTGTTTTTATTTATTTCTAAAACTAAAAAAGTGGATTTTTTAAATTGTGTCCCCCTAAAACCCAACTGTCCCGCTTAGCAAAACTCAAAGTCCCCATTTTGTCTTTTTCTGAAATGGTAACCCTAAACGAAACCCAGGTTAACTTCAGGTGCGGACATAGCATTACGCTAATAAACCCATGATCTGATCCGGATCAGATCAATAATAAAATGCGGCTATTATAAAGGTAATAATAACCCTTTGATGTGCGCGTTAATTATAAAAAAAATGACAATAATTACACAGATCTATCTAGTTTTGGGCGTTTTGCCCTTCCCTCCTCACGATGCTCCGCCAAGGTCGGCAACTCACCGAGACCACCATTTGATTCTAAAAAGGCTTTCCAGCAGGCGACACACTGTCATGCGATTATTTTAAAAATTATATTTAAAAACACTGTGCAAAACTCAAACGTGAACATCAGAACGCAATCTTCCCAAAGTCTGTCTACAAATACTGACTAAAGCGGGTGAGACACCACCTTAACATCCACTCCTTACATAGTGAAAGAAATTTTAGAGTTGGTAAGGTAAACAATTTAATCAAAATCTCAGATACCAATAATCTCACACAAAAACAACTCCTGATATCATAGAATTTATTCATTTTTATATTTTATTATAAATTTAAAGGTTTCTTGAAGAACTCTTATTATTGTCAATTGATATTAGGTAGGTAGCTGATATTTTCTATCAGCAACAAATACATAGGTACTCAGTTTAAAACACAATATCAAATATCAATTTTTAATCGTTATAGGGGTACAGTGCTCCCCGGTTAATTGCGTCACCTTAAATGCACAACCTTAGACGCATTTAACAGGGGAACGCAATTAAAAGAATCCCGCTTAATTGATCTGATGTCCCATTTAGAAAAACCCCGCTTAATTGAAATGAAAACGCAATAAAGCGATTTTTTTTACGACTTTGGCAAGAAAGTCAAGAAGAACCTTTTTAATGAAAATCAAAATTTTATTGAACGGAAAATTTAACATATAATGGTAAGACATAAAAAAAGAACAAAACAATTTCAGCCTAGGAATGATTGAAAAGGAACAATTTTTCATAACGTACACAACACATAAATTATGAATTGGTACATAATCCGTGCGTATATCTTTAGCAAGCGTACAAGAGGGAATTAGTCAGATTTGCTTTTTATTTGGCTAGAACATTATATCATGGTAAGAATCTGTAATTTTCATCTGCATTGTTTCCTTACACATTTTCAAGATTTTAATTTGCAGTCGCTAAACTCTGATGTTTCAGCAAACAATAGGCTCGTTCGTTGAACTTTACCCAGGGTTGACCCAAGTTTTCTTGACAATCTTATGAGTTGTCAAAAAAACCTGGGTTTTCCAATTCTCAAAAAACGCAAAGCCACAAAATCACCACACATCCCTGTCATTTGAATAAAAATACATGCCATTTGACAGCCCTCAACTCGCCACAGCAAAAACCTAGGGTGAGTTGAGGGAAAACCCAGGTCAACCACAGGGCTAAAAAACACTCAATTTGACATTCAGGGCGACCTTAGGTTTCTCAAAAAAAAAAAAGCTTTGTGGCGACCCCAGGGTTTTAACGAACAAACCTAATAATAAATAGGTGTGTTTCTTTACTGAAAATTCGCACGAAATGCACCGAAATTCGGTGAAAGTCAGTCTAATCCTGTTCCAGCACAGCGATTTTTCGTAGCAGTGCACAAAGAGAGTGCTCACGAGAGAGTAAAAAATCTCACAACGATTTAAGTCATGTCAATTTGACTATTAACTTGTAGGCGCGCAACAATGCGACCAATTCATCATCAATCATTTAAGGTGTAAGCAAAAAGTGGCTTCAATGATTTGGTTTTTTTCGTTCAATTAACCGGGCAATTTTGCTTCAAATTGAAAAAAGAGTTTTGATTTTTGGACCACTTAACCGGGAAACGCAATTAAGCGGAATGCATTTAAACGGGAAATTTTATGTATATTTCTTATGTGATCTTTTTTTTGTCTAGGATTCAGGTCAATTAAACGGGTAACGCAACTAAGCGGGGGGTATTTATCCGGGGATTACTGTATATATTTATTATATACACATTGGTTAAAAATGCCTTTCATTCTTGTGACAAAAACATGTCTGACCATAAAGCTGCTAATGGCTGACTGGTCTTCTTCTCCTGCACCCACAAATCACCGTTTTGCAAACACTTTACTCACTATAATAAATTCATAGCTAAGTCGTAAAGTGCAGGATGAACTCATTCTGTCATAATGAAAGACGGTCGCTATTCTTTTATCCATATGTATGCTTTGCTCTTATATTTACTTTATTGCGCAACAGGCAAAGATGTAAACATTCTCATTTCAACTCATTTTAGATTAACTTTGTTGTTAGCCATTGATATAAGTAAAGTATATTTACACAAATGATTGATGGTCATCATGAAGCAGAGTCGAGAAGGCGACAATGATGTTAGAAATTGAATTACTTACGTCCAAGACATGTATGCTTCCGGAACTGTAAGAATCCCTCGACGCAACGGCAAGCTCCATCTAAGCAACTGCTGTTGGACACTTTCATAGTGCACTGATCGGCTAAAATGCAGTCCCCTCCGAGAAGTTGCGCTATGGAAAAATAAAAAGAAGAAAAAACAAATTTGTGTAAGCAGACATTTAGACACATTGTAGAGAGTCACAGGGTTCCACTATGTTTGCGCAACAATGTCCACTGACAAATATTGAATGAAATGGACGGACGGACGGACGGATGAATTGTCGATAAAAATATTTCTATGGAATGCATTCCCAGTTATAGCAAACATCAATTTACCAATGGCCTGGCCTGATTACCGCGCATTCAACTTTACATTTTTAAAAAGAATACGGCATCTAGGAGGACACGCCTATCACCAGCCTAATTACCAATGCAAACATACAGCCAAAGGCGGATGCCAATATTTGAACTTTGGTTGTGGGATTTTAAGTGATCGTGGCCATACATATTACTAGAGTGCACGAAGGTGCCACTTCCAGTCATTTCATTTGTTGTAAGGCAAAACGAGGACACATGCCATACAATAAAATAAACGGAAAACCTCAGAGCAACAGACGGACGGACGAACGGACGGACAGCCTAGAATTATTACGTTCTACTCCATTGCATCCAGGCCATTGTATTTAATAGTAGAATAGCAAAATGTTCTTTACTTACATGACAAACAAGTCGTTACGTTGTACTGGACAAAATATGGTGCGCACTCACAATATCCATTCATCGAACACGTACTGCCTTTTATGAAGTCTGTGCAGTCCATGTCATGTTGGCATTTGGATCCCAAGCTGCTCGACGAACATTGTTGCAATAGGGCGGCAAAGAAAACAACCAGGATCTGGAGAGAAAAAAGAAGAAATAATTCAAGTGTCGGATTTGTGTAAGTAATAACAGAGTTTCTATAAGTAAGAGGTTGGGGTCTTAATTCTCAATGAATACATTATACTAACATAATTTCCTACAATGAACGTATTACTGAAGGAATCTGTGATGACGCCTTTTTTATGTTAACATTAAGAAAAACAAATTAACGCACAAAATAAGGATCTATTCTATAGCATATACTCCTGAGCGGTTCAAGTAAGCAATGCTAATATTTATCTTGGGATGGCGTGACGGCGCCTGGGTTCTTCTGCCTACAGTTTTTTTTAAGGACAAACAAACTCCATGCCTTGTTAATATATTCATATTACTTAAAAATTCCTACATTTTTATAACATCTTACATCGATTGCTCTAGAAAAATCAGAAATTGGTGTTCCTATTTGGTGTAAATGCATTTTATTGAGCTATATAGGGTGAAGAGCCCCCACACTTTTATTCACTTTTATTACTTGGGGTCTATTGCCTCTATTCAGTTCGATTTGTCTCTCTATAGCAACAACATCACCAATTTACATCACAAGTTGCACCTCTAAAGATAGAGCATAGGCTCGGCAATTGGAGGAAACTTTGTTTTTTTACGCTTGTGGTAAAATATCTCAAAAACTATAAGACTATTGAAAAAATCTTTCGAGTGCACACATATGAAGGGCATCAGGTAGCCCAATGCTTTCATGCTTTTTTTTTAAATTGATTTTGGACACAGACGCGAGCGTATCTAAGAAGAGAAAAACCGGTTCTTTACTGAAAATTCGCACGAAATGGACCGAAATTCGGCGAAAGTCAGTCTAATGCCGTTCCAGCACAGCGATTTTTCGTAGCAGTGCACAAAAGAGAGTGCTCCCGAGAGAGTAGAAAATTTCCCCACCCTGTGAATTTCTGCCACCTAAATTTCTGTGGACAGAAATCGTGCACAGCCAAAACAAATCAACAACTGTCAAACAGATGTTTTTTCAAGCGTTGCGTTGCTGCGAATATTTTGTTCAAGGCGTTTCTTTACTTTTTAGACAATTTCGCTCTTTCAGAAGAGAGTTTCTGAGAGAATTTTATCCCCACTCCTTAAAATATGACAGATTGTGAATTTCTGTGCAGAAAGTAAAGCAACAGACAAATAAGTCATGGCTGATTTTTAAAAATGTAAAAACCTGACCTTGAAATACTCGAGCGCGTCAAATTTTAATACAGAGTGATCGTCTTGATGTCTTCGTCCTCCGGGATGATAATCTGACAATTATATGGAGGAGTACTGTTAGTCTGACAATTTTAAAGTAACACTTATTTGTCGCTTCTTTTTTTATCACTGGATGCGATAAAAAAATATGCACACGTATTTATATACAAATTTTGACTGTTGAAAATGCTAAAAAAAAAAAAATACCTGAAAGTTTGAGCCCTTAATATTTATTTTAAGTGCTCGATGAAGAGGTGTGAAGATTTCCCATTGAAAATACACGGAAACTCAGATTTTTTATATTTAAATTTCTATAGCTCAGCGGCATTTCATGGGATCGCTTAAATTTTTTTCTCAAAATTGAAGGCTCTACAAAAAAGCTCATCGCGGCAAAGTCGTTACTAACACCGGCTGGGTAGTACGGGCCCCTAAACCAGATTTTTCCATAGAATTCACTTTTTTTGCAGTTATCTCGTAAATAACAAAAGCTACGGAAAAATTACAAATTACAAACTTGTGGAGCATTTAGTTTCCTACAAAAAAGGTCAGGTGAGCCAAATTGCTTATTTCAATAATAAGCGAGATATTAACCATCATACCTTTATTTGACGATTTTACCTTAATCGCCCCAAGAAAACTGTCATTATACCGATTACCGTCAAAAAAATTTATTGCGCTCGAGTATTTCAAAATGTCTATTTTTTTAAAACGTTTGTGACTTGCTTACTTACTTAGGCCACGCTCAAGTTGTCAGATTATTGAAATATACACTTTTCTGGATGTAATCAACTTACCATCCCTAAATCTGACGCGCTTGAGTTTTTCTTCTTTACTAATCTGACGGGCTGCCCTCAACGTACACCCCAACATTAAGGGTTCATATGTATATGGTAGGAGCTAGGAGTACATTATAGGCTGCAAGGTTTCTCAACATATGATTTTCTGACGCGCTCGATTAACGCGCAAAATCCCCTCTTGGGCTTCCCTACTATTAGGTAAGGTCTTCAATTCTTTAGAAACTCGTCTTTTTTACTTATGAATCAGTGGGTGAGTTTATGAACGCAACCCTTTTGAAGAGAATCAGAACAATTGATATAACCTATCGCTTATAAAAAATAAGTATTAGTTCTAGAAATAAGAACAATACTAACGGTATCGGTGATAGGTACTGATGCTTTTAGTAATTTTTAACAAATAGTGATAGTGATTAAGATACCAAAAAAAATTATCTGGTTACCAGACTCTATTAAAGGCAAGAAGTGACGTCATAAAAATACTAAAATAAAAATACGAATGTATACCAAAATAAGTACTTAATTTACGGTTCTATATTCATTTCGTTTTTCAAAAAACACTTTATGCAGTGATATGTGATATGTGCAAACGTCGAGCGAATCTTGAGAAAAAGAACAGCAGATGTCTATTAAGTTTATTGAACCCATCCATTTGTATGTGTAAGTTAAGCTGACGTCACCATGCAGATCCTGTATTCTGCTTTTTTAACAATGACTATGTTTTTCATACATAAAAACAAAAAGAAAGTAGAAACAACTTTAGCTTTATTTTCATACCGGCCATTCCTCCTACGACCGGGCGTATGATGTGTGCACTCTTCAATATAAACAAAACGTTTCCAGCAATAAAATGCACCTGGCTTTTCCTGACTTTCAGATCGTATTGACGTTATGATTAATTAGGCGGCATCATAAAAAAATAACTAAACCAATCTTATGACCCCCCATTGAGCTCTGATTTACCTTACATACAATTTTAAGGTTTCAAAAATTATAACTAAAAACAATCATACAACCTACAGGTAGAACTGCAATCCTGGAGTGCAATGGCCACTCATTTCATAAGAAAAACTAATTGAAAAATAAAGCCGCAATCCAATTTGTTTTTGGAAAATAAACAACAAGAATCAGAGATACGAAGACGCCACTTACATACTACTTCTTCTTTAAACAACTGCCAAGACCCAAGACCATCCAATTAAAATTTTAAATTTGTGTTAATTGAGTGGAACGAATTAATTTCAGCGACAATGACAAGATTTTCTTCCATTACACAGAAAGTAGGAATAACATCACTATATTCACTAACCAAGAGCTAAGGTAGAGTAATCTACGAAATTGCAAGTTGAATAAACCATCATCATTAATTTAGCCGTTGTTGCTGTTGCTGTTGCTGTTGCTGTTGGGTGCACCACTAGCAGTAATAGTAAATAGTTGGTGAAGAATAGGTAAGACTTACCAAGGTTCTAAATACATTGTTGGTGTTGTTTTAGGGTGTAAGGTTTTTGTGTTTTATGCTTCTTACTTTCCTTATCTGATCCTTATCGCGACTCACGAAACAATTTTGCTTCGTTCTCTCATTCTCTTCCCCGTGTTTAGCTAGATAAAAGGTGCACAATAGAAAAGCGAAGACCGATATGCATCTCTTTCTTATAGGAAGCTTGAAACTTAGAATTTGTGACTGGTCTTGGGGAATGTCAAGTCTTGGGTAAGAAGAACTAGTACCATTGCTACTGCCAATGCACTCTCCATCATCTAAGTGTACTTCTAAATCTTTTCCAGAGTCACCACACCAACGGGAAAAAAAAGATTATGTTACAATCACACTTAAGGTGCATACGGCGTGGTTTGCACTCCTCACTCGTCTTTTAGGTTACTTACATCACACACCTGCAAGTAACTGCATGCTATCCGTTGTAGTGCACAGCGCATGCTGTTATCTCACGGAATCGTATTCAATGCCCTACATGGCCAAGATAGGGATGAAATAGCAGAAAACTGATTAACCGTAAAAATGTTCCCATGGCTATTGACATAATGGTCGCAAAAGGTTTTGTTCTATGTATTCAATTTATTGGTTTTCAGGTCTAAGGTTTCACTTCGAGTTCTGCGAAAATTGCAATTAAAATTTTCACAACGAGTGTTTCATCGGCCCATCAAAAGCATTCTCTTTTAATGAAGTTTATCTTCGTTAACAACAAAAAATGAATTTAGCCTTGAGCTTAAATATCTGTTCTGGGAGCGACAAAGAAAATTTCTAAAGTCTAATTTCTTTGGGCCCTTTTATTATTTTTTCAACAGAGTAAACTTTTTACAGCGTGGCACCTCAAGACAGCCCAAAAGCGAGAGGTTGAATTAAGCTTACCTATACTTACTTAGATGGGCATTACAGTTCGGGGTGAACCTGGGCCTCAACCAACATCCTTCTGTAACGACTTCGATTTCGGGCGAGCTCTCTCCAGTTTCGCACTCAAAGTCGGTTGAGGTCTTCCTCCACTTGAATGCGCCACCTAAGACGAGGTCTTCCCCTTCCGCGATTTCCCTGCAATGTGCTTTCGAAAACCCGACGAGCCGGAGAGTTTGAATCCATCCGCTCTACTATGTTGATGTCGTGGTACAGCTCATACAGCTCGTTGTTGTATCTTCTTCTCCACACGTTTTCTTCGCATACGGGAGCAAAGATCATCGGAGAATTTTTCTTTCGAAACGACCAAGGATTTCCTCATCCGCTTTCGATAAAGCCCATGCTTCCGCGCCGTAAAGCAGGAGTGGGTTGATCAAGGTCTTATACAAGATTACCTTGGTTTTTCTTGAGAGGGTTTTGTTTTTCAATTGCCTTCTTAACCCAAAGGTTGAATTTAGCTGGGAGTTTTTAAAATATCTTTTACCGAATTCAAAAATTCTTAGAATTCTATAAATGGTGCCATAGGATATATCTTACCCCAGTACTACCACGAGAAAGCTAACTTGAAAACTACTGGACCGATTTCGAAAATTCTTTCATCATTGCATTTTCTATTGATTTCTATTAGTATCATCCATTTAACAAGTAAGGAGTTATGAAATGCCATGTGATCACTTCAGCAATTTAAAACCTAAAATTGACATACAGAGATCCTTCTGGCCACTGATGGACAAGTCAACTCCGACGGGGATACGATACTTTCATGCCCCAAGGTCATGGCCCACACTAGGCCATGACCCAGCATTGTTAATGGGTTTTTATGGGTTTTTCTTAATACATTTTTATCAACACCACTTAATTGGTATCTTATATTTATTGAAAAAACTGGAGATGTAATTTGTTTTATTTCATGTACCAGCTTCCGCGCCCGGCTCGTCTTAGCTCGAAACCTACAGTGATCTAGTGCATAGCCAGAATTAGATGCAGGTATGTGATTTAGAGATTTGGTGCTCTCATAGATGTAAGAAAATGTATGTCACGCAATAAGTTGTGGTGCTCGAAATTAAGAACTTTAAACACATAATTCCACTGTTGCGAGTAGTGCAGTGCAGAAACTGAGATAATGAAACATTATTGCGGTGAAAGAATTTTAGCGGTCGGCGCAGAACCTTTTAAGTTCCCTGTTATTCCCGTTCCAGTGGAAATATGTTTCTTTGTTTCTCGGTAATAACATCGCATTGTTATCGTAAAAAAGATTGAAAAGTTCTAGTGATTTGTGAGTTCCACGTAAATTTTTGAGATCGGTCAAGTAGTTAAGTTCTCGTTTCCGTTTCCGTTTCTGTTTCCGGTGTTATAAAGGATATCAAAGATACCCTACACCATTTATCAGGCACTAGAGTCTGGAGCATCGTCGTAACAAAATTTTTGTATAGATAAACCGGCTGTTTACGATCCCGTGTAATATCTAAAAACAAAAAAAAATAATTTTTTTTAGTGTCTTTTTATGCATCGATATACCGCATGTCAGCTCCATCTATAAAGCCAATTCTATGGCAGCTCAATTTGCTACTAACTTGACACTTCCTAATAGCATAGAGGCTCCAACTGAACATGAGCCTGTTAATTCTGTAATGATGCAGATTTCTTTCGAATTCATTAGGTTTGCGAGACCTCAAGGATCTCAAGTTACATAAATCGCTGATCCAGATGGTGTTCCAGCAGTTATTTTGAAGAAATGTTCTTCTACGCTGGAAAAACCACTGCGTAAGCCTTTCTATCTACCCTATTCTTCTGGGATCTTCCCAAGCAGATGGAAAACTACATTTGTCTAGCCCGTCCTTAAAAAAGGCGAATCTCCCTCCCCTTTCAATTAATGACCAATTGCACTAACGTGTCTCGTTCCCAAGGTCATGGAAACGTTGATGAGCGTTTAAACTCATGAAATATCTTAAAGAATGAAAGCTTCTTAATGACCGACAGTACGGCTTTCGTAGCAAAAGGTCCATTGGTAATTTGATGGCATAATTATCTCACCGAAAAGTTGAACCAACCTTCACACTGTTTTAGAGAAAGTAAGATTGTTGCGCTTGATATTTCTAAGACATTTGATAGAGTTTGGCATAAAGGATTAGAAACTACCTTTCGGATCGTTCAATATAAGATGTGTGAGATGGTTTTGAGTCTGATTCTCACTTTATAAATGCTGGTGTATCCCAGGGCTCCATTTTGTCTCCAACTCTCTTCTTTATTTTCATGAATGATCTCTTGTATAAACCTTCTAATCCTCTCAATTGTCTTGCTAACGACTTAACCATTGGCTTTTCATATTCGTTCCCAAATTCAAGTCTGGAGGCGGAACTTTTTTTTAAGGCGCTATGGCATGCCGTCCTGTAGGAACCACATGTCCTCCAAGTCCGTATCATCCAATTGGGGCCAAAAATATTCGGTTATCATTAAACGGTAGCTATCCTCATTCACAGTCACCCCTATCACAGGGCCCGTCGGAGCAGTTTCGGACTACGAATGTCAAATAGAAATGTCTTAAAACATCTTCGTAATGAACGCTTGGCAACAGATATTTGTAACTTGTTAATGACTTTATTAATAGTAACAAATTTTGTGGCCAAACATTCACTACAAGGGCGTCTGTGATGCTTCTATTGTAGCGTTCGTAGTCCGAAATCGCTACGACGGGCCTTGTGATAGGGGCCAGTAACGTGCCGGTCTTGATCATCACGGAAGAAGTACGGCCCAATGACGCGGTGACGTGGTGGTCAAGCGGCTTCAGTTCTTTCGTCAATTTAATCTTGTAAAGATGTAAGCCAAGATCTTTTCGCAAAATTCGCCACAACGACGTCATAGAGATACCCCACCCTTGAGAACGACGTGTGAGAGACACATTTGAGCTTTCTGCATGAAGCCTCAGCGACAGCAATTTTCTCGCCACTACGGGCACTTCTTTGTCTTACTGGCACGGAAACATTTTGTACTGTGCCTGTGGATTCAAATTTTTCCACTAGACAGTCAATTGTTCATTATGATTACGATTATGACGACCAATAAATTTATTGACTCCGAATTTCGTAGTAAATTTTAATAATTTCGTCTCGTTGTTGGCTCATATATCTTTTCATGGCAAACCTTACTGAAAAGAAATATCAAAGAAATATGCCGTCGTTTGCTGTCCCTGTCTCTACTCTTGTAGCGTCCCTGTTGAAAAACCCTTAGGTATTTACTTTTCTGATGCAGAACTTAAAAAATCGAAAAAACTATAACTGACTGACTGCCGAATAGGAATCGTTATAAAAAACAGTAAAACTGGTCAGCATATGCTAGCTCTTTTCATTGACTGCATAACCTTCTCACAGTTCAATGTCCATATTTATCAAAAGCAACGACTTTTAAAATTATTCCAGGCATGAATCTACACCACGTATGACGTATGTGAAGTAACATTTAAATTGGTGTGGATACTGAAAATTGAAACTGAATCAATTTAAAAGAATCAAGAGAAGACATAATGTGTTTGATGACCTGCTTGTTTAAGAACACACAACACATTTAAAATGGTTTGTGAAAATTCTGTCCAAAGACCTTGATATATTTTTTGTCTAGACAGCTTTTTGGTGGTAACTGAAGGATCAATTTTTCAGGCCGCGGGGCGCACGGCCCAGCTCTTTTACAGGAATGACCAATAAATCTAAGTTACCAGTTAGAGTCATGGTAAAATTGCTCCTAAAATAGCGTTAAAGTGAAGCTCCAATTATAGCCTACCATAGCTTATAGTGAGTGCAAAGAAATTTTAACTCCATCTTCCAACGAAGAAGAGGAAAACCTACTACTCATTTGAGCTAATATGGCAGGGAATGTTTTGGGAGAATCCCAATTAGTAAGGCCATCTCACATTGAAAAAATCCGAAGACATATTTTGTGTAGGTACACCCTGGCGTCTTAAGAATCTCAACGGCTTTTAATAGACTCCCAGAATGTCTCGACCTCAGCAGAAAAATATGTGAATGGAATGTTAAGCAAAGTGACAACCAACCTCTGGAAATAAATTGAATGCTATGGGAGGCTTTTAAAACATGCGTGTCCCATTGAATATCATCCCAACCAAAGAGAAGTCAGATTCTAAAATGAAAACTAAAACTACTGACCCATCTTGGTTGTTGGTTTCCTTTGCATTCAATCGTCATTGAATATTCTGACAATTTCCCAAGTGCTGACTATAGAAGTTATTACATCTTTTATTGACTACCGCAAGCCTACCTATGCACATTGCACATACATTTATCGTATAAGCATAACGAAAGAAGCCAGCCACGCCAACCAAGTAGCACAAAGAACTGTTATTGCTGCCGCATTCTTTGCGTGTTTGCTATTTGAATCATCTCTGAAAATGGACACTAGAAATTGTTTTGGATGCTGGTTCTGCCTTATGTCGCCATGGTATAAGGTAATACTGTGTGGCAGTCAATTGCACTCGTCACATGACACGGCACACGGCATGCTAAATATGAATTTGGAATTCATTGAATGGCGCAAATGCTGGATGAAAAGTTGAAAAATTGTTGCCTCTTTTTTCTCATGCTGTCAAAAGAGCTCATGTGTTTCTATGGGCATGGTGTCAGAAGTCAGAGTATTAATCTGCAGTCGCCGCGCCGCAAATATGTTTTCTCGAGCAAGGCCACATGTGCGAAATTGTGGGCCCGCAATCAATGATGAAATGTTTTCTCAATAAATCAATAGAATAGAATTTTATAGAAAAAAAAGAGGAGGCGAAAGTAATTAATTCATATTTGAATAAATAAAACTAAATTGGATGGTTTCATATTCATATCAGAAAATTTAAATCTTGAGCGATATTGTGGTGCTGCTAGCACGCACTTGGAGTTGTAGGTAAGATACTGACATTGACAGTAGTTTATAAAATTGATCACATTGATTGCCTCGTTCGTCATTGAAAGCCATGTTATGAAGTTCTACTTAGTAGGTGACCTGTGCGAATATTTCGCGCAGAAATCGAAAGTGTTGGCATAAGATGTTGGTTTAGGCTCAGGATCACTCCGAACTGTAATGCCCAGCTAAATAAAAACTAAGTACCTACATATAATTTAAGTGAAAAGTGGAAGTTAAAGTATCAGACCTAAATGGTAGATAAAAGAAAGTAAACTCAGTAGTGAAAAACTGCATATATGTACCTGGATAATTGGAGTAAAAGTTTAGTTTTTTCTCTTCTAGAAGGATTTGGTTCAGAACAAAAACTTCGCAAATAGGGAAACAAAGTCCATGGCTCAATGAGCTCTTCCCACGTTCTACTTTAAAGAATTCACAACTTTACAGAATACACAATAAGCCAACAAGGTTGCGTTAAACGTTTCGGCACTGCTCGCATTCTTATATATAAAAATGAATCGCAAAATGTGTTGGTAAGCGCATAACTCAACAACGCCTGGACCAATTTGGCCAATTCTTTTTTCGTTGTGTTTGTTATTGTCAGGAGAAGGTTCTTATGACATAAAAAATTTAAAAATTTCGAGGATCACTGGAACGGGCTTGGGAATGGAAACTTAGAAACTACTGAACAGATTTCTATAACCCTTCCTGCATTAGTATTGCTACATTGCAGAAACGGGAACGGGAACGGGAACCTCAAAGTTACTTGACCGATTTCAAAAATTCTTTCAACTCTAGGATGTTACATTATCCCTCAGTGACAATGACTTATAAATGGTTCCTGTCAAGGTGGGATACCACATAATCCCAAAGCAAAAACGATTTTTTTCATCCCCAAGTTCCCACTTAAGCGGAAAAACGAGAACGGACCTTAAAACTACAGACCCGAGCAACGCCCGCCGGGTGGCTCAGCTAGTTTGTTAATATAACAGTTGTATCAATTCCGCGTCATTCAGCCAGACGATTTAATTTTATTAAAAAATAAATAGCTTTAACAATATAAGCGATGCTGCGGCGCCACAAGCCGCACAGAAAGTTAACTCGTACCACTTTTGACTGAAGCACCCTGGATTGTTTTCTAGCATTCTTCGAGGAACTCATTTGATATGGCAACCATTAGAACACATACGGGGCACAGCTTATTAAACCTGTATATGGCATTGAAGACGGTGCGATACGTTAGGTAGTGTAGAGTTTATTTTATTGAGGTTAAAATGTTGACCAACCTCACTCACCTCCCGCCACAGAAATGCTTTTCACTAGAATCCAAGGAAAGCATTATTAGGTAGGTTTAAGGTGTATTAAATTTTCCAGTGACAGTCAAAATGAAAGAATCGTTAACTTCAGAGTTCAGAACAAAAGTTCATAGTTTTTAATGTGCTAATTCAATCTGTTAATTCCAAGTAACACAACGGTTCACCCTTTTGTGGATGAGATTTTAAAAAGACAAAAAAGCAAAGCTCGATTACCTTTTAAAACGACTAACATCTAATATCTGGGTACTAAAAAACGAGAAAATTACAAAAATTTATAAGACCCAAGCAAGTGAATTAGTTGTCATTCAATCGCTGAGAGTGAAGTTATACATGAAACAATCTTTTGAGGATATCGTTTGACGAAAATAATCGTCAAAATTTGTTGTGGTATTCGGAACCCCAAACCAAACTGCATGTTCTTGAACGAAAGTTCTGGTTATTATTTCTGTGTTTAAGTCTTTTATTGGGTGGACTTCTGGTCACCTTGAAAATTGGTCAACGATTGTTAATATATACACAATACATGTACATAATATGTACTTGTGCTCGTCAGTTGGAGGATACATCCAAGTGGATATGTTTGAAATCGCCCTGGAGGCAGTGGGAATTGAAATTCGAAGTGCATGCTTTCGCGAATGAGTTGAAGTTTTGGTTCATCTTGGGCCAAAAATACATTTTCGTGATTTTCTTTTACGCGAACTCCAGGGTATGCCATGAACTCGGAAAGTGCTGACGATTGTGCATAATGGAAGTCTCACACCAAAGTGAAAAGTTTAATGCTGGTAAGTTGACCAATTCTAACCTAACTTTGGTTTGAGATTGTTTTGAACTCTTCGTCAGAGGTTTGTGCCTCTGCTAATTTTCGTACGTCTGAGAATGAAAAACTTTCTTGTTAATCTGTGTTTGGACGAAATAACGCATCTGCGACCAGGTTTACGTATCTTATGTCGTTGGTAACTTAATAGAAAAAATCAAACTGTGGCACTCCTGTCTTTTGTGCTTCGTATTGTGAGGGTGATAGTTTTCCGTGCTTCGTCTGGTATAAACGGTGGTAATAGTTTACCATGCCCACTAATCACTGTGCAATTTTAGTAGAAGATGGTTTCGAAAAATTGTTAACTGCTTGCTTCAACTCTATATTGTGATGGCTGGATGCTTTCTTTGGAAATATCAAAACCTAGAAACTGCAGCTTTGCAACACCGAAAATGCACTTGATGTTTTAATTCGAAGGCTACATTTTCCATCTTTGTTAAAAGTACCCCTGAGGTGGCTTGGCCATTGATCAACGCAAACTATGGGATGAGTTTATCATTTGTAAGAGGTTTTTTTTGGGTACCCCGCATGAATCATTTCACTTGCAACTTGGTGAAAAGTTTTGAACACAGATAAGTGATATCAATCGATTTTTCTATATTTAAATTTTTTCTATCCCATTAGCATGCCTTTATAAATTTTAAAATTCTCAGAAGCTGACAATTTAAGCGCCATCTATTTAGGTGGGGCAGCCCCTGAACTTCTGTGCACACATAAGGCGTGTTTTTTTCACAAGGATGTTATGTACATAACATGATATCCAAAAAAAAAAACGCTTCGTTTTTTTTTATTTGTGGGTTGCTGTTCTTGATCAGTTGTCAAACCAATAAAAGTCAACAAATGAATTTTTGTTCGCTAAACTCGCACAAAAACGCAAAAAATGTTTGTTAAAAACCCAAAGCAATTGTATAGAGTGAAAAATAAAAATATTCCGTAGTGAAATTAATGCAGGTAAACAATTTTTTTGTCCATTTTTTGTTAGTTTAGAAAGTCAAATATAGGCCCGTTCACAAAGGTAACAAGGAATTTCTTTTATTCTGTTTACATGCTGGGGTTGAATTCATATGAGATTGTGATTTATATGTGAGTTGGAAAAAATATTTTGATACTTGTTTCAAACGAATAAAACTATTAATAATAAAAAAATAAAACCATTTTCATGGCATACTTAACAACTACCTTTGAAAAAAATGTCAACATTCACAGAAAAATGTGAAAAGAAATATGCAAAAATTGCTTTCAGTCACTAAACAGACCTTTTTTAATTGCTATTACGTTGTTTTATGTATCTTTATATAAATTTACAAATCTAACTCTTGAGATCAACAAAATTCTAAAAATCAAAAATTTCCTGCAACAAAATTGCGGAGTGTAAGAGTGAGCATACGATTTTATTCAGTTACACATTTGTGAACAGACCCTTTGCCACCCATATTGCTTTTGTTCGAGATACATGAAAGTCTCTAGACGCACCAACATTGAAAAATGAAAAGTCGAAAAACTCATTCGATACTCGAACAAACGTCAAAAGTCTATCCCCGACCAAATCTTAACCATCCTTTTATCCATAACATTGGTTGTCGGGGATGTTGTTTTTGCTTTGCATGTAAAATGATGTTATGTATATAACAGTCTTGTGAAAAAAACACGCCTATAGTTGCAGATGAACCAGGCGTTTGTCGAGATCATGCGAGAAGAGCAGCGGAACTTGATAACATTAGTGCAGAGATAGTCTAGAATCTGAAGCAGAACAAAGGCTTTACATATATTTTATCCCTATATTACCATGGGAACGGAAACTTAAACAGGAACTTAAAAACTTCTGTAATTGATTTCAAAAATTCTTCCACCGTTAGAATACTACACTTTACACGAGTGTTACAAACTATAATTCAGCCCCATATTCTCACAGGAACGGAAGTCCATACTTACTAATATTATAAATCCGAAACCCTCTGTCTATTTGTTTTTCTTTGTTAGCATCTACCGCCCAAACTATTGAACCTATTTATATGAATTTATGAGATATTCTAGAACCTAGAAATAGGCTATATGTGTTATCCCTGGTTATACTATATTACGTCAAAAATGTTTTGACATAAATCGTTTCGCGGTGTATCATTTCGCAATTTTTGTTTTGCAAATTATTATTTGGCATATTGTTGATCAGCATTTTACATTTCAGCAGAGCACGTTTTGCATTTTATTATTTGGTCAAATAATTGCTTGGCAATTTTTAATTGACAATTTTTCTTTAGCAAATAGTCGATAAGACTTCTTTCGATTCGCAATTTCTTATTTGACTTTTTTTTATTTGGCATTTGATTTTTTCGCTATTTTTATGACTTGCATTAAATAACAAGCTTCAAAATTTCGCGCGAAATTTTTTAAAAACCAATGAGATGCCTTATTTGCCGAAACGATCATTTGCGAAATAAACACTTGACCAAGTAACTTGAAGCGAATTAAGTGAAGCGCATTCAACAATTTGCCAAATGATGTTTGCGTGTTGTTCCGAAATCATTTCAAACGGAGCCGAAAGAATGAAATGCCAAATAATAATTGCGTAGTAATAAGAAGACAAAGTGAAAGAATGCAAAGTGTTTGCCAAACAAGGTTTGCAAAACAAAACGAAGTCGAAACAACCACGGCGAATCAAAGAAATGGCAAATGTCTTCTGCCGAAATATAGGTGACCCGTTATCCCTATACTGCCACGGGAACGGGAACGTAAAAGTCACTATTCCACACGGACGAAGTTGCGGGCACATCTAGTCAAATTTATAAAGTCATAAGAAACCAATGCTTTAAAATAAAGTAAAAAATATGGTGGCGAAACAGAGTGAGGAGCCCCAGGCTCTAGCGCATTTCTCACAACCATTCCTTGTGAGGGAATGGAGGGGACCTACAATTTTCTACCGGTTCTGGACGGCTAATCGATAAAGCACTTTTCATGGCAATGAGTTTACTATAGGAAGACTTGCCAATCCCTCGCGAAAGGCGAAACACGTGAAAAAACCTTTTTACTTCTGTTGGGACTCGAACCACGAACCTCTCGGTTAAAGGCAGACATGCTAACCATCACTCCACGAGTTCCACTCACAAACTCTTAAATGTTGAATATATGTAGTTGTTTTGTGTTTTCATATAACATTTCACAACTAAAAAAAATGTTTACTAAGGAGATTTAAATATTGGTCTACCTTCAAAAAATTTCAAAACAAACAAAGCAAATCATGCTTTGCAAAACAAAATGCGTTTATTTTTTTACAATCCAATTTATGTCTCGATACTATCTTGCGTTTAACCGTTAATGGCTTCATAAAAGTCAGTGCGTTGCACATCTTTCGTTTGGACTGCAGCAAGAAGTGTGACTTCAAAAAATAAACTATAATAACCACTTCCTCGCATTAAATCATTTTTTGATTATACAGTCCTCGCCCCTCGCCGTCATCGTACGTTGGTCTGTCCACGTTCGTGGCAGTGGCATAAAATGAGAGAAACAAAAAATAACAATTCTTGGAACTGTTCGCACTTTAATGCGTTCATTGACCTGGCTTTGCACCAGATTCTCCTCTTCATATATACATACGTACATCATCCCATCGACATTAATTGCAGACCTCCGTTGGTCTTGTTAATCCAACATCACGATAATCCTTCGAGGGCATTATTTATGAATAGCTCAACCAAGTTTTACTCACCTCACATCTCTTCCTTTGGCCCTTTAGAGGCTACACTACAATGTGGAATTTTCTTTTTGTGTAAAAAAAATATGCATCTGTTAGTCGGGAAAAGGGTTTCTCAGTGCGGTGAAGATCAATGGGATCATTTTACCTGGGCTGATGGGAGATCAAGCTAATTTCCACATCCTCGTGTGGAATTTCACCTGTTTGCCGAAGTGTGTAAAAATCCATTCAATGAAAAGAATCTTAAGTGGTGCGAAGAAGAAGGCACTAACGAAACTATGCGTTTCAAATATATGTATATTCTTAGGTGAGCACAGACAATTTGGAATGTTCGAGTACTATGGCTGTAGGTGCGATTCCCTTTAATTAAAGCTTCCCTAGTGACTCCTCCAAAAACTCTTAAAGGTACATAAGATCCGACAACAAGCATAACTTTATCCACGCACAAGTTACTTTATGACTTTTTCTTTTTAACATGGCAACAAACAACAAAGGTAAAATAAGATGCAATAATAAGACAGCACTAAAAAGATGCCCAACTTCCCATCCCTCTATGCGTTGTTGGAGACTAAAACCAGCTAGAGGCTTTCGCGGAAAGCAGAACAATTTACAACTTATGCTGTAGTTAACGGGGCGGCCCGCTCGGCGGTGTATGTTAATCAAACACATCGTTTGTTTCCTGCGTTGCATTCCGGTTATTTGCAGAGGTATTTATGATACTTCACCTCATTTCAGCCCGTAAAGACAGCTTGAACTCCGAAACGAACATTTTTTTTGGTTTATATTCCCAAAATGGCCTCTTCAAACTGAAATCCAGGTCTTAGACAGCGATTTTTGCTAAACGCTCATGAACATGACTTACGTAAGCAAAACCACTTGCACCTTGCTTGTTAGCCCATGGTAACAGCATTGCAAGTACCAAGTACTTTATACAAACACGATGCGTGGTAACTCACATTCCATGCCATGAAACGTAATCAATACGCGCGTGGAGAAGGTACACTTCAAAACCTAAAAATCCTCGCCAAGCTGAATAACCGTACCTGAATGCAAGCAAAGAAAAAAATAGGCACACCATTAGAATTGAGTAACATCTTTTCCAACCACATGTATGCTTATGTGTAAAAAAAATCTTTAAAAGTCTAGGCTTTCTTTCGAAATCGAAATGTTTGTGCACGAGATAGACACAAGTCTGCATTCGCACATTCGCGCTGCCACTCCTGCAAAAAGGTAACTGAGTTTTTACCTTGTGCAAACTGAAATCAGTGTGCTTTCATGCTGTGCCTTGGCAGTCTTTGCACTTGAACTTCACTGAAAGGTTGCTCAAAAAATCAGTGAGGTTGTAAAGTGGAAAAAAATCATGAACTGAAATTTTTTCACTCAGACTGTTCCAAAAATCAAACGTAATTAGAACTGAAAGTCCAGACTCGGAAGATTTCTTGTTAACTTGATTGAGTTTCTTTTAACTCTATTTTCTTGTGACTTTCTTCGTTTGGTGAAAGTAATTAAGACTCACTCAATAATGAAAAAATGCAAATGAAATGAGTCCTGCAAGCACTGCAAACAATCTGTGCTTTAAAGTCACAGCATCGTAGAAATAATTTACAGAATTACGTGTTTTTTTTTAAATCAATTTATATTTCTCTTTGTGTTTTTTCGGTGTCAATTAGGTGGTGCTCGTAGCGTAATTTTAAGCATATCTGCCTGTTACACGGGAGGTTCTTGGATTGAATCAAAACAAAAAACAAGAAGTGTTTTCCACGGGTATCACCTTTCGTGAGGATTTGGCAAGTCCTCTGACAGCTAAAATTCATTGCTATTAAAAGCGCTTTCCCGATTAGCCATTCGGAATCGCTAGAGTATTGTAGGTCCCCTCCATTCCCTCACAAAGAATGGTTGTGAGAAATGTGCTACACAGTGGGGCTGTCGGCTCTGTTGCGCCACCCTTCTTAATTGTTCAATAGGGTGGTTCACACTGTACACTTAGTTGGATGAATTTGCGTTCAGACTTGTCGTCAATCCTAAGCTAAAAAAAGTCATCAGAAGTATTTGAAAACCGTCCAGCAAGTCAGAAAAGCGGTTTTTTTTGGGGCTCGGTCCAACTAGTTTTACAATGTGAACTGCCCTTATTCAGATCAGAACTTAATTTGTTTTTACTATTTTAAAGGTAAAATATCTCGAAAAACAGAGCCGATAGAGGAATTTACAGGTCACATTGGATAATAGTGCGACAAAAGTCCTTAGATAAAACAATTTCGAAAGAAGACTATAAAAACTTTGAATGGAATGAATTCTGTTTTAATCCGTTCTCTTTGCATGCGAATAGTTTTCGAAAACTTCAAACGCCTTTTTACCGTAACCATGTTTTCAAAATCGATAATCACTGATCAATTTGAGACTGAAACCGAACGATTTGAAGGTTTCTTCAACTATTTTTTACACAATTGTCCTGATGATTAACGAGGTATTTTGTTGTTTTATGACAAATATTTTTTGTTCGAGTCAAAAATGTGAGTCGGTGGATAAAACAATTTGGATTTTCAACATCCGCCATAACTCGAAAAATCAAAGTTTTCAAATCTTTTTATATTCATATCTAATGATGATCATACTTCTTTTTTGGAAATCACACTTCTTTTGGTTCGTTTGGGAAGAACCCACGACACCCAAAAGGCGACATGTTGAAGCAAGCTAATATTTCAAAATCTGCTGGACCGACTTCAGAAACTTTTCTTTCGCTATTAGAATGCTATATTATCCCAAAGTAACATGGCCTATATTTTATTCCCGTATTTTCAAAGGTGGTGGCATACGTGATGAAATCTTTAGTTATTTCGACGCAGTTTGTATTGAATAGATCCCAAAACTACTGAGCCGATTTGAATACATTTTTTTTTTATAAGAACACTAATAACCCTATATTCCTTCGGGAATGCGAACGTATATGGGAAAATAAAAACTGCTTTAGAGATTTTCAAAATTCTTTCAAATTAAGATGCTGCAATATCCCTTATAGTAACATAGATTTTATTTCATACCAATATTGCGTGCAGTGCAGCGAGATCATGGGCCAAAAGTCGAATATCCTTTCAATAAATAATTAATTCACCCGTCCCTTTTGTAATTTCAAAATTCAAACTTGTGTAACGTCAAATACTTTGTTTTGCATGAAAGTGCATGCAAATCTTGCTTTCGGGTTGAGGTTCACAAACGCTCTTTTTAGAATAAAAAAAGGTGATCTTGTGGTCCAGTATGTTATCTACCGATGAAAAAGCACTTTTAAAAAGTGAAAATGGAAAACACCATAAGAGGACGCAGTGCATTGTTGCAAATTTGGTACGCCAACGAAACAAAATAACATCGTACATGGTACAACGTACAACACTAGATCCAATAAGCACAAATGGAACACTCTCGTAAAAGAGGAAACAGATGAGTAAATCACCATGCATGTAGTTGTGGGCTGTTCTGTTATTCTCTAATATAGGACACAAAAGTAACAAAATAAAATAGAAACCAGTTTAACAAGTGTAACAAACAGTCGCGTGCCACAAACAAAACAACACTTGTTGTGGCCTGCTGTGTCATGAGTCATTTCACATGACGACGTGTCTGATGATCATGTCATTGATAAATCGATTTAAAGTCATTTTGTAGGGAGATTCATTTACATTAGTGGTTGGGTATAGTGGATACCGACAGCCATAAAGAGCAACTTTCTTATTGTGGTGTTGTGAGGAAAAGAATGATGAACACAAATTTGACGACGCTTTGAGTGTTCATGAATAGTGTCATAAAATTGATAAAAGCGTTCAAGGCATTCATTTGTCCATAGGAATCTAACAATGGGCTGCATGTGAAAGTTTTGAACTAGAAACCTATTGGAACACAACAAAAGTAAGAAACTAAAGATCACATATATACAATGTACATAAATCCATCAACAACACTCAGGCGTTGGTCCATTTCCTACACACTCGCACATATTTCTTTTAAGACAGTTGAAGTTGAAGGTAAAAAAGATCGTCAGAGAAGATCCCATGAGAGTTTTTTTTACTCACTAGATTAACACGATGAGCAGATAAACTCCTCCTGCACTACACTTCCAACAACTTGCCATGTTCTTGACGTATACAAAGCAACGCCATCGGCTACTTAAGGAGACTACCAACGTATGAACGCAATTCGTTCATACTGACAGTATAAGATGGAAATTTCCAAATGTCAGATTGTTGGATTGATTTGCTTAATGAAACGTTATTAAGGGTTGGGAGCCTTCAGGCAGAAAAATATGGCGAAATTCAAAAGGAGTAGGTATACACTCAGTTCTATTTAATCAACAAAAGCACCGCTGCGATGCAACATTGTTGAGGTAACCATTTCTCACAGAGTATGCTTGTTGTAAAATGTTTTTTAAAAAGAAAACTTAAGCACACACCGCTTTATATAAATAAAGGTCTCATGAAAGTCATAGAAATTATTCAAAATCCATCAATCAACCGTATTGTTAAGCATTAGCTTATTATGTTCATTTACTTTCAATATCATTTTCACTATTTATGCCACTAAATCACTATTGTGTGATTTCCCGTGAAATTCCAACGACCTTTTTTCAAATATCGAAGTTTAGTTCAAAACACAGAACGCAACTTCGACATGAAAATAGAACCTGTAATCATCGGAAACGTCAATGTTAAATTTCCGTTTTACAGCCTTGTATAAGATCAAAATGAGTTTAAATTTAGTTTATTTTAAGAAAAGACGGACTTGCAAGTTTGTTAACATATAAACTTGCGTGTTTATACACCAAAAAATCGTTGGTTTTCATTTTCGGGATAGTACAATATCCGTGGCAGAGCCGATATTCTCACAAACAGCAATTGGTATTTTTTCAAAATCTTTAACACTTAAAAAAAAATTGACGGACCAGCTAAACTTTTGCCGGAGTAGAAGATATTAGGCGAAGCTCAAACAAAGCTATCGAGTTTCAAACAGCTAAATTTATTTATTTTTTCAATTTTAAAAAAACAAATGGACATATAAAAAAACAATTGGACATATTTCGGTTTCTTAAAAACAGTATGAATATTTTTTACACCTTTTCCCAATCGCAAATTTCGAACTAAACTAATCAACTTTGATCGCTTGACTAAAATAGTGCAAAACATAAAAACAAAAAAATTGCATTTTTTTTTCATCAGAAATTGCGTAGGTAAAGGAGAGTGGGGCAAGAAGGACCTCGGGGCAAAAAAAACCAAACCGATTTTTACCATGGTGCCTAACTCCATCTTATATTCAATAGCTAGAACTAATAAAAACCTTCTTTCCCACATCCTATAGTTTCACTGAAAAACTCAAGTTAGTTACAGTTTAAATTATGAGAGTCTAAAAACGGTCTATCTTTTAAAAAAAAAATCCAATTCGCAAAACTAATCCAAAGCAACCAGTTGATAATTTCGAACATTTGGATTATTTTAAGTGGTTTGGTATCGTTAGTGCTTACTTTAGTTGCTGGAAATAAAGGTAAATAAATAATATTAAGGGAAATAAAAATATTTTTTGTAAAAAACTCTTTATGGGGAAAATGAAACGTATTGGGGCAAAATGGACTGGTAGTCCCTTTTGCCCCACATCGTATTGGTTGCACTATCAAAGCAAAACAACAACCAAAAAAACGTCTGTTTTGCTCAATGATACTCACGAAGATATTTTTCATAACTTATTTTATGTACTACCAACCTTTTTAGTTACTTCAGTTGTAATTAAACATTTAAATCTTTGAAGATGGTTCGAACATACGTTCGAAAAACGACTAGAGGTGCTAGTTGGACCAAAGAAAATTTGAAGAAAGTTATGGACGCAATCAAAAGGAAAGAGATGGGTTATCTCTAGATCAGCAAGAATTTTAAAATCCCGAAATCAACATTCATTCGGAAAATAAAGTTGGATTCCAATGAAGCTTCAGCTCTAAGCAAGAAAAAGAATTAATTGGACATTTGCTAGGCTTCGAAAAAAGATTCTTCGGAATGACCACTCTCGATGATCAAGCTCTTCTAGCTCACAATAGCCGAAACTAATAAAATACCCCATCTCTTTGACCAAGAAGCAAAGATGGCTGGCAGAGATTGGCTTTTCAATTTCCAAAAAAAAATCCGGAAATCATTTTTCGCAACCCAGAACCGACGTCAAATGCCAGAGCTCAAGCTTCTTATGAGCCCGTCGCGTCGTTTCGGCATACTTTGAGCTTTTGTTTAAGATATGCGAAGGCCATCACTTTCTTTGATACCATAATTAATAGAAATCAGTGGTTAGTTTTGACACATTCAAAGGTCCTTTTTGCTCCGCTAGTGGGGCAAAACAAACAATACTTTATGAAAAGTAAGTGTTGGCTGAAATAAATCAACATATTTTTTTTAGAATTTTGGACCGTATGTCAGCAACGCATTGCAGGGCAATCGCGGAAGGGGAAGACCTCGTCTTAGGTTGCGCAATCAAGTGGATGAAGACCTCAACCGACTTAGAGTGCGAAACTGGAGGGAGCTCGCCCGAAATCGAAGTCGTTATACAGAAGGATGTTGGTTGAGGTCCAGGTTCACCCCGAACTGTAATGCCCACCTAAGTAAGTATATATACTGTATATGTCAGCAACGCCGCGAGGAATATTTTCTTCCAAGGCGACAATCACCTCGAGCTTATTTACGTAGACACGTGACTTCAAGTAACCTCAGAAGAAATAGTAACGTGGTGTTAAAGGGAGCATATCGAAATCACACTTTTCAAAATCCCGTTTTTCAAGAATCCCGAAAAAAAAGTTTTAAAATCCCGTCTACTAAAATACTGCTTTTTTACAATCCCGACTTCTAAAATCCCGCTCGATCAAAATCCTTATTTATTCAAATCCCGCTTTTTAAAATCCCGCCAATCCCGTTTTTATACATCTTAATATTTTACAAACTACGAAATAAATAGACAAAAATTAGTAATTAATAATTAATAATTTGTTTTTCGGCAACAGAAAGGAAACCATGTTTTTATTAAGGTTTTTACCTTGCTGCATCCAAATCTAGCCTCAGAACTGATTGGCTACGTGTCATTTTCGAGATATTGAGCCTTCAGAATCGGAAAAAATAAAAATGTTTTAACATGAAAAAAATTCAACCCAAAAACAGACCAATACTTTTCCTATGGTTTTTCGTGTGCTGAATCCAAATCTGTTCTCAAAATGGGTGTATTACATCAAATTACTGTTATATTTAACTTTAAAAGTTGTAATGCATGGTCAATCTCTGTTTTGAAGCCTTGGTAGGGTCTTGAAAGTATATTTGAGTCAGATAGAACATTTTTGAAGGTTCTTAGTGTGCTTAATTAAAATCCAGTAAGCACTAAAACTAAACCTAATGGAAACAAAAACGGTATTTTTTTTTTTTTTGATTTGAAGGCACTGGCTGTAACTCGAAAACTAGACCTGATGAAATCAAAATGAATATGGCAATAAAATGAGGGTATATACATAGGTTACTCAAAATAGCAAGTACCTTTCTTGTTAAAAATTTTTGTGGATCAGTGTAATAAGTTCCTTTCCTATGTTCTTTTTTTTTAGTGTACCATTTGATATACTAATAATCTATTTTGATAATTTGAATTTTTGTTATTTGCTTAACGCTACAATAAATGTATTCCAACCAAATCACTTGTTGCTTCCTTTATTTTGATTTCTCTATCCCGCTTTTGCAATCAAAACTAGTTGTTTTATTTAAAAAAATCGCGCGATTTTTGTGGATCAGTGTAATAAGTTCCTTTCCTATGTTCTTTTTTTTTAGTGTACCATTTGATATACTAATAATCTATTTTGATAATTTGAATTTTTGTTATTTGCTTAACGCTACAATAAATGTATTCCAACCAAATCACTTGTTGCTTCCTTTATTTTGATTTCTCTATCCCGCTTTTGCAATCAAAACTAGTTGTTTTATAAAACAACTAGTTTTGATTGCAAAAGCGGGATTTTAACAAACGGGATTTAAAAAAACGGGATTATAAGAAGCAGGATTTTAAAAGGCGGTATTTTAAGAAAGCGGGATTTTTAAAAACGCGATTTCAGAAAGCGGGATTTCAAAACCGGGATTTTAATAAGCGGGAATATAAAAACTGGGATTTCGAACCCAACCCGGTGTTAAATATCCCCATCTTGGAGGTAACTCACAGCTTTAAAACTCAAAATTATGTAAAAATCGGCTTCAACAGCCATTTTGTTTCGAGACAATACCGAATTTAAGAAGTGTCAATTCTTGCACAATAAACGGCAAACCAAACTTAGCATAAATCAAGTGACAGCTGTGAAAAACACCGACTCCGAAAAATTTAAAACCATACGTCTAAAAACACCCCTTATTTGTGAAAGGGATAAAATATAAGTAAATATAAGTTTTATTATATATATAAGCTCGAACGAAGCGAAATCGGAAAGTCAAACTTTCGACCAGTTCTTCGTGCAACTGGGGTCGTATATCGGCAAAAACAATTTGAAGTAAGTTTACTCATTGTGAAATGGCAAAACGTGCTGATACTAGCCACAAATATACCGTCTAATTACTCGAAATCACTAGAAAAAGTGTCAAAAATTTTATCTTGGTAACCTTTCTGACTGATAGATTGGAAGCATTTCCAAAAATGTCAGAAGGAAAGTATGTTCTTTTTGATTGTCTCCGACAGCAAAAAAAAAATAATTCTTAGCATCGCATTTCTCTTCGATCGATAGTTTCTTCGATCGGCTACATCAAGAGTAGAACATGTTAACACGAACATCCCATCCATTCCTAAATTTTCTAGAGGGTATCTCTGGTTTGAGTAATTAGGGGACGCACAATTTTTATTTGGTATGATATTTTGTTCCTATACAATTTTCAATGGTCTCTGAACAGCTGGTGCGAAAAAACATTTTGCCAGTATGTTGTTTATGTTAATCAAGCTTTAACCTTCCACGTATTAGTTCGACGCTCCAAAACCATTGCTCCACTATTATTTCCAATGAAATTGGGTTCTAAGTAAGTTGCTAAGTTATAATTGAAATTGTTCGGTAACATAAAATAACAAATTACAATTTTCAAAATTATTTTCTGCTTAAATATGGGAATCCCCATCACCATCACTCAAACGATAGCTTGATTACAATCACGCTTTTTTATACTTTCTACAAATTCATTAACTGCTGAAAGGTGGCAGAAGCCAGACAAATTGAAGAATTAATATGGGAAACCTAAAAGTCGTTAGATCTAACGAATTTGATAAAAGTTCCTTCAATAATTCACTGCTACTGACCAAAAAGAGCTACAATTTGTTCTGTCTTATTCAAAGATAAGCCACATTAAAAAAAAAGTAGGTCAACACTATGAAAGATTTTTGTCGATGTATTATGGGCAAATTTTTGTTTTTCTTTTTATAGTACATAAATTCTGTTATTAAAAGATACTGCATTGCTTCTTGAAGAATATATTAAGACGAGTGCCATTCCATCGTTACCTACTTTAAAGATCCCAACCATTATCGTTATAAGTTGAGAAGTTATTCAAATCTACAAAATCAGCTAAGACCCACGGTAATTAAGAACGACAAGGCGCGAATTTATAATGAGTCGTTAAAAATTTTATTTTTAAAGAACTCTATTCGATTTTATCACAAAAAAAAGCTCATGTCTGTGAGCTACCTTGGTTGTTGGAGCGATGAGTGAGTTTATCCGTTTAAGGTTTAGATGCTTAATTCTGGGTAAGTTTCAATGTTAGCATTAATGTTCCAGTTAACTGTTTTTTGCAGGAGAAGAGAACGATTCCCATGCAAAATATTTCAATTACAAACCTTTCACTTATCTTAATCTCCCTATTAATATGTTTTATTTTGTTACGGACCTACAAGTAGTTTCTTATTAGCAAAACAAACTAATTTTATATAACAACCTAATGATTCTCAAGTTGTCCACAAAAGTCATATACTATTTAACGAAATGAACATTTGGTACACATAGAACACCACTTTTCAAAGTCATGTTTACTCGTTCAAAAGTTTTTTTCTGTGACAGATAAAAAGAAACACTTTCTTTATTTTGAAATGAAAACAAGAATTGTGTGGCAACGATTCAAAAACCATTTACAGAGAAAGCATTCCAACGAAGTAAAAGCAAACGCAATGTACGTGCTCCAAGTGGAAATAAAAGCAATTAGTTAAGCTTCGTCCTCGCTGACAGCAAATATGATATCCAAAAATGATGTATGCTTGCACAGTTTGTTTCCAGGTACGTAATCCTTGCAACATACTGATTTACATCCGAAATAGATGATCGATGATCTCAAAGGAGGTGTCAGGGCTGTTTTGCATTTCGATTTACTGGATGAAAGGACCCATGTGAAAGGATACGAAACAAATTTGCAACAGAGTATCAGAATGTTTTTGAAAAAACAAACAAAAATGTGAAACTGACCTTCTCTAGATCTTATTTGCACATCAGGGCTGATGTCATTCTATGAGAAACTGAAGATCAGTTGGAAATAATCCCCCGTGTTTACGAACAGGTCAATTTCTTACCAAGGACTCTTGTTATTTCTTAACGACTCCACCACAACACTACTTGAATCTCCCGTGTTAACTAAAGATCCTTGTGGCGTTGCAACTGGCGCTAAAAGACTATTCACACGAGCATGACCAACGCGAAAAAAAGTGATTTTAAGCATCTCACTAGCCAAGATTCGTCACGAATTCTAAACTATACGAAACGATGGAAGTATAGTCTATACTCATTTTAAGAAACAGAAACTATTGTTCTTGTATCTCGTTTTCCAAGATAGAAGTTTTTTTAAAACGCAAACCATTTAAGATATTTCTAAGACTTTATTTTTTATTATCGGTTTGAAGCACAATCAAAACATTTATGAATGGAACCCTACTTCGTTCAAATGACCACCCGGGCACGTATGCAGCTGTCAATTCGTTGGTCCCAATTAGACGTCTTGAAATTAGCTGGTTTTCTACACATGCCTAAACGGCGGCGATATTTTCGACACTGTGATCAACCTGTTGTCTCTGTGACACGGCATCATCACACAACGAATATGTAGACTAAAATTTTTGCACTTAACTTTTTGTTGCCTGTCTACTAGGAGAGAATTACGACCGAAAGAACTGGCAGTTAACGAGGTAACGAGCTTAAATTTGTGGTCATCGCCTCCCAATTTCCGTAGAAAATTTGCAAACGCTGCTCATCGGTGTACCACGATGAAAATGTTCAGTTTACTGAATATATTGACACTGACAGTTCAATGATGGAAGAAAGGGTTTGTTCAAAAATTAATTAATTTAAAGTTGTCGAGTTCCTTTTAGCCGAGCTCACACTATGCAATTCGTTGGACAAACTTCGTTTGACAAATGTTGGATGGTCGAATGTAGTCTGCGTTCAGATTTATCAAACTTGTCGTCCAACTTTATTCCAAATTTTCAAAAATATTTGAAAATCATCCAACAAGTTGGCCAAGCGGTCGTCTGAGGGTTCACACTATAAAACATTGGTCGTTCAAGCCAAAGTCTGTCCAACTTATTGTAGAGTGTGAACGGCCCTTTTCGAAAACTTTTAGTTTAAAATGGAAGAAACTTACTGAGAAAACAAATTTATTCGTTACGAATAAAAATTGAACTGTCAGATTTTATTCCCGTTCCACATACAATCCACACTTGAACGAATAGTTTTTCGATGGTGTTTATTAACCTCAAAATAAATTTTGATTTTTGTTTTGTCAGTTAAATCGAAGCTCATTGGCGACGAATACAAAACTAAGAGCTAGAAACTGTGACGCTTTATTTGTTTTCTAAAATTAATGAAATTGGACCAATTACAAGCAAGTTTATGCATTTAAACTTGAACAAAAACTTAATTTTCATCATTGCAGATTTCATGTGGAATCTATGTGAATTGTCTTTAAATGCTTTAATGTGGCAACCGTGCTATTAGCCACCTTGCCCCTTACCTTACCTTAATTTTCTCTCAAGTTGTTTTAAGAATTCTTGAAACGCTTTTGAAGAGAACAACTTTGGCTCTATACATTTCTCCAGCACCAACTCAAGAAATTCCACACTTTACTAATAAAGCCTTAAACTTAAAACTTTTTTTATCTTGTTACAAAAATCAAAAAAAAAGAAAAAAAAACAAATCGGAATAGATATGTCACTTTACTTTATTTTATTTTCAACAAGAGCTAGGTATATTAAATTATTTAATGACAGATGTGTTCTGTTACGGAAAACCAGAAGAAGCAATTATCGACCAAAAACAATATAGTAACGAAAAGAATTTTTTTATTGAATAGATTTCAGAATGTTGAAACATAGGGGTACTGCGCACGAAAGTCAATACAACAACCATTTGTTCCTAGATCTTTCCTATCTTACTTAACGAGCATCATAGTCTCGAAGAAACCACAACTTTCTTAGGTATAACTTAACTGCTTCACACTAGTGAGCCGATAATGAGTTTTTTTTATCTAAAAAAAGCTATAGCCCAATCTCGGTTTGACTAGACTTTGTTGCAATAAACGGATTTTTAATTCATTTTGGCATTAAAACATCGAGTGTAAATTACCAAAGGCTTAATACAATAATATGAACTTCGGGCCTCACTCACTCAACCATAGCTTGGAGCACAACTATTTTAAAAGTAGAACTACCTATATAAAAATGAGTGTTACATTTAAAGCTTTTATGTTTCAGAGGTTTTTGAATTTCGGAAAAAAATATTTGGGAGTCAATTTACATAATACTGTCATATATCCTTGATCAATTTAATAGAAATGAAATATTTCAATGTGAAAAATTCGGTTCCTCAAGGAGCCAATGCACCCAGAAGTATTATACTGATCATTAGACAACGAAAAATACAAATCTGACACGCCCTATTAGGCTTGAGAAGATCAATTAAAAAGGCTAATTATTTTTTCGTTCATATTGCCATAGAATCTGGTCTGAAAAAAATTAGATTAGGTATAAAAGTATGAATAACAAAATTGGTCAATGATCGCCATACAAAGTATTTATATTCTTAGCAGGTGTAATTCGAAGCTTAAGGAAACCCCTACAGTGAGCGACTATTTTTAGAAAACGGAAACTAACAAAATCAATCGCTTCGATTCAAAAATTAATAAATAACCGTTAATAGATTCAGCGATGAGCTATTTAGATTTTGTAACTCTGTTTGATGTCTTTTTCTTTTGAGTTTTTCATTCCATATTTTTACCAAACTTTTTTCTCAAGGTCTTTGCATAAGTTAATTAAATTTTAAATTGTCTATTAAAATTTCTTTCATTCTTTTTATACGTTAGCATCAACCTTCTCTTTAATCAAGCTAATTCAACCATATGTATGTATATTCCCTAAACGAAAGTTAATATATGTAGATACCTATACTTCAGAATGATATGCGCTCTGCACATCACAAATCACCGCTCGACTTGTGAGCTTGTGACTGCATTATGTACCTACCTACCTACTTAAAAAAAGACCGAAACAACAATTTATTTCAATGTTCCACACCAAACATCATTTAGAGCTATTATCTCTCCATCACATCATAAGAACCAGAACAGACAAAAAAAATTAAACCCAATTTACACTTACCATTGCCCGATTAGCCGCAAAGAAAGTCTTCATGTCAAGTTTTATACTCGGCATTTTCACACACTATTTTACTTGCTGTGTCGCACTTTAAAAAGTCTTGCAAGTTCTAAACAGAACCTTAAAAAAAATCTTTATGAGTTCACACACGGCAAAATATCCAACAAAACAAAAAAAAACTTGAATTTATTTGGAATTGAAACCTGTTGCTATAAAACTAAATAAAAAGCCGGCTTTTTAAGAGGAGGAAAGTTATAACTACTCGTCAATCAGTCATGAGAGGCTTTTACCACTTAAAAAAAAAAAGAATTGCATTAAAGATACACCATGCCGATGGCGGTGGTGGTGGGTTTAAAGAAGTTCAAAGATATTTTTTCTTAGCAAACACACTATTATGTACTTTAAAGTTATCCTTTTTCTTTATCCGTTACGAGAGATGATGAAAATCCGCAAAATCCAAACCGAAATAAACTACCGACTACACGGAGGACGACGACGAGGACTACGAACGGCAAAAGAAGAATCCAAAAAGATCGCAAAAGGTATGAATTCTAGGCTCGTTCAAGTAACTGATGCGGCTGCTGCAAATTCATCCAATGGATACACATCAAGAAGTGACACTAGAATGGATCGTGTGTGTACAAGTAGCCTCTTAAAAAGGTTCGTTCGTTCCAAGAGGGGCTTTTGCACCGTTATGCTAAGAATATCGCTACTATTCACCGCAAGTCTTTCAGTTCAAAATTAAAAAAAAAAAATTAAAGTTGTATCTTTCCCTGACGTTAAGTTCTATCCAATTAGATACTTTTTGGCACGGTCGATGCTATCGCTTTTGAACGTTTCACACTTGATTTAGAATTTTATTTGTCCACTCTTCAGCAATTAAAGATGCGATTTTAAAAATTTAAATAGACAGGAACCAGCTTCCAGATCGAGCAATGAATGAGTGGGAACAAACTGCTCGTGTGTTCGAATCGATGGTCAGAAACCAACTGAAGAGGACCAGACCATCAACGGACTTAAGAACTTACTGAGCTGAAGAATCGAAATGGCATGTTAACATATACCTCTCCAATATCGAGGAGCAGTGCGCTGGTTAGTTGAAGAGATCATATGAATGTTATGTATGCGCACACAAGTTGCGGTTTCCCCCAGCCCCAGTGCCAGTGCCAGTGCCACGGCCACGGCCAGCCAAAGCCGCAGAGTTAAGTGGTACCCTTAATCCATACACAACTACCACCTTGCTGGTGTGCGCTTCAGCGGCTCTTGCTTCTGCAGTGGTCTGTCTTTTATCGAAATTGAGAGACCTCAAGGCGAAATGGAAAAAGTAATAGAAGAAGGCCAAACAACACAAAAAAACCAAAGAAGAAGAAGAGGTTTTGTCAGTGATCGTTGTTGGTAAAGTGGCTGCAGAGCAGCGCAAAGTTGGGGTTCACTCTCGCATTCGGTCACATACAGCAGTCCAAACTAAACACACATTTAGAAAGAAAGAATTAAGAAAGTCGTTGGTTCTTTATTTTTTATTTTACTTTTTAGTTTTGTGTTTTTACTTTTTGTTGTATGTTTTTGCTGCCTCTTCATCTTCGTCTCAATTTTATTTTCGCCGCAGTTGCTGATTTTTTTTTTAACAGTTTCCGCCTTCTCCTGTGAAGTGAGATGCTCTGTGGACTTGGATACATATCCCAAAGGCTATTCCAATAAATAAGTATTCTTAAGTACTTTCATTCTAATATACTGGTGGCGTACATTGTTTGCTTGGGCCAGGTATGTAGGTATTTTCTCATTTGGAAGCGCCAAATCCAACTCAACCCTAACTATGACAACGCCTAAAAATCCAATTGCTAGCTTATTTACATACATAGATATGAATTTGTATTTTGAAGCGGAAAACCTAAAAACCTAGAATCCACATAAATGTGAAGTTCTTTGATTTAAGCAATCAAAATTTGGTAAACTGTCAATTGATCACTTGCCGTTAGATACATTTTTTTCCCTAAATACACGAGTATGTATGGAACATACGAGATACGAGTGATAGCAAGCAATGGTCTGTCAATGAGCAGACACATAATTCTTCTAATAAATTCCAAAACAAATTAAAGAAAAACTCATTAGGTACTCGCAATGTTTTTATTTTATTGTAAACTACAACTCCTTTGCAAATCTTGTTCAGTACGCAGTTTGAACTATTTTTTACATTGACACTGATTCAAAGTTGTTCTTTTGTTCATCTTTCAACAGCTTGGTTGTAATAATAAACAATTCTTAAATCAGCTTCGATTTAGTAAAGTTACCAAAAAAGAGACAGATGTACCTATAGATTTTAAATCAGTGATTCCCAAAGTGTTTCCCAGGGTTCGGCAATAACGAAATCTGATTTTGGGGGTCGACAAGTTCTGCAAATGACCCTCTTTAGCCAAGTTCTTAATTAATTTTAAGATAGTGTTTCGTTACTTTTGCCATTTTATTATAAGAATGATAAGTAGTATTGTTGCCCTGAAAAAAAAGTAAGTACTGTTTCGATTTTTTAATTTTAATTTTTTTTTATTATTATTTATTTTTTTTAATTTCATTTTGAATGAGGTACATTCGGTTTTTCAATACTTACTCCTTTTATCTGGAAATAACTGTTGGTAATGCTGGGTTTCCACATGTCACTAAAATGACATAGTTTGACAGATTAAAATCTTGTCAGTAATTGATAGGATTCCCAGTTCATTTCCACTTGTGTCATTTACTGTCAAAAAATTGGTTGTCATTTCATTGATAAAGAAATTTTGACAAAATGTTTTGTCAACTCAATGAGCGCTATATCCACTTGTGTTGTCATTTCTGAACTGCTAGTGGACTGTCACTGAAAATTATTTGCCTCCTTGCTTCATCGAATTTTTGTTTTGTGTTGCAAGGTTTTCATCTTTTTTAATTAATAAATTAAATATTGTTTGAAATGAAAATAAAATGAAAATTAATTTATGTTATGCCTGCTGTGATAAAGAAAACTTTCAGGAGGAGGGACGGGGTGTTTATATACTTTGAGGATAATGTCGGGGTGAACAGTTAACAATAAAGGTGAAATAAAAGCTTCAGCTATCACTGGTCCTGTTGCAAAAGAGTGTGCTAATTTATGGCCCCATATCGCATCAAACGCAAGCTCGATTAGAGAGTTCCATCTGAAGATAGCTTCAACCTTTGGAACTCCAACAGTCAGAGAAATGCTTTCCCATGAATTATTATTCATGTCCCGGTTCTTATCGGACTTGCTGTTGGAGTTCTAAAGCCTTGCGCAAACCAACGCGGTGAGTGCGTGCGATAAGATTGCGTTAAGTCAAATCCCTATGTTATCTTATGGACGTTTGACTTAATGCATAGGGATTTGACTTAACGCAATCGCATCGCACGCACTCATCGCGTTGGTTTGTGCAAGGCTTAAAGGTTTTCAAACACAACACCTCCACGTTGCTTACAATTTTTATGGAGGATTCAACACTCCACTTTATCGTTGAATTCCTCTACCTTCTATTTTTTTGCTTTTAAATTTTTTCCATACCATAGTATTATTTATTTATGTTTTCTCATGTTATTACTCGTCACTTCATTGACAAAAGATTCAACACGATGGCAAAAAAAATATCGATGTCAGTAAATGATAGAGTGACATTTCGTTTGTCAATCAGCCAATTTCCACTTGTCATTCAAATTTACTGCCAAAAAATGACCGACGCTGTTCGTCAGTTCAATGACTGTCAATTTTTGCAATTTCCACTCGTCATTTTTCTCGATGACAGAAAACTAGGTCATTCATCACCACTAAAAAAAATGGCAAGTGGAAACCTAGCATAAGTAGTTTAAAAAATATTTACTCTATTTCAGCAAATTTTTAAATGGTGACGTATGCTACTATTTTCGGAATATGTACTATCTTATGACCTGTTAGGAAGTAAAGGGTTTTCGAATAGGTGTGATATGATTTTGCAGTGGCGTTTCGACCATTTGTAGTATGTCATGATCTCTCATTTGTTTTTTATTGCATTCAGAAGTGTCTACAGTTTCATAATTGGACCACCGTAAACGTTGTGAACTTTCTGATTTCGCCTTGGAACAACTTGAAATCGAAAACGATTTTTTTAAGAAAATCATCTTTTCCGAAGAGGTTTATTTTTATTTGACTGTGCGTTAAACAAACAAAACTGGCGATGAAAATCCACAAAATATTCATGAAAAACCATTATTCACCTAAATTGACAGTTTGGTGTGGTTTTTGGGCTGGTGGAATAATCGGTCCGTACTTCTTTCAAAATAAAGCTGGTAACACCATTACTGTCAATGGAGAACGGTACAGATCGATGATAAGTGATAACCAACTTTCAATGGGCGAAATTGGAAGAAATCGATTTTGACAACATTTGGTTTCAAGAAGACGGGGCTACGTGTCACACAGCAAATGTAACAATTGAATTATTGCGAATAAAAATTTAGAGATTCGATTACTTCAAGAAATGGTGTTATTGAATGGCCTCCAAGAAGTCGTGATCTAACACCATTTGACTATTCCTTGTAGGGTAATTTGAGGTCATTGGTCTTCTAAAATATACCGGATTCTTTTCAAACATTACAAGTCAATATTGAATGTGCCATTCATGATATACGACTTAATTTAGTGAAAAAAAGTGTTTGAAAATTGGGTTCATCTTATTTGTTGCTGCAGAAGAAGTAGTGGTGGCCATTGGAATGACGTTTTGTTTAAAACTTAAATGTATTGATTGAACTGCACATTTAATAAAAAATATTTGAATTTCCTTAACAAAAAGTGTGTTTTTTTTTTTAAAGAAATCATATCACTCTTATTGGAAAACTCTTTACATGCATACGTTTTCGCATAATTCAGGTATAATTTGTCGATACTTTCCATAAGACTTAATATGCTGCAGGTTCGTCAAAGGCGGTGCAAATATGCGGAGTCGAATGATAGCATTCGATATTGTTCGATATTTTTGAAGAAACCCAAAAGAAAGTAGGAAACACCACATGCAGTTTGTCCAAATATATAAAGATATTTTTATTCGAAGTTCAATTCTGGCTTTGTGAACAAACCAAAAGATTACACTGATAGCCCAGGGGCGCTTTATAGGGAGATAGACCCTCCCTCCAGTTACGTTTTATTTCTTAGAATTATTTATTTCATATAAGGAGAACGAAATCATCACTTCACCAGAAGAATACAGCACTTTTCTTAAGAATCATGGCACAGTCATTTTCGGAAAGGCCTGGGCTGTTGTGAACTATAAGAAGACGCTAAGAAGCTCATTAAGTCAAAGCTTCAACATAAGTCAGACATGTCAGACCAAAAAATTACCAAATCTGCGAAGAAAACCTACAGCGGCCTCCGTGATGGTGATTTTTAAAAAGAAATTTTCAACTATTTATGGAAATTGCTTACTTGACGAAGCTATATCATTAAAACAAAGTGTCCCTTTAAAAGCTGGCGGATGTCAAGAAACTCATGAAGTTCTTTACTGTTCCAAAAGATGCACAGGACTTTTATAACAAAGTACTGTCAGAAAATGCCGAAAAATGTACTGAAGAGAGGGAGGATTTAAGAAGAAAATTTGAAGAATTAATGGCCGAGCCGATGTTTACTATCAACCATTTGTTAAAAATCTTTGGCATGTTCAACAAAGTCAACTTGCAGCTGCAGGGTAATGATCTGAACTTGATCAAAACTAAATTAGTTACATATATACGCGTTTGTGGGAAAATTTATTCTTTATAAACAAAACGGGAAAGAATACTTACAGTTTCAACATTTGTCAAAATCATCAGAAATCCTTCAAGAGGATACAGTATGACACCCATGCAAGAAGCCAATGCTTAGATTATTGCAAGAAGAGTCGATTACCCTCAAAACTGGCGAAGAGCTTATGCAAACGTTCAATGAAGTCTATCAGAAGTTATGGTTGCAGCGCAGCATTGAATCTCGATGATCGATGTACTGCATTGAAGAAACATTGGTGAAAAAAAATTCTCATTGCTTTTCCATCATCATACTTGGTTGAAAAATGCTTCAGTGTGGTTGCAAACATGTTGACGAAAAAAAGAAACCGTTTTTTTTTATCAATTAAGAGCACGTTTTCCAAAAACTTTTAACTTTCAACTTTCCAACTGCAAACTTCTAAAGTTGGTTAGTTTTATATATCAAAATAGGAAAAACTAATCCTTCACACAAAATTTTATTAAAATCGTTAAAGCCGCTTTTGAGAAAAATACGTATTTTCATATTTGATTGCAGGTACCACTGTTTCAAAATTTAGAAACGCAATTCTAACACAACTGTAAATTCAATTTTGAAGAATATCCGTCAAGTTGTTCGGCCTGTGGATCCATATACCTACGGAGAGACAGATAGATTGACAGACAGAATTAGAGTCTCCACTTTTTCGTATTCTTTATCATCGTAATGTCATGTTTTATTGCTATCCCAAAATTTTCTTTCTGCAGGGCTGCAACACTTACCTTATAACTTGTACATATAAGAGCAAGAAAAAACGTTGAGACATGATTTTTAATGTAATTTGGCTATAGGTGTCTAGGATATCAGTTCTTTTTTGAAAAGGGGTCTCTTGCTCAAAATAGTTTGGAAACCCCTGTTTTTCATTAAAAAATAAAAATAAATGTTTGTGCGAGCTCCAGAGAGGTCCAATTCTCGATCACTAAGGCTAAATTTCAGCCATGTCGATTTAATGGCAGTTGTTGATTGCGTCTTATTAGTATTGGTGCCTGCGTCATGGAAACTTAACGAAGAAATATCTTTACGGAGTCAAATCGCACTATATAATAACGGAGGACATTTCATGATGGAAGAATTTTCATGATGGCATGCATATACATATGTACCTAAGTTGTTTTGAACGTAAGTCCAGCGCGGCGCTTGTCGCCCATCCTGTTGGAACCGCATGTTGTTTGCGTTTGAGCCAAAAACTAAGCTTACGATCTTCCACGTTTTCGAAACCGTTCAACCGAAAATGATCCTCGTCAAAAATTGATTTTTTTCTAATTTCATATTATGAAGGGTGGTTTTCAAGAAGAAATAAAACGCATATAAATCAATGTTATGGAAAAGAATTTTTAAATATGTATAAGGGTTTTTCACTATTTTTACTTTCGATTATAGGTACTATAAGGCAAGTTTTGCAATCGTGCAGAAAAAAAAAATTGAGATAACAACTAAACATGACATTACGATGATAAAAAAGTGGGTCCTACAATAAGATTTTGATATTGTTACTTAGCACACAATCGCAACTTCGTGCGACCCAGTGGTGATCATTTTTTAAAATTGATTTCAGGGGAGTGACCTCAGCGGCTGGCTCAAATAAATTCCAGCCGAGATGCCCAATTTTCGACCACTTTTTGCAGCATTTGGGCTATGTCAGCAAAACCGCGACGAACATTTTTTTCCAAGCTGTCATTCGTTTCGGGTTTATTTGCGTAGACAAGCGACTTCACATAACCCCACAGAAAAATAGTAATGCAGCGTTAAATGGCCGGATCGCAGGCTTAAAACTCGAAATAGTGTAAAAATCGACGTCAACGACCAACTCTGAAAAAAATAGTGCCATACTGAAAACCACAAATTTAAAAAAACACAATTTGTATTTATAACTTTTGCCATGCAGCGAAATTGGTGAATGGTTTTTATTTACATAGGTAGAAACATAAAACATCTGTGTTGCAAGCTGCAAAAGGATTCAAATGGCAAGTAAAATTTCGTATTCGTTGCAAGTTATTTGCTGAATAAAATATTCAGAAATAAATCCAAACCTGGTTTCCACTAAATTTTAATTATTTTTTGTTTGTTTGACTTTCCATTCAAAGTTTTTGGCTTTGATCCCGTTCTTGAAAATCATCATTTCATCAAAACTCAACGTTATGAGATCGTAGGAAGATATTTTGAACCTAGTAGGCTTTGAAATTGCTGTTGAATCTATCTGACAGCTAGAACCTGCTTGTCCTACGTCTTACCGTTGAGCTACAAAGTTCTATTGATTTTTAAAAACATATATTGCTGAATGTCTGTGCATTATAATCTATTAATAATAATAAGATCGATGGAACGATTAAATTTAAATATGTAATTCGAAACATCTTTAGTATAGAATCAAGGTAGGAAAGTTACACACACCAAAAAACTCAATAAATTTGTCGTAACGAAATACATATTCCTATTGAAAAATAATACAGAAATGTTCCAAAAGAAGACGAATTCATACCAATGGAAATCAATTCTTCCCTTCAACAAAAATCATTCCTCCGCAATATTACGAAAATGGAAATTCTGTTCGTGCCAAACAAGATTCGATAACGCAACTTTTTTAAGTTTGAAGAATCTGCATTACTTTTGCACAATATGACTGGTTTTGATCGACTGAACAAGTCATTTTGGGTATTTTAAAGGGGACACAAGGTAGACAAATAAGATAAGAAGTATTAATACTTTTAAGAGATCCTCACACCTCACCTGTGGCGTGACCGTTCTCACGTCAGCCAGGTACCCGGTTTTAATCATTAAATTCAATTGTTTTTAAAGATACCTGCTTTTTGCGAGGCAAGTCTTCCGAGTATAATTTCATTGTAACGAAAAGAAGTGCTTTTTCATTTAGCCTTCCCCCCTTCTTCTGAAATCCCTGATCCCTGATGATCCCTCCTATGATCGACACAAAGCGGCTTTTGAAAAATTTTAACTGGCACCAAAATGTTAAACTGGGTGTTTTTTTAGTCCTAGGTTTACTCTAGTGGATGGGCGTTGTACTATTCGGGTAGGCTCTGATTAGTGCCAACTTGGCGGCGCCCAGATGCTGTAACTTATAGTACACGTCAATTGTGCTTACTATACCTCCAAGCGGTATCCACTGGGACCTGGGATGCTCCGTCCAGAGCTGACCTGCTAAACTAGTAAGTGCGAGTGTTGATAAGGGAATCCGGAACAAAGAATTGTGATCGATCAACACTATAATTGCTCTGCGAACAATGACTGACTGCACTATTCTCAGTGGTCTACGAGAGCTTTCGTGTAAATGTCCCAGCGGATGAATTCGAAGGACAGAATCAACGGTGGACTTCAGCAGCCATAAAAGCAGAAACCCCTGAAAGAGCTATTCCAACATATTTGGTTTAAAGGTCTTTTGGGGTCTTTCAATACTAGGACAGGGTATTGAAGTAGAGATGGTGGCGGACGAGCTCCTGGTGAGCCAACGGCAGCACTCACACCCCTGCAGCAGGGTACTGACTCTAGATACTCCAGCCCTTTGTGTCCGAAGGGATCCAAAAGGACCTGGCCCTCCAGGTTGGGGGTTGTGCGTAGGGTTAACTACCCAACCACGTAAAAAAAGCCCAGTTCCGAAACAACTAACAGCCTCGGATAACGATAATGATTTCAAAGTTGACGACCCAATCAAACGAAAAAAGGACAACGACCTCCGGATCTGCACTTGGAACGTAAGATCTCTTAACGGACTAGGTGCAGCTGGAGAATTAGCGGACGCCCTGGACTGCTGCAAAGCAGACATAACCGCCATCCAAGAAGTGCGATGGAGTGGACCGGGCATAAAGAAGATGAAAAACTGTGACATATACTATGGCGACTGCTACAGACAACAGAAACAGCGTTTTTTTGGGTGCGGATTTGTCGTAAGAGGAAGACTCAGGGATATAAGGTGATTAGCCAAAATCCAGTCAATGAGCGTATAATGACCATCCGCATCAGGGCTAAATTCGCCAACATTAGCCTTATATGCGCCCACGCCCCCACATAAGAGAAAGACGACGATTCCAAAGACTGTTTCTACGAGCTCCTCGAAGAAACATATGAGCAGTGCCCTAGACACGACGTGAAAATCGTTCTTGGCGATTTCAACGCAAACTAGGGAAGGAGGACATCTTTGGAAACACAATCGGTAAGCATAGCCTCCACGACAAAACCTCCGAAAACGGACTGAGGCTAATCGGTTTTGCTGCGGGGCTAAATCTTGTTGTAAGTAGTACACGCTTCCCGCATCTCAAAATTCATAAAGGTACATGGCGATCCCCAGATCAATTAACCGTCAACCAAATTGACCATGTTGCGATCGACGCAAGGCACTCTTCCAGTGTGCTAGATGTCCGAACTTTCCGAGGGGCCAACTTTGACTCGGACCACTACCTTGTTGTAGCCAAGGTACGAATGAGGATATCTTGTTCACGACCAGCACGAACTAACGCTGTGAAGAGATATGACGTCAGAAAACTACAATTACAATTGCCAATGCCTTTTCCAATCGAGTGTCCCTTCAATTATCCTTGAATCCCATGCCGCCAGCATTAAACATTGAAGACCAGTGGCAGCAATGCCAAGAAGCCATCAGAACCGCTGCCTCTGAGGTTCTGGGTTTCACTCGGCCACCAAAACGAAACCCATGGTTCGATGAAGAATGTAGGCAGGCAAATGCAGCCAAACAAAGAGCACGACAAATTCGGAAGTTTTACCAAAAGGTAAAAAGATCCTGCCAGGGTGGCAAACCCCGAACTCAAGCCTGTAAAGACCAGCAGGGAAACATAGTTATAGAGTCACAGTCGCTACTGAGGATCTGGAAAGATCATTTCTGCAGACTGCTTAACGGCGATGAGGACATAAATTCCGCTGTCAGGCAGACTGCCCCATTCAGCCTGGACGATGATCAAGAATGCCGTCCTCCCGACCTAGAAGAAGTTAAGCTTGCTATATGCAAACTTAAATCAAATAAGACTGCAGGTGCAGATGGCCTTGATGCCGAACTTTTCAAGGCAGCTGGAGATCAGTTGGAAAGGAGCATGCACCAACTGATCTTCATGATATGGTCGGAAGAAAGCATGCCCGATGAATGGAACCTCAGTATCGTATGCCCGATCCTAAAGAAAGGAGACCCTCACAATTGCGCCAATTATAGAGGGATAAGCCTCCTTAACGTCGCTTATAAGATCTTGTCTGCTGGAATATGTGAACGTCTGAAACGCTACGGCTCGTCGGGTGTTCGAAAGCACATTGCAGGGAAATCGCGGAAGGGGAAGACCTCGTCTTAGGTGGCGCAATCAAGTAGATGAAGACCTCAACCGACTTGGAGTGCGAAACTGGAGAGAGCTCGCCCGCAATCGAAGTCGTTATAGAAGGATGTTGGTTGAGGCCCAGGTTCACCCCGAACTGTAATGCCCACCTAAGTAAATAAGTAGGTTTACTCTAAACTCGTCCTGGAGTAGCACTGGATTTTTGCTGGGGCGAAAGAGCTGTCATATGGCATGTATGTACAATATACCTTTTTCCAAAGACAGGGATGTGTGGTGATTTGTGGCTAAGCATTTTGAGAACTGATAAAACAGGTTCTTTATATAGGGTTGTGAAGGAAACTCGTGTCCACCCGGGGTAAAGTTCAACGAACGAACGTAGCAATAATATATCAGAAAATCATTGACAGAATTAAGGTAGCCCCTTTCATCGCTAAGAAACTACTGAAGCCAAATATACAACCGAGATGGCAGATGCCTGAGTTTCTACATAGAATCCGCAAACTTATACAAATTACTATTCGCGATCCGCACTCGTTGTATGTAAATTGGTCTGTTGGAAGTTAGGAAAAACGTGTTTGTTTAAGTTTTGGAAATTATTATTTTTCTTCAATTAATTTTTCAACTCACCATTTGCCAACTGATCTCCACCACAATGAATGAGACAACACCCAAACGAACAACATTTTTTATTGTGTTTGAATTTCAACCAATATTTTGAGAAGATTTCTAAATTTATTGGTTACAGTTGCGACCTTATTTCGCAGCGTTAACCATAACCAATCAACACTAAAGTAAACATTCTCACTTGAAACGACAACTTAAATAAACGAAACCTACTTCTCCTTTTTGCTGTGAATTTATGAAATTGTTCATATAGCGATAGCATGTTTCTACAAACTGTTATTTAAATACAAGGGTCATTCAGTCATCCCACATAAATAGCATAAAAACAATCAATGTTGTTTTATGCTTCTCGAGAGATGTATTTGGCCTAGTGATGGTATATTCTTATATTGAATTTGAAATTCATGGTCCTCCAGACTTGACAGCGCAGCTATCCGTTGGAATTGGGTCGCACTCTCTTACCCACTTTAGTGCGGTGGTAGAAGGCTTGCGTCGATCATTCATGGATATGGATAAGAAGTACCCAAATCACAGTCAAACGATAATATTCGCAAATGTTCAGCGAGATTGTTGTAATGTTCTGCCTTCTGCGTCATGACAATCCTAATCAACAACAATTTTCTGCAGACCAAATGGCACTTAAAAATCTGTGTGTACCTACTTGCACATTCTGTTAGTACCGCCTTACAATGCTCGTTCTATCGACTTTAATGCTCTCTGCTTAAGATACGCTGTCGATGATGAATGAAGGAGAACATCTTCCTCATATGTTTCAAAAAGAAAAAAAAATTAAGACACAAATGGGAGAAAAACACTCAGTGAACCATGATGAGATAAACTTTCTACTCGGACAGCACTTCTCGCAATTCAAATGGCCAAGTTGTTCTTAGCTTCCTCGGCGATGTTTTTAGCTGTTTGAGGTTTGTGGTTTTTGAGGTTTTCACCGAAAGAAAGCTTTATTGACTTTTGTGTAATGTTTCACAGACTATCAGTAATTTGGAACTCAATTTGTTTTCAATAATCTATGTATGTACATATGGCTTTATTTTTTATGGCTCAGTGATTATATTAAAAGTTGATTAAAAAAGATTTTTTTTTATACGCCAGAATATTTTTCAGTTGTGTCTTACTTCGCAACATGTTTTTTCTGTTCCCTTTGTTCTTGCTGCGTATATACTTCAGCAGAAAATTCCTTGTTGGCAACAATCTGATCTAAATTGGGCCTTCGTATCTTAATTTGGATTGAAAATTGATTTTCAAAATAACCTTAGTTCCACAAATTTATGTTGCTTTCAATTGATAATATTTTTTTCATTTGGTACAGCCGCATGGAACGAAATCCTTTTTTTAAGTTTTGTTTTTTGTCCTGTGTTCAATTTTGGCTAAATTTAATATTGCTACTTTGTTATTATTAAATTATGTGAGCTTTGATTTTTATTTTTTAATAAATAAAAAAGCTGGTGCACCACATCAGGTGACCTAGCGCATTTCTTACAACCATAACTTGTGAGAAATGAAGGGGACCTATATTTTTTGCCGATTCCGATGGCTGATCGAGAAAACGCTTTTCACGGACTTGCCGCAATTGCTCGCGAAAAACGATAAGCGTAGAAAACTTTTTTAATTTGAAACTCATACGAAAATTTCTCTTAATTTCAGGAGAAAAACTTCAAGCAATCAGAAGGATTTCGGACAGCCAAATGAAAACAGTGTCAAACCTCAATAAAAACCTCGTATTATTTGATCCAAAATCGATTTAAATGTAAGTACTAGTTTTTGAAGCGCAAATTTATAGTCATTGCGTTCTTAAAAGAAAGTGCCGGCTTTTGTTAACATCACTCTAACTTTAAAGTGGGGTCATTAAATACAAAAGACGCGACGTATAAACACCACACTAACTAGTGACAACTTTCAAATAGACTTGGTTAAAATGAATGTGAACAGTACCAACATTTTGACAGTTTAGGCAAATGGAGTGAAGTAACAGACCTAGAAAAGCAAAAAAAAAACTCAGGTGAAAAATGGCATATATTTGGATTGCAAATGAAAATGTGTAATTAAAGTTGTTTGTTGTTTTTGTCAAGAAATACTGCATTGAAAGCAAATATTTGTTCGTAAATAAATCACATAGGGTATATGCACTAGTATCCGGACAGTCTTAGTATACGGACACATTTTTTTGCGATTAATAGATAAATTACAGAAAAAAACGCAAATGTCAACAAACATGGGTCCTTCAATGTGTCCTTTACATGCATGCAAGGTTTCAGGTACTCGATATGCGTATTTTAAGAATTACGCGTCATTATATTGTTTTAGGTTTGAAGGTGCGGTCGCGTTGTCGATTTGTGTAAAAAAAGCGACCAGTTTTAAAGAGCAAGCAATTATTGAACAAGTAATAATTAATTTATTGTAATAGAAAGTCATTGGTTTCGTTGAAAATATGATTAACTAAAACAATTTGCAAAAAAAAAACAAATTTTAAAAAACTTTGCCATTATTTGTGGTGTCCGGACACTAAAACCAAAATTGAATATGTTTTTCTGTACTTTAAGATGTGCGATTATCTTGTATTTTAAGTATCCGGACAGAGCTTGTCTCTTAAAATGATTCTGCCCGGATACTAAAACAAAAGCGTCGGGATACTAGATTTTGCTGTCCGGATACTAAAAACGTGCGATTATCATGTACTTTCAGTATCCGCATCCGGCTATGCTGTCCGGATACTAAAAATTGTGCGTCTATCATATATTTTCAGTATCCGGACAGGGCTTGTCTCTCAAAATGATTGTGTCCGGATACTAAAACAAAAGCGTCCGGATACTAAATTTTGCTGTCCGGATACTAACGAAAATAGAACTTTTCTGAATTGTTATTTTATTAATTTTAACAATGATTTCTTTGCAATTTAGGTTAGGTTAGGTGGAAGTGGCTGTCAGTCAATGAGTACATTGCCTAACACACTTTTAGGCCGCAAGGGCCCATTGTGATACCACAGAGATCAGCAAGTTAATCACCTACTGATCTCAGAAACCCGATGTAAGATTAACGAGTTGATCACTTATTAATCTTCCATTACGGTACTAGCCGGTTAATCACCTGCTAGTCGAACCACGTGGAACTTTTAATGTATTTTGAAAGACTTTTAGGGTCTATGTAAGCTAGGCCGCTAGTATCATCGAAGAAGAATTCACCGAGATGAGCCTTCCTCCTATGAAGCAGTGCAGGGCATGAGCAAAGAAGGTGTTGAACGGTCTCTTCCTCCTCCTCGTCCATGCAGCTTCTGCATAAATCATTGGAAAACACACCAAGTCTTTTGGCGTGTCTCCCTAGTGTCCCGTAAGAACACCTATGGTAGAACCTAGACACAGACGGTTCAGGGCCAACAAACTCTTTGATCGTTTTGAGTCTACACACGGCCAAACTTTTTTGGTTGCAAGGCATGTATTACTCTCAGTCCATCTAGTGTTTGTTATCCTTGAAGCGTCCTGTCTAAGCAGGAGTTTACATGTAGCGATAGGTACACCTATGTTGTTCCATTCTGAGCGTAGGGAAGTGGTCGTGCCCTTTTTGGCTAGTTCGTCTGCCATACAGTTGCCTGGTATGTCCCTGTGCCCTGGCACCCATGAAAGGTGAATGTTAAACTGATTTGACATCTCCCTCAGAGACATCTGACAATTTTGGACCGTGATGGATTTTGTAGAGACAGAGGCAAGTGATTTAAGGGCAGCTTGGCTGTCTGAGAAGATCCGAATATCCGTGGAGGATATGACGTTTTCTTTGAGCCAAGACAGCACCTCCTTAATCGCCAGAATTTCCGCTTGGAACACACTACACACTACAATGATCGGGTAGGCGGAAGAAAAGACTGAGATTCAGTTTTTCTGAGTAGATTCCACTTCCCACACCTTCGCTGGTTTTTGAACCATCGGTGTAGAAGTGTATTGCTTCATTTTCCAAAAGAGCGCCATTTTCCCAAGCTTCTCTTGAAGGTATGGTTACTTGAAAATTATTGTCAAACACCAACTTGGGGGTGGTGTAGTCGGATCGATTCGGTAAGAATCTAAAGTTATCTAGAATGGTAGTGTGGCCGATTTGATTATTGGTCCACTGTGATGTAGCTCTGAGTCGAGTAGCTGAGCTAGCTGCGACTTGTTTGCTGAAGATATCTAGGGGTGTGAGATCTAGTAGTACATTGAGGGCGTCCGATGGGGTTGTCCTCAGTGCACCACTAATACACAGACTAGCCGTTCTTTGAACTTTGGCCAGCTTGTTGTAGTTGATCATCTTATCTAGTGCTGTCCACCAGACTATCACCCCGTATGTGAGTATCGGTCTAATTACCGATGTAAACAGCCAATGGGTGATTTTGGAGGAGAAACCCCATTTCCCGCCAATGGCTTTTTTACAGGAGAAGAGTGCAACGTTGGCTTTATTTGCTCTTTCCTCAATATTGGTTTTCCAGGTCAGTTTTTTGTCAAAAATGAGACCTAGATATTTAGCCTGATTTGACAGTGTGAGAGTTACCCCTTTAATAGTTGGGGGTCTGAAGTCCGGAATTTTGTATTTCCTCGTAAAGAGAACTAATTCCGTTTTGTGTGGATTGATGTTCAGACCACAATCGGCAGCCCAATTGTTAAGCTTGTTAAGTGCTGTTTGTAGCAGCTCAGCTAGGGTTTGTGGGTGCTTGCCTGAAACGGCAATTGCTACATCATCGGCATAGGCTATAGTTTTGAAACCTTCGTCCTCTAGGTCGATTAACAATTTGTTAACGACCAGGTTCCACAGTAGGGGAGATAAAACTCCTCCCTGCGGGGTTCCTCTATTGGCCATTCTGCTTGTTTTGTAGTTCCCCATTTCGGAACTAATGATTCTGCTGCTGAGCATTGTTGTTATCATGTTTTTGATGTGTTCCTCTATGAGCGGCCCATCAAGAGCATTAGTGATTGCTGAATTTTTAACATTATTAAATGCCTCTATGTCTAGGAATGCGACGAGAGAGTATTCTTTGTAGTGCAGGGATTTTTCAATGGTGCAAACCAGAGAGTGGAGTGCAGTTTCCACTGATTTACCTTTTGTATAGGCATGTTGCGCCGTTGAGATCAGACTAGGTTTAATTTCTTGTCTTAAGTGTATGTGTATGTCAATCATTCTTTCCAGTGTTTTAAGGAGGAAGGATGATAGACTAATAGGTCTTAAATCTTTTGGATTTACATGGGAGCTTTTGCCGGCTCTTTGCAATTTACTTGAACGCCATATTATTGAGAAATTTCTATATTCTTACAATCAATATGTGTAAGTGTCTGCGGTAGCATTTATGGTTTCAAAATGGGTCGCAGTCAAAGTTTAGAAAAGTGTACGGATACTAGTGCGTTTACCCTGTAATGTAAAATGTCAAGCAAATGAAAAACTTCAGATGAGTTAGAGCGAGGTTTTAAGTATTTAAAGTGGGGGTTGTCTGACTTTAAATTTAGAGTGACTCTAAAAAAGTTATTAAAAAAGTTAAGTTAAAAGTTATTAAAAAAGTTAAGTTAATTAAAAGTTAACTATAAATTGATTCAAGTGGCATCTTAAGCTTGTGTGGCACTAAGGCTCATTTTAAGGCGACTTTAAATTACTATAAATTTGCTATTCTAAATTCAATAGACTTGATTAAGAGTGATCCATTACGGGTACGTAGTATCTGATTGATGGTACGATGAACTCTTTTATTTTCAAAACCTGACATTTCCATGTTCACAACTTAAGATAGGACAATTGTTTTATTCTTTATTTTTGTTATTTTTTCTTAACTAAATAAATAAATAATAAAAGAAGAAATAATTAAAGAAGACAGTAAAGTAACAATAATAAAAGAAAAATCCAATGTGTGGTTTCCATTAGACATGAAGTCTGCATCGACTGACTTTTCGGTAAAAACTTACCAAAGATTCAGTACTGACATGTGATTAAACATCAATCTTAATTTTGACCTAATTTCCAGAAGACTATACAAGTAAAATATTCATACAAAAGACATTTGGTATCTTGGTCGTCAATTACACCTCCACTCTTCGCACAAATTCCAATTTCCCACATATGAGAAAAAATCCTTGCACATAATGAGACTAACACACCAACATCGGTGCCATTGAAAAATAAAGAACTAAATAACCAAAAACTTACAGAACCTTCTTCGAAATAATAACGCGGAAGTTCCGCTAAAGTAACTCGCTGAAGACTCCCAATATAAGATATCCGAGACAGACACAGATTACATTTACAATTTACATAACGTGTAAAAGAGTTCGATCGTCAGTGGTCGATGAAACAGATGGAGCAGTGCACTGCTGCTGGCATGGAACATGGACCAGTGCAAGATGATACATTCTGAGTCTGAGGTTGAGGTTTTGCGCGACCAGGCCATGGGCCATACTAATAATGCTAAGGTTCTCTCTGGCTTTCGAAAAAATGCGTGGAAACTATTGTGGCCGGCAGAATGCCTATAGCTGTCAGATGCCGTGGTGTATAGGACATAAACGCATTTATGCAAGCATAAATAATAAGGTGAAATTTTCGGGGAAAACTGGAAACTGGGTAGAATGGTGCGGTAGATGGAAATTCTGACCTCTTTGGGAATACAGCTTTCACAACTTCTTTCCATTCTTTCTGTTTCTGTCGTCTGTTGATATTTTTTTTTTGTTTTTGTTTTTTGTCTGTGGCAAGTTCTGTTCTTTTCTTTCGACTGTTGTTGTTGTTGTTATCATATTGGAGTTAAATGACGGCGATTGTGTTAAAGTATTTTTTTTTTTTTTTTTCAAGTCTCCTCCGGAGGGAGAATCAAGTGGAAAATTGGTTTGACTTGACACTTGAAGTTAAAAATGATGGGAAGTAATGGTGGTGTAAGTTTGATGCACCCAAACAAAGTGGCTGCCATATATGAATAGACAGTCATTAAGTATTATTATATTATATCCATCCACAATCGCCGTGATGGGTGTGAAAAATTGACATGAGTTTATCCTATTATATTATGTGTGTTGACTGAAAGCAAACAGAATGTTGCATAGATCTCATTATCATGAATAATAGGAGCCAATGATGTGATTTTTTCGATTCACATTAGTTTACTTATTCGCTTCGAAATTTCGTCGATAAAATAATATGATTATACCAAAATTTTACAATGCTTTTCATTTTTCCTAACCACACAGAGAATTGTGGTAGAATAATACATAAAATGCTGGCAAAATATATCTAGTTTTTCGTACAGATTTGCTTTTGTATTGTCAAGAAAAAAAAAATAACTTCATTGTTCCCAAATTATTTCATATCATCCCAGCTTTCTTACTTACTTAGGAGGGCATTCGAGTCAAAATCTTTCGGTAACGACTTCGTTTTCGGGTGAGCTTCTCTAGTTTTTCGTTGGAAAACACGTCCCAAGAAGAAATTTGTTTTGCTGCACAAATAAAACAAAAGCAGGTGGGTCAAAGGGATGTCGCTGACTTGTTTGAAAAAATACTAGAATCTCCAGGACAAACTAAAGCTATAAAATACTTGGTGGAATGTAATCAAGAACCAACTTCATAAACCCCCGATATAGCGCTTAGCCTACTAGTATCATTGAAACTATTGTAAGAGATAAATAAAAGAAACTAGACTTAGAGTAAATATTCTTATTATTTGCAAGTTAATGGACTATTTCTGACGCATACCTATGTAAGAATTTACCGAATAAAACACCCATTTCGAAGTACTTTGATTTTTGTCCCGCTAAATTGACACTTCGGACCACTGTACCTCGGTCGCGTCGTTGGAGAGCATTTTTCATAGAATTTTTTTACATGTAGCCAATAGTGCTGTAGCAAATGCTATGTATTCGTTACTCAGTAACAAGTATTCTCTTTTGTACCGAATAACGAAACGTTACTCGCAAAAAAATGTCGTTACTTTTACGATGTCGTTACTGTCGTTACTTTCGTTACTTTCGTTACTTTCGTTACTTTCGTTACTTTCGTTACTTTCGTTACTTTCGTTACTTTCGTTACTTACGTTACTTTCGTTACTTTCGTTACTCGGTATCGGTATCGGCATTTCGTATGTTTAGTTACTTTGGGTAATTTGGTACTCGGGTTGGTATTTCGCATGTTTAGTTACTTTCGTTACTCGGTATCGGTATCGGCATTTCGTATGTTAAGTTACTTTGGGTAGTTTGGTACTCGGATTGGTATTTCGCATGTTTAGTTACTTTCGTTACTCAGTATCGGTATTGGATCGGCATTTGGTATGTTTAGTTACTTTGGGTAGTTTGGTAGTCGGGTGGGTAGTCGAGTTGGTATCGATATCAGTACCAGTACCTGTACCTTGTGTGTGTACTGTGTAATGTGTATAGTCAGTTTATTGTATGTCTGCTATGGAGATGTAGGGTGCAACAAACAGACTTATTTGTGTGTCTGATTGGGAAACAAATGTATTTCTTTTTTTTAAATGGAGCTAAATTAGCGTTTGTAATAATGTAGATGAAACCACCTCCTTTTCTTATGTGGTGCTGTTATGCGTTATGGTTTGTTATTGGAATTACTTGTATCTTTTATTGTATCTTGCTTTATTTAATTTATTTTAACGGTTATGCGGGCATTATTGCTTTTTCTGAGTTCTAAAAATGGCAAATTCTTGGTCAGGTCTGTCAATAAAGTTTAGCAATGGCATGTTAAGATAACATGATAAAAAAGATGTTTGGAAAATTGTGGAGAACTATTGATCGATCTTAAATTTTTAAACATTTATGTACATATTATTATTTTGGCGATAGGTTTCTATGGTTAATTATTTAATTTTTGAATTTGTAGACGAAGTAGAAAATTTGCATATCAATGAAAAAAAGTTGAGTTCCCATGGGTTGTGTAATTTTCATTGAGTAAAATTTCTGCAACGATGTAAACTGAAAAGTTTTGTTAATCAATCAAATCGGTATGTGTGGGTAGTTTGCATTTCTAGCAGAAATTCGAGGGTATCTACACCATTTCTTCCTTTAAATACAGTTCTATAATTATATGACAACGCCAGGCATATGACTGAATATAAGGTAATAACTTTTACGCAAAATTTTTCTACAATTATGATATAAATATTTTACCCTGTACAACTACACAGCTAAATATACTATTTTTTTGAGATTTCGCCATAAAAAGTACTTTTTTAGACACCAATACCAGCTTTTCAAAAAGTAACGAAAGTAACGAAAGTAACGACATTTTTATACCGAGTACTCAGATCAAAAGTAACGTATACATACGGGTAGTCATTTTATCGTTACTTTTACAGCTCTAGTAGCCAATATAAACATATTTTGAAAATTTTGTTTCATTCTTTGATTTGATTTATATTTTATACAGCTCAATATCAAAGAATAGTTCGTTTCGTCCGTCGTTTCGTTTGTTCTGCGAAAGTCACAGTTCCATATCACAGTTCCATTTTGCAGGGAGTTAATGCATAGTTGATGAATTTTCATTCGTTAGAAAAAATATAACTAAGATGTTCCTATATATGTATGAGCTTTTCAACACTTAAACCAGTCCGAGCCACTTCATCCAACAATAAAATAGCTCCACGACAATCAGTTAAATACTCATTTTAATGACTGCATCCCACTTGCATCTGATCTAATTAAACATGTTCGATGCTTTAAATCTTAAATTTTATAGCCGCCTTAATTTTATCACAACAAAAACCAAGTCTGCTGATTTTCTAACAATTGAAGATTCTTTTTCTTCGATTAAAAAAGTAATAAATTAAAAAAAAAAAAAAAAAGAGTCGAACGACAGAATAAAAACTGAAAGAAAATTTCTCTTCTCCGTTACTATACGATACGAGCTCAATGTGAGTCTATATGAAGCCGATACCTAGTCTACATTAAAATTTTCACTTTTGCTAGAAGCAATTTATCACTGTCCAGCATCTTCTTTTTCCCTTAAAATAGGAAATAAAAATGAATGCAATTATCTTACGCTATTACAACGTTCGTCAAAATAGTTTTACTTTTCTTTCTAAAAAACTATTCACACATGTGGCCAAGTTTTAATTAATCATTTCACATAATAATTGTCATATTTAGGATGTTAATTTTCAAAAGCCATTAAAATCAAATACAATTAATCCCCTTCGCATGGCTTGCAACAAAAGTTTATTCGAGTGATAACGATATTATTTATATGTATGTAAATACGTATGTAGCTGCTAAGCATGAATTCCAATCACGAAATAAACAGCTTTACTTTTCATTGGCTAAGGTCGCGCATTTGGGAAATCTTAATTGATGTAAAAATAAACCAATTAAAACTGTCTTACGGTTTTGTCGCATTAGAAAGTAAAACTATCAAGAGACAACTTGTAGTGGGGGAAAAATATAAACATTCACCTGTAGTCAAAAACACGCTTCTTTTACCTTCGCTTATGTTGAGATAGTGAGCGGCAAATTTTGTTTCGTAGACTCACACACGAAAGATCCATGCTTCAACTTGGCTGGCTAGTATGGTGTTGTTCTTACGATGTTATGCAGGGCAAGTTCAAGATTAGCTCATAGCCTCAAAGAAGGTTAAGGCGTAACGTTATGTACATAAAAATAGTAACTTTGGCTGTCTCTGCTGTGATATGTCATCGCATTCATAGAGAAATAGAAAATATCCGCCTATCTGAGCTGGAATCGAATATTTCACAAGAACTCAACTCGTATCACTTAAAATTAGTTAAAGGCAGTAGAACTAAAGAATTTCGAAGTTTTATCGATCATAACTACTGTCAAAAATATTTCAATAAGTTTGGTTGTCCTAGCCAGTTTATAAACCATAGTTTGATCTATGATATTAAGGCGATAGATACGGTCACGATTGCCAGTTGGGTCATTAATGTCCAAATCTGGTCATTATTTTTTCACTTGGTCGGTCACATGGTCACTTTTTATTCCATTTGGTCATTTTTTTAAACGAAATAAAATAAGAGAAACACTTCAGTTTATGGGTCCTTAAAATTGAAATGAATACGTAAGGCAGTTTTCTTACCGAATTATGTAAAAATTGCATCAAAAAGTTAAGTTCGCTCGTCCAAGCCCAACGATTGCTCTGAGGTAGCCGCAATGAGTTCTCTTGAAAAACCTCAGTTTACCCTTAATACCCATCAATTTTTTTTAGTTCTGCGCTCGCCCTGAATTAGAACTAGGATTTTGCTAGGGAGAATTCAGGTAGCAAACACTGATATCAAATGACACGTGCTTGACCTCGCGATTAAAACAGTTTTAAGAACTAAAAACAAAGGTTTTTTTGCAACTAGACATGACGCTGCATAGTTTGTTTCTGTCAATACTGTCATACGCACGTTTATTTCAAGATCTCCCGTGAGCTGTACGAATTTGTTGACATGTGGGTTTCCAGAAGTTGACAAAGACAAGACATCGCATCTGACGTTAAAGAGGAGTATTCCTCTATAATTGGTGCAATTGTAAGATTTTCCATTCATTGAGCATGCCTTCTCCCGACTAAATCATGCAGCTGGTGCACTATCCTTTCAAGCTATTCTCTAGTTTCCTTAAAAGTTTCGGCGTCGAGACCGTCTGCAAATCCAGTTTTATTTGATTTAAGCTAACATATGAGTTTGCCACCCTAACGTCTTCTGATCTAAAGTATGGCATTCTTGAAAATCGTCTAGAATGAGTCTGAATAATTAACTTTTCAAGATCCTCAGAAATGAATGCGGTTCTACAGCTATGTTTGCTTGGTGGTCTTTACGAGCTTGGTTCTTGGTTTTCCAACGTGGCATGATTTTTTAACTTATGGTGCAAACTTTGAAGTTCATACTTTCATGAAATTTCTATATTTCCTTAAATAAGCGCTTCTCATGCTGCTTTTTCCGTTTGAGAACTTGGTGTTCTTCCCTTCCATCTTCATCGGAATCAATCATAGTTTTGGTCATTTTAAGCTACGTTTGGTCATTTTTATTTTGATTTTTGGACACATAATTTTTTGGCTAGTGGCAACCGTGGATACGGTTACCATCTGTTCATTATAATAATTATCAGTTTATTATTTGGAAAAAATGGTCATTAGGTATCAGATTTTTTAAAGAACATTAAAATGTTCAATAATTCAAGAGTTGTTCATTATTTGTTCAGTATTTATGTAATTAAAAAAAAAACTAAGTAAAAACTAACCCAATTAAGATTCGTTCAACAAATTTGAAAAGATAATATAGTACAAATAGTTTATTCTTTGAGCATACCCAACTTCTTTTCAAAAACAGAAACATAATCGTTTAAATATGTAATTATCAAATTTTTTTAAATATGGTTTATCAATCTCTAGTTGAGAACCCCCCTCATCTCATAAGAACCTGAACGACTGGTGTATAAGCGACGAGCGGCGAAGAGCTCCTTCGGTTAAGTAGGGCGGTTTCAGATCGCGATCGTCTTAAAATTGCAAACTGTCCACACAAGCTTTTAGAAAGAGCGGTGAAAACTGTTACCGAAGACACTGAAAGCGCGTTGTCAATAGCCCTGTTCACACTGTACAATTAGTTGGACAGACTTCTTCGTTTGATGGAAGTTGGATGGTTGGATGTATTATGTATTTCGCGTTCACACTTATCAAGCTTGTCTTCCAACTTTATGTCACGTACCCTTTCACTCCGTCCAACTTCTAAGTTTTCAAAAATATTTGAAAACCATCCAACAAGTTGGACAAGCGTTCGTCTGAAGGGCTTACACTATCAAGCATTGGTCGTTCAAGCCTAAGTCTGTCCAACTAATTGTACAGTGTGAACAGAGCTAATGACTTAAAAAAAATCTAATGTGTCAGACTTAGGGTGTAGAGTGGCAAACAAAGTAAAAAACAAGCAAAACAAAATGAAAAATAAAAAAAAATTTCATAAGCCCAAGAATCAAAAAAAAAAAATTCAAACTTTTCGCAACGATTGAAAATTATGAATCAATAACAGCAAATATAGAACCAGACTTTTTCGCACCCCAATAAGACTTGACAGCTCTTGAGACTTGACTTGAGACGAATTTGGAAAATTCTTCAGAAAACGAGTGCACACGATCAAGACGAGGCAAGTTGTTAAATATCTGGGTGTCCATTTGGACAAATTCTTAAACTTTAATGAGCACATAAACAACATGCAACTAAAAAATAAAGCGAAAGCGTCATTTATGTCGCTTAAAAGCCTCTTCTACTCCATAGCTTTAAGATCTGACTTGAACATTATTTGTTATCAGGCATTCGTTCGTCCAATTCTGACCTATCCATCGTCTATGGAAAAGTACCGAGTCTTCGAGCCTGCACCCAAATGTATCGGAGTGCAAACTCAGAGTTTCAGCATTAAGTATCAAACAAAAAACTGCTTTTCATCTCACAAGTATCAAGAATTGATAATTTTATATTGGACCTAGTAAGAAACCATTTTGCGGTTTCGGTATGTGTGACGAAAAATGAATATGTCTCCGCACTCAGAACATTAAAAAAATGTACACTTACCACCAGGAGTTTTCCTGTTATACTGGACGCACATGGTTACCTAAAGTGATTCGACAACGTATACCCATAATATACCATGCTGAAAGGGAATACAAATCTGAAAAAATGCATTGGCATTCCTGAAAACGATATTGAAAACAGAAACGGACTAAATAAATAAATTAATAAATTTGCTCACTATAAGGCTCAGTAAACTAGACCCTTTGGTTTACTGAGAAGTGCGGAATTGAGGTCAAATTGAAAAATTCAAATAAAATCTAAAGCTAAACAAAAGTGATGAAACCATGCGCGCTATAAATTCTTAAAATGTTCAACTCAAAAACAAAAAAATTCTAGAATTGCCGTTTGAAAAGTGTTGAAAAAAATGCCATTTTTGTATGGAAAAAATAATAAAAAGAAATCCACCTTTAAAGCAGGTAAAAAAAGTAATTTTTAGGGATACATTTTTTTTTTTGGCAAAATCGGCATCTTCTCTAAGTTGATCGCAGGCCCAGTAAGCGAAGCGAAGTTCAGCGGAAGAATAAAACTAATTATCTGTCAAATCAGACATAAACTAAGTGTTACCATTAACGAAATAAGCACTAGTTTGTTTATTTTTTCATTTTAATTATTTATTGATTTATTTATTCATTAATTAATTTACTTATTTATTTATTTTCTTATTTATTTATTTATTCATTTATTTATTTATTTATTTATTTATTTATTTATTAGTTCATTTATTAATTTATTTTTTTATTTATTTATTTATTTATTTACTTATTTATTAATTTACTTATTAATTTATTTTTTTATTTATTTATTTATTTATTTATTTATTTATTTATTTATTTATTTATTTATTCATTCATTTATTTGTTTGTTTGTTTATTTATTTATTTGTTTATGTATTTATTTATTTATTTATTTTTTTATTTATTTATTTATTTAAATTTATTTATTATTTACTCAAATATTTTTTGTCTGTTTTCAATATTTTTCCATGTTGTTTTCCTGAAATACATATATTTTTTTGTAATTATTAGTTGCTTTCGTTTTTTTATCTTCATTTGTTTTTTCTTTGTACTCTGCTTTTGTAACCTTTTTGTAAATATCTCCAAAACTTGAATTTCTTTGAATAACATTCACATCACTTTCTAGTCACTAGTCTTAAGCAAATTATTTATTTATTTATTTATTTTTTTCTTTAGCGTTTTGTAAACTTAAATAAAGGTTTTTCCATCGTATTTCCTCTAAACTACTATATTCAATCAACCTTAATTCAAATAAATATTAAAAAATATATTTTAGCTGAAAGATCATTGTATCAAATCACTATATTGTAAAATGTGCGGTAACAAACCAATGTTAAATTTAAAACGAAATAAAATTATCTATCTATCTATGCACTAGTTGAAAAAAAGTTATTTGCCGGGCCCTTCAGTTCATTTAAATATAGAAGTTCTTGATGTATTAATTATTATTAATGTATTGTAAATAAATTCATCAGTTAGAAATTGTTAAATCTTCAATTTGACTATTGAATTCATATAATAATAAGCATACATTCATATAAAGAAAATAATAGAAACTATTATATATTATCATCGTTGAAGAACTTTGCGAAACAAACGGAGTGTTCTAACCTGGCGGGAAAGTGCATATAAGTAAATCAGTCAACCGAAATCTATATTGAACACTTTGAAAATTGTTTTTGGATTATTTCAATTCGTTTTTAATGAATGTTATAAAAAAGATTTCAAATAACTCAGCAGTACTCTAATATTGATCTGACATAAAATGAATGTGGCGATTTAAAGGCGAAAGGTAGTCCTTAAAGGTACGTTTATTAAAGCCAAACATGAAGTTTGCTTTAGCTACACTTAATTCAATATATATTTGAAAAAGTTCAGTTTAATTTAAAAAATTCACCAACCTGTGGGATCTCACCTGGACGCACACTCTTGAGAAAAAGATTCGTTTGTGCTTTTGTAGAAATATTAATTAATTTTTTTTCATAAATACGGTTTTTTGTATTTGATATTCGGACACTTTCACTAAACTCTTTAGTTAATATCAAATTTAACAAAATTTTTGAGGGTTTAAAATTTTTTTTTGAAAAACAGCAAGCTTCTCTTCACCGATCTATACGAAATTTTGACAGTACATTCGAAATACCTTTCCCCGGAGATGTTTACATAGGATTTTTTATTTATATTGAATATATTTTTTTAATCGACAATTTTGTCGTTTTTTTTTTTATAGTGAAAATTTTAATGTTTTGTTCAAACGTGCACCATTTTGCGAAAAAAGAATATATCGAAAAAATCCTACGTATGTACGTCTCTTGCTGCTGTCATATAGAAACTAAAAATTTTCGGGATTTTGTTCCAGGGCCAAAATAAGTAGGTTACATCTTCCGCCATGGACCAAAAACTAGGCGCCTCCGAAGAAATGCTGGACAGCCGCCATTTTGAAATAATTGACACGAAAAAATTTGTATTTGTATATCAAAACCTACATTATAAAACCTTTTTCACAGATTTTCGATTGATCTTTTTTTTCACGCTCTAAACCAGCTTCCCCCCTTAAGAGATTTTTAGAAAAATCTAATATGTATGTTAACCTATTATCTGAACACAATAGAAACAAACATTTACTGATTTCGCAGTAAAACGTGATCAGTAATACCTATTTACGTTCCTACTATCTATCTCAGAAAAACAGAACTAACCTACTACGGAAACTATTTTGGTTACAAAAAACCATTTTATTAAATTCCTCAAGGCCTAGGTACTTCTTGAGAAAATCTTTTTTTTTATCTATTTTTTGTGTGTAAAACGTGGATAGACAATTTGATGAGAAGACATCGTTTTTTCTTAAATAAAATAAATACCCACTCAAAAGATCAGTTTCGCCATTGGACTATCAGCTTTGGCAAGCTCTGCAGCGATTAGGTATTTGGTTATAAAAATTGTCCATTTCTCTATCAAGGTCCCACTGTCTCATCGTTAAATGAAAACGTTAAGACCAGAAGTGCGACATGTGCGCGATGCGAAATGTGTGATTAGCTCTCTAGTCTTGATGTAGATATACCCATATCTTAATTTTGAAAGCACAACTGTTATGAAGATTTTTACTTTCGAAAAACTACCGCTCGGATTATGGGCTTTTCCTTTGTCTTTATGTCAACGACGTATTTAAAGTCAATGCAAGGAATGCAAATTATGTTTGATTTTTTTTTTTTCGAAATCGGATTAATTAAAAACAAATGATAAATTGTTGGAAGTGCTACAGCAGCATGACTGTCGCATTCGCAAGCGGCCCACTTCTTGTAATGAAATACAGCATGTCTTATGGGTAGACTGGAGATGGTAATGTGTCGGGCTGATTTCAATCAGAGCAAATTTAAACTTGGAGAAAGGCAAACAAATCCCCCATTCTAAAAACTTAAGCATATCATTCCAGCTTAAGAACAAACATGAAAAGTCTTTGCCTCTTTCATTCACCAAAATTCATTATGCAAAAATCAAAAAAAAAAAATTACCAAAAATCCAGTTTCTTTAGTCATCCACAGCGCATGCGTGCCTTCCGCTTTGGTTTAAGTATGGCGTGAGTCTCTTTAATGGTCGTTACAGTTTCGTATGCTTAATAGGTCAATCGTTTGGAAGACAAACTGAAGCACCTTGAAAGAAAATATATCTATTTTTTCATTTTGTCATTTACACAGTTTTGACGAGTGGCATACTTAACGAGGAAGTTAAGGGTCTGAGAACTGTTGCTGGCTATAAAATAAAGTTCCAAGTCTATAAGTTTGCAAAAAATTTTTTATTTCTTATACGCCATATATGATGGGTAAGTATGGTCGTGAAAATAGTGCCCTGAGCCGAAACTAGGTAGGTAGATACTTGAATAAAATAATTCCATTTCTCAGAGTGGCATTTGTGTTTTGTGAAACTATTCAAAACCGCTGAAATAGTAGACTAAACGGATATACGAAAATTATTATAATCACTTTCAGCCGGGTTAAAAAAAAAAAAAAAAAAAAACTATGGAGTTGCCCAGTTCTTGTGGAACACAAGGAGTAATAGTCAATTTGACTTTCTCTTAACAAAATTTAGAAAGAGTGGTGCATAAGTAGGCAAATTCACAAAAGTAGTTTGTGGTTTCATATTCAACAAACAAATATTTTCGCAGAACTTCAAGTAGAACTATTGTCAGGAACTTGTTAAAAAAAATCATCTGCAAAAACTACTCTGCAACGTTTACTTTCTTCCCGTAATTTGGCTGCGGGCACAGAAAATGAAAATAAAAGTGTAGTAAATCAAGTGAAATGCGTGTGTGTGACCCGTTGGTGGCGAATTCTTTCCCATTTTAGGATAAAATTGGCGCCTTTGGGCATTTGGCGAGAAGAGTAAAAATTAGAAAGGTATGGTTAATACTTTTATTTTGCAACCTACATCCCAGCCCCAATGTATGTAGGTGTAAAGAGCTCATTTCAATTCTTTTATGTACTTATTCGTTTTGCTTTAGTGTTTTCATTTTATCTGCCTTTGTCCAATAGTTTACCACCTGACGGAGATTTATTTCTCTTGATTGAAACCGAGAATGAGAAACGCAAACATTATCCACAATAAATTAAATAAATATTTAGAATTTTCTTTCAGTGAGGAGTGAGAATCAATAGCATGAAATAAAAGCTGAAAAATGAGGAAGTTGTGATGAACTGTTGAGCTCAAACTTCAACCAATTTATATATATAGCTTTGTAACTCTGTAATATCGTTTTTGTTTGGGTCGCCCAGGATAGCTCTCTGATTGACATAAAGCGAAAATAACAAAAAAAAATACATTCTTTTTGTTTGTGGTTTAATTTCTGTGCATTTATGGTGCTAGGTGTTGAATCATGGCTAAAATATGAAGTATACACTAGGTTAGGTTAGGTTAAAATGGCTGTCAGGAAAACAAACTGACACACTTAGACCAATATTAGGTCCATTGTGATACCATAGTTATTATGCGAGGGAGTACCTCACTTAACAAAACCATTTGGAGCTTTTAATAAAGCGAAGGATATGCAGGGGATCTGTGTGTGCCAGATCGCTTGGATCATCAAGAAAATATTTTCCTAGATGCCGCTTTCTTTTAGAAGAGAGTGCCGGACATGAGCAGAGGAGGTGTGGGATTGTCTCCTCCTCCTCCTCATCTAAGCAACTTCTGCAGAAGTCATTTGAGGGAACGCCAAGTCTTATGGCGTGTCTTCCTATCAGACAATGACCGGTGATGACATTGATTACGGAGCTAATTTGCAATCTGGCAATAGATAACAAATGTCTTGTGCGTTTTGGATCTAGACCTGGCCATATCCGTTTTGTTGCCGCGCACGTGGTGATATTGTACCACCTATGATTTGTTTTATCCATAGCCTCTTGCTTTAGCATAAGTTTACATGTAGCGATTGGTATACCAATATTCAACCTGCTGGTTGAGATCGGTAGAACGGTTCCTTCTCTGGCGAGTTCATCGGCTTTGCAGTTACCCACGATATCTCTGTGCCCCGGCACCCAAATAAGGTGAATATTGAACTGTTCAGCCATCTCCCTAAGAGATAGGCGACAGTTAAGGGCGGTTACTGAGTTTGTAGAAACAGCGCCGAGTGATTTGAGGGCTGCTTGACTATCTGAGAAAATCCGGATATTCGTTGAGGATATCACGTTTTCTCTTAGCCATGATAGGACCTCTTTGATCGCCAGAATTTCCGCTTGGAACACGCTACAATGGTTTGGAAGGCGGAACGAGAGACTTACGTTAAGTCGATTTGAGTACACCCCACAGCCTACCCCTTCTTCGGTTTTTGAACCATCTGTATAGAAATGAATTGAATCATCTCTCAAAAATTCTTCGTCGTCCCAGGTCGTTCTCGGTGGGATTGAGACTTGGAACTTATTATCAAAAACCAATTGGGGGATGGTGTAGTCGGAGTGACAGGGGATTGATCCGAATGAATTCAGGATTGTAACGTGACCGATGTTGTTTTCGGTCCATTGGGAGATAGCTCTCATACGAGTGGCTGCACTGGCGGCCATTTGTTTGCTGAAGATATCTAGTGGTGTGAGGTTAAGGAGTGTATTTAGTGCAGCTGAGGGTGTTGATCTCAGTGCTCCACTTATACACAGACAGGCTGTTCGTTGGACCTTGCTTAAATTGTCGCAGTAGGTCCTTTTATCAAGAGCGGTCCACCATACCACTACTCCGTATGTGAGTATTGGTCTGATGACTGCGGTGTAGAGCCAGTGGGTGATTTGGGGGGAGAAGCCCCATTTAGTGCCAATGGCTTTTTTGCAGGAAAACAGGGCTACGGTTGATTTCCTGATTCTTTCCTCTATATTGGCTTTCCAGTTTAGCTTTTTGTCTAGGATAATACCTAGATATTTGGCTTCGTTTGAAAGTACAAGTGAGATTCCATTTATTTTTGGAGTTATTAGTTGAGGAATTTTATATTTCCTGGTGAAGAGAACGAGTTCAGTTTTCTGAGGGTTGACCCCTAGATCACATTTTCCCGCCCATTTTACAAGTTTATTTAGAGCGGTCTGCATCAGGTCCGTAAGGACGTGAGCATGTTTACCGGACACCGCAATGGAGACGTCATCTGCATATGCAATCACTTTGAATCCCTCAGCTTCTAAGTCAACTAGAAGTTCATTGACGACTATATTAAGTATACACTACTTACTATACTCTATTCGATAGGTATGGAGGTTTGACTTTGATTTTATTTGGTTGACGACAAAGAAATGCCTATTGTAAAGGGGGAGGCTAATTACTGTTATCTGATCAAGGGAAGCTTAAAAAGTTATTATAAATGAATTGCCGAAATTATCAATTTTTACTCATACCTCTTAAAATGTAAGGGCTCGATCATAACAGGGCCTACAATTTTATACCGATTCCAAACGGATAAAGTTAGAAAGCGCTTGTCATGTCAGTGTGCACAGCTGGACTCGAACGACTAACAAATTCCTCGCGAAAGGTTATACTAGTGAAAAACATTTATTTTTTCTAATGTTTCTGAAATTTTAACCACGAAGCACGAACATCCAAAAACATGACATCTTATCCATTGCGCCACTCTATTCACTCTTCAAAGCAGGCAAGAGCGATCTCAGTCGCTCCACTCCAGGAGCCTCTTTCACTCCGTGGCGGCCGTCGCCGTCGGCGTCGTGCAGTGGTAGAGTGTTCAGTAGGTAGGCCGGATGCGTGGGTTCGAATCCCGCTCTGGGCATCTACTTTTCTTTCAGCCTCCCAGTTTCGTATGGACGCCGCCCTTGAGGTTATAAGTGAAATAATTAACACCTTATTTCCACTACTGCAACACAGAAAAAAAAGGGAAGGTTGCTACCCTGGTAGTACAATGGGCCGATAATTAAGTCTGAGTTCTCCAGATTAGCAGATAAGCCTCCTCTTTTATATTAAAAAAAAAAAAAAAAAAAAAAAAAAAAACCTCTTTCACAGATCATACTGAACATATGTATGTAGGTACATACCACTTATGTACCTACAATATGTGATTTCAAAATGTATTTCACGAAATAGTTATTGTTTTACAAAGATACATGGCACAACAGAGCCGAGAGAACCGGGGCCTAGCGAATTTCTCACAAACATACATTGTGAGGGAATGGCGGGGACCTGCAATTTTCTGCCGTTTCCGAACGGCCAATCGAGAAAGCGCTTTTTATATGGCAATGAATTTGCTAAAAGAGGACTTGCCAATACCTGGCGAAAGGCGATAACCGTGGAAAAAAAAACGTTTTTATTTTCTGTTAGGATTCAAACCACGAACCTGCCGCGTTACAGGCAGACATACAGTCCGTAACAATGGGAAAGCTTCACGCATAAGTTTTTCTAAAACTCACTGTTTTTACATCTATTTGACCTGTATGAAATATATAGTATAGCCTATATGAAATTTTGGGTTGGTTTGAAAGTTACAATCGAGTCTGTTCATAACAAGAAAAGTTTCAAATAGTTTCGAGAAGTTAACGAAATCATCTAATATTTTTCGCATGGATACACTAAAAAGCAATTTTTTTTGTAACATTAAAATAGCATCACCTTCTTTATTGGATTTCAAATGAAAACTAGATCATTTGTTTTAAGAAAAGTTTTTTTTATTCATTTCTTTCTATTTGGGCTTTTAAAAATTATCTCAATACTTTGTTCAACCCCCCTTATTTTGAATAACATCTAATTTAATGCCTTCAATGGGTTTCTATTTGTTGGTGTACTGCTTCCCACCTCCATACATTTTTCGTATCAACCAACCCCATACATTTTCGATGATGTTCAAATCTGGCGAGTAAAGGTGGCCAGGAAAGTTGTTCTATATTTTGACTTTGTAGCCAAGTTTTAATTATTGCAGCTGTGTGAATGGGAGTATTGTCTTGCTGAAAAATGATCCGCAGTGGTCCAAAAATATCCTGGAACTGTGGCAGAGCCTTTTACAGTATAGTTTTGTAATACGGTGCTGCCATTCTACAGTTTACAAAAACCAAATCGATTGTGCCATAATATGATATGGCACCCCATACCATGACTCCTCCTTCACGGCTGTGGTGACGGGCCAAAAACATTTTTTCTTTTCTTAAATCATGTTTAAAGCTCTCTTCATTTGAAATTTTCTTGTTCTTAGCTTGTCACCCAATGCATTTTTCCTTAGCAAGATAGCAACACATCAAAGAGCACTCAAAACACAGTTTAAGAAAAAACAAAATGTGAGGCTATCCAATTGTTTTGGACTGTACTAACCAATACGCCGCGAGCACCATTTATTGTATCTTTTATTGTTTTATATGTATGTAAATGTTCTATGAACTATGTGATTGTGATCCGCAGATCACAAAAATTCATCATACATTCATACAATAGGTACTATAAAACAATTGTACTACAATTGCAATTGTGCAGAAAAATTATTTAAGATAACAATAAAACATGACTTAACGATGATAGAGAAAAAAGTGGGTCCTGCAATTCAGTCTATCTACATATCTGTCTGTCCGATTTTCATCAAAATTTGCAGTTAGCGTCTGTGGGGCAGCCTAGAGAAGATTTTATGGAATTGGGACTCTAGGTGTTGCAATAAGGGTACCTGCAGCAATATATGATAAACATACTAATTTTTCTCGAAAGCGACTCTAACGATCTCGATAAAATTTTATGTGAAAGACTAATTTTTGCTTGCCTTTCTTATTATGCAAAAAAAAAAAAATTAAGAAAAAGTCTAAAAACGGTACGAACGGTTTTGTTTAACCAACTTTCTCGTTAATGGCTGACACGATTTACGATTTCGACCAAATTTTATTATTATTACTAGCTGACCCGCCCGGCGTGTGTAGCCCAGGCCCAAGTTTCCATTCTAGTGGCAGAGTGGAGATGAAATATAGTCAATGTTACTTAGGGGCATTTGGGCACTCTAACGATGACAGAATTTTTGGAATTGGTCCAGTATTTTCCAAGTTCCCTGATTTGTTCCAGTCCCCATTCCATTCTATAGTCTATGTAACCTGAGAATAACACCGTATTTTATAGTAAAAACCGTGTTGAAATCAGAACAGTGGTTTTTGAACTCCCGTTCCCGTTCCCGTTCCCGTTCCTATCAGAAAATGGTGATGGTCCATATTGCTCAGGGACAATGAAGCACTTTTACAGTGAAAGCATTTTTGTAATCGATTCAGAATTCTAAAAGTTCCCGCTTATTTTCTTTACCTGTCCCGTCCTCGTTGGAATATGGGGATAACGCCGTATTGTAATAGCGACAAAAATCTGATATCGTTCCAGTGGGTTTTGAAATCGCGATCCCCAGTCCATGGTACCCAGGGGCAATGCAGCACTACAGCGGAGAAAGTATTTTTGGAATCAGTCAAGTATTTTTTAAGTTCCCGGCTATGTTTCCTTTCCCGAGAGAATGAAAAGGATATCTATGAAAAATTGCCTTGATTATAGTAAAAGTAACAATTTAAATAAAAAAATTTAAATCTGTTCTTACCATACCAGTCAAAAATTAAATTAAAAGAATTCTTAGAAACAAACAATCCAATAAATGTACCGCGAAATTTATACAGAAGGCTAGTTTATCAATTGCTAAGGATATTATATTCTCAAGTTTCTAAATCCACTTTTAATTCGTTTCTTGGTCTTTCAATAGTGAAATTAATGAATAATATTTTCTATGTAGCAAAACTTGAGCTCGTAGGATTATGACAGGAACTATGTTTTGGAACCTATTATACTTTGCCATATATTATACGGCTATAAAATCTTTGACATGGGTAACATATATAACATACAAATACTGCCATATAAATAGTGCTATCACACTTAAATTCTGAAAGTGGTGAAGTATGTTTTAAGTTTCCGTTCCCCTCCCTTTCGCATAGGAATATGGCGATGAAATATAGCCAATGTCATTTCTCAGGCTGTAGACTATCTTCGAAGAACTGGGCAACACCTCTAACCTCCCATTGAACAGCATCCTGAATTTACTCAGGGCTCCAAAAGGTTCAGTGGGGGCTCGCTTCTCCAATAACCACCTCTCCAATCTTCCCACTTCCTCATCCCATGTTTCCCGGGAGCACAATGGATCCTTGAGATCCGAGTGAGATGCTGCCACTTGTTTGTTATTTCCTCAACTCTACGCCATCTCTGTTCCAAATTTCATTCAAATCGGCTCGGTAGATTTGGAGACTATATTCAATACGAGCAAAAAATAAGAATGAACAATAGCGCGCCAAAGGTGCTGATAAAATGAAAAAGAAAATGTCGTTCTCCAATTAGAAGTTCCATTCAGGGAACGTGTCATGAATGTCTACACACCACACACGATTGGACTACCAAGTTCAATGCCATATGAAGACATTTATTTAAGCTTAACACAATTCGCAGAGCATACCTGTCCTGATTTAAGCGTGATGCTCCTACGCAGTTTTTTCCCGCGACGAAATCAAGAATGCTAGAATGCACAGTTATTCAAAGCGTCTGAAAATATGCAACAACTTTGGAAGCCAAATAATTATTATTATTCTCTGCAATTTAAAACCGTTGACAAGAACCTTACTACAAAAGCTTCTAGTTACAGTTTAAAAGTACCAATGTCCAACGCCTACTACAGGTCGTTTTTGTTACCAAAGCAGCTTTCAGTTGAGCAAGTAAGCACAAAAATCAAGCACACCAACAATGCCTCTTTTTTTCAATGCCGAAAACACCGGCAAAACAAAACAGTAAACAGCTATACTTAACTTTGCATGTGTATGTGTTGAATGTTGAAATTAAAAATCACCAGCGAAAAGAAAATTTCTATTTTTTGATTTTGTTTCAATTTTAGTCTTGCGTTGTGTTCGTCTGGGAGTGGTTGAGTATTGTTTGAGTGCTCGTGTGGAAAGCGTTTATAATTTTTGAAACTCATCCAAATTCCAATTTGTTTACTACCGTCTACCGTGTTTCTTTTATTCTTCAATTATTCAAGAGAAATTCAGAAATAAAGGTAAGTTAACTGCTACTATCACCAATTGTGTCAGGCTCACGAAATCTCTAAAATTTCACCTTTTTATTGAAAGCGTAAGCGGTACATATTCTTGTGCGGTCACTGATTGCATTACTTTGCATAAGCTTGCTAAAATATGCAGGAAAATTGACTTTCGCTTTGAACTTTAAACAGCAAAACATTATCCATGCAAAGAAGCATTGAATTCTCTTTAATTTATATCGAACGAAGTCTATGAACGATTTGTTTTTCTAGTGAATTTTAATTATTTGGTCTTTGGACTTTACTGACATTCGGGTTGGAGTTTTGCTTTCGTGTTGAACAGCAAATTATTCTTCCACTGTTGATACCGGTTTTTTTTTTTATTGATTTTGAAGTAGGTAGGTAGAGGTAGAGGTAGAGGTACTGGTATCTGTCTGTCTCTAGTCTCTACTTCTTCGTTCTCCACTCCGAAGAACTTGACTTACGTGTATTTTTACAAAAATTAAATATGGGGGAAGGGAAGGCAGCAAGTTTAATTACTGCACAAACACTTGCAGATTGTTGTATAATACATTCAACAAATAATTCAGTGCGTTATCCATTTGCAATTACGAACATTCCAATGGATAAATGGAATATCGTAGATAAAAGCTCCACAATAATTTGACAAGAGATAAGAATAACAAAGAGGAGTGAATTTTTATTATTTTTTAGATTGATCTAAGTAGGTACCTACTTACGTTGATAAGATAAGTGGATAAAGTTAAAACGATGGCGAAAATACTTATTTGAAATTGAACTTTGTATTGGTGAAGAAAGATAGCTACTAATTGAAGAGGCTGGATTACATAAAAGGAATGAAAAAAACCTTTTTTATCATTTTGTTGAGATATAAAAGCTGCAAGTAGGTACAATAAACCTACTTAGCGTTTTTCATTTACGAAAAGAGTTATTTTTTGTGAAAAAATAAATCTTACTTCTTTACAATTAGGTATGCTGCCTATCTAATTATATGCCCCTTCTTCTGTAACAATCCCCCTAGCTATCACCCAACAAAATCCTGCGATAAACGGTGGAAACTGGAACGAAATCCTACGAATTTAAAAAGATCATTGTAGATCTGAACTATAGTAATTTTACTGGACACCTTTTTTCATCTCCTTCATTGATGGTTAGGTGGCGCAACATCGCGTGGAGAAGCGCGAATCAGCTGATGTGGAATGTTTATTTTTGGCGTGCGTAAGAATGCTTATGCTTACTTCTCACTTACTGCTCTCACGCATATACATAATTAAAAGATTTCATTCCGCTTTTCACCGTTTTTTCGTTTCGATTGAAGTGTTCGATGCAATAGTAAGGGCCCCGACCCATAGAATCCGTCGCGTCCGTTCGCCGGATTCAACTGACAGCTCGATTAATACACATGCAGCCTTATTTATTAGATTTCGCTAATACTCGTTTCAACCTGGTATTAGTTAATACTAGTATTAGCACTTAATACTCCCTTACGCCAGGTCGAGCGAATCCTTATTTATAAAACATTTTCCAACCCGTATTAGTTAATACTTGCTTATGTCAAATTTTTCATCAAAAAAATGACCCATCTATAGCTCTGGTTACTATAAACGTAAACAAATCCCAGCTGACTTCATTGTGCACGTTCAATGCATTATGTTTTTTCAGATAATCAAACTTCTTTCGGGCTCTGATTGGCCAGAGTTTTAGTTTTTCTTTTGATGCGTGACTTTTGACCAATCAGAGGCCAAAAAAAGTTAGATTATCTGAAAATTTTAATTGCGTTGACTCGAGCATTATGATTGTTTTTTTTGGGGTTGGCGGAAATTTTTCCAAAATGGATATTAAACAAAACAAAACAAGAAATATTAGTTTTCATTTATTAATTTATTTATCTCGTAGTTAAGGCGGAAAAAGAATTAAAATTATTCACAAAACCAAAACAATTTTCCACTTTTCCTCCAAAAATTTGAACAAAATGACATTTGGACCTTAATACGACCTTAATCCTCCTTTAAAACTCCTATGAACCAGTATTAGCTTAATCCGCCGCTAATACTGGTGTATTTTTTTTATAAATAAGGTTTGGAGTATTAGTGGAGTATTAAGTTCGTAGTAACCTTAATCCGCCGATAATACGGGTTTATAAATAAGGCTGATGATCTTATAAGAGGTGACCCATAAGCATCGGATGCAACGGACGCAACGGAAAAAGAAGCCCAACTTTTAACTTTTGCGTCCGGCAGAACTGATGACACGCGCAGTCAAAACCAATTTGAAGTTTACTCTTCACACCCCAACGGAATCTATGGGTCACCCTAACTGGCTGAACACAATGCATACGCATACGCATACGGAGCCGGAGCCGCAAGAGCTAAAATCAAGTTAACTTGTCCAGCTCCGTCTTGCGTTGTTGTTGTATTCGCTTGTATTTAATGTTTTGACATCTCTTACGGCTGCGTATCCGCAGCCATTGTGTTCACGCAGTAATCCGTTGTGTCCGGTAAAACTCACTGCTGTCAGTTGAATCCGGCAGCGAATGTACGCAACCAAACTAGTTTCGGAATCCCAAAATAAATTAGTAGTAATACGTGTATACGTGTATCACAGATGGATCTCGTGTTACAAAAACAACAATGTAAACAAATGGAAGTTGCGGGGCAAGAGAGTTGAAGTTTTTTTTCTTGTTCTTTATTCTTCTAAGCTGAAATCTCAATAAAATTTGTATAATTTTATTACAACCACTACCGGGAAAGTCAAACTTTCTGGGTCTTTTTAGGCACGTGAGGGGTAGTTAAGATCACGGTTGGGGTATCTCAGGGATACCTTAATCAGCTATGGTCAAGTTTTTATTAAGTGTTCGTTGGAGTCCTGGGTTTGGCCTTTTGTAGCCAAAAAGCGTTTTTTGAAAAACGTCAAACCAAACAGCAATGTCAAACTGAGTGTTTTTTTATTTTTTTATATCTTTCTGATCTAGCGACAAAAAAAATTATCTCCTACAGTTACCACGAAAACCCTCTGATCAAAAATATCTATACGGAAAATATTTCCTTTAATATTGAAGACAGATATTATGTCTCTCCAATAAGTATTGCAAACTCATCAACAACAAGACTTTTCCAAATTGATGAAAATAATTTTCTCTCTGACTTCTATAGGAGTAGCAACCCAAACACTTATCGAGGCTGAACCCGACTCTACCAAATTTTAAGTTATTCTTAACTGACCAAAATATGAAAAAAAAAAAACCAAAATAACAATAATGTGATTCATGTCACCACATTTATTTAACAAGTTCAAAAAAAATTAAACACCATGATTTAACTATATAGTACAACAATAAGATACTTTGTAAGTCCTTAATTTCAAAAATACCTCCCTTTGGAAGGTTTCATGTAGACGGGAATCGACGATGGATTAATCATTATGATTCACCCACCGTCGAATCTAGTCTACACTTTCTTTTTCATTTTTTAGTTATAAGTTTAGTTTATAAGTTAGTCTTTAAGTAATACCAAATAAACTTCATGAAAAGTGTCTTTGAGCATCACTTATAAAAATATTGTTCCAACTAAATAAGTTTATAAAAATTATGTTAGTAAGCCATTGTACCTTATAAATATACACCCACTATGTAAGAGCAAGACTAATTCTAGGTCAGCAATTAAATTTTCTTGTCATATAAAAAAAAAACCAATGTTAAAAAGAAAAGTCTCAATAAATAATAATTCATAATTCATAATTATTTTTTTTTTTTGAGTCTGAGTTCGTTCTCAACAAAAACTATGTTTTGCTGATGATTTCAAAAATCGAGATTATATATATAAAGATTTGTGGTTTAGCGTTTTTTGAGAACTTATAGAGTTGGGAAACCTGTGACAACCCTGGGTAAGGTTCAACGAGCGAACCTTGTGAATCATCTAAAAATACTTTTTAAATATATTTCTTTTGAGTTTTAACGCCTTTAAAATTTAATGTGCTCCCAGAAATATGCAAATTCCAATTTTTTTTTTGTCTCATATCAAACGCTCAAGAGCTAAAAGTAAAGCAAAACCTGAATTTCGTGACTTCTATTTTTCGATTTTTTTTCTGAAGTAGTACTGCTGCGTCTAAGCATTAGCTTATCTTTTCAATAATCTGCTCTAGATTGTTCTAGAGCAGGAAAAGACAACTTTTTGATGAATGATTAGGTTTGTTTCTTTACTTTCTGGGTAAAGTTTGGGAAAAAGCCCGTGAAAAAGTTTGGGCTCGAGCTTTTTAATGTTGTTTTTGTAATTTCCATCTGAAAATGAGAAGTAAAGATACGCCTTTGGGATGTTTCTTACTGAATCACATTTGACATGCACTCTTAGTAGAGATAGTAAAAAAACATACAAACAATTTTGTATCAGAAACGTGTTAAAATAAAATAGCAATGTTTCATTGCATACTTAACATTATTTTGAATTTTCAAACCTACAAAAAGAGATTATGCTCTCCATTTTTTCATTTTTATTTCAAATATAAATTTGAATTCAATAAATGTTTCGATCAGCTGATTTCACAAACAGCCGGTTTGACAAGCAAGAAAGTGCACGAGCAAATTGTTCGGGTAAATTTTTACTGGAGGGGAAGTGCCAAAAAAGCGTCAAAAAAAGTAAAGATACACGTTTTGGGATCCCGCGGGTTAGTAAAGATACAGACCTTCTATCTTTCTGCTTCAAGGAAGAATGGTTTGCGTTCGTCAAAATTCAGACTGTCGATAAGCTGTTAAGTTGACAATAAATCAGGACTTGGATTCCATAATGTTTTAGACGACCACCGTCTAGATCTGAGATACTTAAAAAAATAGTTGAAGTGCAATAATACCATTTTCTATAATCTAATTTATAAATAATACAAAGTTGATCAACTTAAGAAACTTGTAAAATTTGTAAATAACCTTACAGTCGAGTCGGTTGTTTTGCTATGGTTTTGTTCAAGTTACACTGAGCTAACATCAGATATTAATAAGGTTTGACTGAAATGTTTGCAGATATACATATACGTATGTATTTTCACTTCAATATATGTCTACCAAATATATTGGCCAAGCAAAGTCAGAAAATGTTTGTTGTTTTGTTTTTTCACTGCTGTGACACCAGCTGACTCTGTTTGAAGTTGCCTTGCACATATATTTCAAGATTCCTGTCCTACTCTGAGCTGATCTGACCTCTCATTTTATTGTTATTATCATAATTTTTTCAAGCTATTCTAAATTTGTACCGTCTGTACTCTGCCAAGTCATAAAGCAATTCTTTTTTTTTTTAATTCTTATCTTTCGGGTTTTGTCTAGCTTTCCGATTGCAGGCATCAATTTACTTTAAACTTCACAGACAAAAGATGAGTGTACGTTATCACATCTGTCGCACTTTACCTCTTATCGATAAAGCCTCCAAATTATCTCAGGCAATTTGTATAGTTCAACAGGTATACTTTGATAATACATATATGATGACCAGCAAAAATATGAATAAGAAGTATACATGTATAGTAAACTAGTTCAAAAAAAGTGACCATTTTTTTTTCTCGAAACAATTCCATTTATGCCTTCGAGAAGGTGTAAAAAGATACTTGTTAAAAGGAGAGCTCTTAATATTAGCATTTAGAGATCGCTTATCGCAGATTTCCATTTCCCATATACAAATTGTATTGGAAAAAAAATTAAATTTTGGATTTTTATATTTCGGTCTAGAAGCAAAGTGCGGGATGAACGATACATATTTTTATAGAAAATAAGTTGTTCAACAAAAAGGTTTCTTATCATTTTTCGACAAATTCACTCCTTCAAAAGTTATTTAAGTATTATTTACATAGCTCTGTTCCAAATGGTTTTTGTTATTGTGCTTGCATATCAAAACACAGATAAAAGTATTGCATGGATATATCGTGGTCCTACATCAGTATTTTAAAATGTTTGAAACGGACGTCTTATGGCTATGCAAGTTTTGGCCGCAAAAGCAAGTAAAAATTAGAAAGGAAAAGGATAGATACGCTTATGGTTTAAGACAAAATTGATAAGAGATACAGGAAAATACTTCCACACCAATTTAATGATGAAATCCGAGACCTTCAAAAAAAATCATTTCAAAAAAATGAATATGCTTTCGTATAAAAGGAGCTTTTATATAATTCTTAAAGAAAAATACAAATATGAAGGTTTCTATTTCGGTTTCGACTAATAACCAGTCGAAAAGTTTATGGCAACTATCTTCGCTGTCGTGAAATTTTATATACATATATGTATTATAGAAACATGTATTATTTCAAAAGAATTACTTACAGTATTGAAGAGTTTTGTTTCACTCTCTCAATTCTAGATTTTTAATCAATTATTTTAACTACATATTTTTAGTATTTCATTTTTTTATTTATAAACAAAAAGCAAGAAAAAGTAAAAATTGGAAAATAAGCAACGAAAAAACGTTTTTTCTCTCCAAGACATAATTTTGTGGATTGAAAAAAATAACAAAGGGCGTTCAGATAATCAAATGTCTTTGTCAAGCAAATTTGTCTGTGTGCACTCTCAATCAAGCATAATTTTCGGCGTTCATTCGCAAATAATTTTTGAAATGCTCTGGGCAGTTTAGCTTTATTTCATTTTAAAGATTAAACCATGAACTTTTCGGATGCTTTTTCATCTACTCCTTAGTCCAAACAAACGTAGTTGGGTAATGTCGTTTTCCACTACTAATGTGAGAAACAAATTGACACAGCAACTTCAACAGCAACAGTATTTGGACAGCACCAGCAATCGATGTTGCTGTGTTAATGTATTCAAAGTCATTTAAATCAACTAGCTCTAAAATGAATGATGTGGTTGTCAAAGTTGCTGTTGAATTTGTTGTGTCAATCTGTTTCTCGCATAAAACATGAGTAAGTTGAAGAGATTGCAATTTGTCATTTAAACTATACAATTCACTCCGAAACGTTTTCCAAAAGCTCGGTGAACACAATGCATACGCATACGCATACGGAGCCGGAGCCGCAAGAGTTAAAATCAAGTTAACTTGTCCAGCTCCGTCTTGCGTTGTTGTTGTATTCGCTTGTATTTAATGTTTTGACATCTCTTGCGGCTGCGTCTCTGCAGCCATTGTGTTCACGCAGTTAGAGTGAAGCTTGGGAGTGATATCTTCACTCCCGTTTCCATTTCGAGGCAAAGGGTTGAACACCAATATATAAATAAACTTTTGTGTGACGGCTGACGAGTTCTGATTATTTTAAATTTTTGTCAGCTCCAAAAGCCCGCGATAGTTAGTAAATTTTTTTTTTTTAGCCAGAAGTTGTTTTGACAAGAAATTCGAATAAAAATCAAGTATACGCTTTGAAGTTATTTCAAAAAATCAAACTTTGAAAAAAATTATTAATTAATTATTAATTTTCATGATATGCAATCTTTTTTAAACAACCTGCGACTTTTAAAATACAAAATCTCGTCAACATCGTGCAGGCAGGAGAAATTCGGCTTTGAAAAAACCGTACTATGGAAGGTACCGTTTTTAGACTTTTTTCAATTTTTTTTACATCGTTTAAAATAACCAACCTTAAACTAATCCTTCACATAAAATTTTATCGAAATCGTTGGAGCCGTTTTCGACAAATATAAGCATTATCATATCGGTTGTATGGCAGGTACCGTTATTTCAATACCTAGAGACTCAATTCCAAAAACCCCTCTGTAGGCTGCCCCACAGGTTAGGTGAGGTTAGCCCCACAGACCCTAACTGTAAATTTTGAAGAAGATGGGTTTAGTGGTTCAGATCCATATAGATCCATCCAGATCCATATACGGACAGACAGACAGACAGACAGAATTGCAAGACCCACTCTTCGTATTCTCATCATCGTAATGTCATGTTTAATTGGTATCTCAAAATTCCTTGCCTTATAGTAGGTCTGTTCGTTGAACTTTCCCCAGGGTTGACCCAGGTTTTCTTAACAACCCTATGAGTTGTCAAAAAAAACCTGGGTTTTCCAGTCCTCAAAAAACGCTAAACCACAAATCACCACACATTCCTGTCATTAAAAAAAAATAAATTAAATTTGACAGCCCTCAAATCGCCATAGCAAAAAGCTAGGGCGAGTTGGGGGAAAACCTATGGCAAACCTATGGCTCAAAAAACACTAAATTTGACATTCAGGGCGAATTTAGGTTTCTCAAAAAACGCTTTGTGGTGACCCTAGGGCAACCCCAGGGCTTCAACGAACAAACCTAATACCTATAATCGCAAGTAAAAAGAGGAAATCGAGGAATTGCAATGGTTGTGTTCACACCCCTTAATTCGTTAATATTTAATTTATTCACATTTCTTGCGGCTCCGGCTCCGGCTGCACATGCGAGACGCGACTGTCACTTATTGTGTTTACACAGAGATTGAGAAACAAAAAAATTACCTTTTAAAAGAGATTAAATGAATCCCGTGGAAATGGTCATTAGCCACATCTCATGAGTTAGCTATAACTTATAAGTTAATTTAATATATTCGGTTCACTTTCAAAAAGTTTTTTCCTATTCACTTCAGGGGCCGAATTACAGCTCACGATATCGAGTGAGTGAGTGGCATTAGAGATCGAGTGAGTGAGTAACCATTTTGGAATTACAGCATACGTGACCTCTCGTATCGTATTGCTCTTTAAAATTGTACTAGTATCATCGAGTATTCACTAGTAAATTTCGAGTTTCTATTAATTCATAGATGTCGCTGGTGTCTCTTTATACTTTTTTCATTATTTTTTGGTAGGTAAAATTCATGCCTTTGTAAAAAAAAGACAATATTTAGTAAGAATTTCGGAAAATTTAAACATAAAATACACTCGGATGGTGTTATTAAATGAAATATTGATAATAGATGGTTTCGGTAGTCTTTCATGTATGAATTAGAGAGCACTTTATGCATCGAATGAAATTCCGATCGATAACTGATGAGAGAATGCCGAATTGTGGTACTAGATGACTCGATATCGTGAGCGGTAATACCAAATTCCCATAATTCCGATACGACTTATTCGATAGCGTGTGCTGTAATTCGGCCCCAGCTTTGTTTTTCGTAAAACGGATCTATATTTTCATTTTAAGTATTTACAACGCCTACCTGCTGAACAGTAAAAAAAATTGTGTTACTTTTTGAACGTACTGTCAAATGATTCCCAAAAGCTTTTTCTTATCCCACATATAAAAGCTCTGTGGAGCCAAATAATTAAAAAAAGCAAAACAATGGCGAATGCAATGGATAAGAAAGAGAAAACTAGCTTATTGTATTTATTGTGCCTTGCATAACACATGACTGATAAACAACCAGTTGAATGACAGATGATTTGTGTTTCTCGAGTGTTGATTTGATAATAAAAAATTACGAGCAATTCCATAGTTTAGTCTTTAGAAGCATTTAAACGTTCGCACAGATAGTGCATTTACATATAAAAAGTGAAAAAAGTTAGAACGATCAATTCATAATGTCGAAATTCTTTTCAACGTTTCAGATGGCGTCAAAAATCAAAAGTGGCCCAGTGGTTGATATGCTAGGTGATGAGATGACTCGCATAATCTGGAGCTCTATCAAAGAAAAATTGATTCTGCCCTTCCTTAACATTGATTTGCACACTTTTGATTTGGGAATGGAAAATCGTGATCTTACCAACGATCAAGTAACCATTGACTGCGCTGAAGCTATCAAGAAGTACAACGTCGGCATAAAATGTGCCACCATCACACCCGATGAGAAGCGTGTGGAGGAGTTCAAGCTGAAGAAGATGTGGAAATCTCCGAATGGAACTATCCGTAACATTCTCGGTGGCACTGTTTTCCGTGAGGCTATTATTTGCAAGAACATTCCACGTTTGGTGACCGGATGGGAAAAACCAATCATTATTGGACGTCATGCCCACGCTGACCAATATAAGGCAACAGATTTTGTTGTACCTGAAGCTGGAACTTTGAGAATGATATTTACCCCTGCAAATGGAGGAAGCGCAGAAATCAAAGAGACAGTACATGAGTACAAATCTCCTGGAGTTGCTCTAGCTATGTACAACACAGATGAATCTATTGTCGACTTCGCTCATTCTTCCATGAAATTTGCTCTAGCCCGAAAGTATCCACTCTACCTTAGTACAAAAAACACCATTCTCAAGAAGTACGATGGACGTTTTAAGGACATTTTTGAAGAAATCTACCAAAAGGACTACAAGAAGCAATATGAAGATGCTGGCATCTGGTATGAACATCGTCTCATTGATGATATGGTTGCATACTGCATGAAGTCTGAAGGTGGATTCGTGTGGGCCTGTAAGAACTACGATGGTGATGTGCAATCCGACTCTGTCGCTCAAGGTTATGGTTCACTTGGATTAATGACATCGGTGCTACTTTGTCCAGACGGCAAGACAGTCGAATCAGAAGCTGCGCACGGAACTGTTACTCGTCATTACAGAATGTATCAACAAGGAAAAGAAACTTCAACGAACCCAATTGCTTCGATCTTCGCCTGGACTAGAGGCCTACTCCACCGTGCCAAGTTGGACGACAATGCTGAACTTAAGAAATTCGCCGAAACCCTAGAAAAAGTTTGCATCGATACAATTGAAGCTGGATTTATGACCAAAGATTTGGCTATTTGCATCAAGGGAATGAGCAATGTTCAACGAAAAGACTACTTGGAGACTTTTGAGTTCATGGATAAGTTGGCTGCTAATCTGAAAGCGGCCCTTTCGCAATGACTCATTTCGAGTGCACCAAATAAATCCCACTTGTAAGGCAGCGACGATTTTTAAACAGTAATTAGATTTTGTAATGTGGTCAACTGTTGAGATTAACTCTTCGTTTTTATACCAACCCAAATGTATATGTATTTCTAATAGGAAGGAGAAACACAATAAAATGTATTTTTAAATCCGTTAAAATATTGTTGATTGAATAAGATTTTTTGCTACCTCACAAAAGTCAATAAGTGAAAATTAAATTTTGCCTGGGTTTTCAAAATCGATTCAATTGCATAAAAATAGCTCTGTTATATACCACGTTGTTGTGTCTGAATTAGCCTTATGCACGATGAACGATGAGATAAGAAAATCAGCAAGTTTTTTATAAGGTTGTAAAGTATATATGTACGTTCATCAAACTAACACTCCAAGGAAATATTTGAAAAGTAGACTAGTAATCTTACAAACAGTAGATACCATCATGTGTGCCGTGTGCGTTTGTTTTGGTTGCAAATGGTTTCGATATCAGTTTTGAATTTTGATACATAGTCTTGGAAATAGATTTTGTATTTAATATTTAAAAATTACTTTTTACTGTACATGTTAGGCTTGATATTCATGAATTAGAAAATCTGCATCTGCACTTTAATGAGTAAACAAAAGCTTTGTTGTTGTTCAACCTTTTACTTGGTCAAAAAATATAAAAACGTAAGTTGACTTCCCAGAAACACAACAAATCGTACTAGGATACATTAATTAATCTATTTAAATTTAAACATAAATTGAGAAATATGAACAAAGCATGTTTTTTTCTGTAGTTGAAATAATTTGTATCTTGCTTTTGTTTTTGTTAATGAATGCAAAACCGCAAACGTGTCAATGAATCCTTCAAAGTGTGCATTACCGTTTGACATGATCCAGCCTTCTCTAGTAAAATTTAGTGTAGTACCCCCAAAATGTGTGTGACAGAGGTACAAACGACGTCTACCTGCAGCATATTTTCCAATGAAGTTTAAATGAATTTTCCAATTCTGCCAGTTACGAAACATTTGTTGTTAATTTCTACGGCTTCGACAAAAGAATAGCAAAAAACACCGAAGAAAACATCAGGAGGTGGATGAATAATACGGTTTAACATACCTCTTACGTTATGCTTTGGGGTTGGTTCAGGTGGCGACTGCAGCTTTAATTGTGTTTCCCTAAATGAAATAGCATACATCAAGACTAGAACTCAATTCAGTAAAAAATTATACAGGGTCGCGAACGGTTGGACTTATGATTTCGTTCGCAAATTTTTAATAAAACTTAAATCCTAAAATTAGTATCGCTTTGATATGAAACAGTTTCCTTTTACTTCATTAGAGATCGTTATTTGTATTTTTTCTGTTTTCATCGCAGCCCCACAAGGCGCGTGGGCAGCTTACTCTGGAAATAGTCATCGAGATTTGGATATTTGCAGCAATTGGAATGGCAGAAGACATTTTCTTGAGCTAGGAGAAAGAGGCGATTTGCACGCCCGCAATGTTACTTCTTCAGCATATCGGGTGCGGATACCATTTAAACAAAAAAAAAGTTATTTAAAGAGTACAAAATATAACGGTTAACATATTTTAGAGTACTCTTTACACACCTCTTACTATAAGGAACCGCACAAATGACATCTGGTACCAGTGTAATTTGGAATTGGTTACGTGTGCTGAATGTGTGATAAGGATAACTTTTACGTATGTTAATTTTTCAAAAACATGTGAGAGGATTACCAATAATGGCGTAGGCAGTAAGTCGCCCACAAATTGTCCTTGTGAGCACATTCAATTTTCGGAACCACCTTATGACACAACAATATCTGGCCAGGAGTTTTGTGGTGATGGCAAGGTGTTCCGTAGCAAGACAAGAACACTTCTACTAAAGTTTTTCTATCGCGCCACAAACAGCCATATTTTCACTTTGCAATATTTTTCAGAAAGTAAGTATGTACTTTATTCAATTCCAAAAAGACATATTTACTTGTTATCTATTTGGAATAAAAAAGAATTTATGTATATGTAAAAGTAGTGAATGTGCTTGGAGAATTGCTAATAAGTGAACAGTTTAAACTACTGTGTAAGCTAGTAGGAAACAATTTTCCCAACAACAGAAGACAAAGGAAATCATAATTAGTGAGCCATGTAGTAGGTAAATCATTGCAGCAGGATAAATAATTGGTTTTTCTTTTTTGTTAGCTAAATGGTATAGTTATTTAAAATTCTAAGAAACCCAATTATTTTAATTAATTTTTAATTTTAATTAAATTACAACCATCTTGTTTCCTTTCTATATTAAATTTTAAGCTGAAACAATTCCGAGAGGTAAGAAAACCGAGCCTTTTTGGATTGTTCAAAAACAAAAGGTGTGCTAGGTTTGTGCGCAGTTGTGATACTTTCCGTTTCTTGATATTTTTAAAATTGCCTGTGCTAGGGGAAATTTCTAAACTTGGTGTGAAGTTAGCCGAACAATTTCTGATTTTCAAAAAAGAAGAAAAACAAAAGTTGCACTAGGTTTGTGCTTTTTGATATTCCTGTGGTATGAACAAAATATTTTCACGCAAACTTTTCTCCGAAAATCTCACTAAAATTCTTTTATTCAAATTTTTTGTGACGTTATTTTGAAAATATTGAAAAAGCACCACAACAAACCTTGCACAACTTTTCTATTTTTACTTTCTTTAAAATTTAAAATGACTTGGCTAGCACAAAAAGTTTAACGTTCACCATGTTTGAAAATCGATGGAAAAAGTACCTATAATAGGTTTGTTCGTTGAAGCCCTTGGGGTCGCCACAAAACGTTTTTTGAGAAACCTAAAGTCACCCTGAATGTCAAATTGAGTGTTTTTTTAACCCTAAGATTGACCTAGGTTTTCCATCAACTCGCCCTAGCTTTTTGCCGTGGCGAGTTGAGGGCTGTCAAATGGCATGTATTTTTTTTATTGGGCGCGTTCGTCACAAGTTAGATTTTCAGATTAACTGAAAAACTTATTCAGTTTTGCGTTGAACGGTTATCTAACAAGATATGTCAGGAGCGACGGTTTTGATTTGTATATGTAAAAAAAAATTCATTAACTTGTTGACTTTACTGCGATAAACACTTCATAAGAGTAAAAAACAATCAGTAATGGAGTTAGAATTAATTAATTGTATTTTTTCAATAAAAATCACGCACAACAAAATCACGATCACTTGGCAAGTATAATTTTTTGATGTCACTTATCGCATCTGACAGCTTAATAAACTGAATCTAGATTTTCAGCCTTCTTTTCCTGACTGAAAAACTGAATCGGTAAAAACTAACAGCTGATGGGTTGTCAACTGAAAAACTTAACGTCTGGCCAATCAGAGGCCGAGAATAGTTAGTTAATCTGAAAATCTAACTTATGACGAACGCGCCCAATGACAGGGATTGTTGGTGATTGGTGTTTTGTTGTTTATCGTTTTTTGACGACTGGAAAATTCAGGTTTTTTTGACAACTCATAGGGTTGTCAAGAAAATCTGGGTCAACCCTGGGGAAAGTTCAACCTAATCCGATGCGAAGTCTGACAATATGGGCACACTCAAAAACCTTTTGTATGAGCTATTCCGAATACCTGTATCTTATGAGGCTTTCCATTGGTAAATTAGGATTTCTAAAAAAGAATTTATTTTTTTTTCTTTGCCAATGGAATCCGATAACTACAAAAATTCTATTATCCATTGTGTGAGCTTTTTTCCCGTCGGGGGAAGTAGTGTCCATCAAACTGAACCTTCTAAAAATCGGGATCTACAAAATTGAAAAAAAGATCAATTTTTAGCTAGTGGACCGCAAAATAGTGTCAAAATTACCACTTTGACAGACTTGGATCAAAAAAGATTGAATTTTTAACCATTGGAAAACCCTATTACATACTGTTTTGAACGATTTGTTGTGGATGCCTGTATTGGCTGTGGGAAAAAGGAAAAAAATTCATTGAAGTACTGCACACTAATATGTAAACAAACTTACCTGGGATTTGTCGAACCTACGTCGACTGGAATTTTTCTGCCAAATGTTCCTGAGCCAAGATACAATACCTGTAAAAAGTAAAAAGAAAAGAAATATGAAACAAAATGCTTTATAATATATCGAAAAACACAAATAAAATAGAAAAAATACTCGGCCAGAATATCGCTGCCAAAAATAAATAAACAAGAAGTGTCACTCGTCAGTCGTCACAACTATACCAATAAGAGAAAGTGAACATTTGGTGTGGAATGTGGAACTTGCTCGAGAGTATCTCTATGGAAAGTGGAACTTGTCTCTGCTATTAATGAAGTGACAGTAGGGTTGGAATTTCTGTGTGACGTTTATTTTCTTTATATTATGTATTTATTTGTTATATTTATGTATTTAGTTTTTATTTATGTATAATTATGGTAAGTGTTATTTATTTTAGTTAGTTATTTATTTATATGTTATGTTCTAGTGTATTGTTATGTATTTCTAATGTGCGCATTTATTTATGTATTGTATGTGCATAGGCAGTTTATGTTAAGTTAAGTATTTTATGTATTTACGTAAGTATTTATTATTGTAGTGTAAGTTTATATGCGTACATTATTTAGTGTTTTGTAATTATCTAGATAGAAATAAAAAATTAAAATTTCGAACGCCACCACATCATTCCCACTAGCGATGCTACGCCAGACGACACTGTGAGTCGCCTGGTACTTTCTTAAAGAGGCTAGTGAGAGTAAATGATGTGGATGTGGATGGCAAAACGAACCGTTCGACTTTGAACATGAACAAAAGTCATCTTCAAGTCAGTGAAAGTGGTTTAATTTTCCTTTTATTTTCAATTCGTTTTTTTTTATTCCTTCAATGTAAGTTTAGTTTTTGGTATTTTATTTATTGCTGTGGTGTAGATTAAACATTTTAAGTAATTTAAAATATTCTAGTGAATAGTGCCTATGTGAAAAGTAAAGGAGGAAATAGAAAAAAAAGCGCAGTAAACACCTACATAGGTATATACATATATATATATATAATGTGCATTAATTGCATCTACCACGGGTGAGTGAAAATTTCAATTTTCTTAGTGCAATACTTAAGATGGTTTTTGGTAGTTCTGGGAGTCGAGCCGATTTGAGAATTTAATATCGGCAAGGGGAAATTTGGCCAAGTAAAGAACTCCAAAAAAATAGGAAAAGTACAATACCTGCGAACAAGAGGAGTAAAGTGCCAACAGCTGGATGTGAGCCTGCTATCAAGTACATAACCCAAAATTAGACCCCAAAACCGTGGGTACAAATTTTGTTTACATTTATTTTTTTGTTTAAACAATTCAATTAAATCGATGCGTGCAAAATATATATATATATATATGTCATAAGACATTGTAAGAGGCTAAATCAAAACAATACATTGCACCAGTGGCCGAGTGCCAGTGCAAGGCCAGGTCCGGCCTGGAGTGAAAAGCGCCCGCAGGGCCCATCGTAAATTTTTGTTCCTGCATGGCTGTTCGTATTATTAAGTGTTCGGCGTGATTTTCTTTTTGTTATTTATTTATTTATTTCATTTTTTTTTAGTAATTTTCAATATTTATTTTACATTTTATAATTTTTTTTGTACATCTTTTTACTCATTTTAAACGTTTTTTTTTATATTTTTGTTGTGGAATTGTGGGTTTTTCGGGAGATTTTGGTTGTTGGCCTGCGATCGTCTTCTTTTTCACTTTTAGGCTACATTGTGTTTTTGCATAAGGCCACATTGGGGCCATATCCGCTACAGGGAGCTCCTTTTAGGCAGGAAATAAAAGTAGGTGGGTGCAAGCAATCCCCGAGTAGCCGGTGTTGGGAAGAATTCTGGTAGCAGGTAGAAGATTCTTAAATAAAGGGGGTAGATATTAAAGCAACTAAAATACATAAGAATACAAAAAAACTACAGAAATAATAAAAATACGAAAAAAACATAAAAACATAAAAATACAAAAAAAAAATACATAAAAACATAAAAATATAAAAAAAACTTAAACATATAGAAAAACATAAAAACATAAAGTAGGATTAAGGTTAGTTTTAGGATTTTGTGTTATTTATTATATCTTTCTGTTAATTTATTATTTTCTGGTTTTGTTTAAATTTTAGTTTCATTTTAGTTTCTCTTGAGTTGTTTTTTTTTTGTTTGAGTTTAGGTTTTCAATTTTTGTTTGTTAGTTTTTTTTTCTTAAATAAATATGTACATCACGCCGATGTTTTGAAGCAGAGGTTTTTTTTTCTCGTTCTGCGTTATTGGTGATGGCGTGCTAAGCACGGTTTCAGGGGGATGAGGAGGTTGGCGATGCATCGGTGGTGATTGGTTTTCCCCGGCAGCAGTGATCGCGCATCGGGGAACTCGACAATATGGCCGACCGAGTTCCATGGTTGGGTGGGCTACAGGCCACACTGCGATGTCACCAAGCAGTGCCTGAAGTGTGGTAAGGTTTTTGTGGTGGTGGTTTTTGGCACGATATATGTTTTTGTAATGTGGTTTCCGTCTGGCGAAGAGGCAAGATCCCCCCCTAATCCGGCGAGCTAAGCTGAGCATCGCAAGCGTGCCAGGTCTCTTCGCCACGACACTTCCTTTTCCCTTCCTTTTCCAACATCCGTTTCCTTCCTTTTCTTTTTCCTTTTCCTTTATTCTTTCCTTTCCTTTTCCATATTCCTTTCCAATCCTATACTTTTTCTTCTACCTCAACTTTCCCACTACCAAACCCAATCCTCTACCTTTTCCAATCCTATTCCTTTATCCCACTACCTTTCCCAACCTTCATACCCTCCCGAATTACAAATGGCGCCCAGACGTGTTGTCCAAAGTGTTTGTCAGAACCTTAGTCAATTTTCCAAGCGGCATCAGAGTGAGTCGTATGTCATGATAAGGATAGCTTTTTAGTATGCCTTTTCATTTGCGACGACACATTCTGCTGTCACTTGGAGAATCTTTCCTCCCTGGGTAAGTTAAAGCTACCGCAGCTTTGGATATTAGAACCAAGTAAGTCGTCAAGTGGAAAGTCCTAAGACATACCACTTGAATCGCGACTTGGATTCGAATTCCAGAGCAGTGGTGACTGACTTATCTAATCCTATCCTTCCTAAATTGTGATGTTATAGCTTCTGCAGTTTCTAGGTTCAGATTCTTGTATGTCTTCTGGTGGAAAGTCTCTGACATACCGCCAGAATAGCGACTTTGAATCAAGACCATGAAACAGCAGTAGCTAACCTACCATATATCCATTTCTATTTCCAACGTTGATGGTGTTTGGTTCAGAAAAAATCGTAAGTCTTGGAAAGGGAAGCTTTTGCATGCCTGACCAATCGCGACGAGGACTTTTGAACTGAACAACATCAACAATAATCCTATGTTAAAGTTTTTTATGTTGTTAATTTTGTTATTGTCTTTCTGTGTCTTACCACACTTCAGATGAGAGATAACAATGTAAAAAGAATGATGCTGCTGTCAGGATCTTTACCTCAACGATGAAGCCAACCATGACGCATCCAAATCCGCCTTCCACATCCCCCGGATCAACATAAAAAAATAAAAACAAACAAATTAAAACAAGTACAAAAACAAAATTAATACAAATTGATACCGTTTTTTTTCGTTTAGTCCATTTTTTTTCATTTCGTTTTTAAGTTTTAGTGTAGTAATTTTTCGCTAGGATTTTTAAGATATTTTTTTTCTGTTATCATTTTTCGCTTAGTATTTTTTGTTGTTTAGGATTTAGTTCAGCATCTGCGATTTTTGTTTTTGGTCTTCTCTGTTCTTCGTTTTGGTGTTCCATTTTTTTTAATAGTGTTTAGCGTCATGAGTACTGAAAACGATAAAGAAGAAGAATTTGTTTTTACTATGGAAACTAGGAGTTCAAAGCGAGGTTTTGGGGGCAGGTCTCCAGTGAAGAACCCTCAGCCTTCAGGCAAGGAGGGTGAAGCAAGTAAGGCTGGAGTGGATGCCGACCAAGGCCAAACGAGCGGGACCATCTCTGAGGAGTTGCGGTCCGCAATCGATGTGGCTGTGGGAAACGCTTGTCAGGCCCATGTAAGCTCTCTCGGGGAGAAACTGACAGAGTCTCTCACAGAGCTGATGAGGGTCAGTTTCTCGGAATTCCAGAAGAGCTTAAGTGGACCTGACAATTTAGTACCACCGCCGGTAGAAAGGCAAATTCCCTCAAGTCGTAGTGCCGCATTGCAAAATGCTGGCAATGGCAACGGTCATTCTCAGCTGGATCAGTCTGCGAGGCCGTTTGTTCCGTTGAGGGAACCAAATCAGGCTAGAGATTTTAGGGGTGAATATGGAGCGTACCAAGCTCACTTTTACCCTGAGCAGAACCGGTTTCGACGAAGTCCTTACGGTCACTCGAATTACCCCTCAAACCCGCAAGGTGTCCCCGTCAGGGTTGACAAGTGGGGTTTGAAATTCGGTGGAGATTCCAACAAGCTGACCGTGGAGGAGTTCGCCTTCCGCGTAGAGACTCTGCAGAGTCAGTACGAGTGTGCCTGGGCTGAGATCTTGAGAAATTTTCATCTTCTCCTCTCAGGTGCCGCCTATGAATGGTACTGGCAGTTCCAGCGGTCCAATTTTCGTCCCGACTGGCCCACATTGCGCGACGCCCTTAAGAGGCAATTTCAAAGCGTGCGGTCGGATTTCGACGTGGTTAGGGACATTATGGACCGCAGGCAAGGCGACTGGGAGCCGGTTGATGAGTTTTTCGCTGCCATCAACCGGATGAGATCTCAGCTCAGGATGCAGATTTCTGAAGGTGAGCTGGTGCGCATCCTGAAGAAAAATCTCAATGAGCATATAGGCAGACTTGTGTACCCGCAAGTCATTTTTACAATGGACCAGCTGAGAATGGCATGCAAAGATGCCGAGTACACCTTTCCAGTGGTAAGAGATGGTCCCCGTCAAAATAGACAGGCGATAAAACCAATGGTTTACGAGCTGGAGACTGAGCCGGAGGAGCAAAGACACCCCGAAGACCAATTGACCGCGTTTCAGCACATGAGAGCTCGACCAAAATCTAATCGGTTGAACAACGATATTTCTGCGTTGAAGTGCTGGAACTGCGAGCAGACAGGTCACCTGTACCAGGATTGCACAGCCGCAAGAACTCTGTTTTGTTACAGGTGCGGTGAGGCTGGGGTAATCACACCAAAATGCCCCAAGTGCAATCCGGAAAACCGGTACAGGAACGTGAAGTCTTCGGGGGAGTCACGTTCCACCCAAGCCCCGCAATAACATCTAAAGAAAACGAAAAAAACAAAGTACAAATTTTAAAAAACGAAGAAAAGAAGCTGAATGAGGTAAAGAGGTATGAAATTAGGCCTCTTCACATTAGGTTAAGAGATTATTATATAGCTAGGGATAGGATTTTTAACCAGAAGAGTAGTGCAGTTTCGAGAAGAATTTTGAAAACCCGAGAAAGGTTCAAACTTAGAAAAAATATAAGAAAAAGCATTTTGTCGACGGTGGTCGACGTATCTTCCGACCCAAGGCCTTACGCTAGGGTCACTATAGGCGATAAAAACTTGCTAGGTTTGCTCGATAGTGGCGCTAGCGTAAGCATTTTAGGCAAAAATTGTAAAAATTTGTTAGAGGAACTGAAGGTTTCCATGATTGCCCACCAATCAGGTGTAAAGACAGCTGACGGCAAGTTGCAGTCAATAGTCGGCAAAATTAAGGTAGAAGTGCTCTACAAAGGACGAAAAGCACTGATTGAATTCTATTTGGTTCCCAACCTGGATCAGGAGTTGTACCTGGGTGTAGATTTTTGGAAGGCTTTCCAAATCGCACCGGGTGTGGTGAGCACAATTTCGATGATGGAAGAACAAGCCGACCTGCTAAACGCTCATCAGTTGTCTCTTGAGCAACAGTCGAGGTTGGAAGCTGTCAGGATGAAGTTCCTTGACTATGACCGTCACGGCTTAGGTAAGACGTCTTTGATGGAGCACGTCATAGATACTGGAGATGCGATACCTGTCAAGCAGCGTCACTACCCTGTTTCCCCAGCGGTGCAAGCCATATTGTACCAGGAATTGGACAGAATGCTAGAGCTCGGAGTTATTGAGGAGAGCGAGAGCCCTTGGTGTTCACCTGTTGCCCTTATAAAGAAGATAGGCGAAAACAACGCCGTAAAATACCGGTTTTGCCTTGACGCTCGTAAGGTCAACTCGGTTACAAAAAAGGATGCTAACCCTCTTCCCCATATCGAAGGGCTCCTCAGTCGTCTACCGGACACCTACTTTATAAGTAGTGTGGACCTAAAAGAGGCATTCTGGCAGATACCGCTGGAGGAACAGAGTAGGGAAAAAACTGCGTTTGCGGTACCGGGGAGACCTTTGTACCAGTTTAAGGTTATGCCTTTTGGGCTGTGTAATGCCGCTCAAAGGTTATGCCGTTTAATGGACAAAGTGATCCCTGCACGACTCAGAGATCGAGTTTTCGTCTATCTAGACGATTTGCTTATCATTGCGCCGGACTTTGAGACGCATATCAGTCTGCTAGAACAGGTAGCTGATTGCTTGAGAAAAGCAAACCTCACGATAAACCTAAAAAAGTCTAAATTCTGCTTCAAAGAGCTGAAGTATTTAGGTTATATCGTAGGTGGTGGAAAGTTAAAGACTGACCCGGCCAAGGTCGAGGCAGTCGTTGACTTTCCGCTTCCCAAGAACCCAAGACAGGTTCGTCGGCTACTTGGTCTAGCAGGATGGTATAGACGGTTTATTAAGGACTTCTCTACCCTGACGGTTCCGTTGACCGATACACTGAAGAAGAAAAACACTAAGTTCGAGATGACTGATGAAGCAATTGCAGCGTTCGAGCGACTAAAAACGGCATTAACATCAGCCCCTGTTCTCACGCACCCGGATTTCAAGAAGCGATTTTACATCCAGTGTGACGCTTCTGATTCAGGTATTGGTGCAGTGCTTTTCCAAAGAAAAACCGACGATGAAGAGAGTCCAGTGTCTTACTTCTCCCAGAAGCTCAACTCGTGTCAACGAAACTACAGTGTGACCGAGAAAGAGTGCATGGCGGCTGTAATGGCCATCAAACGTTTCAGGCCCTATGTTGAGGGTATGGATTTTACAGTCATAACCGACCACTCAAGCCTTAAGTGGCTTATGAGTATGAAAGACCTGAACGGTCGTCTGGCCCGGTGGAGTCTTGATCTCCAATCCTATACCTTCGACATAGAGCACAGAAAGGGAGCGCTAAATGTTGTACCGGATACTCTTTCTCGGGCACACTTAGAGAGTATTGAGCTGGAAGAAGTAGCGCCCATAATTGACCTGGACTCGGAAGAATTCAAATCGGAAGAATACATGAATCTAATAAAAACAATTCAAGAAAATCACGAGCAGTTGCCTGACTTAAAGGTAGACGGTGACTTCGTGTACAAGAAGTGGTTGCCTCCAAGTGGTGAAGAGTGGCTGGAGGAACACACTTGGCGACTATGGATTCCTTCTGGTCTCACCGAAGAAATCATCGCCAAGTCCCATGAACCACCGAAGTCTGCTCATGGTGGCATTGCCAAAACCCTCCACAGAGTACGGCAGTATTTTTACTGGCCAAACATGACCGTACAAATTAAAAACTTTGTTAATAACTGTGCAATATGTAAGCAATGCAAGCCTACAAACCAAGTCCAACGTCCCCCTATGTCTACCAATTTTTGTACTGATCGTCCGTTTCAAAAACTATATGTTGATTTTCTTGGTCCCTATCCGCGATCAAAAATCGGTAATTGTTATATATTTGTTGTTCTTGACCATCTTTCAAAGTTTATGTTTTTCAAGCCACTAAAAGCCGCAAATTCCCAAGCCATTGTGAACTATTTGAAAAATGAAATTTTTAACACTTTTGGAGTACCTCAGATAATCCATTCCGACAATGGAAAGCAGTTTCTGTCGAAGCATTTCCAGAACTTGCTCCAGAAGTTCGGCATCCGCCACTTTAAGACTGCGAATTACGCGCCGCAATCCAACGCCTCGGAGAGGGTCAATCGCACATTGCTTGCCGCTTTAAGATCATATCTTAAAGACGATCAACGCGAATGGGATATCCACCTCAATGAGATCGCGTCAGCATTGCGGAGTTCAGTGCACTCATCTACTGGTGTGTCACCACATTTTGCCTTGTTTGGTACAAACATGATGACACACGCCAGTAGTTACGGGTTAGCTGAACAACTAGATGCGGTGGAGGACGGTGAGCTGATGACCCTTCCGAGGTACGACAGGCTGCGAATTATTAGGCAAAAGGTTAAGGAATCCATTTTGGATTCCCAAGAAAAAAGTGCAATTAAATATAACGTCAGGTCAAGAGAAATATCCTATCAACCTGGACAAGAAGTGTTCAAGAGAAACTTTATTTTAAGTGACACTTCGAAATATTTGAGTGCCAAATTATGTCCAAAATATGTTAAATGTCGTATTGTTAAGCCTGTGGGAAAGAATATGTATGAGGTCGAAAACCTTAACGGTAAAATGTTAGGCGTTTATCACGCAAAAGACCTCAAGCAATAAACATCTGTGATATCTATGTGTATTCTGACTTCATGTAACCTTACATTAAACACCTGTGATATCTCTGTTTATTTATACATATATTTTTTTTTTGTTGTTGTCCCACTATACATAGAATTAGCTTAAGTTAAATCAATACGTGCAATATTAACTACGGTGATATCACCTTTAAGATTTTTTTTTTTTATTTATACATAGCACCAAACTATAGCCGAAATGGCAAAATGCAATAGACACTGTGATACTTAGAGTTTTAAGATGTCCCGCTTTACGCGACTATTTGTCCACTTAGTACCTGATATTATGTTTTTTTTTAACAGGTCAAAGACCTACCTAAGTGCAATAAACAAACTGTGATATCAAATTTATATTTTATTCTAGTCCACTTATGTGTCTATTGTCCAATTAACGTACCTGATTTAGGTAGAAGTTATAAACTTAAAATGCACTGTGATATTTACATACATGCTATGTCTCTGTTTGTTTTAACACAAGTACCTGACTTCTGTTTTCAAAAAACACACTGCAATACAAATCTGTGATATTCACTCATACCCCTATGTACCTGATTCATGTTTTGTTTCAATAGCCTCGAAGGCAAACATTTTTTTTACTGTGATATTTATGTCACTATTGTCCTTTATGTACACGAATTCAATAATGCACTGATCTACCTATTCCACAAAATCGTAATTTGCCCGACTGCAACTAGCTTTGTCTTTGTTTACACATCACCGCAAACAATTTTTCTTAAATACGAAATGCTATCCGCAAGAACACTAATATGCAAAACGAACTTTTCTTAACGAATACTGCCTACTCAACATTCCCTCCCCTAGCTATAGTAATCTATAACTCAGTAAATCTCACCACTGCACTATTATAAGATTAAGTATATGTTAAGTATTGTTTCTTATTTGTTATTTATTTTCATAGATTTATTTATTTATTTATTTATTTACATAGTATAGTTATTTATTTATATTTATTTATACCCGTAGGTTAGTTATTTTTAAGTATTGTGATAGCTCTAAGCCTTATATTATGTGATACTAGTTGATAAGTACGTGTTTCGTAACTTGTCAACAGATCTATGTTATTTATTTTTTTTGGTAGTTTATTGTTAAGTTATTTTTCTGTAAATACGTATTGTTAATAAAAAAAGGTATGTTTTTAGGTATATGTTACGTATTTATTATTTATTAGCTGTTATTTATTAAATACAAAAGCATAAAAATCTCACTAGGTCTACCGGAAAAAAAATAACTTACATACGTACATTCCATTGGATATATTTTGGTGTACGTTGTATATCCCTCGAAGTCCTATGCCCGGCTATGTTTTGTGGGTTCTTCCCCACGTTACTCAGCCATCCTGCCACCGACGGAGTCTACTACGGGGTAGTCTCCTACGCCGGTGTTTTGTTGTGGATGCCTGTATTGGCTGTGGGAAAAAGGAAAAAAATTCATTGAAGTACTGCACACTAATATGTAAACAAACTTACCTGGGATTTGTCGAACCTACGTCGACTGGAATTTTTCTGCCAAATGTTCCTGAGCCAAGATACAATACCTGTAAAAAGTAAAAAGAAAAGAAATATGAAACAAAATGCTTTATAATATATCGAAAAACACAAATAAAATAGAAAAAATACTCGGCCAGAATATCGCTGCCAAAAATAAATAAACAAGAAGTGTCACTCGTCAGTCGTCACAACTATACCAATAAGAGAAAGTGAACATTTGGTGTGGAATGTGGAACTTGCTCGAGAGTATCTCTATGGAAAGTGGAACTTGTCTCTGCTATTAATGAAGTGACAGTAGGGTTGGAATTTCTGTGTGACGTTTATTTTCTTTATATTATGTATTTATTTGTTATATTTATGTATTTAGTTTTTATTTATGTATAATTATGGTAAGTGTTATTTATTTTAGTTAGTTATTTATTTATATGTTATGTTCTAGTGTATTGTTATGTATTTCTAATGTGCGCATTTATTTATGTATTGTATGTGCATAGGCAGTTTATGTTAAGTTAAGTATTTTATGTATTTACGTAAGTATTTATTATTGTAGTGTAAGTTTATATGCGTACATTATTTAGTGTTTTGTAATTATCTAGATAGAAATAAAAAATTAAAATTTCGAACGCCACCACATCATTCCCACTAGCGATGCTACGCCAGACGACACTGTGAGTCGCCTGGTACTTTCTTAAAGAGGCTAGTGAGAGTAAATGATGTGGATGTGGATGGCAAAACGAACCGTTCGACTTTGAACATGAACAAAAGTCATCTTCAAGTCAGTGAAAGTGGTTTAATTTTCCTTTTATTTTCAATTCGTTTTTTTTTATTCCTTCAATGTAAGTTTAGTTTTTGGTATTTTATTTATTGCTGTGGTGTAGATTAAACATTTTAAGTAATTTAAAATATTCTAGTGAATAGTGCCTATGTGAAAAGTAAAGGAGGAAATAGAAAAAAAAGCGCAGTAAACACCTACATAGGTATATACATATATATATATATAATGTGCATTAATTGCATCTACCACGGGTGAGTGAAAATTTCAATTTTCTTAGTGCAATACTTAAGATGGTTTTTGGTAGTTCTGGGAGTCGAGCCGATTTGAGAATTTAATATCGGCAAGGGGAAATTTGGCCAAGTAAAGAACTCCAAAAAAATAGGAAAAGTACAATACCTGCGAACAAGAGGAGTAAAGTGCCAACAGCTGGATGTGAGCCTGCTATCAAGTACATAACCCAAAATTAGACCCCAAAACCGTGGGTACAAATTTTGTTTACATTTATTTTTTTGTTTAAACAATTCAATTAAATCGATGCGTGCAAAATATATATATATATATATGTCATAAGACATTGTAAGAGGCTAAATCAAAACAATACATTGCACCAGTGGCCGAGTGCCAGTGCAAGGCCAGGTCCGGCCTGGAGTGAAAAGCGCCCGCAGGGCCCATCGTAAATTTTTGTTCCTGCATGGCTGTTCGTATTATTAAGTGTTCGGCGTGATTTTCTTTTTGTTATTTATTTATTTATTTCATTTTTTTTTAGTAATTTTCAATATTTATTTTACATTTTATAATTTTTTTTGTACATCTTTTTACTCATTTTAAACGTTTTTTTTTATATTTTTGTTGTGGAATTGTGGGTTTTTCGGGAGATTTTGGTTGTTGGCCTGCGATCGTCTTCTTTTTCACTTTTAGGCTACATTGTGTTTTTGCATAAGGCCACATTGGGGCCATATCCGCTACAGGGAGCTCCTTTTAGGCAGGAAATAAAAGTAGGTGGGTGCAAGCAATCCCCGAGTAGCCGGTGTTGGGAAGAATTCTGGTAGCAGGTAGAAGATTCTTAAATAAAGGGGGTAGATATTAAAGCAACTAAAATACATAAGAATACAAAAAAACTACAGAAATAATAAAAATACGAAAAAAACATAAAAACATAAAAATACAAAAAAAAAATACATAAAAACATAAAAATATAAAAAAAACTTAAACATATAGAAAAACATAAAAACATAAAGTAGGATTAAGGTTAGTTTTAGGATTTTGTGTTATTTATTATATCTTTCTGTTAATTTATTATTTTCTGGTTTTGTTTAAATTTTAGTTTCATTTTAGTTTCTCTTGAGTTGTTTTTTTTTTGTTTGAGTTTAGGTTTTCAATTTTTGTTTGTTAGTTTTTTTTTCTTAAATAAATATGTACATCACGCCGATGTTTTGAAGCAGAGGTTTTTTTTTCTCGTTCTGCGTTATTGGTGATGGCGTGCTAAGCACGGTTTCAGGGGGATGAGGAGGTTGGCGATGCATCGGTGGTGATTGGTTTTCCCCGGCAGCAGTGATCGCGCATCGGGGAACTCGACAATATGGCCGACCGAGTTCCATGGTTGGGTGGGCTACAGGCCACACTGCGATGTCACCAAGCAGTGCCTGAAGTGTGGTAAGGTTTTTGTGGTGGTGGTTTTTGGCACGATATATGTTTTTGTAATGTGGTTTCCGTCTGGCGAAGAGGCAAGATCCCCCCCTAATCCGGCGAGCTAAGCTGAGCATCGCAAGCGTGCCAGGTCTCTTCGCCACGACACTTCCTTTTCCCTTCCTTTTCCAACATCCGTTTCCTTCCTTTTCTTTTTCCTTTTCCTTTATTCTTTCCTTTCCTTTTCCATATTCCTTTCCAATCCTATACTTTTTCTTCTACCTCAACTTTCCCACTACCAAACCCAATCCTCTACCTTTTCCAATCCTATTCCTTTATCCCACTACCTTTCCCAACCTTCAAACCCTACCAAATTACAGATTCAGATATGTTTTTCCAGATTACTGCTAAGAACAGCTGTGAAATATAAATATTCACCTATAGCACATTAAAAATATTCCCTAAGGAAACTTTTCTTTTCGACATTTGAATAACATGTGTTAGTGCTTCTTGATGAGTGGATTCTCACTTCAAATCGAGAAGCGGCTGCCACTCCTCAGAATCATGAGAAGCGATCTTTTTGCGCCAATGCAACGGATTGAGGACGCTCCTCGACGCTCCTGGACGGTTCTTTTCGTCCAATGGAAAGCGACATAAGGCAAAGGTTTGAGAATGCTTCTGTAATGCTCTCTTCGGCGAAATTTATTGTTAGATTTGTGTTACAAATGCAGGAGCTTCTTTTAAACTATTGGAAATGCCATTTTCGTTCAAAGGAAAAAAATCCGAGCAGAAAAAATGTTCCTTTGTATTTAGGTAAAATATAATCATCATAATTATGAGTTCCACGTGAACAGCTTTTCGCCCGGAACATTTTTGTTCGCCCGAAATAGAAAAACTGAACGTCACTTCTTATCTGAAGACCCCTTATCTCTTTCTTTGGGACGATTTGTGTTTTGTTGCGAGGTGAGGTCCAGTTGGGGAGACAAGACCCATCCACATCCGACATGCTAAGCCGTGCTTTGCCAGCACGAAGGGTCTCCTCGCTGTGCATTCTTTCTCTTCCCCTACTTCCCCTCCTTTCTTACATACCTAACATACCCATCCTTGTCTACTTAAAGTTTTTGTTCCTTTTCTTTTTCTGTTTCCTTCCTTTTTCTGCTATTACCCTTTTCCGTTTCCTTTCTTGGGTATGTTCGCTTTCTAAATCTTACTTCCTTACACTAATTCAATACCACTCCTCTACTTTTGCCTTCGCATCAAATGGTACGTAAATCTGAGAAAATTAAAGACATTTTAAAGTCATCAAAAATGTTTCATTTACTTCATTTTGAATCTTTAAAGATGCGTTATACATACAATTTGGTGAGTGCTCTTGTTAGCATAAATATGTCTGTCTGTTACGTGGAAGTTCTAGGCTGAGCCCCAGAAACATGAACTTTTTCCGCAAGTGTCGCCATTCCCTGTCATGAAAAGTGTTTCCCAATTAATAATTTATCGTTCGGAATCGGCAAATAATTGTAAATCCCCTCCATTCCTCATTTGGGTATTGGTGAGATAAATTTGCCAAGCCCGGGCTCCTCAAGCTCTGTTGTACAATTTTCTTTATTCATTTATTTTGCTCTACACCTTTGTAAAAATTCATTTGGGGTAATGTTGCTAGTCTGAGTATGGTTTGTAAACAAATTATTTTTTTTTAACGAATGCTTTTCAACCATGATATTAAATTGAATCGTAATTAATTGTAATTCCTTAAGAGGTTTACGACCAATCATTATAAATTAACGAAGTTTCTATCCCCCTTATCAATGGAAAATATTTCTTTTTTTTTCCCTTATTTCTTCGTTTGTTTGCTAAAAGGAAATGTTCAAATTATAAGTGGCTCACCGACACAATCCATCGTAAGCAACTATTCGCAGTTCATGCCACAGATTATATCCACGCCATACTTCCCGATGTCGTACCCTCGTGACTATGGAGTTGAACATATTCTTACGTGTGAAGCGGACAACTGCCAGGTGCGTTTGGAGTTCACAGATTTTCAACTTGGGCTATCATCGACTTTGGAGGTCTCATTTTAATATAAAAGCATAATGCGAAAACCATTAAATTACCTTGATATTTAAAGGTGTTTGACTCAAACGGTCAAATGTTAGATTCTTATGCTGGTGAACACTTCCGTCCACCAATAATCATCAGCAGTGGGAAATCATTGCTACTGCAATTTCGTGGTAACGGTGTAACTGGATCGGGGTACAGAGCAGAAGCTAGCTTCGTTTCTGCTAAGCAGCTAAAAGAGCAACAATTGGTGCCATACACAGGTGAGTATGTAGTTTAAGTTGTCTTCAACTCGAAAATTAGCAATTATTGACTTGTAAATTAATTATTACTACCTCATTAAAGATTGCGGTGGAATGGTGTCTGGTCCTGGAGGTGCAATTACAATGATGAATATGATAGATAACTCCACAGATGTTCGCTTGTACGACTGTATATGGATTATTAAACCTGGAAACAATTATATGATGATGAAAACGCACATTTCATTGCGAGTCGAATCTTTCTACGGCATGGCATCTCGTTCGGAGCTCACAATTCGCCAAGGAACAACATCTGATGCATTAGCTATTGAGGGCGTTGTTTGGCCAAATAATGGCATGAGTAAGGAGAGCCACATTGTTCCTATATTAACCGGTTATTACATCCGTTTAAGAGGAGTTTTTGGAATGTCTTCGAAGCTGGCTATCGTTTATAGTGTCTTTAACTACTTAAGTAAGTACACAGAAATTACTTTTATGAGGCAGGCATGTGAAACCGATATATGCATTACATTAGTTTTGTTCGTTGAAGCCCTAGCGTCGCCTTGGGATCACCACAAAGCGTTTTTTGTGAAACCTAAAGTCACCCTGAATATCACATTAAGTGTTTTTTGAGCCCTAGGGTGGACAGGGATGTGTGATGATTTTGTAGCTAAGCGTTTTTTGAGGACTGCAAATAAATAAAAAAAAATAAAATAGGGTGGCGCAACAGAGCGAGGAGCCCCTGGGCCTAGCGCATTTCTCACAATGATGCCTTGTGCATGTGCGGGAATGGAGGGGACCTACAATTTTATTCCGGATCCGAACGGCTAATTGAGAAAGCGCTTTTCATGGAATGAATTTACTAACGGAAAGCTTGCCAAATCCTCGCGAAAGGCGATACCCGTGAAAAAACATTTTTGCCTCTGCTGAGATTCGAGCCTCGAACCTCGAACCTCTGGGTTAGCAGGTGGACATGCTAACCATCAGACCACGGATACAACAGACTGCAAAACCCAGGTTTTTAGACAACTCATAGGGCTGTTAAGGAAACCTGGGTCAACCCTGGGTAAAGTTCAACGAACGGACCTGTTATTATCCTCAAAAAACGATAAGTCACAAATCACCACACATCCCTAAAAAAAAAAAAAAAATACATGCCATTTGACAGCCCTCAACTCACCACAGCAAAAACCTGAAGCGAGTTGAGGGAAACCCTGGATGAACCATGGGGCTCAAAAAACACTAAGTTTGACATTCAGGGCGGCTTTAGGTTACTCAAAAAACCATTTGTGGTGACCCTAGGGCGACCACAGGGCTTCAACGAACAAACCTATTGACCTTTACCCAGGGTTGACCAAGGTTTCCTTCACAACCAAATGAGTTGTAAAAAAAATAGTTTTTCGGTTCCTAATAAGTGCTTAAGAACAAAACCAGCACACATACCAATAGCTTGAAGAAAAATATTATCCCATTTGAGATACCTGTTGTTGGTTACCTGGATTCGCCCCAGTAACAGCCTAGTACTACTTAATGGGGAGCTAAGGGAAAACTCAGGGCGTGTAAAGTACCTACTTAGTTTGACATTCAGTGGTCAAGGTTCTTAAGACAGATTAGATAATACAGAGGGTCAACCTGTACCCCCTTTTTCCTGAAACACCAACAAATTAAGTTTGCGGTGAATTCAAAGATAGTCTCTTATTTGAATTAATGACTATATTCGGCGGCAATTGATTTTCTTAATTCATTTTTTTTAATGCAATCTTTAATTTCGATTTCCGGTCTTACTTAAGGACAAAATGAAACTACGTAGCCGCAGCTGACTCTTTGGTTTTTAATAAAACCCTTCCCGCTGTATTTATAAAGTAATTTTTTTTTTAATACGACAGAAAGAGGCAGAGGATCTCTGTGGCACATTTTATAAGGTGTTTTTCACTTAAGGGTCAGAGAGTCGTTTCATACTCTAAAATTTCGTTATAAGACAAGGACACCAACAAAAAAAAACTTACTATATAGGTATATACATACATGTAAAACTAACTGTGAATTCTTGTGAATTTCGTATGTAGAATGTGGCTCAAACTTATCTGTTGCACAACGCAAGCCAAAATAATCTAAATTTATCCGTTTTATGTAAAATTTTGTAATCGGTCGTCAATCTATATTTACAACCTATAGATTGCTATATTGGATCTGAGTTTTTGTGCAACAACAATCACTGTATATCAATTCGCTTACACTGTGATGGATTCGATCACTGTGGCGATGGAAGTGATGAACCCGAGTCATGTGAAGAGGACTGGGCTCACCTCCAGAGCGATCGTCGATGGTATTCTCACAAACCAAACTATTATTTTCCGAAAATGGAACAATATCCAGATCTAAAGACGGCCACAGGAATATTTGTCATGAGTACGTTGGGAATTTTTGCAGTGCTCTCGGGATGGATGGTTATTTTGTATAGAATGGGAGTACGAGCTAGACATCAGAGAGAGCTACAAAACCACTTACAAACAATTAGTGAGCTATTAGGTAAAACAATCGTATCTTGTCTGTCGAGGAGCCAATTTTTTTTTCTTTTTTAAGACCGCCAGGAGGAGTTAACAACAGATGAACCTCCTGATTATGAGGCACCACCAGATTATGAAGAAGTGATTAAAATCGGAATGGAACAAGAAATTCATGAGTCCCGCCAAAGACAGAGAAGACATCGAAGGCATCACCATGACCAGTCAAGGTACTTTATATTTTACGTTCTTGATATGTGTCTATGAGCTTACTTTATGTGTTCACTCTTTATAGATCTCATAGCCGGAGTAGATGTAGTTCTATTACTCCTCAGCCGGCTGTGCACGGCCAGGGTCCCTCAACTTCCTCAGCAGCAGCTAATACCCAGGCAGGAGGGCCAAGAACAACAGATAATCCCTTGCAAGATCTTGCCTCCCGGGTGTTGTCAGCAACTGCAGCTTGTGGTGAGAAGAATGCATACCCTTCATTTAATATCGCATTTTAATTAATTTTAAATAAGATTACCATTTGCAGACCTTGCAGAACCGGGTGCAGAGAGGCAATGCAGGTGTGCGACGAACCAATCCATGGGGAATGCAGCGAGCGCAACATCGATTTCCATTGGGTGTGAATTACCCCCAGGCTGTCCGGAATTCTCGGTTTCCCACCAGCATCAGCAGCAGCAACAACAACCAAGTTCATCGGGCACGCCAACTCAGTTTGAGGAATGCTCTAATGAATTTAGAGATGAATCCCTTAACATTTCCTTTACCTTAGCTATACCACAGACTATAACTGCTAGTGATGGAAGTAAGTATAAGTAGCTTATAATGTCTTGATATGTGTTAAGCTCAACTATCTTTTGTAAGAACAACAACTTCTGGTACCACGTGGGGCGCCAGTTTTAATTTAATTTAATTTTGATGGATGCAAAGCCCCCATTTATTCGACTTAACACAAACAACATTTTAATTTAACTTGAAAACACTAATAACTTATAGCTTACATTAATGAGGTGAATCACTCAACAAAAGATGAAGTTTTAGGCAAGTTTGAAGATTTGAGGTTGAAGTCTAACAATTAAAACTCAAACTAGCAGAGATGAGTTCATTTGAATGGTATATCGTTCGATGAGGAGGTATAGGTAACAGAGGCGAGGACTTCGTACGTTGCGAGGATTAGTGTTAAATGAGATAGAGTTGTAACTTAAAGGTTCCAGAAAACACTCCATAAATGAAGAGAATGTCGAATATTTCTCTTCGATTTTTCAACAAAACCATGCTCAGAAATTTAATGAGATCTTTGTATAAGGAGGTAGAATCAAGAAGAAGAAAGATCTCTCAAGGAAAATCGAAGAAAACGGCGCCGGCGTTGAATATTTCAATTGCAGAAATTTTTCGAACTTGCTGGTAGGTAGACCTTAACTTGATAAGCGTATTCAAGGAGCGGGCGAACAAAGGTAATCTACAGAGTGTGGATTACGTATGGGTTGGAGAATTCCTTAGACCATCGCTTAGCGAATCAAAGAATTGAATTGGCTTTTGGTATAAATCATAAATATGTGAGATGAAATTGAGTTTCTGGTTGCTAAGTCTAGAAGGGCCATAGCGCGACTTTGTTGAGTCAATATATTGCTTTATTAGTTTCACTGTGAGAAGCAAAAGGATAGTTATAGTGAACTGGAAGGTGGCACAAGTACGCTAGGATTAAGTATAATAATAAAACTAATAAAATTGGGGTATTTTGCTCAAGATGTCAGATCAAAGCATGAGAAAGGTTGCTAATCCTTTGAAGACGAAGGTGAGTTTGATTTGGGGGTAAAGAGGTGGTATGAGCTGTAGGAGTTAAATTTAAAGAAACTCCTGAGGTTTAGATGGTACACGGCTAACAGAAGAGTGTAAAAGTGAGCAGGAAGAGAAGATTGGGCATAGGTTGAGGCTTGAGGGCAGGTTGTGAGTATAATTATGGGAACGTCTTGGAATATCGAAGGGTGGGTTTCGAAGTACCATTTGATATCAGAACCAGGGCGTTATTTAGTTTTCGCGATAAGCACTGTCCTGGATTGCTTAGATATTATGTTGGCCAATTCAAGAACGTCACCAAATGGGTTAAGAAAGCCATTCATTATTTGGAAGCGATAGAAATAAAAAAGGTCTTGTATTTCTTAAATTTATGAGCAGCGAAAGGTTCTTTTTTAATAAAATATGTTTTTTATTACAACTGGGCATCGCGATAGTTTGAGAGAGAAAACTTCAGCCTTATAAGGAAGGCTTTAGGAAGAAAATTAAAAAATTAAAAACTTTATCTTTTCCAGAATCACAACGTCCAAGGAGCAATATTTGTACTGAAAATACTTATTTGAAACGTTCATGGGTTATTTTTAACAACGGCAACCAAAATTATAGAGTTCAACGTCTAAGACATACTTTTTCATCTCCGGAAACATTTTTAAATGATTTTTTACCTGCCGAGTCATTAAATTATGGAACCAATCTACCAATCGAAAGGTTTAAACAACTTAAACATAGACTTACAGTAAAAGAAGTACTTTTTTTTCATTTTCACAGAAACTCTTACATGAGTAATGCAAGTATTTTTGGATCAGAACTTTCAAGAGATCCCTCTCCAGATGAACCAAATGAACCAGGAGCAACCTCAAATCAATTAGAACTGTGCAACCACGTAAAACCATATCACAGTGCTCAAAATTCAGATAAAGAAATGGGCTTTGATTTGACATCAAAGAATTTAATTGAAGAGGAGAAACCATCTTGCAGTCATCATAAACATCGACCAACGCATAGCAGTGGTAGTATTTGTTATGATTTCGAAATGCAGCACGCTGAGGCGGATAGCAACTACTCTGACATTCAAAATTATATATCCTGTTTTGGAAATGTAAACAAACCATTTAAATTGAGCCTCAAAAAGCGAAATACTCACTTTAGACGTCACGTTCGCAGTAAATCGTTTACGAACAGTGGCAGTCGTCAGCGGGTTACACGATTGAGAAGAACTTCATCGGCGGATTTACTATTGCAGCGCCTTACGCCTAAAAAAGAAAGTTCTAGAGTTTACTTAATTTAACTTAATGTGTTGTATTATTTATTATTGTTGCTATTTTTTTCCTTCAAGTCAGCTATTCTTTAGAGACCACTCTTCTTTTATATGTCTATTCAATTATGTAAAGAAGTTTGTGCTTGTATACATAGTTAATTTTTAAGAAACTAGGAGTTCATATATTAGTGGACGTATGAAAGTATATAACGTAATTGAATGTTAAAATTTGACATGATTTTTTGGAGAATTAAAAATATTCACCCCTATCACAGGCCCCGTCGTAGCAATTTCGGAATAAGAATGTCAAATAGAAATGACTAAAAACATCTTCGTAATGAACGCTTGGCAACAGATATTCATAATTTGTTAATAACTTTATTAATAGTAACAAATTTTGTTGCAAAACATTTACTACAAGGGCGTCTGTAATGCTTCCAATTTGGTATTCGTAGTCCGAAATCGCTACGACGGGCCTTGTGATAGGGGCCATTAACTAAGAACTGCTTTGACTTCGTTATTTTCATATGCCTCCTTTATCTACGACAAGCATTGTTTCCTAAAACTAAGGCATAATCGGCCCTATCGTGGTAACCGCCGGAGCGGAATTCTCTCCGATCAGAGACATTTTGCTTTGTGGTAGTTCTCCGATCCGACGATCCGACGTTCTCCGATAAGTTTTTGTGGCGGAGATTTTAGCTTTAGGAATACAATGCATTGCCGCATTTGTGAAAAATTTCTTACGACGACAACTACTTCGAAGCAAAATTGAATCTCCGAAAAAAGATGCGTTGCGGAGAAAACTCCGCTCCGACGGTTACCACGATAGGGCCGAATATCGGTTAAAATCCTAATTTTTCGGCATTTACAGATTTCAATTAGCGGTACAGTGACAGCTTAGAACATCACTGCAGTGCCTCTCCCCTTATCGTAAGGCTTAGAGGAATAAAGAACAAGAGGGGAAACCAAAACACACACCACGGCATCTGCCCTCGAATTGACTTCACAAACACCACTTTATTTTCGGATTCCGAAACTGTTTTTGGGATCCCAAAATAAAGTGGTGTTAGTTTCTGGGTCCCAATATAAAGTGGTGTTAGTAAATTCACTTAATACGTGTATCACAGATGGATCTCGTGTTACAAAAACAACAATGTAAACAAATGGAAGTTGCGGGGCAAGAGAGGTAATGGCTTTCCCTCTTGTTCTTTATTCCTCTAAGTCGTAAGGGATGACTTGAGTCTTGAGGACTTCGCGCCACAAAAGAATGAACGAAATCTCTTTTATTTCAACATGTGGATAAAACATGGGTGCTTTGTACGAAGACTGCCGTGAAGGTTGATTCTTTTTTCCAATGAAAAATCACATGAATTGCAAGAAAAAATGATAAAAAATAAATTCCAGTCGTTTTGCTATTATGTTTTGTATGATTTTGTTTTTAAAAGATGAATCTTTATATTTTGCAACTGCTTGCGGTAGCCTGACTCTTACCAATAATTATCCCCAATACGGATTTGCTTGCTGAAATTTTGTATTGCTGAAATTGACAGATTTCTTCAAGACTAAAAATCTTTCACTTGAATTTTAAAAATTATTGTGTGGTCTAATGCTATGTCCGCACCTGAGAGTTAAACTTGTTTAACTCAAAACAATCCCAAACCAACACGATAACCAAGTGGTTTGCAATACAAAATGAAACCTTTTTAGTCACTGGGTTTCGTGATAACCTACTCGAAACCAAGTGCGCTGAATGCACTCTTTCCAATATTCCATTGAGTTTGACATTTAAGAGAGTGGAACTGAGTGGAGAGAGAATGAATTCTCTCATACGTCGTTGACATTCTCCTCACACTTTATTTCGGTCTCTTTTTAACTTAAGACAAAAAGATAAACTCAAAACTTTTTTGCGTATGCGGACACTACTTGGTTAATTCAAACCATCCTGGAACGAAATCCAGGTTAACTTCAGGTGCGGACATAGCATAACAGACAACACACAAATTCAAAATTAAATACAAACTACGGTTTGCTTTGATAAGCAGTCAGATAAAAGTTTGTTTACGTATTATGTCGTTTTCCAAAATATCACTCCCAAATGAAATCGGGAGTGATTTGGAGAGTTGGAGTGATTTTTTGACAGATAAGCTATACTAGAAATGTCAAAGCTGACACTTCAACTCTCCAATTCACTCCCGATTTGGTTTTTGGAAAACGACATTAGTGTTCACTTCTTTGCCCCGAAATAGAAGCGGGAGTCAAGAAATCACTCCCAAAATTCACTCTAAATTGATTTTCGGAATACGTTTCGGGGTGAATTGGAGACTTTCAGCCGTATTTATAATCGCATTTTAAACTCAGCGAAACTTTAAAACAAAAATCGTATTTATAATCATTTTTCGTCAGTGAATAAGGGCTGATTAGCTTAAACGCAGAAATGCGTGTTTTAAGCGTGTTTAGCGTATAAATGTCATTTGATTTTGAGTAGTTTAACATTTAACATTTTTATGTTTTTTTTATACTCTGTATTGATTTGTATAAATACCGGTAGTAGTACCGGTAGTACCGATGCATAGAATCAGATGTGCTTCAACGTTTATATTGTGAAGATTTAATCGACCATTTTGCAGTTAGGGGAGTTTGCCTGTCAAAAAAGTAACGCAATACTAATAAAAAACGTTCTTGATTCTAAGAAAAATACAAATAATATAATATATATATATATAAATAATATAATATAAGTAAATAAAGAATAAATATAAATAAAACATAATGTATAATAAATGATATATAATACATAATAAATTTGCTGCAATCAATTAGTTATTCTTATTCTTAAAAAATAAGATATCAAAACTATTAAAAAAAATTTAAGTCACAGGGCGGCTTTTCATCAGTGCCCCAGGGCGGCACAAATTTAAATCCGGCCCTGACTTGAGGACTTCGCGCCACAAAAGAATGAACGAAATCTCTTTTATTTCAACATGTGGATAAAACATGGGTGCTTTGTACGAAGACTGCCGTGAAGGTTGATTCTTTTTTCCAATGAAAAATCACATGAATTGCAAGAAAAAATGATAAAAAATAAATTCCAGTCGTTTTGCTATTATGTTTTGTATGATTTTGTTTTTAAAAGATGAATCTTTATATTTTGCAACTGCTTGCGGTAGCCTGACTCTTACCAATAATTATCCCCAATACGGATTTGCTTGCTGAAATTTTGTATTGCTGAAATTGACAGATTTCTTCAAGACTAAAAATCTTTCACTTGAATTTTAAAAATTATTGTGTGGTCTAACAGACAACACACAAATTCAAAATTAAATACAAACTACGGTTTGCTTTGATAAGCAGTCAGATAAAAGTTTGTTTACGTATTATGTCGTTTTCCAAAATATCACTCCCAAATGAAATCGGGAGTGATTTGGAGAGTTGGAGTGATTTTTTGACAGATAAGCTATACTAGAAATGTCAAAGCTGACACTTCAACTCTCCAATTCACTCCCGATTTGGTTTTTGGAAAACGACATTAGTGTTCACTTCTTTGCCCCGAAATAGAAGCGGGAGTCAAGAAATCACTCCCAAAATTCACTCTAAATTGATTTTCGGAATACGTTTCGGGGTGAATTGGAGACTTTCAGCCGTATTTATAATCGCATTTTAAACTCAGCGAAACTTTTAAACAAAAATCGTATTTATAATCATTTTTCGTCAGTGAATAAGGGCTGATTAGCTTAAACGCAGAAATGCGTGTTTTAAGCGTGTTTTAAGCGTGTTTTAGCGTATAAATGTCATTTGATTTTGAGTATTGAGCTGTCATTCAGTGGTTTATTTACATCTTTGAGAATTTTAAAAATAACTAAAGTAGAAATGTACTCAAATTACATTAACTTTCTACATAATTTGGATGTAGTAAATGTGTTTTCAACTGAAAGAAGTAGAGCGCAGAAGGTCTACATTGTATACATTTCCTTAATCTTTATCTCTTTGGCTACAAAGTTGCATCATTTAATTTCACACGGAGTAGTAGCTCACCAAACCACCCCCGTAAATTAAAAATATTATAAATTGGAAAAACTTTAGCTACATTTTTTTGGTGTCAATTCTAAATGGATGGACTTACAGCGAAGAGTTGTGTGTTGTGGGTGGTTTGGTGAGCTACTACTACGTGTACCTGCAAATAGAAATAATATTTGTATTTACACTTTTATACAATTACTGCGTGAATACAATGGGAGCCGCAGACGCAATACGCAGCCGGTGCTGGAAGAGCTGTCAAACTGTGTCGTACGTGTTTTTTAAAAACTGCACACAATGCAGCTGGACGTCGTACGTGTTTTTTGACATAAAGTCTGTATTGATGTCAGCTGACTGCATGAAATCTAATTTACGAGTATATCAAATTTGAGTTTGTGAAAATAAAATAAAAGCTAGAATGGAAAGAGAAAATGAAGAGATGGTTTTTTTGATGGGTGTAATCCAGATTTGTTATCTGGCTTTACAATATTTCAAAGAAAAAAAGCGAAGATGGTGGGTACGACCATTGTACCAAAACAGAAAAACCGAAGGATATTATGAAACTAAAAATTCAATTCCTCAGATATGTTTTTCCACTCCTTGGCTTTCATTTTAACATTTTTATAATTTCTGTTACACAAATTCCATAACATCTCTCGGCTTCGCACTGCTTCAATAATTTTTTCCGACTCGTCCATCTTCTACCGCCTTTAAAATCAAAACAACTTTATTGAGTACGCACGTAAAAGTTAAAAGTTAGCCAACTCTTCCGTCTGCGGCTTGCGGTGCGTAGTGCGTTGCGTATGCATTGTGTTCACATCAATGGATTTGCTACTTTTTAATATTTTGACAGTTCTTGCGGCTCCGGCTCCGTTGCGTATGCGTATGCATTGTGTTCACGCAGTTAGACCGAACAGCCGAACACCGAATGAAAATAAAAACAAAACAAAATTCTGATGTCAGTTCAACCATTGAGAAACCAAAATTAGAGAGTTTCTTTATGATTTTGACATAAGAGATGATTAACAAGTATGGACGAAAAAAAGGGTTATAAATAAGGATTTTTTATTCACTGATTAAAGTCTTAACAAGCTCTTATTCACTGAATAACTAATATGCGTTTTAAGCGTGTTTTAGCGAAATCTAATAAATACGGCTGTTTATCTTTCAAGTCTGTTACTCCAACTCTCCAATTAACCCCGGATTTTAATTTCGGAAAACGATATTAGGAGTTATATGGACAGTTTAAATGTCAAATCTATCACACCAACTCCAAAATTAAGTCCAGATTTTAGTTTTGGAAAACGATATTCAAATTACATATACATGATCCTGCTTCTATGAGAGGTGAAGTCAAGTCCTATTGTGGATTGAATATTCGAGAATCGAATGTAGTTTTAGTTGCTTCATACAGTACATAGAGGAATAAAGAACAAGAGGGCAAGCCTCACACACACAGCTGCATCCGTCCACAAACTGATTATACAAACAAAACATCAAAACCAGTTTTAAATCCGAAAATAAAGTGGTGTCAGTATATTCACTGACACAACTTTATATTCAGTTGAAAATGTGTATCGCAGATAGATCTCGTATTACCAAAGCAACAACGTAAACAAAAACAAAAAGTTTCGGGGCAAGAGAAGTAATGGTTTTCCCTCTTGTTCTTCATTCCTCTACAGCCTTATTTATTAGATTTCACTAATACTCGTTTCAACCTAGTATTAGTTAATACTAGTTGTAGCACTTAATCCTCCCTTACGCCAGGTCGAGCAAATCCTTATTTATAAAACATTTTCCAACCCGTATTAGTTACGACTCGCTTATGTCAAATTTTTCATCAAAAAAATGACCCATCTATAGCTCTGGTTACAATAGACGTAAACAAGTCCCAGCTGACTTCATTGTGCACGTTCAACGCATTAAGTTTTTTCAGATAAGCTAACTTCTTTCGGACTCTGATTGGCCAGAGTTTCAGTTTTCTTTTGATACGTGACTTTTGCCCAATCAGAAGTGGAAAAAAAGTTAGATTATCTGAAAAAATTAATTGCGTAGAACCCGAACACTATGATTTGTTTTTCTTTTTTGGTTGGTGAAAATTTTTCTAAAATGAATACTAAACAAAACAAAACAAAAGATATAATTTTTCATTTATACATTAATTTATCTCAAAAAATCATTCACAAAACCAAAATAATTTTCCACTTTTCCTCCAAAAATTTGAAGAGTATTTTTCTTACACTTTTATCTTCAAAATGACGTTTGGACTGTAATACGACCTTAATCCTCCTTTAAAACTCCTATGAACCAGTATTAGCTTAATCCACCACTAATACTGGTGTATTTTTTTTATAAATAAGGTTTGGAGTATTAGTGGAGTATTAAGTTCGTAGTAACCTTAATCCGCTGATAATACGGATTTATAAATAAGGCTACTAAGATCTAGTAACAGATGCGCTACTTAGCAAATTTTAATTTTTAAATTAATAAAATAACTTACCCTTATCGGCGCAACTAAGCAAAATACTTAACTTGTTGCTTTCATTTAGAAAAACAATTTATTCCCTCTAATTTTCTGTTCACAATTTTGGATAAATCTAAAAGAATGAGCAAGCAGCAAAAAAATGTTTTGTTCTTTAGCACACAAGAGAATAGCTTTAAAGAAAAACAAGTGCGATTTTGAGTTTAGCCATTTATATTTTAAACGAACAAAAGCTGAGACGAAAAATATGTAATGAGATTTGAAATTGAGGTTAATTGTTCCTTACATCTGTGTCCCCGTTCTGTAACAATGGATTTTTATTTTATTTAAATAACTTTTATTAAAAATATGGGCACCTTAAAGAGTAAACTTTTAGTGCAGTTGAACATGCTCAACTGTTACTATAATTTTTCATCTGAAGGTGAAGTTTTCTATAATCTGAAGAAAGTGTCTTCATTCTCTTTCAGAAGATATCAACATTATACCTTGTGTCCTCTTCTTCTGTGGATTAGGCAGTGATAGCATTTTGGTTGGTAGTTATTTATATTGCTGGATTTACATGCAATGTTCATCTGCACCCATAATTTTTCATCTGTAGCCATAACTAAGGAAGTGCAGATGGTGCGTTCCCTCTCTATCAGACAAGTATGAATTTTACACGTGTCTTTTTCCATTTTTCATCTGCACTTGCAAATGCATGTAAATCCACCATAAATCTACCATAACTGAAAGACTGAAACACCTTTTCAATCTTTTAAGTTTTTTTATGTTTGAGATGAGATGCGTCCATTTTCTAACGTTACGTAACGTTATATCAATTCTTTGAAATGCTGGGTCGCACGTTGTGGATCGTATTTCTATTGTCAAATGCACAGTCCACAGCACACAAGTTTTTTGTTCCTTCAAATGTCAGCAGAGCTGAACTTTTTGAGCAGAATTTTTTGAATTGTGTGAGGTTATAGTATATTGAATAAATCCCTGTTTTATTACATCAATTTAAATTTAAACACAACATCAATATGTGGCCAAGATTCGGAATAAAAATAGGCAACAGCACACTTTGCATTGCCACTGTAAAAGCCGATGGAAATCCGGAGGTAATAGCTAACAAACAAGGCGATCGGGTATCACAAGCTTGTCTCCTCGCAGAGGGTAACGAAATCGAATGCGGCCTTACTGCAAAACAGAAAATGTCTTCGAAACCTGCTTCTTGTGTGTCCAACAGCTTGCAGTTCTTTTTGTCACAGTCCACGTTGACTCCTGAAAAGATTCAAGATGCTTGTAAGTATATAACCTGCTTCTATAATGAGAGCAGCAAGGAATTCGAGCTAAAATCGAAGGGTGACTCTGACAAAGAAATCGTCACAAAAATCTCTCCGCATGCAGTTTGTGTAAATTTCTACAAAGCCGAGTTTGAATTAGCGCGCCAATCGTACTTGCAAGAGTTCCCCAAACCTTCAGTTGTGCTCTCCATACCTAATTACTATTCTCTCGATTCCTGGCCGACCCTCGCAGCTGCAGCTGAAGAAGCTGGCTTTCATGTGGCCCAAGTTATTTCGGAAATGACAGCTGCCGCTCTCGCATATGGTATCGGCGAAGCCCAAACTGACGATTCAGATAGTGAAACTGTTCTTTGTATAAAGAGTGGTGGCATTTACAGCCATTTTACACTTTATGAAGTTACGGGTGGTCTTTACACATTGATAGAAGAAGTAGGACCATTCACAATTGGAGGCAACCAGTACACCGAAGCTCTTGTTGAGTTTGTTTGTCAGGAGTTCTACAAAAAATATCGCCTTGATCCAAAAGAAAGTCGTCGCTCTATAGCTAAGATTCAGACGGCTGCAACTAACTCAAAACATATTTTGACCGCTTTACCAACGACACAAATTTACATTGATTCTCTAATGGATGGCGTAGATTTTAGCATGCAGATGTCGCGAGCACGTTTTGAGAGTCTCATTCAGCCAGTAATAAACAAATTCATGGCAACTTTGAATGAAGCTGTGGAAAAGCTATTTGCTGACAATGGAAATACAGTAAATCAAATAGATCACATCGTACTCCTTGGTGGCACAATGGCAATTCCCAAAATTCAGAGCGCTATTATCAGTCGGTTTCCAGAAGCGAAGATTCACTCAAGCTATGCCGCAGACGAGGTAGTTGCAATTGGATGTGCGCGCCAGGCCACGTTTTTACTTGACGCTGAAGGCCAAGATCTAATTGACAAGGAAGTTTGTTTATTCACACCTAGTGATATGCATATCTGGCACGATGACGCCGAAGACAAATCTAAAGTTTTCTTGAAGAAGGGATCACTTCTCCCAAATGTCGTGGTCATTGAAGTAGAAAAATCAAAAAAAGATGCAACCACTGAGGACGGTGAAAATATCGAAGTATTTCATATAAAGTGCGAAGATACGATTTTGGACTTGACTCTTAAAGCACTAGCTACGCCCGAAGACCTTTTCAAAATCGAAGCGAACGTAGAACTGAATGAAGACGGAGTGACGAGTGCTATCAAGCTTAAATGTTTGTAAATACGTTTTATTTTGCTAAGATTTAAATGAATAAATGTATTTAATGTTAGTTGAACGATAAAATAAGGTTTTTTTTTTTTTTGTAAAAAAACAAGTTTGTATGAGTTTTTATGAAGTCGGATAATGATGAACAACGGCGCGGCGGGCCTCCCTGAGCCATGCGACTCTCTGTTCAGTAGCAAAAAATACTTGAATATTCTCCTTTTGAAAGTCTTACAAAAATCATATCCATGTTGGGAACTATTATGGTGTATTTCTATTATACTTAACTAATGTTGCTTTCCTTTGGATTCACTTGGGGAAACACTCATGGAGTGAAACACCTACGGCTTATAAAAAATATTCCTCATTTGATTAACATATTTTATGTTAGTGAGCTGCTGTCACTTCTCGGAGTCATGAGAAGCGATGCTTGAGCATACCTTCGAACACTCCTGGACATTCTCTTTTTGACCAATGGAAAGCGACAAAACCTAAATTTAATCAGTTAAATATCACAGATGTTATAGCGGAACAAAGAAGAAAATAGTTGCCTTCTTATTATTGTTTTTTTGTGGTTCTAGTCTGTTTTTAAATATTAATATGCAATCTTAAACTAAGTAAAATTATAAATGTAAAAATAACTCTGTCTGTCCGTCTTTCTATGTTACCGTCTCCCGACCAAACTACTGAACCAATTTAAATAAAATTTTGTAGAGATAGTCTAGAATCTGAGGAAGGACATAGGCAATATATTTATCCCTGTATTTCCACGGGAACCAGAACGTAAGTAGGAACTTAGAATAGTAGTAGTAGTAGTATAGTCTATAGTGACTTTATTTAGCAATATTTATAAAATTGATGAGCATAATTACAATTATAATTATTTTGGGATATCACTAATTATAGCGTTGGCTTTTGCCGTCAGCCAGAAAAAGAAAGTCAAACATATAATTTGCAAAGCTTTATATAAATTCAAATTATTCAGATTGTTAAAAATGCAATTGTGAATTCTGTATGTAATTTTGCTGTTGATTAGAATGCTTCGTTTATTATTTGGCTTCGGTAGCTTAGAGCTGAAGTGACGAATTTAACTAGTGCGGTCCAGTTCAGTCCATTTAAGATTTCTTTGACTTCCTCTACGTTCAAAATACTTTTGCTTAAATAAAAGCGGCGGATCGATTTTAATATAGGGCAAACTCCTAGAAAATGGAAAACATCTTCCTGGAGGTTACATAAGTTGCATTGGGTTTGTTCGTTGGCGCCATGTGGTTGGTAGTTTAAACGAAGCAGTTCTCCTCTAGTCTTAGAGATAAGAGATATAAACTTAATCGGTATTTGATCGTTGAAATAATTGTTAGAACCGATAGTTAATTGCAGTTCTTTGTATAGAACTCGGGATTCACTTTGACGTGCTGACTCCGCAAAATTAACAAACATTTGCTCTTCCATTTTCTCCAATAACGGTGGAAAAACATTTTTCTGGGTATCGGAATCCATCTCTACTAATTGAATGCCATGTTCCATACCAATGAGGGTCCATTCTTCGAAAAATTGAGTTCTTTCCGCAAGTAAAGATCTTGCGATAACATTTGGGAGCCGATGACTTGGGAGTGCCATTACCTTTGCAATGTACCTACTGGAAGTGCATTTTAAGCGTGAAAATGAATATCGGTGCAACTCCTGTTTCCAAATAAATCATATAATTTTGCGTGTTCATATGGAGCCAAAACATCTTCTTGATAAAGTACCTTAGTAGTTTTTCGAGTTCTTAGTACTGCAAGAATCCCCATACTTGAGCAGCATAGCAAAGGATCGATCTCATAACTGTTTCAAAAAGTTTGAATTTGACGCTGAGGGCAATATTTTTATTGCTGAGAACTCCTTTCCAATTGCAGTTGATAGCCTTTTTTGATTCTGACAGCTTCTCCTGCAAATGCTTTTTGAACGATAGCGAAGGCGTAATGATAATTTATATTCTTTTACCACCTCGATGTCCGTATTCATGAATTTCCATCTCACTTCCCTTGCGTATCGTCCAGTGCCGTTTCGGAAAATCATTATTTTTGATTTACTAGTCTTAACATCTTAATCATATTTAGAGTCTCTGCGAACATGACAATATCGTCAGCGTATAAGAGTGCTTTTTTTGTAGTAACAGCAAAACAAATACCACCGGGAAGGTAGCTTGTGAGGTCATCCAGGAAAAGTGAGAAGAGAAGCGGGCTCAAGAGCAACCTTGTTTAACTCCTGAAGTCGATGAAAACTAGTCTGATACTTCGTTTCCATCCCATATTGCCGTTAAGTTATTTTCATACAGCCCCCATAGCATTGCCATCATTTTGGTTGATAAACCTAAGCAGCTTAGCTTATAGAACAGAAGCTTTACGATCAATTGAGTCGAAGGCAGCCTTGAAATCAACGAAGAAGGCGTATAGTTTTTTACTTTTGTTAAGGTATGAACGAGCGATACAGGTGAGGGAAAAAATGTGATCTACTGTAGAGTATCCTTTTCTAAATCCGGCTTGGAATTCACTTAAATGTTATTTTCTTGGGTCCATATGGTAAGTCTGTCTAGGATCACGCCAGTAAAGACCTTCATGACACAGTTCATGAACGAAATTCCTCTGTAATTACCTGGGTCATATACGTCATATACATATACATCATTGAGGATATTAAACCCACAGTTATTTTTATACAAGAAACACACTTACAATCTAAGCATAAAAGACACTTCGAAAATTATAAATTCATTAGAAATGATTCAGGCGTTGGCACTGGAATTCTTCTCAAAGATACCATCCAACACTCAGTCATACATTTCAACAACAGTATTATTTCGGCTACAATCGTAAGTATTCAATCTAATGACTCCACTGGTCATTCAGAAAGAATTGCACTTGTTTCAATTTATTTACCTAGCAACATTGGACAACCATTTCAGCAAATTTTTGATGAGCTCTTTAATACATTATCTGAATTTAGTCATTTCATTATCGGTGGTGACTTTAATTCCCGACATCATATGTGGGGAGACACGGTTATAAATCAAAATGGATCGAATCTCTTTAATTGGTATCAAAATAACTTTTTCCAAACAGATATAATTTCTCCGGGCGAACCTACGTATCCTAGATCATCTTCTCACATTGACTTCTTTTTAACATCCCCCAGTCTTACTTCTGGTTATCCACAATCTCAAAATTATTCCTGTCTTACTCTCGATGCACTATCCGATCATTTCTCAGTTCTTTTAGCTCTAAATTTTATAAATTTTAACCGTTTACCTGATACTCAATTAAAATCACTTTCGTTCAAATACACCAATTGGAATAACTGCAATAGACAACTCGACCATATTATTTCTAACCACCATATCCCTAATGATGTAAATTTATCAAATACAGAAATTGACAGTCATATTGAATTTATTACCAATGCTTTAAATACTTGCTTGTCCAGTCATTCGTCTTTACGCAAAATTAAAAGTTCATTTAAAAATATCAGTCAGAATACAATTGCCCTTATGAAAACTAGGAAGGTTTGGAAAAGTCAACTTAAACGTATCTTCCATTTAAAGGGAAATCGAATTAATCCAAATTATCAAGAGCTTTCTAGTCGTATTTCTTGCTTAAGTAAAATTATAAAAGATAAAATTCGAATTGATCTTAACGAAAACCTTAAATCAAGACTTAAAAATCTCGGACCATCACCTCAAGTTTTGAAAGAAATTAACCAGCTTTCTGGTCGTAACAAATCAAACCCATTTCACCACCCACTGACATATAGAAACACTACTCTTTATACAGATTCAGATAAAATCAATGCATTCCAAAATTTCTTTAGTGAAGTATATGCAGAACGCAGTCATATGCTTAACCCTGCCATAGCCCTTGAAATTTCTACAGCCAAAAATTCTTTCTTTAATCTCAATACATCTACCATTTCGTCTTTTTCTCTCCAAAATAAATCAGATTCTACTTCCGAAAATTGTTTTGTTTCACCTCCCTTCATCAAAAACATTATTGCTAACTTAAATAATAAAAAATCGTCTGGTCCTGACAAAATTTCAAATTTCTTTATCAAAAAATGCAGTAAACCAATTCTAAGACCTATTACAATCATCATTAACAATTGTATAAATAATTCTTATTTTCCCACGGCTTGGAAGGAAGCCATTCTTATCCCTATAAAGAAAAAAAGTTATAGTAATGACCTTGACAATTTTAGACCGATTTCCCTCATTTCAAATTTTGGTAAAATTTTAGAAAGAGCTATATATAAACAAATTGAACCATTCTATGAAGAAAACAATATTATTCCTAATACACAATTTGGATTTAAAAAAGGTCATTCTACAGAACATGCAATATTACTTTTAGAAAATAATATTTTAGATAATTTGAGAAAAAGAGAATGTACGGTAACATGCGCATTGGATCTTAAGAAAGCTTTTGATTCAATGTGGCCAGACGGACTTATTTTCAAAATGATTTCACTAAATTTTCCAGTTAATGTTATTAAAATTCTAAACAGTTTTTTTTGCAATCGTTACCTTAAAATTAAAATTGGTTCACTTTTTTCAAATCATATTCAAATTCATACTGGTGTACCGCAAGGTTCTTTTCTAGGTCCATTCCTTTATAATATATTTATTCACGACTTCCCATCTTCCATAGGACCTTCAAAGAGTATTCAATATGCTGACGATACAATCATTTATGCCCCTCACAAAAGACCCCATGAAGGACTTAAACTAATTAAATCTCACCTTGAGCAGGTAATTTCGTATTTTGATAAATGGGGAATTTCAATAAATTTTCAAAAATGTGAACTGATTTGCTTTAGAAATGCTTCCCCTAGGACATTACCTAGCAGTTAAAGAGAGTAAACAGCTTCAACTCTTTATCAACGGTAATCCAATTCCATTAAGAAATCAAATAAAATATCTAGGAATAAATCTTCATCATAGACTAAGAATGAATCCCCACGCAAGACTCTCACTCAATAAAAGTAAAGTAGCAGCCGGTCAACTTAAATTTCTTTTTAGATCTAAATTTATTAATAAAAATACAAAACTTTTATTGTATAAGACTCTTATTCGTCCCATACTTTCTTACGGTTTTATTTCTTGGTTCAAAATTTCTCCCACAGTAGCTAAGGAATTTCAAATTTTCGAGAGATATATTTTAAGAAATTGTCTTCGCAAATATAGAAGGCCTAATGGAAAATGGTTTAAAAACTCAATTTTATATAAAGAATCCAAAATTCAACCTCTTTTATATTATCTTTCTGACCTGGCAATTAAAAGAATACAAAAATTTAGTTATCATGAAAACCCTCTAATAAAAAATATGTATTTTGAAAATATAAATTTTATGTTAGAAGAAAGATATTATATGTCCCCAATTAGCCTAGCTAACGACTCCTCCAGACAATGCCTCCAACTAAACAACAACGAATATCTTTCTGGCTTCTTCACGAGGAGCAATCCCGTCACTTATAGAGGATAACATTTCTCTAAATATTCATCTTAAATTAATTTAAACATTATTTTATTGCATTAAAATGTGTAGTGTGTTATTTTCGTTCATTCCTAGATTCGGAATTGTGCTAATGTCATTTCACTTGAATTGACTTAAGCACCTTTTTAGTTCTAAGTTATTATTATTATTATTATTTTAGTCGTAAGTTGTAAATAAGTTCTTTTTTATCATTAGTTTTAAGAAAACCATCACAAACTGTAAGATCTGTAAGTGTCCTTGAGCAACACATAAAAACTTTTTTCTTTTTCTCATCTTATGTATTAATTTGTTTTAAGTATTAATTTAAATAATTATTCTTTAAATCAAAACCATTACGTAAAAGCTAGACCAATTCAAAGTCAGCTACTTCATAAAACACTGTATATTTTACTCACATAAAATTGTAACTATGAAAAAAAAAAGTCTCAATAAAAACTCAATTATCAATTATCAATTATCTCTACAAAGTGTTCCGAAGAAAACTTATAGATTTCGTATGGGACTCTATCGTCACCTGGAGCCTTGCTGTTCTTGCATCTTTGTAACACAATCCTCACCTCTTGAGTTGAAAAAGCTCGATCAAGGATTTCATTTTCGGTCCATGAGTAAGCAAATTGAAATTGGTCTAGATTTTCTTGATTTGAAAGAAGCCGTTTAAAGTGGTCTGCTAGCAGCGAAGTGCTTATTTCGCGAACGGTTTGCCATTTAGTTCACGTGCTATTTTCCAGAAAGAACGTCTGTCCCTGACCTACCTCTACCAGTCTTTCCATTAGTGATCGTGAATACTGCAATTGCTTTTCCTTGCAGAGGCTCTTAAAGGTCTTGTTTGCCTCTCGGTACATTGATTTTGAAATGACTTGAGTTTGTCTCTCTGACTAGCTTTAGGAAACGGAACGATTTATTCCTCGCTGTAGCACACTCATCATCAAATCATAGGAATTTCTAGTTCTTTCGCCTGTGATTGGATTGAAAAGGCTGGGCAGCATTTTTTATACATGACACTAAGAGCTCAGTACCATCGAGAGAACTAATTTGGACGTCGCTTACAAGACCCAGCCTCTGCTCGAGGTTGACTAAATATGGAACCAAGAATGAGTCCTTGAGAACGTAGAAACTACTGCACCGATTTCAAAAATAGAATGCTATCTTCGAGTAAGTTAGTAAGTTAAACTTTAATTCATCCCCATACTCCTACGGGAACGGAGTCTTTACTAAAATTATGAATCCGAAATTAACTCTGTCCATATTTTTTTTTATTACCATATACAGCCCAAACTACTGAACCTATTTATAGGAATTTTGGAGTATAGAACCTAAGGATTGTCATAGGCTCTATGTTTTATCCCCTATAACGCAAAACGGGAGTCTAGAAACTACTGGATCGATTTCAAAAGTTCTTTCAGCTTGAGGTGATTTCTGTCAAATTGTCGACAGAATGAGATAGTTGAAGATATGAACAAACAAATTATGTCAGACGTGGAGGGGGCTATTGTCGAATATATATCAGTAGATAATATCAAAAACACTGAGCAAGTCACATCACACCCTTCAGAGTTTTTTAATCATTTAGAATTATCTGGAGTACCTTCCCGTAAGTTGAGGCTGCAAGTTGGTGTTCCAGTTCTAATAACGAGAAATTATGGACACGCCAAAACTGCGTTATTGTACACGGCTACAAATTACACATCATCACATCATTATAAATACTTTAATCATGACTGGAATACCAAAGGTAGAAAACGTTTTGATTCTCTGTTTTCCTACAATTCCGACTGATTTCAGCTTGAAAGAGTGCAGTTTCCTCTGAAACCAATATTTAATATTAGTATAAATAAAGCTCAGGGACAGACGCTGTTAGTTGGAGGTGTTCATTTAGAAAAAAAAAATGCTCATGTGTATCAAATCCAAATAAGAACGTCGTGTGCAAAACTTTGCTTTAGTAAAATTATGTAATTATAGGTTAATTTAATACATTTTAGTGTTTTATTTGCAAAATAATTAGCCCAAATTGAAAATTCTAAAACATAAAGGATACATAACCAGAAATGAAATACATATGTATGTAGATTAGCAGGCGAATTTGTCATTTTACCGAATTCAAAAGCCGTATAAAATAAGTTTGTTTGTTGGAATATGGTGGGATAATCATTTAAATTATTATTTTTTTTTTCAAGTAACGTCAAAGCTTCTTAATAATTAATAGCAATATTAGTAAATAATTAAGCATAACATTTTCAACCTCCATCGTTCACTAGCTGGAAATACCATGATGGTTTTTATATTTTATAAAAAAAAATTTCAACTGATTATCCTCACAGATAATTCTGTTTATTTCTACCAGCGTAACATCGAAACCCAAAATGAACCCATTACGGTACAGGGCAACTTCAAAATAACATCAAATAAACTCGATGAGTAATGGTTAGCACAGCCACTCACTTGGCCCATCGGAATCGGCAAAAATTGTAGAGCCCCTTCGTTCCTCACAAGTTATTGTTGAGAGAAATGCACTAGACTCCGGCCTTTTCCGAACTTTTTGTACCCCGACTCCCGCATCTATTAATTTCTTTTGTGAAGGCAAATAAAAACGGTAAAATACAGATCATACTAGAGGGAAACTAGGTTGATCCTTAACAGCGGCAGGCAGTGGACACGTTCTATAAACAAACGGCTAGAAAAAGGCTATCCGGCTTTTGCTAGCCTTGGTTTTTTTCATGACAGCATAGTCCAAGAGCTGTTTGCACATTTTTGGAGTGGAGTGATAACCAAATTTTAAGCACATGTACATATGTCAAATTCGACCGTCTGGCAGGGTTTTTTTGGCGGGTAGGCGTTCCAAAATGGTATTTTTTTTTAGATTTTGGGGTCGAAGATAATAAACACATAAGTAATACGTCAACAAATCAGAAAAATTCTCCTCATACAAAAAAGGGCGTAACAGACGTACTTTAAATTTTTTTAAATTCATTTTTCAATTCAACATACTGATGACTTTTTTCCCGTGCGTAACCAAAAGAATGGTACCACAAAACACGAGAAAAATTCCCCCGATTACAAAAAGTGTGTCCCAGATGATCTCATGACAGCATTCTGCTGATCAATTAACTGTTTTTTCAAAATTTTACAAAACATATCTCCTAAAGTAGATCTTCGTCTGAATATAAGTTTCTCTCTTTTTATAAATATTTTTTAACTCGACCAGAAAAGAGAATTGTTAGTCAGCCTTATTATGAGTTTCACGTTAACAGCATTCTCCTCGAAAAGGATCCTATTTCACTTTTCCCGTATTATGAGTTTCGGGGGAAAAATTTTCCATGTTCGAAAAATTTCCCTTATTAGCAATTTTTCCCCGTGAAATGTGAAAACGTTGGTAGCAATTTATTTCACTTATACTTGGGAGGCGAACAAGTGGACAACAAAAGTGTAAAAAGTGTAATTCTGGAATTTTGTTCAGGTAAAACTCATAATAGCTTTTAAAATTCCAGGCGAACAACAATGTTCCGGGCGTAAAGCTGTTCACGTGAAACTCATAATAAGGCTGAGTATCTTCTGATATGAGAGTGTTATTTCCGGGTGTTTCAAAATATGACTCCTTCATTAGAGTCTATATAGCTATTTTATACTAAAAGATCAGTTTTTTATACATACATAATATGTAAGGTAACTCAGTCATTGAATCACTGAGGCGGTAGTAAATATCGGCATAAAGCTTTGGCCATATCACTGTGGCTTGAAAATGGACATGATTTGATTTTGATTTTCATTCAATTTTTTAATTATGTTAAAATGCGTTTGACAAGCAGAAGGCTCTCACCACATCGTCTGGGACACACTTTTTTGTAATCAGGAGAATTTTTCTGATTTTTTTTTTGACGTATCACTCATGTGCTTATATCTTCCACCTCAAAATCTAAAAATTGACTGTTTTTTTAACAACTAAGCTAGTTATAACCACATGCTACAGTTTTTTCGAGAGCCAATAAATTGTTCTTTAATTACATTTTAGGTTTTAGTTGTTTCAACCAAGAGTTTTCCAGTAATCGAGTCTCAAAGTCAAAATTTTGAAAAAAGAAACTGAAAGTTTTCTTTCAAATTAATGTTTACAAATATTTTTGCATTATTAAAGGTCACTTTTTTCTAATGAATCAATGCTGTTATCTATTCTGAGTCAAACACTCAAAACCGATTGATTGTAAAAGGGTGTCGTACTGAATCTCAAAAAAAAAAAATCCCCATCGATCAAAATCCCCAAAAATTTTTATCCACCTAGCTAATATCCCCATTGAGATAATGCACATTGATGAAATCCACACCTAAACGATCTTTTTTGTCAAAATCTCCACGAAATCTCCATATCCTCAGAGTCTGTGTACATATAAATTATGTGCATTTAGTTTTCAGAAAAATCTCTCTCTTTCGTTGTTTTTGTAATTAATAAATGATAACGATTAACAGTTTCTTAACAACAAATTACTATAAATGCATGATTGTATCCTCTTTTTAGTCTTGTTTACGTATTCATGGTACGCACACGCAGTGATCTGTCTTAGTTTCGTAGCGCAGCGTTTTTTTTTTTTTTTTTGAGAATAAAAGTGGAAATGGATAATAACATTACTGTTTGCAAATCCAAAGGTGGAAGAAAGTTATTCATAAATGGATATGGTTATCATTACATTTGCTGTAATACATAAACCTAATATCGCGCGCGATTTGATCGCATGATTCACTGCTTGAATATATTTGTTTTGGGGATATTAGGTTTGTAGATTCTCTCTTTGGGGATTTTGGGAGTTGGGGATTTTCGTCTGGGGCTTTTGTTTTGGGGCAAACGTTACCAACCCATTGTAAAATTCTTTCTTAGTTTCTGAGAAACTTAAAAAAAAAAATTAAAACACCTTTTTTCCAGAAAATCTAATTTTTTGGGGTTTTCGCTGATTGGATTTTATTCTCTGAGCCAAAAAGGGGTTTTTTGAACAAAGTACCTTTGGCATTTTATTTAATTTCTCAAAAACTAAGAAAGATTTTTACAATCGGCTTTCAGTGCATGACTCAAAATTGATTATTAGAAAAAAGTGACTTTCAATAATGCAAAATTTTGTATAAAATTTCATTAAAAATTTGTTTTTTTGATTTTTTCCCAAAATTTTGGCTTTGAGAATCGATTACTGAAAAACTATTTGTTGAAACAATATAAATTAAAAATTTAACTGAAAAACAATGTATTAGCTTTCAAAAAGACTATAGCAGGTGACTCTGCTCCTAAATGATTTTTTACAAACTTGCCTCTCCTCCTAAGCGGGTGGTCATAGACCTACTCCCATACGATCTTTTTCTTGTCTCGACTTCACCTATCCGGAGTATTATGCCGATGATGTAGCAATTGCCGTTTCAGGCAAGCACCCACAAACCGTAGCTGAGCTGCTATAAACAGCACTTAACAAGCTTAACAATTGGGCTGTAGATTGTGGTCTGAACATCAATCAACACAAAACGGAATTAGTTCTCTTTACGAGGAAATACAAAATTCCGGACTTCAGACCCCCAACTTTAATAAAAGGCGTAACTCTCACTGCGAAATCAGGCTAAATATCTATGTCTCAATTTTGACAAAAAACTGACCTGGAAAACCAATATTGAGGAAAGAGTAAGCCCACGGTGGCACTCTTCTATTTTTTTTAAAGCCATTGGTGGGAAATGGGGTTTCTCCCCCAAATCACCCATTGCATGTTTACCTCGGTAATTAGACCGATACTCACATACGGGGTGATAGTCTGGTGGATCGCATTAGACAAGATGATCAACTACAACAAGCTGGCCAAAGTTCAAAGAACGGTTTTTTTTTTTTTTTTTTTTTTTTTTTTTTAACTTGTAGGGTGAAGGTGAAAATTACCTTTACAAGCACGTCGACCTGAAAGATCTTTTGTGCTGTTCCCTTAGGTTTAATTACACGAAGTGTAAAGGTTTGTTCATTCGAAGCTGAGGTCATGTAAGAACCTAAGAATCTTCGAGGAAGAGGTGTTTCTGATATCAAGGGGACAGGGGAACCCTTTATTGAATATTTTAAGCCTGGATCTAGCTACGGCAGGGCATTCACATAAAATGTGTTCAGCTGTTTCTATGTCTTCAAGACAGAGACGACAGGTGTCATCTTGGCTGATGCCCATGTTTTTAAGATGATACTTGAGAGAGCAGTGTCCCGTGAAGAAGTCCGTAAGTAACTTTGCGTCACGTTTACTCATGTCAAGAATTTCTTTCATACGTTTGTGGGATAAGTCAATGAATAGTTTTGACTGACGATGACCATTTGAGTTGTTCCAGGTGCTGATCATGTTCTGTCGTTCCCAGGTAGCTAATTCGTTTTTAAGGCTACTTATTGGGAGACCACAGTAGGGTTCGGGGCCTTTGAATTGAGACTGAGAGCCAAGTCTAGCAAGTCGGTCAGCCTCTTCGTTTCCCGGTACGCCTTCATGACCAGGCACCCATGAAAGAGTTATTTTATTGTGAGTAGCTAATTGAAGTAAACAAGTCAGGCAGTTCCAAACTAGTTTGGATTCGATTTTTGTCGAGGACAGAGCCTTTAGTGCTGCCTGACTGTCAGAGCAGATTAGGATGCTTGATCTTCGGAGGTTTCTTCTAATGCATTCCCTAATGCAGAATTCTATAGCCATTACCTCTGCCTGAAAGATAGTAGTTGTGTTACCAAGGGATGTAGATGATTTAAAGTTGGGACCGTAAATCCCTGCACCTACACCGTTGTTTGTTTTTGAACCGTCAGTATACCAGATGTATTGGAAGTTATTTGTAAGAATTACAGGGTTCTTCCATGCTGAGCGGTTTGGAAAGATTACTTCGAAGGGGTGGTGTAACATTATGCGTTTAGGCATAAAGTCCGAGGAGTGTGCTGCAGGCGATTTCAGTATTGGGAGCACCTGCAGAATACTCATATGTCCTTGTAAGTTTTCCTTCCTTGAGTAATTAGTGAGATGAAGCTTTAGTCCGCTTAGTGCAGCAGTCTTCTTTACTCTTTGATGTAGCGGAGGAAAATTTAATAAACTTTCTAACGCTAAAGTTGGGCAGGTGCGCATTGCACCTGTGATACCTACACAGGTTAGTCTTTGTAACTTTTGCAAAGATTTGCGGGCATAAACTTGTTCTGTTTTTTGCCACCAGACCAGCGAAGCATAGGTTATGATGGGTGTGATAATAGTGAGGTAAGTCCAGTAAATCATTTTTGGCCTAAGTCCCCACTTTTTACCAAAAAGTCTAGAACAGGCCCAGAAAGCATTTGTTGCTTTTGCTATGGTTTTGTCTAGATGTGGTTTCCAATTGAGTTTATTATCCAGGGTTACTCCTAGATATTTGACCTCTTTGGAAAAATTAATTTGAACACTATTTAGGGATAGTGTTTGGAGATCGATTTTTCGTCTCCTGGTGAATGGAATGATGATGACAAAGAACGGTTAGTCTGTGTATTAGTGGCGCACTGAAGACAGCCCCATCGGACGCCCTCAATGTACTACTAGATCTCACACCCCTAGATATTTTCAGCAAACAAGTCGCAGCTAGCTCAGCTACTCGACTCAGAGCTACATCACAGTGGACCAATAATCAAATCGGCCCAGGGGCGTAGCGAGGGGGGGGGTGGGGGGTGTAGCACCCCCCACGATTTTCCCGAGTCGGCAATTGGAGGAAGAAAAACAAAGTAGATTTGTCGAGTTAAGTCAACTCAACCAAAAAGACACGAATGGAAGTGTTTGTGACAGTGGATTTGTTGCCAAAAAAATAACAAATCGGCAAATTAAGTTAGAAAAACTAAGTAGATTTTCCGATTGCCATGCCGACTCGAGTGATCTCAACCAAAAAGACACGAATGGAAGTGTTTGTGACAGTCGTTTTTTGGCAAAAAAAAAAAAAAATAACAAGTCGGCAAATTAAGGTAGAAAAACAAAGTAGATTTCCCGACTGCCATGCCGACTCCAGTGATCTCAACCAGAAAGACACGAATGGAATCGTTTTTGTCTCAACTTAGTAATTCTATAATCAGGGTCCTGGGGGTCAATTCCCGATCTGTGAAGCTGTGAAGTGAAAACATTTATCACAGCTTCACCGAAAATTCGAGTCTCAATTAGTGAAAATCCAACTTCAAATGTCAATTTTTTTTCCTTGCAATTGAAAAATTTGTCAAAAACTCGATGGACTGCTAGAGCTGAAACAGTAAAAGCTGTGTGGATATCCTTTGAAGGCATTGTAAATGCTTTAGAAGGGATAAAAAGCGATGCCAGTTCTTTTGATAACAATAATCGTACCTCTGCTTCTGGACTTTTGAAAAAAATCTTAGATTTTGATTTTATTAGTTCGTTATATTTTTGCAAAAATGTCATGTTTAAAGTTAAAAATTTGACCGAAAGTCTAGAGGCGGAAGAGTTAAACGTTTTTGACGCTTCATTACTGATTCGAAGCACATTGGAGTTATTTCAAGAAATGAACGATGATGACATTCAATTAAATGCTTTGATAAAAAGTTCTTCTTCATTTGCTGAAAAACTAAAGATAAGTCCCGAAAACGATTTTTTGAAACATAATAGAACGCGTCGGTTACCAAAGAGAATTGATGAAAATTCTGAAACTGCTTTTGTATTTGATCTAGAAACATTTTATAGAAAAGAGTTCAAAATGGTTCTTCAAACTTTTATTTCGCACCTTAAAGATAATCTAACAGATAATTTTACCATTTTTGAACCTTTCTTAAAAATTTTTAAAATACCCGCTTCCAGAGCAAATGCCAACATAGAACTAGTCAAATCTATCATAGAACTAGATCCATTTTTTTTTTAAACAAGATGTGGACTGCTATTTATTTATTTTGCTACATGTTAACTGCTCCTGTGACGTCGGCTTCTTGTGAGCGGTCATTTAGTAAACTTAAAATAGTTCTTAATTATTTGCGTACGACGATGGGTAGTGATAGGCTAAATTCATTAATGCTTCTGTATTCCTCAAAGGATGTTGTTGATAATATTCAGCCTAGTGAGGTCGTCAACAAATGGGCATTATTAAAACACCGGAGAGTTGGAGTTTAAATTCCAATTGATGAACTTTTTTTTGAATAATGATAAAATTTTTAAAGACTAAAATCAAAGAATATGTGCTCTTTCTCATACCAAATACTATATTGTAATATTATTTCTTATAAATACTTTTAGTTTTTTTGTTGTTATATCGTTAGGTATACATATTGCAATTATAAACTGATTTTATGTTAATAAATGAATTTCTGTGAAATGAACACTTTTACGTTTTTAAATAGTTTTATTTAAGGTTCCCTTTCTCGTTCTTTCGCTTCCGTAGGAATATGGGTATAAAATATGAGTTTTCTTACTGTGGGATTATGTGACATCGCAATGGCGAATGAATTTTTGAAATCTGTTCAGTAGTTTCTAGGTTTCCGTTCCCAACCCCGTTCCTGTGGGAGTATGGAGATAAAACCTTGAAAGGAACCATCTCTGGTTTGAACTATGTCTACCCTGAAGATCTCATAAGAAACCAGTCTATAACAGACATAAATACAAACATTCATACATCCTATTTTATATATGTATATAGATTTATTTTTTGATGCAGTCGGCAAATTCTGAAGACTAGTCGGCATTTCATTAAAATTCACCCCCCCCCCCCCCCCATGGCTTGGAGCCTCGCTACGCCCCTGAATCGGCCACACTACCATTCTAGATAACTTTAGATTCTTACCGAATCGATCCGACTACACCACCCCCAAGTTGAAGTTTGACAACAATTTCCAAGTAACCATACCTTCAAGAGAAGCTTGGGAAAATGGCACTCTTTTGGAAAATGAAGCAATACACTTCTACACAAAACCAGAGAAGGTGTGGGAAGTGGAATCTACTCTCTAATGCTTTACCCGACTCTGTTTTCCCCTCTCATTGTAATACACAGAAGTTTAAAAATAATGTGCATCGGCACCTCCTTTCTAATCCTTTCCTTCCTTCTTAACCGCTCGCACTGTGTTAATAACATTATAAGGGTATTAATAACCCCTTGATGTGCGCGTATATTATAAAAAAAAAAAAAAAAAAAAAAAAAAAACTCAGATAACTGAATCTCAATCTTTGTTCCGCCTACCCGATCATTGAAGTGTGTTCGAAGCGGAGATTCTGGCGATTAAGGTGTTGCTGTCTTGGCTCAAAGAAAACGTCATATCCTCCACGGATATTCGAATCTTCTCAGACAGCCAAGCTGCCCTTAAATCTCTTGCCTTTGTCTCTACAAAATCCATCACGGTCCAAAATTGTCAGATGTCTCTGAGGGAGATGACAAATCTGTTTAACATTCACCTTTCATGGGTGCAAGGGCACAGGGACATACCAGGCAACTATATGGCAGACGAACTAGCCAAAAAGCGCACGACTACTTCCCTACGCTCAGAATGGAACAACATAGGTGTACCTATCACTACATGTAAACTACTACTTAGACAAGACGTTTCAAGGATAACAAACACTAGATGGACTGAGAGTAACAACTGCCTTGCAACCAAAAAAGTTTGACCGTGTGTAGACTCAAAACGCTAGAGGAGTTTGTTAGCCCTGAATCGCCTGTATCTAGGTTCTATCATAGGTGTTCTTACGGGACACTGTCTAATAGGAAGACACGCCAAAAGACTTGGTGTGTTTTCCAATGATTTCTGCAGGACCTGCATGGACGAAGAGGAGGAGGAAACCGTTCAACACCTTCTTTGCTCATGCCCTGCACTACTTCATAGGAGGAAAACTCATCTCGGTGAATTCTTTTTCGATGATAATAGCGACTTAGCTTACATAGACCCTGAAAGTCTTTCGAAATACATTAAAAGTTCCGCGTGGTTCAACTAGCAAGAGATTAACCGGCTAGTCCTGTAATAGAATATTAACAAGTGATCAACTCGTTAATCTTACATCGGGTTTCTGAGATCAGTAGGTGATTAACTTGCTGATCTCTGTGGTATCACAATCGGCCCTTGCGGCCTTAGTGTGTCAGACAATGTACTCATTGGCTGACAGCCACTTCCACTTAACCTAACCTAATACTGAAACCAGTTATACATACACAGTAACAAAAATCGTCTTTGTAGTTGCTAGCTTTTAAAAACACGGCTAAATTTAGCCACGCAAACAACAGCGTGTTCAACAAGTTCAAGCATAGCTGATCAACGGCTAGGAGTAGGTTATTTGATAGCATCGTGCAACCAGTCCAGTGTGCAAGCTCTAACACCTTAAAGCAAAATCACTATGTACCTACCGTAAAAAATCATTCTTTAAATGTGCAGTTTTGTTGACCAGTGGATTAACGATGCCACAAGTAAAAATAATTGTAGTTCGTATATCACTAACACACAATGAATCGTATTTATATTTATTCTCTTTTACAAACTTGTCCCGTTACTCCGAGAAAAGCAAATGCTCCTTCTTTTATATTAGCTATGTCTCTTAAGAATCTGTTAGCCATTGGATGATTAGGTCCAATGACCATATGATTTTTCATTTCCACAGCATCGACCAGATCATTCAAAGGGACAAGTTTTTCAATTGGTAATTGTAGAAAAGGACCTGGTAGCTCGTCATTTACTACATATCCAGCTAAAAGCATCGCATAGTCGTTTCGAACTCCCTTCATGTGGAAACACTGCGATACAATTGACTTCAGATATTTAATCCATTGATGTCCTCTCCGCCTGTCGGAAGAATCTGACAATCGGTTTATAATTGAAACACTTGCATTCATCAGAAATACGAACTGTCGGTCTAGAACCTGAATTGAAATAAATTATAATACAACCAGTAGCATTCAAATTCTAATAATACAACCTTCCCTATATCTTCCACATCGGTGGGACAGTTATTTTCATGTAAATCGCATTTCTTGATTTTATTTTCTTGTTTTGTGGAGAGTTGAGGATTGTAACAAAATTGCATATAGTTTGGTTTTGTCACAGACATTAGTTCTTTAAGAGTACCAAGCGGAGGATATCTATCGAATGGAGACTGCAATTCACCCAGCATCAACCAAATGGTCAACATAAACAAATAACGGTTCCTTTTATCCCTCAGAGAGTCTGCATTGTACACAGAATCAGTCAATTTACAAAACCAGGCACCAGCAATCTTTTGTTGACATTTGTTTGAAAGCAAGCAAAAGAGATCTTCGACCAAAGAACTACAATAAAGATTCGGCTGGTTCCGTGATTTATACAACACAATTAGCTTGTTACCTATAATATTGAAACTCCAAATCTAGGGTGTCGAAATTCTTCAACTGAGACATTTTTTAATGGGGAATATAAAACAAACAATTTCAATCAAAAACAAAATTTAATCACAAAACCTAAAATTCTAAGGTAGAATCGCTCACTTCGATTGCTTTCGATTTGTAGCTTTTCTCTAGTTTACGTAGGAATTCTTCAAACACTACAACCGGCTTGAACATTCCGGTCTTCTTGAAGTCTTTGATACGGCTTTTATCTTCCAACGCATCGTCTTCCTTACTTTTCTCGTCAAATGCATTAATTTCTTCCATTAAAGACACTATGGTTGGAACTGTCGTAGGATCAAACTTTGAAGCTAGGTTCGGATTAAAAGGAACACACAACTTTCCAGTACTAGGATGAATGCAAAATGGTGCCTTAAGTAAATGGTTGAATCCTTTAGTCACATTTATGTCCAAACGCGGATACATCAACGCCAGCTGAATCTCTTCTACGATATTTTTCATTTTTCTTGTCCAAACAGTTGAAGTCGCTTGACTGCGCATTGAATTTGCAAAGCGTGTAAAGTTTGCCCATACAGCTTTTGAGTTGGCCCCTTCTGGTTTTTTCAGATGAGCTTCGACATCCTTTCGAACATTTTCATCGGGAATCATTTGAAGTAATTTGTTGATGCCTTTTGGTGACCCAAATAAATTTTGATCTTCTAATACGACTTCTTCAAACATCGGTTCAATAACTTTTAAAGCTCGTTTGACGCTGTGATGCATTCGCTCTCCAACTACAGCTCGGACATTGCTATTGTTTTCACCACTTACAGTATGTGTTACTATTTGTATATACTCAGCAACAGCGGCTCGGCCCTTTGTGTCTAAATGACGGGCACTATGATCACATATCCAACAATGAATACCACGACGTCCAGAAAATACCCATAAAATGTGCTCAAATCCAAAATCTTCCCGAAGTGTTAGGTCCAAAACTTTACATGCTACTGTCATGAACTTCCAACATTTTTGGCAAACTGATGCACCTTCGCAGCATGTTCGCACATCGTCATAGTCGGTCATATCAATATCAAAAACTAGTTCGCGTTGTACTGGTACCATGGACTTTGAAGACATTCGTAAGACGGCTGGCCTAGAAGTATTAAAAGAATAAAGAAATAAAAAGGCTTTTGGTCACAAGTTAACGAAATCAAGACGAACCTTAAAAAAGCGGCAGAGGGTTCAAAAACTAATTTGACTTAGTGAATTTTCAACTTCAACTAATGCTTTTTTCACTGGCTTTAAATCATTCCCTAAACACACCTGCTTCTTCCCCTCAGCAAATATCAAATGGGCTTGTTTAAGATTTTAATGCATTGGATGGGTTTTCATACGTAAGTACGCTTTCAGAGTTTGAATTGAATTTTCACTTAAACTTTGTGATCCTTCTCTTGAGTTAAATTAATCAGCTTCGAGAATGTTAAAACGGAAGGTCAACCCGTCAACATCCATAGAGACCATCAAAAAATGTTTGAAACATGAATCTAACAAAGTTAGGTGAAAAATAAGTTACAGTTTAGATGGAGGTTAGACCATCAGTGCCTGAAGGAGAACATAATTGTCACCAAAGGTGTCAACATTGAAAAATTATTGTTCTTATGCAAAAATTAATTTTATGTTCCAGCACAATTCGTTTCTCACTTCCTTTCCCTTTGAAACTCAATTCAACCAGATCAATTTGTAAGGGTGCTCAAGGCTCATGCTTTTGACCGAGGATATGCATGGCATTCTGTTATCAGACGTTCCGTGAACCGATTACGATGATGCAATGTGTATCATTTCCTAGCTTTCGGCTTCATGAAAGCGGAACCAAACTAAAGTCATAAAAAATTTCAGGTAACTTGGAGTCCAGTCAGTCTTTGTAAAACGTCAGCACTTTGGAATCAAACTTAGACTAGCATCTGGTCATAATTCAAGTGAATCCATGTTAAATTCTATTTTAAATTCAAAAAAATATTTGAAGCATTAGTTTAACAGCTGATTGACACTTTTCACGTTTTACTCTTTCTCAAAAGGTGCCCGGATCAGAAAGTTGGTCAATAAATACCAAAAATTTGTATTTTTCTGCTTTAGATCAACGCAGAGCAGGTATTTACACAAAGCTTAAGTGATCTAAATCAAAGATTTGTTGCAAGTGCACAGGCAGTTAATGCTATCATTTTAGATTAGATGATTCTAAGAGCCTTAAAACAAATTCTATCCATGACGAGTCATTCAGCTCTATCGGAAATTCTTTGACAAATATTTCTCCCGCGGAATTTTACTATTCTCGAGAATACATTCCTCCTATCGGGAATTCCTGGTGAAGTGATTTCTTTGGGAACAAGTTTTTTCAGGAAAAATATTCGAACACAGTTTTCGAATATTTTGACAAAATAAAGAAAACAAAAAAGTTGGGTTTGTATAAAAAGTTTCAGTTAGTAAAAATGCAAAGATAATTATCATTGTTATTGTTATCAGAAGAAGAAGAACAAAGAAAGCGAAATGAGTCGAGAGCCATACTACGTGGTTTAAGAAATCATTTACAGATACTTTGAAGTTACCACAAGCACTGTATTTTGAAATAGCTATTCAATCAATAACATCATTGAAATCATTAACCGCTTACTTTTTTCCATTCGGCAATTGATTTCATAGGGGGCTCAATACAGTTGAGGTTTTGCTCAAGCTGTTTCCAAAATTTTTGGACATCATCCTTGCTTTTATTTGTAACAAAGCCATTTGCAATGTCCTGGTCTTTTTTCATAAAGGAAATTAAATGTTCAATTTGTTTGGAATTTGAAGAATTAGACCTTAAAAACCAACCATTTTAGTTAGTTTTAATAGCTATATTTAATTATTTACTTATTTTTTCTAGAAATAACTTACATACTTTGTTGATAACTTTTGTGATTCTTCTTGCAAAATTGTAAGGGAATTTTCAACGAGAAAGAAGAAAATTTCTCATAAAAAAATAGTTCTTGATAGGTAAACATTTCTCGCGGAATTTTTCCCTAATTTCAAAATTAGTTCACGATACCTCTTTTTCGAATAAGGGAAAAATTTCTTGGGAAATGCGATTCACGATAGCCCTGAGTGTACCTTCTATTTTTCTTATTAAGGGAACAGCATAAGAATATTTTAATAGATATAAATGGAATCTCATATCTTACGATGACGACCATTCGGGGTTTCAATTTTGCATCGAAAGTTTTAGGTACAATTTTGTCGGTGTATAGCTCTCGAGTGGGTAATAACATTGCCCGGTGTAAGGGTAACGACAATTATTGTGATCATAAACATAATTGGGACCTATTTCATTCGAAAAACCAAAAAGTGTTCACGCGTTTTAGTAAAGTTTACACTGTTATCGACGAAGCATTCAAACTCGACGCATAAATTAAAGATTGAGAAAAAGCGATTTTGTGACTTTTCCAATGAAGCTGTGAATATCATTGATTCACCCAGGAAATTTTATGCTCTTTCGAATGATATTGGTTTCATTGAGGCATGATCATTATTTTCATTGTTTTTTATATGTTATGAATTCTCTTAATTTGAATTCATTTTTTCAAATTTAAAAAATGAATAAACAGACATTGAAAGAAATTCAAATAAAAAATATAAATTGGGTGGCGCAACAGAGCGGGGAGCCCCAAGGCCTAGTGCATTTCTCTCAACCTTACTTTGAAAAGGAATGGAAGGGATCACAATTTAATTTATTTATTCATCTACAGAGAACAATAAGAACTCACAACAGACTAGGAAAAGTAATAATTATTAAAATAACAAACGATTAATAAAATAAGTTATAAAATTAATAACAAATTATTCATAATAAAAATAACAGATTATTTTTGAAGGCATCTCTAGTGCAGTTGATATAAAAGTCAACAGATACAGATATTGAATTTGCTTTCTTAATGCAACGAGCAACTGGCTCATTAAGACCATAATTACAGCGATGTAATAGCTCAAAAAATGGACGTCGTACACGAAGTAGGCGAGATGGAAAATACAAACCCAACAAGCTTAGTAGAGGCGGACAATCAATGTGAAAATGTATTAAGTCTCTTAAGAGCATAATAGAGTAGTACTTTCGACGAGATTGAAGGCTATGCAAACCTATTAAGGAACATCTAGTTGAATAAGAAGGCATTTCAGTATTCCAATTCAACTTGTAAATTACAAGCCTAGTAAAATGCTTTTGGACTATTTCAATTCTAAATACCGTTGAACAGTGTTCTAAGTTAGATCTTACTAAGGAGACAAATAACGCTTTCAATGTATATGGATCTTGGAAATCTTTAGAGTTTCATTTTAAGAAACCAAGCATAGAGTTAGCCTTATTAATGACATAATCAATATGATCATTAAATTTAAGCTGTGGATCAAAAATGACACCTAAATCCTTTATTCTGAAAACTCTGTTCAACTTTACGTTTTATAAATTGAACAGAATATGAGAAGAAATTCTGCAACACGTAAAAATTTGGCATTTTGAGATATTTAAATAAAGAAAATTACTATCACACCAATCCATAAGCCTACTGAGATCTTCCTGTAGCATACAACAATCATTCTCAGTTTTGATTTTTTGTAAATTTTGAGGTCATCTGCATACAAAAGACTATTGGAATGCTTAAATAAAAAAGGTATGTCATTGACAAAGAGAAGAAATAGAAAAGAACCTAAATGGCTTCCTTGTGGGACACCGGAAGAGACGGAAATCATGTTAGATAAGCAGTCAACAATTTTCATAAATTGCTTGCTTTAGCAAAGTCAATATAAATTATATCAGTTTGGTAACCTTCTTCAAAATTTTTTATAATGCTGTTGCACAGCATAATTAAATTCGTAGCAGTGGACCTACCAGAAAAGAAACCATGTTGGTCAACTGATATAAATTCCTTAACTTGGAAAAAAAGTTTTTGATAAACAATCTTTTCAAATGTGTTTAATATAACGGCAATTTTGCATATAGGTTTATAGTTAATAACTAACTCTTTAGAACCTGCTTTATGGACGGGAGTAACAAAAGAAACTTTCCATGAATTGAGAAATGTTCCCGAAAGCAAAGAGGAGTTAAATATAAACACCAATGGACCAGATATAGAATACATACAATTTTTTTAAGCTATTGCTGAAAAACCATCAGGGCCTAAACTTTTACTTGGATCTATTGATTTCAAAGCATTCATCACATCTAATTCGGTTATAAGAAATCCTTCAATATTAACCAAGCCATGAACATTAGTGCCAAAAGACTCATTAGAGTCATCTGAAGTGTAAACTGACTCAAAATAATTTGCGAACAAGTTACAAATAGATTCTACATTACTTGAGGTCGAGTTCAAGTAACGCATGGATTTAGGAAAACCATTAGATTTACGTTTTGTATTAATGAAGTTCCAAAAGCATTTACTATTACGTTTAAGATCATATTCAAACGACTTCGCAAATTGACGGTACAAAAAATAAGTTAAGCAAATTGAACTCTTTTTGGTATTTATAATAACAGGAACGTAGTATAAGATCATTTTTATTTGATTTGTACCTCTTAAAAGCTTTATTTTAAGTTAAGTTAAGCAAATTGAACTCTTTTTGGTATTTATAATAACAGGAACGTAGTATAAGATCATTTTTATTTGATTTGTACCTCTTAAAAGCTTTATTTTTTTACTTTTCAAGAACAAGAGCCTTTTGTTGAACCAAGGTGGGTTTGCATTTTTTTTTAACCGTATTTTAGGGAAAATGATCAACTGCGTTCTGAAAAATATTAGAAAATGTAACAAATGCTTAATCAACATTATAACCGTATAAAACTTCGTTCCACGAAGATAATTGTTCATTGCATTAAAGTCGGCATTTTTGTAATTAAATGCATAAGCACTATTATTTTAATTTTTTCTATGCGATTCCGAATGGCTAATCGAGAAAGCGCTTTATATGGCAGTATGTAATTATTCTGAGAAGTGCTCTCCTAACAAAAGGAGATACACCTGAAAGCCACTCTTTTCTTATGTTTCTGAAATTTGAGCCTCTCAAGTAACATGCAGACTCGTTAACCATTACGCCACTGGCACTATTTGAAGTGGTCCATAACTGGTTAAATAATAATTTTGAACTTAACGACTATTTCAAGCTTACAATCATAAAAAAGATTTTAGCTCAACGATTGTCACGTTTCAAGAAGCAAGTGATTCATCGTCAAGCGACGAATGAAAAACACCCTTGACTTAAGTTAATAATGTACTGATAACGACTAAATGATTTTGTATTTAATTTCTTTCTCTATATGCATAAAAAAATTTCGTTTTTAAATTGCTCTAATGGGTAACGGCTTTGTATAGAGTTTGTCAATGTATGTAAAATTTATACCCACTGAAACTTACTTATTCTGCAGCACAGCTCCAATGTCAATTTTTTGTGGATTTCTTGCACAGATATCCTTTTCCAGCTCAGGTTGTGTATCATAGCACAAGTATCTAATGTAAATTTCATCACCCAAAGTAAATGAGATTTCCCTGTTGGAAAAGACGCCTGGTTCAGCTAAAAAAATCATACATATACCTAAAAATATACATCTTGGATAGGGTCTTCTTTTTAACTTACATAATCCATAAGACAACCAACGATAAAATGGTTTGTGAGGAAATAACCGCTTATAGTAAACAGGGAGCATATCCGGCAAGCTATTTGGATCATATTTGGGCAGCACTTTCACCTCTTGATGTTCAATGACGTCTTTCATCTTCTTTCACCTAAAACTCACAATAAAGAATATTCAACTAAAAAATCTTCCATTTTGAGTTATGTACAAGAAGTTTACTTTATTTAATTTCTATTGTATATGAACTGCTAAACATAAAACTACTTAATACACAACTTCTTCACATAAAATCAGAAATAAAAATACAAAAACACAGTTACTTTTTTTTTTTTGGGCTTAAGTTTAGGAAATTTTTTTAAAAAATAGATCATCATCGTCATTATGTATGTTATGTGTAGAAACAATATAATTTATAAGAGTTATTTTGCCTATGTTTGGCCATCTTTAAGTTACGCTCAACTGGTCTAGAAATTTCACGCTACAGTAAGGCGGATGTCCTGCATTTTATTGTTCTGCCAGAGGTACTCCTTTTGCTTTGACGGTGAGGTGTTGTAAAGCGTTACCGAGGCGATGTGTTTATTTGGCATTACCTCGAATATGATGTCCTGGTATCCGTAGCAAAAGGTCGAACCGAAGGGGTTCGCGGTATTGGTTGAGCTGGCTCGATGCAAGACAACTGGTCTTTCTGATGGAACGAGCGATGAGCTGATGTCGTCCCATTTGGAGTATGCCGTTATGGGCACTGATTGTGACGAGATTTGTTTGTCGCCGTCAAGTACTTTGTCGGGTTTAAGTTGGAACTGGAATTCACAGCGATGGTACATATTGAAGTTGAAATGGCCTGGGTAGTTTGTGTGCAGAATGAATTTCTTGCACGCCTGAGTGCGTGCATCGAAAAGTATATCAATGCCGAGTGTAAAATAGTTGAAAAAAATATCGCTTCGTTTACTCTGTGCTTGACGGTTTACATTTGATGAATGTATTTTCATTTTGTCCTCACTTTTGAAGAAAATTCGGTTTGGAGCTCCCAGGTTCATGGCCACATCTTGGCAACTATCACCAAATAGAATCTCCTTTGTAAAACACTGCCGACGGGGCTCGAGAGCCCTTCCTGAACCTTCTGTAAACAGCTTTAGTTTGAGTCCGCGTGTCATTCCTAATGGATTACGCAGCACAGAAGTTGATTCCAGATGCAGTTGTCGGTTATAGCAAGACAACGGTAATGGTGGTGGCCTGTTTTCGGCTACATTGCTACCCGAGTACAGGGACATCTTTGAGACTACGGGGGAAGCACCACTGAGAAACACTAGAGAGCCCATACCGTGAGCATGGCCAGCGTGTAGTTTACTGTCCACAGGAAAATAGAAACTCAATCCTCTAAAATGCAAGGCGAAAAGTTGTTTGGCCGCATCATAAACTCCTGGATGTGTGGCCCCAAATGAATGCTCAATCTGTTCAATTGAAGGCAACACTTCGGGGCTGTTGAAAAATACCCCGCCGTACTTGAGCTTTACCAGCTTCATACTGAAAACTTCGATTGTCTTGAGCCTCTGGACGACTGGGTCAAAAATTAATCGTATTCCGTCTTGAGGAAGGTTGATGATGATATCCACCCCCAGCGGATTTGTGTCTGAGTAGAGTACCTGGACACCTTTGATTATCCCCACTTGAGACTGGATAATGGCGATTGCTTGAGAAAAATGCATACCCAGGACAAATTCCCAACTGTCACATCCCAGTGATTTTTCAGGAACAACTTCCAAGTCCAGCATTTTCTCAGCCAAGTAGGTATCACTCTTTTGTTTTATTATGCGACTTGCCTTATCTAAAATTTTATTTTGAAATTATTCACCAACGATATCAAACTGCGATGACGGACGGTCGAAGAGAGACTCACCCTAAGTAGAAGCAGTAGAAGCAAAAAATTTTCTTTGTTTAAAAACAACCACTGCAAATCCACAACCAAAACAAAATAATTCTCTGCGACGCAAATTGGTTTCTGGGTAGCGCTTATGAAATTTCGGATAGGAATTTCATTTGCCAGACAACCTGATTTTCCAACTGATTAATCTGACGATTTACACAAATAAAAATTGTATTTCGATTATTTTAATCGAAATCAAAGAAAAATACTAATTATTTGCACTTTTTTCTTGTTTTTCCTTTTCTTTGTCTTTTCTGTGCAAAGACTACTTTTGAGAGCAAGTGACAGCTAGACTGACATTACAGATTCCAATTTGAAAATCCACAATTGCATACAATCCACAAACAAAACCTTTTTTCGGCAGCAACAGCATTATTTATCAAATTTGGTTTGTATCAAAGTACTTACTATGAAAACAAATTTAGATGTTCTCTGACTAAAATAAATATAAACTATTTGAATCACAATCAAATGATCGGGGAAGTATAGCACCTCAGCAACCATCATGCAGTAAGTAAGGACGTATTGGACATTTATAACTTATGACTACAATCAATGATATTTACCTGTAACTAAGCTGCTATTAAAACTAAGTACTTGATTAATTTTGTTAGTTTTAAATCACTTGCAAGATCAGTGTTTAATTTAATAAAAAGCAAAAAGCCCGCGCTCCACAGTTTTATTTTGATGTCTTTTATCTTTATTTTTGGTGTCTTTTTGGTTATACTAGTGTCATCTGTGTTTCATTTTTAACAAACTTTAAAGTTGGACACAGATGATTTTGAAATAAACTAATGTCGTTTTCCAAAAACCAAATGGCAAGTGAATTGGAGAATTGAAGTGTCAGCTTTGACATTTCTAGTATAGTTTATCTGCCAAAAAACTCACTCCAACTCTCCAAATCACTCCCGATTTTATTTGGGAGTGAATTTTGGAAAACGACATAATGGTACCCTCATAAGCCGCTGTGCAAATTAATTTTGACAAATGCAAATGCTGCTGCCGCAACTGCAAAAACGCTTTGGTTTGGGAGAACCTTGAAAGGGGTCATCAAACCTCTAGCCCTCCTCCTTAAGTCGTTTTCCAAAATTCACTCCCAAATGAAATCGGGAGTGATTTGGAGAGTTGGAGTGATATTTTTGACAGATGCGCTATACTAGAAATGTCAAATCTGTCACTTCAACTCTCCAATTCACTCCGGATTTGGTTTTTGGAAAACGACATAAGCGTAAAACTATGAGGAGTAATCATGCTTATTTTGACATTCTATTCGAATGAAAGTTTAGTCGAATTCGAAAGAAGTGCATTTTGAGACTCGAATGATTCGAAATTTTACATGGTTAACATTCGAATCATTTGAGTCTCAAAATGCACTTCTGTCGAATTCGACTAAACTTTCATTCGAATAGAATGTCAAAATAAGCATGAATATGATCAAAGGTCAACCGAATAATTCACTTTTCTTGAGTCCAATAATTATGTCGTTTTCCAAAATTTCACTCCCAAATGAAATCGAGAGTGATTTGGAGAGTTGGAGTGATTTTTTGACAGATATGCTATACTAAAAATGTCAAAGCTGACACTTCAACTCTCCAATTCACTCCCGATTTGGTTTTTGGAAAACGACATTAAAAATCCTGTTCCTACAGTTACCCAAGATCTTAGAGGAATAAAGAACAGGAGGGAAAACCATTAAGCCTTGCCCAAACTAACGCGGTGAGCGCGTGCGATGCGATTGCGATAAGTCAAATCCCTATGTATTAAGTCAAACGTCCATAAGATTACATAGGGGTTTGACTTATGTCCCTGTCCACACGTGTTATTCCAATAACGTTATATCGGTCGTTTCTGGGCAAAAGGGGTGAGGAAGAAAGAGGCTGAATGCGCAAAACGAAATCAGATTTATCTGCCTAAGCAGTACACTTGGCGTGTCCAGACGGGTTATACTCATAACGTTATGATTTTTTCAATACACTTTCCAACACAAAATGGAGAACTTGTGCGAGGAATTATAACAACGTGTAGACACCTAGCGTTAACAGCATAACGTTATTGAAATAACCCGTCTGGACAGGCACTATCGCAATCGCATCGCACGCGCTCACCGCGTTGGTTTGGGCAAGGCTTTACTTCTCTTGCCCCGCAACTTCCATTTGTTTACTTTGTTGTTTTTGTAACACGAGATCCATCTGTGATACACGTATTAAGTGAATTTACTAACACCACTTTATTTTGGGATCCCGAAACCAGTTTCGGAATCCGAAAATAAAGTGGGGTTTGTGAAGTCATTTCGGGGGCACATGCCGTGGTGTTTGTGTGGTTTTCTCTCTTGTTCTTTATTCCTCTAAGCCCAAGATGCAATTCAGTCCACTGCCACTGCCTCAACGATGGAAAACTCAGATTCTATGGTCAGCCTGTAATTGAATCAGTTTCTCTGGGAATAAATGTGCTTATGGAAGTGGTTCCCAAACCTTGATCTCTTTTCATCACGACTAATGTCGCTTTCCATTGGACGTTTTCCCAGGGGCATTCTCAAACCGTTCATTTGATACAAAAAGATCGCTTCTCATGATTCTGAGTCCTCAACTCGCCACAGCCAAAACCTTGGGCGAGTTGATGGAAAACTTAGGTCAACCATAAGGCTCAAAAAACACTCAGTTTTGCATTCAGGGTGACTTTAGGAGGTTTCTCAAAAAACGGTTTGTGGCGACTCCAGGGCGACCCTAGGGCTTCAACGAACAAACCTAATAGCTTAAAATTGCAAACAAATTTATCTAAAAGTGTGACAAACATTTATTATTGGTATACAACATGCTACGGAAGAAAATACGCATGATGAAAAAGTAAGGCAAAATTCTCTTGTGTCCAAAAGGAAAAGCTAAATCACTTTTGATAATTTGCCAAGAACATTAAGGACTCCCACACGTCATCCGTCCTAACGCTCGTCTTTGACGATTCTCCTTATGTCAATTGCATTGAAAAAGCGAAAGAGCTGCCCCACTCAATTTGGTGTTAACTCTACACTTCCTGATATTGACTCAAAGGCCCTTATTGCGAGTGTCGTTTGGCTGTCGATACACGACGGTTGTCGAAAGTCGAACACCGAAAATGAAATTTGGTATTGCGTATTCTTATTGTTCGATACTTTCAGTTTTGAATTCGGTCGTTATCGTCTGTGACTATCAGTAAGATTAATTAATTTGTCAAATTATAGCATTTATTCACAATGACTACTTTCATTGTTTACAGTAACAGAAATTTTTGTCGATAGAGATGCGCAATACCAAAAGAAAAATTTATCGAAAATTTCGACCCTTGTCGCATCGAATGTTAGACGACACTCGCAATAAGGGCCAAAATCTCAAAATATATAAATCCACACTGGCAAATCTACTCTCTCTCTGCTCTTTCCCAGCAAAAGGAAAACAGGGGGGAGATTCTGTAACTAAAAAGCGAACAAACGTTTTCGTGTGTGCGAACGATTTCCCTATGTTAACATAGGGAAATCGTTCGCACACACGAAAACGTTTGTTCGCTTTTTAGTTACAGAATCTCACCCCAGCATTTGTCGAATACGTCCCTAGGCGAATCTTCCTCCTTTCTTATTACAACGTTTCCTCTTGCAAAGATTATGAAAACGTTGATAAACCGTCATATCAACTCATGAATATATCCTGAAGAACGAAAGCTTTTTAATTGTGGAGAGGTCGACCTTTGGTCCACTGGTGATTTCATGGCATATCCCACCTAAAAGTGGAACTAAATTTTACACTTTTATGGAGAAAGTAAGTTTATAGCGTTTGGTATTTCTAAAGCATTAATGATAAAAATACTGGCCAAAGTATAAAAAAAAAATTATTTTAATGAAAATTAATATAAGCTACGAAGGCACTCATAATAGTGGCTTTTGTTATACCGGTTGTATTTCCTACCGTACACACACTTGGTAATACACTCGTTTAAGGCATTCAAATCTTATAGCCGCGCTGAAGAAGCACTGGGTTTGTTAAGGAGAGTTCAGACCACAAACATGCCAGACGACATGTATTTTTCTTCAGATGACCGTTATGAGTGGCGCCTTTATAATTGGTGCTTTTTAACAGCTAGAAAAAGAAAGAAAACCTGGGTCAACCCTAGATAAAGTTCAACAAACCAACCTATTAAATAATACAGTGTTTCGTTGAGCAAAAAAATAAAAAAAGGATCTTTCCTTTATTACCCCAATAAACTACTTTGAAAATAACTTAAACCCTGATTTTAACCACAGCTATTTTCCAAATATTATGTCGGAATACTCATATTTGTCAGTCGAATTTTTTTCGAAAAGATGTGCAGCATTCAAAATGTGGAAAATTCCCATAAATTATATAACTGGAAATATTCCATCCGAGCACTCTTTGTCACAAATAGTACAACAAAACCTTGAATCGGTAAGTGCATTCGCTTGAATGCAATAGAAGCAGTAAATGTGCCCACAACCAATATGATGCGGCAGGGTTGGCCTGTCTCCGCAGTAAGCACAACTTGTGTCATGATTTAATTTTGGAATTTTCATGACTCTTTGCATGGAAGTGCTAGTGCTTCCGAAGTAGTTTCTACGACACATTCGATGAAGCTTTGAAAAGTTGATAATAGGAAGAACTAGCCCAAGGATTTCCTAGAAATAAAATAAATAATTATTTGTTCGCAACAATAGTGAAACTTACCATAAATCCACCCCAAAGCAACTCACGCGTCAAGAACTTATAGCCGATTTCTCTTTTTTGGTTTCCTCGAAGGCTTATGTATTCGAGGTTTAACAAGTAGTCAACCAATGAAGGTTTTCTTCCCGATTTCAGAAATCTGAAGAAATTTAAGACTGAAAGCACTAGAGCAATGTTCTCACCCCACTCTATAGTTTTTTGCAGCCATTCCTTATTCGAAAGCCTGTATTCAGCGTTGTTCTTGACATATTTGGGTAAAACTGTCAGACCAAAGTGCAACCACAAACGTGATAAAGTAAGACTTTCAGGTTCATATGCAAGAGCAAGTAATTGTTGGCCAAACGAAGAGCAATGTTTACCAAAAGATCCAAACCATATTGCCGACTGAACTAATAAATTAAGTTCTGGTTGGACTTTAGAAAACAGAATTGGCTAAAATTGAAATCGGTGGTTAAGGTAAGTAATCGAATTTGCTTATTGGTTTACCGATATAGCTTGTAGGTTTTGCAAAAAGGTTTCACTGATCAGACGCGAAATGTCTTTATTCAAATGGAGTGCATCTAACTAAAAAGTTTTATTTTTAAATTTTTATTGTAAAAGTTTATTCAACAAACCTGATTTACTCTCGGCACGTAATAGTTTTGCTTTAGTTTTTCCATGACCTAATAACTAATTACATTTGTTTTGGAAAAAGCAAATTTGTTTTGACTTTTGAGTTTTGACTTTTCTTTTAGCAAATAACGCCGGTTATGCCAGACCGAGAGAGATAAAAAAGACAGGCGTCATATACGTCAAGAATTACGTTCACGGACTGTAATGCGTCAACTCATCCAAATTCAGTTAAAACTTGTTTCAGCACAGTATTTTGTCGTAGTTGACTACATTCATATCGGTTGCATGTTTTTTGACACTTCTTTTCATTTTTTGTTCTCACCCACAGAGTAAAAGTGTGAAAATAATTAAAGAGGCTCAGCTCCATTTTTTATATATCAATAATAGGCGTTTTTCTTTTTTAGTTCCGAACAGAGAAGTGAAACGTCAAAAACGTAAGAGTATTTCTTTTTCAGTTCAGCGACATCTGAACGCTCAAAATGCTTTCCTTTTTTCTTCAGAACACTACGCGAGCGCGCTCTACGTGCTCGAAATAATATGACGGGGCATCTAGAGCAAGAGTCTGAGCGCAGCCAACTTCACATAGCTCAGTTCAGAACACGTTCACGCTGTTCGTTCTCCGTTCAGTTCACGGTTCGGAACTAAAAAAGGAAAACGCCTAATAATAAACTCATAAGAAGTTAAGAAGCGATATGTCATTTGAAGTGGTAAATAATTTAATTAGATTCTGGAGCAATGATTATTGACATCATGGATACGGAAAATACGTGGAAAATGAAAGAAATTGTCCGACGACATACTTACTCAGGAACATTAGAAAATACAATATAAAGCAACGACAAGAAACAAAGAAAGACAAGAAAGAGAAACGTCAAAAACCATGCAAGACAATTGCACAATCCTCAACCCACAACTTTGCGGGTTGAGACTTTTTAAAGTATTTCTATTTCAGCTACTTTCTTTTTCGCACTTATTTGCGTCTTTCCAAAACCGTCTGAGTGTATTAACACACTTACTGCGTGAACACAATGGGAGCCGCAGACGCAATACGCAGCCGGTGCTGAAAGAGCTGTCAAACTGTGTCGTACGTGTTTTTTAAAAACTGCACACAATGCAGCTGGACGTCGTACGTGTTTTTTGACATAAGGTGATAAGGTCTGTATTGATGTCAGCTGATTGCATGAAATCTAATTTACGAGTATATCAAATTTGAGTGTGTGAAAATAAAATAAAAGCTAGAATGGAAAGAGAGAATGAAGAGATGGTTTTTTTGATGGGTGTAATACAGATTTGTATTTTTTGGAGTATCGATCGACAAAACAATTCGTCTTCCGATGACTGCACTACTGGTGTATCTACTTTCGGCCTCGCTATATACTCCTTCATGCAGCTCAAAGTACTCATAAATGTCTGCTCTACTGCAGAGTGCAGACATCGACGGCCCTGTTCTCCTTCGTTTAGGCGCTGAAGCTGAAGCTGAAGCTGAAGTATTCGTCGATGCCAGCGGAGTAGAGCACGACGGGAGTGTTTCTTCTTCCTCCAGGTCGTCGAAGACTGGGCTGCCTGGATCCACTAGGACCACTGGTGTCATTGCTGTTGGTGTTGGTGTTGTTAATGTTTGTTGCCTTTCTTCGATGTAGTTTCCCATTGTTCTAGGTATATAAAAAAACCAAACACATCAAAATCATTCTTTTCAATTCCGAAGTATCTAAATACTTACGTTCTTGGCTTTACATGGTCTTTCAAGAACTCCATTTGCATGGAATACCTTCCAACGGGCTCTACATCGTCGGCAACTTGTCCTGACACTTTCGATTTATTAACATTTCTTAAATAAGTGTCGCGAAGAGACCTCCACTTTTTTTTGACATGTTCAACTGAAAAGAAAAATATATGTTTTGTCAAAAAATAACCTACAATACCGGCAAACATGTACTTACAGGGCAAATTCAATTCCTCAGATATGTTTTTCCACTCCTTGGCTTTCATTTTAACATTTTTATAATTTCTGTTACACAAATTCCATAACATCTCTCGGCTTCGCACTGCTTCAATAATTTTTTCCGACTCGTCCATCTTCTACCGCCTTTAAAACCAAAACAACTTTATTGAGTACGCACGTAAAAGTTAAAAGTTAGCCAACTCTTCCGTCTGCGGCTTGCGGCGCGTAGTGCATTGCGTATGCATTGTGTTCACATCAATGGATTTGCTACTTTTTAATATTTTGACAGCTCTTGCGGCTCCGGCTCCGATGCGTATGCGTATGCATTGTGTTCACGCAGTTATCAAATTTGTCGTCCAACCTTAAGCGCCCTACAGACGATCAATGTTACTTGACAATATTACTTGACGGAGCTTCGGTTCAAGTAAAATTGATTGTTTGTAGGGTCCTCAACTTTACCGTCAAGTAAAATTGACACATTGACGAAAATCAAATCTGATTTGGTTTTCATCAAGTTTCACTGTCACTCGTGTCGTTTTGTAGTGAGATTAGGAAACTACAGAAGGAAAAAATTGTCAATTTTCATTGAACGTGTGGTGGCGATTGTTGATCAATTTTACTTTTACTAGACAAGAGAAAACCTCAATAATACTTGTCAAGTAACATTAGCCCTGTTCACACTGTACAATTAAATGGACAGACTTAGGTTTGAACGACCAATGCTGCCGCTTGTCCAACTTGTGGGATGGCTTTAAAAAAATTTTGAAAACCTAGAAGTTGGACGAAGTGGAAGGGTATGTTACGTGAAGTTGGACGACAAGCTTGATAAGTGTGAACGAAAACTACATCAGACCATCCAACTTCCATCAAACGAAGTCTGTCCAACTAATTGTACAGTGTGAACAGGGCTATTGATCGTCTGTTGGGCGCTTTGACTGCTATTATACGGTGAAATTTGTTGCACGAAACTGTTCGAACACCATAAGTGCAAAAGAGAACGAAAGTTCGAAAAAGAGAGATGGACAATGAGCTACCCTGTGTCGCATGGGTTATGGTTTCGTGAAACAGCTTTGACGTTTCTCTTTGTCCTTGTTCATGTTTTTGTTTATTCTGTTCCATTTGGTTCAGTAATAAGTAATAATACTAGTAATAATGACTTTTTTATTTTTCAATCGCCAATAAAAGAGATTTTGAAGCAACCAGGCACTACTAGATAACTATTTTTCCCCAAAAATAAAAACACCGAATGAAAGAAAAAGAGAAATTTGAAACTAGTTTCATGAAACTGGATTTCATCGTGTAATAACACTTGCGACACGGGATGACATATACCTCGTTTCCACTTAGAATTGAATCAAACTTCAATTCGAATTAGTGCCAGTGTATACCTAGATCGAATTGAAATAGGATTACCCGATCCGATACAGCTCTTGTAGCTGGATCGATTCAAAAGAGTGTGTAAGTATACGTAGATTTCTCGATTCGGTGAGCTAGTAGATACCTGAATCGAAATTTGAATCATAATCCGATTCGAGTACCCAATCCTAAGTGGAAACGAGGTAATAACAAAGAAGAATTCGAAGTAGTTTCGTGCAACAAATTTCACCGTATAATAGCAGTCTTTTTGTCATAAGCCGAGTTCACACTGTACAACTAATTGGACAGACTTTGGCTTGAACGACCGATGCTTGATAGTGTGATTTCTCAGACGACCGCTCGGCCAACTTGTTGGATGGTTTTCAAATATTTTTGAAAACTTTTAAGTTCGATGGAGCGGAGGAACCTGTGACACAAAGTTGGACGACAAATCTGATAAGTCTGAACGCGAACTACATCCGACCATCGAACATCCATCAAACACAGTCTGTCCAACTAAACGTACAGTGTGAACTTGGCTATTGTGTGTGTGTGGTTTGCCCTCTTGTGGTATCACCTCTGTGTTTGTGACACTGACAGTAGACCAAAATTTCTTAAAAGCCAAACAGAAAAAAACAAAAAAAGCAAAGCAATTTCGTATTTTACTCATTAATACTAACGGAGAAATATTTGCGAAAAGTAAATAAAACTAATCAACAAAAATCTGCTTTGTAATCTTTTGCGAAAATGAGTTCCCCATCTACAAAAAATGTTAGTGCTGATGCAAGTGCCTCAAAGCAACGCAAATCATCAAAAGCTAACATGACAGCTAAATCATCTAATCTTGATACCCGTGCAGAATTGGCTGACCTAATCAAGAAAAAAGCGGAAACATCTGTAAGACATACATATTCCCAATTTAGACTAGGTTTTAACAAGTCTTATCTTCAAAGGAACAACTGGCTAATCTTGAACGGCAAATTTACGCTTTCGAAGGATCGTATTTAGAAGACACCCAACTTTACGGAAACATAATTCGAGGCTGGGAAAGATATTTAGTCACAAACAAAGCTACTAACTCAAAAGCTGATAAGCGCAATAGGAAGTTCAAAGAAGCAGAGCGTTTGTTTTCTAAATCGAGTATAACCTCGATGGCTATATGCCAGCGTAAGTTTATTAATTTCTGCTTTAATATTCGAATTGTTCTGAACTTTGAGTTCCAGCGGAACGAGCCAGTGAATCGGATTCAATCACAAACGAAGACTCTAGCGATAATCAAATCCCTAATCACAACACAACCACTGCTCATGATGGAACCACATCCATAAAAAGCTCGGGAAAAGATGAAAACGATGGTAGGTTGTGCAATACTGTTTGGTTACTTTATTTAAGACTGTTTGTATTTCAGTAGAAGGGGGTGCTACCACACCTATCAGAGACGGAAGTAACAAAGACCCGGCCACGCCTAGTGGAAGCGCGAAACATAAACTAAACTCTAGCAATTCGAATTCAGCATCAAAGGTAGCAAGAATAATTAAAAAAGCCAGACATCGTTAAGAATAAAATGTAAAAACATATATATTACTATAACTCTTGGAATAAGTCACATTGAAACGCCTCACTTATATTTAAATCTCAAAAAACAATAAAATAAATCACCATCATTATTACTAAAAGAGTTGTTATCATCCCGCCAATCATAACATACTTATCTTCGACGAAACGCCGTTCAATAAGTTTCATCGTGTGGTTCGAGAGTCCCAGGGTACTGCCAATAGCCAGAATACGTTTATGGGCTCCTTTTAAAGTTTCACGCTGATTGATAAGACTGCCTAGTATGCTAGTTCCTGTTGATATCATTTCGTCTACACCATTGTGGGCGTTGTTCAAAGAAGTATTGTGTTGTAATGCAAAGTCGATGTCGACACAAGTTTCTTGATTTGAAGTAAACCTGTGATTTAATAACTGTTCTCGTTCATCCATTTCAATCTGCCTGCGTTGCTTCTTTTGTCTGCATACTTCAAGGGCATTCTAATTCAACATAGTTAGTAAAAATCAACCGAGTTGAGTTAATTTGATTACCTGTAGATGCCTTATATCATATTTTAACTGGTCAACCCGCATTTTTGCACTCGGTCTCTGGTTTACTGGAACCTTGTAGAGCAAAACATCCAGTCGATCACAATTTCTAAAAAATTTTATACAATTATTCGCTACAGTAAATGCTATTGCTTTTTATAACTCACGAATTCACTGTTGTGATTTTCATATGAATATCGTTTTCGATTGTTGAAAAATCGTTTGGTAGAGCGCTAGCAAGTGATTGAAAACTATGTTCAATTTCTTGGAGAATTCGATTTGTTTGGTGGTAAAGTGCTTCCATTTTAAAGAAGTGAATTAGTTTTGAAGAGAGAATAACATTTAACCGGCCAACGGGTAATAAAAGAATACTTAATTAAAAAACAAATTAAACCAGACTTTTACTTTATTGCTTTATGTGACGTGTTTGAAAATAGTCGGGCCAGCGATTAATTTGTGTTGAGTTGATGCATATTTTCAATGCACTCGAAGTGTCAAAATAATATGGTGGCGACTGGCGAGGCTACGGTAGAAAGTTTATTCACAATAGAAATTTGCTAAGAAAAATGAAGTAAAGCGCTACAGCAGCTTGAACGCCGCGGGCATTGAGAAAATTCAAAAAGAATTGGGCAACCTACCGCAATTGGCGATTCGTTGCGAATTGATTTTTTTAGTTCAAAACTATTGAGAGTGAGTATTTAGTTGTATTTAATGACCTGTTATAGTTCACTTAAGAGTTAATAGTAGCAATTTCTGCATTTGCTTTTGAGACAGAGCAGATTAGAGCAGAGTGTCAAAGTCAGCTCAGCTACTGACATTGGGGCGTTCATAGCAATTCAGATTTTAATGTGTTTTCCATTGGTAATCCGGAAAAACTCTCCGATCCGGAATGCCAAAGTATCACTTTTATTTGCTTTGAAGTTTCGTTGCTTGTATTGTGTATCGGTGTGAAACGTCGAGCGCTATTTTTTTTTTTTCATTCACTTTTTTAATTTTTTTTATAATTCACTTAAAACGACAGGAATATGTCTTAAAATGTTTTTAGAACTTATCTCACAAAATTAATTAATTAATAATTGTTTTCAGCTCCCTTTTTTTCAATTTTTAGAGGTGGCAAATCACATTTGTCAATTTTGACGTCAACAGTGTTTCAGTGTGTGAGTGCTTCTGGTTTCGTTTCCTTCTTCAAATAAGAATCAGATTACTCTTCTTTCGAGGAGAGGAACTGTCATTTGATGCCAATGGAATGATTTGAGAAGCGTTCAGAAGGCTTCCGAACGACCAATGGAAAACGACATAAGATTAACTGAAAAACTTATTCAGTTTTGCGTTGGACGGTTATGCTATGTCCGCACCTGAAGATAACCTGGGTTTCGTTCCAGTTTGGTTTGAGTTAACCAAGTAGTGTCCGCATATGCCAAAAAGTTTTGAGTTTATCTTTTTGTCTTAAGTTAAAAAGAGACAGACATAAAGTGTGAGCAGAACGTCAACGACGTATGAGAGAATTCATTCTCTCTCCACTCACTTCCATTCTCTTAAATGTCAAATTCAGTGGAATATTGGAAATAGTGCGTTCAGCGCGATTGGTTTCGAGTAGGTTATCTCGAAACCCTGTGACTAAAAAGGTTTCGTTTTGTATGGCAAACCACTTGGTTATCATGTTGGTTTGGGATTGTTTTGCGATAACCCAGGTTAACTCTCAGGTGCGGACATAGCATTATCTAGCAAGATGTGTCAGGTGCGACGGTATTGGCTGCGTTCGAGAACCTATCGGATAGCCTATCTCGGATAGCCGTATCTTGGATAGCTTTTCGAAGGATATAGATATCTTTTCCAAATTGCTGCAGACAACAGCTGTGAAATATTAAAATTCGACTTTTGAAAACAGAAAAACATTCAAAATATCATTGCTAGAGGATTATAACTTTTTTTCGATTTCCCATACGTTTTAAAAGACTCTTATGCTAAAATAAATGCACACCAAAACAAAAAATCAACATGAAAATAAATAAAAATAAATTTTCTATATGTTTGTATCAGCTGTTCGCTAAGGTATCTGAGGTATACCGAAAATTCACAGATAGCTTTGGTTTCTCTATTTGACAGAAATGGTTTGCATCTTTGCTAAATGTTTAACACGTAAACAACAACAACAAGCTATCCGGATAGTGCCGAATTACATTCAGACTGTTTGCCTGCTGCGTGTTTCGTATATTTTCTTTTGAACCCTCATCCCGTCAGTCTCTCAGTATTACACTCAGACGTTTTGCGGCTGCGTGTTTTTTGACACTTCTCTTTCATTTTTTGTTCTCACCCACAGAGTCAAACTGTGAAAATAATCAAAGAAGCTCAGCTGCATTATTTATAAATCCATAAAAAAAATCTCATAAAGAGCAAAATGTTATTTGAAGTGGTAAATAATTTAATTAGATTTTGCAGCAATGATTATTGACATCCTGGATATGGAAAATACATGAAAATACATGGAAAATTAAAGAAATTGTCCCACGACATACTACTTCCTTACTCAGGAACATAAGAAGATACAATAAAGCAACGACAAGAAACAAAGAAAGACAAGAAAAAGAAACGTCAAAAACCATCCAAGACAACTGGACAATCCTCAACCCAAAACTTTTCGGGTTGAGACTTTTAAAAGTATTTCTATTTCATCTGCTTTCTCTTTCGCACTTATTTCCGTCTTTGCAAAACCGTATGGGTGTAATTCGGCACATACCATTCTCGAACGCAGCCATTGATTTGCATATGTTAGGCCGGCCACTGACTACACAATATAACTGCGCAAACTGACTTGAGCAAAAATCAAATCGTTTTGGCTTCATAAATGTATTCCAAATGCAACCTGTTTTGCAAAGTTAATTCAGTTTATTAAAATAATTGAAAAATAGATATTTTTACCTTTAATGAAATGTAAATGCTATTAAAACGTACATATCTAATTTGTTATTTGATATTCTTGCTATCTGGGACATTTTTTTGCTGCTGGTTAACTTGTTCAGATGAAATTGTTTTCGTGTTCTTAAGTACTTACATAGTTTGTTTTTCAGAGAGTTTTGTGGACATGGAGCTTTCTTCTTACGCAAAAACATTAGACCCAGTTATAAAACTGCGGTATTTAACAAAAATTGAAACTGTTGGAAAGGATCCATATTCAATGGTACACTCAAAAGAGTTACCAAAAAATGTTAAAGTGGCATCCATTTTCAACTATTTAGTTAAAATGAGATCTGCATACACTGGAAATGAGTGCAACAATAGCCAGTGCATATAAGCAAAGCTCAAGATCTTTTTGAAGCACACTATTTCTTCCTTTTTTTACAAATTCACTTCACTAAACAACAATTCTCAAACTAATTTACTTTTTTGCCTAGTACCGCCAACAATGTTTTCACACAAGTGACTTCAGCTGTCAATTTTTTTTTCTCTCTCTTTTGACAGTGACACTATCACGAAAAGCCCTACTGAAAAACTTTACGTCTGGCCAATCAGAGGCCGAGAAAAGTTAGTTAATCTGAAAATCTGACTTTTGATGAACGCCCCTAATTTTCGCTGAAAGTGTTCTGTCAGACCCAGACCTTAAACAAAATATTGAAAAAAATGAAAATAATTTCCATTTAGATCACAAGACACAAGTTTACTTGTTTCGTAAATTGCACTCGCACTCGTCAAACAGACTCGCCCAATGGCAGATATAAAAATGGAAAATAATTGTGATTTAGAATTACACCTAATTTTCACTCACACGTCTGGTTCATTTCTGATAGCGGAATTAAAAGATGAAATCGAACCGATGAGAAACGCTAGAAACCCCATATCGCTCCCCCTGAAGGATGATCAAACATCCAATTTGGATCCTTTGGATAGTTTTGAAAACTCCAAAGGCATCAGCAGCAGCAATAACAGTGACGTGTACTCGGGTGACTCAGCGTTTGGAGGTTTACACCTGAACGATGCAGACAGAAGTCTCCTAGTACTGAGCGACAGCGATAACGATCATCAGCAACTAATCACACAGGTACCACATATTTTAAGCATAGATGATTTAGGTCACTATTAAAACGTCGCAGTCCATTTACCAGTTCGTATCATCTCCGTCGCCATTCATGACAAACACTGATAGTGATATTTGCCTTTGAATTTCTGTGCACAAAGTAAAGTATTTTTACACCACACGTCCATACTCCCTTGAGAAAATATTTTCCGCTTAGCTTTTAGCTTCATTCTTTTATCCGTGAGTAAAAAGCGAATCGAAGCGAACGAAATTTCCTTTCGGGTTGTACGAGCTTGGTGTTGAACATGAAAGATTCACACGAACAGACCAGGAGAAAGTAGCTAAGAGCAAAACAAACATCAAGAAAGTAGATTTAGTTATTATAAGCGCATAAGAAAGTGGACTGAGTTTCCATCTTCCTATGTCACGAAGTGGGATACAACGTGAGCTATGAATTCGTATCCATTGACAGCTGATATAAGTGCCCAAATTTTGGAGCTTTGTTTTTCGGTCTCTCAAAATGTTTTTCCTTCAAATTAGAGGAATCTAGAATATATACATTTAGCGCATCCACTATGTTTTTAATCCTTTCTAAGAAGCAAAACTAATTCTGAGATCCCATGTGCATCATACTCATATAAATGCTGCTTCAAAATGGCAACAAAACACATGGGCCTAAATTCTTTTCTTTGGTGGGTTTTATTGCCTCTTCACAGTGGAAACAAAGCCCATGTGTGTTTTTTCCACTTTTTTGAGCAATAAGGCCCACGGGTCACAACTTAATCGCTTCGTTTTCTTTTTATATTAGCGTAAACCTTTAAATGCGATTTCCCAAAATCGTGTTTTTGGGAGATACGACAAAACAATTCTCTGGCGACGAAATGTCAATAGCTAATTTTAACACGTTGCTCGAATCTTCTCTTGCACAAAAAGATGTGTAGGAAATGCTGCTCTTAAGTGATTTCGAGCAGGTCATTAAAAAAACAAAACACTCTTGCTCGGAGAAAAAAAAAAAAATTGTCTTTAAAACAAACTTAAGTTTAGCCATCCAACATTACAATTGAATACAGCATTGTGTTTGCATCGCATATAAAAAGTTACATTGAAATTTTACTCTTTTCTGCAAAGATTTGTTTGATAAAGTCCTGGGTTTGATCTGTGGTCTACAAAGTGAAAAATCTTAACTAATTCTGAATGTCTGAATGTCATACTGATTGAATTTTTAGACCTGAGCTTGCCTTTAACTCGCCCTGAAGTAGTTTTGGGGTTTTACTGAGGCGACTTTATATAACGAACAAGGCTGTCAAATAACATGTATGTACTTGTTTTTTTTCCAAATGTGAGGGATTTATGGTGATGTGGGCTGCTGAGACATTTCTCTCAACAACTAAAACTATTATTAATTCAGAGTATGAACTATTGTGCCTAGTTGTACAGGAAATCACTCGAATTTAAGACCTATTAGTAATGAAGTAGTGACTATGAATGTTTGATTTTTTAATCAGTACAATGCACATTTTATGAAACACGTTAGGTTAGGTTAGGTTACAATGGCTGTCAGGAATACACCCGACACACTTAGACCAATACTAGGTCCATTGTGATACCATAGAATTATGCGAGGGAGTACCTCGCTTAACAAAACCATTTGGAGCTTTCAATAAAGCGAAGGAGATGCAGGGGATCTGTGTGCGCCAGATCGCTTGGATCATCGAGAAAATATTTCCCCAGATGCCTCTTTCTTTTAGAAGAGAGTGCAGGACATGAGCAGAGGAGGTGTGGGATTGTCTCCTCCTCCTCCTCATCTAAGCAACTTCTGCAGAAGTCATTAGAGGGAACGCCAAGTCTTATGGCGTGTCTTCCTATCAGACAATGTCCGGTAATGACACTGATTACGGAGCTAACTTGCAATCTGGTAATGGATAACAAATGTCTAGTGCGTTTTGGATCTATTCCTGGCCATATACGTTTTGTTGCCACGCACGTGGTGATATTGTTCCACCTGTGATTTGTTCTGTCCATCGCCTCTTGCTTTAGCATGAGTTTACATGTAGCGATTGGTATACCAATATTCAACCTGCTGGTAGAGATCGGTAGAACGGTTCCTTCTCTGGCGAGTTCGTCGGCTTTGCAGTTACCCGCGATATCTCTGTGCCCCGGCACCCAAAAAAGGTGAATATTGAACTGTTCAGCCATCTCCTTAAGAGATAAGCGACAGTTGAGGGCGGTTACTGAGTTCGTAGAAACAGCGCCGAGTGATTTGAGGACTGCTTGACTATCTGAGAAAATCCGGATATTCACTGAGGATATCACGTTTTCTCTTAGCCATGATAGGACCTCTTTGATCGCCAGAATTTCCGCTTGGAACACGCTACAATGGTTTGGGAGGCGGAATGAGAGACTTACGTTAAGTCGTTTTGAGTACACCCCACAGCCAACCCCTTCCTCGGTTTTTGACCCATCTGTATAGAAATGAATTGAATCATCTCTCAAAAATTCCTCGTCTTCCCAGATTGTTCTCGATGGGATTGAGACTTGGAACTTATTATCAAAAACCAATTGGGGGACGGTGTAGTCGGAGTGGCATGGTATTGATCCGAATAAATTCAGGATTGTAGCATGACCGATGTTGTTGTCGGTCCATTGGGAGATAGCTCTCATACGAATGGCTGCACTGGAAGCCATTTGTTTGCTGAAGACATCTAGTGGAGTGAGGTTAAGAAGTGTATTTAGGGCCGCTGAAGGTGTTGATCTCAGAGCTCCGCTTATACACAAACAGGCTGTTCGTTGGACCTTGCTTAAATTATCGCAGTAGGTCCTTTTATCAAGAGCGGTCCACCATACCACTACTCCGTATGTGAGTATTGGTCTGATGACCGCGGTGTAGAGCCAGTGTGTGATTTGGGGGGAGAAACCCCATTTATTACCAATGGCTTTTTTACAGGAAAATAATGCTACCGTGGATTTCCTGATTCTTTCCTGTATATTAGCTTTCCAATTCAGCTTTCTGTCTAAGATTATACCTAGATATTAAGCTTCGTTTGAAAGTGCAAGTGAGATTCCATTTATTGATGGAGTTATTAGTTGAGGAATTTTATATTTCCTGGTGAAGAGAACGAGTTCAGTTTTCTGAGGGTTGACCCCTAGATCACATTTTCCCGCCCATTTTATAAGTTTATTTAGAGCGGTCTGCATCAGGTCCGTGAGAACGTGAGCATGTTTTCCAGACACCGCAATGGAGACGTCATCTGCATATGCAATCACTTTGAATCCCTCAGCTTCTAAGTCAACTAGAAGTTCATTGACGACTAGATTCCATAGAAGAGGGAATAAGACTCCGCCTTGCGGTGTTCCTCTACTGACAGATCTCTTTGTAGAGAAGTTTCCTAGAGTACAGTTTATTCTTCTGCTTTTTAGCATTAGATTTATCAATTCCACTATAGAACCATCTACTTTGAGTTTCGTCAGTGCCTTTGTAATTGCAGAGTTGCTGACGTTATTGAAGGCGCCCTCTATGTCGAGGAAGGCGGCCAGAGTGAATTCTTTGTGATGGAGGGAATATTCTATAGTGCGTACCACGGTGTGTAGGGCCGTTTCTACAGATTTTCCCTTACAGTAGGCGTGTTGTGCTGTAGATAACAATTTTGGATCTATAGCTGTACGCAGGTGGATGTCTATCAGTCGTTCTAAGGTTTTAAGAAGAAAGGATGATAGACTTATTGGTCGGAGATCTTTTGGCTTTACGTGGGATGATTTCCCAGCCTTAGGTATAAACACAACCTTGACATCTCTCCACTGAGTGGGGATATAGTTCAAGGTGGTACAGCCTATGAGGATAACTTCAAGGACAGGAATAATAATATCCGCGGCCTTTTGAAGTTCGGCTGGAATTATACCATCAGGTCCAGGGGATTTGAATGGGTCAAAGCTGTTAATGGCCCAAACTAATTTTTCCCTTGTAATCAGATCGGGGTTGTTTGTTATTATGCTACCTGGTTCTGTAGAATCATAGTTGCATAAGTTCTTAGAGCTTCCTGGAAAGTGAGTGTCAAGAAGCAAATTGAGCGTTTCTTCGCAGGATTCTGTCCAGCCGTCAGCTGTTTTCAAACTGCTAGGCATGGTCGGACTCTTTGAGAGGATTTTCCTTAGTCTAGAAGCTTCTGAAGTAACCTCTATTTCACCACAGAAGTTTCTCCAGGAAGTTCTTTTACTTTTCCTCAGTTGATATTTATATGTTTTGAGAGATTCCTTGTAGGAGTCCCAGTCTATTGAGATTTTGGATTGTTTAGCTCGGTTGAAAAGTTTTCTGCATTCTTTCCTGAGCGGTTCTAGCCCCGAGTTCCACCACAGTGGCTTCCGTTTTCCTCTTATTTTTATAAGAGGACAGGATTTGTGAAGTGAGTGGTTAAGAGCAGTGGTGAGATCATTGACTTTTTTGTCTAGATCCTGTTTGTTTGTAAAACTGTTAAAATAAACAGTTTTTTTTTTATTGCATGTCATTTTAAATATTTGATTCTTCGTTTCTTTTGCATGCTTTTTTCAATAATATAAAGCATTTCGACTCAATTATATTGAATTTCCAGTTAAATAGCGTGCTGCACAATAGTATATTACACAAAAATATATTTTATCATTAATAACTAACATTTTTTATTCAGATCAATAATGAACCTTCTGAGCTACTTGCCCGTTACAGGTGCAACTATGAAAACTGTACACGTAGCTACAGTAATATTGGCAACTTGAGAACACATTTAAAAACGCATCGTGGTATGATAAGATAGATTAAAACAAAAAATAACTTAAACTAATAATATTATAATGTTTTGGTTTTAAGGAGACTATCGGTTTAAGTGTGATGAAGAAGGATGTGGAAAAGCATTTCTAACATCATACAGCCTGAAGATTCACATTCGTGTTCATACTAAAATAAAGCCATATGAATGTGAAGTTGTGGGATGCGATAAGGCATTCAATACAAGATACAGGTAAGAACTTCGATTTAAAAATAATTTCAAAAAAACATACATAATAACATCGTTTTTAACGTCTAGACTACACGCACACTTACGTCTTCACAATGGCAAAACTTTCAACTGTGAACAGTGTCAAAAGTGTTTCACAACTCTGAGTGATCTTAAGAAGCATATGCGCACACATACACAAGAACGACCATATCGCTGCCCCGAAGACAGCTGTGGCAAAGCCTTTACAGCTTCGCATCACTTAAAAACTCACATTCGAACACATACCGGAGAGAGACCATATCCTTGTCAAGAGAACAGTTGCCAGAAATCGTTCAGCACTTCACACAGTCTTAAGTCGCATAAGAAAACGCATCAAAAACAATCGGAACCACGAAAAACTCGAAAACGCAAGTCTAAGCGTTGTAACAGTCCAAATAGCCTAAGCCATTCATGTTCTCAAAGTGAGAATGAGACCAGTAGCTTTTTAGATGATTGCCTCGCTAACGAATCGAGAGAAAGTTTTTTTTATGAAAGAGGAACCATGTATTCTTGAAATATCAGAACCAGTCGGACAACGAATAGAGTCAACGATATCCCCCCAAAAGACATCACAGGCACTTCAACTAGCCTATGCATCTGAGGAGTAAATTCCTATGCCTTGGTTTGAGGATATTAAAATGGAGTAGAGTACTATCGGTAGTTTTCAAACGAATATACAACGTCTGTGATCATTTTGCATTTATGCCACCCCGTTCTGATTACGGAGCTAAATACGCTAAATTAAGTTGATATCAGAAAAAGAAAAATCGGTGGTTGTTTTTTTCGTTTTTGGTGGGGGTTTTTTTTTTTTGACAAGTTTGCTTGTCCTAACTTGCTTGACGTTTTTCACTGCTTCTGTGCTGTGCTGTTCTTATCTAAAAAAAAGCCATTGAACATATCTAATTTATTGGTAAATGTCAACAAACTTTTCACAGCGATCGGAGGCTAAATTGTACATGCTGCGTTCTGAAAAAATACAAAACGCAAATGTGGAACATTTATGTGAGGTCTTAAAATATTGTAAGATTTTAGGGGCGCTCTGAAAGAATTGTAGTGTTACAAGTTTTAATAACTTTTTGAGGGTACTACTTAAAATTTAGACGATAGTCTTCTAATATCGTTTTTCATTGACGAAAAGAGTTACTCCTTTCGCATTTTCCATGTTTCATTAAAAAAGAGAAGATCCGGAGTGAATCTAAGCGACAAAGATCTACTCCCATTTGATTGGGAGATCTACTCTGAATTCACGCACACAAGCCAAAAATTTGTTAAGTTAAACTTTAAATGGAAAATAATTCGCTTGTTTTCAATGGCATATTGTGCCAGCGTTGGCTTGAAAAATTGCTATAAATTATGAGGAAACAATCAAATAAGTTAAAACTCAGTAATTTGTTGAAGAAAACAAATTACAAAATATGAAAATGTGAATTCATATATTATGTGTGCATCAATTTGGGGAGATTACGGTATCCGTGGTCCCGCGATATTATATTATTTCCATGCGGAAAGCTGTTGCTTACGGAAAACAATTGCTATTTCCATATTTAGCATGAGCAGCTTAACCCTGCGGAAAAAGGGTTTAAATAATGAGCCCCGCGAAGCGGGCCATGCGGAGAGCTATTGCATACGGAAATTAATTGCACATAAGCACTTGCGGGACCACGCCAATACCAGCAAAAAACCTAAAAAGATGTTCCATTGAAAGGAGTAGTTCTCGACTTGAATTTCAATAAAAAAGTCCCTGTCCATACGTGTTAAGCTAGTCCTAAACGACGAACATGCTCGTTTGCATTATCCCATAGACGGCGAACACATTTGCCGAACATTCATTTCATGTTGTTTCCCCCACAGCGTAAACGTGTGTATTCTTCTATCAAATTGTTGCCTTTTTACTTTATGCGCGATATGCACACGACGACGTCCACAGCAGAAATGAGGTTTGCTTCATAGTAAAAAACCGGTTTGCTCGCGAGCATGGCCCTACATGACGAACAACGAAGCCAACGAACATGACAAAATCGAAATTTTTCGCCAACAGCGAGCGGCTCGCCAACCAACCCCTAGACGATGAAAATACGGCGAGCACGAGCATGCTCGGCGAGCATGTTCGTCGTTTAGGACTAGCTTTATGCCCATAACGTTACATCGGTCGTTTCTGGGCAAAAGGGTTGAGGAAGAAACGGACTCGATGCGCAAAATGAAATCTGATTTATCTGCCTAAGCAGTACACTTGGCGTGTCCAGACGTGTTATGCCCATAACGTTATGCTTTTTTTAATACAATTTCCAACACAAAATGAAGAACTTGCGCGAGGAATTATAACAACGTCTGTCATCAGCATAACGTTATGGGCATAACACGTATGGACAGGGACAAACGCTATAAGAAGAAATTAACATTGGTCTTAGAGGAATAAAGAGCAAGAGGGAAAACCTATACTTCTGTTCCCCCGCAATTTCCATTTGTTTATATTGTTGCTTTTGTACCACAAGATCTGTCTGTTATACACGATTCAGATGAATATAAAGTTGTGCCAGTGAAATAACTACCACTTTATTTTCGGATTTCAACACAGCCTTATTTATAAACCCGTAACAGGGAGTGTATAGCGCTATGTTCCTCTTATAATATTGTAACGTGCGCTTAGTTCGCAATTAAACTTTACCTTTCAATTTAATTCTACTCTTTTATTCGATATCACATTAACTCACTCTTAGCATTATCACTCTATAATCAAAACTGACATCTGTGCCCATGTTCTGTAACCATCGCCTCGATTAAAGCAGGCGATAAACGGTGGAAAATGGAACGAAATCCTACTTAATTCATAGAATTTTGTTCCATTTTCTACCGTTTATCGCTAAGGCGATAGTTACAGAACTGGGGCAGTGGTTGCATCGACGGCCTATTTATATCGAGTGACATTACATCTAGAACTCTCCAGTAACTTCTACATTGTCTCCACTCTACACTATTTTGGCTGTCAAACATTTTCTCTCCTTCAATTTTTCTACACTTACACTAGTGCTCCCAGATGTGTTTTCGGTTGAACGTTTTCGATTAGGAAATTGGTATTAAATGTTGGGCTTGCATTACACTGCCTCCTCCTTAAGATTGTTCGTCCCGAATAATTCCATCGCAGCCTCGCCAATATGTCGATGCAGCCGGTCACAATGAACTACTTTTAACTTGCCTCTTAGTCCTCTTTGGATGCGGTTAACCACGTCGTTAATCCTCGTGACAACAGTATAAGGTCCTTCCCAGTTTTGCTGAAGTTTCGGTGACAATCCCTTTTGACGATGAGGATTATAAAGCCACACACGATCTCCTGCCGTTGTCGCTTTTGTGTCGTACCGTGTCTTCATCCGGTCGCTGTAGGCTTTCATCCGTTCCCTTGTTCTTTCATGGATGTCAGCGAGTCTCTCCTTGAGGTCGTCCACATAGTCGTTCGTGTCCTGTGGCTCCTCTGTGGGACATCCAAATTTAAGTTCGCTGGGCAGCCGCATCGTTTTCCCGAACAGGATGTCAGATGGTGTTTGTCCTGTCGAGCTATGTACCGCACTTCTATAGGCCATCAGGAACAGCGGTACGTGCCTATCCCAGTCTCTTTGGTAGTCGCCTACGACCTTGGTGAGGTGTTCTTTCAAGGTTCGGTTGAATCTTTCAACCATCCCAGATTGTGGATGAAGCGGTGTGGTTCTAGTCTTCTTAATGCCAAGTAGTCCGCACACTCCTTGGAAGATGCTTGACTCAAAGTTCCTCCCTTGGTCGGAATGGAGTTCCATAGGCACGCCAAACCTACTTACCCAATTAAACACAATCTGGTCGACCAACGTTTTGGCTTCTTGATTTGGGATGGCATACGCCTCAGGCCACTTGCTAAAATAGTCCATTACAACCAGAATGTACTTGTTTCCAGCGTTGGTCTCTGGAAAAGGCCCAGCCACATCTACTGCAATCCTCTCAAAAGGCGAACCAACGTTGTACTGATGCATCTTACCTTGAATCTTCTTACCAGGTCCTTTGGTTGCAGCACACTTGTCACATGTTCGGCACCACTTCTCCACGTCATTTCTAGCATGCAACCAGTAGAACCGATGTCGCACCTTCTCCAGTGTTTTGTTAACTCCCAGGTGGCCTCCAGAAGGTCCGTCGTGCATCTCCCAAAGAACTTCACTGACTCTCGATTGCAGTACGATCAGCTGCATCACATATGATTTGTCGTCAGCGGACTCCCATCTTCGCCTGAGTACACCTTCTTGCCATACATATAGTGAGTCCCACTGTGCCCAATAGGCTTTGAGAACTGGACTCCTGTCAGAAATGTCTCCCCATTCAGGTTTCTCTTCATTTTCTTTCCATGCGAGATTGGGTTCGATATCTGGATCCTCCTGTTGAGCAGTCCTCACTTCCTCATTGCTCCATCTGCATATTGGGTCAGCTCTTAGTCGCTGAGCGGGAATAACTTCTTTGTCTTCTTGCCGCCTACAATGCTTGCAATCCACTTTGCAAGGTCTTCGGGATAATGCGTCAGCGTTTGAGTGCAACTTTCCTCTGCGGTGTTGAATCTGGTAATCATAAGTCTGCAGTCTTTCTATCCACCTTACGACTTGACCTTCTGGATTTTTGAAGTTCAACAGCCAGTTCAGAGCAACATGGTCTGTCCGCAGAAGGAATTTCTGTCCATAGATGTACTTATGGAAGTGCTTTGTTGCCAAGATAAGAGCTAGCAGTTCCCTTCTGGTCACGCAGTAGTTTCTTTCGGGTTTCGAGAGGACCTTGCTGTAGTATGCCACCAATTTCTCTTCGCCATCATGCACTTGGGATAGTACCGCCCCGATTCCAACGTTGCTTGCATCTGCGTCGATGATGAATGTTTTGCCAGGTGTTGGATATGCCAGCACAGGAGAGTTACAGAGGCGGTATTTGAGTTCCTGAAAAGATTTTTCACACTCACCTGACCATTTAAACTGCTTCCCTTTTTCGGTGAGCTGATGCAAACTCTTTGCAACTCCAACAAAGTTCTTAACAAAACGTCGGTAATATGTGGCAAGACCAAGAAAGCTTCGGAGTTGATGTTTGTCCTGTGGTGTTGGCCAATTTTTGACGGAGTCAACTTTTTCAGGATCAGTCTTCACTGGGAAGAGATGATGTGTCCCAAATGCTTGACTTCGGTTTTGAAAAGTGCACATTTTGCGGATTCAGTTTAAGGCCCAAAAATATTGCAACCGCGAGTTTGCTTGTGTTAAGTTGTGATGCTTCTTTTTCGAGGCTGGGGTAGGACTCAGGGTGTCCAGGGTCTACCCAAGGAAGCGTCGTAAGACTTGGGGGCTTCGGCGGTCCAACTTCTCCAGATGAATAAAACGAAGAGACGATCGGGTAATTTCTTAAGTAATTCTAGGTTTATTGTTTTCACTCGTATCTCAAAGTATAAAAATAATTTCTATTTATTACAAGAAATGATTATTAACAATTCGGCGTTTAAATCTGGCTTCTGGTACCGGTCTTCGGAACGTCAGGTCGTCTTGGGGGCGTAGTGTTGTTTCCCTGGGGGCGGGATGCTGCGGTTACTGTGTCCTTTGTGCGGTGATGATAACTGCTTAGTTGGCGCTGCGTTAGGCAGGGCACTCTGTCGGCGGCCGCGGATTTCGAGGCAAAGGTCTGCGTTGCGTGGAAGGCAGAACGATCTATCGGCGGCGGCGGACTACGTAAGAAGCGCCTGCGTAGTGTAAACGGCAGAGCAATGTATCGGCGTTGGCGGACTTCGTAAAAAGTGCATGCGTTCGTCTTAAGGCAAAACACTTTGTCGGCGGCAGCGGATTTCGAAGCAAAAGTCTGCGGTTGCGGGTATTATCAATAGTACGATCGTCGTCTCGAAGAGAATTAATGACGAGGAGAGTATACAACACCGATGTGAGGTAACTTCCTATACGGTGAGGCTAGGTGGCAAGGAGAGTATGCAACGTCGGTTACACACCAATGCGATGCAACTTCCTATGCGACGAAGCTAAGTGGGGAGGAGAGTATACAACGTCGGTTACACACCAATGCGATGTATCTTCCTATACAGTGAGGCTAAATGACGAGGAGAGGAGCAACGTCGGTTACACACCAATGCGATGCAGCTTCCTATACGGTGCGGCTAGGTGGCAAGGAGAGTATGCAACGTCGGTTACACACCAATGCGCTGCAACTTCCTATACGACGAAGCTAAGTGAGGAGGAGAGTATACAACGTCGGTTACACACCAATGCGATGTATCCTCCTATACGATGAGTCTAAATGGCGAGGAGAGTAGCAACGTCGGTTACACACCAATGCGATGCAACTTCCTATACGGTGAGGCTAGGTGGCAAGGAGAGTATGCAACGTCGGTTACACACCAATGCGCTGCAACTTCCTATACGACGAAGCTAAGTGAGGAGGAGAGTATACAACGTCGGTTACACACCAATGCGATGTATCCTCCTATACGGTGAGGCTGAATGGTGAGGAGAGTAGCAACGTCGGTTACACACCAATGCGCTGCAACTTCCTATACGGTGGAGACTAAAAATAGTCGGAATCAGGAAGAGTATCTTCCACAGGAAAGGAGAAACTATACGTTAGAGGCACTGAGACCCGTATATCTGTTTCTCGGAATCAAATAAACGAACTAAACGAGGAGGAGAGTACACAACGTCGGTTAAACACCAATGCGCTGCAACTTCCTATACGGCGGAGACTAACAATAGTCCAAATCAGGAAGAGTATCTTCCACAGGAAAGGAGAAATAAGCAACTATACGTTAAAGGTACTAAGACCCGTATATCTTCTTCTCTAATTATTGCAAATAATTCACCTCTATTCATAGATTTTCCTGATGCAAGGAAATGTGAATTGTAAGGCAATGACAACATTGCATACAAAAATGGGCCGACCATTGCCAATACATTTCCCCATACGGAGATACACACAAACTAAGCAATACATGCTATTTGGCCTTGAAATACATTTTTATTGCACGATTTGGTTGCGTATGAAAATATTTTAATGGTAAAAGAACGACACGTACGGTGTTTAGATATGGTGTTCTGGGGAAAATTGTGACGCTTCGTCACAGATCCCCCCATCTTAGAAAGACGAGAACCCTCTCGTCTCAACGGCCTCCGGTGCTGACTGGGAGAGTTCGTGTATGTTTTTCTGGATTGAGGGACTTAAATCCTGCCCTTCTTTTCTTCTTTATATATATTTTTTTGTATTTTTTTTTTGTTTGTTTTTTGTTTGTTTGTTTTTTTTTTTTTGTTTGTTTTTTTTTTTTTTTTTGTTTGTTTTTTTTTTTTTTGTTTGTTTTTTTTTTCTTTTTTTTTTTCTTATAAACGTTATAATTAATAAACATAAATACTCTGAGAAAAGAAAACGATCGCCCTACGATCATAACAAAAAACTAGAAAATAGATCTTTCAAAAAAATAATCAAAAAAAACCCGATCGTCCTACGATCATCATCTCGAACAGGTAAACTTCGCGTGGCCTAACCTTCCCGTAGTTCCATAGGCACCACTTTGTCTTTACCTTGGTATGACAACCTCGCCTCGGTCCCGGCGTTGTTAGGGGTCACGGTGATGCACCGGTCCTTTCTGTGTAACTCGAACGGCTTGGTATCGCGACGGTACACGTAGTCGATACCTTGGAATGGGTCTGCCACTGGAGCCCTTTGTCTGATGGCTTTCCTGAGCTGGTTCCTGGTAAGCGGGAGCTGGGAGCGTTTCTTCGCTTCTACTGCGACCATGCTGGTGTCTCTGGTATGCGTTGCGTCTGCTTCGGCTTCTGGAGAGCTAGGGCTTTGTGGCCCAGGCGGAGTTGCGGTCTCTTCGGTAGGGGGGAACAACCGGGGATCCAGACGGTGCAGCCGTTTGGCGGCTGGGCCCTTTAGTAAATCGCGTACGATCGCACGCCGTACCTCGTCCATCGGCGGTAAATTTATTTCGCGGAGCTTCCACTTGGGCGTCGCTACTACCACCGGGAGATCGCTAAGATTCGCTCGCTGCAGCTCTCTTATCTGGCGCTCGTCCCACAGTGTGCTGGCCTTATCCCGCACCGATTGGATCTGGCTCATCTGCACTGCTGGGCCCGGCGGAGGCCGAATGAGTACGGCTGGCGGGTGAACGGGTTTCGGGGTTACCCGGCGGGTTGTAGTTGCTTTGGTTGGTGCGGCTTGCACCAGTTGTAATACAACCGGGCGGTCTCCGGGGTTTGGTCGGCAAGGCTGCGTTGGCTTCCGTTTGCACGGATGGTCCGGTGAAGTCGGCGGGGGCCTTTTCCTTGGTTGGTTGCTGTTGCTTTCCATTTTTAATTGAGCTGATTGTTTGGATCTTGAATTTTCTTTAACTCTAAAAATAGGTCCGTGTCGCTCGGTGGTCGGTGGTCGAATGAAATTTTTCCTGTTTATATTTATTCGTGCAATATTCGCGGCGCAGTTGTTTGCATTATCTCCACCATCTGTGTTTTCTGTTGATGCGATCCCTTTTAAATCTCGTACGTGCGCTCGGGTCGTGACAGCTGTGTGATTGCGAATTCCCAGTCTACGTAGCACGACTATAACGGGAGAAACAAATTTTATGACCTCATATGGACCTTCGTACTTTGGTGCCAATTTCTCGGTGAAGTGTTTTGCGGCAGATGATATGACACGGTCTCTCTTATACACTCGCTCGCCGATACATGGGCGCCAAGGGCGGTGTCGTAAATTGTAATATTTCGCCTGTGTTTGTGAGGCGCGCTGGAGATTCATTTTGGCTAGGGAGAACAATGTTCGCATATGTTCTGTGCGAAGGTTGGGCTCTTCGGGAGGGGTATTTGTATCTATGTCAGACAGTAAATGGCCTGGTACTCGTAGCTCCCGTCCGAAATTGAGGAAGGCAGGGGAAAATCCAGTCGACTCGTGGCGGCTGGTATTGAGTGCAAACGTCAGTTCTGGGAGGTGTTCGTCCCATCTCCTCTGATCGCCTTGTGTGTATTGGGCGATCATGGTTTTTAATACCCGATTCACACGCTCGGTGTAATTTTCTTGAGGGGTGTACGGCGCGGTCAAGCGGTGGGTAATTCCTAACTCTGATAGAAACTCCTGAAGTGGACGGCTCGTGAATTGACTCCCGTTGTCTGATATGAAGGTGCGGGGCACTCCAAACCGAGTGATGATTCGCTCACGGATGGCCTTTATCAACCCAGTAGCGGTTGCGGCATGCATCGGGACTGCTTCTGCCCATTTCGAAAATTTGTCTACCATAACTAGCAGCACTGTATTGCCTCTGGTAGACCGTGGTAGTGGGCCTATGAAGTCCGCGCATACGACGTCCCAGGGGAAATCGGTCGGAGTAGTGTGCATCATACCACTAGGTTTCTGCTGCAAGGGTTTAAACTGGATGCACACGCTACATCGTTGGACGTATTTCGAGATGTCGCGGAACATCCCCGGCCAATAATAGTGCTGCATAATACGTGCGGCTGTTTTCGCGATTCCCAAGTGTCCAGCGGTCACTACATCGTGATTCTCGAACAAAATTTTGTTGCGGTCGGCGGTCGGTACGCATAGCTTCCACTCGAACGAGTTTGGGTCGGCGGCAGGGTTGGTGGATGTGAATCGGCGGTATAGCAAGTCGTTTTCTATTTTGTACTCGGGGTACCGGTCGGGTAGGAGTCGCACTTGCTCTTTACGTTTCATGGTCCAGTCGGGACTGGCATCGCGGGCAGCGGCGATTCGGTCTAGTTCTGAGATAGGCAGGGGGTCCCGAGACAGAGCGTCGGCTACGACGTTGAGTGCACCTTTACGATATTGTATAGTGAAATCGTATTGTTGCAGCTCCAACGCCCATCGAGCTAACCTCCCTGATGGATTCTCCAATGAGTGCAACCACTTGAGTGAATGGTGGTCCGTCACCACCTTGAACTGGTATCCTTCCAGGTACGGTCTCATCTTCCTTATCCCCCATAAGATCGCCAAACACTCTTTCTCAGTGGCCGCGTATTTGCCCTCTAGTTCCGTAAGTGTGCGGCTGGCGTATGAAATCACTTTCTCGTGCCCTTCTAAGTTTTGCGTTTACACCACTCCCAGTCCTGTCTGGCTGGCGTCAGTTTGCAACGTGAACTGCTGCGTAAAATCTGGGCAGGCCAATACTGGGGCCTCTGTCAGCCGTCGCTTCAGGGTCTCAAATGCTTCCTGTTGTTCAAGCGTCCAATTCCACTTCACGGCCTTCTTCAGTAGACGAGTAAGAGGGGCAGCCACGGTGGAAAAATCCTGGATAAAGCGACGGTACCAAGAGCAAATTCCCAGGATTCTACGAAGTTCGCGGAGGCTAGTCGGGGCTTTTAAATCGCGGACGGCGGCAACCTTATCAGGATCGGTGTGGATACCTTCTTTGGAGATCACATGCCCCAGGTATTTAAGGGAGGGTCGACAGAAATGGCACTTGTCCAAATTTATCCTCAGATTTACTTCTCGGATACGGCGGAATACTTCTTTCAGATGCGCCAGGTGGTCATCGAACGTTTTACTCAGAACGATGATGTCGTCTAAGTATACCAGCACGTGATCCTGCATGTCGGGGCCGAATACCTCGTCCATGGCTCTCTGAAAGGTTGCTCCGGCCGAATGTAAGCCACATGGCATAACATTCCATTCGTAAAGACCACGGCCGGGCACGGTAAAGGCGGTGTATGGGCGGCATTCCGGTTTCAGGGCGATCTGCCAATAGCCTTGTTTTAGGTCGATGGTCGACATAAAACGGGCCCCTCGCAACTTGTCCAAAATGGCGGTGATGTACGGGAGAGGGTAAGCGTCTTTAAATGAGATTTCGTTCAACTGCCGAAAATCTATACATACCCGCCAAGATCCTTCCTTCTTCCGAACCAGCACCACCGGTGAACTGTACGGGCTTTTCGAAGGACTTATCTTACCGGACTGTAGCAGGTCGTCAATTTCGTCGTCAATAACTTTTTGCATTGCGGGGTTGCGCGGGTAGTACCGCTGCTTAAAAGGCTCGGTTGTTTTGAGACGTATGTTATGCGGGGCGACGGTGGATATACCTTTCATTTCTTTGAACTTTGGTATTTCCTTTTCCAAAAACTCTCGTAACCTTGCATCTTGGTGATGGTTACCAATGTCTGATATGGCGTATATTTGTGTGGCCTCAGGCGGACTCGAGGCACGTCCCATGACGATTTTCTGGCCTCCTATCTTCAGTGAGCATCCGGCCTTTCCCAAAAGGTCCATGCCCAGGATAGCGTCTTCTGCCAAGGTAGGTAGGAAGATGGCTTCTCCCTGCACCATTTTCCCATTCAGGTTCAGAGTCAGGACGTAGTGTTCGGATGTCATGGCTGTTCGCCCATCGGCAAATTGTACGGCGTGTGGTTGGTCCCTCCTTGTCGCTCCAAGCCGGCAACATTCTTCTCGCAAGTCGGGGCCGATGAACGACCGTGAAGACCCAGTGTCAACTAAGGCGTAGTACGTTCGGTCGCCAGCCTCGATATGGACAAACGGTCGGGGGTCGGCGGGACCGATGGGACCCGGCTGGCCGAGGACGGCGTTGGAACTCTGGTGGCACGGGCAATCCTTGGTGAGGCGTCCGTCCTCCCCACAGTACGAACAGAACAGTCGAAAAGGGCGTCGGCAATCTTTCTTATTATGCCCCCTCTGCTTGCATTGCCAGCAGTGCGTGTTTCTGTCGTACGTGGTGGTAGGTTGCGGTAGCGGTGTTCGTGGCATGACCGCTTGGCGCGGAAAAGCAGGTGAAGGAGGCTGCACCTGTAGTCGAGGGACGGGTGCGTTTTGATATGAGTATTGCGGGTAATTTGGGGCAGAGCGTGGGCTACGATCTTCTTGCCGCACGAACTCGTACTCTTCCGCGAGATCCATCAACTCGTCTAAGGTCGCAAACTCCATGCGTTTAATATAAAGGCGGTACTCAGGCCGTAATCCGTCATAAATACGATCCACGTTATCCTCAATCGTCATACGCGGATGCTGCCGAATCAAGTACTGAGAGGACCGTATGTAGTCCTTCGCCTTTTCCTTGGGGCCTTGTCTTTTGCGCATTATCTCGTCTTCGAGCTTATGGAAATAACGTGCTGGTAAGAAATGACGTAGGAAGGCCTGGCGAAATACTGCCCAAGTGGTTAAGGCGTCTCGGTTGATCCTGAACCATTCTAGAGCCGTGTTGCGGAAAATTTCGGGCAGTGTCCGGAGCATGCCGTTTAACGGTATCTCATAACACGCTGCCAGGTCCTCGATTCTCTCCAAGAATTCTAAAGGTTTCCCGGAGCCGTCGAACCGGAATCCCCACTTACGCACCGTATTCATTAATTCGGCCTCAAAACTGCGTCCGAATCGGCCAGGTGGCGGATACGGGGCGGCGGACTGGTACGAATGAAAACTGTCGTGTGGTTCGACTTGCGGAGGGGCGGAAACTGCTCGTTCGGATCTGGCGGGGGGACAGTAATTCGCTGTTCGAGAAGAAATGGGTGCATGGCTGGTGTCTGGAACACTGGTACCTGAAGTCTGCTTTGGAACACTTTTTGCTGCTTGTGTTCCGAAGTGGATGGCGGGATATGCGATCCAGTAGCATGGTCTTCCTCGTCCGAAGGGTCAGCATTATTTCTTTCTTCCACCTTACCTTCCCACTCAGCGCACAAATTCTGTGTCGAGCGGTGCATACGGGCTTCTTTTAGGTGGCGACTCAGGCGTTGACGTAATTCTTGGACCGTTCCACTGGTGTCTTGTCCCCGTAGGGTCAGGGTCTCTATTAATTCGGGCTTTTTCAGGAAATAGATGAATCCTAAGTTCTGGTCCAATCCCTGGGCATCTTCTTCAGGTACTTGGTCGGTCTCGGTCGGCATCTTGGAAGCTGGTCGGTCAGGTTTCGGTGTCGGTCGGTGGACTCTGCGTCAGTTCCTGGACAGGTACGGTAGGCGGTTGAACTTTCTGCAGGTCCCTGCTCGGGCGCCAAATTTGTGATGCTTCTTTTTCGAGGCTGGGGTAGGACTCAGGGTGTCCAGGGTCTACCCAAGGAAGCGTCGTAAGACTTGGGGGCTTCGGCGGTCCAACTTCTCCAGATGAATAAAACGAAGAGACGATCGGGTAATTTCTTAAGTAATTCTAGGTTTATTGTTTTCACTCGTATCTCAAAGTATAAATATAATTTCTATTTATTACAAGAAATGATTATTAACAATTCGGCGTTTAAATCTGGCTTCTGGTACCGGTCTTCGGAACGTCAGGTCGTCTTGGGGGCGTAGTGTTGTTTCCCTGGGGGCGGGATGCTGCGGTTACTGTGTCCTTTGTGCGGTGATGATAACTGCTTAGTTGGCGCTGCGTTAGGCAGGGCACTCTGTCGGCGGCCGCGGATTTCGAGGCAAAGGTCTGTGAAAATTTATAATAGTTTTTATAAATTTGCTCTTATTTCGAGCTTAAAAGAACGAAAATGATAAGTTTAAAAACTTCGAAAAAGGAAAAAAAGGCGAAAATAAAAAGACCGTGCGGTTCGATATCAAAAAAACGAAGTGTGTTTATTTCATTGTTGTTGTTCTTCTTCTTATTTATTTTGATGAACAAAATAACGAGCAAATAAATATGGCCGGGAGGGCGCGAAATTTAAAAATTAGACCAATTAGCTTATGGTTTATTTTGATGTGTGGCTCGTCAAAACACCGGCCACGTTGAAAGGCTCCAAGGCTTCAATCTTCTTCAATTGGGAGTACGGCCAGTTTTACGATTGGACGTCTTAGGATCCCTCTGGCTGTTCTGACGTCGGCGACCCTGACCTTGCCGTCCTGCCCTTCGACGACCGCCACGACTCGTCCGGTTTTCCACTGTTGGGGGGCGTATTGTCCTCGTGGATAATAACCAGCTTGCCCACGGTGAGGTTGGGTTGGTCCAGCACCCATTTGGATCTGGCTTGAAGGCCAAGCAGATACTCCTTGGACCACTTCTGCCAGAACTGCTGCTTGAGCCAGCATAGATGCTGCCATCTTTTCAAGCAACCCGTTTGCTGTTCCGGCACTGGTTCTGGGGGCAGCGACCGTAAACTGCTGCCGATCAATAGGTGCGCTGGAGTAAGCGCTTCGCCGTCGCTGGGATCGGCGCTTAGTGGTCCGATTGGCCTTGAATTGAGGATGGCCTCGACCTCGATGAGGACCGTGAGTAGCTCTTCGGTTGTCAGCAGAGCGTTGCCCACTGTACGCTGTAACAGCGTTTTCGCCGACTTCACCGCCGTTTCCCATAGGCCTCCGAAATGCGGTGCCCTGGGCGGTATCAAGGCGAAGCTGAAGCCTTCCTCTGCTGCGAACTGTTGAAGGTGTTCTTTCCCTCGCTCGACTTCTTCTTGGACTTCCTTCAGTATCCGTTGGGCTCCCACGAAGTTCGTCCCGTTGTCGCAGTACAGCGTCCTTGGAAGTCCTCGGCGACATATGAACCTTTTAAGGGCGAGAATAAAGCAATCAGAAGACAGATTAGTAGCTAATTCTAAATGTACTGCTTTTGATGCGAAACAAACAAAAACAACTATATAGGTTTTGTTCGGTGGCCGACCACGAATTTTTAGCGTGGTATATACCGGACCACAGAAATCTACTCCACATGTTAAGAACGGTCGTTGTGCTCGCAATCGATCCGCTGGTAAATTGCCCATTATTTGGGTTAAAAGTTTTGGTTTGTACTTAAAACAATGTATGCACTGTCGTACAACCTTTTGACAAGCTTCTTTGGCATTTATTAGCCAAATCTTTTCTCGAAGCAATGCCACCATCGCTTGAGATCCAGCGTGGTAATTCTTTCGATGGAGATACGTTAAGTATGTTTTTGCAAACGGCGAATTTTTGGTCAGTAGAAGTGGGAATTTGGCATCATATTCAATCGGTGCGTTTAATAAACGACCGCCAACTCGAATTAACGAAAACGAAAAATTCTCTTCACTATAATTGTGAATGAATGGATTTAATTTTTGAATACTGGGTTGTAATGAAACTTTCTTCCTAAGTTTTTGAATTTCATCTGCAAATTCATAATTTTGGATAGTTTCGACTATTTTAAGAAACGCCAGACTTAACTCTTTTGCCGTTGGCGATTCTTCGAGAACTTCTGTTTTGTTTTTTAATCTTTTTAAGAATCGCATTGCATACGCAAATGTATTTACCAAGTCGATATATGAAGATTCTTCTTCAATAACTTCTAAAAGTTTGGTTCGAGGTTTTTCTACTGCTAGTAGAGCTATGTTTGTTTTCCGTTTTTCAAGGGCTTTATGCTCTGGAGACAACTCAAAATGCGTATTGACCGGCCACGATGATGGTTCTTGCAATAAGAACTTTGGACCGTTAAACCAAATGGACGCATTTAGTTCATCCACATTACAGCCTCTTGACAAAATGTCTGCTGGATTTTGTTTTGTTGGTACATGTTTCCATGATACTTTTTGGGTCAACTCTTGGATGTCGGACACTCGATTTGCAACAAAGGTTGCAAGGGCAGTTGGATGTGTTTTTATCCAATGCAGTGTTATTTCGGAATCCGTCCAGAAAATAACTTCTTCAACGTCAAGATTCAACATCGCCTTTACTCTTGTCCATAATTTGGCAAGAGTATGCGCTGCGCAAAGTTCTAATCGCGGAAGCGATTTTGTTTTCAAAGGGGCCACCTTAGACTTTGCTGTTAGGAGCGTCGACTTGATACCGTCTGAGCTTTGGCTGCGAATGTAAATGCAACAACCGTAAGCTCTTATCGAAGCATCGGCAAACCCATGAACTTATATTTTTGCGTTCGAATGAGTTTCGACAAACCTTGGAATTTTTATCTCGCCAAGTTGAGATAAATTGGTTTTGAAATTTTGCCAACTTGTATCAAGGCGCAATGGAATCGACTCATCCCAATCAATTTTTGCAATCCAAAGCTCTTGCAGTAAGATTTTTGCTTTGGTGACTATGGGGCATAACAAACCAAGAGGATCGAAAAGACGAGCGGGAACTGATAGTATGTTTCGCTTAGTAGCTCGTAGATCATGAAAATTATTTTCCAAATTGAAGCTGAAAGTATCTTCTTTTGGATGCCAACAAGTTCCTAGAGTTTTGGTAGAGTCTGAATCATTAAATTTGATTGATTTTTCAGTACTCGCAGTGTTATAAAACTCTGGATGGTTTGAGAACCATTTAGCCAACTGAAACCCGCCTTTTTTAAGGACTTCTTGAATTTCAAACTTTATTATTTTTAGAGTTTCAAGATCATTGGCACCTGTTAAGAGATCATCTACATAGAAATCTCTTCGAATTATATTTGAACCAGTAGGGTATATTTTCTCATTAGCATCGCCCAACATCTTTAAACACCGTATTGCTAAAAATGGCGCTGGAGACGTGCCATATGTTACAGTGTTTAGTCGAAAATGTTGTAGTGGTTGGGACGGATGCTGCCTCCACACTATGAGCTGATAAATCGAGTGCTCTTCAGCAATGCATACTTGCCGGTACATTTTCGTAATATCAGCCGTAATGGCGTATTTGTGTATTCGAAAACGGAGCAACGTCGAAAATAGCTCCTCTTGAATGGTTGGCCCAACCATTAAGATGTCATTCAAAGATAATTGAGATGAGGTTCGACTTGAAGCGTCGAAAACAACTCGCAGCTTAGTACTTGTGCTTTGCGGGCGCAAAACACACTGATGTGGAATGAAATAGTGCGGGCTTTTCGGGATTTCATTATTTGTCGGTGACATATGTCCTAACAAAAGATATTCTTTCATGAAATCCATATACATAGCATTTAACTCGCTATCTTTGGATAGTTTTCGCTCCAGTGCGAGAAACCTTCGTTTGGCAGTTTCAAACGATGATCCAAGCGAGTTTGGAGATGATTTAAACGGTAGTTTAACCTCGAAACGACTGGAAGGCAAAAGTTTTGTATTATCAACAAAGTGTTTTTCGCACAACTGTTGTTCTGGCGTTAGAAACTTTTTCGTTTCTCCAGGAATTTCTTCCAGTAACCATGACGATTTTCTGGCCTCCTATCTTCAGTGAGCATCCGGCCTTTCCCAAAAGGTCCATGCCCAGGATAGCGTCTTCTGCCAAGGTAGGTAGGAAGATGGCTTCTCCCTGCACCATTTTCCCATTCAGGTTCAGAGTCAGGACGTAGTGTTCGGATGTCATGGCTGTTCGCCCATCGGCAAATTGTACGGCGTGTGGTTGGTCCCTCCTTGTCGCTCCAAGCCGGCAACATTCTTCTCGCAAGTCGGGGCCGATGAACGACCGTGAAGACCCAGTGTCAACTAAGGCGTAGTACGTTCGGTCGCCAGCCTCGATATGGACAAATAGTCGGGGGTCTGCGGGACCGATGGGACCCGGCTGGCCGAGGACGGCGTTGGAACTCTGGTGGCACGGGCAATCCTTGGTGAGGCGTCCGTCCTCCCCACAGTACGAACAGAACAGTCGAAAAGGGCGTCGGCAATCTTTCTTATTATGCCCCCTCTGCTTGCATTGCCAGCAGTGCGTGTTTCTGTCGTACGTGGTGGTAGGTTGCGGTAGCGGTGTTCGTGGCATGACCGCTTGGCGCGGAAAAGCAGGTGAAGGAGGCTGCACCTGTAGTCGAGGGACGGGTGCGTTTTGATATGAGTATTGCGGGTAATTTGGGGCAGAGCGTGGGCTACGATCTTCTTGCCGCACGAACTCGTACTCTTCCGCGAGATCCATCAACTCGTCTAAGGTCGCAAACTCCATGCGTTTAATATAAAGGCGGTACTCAGGCCGTAATCCGTCATAAATACGATCCACGTTATCCTCAATCGTCATACGCGGATGCTGCCGAATCAAGTACTGAGAGGACCGTATGTAGTCCTTCGCCTTTTCCTTGGGGCCTTGTCTTTTGCGCATTATCTCGTCTTCGAGCTTATGGAAATAACGTGCTGGTAAGAAATGACGTAGGAAGGCCTGGCGAAATACTGCCCAAGTGGTTAAGGCGTCTCGGTTGATCCTGAACCATTCTAGAGCCGTGTTGCGGAAAATTTCGGGCAGTGTCCGGAGCATGCCGTTTAACGGTATCTCATAACACGCTGCCAGGTCCTCGATTCTCTCCAAGAATTCTAAAGGTTTCCCGGAGCCGTCGAACCGGAATCCCCACTTACGCACCGTATTCATTAATTCGGCCTCAAAACTGCGTCCGAATCGGCCAGGTGGCGGATACGGGGCGGCGGACTGGTACGAATGAAAACTGTCGTGTGGTTCGACTTGCGGAGGGGCGGAAACTGCTCGTTCGGATCTGGCGGGGGGACAGTAATTCGCTGTTCGAGAAGAAATGGGTGCGGGCATGGCTGGTGTCTGGAACACTGGTACCTGAAGTCTGCTTTGGAACACTTTTTGCTGCTTGTGTTCCGAAGTGGATGGCGGGATATGCGAACATTTGCATACGCAAATGTATTTACCAAGTCGATATATGAAGATTCTTCTTCAATAACTTCTAAAAGTTTGGTTCGAGGTTTTTCTACTGCTAGTAGAGCTATGTTTGTTTTCCGTTTTTCAAGGGCTTTATGCTCTGGAGACAACTCAAAATGCGTATTGACCGGCCACGATGATGGTTCTTGCAATAAGAACTTTGGACCGTTAAACCAAATGGACGCATTTAGTTCATCCACATTACAGCCTCTTGACAAAATGTCTGCTGGATTTTGTTTTGTTGGTACATGTTTCCATGATACTTTTTGGGTCAACTCTTGGATGTCGGACACTCGATTTGCAACAAAGGTTGCAAGGGCAGTTGGATGTGTTTTTATCCAATGCAGTGTTATTTCGGAATCCGTCCAGAAAATAACTTCTTCAACGTCAAGATTCAACATCGCCTTTACTCTTGTCCATAATTTGGCAAGAGTATGCGCTGCGCAAAGTTCTAATCGCGGAAGCGATTTTGTTTTCAAAGGGGCCACCTTAGACTTTGCTGTTAGGAGCGTCGACTTGATACCGTCTGAGCTTTGGCTGCGAATGTAAATGCAACAACCGTAAGCTCTTATCGAAGCATCGGCAAACCCATGAACTTGTATTTTTGCGTTCGAATGAGTTTCGACAAACCTTGGAATTTTTATCTCGCCAAGTTGAGATAAATTGGTTTTGAAATTTTGCCAACTTGTATCAAGGCGCAATGGAATCGACTCATCCCAATCAATTTTTGCAATCCAAAGCTCTTGCAGTAAGATTTTTGCTTTGGTGACTATGGGGCATAACAAACCAAGAGGATCGAAAAGACGAGCGGGAACTGATAGTATGTTTCGCTTAGTAGCTCGTAGATCATGAAAATTATTTTCCAAATTGAAGCTGAAAGTATCTTCTTTTGGATGCCAACAAGTTCCTAGAGTTTTGGTAGAGTCTGAATCATTAAATTTGATTGATTTTTCAGTACTCGCAGTGTTATAAAACTCTGGATGGTTTGAGAACCATTTAGCCAACTGAAACCCGCCTTTTTTAAGGACTTCTTGAATTTCAAACTTTATTATTTTTAGAGTTTCAAGATCATTGGCACCTGTTAAGAGATCATCTACATAGAAATCTCTTCGAATTATATTTGAACCAGTAGGGTATATTTTCTCATTAGCATCGCCCAACATCTTTAAACACCGTATTGCTAAAAATGGCGCTGGAGACGTGCCATATGTTACAGTGTTTAGTCGAAAATGTTGTAGTGGTTGGGACGGATGCTGCCTCCACACTATGAGCTGATAAATCGAGTGCTCTTCAGCAATGCATACTTGCCGGTACATTTTCGTAATATCAGCCGTAATGGCGTATTTGTGTATTCGAAAACGGAGCAACGTCGAAAATAGCTCCTCTTGAATGGTTGGCCCAACCATTAAGATGTCATTCAAAGATAATTGAGATGAGGTTCGACTTGAAGCGTCGAAAACAACTCGCAGCTTAGTACTTGTGCTTTGCGGGCGCAAAACACACTGATGTGGAATGAAATAGTGCGGGCTTTTCGGGATTTCATTATTTGTCGGTGACATATGTCCTAACAAAAGATATTCTTTCATGAAATCCATATACATAGCATTTAACTCGCTATCTTTGGATAGTTTTCGCTCCAGTGCGAGAAACCTTCGTTTGGCAGTTTCAAACGATGATCCAAGCGAGTTTGGAGATGATTTAAACGGTAGTTTAACCTCGAAACGACTGGAAGGCAAAAGTTTTGTATTATCAACAAAGTGTTTTTCGCACAACTGTTGTTCTGGCGTTAGAAACTTTTTCGTTTCTCCAGGAATTTCTTCCAGTAACCATGACGATTTTCTGGCCTCCTATCTTCAGTGAGCATCCGGCCTTTCCCAAAAGGTCCATGCCCAGGATAGCGTCTTCTGCCAAGGTAGGTAGGAAGATGGCTTCTCCCTGCACCATTTTCCCATTCAGGTTCAGAGTCAGGACGTAGTGTTCGGATGTCATGGCTGTTCGCCCATCGGCAAATTGTACGGCGTGTGGTTGGTCCCTCCTTGTCGCTCCAAGCCGGCAACATTCTTCTCGCAAGTCGGGGCCGATGAACGACCGTGAAGACCCAGTGTCAACTAAGGCGTAGTACGTTCGGTCGCCAGCCTCGATATGGACAAACGGTCGGGGGTCGGCGGGACCGATGGGACCCGGCTGGCCGAGGACGGCGTTGGAACTCTGGTGGCACGGGCAATCCTTGGTGAGGCGTCCGTCCTCCCCACAGTACGAACAGAACAGTCGAAAAGGGCGTCGGCAATCTTTCTTATTATGCCCCCTCTGCTTGCATTGCCAGCAGTGCGTGTTTCTGTCGTACGTGGTGGTAGGTTGCGGTAGCGGTGTTCGTGGCATGACCGCTTGGCGCGGAAAAGCAGGTGAAGGAGGCTGCACCTGTAGTCGAGGGACGGGTGCGTTTTGATATGAGTATTGCGGGTAATTTGGGGCAGAGCGTGGGCTACGATCTTCTTGCCGCACGAACTCGTACTCTTCCGCGAGATCCATCAACTCGTCTAAGGTCGCAAACTCCATGCGTTTAATATAAAGGCGGTACTCAGGCCGTAATCCGTCATAAATACGATCCACGTTATCCTCAATCGTCATACGCGGATGCTGCCGAATCAAGTACTGAGAGGACCGTATGTAGTCCTTCGCCTTTTCCTTGGGGCCTTGTCTTTTGCGCATTATCTCGTCTTCGAGCTTATGGAAATAACGTGCTGGTAAGAAATGACGTAGGAAGGCCTGGCGAAATACTGCCCAAGTGGTTAAGGCGTCTCGGTTGATCCTGAACCATTCTAGAGCCGTGTTGCGGAAAATTTCGGGCAGTGTCCGGAGCATGCCGTTTAACGGTATCTCATAACACGCTGCCAGGTCCTCGATTCTCTCCAAGAATTCTAAAGGTTTCCCGGAGCCGTCGAACCGGAATCCCCACTTACGCACCGTATTCATTAATTCGGCCTCAAAACTGCGTCCGAATCGGCCAGGTGGCGGATACGGGGCGGCGGACTGGTACGAATGAAAACTGTCGTGTGGTTCGACTTGCGGAGGGGCGGAAACTGCTCGTTCAGATCTGGCGGGGGGACAGTAATTCGCTGTTCGAGAAGAAATGGGTGCGGGCATGGCTGGTGTCTGGAACACTGGTACCTGAAGTCTGCTTTGGAACACTTTTTGCTGCTTGTGTTCCGAAGTGGATGGCGGGATATGCGATCCAGTAGCATGGTCTTCCTCGTCCGAAGGGTCAGCATTATTTCTTTCTTCCACCTTACCTTCCCACTCAGCGCACAAATTCTGTGTCGAGCGGTGCATACGGGCTTCTTTTAGGTGGCGACTCAGGCGTTGACGTAATTCTTGGACCGTTCCACTGGTGTCTTGTCCCCGTAGGGTCAGGGTCTCTATTAATTCGGGCTTTTTCAGGAAATAGATGAATCCTAAGTTCTGGTATGGATTTGAGTTCTCCCCCAATCCCTGGGCATCTTCTTCAGGTACTTGGTCGGTCTCGGTCGGCATCTTGGAAGCTGGTCGGTCAGGTTTCGGTGTCGGTCGGTGGACTCTGCGTCAGTTCCTGGACAGGTACGGTAGGCGGTTGAACTTTCTGCAGGTCCCTGCTCGGGCGCCAAATTTGTGATGCTTCTTTTTCGAGGCTGGGGTAGGACTCAGGGTGTCCAGGGTCTACCCAAGGAAGCGTCGTAAGACTTGGGGGCTTCGGCGGTCCAACTTCTCCAGATGAATAAAACGAAGAGACGATCGGGTAATTTCTTAAGTAATTCTAGGTTTATTGTTTTCACTCGTATCTCAAAGTATAAATATAATTTCTATTTATTACAAGAAATGATTATTAACAATTCGGCGTTTAAATCTGGCTTCTGGTACCGGTCTTCGGAACGTCAGGTCGTCTTGGGGGCGTAGTGTTGTTTCCCTGGGGGCGGGATGCTGCGGTTACTGTGTCCTTTGTGCGGTGATGATAACTGCTTAGTTGGCGCTGCGTTAGGCAGGGCACTCTGTCGGCGGCCGCGGATTTCGAGGCAAAGGTCTGTGAAAATTTATAATAGTTTTTATAAATTTGCTCTTATTTCGAGCTTAAAAGAACGAAAATGATAAGTTTAAAAACTTCGAAAAAGGAAAAAAAGGCGAAAATAAAAAGACCGTGCGGTTCGATATCAAAAAAACGAAGTGTGTTTATTTCATTGTTGTTGTTCTTCTTCTTATTTATTTTGATGAACAAAATAACGAGCAAATAAATATGGCCGGGAGGGCGCGAAATTTAAAAATTAGACCAATTAGCTTATGGTTTATTTTGATGTGTGGCTCGTCAAAACACCGGCCACGTTGAAAGGCTCCAAGGCTTCAATCTTCTTCAATTGGGAGTACGGCCAGTTTTACGATTGGACGTCTTAGGATCCCTCTGGCTGTTCTGACGTCGGCGACCCTGACCTTGCCGTCCTGCCCTTCGACGACCGCCACGACTCGTCCGGTTTTCCACTGTTGGGGGGGCGTATTGTCCTCGTGGATAATAACCAGTTTGCCCACGGTGAGGTTGGGTTGGTCCAGCACCCATTTGGATCTGGCTTGAAGGCCAAGCAGATACTCCTTGGACCACTTCTGCCAGAACTGCTGCTTGAGCCAGCATAGATGCTGCCATCTTTTCAAGCAACCCGTTTGCTGTTCCGGCACTGGTTCTGGGGGCAGCGACCGTAAACTGCTGCCGATCAATAGGTGCGCTGGAGTAAGCGCTTCGCCGTCGCTGGGATCGGCGCTTAGTGGTCCGATTGGCCTTGAATTGAGGATGGCCTCGACCTCGATGAGGACCGTGAGTAGCTCTTCGGTTGTCAGCAGAGCGTTGCCCACTGTACGCTGTAACAGCGTTTTCGCCGACTTCACCGCCGTTTCCCATAGGCCTCCGAAATGCGGTGCCCTGGGCGGTATCAAGGCGAAGCTGAAGCCTTCCTCTGCTGCGAACTGTTGAAGGTGTTCTTTCCCTCGCTCGACTTCTTCTTGGACTTCCTTCAGTATCCGTTGGGCTCCCACGAAGTTCGTCCCGTTGTCGCAGTACAGCGTCCTTGGAAGTCCTCGGCGACATATGAACCTTTTAAGGGCGAGAATAAAGCAATCAGAAGACAGATTAGTAGCTAATTCTAAATGTACTGCTTTTGATGCGAAACAAACAAAAACAACTATAGGCGTGTTTTTTTTTATGCTAGTATATAGTACAGTAAAAATTTCCCTTGGGGAACAACAACAAATCATTTTACTGTCGTAATTTTCCACAGTGAAAACAGGGATGGCATTGCTGTGGATTGATAGTTTCCAGATTTGAAAATAAGATGGCACCACCAACGATTTCAGTTCATCAAAGCTTTTTCGAAAGGACGTGTTCAAAAAAAATGTGGTATTTGCAAAGAAATTTTTTCTCTCGTTTAAAAATTAAAGAAATAAAAACTATATTCACATTGAATTTTTGCCCTGTTTCTTACCTGGTGGTGTATATAATACAGGATTTTGCACTAGTTCTTTTTTGCTGGAAGCTAATAGCTTTACTCATGGAATTATTTGAATAAAAAATATAGCCCAATGCAAGAAAAAAACAAATCAAACAAACAAACAAAGCAGTAAAAAATGGTCAAAAGGGAAAGATATATGTATGAAAATTAAACATTCTTCAATAGAAATTCAAGTTTGGGACTAGCAAGACGTGTTTCAACTTAATTTAATTTGGGTTGTGTTTATTTGTGCGGTAATATTATAGTTCAATTTCACGGTTTTGTAAATAGAATCAACTTATTTTCTTTCTAAACCTATCGAAAAGACTGGTCAATAGTGTAAAATTGCTTTACCACAGGTTTGGATAAAAAAATAAATTGATTCGGTTTGCCAATGGAAAATCTCATCAAAGATTATTTTTTAATATCTTTTTACATACTCCACGAACATACCCGAAAGTTTTTTTCAACAAAACAGCTGACTTTGACATAGAGCTTTCTTCACTGCTGGACGATGCCTCCAAAAATAGTAAAAAAGAGCTGTAAGAGAAAATCTGATGTATGGAAAATAAGAAAAAAAATACAAATTCATACATGGCTTTGTATCGTTATTCATTTGATAGAACAATTAACGAAACAAAATAGTATGAATTTGATTTTGTTTCATCTTGAATTTCACAGAGAGCTTTTAAAAGTAGCAACAAGCTTTGACGTTGAGCTCCATCTTGTTGCTGAAAATAGAACTGAAAATACTGTGGACAGATCGTTTTTTTTTAACTTGAATGCTGTACTATATACTATGTTAAAAAAAAACACGCCTTATATAGGTTTTGTTCGGTGGCCGGCCACGAATTTTTAGCGTGGTATATACCGGACCACAGAAATCTACTCCACATGTTAAGAACGGTCGTTGTGCTCGCAATCGATCCGCTGGTAAATTGCCCATTATTTGGGTTAAAAGTTTTGGTTTGTACTTAAAACAATGTATGCACTGTCGTACAACCTTTTGACAAGCTTCTTTGGCATTTATTAGCCAAATCTTTTCTCGAAGCAATGCCACCATCGCTTGAGATCCAGCGTGGTAATTCTTTCGATGGAGATACGTTAAGTATGTTTTTGCAAACGGCGAATTTTTGGTCAGTAGAAGTGGGAATTTGGCATCATATTCAATCGGTGCGTTTAATAAACGACCGCCAACTCGAATTAACGAAAACGAAAAATTCTCTTCACTATAATTGTGAATGAATGGATTTAATTTTTGAATACTGGGTTGTAATGAAACTTTCTTCCTAAGTTTTTGAATTTCATCTGCAAATTCATAATTTTGGATAGTTTCGACTATTTTAAGAAACGCCAGACTTAACTCTTTTGCCGTTGGCGATTCTTCGAGAACTTCTGTTTTGTTTTTTAATCTTTTTAAGAATCGCATTGCATACGCAAATGTATTTACCAAGTCGATATATGAAGATTCTTCTTCAATAACTTCTAAAAGTTTGGTTCGAGGTTTTTCTACTGCTAGTAGAGCTATGTTTGTTTTCCGTTTTTCAAGGGCTTTATGCTCTGGAGACAACTCAAAATGCGTATTGACCGGCCACGATGATGGTTCTTGCAATAAGAACTTTGGACCGTTAAACCAAATGGACGCATTTAGTTCATCCACATTACAGCCTCTTGACAAAATGTCTGCTGGATTTTGTTTTGTTGGTACATGTTTCCATGATACTTTTTGGGTCAACTCTTGGATGTCGGACACTCGATTTGCAACAAAGGTTGCAAGGGCAGTTGGATGTGTTTTTATCCAATGCAGTGTTATTTCGGAATCCGTCCAGAAAATAACTTCTTCAACGTCAAGATTCAACATCGCCTTTACTCTTGTCCATAATTTGGCAAGAGTATGCGCTGCGCAAAGTTCTAATCGCGGAAGCGATTTTGTTTTCAAAGGGACCACCTTAGACTTTGCTGTTAGGAGCGTCGACTTGATACCGTCTGAGCTTTGGCTGCGAATGTAAATGCAACAACCGTAAGCTCTTATCGAAGCATCGGCAAACCCATGAACTTGTATTTTTGCGTTCGAATGAGTTTCGACAAACCTTGGAATTTTTATCTCGCCAAGTTGAGATAAATTGGTTTTGAAATTTTGCCAACTTGTATCAAGGCGCAATGGAATCGACTCATCCCAATCAATTTTTGCAATCCAAAGCTCTTGCAGTAAGATTTTTGCTTTGGTGACTATGGGGCATAACAAACCAAGAGGATCGAAAAGACGAGCGGAAACTGATAGTATGTTTCGCTTAGTAGCTCGTAGATCATGAAAATTATTTTCCAAATTGAAGCTGAAAGTATCTGTCAAAAGTAATGTCAGCATATGTTAAAAGTATTGTCAGCAATACTTCAATTGTGGGAACAATTCAATAATTCAGGTTCACGCATATCGTGTATCAATTATAAATGTCTGGTCCCACAGTTGAGGTATTGCACGCGCAACACAGTTTTGCATGCTTGCAATTCTTGTGTATTGCCAAAACCAAAATGTATAGACAATCGAAAAATAAAATGTGTTGACTGATTGAGTCTTTATTAAACCGTCATTGCGTTCATACTTGTTTCCTCTTTCTACACCGTCGTTGTATTCGTACTTGTTTCTACTTTTTACATTTTGGCGACCGTGACAGGACAGTTAACTAAAAAAGTTTAGTTGCCTGCTTTATTTTGATCAGTTTTTCAGTTGAGCTTTACTTTGTTTTCTTCAAAATAATTGTAATTTCAAGTGATTTTTTTTTGTCTTTGTTGTCGTTTGCGTTGTTAAGTGTTGTGTGAACGAAAAAACTAAAAAAAAGAAAAAATTAAAATGAGTCAAGCAGAAAGTGTTAGTGTAATGGACTTGGAGTATTACTCAGAAAACCAGGAAAGGTTGGGAGAAGAAATGTGCCGCATAAGCCGCAATTATGCAAAGGATTCCGAAACAAGGAAAACCTTAAGCTATTTGCTGGAGCGTCGGGCCAATTTAGAAGCAAATTGGCAGAGCTTCGATGAGACGGATAGCATCATCCGGGAAAAATTCGCTGAACAGCTTGACCATCCATACTTCAAAAAAGACTACTACGAAGCAATACGAAAGATCAAAGAGCGAATGCTAAGTGATCTTAACATTCGCATAGACGGAATAGATAAAGGACTTCAAGAAACTTCTGCTGAGGGAAAGGCACGAACTCAGAAAGTTTCCAAGACAGCTGCTGTTGACACAGAAGCAAGCCAACAAACATCTGCAGCGGGAACTAATAATCAGGCTTCCATAACGACCACCAAGGAGATCTTTCTATTGCTCGTAAGCAACCTTGAGAAGACGCTGGAGAGAATTTCCACCGAGCTGGCTCTGGGACAAAGCGAGGCTTACTGCAAGATAAAGTCCAGGTCAATTGAGCGGAGTTGGAGCGATGTTGTGGAACTATTCAGGAGACTCGGCCAAGACTTATTCATTCACGAGGTCGAACGCTATTTCGACGTGCAAGACCGAGTTGAGCTGGCGTTGGTGGAGCTGTGTGATCGAATAGATAATCCCAAATCTACTGAGAAGCCATCACAGTCACCAGTGGCTCCAACTATAAAATTGCCCAAAATTGAGCTGCCAAAGTTCGATGGGAACTATCTCAACTGGCGCCAATTTTATGATCTGTTTAAACAACTTATACATGACCAACCGATTCCTGATGCGCAAAAGCTATACTTCCTACGTGCGAATGTGACAGGAGAAGCGCACAATCTAATACAGCATTTCCAGCCCACTGACAAAAATTATGACGTGGCATGGAATACTCTGGTTGATCGGTTCGATAACAGAAGGTTGCTGCTGACAGCTCAATTGTCGAAATTGCTGTCACAATCACCAGCAATTGGGACAGCTTCCAGTCTGAGACGATTGCATGATGCCACAAAGGAGGGAATGCAGGCAATATCCAATCTTGGATACGAAGTCACCAATTGGGACCCTATAGTGGTCCATCTAATGCTCCAAAAGTTGGACAAGGAGAGCAGAACGCTGTTTGAACAAACCTTAGAGGATCCCAGAAGCAGTCCCAGTTTAGATGCTTTCTTCAAATTTGTGGAATCACGCTTCCAAACATTGGAAGCAATTTGCAGTCGTGAAGAGAGAAAAAAAACATCAGCGTTAGTCGCTTCCACTAGTGCCAATAGTATCGATTGCGCTATGTGCAATTCAAGTAAGCATGGTATATACAATTGCACTAATTTTTTGTCTCTTACAGGTCCGGAACGAGGCAAAGCAGTATACAAGCTGATGCTGTGCAAAAACTGTCTAAAGAAAGGACATTTCGCCCAATCATGCCAGTCCCGAGGATGCCAAAAATGCGAAGGAAGACACAACACCCTTCTTCATCCACAGCAGACGAAGCAAGAAAATAGGCAGATCAACAAACCAGCAGATAATTCAACAAATGTTGGTAAGCGTAATAAAAATTTTCTAAATTTAAAATCTGCGAATACTGCATCAGGGCCTGAAAGAGTGCGTCAGGTATATCTCGCCACAGCTGTTATAAACTGCATTTCATCCAACGGAACGAGAATCCCTTGCCGTGCAATGCTAGATTCTGGCTCACAATTAAATTTCTTAACGCAGTCCCTTGCCACTGAGTTGGGCCTCAAGCAACGTCGCAAGAGTGTGCCAATAACGGGAATAGGGGGTAAAGAATGCAAGGCAGATTTCGTCACTAATGTAACAATTGAGTCAAGAACATCCGGATTCCAGGCAACTATAGAGGCAAGCATTATGCCTCGCATTAGTGACTATAATTCGAGTACGCATATTGACATGTCTCGCTGGAAAATTCCACCCAATATACGACTGGCAGATCCTTCAAGCTTTAAAAATCAACGTATAGACATGTTGATAGGGGCCGGCATATTCTTTGAGCTATTCTTGCCAGGAGAAGTCAAGATTTCAAATGATCTTCCTTTGTTACGAAATACAAAGCTTGGTTGGATATTGGCTGGAAGCATACCACCAATACAAACAGACACATCAACTCCCGTTCATTGCCACATAGCTACAGGTCCTACGCTATCTTCTTTAGACAAATTGGTGCGGAGATTCTGGGAAACGGAAAATCATGATATGCCAGCAAATACCATGAGCAAAGAAGAGCATGACTGTGAAGAACATTTCAAGAAAAACGTAAGAGTTAATGATAGCCATCAGTTCGTTGTGCGGTTACCATGTAAAGAGGATCCAAGCGTTGTTTTGGGAGACTCGCTCGAAATAGCTAAAAGACGCTTCCTGGTGCTTGAGCGGAAATTAGACAAAAATCAAGAGCTGAAATTGTTATACGGAGACTTTATGCGAGAGTACGAAGCTCTTGGTCATATGAGTCCAATTGATGAAAGCAAACTGTGCAACACTCATTTTGTAATCCCTCATCACTGTGTTATAAAACCCGAAAGCACATCAACAAAGCTAAGGGTGGTATTTGATGCATCAGCTAAAAGTACCTCTGGATATTCACTTAATGACAGTTTAATGGTTGGTCCAACAGTTCAACCAGACTTGTTTTCCATTATAACCAAGTTTCGAATGCACAGATATGTTTTCACGGGTGACATTAGCAAAATGTACCGACAAGTGTTAATAATCCTTGTGATAGAATGTTGCAGCTAATTTTGTGGAGATCGGAACGCAGCAGTCCACTCCAATTGTACCAGCTGAACACAGTAACTTATGGTACAGCATCAGCGTCATATCTGGCCTCTAGATGCTTAGTAAAGCTCGCTGAAGATGTTGAGGAACAATATCCTCTTGCATTGCAGATTATAAAAAACAATTTTTATGTAGACGATTGTCTTGCAGGTGCTGAGACTATAGACGAGGCTAAAAACCTATTAACAGATGTCAACAATGTCTTAAAAATGGGTCACTTTGAGCTAAGAAAATTTTGTTCTAATCATCCTGATATATTGCAGAATATTCCTGAAGAGCATAAAGAACAACTAGTTGCATTTAATCAATCTGAAGTGATCAAAACGTTGGGATTAATCTGGGATCCCTCTTTGGATGCATTCAAATTCAAATTTGACTTTGATGAATTTAATCAATACGAGAAAGTATGCAAACGAACCGTACTAGCCAATCTTGCAAGGTTATTTGATCCTTTGGGACTACTTGGACCTGTGATAGTTCTTGGAAAACTATTCTTGCAGGAGCTATGGAAAACAGATTTATCATGGGATGACCACGTCCCTGAAGATCAAGCAAACAAGTGGATTCGTTATTTGAAAAGTTTTTCGATGTTGAAAGATTTAAGCTTGCCAAGATATGTCTCTTGTCCAAGCAGTAAAGGAAACATCCAACTGCACGCATTCTCAGACAGCAGTCAAAACGCCTATGGATCATGTGTGTATTTAAGATCTGTAGAGGACAATGGAACTATTCACTCACAACTGTTATGTTCTAAATCAAGGGTTGGTCCTCTGAAGGCAACTACTATAGCGAGGTTGGAGCTACAAGGAGCTGTTCTCATGGTTGAACTAGTAGCTAAGTTGCTCCCACTACTACCTGATCAAGTAAAAAGGGTATGTTACTATACTGATTCAACCACGGTACTAGCATGGATAAAATCGCCTTCCTACACATGGGATAATTACGTTGCGAACAGGGTGGCCAAAATTCAAGCGAACACAGAGATACAACAATGGCATTTTGTGAAGGGAAGTATCAACCCGGCCGATATTGTATCTAGAGGGCTCGATCTACAAACACTTCTAAATACACCAACTTGGTTCAACGGCCCAGATTTTCTTTCAATGGATGAGATATTGTTAGAAACAAGGCCTTCATTGGCTCCAGAAGATATTCCAGAACGTCGGAAGGTGAAGTCTGTATTAACAGTGTCAGCAAATACCGATAATGATATCCAATTAGAACGAATCCATCACAAAAATTCCTTTCGGACACTACAAAACATGTTTGCATACTGCTGTCGTTTTTACAGAAACTGCAGAAAGCACAAAACATTCAGAAATTATGGTCAGTTAACTGTAGATGAGCTGCAGCATGGTACTCGAATGATTTGGGTATATGTTCAAAAGAGAGAATTTCCAGATGACTACCGTTTTCTTCAAAGAGGTTTAAATGTGCATAAGGGATCCAGCATAGCATCTTTAGCTCCATTCTTTGATGAAAAAACAAAGCTAATTAAAGTTGGTGGGAGACTTAAAAACGCATCAATTATGGTGGATGCAAAGCATCAAATTTTACTGCCAAATAATCATTGGATAACAAGGCTGTTTCTTGTAAATTTGCACAAAACTCATATGCACGTAGCACCTAGAGCGCTTATAGCAATTTCAAGGCAAAATTATTGGATTTTAAGTGTTGGCAGAATGGCACGAGAAACAGTCTTCAAGTGCGTTGAATGTTTTCGTTCTAATCCAAAACCTATAGCGCAAATCATGGGCAATTTACCGAAAGAAAGAGTAACACCATCCCGTCCTTTTTATTACTGCGGGGTTGATTTTTGTGGGCCTATTAAAACGCACTACAATATAAGAGGAAAAGGTCCAACAAAATCTTATTTGGCGGTATTTGTGTGTTTCTCAACAAAAGCGGTTCACATTGAAGTGGTGGGAAATCTATCCTCAGAGTCATTTATCTATGCACTAAAGCGATTTATTGGTAGAAGAGGCATGTGTCATACAATTTTTTGCGATAATGCAACTAATTTTGTCGGCGCAAAAAATGAGCTGATGGAGTTAAAAATGGCATTCGAAGCTCAAAGCAATCAAGCGGCTATATACTCGATGTGTTTGGAGAATGGCATCAATTGGAAATACATACCACCTCGTTCACCACATTTCGGAGGGCTTTGGGAGGCTGCTGTTAAGTCTGCAAAGGGTCTTCTAGTGCGCTACCTTCGGGAAGCGTCGCTTACATTAGAAGAGTTGGGGACAGTGGTAATACAAATAGAAGCAATCTTAAACTCAAGGCCGATTACTCCTATGTCATCAGATGCAAATGACCTAGAAGCCCTTACACCAGGTCATTTTTTGATTGGAGTCCCACTCACAACTTTACCAGAACCAGATATTGGCGATTGCAATCTCAGCAGCCTTAAAAGGTTCCGTCAAGTAAAATATATTCAGCAGCATTTTTGGAAAAGATGGTCAACTGAATATCTTCACCTATTACAACAGAGATCTAAATGGACCCATGAATCAGTCAACTTGCTTCCTGGTGCAATGGTTATAATAAAAGAAGCAAATGTTGCTCCAATGAAATGGAAGTTAGGTCGTGTAGAGGAAGTTATAAAAGGCAATGATGACCTGGTACGCGTTGCAACTGTTAAGACGCAGAATGGGACATTCAAGCGTGCAATTCACAATTTATGCCCATTGCCCATGGAAGATGAAACTCCAGCAGATGAAGCTCAAGAGACTCTACAAAGCAATCAGCGGTGTAAGACAAATGTCAAAAAAATTCCCAAATCACTTCTTTCCGTGGTCCTCATGGTTTTATCAATCTTCCCTCTATCAATGTCTCAAAAAATTGAACGTGTAAATATAACTCAATTGGATAATGCAACTGGCATATATTTTGAGGACATTGGGAAAATACAAACCATTAACAGCAATTGGAATATTTATGTGTACTATAATCTAACTACTTATGTTCATGAATTAAATCAGATAAAATCATACCTTCACCAGATTGAAGAACTTTGTGGACAAGAAGTAGCTAAACATGTATACTGCCAACCAATTACAGAGCAAGTTCGACATAGACTCACAATAATAGAGCACAATAACGAGCTCCTCGACAATTACAACATGGGCAAAAATTCAAGAACCAGATCACGCAGATCTCCTCTGGACATTGTAGGAAAGTTAGCAAGTAGTCTATTTGGTGTTCTTGATCAGGATGATGCTAAGCACATTGAGGATCAGATAAACATAGTTAATCAACACGAACATCATCTGAGAACTCTAATTCAAAAGCAGACTTCCATTGCAGATTCTACAGCAAATCTTTTGAAACGCAATACGCTCCAAATAACTCAACAGTTTCAAGCCTTAAATGTCTACTTATCGAGCATCACAAACGCAATAAAAGAAAAACTAAACCTTAATGAAGTTAAGCCAAACATTGCTTCGTTGACTTCGTACTTGATTTTGATTATTTCTAACTATGAAAAGGTTCAAGATGTTCTTCTAGATGTGCTGCTGGATCTAAATCATGCAATGATTAACCCACAAATAATAACTCCAAATCAACTGACCGAACAAATTATGGTAATTAAGGCACACCTTCCATCAACATTGACACTGGCTAAGGGATCAACAATGGACTTGTATAAGATGATGTCTGTAAAAGGGAGAGTTCTTAAAGAAACAGTAGTTTTTGAAATACGACTACCACTGGTAGATACCACTGAGTTCCAGTTGTTTAATGTACATCCGATCCCTATTTTAAAAGAATCCTCAAGCTTTTTAGTTGAAGTTACATCCCAATTTCTTGCAATCTCATTGACAAGGGATGCATTTTTTCCGCTGTCCGAGCTAGAACTTAGTCAATGCCGCATTCTATCACCTCAACAGTTTCTCTGCAAAAAATTGCACCCTACATACACAAAGCAAGCTGTCACGAGTAGTTGTGAAATAGCCTTGCTAAACCACAAAAATAATGCGTTGCACGAATGCAAGTTAAATAAAATACCTGTCGCAGATTACTGGAAGGCACTTCAAAACTCCAACACTTGGATATTTTCTACAGTTTCAAATACAACTGGGCATCTTGTATGCGAAGATTCTACTGAAAGCCTCTCAGTATTCGGAAATGGCTTACTCGAATTTAAGGAATCTTGCCTGCTGAAAATGCCATCTTTGACTATTAAAGGGGAACGGGAATACAAAAATAACATCGCCATAAAAAATTCCTTTATTCCAAAAACCGACATAAACGCTTGGATTACAAATCGCACAGAATCTAACATCAGCAGTCCTCCACAAATAAAGGAAATGGAAAAAATAGATATTTCGAAGCTAAAAGACCAAATCGACAGTGTGATGCAGCAATCAGAAGACGCCACATCGAAATTCAATGTTCACGATTATCATCATTACGGGCTGGGCTACTTGTTATTGGCTGGCATGATTGGGATTGGCATCGCTTACTGCTACCGACGAAGGCACCCAGTCGCTGCTCCCAGACGTGGTATTTCTAGATTTAATGTAAATATTTAAGCATAGCATGGAATGACCTTGCCTTTTTAATTGTTAATCTAATTTTTTTTTTATTTATCTCTTTGAACATTATTTCATTTTGCATTTTACAAATTTTGTGTAAACAGTAAATTAATAGTGGTTACATTTGTTTTGTTTGTGTAAATTTTGTTTTTAGTTTGTTTTAATATAAGAACACAAATATTGATGAAATTAAAATGTATAAAATATTCATTAGAAATTTAGTTTAGAGAGTTAAAAACCCTCAAAGGGGGGAGTATGTCAAAAGTAATGTCAGCATATGTTAAAAGTATTGTCAGCAATACTTCAATTGTGGGAACAATTCAATAATTCAGGTTCACGCATATCGTGTATCAATTATAAATGTCTGGTCCCACAGTTGAGGTATTGCACGCGCAACACAGTTTTGCATGCTTGCAATTCTTGTGTATTGCCAAAACCAAAATGTATAGACAATCGAAAAATAAAATGTGTTGACTGATTGAGTCTTTATTAAACCGTCATTGCGTTCATACTTGTTTCCTCTTTCTACACCGTCGTTGTATTCGTACTTGTTTCTACTTTTTACAGTATCTTCTTTTGGATGCCAACAAGTTCCTAGAGTTTTGGTAGAGTCTGAATCATTAAATTTGATTGATTTTTCAGTACTCGCAGTGTTATAGAACTCTGGATGGTTTGAGAACCATTTAGCCAACTGAAACCCGCCTTTTTTAAGGACTTCTTGAATTTCAAACTTTATTATTTTTAGAGTTTCAAGATCATTGGCACCTGTTAAGAGATCATCTACATAGAAATCTCTTCGAATTATATTTGAACCAGTAGGGTATATTTTCTCATTAGCATCGCCCAACATCTTTAAACACCGTATTGCTAAAAATGGCGCTGGAGACGTGCCATATGTTACAGTGTTTAGTCGAAAATGTTGTAGTGGTTGGGACGGATGCTGCCTCCACACTATGAGCTGATAAATCGAGTGCTCTTCAGCAATGCATACTTGCCGGTACATTTTCGTAATATCAGCCGTAATGGCGTATTTGTGTATTCGAAAACGGAGCAACGTCGAAAATAGCTCCTCTTGAATGGTTGGCCCAACCATTAAGATGTCATTCAAAGATAATTGAGATGAGGTTCGACTTGAAGCGTCGAAAACAACTCGCAGCTTAGTACTTGTGCTTTGCGGGCGCAAAACACACTGATGTGGAATGAAATAGTGCGGGCTTTTCGGGATTTCATTATTTGTCGGTGACATATGTCCTAACAAAAGATATTCTTTCATGAAATCCATATACATAGCATTTAACTCGCTATCTTTGGATAGTTTTCGCTCCAGTGCGAGAAACCTTCGTTTGGCAGTTTCAAACGATGATCCAAGCGAGTTTGGAGATGATTTAAACGGTAGTTTAACCTCGAAACGACTGGAAGGCAAAAGTTTTGTATTATCAACAAAGTGTTTTTCGCACAACTGTTGTTCTGGCGTTAGAAACTTTTTCGTTTCTCCAGGAATTTCTTCCAGTAACCAAAATTTTTGCACAATTTTGTCTAAGTCTGGTAGCTCTTCAGACTGACATACCAAATTACATTGTTTGGTATTTGAATTTGTACCTTTGGGATATTTTCCGGATATAATCCAACCCAAAAGTGTTTTTTGAATAGTGGGATATTCAGGGCCTTGTTTAATTTGACCGACCGACAATAATTCGAAAAATGTTTCCGCTCCTATTAGTAAGTCAATTTTTTGAGGCTTATTGAAGTAAGGATCAGATAATTGAATGTTGGAAGGTATGTTCCAATTCGTAATATTTATTGCTTGATCCGGCTGATATGACGATATTGAGTTCATTACCCAATAGTCAGCAGAAAACGAATGATCGTTAAATCTTGATTTTACTTCTGCATGTACCTTTTTGTTAACTATAGTACTAGCTCTACCGATGCCGACAAGATTTAAGGTTTTTTGTTCCTTTCGCAGCTTCAATTTTTGTGCAAGCTCTTCAGTTACAAAATTGATTTGCGAGCCTGAATCAAGTAACGCTCGAGCTAGCGTATATTCACCACTGCTGCCTTTAATTTGAACAATAGCAGTAGCGAGAATAACTTGATCTTTTGAAACTGAGGCATGCATAGCTTGAAAGCTCGAAGCTCCTTGTGACGGTGTGCTATTAAACGTAGTTTGATATTGGTGCAATAATGTGTGATGCGATTTATTGCAAACACTGCACCGAGTTAATTTGCATTTTGAAACTGTGTGTCCTTTTCGAAGGCAGTTGATGCAAACAGGCACACTTTTCGCAAACTCAAATCGTTGCATCACAGGTATTGAAGCATAGGTTTGGCATGTCGTTATAAAATGATCACTTGAATTGCAGTATAAGCATTTCGATTTATTTGCTTGTTGGTTTACACAAGCAAACGAAGCCCTTTGGTTTCTGTTATGGTTCATCTCATGTTTTGGTTTTGATGACCTATCAGAAATTTTATTCTTTGAAGACGAGGCTTCTTCAGCAGAAAGATGCTGATATCGCTTATTCAGCGCGGCTTCACAGTCACTCCATAAAGGAAGTGTACTGAAATCTAGTTGCTCTTCCCACTTTGATCTTGTCATCGAATCAACCTTTGACATTACTAAATGAATTATGATCGCGTTTGTGATATTCTTTTCATCACCAAGTGAAAGAAGCGAATCATAAATTGCGGAAACAGTGTCTATCATGCTGCGCAATGCAGAAGCTGATGGCTTTTGAATTTCTTTTAGTTCAAACAGAGTAGACACATTGTCGAAAAATATAAGACAATTATTGTCATAAACCTTTTTTAAACTTGCTAAAGCTTTTGGATAATTTTGTTCCGTTATTTGGAACGCTTTAACTGTTCCTAAAGCTTCACCCGATAAACAAGATATTAAATGATTGAACTTTTCAATATCCGGAAGCATTGGATCGTTGTCTACTAGACTCTCAAAAAGGCTAATAAAATTTTTATATTCAGAATATTTCCCACTGAATTTCGGGAGAGACATTTTTGGAAGGCGCGAGTGATGTGGATTGCTAAAAGAATATTCAATTCCACTTGGCTTACGACACTTATTTACTTTAGATACAAGTAAAGCTTTTGCACTGACGCAAATGTCTTCTAACTCTCCGCGGAATACGTCGCTATGATCAGCTGATTCAATCTCAGTTTGACAAACCATGATCTGATCGACGTATGAATTCAAAATATCTAACCGACATTCCAATTCTATTGGATTAAGTGACATCGTTTTTTCCTCTAAGGCCGTTCTAATTCGCACAATATTATTTTTAAGAACTTGTCGCCGATGTCTTAATTGTTCTAATTCTGCGTTTTGTTTAGGTGAAGCCTGCCGTTTCTTGCTCGTCATTTTGATCAATTTTTTGTTTAACTTCGCTTAAAACTTTCGAAATAACTTTCTTTCCAAGAATTAGTTTATCTGGAAATTGTTCGATTTACCACAGTTTATGAATTAAATAATTGGAAGTCGTTGAAAAATTAATTTATTTTCATACGAGAATTCCACGAAAACGAAAATAAATTTCAATAAACTGCTTCAGAACTGTTGAAAGTTTCTAATTATTTGCAAAGCGAAATAAGTTTAACGTAAACAAAAAAAATTTTTACTATTTAAAAATTAATCGCTGAACACACTCTTCGCATGAAAAATTTCAAAGTAATTTTCGATCACTGAATACGATCACTCTTGACAGCTGGAAACTCAGCGAAAATTCAGCGAGTGAGTGAACTGTCAAAAAAAATTAAATTTGAAATGTCAAATAAATGTAAACAAATGTCAATTGCATTCAATTAATCGGCTTTTTTACAATTTGATTGATTAAATTCTAATTTAATATTAAAACAATCGAATTATTATTGTTTGAAAACGTATCGTGAAATAAGCTTGAGTGTGTGTATGCGAATGCGAAATGTGACGATGACGGCGGCGGCGCGGTGACAAAGAACGCGGTACTTTAACACTTTTAGTAATTTATGTATTTATATATGTATGTACTAAGTGTTTGAACAATTTAATTTTAGCTTTATTTGTCGAATAAAACAATTGAAATAAATTTTATTAAACTTTTAAATCAACCCACGCACTTGTTTATTTGTTTCACCATCAATTTATATATGTATATGTAAATGCAAAGGACAAAAACTGAACGTCAAAAGCCGCAAAAAATAGGCAGTTATTTTGGACACTTTCAGTTTTTGTGAATACCTGTCTTTTGTTTAGATTTTTTTTAAACTTTCCAAATGTCCTGCGACACTTCTCGTGGCTGAAGAATTGATGTGTAGGGTGGTAGGTACTCCTTCGGCAATCGCTGATGGTGGTTGCTGGTGGTGGTTGCTGGTACAACGAGGAATTATCACAAGTTGATGACACTGAATGTTCAATTTACGCGGCGTAGGATTAATTCAATTGATTGATTTATTAATTGATTTTTAATCAATAAACACGATTCTCAACTTCGCGACGCGTATATATATATGTGTATGTGTACGTTTAATACGTTCCTAACTATTAGTTTTAGTTATTATTTTTTAAAAACCAAGTTATTAGTTTAAACTTGTCCCTGCTCGGACGCCATGAAAATTTATAATAGTTTTTATAAATTTGCTCTTATTTCGAGCTTAAAAGAACGAAAATGATAAGTTTAAAAACTTCGAAAAAGGAAAAAAAGGCGAAAATAAAAAGACCGTGCGGTTCGATATCAAAAAAACGAAGTGTGTTTATTTCATTGTTGTTGTTCTTCTTCTTATTTATTTTGATGAACAAAATAACGAGCAAATAAATATGGCCGGGAGGGCGCGAAATTTAAAAATTAGACCAATTAGCTTATGGTTTATTTTGATGTGTGGCTCGTCAAAACAGTCTGCGTTGCGTGGAAGGCAGAACGATCTATCGGCGGCGGCGGACTACGTAAGAAGCGCCTGCGTAGTGTAAACGGCAGAGCAATGTATCGGCGTTGGCGGACTTCGTAAAAAGTGCATGCGTTCGTCTTAAGGCAAAACACTTTGTCGGCGGCAGCGGATTTCGAAGCAAAAGTCTGCGGTTGCGGGTATTATCAATAGTACGATCGTCGTCTCGAAGAGAATTAATGACGAGGAGAGTATACAACACCGATGTGAGGTAACTTCCTATACGGTGAGGCTAGGTGGCAAGGAGAGTATGCAACGTCGGTTACACACCAATGCGCTGCAACTTCCTATACGACGAAGCTAAGTGAGGAGGAGAGTATACAACGTCGGTTACACACCAATGCGATGTATCCTCCTATACGGTGAGGCTGAATGGCGAGGAGAGTAGCAACGTCGGTTACACACCAATGCGCTGCAACTTCCTATACGGTGGAGACTAAAAATAGTCGTAATCAGGAAGAGTATCTTCCACAGGAAAGGAGAAACTATACGTTAGAGGCACTGAGACCCGTATATCTGTTTCTCGGATTCAAATAAACGAACTAAACGAGGAGGAGAGTACACAACGTCGGTTAAACACCAATGCGCTGCAACTTCCTATACGGTGGAGACTAACAATAGTCCAAATCAGGAAGAGTATCTTCCACAGGAAAGGAGAAATAAGCAACTATACGTTAAAGGTACTAAGACCCGTATATCTTCTTCTCTAATTATTGCAAATAATTCACCTCTATTCATAGATTTTCCTGATGCAAGGAAATGTGAATTGTAAGGCAATGACAACATTGCATACAAAAATGGGCCGACCATTGCCAATACATTTCCCCATACGGAGATACACACAAACTAAGCAATACATGCTATTTGGCCTTGAAATACATTTTTATTGCACGATTTGGTTGCGTATGAAAATATTTTAATGGTAAAAGAACGACACGTACGGTGTTTAGATATGGTGTTCTGGGGAAAATTGTGACGCTTCGTCACAGATCCCCCCTTCTTAGAAAGACGAGAACCCTCTCGTCTCAACGACCTCCGGTGCTGACTGGGAGAGTTCGTGTATGTTTTTCTGGATTGAGGGACTTAAATCCTGCCCTTCTTTTCTTCTTTATATATATTTTTTTGTATTTTTTTTTTTGTTTGTTTTTTTTTTTTTTTTTTTTTTTTTTTTTTTTTTTTTTTTTTTTTTTTTTTTTTTTTTTTTTTTTTTTTTTGTTTGTTTTTTTTTTCTTTTTTTTTCTTATAAACGTTATAATTAATAAACATAAATACTCTGAGAAAAGAAAACGATCGCCCTACGATCATAACAAAAAACTAGAAAATAGATCTTTCAAAAAAATAATCAAAAAAAACCCGATCGTCCTACGATCATCATCTCGAACAGGTAAACTTCGCGTGGCCTAACCTTCCCGTAGTTCCATAGGCACCACTTTGTCTTTACCTTGGTATGACAACCTCGCCTCGGTCCCGGCGTTGTTAGGGGTCACGGTGATGCACCGGTCCTTTCTGTGTAACTCGAACGGCTTGGTATCGCGACGGTACACGTAGTCGATACCTTGGAATGGGTCTGCCACTGGAGCCCTTTGTCTGATGGCTTTCCTGAGCTGGTTCCTGGTAAGCGGGAGCTGGGAGCGTTTCTTCGCTTCTACTGCGACCATGCTGGTGTCTCTGGTATGCGTTGCGTCTGCTTCGGCTTCTGGAGAGCTAGGGCTTTGTGGCCCAGGCGGAGTTGCGGTCTCTTCGGTAGGGGGGAACAACCGGGGATCCAGACGGTGCAGCCGTTTGGCGGCTGGGCCCTTTAGTAAATCGCGTACGATCGCACGCCGTACCTCGTCCATCGGCGGTAAATTTATTTCGCGGAGCTTCCACTTGGGCGTCGCTACTACCACCGGGAGATCGCTAAGATTCGCTCGCTGCAGCTCTCTTATCTGGCGCTCGTCCCACAGTGTGCTGGCCTTATCCCGCACCGATTGGATCTGGCTCATCTGCACTGCTGGGCCCGGCGGAGGCCGAATGAGTACGGCTGGCGGGTGAACGGGTTTCGGGGTTACCCGGCGGGTTGTAGTTGCTTTGGTTGGTGCGGCTTGCACCAGTTGTAATACAACCGGGCGGTCTCCGGGGTTTGGTCGGCAAGGCTGCGTTGGCTTCCGTTTGCACGGATGGTCCGGTGAAGTCGGCGGGGGCCTTTTCCTTGGTTGGTTGCTGTTGCTTTCCATTTTTAATTGAGCTGGTTGTTTGGATCTTGAATTTTCTTTAACTCTAAAAATAGGTCCGTGTCGCTCGGTGGTCGGTGGTCGAATGAAATTTTTCCTGTTTATATTTATTCGTGCAATATTCGCGGCGCAGTTGTTTGCATTATCTCCACCACCTGTGTTTTCTGTTGATGCGATCCCTTTTAAATCTCGTACGTGCGCTCGGGTCGTGACAGCTGTGTGATTGCGAATTCCCAGTCTACGTAGCACGACTATAACGGGAGAAACAAATTTTATGACCTCATATGGACCTTCGTACTTTGGTGCCAATTTCTCGGTGAAGTGTTTTGCGGCAGATGATATGACACGGTCTCTCTTATACACTCGCTCGCCGATACATGGGCGCCAAGGGCGGTGTCGTAAATTGTAATATTTCGCCTGTGTTTGTGAGGCGCGCTGGAGATTCATTTTGGCTAGGGAGAACAATGTTCGCATATGTTCTGTGCGAAGGTTGGGCTCTTCGGGAGGGGTATTTGTATCTATGTCAGACAGTAAATGGCCTGGTATTCGTAGCTCCCGTCCGAAATTGAGGAAGGCAGGGGAAAATCCAGTCGACTCGTGGCGGCTGGTATTGAGTGCAAACGTCAGTTCTGGGAGGTGTTCGTCCCATCTCCTCTGATCGCCTTGTGTGTATTGGGCGATCATGGTTTTTAATACCCGATTCACACGCTCGGTGTAATTTTCTTGAGGGGTGTACGGCGCGGTCAAGCGGTGGGTAATTCCTAACTCTGATAGAAACTCCTGAAGTGGACGGCTCGTGAACTGACTCCCGTTGTCTGATATGAAGGTGCGGGGCACTCCAAACCGAGTGATGATTCGCTCACGGATGGCCTTTATCAACCCAGTAGCGGTCGCGGCATGCATCGGGACTGCTTCTGCCCATTTCGAAAATTTGTCTACCATAACTAGCAACATTGTATTGCCTCTGGTAGACCGTGGTAGTGGGCCTATGAAGTCCGCGCATACGACGTCCCAGGGGAAATCGGTCGGAGTAGTGTGCATCATACCACTAGGTTTCTGCTGCAAGGGTTTAAACTGGATGCACACGCTACATCGTTGGACGTATTTCGAGATGTCGCGGAACATCCCCGGCCAATAATAGTGCTGCATAATACGTGCGGCTGTTTTCGCGATTCCCAAGTGTCCAGCGGTCACTACATCGTGATTCTCGAACAAAATTTTGTTGCGGTCGGCGGTCGGTACGCATAGCTTCCACTCGAACGAGTTTGGGTCGGCGGCAGGGTTGGTGGATGTGAATCAGCGGTATAGCAAGTCTTTTTCTATTTTGTACTCGGGGTACCGGTCGGGTAGGAGTCGCACTTGCTCTTTACGTTTCATGGTCCAGTCGGGACTGGCATCGCGGGCAGCGGCGATTCGGTCTAGTTCTGAGATAGGCAGGGGGTCCCGAGACAGAGCGTCGGCTACGACGTTGAGTGCACCTTTACGATATTGTATAGTGAAATCGTATTGTTGCAGCTCCAACGCCCATCGAGCTAACCTCCCTGATGGATTCTCCAATGAGTGCAACCACTTGAGTGAATGGTGGTCCGTCACCACCTTGAACTGGTATCCTTCCAGGTACGGTCTCATCTTCCTTATCCCCCATAAGATCGCCAAACACTCTTTCTCAGTGGCCGCGTATTTGCCCTCTAGTTCCGTAAGTGTGCGGCTGGCGTATGAAATCACTTTCTCGTGCCCTTCTAAGTTTTGCGTTAACACCACTCCCAGTCCTGTCTGGCTGGCGTCAGTTTGCAACGTGAACTGCTGCGTAAAATCTGGGCAGGCCAATACTGGGGCCTCTGTCAGCCGTCGCTTCAGGGTCTCAAATGCTTCCTGTTGTTCAAGCGTCCAATTCCACTTCACGGCCTTCTTCAGTAGACGAGTAAGAGGGGCAGCCACGGTGGAAAAATCCTGGATAAAGCGACGGTACCAAGAGCAAATTCCCAGGATTCTACGAAGTTCGCGGAGGCTAGTCGGGGCTTTTAAATCGCGGACGGCGGCAACCTTATCAGGATCGGTGTGGATACCTTCTTTGGAGATCACATGCCCCAGGTATTTAAGGGAGGGTCGACAGAAATGGCACTTGTCCAAATTTATCCTCAGATTTACTTCTCGGAGACGGCGGAATACTTCTTTCAGATGCGCCAGGTGGTCATCGAACGTTTTACTCAGAACGATGATGTCGTCTAAGTATACCAGCACGTGATCCTGCATGTCGGGGCCGAATACCTCGTCCATGGCTCTCTGAAAGGTTGCTCCGGCCGAATGTAAGCCACATGGCATAACATTCCATTCGTAAAGACCACGGCCGGGCACGGTAAAGGCGGTGTATGGGCGGCATTCCGGTTTCAGGGCGATCTGCCAATAGCCTTGTTTTAGGTCGATGGTCGACATAAAACGGGCCCCTCGCAACTTGTCCAAAATGGCGGTGATGTACGGGAGAGGGTAAGCGTCTTTAAATGAGATTTCGTTCAACTGCCGAAAATCTATACATACCCGCCAAGATCCTTCCTTCTTCCGAACCAGCACCACCGGTGAACTGTACGGGCTTTTCGAAGGACTTATCTTACCGGACTGTAGCAGGTCGTCAATTTCGTCGTCAATAACTTTTTGCATTGCGGGGTTGCGCGGGTAGTACCGCTGCTTAAAAGGCTCGGTTGTTTTGAGACGTATGTTATGCGGGGCGACGCGACGGTGGATATACCTTTCATTTCTTTGAACTTTGGTATTTCCTTTTCCAAAAACTCTCGTAACCTTGCATCTTGGTGATGGTTACCAATGTCTGATATGGCGTATATTTGTGTGGCCTCAGGCGGACTCGAGGCACGTCCCATGACGATTTTCTGGCCTCCTATCTTCAGTGAGCATCCGGCCTTTCCCAAAAGGTCCATGCCCAGGATAGCGTCTTCTGCCAAGGTAGGTAGGAAGATGGCTTCTCCCTGCACCATTTTCCCATTCAGGTTCAGAGTCAGGACGTAGTGTTCGGATGTCATGGCTGTTCGCCCATCGGCAAATTGTACGGCGTGTGGTTGGTCCCTCCTTGTCGCTCCAAGCCGGCAACATTCTTCTCGCAAGTCGGGGCCGATGAACGACCGTGAAGACCCAGTGTCAACTAAGGCGTAGTACGTTCGGTCGCCAGCCTCGATATGGACAAACGGTCGGGGGTCGGCGGGACCGATGGGACCCGGCTGGCCGAGGACGGCGTTGGAACTCTGGTGGCACGGGCAATCCTTGGTGAGGCGTCCGTCCTCCCCACAGTACGAACAGAACAGTCGAAAAGGGCGTCGGCAATCTTTCTTATTATGCCCCCTCTGCTTGCATTGCCAGCAGTGCGTGTTTCTGTCGTACGTGGTGGTAGGTTGCGGTAGCGGTGTTCGTGGCATGACCGCTTGGCGCGGAAAAGCAGGTGAAGGAGGCTGCACCTGTAGTCGAGGGACGGGTGCGTTTTGATATGAGTATTGCGGGTAATTTGGGGCAGAGCGTGGGCTACGATCTTCTTGCCGCACGAACTCGTACTCTTCCGCGAGATCCATCAACTCGTCTAAGGTCGCAAACTCCATGCGTTTAATATAAAGGCGGTACTCAGGCCGTAATCCGTCATAAATACGATCCACGTTATCCTCAATCGTCATACGCGGATGCTGCCGAATCAAGTACTGAGAGGACCGTATGTAGTCCTTCGCCTTTTCCTTGGGGCCTTGTCTTTTGCGCATTATCTCGTCTTCGAGCTTATGGAAATAACGTGCTGGTAAGAAATGACGTAGGAAGGCCTGGCGAAATACTGCCCAAGTGGTTAAGGCGTCTCGGTTGATCCTGAACCATTCTAGAGCCGTGTTGCGGAAAATTTCGGGCAGTGTCCGGAGCATGCCGTTTAACGGTATCTCATAACACGCTGCCAGGTCCTCGATTCTCTCCAAGAATTCTAAAGGTTTCCCGGAGCCGTCGAACCGGAATCCCCACTTACGCACCGTATTCATTAATTCGGCCTCAAAACTGCGTCCGAATCGGCCAGGTGGCGGATACGGGGCGGCGGACTGGTACGAATGAAAACTGTCGTGTGGTTCGACTTGCGGAGGGGCGGAAACTGCTCGTTCAGATCTGGCGGGGGGACAGTAATTCGCTGTTCGAGAAGAAATGGGTGCGGGCATGGCTGGTGTCTGGAACACTGGTACCTGAAGTCTGCTTTGGAACACTTTTTGCTGCTTGTGTTCCGAAGTGGATGGCGGGATATGCGATCCAGTAGCATGGTCTTCCTCGTCCGAAGGGTCAGCATTATTTCTTTCTTCCACCTTACCTTCCCACTCAGCGCACAAATTCTGTGTCGAGCGGTGCATACGGGCTTCTTTTAGGTGGCGACTCAGGCGTTGACGTAATTCTTGGACCGTTCCACTGGTGTCTTGTCCCCGTAGGGTCAGGGTCTCTATTAATTCGGGCTTTTTCAGGAAATAGATGAATCCTAAGTTCTGGTATGGATTTGAGTTCTCCCCCAATCCCTGGGCATCTTCTTCAGGTACTTGGTCGGTCTCGGTCGGCATCTTGGGAGCTGGTCGGTCAGGTTTCGGTGTCGGTCGGTGGACTCTGCGTCAGTTCCTGGACAGGTACGGTAGGCGGTTGAACTTTCTGCAGGTCCCTGCTCGGGCGCCAAATTTGTGATGCTTCTTTTTCGAGGCTGGGGTAGGACTCAGGGTGTCCAGGGTCTACCCAAGGAAGCGTCGTAAGACTTGGGGGCTTCGGCGGTCCAACTTCTCCAGATGAATAAAACGAAGAGACGATCGGGTAATTTCTTAAGTAATTCTAGGTTTATTGTTTTCACTCGTATCTCAAAGTATAAATATAATTTCTATTTATTACAAGAAATGATTATTAACAATTCGGCGTTTAAATCTGGCTTCTGGTACCGGTCTTCGGAACGTCAGGTCGTCTTGGGGGCGTAGTGTTGTTTCCCTGGGGGCGGGATGCTGCGGTTACTGTGTCCTTTGTGCGGTGATGATAACTGCTTAGTTGGCGCTGCGTTAGGCAGGGCACTCTGTCGGCGGCCGCGGATTTCGAGGCAAAGGTCTGTGAAAATTTATAATAGTTTTTATAAATTTGCTCTTATTTCGAGCTTAAAAGAACGAAAATGATAAGTTTAAAAACTTCGAAAAAGGAAAAAAAGGCGAAAATAAAAAGACCGTGCGGTTCGATATCAAAAAAACGAAGTGTGTTTATTTCATTGTTGTTGTTCTTCTTCTTATTTATTTTGATGAACAAAATAACGAGCAAATAAATATGGCCGGGAGGGCGCGAAATTTAAAAATTAGACCAATTAGCTTATGGTTTATTTTGATGTGTGGCTCGTCAAAACACCGGCCACGTTGAAAGGCTCCAAGGCTTCAATCTTCTTCAATTGGGAGTACGGCCAGTTTTACGATTGGACGTCTTAGGATCCCTCTGGCTGTTCTGACGTCGGCGACCCTGACCTTGCCGTCCTGCCCTTCGACGACCGCCACGACTCGTCCGGTTTTCCACTGTTGGGGGGGCGTATTGTCCTCGTGGATAATAACCAGTTTGCCCACGGTGAGGTTGGGTTGGTCCAGCACCCATTTGGATCTGGCTTGAAGGCCAAGCAGATACTCCTTGGACCACTTCTGCCAGAACTGCTGCTTGAGCCAGCATAGATGCTGCCATCTTTTCAAGCAACCCGTTTGCTGTTCCGGCACTGGTTCTGGGGGCAGCGACCGTAAACTGCTGCCGATCAATAGGTGCGCTGGAGTAAGCGCTTCGCCGTCGCTGGGATCGGCGCTTAGTGGTCCGATTGGCCTTGAATTGAGGATGGCCTCGACCTCGATGAGGACCGTGAGTAGCTCTTCGGTTGTCAGCAGAGCGTTGCCCACTGTACGCTGTAACAGCGTTTTCGCCGACTTCACCGCCGTTTCCCATAGGCCTCCGAAATGCGGTGCCCTGGGCGGTATCAAGGCGAAGCTGAAGCCTTCCTCTGCTGCGAACTGTTGAAGGTGTTCTTTCCCTCGCTCGACTTCTTCTTGGACTTCCTTCAGTATCCGTTGGGCTCCCACGAAGTTCGTCCCGTTGTCGCAGTACAGCGTCCTTGGAAGTCCTCGGCGACATATGAACCTTTTAAGGGCGAGAATAAAGCAATCAGAAGACAGATTAGTAGCTAATTCTAAATGTACTGCTTTTGATGCGAAACAAACAAAAACAACTATATAGGTTTTGTTCGGTGGCCGGCCACGAATTTTTAGCGTGGTATATACCGGACCACAGAAATCTACTCCACATGTTAAGAACGGTCGTTGTGCTCGCAATCGATCCGCTGGTAAATTGCCCATTATTTGGGTTAAAAGTTTTGGTTTGTACTTAAAACAATGTATGCACTGTCGTACAACCTTTTGACAAGCTTCTTTGGCATTTATTAGCCAAATCTTTTCTCGAAGCAATGCCACCATCGCTTGAGATCCAGCGTGGTAATTCTTTCGATGGAGATACGTTAAGTATGTTTTTGCAAACGGCGAATTTTTGGTCAGTAGAAGTGGGAATTTGGCATCATATTCAATCGGTGCGTTTAATAAACGACCGCCAACTCGAATTAACGAAAACGAAAAATTCTCTTCACTATAATTGTGAATGAATGGATTTAATTTTTGAATACTGGGTTGTAATGAAACTTTCTTCCTAAGTTTTTGAATTTCATCTGCAAATTCATAATTTTGGATAGTTTCGACTATTTTAAGAAACGCCAGACTTAACTCTTTTGCCGTTGGCGATTCTTCGAGAACTTCTGTTTTGTTTTTTAATCTTTTTAAGAATCGCATTGCATACGCAAATGTATTTACCAAGTCGATATATGAAGATTCTTCTTCAATAACTTCTAAAAGTTTGGTTCGAGGTTTTTCTACTGCTAGTAGAGCTATGTTTGTTTTCCGTTTTTCAAGGGCTTTATGCTCTGGAGACAACTCAAAATGCGTATTGACCGGCCACGATGATGGTTCTTGCAATAAGAACTTTGGACCGTTAAACCAAATGGACGCATTTAGTTCATCCACATTACAGCCTCTTGACAAAATGTCTGCTGGATTTTGTTTTGTTGGTACATGTTTCCATGATACTTTTTGGGTCAACTCTTGGATGTCGGACACTCGATTTGCAACAAAGGTTGCAAGGGCAGTTGGATGTGTTTTTATCCAATGCAGTGTTATTTCGGAATCCGTCCAGAAAATAACTTCTTCAACGTCAAGATTCAACATCGCCTTTACTCTTGTCCATAATTTGGCAAGAGTATGCGCTGCGCAAAGTTCTAATCGCGGAAGCGATTTTGTTTTCAAAGGGACCACCTTAGACTTTGCTGTTAGGAGCGTCGACTTGATACCGTCTGAGCTTTGGCTGCGAATGTAAATGCAACAACCGTAAGCTCTTATCGAAGCATCGGCAAACCCATGAACTTGTATTTTTGCGTTCGAATGAGTTTCGACAAACCTTGGAATTTTTATCTCGCCAAGTTGAGATAAATTGGTTTTGAAATTTTGCCAACTTGTATCAAGGCGCAATGGAATCGACTCATCCCAATCAATTTTTGCAATCCAAAGCTCTTGCAGTAAGATTTTTGCTTTGGTGACTATGGGGCATAACAAACCAAGAGGATCGAAAAGACGAGCGGAAACTGATAGTATGTTTCGCTTAGTAGCTCGTAGATCATGAAAATTATTTTCCAAATTGAAGCTGAAAGTATCTGTCAAAAGTAATGTCAGCATATGTTAAAAGTATTGTCAGCAATACTTCAATTGTGGGAACAATTCAATAATTCAGGTTCACGCATATCGTGTATCAATTATAAATGTCTGGTCCCACAGTTGAGGTATTGCACGCGCAACACAGTTTTGCATGCTTGCAATTCTTGTGTATTGCCAAAACCAAAATGTATAGACAATCGAAAAATAAAATGTGTTGACTGATTGAGTCTTTATTAAACCGTCATTGCGTTCATACTTGTTTCCTCTTTCTACACCGTCGTTGTATTCGTACTTGTTTCTACTTTTTACATTTTGGCGACCGTGACAGGACAGTTAACTAAAAAAGTTTAGTTGCCTGCTTTATTTTGATCAGTTTTTCAGTTGAGCTTTACTTTGTTTTCTTCAAAATAATTGTAATTTCAAGTGATTTTTTTTTTGTCTTTGTTGTCGTTTGCGTTGTTAAGTGTTGTGTGAACGAAAAAACTAAAAAAAAGAAAAAATTAAAATGAGTCAAGCAGAAAGTGTTAGTGTAATGGACTTGGAGTATTACTCAGAAAACCAGGAAAGGTTGGGAGAAGAAATGTGCCGCATAAGCCGCAATTATGCAAAGGATTCCGAAACAAGGAAAACCTTAAGCTATTTGCTGGAGCGTCGGGCCAATTTAGAAGCAAATTGGCAGAGCTTCGATGAGACGGATAGCATCATCCGGGAAAAATTCGCTGAACAGCTTGACCATCCATACTTCAAAAAAGACTACTACGAAGCAATACGAAAGATCAAAGAGCGAATGCTAAGTGATCTTAACATTCGCATAGACGGAATAGATAAAGGACTTCAAGAAACTTCTGCTGAGGGAAAGGCACGAACTCAGAAAGTTTCCAAGACAGCTGCTGTTGACACAGAAGCAAGCCAACAAACATCTGCAGCGGGAACTAATAATCAGGCTTCCATAACGACCACCAAGGAGATCTTTCTATTGCTCGTAAGCAACCTTGAGAAGACGCTGGAGAGAATTTCCACCGAGCTGGCTCTGGGACAAAGCGAGGCTTACTGCAAGATAAAGTCCAGGTCAATTGAGCGGAGTTGGAGCGATGTTGTGGAACTATTCAGGAGACTCGGCCAAGACTTATTCATTCACGAGGTCGAACGCTATTTCGACGTGCAAGACCGAGTTGAGCTGGCGTTGGTGGAGCTGTGTGATCGAATAGATAATCCCAAATCTACTGAGAAGCCATCACAGTCACCAGTGGCTCCAACTATAAAATTGCCCAAAATTGAGCTGCCAAAGTTCGATGGGAACTATCTCAACTGGCGCCAATTTTATGATCTGTTTAAACAACTTATACATGACCAACCGATTCCTGATGCGCAAAAGCTATACTTCCTACGTGCGAATGTGACAGGAGAAGCGCACAATCTAATACAGCATTTCCAGCCCACTGACAAAAATTATGACGTGGCATGGAACACTCTGGTTGATCGGTTCGATAACAGAAGGTTGCTGCTGACAGCTCAATTGTCGAAATTGCTGTCACAATCACCAGCAATTGGGACAGCTTCCAGTCTGAGACGATTGCATGATGCCACAAAGGAGGGAATGCAGGCAATATCCAATCTTGGATACGAAGTCACCAATTGGGACCCTATAGTGGTCCATCTAATGCTCCAAAAGTTGGACAAGGAGAGCAGAACGCTGTTTGAACAAACCTTAGAGGATCCCAGAAGCAGTCCCAGTTTAGATGCTTTCTTCAAATTTGTGGAATCACGCTTCCAAACATTGGAAGCAATTTGCAGTCGTGAAGAGAGAAAAAAAACACGACGTTAGTCGCTTCCACTAGTGCCAATAGTATCGATTGCGCTATGTGCAATTCAAGTAAGCATGGTATATACAATTGCACTAATTTTTTGTCTCTTACAGGTCCGGAACGAGGCAAAGCAGTATACAAGCTGATGCTGTGCAAAAACTGTCTAAAGAAAGGACATTTCGCCCAATCATGCCAGTCCCGAGGATGCCAAAAATGCGAAGGAAGACACAACACCCTTCTTCATCCACAGCAGACGAAGCAAGAAAATAGGCAGATCAACAAACCAGCAGATAATTCAACAAATGTTGGTAAGCGTAATAAAAATTTTCTAAATTTAAAATCTGCGAATACTGCATCAGGGCCTGAAAGAGTGCGTCAGGTATATCTCGCCACAGCTGTTATAAACTGCATTTCATCCAACGGAACGAGAATCCCTTGCCGTGCAATGCTAGATTCTGGCTCACAATTAAATTTCTTAACGCAGTCCCTTGCCACTGAGTTGGGCCTCAAGCAACGTCGCAAGAGTGTGCCAATAACGGGAATAGGGGGTAAAGAATGCAAGGCAGATTTCGTCACTAATGTAACAATTGAGTCAAGAACATCCGGATTCCAAGCAACTATAGAGGCAAGCATTATGCCTCGCATTAGTGACTATAATTCGAGTACGCATATTGACATGTCTCGCTGGAAAATTCCACCCAATATACGACTGGCAGATCCTTCAAGCTTTAAAAATCAACGTATAGACATGTTGATAGGGGCCGGCATATTCTTTGAGCTATTCTTGCCAGGAGAAGTCAAGATTTCAAATGATCTTCCTTTGTTACGAAATACAAAGCTTGGTTGGATATTGGCTGGAAGCATACCACCAATACAAACAGACACATCAACTCCCGTTCATTGCCACATAGCTACAGGTCCTACGCTATCTTCTTTAGACAAATTGGTGCGGAGATTCTGGGAAACGGAAAATCATGATATGCCAGCAAATACCATGAGCAAAGAAGAGCATGACTGTGAAGAACATTTCAAGAAAAACGTAAGAGTTAATGATAGCCATCAGTTCGTTGTGCGGTTACCATGTAAAGAGGATCCAAGCGTTGTTTTGGGAGACTCGCTCGAAATAGCTAAAAGACGCTTCCTGGTGCTTGAGCGGAAATTAGACAAAAATCAAGAGCTGAAATTGTTATACGGAGACTTTATGCGAGAGTACGAAGCTCTTGGTCATATGAGTCCAATTGATGAAAGCAAACTGTGCAACACTCATTTTGTAATCCCTCATCACTGTGTTATAAAACCCGAAAGCACATCAACAAAGCTAAGGGTGGTATTTGATGCATCAGCTAAAAGTACCTCTGGATATTCACTTAATGACAGTTTAATGGTTGGTCCAACAGTTCAACCAGACTTGTTTTCCATTATAACCAAGTTTCGAATGCACAGATATGTTTTCACGGGTGACATTAGCAAAATGTACCGACAAGTGTTAATAGATCCTTGTGATAGAATGTTGCAGCTAATTTTGTGGAGATCGGAACGCAGCAGTCCACTCCAATTGTACCAGCTGAACACAGTAACTTATGGTACAGCATCAGCGTCATATCTGGCCACTAGATGCTTAGTAAAGCTCGCTGAAGATGTTGAGGAACAATATCCTCTTGCATTGCAGATTATAAAAAACAATTTTTATGTAGACGATTGTCTTGCAGGTGCTGAGACTATAGACGAGGCTAAAAACCTATTAACAGATGTCAACAATGTCTTAAAAATGGGTCACTTTGAGCTAAGAAAATTTTGTTCTAATCATCCTGATATATTGCAGAATATTCCTGAAGAGCATAAAGAACAACTAGTTGCATTTAATCAATCTGAAGTGATCAAAACGTTGGGATTAATCTGGGATCCCTCTTTGGATGCATTCAAATTCAAATTTGACTTTGATGAATTTAATCAATACGAGAAAGTATGCAAACGAACCGTACTAGCCAATCTTGCAAGGTTATTTGATCCTTTGGGACTACTTGGACCTGTGATAGTTCTTGGAAAACTATTCTTGCAGGAGCTATGGAAAACAGATTTATCATGGGATGACCACGTCCCTGAAGATCAAGCAAACAAGTGGATTCGTTATTTGAAAAGTTTTTCGATGTTGAAAGATTTAAGCTTGCCAAGATATGTCTCTTGTCCAAGCAGTAAAGGAAACATCCAACTGCACGCATTCTCAGACAGCAGTCAAAACGCCTATGGATCATGTGTGTATTTAAGATCTGTAGAGGACAATGGAACTATTCACTCACAACTGTTATGTTCTAAATCAAGGGTTGGTCCTCTGAAGGCAACTACTATAGCGAGGTTGGAGCTACAAGGAGCTGTTCTCATGGTTGAACTAGTAGCTAAGTTGCTCCCACTACTACCTGATCAAGTAAAAAGGGTATGTTACTATACTGATTCAACCACGGTACTAGCATGGATAAAATCGCCTTCCTACACATGGGATAATTACGTTGCGAACAGGGTGGCCAAAATTCAAGCGAACACAGAGATACAACAATGGCATTTTGTGAAGGGAAGTATCAACCCGGCCGATATTGTATCTAGAGGGCTCGATCTACAAACACTTCTAAATACACCAACTTGGTTCAACGGCCCAGATTTTCTTTCAATGGATGAGATATTGTTAGAAACAAGGCCTTCATTGGCTCCAGAAGATATTCCAGAACGTCGGAAGGTGAAGTCTGTATTAACAGTGTCAGCAAATACCGATAATGATATCCAATTAGAACGAATCCATCACAAAAATTCCTTTCGGACACTACAAAACATGTTTGCATACTGCTGTCGTTTTTACAGAAACTGCAGAAAGCACAAAACATTCAGAAATTATGGTCAGTTAACTGTAGATGAGCTGCAGCATGGTACTCGAATGATTTGGGTATATGTTCAAAAGAGAGAATTTCCAGATGACTACCGTTTTCTTCAAAGAGGTTTAAATGTGCATAAGGGATCCAGCATAGCATCTTTAGCTCCATTCTTTGATGAAAAAACAAAGCTAATTAAAGTTGGTGGGAGACTTAAAAACGCATCAATTATGGTGGATGCAAAGCATCAAATTTTACTGCCAAATAATCATTGGATAACAAGGCTGTTTCTTGTAAATTTGCACAAAACTCATATGCACGTAGCACCTAGAGCGCTTATAGCAATTTCAAGGCAAAATTATTGGATTTTAAGTGTTGGCAGAATGGCACGAGAGACAGTCTTCAAGTGCGTTGAATGTTTTCGTTCTAATCCAAAACCTATAGCGCAAATCATGGGCAATTTACCGAAAGAAAGAGTAACACCATCCCGTCCTTTTTATTACTGCGGGGTTGATTTTTGTGGGCCTATTAAAACGCACTACAATATAAGAGGAAAAGGTCCAACAAAATCTTATTTGGCGGTATTTGTGTGTTTCTCAACAAAAGCGGTTCACATTGAAGTGGTGGGAAATCTATCCTCAGAGTCATTTATCTATGCACTAAAGCGATTTATTGGTAGAAGAGGCATGTGTCATACAATTTTTTGCGATAATGCAACTAATTTTGTCGGCGCAAAAAATGAGCTGATGGAGTTAAAAATGGCATTCGAAGCTCAAAGCAATCAAGCGGCTATATACTCGATGTGTTTGGAGAATGGCATCAATTGGAAATACATACCACCTCGTTCACCACATTTCGGAGGGCTTTGGGAGGCTGCTGTTAAGTCTGCAAAGGGTCTTCTAGTGCGCTACCTTCGGGAAGCGTCGCTTACATTAGAAGAGTTGGGGACAGTGGAAATACAAATAGAAGCAATCTTAAACTCAAGGCCGATTACTCCTATGTCATCAGATGCAAATGACCTAGAAGCCCTTACACCAGGTCATTTTTTGATTGGAGTCCCACTCACAACTTTACCAGAACCAGATATTGGCGATTGCAATCTCAGCAGCCTTAAAAGGTTCCGTCAAGTAAAATATATTCAGCAGCATTTTTGGAAAAGATGGTCAACTGAATATCTTCACCTATTACAACAGAGATCTAAATGGACCCATGAATCAGTCAACTTGCTTCCTGGTGCAATGGTTATAATAAAAGAAGCAAATGTTGCTCCAATGAAATGGAAGTTAGGTCGTGTAGAGGAAGTTATAAAAGGCAATGATGACCTGGTACGCGTTGCAACTGTTAAGACGCAGAATGGGACATTCAAGCGTGCAATTCACAATTTATGCCCATTGCCCATGGAAGATGAAACTCCAGCAGATGAAGCTCAAGAGACTCTACAAAGCAATCAGCGGTGTAAGACAAATGTCAAAAAAATTCCCAAATCACTTCTTTCCGTGGTCCTCATGGTTTTATCAATCTTCCCTCTATCAATGTCTCAAAAAATTGAACGTGTAAATATAACTCAATTGGATAATGCAACTGGCATATATTTTGAGGACATTGGGAAAATACAAACCATTAACAGCAATTGGAATATTTATGTGTACTATAATCTAACTACTTATGTTCATGAATTAAATCAGATAAAATCATACCTTCACCAGATTGAAGAACTTTGTGGACAAGAAGTAGCTAAACATGTATACTGCCAACCAATTACAGAGCAAGTTCGACATAGACTCACAATAATAGAGCACAATAACGAGCTCCTCGACAATTACAACATGGGCAAAAATTCAAGAACCAGATCACGCAGATCTCCTCTGGACATTGTAGGAAAGTTAGCAAGTAGTCTATTTGGTGTTCTTGATCAGGATGATGCTAAGCACATTGAGGATCAGATAAACATAGTTAATCAACACGAACATCATCTGAGAACTCTAATTCAAAAGCAGACTTCCATTGCAGATTCTACAGCAAATCTTTTGAAACGCAATACGCTCCAAATAACTCAACAGTTTCAAGCCTTAAATGTCTACTTATCGAGCATCACAAACGCAATAAAAGAAAAACTAAACCTTAATGAAGTTAAGCCAAACATTGCTTCGTTGACTTCGTACTTGATTTTGATTATTTCTAACTATGAAAAGGTTCAAGATGTTCTTCTAGATGTGCTGCTGGATCTAAATCATGCAATGATTAACCCACAAATAATAACTCCAAATCAACTGACCGAACAAATTATGGTAATTAAGGCACACCTTCCATCAACATTGACACTGGCTAAGGGATCAACAATGGACTTGTATAAGATGATGTCTGTAAAAGGGAGAGTTCTTAAAGAAACAGTAGTTTTTGAAATACGACTACCACTGGTAGATACCACTGAGTTCCAGTTGTTTAATGTACATCCGATCCCTATTTTAAAAGAATCCTCAAGCTTTTTAGTTGAAGTTACATCCCAATTTCTTGCAATCTCATTGACAAGGGATGCATTTTTTCCGCTGTCCGAGCTAGAACTTAGTCAATGCCGCATTCTATCACCTCAACAGTTTCTCTGCAAAAAATTGCACCCTACATACACAAAGCAAGCTGTCACGAGTAGTTGTGAAATAGCCTTGCTAAACCACAAAAATAATGCGTTGCACGAATGCAAGTTAAATAAAATACCTGTCGCAGATTACTGGAAGGCACTTCAAAACTCCAACACTTGGATATTTTCTACAGTTTCAAATACAACTGGGCATCTTGTATGCGAAGATTCTACTGAAAGCCTCTCAGTATTCGGAAATGGCTTACTCGAATTTAAGGAATCTTGCCTGCTGAAAATGCCATCTTTGACTATTAAAGGGGAACGGGAATACAAAAATAACATCGCCATAAAAAATTCCTTTATTCCAAAAACCGACATAAACGCTTGGATTACAAATCGCACAGAATCTAACATCAGCAGTCCTCCACAAATAAAGGAAATGGAAAAAATAGATATTTCGAAGCTAAAAGACCAAATCGACAGTGTGATGCAGCAATCAGAAGACGCCACATCGAAATTCAATGTTCACGATTATCATCATTACGGGCTGGGCTACTTGTTATTGGCTGGCATGATTGGGATTGGCATCGCTTACTGCTACCGACGAAGGCACCCAGTCGCTGCTCCCAGACGTGGTATTTCTAGATTTAATGTAAATATTTAAGCATAGCATGGAATGACCTTGCCTTTTTAATTGTTAATCTAATTTTTTTTTTATTTATCTCTTTGAACATTATTTCATTTTGCATTTTACAAATTTTGTGTAAACAGTAAATTAATAGTGGTTACATTTGTTTTGTTTGTGTAAATTTTGTTTTTAGTTTGTTTTAATATAAGAACACAAATATTGATGAAATTAAAATGTATAAAATATTCATTAGAAATTTAGTTTAGAGAGTTAAAAACCCTCAAAGGGGGGAGTATGTCAAAAGTAATGTCAGCATATGTTAAAAGTATTGTCAGCAATACTTCAATTGTGGGAACAATTCAATAATTCAGGTTCACGCATATCGTGTATCAATTATAAATGTCTGGTCCCACAGTTGAGGTATTGCACGCGCAACACAGTTTTGCATGCTTGCAATTCTTGTGTATTGCCAAAACCAAAATGTATAGACAATCGAAAAATAAAATGTGTTGACTGATTGAGTCTTTATTAAACCGTCATTGCGTTCATACTTGTTTCCTCTTTCTACACCGTCGTTGTATTCGTACTTGTTTCTACTTTTTACAGTATCTTCTTTTGGATGCCAACAAGTTCCTAGAGTTTTGGTAGAGTCTGAATCATTAAATTTGATTGATTTTTCAGTACTCGCAGTGTTATAAAACTCTGGATGGTTTGAGAACCATTTAGCCAACTGAAACCCGCCTTTTTTAAGGACTTCTTGAATTTCAAACTTTATTATTTTTAGAGTTTCAAGATCATTGGCACCTGTTAAGAGATCATCTACATAGAAATCTCTTCGAATTATATTTGAACCAGTAGGGTATATTTTCTCATTAGCATCGCCCAACATCTTTAAACACCGTATTGCTAAAAATGGCGCTGGAGACGTGCCATATGTTACAGTGTTTAGTCGAAAATGTTGTAGTGGTTGGGACGGATGCTGCCTCCACACTATGAGCTGATAAATCGAGTGCTCTTCAGCAATGCATACTTGCCGGTACATTTTCGTAATTCTTCTTCTTCTTCTTCTTCATTTTCGGCGTTACGAGTAGTGATCTTGAAGCGATCACAACTCTCCCACTTTGCTGCTTCACACTAGTGATCCGCCTGTGGGGTACGCCGCGTTGACCTCAGAAATCGTCGGCAAGCCTCCCGGTTTTGGATTGTTCCATGTCTGAGGCCAACCAAATGCTGCTGTTTTTGCATTTGCTTGTACCAGGAGTGTTTTGGCCTGCCTTTTCTTTTTCGTCGCGAATTTGTTGAAACGTTGTACGATATTGCCTTTTTGACGGGGTTCTGCGGATCTCTCCTTTGAACATGACAATACCAACTGAGCCGGTCGTGCTGAATTTTGTCCAAGATGGTACTTTTGACATGAAGGCTTCCACGGATCTTAGTACTTCTAATTCGATCAAGCTTTGTTACTCCTGCTGTCATCCGAAGCATCTTCATTTCGGCTGCCGTCAATTTGCTCTCATACTTTTTGTACATTGTCCAACATTGTGAACCGTATGTCAGAGCTGGACGGACAACTGCTGTGTAGAGTCTTCCCTTCAGCTTAGGGGGCATTTTTCGATCACAGAAGATAGCGGAGTTTTCTCGCCACTTCATCCACCCTACGCTTACTCGATGATTGATGTCGTCATCACAAGATGCTTCACTATTGATCATAGATCCCAGATATTTAAACTTTTCACACTTGGGAAGCACATTTCCATTCAAATAAATGTCTGGAATAGGCTTGTCTGGATCAGAAAAAGGGCAGCACAGGTATTCAGTCTTTTTAGCGCTAATACGGTACCCATTTCCTTCCAGAACATCAATCCAAACGTCAAGTGCTCGTTGCAGGGATGTAGGATCCTCGCTTATGATGGCTCCATCGTCAGCAAAGAATAATTGTTGTACTTTATTGTCCGTTACTTTTCCTTCGAGCAAATAATCCAGAACAGCAATAAAGAGCAGTGGACTCAAGACACTTCCCTGATGTACACCTACTGTTATTTGGAATTCTTCGGTGACTCCAGCTGGGCATCTCACTTTTGTAACTGCTCCCTCGTACATGTCCATAATTATTTGCACATAGGCTTCAGGAACTCCTCGGTGTCTGAGGGCCACCCATATCAGATCTCGTGGTTGTCGATCGAATGCCTTTTCGAAGTCAACCAACACAATATGCAAATCCTCTAAGGCATCTCGGTGTTTTTCCATAATGATCCTTATGCTTTGGATTGCGTCTGTAGTTGACTTACCCGCGACAAACCCGCATTGGTCATCAGACAGCCTTATTATTTTCCGCAGTCGGCTATCCAAAACCCGCTCAACGATCTTCATAGTGTGGGACATCAACTTGATCGAACGATAGTTGTCACAGCTTCTGGTATCTCCCTTTCCCTTGTACATTGGAAGAAGAAAACTTTCCCTCCATTGATTAGGCAAACTGTCACCTCTTACAAGTTTGGAGATGAGAATCGTGAGCCATCTTAACCCGATGTCTCCCATATTTTTCCAAAACTCATATGGTACCTCGTCTGGCCCAATCGCTTTGCCTTTTTTGGAGTTCTTAACTGCCTCCCTAACTTCTTCGACTGTGACGTCGGATACTTCCGTAAAGTTAGGTGCAGCTGTTGGAAAGTGGCGCCGAGGAAACTGTTCATTCAAAAGATCATCACAATACTGTCGCCACCTGTGAAGAATTTTGTCGTCATCCACAAGTAGCACTCCTTGAGCATCATTGATGAACTTCGGCGAACGAATCTCCTGCGCATTTCTCCTTCTCTGAGCGGCTATTTTGAAAATGGTTGCTCCCTTATTCAAGTTGCTTTGTCTTAGCTCTTGGATTGTCTGATTTGCTTCAGCAGCTGGGGCAGAAATCTCTTCCAGCTCTCGATACAGGCCCTCCGTGCTTTTTGCTTGAAGTTGGGCGCACTTTTTCTTCGCTTCTTTTCTGCAGCTCTTGTATTCCATTTTGAAACGCGCTTTTTCATTTGTATTTCTTGAGGGGCACTTCGACCAAGCTTGGAAAGCTGCTTTCTTCTTTCTAATCACTGCTTTAGCTTCATCATCCCACCACCAGGTTTCTTTAGCTTGTTGGTAGTGTCCTTTTGAGACTCCTAACAGTGATTTGGCTCTCTCTAAGCAGGTTCGTTGTAGGCGATCCCACATATTTTGTGCCGTGATTGCATTTGAAACTGCGTCGATGGTATTACACAGCTGACTTTGCATATACGAAATGAATTGCTGTCCTTTGGTTTTCTCCAGATTGTACCACTTGATTCTCCTAGGAGCCTTTGTTTGTTTGACTTCCTTTACCGCATCCGTAAAAAATTCTGTTAAAAGAAGACGGTGTTGTTGAGCGGCAGCTTCTCCTAGTATCACTTTGCAGTCTTTCACCCGAGATTTCATGTAATTGGTTACCAAATGGTAATCAATCTGGGTTTCATTTCCTCCACTGCTGTAAGTGATAAGGTGTCGGTCTTGTTTGATGAACATGGTATTTAGTACGATTAGACCGTATGACTTGCACATACTTAGAATATCTTCACCAGGAGTGTTCCTGGTGCCGAATCCCAAACCTCCATGGCAGTCTTCATAATCCTCGTTTGTCTTCCCGACATGTCCATTCAAATCTCCTCCAACAAACAAATACTCTTCTTTTGGGATGTTCTTAAGTAGGTTATGAAAATCAAGCCAGAATGCATCTTTTTCCTCCTGCTCACACCCTATTTGGGGAGCATATGCACTGATTATATTCCAGACCTTTCCTTCCATCACCAATTTAAGAGACATCAAACGGTCACTGGACTTCAAAATGGTCAACACGCTGTTACATAAACTTTGGTCAAGGATGATACCGACTCCGTTCCTACCTTGTTCCGTTCCATAGTAGAACATCTTGTAAGCCTTGGTCTTTGCATCTAAGAAACGGGCTTTGTTTGCTGTGTTTCGCCATTTCGTTTCCTGAACACACAAGATGTCCACTCGCCTCCTTCTCATCATCTCTTCGAGTTCAAGACTTCTACCAGTCATACTTCCAACGTTCCAACTCGCGACTCTAAATTTTCGTCCAACTCGTCGCATTACTTTGCTAGCCCCCGGAATCCGTATAGCTCTGACCCGAACATTGCTGCTCGGTCCAGGATCAGCTCCATGCATAGCAATGGAACTGCCTGGCGGGGTAGTGCTTCTTATGTTCGCAAGTACTTCCATAATGCTCAAAATTTTTCAAAAATTTTCTTTCATCCTTTTCGACACATGCATGCTCCATTTAATGAGTTTGATTTCCCTTTTACTACACCGGTGATCTCCAGTCGTGTAAACCCCGGGATCTGCATGCATACTTGGGGAGAGTTTTTAGGTGGTATGTGTGTCGCTAGACTCACTTTGATGTTAGTCGTCTAGATATGATTGTTCCTTTAGTCGCCTTTTACGACAAGCGGGGAGGCGCTGCAGTGCTATTCTAACCCGACACTGCACGGGGACATTTTCGTAATATCAGCCGTAATGGCGTATTTGTGTATTCGAAAACGGAGCAACGTCGAAAATAGCTCCTCTTGAATGGTTGGCCCAACCATTAAGATGTCATTCAAAGATAATTGAGATGAGGTTCGACTTGAAGCGTCGAAAACAACTCGCAGCTTAGTACTTGTGCTTTGCGGGCGCAAAACACACTGATGTGGAATGAAATAGTGCGGGCTTTTCGGGATTTCATTATTTGTCGGTGACATATGTCCTAACAAAAGATATTCTTTCATGAAATCCATATACATAGCATTTAACTCGCTATCTTTGGATAGTTTTCGCTCCAGTGCGAGAAACCTTCGTTTGGCAGTTTCAAACGATGATCCAAGCGAGTTTGGAGATGATTTAAACGGTAGTTTAACCTCGAAACGACTGGAAGGCAAAAGTTTTGTATTATCAACAAAGTGTTTTTCGCACAACTGTTGTTCTGGCGTTAGAAACTTTTTCGTTTCTCCAGGAATTTCTTCCAGTAACCAAAATTTTTGCACAATTTTGTCTAAGTCTGGTAGCTCTTCAGACTGACATACCAAATTACATTGTTTGGTATTTGAATTTGTACCTTTGGGATATTTTCCGGATATAATCCAACCCAAAAGTGTTTTTTGAATAGTGGGATATTCAGGGCCTTGTTTAATTTGACCGACCGACAATAATTCGAAAAATGTTTCCGCTCCTATTAGTAAGTCAATTTTTTGAGGCTTATTGAAGTAAGGATCAGATAATTGAATGTTGGAAGGTATGTTCCAATTCGTAATATTTATTGCTTGATCCGGCTGATATGACGATATTGAGTTCATTACCCAATAGTCAGCAGAAAACGAATGATCGTTAAATCTTGATTTTACTTCTGCATGTACCTTTTTGTTAACTATAGTACTAGCTCTACCGATGCCGACAAGATTTAAGGTTTTTTGTTCCTTTCGCAGCTTCAATTTTTGTGCAAGCTCTTCAGTTACAAAATTGATTTGCGAGCCTGAATCAAGTAACGCTCGAGCTAGCGTATATTCACCACTGCTGCCTTTAATTTGAACAATAGCAGTAGCGAGAATAACTTGATCTTTTGAAACTGAGGCATGCATAGCTTGAAAGCTCGAAGCTCCTTGTGACGGTGTGCTATTAAACGTAGTTTGATATTGGTGCAATAATGTGTGATGCGATTTATTGCAAACACTGCACCGAGTTAATTTGCATTTTGAAACTGTGTGTCCTTTTCGAAGGCAGTTGATGCAAACAGGCACACTTTTCGCAAACTCAAATCGTTGCATCACAGGTATTGAAGCATAGGTTTGGCATGTCGTTATAAAATGATCACTTGAATTGCAGTATAAGCATTTCGATTTATTTGCTTGTTGGTTTACACAAGCAAACGAAGCCCTTTGGTTTCTGTTATGGTTCATCTCATGTTTTGGTTTTGATGACCTATCAGAAATTTTATTCTTTGAAGACGAGGCTTCTTCAGCAGAAAGATGCTGATATCGCTTATTCAGCGCGGCTTCACAGTCACTCCATAAAGGAAGTGTACTGAAATCTAGTTGCTCTTCCCACTTTGATCTTGTCATCGAATCAACCTTTGACATTACTAAATGAATTATGATCGCGTTTGTGATATTCTTTTCATCACCAAGTGAAAGAAGCGAATCATAAATTGCGGAAACAGTGTCTATCATGCTGCGCAATGCAGAAGCTGATGGCTTTTGAATTTCTTTTAGTTCAAACAGAGTAGACACATTGTCGAAAAATATAAGACAATTATTGTCATAAACCTTTTTTAAACTTGCTAAAGCTTTTGGATAATTTTGTTCCGTTATTTGGAACGCTTTAACTGTTCCTAAAGCTTCACCCGATAAACAAGATATTAAATGATTGAACTTTTCAATATCCGGAAGCATTGGATCGTTGTCTACTAGACTCTCAAAAAGGCTAATAAAATTTTTATATTCAGAATATTTCCCACTGAATTTCGGGAGAGACATTTTTGGAAGGCGCGAGTGATGTGGATTGCTAAAAGAATATTCAATTCCACTTGGCTTACGACACTTATTTACTTTAGATACAAGTAAAGCTTTTGCACTGACGCAAATGTCTTCTAACTCTCCGCGGAATACGTCGCTATGATCAGCTGATTCAATCTCAGTTTGACAAACCATGATCTGATCGACGTATGAATTCAAAATATCTAACCGACATTCCAATTCTATTGGATTAAGTGACATCGTTTTTTCCTCTAAGGCCGTTCTAATTCGCACAATATTATTTTTAAGAACTTGTCGCCGATGTCTTAATTGTTCTAATTCTGCGTTTTGTTTAGGTGAAGCCTGCCGTTTCTTGCTCGTCATTTTGATCAATTTTTTGTTTAACTTCGCTTAAAACTTTCGAAATAACTTTCTTTCCAAGAATTAGTTTATCTGGAAATTGTTCGATTTACCACAGTTTATGAATTAAATAATTGGAAGTCGTTGAAAAATTAATTTATTTTCATACGAGAATTCCACGAAAACGAAAATAAATTTCAATAAACTGCTTCAGAACTGTTGAAAGTTTCTAATTATTTGCAAAGCGAAATAAGTTTAACGTAAACAAAAAAAATTTTTACTATTTAAAAATTAATCGCTGAACACACTCTTCGCATGAAAAATTTCAAAGTAATTTTCGATCACTGAATACGATCACTCTTGACAGCTGGAAACTCAGCGAAAATTCAGCGAGTGAGTGAACTGTCAAAAAAAATTAAATTTGAAATGTCAAATAAATGTAAACAAATGTCAATTGCATTCAATTAATCGGCTTTTTTACAATTTGATTGATTAAATTCTAATTTAATATTAAAACAATCGAATTATTATTGTTTGAAAACGTATCGTGAAATAAGCTTGAGTGTGTGTATGCGAATGCGAAATGTGACGATGACGGCGGCGGCGCGGTGACAAAGAACGCGGTACTTTAACACTTTTAGTAATTTATGTATTTATATATGTATGTACTAAGTGTTTGAACAATTTAATTTTAGCTTTATTTGTCGAATAAAACAATTGAAATAAATTTTATTAAACTTTTAAATCAACCCACGCACTTGTTTATTTGTTTCACCATCAATTTATATATGTATATGTAAATGCAAAGGACAAAAACTGAACGTCAAAAGCCGCAAAAAATAGGCAGTTATTTTGGACACTTTCAGTTTTTGTGAATACCTGTCTTTTGTTTAGATTTTTTTTAAACTTTCCAAATGTCCTGCGACACTTCTCGTGGCTGAAGAATTGATGTGTAGGGTGGTAGGTACTCCTTCGGCAATCGCTGATGGTGGTTGCTGGTGGTGGTTGCTGGTACAACGAGGAATTATCACAAGTTGATGACACTGAATGTTCAATTTGCCGCGTATTAATTCAATTGATTGATTTATTAATTGATTTTTAATCAATAAACACGATTCTCAACTTCGCGACGCGTATATATATATGTGTATGTGTACGTTTAATACGTTCCTAACTATTAGTTTTAGTTATTATTTTTTAAAAACCAAGTTATTAGTTTAAACTTGTCCCTGCTCGGACGCCATGAAAATTTATAATAGTTTTTATAAATTTGCTCTTATTTCGAGCTTAAAAGAACGAAAATGATAAGTTTAAAAACTTCGAAAAAGGAAAAAAAGGCGAAAATAAAAAGACCGTGCGGTTCGATATCAAAAAAACGAAGTGTGTTTATTTCATTGTTGTTGTTCTTCTTCTTATTTATTTTGATGAACAAAATAACGAGCAAATAAATATGGCCGGGAGGGCGCGAAATTTAAAAATTATACCAATTAGCTTATGGTTTATTTTGATGTGTGGCTCGTCAAAACAGTCTGCGTTGCGTGGAAGGCAGAACGATCTATCGGCCAGTGTTGCCAGATTGAGGGGAATTCCCCTTTTTGTGGGGAATTGTGGTCGAAAATTTGGTAAAAGGGGAAAAGGGGGATCTACTCAATGTATGGGGAAAAACAGAATCTTATACTAACTATACCAAACAAAGCCAGCTGATTTACAAATAGGAGTGCGTAAAGAAACATCTCATATAATTACACAAAGAGAGATCATGCAAAGGCTTGAAAAATCATTACTGTTTGTTTTGTTCGCTGGAATCTGGAAATTAGTTTTTTACATACGAGCTATTTATGAAATTTTAAAGAGGTTTTCAATTCAAAATAATGAAATTAAGGCTTTGGCTTTCTCTCTTCACAAATTACTTTGAATGCTTCGAAGAGAATATATTGTAAGCAAACTTCATTGTTTTTTGTAAAAGTTCCAAATTGTTACTAGGAAAAACTGCCATCTGATTGGAGAGAACTTCCTGTTTCCATGGCTGTTTACGAAAAAGAAAGGCTTCAGCCGCTGCCAGTCGAACAATTTTGGCAAGAAATCACGGCAATGATAGATTTTGAAGGAAATCTATTGTTTTCCAATTAAGTCTAGTAGCTCGATATGCACTACCATTAACACAGAACGATTATTTTTGATAGTGACAGCTGTTAAAATTAAAAAGAATTGAAAGTTAAAACGAACAAATACATTGTTTTTAATACCGAGGGGAATTTGTGGGGAATTTCACTGGCACAAATGGGGAAAAAGGGGAATGTACAACCCTCGAATGGGGAATCCTTCCTGAAAAATCTGGCAACACTGCTATCGGCGGCGGCGGACTACGTAAGAAGCGCCTGCGTAGTGCAAACGGCAGAGCAATGTATCGGCGTTGGCGGACTTCGTAAAAAGTGCATGCGTTCGTCTTAAGGCAAAACACTTTGTCGGCGGCAGCGGATTTCGAAGCAAAAGTCTGCGGTTGCGGGTATTATCAATAGTACGATCGTCGTCTCGAAGAGAATTAATGACGAGGAGAGTATACAACACCGATGTGAGGTAACTTCCTATACGGTGAGGCTAGGTGGCAAGGAGAGTATGCAACGTCGGTTACACACCAATGCGCTGCAACTTCCTATACGACGAAGCTAAGTGAGGAGGAGAGTATACAACGTCGGTTACACACCAATGCGATGTATCCTCCTATACGGTGAGGCTGAATGGCGAGGAGAGTAGCAACGTCGGTTACACACCAATGCGCTGCAACTTCCTATACGGTGGAGACTAAAAATAGTCGGAATCAGGAAGAGTATCTTCCACAGGAAAGGAGAAACTATACGTTAGAGGCACTGAGACCCGTATATCTGTTTCTCGGATTCAAATAAACGAACTAAACGAGGAGGAGAGTACACAACGTCGGTTAAACACCAATGCGCTGCAACTTCCTATACGGTGGAGACTAACAATAGTCCAAATCAGGAAGAGTATCTTCCACAGGAAAGGAGAAATAAGCAACTATACGTTAAAGGTACTAAGACCCGTATATCTTCTTCTCTAATTATTGCAAATAATTCACCTCTATTCATAGATTTTCCTGATGCAAGGAAATGTGAATTGTAAGGCAATGACAACATTGCATACAAAAATGGGCCGACCATTGCCAATACATTTCCCCATACGGAGATACACACAAACTAAGCAATACATGCTATTTGGCCTTGAAATACATTTTTATTGCACGATTTGGTTGCGTATGAAAATATTTTAATGGTAAAAGAACGACACGTACGGTGTTTAGATATGGTGTTCTGGGGAAAATTGTGACGCTTCGTCACAGATCCCCCCTTCTTAGAAAGACGAGAACCCTCTCGTCTCAACGACCTCCGGTGCTGACTGGGAGAGTTCGTGTATGTTTTTCTGGATTGAGGGACTTAAATCCTGCCCTTCTTTTCTTCTTTATATATATTTTTTTGTATTTTTTTTTTGTTTGTTTTTTTTTTTTTCTTTTTTTTTTTTTTGTTTGTTTGTTTTTTTTTTTTTTTTTTTTTTTTTTTTTTTTTTTTTTTTTTTTTTTTTTTTTTTTTTTCTTATAAACGTTATAATTAATAAACATAAATACTCTGAGAAAAGAAAACGATCGCCCTACGATCATAACAAAAAACTAGAAAATAGATCTTTCAAAAAAATAATCAAAAAAAACCCGATCGTCCTACGATCATCATCTCGAACAGGTAAACTTCGCGTGGCCTAACCTTCCCGTAGTTCCATAGGCACCACTTTGTCTTTACCTTGGTATGACAACCTCGCCTCGGTCCCGGCGTTGTTAGGGGTCACGGTGATGCACCGGTCCTTTCTGTGTAACTCGAACGGCTTGGTATCGCGACGGTACACGTAGTCGATACCTTGGAATGGGTCTGCCACTGGAGCCCTTTGTCTGATGGCTTTCCTGAGCTGGTTCCTGGTAAGCGGGAGCTGGGAGCGTTTCTTCGCTTCTACTGCGACCATGCTGGTGTCTCTGGTATGCGTTGCGTCTGCTTCGGCTTCTGGAGAGCTAGGGCTTTGTGGCCCAGGCGGAGTTGCGGTCTCTTCGGTAGGGGGGAACAACCGGGGATCCAGACGGTGCAGCCGTTTGGCGGCTGGGCCCTTTAGTAAATCGCGTACGATCGCACGCCGTACCTCGTCCATCGGCGGTAAATTTATTTCGCGGAGCTTCCACTTGGGCGTCGCTACTACCACCGGGAGATCGCTAAGATTCGCTCGCTGCAGCTCTTTTATCTGGCGCTCGTCCCACAGTGTGCTGGCCTTATCCCGCACCGATTGGATCTGGCTCATCTGCACTGCTGGGCCCGGCGGAGGCCGAATGAGTACGGCTGGCGGGTGAACGGGTTTCGGGGTTACCCGGCGGGTTGTAGTTGCTTTGGTTGGTGCGGCTTGCACCAGTTGTAATACAACCGGGCGGTCTCCGGGGTTTGGTCGGCAAGACTGCGTTGGCTTCCGTTTGCACGGATGGTCCGGTGAAGTCGGCGGGGGCCTTTTCCTTGGTTGGTTGCTGTTGCTTTCCATTTTTAATTGAGCTGGTTGTTTGGATCTTGAATTTTCTTTAACTCTAAAAATAGGTCCGTGTCGCTCGGTGGTCGGTGGTCGAATGAAATTTTTCCTGTTTATATTTATTCGTGCAATATTCGCGGCGCAGTTGTTTGCATTATCTCCACCACCTGTGTTTTCTGTTGATGCGATCCCTTTTAAATCTCGTACGTGCGCTCGGGTCGTGACAGCTGTGTGATTGCGAATTCCCAGTCTACGTAGCACGACTATAACGGGAGAAACAAATTTTATGACCTCATATGGACCTTCGTACTTTGGTGCCAATTTCTCGGTGAAGTGTTTTGCGGCAGATGATATGACACGGTCTCTCTTATACACTCGCTCGCCGATACATGGGCGCCAAGGGCGGTGTCGTAAATTGTAATATTTCGCCTGTGTTTGTGAGGCGCGCTGGAGATTCATTTTGGCTAGGGAGAACAATGTTCGCATATGTTCTGTGCGAAGGTTGGGCTCTTCGGGAGGGGTATTTGTATCTATGTCAGACAGTAAATGGCCTGGTATTCGTAGCTCCCGTCCGAAATTGAGGAAGGCAGGGGAAAATCCAGTCGACTCGTGGCGGCTGGTATTGAGTGCAAACGTCAGTTCTGGGAGGTGTTCGTCCCATCTCCTCTGATCGCCTTGTGTGTATTGGGCGATCATGGTTTTTAATACCCGATTCACACGCTCGGTGTAATTTTCTTGAGGGGTGTACGGCGCGGTCAAGCGGTGGGTAATTCCTAACTCTGATAGAAACTCCTGAAGTGGACGGCTCGTGAACTGACTCCCGTTGTCTGATATGAAGGTGCGGGGCACTCCAAACCGAGTGATGATTCGCTCACGGATGGCCTTTATCAACCCAGTAGCGGTCGCGGCATGCATCGGGACTGCTTCTGCCCATTTCGAAAATTTGTCTACCATAACTAGCAACATTGTATTGCCTCTGGTAGACCGTGGTAGTGGGCCTATGAAGTCCGCGCATACGACGTCCCAGGGGAAATCGGTCGGAGTAGTGTGCATCATACCACTAGGTTTCTGCTGCAAGGGTTTAAACTGGATGCACACGCTACATCGTTGGACGTATTTCGAGATGTCGCGGAACATCCCCGGCCAATAATAGTGCTGCATAATACGTGCGGCTGTTTTCGCGATTCCCAAGTGTCCAGCGGTCACTACATCGTGATTCTCGAACAAAATTTTGTTGCGGTCGGCGGTCGGTACGCATAGCTTCCACTCGAACGAGTTTGGGTCGGCGGCAGGGTTGGTGGATGTGAATCAGCGGTATAGCAAGTCGTTTTCTATTTTGTACTCGGGGTACCGGTCGGGTAGGAGTCGCACTTGCTCTTTACGTTTCATGGTCCAGTCGGGACTGGCATCGCGGGCAGCGGCGATTCGGTCTAGTTCTGAGATAGGCAGGGGGTCCCGAGACAGAGCGTCGGCTACGACGTTGAGTGCACCTTTACGATATTGTATAGTGAAATCGTATTGTTGCAGCTCCAACGCCCATCGAGCTAACCTCCCTGATGGATTCTCCAATGAGTGCAACCACTTGAGTGAATGGTGGTCCGTCACCACCTTGAACTGGTATCCTTCCAGGTACGGTCTCATCTTCCTTATCCCCCATAAGATCGCCAAACACTCTTTCTCAGTGGCCGCGTATTTGCCCTCTAGTTCCGTAAGTGTGCGGCTGGCGTATGAAATCACTTTCTCGTGCCCTTCTAAGTTTTGCGTTAACACCACTCCCAGTCCTGTCTGGCTGGCGTCAGTTTGCAACGTGAACTGCTGCGTAAAATCTGGGCAGGCCAATACTGGGGCCTCTGTCAGCCGTCGCTTCAGGGTCTCAAATGCTTCCTGTTGTTCAAGCGTCCAATTCCACTTCACGGCCTTCTTCAGTAGACGAGTAAGAGGGGCAGCCACGGTGGAAAAATCCTGGATAAAGCGACGGTACCAAGAGCAAATTCCCAGGATTCTACGAAGTTCGCGGAGGCTAGTCGGGGCTTTTAAATCGCGGACGGCGGCAACCTTATCAGGATCGGTGTGGATACCTTCTTTGGAGATCACATGCCCCAGGTATTTAAGGGAGGGTCGACAGAAATGGCACTTGTCCAAATTTATCCTCAGATTTACTTCTCGGAGACGGCGGAATACTTCTTTCAGATGCGCCAGGTGGTCATCGAACGTTTTACTCAGAACGATGATGTCGTCTAAGTATACCAGCACGTGATCCTGCATGTCGGGGCCGAATACCTCGTCCATGGCTCTCTGAAAGGTTGCTCCGGCCGAATGTAAGCCACATGGCATAACATTCCATTCGTAAAGACCACGGCCGGGCACGGTAAAGGCGGTGTATGGGCGGCATTCCGGTTTCAGGGCGATCTGCCAATAGCCTTGTTTTAGGTCGATGGTCGACATAAAACGGGCCCCTCGCAACTTGTCCAAAATGGCGGTGATGTACGGGAGAGGGTAAGCGTCTTTAAATGAGATTTCGTTCAACTGCCGAAAATCTATACATACCCGCCAAGATCCTTCCTTCTTCCGAACCAGCACCACCGGTGAACTGTACGGGCTTTTCGAAGGACTTATCTTACCGGACTGTAGCAGGTCGTCAATTTCGTCGTCAATAACTTTTTGCATTGCGGGGTTGCGCGGGTAGTACCGCTGCTTAAAAGGCTCGGTTGTTTTGAGACGTATGTTATGCGGGGCGACGGTGGATATACCTTTCATTTCTTTGAACTTTGGTATTTCCTTTTCCAAAAACTCTCGTAACCTTGCATCTTGGTGATGGTTACCAATGTCTGATATGGCGTATATTTGTGTGGCCTCAGGCGGACTCGAGGCACGTCCCATGACGATTTTCTGGCCTCCTATCTTCAGTGAGCATCCGGCCTTTCAGAAAAGGTCCATGCCCAGGATAGCGTCTTCTGCCAAGGTAGGTAGGAAGATGGCTTCTCCCTGCACCATTTTCCCATTCAGGTTCAGAGTCAGGACGTAGTGTTCGGATGTCATGGCTGTTCGCCCATCGGCAAATTGTACGGCGTGTGGTTGGTCCCTCCTTGTCGCTCCAAGCCGGCAACATTCTTCTCGCAAGTCGGGGCCGATGAACGACCGTGAAGACCCAGTGTCAACTAAGGCGTAGTACGTTCGGTCGCCAGCCTCGATATGGACAAACGGTCGGGGGTCGGCGGGACCGATGGGACCCGGCTGGCCGAGGACGGCGTTGGAACTCTGGTGGCACGGGCAATCCTTGGTGAGGCGTCCGTCCTCCCCACAGTACGAACAGAACAGTCGAAAAGGGCGTCGGCAATCTTTCTTATTATGCCCCCTCTGCTTGCATTGCCAGCAGTGCGTGTTTCTGTCGTACGTGGTGGTAGGTTGCGGTAGCGGTGTTCGTGGCATGACCGCTTGGCGCGGAAAAGCAGGTGAAGGAGGCTGCACCTGTAGTCGAGGGACGGGTGCGTTTTGATATGAGTATTGCGGGTAATTTGGGGCAGAGCGTGGGCTACGATCTTCTTGCCGCACGAACTCGTACTCTTCCGCAAGATCCATCAACTCGTCTAAGGTCGCAAACTCCATGCGTTTAATATAAAGGCGGTACTCAGGCCGTAATCCGTCATAAATACGATCCACGTTATCCTCAATCGTCATACGCGGATGCTGCCGAATCAAGTACTGAGAGGACCGTATGTAGTCCTTCGCCTTTTCCTTGGGGCCTTGTCTTTTGCGCATTATCTCGTCTTCGAGCTTATGGAAATAACGTGCTGGTAAGAAATGACGTAGGAAGGCCTGGCGAAATACTGCCCAAGTGGTTAAGGCGTCTCGGTTGATCCTGAACCATTCTAGAGCCGTGTTGCGGAAAATTTTGGGCAGTGTCCGGAGCATGCCGTTTAACGGTATCTCATAACACGCTGCCAGGTCCTCGATTCTCTCCAAGAATTCTAAAGGTTTCCCGGAGCCGTCGAACCGGAATCCCCACTTACGCACCGTATTCATTAATTCGGCCTCAAAACTGCGTCCGAATCGGCCAGGTGGCGGATACGGGGCGGCGGACTGGTACGAATGAAAACTGTCGTGTGGTTCGACTTGCGGAGGGGCGGAAACTGCTCGTTCGGATCTGGCGGGGGGACAGTAATTCGCTGTTCGAGAAGAAATGGGTGCGGGCATGGCTGGTGTCTGGAACACTGGTACCTGAAGTCTGCTTTGGAACACTTTTTGCTGCTTGTGTTCCGAAGTGGATGGCGGGATATGCGATCCAGTAGCATGGTCTTCCTCGTCCGAAGGGTCAGCATTATTTCTTTCTTCCACCTTATCTTCCCACTCAGCGCACAAATTCTGTGTCGAGCGGTGCATACGGGCTTCTTTTAGGTGGCGACTCAGGCGTTGACGTAATTCTTGGACCGTTCCACTGGTGTCTTGTCCCCGTAGGGTCAGGGTCTCTATTAATTCGGGCTTTTTCAGGAAATAGATGAATCCTAAGTTCTGGTATGGATTTGAGTTCTCCCCCAATCCCTGGGCATCTTCTTCAGGTACTTGGTCGGTCTCGGTCGGCATCTTGGAAGCTGGTCGGTCAGGTTTCGGTGTCGGTCGGTGGACTCTGCGTCAGTTCCTGGACAGGTACGGTAGGCGGTTGAACTTTCTGCAGGTCCCTGCTCGGGCGCCAAATTTGTGATGCTTCTTTTTCGAGGCTGGGGTAGGACTCAGGGTGTCCAGGGTCTACCCAAGGAAGCGTCGTAAGACTTGGGGGCTTCGGCGGTCCAACTTCTCCAGATGAATAAAACGAAGAGACGATCGGGTAATTTCTTAAGTAATTCTAGGTTTATTGTTTTCACTCGTATCTCAAAGTATAAATATAATTTCTATTTATTACAAGAAATGATTATTAACAATTCGGCGTTTAAATCTGGCTTCTGGTACCGGTCTTCGGAACGTCAGGTCGTCTTGGGGGCGTAGTGTTGTTTCCCTGGGGGCGGGATGCTGCGGTTACTGTGTCCTTTGTGCGGTGATGATAACTGCTTAGTTGGCGCTGCGTTAGGCAGGGCACTCTGTCGGCGGCCGCGGATTTCGAGGCAAAGGTCTGCGTTGCGTGGAAGGCAGAACGATCTATCGGCGGCGGCGGACTACGTAAGAAGCGCCTGCGTAGTGTAAACGGCAGAGCAATGTATCGGCGTTGGCGGACTTCGTAAAAAGTGCATGCGTTCGTCTTAAGGCAAAACACTTTGTCGGCGGCAGCGGATTTCGAAGCAAAAGTCTGCGGTTGCGGGTATTATCAATAGTACGATCGTCGTCTCGAAGAGAATTAATGACGAGGAGAGTATACAACACCGATGTGAGGTAACTTCCTATACGGTGAGGCTAGGTGGCAAGGAGAGTATGCAACGTCGGTTACACACCAATGCGATGCAACTCCCTATGCGACGAAGCTAAGTGGGGAGGAGAGTATACAACGTCGGTTACACACCAATGCGATGTATCTTCCTATACAGTGAGGCTAAATGACGAGGAGAGGAGCAACGTCGGTTACACACCAATGCGATGCAGCTTCCTATACGGTGCGGCTAGGTGGCAAGGAGAGTATGCAACGTCGGTTACACACCAATGTGCTGCAACTTCCTATACGACGAAGCTAAGTGAGGAGGAGAGTATACAACGTCGGTTACACACCAATGCGATGTATCCTCCTATACGATGAGTCTAAATGGCGAGGAGAGTAGCAACGTCGGTTACACACCAATGCGATGCAACTTCCTATACGGTGAGGCTAGGTGGCAAGGAGAGTATGCAACGTCGGTTACACACCAATGCGCTGCAACTTCCTATACGACGAAGCTAAGTGAGGAGGAGAGTATACAACGTCGGTTACACACCAATGCGATGTATCCTCCTATACGGTGAGGCTGAATGGCGAGGAGAGTAGCAACGTCGGTTACACACCAATGCGCTGCAACTTCCTATACGGTGGAGACTAAAAATAGTCGGAATCAGGAAGAGTATCTTCCACAGGAAAGGAGAAACTATACGTTAGAGGCACTGAGACCCGTATATCTGTTTCTCGGATTCAAATAAACGAACTAAACGAGGAGGAGAGTACACAACGTCGGTTAAACACCAATGCGCTGCAACTTCCTATACGGCGGAGACTAACAATAGTCCAAATCAGGAAGAGTATCTTCCACAGGAAAGGAGAAATAAGCAACTATACGTTAAAGGTACTAAGACCCGTATATCTTCTTCTCTAATTATTGCAAATAATTCACCTCTATTCATAGATTTTCCTGATGCAAGGAAATGTGAATTGTAAGGCAATGACAACATTGCATACAAAAATGGGCCGACCATTGCCAATGCATTTCCCCATACGGAGATACACACAAACTAAGCAATACATGCTATTTGGCCTTGAAATACATTTTTATTGCACGATTTGGTTGCGTATGAAAATATTTTAATGGTAAAAGAACGACACGTACGGTGTTTAGATATGGTGTTCTGGGGAAAATTGTGACGCTTCGTCACAAAGTGTGAAGGTGTTAATTCCGCACAGCAAAAAAATAAGACAACGTTTTATTGTTTATGTCAGAGTAAGAGTGTCTCACATTCTTTCGCACTCCGTACTTATATAACCCACGATCGTCACTATTCGTTCCAGGTCAACCACGCAATCTGGGCCACACAGACTGCAACCACCATGTGCCAACCATATGTGTGTGCTATTACTCACAATTGCTTGGTCTGCAATGTGACACTACACAGTATGTTCCTCGTCGCTTTCTTTGATAACGTATTTCGGTTCGCATGACATGCATTGTTATTGTTGTGACATTACACATAACCAATGCCATGACACACTTATCGAAATCGGAACTATGTTAAAGAAGCGACGGGGCAATTCCTAAGAATTGGGTTTTTGGTGTAAGTTGAGTAACAACGTGTGGGGCACAACAGTCCTCCCCCCTTAAATTACGAAAGGCGTACGAGGCAACGAGTGAGATCTTTCGGCATATAGGTACGGGTGTGCAACAAGAATTCAGACAATCTAAATGTTTATTTGTTCAAAAGTAATAAAAATTTTTTTTTTTTTTTTCGTTTTAAATGCTTAATGAGTAGGTATCTATACAATACATGCTTATGGGTAACAATTTTTTTTTCTTTTTACATATTCTTTTTTGTTTTGGTTTCTTCGTTTATTGACAGTGAAAAAATAAATATTGCTGTTGTTGACAAAAAAATTTTTTTTTTTTTTATACATGGGTTGTTTCATCAACGCCAGGTGTTACATTTACTTCGAGGTCGTTTACATTTTCTGTTGGCTTATTATTTATTGTACATTTTATTTTGATACATTTTTTAAATATTACGTAGAAAGCTAGAGCTACACAAAGAAAGAAAATAATAGAAATAGAAATGTGAGCATGTTCATGTGTAACATGGAATAACGAATTGTTTTTCTTTAATAGGTCTTTAACATTTATACTATAACTATCTAAATCCAGTTTTTCTATATGAGTGGTGTGGGGGGACATTTGGGATAAATTGGTTGGGATTGTTATGTCTTCCAGTATGGTTGAATCTTGTAAAAAGTAGGAAATGGGAGTTTTATTATATATTGTGTTTGATGCTTGGAGGTAGACCTCCTTTGTAATTGCTTTGCAAAATGGGAATGGGTTTAAGAGTGTGTGTATACATGACGGTGTGTATTCTAATTTCTTTGGTTGAAGTGTTTTATTAGATTATTGTGTTCGACCTTCTCTTTTCTGCCTATTTTTATTTTGGAGTTTTCTTTAGATAAAATCTCAGTTATTTCGTATGGTCCTTCAAAAATGGGGGTTAGTTTTTTGTTTGATCGATTCTTGATTTCTAATAATACCTTATCGCCGACGTTATAACTTGTTTGTTTGGAATTTTGGTCGTAGTAGGTTTTAGATTTTTCCTTTGCTTTTATTTGGTTGCTGCGAATTAGTTCATATCCGATTTGCATTTTTGACTTCATTTCGGAGACATAGTCGTCATAATTGTATGTTGGCTGTACCTTTCTGTTCAAAATGGAGGGAATGGGCGCTTCAAACCCGAATAGGACTTCAAATGGACTGTGATTAGTACTTGAATGTGGGGTAGTGTTATAGCAAAATATTGCATACTCGAGGTAGTTGTCCCAGTTTGACTGGTCTTTGCTAGCATAATTTCTTAGGTAGTCACCTAACGTTCGATGTGACCTTTCGAGCGCACCGTTTGACTGAGGGTGGTACGGACTTGTTTGAATCTTTACTATTTTTAAGATCTTACAGATATTTTTGAATAACTCACTAGTGAAATTAGTGCCTTGGTCAGTGAGAATTGTTTGAGGGATACCATAAGTACAAATAATTTTCTTTACTAATGTTTCAGCTACTGTTTGAGCCTCTTGATTTGGTATTGCTACTGCTTGAACGAATTTGGTTAGATCATCCTGGAAAGTAAGTATATATTTGTTCTCGCTTTTCGTAATAGGGAGTGGTCCTACTATATCAATGGCTACTCTTTCGAACGGAGTTTTCGCTGTCGTAGTGATGACCATTGGTAGTTTGTTACGTGAATACAATTTATTCTTTTGACACAATTCACATGACTCGATGTATTTCTTTATGTCCGCATACATAGTTTTCCATTTGTATGTTTTTCGAATACGCTTCAGAGTTCGTTTTATACCTTGATGACCACCCAAAGGCGTGTCATGAAATTCGTATATAATTTGTTTAATTTTTTCTGGATTGGAAATTTCAATGATGTTTTGACTTTCTTTCTGTTCTACAATAGGCGGGACTTTGTTATGACTACGAGTTATTACTTTGACTTCAGATATGTTTAAACGAGATAAAGCGTCTGCGTTTGTGTTAAGGTGACCTGCTTTATGTGAAACCGTGAAATCGTACTCTTCAAGTTTAATACGCCAGCGCATTATTCTTGAAGAAGGATCCTTAAGGTTAAACATCCAAACAAGTGGCTTGTGGTCAGTAATAATTTCAAAATGTCTTCCATACACGTATGGTCGGAAGTGGGTTACTGCCCAGACAACTGCTAGAGCTTCTTTTTCTATAGTAGAATAGTTTTTTTCTGACTTATTTAGTATTCTACTTGCGAATGCTATAGGTAAATCGTTTTCATCATTATCTTTTTGTGACATTACCGCACCTATTGCCTCGTTGCTGGCATCAGTTGTTATGTAAAATGTTTTTTCGAAGCTAGGATATTGTAGTATGGGGGGTTCAATTATTGCTTGTTTTAACTGCTTAAAAGATTCATCGCAAAATGCATCCCATTTAAAAGGTACATCCTTGCGCAATAGTTTGTTGAGTGGATTTGCTATTCTAGAAAAATTTTTAATGAACTTTCTGTAGTAGCCTGCTAAGCCTAAAAATGATTTGATGTCTTTTTGGTTTTTTGGGATTTCTATATTTTGTATTGCCGATATTTTGTCGGGGTCAGGTTTGACTCCTGATTCTGAAATAACGTGTCCTAAATACATGACTTCTTTTTCTAAAAACTTACACTTTTCTAACTGTATTTTGAGGTTGTATTTATCTAAAGCTTGAAATACTTCAATTAATTTTTTGTTGTGATCATCTAGATTCTTTCCATATATCATTATATCATCTAGGTATACTAGACACTTTATACCTTGTAGTCCTGTGAGTACCTTATTCATCAACCGTTGGAATGTAGGAGGAGCATTGCGTAGCCCAAATGGCATTCTGTTGAACTCAAAATGACCGTTAGGTGTACTAAATGCTGTCTTCTCCTTGTCTTCCTTGTTTACTTCGATTTGATGAAACCCACTCGCTAGATCGAGTGTTGTAAAGTATTTTGAATCGCCCAGTTGTCCAAGGATGTCTTCGATATTTGGAATTGGATATGCATCCGCGATAGTCACTTCGTTGAGTTTCCTATAATCAACTACTACTCTCCATTTTTGTTTTCCTTTCTTTGGTACAACTAGTAGAGGTGCGTTCCATGGACTAGAACTCGGCCTAATTATTTCGTCTTGCAACATTTTGTCTACTTGATTTTTTATTTCTTGTGTGTGAATTTGTGCTAAACGATATGGTCGAATGTTGACTGGAGGTATATTTGGGGTTGTCTTTATTTGATGTGTGATTCCGGACGTACTAGACAGAGTATCACCGTCCAGGAAAAATAAATGGTTAAAATTTCGACAAATCTCTATAATTGATTTCTTTTCTTCTCTATTAAGATGATCCAGTTGGAGTTGATTTTGAATTATACTCAATCTGTCGTTGATAACATTTTAAGTGTCAAATGAATTTAGGTTGTAAATGTTGTAGTCGTTGGTATTTTCGAATTCTAAATTTAGATCTTCTAGAACTACATCTTTATCATTGGCGTTTAATACCGATATATATATGTAACCGTTAGTTGGTTCAATCAAAGCTGAGGAAGTATAAACTTGAGGAAGGATCTCTTGAGAAAAATATATTTGATTTGAGGGTTCGTAAATGGGTCCATACTTAATAATTTTTTCGGATCTAGCAGGTATTGTTATAGGCTTTCTTTTATTTATAAAGTCTGTGGTGTATTTCTTATCTTTATAGTGGTATGTGAGGGTATTGTCTTTGTAATTTAAAATGGCATTAAAATTTCGGAATAGGTCTTCACCCAAAATTCCGTCTTGTGTTATAGGGAAGTTGGCAGGGACTACGTGAAGTAGGTGTTTGATTTTTACGCCTGGTGTTATTTCAATATTTAAAAGAATTGTACCCAGTGTCGACGTTGGAGTACTACCAATGCCTTTTAACTCAGTCACAGTATTTGTATGGATCCAAAGGTCTTCTTTTAATTTATTTATTTTAATTAAACTCAGGCTTGCGCCTGTATCTAGAAGCATAATGCTATGATTGGTGATAGTGTCTTTAGAAATTATTTTAATTTCACTCTTGAAACTGGAAGCATTACTTAAACAGCCTATATGAGCATTGCTTTTTGGTTTTTCATTTTGGTATTGTATACTTTTAGGATTTTGAGAAGGTGTTTTTTGAAAATTATTCATATCGGAGCTCAACTGCCCGTTTAGGAAGTCTTGTAAGTTATTTATTTGTCTGTCGCTTCTATTTTGTCGGTGATTTTGGTTTAGTAAACTATTTGTGTTGATTGTATGAGTGAAATCTTTGTTATATTTGGGATTTCTAGATGCGTTATCACGCTTTTTATTAAAATTTGGCATCTCGACGTCTTTGTTTCTAAATGGATTTGAATTTGAATGTGGTTTTGGAGTTGAGATTTCCTTAGTTGTGATTGTATGAGAATTGTTTTTGATTTGACTCAGTGGATTTAGTGGAGTTGAATTTATATTTGAACCTTTTTTGTTCTGATACAGTGGATTCAGTGAAAAAGTTTCTTTATTTTGAGACAGTGGATTCAGTGGAATAGTTTTCTTGTTTTGATACAGTGGATTCAGTGGAATAGTTTTCTTGTTTTGATACAGTGGATTTAGTAGACTTGGTGAATTTGAATATATGTTTGAACAATTTTTGTTCTGATTCAGAGGATTTTGTAGATTTAGTAAATTATTTGAATATATATTTGAACAACTTTTGTTCTGATTCAGTGGATTTTGTAGATTTAGTAAATTATTTGAATATATATTTGAACAATTTTTGTTCTGATTCAGTGGATTTTGTAGATTTAGTAAATTATTATCGTCTTCACACCTTAATGCATGTGCTTTACCTGACTCCGGGTGTTGGACGGGCCAGGTCTTTGGTAGTTTCCCGAATTTTGTATTGCCCCATTTTGTGGTGCATTGTCATGTCTGCTGTTATTATATTGTCTTTTCCTACACTGGTCTATCGTATGACCCAGGTTTTTACAATAACTACATGCGGTTGCATTTCGTACGTTATTGACCCATGTGCTAGAATTTGAATATTGTCTGTGACCCCTATTAAAGTTTGAAAGTCTGTTAGTGTTATTATCTCTTGGCTGAAGACGACACTCTGTTGTATTGTGTGTCTTCGTTCGACAGTGACGACAGTATTTGTTTTCAGCATTAGCAGTGGTAAGAAGTTTTTCTTCTTCCATTGCAATATCTAGAGCTTCGTCTAAATCACTACACCTGGCGCTTTTCACCAAAGTTTTTAACTGGGGTATCAGACCGTTGCAAAAACTATTTAGAATAGCTTTGCTATTTAAATTCCTAATAGCCAAGTTTGCCGCGTTGTCTTCGGAGCTAGCGTTCGCGTTATTTAGTTCATCGAAAAGGGCATTAGCCCTTTCCGCGTATGTACTAACATATTCCTTAAAACCTTGCTTAAATTGGAAAATTTCTGTCTGTATCACTTGCACAGACCTAGTTTTCCTAAAATTTTTGATCAAAGCCTCTTTTAACTCTTTCCAGGCATCGTAATCGTTATATTTGAGTATAACGTTATATGCCCGGTTAGTTAATTTGGACTTAACAATGTCAACAAGGTCGGCTTTTTCGGGATCGGTAGATGTTTTTTTTGCTTGAAGGTCTATTAATTGAATAAACCTGTCTAAGTTTCTTGAATTTCCATCAAACTCAGGTATGAGTTTGATGGCTTGTGAAGCATTGAATGTCGACATAGTGGGTTCTGGGAGAGAAAGAGCTGAAACCGTGTTGCTACACTTTTCACTTGAAATCGGTGATGCGAGCAGTTTATCCAATGGAAGTTTGGATTCTGAAATATCGCTATCTGAGGATCTGCGCGAGCGAGGGACTTTTCTGCTTCTGAGTGAAATGTGCAGATTTAGACGAGGGTCGGACATAAGAGTTAAAATTAAATCTTGGATTAGGAATAATAGTAGGATGTTGTGTTTGCATATATATAAAAAAAACTGGTTACACTTGTTTAATAAAGTAAATAACTTAGCGAGAAATCAAAAATATATAAATAAAAAAAAACACTACAATATATGAATAAAAAAAAATTATATTTTGCTTACATAATCATTTTTTTTTCTTCTTGGGTGTTGGTTGGTGTTGTGTAGTTGTAGTAGTAGTTGTTGTTGTTTTCTTGCTGATTGCCTCGGCGTGGCAATTTCTTCCTTCCTTCTTTATTCTCGACCACAGGAATTGGCTTACCTCTGTGGGATATTGTTCACTTTTTTTTTTTTGATTTTATGTTCACTTTCTTTTTTTTTTTTACACTTTCACTTGATTGGGTTACTGTTCGTACGTATTTATGATTAGGTGTGATTCGTTCATTGATTTTTTTTTTTTATTATTATTATTTTTTTTTTCGACACTTTTTTTTTATTTTTCACTTATTTACTTTTCGGGAAAGAAGGCAGATGCTTTACACTTCTAATCCCACCGCTGCCACCAATGTTAATTCCGCACAGCAAAAAAATAAGACAACGTTTTATTGTTTATGTCAGAGTAAGAGTGTCTCACATTCTTTCGCACTCCGTACTTATATAACCCACGATCGTCACTATTCGTTCCAGGTCAACCACGCAATCTGGGCCACACAGACTGCAACCACCATGTGCCAACCATATGTGTGTGCTATTACTCACAATTGCTTGGTCTGCAATGTGACACTACACAGTATGTTCCTCGTCGCTTTCTTTGATAACGTATTTCGGTTCGCATGACATGCATTGTTATTGTTGTGACATTACACATAACCAATGCCATGACACACTTATCGAAATCGGAACTATGTTAAAGAAGCGACGGGGCAATTCCTAAGAATTGGGTTTTTGGTGTAAGTTGAGTAACAACGTGTGGGGCACAACAAAGGAAAACATGCAACTTGTAATGACCCATTACATTTTCGCCTCTACAAACCAAATTCAACAGCAATATTCGCCACCAAAAACACCGATTACATGTACCAACACAGGCAATGATAATGGTGACGATAACACATAACAACAACATCACCAGCAGCTTACCATTGACTCCACGTGGAGTCATATTTCATTGACCTATACAGCTCACATTCACTTACAACCAAAAGGTGTATAAGGGAAGCAGTGAAATACATGAAAATCAGTTCAGTCCCGGCAGTGGACAAATGAGGAACTCACTCTAGTACTCAAGTAATAGTAGCATTACGGAGTTCAAGTCCCGGCAGTGGACAAGTAAGGAACTCATCATAGTCATCATAGTAGGATTCCGGTACCGGCAGCGCAGAAGCAGAGTTCAGGAAGCAAGACTGGGTGAGTAATTAGTGTCCAACGCTAACTCGATGTGAATTTATAGTGTCCAACGCTACCTCGTTGTGAATTTATAGTGTCCAACGCTACCTCGTTGTGAATTTATAGTGTCCAACGCTACCTCGTTGTGATTTTATAGTGTCCAACGCTACCTCGTTGTGAATCCATAGTGTCCAACGCTACCTCGTTGTGAATTTATAGTGTCCAATGCTACCTCGTTGTGAATCCATAGTGTCCAACGCTACCTCGTTGTGAATTTATAGTGCCCAACGCTACCTCGTTGTGAATTTATAGTGTCCAACGCTACCTCGTTGTGAATTTATAGTGTCCAACGCTACCTCGTTGTGAATTTATAGTGTCCAACGCTACCTCGTTGTGAATTTATAGTGTCCAACGCTACCTCGTTGTGAATTCATAGTGTCCAACGCTACCTCGTTGTGAATTTATAGTGTCCAACGCTACCTCGTTGTGAATTTATAGTGTCCAACGCTACCTCGTTGTGAATTCATAGCGTCCAACGCTACCTCGTTGTGAATTTATAGTGTCCAACGCTACCTCGCCTCGTTGTGAATTCATAGTGTCCAACGCTACCTCGTTGTGAATTCATAGTGTCCAACGCTACCTCGTTGTGAATTTATAGTGTCCAACGCTACCTCGTTGTGAATTCATAGTGTCCAACGCTACCTCGTTGTGAATTTATAGTGTCCAACGCTACCTCGTTGTGAATTTATAGTGTCCAACGCTACCTCGTTGTGAATTTATAGTGTCCAACGCTACCTCGTTGTGAATTTATAGTGTCCAACGCTACCTCGTTGTGAATTTATAGTGGCTCCTGCTACCTCAGAGCAACCATTAATACCCTCTTCCAAGTATCTTTACAGAAGCTACTCTATCCAGGGAGAGATACCAAGAAAACCCAGCGTTACTCAAAATCCGAGCCCTAGAATTGGAAGCCTCTAGACCCAGACAGGCAACCGTAATCCGAGCCCAAGAGCTGGAAGCACATAACCCAGATAACCGTAATCCCAGTGGCCCACGACCAATCCAGGACAGGAAGTCTTCATTCGACTGGCACCAGGACGAATCCAAGAATCTGGTCGTGAATCCCGGACTAGCCCCATCCCTGCCGAACCCCCAAGTGAAACTTCACCAGAAGAGGCGTGGAGTATACCCTCCTAAATACAGAATGCGAAACAGAAATATGAATTAAAATTATAAAACGTTGTATGAAATGTATTAAACCAAAAACTATTTATAATATCGGAAATAAACTAGCTTCAATAATCTAAAGTTTTGCTGCTTCTTTAGAAGACTCTGGATCCACTGAGCATACCTCAGCCTTTGACAAAAAGCATCCTCACAAATGGCGCCCGAGCAGGGACTTCTTTGAAGTTGGTTAACCGATTTACCGACCGACCGTTCCAGAAGGATCAACTTGCTAAGAAGTCCATACCGACCGACCTGTATTACACCGACTAGAGATTGACCCAGTCAGAGGAGTTATTTCTTATCCAGATTTACCGACCGACCGACCGTTCCAGAAGAACTAACTCTCTGAGGGATCACACTGACAGACCTGTCATACAGCGAGGAAACCGACCGATCAGAAACAGAGGAGCTCACTACCAAGCCATAGAAGAACAGAAAGGAGAAGCTCAAATTTCAAGCCGTTGCCAGTGACTTAGAATCATGGCAATTACAAATACCGACTGTAATATCGACATGGACGTCGAAGAAAATCTTGCGTCCATCTACCTGCTCAAGAAGACGGAGCTCATCGAGAAGATGGCTTCCAAAAGGTTGGACACCAGTGGCACTGTGTCCACACTACGATCCCGCCTTCGTACGTACATCAAAGACTCCAGGACTCACCGTTCAACCCAGAACCTGTGCACAGAAATCTCGCAGTTGGTTCAAGAGCGGGAGTATAAAGACGAAAACGAAGCATTACCACAACCTGCCAATACAACCGAGACGACAGAAGAACCGAGCGCCCAACTCCAGTTACATGTACCTCCAGTCGTAGGAGGGCGGTACCATCAGACCACTGGAGCCGGGCCTGCAACAAGTTTGAGTTCAACGACCGTGCGTTCACCAACTCACTATCAGGAGTTAGATAGCATAAACCAACCAGGTCCATACAGAATGTACCGAAGTCCCGAGGCCGAAACCATGAACACCGTCCGTAAATGGGGCCTGAAGTTCGACGGTTCGGGAAATGCCCTCGAGTTTATGGAGCGTCTAGAAGAGTTGGTACACTGCTATTCCATACCTGCAGAACACATCCTCCGGACCTTCCCGGAAATCTTCAGAGGTTCCGCCCTAGAGTGGCTACGGATCCACGGAGGAAGTTTCCAGACGTGGGAAGAGTTCCGTGAAGCATTTCTCAAGTATTTCTTGCCACCACGATTTGTCCATAAGTTAGAGGAGGAAATCTGGCGAAAGAAGCAAGGACCGCGAGAAAAGGCCAAAGATTTCATTCGAGCTATGCAGTACCTTATTAGGCAACACCCTAAGATGAGCAAAGAAGATAATGTCGATAGGATATACGACAGTCTCCGCCCAGAATACCGACTTTACGTCCGAAGAAACGATTTCCAGACGTTGAAGGAGCTTACCGACTTAGCCGAGGAGTACGAGTACGTGAAGACCGAAGAGAGAAATATGAGACCCGCCTTGGCTCCACCTCCAGCACCACGAGCACAATTGGGCGCAACATCAGTGCCTTATGACCACAACACCCATTGTTGGAATTGCAAGCAACGGGGGCATCATAAGCGGAACTGCCATCGACCATTTCGTTTGTTTTGCTCCAATTGTGGAGAAGACGGTCGGCTTACTAAAGATTGTCCATGCCGTCGACACGATACGCCAGCAGAAAACTGGAACACTAGAACTGCTGCCATATTTGAAGTAGAGCAGGAACCAACGAATAGTCAAGGTCTTCACCAGATAGCTACTATTTTAATGCCTCAATCAGATGTTATAAATAAGCGAAGTCCGAACCGTAGCAGGAGGAAACCGAAAAAGCCTACAACAGCCGGTCGATTTACCCGTTCGTGGGCACGATATAATAAACGCTGCATACATCATTCGCATACCGAAACGGTTGAGATGGATTCATCAGTAATTCAAGTCGAACCAGAACAAAGCATACCAAGACATCCTAGTACAGAACTCGGCAGTGAAAATAGGGTTCTTGTACCAATAAAAGTGGAGGAAAAGAGTTTCAACGCGTTAGTGGATACCGGCTCTACGAATTCGTTTGTCGGTCCAGTACTAAGAGATGAGCTAAGAGCTCTGGAAGTTCCTGTGTGTTACCAGGAAAGTGAAACTCATTTAGCCAACGGAAGTCGCACCACTACCAGAGAGCACTGTTTGGCCACTTTTAGTCTTAAAGGATGTTTGGTTCAAGACGAAGTCGCATTTTTACCAGAGTTAACCAGTGATGCGATCCTTGGAATGGACATTTTGGGCGGAATTTTTTTTTACACAAGTCTTGCAAGACAACCACTCGTGAAGAGAAGACCGCAACGCCCTGGACCTAAGCCCCCACCCTTCCGGGATTAAGGTTGTAGCTTTTCAGCTACACTTCCCTCCATCACCTGTAAGCCACCAGTCAAGACGAGAAGGTTCTCGTCTCCGTAAGAAAGGAGGGAGTGTAATGACCCATTACATTTTCGCCTCTACAAACCAAATTCAACAGCAATATTCGCCACCAAAAACACCGATTACCCAACACAGGCAATGATAATGGTGACGATAACACATAACAACAACATCACCAGCAGCTTACCATTGACTCCACGTGGAGTCATATTTCTTTGACCTATACAGCTCACATTCACTTACTACCAAAAGGTGTATAAGGGAACCAGTGAAATACATGAAAATCAGTTCAGTCCCGGCAGTGGACAAGTAAGGAACTCATCATAGTCATCATAGCAGGATTCCGGTACCGGCAGCGCAGAAGCAGAGTTCAGGAAGCAAGACTGGGTGAGTAATTAGTGTCCAACGCTAACTCGTTGTGAATTTATAGTGTCCAACGCTACCTCGTTGTGAATTTATAGTGTCCAACGCTACCTCATTGTGAATCCATAGTGTCCAACGCTACCTCGTTGTGAATTTATAGTGTCCAACGCTACCTCGTTGTGAATTTATAGTGTCCAACGCTACCTCGTTGTGAATCCATAGTATCCAACGCTACCTCGTTGTGAATTTATAGTGTCCAACGCTACCTCGTTGTGAATCCATAGTGTCCAACGCTACCTCGTTGTGAATTTATAGTGTCCAACGCTACCTCGTTGTGAATTTATAGTGTCCAACGCTACCTCGTTGTGAATTTATAGTGTCCAACGCTACCTCGTTGTGAATTTATAGTGTCCAACGCTACCTCGTTGTGAATCCATAGTGTCCAACGCTACCTCGTTGTGAATTTATAGTGTCCAACGCTACCTCGTTGTGAATTTATAGTGTCCAACGCTACCTCGTTGTGAATCCATAGTGTCCAACGCTACCTCGTTGTGAATTTATAGTGCCCAAAGCTACCTCGTAGTGAATTTATAGTGTCCAACGCTACCTCGTTGTGAATCCATAGTGTCCAACGCTACCTCGTTGTGAATTTATAGTGTCCAACGCTACCTCGTTGTGAATTTATAGTGTCCAACGCTACCTCGTTGTGAATTTATAGTGTCCAACGCTACCTCGTTGTGAATTTATAGTGTCCAACGCTACCTCGTTGTGAATTTATAGTGGCTCCTGCTACCTCAGAGCAACCATTAATACCCTCTTCCAAGTATCTTTACAGAAGCTACTCTATCCAGGGAGAGATACCAAGAAAACCCAGCGTTACTCAAAATCCGAGCCCTAGAATTGGAAGCCTCTAGACCCAGACAGGCAACCGTAATCCGAGCCCAAGAGCTGGAAGCACATAACCCAGATAACCGTAATCCCAGTGGCCCACGACCAATCCAGGACAGGAAGTCTTCATTCGACTGGCACCAGGACGAATCCAAGAATCTGGTCGTGAATCCCGGACTAGCCCCATCCCTGCCGAACCCCCAAGTGAAACTTCACCAGAAGAGGCGTGGAGTATACCCTCCTAAATACAGAATGCGAAACAGAAATATGAATTAAAATTATAAAACGTTGTATGAAATGTATTAAACCAAAAACTATTTATAATATCGGAAATAAACTAGCTTCAATAATCTAAAGTTTTGCTGCTTCTTTAGAAGACTCTGGATCCACTGAGCATACCTCAGCCTTTGACAAAAAGCATCCTCACAAACTAAAGACTGTCCATCAAGCAAAGAACAGAAAGCAAAATGTGTAAACTGTCAAGGTAATCACCCTGCAAGCTATAGAGGCTGTCCAGTTGCTAAAAGATTTCAAAAATCCAAAAGCAAAATGACATCCGGTGAAATAAAGCCCAGCAATCCAGCAAACACAAAAAGAACTCCTGAAGCTGAAGATAAAAGTAAGAAAGAACTTCCGAAGGAAGCTGTTAAAAGCAAAAGCGACGAAAATAAATCCTATTCACAGATTGTTAAAAACGTGCGGAAGAATGAAGAAACTTCCATTAAAGAAATTCTTGAACTTATTCTTAAAAGAATTGACAATCAGGATTTGAACATCAAACGGCTAAGTGAAGAAGTCGCTCTTAAAAAACAATGATGGACAGAACACTAAAAATTAGAACATGGAATGCAAACGGTCTTTTACACCATTTATCAGAATTAAAAATCTTCTTAGACATCGAACACATCCGATCATCAATATACTGCCCGCCGAGGCGTTCCCCGACTGAAGATGATTATACAGAACTGCTGAATGTACTAGGACATAACTTCCTTGTTGGTGGTGACTTTAATGCTAAGCACACCCATTGGGGATCCAGACTTATAACAACAAAAGGCAGAAGGCTTTACAAAGCATGCCTCAAATACAATTGTGAGTTTTATTCATCCAGATCACTGGCCATCGGATTCAAGTAAAATACCAGACCTTGTTGACTTTTTCATAGTTAAAGGTATCAAACGAAACCATATAAGAGTCGAAGGTAATTATGACTTATCATCAGATCATACACCGGTGATTTTATCACTTAATGAATCGGACATAATGGAAAAAAGTAATCCTAAGCTAGTAAACAATAAAACAAACTGGAGTGAATTCAGAGAAAAGCTTGAAAGCTATATAAATCTCAGATCCCCTATGGAAACAAAAGAGCAAGTCGACCTTGAAGTAGAACAATTCATTGCCGATGTTCAACAACCTGCAGAAGAAAGTACACCAACTTGAGTAGGAAGCAAACTGAAACAAAATACCCTGCCGAGATAAGAGAGTTGATATTGGAGAAGAGAAGAGCTCGAAGAAAATGGCAAAATACTAGATTTCCAGACGACAAAACAGCGTTTAACCGGCTAAGCAACGAACTGAAAAAACAAATCTACGAATTCAAAAATGATTCATTAAGTAGATTCCTGAAAAATTTAACGACTGATGCTTCAACTGATTATTCGCTCTGGAAAGCAGCTAAGCGCCTGAATAGACCGCAGTTACAAAAACCGCCAATTAAATCTCTAAACGGGAATTGGATCGGAAATCCGAAAGAAAAAGCTAACCTGTTTGCAGAACATCTTGCGAATGTTAAGCCATTCCCAGCAAATACATCTGAAATCAGCTTACAGTTTATTGATAAAGTCGATGAAGTTGACATACCAATTGTCACACTCAAAGAAATAAAAAGTGTGTGTCGAAATCAACTATCGAACAAAAAATCACCTGGGTACGATCTAATAACTGCTCAGGTTATGAAAGAAATGCCATCAAAAGCCTTCATAAAACTCCAATTCATAATAAATGCATGCCTAAAGACCCAATATGTCCCACATCGTTGGAAAATTGCTGAAGTAATTGTTATACCGAAGCAAGGTAAGCCACCAACAGAAGTGATGTCTTACAGACCAATATCGCTTATACCAATAATGGCAAAAGTCTTTGAAAAATTGATACTGAAAAGACTGAGCAAAGTCATAGTAGAAAGAAATCTAATCCCAAATCATCAGTTTGGATTTGGAAATAAACATTCCACGATAGACCAAGTTCATAGAATAACGGATGCAGTTGAAAAAGCATTAGAAGAAAAACAAGTATGTTCGGCTATATTTTTAGATGTTGCTCAAGCATTTGACAAGGTATGGCATGAGGGGCTAGCGTATAAACTGCAAAGGGACCTACCCAGGCAGTACTACGAAATACTAAAATCTTATATCTCAAACCGGCTCTTCAGAGTACGGTATGATCAAGAATATTCAAAGATATGTAATATACAAGCCGGTGTTCCACAAGGAAGCGTCCTAGGACCTACCCTGTATTTGCTATATACAAGGGATATTCCAGTGGATAACAACACCATTATGGCTACTTTTGCGGATGATACCGCAATTTTGGCATCCAGTAAGTGCGTCGTCAAGGCTGCTGAGAAGTTGCAAAATGCCGTCGACACCGTTAGTGATTGGACCAAAAAATGGCGTATCAAGCTCAATGAAGCTAAATCTGCACATATAAACTTTACAAATAAAAAGTTAAGCTGCGTTCAAATATTCATCAACAATCAAGCTGTATCCTACGCCAATACGGCCAAATACCTTGGGATGAATTTGGATGCAAAGCTAAAATGGAAAGAGCATATCAAAAAAAAAAGGGAAGAGCTCAACTTGAAATATAGAAAAATGTACTGGTTACTCGGTAGAAAAAGAATCCCACACTACTAGGTATCGAATACTACTAAGTGTCTTTTGAAGATTTACTCCTGACAAAAAAAAAAAAAGAAAAAAAAGTTTAAGGGTAGCCTCACGAAGTCTCTGAAACACGGCTATTAGGTTCTTACAATGTTGGTCAAATGTTTTCCCGTAAACAATGACATCGTCCAAGTAGACTAGCTTTCCATGTCAGCCCTTGAAGAACGCACTGCATCGAACGCTCGAATGTTGCTGGAGCGTTGCATAACCCAAACGGCATAACTTTGAACTGCCAGAGCCCATTACCTGTAGAAAACGCCGTCTTTTCCCGATCATCAGGGTGGATGTCAACTTGCCAATATCCATACTCTTCAAGTCCAGCGTCGAGAACCACTGGGCTCCCTCCATGGCTTCCAAAGTATCACTGATTCTCGGCAGGGGATAGCTGTCCTTCTTAGTCACATCGTTCAGCCTTCGGTAGTCCACACAAAAACGAGTGCTTCCGTCTTTCTTTTTCACTAGAACCACTGGTGACGCTCAAGGACTTTTGGAGTTTTCGATAAGACCGTCCTTGTTCATTGTTGTTATCATTTCCTCAACCTCACCTTGTTTGGCCAGTGGAAGGCGTCTTGCAGGTTGACGAATCGGTCTTGCATCTCCTGTGTTGATGCGATGCTGCACCATTTGTGTTCTACCATATTGCCCTTTTGACGATGCGAAGATGTCAGTGTACTCTTGTAGGAGATTTTCAGCTATCCTTGTTTGTTGGTGATCAAGGTTGGATGAATTCAGTATTCTAGTTCTGATGGTTTTGAGCTCCTCCGGAGTTATAGTTTTTCTCGGGGCTTCATCAGTGATCTTCGTAATTGCTGCAACCGATTCAAAACGTCCAACGACTTCTCCTTTCTTCAACCTTACATCGTACGATCTGGTGTTTAGTAATCGTACGGGGACCATTTTGTTTTTCGGTGCTACGTGTTTTTTCCCAATGATGACGATTTGGGAGGAACACTCTGGGCCTGGTTCCACCATGAGGTATCGAAGGCTTCCAAACTCACCTTCCAGTTTTGTCCAAACGAACACTTCAGAAGAAGGAGGCAGAATCAGATCTTCCATTAGTCCTCAGTTGACGTATTTTCATTCGAATAGGTCATTGGAATTTCTTTATTTTGGTATTTCAAAACTTGATTACCGATGTCCAAAATAACTTCGTGCTGTTTCATAAAGGCGATTCCAATGATGCACTAGTCACATATATCTGCGACCAGGAATTGATGAGTAAATACTAGATCGGCCAGTCGGATCTTAAGACACATTTCTCTATATACTCTTGCTGCTTCTCCGTTGCGTTTCTTAGACGGTGTTATGAAGCCACGTCATCTTTACCAGGTCTCGACGTACTATGGATGCTGTGGCACCGGTGTCGAGAGTGGAATTAAATTGAAAGGTAAAGTTTAATTGATGTTTAAATGGTAGACACGTGCACCCAAGAGGACCCTAGCGTTCATAGGTTTTTCTTAAAACCCACCTCTGTCTATCAACTCCTACTCTCACATCCACGTGGTGAACATCGGGTGCCTAGTACCTCAACTGGAGATTGGGTCTCAACCCTAGTGGAAGGTTGTTGGTGGCAGCAAACGAGAGAGGGGGGGAGAGGTGTTCCCACTAAGGCACCTCTTCTTTCATCCAGACGGCAGCGGAGGAATTCCCTAGATGCAATCAACGGTGGCGTCTACAGGTCCAGTCAGGTTGAACTACTTAGTGAACACCTTATAGGGCTACTACAACATATTTGGAGCTCAGGCCTATAAGGAACGGTTTATCCGGCTCCCCATCTTTGGAGTTATACAAGGATCTGGCCCTCCAGGTTGGGGGTCGTGCTGTCGGGGTGACTTCCCGGCCACGTAAAGCATTTCTTAGTTGCGAAGCACCAACAAGCCTCGGATACGGACGGATTTACTGATGACGAACCCAGCAAACGAAAAACGGACAACGAACTTCGGATCTGTACGTTAAATGTTAGGTCCCTTAATAGGCCACGTGCAGCCGAACAATTAGCGGAAGCCCTAAACTGCTACAAAGCAGATATTACCGCTATCCAAGAAATGCGATGGGATGGACCAGGTAGACGCAGATTAAAAGACTGCGATATCTACTACGGCGATTGCTACCGGGAACAGAAGCAGCGACTGTTTAGATGTGGATTCGTTGTTGGAACCAGACTCAGGCAAAAAGTCTTGAGTTTCAACTATGTGAACGAGCGCATAGCAACAATCCGCATCAAGGCTAAATTCGTCAACATAAGCCTCATTTGCGCACACGCCCCCACAGAGGAAAAGGATGAAGACACCAAAGACATATTCTACGAGCTCCTGGACAAAACATATGAGCAGTGCCCTGGCTATGACATTAAGATTGTTCTAGGAGATTTTAATGCCAAGCTAGGAAGAGAGGATATCTTTGGTAGAATAATCGGAAGATAAAGCCTGCACGACAACACCTCCGATAACGGATTCAGGCTGATCGATTTCGCTGCGGGGCGAGATGTTCTGGTAGCTAGTACGCGGTTCCAGCACCTCAATATCCACAAAGGGACATGGAAATCTCCTGATCAATCAACCGTCAACCAGATTGACCACATTGCGATCGACGCACGACACTTCTCCAGTATAGAGGATGTCCGAACTTTCCGAGGGGCCAACATTGACTCGGACCATTACCTTGTTGTAGCCATGGTACGACTGCGGATATCCCGATCCAAGCCAACACAAGGAAATACTGTGAGACAATTCGACGTTGGACGACTACAATCGCAAGAGATCGCCAAGTCTTTTTCCGATCGAGTCTCTTACAACCTCTCAAGGAGTCTTATGCCGCCAGCATCAAGTATAGAGAACCAGTGGCAGCACTGCCAATCAGCCATCAGAGATACCGCCTCTGAAGTGCTGGGTTTCACACGGCCACCACAACGAAACCCCTGGTTTGTCGACGAATGCCGGCAAGCACATGCAGCTAAACAGGAAGCATACAAAGCGGCGCTGCACAAAAAGACTAGAACTGCTTATGGGCTCTACAAGCAGAAGAGGAGAGACGAATACCGGCTTCTCAGACGGAAAAAGAGAGAGCATGAGAAGCGCGCGATCGAGGAGATAGAAGGGTGCCACAGCAGGAATGAGGTTCGGAAGTTTTACCAGAAGGTAAAAACAACAGCCTCGGGCTACAAGCCCCGAGCCGAAGCCTGCAAAGACGATCAAGGGAACATCGTGGTGGAACCGCAGTCTATGCTGAGGATATGGAAAGACCACTTTTCCAAGCTCTATAACGGCGATGATGGACCCAATTCCGCTGCTAGAGAGATAGAACCATTCGATTTAGGCGACGTAGACCAAGAATTCCACCAACCCGACCTGAACGAGGTGAAGACAGCAGTGTCCAAGCTAAAGTCCAACAAAGCTGCTGGAGTATGCACCAGCTCATTTGCAAAATATGGTCGGGAGAAAGCATGCCCGATGAATGGAACCTCAGCATCGTTTCCCCGGTCCTCAAGAAAGGAGACCCTCTGAACTGCGCCAACTACAGAGGTATCAGTCTTCTTAACATCGCGTACAAGATCCTCTCTGCCGTATTGTGTGAGCGTCTGAAGCCATTCGTCAACAACCTGATAGGTCCTTATCAGTGCGGCTTTAGACCAGGAAAGTCCACAATAGATCAAATCTTCACACTACGGCAGATCTTGGAAAAAACCCAGGAGCTTCAAATCGATACCCATCGATTTTAAGGCCGCATATGACAGCATCTATAGAGAGGAGTTATATAGAGCCATGTCTAGTTTTGGCATCCCTACCAAACTTGTCCGATTGTGTAGGATGACGATGGAGAACGCACGCTGCTCCATCAGGGTCGGAAAAGATCTCACCGATACAGTCGATGTCAAAAAAGGTTTTAGGCAAGGCGATGCACTGTCATGCGACTTCTTCAACATCGTTCTTGAAAGAATAGTGCAAAACTCCTACGTCAACACAAGAGGCACAATCTTTCAAAGGTCCGTTCAATTGCTCGGATATGCCGACGATATTGACATAATTGGAAGAACGCAGCGTGATGTCAATGGCGCGTTTATGAGCATTGAGACGGAAGCGAAGAAAATGGGTTTAGTGGTCAATGAGGGCAAGACCAAGTATATGCTGTCATCAAGAAAGGACACCCAACACCGACGTCTTGGACAGAACGTCACGATTGACAGCTATAACTTTGAGGTAGTTATGGACTTTGTCTACCTAGGCGCCGCTATTAACTCAGACAACGACACCAGCGCTGAAATCAAACGAAGAATAACTCTTGCCAATCGCTGTTTCTTCGGACTAAGAAGGCAATTGAGTAGTAAAGTCCTCTCTCGAGCAACTAAAGTGTCCCTGTATAAGACACTTATCATCCCGGTTCTTATATATGGCGCAGAGCCATGGACCTTGTCAAAGGCAGACGAGAACGCTTTAGGATGCTTCGAGAGAAAAATTCTTCGGGTGATATTTGGTCCCGTCTGCATAGATGGAGAATGGAGAAGAAGATTCAACGACGAATTGTACGGGCTGTACAGCGACACTGACCTTGTCAAACGAGTCAAGGTCCAGCGGCTTAGATGGCTGGGTCATGTAGAGCGAATGGACACCAACGCTCCGGCCCGGAAAGTCTTCGAATCCAATCCCGAGGGACCGCGCAGTAGAGGAAGACCGCGACTCAGGTGGCGCACGCAAGTAGGAGAGGACCTCAACCAACTTGGCGTTCAAAACTGGAGGCAGCTAGCTAGGGACCGAGCTGGCTGGAGAAGCATGTTGGTTGAGGCCCTAGTCCGACCCGGACTGTAGCGCCACCTTAAGTAAGTTAGCAAGCGCCACATGTTTGTTCCCGTTAATAGTAGTCTCCACAGTGTTGACAAGTGGCTTTATTTGCTGGTAGTCAGCATTGACGCTGTCCGGTCTTGTTGTAGTTCCAACATCTTCCTAGTCCGCTCCGCTGGTTCTTTTGTATTTCAGCTCTTTGGAACGAGCATTCTTCGACCATGGCTACTCTAAGTCGACGTACTTTATGAGAAGCCTGTTCTGCTGCATCAATTGTCGGTTCGAATGCTAAAGTTTCAGAAAGAGTACGTGTTGTAGCAGTTCGCACAGAACTCTGAAGATGTATATCGAAAATGGCACGAACGAAGGACTCGACAGCAAGCTGGTTGATGATTTCTTCTCCAGCATCCGGGTATGCCAGGTGGACCAGTCTTTCGACGCCTGCTTGGAGCTGCTGTAGACTTTCACCCCTTTTCTGGACTCTGTTATTGAGTTGGACTCGGAAGACTTCTTTCAAGTGGCTATCTCCAAAGCGTTTATCTATAGCTGCCACGAGAGAACTGAAATCACCGCTCTTACCAGCTGGAACTGTTTGAAGTAATTCAGCTGCTGGTCAGTCAGTGCAATGTACTTGTCTTCGTCATCCAAGCCATTTGTTGTCGCGGCTGCCTCAAATTGTCTCTTGTAGACTGGCCAAGAAGACTGTCCATGATATGTGGGCGGTTTCATCTCTTTTTTCTTTGCAAACTCTCCAGCAGATTCTCGAATTTTGATTTTCCGGATCTGGTCCCATTCATTGGTCATAACAGAGAACTGTTTATCACATCGGCTTTCTACGATTTCGAAACGATTCTCTGCAACAGACAGCTGTTTTTCCATACCTCCAACCTTCTAAAATGTTTTTCTGACCTTCCAAAACATTCTGTTGCGCCTCAAGTCTTTCGAGAATATTCTGTTGTCCTTTCTTTTGCTCGTTTCGTTGTGCTTCCAGTTGTTCGAGAACATTCTGCTGTTCCTTCTTTTGCTCGTTTCATTGCTCTTCAATCAGCTTCTTTTGCTCATTTCGTTGTGCTTCAAGCTGTTCCAGAACATTCTGCTGTTTCTTCCTTTGCTCGTTTCGTTGTTCTAACAAAAGTTTCATCATACTAGAAAAATCTACACTTCCTCTTCCTCCCCTTGCTGTTCCAAATAGTTGCGCAAGCGCAGAACGAGCTTATTTTTCGATCCCGCTCTAGAAAGATTTCGCTTACCTAGCTCACTTTTAAACTCAATGCAGTTGAGCTCTTCTACATTATCACTCTATAATCAAAACTGACATCTGGTTGCCTCGGCGGCTTATTTATTTCGAATGACATTACATCTAGAACTTCCCAGTAATTTCCAAATGGTCTCCACATACCAGTATTTTGCTGTCAAACATTTCCCCTCCTGGTACATTTCTACACTTACACTAGTGTTGCCGCTTGTGTTTTCGGTTTAACGTTTTCGATTAGGAAATTGGTATTAAATGTTGGGTTTGTGTTATAATATCTCTGAACAGGAAAACCTTATTTATAAAACTTTTTGAACGTAACATAGAGGTAGAATATGCTGAATGCGTTTGGAGGTAGAATAGAGACTGAATAGCTGTTTGTCATCGCTATTTTGAAATGACAGGGGAATGTTAGTACACCGGCGGATACATAGATGGCTTTCAAGGACCGTTTTTGTTTTCGATAGTGACGTATAACTGGGTATGACAGCTCAATGTGAATAGATTTCACTTTTCGGTGGTTTTCTTACGCACCAGCTGTTCCATACGTAGGATATAGGTTTATAAATAAGAATTTTTGCAACGTAGAATAGAGTGCTATTCACTTCATAACTATTCAGGGAAATCTAATAAATACGGCTGCTACTAATAAATACGGCTGACAAAGTATCGACTTGGGGGGTCGATTCAACAAATTGGTGTAACAGAGAAGAACAATAGAGAATTGGCGCGATGTTTCAACAACAAATCGACAAATGTGTACTTCGTCTAACTGCGTGAACACAAAGAACTGCAAACGCAGCCAGAGCCGCAAGAGTTAAGGCCCCGACCCATAGAATCCGTTGCGTCCGTTCGCTGCCGGATTCAACTGACAGCTCGATTAAATACACACGATCTTATGAGAGGTGACCCATAAGCATCGGATGCAACGGACGCAACGGAAAAAGTAGCCCAACTTTTAACTTTTTGCGTCCGGCAGAACTGATGACATGCGCAGTCAAAACCAATTTGAAATTTTCTCTTCATACCGCAACGGATTCTATGGGTCGCCCCAATCCGTTGTGTCCGGTAAAACTCACTGCTGTCAGTTGAATACGGCAGCGAACGGACGCAACGGATTCTATGGGTCGCGGCCTTTAAAATAAAGTTAGCTTGTGCGGTTCCGGCTTGCGTTGTTGTTGTATTCACATATATTTACAGCCGTATTTATTAGATTTCCCTAAATAGCTCTGAACAGATAATAGTTATCTTGGGATTACAAATTTTAATTCAAAATGTATATTTATTTAAAAAACACTTTACGTTACAAAACATTAAACTATAATTTATTTAAAGCAAACAATTTTGAATTTTAGTTTTTGTATGCATTTTGGCTATTCTACTAGCCATCTTCAACAAACGACTGAGGGGAAAAATATTCTATGTATCCGGCGGGGTTTTAACATTCCTCTATCATTTCAAAATAGCGATGACAAAAACCTATTCAGTCTCTATTCTACTTCGAACCGCGTTCATCATATTCTACCTCTATGTTACGTTTAAAAAGTTTTATAAATAAGGTTTTTCTTTTCAGAGATATTATAAAAGGAACATAGCGCTATTCACTTCCTATTATGGGTTTATAAATATGACTGTTAATATTTTGACATTTCTTGCGGCTGCGGCTGCGCAGCCAATGGGCACGTTCAAGAACCTATCGGATAGCCTATCTCGGATAGCCGAATCTTAGATATCTTTTTGAACGATTCAGATATCTGTTTCCAGATTGCTGCAGACAACAACTTTGAAATATTAAAATTTGACTTTTGAAAACAGAAAAACATTCAAAATATCTTTGCTAGACGATTACAATTAATTTTTTTCGATTTCCCATGCTTTTTAAAAGACTCTAATACTTAAATAAATGCACACCAAAACAAAAAATTAACATGAAAAGAAATAAAAATAAAATTTTCATCAGCTGATCACTTGAATAGAAGGTGGACCATAAATACTCGGATACCTTTAGATAGCTTTCTAGTAGAAATGGGTTTTTGACTCTGCTAAACGTTTTAACACGTAAACAACAACAAAAAGCTATCCGGATACGATTGTTGATTGTTGTTTGACGCAGTAAGACGATACGGAATCCAGTAAAGAAAGGAACTTTTGTCGTCAACTCGTAACCCTTTCTAGGCAAGAGAAAAAGAAATCTTAACAGAATAGTGTCTTTTCATTAAAAAAAACAGAAAAAGAGCAGAATTATATTGTGAATGGACAACAATCACAATGAATGCAAGTAAAACCTTATGTCAAGTTGTCAAGCAGTGAAAATAGAGAGAATTATGCGTGGGAGTGTTCTCTCTTCTTTCTCTAGAACAAGAAAAAATTCCACAAAGTAAAACGATCTCCGTGCGCGATCGGTTTTATTTGTCAATTTTCGCTGAAAGTGTTCTGTCAGACCTAAAGAAAAATATTGAAAAAAGTGAAAATAATTTCCATTTAGATCACAAGTTTACTTGTTTCGTAAATTGCACTCGCACTCGTCAAACAGACTCGTCAATGGCAGACATTAAAATGGAAAATAAGTGTGATTTAGGATTACAACTAATTTCCACTCACACGTCTGGATCATTTCTGATAGAAGAATTAAAAGATGAAATCGAACCGATGAGAACCGCTAGACACCCCATATCGCTCCCGCTGAAGGATGATCAAACATCCAATTTGGATCCTTTGGAAAGTTTTGAAAACTCCGAAGGCAACAGCAGCAGCAATAACAGCGACATGCACTCGGGTGACTCAGCTTTTGAAGGTTTACACCTGAACGATGCAGACAGAAGTCTCCTAGTACTGAGCGGCAGCGATCACGATCATCAGCAACTAATCACACAGGTGCCACATATTTTAAGCTTAGATGATTTAGGTACTTCAGACACTGACACTATTAAAACGTCGCAGTCCATTTACCAGTTCGTATCATCTCCGTCGCCATTCATGACAAACACTGATAGTGGTATTTGCCTTAATTTTGAATACGAGTTCCAAGATCACCAGCTAGTACAAGTTCAACCCTTTATTGGAGCACCTACGAACAACTGTACGACACCAGGAATTATGACAATCTTGTCCCCTCACGGAAATGATACACAGTCAACCACTACGTACGAAAGTGGCAACAATAGCCAGCCAAACGATAGTTGGGACTATAGGTAGACAACATATTTGTGTGCATTTGCACCTTAAATCCCTGTTCCCAAAGTTGTATGGCTTTGTTGCATTGATTGCGCAAGTTTCCCCGCCTCCTGCAATCGACCATTTACTAAAATAACTTCAAACAAGATTCTAAAATTAAAAATCTTAGTATTGGATGTGAGACAGAAGCGTCATTATGTCCTTAAAAATTATTTTACACCTAATAATAATCTCGATGATAAAGAAGCTTGCCATGTTTATATATATCTATCAGGTGGGAATCGCAGCCTCGCCCACGCAGCACGTCTTGCTTGCTACTAACGAAAAGCATTTATTTTTCATGTGCTTCATATATAAAGCAAGTTTTATCTTTTGTTTTTGATGGATTCCAGATAGGATGGATTATTGAGCTTCAATTTATTGAATAGTTTCTCTTAAAAGATCAAGCTTTTGCCTTTTTTATTTATTCGCTTAAACAAATTTTTAATTGGCGAACATCGTCTATTGATTAATATTTCTATTTTTAACCTATAAAAAATGCATCCTATTTTTAACGTTATACCGATTCTATTTTGTTTTTGTTGTTACATTCTACCTAAAATGATTTTAATTGGTTTTTCTAAACAAATGGGTGTGCTGCCAAATTTAAAACATGTTTGCGTGGATTTGTAACGTTTTCGCTAAAAAAAATTTAAGCGAGAAAGTCTGTTTTGTTGTTTGTTGATGCTTCGTTTCTTTTTTTTTTTTTTATTTTTCATTACTTTTTATTTAATCACTTCGATGATTTTTAGTTGCATCGAACTTGGTATTCAACCTGATGAAATTTCACTATGTATACACCCTGGTGCACTACACAAGTTTAACGCGGAACCACCAACACACGCAACTCTTACAATCGAGGTACAGAACAGAAAAGTGTTTCTCACTCTAACTAGAAGGTGTTGTGTACATTTTAACTTAAACAACTTACTAAACGATACTTAACATTTTTGATTTTTCACATTAAATATAGACTAAAAAAATCAGCTACATTTTTAGTCTGCTCTACAGGGAAACAAAAACGTTAAATTGTTCTCATATTTAAAAATACCTATTCGGCTAAGGAATTTTTCAATTTGTGAACATGCTGTACATACTGTTAATGCTTATCTTACTTACCTCAAAATACCAAACGAAAAATAATTTGATCATACTATTTAAGGTTCACCCGTGACTGGTTGCAAGCTTTGTAAATTAAGAACGCACATCGCACACATCTCTTTGAAATATGGTGATTATTTGATTATTCTGGTTTGGTGGCGTAATGGTGCATGTCTGCCTGATAAGCGGAAGATTGTGGTTAGAATCTCAACACAAACAAGATCCTTGAATATCTTGAAGCTTTTTTAGCGTTTGCCGTTTATTCTTTTGTTTTTGACCACTATACTACAGCTGCATACGTTATTGTTCACTCTAGGTCTTAGATCACAGTTTTTCCCGTACATGATATCTTCCTATATATTAATAGAAGTAGAACACCTATAATTTGGTCTGAAATCACATTGTCCGGCTTACAAAAGGCTGTTAAGAGATAGATGTTAAACAATCTAGTTCGCTATCAGCTGCTCAAAGACTCCACAAACACGGAAAGATACTTATAGGTCTTAAGGGGGTATTTTAGCCTAGAAATTTGAAGAAATCGAATTTTTTTTTTTATAACTCGATAGTAAGCCCGTTCGTTGAACTTTCCCCAGGGTTGACCCTGGTTTTATTGACAATCCTATGAGTTGTCAAAAAACCTGGGTTTTCCATCACCACACATCCATGTCATTAAAAAAACATACATGCCATTTGACAGTCCTCAACTCGCCACAGCAAAGAGCTAGGGCGAGTTTATAAAAAACCTAGGGCAACCCTAGGGCTCAAAAAACTTGTAATTTGACATTCAGGGCGACTTTAGTTTTCTCAAAAAACGCTTTGTGGCGATCCCAGGGCGACCCTAGGGCTTCAACGAACAAACCTAGTTTAGAAAGATATTCAAAAATTTCTCCTTAAAATGATTTTTCAAAATTCAAATCATTTCCGAAGTCATAGCCGTCTATTCACGTGGAAACTGGCAAGAGTTTCAACTTTAAACGGAACTTTAAATGCGTTTTTCTTAGAACATGCTTTTTCAATATAATACCAACGATTTCTCGAGCTCTACTGGACCGATTCACTTGAAATGTTCAGAGAATCTTCTTTATAGACCTCTCTCGAGCATAAACCAGCCTCATTCCCGAATTTCAATTTTTACTATTTTCAAAAATTCGAAAAACTCAGAAAAAGGTAAAAAAGTGGTTTTTTTAAATAGTCGCCATTTTGTCAAAAAAAATTTTTTTGCTAATCGCTAGTTTATGCGATAGCGACATCATTGCAGTTTAACAATCTTTTTTCTTTTTCAATTAGGATGACTAGGAACGTTGAAATCATGGGTATAATCATGTGTCAATTTTTTGAAATCCCCCACTTCATCACCCGCTAGAACTCAAAATTTTGCCATTCTCCATGAATGCGTCCAAGAAACCGAAAAGCTGTCAGTATTTGGTATGTGTGTTAACGATGATCTTCGTTGGAATGACCACATATTCGAAGTCACCAAAATCGCTGCTAAATGCTTAGGCTTCTTGAGACGATGCAGGAAATTCTTCACTCCTTCTGATCTGGCTACAATTTATAAGGCCTTCATTCGCCCAAAACTGGAGTATTACTCCCATATCTGGTCAGGTGCTCCTCAAACATCTCTGCGCCTACTTCATAGGGTACAAAACAGAGCGTTCGCATTGATAGGTGATAGTTCAACTGTAGAATCGATTGATTCAAATAGTCACTAAAAAATACGTAAGTTTAGCCAAACAACATTATACAATTGAGTACAGCATTGTATTTTACATATAAAATAGTAACATTTGAAATTTTACTCTTTTCTGCACAGATTTGTTTGATAAAGTCCTTGGTTTGATCTGTGGTCTACAACGTGTTTTTTCAAAAATCTTAACTCGTTCTGAATGTCTGAATGTCATACTGATTTAATCTTTTACGCCTGAGCTTGCCTTCAACTCGCCCTGAAGTAGTTTAAGGTTTTTGATGAGGCGACTTCATGTAACGAACAAGTCTGTCAAATAACATGTACTTATTTTTTTTTTTCTTCAAATGCCAGGGATTTATAATGATGTTGGTTTGTTTTTTTAATCCGAAAAGCCAGGTTTTTGACACTGTTAAGGTAATTAAGGTAAGGAATTAAAAAAACAAACCTTAAGCTTTCTTCCCAAGAATGGAGAAATGCTTGACACAGTATGTTGTATAGACATTTCTGTCAACAACTAAAGACTGTTATTAATTCAGAGTATGAACTATTGTGCCTAATTGTACAGGAAACCACGCGATTTTAAGACTTATTAGTAATGAACAAGTGACGACGAATGTTTGCACATAGAATGCACAACACATCATCTAAATAAAAATATTTTATAATCATGGGCATTTTAAGAAACACGTTAAAATAAACATATTTGTTTTTTTATTGCATGTAATTTTAAATATTTGATTCTTCGGTTCTTTTGCATGCTTTTTTCAATAATATAAAGCATTTCGACTCAAGTTTTATATTGAATTTTCAGTTAAATAGCGTGCTGCACAATAGTATATTACAAAAAAATATATTTTATCATTAATACTTAACACTTTTTATTCAGAGCAATAATGAACCATCTGAGCTACTTGGCCGTTACAGGTGCAATTACGAAAACTGTACACGTAGCTACAGTACGATTGGCAACTTGAGAACACATTTAAAAACGCATCGTGGTATGATAAGATGGATTAAAACAAAAAATAACTTAAACTAATAATATTATAATGTTTTGGTTTTAAGGAGACTATCGGTTTAAGTGTGATGAAGAAGGATGTGGAAAAGCATTTCTAACATCATACAGCCTGAAGATTCACATTCGTGTTCATACTAAAATAAAGCCATATGAATGTGAAGTTGTGGGATGCGACAAGGCATTCAACACAAGATACAGGTAAGGACTAACGATTTAAAAATAATTTCAAAAAAACATACATAATAACATCGTTTTTAACGTCTAGACTACACGCACACTTACGTCTTCACAATGGCAAAACTTTCAACTGTGAACAGTGTCAAAAGTGTTTCACAACTCTGAGTGATCTTAAGAAGCATATGCGCACACATACACAAGAACGACCATATCGCTGCCCCGAAGACAGCTGTGGCAAAGCCTTTACAGCTTCGCATCACTTAAAAACTCACATTCGAACACATACCGGAGAGAGACCATATCCTTGTCAAGAGAACAGTTGCCAGAAATCGTTCAGCACTTCACACAGTCTTAAGTCGCATAAGAAAACGCATCAAAAACAATCGGAACCACGAAAAATTCGAAAACGCAAGTCTAAGCGTTGTAACAGTCCAAATAGCCTAAGCCATTCATGTTCTCAAAGTGAGAATGAGAGCAGTAGCTTTTTAGATGATTGCATCGCTAACGAATCGAGAGAAAGTTTTTTTATGAAAGAGGAACCATGTATTCTTGAAATATCAGAACCACTCGGACAACGAATAGAAACAACGATATCCCCCCAAAAGACATCGCAGGCACTTCAACTAGCTTATGCATCTGAGGAGGAAATTCCTATGCCTTGGTTTGACACGGGTGTACTCGCCTCCAAACCGATAGTCCCGATGGCTGGAGTTACCCCAGCATGTGTTGCTTTGCCAACAGCACTTCCCAGTTTTGTTGACTTACCAATATCTAACGCTAATGCAGCTCCTCATGTTCTTCCTCCTGAAAATTTAAATATGCTTCGCTTGGAACCAAATACACAATTGGAATACTCTACGTCGACGTCGAGTAACATCGAGCCCAAGTTGATAGAAGATATTAAAATGAAGGAGAGTACTATCGGTAGTTTTCAAACAAATACACAACGCACAGATGATCATTCTGCATTTATGCCACCCCATTCTGATTACGGAGCTAGAAATTCAGATAATAATCAGTCTACCACAATGGATGTTGATTCATACTTTGTTCAGTTTGATCATTCTAACAGTATTACAAATTCTGCTTCAACTGGTGAAGCAAACGATTTCGCAAGCTCTACAGATAATCTCGAGTCTTTGTTGAAGGAAACCCAAACATCCGAAGCATCTTATCCACAACCTGATCTCGAAACTGAGTCATTGCTTAACGATATTTTAATGGCTATAGAGGAAAACCAGAAAGTATTTTTACCTGAGGAAGAGATAAATAGTATTGAGAAACCTACAACTCTCAAGCAGATAACTGCAGATGCTGGAATTTGCAGTTGTACAAATTGTAAGTGTGATCAAACTTTGGGATGTCAAGGTGGATGTTCAAATGAAAAAGCCTGCCATAAAAAAAAATATTCAACATGTTCTAACAAAGTGCCACCATCAAAGACTTTTTCCAGCGGATGCTGTCAATCAAAACAAGCTAAAACACCTCAAACAAGTCCTTGTTGTTCTCAAAAAACCCCTGATGATAAAATACCACCATCGTCTTCTTCTGGTTGTTGTGCTGATAAAAAGTCTCAGGTCAATCAAAATATTGAAGATGTGGCTATGTTAATACAAAATCTAGCGTCGATGGGAACTGGCGGAGGTTGTTGCTCTGAAAAAATTGCACCGAAACAATGTGGAGGTGGGTTGTCGTCTTCTGCCATGGTCAAAAAACCTTCAGGTTGCTGCTCAAGTGAAGCTTCAAGGCAAAATACCCTGCCAAAAATAACAACCCCAAAGAATTCTTCCTGTACATGCAAAAGCCCAGCCGAAGGAGTTGCTAATGGCTGCTGCGTAGTTATATGCATGAAGACACTTCAGGCTTTGCGGAGATTACTTACCAGGAAAAACATTAACATGATGTTATGTCCAAATCAGGGTCAAGCCAACGGGGTAGCATCAAACTAATAGTGCTAGCAATTTTTTTTACTGTCGCATGTTCCAACGTATCATATTGAGTCAGCTTACAAAATACCAAAAAATCTGCATTTTACTACTTTCGAGAGGATACAAATACAAGTCTTTTCTCAACGTTTTATATTACTATTGTTAGTACCCTTTTTCAGATTTCTATTTCTATCGCATTTTATTTTGTGAGTAATAAAATCTTGAATGTAACTCCCCTAATTTTTATTTTGTTGTTGTTACGAATGTCAGAGGTTATAATCTATATCAATTGTTATTATGCTTTATAAATATTGTTTACCTACATACTTAACTAAATAAATTCATTTAATATGAAAAATACTTTTTTAGTATGAGACAAAGTTCTTTCGTCAGCTAGTTTTTATTTGGTTTTATGGCTGTGAGCTAATATTATCTATGCGGCTTGCTGATTACCTTATCTCTGTTAATAACAGTTTTTTTTTTTTTCTACTTTCATAGTAGGTAAAATAAATAAATTTTCACTTATAAAAAATGTTCACTCTAAAATGTTTGCTGTGAGTGAAACTCACTATCGATAACTTTAAGTTATCAGCAGTTAGCAGCAGTTGTGCTCAAGGATTAACCATAACGTTTAACTATATTCTTCGTAATTGATGAATGAATGCGGACTATGCGAATATCGTGAATATTGTTTGGCTTCAGGCCATTAGAAATGGGATCGCTGATGAACTGACAGGTAATTATATCATCTATCTTTTTAAAGATCTGAACTAGGACTTGCTTTGAAAATCTGCTTAGATTCGGTGAAAGGTTCAAGCGAAACAGCCTCTTTCAATATGGACACAATAAATTGGGAAGGTCGAAGTGCAATACAAAACCTCAAACTATTCATTCAACTCCCGGAGATTTTCTTCACGAAGATGAAGATACTCGGCGCAGACGAAGTGAGAGTTGGAATCTGAAGTTCCTTCACACAAGAATGTATTTTCTTGAAAACCTAAAAACTACGACAGAAGAAGTTTGCTACGATTTGGTGTTTATTTGTTCCAGACTCAATCTTTTTTTTTATCAAACTAGCCACGGATAGTATAGAAATTGAGACCATAAATCGCAAACTAATGAGAACTTGTGAAAAAAACTTAAATGAAATGTTTAAAATTGACTCCTAAATAAAGTTTATTCATTTACATTAAATGTATATCAAAGTCATTTAGATTTGATAATGACTGCGGAATGCCTAACATATCGTTAACTAGTTTATGCAAAATCAAAAGAATTATTTTTCCATTAGTCTTCACCAGCGGGTATAGCATCTTCAAGACGACGAATAAACTTTACTCGAATCTCAGTGAGGTTGTCTCCTTTGAGTTGATCCTTGAAACACACTTTAGTTAAGAAAAGCAATGAAAATAACAATCTGCAACAAACCTGCACAAACCAGCACTGCACTTCTAGTTGGACCATTTCGAGTGCACCCCGAATACAGCCACATAGGATAGCACTATATCGCAAGTTTGTCAAATCTGGCGGCAGTTCTACAAACTCCGTAAGAGGATTTGTTTCGAACACTAAAGAAAATTCATCTGAGGCAGCAGACCAATTCGATATAGTGGGCTGAACACTGAGGTAAATGCGAAATGCTTGCTGAATCCTATCAGCTGTCTCACGCATCTCTAGACACCGCGGAGCGGAGGTTCGAGCCAAAAAATCCTCAATCAAGCGCATACCCATGTTGTAACCAATACGTTCCAGGTGTTTGTTTACGTCTTCGACGTTCTCATAATCTCGGAGCATTTGTGTGACAAAAGCTCCATATGTGAGCGTGAGGAATTCGGCATTCTATCAAAATGAGGTGAAGAAAAATGAAAAGAACTCACTTTACACACCGCTTAAATTATTTCACATTTATTCTTAGACTATAGTTGATTATAAAAATTAATATATTTTCCTATTTAATAACTGTGATTGTAATAGTGGGTGACTGATGTGGAGCGATAAGCTTTGGCTGTGTGACCGGCCGACTCTGAACCGTACGAGAGTTGTGATGGCTCTGAGAATTGCTGTGTTTATCCGGAACTCCAGGAGTAGAATGAAACCGACCACCCTCACCCCTTACACGATTCATTGCATGTCTATGACGCGATTCATGCAAGTATTTTGAACGCTCCTTAGGTATTCTACTCTCCAATTTCGCTCGGGCTTGTCTTCGTATTAAGATTCGTTTATACTGTTTTGCATTTACGTAGAGGGGTTCCTCTTCCAAATCTGGCTTACCTATCTCTTCTTCCGTAGAGTTAACTATTGTGCCAACGCAAGTAGAATTTGTCGTTTGTTGTGATTCGTTGACAGACTGCACATTAGTATTGGTTGCCGTTGTAGACTGGTTAACATTACTAGTGCTTACAGAATTCGTCGCCGTTTGTGGCATCACAATAATTTGTGGTTGGGCATTTTGAAGGTTCTGGTTGTTAGCAGCTGGTATTTGAATTAATTGACCATTTATGTTAATTATTTGAGGTTGGTTTGATGGTGCTGCAGATTGATTAGCATCTACAGTCATTGATGGCTGGTACAAAAATGTTTGACCATCTGGAAGTTGTACGAGTTGTACTGCTTGCGGGGACTGTTGTGGCGCTGATTGTAACATTATTTGACCTCCTTGCAGTGGTATAAGTTGCTGCTGTCCTTGATGGACTTGCTGGCCCAAAATCAGTTGTCCACCACCGTTTGGCATTACTGGGATGACTTGCAACTGAGTTGCTTGGCCGTTTTGCCCAATTTGATGCTGTGTCTGGTTACTCTGAGCTTGGTCAGTGTTTGAAGAGTTTTCCATAGTTCTTAAACAGCGTTTATTTTATACCGATGAGGGTGGCCAGTGTTCATAAAATTTTTACAATTCAAAAATAATACCAAACTTATGTATTTTAAATAGGGAATGGATTAGACACGTACCACTTTTTTTGTATCTAACCGAGATGACTGCCGAGACATTTCAATGTTCGACGTGTAAATACTTGTAAGTTATAACCAAAATAGTAATTTTTATGTAAAAACTTTGTTTTATGGTGCTCTTTTTGCAAACTTGAAGTCTTCAGCCAATCAATGACGGATGAAAACAAAATGGTGCTTGATTAATTAGCTACCCCGTTTCCATAAGACTGGAAAACTGAATAACACAACACTTCAATTCCAATGACTGGCGTGATCGAATCGAAAACGGATTTGGTGGCTGAGTCGGATCGAAAAGGAGTGTATTACCACCACAGTTGAGAAATTAATTAGATGTCCAACTTCACACACACATTGAAACTGCCTACAACTGATTTACGCATACATTTACCGAAAATCACCTCTACTACTTTGAGTACAGCTTCCACCATTGACTATATACAAAATCTCACTACTACCACTTTGAGTACAGCTTCCACCACTCCACGTCTGGCTGACTTTTTGGAATTTGAAAATCCTTTTTGCAATCTTTAAAACTTTCTGTGAAAAATTTTGTTTTCATTTTCGCATTACATTTTTTCAATATTCTTTTCGTTTAAAAATAAACAGAATCGTTTATACAAACAGAATCGGGTTTATCATTAAGAAATGCAAGATAAAGACGAACATTATCGTACAGTTTATTGTCACGTAGTCTTGCCATCAAGTACCGACCGTCATAATCATTTGTTGCTGACATTGAATTGACATTGGGTCTAAAATAGGGGTATTAGAGTTCATGGGACTGATTGATGTTCTAGGCGATCGATGTGGGTAGAGGAGGAGGTGTGTTACGGGTCTGTGAGGCTGTATTTAAGGTATGGGAACGTATGAAATTGCTATAAGGGATATTGGAAGGACTTTTTGCCCGAGGAGTACTAGGAAAAGGAGGGGCAGTGTTATTTGGTTTAAAAGAGACATGTTTAGATTGGGCAGAATTAGGAGGATTTACGTGACGAATAGTCTTAGTTCGGGTTAGGTAGGACTTAAAACTAGAGTTAGGTTCTTGAAGAGATACACTTTTTTGATTGGAAGCTTTCTTAGGTAATTTTGAAACCCATAACGAAATTTGAAATTTGTTTATATAACAAACAAGTTGATCAGTGGGGAAAAAAAGCCAAAGATATCGAGTAGGTATGAAAGCTTTAAAACTAGAAGAGTTCAATTTAATACATTTGACAGACTAATTTTATAAAAATAAGAAAAAAAAATTGCGTATCCTAGTTTCGTTAGAAATAGAAGTACTTTTTATAAAGAGAGACCTGATTTTTTAGCTTACTTATTCTATGGTCCCCCTCAGCTTTTTTTAATTTTTAGAATTCTGTTGTTCCATTCAGTAGGAGTCCAGGATGTGCCAAACCGGTTGATGAGAACAGGTTCAGAAAGTGTAGGAGGATTGTCTTCGTTAAAGGATGATGTTCGTTCATTTTCATTTGGTATACTTGTAGACGGATTAGGTTGAACCGTGTCATCACTTTGGATTGGTATGATAGAGGTATCCAGGTCTAAGAGTTCCAAACGTAGTGATTTATTGTTTTTACTGTTGCTTAATGCAGGTGAGGTGAAAGAGCTAACATGGGCTTTTGATGAGTTTGTTGAATTCAGTTCATTTGATAATTCAGTTATCATATAACGAAGAGAGTTTGATTCTTTAGTAATTATATCTTCAAGAGTAGACGAGTTTGTATTTATACTGAGGGAAGTAGCTGTGGACTCCCTCACAAGAGAGTTAATGATCGAAGATTGTTCTTTTGATGAATCCGCAAACCTTAACAAGTGTTTATCTGTAGAATGTATTATTGCCGTAGATTGTTCAATAGAGGATTTTAGGTCAGCAACCAATTTAAACAATTTAATAATGTCGGGATTAAAAAGCTTAGGGAAGGCATGAATAGTCAAGGCAATCATTAATTTTATGTGATATTTTCTTTAAGTTTGAATCTATTGTAACGTGCGCTTAGTTCGCAAAATAAAACTTCACTTTCAATTCATTTCAACCACTTTTTTTCAGTATCTATACTTTATTCGATCTCAACTCGACTTTTGGACTATCGCTTGTAGACAATTTACTCTTCACTTTATCACTCTATAATCAAAAACTGCCCTCTGGTTGCCTCGGACGGGCTATTTATATCGAATGACATTTCATCTATAACTCTCCAGTAACTTCTACATAGTCTCCACTCTCCATTATTTTGGCTGTCAAACATTTTCTCTCCTAGAATTTCTACACTTACACTAGTGTTGCCGCTTGTGTTTTCGGTTGAACGTTTTCGATTAGGAAATTGGTATTAAATGTTGGGTTCACGTTACACTATGTTAGAGAGCTTAGTGTTAAATCCAGTATTTTGGGACTCCATTATTTTTCATTATGGATTCATTATTGTCAGCAATCGCCTCATTGATTTTAAGAAAGTTATGGCGGGTACTTGTTCTGAGCTCAGTAAAATCCTCAGACAGTTGAACAAAACGTTCATTATTATATTTGATAGCAAGCATTACGTGTGATGTTGTTATTGTTTTGCATTCGTTGCAGTAATAATGAAAATTAGCAGAGAATTCGGTTAGGTGGGCTTTAGCGTGTCTACTCAGGCCTATGAAAATTGGATGAAACCTTTTACCACAAATACCTTTGCAGGCGACCCATTCTAGGGTTTTTTCACTTATGGTGCAGCCGATAAATCCACAAATGTTGTGGCGATCCATATTCACAAGGGTATTTAAAAATATATTTTAAATAACGACGTCGGAAAAGTTTCGTCAGTTACTGTTGGGTTCTTGTAGTTACTACAGTTGGAGAGTTAAAGAACTCTGTTACGGTTGTTGTATGTGCTACGAGTGGTGAGTTGGTTAGCGAATCAGCTAACATAAAGGTCTCCAAAAGATCGTGATAAAAAAAAAGAAATTTAGGTGAGGTGGAATTTCAATGTTTAGTAGCGGCAGAACATGCACTAAATTTATACTCACACGGGAACCAAAAAAGGATGGAGAAGACAAGCTCAAGTTGGCTAAAGGAAGCAAGATAGATTGTGTACAATGGACGATGGCCCTCTTCGTTCTCAGCAAAAGTTCCAGTTCGTTGAAATAAAGTTGAGACAGTTAGCACAAGTTGAGAAATTTTTTTTTTTTTTTTTAATAATGAGAAGTGTAGAGGTGTTGGCAGAACATATACTATATTGACTTCACCAAAAAGAGATGAAGCAAAAAGCTTGATCAATTGTTTTTGTATAGAGATGCTCTAGTCACAACAAGAAATGTATGGTGGAATTTCAAAAAAGAAATTGACTTTAAATAACTTTTTTGTAGAGGTAAAAGTGTAGTACACTAGAGGCAAAAATTATTACAGAACTTATAAAAATGATTCAAAAGGAAAAACTGGTTTAATTGATTAAGATTGACATGGAAAATCAAAAAGATCACGGAGAAAAGTCAGATTAAGAACTGTCGTACTGTGAGGATAAATCGTGACTGAATACGCTTTTCATGGCAATGAATTTACTAACGGAGGACTTGCCAATTCCTCGCGAAAGGCGATACCTGTGGAAAAACATTTTTGCATTTTGCCTCTGCTGGGATTCGAACCTCGAACCTCTGGGTTAGCAGGTGGACATGCTAACCATTACGCCACGGGTACCACAATTCTTTTCGTTTAATATGTCAAATCAACAAATGTTCGTTTGATAATAGTAAATTTAGTAAGAATAGGGCAGTTTTTTCTAGCACTGCAGTTTTATAGATTTTTATTGTATTTTATTTCAAACAAACTATCTGTTAAGCGGGGAATTCACGATACAATTATCGTATGCGACTTGGATCGCATACGATCGAGTTGGGTTTTGAGTTCAAGGCATTAGAACGTTGCGACATCGGTACAGCGGTTCACTTCATGCACACACACGATACATTTTACTTCAAGCCTTGCGCAAACCAATGCGGTGAGATCGTACGATGCGATTACGATAATTCAAATGAAAAAGAAATTTCAAAAATTTTCGGTGTAAATTTTTTTGACCTACGTAGAAATCTTGGTTAAAATAATTGTTTTAACGCAATTCACTCAGCAAATGGCTAAATTTGATCCCACCTCAAACAAGACGTCAAATTTTAATCGTGGTAGAAGTTTTAACGCAAATTTTAACGCAATTCACACACGGCCTTAGGCTGTGTGTGAATTGGGTTAAAATTGGGTTAAATGTGTTAAAATATTACACCAGCGTGGTGAATAAGATGGGATAAAATTTGACGTTTGTCAAGAAAGAGAGGTGTGTCTAGTTCTTGTTGCATTCACAACTTTTTTTGTCGAACAAACAGTAAACAAAGCAGAAAGTAGATTTTAGCAGTATGGACGGCACACGAAAAATTGGACAGCAAGAAATAATAACGTGAAAACCTTACAATAAATGTAAAACATTATCGAAAAACATATGTACAGAATTATAAAAATAAAATTATTGTTTTTTAGGGTCTCCCGAAGGAAAACTTAAACTCATTCAAATCCGAATTGAGCTGGACAACATGTTTACATCAACAAATGCAAACATAAATGCAACTATGCCAAATTATAATTCAAAGATACTTCAAGAATTTTTCATTGGTGTTCAATAGAATTAATTGATACGACATTTAAATAAATAAAATAAATAAACAAGTCCTTACTAAAGTAGGACTTGGCAATTCTTAGAGAAAGGCCACCTCCATGAAAAATTAATTTTGCCTCTGTTGGGATTTGAACAACGAACATCTGGATTAACAGCAGACATGCTAACTAAAGTAGGACTTGGCAATTCTTAGAGAAAGGCCACCTCCATGAAAAATTAATTTTGCCTCTGTTGGGATTTGAACAACGAACATCTGGATTAACAGCAGACATGCTAATCATCACGACACGGGTACCACCGTCTTATTAACAAATACCAAATTCAGCGAAACCAAATACATTCAAGTATACCAGTCAAGACTGCGTACACGTTACGACCTATGGTTTAACTGGGTAGACCTTGTATGTCCTACTTGAGTGTGAAGTAAGGTAGAAGAGTTTTGTTGAGGTCTTTTAAGAATGAATCAAACAATGTCGCTATAAAAATATTCTTGGTCCTTTTTATTTGAGGTTTTCCCTCTGTTTTGTGGATATCCTTCTGTGATGCTGCCCCCCGGTTTGTTGTTCTAATAAAAAAGAAAAGTAATCAAAATTAGCACCAAATTAATATTTCATATTCAGGACATTCACAGAGTAAGTGCTCTGGGGTGTCCTCATCTTCTCCACAAGATTCACAGAGTGTGGTATCACTTAAGCCTAACACGTTTAAATGCTTGGCAAAAGAGAAGTGCCCGCTGGCAACGCCAATAAGCTTTCTACAGTCTTTCATTTGCATCACACTTGGATGCATAGGCATTCCGGGAATTAAGAACGCGTAGACAACTCCTTCTGAAAGATGCATTGGCTGGGGCGGTCCATGTCCCGATTGGTCAACTTTCAGCTCAACGTGATAGCCTCGTCGGAAATCTTCTCCATAGTTGTTGTGGTTTGTGTTGTGACCCAACAGACACAGGCCCCGATGTCTGTGATATCGGAGGCAGGTCTACATTGATGTGGTATACCTGGGCGGGTTTTTGTGACGACTGTTGGTCGTTTTTGGAGGGACGACCTTGCGCCGACTGTTGGGTTTGCATCTCCATGTGATAGCTCTGCTTCAAAGGTAGATTAAGGTTGGGGTTATAGAAATAAAAATAGATAAATAAATAGGGTGGCGCAACAGAGCGAGGAACCCCTGGGCCTAGCGCATTTCTCACCACCATGCCTTGTGGGGGAATGAAGGGGACCTACAATTTTCTGCCGGTTCCGAACAGCTAATTGAAAAAGCACTTTTCATGGCAATGAATTCACTAACGGAGGACTTGCCAATTCCTCGCGAAAGGCGATACCCGTGGAAAAATATTATTGCCTCTACTGGGATTCGAACCTCGAACCTCTGGGTTAAGCACGGGTCACACAGAGCTGCTTGCCAGCGGCGAATCGAGTAGCCGCTACTGCCAGCCGCTGATCAGCTTCGTGTGACCATGAAATTCACCACACTCGCTGCCAGCCGGCGAGTAATAAGCAGCGGCTGGTAAAGTTGAACATGTTCAACTTTTGGCTGCTGGCAGCGGCTGGCAGGATAAAAAAATACTGCAACACATTCTATTTGGTAATTGTTCATTCGAAATTTGTGTTCGATATCATAAATAGGTTTAAAAATTAGAAATAATGTTCAAAAACAAATTTTTATATGGTTTTTTGCAGCTGTGTGTGACCGGGCTGCCAGCCGCTCCCTGCTTCTGCTACTGCCAGCCGCTGGCAAGAAGCGGCTGGTAAGCAGCCGTGTGTGACCCGTGCTTTAGCAGGTGGACATGCTTACCATCACACCACGGGTACCAGTTTCCAGTTTCAAGTTTCTGGTTTCGGACTGGTTTCGGAATGCCAAAATAAAGGAGTGTTTGTGCAGTCAGATCGAGGACAGAAGGCGTGGTGTTGTGTGTGGTTTTCCCTCTTGTTCTTTATTCCTCTAAGGGATCGGGTATCGAATCGGATTATTATTCATGTCGTTTTCCAAAATATCACTCCCAAATGAAATCGGGAGTGATCTGGAGAGTTCGAGTGATTTTTTGACAGATAAGCTATACTAGAAATGTCAAAGCTGACACTTCAACTCTCCAATTCACTCCCGATTTGGTTTTTGGAAAGACTGCTATTATACGATGAAATTAATTGCACGAAACTACTTCGAATTGTTCTTTGTTATGTCATCCCGTGTCGCAAGTGTTATTACACGATGAAATCCAGTTTCGTGAAACTAGTTTCACATTTCTCTTTTTCTTTCATTCGGTGTTTTTATTTTTGGGGAAAAATAGTTATCCAGTAATGCCTGGTCGCTTCAAAACCTCTTTTATTGGCGATTGAAAAACAAAAAAGTCATTATTATTAGTATTATTACTTATTATTGAACCCAAATAGAACAGAATAAACAAAAACACGAACAAGGACAAAGAGAAACGTCAAAGCTGTTTCACGAAACCATAACCCATGCGACACAGGGTAGCTCATTGTCCATCTCTCTTTTTCGAACTTTCGATCTCTTTTGCATTCATGGTGTTCGAACAGTTTCGTGCAACAAGTTTCACCGTATAATAGCAGTCAAAACGACATCAGATTCAGTGCCCTTGATCTGTAACTAAAAAATACAATAAAACAACGACAAGAAACAAAGAAAGACAAGAAAAAGAAAAGTCAAAAACCATCCAAGAAGATTAGACAATCCTCAACCCACAACTTTGAGACTTTTTGAAGTATTTTTATTTCACCTATTTTCTCTTTCGCACTTATTTGCGTCTTTCCAAAACCGTTTGAGTGTAAAACACACCAAGTGACTCATTTTTGTTCACTTATCGTTGTTCACTTTCTTTTTCTTTTCTTTTTTTTTTTTTGTTTCTTGTCGTTGCTCTATTATGATTTCTGGTGTTCCTGAGTAAAGAAGTAGTATGTCGTCGGACAATTACTTTCATTTACCATAAGGGTATTCATGCTTCGGCGTAAGATCACGTTTTGTGTAAACTATGTAACTTTACGCGAGACTTTGCATGAGTACCTCTTTAAGCTTCTTTGTGTAAGTGGTGTAAGAAAACAGCTGTTCGTTAAACGTCAAATTTATCAATTGCTTAAAAATAAAAAGAAAGAGTTGAAATTTTATTTAAAAAGTGATTTCAACAATAAAGACTTAAGAACCTGAAAGAATTCATTTTGTAGCGCAACCGATGACCCGAGTACAAGTAATTTCATGAACTTTGAACTTTTGTTTCTTATCACACCCACAAATCTGGAGCGACCTTTCGGTCTTATATAAAAACAAAAAACAGTTCCTTACAAAATAAAATTTAATAGGTTGTTGCGGCACTTGGTTTGAACATTTTTAATCACTTTTTTTTCTGTTCTTAGAGCTTTTGTCCTCAGCTTTCCTCTTGACTGTAGGCTTTTCGTTTTCTTCGTCATCATTGTCCGAACCATTCTAAAAATACAAAGCAAAATAAAGCAAATGCTGAAAGAAAAGAACGTGAAGGACTCACCAAACTGTTTGCATTTTGTCAAATATCTCATCATATTCCTCATCTTTTTCTGGTGCCTGTTGAATATCTTCTTCGTCTTCACCTTCATCGCCATTCTCAACTCCAACCAAGACACAGTCGTCATCGGCAGATTTTTCTTTAGCTTCACCATTTCGGATGAGAACTCGAGTTGCTTTGGATTTCACATAGCATTGGTACATCAAAACACAAGAATCTGTGTGATGGACCCGTACATATCGATCCAAACAAGATGACACCAAGTACTTGCCACTTACATCCAATTGGACATCGGTTATGCCGCCAGTGAATCCCTTTTAGGTGTGAACGAAGTTTTTCATGCGACGGGTATCGAAGGCCTTCAAAGCAAACTACCAAGGATGATGATCAGTACTAAGGGAAAGGCGTTTCAGCATTTTGTTTTCTTCAATTCTGGAATTAAATAATTATTTTATGCTTTATTCAAAACTGTTTTTAATTACTTACTCCGCTCATTTCCATATTTATTTGTTTACTTTTTTTATTTTTTGTTTGATAGAAAGTACCTACTTCAACTTAACTAACTTTCGAAATGTCAAAAAAGACTTTTGTGTAGTTTTACACGTTTTACCATCTCGTTTCCGCATTGAATTCGTTGCGTAGTCTTACCAAATTTGTGTAAAACATTTTCCATACAAAATTTGACAGTTCTTTTACCATCTGGTAAACTTACACAGACTACACGGTTTAAGAGGGTTTTACGCTGATGCATGAATACCCCTCATGTATTTTCACGTATTTTCCGTTTCCATGATGGTAATAATAGGTCCGTTCGTTGAACTTTCCCCAGGATTCACCCAGGTTTTCTTGACAACCCTATGAGTTGTCAAAAAAACCTGGGTTTTCCAGTCTTCAAATAACGCTAAACCACAAATTACCACACATCCCTGTCACTAAAAAAAAATACATGCCATTTGACAGCCCTCAAATCGCCACAGCAAAAAGCTAGTGCGAGTTTGGGGAAAACCTATGGCAAACCTATGGCTCAAAAAACACTCAATTTGAAATTCATGGCGAATTTAGGTTTCTCAAAAAACGCTTTGTGGCGACCATAGGGCAACCCCGGGCTTCAACGAACAAACCTTATCATTGCCGCAGAATCTAAAAAATTATTTACCACTTCAAATGACATTTTGCTATTGATGAGTTTTTTGTTATTGATATATAAAAATTGCAGCTGAGCTTCTTTGATTATTTTCTTACTTTGACTTTGAGTGTAATAATGCGAGATTGATGGGATGGGGTTTCAAAGGAAAATATACGAAACACGCAGCATATAGAAAGCCTGAGTGTTATACGGCTCTGCGACGAGTCGGTTGCCTTGCACTAGTGTAAACACTGTCATTCTGTTCAGCTTTTCAGCGAATTTGCACGTCGAATATTTTGAGATTTTGACATAACACTTCTGTTCTGAATTTGGTCGCTGCTCGCTGAGCTGCGAATGCGAATAACAAGCAAACAGCAAAGTTCGGTCCAGCTTTTAATTCACAATTCACAAATCACAAATACAATTTGCAAACCTTAAGGCAATTTATGCATGCATTACTTGGTTAACCACTAATAGTTAATTAACATAGCTTACATATGCTAGTTTTTCTTGCCTTAGTCTGTGATTCAAAACAAAATCCAAATGTGATTTAATTAAACAACTATCAAATGGTGCTCCACAAATACGAGACCTATTTTTACCTTTGCGTGTATATTTTATTCCTTACTCATGGACTGATACAATTGTATTGCAAAAAAGACAACGTCCTATCTATTGCCAAAATACAGTTTTCCTCTGGTTGGGATTGGATCGGTCGACCGCAGGACAATACCAACGATGAATTGGAGTACTTCAAAGATTTCCTTTGGAAAAACGCACATTGGTATGGAATTCATTTAATCACATGTGAACTATTTCGTTTATTCAGACCGAAAAAACGAGATGTAGGTCACATAAGCGTTGGTCTGGCTTTTTTGGTCTCTACTTTTAAGCTTCCTTCATTGTTGGTGATACTATTTGAGCTTGTGTCGTTCTATGTAGCATCAAAATATCGTTCAAAATCTCTTACTTGGATTTTGGCAATCAGTTGGATGTGCGGAATTAACTACATTAAAAACAGTAATGAATTATACGAATTCCTTGGATACCAAGAGTATTACGAACTTATAATATCATTGGCATGGTGTGTTTTAAAGTGCTTGAGTTTTAACTTAAGCAGGATCAAAGAAGAACAAAATGATGTGTTCAACATATGCAGTTTTTTTGGCTACGCACTTTATTATCCTGTTTTCGTTCATGGTCCTTTTATGATTTTCGATCGCTATGCTGCGTTCAAAAAAGAAACTCACATGGGAAACAATCGCTACACACTGCTTCTTAAAAGACTGATAAGAGTTTTCTTTTGGCTGTTCTCCTTAGACTTTTCACTGCATTTTATTTATTTGCATTATATGGAGAAAGATATCGATGCCGTGAAGCTACTTGGTGATTCTTATGGGCTTTACGCATTTGGTTACTTTATGGGACAATTCTTTCACGTTTACTATGTAATCACCTACGGGCTTGGAATTGCTTTTGCCTCTTTTGATGGTTTAGATCCACCCAACCAACCAAAATGCATTGGATACATCAACTTCTATTCGGACATGTGGAAATACTTCGATCAGGGTCTTTACGAGTTTCTTTTCAAACACATTTACGCTGAACTATGTACAAAACATTCTTCGTCACTAAGAAAAATCTTTTCAGCTTTTGGAACTTTTTTGTTCGTGTATATATGGCATGGTTACTACTTAAATATCTTGATATGGAGCCTGCTAAATGTGGCTTGTTTGATATTTGAGAAACTTTTAAAATATGCCTTGGATTCAAATTGGTACAAAATGAACATAGCTCAAAGGCTTAGTTCGGCAAATCAGCAGCGTATGTATGCCGTACTCGGAACTCAAATATTCATTCCGTCGGCGTTTTCAAATTTTTATTTCTTCGGTGGACAGGAGATTGGTGATTATTTTATGCGCTTAACTTACTCTAATGGTTTCGGTTATTATATTTCAATAAGTTTTTATTGTTATTGTTTATTTCAGTCGTCTGAATATTTTGTTAACTTAAATAAGAAATGAATTAATTAAAGCGTAAGCCAATGCCACACTCTTGTCAGTCTTTTGAGATTATTTAATCAATAAAAACCATGTAAAATGTATGTACCTAGGTTGCTTTTGTATTTTAGTATTAAAGCTATGAAAATTAAAATTATAATTTTTGAAGAAAAAACAAAAACAACTGTTCTGATTTTCGCACGAATTTAAATGTAAACGGAAAGTTTTTCGAATTGCTATTTTAAATTTAAAAACTTAAAACAGGGTTTTTAAAATTATATAGATAATAGATATGTATGTACAGCTGTAGTCAAAATAATATTAGTATAGAGCTTATGAAACAACAAAACTGAAAAAAACTGATCCGTCAATTCTAATTTAAAAAAAAAAAACCACTAACGTCGTTTTTAAAGTGGTGTTTTAAGCTTTTATTTACAAAAAAAAATATCAGTTTAATATTTTTATACGATAGTTGCAAGCATATTGAACAGATGTTGAAATACAGCGGTTAAAAAAATAGTAGTGGTAAGAAAATCTACCTTGAAATATTACGAAATCGAAAAATTATGTCAAAATTTTATTACAAAATGTGTCTTAATGTTCGTACCTTCAATTAGTATTTAGTTGCATGTCCCTTGTTAGCTGTAACAGCAGTACAAAGACGTTGAGTAGAGCTTATCAGGTTTCCACACCTTCCTGTGCTTATCGAACTCAATTGATTGCTGTAAAGCTACATCCCACCACAGGTTTTCGATTTGATTAAGGTCCGGAGACTCTGCGGGCCACTCTATCACATCTACTCTACTTTCCTGGAACCATTGCTTCTTACTGAACGACAATTTCAGTGGCATTTCATCATCAGTATACGGTGGCATTACTTCCTGCATTATCCTAACATAGAGATGCTGATCCATAATGCCTTCAATACGGTTTATGAGTCCCACTCCGTATAAGAAAAAACATGCCCATGCCATTATGATTGTAAAGCGTGGATTATATTCGGTGTTTGGAGGTCTGCTTACATATTGACGAGATCCTTTTCCACCATATAAAACAATTAAAGTGTAACGGTTTTTCACTATCAACGTAATACAAAGTCGAAAAATACCAATCTGTGCAATGCTTTTAATCACACTACTATTATTTTGACCGCAACTGTATATAGTAATTTATATGAGCCATAATTTGAGTTTCGTTTCATAAAAAAAGTTTTAAAGTTTCTGTCAGGCGAAAGTATAATCACCCTTATTACGAATGGCGTTTTAATTAAACGCCAATAAAATTACTTATCTCTAGGTGCCACAATTGCCGTTTAAATAAAATAACTTTTGAGAGAATGGTAAGAGCAATGAGGAACAGATAGAGGGCTGAACTTATATTTTTATGAAAACAAAAATTATCGCGGCTGGAGCTCTGTCATATTTTAGGCGTTCTAGTGAAACGCCTGTCGCAATAAGGGTGAATAAAAAAAAATGGACACGACTCGGTCGCACGAACTTGCCAATGCATGCTAAGTGCAGTATCCCAAATCTTGAGGCTGAGTGCAAGTTTTGGTATTCGCTCTTCATAACTACATATTAATAATGAAAATTGAAAAAAATCACAAATATTGAAAAACAAAGATTAAATTAAATATTTCGAAAGAGTTTAGCGAAATTATAAAAACGCCATTTTGCAGTTGCTAATGCATAAACGCTGAAAATTTAATCAAAATCATTGGACCAGTTTTTTAAAAAGCCGTTTTTATTTTTCACTTTTTTTAAAAAATGATTATTTATTAGTCAAATATGCAAAGTTTAAGATCTTGCTAAGAATTTGTTTTATAACAAAAAATTTGAAAAAATTAAAGATACAGTTTTGAAGATACATATTTCAAAAAACTAAAAGTTTTTTATAAAATTTATAAAAATGTAAAAAATTAAATTAAAATCAAATTTTAATATGCAATCTTTCTCAAGCTTTCTAGGATTTCTTTAATCTATGTATACAGGGTGTCCCGTACTTCGTGTACCATCCTTTGGGGTGTGATTCTTGGTCATATTCTAAGAAAAAAAATGTATGACAGTAAAGCTCAATTCTCAACTTTGACATCACTTTTTGACAATTTAAGAAAAGGCTAACTTTGGTGTACCCTGACCTATGTTAAATTCAATATCTCTGTCAATACTGGTGATAGAGACCTAATCTTAGACTTAATTTTTTGTAGAAACAACAGTCTTTAAGACTGTATTTAAGTTTAGCTTCCAAAGGTTAAGGGTTGCCAGATTTTCAATTTTAAGTGCTGTTCAAATTTTCTTCCCGAAACAAAGTTTTGACTTTGAGGTCATTTTTTTGCAGAAAATGCCTGATAAACATGGAGTTTCTTTATTTTTTACAGATGAACTAAACAATAATAAAAAAAAAACTTATGAATAAGTGCACTCTAAAACCCATAGATTTTATGATATTTGAAAAAATACAAAATGGGAAAAATTAAAAAAAAAAAATAAAGATTTTTAAATTTGAGGTTTCTTTGAATAAAACAACAATATGGGCGCTTTTAGTAGTTTTTTTATGTATTTTATACAAATACAGTTATAACAAGTGCTCAAAGTGCCCTATTTCGTTTTGAATGCATGCCAAAGCCCGTTTTTGAATTTCATTGTAGGTGTTTGCTCTCGATAACTCTTGTCTTACTTGTAGTCTTGTAATCTTTGAAACTGTATTTAAATTAGATTCCTATAGGCTTAGGGTTGCCAGATGTTCAGTAAGGATAAAGTTCCTGGTATATTCATTGTGCTCTTCTTGAATTTCCATTGTAAAACTCATATAAGAAAAAAATGTCTGCGTAGGCACTTTGAGCACTTGTTATAACTGTATTTGTATAAAATACATAAAAAAACTACTAAAAGCGCCCATATTGTTGTTTTATTCAAAGAAACCTCAAATTTAAAAATCTTTTTTTTTTTTTTTTTAATTTTTCCCATTTTGTATTTTTTCAAATATCATAAAATCTATGGGTTTTAGAGTGCACTTATTTATAAGTTTTTTTTTTATTATTGTTTAGTTCATCTGTAAAAAATAAAGAAACTCCATGTTTATCAGGCATTTTCTGCAAAAAAATGACCTCAAAGTCAAAACTTTGTTTCGGGAAGAAAATTTGAACAGCACTTAAAATTGAAAATCTGGCAACCCTTAACCTTTGGAAGCTAAACTTAAATACAGTCTTAAAGGCTGTTATTTCTTCAAAAAATTAGGTCTAAGATTAGGTCTCTATCACCAGTATTGACAGAGATATTGAATCTAACATAGGTCAGGGTACACCAAAGTTAGCCTTTTCTTAAATTGTCAAAAAGTGATGTCAAAGTTGAGAATTGAGCTTTACTGTCATACATTTTTTTTCTTAGAATATGACCAAGAATCACACCCTAAAGGATGGTACACGAAGTACGGGACACCCTGTATATCAGGCACGAGGCGTGACATTTTCGTTTGCGAAAGCACTCAAAATAAAACCAAAAATTTGAGACTCAAATGAGACTCGCAATCCTTTCCATGCCTTTTGGCGGCTTTCGAAAAATTGTTTATGTCATTAAATCCACCACTTTTCCAAACACTTTTCATTGCTAATAAGGCAAGGCCAACAATATTTTCTTTTTGTTTTCATACATCCTATTAGGCACGGAAAACTTTTACAAGTTTTTATTGAACAATGTGGAGTACACCGCTTTGTAACGATGTTTATATTTAAGGATGGTTTCGGTCTGTCAACTAATAGTTTAAATCTTTATAAGTCACCCACAGCCACGAAAATAGTTTAAAAACCACCAACTTTAAAACCAATGCACTCTTTGTTTTCTGATAGTGAAAAAACTGACCTAGTCAATGAAATGAGTACTACCTACCCTTTTTTTCATGAAATCAAACTCATTAACAGTGAACTGTTAAGAACAAGAAACAACTCTTTGTTTTCTCTCTATCTCCTGTTTTATGTCATGGCATTTTCGTAATGCATTCTCTCAACTCATTCTTCCCACGTTGGTCCAAAGGCAAAAAATGTGTTCCACTTTGGGTTGAGATCAGAGTTAATAAAGCAAGATAATGGAATGCCTAGCCATTGTGCATTATGAGTATTTTTTGCAAAGCATTTATGCTTATCAACATTTATGAGTGATGTTGTGTATTTTACATTTATTTCACGAGATAGATTGGATAAGAACAGACTGGTATAATATCAACAGTATAATAGAAAAATTAATAAGTTTTAGAATTTTGAATTTAATTTTTGCAGGCTACCTAAGATTTTTTTTAATTCGTTAACGGAAGCACTCATTCCACTCAATATATACACGCTTCGTCACTGGTATATATATATATAAAAATGAATTGCTGTTCGTTGGTCTGGCTAAAACTCGAGAACGGCTGAACGGATTTATCTTATCTTGATCTTGAAATGTTCGTGTAGGTGTAGGTAAGGTTCAAAAGCTTTTATTTCATCCCTATAATCCCACGGGAACAGAAATAGGAACTAGGACGGGAACCTTAAAGTCAATTATGTATAAAGGATTAACATTTTTCAATGAAATGCCCAATAATATTAAAAGTGAACACAATATAAATATTTTCAAGAGTTTACTTATCAATTATATTAGACAAATAATGAATTAACTTCTAAAACTTGAATTCCTAAAATTAGATTTGTTTTTTCATATAAACTTCAAAATTAAGGTTGTTTAAAAATTCAAATTACTTGTACCTGAATAGTATTTTATACTAAATAAATATATACATACATACATACTTGACCGATTTCAAAAACTTTTTCAACTCTAGGATGTTACATCATCCCTCAGTGACATAGACTCATATTTCATTCACATATTTCCACGGGAACGGAAGATTCTCTCAGGAACGGGGTTGGAAATGGAAACCTAGAAACTACTGGACAGATTTCAAAAATTCTTTCGGCACTGTGATGCCACATAATCCCTCAGTAACTAAGCGTAGATTTCATCCCTATAATGATAATCCCACGGGAACAGAAACAGGAATGAGAACGGGAGCTTTAAAACTGCAGACCCGAGCAACGCCGGGCGACTCAGCTAATCAAATAACAAAAAATAAGATTATTGGATTGTTTGTTTTTAAGAACTCTTTTGATTTTCGACTGGTAAGAATAAAGGTTTAACTTTTTTTTAGTTTAAAGTGTGATTATTTTACAATAATCCAAGCTATTTTTTCATATGAAATTACCGCACATTGAACCTTGTCTACAGGGTGTCCCGTAATTCGTTTTACATACTTTGGGATATGATTCTTGGTCATATTCTAAGAAAAAACTGTTCTACAGTAAAGTCCGTTTCTCAAGTTTGAAATCACTTTTTGACAATTTAAAAAAAGGCTACACAGGTAGCCTGACCTGTGTTAAATTCGATATTTCTGTCAATATTGGTGATACGAGACTTAATCTTAGACTTAATTTTTTGTAGAAATAACAACCTTTAAGACTGTAAGTAAGCTGAGCTTCCATAGGCTTAGAGTTACCAGATTTTCAATTTTAGGTGGTGTTATTTTCTTCCCAAAACAAAGTTTTGACTTTGAGGTAATTTTTTGGAGAAAAGGCTTGATAAACATAGAGTTTCTTTATTTTTTACAGATGAACAAAACAATAATAAAGAAAAAACTCAGCATTAAGTTAGCTCAAAAACCCATACATTTTATGATACTTGGAAAAATACGAAATGGGAAAAATTAAAAACAAAAATTAAAAAAAAGTTTTTGCTTTGAGGTTTGTTTGAATAAAACAATAATATGATCACTTTTAGTAGTTTTTTATGTATTTAATACAAATACAATTATAACAAGTGCTCAAAGCGCCCTCTTTCGTTTTGAATCCATGCCAGACCCCGTTTTTGGATTTCATTGTGGGTGCAAAACAAAAACAAATTGATTTATGGTTTAAGTGATACTATACACTTTGACCTAAATGGGTCTTTGTACCGATGACCTGTGCAGAGGATGCAATGACGAAGATGAACACGAGGATAAAACTCACTTCCTTTGTCAATGCCCAGCAATCTGCCACATTAGGGAATAAGTTTCTAGGCAATTACTTTTCCAATGAACTAGAAGAATTATCAGACACTTCAAAAAGCAGCCTGTTAAACTTTACCAAGGCCACAAAATGGTTGAAACTGACCAGACATAAACTTATAGGTTTCTAGGACGTTACAATACTACAGGGTATCACAATGGATCTACATTGATCTAAGTGTGACGATAATAAGATCAACCGTCAGCCCATTCTACCTAACCTAACCTGCACTTTGACCTAAGCCAAGACAGCGTCTTCTAGGCTTTTGGAAGAGATAAGGATCTCGAAGGGATATTGGGTATACAGTATAATCCTTCACAAAAAATTTAATCAAGATCGTTGGAGCCGTTTACGAAAAAATATCGTTTGTATGGTAGGTACTGTTATTTTAGATCTAGAGACCCAATTCAAAAAACGCTTCTGTAGGCTGCCCAACAGACCCATACTGCAAATTTTATAGAAAATCGGCCTAGCTTTTCAGGCTGTAGATCCAATATGGGCAGACAGACAGACAGAATTGCAGGACCCACTTTTTTCGTATTCTCTATAATTGTAATGTCATGTTTAGTTGTTATCTCAAATTTTTTTTTCTGCACGATTGCTAAACTCTTTCCGCCGTATTAATGAACACGGAATAGCTGGGCTAAGTCTTATTCCATGGATTAAGTGGAAAATGCTATGGCAAAAGATAATCGGCCCTATCGTGGTAACCGTCGGAGCGGAATTCCCTCCGATCGGAGAAATTTTGCTTCGTGGTAGTTCTCCGATCGGACGATCCGACGTTCTCCGATAAGTTTTTGTTGTGGAGATTTTAGTTTTGGAAATGCAATGCATTGCCGCATTTGTTAAAAAATTTCTTACGACGACAACTACTTCGAAGCAAAATTGAATCTCCGAAAAAAGATGCGTTGCGGAGAAAACTCCGCTCCGACGGTTACCACGATAGGGCCAAATACAGTTCATGGAATAAGACTTAGCCCAGCTATTCCGCGTTTATTAATACGGCGGTTTGAGATCAAGTAAAAGCCAGACCAAGTGCACACTTTCTCAATCATTCGCAATAATTTACTTACGCAGTTAGGTGGGCATTACAACTCAAGGGTCTTTCCCTTCCACGATTTCCCTGCAATGGCTTTCGAAAACCCGTCTAGCCGGAGCGTTGATGTCTCTTCTAGCTATGCCAATGTCGCGGTACAGCTCATATAGCTCGTTTTTTTATTTTCTCCACACATTGCATTCGCATACGGGTCCAAACATCATTCGCAGTACTTTTCTTTCGAAATGAACAAGGGTTTCCGCATCCGCTTTCGATAAGATATACGCTTTTACGCGTGGATCTCTTACGCGACGTGAAAAACGCTTATCCCTCTACAATGGGCGCAATTGCCAGGGTCTACCTTTTTTAGCAATGATCAGATTAGATTAGATTAAGCACAGGATAAAATAAAGATAAAGTTTTTTCATATTGTTGCTCGTTTGTTTATTCAAAGCCATTTATAATATTTTTACTGAAACAAAGTTGAAAAGGTATGTAGGTACGAACCGGAAGCTAAAAATTTGTTTTAAGCTGACATGGAAGCTTAAATAAATATTTTGAAATTAAACTGTAGCTGTTTTTTATTTGAATTGATATTTAAAAAGGGCTTCACAAAAGATATTTTATGCTGTACATATTACGTGGTCAAGTCGAGGGATGAAGGATCCTTGTTCTTACACTATTAGAGGAGCACTATCATCCATTTGAGTAAACTAAAAAAATTGAAATATCTGCGGGTCTTAAGAATTTTTATTGAAGACCAAGTAGGTAATAAGAAAACGTAAGTCCAATCTTTACTACTATGGCAGCGAAATTGCAAAAAATAGACCTCTTGAAAAAGAACTCCAAAAGTAAATAAAACCGATACAGTCTGATGATGAAGTCAAATAAGAATGTCTGGAATAGGCATGTTAGTATAAAAAAAAAACGAGTAAGACAAGTACTCAGTCTCTTTTGAATCAATACGGCACCCACTTGGTACCTTCTAAAACTTTCATCCGTTAAGTGCTCAGTGGACCACTCGCCCTGAACTAGCACTAGGTTTTTGCTGGGGTGAGTTCAGGCAATGAACATAGCTTTCAAATGGTATATATTTTTCCTAAAATGACAAGGATGTGTTGTGATTCTGTGGTTTAAAGTTTTTTGAGAATTGACATTTTCGACAACTCAAAGGGTTGTTAAGGAAACCTGGGTCAACCCTTAATAAAGTTCAACGAACAGACTTATTCAAGGGCAGTTGAGATTTTTCAAAAAAAAGCTTTGTGTAACAACCACAGCGTAAACCTAAAGCACAAATCCAATCTTTCCTTGTTCTTTTGATAGAGCAGTGTTTATTGCTATGAGCTCACTTTAGCAGTTTTTATTATACATTTATGTTTATTTACTATTTTTATTAACTAGCTCTACATGTTTATGACCACATAAAACAAGGTTTCTTTTAGCGTTCAATATATAGGTAGAAAAAAAGATAAAACTGACGACACTCACCCACGTTTTATGATTTTGAATAGTTTACATGAATCCCTTATCCGTACTTCAGCACTCCACTGTTTTACTAGTTTAAAATCGTTGGCTGTTTATTCTATATTTTAAAAATATTAAATTTTTACTCAACACTACTCCTTGGGCACCATCACAAATCACATTCGGAAACTGAATCACACTGCAGGGCTTCAGGCTCATGAGAACAATTTTTGATTTTTTTCTAAAGATCAAGAAAACACGATTTAAATAAGGGTAAACAATAATTATTGTTTTATTTAACAGCTAGTAAATTCGCCTCTTGAATCTTACAACTATTTGAACTCAAAAATCAACACCAACGCTACTTGAATCTTGAATGGAAGAAAAAGAAACCGTTTGTTTAGTGAAGTCCATAGAGGAATAAGGAACAAGAGGGAAAGCCATTACTTCTCTTTCCCCCCAACTTTTATTTGCCGAAATACATACAATCCAAAAATAAAGTGGTGTTAGTAATTTCACTGGACAACTTCAGCTGAATACGTATTACATTCAGACCTTAGATGAATAAAGAACAAGATGGAAAACCACACTAACACATTGATACCACCCCACAAGCTGCTGCACGCACTCATTCACAAAATTTCACTAGACCACCTTATATTCGGATCTCAACACTGGGCCCACTTTATATTCGGATCCACACACAGGGCTTACACAAAATTGTACTGTAGTATTGGTATTCTCGTCTGGGAACCGGTTTTTGTTTTTTTTTTTTAGGCCGTGTGTGAATTGCGTTAAAATGTGTGTTAAAATTTAACCCGCGTTAAAATTTGACACTATTGAGGTGAATAAAATGGGTTAAAATTTAATGAGCTGTGGAGCAGGTTAAAGTGTGTTAAAATTTGACGTTTCTAGTGATAGAGAAATTTGCTCTTGCTTTGCATTAAATTCAAACAACGAAATATGAATCAAGAAAAAAAAAACGAAGGCAGGCTGGAAAACCATACATTAAATGTCAGTTAGAAATCAATTAATTTATATAAATTCAATGGGCCCATTCAGTTTTCTAGTGACTACGTAGTGAACTCTTCTGATTGGTCGAAATCGACTACAAAACGAGCTGAAATTTCCCCTTCAACGTAGTTGAAAAATTTCAGCTACAAAGTTAGTCTGACGTTTGAGAATCAGCTGTTGGGTAAACACACAAAAAATTACAAAGCGCAAAATGAAATTTTTTCGACAATTTTTATCAAATTGAAAGCAGTGAAGAGATATGTAATTAAAGTTACTTAATTTAAAAGATAAGATTATTTAAAGTTCTCAAAATGCAATTGTTTCGTGTTTTTGTGTACTTATTTTGACAGTTCTAGGTTGACTACATTTGTAGTGCATTTTGCATTCAAAAAGCTAGTCGACTTTCCACTACGTAGTCACTAGAAAACTGAATGGGCCCAATGCTTTTATTTTCTAGGGTCTCAAGAAGTAAAATTAAAATTAATTGAAATTAGGATAAGTCTGAATGAAAAAAACAAGAATTAATACAAAATACTTTAAATTTGTCATTTTTCTAAACCAAATACGAATTTATTGTTTTGTTTCTTTTGAAATGCATGAAAGATATATCAGCCATGAAAACTAATTTTCAGTGTTACTATACCGAATAAATCAATTAATCAAAATGGGAATTTTGTTTGAGTATTTTTCATTGTTGTTTTAAAATATGACATAAGAATCGAGAACAATAAATAAAAAAGATTTTTTTTCAGTTTCAGAGACTTTTTATTAACCCTGTTTTCTTAAAAATATGTTTTGTAATTGAAATTATTTTTCCGTGAAAAAGAAGACCAATTTTTGTTCAGGGAAATTTATTAAATTATCGAGGGAAATTTTTTTAACCTACGCAGAAATCTTGGTTTAAATAATTGTTTTAACGCAATTCACACAGCAAATGGCTAAATTTGATCCCACCTCAAACAAGACGTCAAATTTTAATCGTGGTAGAAGTTTTAACGCAAATTTTAACGCAATTCACACACGGCCTACTTTTAGTCACCTTAAGGCTACGTCTGGCAGAATTTTTGGATTTAAAACTTTTTTTTGGGTTTTGTAAATAAAATTTATTTGTGATTATATACTTTTTAAAGTATTTGGAAATAAAAATTTAAGCATCAAAATATTAAAATATTTTCTTTTTTGTTAAACATTTCTCTGAGTAGTCTCCTCCCTTCTATTTCTTCTTTTTTAAAAAACGTTTCTTAAGAGAAATAGACAGAAACATGACTGTTAAAAAAATATATACTAAAGCAAAACAGTAACCAATAAATATGAATTCATTTTGCATTTGTTTGATGAAAGAGATTCCAACTTAAGCTTTCGATTCTCTTCTTGAAGCTGAGTTGAAAATTTAAGCAGTTAATTAATTGAATTAAAAAAAAAAAAATCAAAAGTAAAAGAATTGAAACCGGATATCAAACTATGTAGACATTTTTTTAAAAACTTATCTCAATCAAAATATTGAAATGCAGAAATCTTGTAGATATTATGGAAAGCTCAGAAAGCCTTCACTCATCTCTGTAGCACAATTACTTACAAAGCACCAACACTTTAAGTTTTAATTTTTTTTGTGTTAAGAAAAATTGAAAACTTAAAGTGTTGGATCTTTGTTAATAATTATGCTACAGAGATGAATCATGGCTTTCTGAGCTCAACACAACGTGGACAAAAATTCCACATTTAAAGATTTTGATTGAGACAAGTTTTTAAAAAATTTTCTACCGAGCTTTTAGTAAAAACAAAAAATCAAAGCTTAAAGTGTTGGCGCTTTGTAAGTAATTGTGCTACAGAGATGAATGAAGGCTTTCTGAGCTCTCCATAATATCTACAAGATTGCTGCTTTTCAATATTTTGAATGAGATAAGTTTTTCAAAAAATGTCTACATAGTTTGATATTTAGGTTTTGGTATGAAAAAAAAGTTAAGACAAATAACCGAGCAGAGGGAGCGAATCAGAATATAATAAGTCCCAATAGAATCAGTATCGTTGCATGTTTATGAGTTTTCACATCTTGCCCAGCTTTACAAAAAAAAATTGAGTTTTTAAAAAACTATAACTTTGGTGTTGTTCAAACCCTGCCCTTAAGAATTTTTCAGTAGTATGGTGAAAATTAAATTTCAGGTTATGTTTCAAGGTGGTTTCAAGTTGCCAAGCAAAAAAAAAAAAAATTCACCACGCATATACTTCCACAACTTTTTCGCGCCTTTTTTCTGCAGCTCACACGTATTCACAGATGGAGGCTGCGATTACAAAAACAACAATGTAAACAAATGGAAGTTGCGGGGAAGGAGACGTAATGGTTTTCCATCTTGTTCTTTATTCATCTAAGATTCAGACTGTTTGCCTGCTGCGTGTTTCGTATATTTTCTTTTGAACCCTCATCCCGTCAGTCTCTCAGTATTACACTCAGACGTTTTGCGGCTGCGTGTTTTTTTTCTGTTTTGACACTTCTCTTTCAGTTTTTATTCTCACCCACAGAGTCAAGGTGTGAAAATAATTAAAGAGGCTCAGCTGCATTTTTTATAATATCAGTAACAAAAAACTCATAAGAAGCAAAATGTCTTTTGAAGTGGTAAATAATTTAATTAGATCCTGCAGCAATGATTATTGACACCATGGATACGGAAAATTCATGTATTTTCATGCAAAATTAAAGAAATTGTCCGACAACATACTACTTCTTTACTCATGAACATTAGAAGATGCAATAAAGCAACGACAAGAAACAAAGAAAGACAAGAAAAAGAAACGTCAAAAACCATCCAAGACAACTGGACAATCTGTTACGACCACTTTATGCACGACCAGATGCACAGCGCCCTTAACGTGATTGCGGCTTCCTGGTAGCTGTAGATCGCCCTTAAAAGAAAAAAAAAGAAAAAGATGAGGTAGACTGATGGAATTAGGAAATAGGGAAATATATGAAAATTCAAGACAGAACAAACCAAAGAGCGAGGCTATATTTATCATTTTGTAAATACATGTATTTGTTTTGGTAAAGGTTGAAATAAATTTAAAAAAAAAAAAAAACCTGAAATGTGTTGTGTTTTGTCGGACACATCCAGAAAAATGATTTACGAATGGCGAGTTGTGACTGGAGTTGACAGAACACAGCTGATGGGTAGTTTCATATTCGAAACCCAAAAGGTACAAACAGGTTGTGAACTTGGATAAGTAGAACGATGTACACATTTACTCTTACGGTGGGAAATGACGAGATGGTATTGTTGTTAAACGGTCGTAAACGGCAATCAAAGCTATTAAACAGCAGCAGCTTTGGAAAATAACGTACGAAGAGGGTACGTTAATGTGCAAGCATAAGAAGTTTCATTAGTTAGTTAGCAGCAGTTCATTACATTTAACAACCAGAGTTAAGTTCATAGAGGACTTGTCTAAAGTAGAAAAAAAAAATATAGTGTTAAAGGTGTAATATAGTGTGTTAATGTGCTAATTATAAAGTGATAGATATCAATTAGAAAGACAGCTAGAAGTGCTTAAAGTATAAGGAAAGAAAAGACACTTTAAAACTTCAAAACAAAGTGGAGAAAAGACACTTTAAAACGTGAAAACAAACAGAAAAAAAAAAGACAGAACAATCTGAAGCGGTGAGTTTTTTTTTGTCGTTTGAATTTTGTTCTTAGAGAATATTTAAGATGTTAGAAGAAAAGTAGAGAAAAGAATATTAGAGAGACGATAGTCTTATACAAAAAAAAAAATATTATTATCTTGTAGAAAAATAAGGAGACGAAGAAAAATAATATATCGGACTACACTAAAACAGTACCTGAGGGGACAGTAGGGGATCTCCGAAGCACCGCAATCTTTTCAAGGGCCTATTGGAGCCCGTAACGACCCCGTTATAGGTTTAAGAGATTTTTGGCGTGATTCTTTTTACTGATTGTTTTTCTTTGTTAATTTCTTTTTTTTTTTTAATTTTGCTTAAAATTTTTCGTGGCTTTATTTTTCTAAAGTGAATTTGTTTTAAAACTTTCATTGTTCGAAAAGGGGAACCTGTGGTCGAACTAAGCCAAACAAAATATATATTTGAAAAAGTGCACCACTTGTGAGAACTGAAATTTCTCGAGACATTGCCTGACCCTGATATTGTTTAAGGGTCAAAGATATTGTGAAGGCCCACTACATAAAGAGAGCTCTTTTTAGGTAACATTAGAGTAGAGGGCGTGAGATTAAATCGAGGGATCTTCTGTTTTTTTGTTTGCCAGGGTGAAGTGCAATACAATTCGATTTTTCTTTGTGTTTAGTTTTGGCTATGTCCTTGAGAGCCATATTTTCCTCGTTTTCGTTGATTTCATTTCGTTTGATATTTTTAGTATTAAGTTAAATTTTTTATTGTTGCTATATTTCTGTTATTTATTTATTTATTTCCTTATTTTATAAATTTTATTCGAGTGTTGTGATTCACACACTTTTCAAATTTTTCTATATTCATTTTTAATTTGTTCATATTTATTGTGTAATATTCCTTTCTTTCGATTTCTTTATGAGCCACAATTTTTAAAATTGATTTTTATTGATTTTTTTTATAAGTTTAAATAAATATGTGCTCACGCCAAATTGATATGAAAAATTTAGCATTTTGAATGAGCTAACCGGCTCAATGGAAGCTTAATTTGAAATTTTCAGGGGGAAGCGAGAGGATGGTGAAGTGACTAGGTAAGTGGTGTTAGCAGCGGAATGGCGTCAGGGGAATCCTACCACATTGGCCGAAAGGGTTCCAGGTAGGGTGGGTTAGAGGCCACACTGCGTCACCATCTGCAGTGCTTGGAATGTGGAGTGTTGTGGTGGTCGATTTTGGCACGATGTATGTTTTGATTGAGGCGAGGGGTAGCAGCGGGGACAAGACCCCCCCTAAATTCGACGAGCTGAGCCGTGCGTCGCTAGCGTGCCAGGTCTTCGCTGTTCCCATTCTATATCCCTTTCCCGTCGGCTTACTTTTCTTTTCTATCTCCGTTTCCTTTGCTTTTATTTTCTATTTTAATTCTATTTCCTTATCCTCTTCCTCTTTCTCTAACCTTCCTTCTTTCATTTTTCTTTTCCTTTCTATACCTACTTTTCTATTCTTTTCCTTCTGCCGACATATTCCTTACCTTATCCGCATCCTGTTCAGTCCTTCCGTTTCCTTTCCAAAAATCCAACTTCCCAAATCCTCTCCTATTGCCTTCATATCAAATCCTCAACCCAAAACTTTGCGGGTAGAGACTTTTTTAAGTACTTCTATTTCATCTGCTTTCTCTTTCGCACTTATTTCCGTCTTTGCAAAACCGTCTGGGTGTAATACTACTCTATTCGTGTTATAAAAGGTTTGTTCGTTGAAGCACTGGAGTTGCCCTAGGGTCACCACAAAGCGTTTTTTGAGAAATCTTAATTCGCCCTGAATGTCAAATTGAGTGTTTTTTGAGCCATAGGTTTGCCATAGGTTTTCCCCCAACTCACCCTAGCTTTTTGCTGTTGCGATTTGAGGGCGGTCAAATGACATGTATTTTTTTTAATGACAGACATGTGTGGTTATCTGAGGATTAGTGTTTTTTGAGGAGTGGAAAAACCAGGTTTTTTTGACAACTCATAGGGATGTCAAGAAAACCTGGGTCAACCCTGGGGAAAGTTCAACGAACGGACAGAAAAGCAACAAACAAATGGAAGTTGTGGGGCAAGAGAAGTAATGGTTTTCCCTCTTGTTCCTTATTCCTCTATTAAAGTTTTTCATTGAAATCCGAAAAATTTAATTTCAAACACACACAGCCGTATTACATTCAGACTTTCTGTATGCTGCGTGTTTCGTATATTTTATTTTGAACCCTCATCCCGTCAATCCCGCATTGTTACACTCAGATTTTTTGTTGCGTGTTTTTTGACACTTCTCTTTCATTTTTTGTTTTCACTCACAGAGTCAGAGTGTGAAAATAATCAAAGCGGCTCACGGAGCAGGCTAACTGCGTGAACACAATGGCTGCGGAGACGCAGCCGCAAGAGATGTCAAAACATGAAATACAAGCGAATACAACAACAACGCCAGACGGAGCTGGACAAGTTAACTTGACTTTAACTCTTGCGGCTCCGGCTCCGTATGCGTATGCGTATGCATTGTGTTCACGCAGTAAACCAACGCGGTGAGTGCGTGCGATGCGATTGCGTTAAGTCAAATCCCTATGTAGTCTTATGCTATGTCCGCACCTGAAGTTAACCTGGGTTTCGTTCCAGTTTGGTTTGAGTTAACCAAGTAGTGTCCGCATATGCCAAAAAGTTTTAAGTTTATCTTTTTGTCTTAAGTTAAAAAGAGACAGACATAAAGTGTGAGCAGAACGTCAACGACGTATGAGAGAATTCATTCTCTCTCCACTCACTTCCACTCTCTTAAATGTCAAATTCAATGGAATGTTGGAAATAGTGCATTGGTTTCGAGTAGGTTATCACGAAACCCAGTGACTAAAAAGGTTTCGTTTTGTATGGCAAACCACTTGGTTATCATGTTGGTTTGGGATTATTTTGAGTTAAACAAGTTTATCTCTCAGGTGCGGACATAGCATTATGGACGTTTGACTTATGCATATGTATTTGACTTAACGCAATCGCATCGCACGCACTCACCGCATTGGTTTGCGCAAGGCTTAAAATGGAAAAGAAAGTTTTTAACCAAAAAGGTTGAACACCTCCATTGGGTTTGAATGCTTCCTTTTACAGTAACACACTCCCACCGTCGGAGAGCGCTGCAAATTTAATTTTTGACGTGTAAACAAAGCACATGTGCTTTCAAGTTTCAACTCGCTCAGCAAGACCTGCAAAAAAAAAATTCTTTTCAAACTTGATTTTTATAAAATAAAATAGAAAATAATATACAATGGATATAGTGAAAGAAGTACTTGAGAAACAACAACGTGAATTAGACAAGTATAAGCCAATAACTGTTGAGAAGCATTTAGAAGTTCGCTTAGATGTAGGAATGATGTTATGTACAGATCCAAATGATTTGGATGAAGAAGAATTAAAGTAATATATTCGTTTGTATTAAAGATTTCATTCATAGCTTAATAATACCATTGCGGTTCTTATTTAGGAATAACAAAGAAAACTACATAAAGGACTTAACTCGGGATAACACACAATTATTGATTAATGCAATTTGGGAACTACCTACCGAACGTGTTGATGAATGTATCGTTGCCAAGCTCCCGGCTCCCACAACAGTTTTACCGCGTCTACGTAAGCCTCCAGGTCCCAAACCGCTGACTAAATGGGAGAAATTCGCTAAGGAGAAAGGCATCAAGAAGAAGAAGAAGGACAAGAAAGTGTTTGATGAAGTTTTAGATGTGAGTAATTCTTGTTTGTTGTTTCAATTTTTTGCTTGGTTCTTTCTAATTGATTTAAGTAGGATTTTTTTCTACTTTTTTAGACAACCAGTTTATAGGAAGTATTTGAGTGAAAATCAGACATTCCGACGAAGGGAATTTATTTATCCACCTCCTTCCAATTTAACTTTCTAGGGTTTCTAGCGGATGACCGTATGTCATGACTTGTAAGATTTTTTCTGTTTGAGGTATCTCTGACAAAATCTGAAAGTGTGTTTAGGTTCGTTGTTCTGCTAAAATTTCGAATGCTTCGCCAATCAATAAGATTATTGCGCTTGATATTTCTAAAGCATTTGATAGAGTTTGGCATCAGACTCTTTTATCGAGAATGCGTGCTTTTGGTGTCGATGAGTCTCTTCTTCGTTGGATTAGAAACTACCTTTCCGACCGTTCAATACAAGTTGTATTGGATGGCTTCAAGTCTGATACCCACTTCATAATTGCTGGTGTGCGTCAGGGAATTCTGACCTTGACAGCATTGTTACATGGGGTAAAAAAAACCGAGTTGAATTCAATGCTTCGAAAATTCAATGCTGTCTCTTGTCGTTGAAGCTTAACATTCTCCCATTACCATTATCCATGAATGGTACCTGCATCCAAGAAACCGGAAAGCTGTCAGTACTTGGTATGTGTGTAAACGATTATCTTTGTTGGAATAACCACATATTCGAAGTCGCCAAAAACGGTGCTAAATGCTTAGGATTCTTGAGACTGCGCAGGAAGTTCTTCACCCCTTTCAATCTGGCTACAATTTATAAGGCCTTCATCCGCTCAAAACTGGAGTACAACTCTCATATCTGGTCAGGTGCTGCTCAAACATCTTTGCACCTGCTTGTTAGGGTATAAAATAGAGCGTTAAAATTGATGGGTGATAGTTCAATTGTAGAATCGATTGTTTGTCTTGAACATCGTCGAAACGTCACTTGTCTCTTTCTCTCTCTTTTATCGCTTTTTCCACAAACAGTGCTGTAGTAAAATAGCCAGTTGCATTCCTCCCCTGAAACAATTTACTGATGTTTTTTTCCGTGTCTATAGCGGATCCTAGGTAGACGAAGTAATATACTACCTCTAAGTTATGTCTGTCTATTGTAACGATTTGTCCAATTCGCCGATGTTCTGTGTCCTTGTTTGATGGCAGCATATACTTCGTTTTGCCCTCATTAACTATCAAACCCATTTTTGCCGCTTCTGTTTCTATACTCGCAAAAGAACCTATCAGCCCTATTATGGTTGTCAAATATCAATACGATACTTGATAAATTTGCTCGTCTATCAATGAAATTGGTTAAGTGGTATTACAGATAACAACCACCAGAACTTTTGATCAGTTGTGAATGAAATGCTTTTTTGCGATCCATTGTGAACGTCTCTGGTTGCTTATTCGGTATTATGGTTATCAACTTTATTGATAGCTTTCAATTTTTCAGTCAATCGCAAATTCGTCGTTGATGAAAATTTTTTTGGTTTATTTTACTGGAAATGTGTAGCCAAAACACAGGTACGTGGTTGACTAGTATAAGGGCTATATCGTGAAGTGTTTTTTCTGTGCCGTATAGCAAAAATTCATTCCAAATTGAATTTTGAAGTTAAATGTGTTTAGTGTTCATTGAATGCAGGAAATTAAAATGGTCGCTAGATGTGGGGTGTGTCAACGCTTAGTACGAGCACACTGTTCACAATGGAAGTAAATTTATCAATTGGCATGCATAATACCGATTTATCAATTAATTGATAGCACTTATCGTGTATCAATTGATTGATAGTTGACAACCATAATATGGCTGTATGACATCACGCTTAACTTATAAACATAAAGATTGTTCCTCTGGTGTTGACGTTTGATTTTCTTACAATCTTTTCAAGTATGATGTTGAAGAAATCGCATGACAGTTTGTCACCTTGCCTTAAGCTTTTTTTTCGACATGAAAGTGAAAGGTCTCGTGAGTTCTTTACCGACCTTAACGGAGCAGCGTGAATTCTCCAAAGTCATCCTGCATAGTCGTACGAGTTTTGCAGGGATGCCGAAACTAGACATGGCTCTGTACGGCTCGTCTCTGCAAATACTGTCATACGCGGCCTTGAAATCGATAAAGAGATGGTGAATATCGATATTATGTTCACGGGTTTTTTCCAAGATCTGCCGTAATGTGAAAATTTGGTCTATTGTGGACTTCTCCGGTCTAAAACCACATTGATAAGGACCTATCAAGTTGTTGACGTGGGGTTTCAGACGTTCACATATTACAGCAGACAAGATCTTATAAGCGACGTTAAGGACGCTTATTCCTCTGTAATTGGCGCAATTGTGAGGGTCTCCCTTCTTTAGGATCGGGCATACGATACTGTGGTTCCATTGATCAGGTATGCTTTCTTCCGACCATATCATGCAGATCAGCTGGTGCATGCTCCTTTCCAACTGGTCTCCAGCTGACTTGAAAAGTTCGGCATCAAGGCCATCTGCACCTGCAGTCTTATTTGATTTAAGTTTACATATGGTAAGCTTAACTTCCTATAGGTCGGTAGGACGGCATTCTTGATCATCCTCCAAACTGAATGGGGCAATTTGCCTGACAGCGGAATTTGTGTCCTCATCGCCGTTAAGCAGTCTGCAGAAGTGATCTTTCCAGATCCTCAGTAGCGACTGTGACTCTACAACTATGTTTACCTGCTGGTCTTTACAGGCTTGAGTTCGGGGTTTGCCACCCTGGCAGAATCTTTTTACCTTTTGGTAAAACTTCCGAATCTCGTTCCTGTCATGGCACCTCTCAATTTCCTCAAACGAGCGCTTGTCATGCTGCTTCTTTTTCTTTTTGAGAATTCGGTGTTCTTCCCTTCTTTTCTCCTTGTAAATCTCGTTATACTGATCGTAAGCAGCCTTTGTTCGTTTTTGCATCATCGTGCCTTTTGTTTGGCTGCATTTGCCTGCCTGCATTTTTCATCGAACCATGGGTTTCGTTTTGGTGGCCGAGTGAAACCCAGAACCTCAGAGGTAGCAGTTCTGATGGCTTCTTTGCATTGCTGCCACTGGTCTTCAATGCTTAATGCTGGCGGCATGGGATTCAAGGATAATTGAAGGGACACTCGATTGGAAAAGGCATTGGCAATCTCTTGCGATTGTAGCTTTCCGACGTCATATCTCTTCACAGCGTTAGTTCGTGCAGGTCGTGAACAAGATATCCTCATTCGTACCTTGGCTACAACAAGGTAGTGGTCCGAGTCAAAGTTGGCGCCTCGGAAAGTTCGGACATCTAGCACACTGAAAGAGTGCCTTGTGTCGATCGCAACATGATCAATTTGGTTGACGGTTGATTGATCTGGGGATCATCATGTACCTTTTGAATTTTGAGATGCGGAAGCGTGTACTACTTACAAAAAAATTTTTACTTGCTGAAATAGAAACTTCATTGCTAACAATCCATGACTTTCTCGCGTTGGCGGTTACCTTATAGTCTTTGAATTTTTAATTCCGCAGCATGCCTCTTCCTTATAGTTTTTTCGATTGGCGATCTTAAAATAATTTGCAACAAATAGTAAAACATCCACTCTCACATCAAGCACATTATCGAAAGCAAACTCTTTCCTTGTAAATCGCTGGTCCAAAGAGTTTTCCAACCTACACGTTACTTAATCCTTAATCCTTAAATATGATAGTCAAGTTTGGTCTGAATGAACCTGAATTTCGCAAAGTTGAAGCTGTTCAACGAAGATTTCTTAGATTCGTTTTAATTTTACCATTAACTTTACTACTTTAACTTTTTTTTTATGAAAAGTTTTTGCAACTCATTGACTTGCAGGCCCTCTCTTAGCATCATCGTATCGCTAACATAATTTTCGCCCTTCAAGTTATGACTAATATCATTGGTTTCTCGGCGCTACTTGAGTTGATTTACATGAATATCAATCCATGCAACCTACGTTCTATTCCCTTCTTCCGCATCCCTACTCTTTGTACCAATTAAACCCATTTTAACCCAATGTGCCGAACGCTACTTTCAGCTAATACATAAGTTCATAATCTCTTCGAAAAATTATCCAATAATAATAATCAATTTTGAAAGTTAAGTTGATGGAGATCTTTTAATGCTTAAAATTTTATTTTTTATTTTTTTAATCATATCTAATAGGACATTTCAAAGTGTTGTCCGGATACTAAACTTTGATTTTTCCCACCTACATTCTCGTGATAATGGCTTAAGTTATACTATGTTTTTTTTTTATTTTGAACAGATGGTTTAAATTTCCAAAATAAACTGTTCCTTTCTTTTTAAACAATTCCTGAATTAATGACAATCAATTCCTTTCGTTTGGTAAATTTTTCCATAGAAATGGGTACCAACTTATGGCTTCAAAAGAGCCGATGCAGAAAAACAAAAGGACTGGGTGCTAGAAGTACCGAAAAACGTTGACCCTGACCAAGATATGTTCCAGAAGAAAATCGATCTGCGCAGTGAAAGAGTAGCCAAAAACGAGATTCAGCGAATGAAAAACATTGTTCGCGCAAAAAAGCAAGAAGTACCTCGTTCTGGATATCTTGGCCCGGAAGCAGCTTCATCAGGTCAGCTTCTTACAGCAGTTACTGTTGCAAAGTCGTCAACGGCATCAGTTGGTAAATTCCAAGACAAGTTACCCAAAGAAAAAGAAGCACGTGGTATTGGTGTGAAGGAGCTGATACCAGGTGCGAAGCGAAAAGCATCCCATTTGACTGATGTTCCTGAGAAGGAAATGAACTTGGATCTTATCAAGAGTGTTCTCAACAAGAAACCAAAATTCGATGTTGAAAAGGCTATTTCGTTGCAAAAGAGTGAAGCCAGAGCCGAGTAAGTGAAATTAAAATTAAAAACCGATAAATTAGCATGAAAAATTGAAAACAAATTTTTTTTAGACGACAAAACCAAGAGGGTGAAGAAGGCGGAAAGAAGAGCAAAAAACGAAAGGGAGGTGGCAAAGGCAGTCGCAAGGCAGCTAAGAAACCCAAAGGTGGTCAAGGGCAGAGAGCGCCAGGAAAAAAATCTTCTGTAGGTAGAAAGAGGCGTTAAGAATTTTAGAACATAAAATATTGTTTTAATATACATAATTAACATAAGTTGTAAAAAATAAAACGTGTGACAAATCAAAAATTTATGCTCTGAAGTTTACGTTATCGGTGTGTCTGCTTAGATATTCATAAACGAAAACTCGAAGAACTTTGTTGAAGTTTCGAATTGAAGGCCAGTGGAGGTTCTCTGCGTTGTCGTCTGGTGTGTGCCATTGTTTTGGGAAAGGTGTCGGTATTAAATGAACAACGGGAACGTCTAAAAAGATATTAATTATTAATTTTTTATTTCGTTTGTTTATAATTTTAGTTATACTTTGTTGCAAAAAGGGACGGTGGTCATCATCAGCGAAGCCCGATGAATGTCTTTTCATAAACATAAAATTTTGCCCTTCAAGTTGATTTTGTTTGCTAAGTGATTTCTCGATAGCACTCAAAGAACTATGTAGGTTTTGGGTGTTTGGAAAGAAATTGTAGAACTTTGAATTAGCTGCACCTATAAGATCCAAGAGCACCAGCACTTCCTGCGGAGAGTATAAATAAAAAAGTTAAGTTGATCGCAAATTTAAAAAACAATAAAAAAGAGTATACAATATACATATATTGTAAAAAAACATATAGTGGTCGAATCAGGGTCGATGTGCTATTCAATTTATCTTTGTTTTGTCCTTTTTTTATCTGCTTAGGCGTCAGCGTTGAAACCAGGCTTGTTTCGGAAAACCAAAATTTTTACGTCGCACAACTCGCAACCAGGATGGGCACAACCTTAGTGCTGAATAATTCGATATGAGTACCCTGCTGCAAGGGTTTGAGAGCTGCATGTAAATATTCGTGTGTATTTAATTTAATGTAAATACGATTTGGCTATTTCTTACTCTTAATTTTTTTTTCGGACAACGCTGCGAAATTCTTCACATTCTTTTTCTTTGCAAACAGAGCTTCTAGATTAGTAAATATCAGTAGTATAACTTGAAAATCGATTGACTCAACAACTCGAGTAACTGAAAACAAAAATTCTATTCTCATTTTTGGTTGTTTCTAAACGGCATACATTTTGCGAGTATCAATAATTTTTATTTTAGTTAGATTTTCAAACCTTTTTTAAAATGTGGTGATTTTGTGGATTAGCGTTTTTTTAGGATAAAAACCCCAGTTTTTTGACAACTCATAGGGTTTTCAAGGAAACCTGGGTCAACCCTGGGTAAAGTTCAACTATGCTATGTCATACATACACATCGGAATAAATCGCTTTGGCCACAACCTTCCCTAATATCAGGGAGGCTAAATTTGGATTTCCCATTATTTGTTTATGACCCTGCTATTCAACATTTGATTTCTTAAGGGGTCTCCCCATTTAGAATTTTCAAAAAATTCGATAATTTTTTGGCATTTTTCAATTAAGCATTAAAAAAAAATGTTTTGAAGATCCAGCGGTCTAACTATATACTTTTGGGTTACGTTTTGTAGTAAACTAGGTTGGGATTCTGTTTCCTGGAAATTTGCTGCACCGAGGGCATGCTAGTTGTTGGTCGGGTCCGAACACGACGGAAATGTGTGGGATCTTGTTCGTACTCCTCGGTTCTCTTTTACTACAGCAATAAGTCATGCCAAATAACCATGATTAGGTAGAGAAAACTGTAAAGGTCGATTAGGGACAGCGTATACAATGGTTGTGTAGATGAAGGGCCACTAAATAAATAAATAAATGAATAAGCAAATAAATAGATGAATGCTTAATTTTACTACTTACACTATAGTTAATAACAATCAAAATTTAATTGAATGGAATTGAATAAATAACAATCATATCACAGGGTGTTTTGGATTTAAAGGAATAAATGAATAAATAGAAATAAAATTGAATAATAAGGGATAAGCAATAATGTTCCTTAGCATTATGTATGGTTGTTACAATTAACACTTATACATAGAATACGTGAATTTGGTATTGAAGTTGGCAAATTGAATCAATACTGAACTAACATAAGAATCACTGTTTGATGTTTTAGCGTGGAAGATACCGATAGGTTTCCCGGATAGATTCTCTAATTCGTATAAATCTAAACTCAACGAATTTAGGACAAAGTTTAGAACTTAAGTATTTTTAATTGTGAAGGAAAACACGCAACTTAAAACTGTCCATCAAGCAAAGAACAGAAAGCAAAATGTGTAAACTGTCAAGGTAATCACCCAGATAGAGGAGGCTGTCCAATTGCTAAAAGATTTCAAAAATCCAAAAGCACAATGACATCCGGTGAAATAAAGCCTAGCAATTCAGCAAACACAAAAAGAACTCCTGAAGCTGAAGATAAACGTAAGAAAGAACTTCCGAAGGAAGCTGTTAAAAGCAAAAGCGACGAAAATAAATCCTATTCACAGATTGTTAAAAACGTGCGGAAGAATGAAGAAACTTCCATTAAAGAAATTCTTGAACTTATTCTTAAAAGAATTGACAATCAGGATTTGAACATCAAACGGCTAAGTGAAGAAGTCGCTCTTAAAAAACAATGATGGACAGAACACTAAAAATTGGAACATGGAATGCAAACGGTCTTTTACACCATTTATCAGAATTAAAAATCTTCTTAGACATCGAACACATCCGAAACTCATTTCTCAAGTGGACTGGTTCTTGATGATTTAATATCAAACTATATTTGCCACCACGCTCCTCATCCAGCTGATAAGGCTAGAGGTGGATCGGCAATCCTGATAAAAAAGATCTTAAAACACCATGATGAAGCTATGTTTACAAACGAGAATATGCAAGTAACAATAATAAGTTTTGGTATGAAAAAGAAAGACTTCAAGTTGGCATCAATATACTGCCCGCCAAGGCGTTCCCCGACTGAAGATGATTATACAGAACTGCTAAATCTACTAGGACATAACTTCCTTGTTGGCGGTGACTTTAATGCTAAGCATACCCATTGGGGATCCAGACTTATAACAACAAAAGGCAGAAGGCTTTACAAAGCATGCCTCAAATACAATTGCGAGTTTTATTCATCCAGATCACCAACATACTGGCCATCGTATTCAAGTAAAATACCAGACCTTGTTGACTTTTTCAATCTACGAGTTCAAAAATGATTCATGAAGTAGATTCCTGAAAAATTTAACGAGTGATGCTTCAACCGATTATGCGCTCTGGAAAGCAGCTAAGCGCCTGAAAAGGATCGGAAATCCGAAAGAAAAAGCTAACCTGTTTGCAGAACATCTTGCGAATGTTTTTAAGCCATTCCTAGCAAATACATCTGAAAACAGCTTACAGTTTATTGATAAAGTCGATGAAGTTGACATACCAATTGTGACACTCAAAGAAATAAAAAGTATGTGTCGAAATCAACTATCGAACAAAAAATCACCTGGGTACGATCTAATAACTGCTCAGGTTATGAAAGAAATGCCATCAAAAGCCTTCATAAAACTCCAATTCATAATAAATGCATGCCTAAAGGCCCAATATGTCCCACATCGTTGGAAAATTGCTGAAGTAGTTGTTATACCAAAACAAGGTAAGCCACCAACTGAAGTGACGTCTTACAGACCAATATCGCTTATACCAATAATGGCAAAAGTCTTTGAAAAATTGCTACTGAAAAGACTAAGCAAAGTCATAGGAGAAAGAAATCTAATCCCAATTAATCAGTTTGGATTTAGAAACAAACATTCCTCGATAGACCAAGTTCATAGAATAACGGATGCCTCATCGACAATGAGGGGCTAGAGTACTAGGACCTACCCTGTATTTGCTATAAAATACAAGGGATATTCCAGTGGATAACAACACCATTATGGCTACTTTTGCAGATGATACTGCAATTTTGGCATCCAGTAAGTGCGCCGTCAAGGCTGCTGAGAAATTGCAAAATGCGGTCGACACCGTTAGTGACTGGATCAAAAAATGGCGTATCAAGCTCAATGAATCTAAATCTGCACATATAAACTTAACAAATAAAAAGTTAAGCTACGTTAAAATATTCATCAACAATCAAGCTGTACCTTACGCCAATACGGCCAAATACCTTGGGATGAATTTGGATGCAAAGCTAAAATGGAAAGAGCATATCAAAAAGAAAAGGGAAGAGCTCAACTTGAAGTATAGAAAAATGTACTGGTTACTCGGTTGAAATTCTGACTTATCTGTCGAAAATACAATATTGCTTTATAAACAATTACTTAGACCTGTTTGGAGCTATGTAATCCAATTATGGAGCTGTACAAAGAAAACAAATACTGAAATCATTCAAAAGTTCCAAAACAAAGTCCTTCGTGGAATAGTAAATGCACCATGCATCATATATAAGAAATAGCGATTTACATCGTGACCTACAAATAGAAACGGTTAAAGAAGTTGTAAGAAAACATGCTGTATCATAGTATCACACAATCAGCGACTGCATAGTCATATCAACTCTGAAATGGAGTCTGTATTAAATACGAGAGGCAATGTTCGGAGATTAAGAAGAACCAAGTCACACGAGCTAATGGTCTAAGGGCCAGTTGCTCAATCGAATCATAAATTTAAGTTCTACATAAAGTTCTACTTTAGTATGAGGATTTTACGTAGAACTTAAGAATTCCGGAACGTCTCATACAAAAATGAAAACTTTATGTAGAACTTAAATTTATAATTCGATTGAGCAACTGGCCCTAAGAGTCATAGGAAGCATTAAATGTTTAAGCTTCCCTTAAAAAAAAAATAGGGTGGCGCAACAGAGCGAGGAGCCCCTGGGCCTAGCGCATTTCTCACAACCATGCCTTGTGAGGGAATGGAGGGGACCTACTATATTTCGCCGGTTCCGAACGGCTAATTGAGAATGCGCTTTTCATGGCAATGAATTTACTAACGGAGGACTTGCCAATTCCTCGCGAAAGGCGATACCCGTGGAAAAACATTTTTGCATTTTCCTCTGCTGGGATTCGAACCTCGAACTTCTGGGTTAGCAGGTGGACATGCTAACCATTACGCCACGGGTACCACTTCCCTTAAAGCAATTATATTATTGAGAGAGAAAAATCTGTTGTCGATCGTTCATAGATTGATTCTGATTAAGAGGAGTTTTTAGTGAGGTAAGGATCCCACACTACTTGGTGTCGAATACTGTGTCTTTTGAAAATTTTCTCCTGACAAAAAAAAGTATTTTGAACTGTCGCTAAGGACAAAATTCCTTGGAAATACTTCCTGTCTTGGTACGAATTTTACATTGCGAACTCGGGTGTTATACTTTTGCGCACTTTTCTCTCCTGCCTTCGCTATACTTTTTTTGATTTTATTTCTTATATTTTTTAACTTAAATTGTCTGGAAAGGGTTATGATTTCACAGCTGAGTTCAAATTTTTTGCCAGTTCATAACAACTGCCATGGGTCATCATGTTTACACCAAAGAGTACAAAGTATGGTGTCACCCCGGTTGAAGTATGAACGGCACTTCTAAGAGAACAAGCTATTTCATTCAAGTTTACGTCCCATTCTCGTTGATCATTCTTCAGATAGGATCGAATAGCAGCGAGAAGGTTTCGATTTTGAAAATCCTTTGACAGAAACTGTTTTCCATTGCCTGAGTGTACAATTTGTGGAACAACAAACATTTGTAAAACATTTCTTTTTTATTAAAAAGACAAACTTGGACAAGTGATCTTGAAAGACGAAAACAAAACTATTATCAGACTTAGAACGAGGATATGGACCCAGAAAGTCAATGTATAACTTTTCTCAAAACTATCGAAACTATCCAGAATCTTCAATCAAGAGTTCGTATTACGATAAAAAGTTTACGTCCGAACACGTTTTAGAGCCAAAAGTCGTCGTCGTCGTAAAGAAGGAAAAAGAAACTAAAGTAAAGACATTAAAAAAAATTAACATTGTAAAGAAAAACAAAATTATTTTTTTTAGCCAAGCAATAAAGTAAAACCTATACTTAAAGTGTCGAGTTTAGGGCAGTTACCTTGTTATCTATTCTTTGTAAAAATTAAAGTAATTAGAATATAGAAAAAAAGTAAAGTGTTTTAGGTGTTATATTTAGTTTACTTATTTAGTCGATTGCTTAAATTTCTCGTATACTTGTCTTTTGTGCATTGTATAGTAGTAAATAAAAGTGGTAAACTATCTCGTTGCAAAAAAAAAAACTAAAAATAAATAAATAAATTAATAGTATTGCCAGCCTCGACTAAGTCGCAAAAATGTGCTAAAACTTAAAATTATGCTAATTATGAAAATAGGGTGATTATTAAAATATTAACGTAAAATTTATAAGTGGCCAATATGGTTAATGATTTGAGGAGGTTCTGGTTTGAACCACCTTTGTTCAAAATGAAAACGAATAATGTTTTAATGCAAAAATAACAAATGTATTTGACTGATCGCGACAGAAGTGAAGGAAATTTAATTACAACTGGTCTTTAAAAAGAGAGAAATGAGAAATGTTGAATACATAAATTCTGTTATACCTTATATAATTTTCAATGTGAATGTGAGTGTAGGTGTAATTTAAGAGAGTTTTAAATGAGTGAGAAAATGGTTTGACATCAGATAAGTTCAGTGCTGCCGCAACAGTTAAAATCTTGACTTTTTTCAAGCGTATAGCTTAAGGATGTTTTAAGACATTATTCTTCGGGGGATGCGAAGGGTAACAGAAGGTGATGCACGGATGAACTAAGCTACCATGTCGAAGGTAAGTGTGATTATGGGAGAGATAAGAAACCGGCGACGATAACTCTCATGGTACCCGCACCCTCTAGTGGTAATGTCCGTCCGATGTCCTGTTTGTTTTTTTTCTTCTCTCAAACCGTGAATGAGTTGAGGTTAATTATTTTTTCTTTTCATTTGGCATGACTTATTATTTTAGTAAACGAGAACCGAGGAGTACGAACAAGATCCCACACATTTCCGGCGAGTTCGGACCGAGCAACAATTAGCATGCCAGTTTGTAGCCCACAGTGTAGCAGTGTTACAGCTAATTCTGGAAACAGAATCCCAACCCAGTTTACTACAGTTTATTTAGTTACCTAAGCCTCCAAACAAAAAGATTTTTCGTTAGAATGACGTTTTTCGGCGGGTTGTTGAAAAAACCTTCGAAACTATTCAACCGTAGTTCATTCTATCATACGATTTTTGGAATTTTGGGTGTTACTATTTTTTTCGCAAAAATCAATGAAAAATAGCTTTTGATAGATTTGGAATAAAATAAAGAACATGTGGTAAAATTTTGATAAAAAAAAATTCTGATCATCAGCGCACACTCATTTTTTCTCCTTTTTTTTTGTACAAAAACTGAATAAAGTAAATACAAAAAAAACTTCTTGCATATTTTTCAGACTTTTTATATTAATATTTACGCTAACCTTCATTTTTTTGGTGACTCCGAACGTCTAAGTGAGAAAGTGCTTTTCATGTCAGTTTCATCACTCCCGGAAGACTTACCAATTTCTCGTATATCATAAGCATAATTTTAATGCCAATTTGGTAAAAAAAAGTACTCATACGCCACAGTAAATTAGAGGAAAAAAGAAAAAACGTATGAAATAACACTTCCTCTCCCAATACCTAAATAAAATTAGTTTCTAATTTTGAAATTAGAACTGACAAAGAACCAAAAACACAATTAAATTAAAATCAAACGTCGATTTCGAATAAGAAATAAGACAGTTGCTCCGTACGACCAACGACTGCCTTACAATTTTTAAATGTCAGTGATGTACATATGTATGTACAAAAATTTTAGTATTTTTGAGTGAGATGTTCAAAGCATTGCCGGTATCTTTGGATTATTTGGAGTTATACTAGAATAGCAATGCAATTTCAATTACATAACTAAGCTTCTTTACTTGATACTAAAATGTATTGTGCGACAATGTTTACTTGGAAAGATGGACTACAAAATTCATACATTCAGAGAACATATTTATATTGAGGGCAGTAGGCAATTACGCAAATTTTCAAGAATTTAGAATTATGGATGGAATTAACTCTTTATGGTGGCTTCTGTGGGGTAACGGTTAGGAAGTTTGCTGTAAGAGGTTTGTGGTTAGAATCCCTCAGACACATCAAAAAATGTTTTAGATGTGTATTGCCTTTTGTGAGGAATTGAAAAATCTCCGGAGCGTAAATCACACCCTGACATGAAAACCGTTTTTTCACTTTTGTTCTTTGGAATCGGCATAAAATTGTAGAACCTTGAAATGCGTTGGACTCGAGGTTTTCATAGCTTTTTTTGACACCCTTTTTGTTAAATTTTTATTCTGTAATTTTTTGTTTTAAGAAATTGCATTGTTTTGTTTCAGTATAACTCACTAGGTCCCAAATCCAATTTGCAGTGCACTATTAGTCTACAAGCACTTTGTTTGTGTCAAGCACTTTCCGCGTGAGACGGAAAGTTAAGTTTATTCATTTCTTATATTTTATATTTATTTATTATATTTTCATACTTACAATTTTATCAATTTTCCGAATCTGTTGATTAGATCGTAGCATAGATGTCGAATCGCTCAGCTTTCTTGCCAAATGTCGTGAACCATAAATTGAGTCTTCTTCATTCCAGTCTAAAAACGCTTCTTCTCCGTCAAAAAATAAAAACTGAAATAAAAAAAAATCAGCATACAGACTAAAACTCAAATATGCTCATCCTCAAGTTATAGTCACCATCAAACCAATATCCCCACGTCCTTTAATATTTGTGCTCAGGTAAGTAGAAAGTGTTTTTGCAATATTCATCATTATTGCACATGGGACAGCTGAGTCAGTAGCACCCAGAAAATTGGGGTCCTCTTTAAAATATTTGCTATCGTAATGGCAGGCCAATGTCAAAAAACTATCAGCATCTGAATTATACGTCGCTATTATGTTAGAAAATGTCAAACTTCCAAAAATTGGCGTTTGTGCTGAAAATTGGTCCACTTCGGTATCAAAGCCCAACGATTGCATTTCTCTATCGATTTGAAAATAAAATTTGAGTTTAGAATAGAAAACGAAAAACAAGTACCTTAAAATATATTCCCTCACTGCAGTATGACCTGCGCTGCCCACCACTCTAGGAACTAATATGTGAGAAAGTACTTCATTGAGATGAGTGTTGTCATCAGGGAGTTTTAATTCGAACGAATCAGCCGCCTAGAAGTTAATTAAATAAAAAAGTAAGTACTTAGATTTTGTCTGAATTGCAATGGTATAACAATTTAACTTCAAGAGTTCTTTTATAGACAGAGACATTTTGTTTGCTTAAAACCATAAACATGGAGTGGAATGACGTTAGATGGGAGTAAACTATCGCTTTTTACTTACGATTATAGGTGCTACTAAGCAAGTTTTACAATCGTGCAGAAAATAATTTTGAGGTAGCAGTTAAACACGGCATTACTCTGATAGAGTGTTCGATAAAAGTGAGTACTGCAGTTCTATCTGTCTGTCTGTCTTTCTCCATTTTGACGAAATTTCATAATTTAGAAGTCCTAAATTTATTAAGAAAGATCGCGCAAACAAATTATTTTTTCAAAAAACGTCTCGCAAGATCTTAAACTTGCATATTTGACTTTGAAAAAACTCGTTTTTCAACAAAGTGATAAATAAAAGGTCCGTTCGTTGAACTTTCGCCAGGGTTGACCCAGGTTTTCTTGAAAACCCTGTGAGTTGTCAAAAAAAAACTGGGTTTTCAAGTCCTCAAAAAAAAAATCGAAACCACAAATCACCACACATATCCCTGTCATAAAAAAATACATGCCGTTTGACTGTTCTCAACTCGTCACAGCAAAAACCTAGGGCTCAAAAAACACTCAATTTTTCGTTTGGAACATTATTTTTAAAGTATATTTAATATGATTTTATTGAATTTTAATGTCTAGTTGGCAGCCCTGCACCACCAAAAATATTATGAAGAACTTTGACTTTTAGAGACATTATGATTTAGATATGCATATATATATTTTTTTTTTCAATGGGAGGTTTTTTAATACTTACCTAAATACCGATCTATTGTACTACCAATTAGAAACTTTCTTTGGTTATAGCTTTCCAGATGTCAGTGAAAAAACCAAAAATACCCTGCCATGATGAAGAGCCTAAGTTACCCTCTCTCATCATGCCTGTGCCTAGTATTTGTAATCTTATTCGAGAAAATACAGCATTGTTCACAGAGGACGTGCTCCGTAGTTTACTATTGCGACAATGTTAACTTCCAAACCTCTAAAATGACAACAATAAGTTATAAATGAATCTTGGAAAGACATTTTCCTACATTTTCGGACATTCGATGAGGGTTTGTTCGTCTATAGCCGACAATATCGACTAGACAATGCTGCGGTGGTTGGGCGTGTACTATTCAGGAAAGTTCTGGCTGGTGTCAACTTGGCGGCGGCGGCGCCCAGATGTTGCAGCTTATAGTACACGTCAATTGTGCCACGCGGTAACCACTGGGCACTGGGATACTTCCCCCGGAAACACTATAATGCTCTGCGAGTAATGACTGACTGCCTGAATCTCAGTGGTCTACCAGAGCTTTTTGGGAATATCTCAGCGGATGAATTCGACTTACACAATCAACGGTAAACTTCAGCAGTCAAAAAAGCAGAGCCCCTATACTTCAACATATTTGTTGACAGGGTATTAAAGTAGAGATGGGGGCGATGAGCTCCTGGTGAGCCAACGGCAGCACTCACACCCCTACAGCACGGTACTGACACGGCCTTTTATGCCCGGCCTTTTATGTCCGAAGGCCCTGCACCTCCAGTTCGAGGGTTGTGCGTGGGGTTGACTACCCAACCATAGAAAAAGCAAATGGCTCCGAAACAACCTAATAACGGTAATGAATTCAAAGTTGATGACCCAAGCAAATGTAAAAAGGACAAAGACCTCCGGATCTGCACGTAGAACGTAAGATATTTTTACGGATTACGTGCAGGTGGAGAATTAGCGGACGCCCTGGACTGCTGCAAAGCAGACATAGCCGCCATCCAAGAAGTGCGATGGAGTAGGCCGGGCACAAAGAAGACGAAAAGCTACAGACAATAGAAACAGCGTTTATTTGGGTGCGGAATTGTCGTTAGAGGAAAACTCAGGGATAAGGTTATTAGCCAAAATCCAGTTAATGAGCCCAAGAAGAGAATGACGACAGTTCCAAAGGGCTCCTCGTAGAAACATATGAGCAGTGCCCTAAGCACGACTTGAAAATCTTCTTTGCGGTTTTAACGCAAGACTGAGAACATCTTTGGAAATACAATCGGTAAGCATAGCCTCCATGACAAAACCTCCGAAAACGGACTAGGGCTTATCGATTTTGCTACGGGGACATCTTCTTGTAAGTAGCACACGCTCTCCGCATCTCAAAATTCATAGGGGTACATGGCGATCCCCAGATCCATCAACCGTCAACCAAATTGATCATGTTGCGATCGTAGCAAGGCACTCTTCCTGGTGTGTTAGATGTCCGAACCTTCCGAGTGGCTAGATTAAGGGGAAGGGTAGAGCTTGCTCAGCTCTGGGCACTGCGGTGTCTTAACGAAACCTATTCTGCCAGTTTGAGGGGCCAACTTTGATTCGGACCACTACATTTTTGGGTGCCGAACAACTCGCGGATTTCATTTGGCAAACGATGATCTCGCGGATGTCTAAAAATTTTTCATTTATTTCGCAACAGTCAGCTCGCAAATTGTAATATCGTCTTGCCCTCATCTCGCTGAAACATTAACTCGCACAAGTTATTATGCATTTTCTTCTTTTGCATTCCAATCAACTGGCTTATAATGCAACTGGCTGATAATACTTTAGGATTCCCTTATCTCGCAAACAGTTAATTCGCCACACGCTACTAATCCACTTGTTAATTCAATTCTTTTATCAGTTTTATTGATGTTTCATGCAGTGATCTTGTAATAGTCTTTTGGAGTAGTTCAATGCTAAAATCTTTTGGTAAATTTGTCCGCATTTGAAAACAAAAATGAATAATAACAACAATACAGAAAGAGTGTGCAGTGTATTTATAAATATCTGTAATTAGTAACTCGGTACCCACTTTATTTTTTGTTTCGTTTGCTCTTTCACTGTTTCAGTGTTTTGTTTTTTTTTTGTTTGATAATAATGTTAATGACGATTAATTGTTTTGAAATGTTTTTCTTTTTGTAAATAAAATAGTGTTGTTCACAAAATACGGAAATTTTTGCTCATTATTTCATTTAGGTGGGTAATTTTTCGCTTTATGTTATTTGGCAAAATATTATTATTATTATTTTTTTAATTTGTTTGATTTTCACTTAACCTCATGTTCATAAGATAAAGTGAAATATCATAAAGCGAAATAAATCAATGCGAGATAAGGTAAAGCGATTAAAGTAACAGCGAAATAATGAACGCGAGATGATCTTACAGCGAGATGAACGCCAAACCAAACATATAAATTTGCCAAACAAGAATTGCGAAAAACAAAAAACAATATGCGAATTGTTGATATTCGAAACAAGAAATTGCGTATTGACCTTTGCGAAGTAAACTTTTACAAGAAAAAACCCGCGAGTTGACCCCTACCCTACATTGTTGTAGCCAAGGTACGAATGAGGATATCTTGTTCACGACTAACGCTGTGAAGCGATATGACGTCGGAAAGCTACAATCGCAAGAGATCGCCAACACCTTTTCCAATCGAACGACCCTTAAATAATCCTTGAATCTAATGCTGCCAGCATTAAGCATTGAAGACCAGTGGTAGAAATGCCAACATCACTTTTTGACAATTTAAAAAAAGACTAACTTTGGTGTATACCCTGACCTGTGTTAAATTCGATTTCTCTGTCAATACTGATGGTAGAGACCTAATTTTAAACTTAATTTTTTTTAAGCCCTTATAGGCTTACGGTTGCCAGATTTTCAATTTCAAATTGTGTTCAAATGTTCTTGCAAAGTTTTGACTTTGAGGTCATTTTTTATCAGAAAATGCCTGATAAACATAGAATTTCTTTATTTTTTTACAGATGAACAAAGCAATAACAAAAAAAGTGCACTCAAAAACCTATACCTACAATCTATGATACTTGAAGAAACACAAAATGGGTAAAAATAAAAAAAGAATATTTTTAGGTTTGTTTGAATAAAACAATAATATGGGCTCTCTAATTAGTTTTTTATGTATTTTATACAAATAAAATTATAACAACTGCTCAAAGTACCCTACTTCGTTATGAATGCATGCCAGAGCTCGTTTTGAACCCCTGAAACCCCCCTGACTATGTACGCCCATGCCTTCCGAGATACATTGAAAACCTCTACGAGCACAGTCAACAACTAAGGAAAAAACTTCAAAGGATTCACCAAAGCCAGCTGAACACAGCAAACAGGTGCTACCAAGCATTTTGAAATGAGCTGCAGTAACGTCATGTTCCGGAACTGCGTTTGGAAACATCAAAAGAGAAAAGCAATTACCCGAAATATTAATAGTCAACATACAGAAGTCACAAACACCCAGGACAAATTTGAAGCTTTCACCAACCACTTCGAAAGAAACTTCACACCAAGGCCACCCACCGACCAGATTTTCCTTATCGAATCTAAAACTTAAACGCTGAAATAACCAAAAAAGTTTCTGGCGATTCGTTTCAATCGTCGATATTTGAAATACAATCGTTTAAAAACTTCAAATTCGATGGGGAACCTCTCAGAAATGATAATTATGAGCTCCGCTTCAATTGGAATATTTTTTGAACATTTTGTGCAACTGTGTCGTAGAAACTTGTGTCGTAGAAACTGTGGGTTAAGTACTTTATCAATATTTTGAGGCTGAATACAAGGTTTTATGTTTTTCTAAGTATCTTTTTCAAGTTGACTGTTATTTTGAACCCTTTTTTATGTGACCATTAGGTAGACCTTATAGCCATACGATTGTCATATCGAGGTATTCCCAGGAGGCACATTCTTTGTGACATAGGCTGCCAACTTCACATTAGCTATAGAAGTTGATTAAATTACATGAAATATTTAAAACATTAAATTAAATTTTCCTTTTGTTTTGCGAAACTGTCGAAACGCCATTATTTAATACATATGATGGTATGGTATGAAAACTGAAAATTTAAACAAAATCTTTGGACCATTTGTTTTTAAATCGGTTTTTATCACTTTTTTAACAAGTTTTTTTCTTCAAAAATCAAGTATGCAAGTTATAAGATTTTGCCAGAAAATGTTTGGACAAAACATTCAACAAAAGTGTGTGTGTGCAATTCAATCTCAGCATCAAGCTTTCGGCATAAGCATTAAGAACTAGCAAAATTAATTTATTAGTGAGATAAAAATGTTTACATGGACAGTAAAAAATACTAATAATACAACACGGTTGCTTTATACTAAAGCTTGCGATATGCGTGCGCTAGCAAACAAAAGCATCAAAATCAGACTATTTGCTATCTTTTTTTTACAGTGTGGCAAATCTGAAATCAAACTGGACAAAATTAAAAAAAAACAAAAAAATAGTTCAGCCACATGTCTTAAGCTTGGGAGAAGCCGCAAACGTTTGCGGTTCTGACGTCAGTTTGATGTCATAATCTGCGACTTTTGACGCATATCGTCTGAACACCATTTTGGGACAGTCCGCACATGAGCGTAAACGGACGATGTGCGACAGCGAGATCGCAGTTAAATGTGCGGCTTTTTTGCATATCGTGTGCAAACTAATGTGTCGCTTTTGGGGCAGATTCTGCACATTGTCACGTTGATATTTTCAACACAGCCTGTAACTGTAATTCATGCTTTGTTTTCTTGTATTTAAGCTCTGCTTAAGAAAACTAAGTTTCAAAGTTAAAGTTAACACGTTCATTCAGATTACATAGAATCGGCGATTTTATTGTTTTTTAATTAATTTATTTTTAAATTATTATTGCAAAAAAGCAAGAACGTCGCAAAGTATCACGTCACGTCACGTAGTATCAAAACCTTAAGGCTGAATACAAGATTTTAGTATTCGCTCTTCATATCCAAACATATTTGGTAGTACAGGATAGCCTACTACCCAAAATATGAAAATTGGGTAAAATCACATAAAATATTTAAAAAAATGGAACATTCCAAACGATTTAAGCGAAAATGTAAAAACACCAGTTTTGCGGTTCCTAATAATAAACCACTGAAAATTTAACCAAAATCGTTTGCCAGATTTTTATTTTTCACTTTCTTAAAAAACAAGTTTTTCAAAAGTCAAGTATGCAAGTTTTAAGATCATGACAGAAGATGTTTGGACAAAAAATTTGATTGAAAATCTGTTCTAAAAATATTCAAAAATCAAATTTTTTTTTAAAATAATTTTTTTCAAGCAAAGTTACGTTATGAATATCTTTCTTATACAACCCAGGACTTCTTCAATATAAAATTTTGTCAAAATCCTGCAAATCGGTCAAGCGATTCAGGTTGCAGTTCCATATACTCTTATATGGAGCTACATAAGTTTACTGTTACCATAACAAATTAGGAATAGATAAGTATAAACAAATAAATCGGTCGGGCCAATTTAGTACAAAAAGTCACAGAAGTAAACAAAGGAAAAAGCACATTAAATTTTATTTTGAGACTTAATTTGAGTTATCAGCCAAAATAAACAAAAACCAAATGGTAATTGCAATAAATTTTTAACTTTTTTAGTTTTTGTATAAATGCTCAACTATTTAAGTAAATCACATTTTGAACAAATTAAAACAGCAATCACGTGCACCAGGAAAACCAATTCTATTTTAAATCAAATACAACAGTACCTACTATCTGTTAAACTTTGCCATTTGATTTTCCTTTGTTTTTTTTTTTATTTCATAGTAAATTTTTAGAAAAATTTCCATATTATTATCGCTTTGATGAGAAATAACAAACAATCAAGCAAATCACTGGTAACATAACGAATTAATCGCGGTTGTGCGAAATCGAGTAGTTTGTGCTTTTTTTTAATTCTAAGTATCAATTTTATGCGTGTATCACCTGGGCATCTGAGTAAAAGCAGCTCCCAATCAAGGCCAACAGTGTTAAAATCCATTTTTGTGAGATGTGCATATTTAGATAAACTTTATTTTTTATTTCGTTTGTATGAATGAATACAGCGTTTCACACACAACTACGGTAATTCCAATGTACTAAACTTTATAACAAAAAAGAAATAAAAAGAAAACAAAATTTTGTAGTTAACCGAACGTGAGGCACGCGGTTGTGTAGAACACGACAACCAACTACCGGAAAATACTCCCAACAACTACGTCAACAGCATGAACTGCTCTTTGATGCGGCTTATAGGTTACGGGTTACTGCCAAGACTCAATCAAAACGTTTTATGTTTTCAATAAGAAGCCCACAAAAGAGCTTAATAATGACGCAGGTCGTACTCGCTATTGCAACACTGGAAGCCAGTCAACATTTTTGGAAGAGCTTTTGTTTGACGCTGTCTGTGCAGTCATGAGAAACTGGACTGACGTTAATCGAAATTTCGTTGTCCAACAAGTGATTCATGCGAGCTCATTAAAAATTCCCCCCCAAAAAAAAAACCTTCCAATGAGTTTCTACTTGTAAGGGCTATGTAGTTAACATGGGAGAAGATTTTATGGTTTTGTGAGGAAGTCTCTAAATTTTGTTGGTATTGTTTGTATCTTGAGTGGGAGGGATTCAATTATTCACATCTGCGAAAATTTAAATTTTGTGTATAAGGGAAACGTATTTACTTGTCTTCTAAACTGTTTCTTTTGGACAACACATAGAAAACACGTTGAAAGTTTTAATATCATATAATAAAGTAGACTTGAAAAGGTCTTCCGTGATAGGTAGGGAGCTCGTGACAAAATCACTGTGAGATTTCACTTTCTTCCAGAAGGCTGGCACCTGACAGAGCGAGGTTTTACAAACAAAGCCCTGGGTTGTTTGAAAAACCTCAACTAGTCCCAAAGTTTGACGTGTGTTTTTTTTTACAAAAAAAACCTTGCTCAAGCCTGGGTGAAATTCAACGATCATAGGAATAGTGATAGTTTTTTTTATGATGTTTGATTAAAGAATCTGGTTACTCTTTGTTTGAATTGGTTATTAGTGGAGTGCCGTTAAACATAAAAATGGCAAAACCTAGGAATCCAGGGGAAATGTGTTTTAAATAGCATATAGAAAAAAGTTTAGAAAAATATTTCACCGCTCTCAATTTTTTAATTATTTTTGTGAATACCTTATTATTAACTTTTAGAATTTTCTTTTATTTATGTAGGGTGTTTTAGATACCGTTTGCCAAAGACTCAGGATAGATAGGTTTGGTCAAGACAAGAAAAAAAATTGTATGGGAGGGGGGGTCTATATCCCTCCGTGTAGGCGCGAGGGGCAATTTGATAAAAATTTTACTAAATATTATAAAAATTATTAAAAATCAACTAAGCTACTTCATTTCTCATACTTTAGTGTTTAAGAAAGCTATTGCTTTGTTCTTTAATAAAAATTTTAATTTCAGTTCACTCCAAAAAACTTTGAAAAGAAAACATATTTTTCCTAATTAATGTTTTTTACAAAATTTTGCAACATTAAGGGCCATTTTTGCTTTCCATATTCAATGCTTTTATTAATTTTTACTCAAAAGCAAAAAACCGAACGAAGAAATTTTTCTTGGTTTTTAGAGAAATTAAAAAAAACGAAAGGTACTTTTTTTCAGAAAACAAAATGTCATTAGTTTCCTGCTTATTGAACTTTATTCCCGGAAGTGAAATATGAAATGTGTTTTAAATAGCATATAAAAAATGTTAAAAATAAATTTCGTGCGATATTAATTTTGTATATACATATATACTAAAAAATTATAAAAATTTTAGAAATATCTTCTAATTATATTGGTTTTACGTTAAATTTTTAAAAGAAGATTACAAACTAGAACTTTAGTCTCAAGGGACAGCACATATACTGATTTGTGGTTGTGCCCTAAATGTTGTTTCTGGTCAAACGAGTTGATGAAACTGAAAAAATATGGTTTTTTGCCAAATTTACAATTTTCAACCAATCAAAGCGATCAAAATTAGTTAAACTAGCGGCCTGAGGTTTTTTTTTAGGCGGAAAGCATGTAGATGAAGTGTTCTTTCTGTTTGTTTGCATACTGAATGCACGTAGACAAATTCGCGAGTATTTATTTGGCAAAAAACCATAATTTTTTGGTTTCAGCAACTCGTTTCAACGGAAAGAGCATTCGCGGCATAAATAAGTATATGTGCAGTCCTTTGAGACCAAAGTTCAAGTTTATAATAGGTCTTCTTTTTAAAACTTAATTTAAAACTAATATAATTAAAAGACAATTCTAAAATATTAATAATTATTTATAATTTACATTAAAATTAAGTTCGCCCAAAATACTTTTTTTAACATTTTTTTAAATGCTAAAAACACATTTCAGGTTTCACTTCCGAGAATAAAGTTCAATCAGCGGAGGATTAACAACATTATGTTTTCTGGAAAGAAGGACTATTGGTTTTTTTTAATTTCTCATAACCAAGAAAGATTTTTTTCTTCGTTTTGTTGATTTTGAGTTAAAATTAATAAACGCATTGATTATTGAAAGAAAAAATTACCCTCAACAAAGCAAAATCTTGTAAAAAAATAATTAAGAAAAAAAACTATTTTCTTTTTTCAAAATTTTGACTTTGAGGCTTGATTTCGCAAAAAATATTCATTAAGGGCCAGTTGCTCAATCGAATCATAAATTTAAGTTCTACATAAAGTTCTACTTTAGTATGGGGATTTTATGTAGAACTTAAGAATTCCGGAACGTCTCGTACAAAAATGAAAACTTTATGTAGAACTTAAATTTATGATTCGATTGAGCAACTGGCCCTAAGTGAACTCAAACTAAAATTTTTATTAAAGAAGCTTTCAAAAACATTATAATATAAAATAGTATTTTTTAAAAAGTAAGAAATTTTTTTTATAAAATTGCCTCCCGCTTACATAGAGGGATATAGACCCACCCTCCCATACAACTTTTGTTTGTCTTGAACTAATCTATCTTTCTTGAGCCTTTGGCAAACCGTAGGCAAAATACCCTAAACAGGTAAAAGAAAATTCTTAAAGTTAATAATTAATTATAATAATAATTAAAAAATTGAGAGCGGTGAAATTTGTTTTCTTAACTTTTTCTTTACGCTATTTAAAACACATTTCCAAAAATTGCATGCTAATCCATGGGCTGGCCCTGAATTCCTAGGTATACAATTTACGGCACTTCACTATTATACGTAGGTGCGCAATGAAATAAAGGTTATTTAATTAGCTTGGTTGTTGATGTTTTCATTAGGAGATATGTATTAAAAATAGAACACATACATATCTCCTTTGGGTTTTGATTTGGGGCGTTCAATAATCATATCAGGATAGCTTTTTGTTATTGTTTACGTGTTTCGTGTTAAGCATTTAGCAGAGTCACACACTCATTTATGCTAAAAACTTTCTAAAGAAATCTGAGTATTTTTGGTATAGGTACCTTTCATTCAAGTGATCAGCTGATAGACATTTTATTTTTATTTCTTTTCATGTTGGTGTTTTGTTTTGATGTGCATTTATTTCAGCATTAGAGTCTTATAAAATGCATAGGAAATCGAAAAAAACTAAATTATAATCGTATAGCAAAGGTGTTTTGAATGATTTTCTGTTATTAAAAGTCGAATTTCAATATTTCACAACTCTTGTCTGCAGCAATCTGGAAAAGGGTATATAAATCGTTCAAAAAGGTATCTAAGGTACGGGTATCCGAGATAGCCTATCCGATAGGCTCTTGAACGTGCCCATTTAGATATCAAATATTGGAAGGGCTCTAAGTAAAACTTCAGTTCAAACGATATCTTTTTTTTTGCTAAAGTTAGAAATATCATGTAACGAGGCCATTCAGCGGTACATTTACTGAAAAATTAATGAAAGTTTGTTTCACTGATTTCTGTTTTTTTTTGCAAAAGGATCGAGTTGTTTTTTAATATGTAAAAAAAACAAATAGGGTGGCGGAAGAACGCAATGGAAACTTTGGGGCCTATCGCATTTCTTCTCAAAGATTTAATTGCACTTAGCCAAATGGCTATTAACCAAACGGCCAAAACCGTCTTTACCCTTTTGGGGGCCCTGGGAGCTTTTTGAAAATAGGGCCCGTGTATGATTCTTTAAAAATGTTATGTTGTGTAGTAAAAGTATACAGAAAAACCACATTTGAACCAATATTTCAACACTTTGAATCAATATTTCATCAATCATTATAAATCATTAAAAAAGTAAATAATTATTGCAGCATGTTTATGTTTTAACATAAACGTTAACATAAACATAAATAATCTTACTAATACTAACACTAATACTAATACTAATACTAATAATCCTAACTTCCTAACTAATATTATAAATATGAAAGTCACTCTGTCTGTCCGGCTTTCTATGTTACCGTCTCCTGCCTAAACTACGGAACTGATTTAAATGAAATTTTGTACAGAGATAGTCTAGAACCTGAAGAAGGACATAGGCTATACATGTTATCCCTATACTCCCACGGGAACGGGAACGTATACGGGAACATAGATCCAAATCCCAAAGTAACATAAACTTTAATTCATCCACATATTCCTACGGGAACGGGAGTTCTTACTAATATAATAAGTGTGAAAGCTCTGTCTGTCCGTCGTTCTTTGTTACCATCTCCCGCCCAAACTAATAAACCGATTTAAATGAAATTTAAATTTACAAAGATTGTTCAGAACCAGAGGAAGGACATAGGGTATATATTTTTTCCCTATATTCCCACGGGAGCAGGAACATATACGGGAACTTTGATACTATAGCACCTATTTCAAAAACTCTTCCACCGGTTCTCCATAATCCCCGAGCAACATAAACTTTTACTCATCCCCATATTCCTTACTGGAACGGTCACCATGTTTCCACGAGAACGGGAGTCTCTACTAATATTGTAAGTTCGAAGTTAAATCTGTCTGTCTATTTCTCTTTGTTACCACTAACCGCCTAAACTATTGAACCTATTTATATGAATTTTGGTACAGAGACAGTCTAGAACCTGAGGTTGGACATATATGTTATGCAATATGTTTTATCCCTGTATTCCCATGGGAACGGGAACTTGGAAAATATAGCACCCATTTTAAAAAATGTCCACCGTTAGAATTCTACAATATTCCCGAGTAATATAAGCCTTAAGTCATCCTCATATTCCCACGGGAATGGAAGACTTTAGTAACATTATTTATTTGAAATTAACTCTGTCGGTCTGTTTTTTTTTTTTTTTTGTTTATATTTACCGCCCAAACTATTGAACCGATTTATATCTTCAAATAAAAATTGGCAATCGGGAATGGCTGTGTGAAAAGTCGATTTCAGTGCCGACTAATGAGATAGTTAACCATATAAACTAATAAATTATGTTTGAAGTATTGGGGGATGTTTGCGAATGTCTATCAATAGACAATATTATGGACACTGAGCAAGTCACATCGTACCCTGTAGAGTTTCTCATTTTCATAGGATTATTAGAAGTGCCAGCAAGTGGGTGTTCCAGTAATCCAATAATAAGTAATCCAGAATTGTATACAGCTACAAATTACACATCTGGGATGCGGCACTATGAAAATTTTAATAATGACTGGAAATACAAAAGGAGAAAACGTTTTGATTCCCCGTTTTCCTTTAATTCCCACTGATTTGTCATTTTAAGTAAGGCTCAGACGCTTTAAGTTGCAGGTGTTCGTTTAGAAAAAAATCCCATGGCAACTTTATGTGGCAGAATCACGTGTATCAATCAAACAAAACCTTTTTATTTCGCAAAAGATGGAAAAAATAAGAACGTCGTGTGCAAATATATGTATATATATAATATAGCAATAGTTTAATAAAACGCATGAATGTGTCTTATTTGCAAAGTAAGTAGCCTAAAAAATTAAGAACGCTGCCGAAAGTCACTATTCAACGCGGACGAAGTCGCGGGCACAGCTAGTAATATTATAAAGGGGAAAGGCTTGATTGTTTAATTGTTTCTCTCGAATAGGCTCCGAAACTACTGCACCGATTTGAAAAATTCTTTCACCGTTCGAAAGCTTCAGTATCCCTGAGTGACATAGGCTATATTTAGTTTTAAAAAAAAAAAAAAAATTTAGAGTTCCCTACCAAAACTCCGATAACTAATAATCTTACTAACATTATAAAGAGGAAAGGTTTGATTGTTTGTTTGTTTGTCTTATCTCGAATAGGCTCCGAAAATACTGCACCGATTTGAGCACGGAGGTACGGGAGGTGGGTTAAGATCACAAAATAATCATGCCACGCGGCTCACTCGCGCGGTCGGCTCCCTACTGAATGGTCGCTTGATAATATTTTGTCAAAGCTTTGAACAACATTTAAAATTTAAAGTCTGACAACCCTAAGCCTTTAGGAGAGCAATTTAAATACAGTTATAAAGATTATTATTACTACAAGAAATTGAGCCTAAAATTTGATCTCTATCATCAGTATTAAAAGAGAAATCGAGTTTAACACCAAAGTTAGCCTTTTTTTAAATTGCCAAAGAGTGATGTCAAAGTTGAGAAACGGACTTTACTGTACTACAATTTTTTTCTAAGAATATGACCAAGAATCATTTCAGAAAGTATCTTACACGAAGTACGGAATACCCTGTATATTGAGAGCACAGACTATGCTATACACTAAGTCGAAATAGGACCCGAGCTATGCCGGGCGGGACTGCTAATGTAAAAATAAAAACAAAAAAATAAGTTCTTCATATAAGAAATAAACGAAATTTAAATAACAGAAAATTAAACTCATATGTATATAGTTTAAGGAATGTAGTTTAAGGAACAAAATATTGATATGCAAAAAGATGGAAAAAGGAATGTTTATTGAAGGAGTCTTTTTCTTGATTTAAGATTGGCAAAATCATTGATTATATCTACAAAACTGATACCTTTGAGGATGTTGCTTTCGATTGACATCAAAGACAAACTTGTCAATCTTTCTTGTACCATTGTAGTTCTGAGTTCGTTTTTTATTCTTTTTAACTTAGGAACGTTCACCACTGCAGTTGGTCACCATCATACCTAAGAAAATTCTAAGTGCAATTTCAACACTTGGAAATTCATCTTCAACTTTATTTGTTTTTAAGAAATTATAAGGTTCTAGAATATTGTCAGTTTTTTTCATTTTCGTGTCGAAAAGTTTTCTAGTATTCTTTTGAATTAAGGCATTCAGCATGAAGTTCATCTCCGTTTACATCTTCAGTGTAAAACTTAGCAGAAGATTTGCAGTTTTCTTTTAAGTCTTCTGGATTCAGGTTTTTTAATCGAAATAAAAGTCAAAACGTTGGCTAATATTCGTATATGAACCTAGTCGCTGTTTCAAATCATCGCTTAGAGTGTCAACAATGAAAAGAAAGGTTCGAACCTTTCTTTCCGAGTTAAAATTACTGAGGGTTCAGAGCCGTCAAAAAAGTCTGTTCTACACCTATTCCTTTCAGAAAGGTTCTTATACTCGGAATTCGGTTTTTTTTTGTCTGGATGATGAATCAAAGTTATCAAAATTGTCCTTCAAATAAATTCATCGATTGCACTCAGCAAATCTGTCTGGCCTCTCGTGCCTGTCGTAAATCGTTAGCGATAGGTATCAAAGCTTCTTCAATTTCTTGGTGATCATTATATAAGGCGCTTAATTCATCAGCTCGCGCTGACCACCTTGTTTAAGAAAGATTTTTTACAACTTTTTTTTGAACCTAAATGAGCAGTCAACACACTCCACCTTTGAAATCTTATGAGTGCCGTTCATTCCAGAATATATCTAATAATGAGTAGGGACACTCTCTACACAAATGCAACGCCTACATTTACATTAGACAGCAAAAAATAAAAAAACCCACAATTAGTGAAAACAGGCAAAAATTATTAATAATAACCCTTTCGGACCATCGCATCGCAAATGTCAGAAGGATACACAAGAAGTTTTCCCATCTTCACAACACCATTTAACTTCGATCGTAAGATACACGTATTGATGTTTTTTCTGATTGGATGCCCTGAAAGGAACATAAGGGAGTGTATGGTTTCGTTGGCCTGATCATTACTTGAGTGACCTCTTTTTTTTTGTTTAAATTTGAAAATAGTTTCGAAGGGAATGTGATTTAAAATGTCCAACAAAGGTTGTTGTTAAATGTTCCGAAATATATTTTTTTCTTGAAAATAGACCAGATGTTGAGTGTTGTTTCAGCAATTTGGGGGTCCCTGGTGATTGCGGGGCCCTAGGCCTGTGCCCAGTGAGCACAGTGGTAAAGAGACGTCTGCAAACGGCTAAGTGAGGGAGCACTTTCCATGGCAGCTTTTTTACTCTCGAAGCAGTTTTCAATTCCTGGCGAGAGACGATACAAATGGAAAAACAATTTAATGTTTCTGATGGAATTTAAACCTCGGACCACCCACGTAACAGGCAGACATTACGAAACGTGCACTATACTCTTAAATCCAGAAACTTTGATTTGCCTTTGATTTTTTCCTTATATGGTGACGGTGAGATCCAGAGAGCCCTTAATACGAAATTGCCGAAAAATTTACAAGGCAAGGATCTTAGTTTTCTCAGAACTCAAACTACAAAGCGTTTGGTTTGCGTAACCCTTAATAAAGCTTTTATCAATATTTGGATCTACTAAAACTACAACCTCCGTTGGATACAGACAGAACAAAACTGCAACATTTCGGCTGCCAAGACTGTGCCATGAGGCACTTCTCTTTCGGCAAGAATTGAGTGCTAAAATGTGAACACTGTGAAGAAAGTGATATCATTTCTTATAGCTACTCTTTATATGAAGTATTATTAGAAGATTGTCAAATCTCTGCAGCCAACTAACATTCAAGTTTTGAGATTATTAAATCAAGTAGTTAGTGTAATTGGTTCAATTTGTTTTCCTGCTTTGTTAAACCTCAACTAAAGAATAGAATTGTGGTAAAATAGGATTCCAAAATTTCAATTAACAAAATAAAATCGGATAGTTGAAAACTTTAAATTCATGTTTGGATAGCTCCAACAGTTCCTTTTTCATTCTTTGTAAAGAATTAGAAATTAGCTCTTCATATGGACCAATACGTATTTAAAATTGTATATTTCTGCTTATCAAGTATAACAATGTTTTTTCCTTTTTTTTGTTTAACTGAAAATCACTTAAATCGTCTTTTTTTAAGACTCTTCTAGATATCTTTCATTTGATTAATAGATCTTCATAATTTATTCGCTCTACAGCTTCACATACCACTCCAGCTTCAGCTTCATTGTTGTGCAGCTTCATTGTTGTGTTTGGATAACTTATTCTTTTCCAAACCAGACATACATTTCTCTCAACGAAATCTGGCATGAGTTTTAATTTCTTAAAACTCTTTTCTTGTTCGTTATCATCTATTCATTATACAATCAGCTCAATTTTGCAGTTTTATTCAGAGAGATTTTTGTTTTTATTGATTTTTTTGAACAAATTAGTTTTGTTTGTATATAATTTACACTATTCTCACTTCAGGAGATATGAAAAGTTTTTTACTGTTGCAAATTGACAGCAGGTATCTTTTATTTATAAATAAAATATACGTGGATTATTTGAGCTATAAAGTTCATAACCCTGAAAGTCAAAGTCAGTCTTTTTTGAGCTTATGGAATCGACCCCAACTCGCCCTTAGTTAGCAATAAATTTTTGTTGAAGCGAGTTTATAAAAAGAACCACTCCCAACCCCGTTCCTGTGTGAATACTCGCGCAATCTTTTTCTGGCAATAACAATAACACAATAAAAAAAGAATAGTGTAATCGGTCCAGCCGTTCATGCGTGATGGCGTGACCATAAGGGATGTAGAGATTCATTTTTATATACAGGATGTCCCGTAATTCGTGTAACATACTTTGGGATGTGATTTTTGGTCTGGTCATATTGTAAGAAAAAAAATGTTCTACAGTAAAGTCCGTTTCCCAACTTTGACATCACTTTTTGACATTTTTAAAAAAGGCTAACTTTGGCGTACCCTGACCTGTGTAAAATTCGATTTCTCTGTCAATACTTATGGTAGAGACCTAATTTTAGACTTTATTTCTTGTAAAAATAATAATCTGTTAAACTCAGTTTTTTTCAGTTTTAATTCATTATTTATTTCTTTTTCTTAGATCTACTTAGGAGCTACCAAAAATTTATAAAAATAGCTTATACAACAACTTAACTAACTTACTGACCCTAAGCGGGTACTCTAAATTACTCAATATATCTGTTAAACTGTATTTAAGTGTGTGCAAGTTTGCTTCCCCAAGCAAAGTTTTGACTTTGAGGTCATTTTTTGCAGAAAATGCCTGGTAAACATAGAGTTTCTTTATTTTTAACAGATGAACAGAACAAAAAAAAGTGCATTCAAAAGCCCATACATTTTATGATCCTTGAAAAAATACAAAATGGGTAAAATTTAAAGAAAAAATGATTTTTAGCTTGAGGTTTGTTTGAATAAAACAATAATACGGGCACTTTTAGTAGTTTTTTATGTATTTTATACAGATACAATACACCTACGTTTTGAATGTATGCTGGAGCCCATTTTTGAATTTCATCTAAGGATTTCAAAATATCATATGTATGGCTGCACAGTCTTGGCCCTGGTTCCATCAAGGAATTTTAAATCGTTTCGAGCTGGTAGTTCTTATGTTGCCATCAAAGCATAAAATATATTTTCAGCTCCTTCCTTTGTACTGGTAAAGTACAAAGGCATATCTAATTACCAATTAATTTTGAACAAAAATACATTTTGCACAGACAGCGGGTGGTGGTGGCGCGGCGGCAGCGGTGACAATGACGACAGGCACGCGATAGGCAGTGGGCATTTCGCGTCCGTCGCACAATTGTTCTCCCCATAGGCCCAATGGTAAAATCTTAGAGTTGAAATTATTAGTGCAAATACAATCAGGCATTCGTTCACAGCACAGCTGTACAAAAGCACTATTAAACGTTATAGAAGATATAAGAGATGAACTCGATAATCAAAATGTTCCTTTTTAGTGGAGGACCGTTAGACATAAAAAAGGCAAAACCTAGGAATCCAAGGCCAGTCCATGGATTTTCATTAAATTTTCGGAAATGTGTTTTGGATGGCGTATAGAAAAAAGTTAAAAAATAAAATTTCACCGCTCTCAATTTTTTAATTATTTTTAAAATTAATTATTAACTTTTAGAAATTTATTTTATTTATTTAGGGTATTTTAGATAAGGTTTTCCAAAGCGTAAGGATGAATGGATAGGATGGATAGGTTTGATTAAGACAAAAAAAATTTGTATGAGAGGGGGGGTCTATATCCCTTTGAAAAACATGAAAAGATAAAATGGCCCTTTGTGGGGCAAAATTATGAAAAAAAATAATTAATTAAGAAAAAAATATTTTCTTTTTTCAAAATTTTGACTTTGAGGATTGATTTCTCCAAAACTTTTCATTAAGTGAACTCAAATTAAAATATTAACTAAAGAACAAAGCAATAGCTTTCAAAAACACTAAAGTATGAGAAAGTAAGTGGCTTAGTTGATTTTTAATAGTTTTTTAAAAAATGAAGTAAATTTTATATAAAATTGCCCCTCGCACCTACACGGAGGGATATAGAACCCCCCTCTCATACAAATTTTTTTTGTCTTAATCAAACCTATCCATCCTTACGCTTTGGAAAACCTTATCTAAAATACCCTAAATAAATAAAATAAATTTCTAAAAGTTAATAATTAATTTTAAAAATAATTAAAAAACTGAGAGTGGTGAAATTTTATTTTTTAACTTTTTTCTATACGCCATCCAAAACACATTTCCGAAAATTTCATGAAAATCCATGGACTGGCCCTGGATTCCTAGGTAAAAAGCTTACAGTCCTCCACTATTTTAAGTTCTATTAGACTTCTCCAAAGCAAATTACGCCAAAGGTTTAATTTCACTTCAGAGGCCGTTCAGTTGATTTTGTCCTACCTATGTAATCGAAAACTTATTGCTTATAAGTGTAAATAATATTCTTTCAGATTTTCTTCCTATTCAACAAGGAGTTCTGCAAGGATCGATTTTGGCCCACTCCTTTTCTCTCTTTACATCAATGAAGTTGCCCATATAATCATCAAGGCTTCTATGCACTTTTATGCGGGTGACATTCAAATTTACAAAATTTGTCCGTTAGGTCTTATTGAAAATTGTGCCTTCATCTTAAATCAAGAACTCGAAAAAATATCCAATTGGGCCTCTTGTAATGGGTGCCTAATTATATCGAAACAACTCTCGATCTAAAGAGTAAGAAAAAATATAATCGATAATAAAGAGACACACTCCTAGAATAAGATATCGGGTTGCCACTGCCAGTAGTTCAAGAGTTAGTTATTAATGAGATGTTAAAACGAATAGACGTGCACGAAGTGCGATAATAAAAACTAAGTACAGTCCTATAATGAGTAAGTTTTATTTAAAATTTTGAAAGTACGATAAACTATCATATTTTCCCTCAATAACACTGAACAATACGTTGTTAGAGTTTGTTTGCAATTACAAAAATCTAAGAGTAATTTTCAATAGAAGTCTTACGCGGAATGATCACATCAATTCATTGGTTGGCAAAACGTATAGTATACTTCGAGCTTTATAGACCGCACAACAATTTACCCCTCTTAACACCAGAATGATGCTTGCGAAGACATTAGTCATACCACCTAGGGTGGCTTTTAATAGCACTATCCGATACATTTACGGGCTAAGAAGATATGATCATGTCTCACATCTGCAGAAAAACCTTCTTAAACTGTCTTTTAATAATATTTCTTAATATTTCTGTTTAAAATCATAAGAACACGCCAACCTAATTATCTTTTTGAAAAGCTCCGTTTTCCAACGCCAAGTATGTCAACAACATTAATTTTACAACGTTTTTCATGTCTAACTTCTGAAAGACAATTCGTTGTAGCTGCTGTTAACCTGTAGAACTCACTGCCCCATACCTGCGAGACATAGGCGACACGAAAACTTTTAAAATCAATTCAGATTTTTTCTTCTCTAACTTCAATTTTTTTTTTCATAGATTCTTCTCTTCATTTTCTTCTTTCCTCTTTTAATATTTCTCTCTTTCTGTATCCTCACATTCAATCTTAAAATCTTTTTTTTTTCTCTTCGATTATATTAACCTCCTTTTTTTCATTTTTTGTGAAACTAAAAAAAATATACTTGAGCTAAATGTCAAACAGTTAACTTACGCTACCTTATAAGATTTATCCTACTGTGTTAATTTTATAAGAAACTGGCAAACCCGGCAAACTCCGTTTCGCCACTAGATGGCTTTTCATGGTAACCATAAACCTCACGGAGCCCGAGACCTTTCCAACGAATGCAAAACCGTGGAAATCGGTTCGTGCGTTCTGGAGTTATAGAAGACTAGCTGACCCGGCGTAGCTCAGGCCCTATTTTTATCACTTGAAAGTTAAGTAAAGCAGTCTCCAAGCTTTCATTCACGTGGCAGAGCTGGGATGAAATATAGTTTATGCTACTCAGTGGCAATTAAGCACTCTAATGATGACAGAGTTTTTGGAATAGGTCCACACCACCCGGCCTTGCTTGGGCCTGTAGTTTTAATCCTGAGGGATAAAATAGACGCTAATACTACACTACGCAAACACGTTTGTACAAACGTGTGTTTGTGCAAACATAGTTTCGCCACACACTACCCGGCAAACTTTTATATAATTCGATAAATTCCGTCCAAAAAATTGTTTATTCATCTTTAGTTCTTGAAAATTGACAACTATTTGAGCAAAATTCAACACATACGACTCAAACATGTTTGTGCAAGCACGGAAAATTTAAAATTTTTTGAATTTCTTCAAATCGTTTGCGCAAACACTCAACATTGCTTCTCAAATAGTTTGCACAAAGATTTTTACAAAAACAAAATACATATGTTTGCACAAACGGTTTGTGTAGTGTAGGGGCCCTATAAGTTACTGAGGGAGTATGTGGCATCCCAGTGCCGAAAAAATTTTGGAAATCTGCCCAGTATCAAAAAGCAAAATTCAACACATACGACTCAAACATGTTTGTGCAAGCACGGAAAATTTAAAATTTTTTGAATTTCTTCAAACCGTTTGCGCAAACACTCAACATTGCTTCTCAAACAGTTTGCACAAAGATTTTTACAAAAACAAAATACATAAATGTTTGCACAAACGGTTTGTGTAGTGTAGGGGCCCTATAAGTTACTGAGGGAATATGTGGCATCCCAGTGCCGAAAAAATTTTGGAATCTGTCCATTTCCAACTCCTTTCCTGGGGGAATCTTCCGTTCACGGGTAAATATGTGAATGAAATATAAGTTTATGTCACTGAGCACTGAGGGACAAGTTCAATGAATTTGAATTGATACAGACGAAATTAATTCAGCAACAATCAGCAACTAAAATTTTTGAAATGAAACTTCTTATGCGACTTGCAAACATGAAAGCGTTACACTTCCGTGTTAAACGTATTATCGATTGCATACTTTTTGGCACTGCTAATAAGTTGCTGTCATCAATTCCGCGCCATTCATCCCAACGATTTCATTGTAGTAAAATGTGTTTTTCGATGGGAATATTTTGAAGAAAATCATGTCTGTGCGTGCGAAAATTATTTCAATTGCTCAGTGAATAATCGATCAGTGTTGTGTTTTCTTTTCTTCTCCAAAGAAGTGATAGAAAATATTTAATGCAGTTTCTTTTAATTTGTTTAATACAGTCCCCGGATAAATACCCCCCGCTTAGTTGCGTTACCCGTTTAATTGACCTGAATCCTAGGCAAAAAAAAGATCACATAAGAAATATACATAAAATTTCCCGTTTAAATGCATTCTGCTTAATTGCTTTTCCCGGTTAAATGGTCCAAAAATCAAAACTCTTTTTTCAATTTGAAGCAAAATTGCCCGGTTATTTGAACGAAAAAAACCAAATCATTGAAGTCACTTTTTGCTTACACCTTAAATGATTGATGATGAATTGGTCGCATTGTTGCGCGACTACAAGTTAAAAGTCAAATTGACATGACTTAAATCGTTGTGAGATTTTTTACTCTCTCATGAGCACTCTCTTTTGTGCACTGCTACGAAAAATCGCTGTGCTGGAACAGGATTAGACTGACTTTCACCAAATTTCGGTGCATTTCGTGCGAATTTTCAGTAAAGAAACACACCTATTTATTATTAGGTTTGTTCGTTAAAACCCTGGGGTCACCACAAAGCGTTTTTTTGAGAAACCTAAGGTCGCCCTGAATGTCAAATTGAGTGTTTTTTAGCCCTGGGGTTGACCTGGGTTTTCCCTCAACTCACCCTAGGTTTTTGCTGTGGCGAGTTGAGGGCTGTCAAATGGGATGTATTTTTATTCAAATGACAGGGATGTGTGGTGATTTTGTGGCTTTGCGTTTTTTGAGAATTGGAAAACCCAGGTTTTTTTGACAACTCATAAGATTGTCAAGAAAACTTGGGTCAACCCTGGGTAAAGTTCAACGAACGAGCCTAATGTTTGCTGAAACATCAGAGTTTAGCGACTGCAAATTAAAATCTTGAAAATGTGTAAGGAAACAATGCAGGTGAAAATTACAGATTCTTACCATGATATAATGTTCTAGCCAAATAAAAAGCAAATCTGACTAATTCCCTCTTGTACGCTTGCTAAAGATATACGCACGGATTATGTACCAATTCATAATTTATGTGTTGTGTAAATTATGAAAAATTGTTCCTTTTCAATCATTCCTAGGCTGAAATTGTTTTGTTCTTTTTTTATGTCTTACCATTATATGTTAATTTTCCGTTCAATAAAATTTTGATTTTCATTAAAAAGGTTCTTCTTGACTTTCTTGCCAAAGTCGTAAAAAAAATCGCTTTATTGCGTTTTCATTTCAATTAAGCGGGGTTTTTCTAAATGGGACAGCAGATCAATTAAGCGGGATTCTTTTAATTGCGTTCCCCTGTTAAATGCGTCTAAAGTTGTGCATTTAAGGTGACGCAATTAACCGGGGAGCACTGTATATGTATGTATGATGTACGTAGATAAGTGCTAACTAAATGTGTAAATCGATTAAGTTAAATTATTCTAACAAAAAATTATTTGTGAAGCTTCTCCTCGAATGTGTTGACTGCGGAATTTTATTTGGAAGACAATATACAAATCAGAGCTTTTGGTGATAAGATGTAAGGTGTTATTAGAATTTTAAGATAGTAGTGAGTATATACATAGTAGTTAGTGGAGGCATAATCATGAATATATAAGCAATTTCCATTTAAGACCGACTCAAAAATGTTTATCATGTCTAAACATGTTATCATGTCTAAACATGTTTGATCATGTCTAAACATGTTTGTTCGTGTCTAAACATGTTTGTTCATGTCTAAACATGTTTGGTCATGTCTAAACGTGTTTGATCATGTCTAAACGTGTTTGATCATGTCTAAGCATGTTTGATCATGTGTAAACATGTATGTAAGTGTTCTCCGTCTTCGGCTTAGGTGTTAAGACTGCGGTCTTCATTAGTCTGTCAGTCAGCTTCCAATTACACTAGCCAATCAACGGTTTCAGAAAGGTTCCTGTTATTGTATTCCATACATAAGTATGGATACAATACCATACATCCTACCATACATGATACATACATACATCTTCAAAGTCCTTCTAATCTCCACCAAAAAATAAAAAAATTGTTCTATGAAATGGTGTTAAGTACCTATCCCGCGAAAGTTAACTCCGATCCATTTCTTTTCTTTTTCTTTTAAAGTAACAATATGAGTTCACTACAAATCAATTTCTACCTCTTCATATTTTCATTTCCACATTGGGAAGTTTCACTTCTACCGCGCGGAGGGACTCCACGCACTATTTTTTTTTTTTTTATTGAACTCTTAAATATACAGCCATATTTATAAACCCATAATAAGGAGTGAATAGCGCTATGTTCCTGGTATAATATCTCTGAACAGGAAAACCTTATTTATAAAACTAAATTATGCTGAACGCCAATTTAGGTATACTACCTAACTGAATGTTGCGACTGAATGTCATCGCTATTGTGAAGTGACAAGGGAGTGTTAGTACGCCGGCAGACACCTAGATGGCTTTCAGAGACCGGTTTGTTTTCGATAGTGAAGTACACTTGGATATTACCGCTCAATATTATAGATTATATTATAGATTATAGATAGGTAAGATATACACATCATAACTATAACGGTTTATAAATAAGAATTTATTCAATGTAAAATAGAGTGCTATTCACTACATAAATATTCATCTGTTCAGAGCTATTTAGGGAAATCTAATAAATACGGCTGAAAATGTATTGAAAGTAGTTACAATTTATTATCAGAATAAAACTTAGAAAAAAACAGTGCGTATACGCCAGAGTCAACAGTATACACGTAAGAAAATGTATCAAAAATGTCTTTTTTGTGTCCGATAAATAAAAGACCTTTACTTTTGTATTCAAAACAAACAAAATGAATCCGTATTTAATAAAAAAAGCATTTTCTTTATGAAGATTGAAATATTATTATTATTTTCGTCACATCATGTTGCCTACTTACAAAACAGTGTTTTTCTGAAATACTGGTTAGGTTATTTATAAGGTTTAAATTTGATATTGACAGACACCAGTGGCGAGCGGTGAATAATTCCAAAAGGTAACTCGAAGGAAACTTAGTCACCAACAAAAAAAGTTTACTTACAATTTTTTTGCGCAATGTTTGTCTTCGCATCAAGCCAAAAAGTCAAGTATTTCAAACCAACTTTGCTATTAGGTAGAGCGTCATAACTTTTTTTTTATAAAACTAAGCTAATTAAAACTATTTGTTTCCTCTAAGTGGAAATCAGTTAAGCAACAGTCAACAGATATTAAGGCCATAATCAAACCACTGAAACTTATTATCGGAAAACTTTACAGACTTTTCAATTTTTAAAGCCTAAATTTGTAATATTTAAAAAAATCACGAAAAGCACTAAATCAATTTAAATAGGTAAGTATTGCACTGCGTTCTGCTGGTAAATTGCGTTTTTCAAATAAAATATGGCTCACTAGGAACTGAATTCATTTAGGCCAGTTGTGCACTTCAGAAAAATTTCCATTATTTTTTGCGTTTTCTGCCAAAAATATGCTTTATGCTATGAGATCTATAATCCACGCATATTTGTTATCAAAGTGGCAACTTTTGACACATCAATTCAGTACAGAGACACATACAAATTCATGAAATAAGTCGGAGACCAGCGTGTTATTTTCTTGTTCTTCAAGCAGAGACCTACCTCAACCTGCAAACCTGCCAAATACATTTTTGTTTATAAGTATGTGTCCATGGGAAGAAACAAGAAATACAAATGAAAGCGTTTTTTTCTTTTATAAAACCAATACATATCATGCAAATACCGAAGTGTGCAGAAGCAATGCTGCAAATGAACACTGGGCTACGGCGCCGGCGCTCTGCACAATATTCACATGCTCACTCAGAGTCAGAGCGCTTAAGAAAACATGTATTGAACAGAGAGAGGCAACACTCTGTTCAATACATGCTTTCTTATGGAAGAAAATAGGACGATGTTCTTTGTTCTACCGTCATATTTTTTGGTAAAAGAAAAAAGCGGAAAGAAAACAAATTTGTTCTATCCAGCAACAAATTTTATAAGACGTATGGGGTTGGGGTTACCTTTTATGTTGCTAAAGTTTTGTGTTTGTTTATGGAGTGAGTTGAAGAGCCAACATGTGTGTAGAATAGGACGGAAAGCAAAGTGGAAGTTGTTAAAAAAATGTTGGCAGCGAGTTCATGTGTATGATTAAGTTTGATTCATGTTGCCAGAAGTCTAAGATGTTTCGGATGTGAATTTCAAAAGGTAAGTCGGAAATAATCGACTTATATGGACGCTTCGCCACTGACAGACACACACTGTTATTATACAGTCTGTTAGTCAATTTAAAGCTTTCTCATAAACTTTATTTTTTGTTTTGTTTTTTGGTGCGTAAATAAACAAAAAAGACGGTTTTCCCGACGCCCGAAAATGCGACGTACAGTTGTCCATGCCCGTAACAGGAAAACTCCAAATTGATTCCGCAAACTTCTAACGACTGTTCTTGTGATTTATTCATGGTCATCGCAAAGGCCAGACGTAATTGTAACCGTTCAAAATCGAATGGTAAATCCGTTGGTATCATCGGTATTCGCGGGATCCAGAGATCCTCTCCTTTGTATTGTCCTTTTATGATTGTTGCTTCAATAACGTTATTCATCAGCTTTTTCATAGCCAGTCTTGTTCCATTGCATAGTCGAGGTTGATTAATGTTACGCAGCATGATGACAACTGATCCCACTCTTAACTGCAAATTGTGAGGTAGTAGTCCAGGCAATTCTTTCTTCACTCACAAAGATTGGTTGTCAAATCTTTCAGAAATCTAGTTTGATAAATTGACTATTTGACGTTCCCATTTCCGTTCCTGTGGGAATTTGAGGATGAAATATAGTCTATTTTACTCATGGGCAATAAATTAAATTCTTACTAGTCAAAAAGTTTAAATAATTTTCAAAAACAAACGATTAAATAATCTTTTTTTTTATTATTTTAATTTTTTGTTGTCAAAAACGATTAAGGAAAAACAAAAGTATTGTTTAAATTTAATTTTTTATTCATACATTTAAAAATAAAGAAATTGTTACTTTTACTATGTATATTCAAATTCTTTTTTTTTCCTTACTTACCTTTTAAAGCTTCCCTAGACCTACACGAACATTTCAAGATTAATTTAAGATAAGATTAATCCGTTGAGCCGTTCTCGCCAGACTAACGAACAGCAAATCATTTTTATATACATTTACATATACAGTACCGCACATAATTATTGGCACACAAAGCTTTTTAAACTTTAAGCCATACTTTTTAACCTTTACCAACATGCAATTGAACAAATATTTTTTTACTTCAATTGTTATCTTATTTTGTATCAAATGCAATAAATTTGACAGTATAATATCTGTCCACATTCAAAGAAACAAAATAACTAGCGTGGAACTACTCAATTACTCGCACAAAATTACTGGCACACTCAGCGTTTTGTGCAATAAATTTGTACTCTCGTGGCCGTACCGTCAAAAAAGTCAATAATCAAAGTAACAGTTATTTGGTTTGTCAAATAAAGTCACGGTTTCTCACAAGAAAAATAAGTTAGGAGTCAAGAAGTTTCATTCAAACAAAATGAGCCCAAAACAAAAAGAAACCACCGAATCCGAACGAAAAATAGTGGTAAATTTGCATAACCAAGGCAAATTATATGCAGAGAGTGGACAAGTAATGAATAGAAGCCGATACACTATTCGTAGCATCTCTCATCGCTTTAAGGGTGAATCTAATTTTAAAAGTTCCAAACATACCGGTCGTCCTCGGATTTTGGATGACCGTGAACGGACCAAGATTGTCCGGATAGTAAAAGCTGATCCGAAAATAACATCAACCCAAATAGCTGTTGAAGTTAGAGAAGAGTTTGGGGAAACTGTTCATCCCATGACGGTAAGAAGATTGCTTCACGAGGCCGGTTACAATTCTCGAGTTGCTAGACGTAAGCAATGATTTCAAAAGTCAACCAAAGAAAGCGCTTGGGCTACGCTCTCGAATATCGGAGCAAATTAAACAGTTTCTGGGATGATGTGCCTGTTTACAGATGAAAGCAAGTTCAATATTTTTCGATCCGATGGCCGCATTTCCGCGTGTGGAGAAAACCGAATACCGCTCTGGAAAAAAAAACTTAGCACTTACAGTGAAACATGGTGGTGGAGGAGTTATGGTGTGGGGTTGCATGTCTGCTGCGGGTGTTGGCGAGCTTGTTTTCATCATAAAAAAATTTATCCAGATATTTAAAAAAAAAACTTGAAAAAAAGTGCCATTAAGTTGAATTTAACACGCTCGTTTACATTCCAGCACGACAACGACCATAAGCACACGGCTCATGGTGTGCGAATGCGGTTAGCATATAATACTGCGCATGTGCTTTCACACCCGCCACAATATCCGGACTTAAATCCGATTGAACATTTGTGGGAAGAATTGGATAGAAGGGTTAAAAAACGCGCTATTGCCACAAAAACAGAACTGAAACAGGCGCTAATCGAAGAATGGCAAAATATTGTAGAAGAAACGACAAGAAAACTGGTGCGTTCCATGCCAAATAGATTAGCTGAAGTAATAAAGCAAAAAGGATTGCATACGAAATACTAACAGTTTTAATTGTGTCTTTTTTTTCAACTTTCCATGCACTGTGCCAATAATTTTGTGCGGCAAATATACCAATGTTTGTGAATTATTTATTTATTTATTTATTTATTCATCAATGGATACACAATCTGTTGACTACAATTAATCTAATTCTTAAATTAAATTATCTTTAAACATTATTAAAAATATTTGAAACAATACTCTTAAACATAACTTTATTCATTTGAAGGTCGACTTCACTATGAATTAAATTAAAAAGTGATAGAGAACGGGTTACGGGTTCATTTAGTCCATAGTTCGTCCTGTGACTTGGAATTAAAAAGAGAACATCCCTGTTTCTCAGATTTCTCTCAGGAACATAAAAAGGGATAAGATTTAATAAATCTGGAGACTTAATTTTGTTGTTGATTATATCTTTTATAAAAACAACACAAAGAGTTTCTATTCGACTTTTTAGAGGTTGTAAATCGATTAACGCGCATCTAGAGCTATATCTAGGTAAACCATCTGACCACCTCAATTTTCTTAGAGCAAAGCGGGTGAATCTTTTTTGAATATTTTCAATTCTATCAGAAGAATTTTGATAAAAAGGAGACCAAACAACGCTACAATATTCCAATATTGGTATTATCAAGGATGTATATATCGTTTTCAAAGTATAACAATCTTTGAATACTTCTGTGTTACGCTTCAAGAAACCCAGCAGCGAATTCGCTTTAGATGTTATATAATTTACATGTGCTGAAAAAGACAACCTGGTATCAAAAATAACACCAAGATCCTTAATTTCACTGACAGAAGAAAGGCTTTCGCTACCTAGATTGTAATTAAACACTACCCTAAGCGAAGAACGAAAAGCTCTAAATATCTTACACTTAGATATATTTAGTTCGAGGTGATTATATTCACACCATCGAAAAAAAGAATCTATATCCTGTTGAAATTTAACACAATCATCAAAAAGAGATATCTGAGAATAAAGTTTTAAATCATCAGCAAACATTAAACAATTTGCAAACTTCAGGCATTCTGGAATGTCATTTACAAACAAATTGAAAAGAAGTGGTCCTAAATGACTTCCTTGAGGCAGGCCCGATAAAACATTGATAAAAAACGAATGTTCACCTTCGATTTTGACTATCTGTTTTCGATTAGATAAATACGATTTTAACCAATTGAGAAAACCAGATTTGAAACCCATTTTCTCTAACTTTATTAAAAGAAGTTTATGGTGCACCCTGTCGAAAGCTTTAACAAAATCTGTGTATAACACGTCAACCTGCAATCTATTTTCCAAGCAGGATACACAAAAGTTGGTGAACAGACACAAATTTGTAGTAGTGGAACGACCGCTGCAGAATCCATGCTGTCTTGATGTAATGATGTCTTGGACAGCAAAATTGAGTCTATTGGACACCAACTTTTCAAATAGTTTTGGAATTGCCGAAAGTTTTGAGACTGGTCTATAATTTTTAATTAAGTGCTTGAGACCACTTTTATAAATAGGGCTTATTGAGGATATTTTCCACTCTTCTAGAAAAACACCGGTAAGAAGGTTACTGTTAAAGCCTTAAAAAGTGTGGTAGCACATTTTGATAGCAAAAGAGGAGGAATCGAATCTACTCCAGCTTTCAAATTTATATCTAAGTTCTTTAAACCTTCGAATACTTCTTCCTCAGTGAGTAAAAAACTATCGAAGTTTAATTGTGAAGTTATATTACTATAAAGATTTTCTGTACTCGGAATACTATCTATATTATAGTTTGATTGGAAGAAATCTGCGAAAAGATTACAAGTTGTTTTGGTATCATGAGAACTCACACCATTGAACTCCATAGAACTAGGAAAGACAGTGCTTTGCCGTTTCGAATTTAAGAAAACCCAAAAAGATTTACAATTATGCTTAATATTCCTTTCAACACAGCTTATATATTGTGAATAAAGAAACCTACTCAAAAAATCAAACTCTCTTCGCAGTTGCTTGAAATGAGCTTTATCTTCAGGTTTACCCGTTGCCTTACATTTCTTTAAAGCTTTATTTTTTACATTTTCCAAGTTCTTAAGCCTTTTATTGAACCATGGAGATTTAAAGGACGGTTTCTTTCTAAAAACAGGAACGAACTTGTAATTGTCTACGTTTGAAAAATTAAACTTCTGAAATTTTCTGTAAGAAAGAATTCAAAAATAAAAATACACCAAAATTCACTTTGTACCACTTTGCTTTGTATTTCGATTTGTAACCAGAATTTAGTCATATGACTTTGTATACAGTAGCCTCATTAATTTTAGTATATAGAATTCTATGTTTTTGTTTACATTAGGCGAGTTTTATTGAAATTCTATGTGCACTTGTGTGCACTTCAGCAAAACATCGCTCATGGGAAAACAACAACTCCTTATGTCAGTAGCCTAAGTGCACATAAATATCGCAGTAAGCTAACTGCACAACAGGGATGGTTGGTAAATTTCTTTTTTTGACATCCAGAGGTTGGCAGTCTTTGGGTTGTGTTCATTCATATTTCTGATTTTCGACAACAGATTGAATAAGTCTGTTTCTTTACTTTTTGTGCACAGACATTTTTTTTTTAAGGAAAGGTTGTTAAATTTTTTCAGAAACTCTCTGAAAGAGCGTATTTGTCTTTAAAGTAAAGAAACGCCTTGAACAAAACATTCGCAGCAGCGCAACGCTTGGAAAAACGTCTGTTTGACAGTTGTGGTATTTGTTTTGGCTGTGCACGATTTCTGTCCACAGAAATTTTGGTGGCGGAAATTCGCAGGACGGGGAAATTTTTTTACTCTCTCGAGAGCACTCTCTTTTGTGCACTGTTACGAAAAATCGGAACGGGATTAGACTGACTTTCGCCGAATTTCGGTGCATTTCGTGCGAATTTTCAGTAAAGAAACACACCTTATAGCTAATAGATGAGTCAGGTGGTGACTTGGTGGGGACATAAATAGACACGCAGTTACTAACACACACACACACACGGTCAGAAAAGGTGGTGGTAGCAGCAAAAGCAATGGTTTTCCCTCTTGTTCTTTATTTCTCTAAGCTTTTGACTTATTTAATTCATAAGTCACTTACTAACTTATGACTTAATGAGTTTTTAATTCACAAACTAGTAACCGTGATATAAATACCTGCATCGAAATCTGAATCCTAATTCCTAATTCGATTCGATTATTCGACCCTAAAAATAAAAATGAATCTTATTGAACACAGCTATTGCGAAAAAAAATTAAAGTGACATTTGTTTTGTTTACATCGAAAGTAAAAAGTTGAAATGCGGCAAATAAATTGAGAATCGAGAATTAAATAGAGAAAAATAGAAATGGAAAGTAAAAGGCATGCATTTATATCCTTAGAATGCAAATTTTTAATGTTTCTTATCCTTAGAACAAGTGCAAAGGGTACCAACCTTGAAAGTTAAAATTGAAAGTGAACTTGCTAAGTGCATATAACCAAAAATCGTTTTATTGATAAGAGCACATAAGTGCACATAGAAAATTTTCAATAAAACGCGCCTATTATAATTTGACATAGTATTTTGTGGACTGTATTTATTTGATCTGTTTACTTTATGTTTGTTGAACTAGTTTTCAGTACATTTCCGTACATTCTCCGGCCTCCGAAAAAAATGACAAATCTGCATAATGTATGAAGCACCCTATTCGATTGTTTGCACTGCTGTACCGACATCGTGTTGTGTTCGCCAACAGATGGCCTCTGACATTTATGTTCCATAAATACCAATTACCAACTGATGAGTGGTTATCTTCTTCTTTTTCATTGATCACATGTAAAGAAACAGATGAGATGTTAATACATTACAATAACATAAAAGAACAATACGAGGGAATAGTACAACAGATACAACAAAAGACAACCAAAAATTTCGCCTTTCATTTTTACTCGTTTACTGTGTACGTTGTATCGTATGCATTGTATTCACATGCGTAAGTGTATTTCTGTTTTCTCCCATTGAGTCGTAGTGCCGTGTACTTTCGTTGCATTCTTTCGTTGCCGATTTCTTATCTTCGGTTTGAGTGGTGATAGTAAATTAGTGTAAGCGTGAATTTGTTCTTCGTTGTTCGGTGAATTTCGTTTTTTAGCATGGTGTGTTTTTTTTTTATTAAAATCTTAATAATAGTAATTTTATTAGTTCATGGTTTATTATTATTGATTAATTAAGTGTTGTGAAAATGTGGAATTGACTTTTAGTGGAATAAGTGCGTGGATTTTCCCGCACTATGAGTGTTAAAGATGATCTGGATTCCGATGGATGGACGAAGGATGATGGCTGATTGGATTAAATATGTGTGCCTACCCACATAGTAATCGATGAGTGTTTTGTTCTATTTTTTATTGATTATATTTTTCCTTTAATTTCTAAAAGTGTTGATACGTTTTGTACATTTTTGGGAAAGGCATTAATTTTGATATATTATGTATATATATTCATATTGTTGTTGTTGTTGTGGGGGCTTTGTCGCGCATTCCCGGCGATTTATCGATTTTCGCGATCGCGGCTGTGTGTGTATGTATGTGTGTGTATAGACAATTATTGAAAAAGCGAAGTGGTTTCGGTCTCTTTCTAGTCGGACATTTTCGGTTCCGACTAGAACTTTGTTTACATTTTTTCGAGGTAAACAACGCGTATTATTTCGTGGATTTCTTTTGCGAAATAAATAAAAAGTGTAAGTTACGTGGTTTTTAAATGCTTGTTGTGCAATGGCAAGACACTTTATTGCAATAAAAAGAAAGATTGCATTTATGAAGTGGTTGTAAATTTGTGTTTTTTATTGAACCGATATGATTCAAGTGCAGCTCGGCGCGTAGCACAATTATGTTGAATCATTTGTGTACATAATAAGTACATTGATCGTTTTTGATGGCGGTTTTATTAAATTCAGTGAATTCGATTAAATTATAGAATTTTGTGTTTGTAAATTTTACAGATGAAATGGTGATTTGTAATTTGATTTTAATTGGATTTTATAACGCGATGTTTTTGATGAACGTCAATTTTGTTTTGCCGACGGCTTTTTGACGTTTGGTGTGATGTCGATGTTTTTCCATTTAAGTTTTGTGGAATGTGTCTAATTTCCATCTTAGACATTTTTTTTTGTTAATTTTAATAAGAATTGTTGATCAATAAAATTGAATTGTTTAAATATTATATTCATTTTGCATGCGTTGTGGCAGTGCTTTTTAAATTGAAAATTATAAAGTTAAGTTGTTAACTTGATGTGTGCATTGTCGCAGCTTATTGCAAATGTTGAAATGTTGTTTCGATTTAGATGTCTTTTGTGTTGTGGTCGATATTTTTTAATAAAGATGAAATAAAAATTATAATTTGGTGTTTTATTTCGTAAAGTTGAATGTTGTATGGTGTAGTATTAAAGATGAGTTGATTGAAGAATGTAATTCTTTGAATCAATTATGTATATGGTTGTTTTTCAGGAACGGTGTAGATGATCGTGTTTATGAATTTTCAGATGTGGTGTGTTTTCAATGATCATGGTGATCTAGTTTTCCAAAGAAATGATTCTTTGAAGGAATTTAAAGTTGGGTTGATTGTTGAATTCAGTTTTGCGTTGGGCCTTATCCAGGGGTTGGTATGATGAAAAGAGATATTATCCTCGGAAAGGATAATGTTAACAGCAGGTAGGTGTGCTGTTGTTGATTCGATTGAATCCAGGGGCGTTGTATAAGTTTGGGGTTTTTGAATATCTTCAACCATCAAATAAGGTTGGTGTTGGTTCTTTTGTTGAATCCAAGGGCGATGAGTTTGAAGTATATCTTCGGAAAAGAAATATGTTTCAACAAGTGTTGATTCGTATGAATCATTTTGTGTATTTTAAAGGGTTTAAGATAAATCTTCGGGGAAAAAGTTTTATTAAACGATGGCAGTGTGTTCCTTGTGATCGTTGCAAGGAAGACGACAAATTTTTGCGATGGGCCGTTTTAGGGTTCCATTCTGCGTTTTAACGGTGACGACGCGTACGAGACCGTCTGATCCTGCATGGGTTCCTTCAATTCGGCCGATATTCCAGTAGGTTGGTGGGAGTCGCTCATCCTTGAGCAGAACTAAGTCTCCTAGTCTGGGAACCTCCTTGACTTGCGTCCATTTTGGTCGATGTTGGAGCCGTGAAAGATATTCTGAACTCCATCTTTTCCAGAACCCTTCCGCCAGCGCTTGAACTCGTTTCCATCGGTCGAGATGTGTTACGTTGTTGTTTAGTTCGACTTGTGGTATGGCATGTAGTGACTCGCCGACTAAAAAATGCGCAGGGGTTAGCGCATCCAAATCGTCGAAGCTATCGGATAGAGGGCATAAGGGCCTCGAATTCAAACACGCTTCTATTTGTGTTAGAAGCGTTGCGAGCTCCTCAAATGTGAGCCTTTCCGTTCCGACAACTCTTTTCAGGTGGTGCTTGACAGACTTCACACCTGCTTCCCATAAACCACCAAAGTGTGGGGAAGCTGGGGGAATAAAATGCCAATGTGTACCGCGATTTGCAAGTTTTTCGGCTATCTCCTTCCAATCATGCGTGGCTTCTTTCAACATTTTTGCTAATTCGTTGTTAGCACCGACGAAGTTGGTTCCACAGTCGCTGTAAACCTGTTGACAGCTTCCTCTTCTTCCAGTAAAACGATGAAATGCTGCCAAAAACGCTTGGGTTGTCAGATCTGACACGACTTCCAAGTGAATGGCCTTTGTTGCTAAACAAATGAACACTGCAAAGTATCCCTTCAGTATTTTAGCACCGCGTGCTTTCCAACTTTTGATTTCGATGGGACCAGCATAGTCGACACCGGTGTGGCTGAAAGGTCGAGACATCTGAACTCGAACAGCAGGTAAGTTTCCCATCAGCTGTTGCATTTCTGATGCCTTTTGCCGATAGCAAGAAGAGCACCTGTGCAGTTGATACTTCACACTCCTTCTTATCTGCCTAATCCAGTATCGTTGGCGGATATAACTGATCATCTGCTGGATGCCGCCATGTAGAGTGTTTTTATGGGCATCTCTCACAATCAGACTTGTGAAGTGGTGGTTGTTTTGCAGCAATATGGGGTGTTGCACTTCATAAGCGAGGAGAGAGTTCTCTAAGCGTCCTCCAACTCTTAAGATCCCGTTTGCATCGAGAAATGCGTTTAACGCACTAAGGGATTTGGGAATCTTGGATGTCTCCGCAATTTGTTGGATCTCCGTCTTAAACATCTCCTTCTGCGCTGTCTTGACGACGACAATACGCGCTGCTTCCAGTTCACTTGGTGTAAGTGGACCCACATTAGCTCCCAATATACGACGACATTTAGCAACAAAACGAAGACAGGTAGCGACGACTCGAACGAGCTTGAGAAGACTCGAACAGTCATATATTGTTTGCAGAATACTGTCGCTATGGTTGACCCGAACGCTGAGTACTTTCACAGTACGCTGCTCCTCTTCAGTTTCATTGTCAACAGGTTGATGTGGGATATCGAAGACCCATTGATGACGTAGAAATTCTGGACCATTCCACCATGGCTCCAGTGACTTCAGTTCCGACGGAAAAACACCTCTAGACGCCAGATCGGCTGGGTTATGATGCGTTGCAACATGTCCCCAGCAATCGATCCCCACAAGCCGCTGGATCTCTGACACTCGGTTGGACACAAACGTTGTCCATCTAGCGGGAGTGGCCTTTATCCAGGCGAGCGCAATCGTTGAATCCGTCCAGGCATACGTTTTGACATCGGGGATGGCCAAAACTTCAATGGTGTACTGCATCAATTGCGCCAAAACTACAGCACCACAAAGCTCCAAACGGGGAAGAGTAATCGTCCGCTGATTTGGTGCTACTTTCGTCTTCGACAAAAGCAGGTTGACATGGATGTTGTCATCGCTATCCAAGACTCGAACGTACACCGCTGCTCCGAAAGCCTTCATCGACGCATCACAGAAACCGTGCAATTCTATCGCCTTGTTGTTCTTACTCATCTGGGTCCACCGTGGAATTCGAAGCTGTTCGATCTGAGGAAGTTCTCGATGAAAAGCTTCCCAGTCTTTCCTCAACGCTGGTGGAATTGGATCATCCCAATCGCAGCCGATTTCCCAGAGTCTCTGCATCATGAGTTTTGCCGTGATGATGCATGGCGATATTCATCCAAGTGGGTCGAATAATTTGGCAATTGTCGATAACATAGCCCTTTTTGTTGTTGCTTCCTTTGCTGGCTGCAAGTTCTGGTAGGAAAAATGGTCATGAACAGGAAACCATTTTATGCCGAGCGTCTTGACATGCTCCGACGTATTGAACGGCAGTTCAAAATCTAGCTCCCGGTCTTGTACCGGAACATCATCCACGAGTTCCTTGACGTTGCTCGTCCATTTTCGTAGGTGGAAGCCTGCAGAAGCCAAAAGTTGCCTTGCTTCGTCGCGTTTGATGCGCGCCTCTTCGACAGAGTCCGCTCCACTGATGAGGTCGTCGACGTACATGTCCTCACGGACAACCTTCGCCCCCTCCGGAAAATTTCCACTTTCGTCCTCGGCAACTCTCTTCAAAATCTTGATAGCAAGATATGGTGCACTGGCTGTCCCGAAAGTGACCGTATTCATTTTGAAGAATCGTAGTGGCGAAACCTTCTGCTCTCTCCACATTATCAGCTGGTAGTATCGGTCTGGGAAACTAACCAAGATTTGCCGATACATTTTCTCAATGTCGGCCGTGAATGTGACACGATGAGCCCGCCATTTTAGTACGAGATCTATGATACTCGACTGCAACTTTGGACCCACAAGAAGACGGTCGTTGAGGGATTTCCCATCCGAAGCCTTCGCCGCTGCGTCAAACACTACTCTCAGCTTCGTAGTGGAGCTAGCTTCCTTAAACACCGCATGATGCGGCAAGAAATAATGGAATGGTGTCTGCAAAACTGCATCATTCGCATCAATCTCTTCCATATGCTGGAGTTCTTCATACTCCCGTATACATTTTGTGTACTCCGCACGAAGTTTTGGATCTGCATCCAGCCGTTTCTCAAGGTGAAGAAAACGCCGGAAGGCGCTCTGTCGACTCGATCCCATCGCAGGAACGCCGTCCTCTTTGAAAGGCAGCTTTACCTCATATCGCCCATCAGGTAAGCGTTTGGTATATCGTTCAAAATGGTCGTCACAAGCGATGTTTTCTTCTGTTTCCAGGTTATGAAACGGGGTTTCCTCGATCTCCCAAAACTTCTCCAGTTGAGAATTGAAATCCGCAAACTGCACGAAGCTTCGAACTCGCTGGGGATCTTCTACTGCGACCTTGCCCAAAACTATCCATCCAAGCTCGGTGTTTTGTGCTATGGGACCGATACCATCCTGAGGTCGCCTTACGTCCGGCAAAAGGATTTGCGCACAAACATCACTTCCCAGCAGTAAATCGATGGGTGCAGGTTCGTAGAGATGGGGATCTGCTAACGAAAGACCCTTGAGGTGGTGCCATTTGCCGTGTATCACTCGTTGGGCCGGGAGAAGGCCAGTCAGCGACTTGAAAACCAAAGCCTGGACGGCCGTCTCAAACGTCGAGTGGCGGGAAGCAAAGCGCACTTCGACGGAGTGCTGCGTAGTGCCACTGCTGACCAACCCTAACCCAGATACTTCGGCAATGGTGCGCCGCTTTTCTAGCTTCAACAGTAGTGCAGCAGTTTCCGTGATGAACGACGTTTCGGAGCCTGTGTCGATCAACGCTCGTAAGAGGTGCAATCGCCCGTCTGCTGCTCGTGCCTTCACTACTGCCGTTGCTAGAAGCACCTGGTGATGACCATCACCATGCGACGCGTGGTAATTAAAAGTTTGTCCATTTGATTGGAGCTGCTGCTGTTCTCCTGTTGGCTGGAACTCCGACGCGTTTCTGTTTAGAGGAGCCTGAAAACCTCTGGATGCCATGTTTCTCCCCTGCGAACTCGTTGAAGGTTGTTGTTGTTGTCGCGGTTGTGACATGCCATTTTGTGCATTGTAATGCAGCAACGAGTGGTGCTTTTGTTGGCAAAAGTAGCACGAACTAACACTCTGGCAGTCACGGAGAAAGTGCCCGTAGGACAAGCAGTTCTCACACACCTTCAACCTGCGAACAGCATCTTTACGCCCCATGTTGTCCATGTTCAAGAAGCGCTGGCACTTTCGCAATGTGTGTTTGCCTTGGTTGCACAACTTACATGCGAGCTGCTCGCCGGAATTCGTCCTCACTGGCTGCTCAACGAAACTCGTCCTCGTTGTTCTGTACGGCTGCTTGACGACTTGCTTGCTGTGGTACACCTTTGGATTGGCTGGAACACGTGGCCCTTTGTTGGCGGTTGGCTCTTCTTTGCTCCTAGATGTTGCACCAAGCTCCTGCTGACCCACAACTTCAAGCGTCCGGAACCTCGTCTCCAAAAATTCGGTAAATTCCTTAAAACTCGGTAAGTCTTTTCGGTTACCTATTTTTTCTTCCCACAGTTTTTGGCTCACACTGGGAAGTTTCGGCAGCAAAAACCAAATGAACACCGTATCCCATTCAGAAACTGGCACATCCATGTTCTCCAACGCAAGAACACATTCACGGGTGGTGTACAACAAGTCACGAAGACCCGAAGCAGTTTCGCGACTCAAGGACGGCTGACCAAACAAATTCTGCATTTGGATGTGGACCAGAATGCGTTTATGGTCATACCTGTCCTTTAACAGCTCCCAAGCTTTGTCGTAAGACGCTGCTTCCACTGACAGGTTTTGTAAAAAACGTTCGGCATCACCCACCAAACAAGATTGCAAGAAATGCAGCTTGTCGATATCGTCTATCGACTTATTCTGGTGTACCAGAACCTGAAATTTGTCCTGGAAGGCTCTCCAGGTGGTGTACGACCCATCGAACTTAGGCAGATCTATTCGTGGAAGCCTAATACCGGAATGTGATGTTGCAGCAACAGCGGCAGTATCAGGGGGCGGCGCACCCGTGTTAACTTGTGCTGCCTTCGCCGTAGCACACTTCTCCAAGGTATCCACCAACTCGGCACGGTATTCGAAATAAAGCTCATTAATCTGCTCGTACACCACCATTAACTCTTCCTTTTTCAGATCGTCTTCCAGCATCCCGGCACCGAAAATCGCTTCGTGATACGATTTTGCAGACGCCAAATCTGCTTCCAGCATCGACAATCGACCTGAAGCATATGCTGTCACCTTGCGGTCCTTTGGCGACTTTTTGTAGTTTGTAAGGTCTTTAATTATCTTATTTAGCAGCATCTTTTGCAGCTCTCCGTATTTGAAATTCGTTTTTTGAGCCATGTTTATAATATTTTTCTTTACTTTATAGGTTTAATAAAAGTAATCGACAAGTTTACTACACTGAACAAGTAAAAACTTACTGCCTTATCCGGAACTGCTGCCGTCTATATGTATGTACAGATGTTCTTCAGATTTGTATATGATGACCTTAAAGTCTCTGCTGGACGTTATTGTAGCACGATTTAGGTAGCAACAAAATTGTTTTTTAAGTTCTATTCGTATCTATTGTAAACGCGAAGCTAATTTATTAAAAAAAAAACACACGATTTTCAAAAAATTGTTCGCACTAGTTATAAGTATGTATATATATCAATCGTAAATTGGCTATTGTTCTCGCGCACACACTTTTTTCACACACACTTTAAATGTTTTTAAATGTTATTGTTCGTTAAAACGGTTCGAAAGGACCAAATGTAATTGTCTACGTTTGAAAAATTAAACTTCTGAAATTTTCCGTAAGAAAGAATTCAAAAATAAAAATACACCAAAATTCACTTTGTACCACTTTGCTTTGTATTTCGATTTGTAACCAGAATTTAGTCATATGACTTTGTATACAGTAGCCTCATTAATTTTAGTATATAGAATTCTATGTTTTTGTTTACATTATAATTTGACATAGTATTTTGTGGACTGTATTTATTTGATCTGTTTACTTTATGTTTGTTGAACTAGTTTTCAGTACATTTCCGTACAGAACTTCTGAACACCCTCAAGTAAAAGTGTTTTAAAGACGGTATACATTGTTCCAAAGATTTGGTTACAATTAGGTTTTCAAAATCAATTGAGTTATAATAATTATTTAACGAAATGAAGTCAGCCTTCTGAAAATTAAATGCTTTACATTTGTCTGCGCTTGCAGGTTGAAAATTATAAATTTCAAATACAACGAAAATGGCTGTGTGATAAATTTTATTACTAACTAATGGAAAGTCCGCTTCGGAAACCATAAACTTAAAATCCTTAAGAATAAAAACTAGATCAAGAAATCTATTAAGGCTATTAGGTATGTGATTGATTTGAGTTAACCCTAACGAGAAAAAATTATCCACTAATTCAACTTCTACATCCTTAGAAACGTTTAATGGAATTAGAATTTGATCATCTTCTTGATAATGCCAATCAATGTCACCAAGATTAAAATCACCAAAGATGCAAGGAAATTGATCTAGCGATAAGCCATTCACTGAATTTTGAACATTTGAAACAAGTTCAACATATAATTCTAAGCTGCTCTTAGGTCTTATATAATTCACTATGAAACAATACTCTAGTCTATTTGGATTATCTATACTGAAGTCTGAATTAACAAGAACACATAATTGCTCAAAATAAATAGAACTTGATTGGAAGTTTAATTGTTTACTTTTAAATGAAGTCCGAACTGCGATTAATACTCCTCCACCGCGCTCCATTCCAGTGTCGGGAGATCGATCCAATCGGTAGACAATATAAGACGCATCAAATAATTCGGCAGAATAAATTTCAGGTTTCAGCCAAGTCTCTGTCAGTATTATTACGTCATAGTCATGTGCACTTGAATTAATAAAAAAATCATTTGTTTTTGTTCGCAGGCCACCAACATTTTGATAATAAATCCGTAGTTCAGACGGATGTAGCGAAGACGATACAGCACAAACATGTCAAATTTCTGGAACTAGAGTTGCAGTAATCCCGTTTTTTGGCTTAAAGCGTTGAACAAAACTTTTAATCTGCACCCCCAATGGCCAAACAGAAGCGTTTAATGCTTTATCAAATGCGTACTCTGGAATTCCAAGTTTGAAATTAATAAAATTTAGTGTCGAAATGTCTACACCACTTTTGACTAATCTTTTACATTGAAGCACATTTTTCGGAAGATTAAGTTTGAGTGCTACAAATGAAATAATATTTTCTTCAGTGGCATTCTTATCTAATCGAGAAATATGAATAAACTTCAATTTAGGCACTGATGAAAATAGAACATCGGCTGCATCTTCGCTGGTAGCACAGCTTCCAATCAGTTTGAAAGTACGTTGACTTGCTTGCCTTTTTTTCCCATGCATTTGTTTTTGAGTGAAATTTTCCGACAAGGTAGATAGTCTAAGAGCTGGAAGCAAATTTTTGGAGTGGAGTGATAACCAAAAATAATGCACATGTATGTGTAGATAGACGCACCATTATATCAGATTCAACCGTCTGGCAGGTTTCTTTTTCAGCCGGGGGCGGGGGTGGGCGTTCGAAAATGGTAATTTTTCAGATTTTGAGGTCGAAGTGATAACCACATAAATGATACATCAAAAAATCAGAAAAATTCCCCTGATTACAAAAAACTCGGTCCCAGACAATTTGGTTTCAGCCTACTGCTTGCCAGACGCATTTTAACACTTTTCAAGTGCATTTTTTAGCTTAAAGCACTAATAACTTTTTTTCTATTACATTTAACCAAGAAAATGGTACGCCAAAAAATAAGAAAATTTACCCTGATTTGAAAAAAGTGTGTCTTAGACGATTTGGTTTCAGTCTGCTGCTTGCCAGACGCACTTTACCATTTTTTTAAAAGGATTTTTCAACTTAAAGTACTAATAACTTTTTTCTTATCACATGTAACCAAGAAAAATATACGCCAAAAAATCACAAAAGTTCCCCCGACTACAAAAGAGTGTGTCCAAAAGGAATTGGTTTCAGCCTTCTGCTTGCCAGACGCATATCAACATTTTTCAAATGCATTTTTCAATTTAGCTGATAACATTTTTCTTATCACATTTAACCTACAAAGTGGTACCTACACCAAAACATCAGAAAAATTCCCCTAATTACAAAAAACTCGATCTCAGAAGATTTGCTTTCAGCCTTCTGCGTGCCAGACGCATTTTAACATTTTCAAGTGCATTTTCAGATGAAAGCACTAATAACTTTTTTCCTATTACATAAATAACCAAGAAAGTGGTACGCCAAAAAATAAGAAAAGTTACCCTGATTTCAAAAAAGTGTGTCCCAGACGATTTGGTCTCAGTCTACTGCTTGCCAGACGCTCTTTAACATTTTAGTAAAATGCATTTTTATACTTAAAATACGGATAACTTTTTTGCTATCACATATAACCAAGAAAGTGGTATGCCAAAACATCAGAAAATTTATTCTGATTACAAAAAAGTCGGTATCAGACGATTTGGTTTAAGCTTTCTCCATGCCAGACGCATTTTAGCTTAAGCATGTTTGTCAAATTGAATGAAAATCAAAAATTTCATTGAAATGAAATACTACAAAATTATTCATTCAATTAGATAAAAATGCTTAAGTTAAAATGCGTCTGGCAAGCAGAAGGCTAAAACCATATCGTCTTGGACCGACTTTTTTGTAATCAGCGAAACTTTTCTGATGTTTTGGCATAACACTTTCTTGGTTATATGTGATAGCAAAAAAGTTATCCGTATTTTAAGTATAAAAATGCATTTTACTAAAATGTTAAAGAGATTCTGACAAGCAGTAGACTGAGACCAAATCGTCTGCGACACACGTTTTTGAAATCAGGGTAACTTTTCTTATTTTTTGGCGTACCACTTTCTTGGTTATATGTAATAGGAAAAAAGTTATTAGTGCTTTCATTTGAAAATGCACTTGAAAATGTTAAAATGCGTCTGGCACGCAGAAGGCTGAAAGCAAATCTTCTGAGATCGAGTTTTTTGTAATTAGGGGAATTTTTCTGATGTTTTGGTGTACCACTTTGTAGGTTAAATGTGATAAGAAAAATGTTATCAGCTAAATTGAAAAATGCATTTGAAAAATGTTGATATGCGTCTGGCAAGCAGAAGGCTGAAACCAATTCCTTTTGGACACACTCTTTTGTAGTCGGGGGAACTTTTGTGATTTTTTGGCGTATATTTTTCTTGGTTACATGTGATAAGAAAAAAGTTATAAGTACTTTAAGTTGAAAAATCCTTTTAAAAAAATGGTAAAGTGCGTCTGGCAAGCAGCAGACTGAAACCAAATCGTTTAAGACACACTTTTTTCAAATCAGGGTAAATTTTCTTATTTTTTGGCGTACCATTTTCTTGGTTAAATGTAATAGGAAAAAAGTTATTAGTGCTTTAAGCTAAAAAATGCACTTGAAAAGTGTTAAAATGCGTCTGGCAAGCAGTAGGCTGAAACCAAATTGTCTGGGACCGAGTTTTTTGTAATCAGGGGAATTTTTCTGATTTTTTGATGTATCATTTATGTGGTTATCACTTCGACCTCAAAATCTGAAAAATTACCATTTTCGAACGCCCATCCCCGCCCCCGGCTGAAAAAGAAACCTGCCAGACGGTTGAATCTGATATAATGGTGCGTCTATCTACACATACATGTGCATTATTTTTGGTTATCACTCCACTCCAAAAATTTGCTCCCAGCTCTTGGTCTAAGATTGTTGGTTAATTTGATCAGATGATGCTGCCGTATGTGACGATGACGTTGAAGATTGTACATGTACATTAATTGTTGAGGGAGATACCAAATCGGCTGAGTTGGTGGGCTCAGAATTTGTTGTGATTGATGGTAATAGTGATGCTGCTTGAGATGGTGGTGATTGTATGGGATCTGTAATTTTTATTGATCCATGAGTGTTGTCTGTCACAACCGCTGAATTTTTTTGCAAATCAGAATCACTTATTGTCACAATGCCATTTGTTTTATTTCCGTTTGAGTTTTTCTTATTAGTTTTACTTATTAAAGTGTCACTATTTATAATTTTGAATTTAATGTCTTCAACATCGTTTTTGAGTTGGACAATCAACGAGAGTAGAGAGCCACTAACACAAACACAACTACTGCACCGCCATGTGAGATTGCTATCTGATTGAAGGGCCATGACTGATTCTTCACGAATTTTTGCACATTTTTTATGGAAAATCAATCCACAAAAACCTTCACATTTAATAAAATTGTCTCGAAGCAATCTTAGACCACAAATCCCGCAGTTTTTAGACATTTTAGAAGTTAATATGGTAAACTTTTTATGAAAAATTGAAAAAATCGAAGATCAAAGGAGAATACGTCTATGTGACACGAACGCGTGTTCTATTATGTTAATTTTTGGAAACCTATTAAAATGTTTCAAATTAATTTTTACTGTATTTAATAGTAAATAAGTACCACCTGAAAATAAAAAAATAATGGTTTGTATAGCATGTTTGCAAAGGCTTGAAAGCAGCATTACTTTTCAAAAAAGTTAAATGTGCCAATAATTAAGTGTGTGTGTGTATATAGAATATTGATAGATAGATAAATAAATACTAAATAGTATATATATATATTTTTTTTTTTTTTGAAAGTACAATTTCTAATGTGGGGACGAATCTTTTGAACCTTTTTGATTTAAATTTCTTTCATTATGGTTAGATGGATGGGATAATCTTTTAGAAATAGAATTTCTTTCTCTGAAAAAAAAATAAGAATAAACGTACTGTTCCTATCCTCGTGCCAACTTCTACTAAGGGCTCACATTGAAAAATCAAGTTTGCCCAAAGAAATGTTGGAGTTGTTGCAAGTAACTAAGCAAAAATAACGACTTTATTTATATATTTTCTATAATATGTACTTTTCTTTAAAATTTTTTTACTCTTACCATACAAACAAGACCAACGCCGCGCCGGCATCCTGTTCAAAAGTAAGTATGTATTTAACATCAAACATTTAGATTTTTGCAAATCTTCTTGAGCAATTTTCTTCCTGCTATTGCGATAAACGCATTTATGCTTATTTCTCAGTCGTTCTTTTTCATTGCTAGCTGCATTTTGATGCTTTTATCATTATCCCAAAACCGCTAACTCTGCCATATTTCTATTATAATTCCCATTTCATTCTAGGTTATTACTTTATCTCTCCGTAGTTCAAGGATTGCCAGGGGCGAAGCGAGGGGGCGTGTGGATTTTCCCGAGTCGGCAAATCGAGGAAGAAAAACAAAGTAGGTTTGTCGAGTTAAATCAACTCAACCAAAAAGACACGAATGGAAGCGTTTTTTTTTCTCAACTCAGCAATTCTATAATCAGGGCCTGTTTCACAGTTAATAAAACACTACAGTTCATACAACGTACAACAATTTGAAAATCATATATCACATACAATTTTTCACATGGTATTCTGATTATTCTTTTTTGGAATACAATCCTTACAATGATGCTGCATTTTGTATTACTTGCATTTTATTCTCAGAAGGAATTCAAAGACAATTGCTAATCTGGTTGTCGGTGGGTGTTCATCAGTTGCAATAAATTGATTGTGACATTCACTGTGTGGCTTGTGGCGCCCGCCGTCCTGTTGGAACCACATGTCCTTCAATTCCATTTCATCCAATCGGGGCCAAAAATATTCGGTTATCATTGAAGGGTAGCGATCCTCAATCACAGAAACCATACTAAACCGTAGTTTTTTCGGGATGCAATGATGATTCATATAGTACGTGTGGATTACTGCCTAATTAATACCGCATATTATGTTTATTGACGAAGCTATTTAGCCAAATATTAGCCTCATCGTAAATTGGACGTAGCGCTCTTAACGTTGAGGCCACCGACTCCGAATATCGGTAGTAAATTTGAAAAACCCTTACATCATATTTTATATATATATTCATATAGATTTATTTTTCGATGCAGTCGGCAAATTCTTAAGACTTTACCCCCCCCCCCCCCCTGGCCTGGACCCTCACTACGCCCCAGAGTATTGCAATAAAATCGAGCATTGCAAACATTATTTCACTGCATCGCAAAACAACGAGTGGAATACTTACCTGAGGTTTATTCAAGTGTCCAGTTTATCATTAAAAAAAAAAAAAAAAATTAAATGCAAAATACAACATTTTTAAATTTTCGTTTTTGTATTGTTGAACTTGAATTAACTTGTTGCGATCTATCAGTATACCGCATCAAGTCAAATTACTATAACATTTTGAGACTCAATTTTTATCTTAAATACTATCTGATCAATTAATGAATCAAATGAATAATACTGAGAAGTGCACGATGCACTTATATGAATTACTTTGTTCCACATACTACAATTTGGCAATTGCTTCTATTATTTATACATATTGAATGTACGTAACTTAACTACACAACTTAATACTAAAATAATAATCTGCTCAACAGATCGCCAACCAGTTGAAATTATTTTCTGCATTTCGGCATTCGAGGACATATCTACTACTTAAATTCTAAACTTATTTACATTCTAAACGTATATAAGTTTTGAGACTAGTTGATGGCTACATAATTTAACCCAGTTTAAAAGCTGCCTGGGGGCAAACAAGTCCAAAAGTAAAATGGACAATTGAAATGATTGCTGGTGATTTACAGCCTTAACGAGATTCTAGAATTTACTGAACGGCGAATAATACTTGATTGAGCTTCGCCGCGGGTAGAGGCTCGCAAAGACGATCCAGTTTGTGTAGATCTAACGAAATGTTGCACTTTGTTCCTTTCAATTTCAGTAATCTCGTCATCAATTTGCTTTGTTAAGCATGGGAAGTCCCAGATTCTTTGTCCTCTGCCAAACTCCTCACCATCTGCTAGCGATTGGGGCAATTCATGACCCAGAGTCTCAGGTAGTAGAAGACATAAGGTGCCACCTGCAATGCCCAAAACTCCTAGAATAAGAAGCGGCAACATTGGACTGAAGATAGCTAAGTACACAACAAAGGGAGCAATAATGCTCGCAACATAACCCATTATGTGAATGAAAGCAACACCTTGCGCACGGACAACTGTTGGTAATAGTTCAGCTGCATACTGTAAACCGATGTTATAGGAGATGTTTACAAAGAAACGTCCGGCAATAGCAAGTGCAGCTGAGTAGGGCCCGATAGGTACAGTTGTTGCTAAAAGACTAAAAATGCCACTCAGTATCATAGTTCCACAAGCTAGCCACCTCCTGCCCCATCTGTCAAGGGTTAGTGTTAGTAATGTGTCAGCTGGGAATTCAGTGAACGATGCAACGGTAAATGTGAAAAATACATTCAATCCAAGTGAACCGACATTTCGCACATGCCCGTCGAATACCAAAGATATAGCCATCCATATGACAATCAGTAGAACTGTGATGCGTCGCAATCTAGGCGTCTTGAAAAGATCCAAAACGGAATATGAGTTTTGCGATGTCTCCTCCTGTTGTATTTTTTGACAACTTGCACGAAAATCATCGTACAACTGTGGTGGCACTTGTTTTCCGTTAACAGTCTCGAGTCTCTTCAATATGACAATAGATTCTTCTATCCGCCCTTGGGAGACCAGCCATCTGCATCAAAGAAATTCGGATCAATTATTTGAATAACAACTATAGAGGCTTTCAGACTTACCTTGCAGATTCGGGTACACAGCAAGGTGTAAAAATGGCCAAAATAAGGGGTGCTGATGTCACGATTGCAAACATTTTCCAGTCACCCAAAAAATAAGCTATCCACGGAAGTGCGCAAGCGGCACCCGTAAAGAACAAGGCGATCGACATATTTGCGACAAAGGTTCTCCATTTTGGTCCAACGTATTCTAAAACTGAAATTAAAAAAAAAATTAAGTTAACATTAGATTTTAGGAAAATGAATATTAAGTAATAGTGATTATGTAATGGTTTTATTAAGGTGCCTAATTTTAGATGCTTAGAGCCTAGATCATGATCTTAATGTGCAATCTTATCAACGTTCTTCTTCATAACATAAGTGTAGGTGCTGTGATTAAAAAATTTTAATTAAATATGAAGACATCTACACCGATAAAAATGTATCGCCAAATATATTGCTAGGCGTAAAACTCAAGAACGACATGACCAGTTCGTTTAATTCTTATTATTATGTAGAGTTTTCTGTATAAGGTTTAGAATCTTTTTTTTTAATCCAAAGTCAGTGAAAAAATTTATTGGAATGACAACTTTTTCTAAAATGATCTTAAATCTTTATCCATTCCAGTCTACAGAAGTTATTGTACTTAACTTTATTAAAACAGCATCTACAGGCGTCACTTTTGGCCGTCCTCAACGATTTTGGCTATTTTTTTTTTAAGAAGTGTGTAATTTTGTCGTCAAGTTAAAATATTTGTTATCGTGAACGTGATGCAATGCAGTTAGCTTATCGTATCAATAAAAGAAAATCGTAGACAAACAAATAAAATAACTTCTTGATCATGATCAAATAATGTAAAAAGATATTGCCATAGTGGCACAACTCAAACTCAAGCCTGTAAGGAACAGTAGGGAGGCTCAATGATTGAATCGTAGACGGTACTAAAGATCTGGAAAGACCACTGCTTCAGACTTCTTAACGGGAGGAAAACACATAAATTTCGCTGACAGGTAGAAAGTCCCATTTAACTTAGACGATGATCAAGAATGCCGTCCTCACGACATGAAAGAACTTAAGCTTGTTATATGTAAGCTGAAATCAAATAAAACTACAGGTACAGATATGGCCTTGACGCCGAGCTATTTAAGGAAGTTCCTACAAAAGACGAGACCTTCACAATTGCGTCAATTATTGAGGAATAATCCTCCTCAACGTTGCATTAGATCTTGTCTGTACTCAGTAGTAATATGTGAACGTCTCAAACCTCACATCAACAATTTGATAGGTCTATCAATGCGACATTAGATTAGAAAAGTAAATTACATTGCGGCAGATGGAAATTAGAAAAAGCCCGGGAGTAAGATATCGATATACACCAACTTTCCAAGCCGTGTGAGACAATATTTACAGAGACGAGCAGTACATAGCCGTGTCAGGCTTAAGCTCCCTGCAAAACTCGTACGACTATGCAGGATAACTTTGGAGAATTCACACTGCTCTGTCAAGTTAAGTAAACAACCCACCAAGACCACTGATTTCGAAGAAGGTTTTTAGCAAAGCGGTAAATTGTCATGCGATTTCTTCAACATCATACTTGAAAAGATTTTACAAAACTCAAATGTTAAGACCAGAGAAAAAATCTTTCAAAAATATGTACAATTACTCGCTTATGCAGACGATATCGACGCCGACGTTATGGGAAGAAGCAAGCGTGATGTTTGTTATAAAAGCTTTTACGAGCATTGAAACAGAAGCCGCAAATAGTTAATGAGGTTAATGCGGCTTGATGGTTAATGAGGGTAAAAATGGAAACCGAACATCGACGAATTGAACAAAACGTGCGGATATCAAATGGAGAATAACTCTTGCCAACCGTTGCTCCTTTGCAATTAAATTGAATTGAAAAACAAATCCCAATCTATAAAGAACAAGGTAATCCTTTATAGGATCATAATTCAGCGAGTCCTGCTGAATGCCGCGATCTTATCGCGGAAAGACGAAACCCTTTGTCGTTTCGAAAAAAAAAATTCTTCGAACTATGTATGGTTTCGTTCTCCCGTTTGCGAAGACAATGTGTGGAGAAGAAGATACAACAACCAACAGTATGAACTGCACCGCGGCATGAGCATAGCTCTAGAAAAGTACGCATCGCCAGATTACGATGGCTGGGACATGTACATCGGATGGACATCAACGCTCCTACTCGACGGGTTTTCGAAAGCACCTTGCAGGGAAATAGCGGAAGGGCAAGACCCAGTCTTAGATGACGCAATCAAGTTGAAAAAAAACAAAAAGTGCAAAACTGGAGAGAGCTCCCCCGAAACCGAAGTCGTTATCAAAAAAAAAAAAAAAAATATGTAAAACAGAATGTTTGAAAAAAAATTTTTTAATTTTATTTTTCAACTCTTTAACTTCCAGAAAAACAAATGTTAACAAAATGGAAAGTTAAGACAAAAAAAAAAAAAAAATAGCGACTCCATAGACTTGAACAGTTTAACTCTTTGAAGTCGCAATTTTTTATTTTTTTTTTTTAGTTTCCCATATTTTTAACAGTAAAATTTTTTTTGTATCAAAACTGGATTTACACATAGTTTGCACTTACGCTTTTCTTATTAACGAAAAACAAATGAATGTCAACAGGCAGACATGATATACTGCTAGCCATTACCAGGGCCGGATTTCTTTAAAATGCCGCCCTGGGCACTCTAAAAAATGCCGCCTTTATTATTGATTTATAATTATTTGAAATGCTAGTGAGATCGTTAACTATATCATTAAAGAATAAAATGAATCAAAAACGTAAGGTTTGAATTTATTTATTGTTTCATGGTAAAAGAATAATCACATAAGGCTTTTTTATAAGAACATGAAACTCAAAGTTGACATACAAGATAATTACGGATGCTTATAATCGTTTTCGTTTCCAAATGCAAACACAACTTACTTTCTTTACCGCGAACTGATCTATTAGTTTTTCACAACTCAAACGTTCAAGCAAATCCGACTCGATGCACAGAATAGCTAGACTATTTAGCCTACTGTCCGTCATAGTTGAACGAAAATAGTTTTTGACTATTTTCAAACTTGAAAATTAACGTTCTGCGCTGAAACTCGTCACCTTAGCTGTGAGTCATAAATATACGATATGGTATTTCAATGTTTGGGAACTCGGCGTATAAGTCGTTCCTTTTCAAAAATTTTAATAGCTTTGATTCACCATCAAAACCACGTTCTAATTTTTCTCGGAGCAATACGCGTGGAAATGCAATTCGTCATCCAATGAAGGTTCGAGGTCCGAGGTTTAAATTGTCCTTAGATGTTCCAACTTCTTACGAATTTCACAGGAATTAAAATCTCCAAATTCAGTGATAACTGAAAACTTTCCGTGAATTTCTTCATATCCTTGGCATCTTCTTCGCAATTCAGAGTCAAGATTGTCAAGAATGACGTTGAAAGTGTTTACTCGAAAATTATCCCTTTCTGACAATTGAACATCTCCATCTCGTGATTCATCAGCCTGCAACTTTGTTCTTCTTCTTCTAGAAACACTTGTCTGGTATAACGCTTTCTGTTCATAAACTTAAAATTCCATTCGTGCATCAGCTACTACTTTGATCAGTCCACGATAGTCATCAATCACATCAGTTATGCTGATATCAACCTTTTGCAATCTTTGGCAGCATCGAATGTCGAAAATGAAAAATGCCAAAGAATCTGCATGAATGTTGTTTCCAGTCGTTTAATGCGAAGTCCTTTTGCTTCGTGATCGCATTCTCAGTGTGTTCTTCTAAAAACGGATCAAATAATACAAGAAATTCCATCAGCATCAAAAGATTTCCATTATTTGGACACCCAAATTTCTCGCTACTTCCTCGAAATGGAAGTAACGTGACGCTAGAGCTTTCGTAGCAGCAACCACTCTTTTCAAAATGTTTTTCCAGTAAGAAATTTCTTTTTCGAATTGATTGATAAAATCGTTGTTTATTCTTGTTTTGATGTTCGATGCTTCTTTCAAGGTTAACATACTTTTCTTGTGACTTTTCGAGTTTTCATGCTCAGTTACACGAACACTTCCGTGCCTCCAATCATTGAAACCTGTATTTCCATTAAATAAGCAATCAGCATGAAATAAGAGACATGAAACGCAGAAAACAGACTTATAACTTATTGAGTTGTTTCAGGCGTATGTAACACCTTTGTTCCAATTTTTTTTTTTGACTGAAAGAATCTTTGACTTTCGTTTAAAATTTTACCGCCCCCAGAATTTGCCGCCCTGTGCCTAAGCACCAAGAGCACCTAGTTCCTAGTGTAAATCCAGGGTTGACCATTACGCCACGGCCATTGCAAAATATAATTAATTGTCTTTTTTATTTCCGTACAGCATCTGGTTCTGAAGTTTTCAAATCAGAAACAGAATATATGAAAACTCCGTTTACATGATTTAGAAACAATGAAGTTTAAGTTTATTGTTCAAATAGCTTACACAGTAAGATATAAATCTTATAAATTTGTGGAGATAATGAATTGACTGTTCAAGTTAACGAATTAATGCTATAGACAGAATCACACTAATGTGATCCTATGTAAATATAGGATTTATGAATGAATGGATAGTAAAATGCGTATAGTTGCATATAGTTTGTTGGATTTGATGTGTTATCTAACAAAGACCCCTTCTATTCTTGGTCAGGTTTTCCCACAGTCAATTAAAACGTAAGATATGTCTATACTTCTTAGTATAAGTACCCCATATGCTTCAAACCCGGCTATAAGTTACAAATTAACACTGTAGTTATTTAAATCAATTCGTATCTCCGACCAATTACTTGCAGCAACCTTGAATATCCCTTACAGTAAATTAATATTCTTATGCAAATGAGCTTTAATAACATTTCCCTCCATGTCTTCAAGGCGATTCTCTATCCCAATATGGGATTAAACTGTAATTTAATATTTATACAAATCATAAACATTTCTAGATTTATGAAAACAGTACTTAACTATATGTGTAAATGCAACCAACGCTTTAATTTTTAATATGTAGCACCAGATGTCTGCGCTAGACAAGTTCAACTTGTTCACCAGATGGGAGTGATAATGACACGCAATTAAAAAAATGATAATTTAAGTGTTAAATTAGTCCAGTAAATTGTCGCTCTCTACGTCGACTTTTTAATGATTTTTCACTTTATGTTGGCAAATTGTTTAAGGCCACCTTTCAACCGTTTACACGATATAAGGTAAAAAAAAAGAACGAACACACTCAATGTCAACGACTTAACGTTCTTTAGTAAGTACACTACTATGTTGCAATGTCACTAGTTTGTTGATTCGGATGAGCGTTTTGTTTAAATGCTATGCATCATCTACATCAATACCTACTTACATCTATGTATTTACAATGAACAAACACCTAACCGAGATTGTGAATGTCAAACATTGACCATCGACCGTCCACCGTTGCATTTAATTTGACTCAACATTCTGCATCAAACCTAGTGTGGATAAGCGATTGATATTGTGATATTTCTGTGTCTCCACTTTTTGTATACATTTGAATCCAATTAGCAGCTCGATGTTTGCTGTTACGATCACCCTGTAACTAATAGAAATGTCAGTGATATGAAATGTCAGTTAGTTGACGTATATAGTTTCTGTAAAAACCACATTCTTATTCTTATCTTGATGTAGTATAGTTCTATCTAAATTTATAAGTTATTTTCCACATTAAATAATACGTTATTGTTAAAGATAAATCTCTTTCTTTCTCCGACCATAAGACGCAACAGTGGCGACGAGGATTAATTTGTTTTTCATCGGTGGATTAAGAAGAAAAATCGAGATTAAAATCGACCGGCAACATGTCAACGACGCCGCCAAATACGTCGGACAAAACGTTCATGGACCTCTTCTCAGCGCTAATGACTAATCAAAATACCTTAATTGGTAAACTGGCTGACCAAGTTCTGGCTGAAAATAGGGAAAGGTCGTCACCCGAGTATGTTTTGGAGGTACTCAACAAAAATATACAGGAATTTAGATACGAAGAGGTGGCTAGGGCAACTTTCGAGCAATGGTATGCACGCTACAAAGCCTTGTTTGAGAAAGATGCACGTGTACTGGACGATGCCGCAAAAACAAGATTGCTTATCAGGAAGTTGGGTAGCGCCGAATATATCCGCTACAAGAATTTCATCCTGCCAAAAACAACAGAGGACTTAGATTTTGCTGCATCTATTGCAAAGCTCACTAGCATTTTTGGAAAAGTGGAATCTCTGTTCAGTACACGATTCAATTGCCTGCAAACCATCAAAAGCAACGCAGAGGATTTCACTCAATACGCTAGTGCAGTCAACATGAAGTGTGAAAACTTTAAAATTGGTTCGCTAAGCAGCGACCAATTCAAGTGCCTCGTGTTTGTCATGGGATTACAGTCAACACAAGATTCCGATGTTCGCTCTCGCATTCTCACGTTTCTGGAAACAGAAGAGTCAGATAAAATAACACTCGAGAATTTATTGGTCCAATGTCAGCGTGTAACCAAACTGAAAAACGATGTTAAACTAATGGAATCAAACTCTCATGCTCAAACTGTTCACACCACCCAGGCCATCGCATCAACAAATCAAGATAGGAAAAGCTCACAATCAGAGAGTAGCGCCAAGAAACCAACAACACCCTGCTGGGGCTGTGGCCAAATGCATTTCAAGGCAGAGTGCAAATACAAAAATCATGTTTGTACCTCTTGCCAGCAGCGAGGTCACAAAGAAGGATATTGCAATTGTTTCCAGCAAAGGCCTTCTCACAACGGCAACGCCCCGAGCAGCAGTAAGTTCAAAGGCAGGAAGAAACGCAGTCGCAAAGGAAATTTTCAGGCCAAAAGTCAAAGAGTTTTTGTGCAACACATTGAGAGCACTAAAAGAAAGTTTGTCGATGCCCTCATCAACGGTCATAAGGTAAAGTTTCAACTTGATACCGGCTCGGACGTAACAATCATTTCAAACACAACCTGGATGCAAATTGGACAACCTAAACTGGACCCGAACAACAAACCTGTCAAAGATGCTCAAGGCAACCAAATAAAAATGAAGGGTGAACTGACAGCTGAGGTCACATTCAGAAAACAAACGTTGAACCTCAAATGTTTCGTTACCGAGCTACCGCAGCTTTCATTATTCGGAATCGACTGGATGGATAAATTTGGAATGTGGGAACTATCTCTTGATCAGGTATGTAGTACAGTAACGGTGGAAGGTAGAGACACCCGAATTCGACTCCTTCAAAACGAGTTCGCGGATGTTTTCAAGGGCACCATGGGTCACTGTACAAAATTTAAGGCCAAAATGTACCTGAAAGAAAATGCTGTTCCAATATTCCGCGGAAAACGCCCAGTTCCTTATGCCTCATTACCAGCCATCGACGAAGAACTCTCCAGATTAGAACAGTCCGGATTTCTAACCGCTGTTGATTTCTCCGACTGGGCAGCACCAATAGTAGCAGTGAGAAAAGCCAACGGCAGCGTAAGAATCTGTGCGGACTATTCAACAGGCCTAAATGACGCACTACAGCCGCATCATCATCCTCTTCCACTTCCTGAAGACATTTTCATCAAGCATGCAGGTGGAAAGATTTTTAGTCACATAGATCTATCAGATGCATACCTGCAAGTCGAAGTCGAAGATGAATGTAAGGATTGGCTTACCATCAATACTCATCGAGGACTGTTCCGTGTGAATCGTCTGCCTCCTGGTGTCAAACCAGCACCTGGAGCCTTCCAGCAATTGATGGATCGCGTCCTTAAGGGAATCGACGGTGTGTCTCCATACCTTGACGACATCCTGGTATCGGCAAATAACGAAGAGGAACATTTTCAAAGACTAAAACAAGTCTTCACCCGTTTTCGTGAGTATGGTTTACAAATTAAACTTGAAAAATGTTCTTTCTTTCAAGGCACTGTTCGTTATCTGGGTCACATGCTAACAGGCAAAGGGTTACAACCTGATCCAGAAAAAGCAAGGGCAATCATATCAATGCCAGAGCCTCAGAACATCACACAGCTTCGTTCATTTTTGGGAGCAGTAAATTTCTATGGACGCTTTATTCCAAAAATAAGTAAGGTTAGCGCTCCACTCAACGCGCTTCTGAAAAAAGACACCAAATGGAAATGGACCACGAGCTGTCAAGATGCCTTCAGAAAATTCAAAAATATTCTTTCTTCGGATCTGGGCTTGATGCATTACAACCCGAAGCTACCTATCATCGTGTCAGCCGACGCATCAAACGTAGGGATTGGTGCATGCATATCACATCGACTGTCAGATGGATCTATTAAAGCTGTACAACATGCTTCGCGTTCTCTCACACAGGCAGAGCAGAACTACAGCCAGATTGAGAAAGAGGGACTGGCTATCGTCTTCGCAACAAAAAAATTTCATCGGATGCTGTTAGGTCGACAATTTATTCTTCAAACCGACCATATGCCGCTGTTATCCATTGTCGGCTCGAAAAAGGGTATTCCAGCTCATACAGCCAACCGACTGCAGCGTTGGGCCTTGACACTGCTGGGTTACGATTTTGTAATTGAGTATGTGAAAACAGAAGACTTTGGCAACGCAGATGTACTCTCGCGACTTATTAGTCAATACGACAAGACCAATGAAGATTTCGTAATCGCCAAAACTTCATCAAGCGATGAATTCGAAACAGATTTGGATTTCATCACCAACAATCTACCCCTCTCATTTAAGATGATTCATGAAGAAACCAGTAAGGATCCATCGCTCACCACAATAAAGAGCTACATAAGGACGTTTTGGCCAAGTAAAAAGGACATCCCATGCAATATTCTTCCGTTCTATCATAGGAAGGATGGCCTTCTCATCGTCAAAGACTGTTTAATGTTTGGCGACCGGCTGATTGTACCTGAAAAATTTCATTCCAAACTACTCAACCAACTTCATCGTGGACACCCGGGCATTGAGAAAATGAAATCAATTGCTCGCAGTTATGTGTATTGGCCTCGACTAGACCACGACATTGAGACCTACGTACAAAATTGCTCCGGCTGCCAATCAGTTGCAAAATCCCCAGTTAAATGCACACTACAGTCCTGGCCAACTCCGAATGGACCCTGGGAAAGACTACACATTGACTACGCGGGACCCATGCAAGGCAAATGGTATCTTGTCATCATAGATGCATTTTCAAAATGGCCAGAAATTATTGCAACCCCAACAATAACAACGGCAGCAACAATAAACATTCTGGCAGAGGTTTTTGCTCGACATGGATATCCACACACTCTTGTGTCAGATAATGGAACGCAGTTCTGCAGTACGGAGTTCCAACAATTTTGTAAATCTGGAGGCGTAGAACACATTAGAACTGCACCATTCCATCCTCAGTCCAACGGGCAGGCTGAAAGATTTGTGGATACCTTCAAACGTGCTCTAAAAAAAGTGAAGGGGGAGGAAACTCCGCAACATGCACTCCTGCAATTCCTCAGCATGTATCGAACAGCCCCAAATCGAAACACGCCAAATGGACAATCTCCAGCTGAACTGATGTACGGTAGAAAAGTTCGAACAACACTGGACCTTTTACGAGACTACCCAAAATATCCTTCTCCAACAAAAGATGATAAACAAGAGAAGCAGTTCAACCGCCATCATGGAGCCAAGTTTCGAAGTTTTCAACCGGGAGATCTAGTTTTTGTTAAAATATATCGTCTAAACAAAAGTCATTGGGAGCCAGGAACAGTTTTGGAACAAAAGGGTAAGGTTAATTACAACATTCTTATTCCCAGAAAATCAAGACTTGTTAGAGCGCATATCAACCAAATTCGTGCAAGATCTAAGCGAACGGAATCACTGACACAACGACCGTCTTCACCACAATTAAGCCCTTTGAATATCTTATTGGAAGATTTTATGTTACCAACGCCAAAGCCATCATCAAACGACTCATCACTCAACGAAGTAATGGAAGTGTCTCCAGCTAATCCACAAATCGTTGAACAACCTGAGACGCCGCTCCGCCGAAGCATTAGAGTTCGAAGAAGGCCTGATAGATATAGTCCTCCATAAGCAGGAAATAAAAGGGGAGGTGTTACGATCACCCTGTAACTAATAGAAATGTCAGTGATATGAAATGTCAGTTAGTTGACGTATATAGTTTCTGTAAAAACCACATTCTTATTCTTATCTTGATGTAGTATAGTTCTATCTAAATTTATAAGTTATTTTCCACATTAAATAATACGTTATTGTTAAAGATAAATCTCTTTCTTTCTCCGACCATAAGACGCAACATTTGCAAAGTTTGAGATGCTTGAAAATGAATAGTTGACCAGTCTAATTTGAACAACTGATCTAAGTACAGAGCGTCTACTCTGTTCACCACTGAATCAAATGCACTGAACCTCATAGTTAAATAAACTGCAAACTTGAACGCTTTAATTTAACCTTGTCTTACTGCTTTTAAGACCTCACTGCTTTTGGAGTAAGCTGTCCTCTTAAGCTCACGGTTGAAGATTGGTGGGCTAGTTTGATAACTTTGAAATGTACAAGTTTGGAGAGTGAAATGTCTTAACTTGGCAGCTTGCACCATTTAAGTTAATTATTACTTTACACAGCAAGCAATTGAATGGTCTTTGTCAAGTACATGCTATTGAGAGTTCAATGACTGTAAGGTACAACAGCCTTACACTGCTTGTTTGCGATTTTTGCTTGCTTCCGTATGCTATCTATAATATTCAAACGGAACAAATGGAACTATTCGAATTCGAAAAAAAAATTGATTTATGTGTAAACATGTAGGTACATATGGCCGATATGGGGCATTTGTTTTAACTTGTAGACAGTAAGTTTCATCGCACAGCTCGGTCCATTGCACCGGTGTGTGCTGTCAAGGTGGCTGGCAAAATATGGTTTCAGTACTAACAGTATAATTAAAATAATTATGGAGCACCTGGCAGCAGCGGCTAACACTATTCATGTCGAACAGATTTAACCTGAACGACAATTGTTTGATTAATGTGAACGCTACAAACAGTGCCTTTCCGACTTTGTTATATGGCTTACGAATGTTTTCTTGATTTCTTAACCCAGTCAAGCCTATACAAACTACATTGAATAGTGTGAGCCCCCAATTTTTAAAAATTTGCTCTCACGATCGAGATTAGCTTTTTATTATTGATTTTTCTTTTTTGTAGTGGAAAAGACTGACTAAGTATTTTGTTTCAGATCAAAGTCTCATGTCATAACTCGTAACCCATGATAGCGCCGTCGAATTTTCATTTTTCTCTGGCTTAGCACATGCACGTCACCGAGGCCCACATTTGTATAGCATCGTCGCGTCCGTTCCGTCGTCGCGTTTTCATTTTTTTTTTTTTTTTGTTCTGCGCGCGAAGTCAACCGGGCCTATATTTTTTGTTGACAACTACAAGCTTAACATGCGCAATGCGTTATCTTGTTTAGTTGTTACGTGCTCATAACCAGCATTGGCGAAATTAAATCTTCTACGGTACCAGAACACCCAACAAAAAGTGGCATTTTTTGCCACTGTGTGCCACCAACGAAATTAAATAGTAATATGGAAAGAATTTAAAGTAAAATATCTAAAATATGTTCAAATTTTTAGTTTGTCCAACAAATTAAAAAGTTAAAAACATTTCGACACTAGTTCAGTTGGTTGCTTTTCGGACGCATGATTTATATAAATAAAATAAATAAATAGGCGCAAAAGAGGGAAGAGGTCCGAGGCCTAGCGCTAGCACATTTCTCACAATTATTGTCTTTGTGAGGGAAATGGAGGGAACGTACAATTTTCTGCCTGTTTCAAACGTCTAATCGAGAAAGCGCTTTTCATAGCAAGATTTGGCAATTGTGACCTCGTGGCGAGTGGTTGTGATTTCTTGTGCTCCTGAAAATATATATATTTATCAGTGATTAAAAGTAATTGTTTCGAAGTTGAGTGATTTTAGTGTTTTGAATTTTTTTTTCATAGACACTATGGAGGCTGATGCTTCACCTCCAATCCAGCAAAATGTCCCTCCGGACAAAAATAGAAATAATTTAAATTTTGTTCTTCCTTCGCAAATGCTAAGTGAGGAGGAAAAAAAAAGAATTGCCAATACAGTTGAAATAGACTGGTGGGCGAACGACGCGTACCAAAATACACCAACACAACACATTGTTGAGAAAGAGATGGAAACAGACGCTACGGCAAACTCTCCCGTTATCAATAACAGCACTGTGGCACCAAGCCAAACACACCACCTACTGCCTCGTCCAAACTGTGTCCATATTGGAACTCCGGACAACACAAATAATGTTAATGGGTGTGCTAACACCCAAAAAGCCACGGAGAATTTACTCTCTCATCTACTCGTTGGCCAGAAGGATGTCTTCACTAACGTATTAGCTAGGAAGAGACGCCAAGCTACAAATCCCAATGCGGCGAAGAAAGCAGCCTTGGTAGCACCAAGCAACGCCAACAGATTCGCTCTACTCGACGACGACACTGTCGAACCAAGTACATCTTCACCAAATAATTCGGTGATTCGCAACAGCGCAAACAACAACGGAATTAACAACAAGCGAAACAACACCAGCAGCACTGAAGCCCAGGAGAAGACGGAGATGATTAAACCTTGGTGCCCGCCCATTTTTACAAAAGGAGTGTCATCCAAAACTATCCTCGAATTTATAAGTAAGTCTAATTATAATATTGATGACATAAAATTTGTGGCAAATGGTTTTGCTAAACTTAAAATTTTTGTGAGGGACGTTGACCTTCATACATTATTTGTAAAAACATTCAGGGAGAGCAAAATTGATTCTTGGTCATTTACCCCCAAATCTTTAAAAAAGTTCAACATTGTGTTGAAAGGCATATCAGGCAATTTTTCATCAGCGGAAATTCGAGCTGAAATTTTAAGGTTAGAACCCTCATTGAAACTGGAGGTCAAAGGTTTCGAGACCAAATGGTCCAAAGAGAATGGTATCCCGCTGGACATGTTCCTTTGTAGTGTGGTGGATCGTGAGAGCCTTATGAAAATTAAAGCAATAAAATTTCTGCTCAGGCACAAAATTAGATGGGACTCTGTTAAAAGGTCGGGTGAACGACAGTGTTTCAGATGCCAACGCTATGGGCATGTTTCTGCGTATTGCTCTTTCCCTGCTAGGTGCGTCAAGTGCCTTCAAGACCACGAAGTGGGAAACTGTGAAGTAAGTGCAAAAACTGAAACCTCGGTCGCGTCTTGCGTCATTTGTGGAATGTCTGGTCACCCGGCCAGTTACAGGGGATGCCCTAGACGGGTAGAATTTTTGAAAAAAAAGGAGGAGGCCCTGGCCTCAGCCAGAAATAGAAATACAAATGTTAGAAACTCCGTGCTGAATGGGATCAACAAAGTTCCTCAAACAGGGTTTTCTTACGCTGATGCAGCAAGAGGTTATAGCATTCAAAAAGGAAGACCCACCGCTTCCCAACAATGTAACGAAAGCAATGACTTTACAAACTTCATGGATGAATCAAACAGATTGTTTGGACTTCCAATCAACCAATTAATTTCAAAAATTAAGAATTTCTGGCCAAATTACCAGAAATTAAATGAAAATCAAAAACCAGGTGCTTACCTGAGTTTTGTAGCCTCACTTTCCTCCACATCAATATGAATTTAAATCTTATTTCAGCAAACATAAACTCATTCAATACCCCAGATAAACAAATTGAAATGGATCAGCTTCTTGTAGACACTCTTCCATATGCCATTCTCTTACAAGAAACGTGCCTGAAGAAAAATCTTCCAAAAAGCCGTTTTAACGACAAATATGATTTTATAAGAAACAACGAAGGGCGAGGTACGGGTATTCTTATAAAAAATTCCAACAAATTTTCACAAAAAAACTTTTCCAACCCAATAATTTCAGCGACAATAGCCACGGTTCCATTCCTTTTTCAAAACAGCACAAAATTTTTAGCAATAGTTTCGCTTTACATTCCATGCAACACTGGTCCTGGTCTTTGTCAAGCCCTCGATGCTCTTCTGGCTTCACTATCTGAGTTTGAGTGTATTATTATAGGAGGTGATTTCAATTCCAGACACACGTTATGGGGGGATTCTACAGTTAACTATAATGGGTTACACTTCGCCCAATGGTATTTGAATAATCACTTTTTAGATTTTGACATAATAGCGCCTCCAGGTCCCACCAGACCTAGCTCAGGCTCCCATATTGATTTTTTCCTGATTTCGGCTAACCTGCGGTCGGGAAACAATTTGGCTTGTACCACTCTAGACTTGGTCTCTGACCACTTCTCTGTTTTTCTTAGCATCAAACTTCAATTCGACTGTCCTTTCCCAGCGGAACACCCTAATTTCACCTGTTTTAAAAATACCAATTGGGCAAACTTCAACAACTCGCTAGACCGGCAACTAGACAGCATTTCTATTCCTAAAGATAGGAACCTCTCTAATGGGGAAATTGATAACTATATCAATTCTTTTACGTCCGCTTTGATCAACTGCACTAATAACCACAGTCAACAGAAAAGTCTACACAGCAATCACTTCAAATTATCTGCCGAAACACTAGAATTACTTAAAACAAGGAAAATCTGGAAAAAGAAACTGAAAAGAATCTTTCACCGATTTGGTGACCGTATTAATACTCAATACACTGTACTATCTTCTCACATTAAGTGCCTTAGTATTATTATAAAAGACAAAGTAAAAACAGAAGTAAATATTCAATTTAGACTTAAACTCAATAGCTTAAAACCTTCTTTAAATGTATTCAAAACAATAGACCAAATTACCGGACGTAAAAGAAATTCGGAATCCTATTCACATGAACTCTTCTTCAACAATAGAACTTATTCAACCTCGACTGAAAAAGCGGAAGCTTTTGGTTCTTTTTATGCCGATCTATTCTCGCTGAAGATTCCGTCCGAGAATGTAGCAAATACTCTTGAAGTAAACACTTTCGTTGCCGCGTTCTCAAGTTGGAATAATGATATCGTCATCAGTAACTTCTCCCCTTCTAACACTTCTGATTCAACTTCTAATGAAAATTTAGTCTCCTCAACGGCAATAGAGTCCATAATCTTTTCACTTAATAATAAAAAGTCCTCTGGTCCCGATAACATCTCGAATTTCATACTCAGAAAAGCGAAGCCTACAATTGCTAAATATCTAACCCCCCTTATTAATAATTGTCTGAATAACTCCTACTTTCCATCCGCTTGGAAAGTAGCAAAACTAATTCCAATAAAGAAAAAAAGTAGTTCCAATAACATCGCTGACTTTCGCCCCATTTCTATGTTGTCCAATCTGGGAAAGATACTGGAGAAAGTTATTCTCAAAAAATTGCTCACCTTCGCGGAGGATTCGGAAATCGTTCAACACCAGCAATTTGGTTTCAAGCAACATCACTCCACTGAACATGCTCTACTCTTTCTACATGACAAAATCTGCAAAAACTTGAGAAACAGACACTGCACGGTAGCTTGCTCCCTGGATCTGTCTAAAGCTTTTGATTCTGTATGGCACGCGGGTCTTATTTTTAAACTGAGTCAACTAAATTTTCCTTTAACCTCTATAAAAATGTTACAAAGCTTTCTTTTTAACCGCAGTTTATCCGTTCTCTATGAAAACGAGTATTCCTCCTCTATCCCTATTCTTGCGGGAGTTCCCCAGGGCTCGATTTTGGGTCCTTTCCTCTTTAACTTGTATCTTCACGATTTTCCTATACGCATTAATCGTTCCGAATCTATATTATATGCAGACGATACCATTCTCTTTTGTGCAGATGAGAGGCCACACGAGGCGTTAAATGAGTTAAAATCGCATTTAAATGCAGTTATCCCATTCTATAAAAGATGGGGAATCAAGGTGAACTTCAACAAGTGTGAATTGATCTGCTTCCGGAACGCGTCCGGCAAGGGTCACTACATGGCGGTGAGAGAGAGCCGTCAACTGGATCTTAAAGTTGAAGGTAACCCAATTCCTTTGAGAAACTCGATCAAATACTTAGGAGTCCACATGCAAGAAAGACTTAAGATGAACCATCAAGCTCGATATGCACTCAGGAACGCAAGGGCTGCTGCGGCAAAATTAAAAATTTTACTTAATTCAAAGCACGTTGAATTAAAAACTAAGCTTTTAATCTATAAAACCCTGATACGCCCATTAATCTCTTATGGCTTTCTAATATGGTTCCAAATAACCCCCAATGTGGCCCTAGAATTACAAAGATTTGAAAGGTACATTCTGAGGAAATGTATCTCTAAAAGCAGAAAACCGTCAGGGAAATGGTACAGCAACAAATCCTTATACCACGACTCAAAAGTTACCCCGCTCCTGTTATACCTCACGTCATTGGCCAAAAAAAGAATAGCAAGATTGGAGTTTCACGAAAACCCAATCCTTCAGAACATGTTCAGCGAGAACGTAGGATTCTCCATCAGCGACCGATACTATTTGTCCCCAATTAGCATTTTCAATGAGGGTTCTGATCAAATGTTCCAAATTCAAGAGGAAGACAACCAATTCCTCTCTCCTTTCTATAAAAAAGGTTTAGCCGCAAACTACAGAGGGTAGGAAGTAGGAAGGTCAACTCTCATTAAATATCCCACCAGCAACCAGCCTATTAAAAAATAAAAAAAAATTAAAAAAAAATAAAAAATAAAAAAAACAAAAAAAAAACTGTAAATAGAAATGTTCCTATGTATAAATCAAATTAAAAGTCATTAACTAGTTTGTAATACCTAGCAATTAGAAAATAAAATAGAGATTTAAAAAGAATATCTTTGTTAAACAGAAAAACATCCATGTTTTGAACTTAATATAATGTCGACCTATAAAACTCTAAGACGATTTTAAGAACTAAAAACTAGTGCCTATCTTATAAAGAAGTACAACTTGATGTGCCTTAAAATTTGCTGTGAATTACTTTAAGCTTCTCTAGTTTAAGTTTTTCCCGTATCCAATTTACGAAAACTGAAACTCAAAGAAAAAGTACAAATAAGAATACCTGCTATGCATTACTATTACAATATACCTTTCTCGATCTGTGAGATATTACTTTCGTAGCTTTGTATGGTTTTGACTCAATTCAATCTTGCCATTTCAATCTAAGCGAACACACATAGTGTCTAGCTCAAGATGAATGCAGGGAAGGGGTGGAGAGGAAATCTTTATTTTCTTTTTTCCTCTTTCTTGCATCCACCTTTTGTTTTGTTTCATATTTCTATTTCCTTTGTTACCTCGTTTCTTTATTCTTAGGTTAAGTTCTAGTTATGGTCTTTTTTGAGTGGACACATATTTATGTTACTGTAGTTTTTTTTTTTTACTTTTATATTCGTAAATAGTTCTTAAGTCTGAAAAGAGAAGATATTTAAGTGTACATTGTATAGCCAGGCCAAGTCTAAGTCGGCAATTCTAAGTCATAAGTTGATATAATATTTATTAATAAGATACCAATGTAAATCAACAAAAATCTCAATAAAATTACTTACTTACTTTTCATAGCAATGAATTTAATTTCGTAGGACTTGCCGATTCCTCACGTAAGTTGATACCCGTGGAAAAACATTTTTGCTTCTATTGAGATTCGAACAACGAAATTTCCATGGCATCCGTCTCGCCAAGGGTAATACGATCTAGATTATAAGAAATAAATCCGTCCTACATTCTTGCAAGTGGAGCTTTTGTTACTTTATAAGCGAACAAAATTTGTCTCCGGATAGTACGGGCACGGGCGGTTGTTGAACATAAAAAATGCGAGCACAATTTTTTTTTTTTTTTTTCTACAAATGCAATAATAAAAATAATAAAATAAAAGTTAAGAAAATGATAATGTTTAAATTTGCGCAAAATTTACTACCATACGAAATTCGAGCGAATTTAACATAGTACCTAATAAAAACTCAGCAAATATTTTTATAACGGGTGATTTTTTAAGAGGTTTAGAACTTTTTGTTTAAAAAAACACAAAAAATTCGAAAAAATGAATGAAATATTTATTTGAATCGATAGTTTGAACCTTGCAATTTAATGTTTAAAGATAATTTCATGCAAATGTTGACCGCGGCTGCGTCTCAGGTAGCCCATCCGCTGAGTCCAATTTTGGCATACTCTTTCACACATATCGGCCGGTATCTCAAGAATGAATGCATGGATGTTGGCTTCCAGTGCGTCAATCGAAGCGGGCTTGCCCCTATAGACATTAGCCTTGACATACCCCCACAAAAAATAGTCTAATGGTGTCAAATCGCACGATCTAGGCGGCCAATTGACCGGCCCGAAACGTGAAAGTAACTGTTCACCAAACTCGCCTCGCAATTGCGCCATTGTTTCGCGTGCTGTGTGGCATGTGGCACCGTCTTGTTGAAACCACATATCATGCAAGTCAAGAACTTCCATTTCGGGCAAAAAAAAGTTTGTTATCATCGCTCGGTAGCGTTCACCATTGACAGTAACGCTGCGATTCGCATCATCTTTGAAGAAATATGGCCCAATAATGCCGCCGGCCCATAAACCGCACCAAACAGTGACTTTTTCGGGATGCATTGGTAGCTGTTGCAATGCTTCTGGCTGATCTTCACTCCAAATGCGGCATTTACGTACCCATTCAACCAAAAATGAGCCTCATCGCTGAACACAATGAGAATGCCGACCATAAAATGGAATCAGCGCGCGATGAACATTTCGAACCGAGCACGAATTTTGATAGTAAAATTCAATAATTTGCAAGCGTTATTCATTTGTAAGACGATCCATGGTTAAATTGCAAACCAAACTGAAGCTGTTTGACACAAGGTACTAAACACACGTCAGCTGTCAAAACCAGTGTTGCCAAAACCAAACCAGCTAAAAAATCACCCGTTATTAGTCAATGTATGATTTCAGAAGAAGTACAAGAGGAAGAAGAACAATATATGCTTTTCCTATTGGCTATGAGTTTTTCCATTTAAAATAATAGTTGCACAATATTAAATTTGGCATCCAAGAGGTAGTTTCAGATGGAACTGCTTTGTAAGCGTGCTATGGATTGAGAAATTTAAGGCGATAGGAAAACAGTGTAAAAAAATATCTTCCATTATTGTGACCTTATAAAATAATTTTAATTCCAATCCAGACACACCAAGTCTCTCTTCATCACTGCTTTAGTACTAAAAACTTCTGAAACATCTTTATAATTAATAGGAGCTTTGGGAACCGACTGATTTCGAATCCACTGCAGCTGCCATCGAACTTTACCAAATTGCACCTCGATTTTTTATAATATATTCTAATCGTAATGTTAATGTTTCAAGGACAACCTTTTCATAAAAAAAACAGAGTTCTTACCTTATGATTCTTTGTGGAAGCGGCGTAAGCACATAAGCCCCAAAAAACTGTTTTTTCTGTAGCTTCAACAGACAACAGCAGTCTTCTTTTGAAAGTGGTCTATAAAGTTTTTCAATATCATTGCTATAACATTTTTAAAAAGTGGCAAAATAGAGTCAACACTTGGATATGAAATTATTTACAGTTATGTAAAATCATCAATAAAAAAACATCAGGGTTTAAGCAAATATTTCAAATCGCTTCATTACTAATGGGTTGGTACAAAGTGTTACTTTTTACTTGCGGTTATAGGAACTATAAGGCAATTTTTTTTGAGACAACAATAAAACATAAACATGACATAAAGGATGATAGAGGATACGAAAAAAGTGGATCCTGCAATTCTATTCTATTCTGTAGAATTCTTAAAATATGGAACGGTAGACCTTCTCAAGAAACTTACTGAGGCCTACAATAGAATTTTTGAGACTGCAAGTATACCAGATGAGTTTAAGGAATCGATAGTATTCCCAATACATAAAAAAGGTGACATAACTGAACCAAATAACTAATGTGGTATATCGTTTCTAAATGCGTCGTACAAAGTTTTTGTCTCGCTGCTTAACAATCGGTTATGGGAATGGTTAAACCACAACAAAAAACTGAAAGAATTTCAGGCTGGTTTTCGTAGCGGTTATTCGGCAAACGATAACATATTTGGGCTACGAAGCATTGCGGGAATCCTGCTGGAGCAAAAGAAGAAGCTGTATGTATTTTTTGTCGATTTTAAGGCAGCTTTCGACACGGTGGACAGAAGTGTTTTGTTTTACAAGTTGTACAATGCTGGAATCACATCCAAGTTTGGAAAGACTTTAGAGAATCTTTATCATGAGAACCATGCAGCTGTTTGGAACGGCGATGGCCTGTCTGAATGGTTTGGGACATCTATGGGAGTCAAGCAAGGATGCCCTCTGAGTCCATTGTTATTTGCCCTGTTTATCGACGATCTAATCGACTATCTACCAGGTGGAATTGAATTTGCCGGAATCATGATTAAAGCCCTCTTATTTGCGGACGACGTTGTTCTTTTTGCTTATTCGCCCGAAACGCTGCAACTCATGATCAACCGACTTGATTCGTACTGCCGATTGTGGAATTTGACGGTGAATCTTAGCAAATCTAAGATAATGGTCTTTAAAAAGGGTGCTGCAGAATGGCCACAAACGAACAATGGCATTTAAATAATGAACCGATAGAAATTGTGAGAGCATATAAATATCTTGGAGTGTTGATAACCAGCAATCTAAATATGGAAAGCCATTTAAGGGAAAAGCTCGTGAAATCCAAAAGTGCGATAAGTGCGTCTTGGACGAAATGTTTCTCTAGCAAACTTATCGACCATAGCGTAAAGTATCAAGTTTTCGTAGCAGTGGCGGAATCGGTGATGTTGTGTGCAGCTCAAACTTGGGGTTACGAAAAGTATGACGAGGTAGAAAAACTTTTAAGGTATTATGTAAAAAGATGTTTTCTTCTACCAAGAAACACGCTGAATTACATGATAACCATCGAGACTGGGCTGCCGACTTTGTTCATCAAAACGCTAAAGCTGAACGTGGACTATTTATTGAAAATATTTGGTATGCCGGACGGAAGATTGCCAAAAGTAATAGCATTACATACTATTGCAAGGAAGAGTTTATGGTTTGAAAAGCTTAAAGAACTTGCGGACTACTGTGGCCTACACTTCGAGCTCAGCATACAGGAAACTAATGGAAGAAATATTAAAGAAGCGCTTAACCTTGTCGCAAAGGTGGATGAAAAATTTAGATTAGATTGTATCAATGAGGCTACTTCTTCTGTAAGAGCAACCTACAGTATTTTACAACACAATCTATGCGAAAGAAACTATTTCCAATCGAAATTTAGCCAAAAGTTGATTTCAGCGATATTCAAACTTCGAGGAGAGCTGGTAAGGCTAAACTACATCCCTCATCGTGACGATCTGCCTATTATTTGCAGTCTTTGTAACCTATCCGTAAGAGAAGATATCGTCCATTTTATCGGAAGGAACTTAGAACTTAAATTTATAATTCGATTGAGCAACTGGCCCTTAGTCTCAAGACTTTGAAACTTAACTTAGCACACAATCCCAAGTCCAGGCGACCACATACGGTCGATTGGATCTATAAATTTAAAGTCATTTAAAATCACATTGATTACTTGAATCAATTTAAGAAAAAGTGGCGTCTCTTGTTAACATCACTCTAACGTTGAAATAGGGTCATTAAATAAAGACTATTTGTAAATACCATCACACTAACTAGTGGCAACTTTAAAATGAACATGGTTAAAATGAATGTGAACAGTACCAACATTTTGACAGTGCAGGCAAATGAACTGAAGTTACAATAGGTCTGTTCTTTGAACTTTCCCCAGGGCTGACCCAGGTTTTCTTGACAACCCTATGAGTTGTCAAAAAAACCTGGGTTTTCCAGTCCTCAAAAAACGCTAAACTACAAATCAACACACATCCCTGTCATTAAAAAAAATAACTGCCATTTGACAGCTCTTAACTCGCCACAGCAAAAAGCTAGGGCGAGTTTATGGAAAATCTAGGTCAACCCTAGGGCTCAAAAAACACTCAATTTGGCATTTGACACTCTTTATTATCTACTCTGTGAGTGTTTACATGCGATGAACTTCATCCCAAATTCCCTTTGTTATAATTCAAAATAACAGACACAAAAAATTTCATTGCACATCTAACTCCGCACACACACACATCGATATTTTGTCACATCCATGATGTGGACAATGTGGATTGGATAGGAATCCACTGCTAGAAAGAAACCGAGCTGAAAGTACCCAGCGATGAAGATGCAAGATTAACACAAAAGAGAACGCCAGAGTTCATCCACCGATATTCTTAAAATTTTTGGTAGATCTACCACCTCACCTTCCCCCTTAGCCCCTTACGATTTCTTCCAAGAATCCTTCTCACTCCCAAAAATGGAATGTTACATGTAAGCAATAATCTCGTGCACACACGTTTTTCAATTTATATAAACGCACTCATTTAGCTACCCTCATCCCTCAATCGCAACAAAGCCATGTTGGGTGCTGGTAGTTTCAGTCGGTAAAAGTTCAGTCGTTACCGCAGTCATTTAATGATTTCCTCATGAGACACGAATGCTCTCAGCCAATTCTTGTTCCGTATTTCCGAATTTAAGTTTTTCACAATTTGAAAACTCATGCAATCAATCACCTCATTGAAATTTTGGCAGATTTAAAGAAAGTACTTGCATAGATGTGTTGCAAATATCTACTACTATTAAAAAATGCACAGATATGCTGCACATATCTTTTACAATTTAGAAAGGAAATAACAAGAACCTGTTCTAAGATCATTTTCGAAAACATTGTTAACTATAATTAGATGGCGCTACAGCGAAATACTACACAAGTTTTTATAATACGAGTATCTTGGGCTGTATTATTAAAATATAGATATTATCTTGCAAAGTGTGGAATGGCGTTAAATACCTTTAAATTTAACATTTATGTATGCTGGAATGTAAGCAATTACCTTAAATTAAAAAATTAATGTATTGAAGAATTGAAGCTGCTCGATGGAAGCTCAAAGCAAATTCATTATGAATGATGAAATTAGTACTAATAAATTCATTTAAAAAAAAATTTAAGCTTGAGTGCTTATAACATTCATTTTCCAGTCTTCTAATTAAGTGGCAATCACACACTGAATTTTAAGTGTACATATATTAATTTGACATAAACAGCTTTCTTACCTAGAATGTACATCATAGTGAAGCAATTATCAAATGCAAATCCCACTAAAAATCGTGCAAACGCAAATTGCCAAAAGTTGCCAGCAAACGCAGTTCCAACTCCAGCGATAAAGCCTATCATATTACACCCAATCAATGCGGGAATACGTCCAAACCGATCGGCTATCCATCCAAAAAGTAGCCCACCCACAATAGCACCAACAAAAAATATCGATTGGGCATAAGTTGGCAGAGCGGCTTGATCACATACCCAATTATTCTCAGTAGCGACTGTCTTATAGGGTACGTCTGTAAAATTGTATGACCAACCATTCTGGCACGGCACTACAGGCCATGACGAGTCAGACACCTTGATCCCTTTGGCAAGCATTGCAGTGAAGTTGACTGCGTACATTGAGCATTTGCTGTATCCATCAGATTCAAGTGGAATGCCTAGTGCCAATCTGCAAATAAATTGAAAAAAACACTTCAATTAGCACATTTTCTTTTATACGTATAGCATGGAAATATATTTTGTTCTGTTGACATGTGAAAATTCACCCTTAATCTGTTCAGCAATTTATGTCTACAATGAATGGTGCGGCGGTTTATAGGACAATAAAGTCGTGACAGTTACTTTAACTTGCCTTTTTAAAATGTTTAGATAGTATAATAATAAGTTTATGTGTTTTCAAATATGCGCATCAAATTTTTAACAATGTATGAATGAATTTGAAAGATTTCACAATGTGCTGAAATTCAAGTTTGTTCAAGGCAAATGAAAAGTCGATAAAAGAAGTGAATAACAAAGAAAATTGTTCATGTGCCATGAAATAGGAATATATTAACAATTTAAATATAAAAAAAAATCAGCACATGGAGGTACATACTTCGTACATTAACAAGTTTTAAGCCCTGTGCAGAACAGAACTGTCTGCGGTTACTACCCGATCGCTATCAAAATGAAGCTAACGCCTTGTGGAATAAGACACTTCATAAATAGCAATCGCAGATGTGTGCCACTCCATAGGTTACATGCGTTTCATTTTGGTTTTCAAAAGGGGTTAGTATACGCGAACATGCTACGGGTTAATGTTAAGCGCTTCTTTGTCATATTTTTGTTAAACTGATCTACTTTTGTGCAGAATGTCATTTTAAGAGGAATCCTTTGATAAACATTAATGTTCATTTACGACTTTCCAGTTTTGAACTAATAAGAAAGTCTGATTCTTTAGGGCAATCCAATTTTGAGCATAGTAGGTTCGTTCGTTGAACTTTACCCAGTCTTGACCTAGTTTTATTGACAACCCAAAAATCTCAAAAAATGTTAAGTCAACACACATCTCTGCAATTCGAGGAAAAGAACATGTCATTTGACAGCCCTTTTCATTTCCTAAACTCGCCCCAGCAAAAACCTATGCCTGATGGCCAGGTCTCAAAAAACAATCAGTATGACATTTAGGGTGACTTTAGGTTTCTCAAAAACGCTTTGTGGCGACCTCAGGGCGACCCTAGGGTTTCAACGAACAAACCTATGTGCGAGGTAAAGTTATTTCAAAAAGCATTTTGTTGCGAAAGCGAAGGACGCACTTAGACCAAAGTCAATAATTGACTTACACCACATACGAATTTGAAGAATTTCCTCACTACTCAAACCATTTTCAGATTTCTATAAAGCGATATGTTCCTAAGATCTTAGTTGAAAAAGACCTATTAAATGTACTTTACGAGTTTGAGATAGAATAACAAATAATATACCAGACAATTATAGCAAATCACAAAAAGTATTTTTTGTGCCCAGGAAACGTGTAATAGAACAAATACTTTCTGCTTGTATTTTTCTATTTTCCTGATTCAATTTCATCAGGAAAGTAAAAAATATTACAATTTTAACGGAAAATACTTGCTGAATTGAATATTTTCTTGCCATAAAAGTTCTCCGGGATATTTACTATCGATTGGTATAACATTTGTTATTCAATTTTAACGACAACACAGTTGATATTCCATTTGAAAATTTTTCCTGATTCATTTTCCTCATCACTATACCTGGTGCCTTATGTAGATGATGAAACGATGAAGAGGCAGATAAAGAATCACATGCTGTGCGCATGTCCAGCCTACACCAGCAGAAAAGTATCTCTAACGTTCCACTGAACAGTATCCTAATTCCTAAAGTGCATTCAGCGCTCCAAAGATTCAGTTAAGTATCCCGACCACAATAACCACCTAGTCACCAGTTCAATCTCCTCTACTTGTTACATTCCAACCATTTTTCCATCTCCTTATACTCCCTTACCCCGGCAAGGACAAAGGATCATCGAGATCCAAGATCCAAGTAAGTTGTTGACGTTTGCGTTACACCCCCATTCAAACGAACATAACCTGAGATCAAACAATATTAGGTTTACTTAAAATAAAAGCTAACATACACTTAAGACAGAATTAGAAAATCGCAACCCAAATCTACAGACTGCACGTTCATTTTTCTAATTATAGTTTGTTAAATGAATGATATAAAATTTATACTATTAACCTTTTGATGAATGAAATCGAAACTATGAAACTTTCAGTGAACGCGGAAATATTTTCATCTTTTTTATTACTCGATTATTACAATGGTGGGCAATTATTGAGCATTTTAATCACCTCAAGGATACTCAACTAACGATCTTACAGAATATTTTAAAAGTTCCAACCTTGAGTATTGTTCTTTAATGTGGCAACTATTAACCCTCATCATTGGTATGTCTATCACCTCAGTTCGTTTCAATTCATGAAAAGGTTAAAAGCAAATCAAAACAATTGAACTACCTTGCAAGCCCCACAAAAAACACACTGACCCGTCCGTCGCGTCGCCATAAGTCGGCAGTTGCTATAGCAAGTATGATACATTACTTTTTGAAACAATAAGAAGGCGATACATACTTATTCTTTATAAGTGAACAGATTTATGGTTAAATTAAATTTTCATTGGTGCAATAGATGCTCGTAGGTAATGTGCAAGCGTTTGCTTACGTGAATTGAGCAATTACCTAGCATTACTAATTTCTTTAAAGAACATTTTTAACTACCCAGCAAGTAGTTTAGTGGTTCGTTTCATTTTACAACTGTGTTCTACTAGATAGCTAAGTCTCGAGGTTGGTGTGTTCGGTTTAGCAGAACATTATTAGAAGGTTTTAATTTACCTCTTGTGCAGTGAAATAAGTGTTCAATCAAATTGTAACCGCTGTTTTAAATCTGCAAAAATAAACTCAATTTTTAAATGACCGCTTTGTTTTGAAGTCGTTAAGGCCCGCTAAGGTGAAGGGTGTTTTAGACTTCAAGTTTTCAGGAAGAAATAAAACGCATATAATTTTACGTTATGGCCAAGAATCCAGCTTAATTACAGAGATAGGGGGCTGCTATTATGTTTTAAAAATGATTTCGAGCAAGTGGCCACAGCTGGCTCTACCAGCCGAGAGGCCCAATTTTCGACCAGTTTTGCAGTACTTGAAGCCGTATTTCAGCAATAAAAAAAATAGAAAATAAATAGGGTGGCGCAACAGAGCGAGGAGCCCCTGGGCCTAGCGCATTTCTCACAACCATGCCTTGTGAGGGAATGGAAGGGACCTACAATTTTCTGCCGGTTCCGAACGGCTAATTCGAGAAAGCGCTTTTCATGGCAATGAATACTAACGGAGGACTTGCCAGTTCCTCGCGAAAGGTGATACCCGTGGAAAAAACACTTTTGCCTCTGCTGGGATTCGAACTCGAGCCTCTGGATTAACAGGCGGACATGCTATCCATCACACCACGGGTACCACACTATAGAAGACAATATTTTACATGTTATTGTATTTCAGCAATAACATGTAAAATATTGACTTCCAGAGCGTCAATCGGTCCGGAAAGAGACAAGTGATCTTACATAATCCCATAAAAAATAGTCCAGCTATGTTAAATCGCCCCATCTTGGAGATAACTCACATGTTTAAAGCTCGAAATTATGTAAATTTTGTAGTGTCAGTGGTCATGCGGCTCCAATTCTTCCACAATAAAATGGCAAGCTAAACTGAGAATAATTAAAGTGACAGCTGTCAAAAAGACCGAAACGTTATGATACCTACGTTACAGAGTCGTTTTCAGTTCATAGTTTTAAAGGCAGCTAGTCTATAAAATCAAATCAATGTTAAAAGTTTGCGATAGCTCCAAGATGTAAAAGAATTACTCGCATACTTAGTGTAAATTAAAACCATTATTATTTATCTATTTATTTAGCACTATTAACCTTTTTTTATTATGATTAAATCGCTTTGAAAAAATTATTATCATGGCTGTTCTGATTTTCGTACGGATTCAAAACGGAAACCGAAATTGAATCCGTACGGATTTAAAAAGTGTGTTCTTATTTCCGAACGGATTCACTACTGATTTTTTGTCACAAAAACGTGTTGGAAATTAAATTTTTGTGTTTATTGGAACTATTTACAGCTTTATTGCATGTTAGTGCTAATATAGTTTATTATTTTTAATTTCTAGCAATAAATAATGCTCTACAGAATTCATTAACCGGATTCAATTCCGCTAACAAAATGATAAGCGAATTGAAAACGTACGGATTCGGAATTGAGAACCGCAAAAATTCTAAAACGGGAGAATATGGTATCCGAACGAAAATCAGAACAGGGGTGTATATGTTTCATTAGTTAGATATAATCTAGCATTTGAATGCAGTTATATTGTTCCCAATCTTTTGCTCATGAAACAGTATCTTTCTCTACGCCATCAGCTTATTTATTTGTTTGTTTATTTATTAATGAATTAATATTTAACAACTAAAACAAAACAATAAATAAAAAAACATCTCTTCTCCCGCTTTAATGCAATCTATGGGAATAACTGTTTCGCGGAAAGGGCAAAAGTGTTTCAAATGCAACGGAAGTTGGAAAAGATGAAGTTGTGGAAACAGGAAGCCGTGGAAGCCATTTTACAGTCAGTTTCACAAAAAGTGACGACAAACCTGAAGAAGTCGTTTTATGATTTTGAACAATTAAATTCCAATGGCGTTTAACTATTTTGCTGATTGCCAAGTTGAGGTGTCAGTGTCAGACAGTACACATCGTAAGAAAATTTGTACCCAGGTCCCAGGTGATATTTAAACAAAAAACTAATTTAATTACAATATAATTGAGCCGAACATTTATCTATTTCGTTCTACTTTTCCTCATAACCTTAACAATAATTAACTATCCTTATTCTTTAAATCAACTAAATAGTAGTTCTTACTTTTTTTCTTGTTGAATAAAACATGCATTTTAAGTAAACCAAGAAGCAAAAAACTTAAAGAAATATTTAAATACTTTTTTAATTATTCTGTTGTTATTATCTTGGCACTTATCTACAAGCATATTTTAGGTCATAATGCTATAGGTAATAATTAATTACTAGTCGTTCAAGTAAGAACAATGACTTCAGGATTGCCATTGAATCACAGCATTGTGAGAAAAACGTTAATAGATTAAGGCTTAAACACGTTTTTAGCTACCAAAGCTTGTCTTTAAACACTGTGCCACTATCGAATATTCTGTCCATTGAATTGAATCAGTGAGAACAATATGCAAAGATACAACAAAAGATTGGAATCGAGGCAATAAATTACAAGTACAACAAGTAGCGTTAGACAAGAATTTTTAAGCCTCATGCATTGTTACTTTTATCGGATCGGAAACTCTTTCGCTTTCGTTTTCATTTTATTTTATTTATTTGTCGGCCAACATGCGGTTGAACCCAATTCTGATGAACAGGTTTTGTTTTTGTATAGATTTCAATGTGTATATTGCTACAGACTTATATGACAACTTTAGCACTTCCTCCTACTTCCGCTAAAAGCGGAACTAGACTTTAAAGTCGTTCATTAAATGAAAAAAAGATGCCTATCTAGATCTAAGTTGAAATCATGATATACTTAAAACATAACGATATGTGTACATCTTGAAGCTTGTGGGGAGATTACACACATACGTTTTGAGCTGTTTAAATACAGCTTTGACTGCGTCAATGTTTTTAGTAAGACATTCTTCAATATTATTTGATCAAATGCGATGTTCAAAACACTTTTGGAACACATGTATCTTTTTTATCTATTATAAAAACAATGTATGTGAGATCTTGTTTCCAATTAAATATCTGTTTTGTTCTGTTTTATCGAAAAAGCTATGTAACTACATAGGTTTAGTTTTAGCTAAGTATTTTATACCAAAAAACAAACTAGTCGGATTTGTCGAGAATATAATTCACTAATTAGATTGTGGAAGCACAATCCGAAAAAGGCCTAGTTGGCGCATTTAGTGTGGGCTAGAGGCCAATCAGCGTGTTACACTAAATGGTATTGACTTAAGCACCATGGTCAATGACACTATCTCATTTTCATTCCTCTATTGAACGACATTCACATGGAATAGGCGTGAATATAGCAGGATGGTCACACTACACCCTGTACGTGTACGTGCCACGCAGCAAATGAAACTATCAAAGAGCCGTTCTGTTCTTGGTGTTTTCATAAATTTAATCAAATTTACTCCATTTTTTTATCTACGTCCAAAAAAATATTTAATTCTTTAAAAAAAATGTCTAAGTTCATTTTTCTAGTGAGAAGTTTTCAATTGCAAGTCCCAACAACTGGAGCGTCGGCTTCGGTGTGGTAGGTACTCTCATCTATCGCTAGTCAGTACAGGTACTCTCATCTATCGCTAGTTAGTTAGAACAGCATACTTTGGCACCAAAAAGCGCTTTAGTTTTGGTGGACTTCAATTTTCAATTTTTTGCACAGTGGTAGTCGGCCTAATGAATATGAATAATCCCAATCATCCCCCATGGCCACAAAAAGCAACTACGAGGGAGCGTTTTTATATTCGCGGAATGAGGGGGTTAGAGGGATGTGACTATGCTTATTATAGTCGTAACGAGTTCAGCTACTCATAATTAAAATAAATACAAGGTTTCATTGTTCTTAGACAATATGTCTTCGAGCTATCGTCAACCAAGCAACATAATCGGGAGTACAAAGTGAAATCTGGAGAAAAACAACAGCGCGTATAGTGTTCACGTACATTTTTGGACCTCTGCAATGAAGACAAGGATCGTGTATTGAGTCGAATTGTCACTGGAGACGAGACTTGGGTTCATCATTATGAGCCTCAGTCTAAACAAGACTCCATGCAGTGGCACAAAAAAGGCACAGCACCTCCCAAAAAGTTTAAGGTGTCACAGTCAGCGGGAAAACTCATGGCAACGGTATTTTGGGACTCGGAAGGAATATTACTAATCGATTATAAAGATAAAGGTGTTTCTATAACCGGAGAATACTACGCTTCAATATTAGAGCGATTAAAAGAAGCCTTCAAAAAGAAAAGACGGGGGAAATCGACGAAAGATGTGCTACTTTTGCACGACAACGCGCCCGTGCACAAGAGCCGCATTGCGTTGGATGACCTGCATAAAGTGAGCGTCGATATTTTGGATCACCCACCCTACAGTCCAGACCTGGCCCCGAGTGATTATTATCTGTTCCCAAAAATGAAAAAAAGAGCTTCGGGGTAAGAAATTTACCAATGATGATGAAGTCAAAGAGGCAGTTTCGGCGTATTTTGAAGGTAAAGACAAAACATTTTTTTTATGAGGGTATAAATATATTAATTGAAATATCTGAAAAATGTATCCGTCTTGCAGGTGAATATATTGAAAAGGAAAAATAATTTGGTTTTTTAATTTCCACCCTATATCCCCCATTCCGCGAATATAAAAACGCTCCCTCGTATTTTACCTAATACCAAGTAGGAAGCTAATAGTTTTTAAAATAACTTTTTTCAAAACTTATTAACTTTTCGGGACTCGGAACAATTTTTTTGTTCTGTAAATGTTTCGACGAAGTTATTCCTTACATTTCAAAATAGTAAAAGAGGCTTCAAAAATTTGAAGACGCAGATTTGGTAGCTCTTCATGGAAGTTATTGACGGTTTAGTAAAATATACTAGACCTTCTAACAAGAATACAAACACAAAGGAAAACCGAAGCTGTTCACAGTCCATAGAAGTTATTTTCAAGGTCAATATCGTCAGTTCGAATCCCCTGGAGGGGAATCAGCTTTTAATTCAGCCTTCCTACGCCGCGCCGATCTTAAAGGAATAAGTAAAATTACAACCACCATATTTCCATTTGTTTTGTCACAAAAAAGGGAACTTCGCAAGTCCGGAAGTAGTGGTAGAAGATTATACCAGGAATTAGTCTGTGTGCTCCCCTAACCTTTTTTCTTAAAGACAAAATAAAAATGAATATATAGGGCGGCGCAAAAGAGCGGAGAGCGCGGGACTAGCTCATTTATTACAACCATACCTTGTGAGAAATTGAGGGGACCTACAATCTTTTGCCGATTCCGAACAGCTAATCGATTTTAATGAATAAAACTCGTTTGTTAGGAAAGTAAGTATGTATATGAGTGAACAATGAACAGTGAAGGTATGAAGAAAAATTCGTGTTTTTTTTTTACTCGAAAAAACTAACATTATTCATTATTCATCTGCCTTACAGGTTACATGATTTTTGAACATTAAACACTTTACAGAACATTTTATGATTTGAACAAACATCAGGGAGTGTATTTTTTGAGTTTGCAGTAACTCCAGAATTTTTTATTTTTTAATGAAATTCGGAAAATTTAAACGAAGCAACTCTTTTCACCAAATAGTTGTTCTTTTCGTCAATGAAAAACGCAATAACCTCGTATGTAGATTGTTTTTTTCAAATGTTGAAAAATGTGAAAGAACAAAATACTAATAAATAAAAAATAAGGTTTAGGTTCAGAAGTTCATATCCTTTTAATACGAGCTCATCCTGTATTTTAAAACAAAACATCAAAAGAAATCAAACTGAAACATCAAATGGATGTTGAAATAGATCAAAAAAACGACTTGTATATAAAAACTGTTCTCAAAATAAAAAATAAATTTTTTTCCTAGCAATTGAATTTGGACTCATTAAGATTAAATTAGACCAAAAAATAACCGTTCTACATTGTTTAGATATATAAGCCACTAAGCCAATACCATAAGAAATCATCTTTTAAAAGGTCAAAAGATAAAGACTTACCTCTCTGAAATATTTAAATGCTCCAATTCAGCAATATGGCACCAATGCTCTTCCGGCACGAGCGTGATGAAAATTTGTGCAAAATATACAAATGCAACGAAGAATGCAAACGGAATCATACAAATAAACATGAACTTTTGATATTTGCCAAATTCACCAACCATTGGCAACAGATCATCAAAGTCTATTAAAGGCTTTTCTTCGTTATCAGTCGTTCGGGTTACTCCGAACACTTGTAATGTTAGACCACTATTCGCATTTTTTTCTTTCTCACTTTCAAATGCACAGTTAACAAAGGCCGATCCGCCACATTTATCATTTCCTGTAATATCTAATGAAGCTGAACACTTGGCCTTGACGCTTGGAGGCGTCAAACCACTACTCAATTCCTCAGGTTTCGGAGTCATACTTGAATAACAAAAAAGTCTGTAGCTAGTTAATTTGAGCACTTGGTTATGAAAATTTACACTTTTTTCAATTTATAACTAGGACTAGCCAATTAACACTTATGGTAGGATATTTTCAATATATATGGCCAATTCCTGTTATCGATTACGAAAGGAACTTTATTTTGTTCTCCTAACTTAGATGCGGACGAACGAGCGCACTTCACTTAACTAAGTCTTGCGAATGATCTCCTTGTCAATTTATATGAGCAGAATATGCTTCGTATAGCTGGTGGACTTGAGCCTCCACACTCAAGAACCGCTTAACTTCAAAGAATATTATCAGTCAGCTGTTACTGGTGATCGTGTGCATGATTAAGCTTAATGCTGGTGTTAGGTTTAAGTTGTCTATTTAAAGCTAAGCCGCATTGAAGCCGATAGAAAAGCTATTGCAATATTTTCTATGGATAATAAACTACATATACATGTACTTGCTTTATCAACGTACACCGCTGTTTAAACAACATACAGTGCTTTAACAGCCATTCGCAAATAATACATGCAAACATAAACTACAGAATGAACAGTTGATTCACTTTGGATTTATAGAAGCTTTGACTTAAGCTATTTTGTCTCGCAGGCTTGGGCGCGGTGTAATTAAGCATCACATTACCTGTGAATTTTATCTAGGAATTTACTCACTCTTTCTAATATAATTTAATCGAGCACGATAATATTGATAGGTCTTTAGTCTATTATTAAGTTCATTAAACAATTGTAGTAGTAATTGGTCATCGCCTTGTCTTATCTGCCTTCTGCGCTATGTAACGTTGTTTGTCATTGCCATACTTAAGATACTTTGCATTTTGTGTGTAAAGATATGCTATTATGATGAAAACATTGAAATCCGATATTGTGGCTGGTTTATTGAACCAATGATTTTTAGCTTAAATTGTGGTAGGTCGAAAATGGTTTAATTTGAATGAAGTTCGATTAAAATAAATAATGATGGAAATTAAATATTTGTTTTTTATTCAAGAGAACCAATTTTTGGAAACCAAATAGGGGCATTGATTTGGAAGATGAAAATGTCCAATTAAAACAGTGTCGGAAAATGTATTTGGTCATAGGTTTCTTGGAACTAGGCAAGTTTCTAAAGATGACCACCTGTTTGAAGAAAGTTTCGTTGGATTCTGTTTTTTTTCTTGCTCTATGTGTACTTGTGTTCGTTTCGTTGGATTCGAGTGCGATTACTCGATTTTAACCAGTTTATCTACCATTCTGTTACCAGTTATGCCCCCACGGTGTCCTGGAACAAAAATTAAGGTTGAGGTTTTCACCTTTCAACTAATTTGGATTGTGTAACAGAGTTGTAAAGACTGCAGTCATTTTGGTACTATTACTTGTACAGTTGCAGTTAACTAACTTATCTTTTGAATGTAAGTTAATCAACTGTGACCAGTCCTTTAACTGCAAAAAAGAAGTTAGCAGTCAGTACTAACTTTGTGCCTGTGCAGTTAATAAATGCAGTTAATTGACTAAAAGTTAGTTAACTGAACAAACTCTTTTGTACTGGTGTAGTAAAATCTTTAGTCATTTGAGTGTAGTTAGTCAATTAACTTTTAGTCATTCAACTTTAACTTTATTTAACGCCCCCACAGAAGAGAAAGACGACAATTCCAAAGACTGTTTCTACGAGCTCCTCGTGAGCAGTGAAAATGGTTCTTGGCGATTTTAACGCAAAACTGAGGAAGGAGGACACCTTTGGAAATACAATATAAAGCATAGCCTCCATGAAAAAAACTCCGAAAACGGACTAAGGCTAATCGATTTTGCTGCGGAGCTAAATCTTGTTGTAAGAAGTACACGCTTCCCGCATTTCGGAATTCATAGAGGTACATGGCGATCCCCAGATCAATCATTAATTTTTTTTTTTTTTTTGAGACATGAAACATAGGTTGCTTATGTATCTTCTTTATATATATAATTCTGCTGTACGTGTGTATGTAATTGAACTCCTCCTAAACGGCTTGACCGATTTAAATGAATTTTTCTGTATGCGTTTGAGTGGCGCCCTGGATGGTTTAGATTCACAAATCAGCCCGACAGATGGAATTTTAATATAGTAAAATTGACAATTTCATTATTCTTAACTGTAATGAATTAAAAATTAAATTCAAACAATGATTTTTTTTTTTTTTTTGACAACAAAAAATTAAAATAATAAATACCAAATAATTAGGTTTGTTTTGAAAAATTCTTTTAATTTTTTGACTGATGTGATAAGAATAAAGATTTAAATTTTTCTAATTTATTGCACCTGAGTACCATAGACAAATTTTTGTTTGTTTTATAATAAGCCACACATCAATGGGTTATGACTACCCTTATAATGTTATAGAGTACCTACAGTCCGAGCATTTAGGAAAATAGGAGAGGATTTAATAGGATACACCAATACACCTTGCTTTTGAACCTTTGTAAATCGTAATGTTGTTGAAATACAGAGCCAGGTAAAGCATTCCACATACGGGTGGTGCGACTAAAATAAGAACCTCTATATTTGACTGTACGCCCGAAGTTTGGCTTAAGGTAAAACTGATGGGCATTCTTAGCAAGGTGGGTGTTGCGGCTAAATTGTTTCAGAATGCAACTGACTATTTCACTAGAGCACTGTTTGTGAAAAAAGCGATAATAAAGAGTGAGACAAGTTACGTTTCGGAAATGTTCAAGAGAATCAATCGATTCTACGATTGAACTATCACCCATCAGTTTTAACGCTCTATTTTGTACCCTATCAAGTAGGCGCAAATACGTTTGAGAAGCACCTGACCAGATATGGGAGTTGTACTTCAGTTTAAGGCGGATGAAGTCCTTATAAATTGTAGCCAGATCAGAAGGGGTGAAGAACTCCCTGCATTTTCTTAAGAAACCTAAGTCATTCTAACGAAGATCATCGTTTACACAAATACCAAGTACTGACAGCTTTTTGGTTGGTAATGGGGGAATATTAAGATTCATCCTCAAATTCTCCCAGGAACGGCAATGGGAACCGGATCGGAAACTCAAAAACCATTGGAACCAACTGTAATTTTAGTCGCTATTACAGTACGATGTCATCCCCATATTCCCACGAGAATGGGACGGGAACAAGAACATAAGCGGGAACTTGGAAAATACTGGACCAATTCCAATAAATTTTCAGCGTAAGAGTGTAAAGTGCTCCTGAGTAATAAAGACTATAGTTATTTTCTTTACATATTCTTTCGGGAACGGAAGCGGGAATGGTGACATAATCAATAACCTTGAAAGTAATTAACTAATTCCAAAAATTCTTTCATGGTAAGAGTGCTTCAATGTCCCTGAGTAATATAGACTATAGTTCATCAACATTTACCCACAGGAACGGGAACCGGAATTCAAAAACCACTGTACTGATTTCAGTACGGTTTCCGCCATTACAATACGGTGCTACATAAACTATATTTCATCCCCATATGGGATTGGAACGGGAACTGGGACATATTCGGGATGGAAAATGCTATACCGATCCCACAAATTCTGTCATCGTTAGAGTGCTTAATTGTCCCTGAGTAACATAAACTATATTTCATCCTCACTCTCCCACTAGAATAGAAACTTTGAAACGACTTTACTTAACTTTCAATTTGATGAACGTAGGGCCTGAGCTACGCCGGGCGGGTTAGCTAGTATAAGTATATAACTAAAGTAATTATGTAGTCGGCCTAAAAGTATGCCAGACAAAGCAAATATATATAAAATATTTTTGTAATATTTAAACTATTATTTGTAACGATAATGTAAAGCAAATTTTGAGGTACGTTTGCTCCCGACGGCGACGTACTTCTCATACTTTTTTTTTCTCCCTTCCTATCTTACAATATGACTAGAAATATTACAATAATGGACACAAAATGTCGCTGAACTTTATATTTAACCTTCGTATAATGCAAATGAAAACGATATAGAGACTAGATATGATGCAAGTGATTGTTTGTAAACTTAAAACTAAATCGTTTATCCTCTTAAATTGGAACAAGATGCTTTTTTGTAAAAAGATATCAAGCAATCTCCGTTGGTGTCAGGCTCTGTTAATGGTATTGATCTCTCATTAATGATATTGTAACGTGCGCTTAGTTCGAAAAATAAAACTTCACTTTTTAATTTAATTCTATCACTTTTATTCAGTATATATGCTTAATTCGATCTCAACTCGACTTTGGGACTATCACTTGTATTTACTCTTAACTTTATCACTCTATAAACCAAACTGCTCTCTGGTTGCCTCGGGTGGGATATTTATATCGAATGACCTGCCATCTAGAACTCTCCAGTAACTTCCACATGGTCAGCAACTCTCCACTGTTTTGGCTGTCAAACATTTTCTCTCCTTCAAAATTTCTACACTTACGCCAGTGCTGCCAGATGTGTTTTCGGTTGAACGTTTTTAGGAAATTGGTATAAATGTTGGGTTCACGTTACACTGCCCCCTCCTTAAGATTGTTCGTCCCGAATAATTCCATCTGCAGCCTCGCCACTATATCGATGCAGCCGGTCACAATGAACTACTTTTAACTTGCCTCTTAGCCCTCTTTGGATGCGGTAAACCACGTCGTTAATCCTCGTGACAACAGTATAAGGACCTTCCCAGTTCTGCTGAAGTTTCGGTGACAATCCCTTTTGACGATGAGGATTATAAAGCCACACACGATCTTCTACTTGGAATCCTGCCGTTGTCGCTTTTGTGTCGTACCGTGTCTTCATCCGGTCGCTGTAGGTTTTCATCCGTTCCCTTGTTCTTTTATGGATGTCAGCGAGTCTCTCCTTGAGGTCGTCCACATACTCGTTCGTGTCCTGTGGCTTCTCTGTGGGGCATCCAAATTTAAGTTCGCTGGGCAGCCGCATGGTTTTCCCGAACAGGATGTCAGATGGTGTTTGTCCTGTCGAGCTATGTACTGCACTTCTATAGGCCATCAGGAATAGCGGTACGTGCCTATCCCAGTCTCTTTGGTAGTCGCCTACGACCTTGGTGAGGTGTTCTTTCAAGGTCCGGTTGAATCTTTCAACCATCCCATCAGATTGTGGATGAAGCGGTGTGGTTCTCGTCTTCTTAATGCCAAGTAGTCCGCACACTCCTTGGAAGATGTTTGACTCAAAGTTCCTCCCTTGGTCGGAATGGAGTTCCATAGGCACGCCAAACCTACTCACCCAGTTAAACACAATCTGGTCGACCACCGTTTTGGCTTCTTGATTTGGGATGGCATACGCCTCAGGCCACTTGCTAAAATAGTCCATTACAACCAGAATGTATTTGTTTCCAGCGTTGGTCTCTGGAAAAGGCCCAGCCACATCTACTGCAATCCTCTCAAAAGGCGATCCAACGTTGTACTGATGCATCTTACCTTGAATCTTCCTACCAGGTCCTTTGGTTGCAGCACACTTGTCACATGTTCGGCACCACATCTCCACGTCATCTCTAGCATGTAACCAGTAGAACCGATGTCGCACCTTCTCCAGTGTTTTGTTTACCCCCAGGTGGCCTCCAGAAGGTCCTTCACTGACTTTCGATTGCGGTACGATCAGCTGCATCACATATGACTTACCGTCAGCGGATTCCCATCTTCGCCTGAGGACACCTTCTTGCACATATAGTGAGTCCCACTGTGCCCAATAGGCTTTGAGAACTGGACTCCTGTCAGAAATGTCTCCCCATTCCGGTTTCTCTTCATTTTCTTTCCATGCGAGAATGGGTTCGATATCTGGATCCTCCTGTTGAGCCGTCCTCACTTCCTCATTGCTCCATCCGCTTATGGGGTCAGCTCTTAGTCGCTGAGCGGTAATGATTTCTTTGTCTTCTTGCCGCTTGCAATGCTTGCAATCCACTTTGCAAGGTCTTCGTGATAATGCATCGGCGTTTGAGTGCAGCTTTCCTCTGCGGTGTTGGATCTGGTAGTCATAGGTCTGCAATCTTTCTATCCACCTTGCGACTTGACTTTCTGGATTTTTGAAGTTCAACACCCAGCTCAGAGCACCGTGGTCTGTCCGCAGAAGGAATTTCTGTCCATAGATGTACTTATGGAAGTGCTTTGTTGCCAAGATAAGAGCTAGCAGTTCCCTTCTGGTCACGCAGTAGTTCCTTTCGGGTTTCGATAGGACCTTGCTGTAGTATGCCACCACTTTCTCTTCGCCATCATGCACTTGGGATAGTACCGCCCCGATTCCAACGTTGCTTGCATCTGCGTCGACGATGAATGTTTTGCCAGGTGTTGGATGTGCCAGCACTGGAGCGTTACAGAGGCGGTATTTGAGTTCCTGGAAAGATTTCTCACACTCACCTGACCATTTAAACTGCTTCCCCTTTTCGGTGAGCTGATGCAAACTCTTTGCAACTCCAGCGAAGTTCTTAACGAAACGTCGGTAATATGTGGCAAGTCCCAGAAAGCTTCGGAGTTGATGTTTGTCCTGTGGTGTTGGCCAATTTTTGACGGAGTCAACTTTTTCAGGATCAGTCTTTACTCCTTGGGATGAGATGATGTGTCCCAAATACTTGACTTCGGTTTTGAAAAGTGTACATTTTTCTGGATTCAGTTTAAGGTTAGCCTCTCGAAGTCTCTGAAACACGGCTTTAAGGTTCTTACAATGTTGGTCAAATGTTTTCCCGTAAACAATGACATCGTCCAAGTAGACTAGGCAAGCTTTCCACGTCAGTCCTTGAAGAACGCACTCCATCAAACGCTCGAATGTTGCCGGAGCGTTGCATAGCCCAAACGGCATAACTTTAAACTGCCAGAGCCCATTACCTGTAGAAAACGCCGTCTTTTCTCGATCATCAGGGTGGATGTCAACTTGCCAATATCCACTCTTCAAGTCCAGCGTCGAAAACCACTGAGCTCCCTCCATGGCATCCAGGGTATCACTGATTCTGGGCAGGGGATAGCTGTCCTTCTTAGTCACATCATTCAGCCTTCGGTAGTCCACACAAAAACGAGTGCTTCCGTCTTTCTTTTTCACTAGCACCACTGGTGACGCCCAAGGACTTTTAGAATTTTCGATAAGACCGTCCTTCTTCATTGCTGTTATCATTTCCTCAACCTCACCTTGTTTGGCCAGTGGAAGACGTCTTGCGGGTTGACGAATCGGTCTTGCATCTCCTGTGTTGATGCGATGCTGCACCAACTGTGTCCTACCATATTGTCCCTTTTGCGATGCGAAGATGTCAGTGTACTCTTGCAGGAGATTTTCAGCTATCCTTGTTTGTTGGCGATCAAGGGTGGATGAATTCAGTATTTTAGCTCTGATGGTTTCGAGCTCCTCCAGAGTTATAGTTTTTCTTGGGGCTTCGTCTGTGATCTTCGTAATCGCTGCAACCGATTCGCAACGTCCAACGACTTCTCCTTTCTTCAACCTTACATCGTACGGTCTGGTGTTTAGTAATCGTACGGGGACCATTTTGTTTTTCGGTGCTACCACAGTTTTCCCAATGATGACGCTTTGGGAGGAACACTCTGGGTCTGGTTCCACCATGAGGTATCGAAGGCTTCCAAACTCACCTTCCAGTTTTGTCCAAACGAACACTTCAGAAGAAGGAGGCAGAATCAGATCTTCCGTGATGACAGTTCTCAATGTCGACGTACTTTCGTTCGAATAGGTCATTGGAAGTTCCTTATTTTGGTACTTCAAAACCTGATTACCGATGTCTAAAATTACTCCGTGCTGTTTCATAAAGTCGATTCCAATGATGCACTCGTCACATATATCTGCCACCAGGAATTGATGAGTAAACACTAGATCGGCCAGTCGGATCTTAAGACTCACTTCTCCGTATACTCTTGCTGCTTCTCCCGTTGCGGTTCTTAGACGGTAGCTATTGGTGTTATGAAGCCACGTCGTCTTTACCAGGTCTCGACGTACTATGGAGGCTGTGGCACCGGTGTCGATGGTAGCCACATGTTTGTTGCCGTTAATAGTAGTCTCCACAGCCAGACTTTTGTTGTCTCGTTTGGTCTGGGAGACCTGGATGGTGGTTTTGGGGCCATCGATACAAGAAACCAGCCTCTGCCCCTCGAAGTTGGTTCTTACTCGTTTCCCTGATGGGAAACGGGCTGATAGGCAACGCTGGTGTTGTTGTTACCTTTCTCTGGGTTGGATCTCTTGCTTCCACAATGTTGACAACTGGCTTTGTTTGGTGGTAGTCGGCATTGACGCTGTAAGTGCCCGGTCTTGTTGCAGTTCCAACATCTTGCTAGTCCGCTCCGGTTCTTTTGTATTTCAGCTCTTTGGCACAAGCATTCTTCAACTATGGCCTCTCTAAGTCGATGTACTCCCTGAGAAGCCTGTTCTGCTGCTTCAATTGTCAATGCGAATGCCAAAGTTTCGGAAAGAGTACGTGTTCTAGCAGTTCGCACAGACCTCTGAAGATGTATATCGGAAATGGCACGAACGAAGGACTCAACAGCAAGCTGGTTGATGATTTCTTCTCCAGCATCTGGGTATGCCAGGTGAACCAGTCTTTCGACGTCTGCTTGGAGCTGCTGTAGACTTTCACCCCTTTTCTGGACTCTGTTATTGAGTTGAACTCGGAAGACTTCTTTCAAGTGGCTATCTCCAAAGCGTTTATCTATAGCTGCCACGAGAGAACTGAAATCGCCGCTCTTACCAGCTGGAACTGTTTGAAGTAATTCAGCTGCTGGTCCTCTAAGAGCAAGAGTCAGTGCAATGTACTTGTCTTCGTCATCCCAGCCATTTGTTGTCGCGGCTGCCTCAAATTGTCTCTTGTAGACTGGCCAAGAAGACTGTCCATCAAATGTTGGGGGTTTCATCTCCTTTTTCCTTGCAATTTCTCCAGCAGATTCTCGAATTTTTATTTTCCGGATCTGGTCTAATTCCTTGGACAGAAGAGAGAACTGGTTATCGCATCGGCTTTCCAAACGATTCTCTACAACAGAAAGCTGTTTTTCCACACCTTCAACTCGTTCGTCAAGGGCACATACATTTTTCTCAATGTTACCCAATTTTCCTTCTAGAATGTTTTTCTGACCTTCTAAAACATTCTGTTGCGCCTCAAGTCTCTCGAGAATATTTTGTTGTTCCTTCTTTTGTTCGCTTCGTTGTTCTTCAACCAGCTTCTTTTGCTCGTTTCGTTGTGCTTCAAGTTGTTCGAGAACATTCTGCTGTTCCTTCTTTTGATCGTTTCGTTGCTCTTCCAGACGTCCGAGAATATTCTGCTGTTGCTCTTCAATCAGCTTCTTTTGTTGTTCTAATAAAAGCGTCATCATACTAGAAAAATCTACACTTTCACTTACTTCCTCTTTTTCCACTTCTGTTTCAAAAACAAAAGTGCTTACGTCTTCCCCTTGCTGTTCCAAATAGTTGCGCAAGCGCAGGACGAGCTCATTTTTCGATCCCGCTCTAGAAAGATTTCGCTTACCTAACTCACTTTTAAGCTCAGTGCAGTTGAGCTCTTCTAACAACTTACCCATTTTCACTGTATATAATTATTATTTTCTTTTTACTTTGTTTTTTTACACTTTACTAGTCAAATAAGTTTTATCCCACTTCTGACACCAATGTAACGTGCGCTTAGTTCGAAAAATAAAACTTCACTTTTTAATTTAATTCTATCACTTTTATTCAGTATATATGCTTAATTCGATCTCAACTCGACTTTGGGACTATCACTTGTATTTACTCTTAACTTTATCACTCTATAAACCAAACTGCTCTCTGGTTGCCTCGGGTGGGCTATTTATATCGAATGACCTGCCATCTAGAACTCTCCAGTAACTTCCACATGGTCAGCAACTCTCCACTGTTTTGGCTGTCAAACATTTTCTCTCCTTCAAAATTTCTACACTTACGCCAGTGCTGCCAGATGTGTTTTCGGTTGAACGTTTTTAGGAAATTGGTATAAATGTTGGGTTCACGTTACAATATTATAAGGAGATAAATAATAATTGTCATTCAGGCTGTGTGTTAGGTTTGAATCAAATAAGGATCTGATCAATACGTTTGGATGGTGTTCAGTTCGTTTCAATTTAGTTTTCGCAAGGTTTGTTAAGAATTGCAGGAGGCAGTGGCGTACCTAGGGGGGGGGGCGAGGGGGCGATCGCCCCGGACGCAACGATTTGGGGGCGGCAAAATGAGCTCCGCTGTTGAAGTAAAACACAAAAAAATTTTCTCATACAAAATTTTTTTAATCACAATCAAATTGAGTTTTACATTTAAAAAGATGACGTTGACATTTTATATGAATTTTTGATGAAAAATTAAACTTCGATCTTATTTTCATACTCTCGAAACATTGAAACCTCAAACTTTTTCTTCATAACAATGAAAAAACTCAAAAGTTAACTTTTCTCGATTTCATTGCTGCAAATTCACGTATTATATCCTCGTAATCCAACATTGCAGCAGTTTCACTTTCGATTGAAAGAATTGCAAGGTTTGATAATCTACTTTGACTCATGGTTGATCTCGAGTAAGATTTGATCAATTTAAGTTTGCTGAATGATCGATCTTTCACAAGAAGCAACTGAAACAGGTATGGTTAGTAAAATTTGCAAAGCTGTCGCTAATGTCTTGTAAGCTTCTCGTACCATTGATGAAATGTATAACAGAAGTTGTTCAGGCGAAAATCCAATTTCCTCTTCGTTTTTCTTTGCTCTTTTTAATAAAAGTAGGACGTCTTGAATATCATTGAACAAGTCTTCGTTGTCCAAGTCATCTGGATAAAACTCGGCAAGTTTCTTGCATTTTCCTTCTATTTTGAGGAGCTCATCTTTGTAAGAATCTCTGGGAAGTTGTGTTATTTTTTCAAAGTTACAAAGGAAACCAAAACGTTCATCGAGCTTCTTCAAATTTGTGAAACGTGTAGATATTTCCATTGAAAGTCTATCCAAAATTTCAATCAGAGATCGTCGCATTTCTTCTTCCGAATTCAATTCAGAATCTTCAGATGTTTCTCCTGGCATATTTCGCTTTTTTCGAATTCTTTTGACGGTGCTCACACCCAACTCGTTACATTTTTCTGTAGCTTTACAAATGGCACGGTCGCACAAGTCGATTCTCCAATCATTCAGTTTGTCTGTCAACATTTGCAATTGTCCAAGTACATAAGTGAAACTGATTCCTTTTTCTTGTAACCGTTTTTGAACTCTATCAAATGATACGAGAATTTCTGCCCAAAAAAACAAAAGAGCGAAGAAATCAAATGTTTCTATAGCATTGATAACCAACGCTGCCTCTTGTCTGGTATCAATATTTTCTGTGACCGTGTCTCTCAAGTGTTCCAGCGCTGAAATGACTTCGTCCAATTGTGTTGATACTGGTCTCACAGCTTCAGCTTCTGAGCTCCACCTAGTTTCACAATGCCTTTTGACCGTTATACTCACGTATGTTTTGAGAACGTCCCATCTGTGGGTAGAAGAGGAGAAATAAGTGAAGAGACGCTGTATTGTTCCAAAAAATGTTATCGCTCGGACATTGACGTGGGCTGCGTGTACTCCTGCCAAATTGAGAGAATGATTATCACAAGGAACGAAAACAGCTTGTTCATTCAGGTCGATGATTCTCTGCTGGACTCCTGTATGGATACCGGCCATTGTTGGTGCATTGTCGTACGATTGACCTCTACAATCTTTCAGGATTAATTCATCTTCGTCCAGTTTGTTCGTAATAGCTTCAGTAACTCCTTTTGCTGTTTTGACTTTCAGAGGTATGAAATCAATGAAGACTTCTCTGATTTTTACTGAATTTGGTTTAACTTCGACGAATCTGATAATTTGAGACATCTGTTCCTCATGTGCGGAATCCGGAGTTGAATCGAACATTAGACTGTAATATTTCGCATCTTTGCACTGAGAAATGAGAAACTTACGCACTTTGTTCCCCATCACAGTGATGAGTTCGTTTTGAATTCTGGGAGAAAGATACGATAAGCATCCTGGTTCAGAAGAAATGTGTTCGAAGTGAGATTTCATGACAGGATCAAATTTGGCCAAATATCTCAGCAGACCCAAAAAATTCTTAGGATTTAGATTATCGACTGACTCGCGATGTCCTCTCAGAGGCAAATTGTGTTGTGCAAGCGTTTGAATAGTTGCGATAATTCTTTCGTGTATATTCCTCCAATATTTTTCCTCTTCAGCAACTTGGCGTTGTAAATCATCATCGATACCTCCACCTTGATTCAGAGTTCGTTCTAATTCCTTCCATTCTAAGAAAGCTAAGCGGTGAGCAGGACTATTTTCATGATCTTGGACACGTGGATTTAATTTACGCCACGATGAAAATCCCAAAGCATTGGTAAAGTGACTCTGACTGCTCTGACAACTTTTTTGTGGGAATAAGATGCAACAAAAACAAAACAAAGCATTTTTGATCAGGGAAAAACACATCCAGGTGCGAGCGATCCGTTCGCCATTTTTCAAAGTTTTCTCAAACCAAGTTTTGGATAAAGATCGTCCAGTATCATCCTGTGGGAATTCCGCATTAATATTTTGAAGTTTGCTCGTGCCTTGTCCAACCATAAAATCGCGAAAAGATGAATCGATCTTAACAGGCCAAGTTCCCACATCTTGTGTAAAAGTAGCATTCACACCACTTGCGTTTGGACTCTTGCCATCTTCAGGATCACATCGATTGATATCATTTGCAGGATCACGCAGAGCAATATCTTCTTCCGGATGATTTGAGGCAATATCAAGTTCATCGCTGGTTCCGATGACGTTTTCTGATTTTCCTTCGATATTCTCACTGACTTCATCTGCATTCTTATCGTACTCGATATCAGTTTCCTCAGCTGATTTTCTCATTAGCGTTTATGATGTCAAAGAGGATATGGCTATGGTAACGTGTTTTCTTTTCTTTCTTTTGAAAACAACGCACAAGATTCAACTTGAACTGCAGACTACCTACCAATTGCATGACTTTTCGTTAGTGAATTCATTGATGACCTTTTCCCTTATGAAAGCACAAAAATGGGAACTCAGCGTCGCCACTGTAGTGCTGCGGTCGCTGAGTTCTGCGAATGTGATTGGTCGCGAAGCGCGCGCACGTTTTCAAATTCAAATCAGCGGCAAAACACTCTTCATATTTTCATTACACCGTAATGTTACACAATGTTGTGGTCACGAGAAAATATCGGATCATTAAAAACTATCTATAGTATTGATCATTTTTATACCAAATATATCCGACCAAGTATTAGCGATTGGTCAGTAACCTAAGAATATGTACGCAAACTTGCGTGAATAATAAGTAGATCATCAAAATTGTAAAAAATTATCTGGAAAATTATGAGAGGACGTGATCTACGGAGTTTGTATGTATGAGGATCAGATAAAACGAAAAAGGGGGGGGCGGCAAATCATTTTTTGCCCCGGGCGCTAAATTGTCTAGGTATGCCACTGGCAGGAAGGGTACTATTCTACATTCTTCGTATATTATATTATTTGCGAAGTACTTTTTGTTTGCTTTTCTGAACTTGCCACAGCAAAATCTCAGGATTTTTCTCTCAAATCTTTGAAGCTCCTTTGCTACAGTAGGGGAAATAGTAAACCAGGAGCAAAATCCGTAGGCTAAGATTGGTCGAATCAATGTTTTGTATATCAAAATTTTTGTATTTTTTGGCATTCCTTTCGAGTGTAATACTTGTTTAAGTTTTGCAGTAACATATTTAGCCTTACATAATGTTTTTCTTGCATGTTTGTTGAAAAGAAATCTGTTTTGGAAGTGGAGACCTAAGTATTTTACTTCAGTTCGCAATGGAATAGGTATGTTGTTAATTTTAGGGTTAATACTTTTACTTTCTTTGACTGCCATACGATGGCCTTTTCCACTAGCGTTTCGGAAACATGTAAAACTACATTTTCCTGTGTTAATATTGTAACGTGAACCCAACATTTTATACCAATTTCCTAATCGAAAAACGTTCAACCGAAAACACAACTGGCAACACTATAATGGAATGGTATAAATGACAGGCGTTGCTTGTAAGCCAGTGTGTGTGAGTGTAGAGATGTTTGACAGCAAATGTGGAGAACATGTAGAAGTAACTGGAGAGTTCTAGATGGCATGTCATTCGATATAAATAGCCCGCCCGAGGCAACCAGAGGGCAGTTTTGTTTATAGAGTGATAGAGTTCAGAGTAAATGCAAGTGATAGTCCAAAAGTCGAGTTGAGTTCAATAAAGTGTATATCGAAAGTAGATACTGAATAAAGTGGTAGAATTAAATAAAAAGTGAAGTTTTAATTTTGCGAACTAAGCGCACGTTACATTGGTGTCAGAAGTGGGATAAAACTTATTTGACTAGTAAAGTGTAAAAAAAAAAAAAAAAGTAAAAAGAAAATAATAATTATATACAGTGAAAATGGGTAAGTTGTTAGAAGAGCTCACTTGCATTGAGCTTAAAAGTGAGTTAGGTCAGCGAAATCTTTCTAGAGCGGGATCGAAAAATGAGCTCGTCCTGCGCTTGCGTAACTATTTGGAACAGCAAGGGGAAGACGTGAACACTTTTGTTTTTGAAACAGAAGTGGAAGAAGAGGAAGTAAGTGAAAATGTAGATTTTTCTAGTATGATGAAACTTTTGTTAGAACAACGAAACGAGCAAAAGAAGGAACAGCAGAATGTTCTCGAACAACTTGAAGCACAACGAAACGAGCAAAAGAAGGAACAACAGAATGTTCTCGAACGACTCGAAGTACAACAAAAGAATCTGGAAGAGCAACGAAACGAGCAAAAGAAGCTGATTGAAGAACAACGAAACGAACAAAAGAAAGAACAACAGAACATTCTCGAAAGACTCGAGGCGCAACAGAATGTTTTGGAAGGCCAGAAAAGCATTCTAGAAGGCAAATTGGGCAACATTGAGAAATATGTATGTGCCCTTGACGAACGAGTTGAAGGTGTGGAAAAACAGCTTTCTGTTGTAGAGAATCGTTTGGAAAGCCGATGCGATAACCAGTTCTCTCTTCTGTCCAAGGAATTAGACCAGATCCGGAAAATAAAAATTCGAGAATCTGCTGGAGAGTTTGCAAGGAAAAAGGAGATGAAACCCCCAACATTTGATGGACAGTCTTCTTGGCCAGTCTACAAGAGACAATTTGAGGCAGCCGCGACAACAAATGGCTGGGATGACGAAGACAAGTACATTGCACTGACTCTTGCTCTGAGAGGACCAGCAGCTGAACTACTTCAAACAGTTCCAGCTGGTAAGAGCGGCGATTTCAGTTCTCTCGTGGCAGCTATAGATAAACGCTTTGGAGATAGCCACTTGAAAGAAGTCTTCCGAGTCCAACTCAATAACAGAGTCCAGAAAAGGGGTGAAAGTCTACAGCAGCTCCAAGCAGACGTCGAAAGACTGGTTCACCTGGCATACCCGGATGCTGGAGAAGAAATCATCAACCAGCTCGCTGTTGAGTCCTTCGTTCGTGCCATTGCTGATATACATCTTCAGAGGTCTGTGCGAACTGCACCTGGTAAAGATGACGTGGCTTCATAACACCAATAGCTACCGTCTAAGAACCGCAACGGGAGAAGCAGCAAGAGTATATGGAGAAGTGTGTCTTAAGATCCGACTGGCCGACCTAGTGTTTACTCATCAATTCCTGGTGGCAGATATATGTGACGAGTGCATCATTGGAATCGACTTTATGAAACAGCACGGAGTTATTTTGGACATCGGTAATCAGGTTTTGAAGTACCAAAATAAGGAACTTCCAATGACCTATTCGAACGAAAGTACGTCGACACTGAGAACTGTCATCAGGGAAGATCTGATTCTGCCTCCTTCTTCTGAAGTGTTCGTTTGGACGAAACTGGAGGGTGAGTTTGGAAGCCTTCGATACCTCATGGTGGAACCAGACCCAGAGTGTTCCTCCCAAAGCGTCATCATTGGGAAAACACTGGTAGCACCGAAAAACAAAATGGTCCCCGTACGATTACTAAACACCAGACAGTACGATGTAAAGTTGAAGAAAGGAGAAGTCGTTGGACGTTGAGAATCGGTTGCAGCAATTACGAAGATCACAGACGAAGCTCCGAGAAAAACTATAACTCCGGAGGAGCTCGAAACCATCAGAGCTAAAATACTGAATTCATCCAACCTTGATCACCAACAAACAAGGATGGCTGAAAGTCTCCTACAAGAGTACACTGATATCTTCGCATCGCAAAAGGGGCAATATGGTAGGACACAGTTGGTGCAGCATCGCATCAACACAGGAGATGCAAGACCGATTCGTCAACCCGCAAGACGTCTTCCACTGGCCAAACAAGGTGAGGTTGAGGAAATGATAACAGCAATGAAAAAGGACGGTCTTATCGAAAATTCCAAAAGTCCTTGGGCGTCACCAGTGGTGCTAGTGAAAAAGAAAGACGGAAGCACTCGTTTTGTTTGTGTGGACTACCGAAGGCTGAATGATGTAACTAAGAAGGACAGCTATCCCCTGCCGAGAATCAGTGATACCCTGGATGCCATGGAGGGAGCCCAGTGGTTCTCGACGCTGGACTTGAAGAGTGGATATTGGCAAGTTGACATCCACCCTGAAGATCGGGAAAAGACGGCATTTTCTACAGGTAATGGGCTCTGGCAGTTTAAGGTTATGCCGTTTGGGCTATGCAACGCTCCCGCAACATTCGAGCGTTTGATGGAGTGCGTTCTTCAAGGACTGACGTGGAAAGCTTGCCTAGTCTACTTGGACGATGTCATTGTTTACGGGAAAACATTCGACCAACATTGTAAAAACCTTAAAGCCGTGTTTCAGAGACTTCGAGAGGCTAACCTTAAACTGAATCCAGAAAAATGTGCACTTTTCAAAACCGAAGTCAAGTATTTGGGACACATCATCTCAACCCAAGGAGTAAAGACTGATCCTGAAAAAGTTGACTCCGTCAAAAATTGGCCAACACCACAGGACAAACATCAACTCCGAAGCTTTCTGGGACTTGCCACATATTACCGACGTTTCGTTAAGAACTTCGCTGGAGTTGCAAAGAGTTTGCATCAGCTCACCGAAAAGGGGAAGCAGTTTAAATGGTCAGGTGAGTGTGAGAAATCTTTCCAGGAACTCAAATACCGCCTCTGTAACGCTCCAGTGCTGGCACATCCAACACCTGGCAAAACATTCATCGTCGACGCAGATGCAAGCAACGTTGGAATCGGGGCGGTACTATCCCAAGTGCATGATGGCGAAGAGAAAGTGGTGGCATACTACAGCAAGGTCCTATCGAAACCCGAAAGGAACTACTGCGTGACCAGAAGGGAACTGCTAGCTCTTATCTTGGCAACAAAGCACTTCCATAAGTACATCTATGGACAGAAATTCCTTCTGCGGACAGACCACGGTGCTCTGAGCTGGGTGTTGAACTTCAAAAATCCAGAAAGTCAAGTCGCAAGGTGGATAGAAAGATTGCAGACCTATGACTACCAGATCCAACACCGCAGAGGAAAGCTGCACTCAAACGCCGATGCATTATCACGAAGACCTTGCAAAGTGGATTGCAAGCATTGCAAGCGGCAAGAAGACAAAGAAATCATTACCGCTCAGCGACTAAGAGCTGACCCCATAAGCGGATGGAGCAATGAGGAAGTGAGGACGGCTCAACAGGAGGATCCAGATATCGAACCCATTCTCGCATGGAAAGAAAATGAAGAGAAACCGGAATGGGGAGACATTTCTGACAGGAGTCCAGTTCTCAAAGCCTATTGGGCACAGTGGGACTCACTATATGTGCAAGAAGGTGTCCTCAGGCGAAGATGGGAATCCGCTGACGGTAAGTCATATGTGATGCAGCTGATCGTACCGCAATCGAAAGTCAGTGAAGGACCTTCTGGAGGCCACCTGGGGGTAAACAAAACACTGGAGAAGGTGCGACATCGGTTCTACTGGTTACATGCTAGAGATGACGTGGAGATGTGGTGCCGAACATGTGACAAGTGTGCTGCAACCAAAGGACCTGGTAGGAAGATTCAAGGTAAGATGCATCAGTACAACGTTGGATCGCCTTTTGAGAGGATTGCAGTAGATGTGGCTGGGCCTTTTCCAGAGACCAACGCTGGAAACAAATACATTCTGGTTGTAATGGACTATTTTAGCAAGTGGCCTGAAGCGTATGCCATCCCAAATCAAGAGGCCAAAACGGTGGTCGACCAGATTGTGTTTAACTGGGTGAGTAGGTTTGGCGTGCCTATGGAACTCCATTCCGACCAAGGGAGAAACTTTGAGTCAAACATCTTCCAAGGAGTGTGCGGACTACTTGACATTAAGAAGACCAGAACCACACCGCTTCACCCACAGTCTGATGGGATGGTTGAAAGATTCAACCGGACCTTGAAAGAACACCTCACCAAGGTCGTAGGCGACTACCAAAGAGACTGGGATAGGCACGTACCGCTATTCCTGATGGCCTATAGAAGTGCAGTACATAGCTCGACAGGACAAACACCATCTGACATCCTGTTCGGGAAAACCATGCGGCTGCCCAGCGAACTTAAATTTGGATGCCCCACAGAGGAGCCACAGGACACGAACGAGTATGTGGACGACCTCAAGGAGAGACTCGCTGACATCCATAAAAGAACAAGGGAACGGATGAAAACCTATAGCGACCGGATGAAGACACGGTACGACACAAAAGCGACAACGGCAGGATTCCAAGCAGGAGATCGTGTTTGGCTTTATAATCCGCATCGTCAAAAGGGATTGTCACCGAAACTTCAGCAGAACTGGGAAGGTCCTTATACTGTTGTCACGAGGATTAACGACGTGGTTTACCGCATCCAAAGAGGACTAAGAGGCAAGTTAAAAGTAGTTCATTGTGACAGGCTGCATCGATATAGTGGCGAGGCTGCAGATGGAATTATTCGGGACGAACAATCCTAAGGAGGGGGCAGTGTAACGTGAACCCAACATTTTATACCAATTTCCTAATCGAAAAACGTTCAACCGAAAACACAACTGGCAACACTATAATGGAATGGTATAAATGACAGGCGTTGCTTGTAAGCCAGTGTGTGTGAGTGTAGAGATGCTTGACAGCAAATGTGGAGAACATGTAGAAGTAACTGGAGAGTTCTAGATGGCATGTCATTCGATATAAATAGCCCGCCCGAGGCAACCAGAGGGCAGTTTTGTTTATAGAGTGATAGAGTTAAGAGTAAATACAAGTGATAGTCCAAAAGTCGAGTTGAGTTCAATAAAGTGTATATCGAAAGTAGATACTGAATAAAGTGGTAGAATTAAATAAAAAGTGAAGTTTTAATTTTGCGAACTAAGCGCACGTTACAATATTTAAGCCCAATTTTTGGTAATAGTCTAAAAGTAAGGGTACTTTTTGTTCTATCTTACAAAGAGCTTTCTGCGGCCTCACGTCACTTGTTATTATGACGGTATCGTCTGCGAACATAATTCCATTTGGCTCTTCGTCAGAATTTCCAAATGGAAAATCATGTAAATAAATGTTGAACAAAACTGGGCCCATTATTGAACCCTGGGGGATTTCTGATAGTATTTGGAAAGGATCCGATTGCTCTGTTTTGACAAATATTGATGAGAATCGATTCTCAAGAAAGTTTTGAATAGTTCGCACTAACCACTTGGGAAAATTGAGTTTTAGCAGTTTGTAAATCATCCCTTTATGCCAAATGCTATCAAATGCCTTTTCAATGTCTATGTTCAGTGAAATTGTAGGTACATTTTTTAGCTCTCAGATTTTGAATAATTTTGTTGCAAAGGAAGAGTGTTGCGTGTTCCTTGAGTGCTCTTTCCTAAACCCAAATTGGGTTTGAGGAATAATGTTCTTGTCATCGCAAAAATTATTGACTGATTCGACTAAGATTTTTTCAAAGAGTTTTCCAATGTTGGAAAGCAGAGAAATAGGCCGAAAAGTCTTTAAAGCCAAAACACATAAGCGCGTCGCGCCGCGTCGACCTCACGTAGGCTTCACGTTACATGAGAAATCCTCAAAACGCCCTACTGTCATTCATTCGTCTAAGCTTGTGCAAAATTAAGAATATATATCGATTGAAGTATCGAACGACCATCGTCGTTATCAGTAACTATCGATAACAAAAATCGATTTTTTCTTTTGTATTAAATACATGGAAAACTAAATCGATTGATAATTTGTTAATTACTTCTGACAAAGAAATGAAAGCTAAGTAAAATGTGTAGTGTAATCAATTGAGCTAAGTATAATGTGCGTAGTTGCATTTCTATACTGTGTTATCACATGTTTGTGATAACATTTGCTGTTTAAAATGAAAAACTTGTCGATTTTTTCAACATAATCGATATATTCATACAGATATCAAAAATGTTATTGCAATATACGGTATGAAATTATCGCTTAAGTAATTGGTCGAGCACCTTTACAAAAATAAAATAATTTAAATCCTTCAATATTGCCCATATTGATTGACTTTATATTAACCCATGCGGCCATGTATCGAAAATCAATCGAAATCTCGATTTTTAAGAACATCTTTTCAGAATTATAGTAGTTTGAGTGATTAAACATCACCTTCGTCTGGCAAAAGTCGAGTTTAATACAGGTTTAACAACGATAGCTGAAATATCTATATACTAGTTACATCGACAAAGTTCTGCTAAAACACTCTAAAATTCAGCTTAAGTACAATTCACGCAAAAATATGAAGTACAATTTGATTGATTTGTTTGCCACAAAAATCTATAATCGACTAAATATTTACTCATTATATCGAAAATTCATCGAAATCCTCGATATGAAAAATATTACATAAAATATAAGTCAATTTTTCAAAACATTATTGCAAATTCAAAGTAGTTTAAATGCTTCAACAACACTTACATTGAATAATCCAACAAAAATTAAATTTAGTACAGCTGTAATGACGAGAACTTAAATATTTGTCTAGTTTTAACATCGATAAATTTCAGCTGAAACACACTTCGACATCGATACCGACATATCGATAATTTGTTTCGTAAATCGATGTTTTACTTACATCGATTTTTTTACTCTTCCCTATTGCAAAACTGAAATGGAGGGATATGTCAGAAAGCGAGCAAAAGTTCAACATAGCTGAACTTTTGGTCGCCTCGTTACGTTTGGTTACGTCTGTCAAACGACGCGTTTGAGGACAAAGCGTGATTGTGTGCGACTCTACAGATTTCGTATAGTTGAACTTTTGATTGTTCTGTCAAATGAGGTCGACGCGAGGCAAACGCGCTATTGTGTTATGGCTTTTAATTTCAATGGTCAATCAATCAACTGTCAACCTTATTGACCATGTTGCGATCGACGCAAGACACTCTTCCAGTGTGATAGATATGTCTGTTCACGACTCGCACGAACTAACGCTGTGAAGCGATATGACGTCGGAAAGCTACAATCAATATAATATAATCTAATATAATATTGTAACGTGCGCTTAGTTCGCAAAAATAAAACTCTACCTTTCAATTTCGAATGACATGCCATCTAGAACTCTCCAGTAACTTCTACATTGTCTCCACATTTGCTGTCTACTCTCTGTCTGTCTGTCTCTCTACACTCACACACACTGGTTTACAAGCAACGCCTGTCATTTATACCATTCCATTAAAGTGTTGCCAGTTGTGTTTTCGGTTGAACGTTTTTCGATTAGGAAATTGGTATAAAATGTTGGGTTCACGTTACATATAATATAATATAATATAATATAATATAATTTAATATAATATAATATAATATAATATAATATAATATAATATAATATAATATAATATAATATAATATAATATAATATAATATAATATAATATAATATAATATAATATAAACAACACAAGAGATTGCCAGTGCCTTTTCCAATCGAGTGTCCCTTCAATTATTCTTTAATCCTACGCCGCCAGCGTCAAGCATTGAAGACCAACGGGAATAATGATAAGAAGCTATCCAGCGGCCTCCGAGTTTCTGGGTTTCAGTCGGCCCTCAAATCGAAATCTATGGTTCGATGAAGAATGCAGTCAGGCAAATGCAGCCAAACAAAAAGCACGACAAATGCTGATGCAAAAGCGAACAAGGGCTGCTTACAATCAGTATAACGAGATTTACAAGCGGAAAAGAAGGGGAGAACACCGAATTCTCAAAAAGAAAAAGAAGCAGCATGAGAAGCGCTCGTTTGAAGAAATTGAAATTTTTATTTTGAAATTTTGAAATTGCCATGACAGGAACGAAACTCGGAAGTTTTACCGAAAGGTATGAAAATCCTGCCAGGGTGGCAAGCCCGAACTAAAGAAAACATAGTAGTAGATTCACAGTCGCTACTAAGGATCTGGAAAGATCACTTCTGCAGACTGCTTAACAGCGATGAGGACACAAATTCCGCTGTCAGGCAAATGGCCCCATTCAGCTTGGACGATGAACAAGAATGCCATCCTCCCGGTATAATGAAGTTAAGCTTGCCATATGCAAACTCAAATCAAATAAGACTGCAGGTGCAGATGGCCTTGGCCGAACTTTTCAAGGCAGCTGGAGACCAGTTGGAAAGGAGCATGCATCAGCTGATCTGCATGATATGTTTGGAAAAATACATACCTGACGAATGGAACATAAGTATCGTATACCCGATCCTAAAAAAGGGAGACCCTCACAATTGCCCCAATTACAGAGGGATAAGCCTCCTTAACGTCGCTTATAAGATCTTGTCTGCTGTAATATGTGAACGTCTGAAGCCCCACGTCAACAACTTGATAGGTCCTTATCAATGTGGTGGTTTTAGACCAGAGAAAGTCACAATAGACCAAATTTTCACATTACGGAAGATCTTGGAAAAAGCCCGAGAGCATAATATCAATATTCACCATCTCTTTATCGATTTCAAGGCCACGTATCACAGCATTTACAGAGACGAGCTGTACAGAGCCATGTCTAGTTTCGGCATCCCTGCAAAACTCGTACAACTATGCAGGATGACTTTGGAGAAATCACGCTGCTCTGTCAAGGTCGGTAGATAACTCACCGAAACCTTTGATGTCGAAAAAGGCTTTAGGCAAGGCGACAAAACTGTCAGGCGATTTCTTCAACATCATATTTGAAAGATTGTACAAAACTCAAACGTTAACACCAGAGGAACATTCTTTCAAAAATCTGTGAAATTGCTCAGGATGTCCCGTATTCCGTATGCCATACTTTGGGATGTGATTCTTGGACATATTCTAAGAAAATAATCGTATTCGAGGGGGCCGATCTCCCTCCGTTTAGGCGGGTGAGGACTTTCGGAAATTGCCTGTCTTACGGCTTCATTCACTCGACTACAAGTTCGAAACTAAGTCTTTCAGAAACTATTCGATCTTCGTTAACTCACATTTTCTTCTATAAGCATATGAGAAGCATATTTATAAATAAAATATCAATCGGAAACACATTTAAGATTCTGGTTTAGCTAGACAAGATAAAATCATGGTTACTTTAAAGTAGAAAGAGTGATATTGATATGTATAAATGCGGTCACTAAGAAACTCAATGCAAATCAAGAAGTTTACCCTCTATAAAAATAAGTTATGCACATATAATATAAAACACATTTTCATCATTCGAGATTCGAGTTTGTTGTTAGATTTTTGTACAAACAACTGGTTCACAAAACGGAATCTAATTACTTTGTTAGGTCATCAGGTTAGCACATATCTTTTTTTGGCGGTTTCGTTGAGATTTATAGTCATGAACCCAAAATTTAATAATGTGTCGGTCGACCCCACACGTTTTCTACTACATATTTTGATGTCAAAACGTTTTGACTCTCAATTCTTGATTTAACCACACGAGCAGAATGGTTGGGACTGCAACAGGATAAGGATATTAAGGAAATTTAAATTATTTTTTTATTTATCTTCAGTTTTACATAGTATTAATTTTCAAATTTGTTGATTCTATAAAGTTTTTAATGATTTTAAAAATAATTTAAGTTGGCAATGGCGTTGCCGTATGCCTGGTTGTTGCGATAAAATATTTTCCAAATACATGTATGTATAGGTATACCTTTAGATAGCTTTTTAGTAGGAATGAGTTTGTGACTCTGCTAAACGCTTTAACACGTATACAACAACAAAAAGATAGCCGGATACGTTTGTTGAACGCCCCCATTGCATTTCCATGGGTGTCTAGAGTTTCGGAATCCAAAATTTGCCATGTGGAAATGGTGAAGAAAATCATGAAAAAATCGGAGCGTCGCCGTCAGAGTAGATTTGGAGCAAATTTGCTCCGACCGAGAAAGGTTTGAACGATCATTGCTGATATAGCTGATTTTAGGCAATTACAGTCGATTTGCCGCAGTTGTGATCTATACTCCGCAATTGCGATCGACTCGTTGCGATTTTCGACCAAATTCAGTCGACTTGCCACGATTCAAAATAATTTGCAGTTGAGTTTCATTCACCTCAATTGCGGTCTATTCATTATAATTTCGTCAACACGTAAACTTTCGAATCGATGGAATTTCAAAACGCAATCTTTTCGAATTCGAGTAACTTCTATCGTAAAAGGTTTTCAAAATAAGCAGGCTTATGTTTTGATATTTCACATATTATTCAGCCTAATCGGGAATTCCTTACGGAATATGGGAACGTGGGAACAAGTTTTTGTAAGGAAAAACACAATATTTCCCATAATAAATGAGTTCCCCATAGGTATTTTTCTTTAGGAATTTTATTCTCAATTTCGAAAACAAGTTCCCGATACTAATTTTTCGAATTTCGGGAAAAATACATGGGAAAAAAATTTCGGATAACCCTAATTCAGTCTTATTAGGTTTGTTCGTTGAAGCCCTGGGGTTGCCCTAGGGTCGCCACAAAGCGTTTTTTGAGAAACCTTAATTCGCCCTGAATGTCAAATTGAGTGTTTTTTGAGCCATAGGTTTGCCATAGGTTTTCCCCAAACTCGCCCTAGCTTTTTGCTGTGACGATTTGAGGGCTGTCAAATGGCATGTATTTTTTTTTTAGTGACAGGGATGTGTGGTGATTTGTGGTATATCGTGGAAAACCCAGGTTTTTTTGACAACTCACAGGGTTGTCAAGAAAACCTGGGTCCACCCTGGGGAAAGTTCAACGAACAGACCTATTATGAGTTTCACGTGAATTAATTTCCCTCGAAAAAGATCCCATTTCACTTTTCCCTTATTATGAGTTTCGGGCTGACCTGGAAAACCAATATTGAGGAAAGAGTAAATAAAGCCAACGTGGCACTCTTCTCTTGTAAAAAAAGCCATTGTTGGGAAATGGGGTTTCTCCCCCCAAATCACCCATTGGCTGTTTACCTCGGTAATTAGACCGATACTCACATACGGGGTGATAGTCTGGTGGACCGCACTAGACAAGATGATCAACTACAACAAGCTGGCCAAAGTTCAAAGAACGGTTAGTCTGTGTATTAGTGGCGCACTGAGGACAACCCCATCGGACGCCCTAAATGTACTACTAGATCTCACACCCCTAGATATCGTCAGCAAACAAGTCGCAGTTAGCTCAGCTACTCGACTCAGAGCTACATCACAGTGGACCAATGGCCACACTACCATTCTAGATAACTTTAGATTTTTACCGAATCGATCCGACTACACTACCCCCAAGTTGGTGTTTGACAACAATTTCCAAGTAACCATACCTTCAAGAGAAGCTTGGTAAAATGGCACTCAAAATGAAGCAATACACTTTTACACCGATGGTTCAAAAACCAGCGAAGGTGTGGGAAGTGGAATATAATCAGAAAAACTGAATCTCAGTCTACCCGATCATTGTAGTGTGTTCCAAGCGGAAATTCTGGCGATTAGGTAGGTGCTGTCTTGGCTCAAAGAAAACGTCATATCCTCCACGGATATTCGAATCTTCTCAAACAGCCAAGCTGCCCTCAAATCTCTTGCCTCTGTCTCTACAAAGTCCATCACGGTCCAAAATTGTCAGATGTCTCTGAGGGAGATGTCAAATCAGTTCAACATTCACCTTTCATGGGTGCCAGGGCACAGGCACATACCAGGGGCCGTACTCTGTATTTCGTTTCGAATCGTAAGTCTATTCGAAAGTTATTTTCGATTCGATTATGAATTCGTACTCTGTATTTCGTTTTCGAATCGAAAAAAAGTACTTGTTAAAATTTTCATTAACGGAATATATTTGCGAAGTCTTGAAACATTTCTCAAGATATCTGTCAAATCAAGCAAAATAATAATATCAAAGCAAATTACAAACAAGTAAAAATATAAATAAATGAAATAAAAAAATCGTTTTCGGATTTTCCGTTCCGAAAGTGGCAGATTCGAATCCGCCTTAGAAAGAGTACAAAATATTCGTTTTCGGAAATTTTTGTTTTCGAAACGAATTACAGAGTAGGGCCCCAGGCATGGCAGACGAACTAGCCAAAAAGGGCACGACCACTTCCCTACGCTTAGAATGGAACGGATAGGTGTACCTATCGCTACATGTAAACTTCTTCTTAGACAAGACGCTTCGAGGATAGCAAACACTAGATGGACTGAGAGTAACAACTGCCTTGCAACCAAAAAAGTTTGGCCGTGTGTGGACTCAAAACGATCAAAGAGTTTGTTGTCCCTGAACCGTCTGTGTCTAGGTTCTACCATAGGTGTTCTTACAGGACACTGTCTAATAGGGAGACACGCCAAAAGACTTGGTGTGCTTTCCAATGATTCCGCAGAAGCTGCATGGACGCGGAGGAGGAAGAAACAGTTCAACACCTTTGCTCATGCCCTGCACTACTTCATAGAAGGAGAACTCATCTCGGTGAATACTTCTTCGATGATACTAGCGACTTAGCTAACATTGACCCTAAAAGTCTTTCGAAATACATTAAAAGTTCCGCGTGGTTCGACTAACAGGTGATTAACCGGCTAGTCCCGTAATAGAAGATTAATAAGTGATCAACTCGTTAATCTTACATCGGGTTTCTGAGATCAGTAGGTGATTAACTTGCTGATCTCTGTGGTATCACAATAGGCCCTTGCGGCCTAAGTGTGTCAGGCAATGTACTCATTGGCTGACATACACTTCCACCTAACCTAACTTATGAGTTTCGGGGGAAAAATTTTCAATACTCGCAAAAATTCTCTTATTATGAGCTATTTTCCCCGTGAAATGTGAAAACGTTGACAGCAATGACGGGATATTTGATGCAACTGAACGTGGTCTTTTTTTCGAAGTGAACTTTCTGAATTTAAGTGGAAACTCATAATCGGGAAACTCATAATAGCTTATAGAATAGAACAAAAATGTTCCTGGCGAAAAGCCACGTGAAACTCATAATAAAGCTGATTATCTTTAAGTTGGACAGACTCTGGTTCACGTTATCAGATTTGTCTGTCCAACTTCAAAATTTTCAAAAATATCTGAAAACCATCCAACAAATCGGACCACCGATCGTTTGAGGGTTCACATTATCCAACGTTAATCATTCTGATCAAAGTATGTCCAACTAATTGTTCGGTGCAATAATACTGATAAAATTTTAAACTTACCTTCGACCAACTAAAAGTAAATAAAGTAGGATTTCCATTATATGTGCCTTGGGACGTGATATCAAAATTGAAACGCATTTGTGAATCGGGAATACATTTTACTTACGAACAAAAAACAATTTACATACGAGATATAAACACATCCAAAACGATCTATTCGATTCTGAGTTCCAACTTTTGTCCTTGACGCCGCTTTACTCAGAGAATAAACAAAACCAACCTGTCCATTGCATTGTTTCACTGAAAACAAATCTCTTACCTTTTCATCGATTAACAACAACTAGCAAATAAAAAACATTTCATTTTTGTTTTTCTGTTTATATAAAGAAAACTTATAGTTTATTGGCTTTTCATTAATGAAAATTGAATTGAACGATTCTACGAACTAATATATACACGTACAGTATTTTCTGCTGTTGAATTATATATGTATAAATTTTTAAATAAAAAAAAGCGTGGCAATTACATATTTAAATATTTCTGTTCCTTACTTCGCCACTTTTGAATGAATGAAAAAATTATGCGTTAACAATTCAACTCATAAATGTGTGTATGGTATGATGGTGATTGTATTTACTAATAGTTTTCTATTGAATTAGGCGTTTAAATAGGTTTTCTCTTAATAATAATGACAAAAATATTGATAGTTTTTATTAATATTATTTTTAACATTTGTCACAACAATATGTGAACATTTTTAATTTTTTTATATTATTTTAATTAAATATTTATAACTTCAGGCGTGATCACACATATTAATTTAAAAATATTTTATTTATGTTTTAAATGAGACTTAAAACAAAAATAATATAATAATTTTTATTGTTAATTTGTGTTAACTTATGTATATTGCTCTTGATATATAGTTTCTTTTATTTTTTTGCAAAAGAAATTTCTCATCTTCGGAAGTATTTTTTAAGCTTTGCCTTGAGCAGTTTAAACTGAAAAAAATTATGTTTGCATAATAATAATTCTTTCAAGTTGCAAGCAAAACGAAAAATAAATATTTAAACAATAATTCTATTCTTTTTTTGATTTTTGTATAACAAGTTCTCTCGAAAACGTGAAAACATCTATTTGTAGGTACGGTCTTGATTTTTTTTTTTATAAGTAACAATAATCTATTTTGGATATACATTATAATTAATTTGTTTCAGTAATAGTTTTCATTTCATGCATATATATGTATGTTTGGTTTTTATATAATATATATATTTTTTTATAATTTCAGCATGACGTTTACTTTAAGTTTTTAGGGATTGCTTAATGTGGCAAAATATTCATTATTTTCTTAATAAAATAAAAAAAATTTTTGATTAACTGACGCTATTTGGATTTTTTTGTCTATAAAAAAAAACCTAAACTATAACTAAAAGCAAAATTAAAGAGGCATATTTAATAAACACTGTTGTTTTCATATTTCTTTTTATTACGGTGTGATTGTTTTATGCAAAACTCAATCTATTATTTAATTATATTTGAGGTAACATTTGATGCTCCTGAATATATTGTTGAATTTTAAGAAATAGGGTTTTTATTTTTCAATTATATATCTTAACAACTAGGTGATATTAAGAGAGAAAAGGTGAAAGAGAGAGGAAAAGAGAAAGATAGGATGATTAGTAAAATGTAGGTAAAATTAATAAATGAGCTATTTGTATGTACATGAGTGTATCTACTACCATCAATTATATTGAAGACAATTTATTTTTATGTTTTTTATAAACGCCGGCGAAATCTGACACTTTCTCAAGTAAAAAAAAAGAACAATATTTATGTGTTTTTTTTTTTTTAATATTAAAAACAAAAGAATTCAATATAGCTGTTCGTTTAAGTGTAGTAATATATCTTCGCACAACAACTGTTCCCGAAATGTGATAAAAATTTATACCCATTCGCATGTAAACAAATGCAAAGTTGTCTTAGTTTTTTACACAAAATCCTTCACTTTTTGTATTTTAGTATTTTCGTAGTGTAGACAACATCAGACTTGTTTTTGATGATGGGAATTCTTCATAAGCGATGATGATTTTTAACTACCTAAATGCCTTGTCCAACTATGTATGTGTATGTAGCTAATAAGTTTCAAAGTTTAGCATTAATTTGGCCATTTAAAGGTTGGCTCAGCACATAGCGCGGTTCGATTGTTGTGTTTCTATTGAATACTCCAACCAACCTATGTGAGGAAATAATATACATACTTTTTGTTCACACCTTTTTCTTGTCCTGAACAACTTAAAATTAGCAAAATAAAATGAAGCCATTGCACTCTTAAAAATTGTTCTTTAAGGATTTTCTTATTTATATTGAGTTAATATAGTAATAATCTACAAAAAAAAAAAGAATTAACAATTAAATATTGTTAGGTGTGTAAATAAAAAAGATATTATTATTCGGTATAAAAAAAATATGTAGAATGTATCCTCGCTGTGATTTTTTTTTAGAATTTATACAATTTTTTTGGTTATTAATTTTTAACATGGAATGAAGGAACATTCTTTTCTTTTTCTATTATTTATTCAGTATCAACAAATTTTCTACTTACGAATATTTATTTTTTGTGTATTTTTTTATCATCATGTTATTTAAAACAACAACGATTGCGTTGAACAATAACTACTTAAATAAAAAGAAAATGGAGTCAACGCACAGCTCTTTAGATCCACTGAAGAGGGCGTGCGCGTCATCAAATATTGTTACATTTTTTATGAAACATGCTTTCTTATTTTATTTTATTTTATATTTGAATTTTTAAAACTGCGCTGCATGAAACTGAAAATTAAATAAGAACAGATTTTGTTTTTGTTTATAAGCTATATGTATTTTTTTTTTTAACATAAATCATGATAAATTATACTAGATAAAATATTAAGAACACTTTCAAGATACAGAATGTAAGCTAATATAATTTGCAAACAATAGAAAATAAACGCATGCAGTGGATACCACACATAAAATTGCAGCCTCTGTTACGGCAATTGGACTTTAGCAGAGGAGAAGAATCTCTGTTTAAGGGCTCACTACACAACTACCAGTTATTATTATTTTTTTGGTATGAGAAAGACGACGAGGATTGACGTCTGTGTTGTGAATTGAATTTTTGTTGCGTATTTGCGCTACTACTATTACCACTATTGTACCTATTATCAGCGGAACTATAACGAGAGGATCCGTGCGACGATGATTTGGATTTATGATGCGAAAAGGATTGTGCTGGAGGAAGTTTTGGTGAAATACCGATGTCTTCGTTGTCTGAGTCATCATCATCATCATCGTCGTCGTTTGACTCTCCAAACAAATGGCTCATATTACTGCTGTTGTATTGCTGATGAATCTGTAAAATTTGGTGGCGTGTTTTTGTTTTTTTTTTTTTTTTTGCACACAGTTTTTGAATGGAATATAGTTTTAGATGTAGTTCATGAAATTTCTAACTGTAAGTTGTTTTTTAGCCATGACCCGAAGCAATTTTGTAGAATAATACAAACAACCTTGAGTTTTAATTTCCCGATTAAAATGTACATATTGACGAGCATGTGATTGTGTATTTTTATTTTCTTTTGTAGTGTTTTTTTTATTAAAGAAATCGTACTATTTTATTGTTATGAGTATTTACAAACATCAAAGAGTAAGTAGCTGAAGAGCTTTTCTTCCATTCCCAAAGCCAACGTGTTATTGTTATTCTTTATCGTTTTTGTTTTTTTTTTTTGTATTTTTCATGTGTTAAATTTGCACAATCTACAAATAATTTACATTGTCCTTGTCCGTGTAAGTAAATATATATCTGATCTAATAGTCTTTAAAATAAAATTACAGTGACAGTATTGTGAAAAGCCAAGGAAATGCAACAAGTAGTTCGATTTTAAGCGAATGATTTAATCTCTCTAAACAAACAAACTGCCAGCACGGGGCATTGGTTATGTTTTTCGGGAAGCCTACAGCTTATCCATCTGCAGTAGGATTCTAATTCTGCTTTTTCCTGCAGTTGTACTACTGCGAAGTTGTATTTTCCGCTACCGACTTACATACAAACTTCTGCTCAATTATACATTGATTACAAAGAGGAAGAAACCGTTATAGGTTTCTCTATCCATGCCCTGCTCTTACTCTTACTTGGGCTTAGGTTTTTTTAATAATCTTAATAATCGCTCACGTAAACGGAGCGTTTCTCCTTCACTCGAAGCTCAAAATGGTCAACCGAATAGGACGAAAATCAAGATCTTTTTAAAATCTTAATCAGCCACATCACCCTTAGCCTTACTTATTTGCAGGCTTAGACTTAGTAAAACTACATATATACAAAAATTAAATTTGCCTTTCCAGGAACAAGCCTCGTCCCATAATGGAAAATGAATCGGCCGAATAACAATTGTTGAAGGAAATATCGGAAGGCATATACATATATGAGCATCAAGAATGAATAACACTTCCCAATGACCATTTGAAAGATTTTAAGCTTTTTTATGTTAGATGGGATTCTCATCTTGACACAAACACTATTTTGCTGTTGACATTAAATCAAGAATAAAAGATAGTTGCATATATGGTTTAAAGAAAGAAAGCATGAACCTTAGAACCCCTAACTTAGAACTCTCATTGCAACGGATGTAAAGTGTATTAATACAAACAATATACAAATATTAAATAAACAATATGCGAGGGTAAGCAAATCACCAAACCTGTTTTCTTCCAAATTTGAATAAATAGTTATGGGTTTATACATATAACATTGAAGTTCTACTAATTTAAAAATTTTCATCATACCAACATGCACCAAGTTTTAACATAATTACTTTCTTTGAAAATACGAAGACAAACAAAATCTAATAACTCACCTTATTCGATATCTGCCCCTTAGATGACGAGTTCGTCGAAGTGTTAGCTGACGAAACCAAAGACGACGCAGAATAAGCAGCTCCCATAGAGCTACCACCACCATTACTTGCACTGCCATTTATTTTACTGTGGTCATGACTGCGTTTTTTATCCTTTTCTCGGTCCCGGTCACGATCTCGATCTTTTTTCTTACTACTACTACTACTACTAGTGCTACTGCTTCCGCCATGATGTTGATGGTTAGATCCTATGTTTGGATGAGATCCTACCATTTGTTGATTCTGTTCCATGTTTCCAACGCTGCTGTAACTACTATCCAGTTTATCTTTGGAAATCTTGATTTTCAGTGGTGGTGGTGGCGCTGTTCTGGTCGATTGTTCGAAGTTTATTCCTCCCCCACCTCCACTCAGATCACCACTGATCCTGTCCTTAGGAATCTTTATTGTGAAGCCAAGCATGGGTGCAACACCACTCGTACCCGAGTCGGTTGATGTGGATAGATTGAACTTTTCCTTCGATATTTTTATCTTAACCGGTTCAGAGGTTTCTGAGGCCTCGGAACCGCGTTCGCGATCCTTGTGACGGTCTTTGTCCTTTTTATGCTTTTTACGTTCTTCCTTGTCTTTGGATTTGTCTTTCTCTTTGTGCTTGTGTTTGTCCTTTTTCTTTTTCTTTTCAGATTTTAACGAATCACCAGTTTGATCTTCCATTTTGATTACCTCGGAAACGACTTGCTCTTCTTTAATTACCGCAGGTGGATTGCTTTGTAGTATTTGCTCGGGCAACGTTGTCATTGTTGGGTCGAAAAATTGCATTGGGTCTTGGTATTCCGACTTTAGGAGATCCTCGGTTTTAATGTACCCTATCGACGAGCACAGGCTTTCCTTTAGAAGGCTACTTACTAAGTCGGGATTCGTTTCAATTCCGTTAACAACTGTTCCGCTAGAGAAGTTTGAAGACGACGTGTTTTTAAGTGAAGACGGGGACATGGCATTTAACTCTATCTTGCGAACCTTCGAATCACGAAGTTCGTCTTCTGTTTTGACATGCTGGTCCAGACTGCTAGATGGCCGTTTTACTACTCCATAGCCAGTGGCACCGTATGGCGGCGGTATCACAGGGACTTGCTCTTGCTTTAGCTGTTTGCCGATGCCAAATCCCGTTGCGACCTGACTTAGCTGTCTTGATGACATCGCAGAATTCACATCGGTTATTGACGAAGACGATGAACGATTTTTATCCTTCTTTGGTGTGCTCCGATCTGATTTTTTCGGACTGTCACGGTTTGAGGTTTTATGGCCTCCAATCTTACTGCCGTTATTTGTGGCATTAAGTGGCAGTTTATCATTGTAGTCGGGACTAAAGATTGACGATTGCTTTGGCGCTTGTTGTTGCTGTTGGACTGTAGGAACAAAGCCATGTGTGGTATATTGAGAGTATTTTGGTGGTGAACAAAGCTCCATTTGCTCACTTTGTTGCATCTGAGGAGGCTGCTGTATCTGTTTGTTATAGCTTTCTTCTATTTGTTGCCTCGAATACTGTTGCGAATGCTGCTGCTGAGAGAGTTGCGGATTGTAGGAAGACTCGATTACAGGTTGTTGTTGCTGCTTTTGTTGCTGCTGGTGGATTAGTTGTTGCTGTTGTTGCATTTGGACGGATAATTGTTGATCATATTTGCTATTGCTTATGCTAGAAGTTCTACTTGTGTATGTTGAGGGATGAGTTGAAGGCGGAGGTGCTTGTGCATTATTTGAATTTTGGGTGTTGTAAGGCCTTAGCTGCGGTTGTGGTTGCTGGGGTACGTTCTGTTGCAGCATGCTTCGCGTCATGTCGACTCCTACGTTCTGGACAGACGTCGACGGGTATGTTTTGTTGGACATTTTGTTTAAATCAACAGGCCTATTGGTGGCATCCTTATGAAGCATTCTACTACTACTCGATTCCGATTTAGACATTATCTTGTGATTGGGTATGATGGCAGGTGGATTCAGCTGTGAAGGAGCCGCTACACTCGATCGACTAGACTTGTGGTAGTTCGGGTCGTGAGCTTGTGGTGGTGGTCGCTGGGGTATCTGGGAAACCGGTGCTATTGACGGCCGTCCTTGTGCACTTGATGAGCGTGAAGATATCGCCGCCGGCGGAACTGGTGGCTGCATTTGCTTGCTACTGCTGTGACCAGCCACTGCAGTGCTTGGGTATGGTTGGGAAAGATCTCGTTGTTGTCGACCCACAGGAGGATACGGTTGCTTATGAATAACCGGTTTATGTTCTGCAAAAAGAAAAAATAGTTTCAAAAGAAATTACACATATATGTACGCAGGTATAGTTAACCAACCTCCCATTTCATTAGGTGGCAAGATTTGCTTGGAATGATGATGCGACGAGGAATGATGCGTTCGGTGATGACTAGAATGCGATTCCGATCGTCTGGGCTGCTGTGAAGCAGTTGGTGGTGGCGGCAGCTGCTGTTGTTGCTGTTGCTGCATCTGTTCTTGTTGCTGCATCTGCTGATACTGCTGCACTTGTTGATCCATGGTCATGCCACCACCGTTTGATGATGTGTCGGTTGGAATAGACGAGTGGTACAGCTTAAGCATATCACCCATTTTCCAGTCTTCACCTTGAGATTTTTTATCTTTACTAACGACACGATTGCTGGCTCCTTGTGCCAGTGCCTTTATTGAATTTAATTTGGACTTCAACCGCGCTGGACTCTTCTCATAAATTGCAATAAACTCATCAGTTAATTGCTTTAGCAGGTCCATTGTCACTGATTTGTCAACGTAATGGAACCAATGTTTACCTTCAGTTGATTGGGGTATCTAAACGAGGAACATAGAAATATTTTTTTCTTTCTCCTCTACATGAAAATGACAAACTTTTAAATTTACCTCCCATCTAGACCATTTACAAGCAAGGTAAATGCAAAAACAGGCAACAACAGTTGGCCTATATTGCAAGCACATCGAAGTCAAATGTAAACTAAAACAAAAAAAAACATTTCTGTTATTCATTTTTTCAATTTTAAGACAAATGTATTTCAATTCAAATTACCTATTTGACGCTAAGAAGTAAGATGTTTGAGCTAGATCCTTGCAGGCTAAAAGAAAACCAAGAAATTATGTCAAAATTAAAATAAAACAAAAATAAATTTAAGCACAACATCAAATTTAAAAAAAAATTAATACGACCTAATGTCAATTGATTTAACCCGGTATCGGTTAATAATTCGAACCTATAGAGACGAATATTTTAAATATTTCCTAAAATATGAATTCATTTCATTAGTGTATAACGAACACTTTCAAATTTATGCACACAGTATTGAAAACTTCTTGAGTTTTGTAAGTTCTTAGACGCGTTTTTAGCTATTTAAAAAAATTTTATACAACTCTACTCGACAAAGCATTTCCAAAAATCTTAGTTATTTCAAAATTCTCATCGCAAGTATTGGGTTTTAGCAGACATATGTATGTATGTACAATGTACATACAGCTGGAAAGCACATCACACTATCTTATATTATTTTTAAATGAATTGTTGTGGAACATCCTATAGTTGTCGATAATAAAATTAATTTATACTTCCTAACTTATTCAAACAAAACATTTTACTTCATATTGCCAACATAAACGTGTTCTTAAGAACCCTAACGCAAAACTGAAGTATACCAAAAGTCAAAAGGGAAATAAAAACCAAAAGGGTCTCGAACCAGACTTAGAGTGTAAAATTATTGGCGTAAGATGTTGTTTGAGGTTCACCCCGAACTGTAATGCCCACCTAGGTTAGGTTAGGTTAGGTAGAATGAGGGGTGCAGCCACAAGTTGTAGTACCTCACTCGGATCTCAAGGATCCATTGTGCTCCTCGGAAAAACAGAGAATGAGGCGGAGGATTAGAGAGGTAGAGGGTTGGGCTGGTGATTGGTTCATTGAGGTAGGGAACCCCCATTGAACTATTTGAAGCCCTGAGTAAATTTCAGGACGTTGCTCAACGGGAGGTTAGAGATGTCGCCCAGTTTGTTGAAGAAATATTCTTCCTCTGCCTCTTCATCTTGGCATCTTCTACATAAGTCCGATGTGCTAATGCCCATTCTCATCATGTGGGTACCCAACGAGTTGTGGCTTGTGAGAATGCCAATTAACAGAGAGAGAGAGAGACCTCTGCTCTAAGATAGAGTCTGTTTTTTTCTTGGAAATATCTGGCCAAAAGTTTCTGGAGACTCGGCATGTTTCTAAAGATGACCACCTGTCATTGGCGGTTTTTAGAAATTTATGTTTGATTCTGTTTTTTTTTTTTCTGGTCCTAGTGGCGTTAGTACTGAGGTGTTCGTCAATATTTTTGTTGACCAAGTTTGAAAGACACTGTCGGAAAGCCTTATTGATCTATTCATGGTAGGTTAAGTTTAAAATGGCTGTCAGAAAAACAAACTGACAAACTTAGACCAATATTAGGTCCATTGTGATACCATAGAAATTATGCAAGGGATCACCTAACTTAACAAAACCATTTGGAGCTTTAAATAGAACGAAGGAGATGCAGGCGATCTGTGTTCTCCAGATCTCTTGGATCATCAAGAAAATATTTTCCTAGATGCCGTTTTCTTTTAAAGGAAAGTGCAGGACATGAGCAGAGGAGGAGTGGGATTGTCTCCTCCTCCTCCTCCTCATCTAAGCAACTTCTGCAGAAGTCATTAGAGGGAACGCCAAGTCTTATGGCGTGTCTTCCAGTCAGACAATGTCCGGTGATGACATTGATTACGGAGCTAACTTGCAATCTGATAATGGATAACAAACGTCTTGTGCGTTTTGGATCTAGTCCTGGCCATATACGTTTTGTTGCACGCACGTGGTGATATTGTTCCACCTATGATTTGTTCTATCCATTGGCTCTTGCTTTAGCATAAGTTTACATGTAGCGATTGGTATACCAATATTCAACCTGCTGGTTGAGAGCGGTAGAACGGTTCCTTTTCGGCTTTACAGTTTCCCATGATATCTCTGTGCCCCGGCACCCAAAGAAGGTGAATATTGAACTGTTCAGTTATCTCCTTAAGAGATAAGCGGCAGTTAAGGGCGGTTACTAAGTTCGTAGAAACAGCACCGAGTGATTTGAAGGCTGCTTGACTATCTGAGAAAATTCGGATATTCGTTGAGGATATCACGTTTTCTTTTAGCCATGATAGGATAGGATTGAGACTTGGAACTTATTATCAAAAACCAATTAGGGGATGGTGTAGTCGGAGTGGCAGGGGATTGATCCAAATAAATTCAGGATTGTAGTGTGACCGATGTTATTTGGGAGATAGCTCTCATACGAATGGCTGTACTGGCGGCCATTTGTTTGTTGAAGATATCTAGTGGTGCGAGGTTAAGGAGTGTATTTAGGGCAGCTGAGGGTGTTGATCTCAGTGCTCCGCTTATACACAGACAGGCTGTTCGTTGGACCATGCTTAGATTATCTAATTGGTGGGAAAGATAGGAAAAAAAAAAAAATAACGTCCTATCGAAATGAGACCAAATTCATTGTATTAAGGTTTTCTTCTAGTTGAACCTAAAAAACCTTAAAAAAGTTATAATGAACCCACTTTTTAAATAGTCTAAAGTGAAATGTTTTTCCAAAAAAGTGATATTTTTTTTAATTTGCGAAAAAGTGTTGAATTTTTTACTCTTCTTTGAATATTCTTGGTTTAACTAAAAGCTATACTATTGAAAATTATATTTTTTTTGTTTTTATGTTTCAGATTGAAATTGTGACCTGCATCTTTCCCGCCGCACGACATATGCACTCTCGAGACGCCTGCGCCTCGGCGAAATGCTTGTACCATATATATTAATATAACATATATTTTAATGAAAAAAATTGAGAACACTGTTGAAATATATAACAATAAAACCTGAAAGTTTCGTTTCAACCGATATTTCCCCAAAAACAAAATTCTCGAAAAAATCGATTTTTTGAAGCTTCTTAAGCAGGTTCCCCCTTAAATACGGTCGACCGACTCACATTTCTTTACACTCATGCAAAATTTTCCCAGACAGACCTATACATAACTTATAATATAGAGAGATCATTTCTCTTTGTCAAGAAAAACAACAGGCCTGTTGGACCCATTGTGGTAAGATCACTAGGGTCATTAAAGAAACACTCCTATGTTTGTGAGACTAAGCGAGGCATGGACAGAGGAAGTGGGGAATAGTCTCCTCCTCCTCCTCATCCATACAGCTTCTACAAAAATCGTTTGAGGCGACTCTTACAGCCATATTATGGTTGTCAACTATTAACCAATTCATACACGATAAGTGCTATCAACCAATTGATAAATCGGTATTATGTATGCCAATTGATAAATTGTCTTTCATTGTAACAGTGTTCTCGTACTAATCGTTGACACACCCCACATCTAGGTACTAAGCGACCATTTCCATTTCCTGCATTCAATAGACCACACAGTTATAACTTCAAATTTCAATTTGAAATGAATTTTTGCTATACGGCACAGAAAAAACACTTCACAATACTACCCTTTTGCTAGTCAACAACGTCTGTGTATTAATCACACAATTCCAGTAAAATAAACCAAAAAAATGTTTATCATCGGCGAATTTGCGATTGACTGAAAAATTGATAGATATCAAAAATGTTGATAACCATAATACCGAACAAGCAACCAGACACATCAACAATAGATCGAGTATAAAAGCATTTCATTCACAACTGATCAAAAGTTCTGATGGTTGTTATCCGTAATACCACTTAACCAATTTCATTGATTAACGAATTGATATTTGATATACATAATAGGGCTGTTAGCCTTGCGCCATGTCTTCCGATAAGACAGTGTCCTGTACTCACAACTATCGTCGCACTAATGTCTTTTCTGTTAAATGAGAGATCAAGCCGTTCGATCGCCTAAGATCTAGCATGGGCCAGATTTGTTTTGTTGCGTAACACGTTAAACTACTTAACCATCTCAGATTAGTTTTCTTGTATGAGTCCTGCTTGAGCGTATGTAGCGCTTTGTATGTCAGTACTCTTCGTTATCGGTGAGCAGGGCAAAAGTGTTCGTTTCTGGCGAGTTCATCTGCTTTGCAGTGTTCTGGATACCATCAAATACTTTTATTTGATGCAACTCGAACAAAATCTACTGGGCTCAGATTCCGTAACTTTTTAGACGATTATCGATTATTATCGTTATCGTCTATTGCGAATTGTATCGTCAAAAGATTTTCGATTCATTTTTGTTTTTAGGGGCCTGTCTGTTACATAAAGCTATTCTACAAGTCAAGCGCAACTTGCAGCATTCTTAACGCACTACCTGCATGTTGTTCTCATCCCAAATCCCTTAACATAATAAAAAGAAAACTAAAGCTTTTGGCTTTTTTGTTAAGAACATTAAGAACTCCAACACGTCATCGGTCCCAAATATCGTTTGAAATAATTCTAGGTATGTCAGCTCCATAGATAAAGCCAATTTGCTGTCAGCTCAATTTGCTGCTAACTCAACACTTCCCGACAGCGTATTGGCTGCCCCCAAACTTAAATGTGTAAATTTTGAGCTGATTTTTTCCAAATCACTCGGTTGCGAGTGATTTCAAAGACCTTAACATACATAAATCCTGTGGTTCAGATGGTATCCCTATTGTTATCCTGAAGAGGTGGTCTTTTACGCATGCAAAACCACTGCGTAGGTTTTTCTATCAATCCTATTCTTGCGGGCTCTTCCCGAGCAGATGGAAAAACTGCATTTGTCCAGCCCGTCCCTAAATAAGGCGAATCTTCCTCTCCTTCCAATTACCATCCAATTTAACCAAGGTCATGACGTTGAAAAACTGTCACCTCATGAAATATCTTCAGGAACCAAAGCTTCTAAAAAACCAACATAAGGTACAGTACGGTTTTCTTAGCAAAAGATCCACTGGTGATGTGATGTCCTATATCACCGAAAAGTGGAACCAATCATTAAACTGTTTCGTAGAAATTCCTTATTTTCATAAACGATCTCTTGTCTGAAACTTCGAATCCTCTGAGCTGAGTAGTTATCAGCTGCTCATATTCGTTTCTTAATTCACGTCCTTGCTCTTTGGATGTGAATCTGGAGCGGTTGCATACGACTAGTTCAATGAATTCTGACCTTGACAGCATTGTTACATGAGGTAATAACAACCGAGTAGAATTCGATGCTTCAAAAACTCAATGATGTCGCTTTTCGTTAAAGCTAAACACTCACCCCACCCGTTGCCATGTGAATGGTACCTGCATCCAAGAAACTGAAAAGCTGTAAGTACTTGGTTTTATGTGTAAACAATGGTCTTTGTTGGAATGACCACATTTTTGAAGTTCCAAAAAATTTTGCTAGAAGCTAAAGTAAGACGATGCAGGAAATTGTTCACTCCTTCTTATCGAGCTACAATTTATAAAGCCTCATCCACCCAAAACTGGAGTATAATTCTCATATCTGGTCAGGTGCTCCTCAAACAGCATTGCATTTACTTGATAGGCTAGAACACAGAGCGCTAAAATTGATAGGTGATACTGATTATTCAATCCTAGAATTGATTGTCTTGAACATCGTGTAAATGATACTTGACTCACTTTATTGTATGGTTTTTTTTTTTACAAACAATGCCCTTGGGGGTCGCGAAGTCTTACTCGGGGGGGGGGGGGGGGTCGCCGGCTAAAGGAAGACACAGAGCGCTAAAATTGATAGGTGATACTGATTATTCAATCCTAGAACCGTTTGATTGTCTTGAACATCGTCCAAATGATACTTGACTCACTTTATTGTATCGTTTTTTTTTTACAAACAATGCCCTTGGGGGTCGCGAAGTCTTACTCGATTTTAGCGAGAAGGATGCGCTTGTTTATTTTTCAAAAGTTTATCAAAATGTGGTGCTATTTTTGAAACGTTAATAATCAAATCATTTTCAAGTTGCAGCCTAGACCTCTTCTTAGTTTTAATGCCTACCATTGAACAAAATTCCATTTTAAGCATGCCATCTGCAGCTAAATTTAGAAGGCATTCTTTTGTTTTTGTGGTGATATTAGGCAGATCTATTGATTTGTCCAAAAAATCCAAAAAATATATCGACGCCCATTGTTAGCCTCAGAGTGCAAATCCGGAAAGTAGGTCAAAAGTTTCGATTGTAAATTATGCAAGCTCTGCATCATACAAGGAATGTGAGGCTATACTGCAAAACTTTGGTCTATTGCATTATCTTCAACAATCTTCTGAACACTTGGAAAAAAAACTCGAACATATTGTTTTACAGAGAGGTTGGCCACAAACGAAATTTTGCGTGAAATGATTTTACTTTATCTTTGGCAGTTAAAATATTTTCTTCTCTTCTTTGAAGGTTCTTGTTTAAATTGTTAAGATGGCTTAAAAGATCTGCCAAAAATGATAATTTCTAGAAGCAAATAGGACCAGACAAACGTTACGCATATTCAGATTTTGCATCTTTTAAAGAACATTAACAATTCGGTTCTCAGTTTTAGAACTCTTGTTAATACCTTTCCTTTGGATAGCCACCTTACCTCCGTGTGATAAAGGAGATGTTGATGAAGCGAGCCCATATCTTCACAAACGATTCTGAACAGCCGGGTTTGCAAAGCTTTGCCTTAGCAGCTAGAACCTGTCGATCGCTTTTAATTTTGCAATGAGTCCGCTACTTTTACCAGTCATAGCATTAGCACCATTGCTACAAATTGATACATTTTTCCAATCAATACCGTAGTTGCAAGTGCTTATATCGTACAAACACTGGCCAGTAGTGTTTGCAGGAAGTGCTTTGCAAAATAAGATTTCTTCCGTGATACTGTTATATGCTTCAAAGCGAACAAATACCACAAACTGTGCACAGTCAGAAAAATCCGTAGATTCGTCAAACTGCAAAGCAAAATATTCGATGTTCTTTAATTTTTTGACTGCCTGTTCTGCATGAACAGATTGCCTGTTCATGAACATTTGAACATGTTCAAGTAAGTGGGTGGCACGTGCGTGGCGCTTTTTGCCGCAGCAACGACAATGCGGTGCGGCAACGTCTTAAAATATTCTTTGACTTTCTATGACGAGAGGGGGTGCCACAATATTTCAACCTGTAAAGGAGTCGCGAAATCAAAAAGATTGAAAAACACTGCTCTAGTGAAATAGCCAGTTGCATTTCTACAGCCTCAACTTAGGACGTACAGTTAAACTTAGAGATCCATCATAAAAAAAGACGTCCTGCATCATATTTCAAGTGATATTACCGAATGCAGAGCCGTTTACCGGGCTGATTTGTGAATCTAAACCTCGCCACCCAAACGCATACAAAAGAAGTTCAATCAAATCGGTCCAGCCGTTAAGGATGAGTTCAGTGACATACATACGTAGACTAAAAATACATATACATATATATAAAGAAAAAAGAAGATATCAAATATTCTTTCCAAATTGGAATGCTATATTATCCCTCAGTAACTTACGACTCATATTCCCATATTTGCAGTTTTGTTTGAACAACGCTTCAAATAAGTTAGACTCGCACAACGGAGGGAACGACAGCTAGTAATCTGAATAAAACTGAATTGAAAATGAAAATGTTACTAAGCCTTACAATGGAAAGTATCCACGGCCGTAGCCAGGGGGATCACAGGGGTTGTGTAGTGTAATTTTATTTTACTTTGAAATAAACAAATAATGTGCTTGTATGCATTAGTTCGTTACTGCGCTTCAATTAGTTGCAACATTTTTATCCGTTTCATTCCATGCGTTTTTATTCTCTCGCAAGAACAATAGGCAAAAAGCAACAAACAACGAACTTTTGACAAGCATAAAAATTCAATATGCCCGTTTCCAGCATATTCAAAAAACCAAAAATTATATATGAATTTGATCATAAGAGCCTTTCTAAATTTTAAATTTAATTTAAATCAGTTTTTTCGTTAGCGAGAAATTCTGATGTTAAAAAGCGGTTCTGTAGGAGGTACCGTTTTAAGATAAATCTTGCAAAATACATTCCTACTAAAGGATATACTGTTTTATCTAAATCGTCAAGGCCGTTTTTAGAAAAATTAACAAAGTTTTAACAAAGGCAGGCCAGCTCCGGGCGGAGTAAGTGGGAGTGTTGACAAAGGAATGCGGAACAAAAGAATTGTGATCAACACTATAATTGCTCTGCGAACAATGACTGAATGCACGAATCTCAGTGGTCTACGAGAGCTTTTGTGTAAATGTCCCAGCAAATGAATTCGAATGACAGAATCAACGGTGGACTTCAGCAGTCAAAAAAATCAGAAACCCCTCAAGGAGCTACTCCAACATATTTGGTTCAAATGTCTTTCAGGGTCTTTCAATACTAGGACAGGGTATTGAAGTAGAGAACATCCTTCTATAACGACTCCGATTTCGGGCGAGCTCTCTCCAGTTTCGCACTCCAAGTCGGTTGAGGTCTTCATCCACTTGATTGTGCCACCTAAGACGAGGTCTTCCCCTTCCGCGATTTCCCTGCAATGTGCTTTCGAAAACCCGTCGAGCCGGAGCGTTTGGGTTCATCCGCTCTACATGGCCCAACCATCGTAGCCTCGCGATGCGTACTCTTCTGGCTATGCCCATGTCGCGGTACAGCTCATACAGCTCGTTGTTGTTTCTTCTTCTCCGCACAAAAAACTGTTTTGGGCCATTAAAAATTTTGACCCATACAAATCTCCTGGACCAGATTGTATAATTCCAGCCGAACTTCAAAAGGCCGCAGATATAATTAACCCTGTCCTTGGAGTGATTCTCATCGGCTGTACCACCTTGAACTATATTCCCACTCAGTGGAAAATGGTCAAGGTTGTGTTTATACCTAAGGCTGGGAAATCATCCCACGTAAACCTTAAAGATCTCCGACCAATTGATATCCACCTGCGTATAGCTATAGATCCAAAACTGTTATCCACAGCACATAACGCCTACTGTAAAGGAATATTTGTATAAACGGCCCTACACACCCTGGTTCGTACTATAGAATATTCCCTCGACATAGAGGGTTCCTTCAATAACGTCAGTAGCTATGCAATTAGAATAGCACTGACAAAGCTCAAAGTAGATAGCTCCTTAGTGGATTTAAGAATTCTTAGGGCCAGTTGCTCAATCGAATCATAAATTTAAGTTCTACATAAAGTTCTACTTTATGGGAATTTTATGTAGAACTTAAGAATTCCGGAACGTCTCATACAAAAATGAAAACTTTATGTAGAACTTAAATTTATAATTCGATTGAGCAAATGGCCCTTAAATCCACTAAGCACAAACCTTATGCTAAAAAGCAGGAGAATCAATTCAACTCTAGAGAGCAAAGAGATCTGTCATTAGGGGAACACCGCAAGGCGGAGTCCTATCCCCTCTTCTATGGAATCTAGTCGTCAATGAACTTCTAGTTGACTTAGAAGCTGAGGGATTCAAAGTGATTGTATATGCAGATGACGTCTCCATTGCGGTATCTGGCAATTATGTTCACGCCCTTACGGATCTGATGCAGACCGATCTAAATATACTAGTAAAATGGGCAGGAAAATGTGATCTAGAGGTCAACCCTAAGAAAACTGAACTCGTTCTCTTCACCAGGAAATACAAAATTCCTCAACTAATAACTCCATCAATTAATGGAATCCCACTTGAACTTTCAAACGAAGCCGAATATCTAGGTATAATCCTAGACAAAAAGCTAAATTGGAAAGCCAATATACAGGAAAGAATCAGGAAATCCACCGTAGCCCTAATTTGTTGCAAAAAACGCATTGGCACTAAATGGGATTTCTCTCCCCAAATCATCCACTGGCTCTACACCGCTGTCATCAGACCAATACTCACATACGGAGTAGTGGTATGGTGGACCGCTCTTGATAAAAGGTCCTACTGCGATAATCTAAGCAAGGTCCAACGAACAGCTTGTTTATGTATAAGCGGAGTACTGAGATCAACACCCTCAGCTGCCCTAAATATACTCCATTATCTCATACCACTAGATATCTTTAGTAAACAAATGGCCGCCAGTACAGCCATTCGTATCAGAGCTATCTCCTAATGGACCGATAACAACATCGGTCACACTACAATCCTGAAATTGTTCAATATTTTATGTGATTTTATTCAATTTTCATAATTAATGTGTTGTTGGCAGCCCTGTACCACCAAAGATGTTATGAATTTTTATCAGCACACAATCGCAAGTTCAAAAATAATAAATTCCAGATATCTGATGGGTTCTTGAACACGCCTATTTAATTTAAAAGATGACTTCACTATAAACAAAATTTCTTTCCCTATATTCAAGTTTAACCTGGAATTTATTTGTTCCTACACTAAACTTAAAATGTATTACATATATGCATCCCAAATAAGTATCCAGTTTTATGGCCCATATAAAATAACATACCAATTGATTAGGGTTTAAGAAAATTTTACGGAAAACCCATAAAACGCATTAGCTATTAATTTTTGAGTAATTAGCACTAATGCAAAGAGAAATAATTACTTCCAAAATAATTATTAAAACAAAGCAGGTAGAGGGAAATTACGTTGTTAAATTGGAACAAATATATCAAACCTGCGGTTGACAAAAAAATGAATGTACGACTATACCAATACCAAACTAATAACAAAAAAATTTAAAAGCCTATGAACAGGAACACCGACCAAATATATTACACTAGTCAAGGTCAACAATGGCACCGATGCGAAAACGATCTTTTTCCCAAAGGTTTTTGAGCTCTTAATTACTAAACCATAAAATCGAAAAATTTAAGGTTTCTCCTTTGAGTCTATGTACTAAAATCAGCAAAATCTTAATTCAGAAGTAAAAAAAACTACGCTTAAACGTGCATGGAACAGTTCAAGACAGCTTCGTTTAACACTGCTAACATTTACTTAACATCACGTCAGTGATAAATCAAGTCAGGACAACAATGCTTTATTCCTTGAAAGTCTAACCTCAAAGAGCTCCCCTGTAACCGGATTTTTAGTTCAGTACACTAAAACACTAGGGGACACAATGCCATTCGAATTTTTTTTAATACCATACTTGAAAGGTTGGACCTTACCACCAGAGGCATAACTTTCAATTATTCGCTAACGCAGTCGATATTGATGTAGTCGGAAGAAGTAAGCGAGATGTCATAGATATTTTTGCGTGCATTGAAACAGAAGAAGTAAAAATGGGTTTAATGGACAACGAAGGCAAAAAGATTGTTTTCCCGGTCCTCAAGAAAGGAGACCCTCTGAACTGCGCGCCAACTACAGAGGTATCAGTCTTCTTAACATCGCTTACAAGATCCTCTCTGTCGTATTGTGTAAGCGTCTGAAGTTATTCGTCAACAACCTGATAGGTCCCTTATCAGTGCGACTTTAGACCAGGAAAGTCCACCATAGATCAAATCTTCACGGCAGATCTTGGAAAAAACCCAGGAAATCCAAGTCGATACCTACCACCTTTTTACCTATTTTAAGTGTATGAGAGCATCTATAGAAAGGAGTTATAAAGAGCCATGTCTAGTTTTGACATCCCTACAAAACTTGTCCGATTGTGTAGGATGTAGATGGAGAACGTACGCTGCTCCATCAGAGTCGGAAAAGATCTCGCCGATACATTCGATGTCAAAAAAGGTTTTAGTGCAAAACTCCCAGGTCAACACAAGAGGCACAATCTTTCAAAGATCCGTCCAATTACTCGGATATGCCGACGATATTGACATAATTGGAAGAACGCAGCTTGATGTTAATGGCACGTTTATGAGCATTGAGACGGAAGCGAAGGAGATGAGTTTAGTGGTCAATGAGGGCAAGACCAAGTATATGCTGTCATCCAAACCCAACACCGACGTCTTGGACAGAACATCACGATAGACAGCTATAACTTTAAAGTAGTTAAGGACTTTGTCTACCTAGGGTCCGCTATTAATTCAGACAACGACACCAGCGTTGAAATCAAACGAAGAATAATTCTTGCCAATCGCTGTTTCTTCGGACTAAGAAGGCAATTGAGTAGTAAAGTCCTCTCTCGAGCAACTAAGGTGTCCCTGTAAAGACACTTATCATCCCAGTTCTTATATATGGCGCAGAGGCATGGACCTTGTCAAAGGTAGAATAGAACGCTTTAGAATGCTTCGAGAAAAAAAATCTTCTGGTGATTTTTGGTCCCGTCTGCATAGATGGAGAGTGGAAAAGAAGATTCAACGACGAACTGTACGGGCTGTACAGCGACACTGACCTTGTCAAACGAGTCAAGGTCCAGCGGCTTAGATGGCTGGGTCATGTAGAGCGAATGGACACCAACGCTCCGGCCCGGAAAGTCTTCGAACCCAATCCCTAGGGACCGCGCAGTAGAGGAAGACCGCGACTCAGGTGGCGCACGCAAGTAGGAGATGACCTCAACCAACTTGGCGTGCAAAACTGGAGGCAGCTAGCTAGGGACTGAGCTGGCTGGAGAAGCATGTTGGCCCTAGTCCGACCCGGACTGTAGTAAGAAGGTAAAAAGAATTACATGCTGTCATCAAACAAGATCAAAGAACATCAACGAGTTTGACAAAACGTCACAATTGACACACATAATTTCGTGGTAGTACAGATACAGTACAAATAACATCTATATCTATCTACAAAAAACATCAAAACGGAGATCAAACGGTGAATTACTTTGCCAATCGCTGATACGACATTACATTCTACTACTACTGAGCATTCTACTACTACTGATCGCAAGACTACGATCTCAGTGTGATGTAGAGCGAATACACGCCAAGTTTTCGAAAATACATTGCAGTGAAATCGTAGAAAAGGAAGACATCGTCTTAGGCGGCGCAATCAAGTCGTTATCGAAACATGTTGGTTGATGGCGGTCCAGGTTCACCCTGAACTGTACGGTCCACCTTAGTAAAGTAAGTAATTTCACGAATCTGATGTAATAGAGGACATCAAAAATCACTACAACACCTAATTTTGATCCAAATCTGTCAAAATTGTTATTTTGACACTATTAAATAAATAAATAAATAAATAGGGTGGCCCAACAGAGCTAGGAGCCATTGGGCCTAGCGCGTTTCTCACAACCATGTCTTGTGAGGGGAATGGAGGTGACCTACAATTTTCTGCCGGTTTCGAACGGCTTTTTGAGAAAGCGCTTTTCATGACAATGAATTTACTAACGGAGGCCTTGTCAATTCCTCGCAAAAGGCGATACCCATGGGAAAGATTTTTGCCTCTGCTGGGATTCTAACCATCACGCCACGGGTAACACATTTTGACACTATTTGCGATTTTTTTTTTTTTTTGATCGGTTTTTCAGAACTTGAATCTAAGAAGGATCTGCCTCTTGATGCACCAACACAATCAACTGTTAGCTTGATACACTTCTTTCACCGACCGGAAAAAATCCCTTACGTAATGATAAAAACAATTTTTTTCGTCATCCAAACGAAAAAAATTAGTTCTTTCATAGAAACCCTCATTTAGCAATGGAGAACCCTATAAGTGAAACTACCTAAATTTGAAAAGCTGAAAGAAAAATTCTAGTGCTTAAGAATTTACCTTTTACTAGGTGACATGTTTTTACAACATGTGTGTGCGGGTGGTCGATGGCAACATCGAACCCCAAAGTCTGCAGAAGAACGTTCTCGTTGAAGACCAAATCCTGAGCCTGCTCATTGTAGTTAGCATCCGAAGGTGCTGTTTGTGGTTGACTCTGGCATTTTTGGGAAGCTTTGATGACATGTTCCAACTTGCGAGGCTGCTCTTCAACTTTGGCAGCTAAAAACAAACTAGCCGAAGCGATTCCATTCCGGGAGAAGTGCGTAAACGAATGAAACGCATAGAATCTATGCATGTACACGATTGCAGTATTAATGCATAACTGGGAGCTTTAAGTAATAAATCAACAGTGACAATGACAATATTCGTCAGAAAAGACAGCCAAGAAAAATACTTACACTTGCAGACGTTGACCCATTTCTTGAATAAGATAGGCTGTCATCTGTCGGAATGATAGCTCCTGGTCGGGACTGATGCCATGGCGACGGCTAGGAGAATTTGCTAACTGCTCCGACGTGAAATACCAAATACTGTCCTTTTCCTTGACCTCACTTGTTGTGTTGGTTAGCGCTCCACTACTACTGCTGTTGCTTGACGAGGGTATTCCACTGCTGCCATTGCCACTTCCCGAAGCATTGCTAATCGCAGCCATTTAGCCAATCTGTGTCGTCTCGTTCTAGCGCTATGTATCCAATAATGGTTGTTTTACAATGCAACGTCGCGAGTAAAATAAATCGAAAAACAAAACGAAAATTGAGTTCAGTAAAGACGTGAAACGATGCGACGAGAACAGAATATGTGTTAATTCACTGGTAGTTCACTTTCATATAAAGCCTCACTAAAAATCGCAACCAAAACAAATACAGCAGTGTATTAATTCTTCTTTTTTTTTAATTAAAGGAATACAATGTGGATTTTTTTGTCTGTTGTCGATTTGATAGTTTTGCCAGACTAGCACCAGACACAAACACTAGACATACACACGGCGGTGGCGGCGTAAGGTTGTTTTGATAATTAAGTTTTCGCACTTTTCCTTTATACGACAGCAGCGCCAATCTTTCAACTGGCAATGACTACGTCTCTACAACGAATCAAATTCATACTTTGGGATTTTTTTTTTTGCTTTCTCCTTCGGGTTCTTTGCTGTTTGACAGACAAATATCTTTGAGGGTATGTGGAAGGGAAATGGAATTGAGGTTCGATTCTTTATCTGTTCAAAGAGCACAGCAAAAAAAAAAATGCAAGCAAATGTGTCAAGAAAAAAACTTAATGCGATCTTTCTAATAACTGCATAACATTGTGTGAACAAAAAAAAATACCTAGATTATATAGAAACAAAATTTTGCATACATGTTAAAGGCGAAAAAATTTCGAAAGATTTTTTCTTTGGGTATCCCTTTAGCGAGCATTTACACAAATTTATTCTTGGGATGGATGGGCAGCTGCAGACGCCATTTAATAAAAAGTTCACGTTAGCTCGCGAGTTGGTTTGGGATTGGCTCCGGACTTTTCACTTTTTTAAGCGATACTGCCGTGGTTTTAATTGTTTAAAGTACATTGAAAACTATATATTCCATAAGCGCGTTCGATTATCAATTGAATTAAAACAATTGGTGCGAGTTAAATGTGACAAAATTTATAAAAAATTAGCACTTCACAGAAAATGATGTTGTATCCGCAAGAATGGCCGACCCACAACATGAAGGGAAATTTGTTTACGTCAGAATTTGCTATAAATATTTTCGGAAAATGGCGGACGAAGGGAAATTTTTGTTTTTATGTTTTATGTCCGAAGGTTTTTGTTTGTAAATAGTAAAAATGAAAGTTTCAATGAATTTAATTTTATTAACTGGTACCGTTGCCACTAGTTTCAATTCAGTTTTGGTTTTAGTGTAGGAGTTTTTCAGTATTTATGAAGAATTAGGTAAACATTTTACATGAAATTTTAAAGGCGCGTCCTCATCTGACTAAATAGTTCAGGTTATTAGCACAAACGAATTGTTGCTATAATATACGACGTTCAGCCAGGGACTGGCCTCATCGTAAATACGGAGTGTTCGTTGCATTCCCAACGATTTTGCTAATTATCTGGCTGAACACAATGCATACGCATACGCATACGGAGCCGGAGCCGCAAGAGTTAAAATCAAGTTAACTTGTCCAGTCTTGCGTTGTTGTTGTATTCGCTTGTATTTAGTGTTTTGACATCTCTTGCGGCTGCGTCTCTGCAGCCATTGTGTTCACGCAGTATATCTCATATTTTTTATTTTAAATGTGTTTTCCTTTCTCTAACCTGCACCATTGTCCAGGCATCCCATTAGATCAACGATTACTGCATTTATTATTTAATCAGGGTGAATAAATATACTCTTCTCGTGCTTTAAAAAAGCCTTCGTTTAAATAACTTAAAAGATGAGTATTTTGTCTTATTCCAAAATGATCTTTCATAAAAAAGCGTTTTTGTAGAAGCGGCAGCAACAAACTCAGCTGTCAAATTATGTTTACATAGCGATATATAAGAGAATCTACACTGACGCAATCGGGTTGGTGGTCTGGGCCGCGGCCTTAAATTTATTCATTTTTTTATTTTAATTCTGCATGAAGGCAATGAGTATGCTTTCAACTTATCAACTACAGAAAAATGAAACTTCAGACAAAACTAAGTGTTTTCAACTTAAACAAATGATTACAAATCTACCTCTCTAAAAAAATTCAAATCACTGGTGAGAGGTGATTTATCTCTTCCTCTGATCTGAAATAAAAGCAGTTTGTCAAAACTTTGCAAAATTTCAGAAGCACTGCAGCGGATTTTTTCTAAGTGCCTGTCCAGACGGGTTATTTCAATAACGTTATGCTGTTAACGCTAGGTGTCTACACGTTGTTATAATTCCTCGCACAAGTTCTCCATTTTGTGTTGGAAAGTGTATTGAAAAAATCATAACGTTATGAGTATAACCCGTCTGGACACGCCAAGTGTAATGCTTAGGCAGATAAATCAGATTTCGTTTTGCGCATCCAGCCTCTTTCTTCCTCACCCCTTTTGCCTAGGAAACGACCGATATAACGTTATGGGCATAACCCGTCTGGACAGGGACTAAAGTACTGGCTAGTATTAAAACGATTTTGACAATTTTTGTGAAAGTTGACACAAACATTGACAAAACGTCATCCCTAAACAATGTCTGTAAAAAAAAACTTGATCACCATAGAACATAAATACCAGCAGTCATAAAAATCTGACATTATTAAATGCTTCTCTTGCAAAAAGAAAAGATAAAGCATTTTGGCTCAAGAATAGGAATGGATAATAAAATTAAAAAAAAAAAATTATGGCAAAAAAAAATTATTGCTGGCATCTCCTTTATCAATTTCTGAACACATCCCTTGTGCGGAAGCCGAACAAAAAAAAAATAAAAACACTTCATTTGGACGAGATTTCATACAAAAATTACTTTATTGCTCATTGCTGTCGGTTGTCCGCCATTTTTCAGATATTTGTTTTAATATTTTGATTTGTTGAACTAATAATCTCCAATATGGAAAAAATCACAGTATTGCAAACTCGGGAACTACCAACCAAACACATATTCGACCAAGAAAAAGAATTACGCGAACAGTTGCACGTCGAAATCGAGAAAAAATCTAAAGCCTGTTCCAACCCTACGTACGAGTGTTCTATACCTAGGCTCGATGGCTACGAATTTTGTATTCGACATATATTAAAGGATCCAAAAGCACCATTTAAACCATGTACTTATACATTCGCAAATGGAAAGAAATGTCCACAGGCGACACCAAAACATGATACCATCAAAGATCCTTCCCTGACTACATACTGCTTTGAGCATAGCCGTTTGTTGCAATTGACTTTTACTCGAAATACAGTTGGCAAGTTCAAACAGATCGAAAGTAATGAAGTGCTCTTAAACAATCTGTCTCATCACCTAAATATTGAGCCTGCTTCGCCGCCGACAAGCTTTTCGTGCGAGGTCGACGAAGAGATTGACGTTGTTTCCCCGAATATCCGCCAATTTGGTATAAGAAGAGTATTTAAAAAAAGAAAAATTAAGTTGAACATTTTGTTTTCTTTTTTTTTTTTTTAGTAAATTATGATCAAATTTCGGATCTGAGCACAGTTAATACCCTCGTAAAGAAGAAGAGACGTATTCTTGACTATGCCTCGGATAGTTCTTCGGATGGGGAACAAGCCACTCTGAGCAACACCTCCAAGGGACACGAATGGGATATTTCGGATGATGAAAGTGTTGATTCACAGGACGATGATCTATTGAAGTGAATGCTTAAACTCTTTATAATAACTTGTTTTTATTACTATTTGCTTTTTTGTGGTTCATAGACATGCTGGCATTTACACAAATGAGGAAGCTCTTGCAATATCCAAGAAGAAGCTTATAAATTTGCAAAATCTTTATATGGAGCAAATCAATCGGCTACATCATATTTTGAAGGAAAAGCGTAGACGGTATTTACATGCTATTCGAAAGGAAAGAGAGACGTTGTGTAAGTGAAGTTTTTTAAAGAATATGTACCCCAATTGGTTGTTTTTTTTTGTTTAAGTTTTTTTTTAAGTTTAAGTTCATTTTAGATGTGTTCAATGGCTTTTTTTTAGATCAGAACAGCACAGCAAAGCACAGAAGCAGTGAAAAACGTCAGCCAAGTTAGAACAAGCAAACTTGTCAAAAAAAGCAACAACAAAAACGAAAAAAAAACAACCACCAATTTTTCTTTTTCTGTTATCAATTTAATTTAGCGTAGTTTCGTCACGAATAAGTAATTTTGTTTTCAGCGCAAGGTTAGGTGCTATTTTCCTAATTTAAAAAAATTTTTTTGAACTTTTAACAACAAATTAAATTGCAATGCGCCTAAAGGCCCCGGCCCATAGAACGCGTTGCGCGCGTGCGGCACCGCTTCCAACTGACAGCTCGATTAAATACACACGATCTTATGAGAGGTGACCCATAAGCACCGCGCGCAACGCGCCGAACGCGCCGAGTAGCCCAACTTTCTACTTTGCCGCGGCTCTCACGCGGTGACAGAAGAGAGACATGCGCAGTCACAACCAATTTGAAGTTTTCTCTTATATGGAAAAAATAACAATGGGCTCGTTCAAGAACCTATCGGATAGCCTATCTAGGATAGCCGTATCTTAGATACCTTTTTGAACGATCGACAACAGACAACAGCTGTGAAATATTAAAATTCGACTTTTGAAAACAGAAAAACATTCAAAATATCATTGCTAGACGATTATAACATATTTTTTTCGATTTCCCACACGTAAACAACAACAACAAGCTATCCGGATACGATTCTTGAACGCCCCCATTTTGACTAAATTTATCTGTCAAAACACCGCAACGGATTCTATGGGTCACCCCTATGTCTGCTATTATACGGAGAAATTTGTTTCATGAAACTGTTCGAACACCATAAGTGCAAAAGAGAACGAAAGTTCGAAAAAGAGAGATGGACAATGAGCTACCCTGTGTCGCATGGGCTATGGTTTGGTGAAACAGCTTTGACGTTTCTCTTTTAGTGATGTGCCAAACCGTAAAATTTACAAACCGAGTTAACCCGAGTTGGATTTTGATTAACCCGAGTTGTAATTCGAGTTAGCTAACTCGGTTTACAAAAATAAATTTGCGCTTTTTCCTTCAATACTATGTTTTGAAAAATAGAAACAAAGCAAAATTTTCAATCAAAATAAACGGATTTAGTCAAAATGAATTAAAAAAAAAGTCACACAAGAAAGAAATTAACGCAATGCGCAGTCCAACTCGGTTTGACTTGACTCTGGATATTTTACAGACAATTAATTCCTAACTCGAGTAGCAATATGTACCCAAAACACTCAAACCTACCTATTAACAGACGACAATCAAAAAAACAAAAAAAAAAAAACATCTAGTTTAACAGATGTGTGTGTTTCTGTATGCCTGCGCAAGTAACTCACTTGCTTTGATGCTTTATATACTACTACCGGTCGACTATGGACTATGTATAAGTGCATTGTGTTTGGCACAGACCGCAACTAAAGGAGGGTAGTTTTGATTATGTTCAAGTTAACTCGGTCTGCTTGCATTCGTTTCATTTTAATTATTTGATTGACGGTTCGGTTTTTTCTTCGGTTTGCCAACTCGCTTTGAAAAAATGTAAACGAGTCAACTCGGTTTGGGTTCAACTCGGTTTGACTCGGTTTATGATACCGACACATCACTATTCTCTTTGTCTTTGTTCGTGTTTTTGTTTATTCTGTTTCATTTGGTTCAAAAATAAGTAATAATACTAATAATAATGACTTCTTTGTTTTTCAATTGCCAATAGAAGAGGTTTTGAAGCAACCAGGCACTACTAGATAACTATTTTTCCCCAAAAATAAAAACAGCGAATGAAAGATAAAGAGAAATGTGAAACTAGTTTCATGAAACTGGATTTCATCGTATAATAGCACTTGCGACACGGAATGACAGAACAAAGAAGAATTCGAAGTTGTTTCATGAAACAAATTTCTCCGTATAATAGCAGACTATCAGTTGCGCGCGGCAAAACCCACCGCATCAGTTGCCGCGCCGCTTCTACCGCACGCAACGCGTTCTATGGGTCGGGGCCATAAGAAACTACGAGCAAAAAGTCAACAGCTGCTTTTGACAGTTTTCACCAAACTTGCACTTGCGCAAGAGGAGGTGCAGAAAATGCTGTGCTAAACTGTTCTAGAACAGCTCATTGAACACAAAAAAGATCAGAAAAGATCAGAAAAGAACAGAAAATTTCTCATTGAACACCAAAAGCCTGATCTTTTCTGTCTGAAACTGTTCTAGAACAGGTCATTGAACACTACTTTATTTAGTTTGATTAAACTATTTACATTTATAATAGGTTATGTTTTAACATATTTAACTGAATTCTGTATTCAAAACTTGGATTTGACAAAATCTATCACATTTCTTTTAAAAATATTGAAGCTTGTTTGATTTTTCATTTGATTATCCAAAGTATTTGTATAATTTAAAGCCCTTATAAATAAGTGAATTTGGAGTGTTACTAGTCACAAAGTTAGGAAGTCTTAGGTCGTTTCTGTTTCTTAAAGCGTATGGTTGTAAATCTCTTATAAATCTCAGATAGGTACTCAAATAAGTAATTTGGCATTGAATTGTTTTTTATTTTATGTAGGTAGAAACACTAAAACATTCATAGTTATTCTTTGTTTAACTGATAACCATATCAGCGAATTTAACATATATAACGGATTGACATATGTATATCTGCACTTTAGTAAACATCGCATTGCTTTATTCTGTAATCTTTGCAGTCTTATAAAATCACTCTCGTTACATAAAAAAAGAATATTTTATTATTATTATTACATTTTATTATCAAGTAATTGAAATTACAGGGTAATATAAATAAAAGTAGGGAGCCTAGCTACTAGGACTATTGGCTCTGCTTATGATAAGTGTTTTTAATTTTATGAAATCCAAAAACGGGCTCTGGCATGCGTTAAAAACGAAGGAGGGCACTTTGAGCACTTCTTATAATTGTATTTGTATAAAATACATAACAAACTACTAAAAGTTCTTGGAAAACTGCTCCCTTTGCAAGTTGTTGCCCCGTTCGTCCGTAAAAAAGACAAAACTAGAATTTTTACCTATTTTAGTTATTTCCTAGTATCTTAAAAAGGAAGGGTTTTTGAGTGCACTTATTACTAAGTTTTTTTTTATTATTGTTTTGTTCATCTGTAAAAAATAAAGAAACTCTATGTTTATCAGGTATTTTCTGCGAAAAAATGACCTCAAAGTCAAAACTTTGTTTGGGGAAGAAAATTTGGACACCACTTAAAATTGAAAATCTGGCAACCCTTAACCTATGAAAGCTCAACTTAAATACAGTCTTAAAGATTGTTATTTCTACAAAAAATTAAGTCTAAGATAAGGTCTCTATCATCTGTATTGACAGAGATATCGAATTTAACACAGGTTAGGGTACACCAAAGTTAGACTTTTCTTGAATTGTCAAAAAGTGATGTCAAACTTGAGAAACGGACTTTACTGTAGGACAATTTTTTTCTTAGAATATGACCAAGAATCATATCCCAAAGTATGTAAAACGAATTACGGGACACCCTGTATATTTTACTTCTGTTATTCTTTCTATTGCTATGCCCCCTATTTTTATATCGATGTTGTCACTGCTGCTCTCGTTCAGCACCATAAGTTTCGTTTTTCCGATATTCAGTTTAAGTTTATTTTCTACAAGCTACTGGTTTATTGCATTTAAGTCTTCCTGTAGTTTTGCCTTACTGTCTACATTATTGTTTCCGGAGATATGGACAACAGCATCATCCGCAAACAGAGCTAATTTGCTGTGTTTTTAAAACACACTGGAGATCATTGATATTAATCGTAAACAAAAGAGTCCCTAAGACAGATCCTTGAGGCACACCATATTCCACATCAATTGATTCTAACACCACGCCATTGACTTTAACTCTTTGCTTTCGATTTTTCAGATAACACTCGAACCACAGTAATTCTATCTTTAACACCGTATTTTTTCATTTTCATTAATAAAATATCTCTATTGACTGTCTCGAACGCCCGTTTCAAATCCAAAAATACACAATAAACACTTCTTTTTTGACAAGTTCTTCCTTCCATGACGTAACAGCTACATTAATTGCAGTTTCGCACGAGTGCCCTTTTCTAAAACCTGACTGCAAGTCAATAATTAAATGGTTACTTTCAATATATTCATACAACTGCTTGAATACTACTTTTTCAAAAATCTTTTCACACAACGGCATAGCATTCACAGGTCTAAACTCTACACATTTTACAGTTTTAACTATTTTTTCGATTGGTGTCACCAAAGATTTTTTCCAGGCATCAGGAAATTTACTTTTAGACAAAGAACCGTTTATTATTTTACAGAGAACTAGGCCAAGCATTTCGAAATGGTCTAAGTAGATACTTGGGCTCATGAACAGAAAATCCCGTTTGTTTTTCATATTTTTTATTGTTTGTTTTAAATCGGCTAATGCTATATTCTTAAATTTGAAAACACTTTCGACTTTCTCAACGTGATTTACGAAAGGGGCTGACGAGATGGTGTTTATTATGTCCACTACACTGTTAACAAAAAACTCATTGAAATTGTTTGCAATAATTATACTTTTGTCAATCAATGTTAAATCCAAATGCCAATCAATGTTAAAATCTCCCACAATTATGTCTTTATTTAAATCATAAAAAAACCTTATTGTTAAACTATTGATGAAATGAAGAATTTATCTAATCTATCTAATCTAATCTAAATCATAAGGATCATCCATCAATCTCAAGAATTCTTCACAAAAAACTCTACAACTTGTACTTGGGGATCTATACTTACCAACAATAACACAAGAGAATAGTTAGCAAAATAAAAAGTGTTTACTGACCACCATAACTCCATCTGTTTCACAATTTTTTTTTGTATTTGACGCTCTATGATCGCTTCTAAAACACCACCTGTATGGGTCGATTTTGTGTCACACTTGTCGACTAATGTATATCCATTCAAATAAAGTTCAATATTTTGCACTGCTTCTGTCACATGAGTTTCAGATAATACTAATATTTGAAAATCTTGTGATTCGATATTTATTTGTAGCTCCGCCATATTTTTAAAAAAAACCACATATGTTAACGTAACAAACTCGCACAGAATTTGATTGCTAGCAAGCAGTTTTATTTTTTCTTATTTCAATTTCCTTTTTAAAAACTTCGCACTCATTACTTCGACAATAATGATTAATATCTAACTTTAGTCCAAACTTTGAGTTTGCCAAAACACAGTTGTTACATTTAGAGATCACACTAAGACAACTCTTTGCATCATGATTTTCACTAAACTATTTCGTTTCTACATTCCTTTGCGTTGTGATTATAACCCCAACACTTATAACATCGTTTGACCGCCACTGAATCATAAACAGCACATCTGTCCCAACCTAAGCTAATTCGATTTTTTTCCATTATACATCTGTATCCTTCCGTTTCAACTGAAATTACTGCACTACAACTCTTCTTTTTATCTTTTTCAAAAAAAAAAAAAAAAATTCATGAAGGTACGCTTGTCTACTTTATGTTTCACACATTTTTTTATCACTATATTTATGTGGTGCAATAGGGTTAAGGTTTTTAATTCAAATGCTATTTTTTATATTTTATAGATTAAGCAAATAACTTTTAGATTGTCATCCAAATAGCTTATTTGTTTTAGGTAGCATCCACGAGCAACAAAAGAAAACACCTTGCGAACGTAATTTGTATGAGAAACTTAAAGCACTCAATCACTACCATCGGCGACATGGCATCGAAGCCGTACTTCACAGAAAGTTCAAAGAAAAGCGTTCCAAGGCTACTGAGGGAAGTGTTTCAAAAGGACTCCCATACGTAAAATGTGTATTCACAGAAGGCGGTGTCAAATGCGGCGAGAGAGCTATGCCCAGTTGCAAGTTTTGTAGGAAACACATTCTCGAAGACAAAAAACAAATACTCTTCCGTGCGTGTGGAGTGGAAAAAAGTGGTGTTGTGTGTCAGGAACCAGTGCCGAATATATTTGAAGATGCTACATGTGTATTGCATATAAGTTTGCCGACTAAAAAGCAATACGTCCAGAAGGTAGGCCCAAACCCATTTTTAAGGTTATCCAAAACAATATTTGAACTCTTGTTGTTGTCAGTCAAGAAGTGTGAAGCTTATCAATCAAATGAATTTTGATTATTAAACAACTCTATAAAAGGTGCATTATTGCGCGTCATTTGCAAATTATGTAACAGTTCCATATTAAAATTTAGGCAAAATCATATACGAAAAATCTGTCACGTTTCAAAAGGTAAAGCGTCGGTGATCAGTTTTATCTTAAAATTTTGTTTCTCTACATTTTTAATTTCAGAAATATGAGTCAGAGACCGAAGAGGATGAAGAAGACACGTCCGCATTAGCTGCAGTGGTGAGTACAACAACGGGAGTAGGCTCGTTGTTTATAAAATCAAACAATGGCAGCGAGGTGGTCACCAAAGTAGAAGCTAACCAAAAAATGGATACTTCTATGGAATTGGATGTAGTTGAGGAGGAATCCAATAAAAACGTCACAATTTCACACGATGAAAAACCATGCAAAGACGATATAAAATTGGAGCCACCATCTGAGAATATAATTTTAACAGATGGAACTGCTGTTGAACTTAGTGAGACGAAACCTGCAATCGAAACGGCATCGGCACCTGAAATAGCTTGAATTCTTATGGTCATAAAAAATGTTTTTAAACAAAGTTATTCGTTGAAGTATACATTGCATTGCGTATGCGTGGCCTATGATAAAATAAATAATATAAATACCTACTTGAATTTGTTGTTTATTTAAAAAAAGGACGCCTAATTGCATTCATTGCATAACAAAATGATCTCAAGATTTTATTTCATATGGTATATTTTCGTCTGAATAGAGAATCATAAATTGATAATGTTCATGTTATTGATAATAAGTAATTTTAATGGTAATTAATATTAAAAGGCCTTGCTACGGAGACATTATGTCTGTTGCGTTGGATTAGATAACTAGTTCAGATTCGTATATAAAATCAGTTCAAATTATGATGCTTTGACATGGATTGAAGTGCAGTAGATCGGAATTTTTTTTTTAGTTTATGGTCAGGTCAATTTTAGCTAGAATTTTTGGTAAATGAAAAGTTTGATGGTTATTATAATCTTTTCGCACTTCAATTTTAGGTCCCTATTATGAGTAGCGAATTGAACGTTCGATTGGAAGCGAATGTTTTTGCGAGCTTTTTTTATAGCGGTATTATAGGTTGTAGAAACCAAAACTTTGTAGAAAACTTTTTTTTTCGACGTTTATGCTTCTCTTGCTACATCGGGTTAGCTGGTTTAGTTATTATTTTTTGAGTTGATAGTGGGCAATACCTTTATACAGCTCATTATCAATTTTACTAAAGATTAACGACGTTTTAAAGTCGGCGTAACTTTACTTCACCGATAATACGAGTTTATAAACAAGGCTGACAGCGTTCGAACCGTTTTATGAAACAAATTTCACCGTATAATAGAGTACTATTACACAGGCACGTTCAATAACCTGTTGGATAGCCTATCTCGGATACCCTTATCTTCGATACTCTTTTGAACGATTCAGATATCTTTTTCCAGATTGCTGCAGACAACAGCTGTGAAATATTAAAATTCGACTTTGGAAAACAGAAAAACATTCAAAATATCTTTGCTAGACGATTATAATTTACTAGCTGTGCCCGCAAGGTCCGCGTGGAATAGTGACTTTCAGCAGCATTTTTAACTTTTTAGGAAATAAAACTTCTAGCCTTAAAAATGGCGGTACATATTTCCAAAAAAAAAAACATTCAACCCCTATTTCAACACCTTGTAGCCCTGTTAAAAATACTTTTGAGACCGTAGTTTTTGAATTCCCTTTTCCGTTCCCGTGGGAATATAAGGATAGATATATAGCCTTTATCCTTCCGCATGTTCTAGAGTCTAGAATCTAGACCATCTCTGTAGCTAATTTAATAAAATCTGTTTAGCAGTTTGAACTGGAGACATACGAAAAACATACCGACATAGCTACATTCGCATTTTCAATATTAGTAAAGACTCCCGTTCCCGTGGGAATATGGTGACCGTTTTCATGGGAATATGTGGATAAGTTAAAGTTAATGTTACTCCGGGATTATGGAGCATTCCAACGGTGGAAGAATTTTTGAAATCGGTGCTGTAGTGTAAGTTCCCGTATACGTTCCTGTTCTCGTGGGAATATAGGGAACAGTAGGAATATGGGGATGAATTAGTTTTTATGTTACTCGGGGATAATAAAGCATTCTAACAGTGGAAACATTTTTGAAATCGGTGTTGTAGCTTCTAAGTTCCCGTATACGTTCCCGTTCCCGAGGGAATTTAGGGATAAATTGCAGCCTATGTGTTATTCTGATGTATAAGCTATATTATTGGTGTCGGAGATAAGCAAACACGAGGTTTATTGGTTGACTTCATTTTTATTACTATCTAGTTCATCGCCTACTTATTTCCTATCTGTCAAAGTAAGAGAGAGACAAAGCTAGCCTCTGACACCTCTTCCCCTCACAATCTTTTTCGTTTCTTTTCTTTTTATAAATAATACAAATTATTTTGTTTAAAAGAGCCTTAAATATTAATCATAGCTAGTTTCAGTTATTACATTACAAAATCTTTAAAATGTTCAGGTGGACGAATAGTCCTTTTTGAACGACGTGTTTGAATTTCATTTGGGGTGTCCTTAATATTACCTGGTGTTCCGGGGACGACCGATTCGCAAGGAGGTGATGGTGCTGGCTTGGTTGGTGGGTAAGTTACGGAGTCTGTTATGTCTCGCGAACTTTCATTTGGTAATGACTCAGCCTGTTTTGGTGTGACCGGACCTGGTGGTGTATTTTCCTCTGTTGTTGGCGATGTTTCTTCCGTTTCTGGTTCCGGGGTATTATTGCGATTTGGTTCATTAGCAGGAATTTGGATTTGGTCACCAATTTTCCGGATTTGATCAATATGTCGTTTCCAAACTCTATTGTCGTCCAACTTTATTTCGTAGTGTAGTTCACCTTGTTTTGCTGCTATTCTTCCGAATTTCCATTTGTCGTTCGATAAGTAATCTCTTACGGCTACTCTTTCACCCGATAAAAATTGTTTTTTAATGGTTGGTCGCTCCTGCACAGCCGTTGTCTCTTTTGGAATGAATAAATCTAGTCGAGATTGGATTTGACAACCGAACATTAGCATAGCTGGTGACTTATCCGTCATTGGGTGAATGGCTCGGCGATATGCAAACAAAATTTTTGAAATTGTAGCTTTTAAATCGCCTGCTTGGCATTTAGCAGTTTTCAGTTTATTTTTTATTGTTTGTACGAAACGTTCAGCGAGGCCGTTAGTAGCTGGGTGGTATGGGGCACCTTGCTTATGTGTTATCCCATTATTTTTCAAAAATACTTGGAAATCTTTAGAATTAAATTGGGTTCCATGATCACTGACAAACACTTTTGGTGTACCAAATGTAGCAAAAATACTTCGACAAGTTTGGATCGTAGTTGCTGTTGTAATATTAGGGATCACATGTACTTCAGGCCATTTGCTGTGTGCATCAATTAAAATGAATAGATATTTTCCTAACAACGGTCCAGCGAAATCAGCATGTACGCGTTCAAAGGGTTTCGAAGGTGTACTCCAACAATGAACCGGTAGTGTTTTGACTGGTTGTGCTCTTGTGGACTGGCAATCAACACAGTTTTCAACTAATTTCTCTATCTCACTATCCATGCCACTCCACCAGCAGTAACCGCGGGCTAGCGACTTCATTTTCGATGTGCCAAAGTGACCTGAGTGAAGTTCAGCAAGTACCCGTTGTCTTAAGCTTTTGGGTATGTATGCACGGATTCCTCGTAATATGCAACCTTGTTGTAAGGCGAATTCCGTTTGCCGAATACCCCAACGATGTGTACCGTCGCACTCACGACCGTGTTTTAAACTTTCCCACAAAATGCGTACTTCCTCGTCCTTCTTCGTTTCCTCTTTCAATTCGGATACATGGATTGGTAAGTTTTCCAAACACTCGTTCTCGATTATGTCCACCTCTTCAACCACTTCCACGCTGTGGTTTATGTTATGAAGAGGCAGTCTGGACACAGCATCTGCGTTGGCATTATCTCGGGATCGTTTCAGACGGATTTCAAAATCGAATGATTCTAAGAATATTGCGTAATGTTGCATTCTAGTCGCCGAAAGCTTTGGTAGCCCTTTTTGTGGCGAGAATATTTGCGATATCGGTAACCAATATAAACTTTCTTCCAAACAAATATTGATAAAATTTGCGAATACCATAAATAATGGCGTAAGCCTCTTTGTCGATTTGGCTATATCGCTGCTGTACCTCAGATAATGTTTGTGACGCAAATTGGATCGGTTTTTCTACCCCATCTGGGAACAAATGACTTAGTACCGCCCCCACTCCATAAGGGCTTGCATCGACTGCCAATACCACTGGCAGCGTAGAGTCATAGTGCGTTAGGATTGTATCCGATAAGATTTGCCTTTTTGCCTCCACGAATGATTTTTCGCACTTTAAGTCCCATACAAATGGTACTTTATTTTGTAAAAGCCTATTAATTGGAAAAAGAATTGTACTTAAGTCTTTTATAAACCGACCGTAGTAATTGATAAGTCCAACAAATGCACGAACTTCATCCTTATTTGTTGGTCGCCTCATATTTTGTACCGCCTCTACCTTTGCATTCCCTTTCCTAATTCCATTTTTATCAATTATATAACCACAGTATTCAATTTGGTCTTTCATGAACTCTGATTTGGCCCAATTTACTCTCATGTTAAAATTATTAAGGCGCTTTAAGACCTCGTTAATTCGTTCTAAATGTACTTCATCAGTATCTGCGGTAATTCGTATGTCATCTAAGAAAACGGAAACCCCTTTAATACCCTGCAACACCATCTCTATGAAACGCTGCCATTTTGCCGGTGCACATGCTACCCCGTACATCATTCTCGTTGGTTGGAACAACCCTAATGGTGTACTGATCGTTAAATAGTGCCTATCTTCTGGATGAATTTCCAATTGTAAATAAGCTTTAGATAGATCGATTTTAGAGAATTTTTTTCCGCCCGCCATTGTGCTGAACATCTCCTCGACAGTAGGTAATGGATGTTCATCCACTCTTAATGCTGGGTTAATAGTAATTTTGTAATCCCCACACATTCGTATCTCGTTATTTCTTTTCCGCACAACAACAATGGGTGTTGCCCACTCACTTGTGTCTACTTTCTCTAACAACCCTTCCTCTACCTGTTTTTTAATTTCTTTCTCCACCGCTTCGGTTAATGGAAACGGTACCCGTCGGGCCTTAAAGAATTTAGGCGGGGCGTTTTCTTTTATGTGTAGTCTCGCTTGATGTCCCACAATTTTCCCAGTAGAAGGCAAAAATAAATTTTTGTACTTACTCACAATGTCTTTAAGCTTAACATCGCTGAATTTATCTGCTTGGATATTGTTAATGTCCGTTTCTGGCGTGTGTAATTGGTCGGCGATGATCCGCTCCCAGTCGAGCTCAATTGTACGGAGCCATTCGCGTCCTAACAAGGGCTTCCTTTCGGTTCGTACCAAATACATTTTAACTTCGTGGTTCTTTGTTGCCGTTGCTACATTAACCATGATATACCCCACACAGTCTAATGGCGTTTTGCAGTAGCTGTATAGCAACGTATCATTGTCGTGTATATCCACATCACCAAAGTGCCTTTCCGCATCACCCAAGCTCACGATCGTCACCGGTGCACCTGTATCAATTTCAAAATTTAAAATAGAATTATTAACTTTAAGTTTACAAAATATTTTAGCACGATTGATACTTAATTTATTGTTTCTAATATTGTGTACCCCTCCCTCGTATATTTGGAATAGTTCATCTACCAGGACATTACAGGTTGAAATGTCATCTTCTTCTGCAACAAGGTTAACTTGGCGTCTTTCCTTCGAGCACACTTTGCGTAGATGTCCTTTGGTCTTGCAGAATCCACAAACCGCATCCTTATAATTGCAACGGTTCGCCAAGTGGGAGGTGCTACCACACCGATAATATTTCTTTGTAAATATCTGTTTATTGCCCGTACCTTCTGTCCTCTCGTTTTTCTTTGTGTCTCTCCGCCTATCACCAAATGCATTGACTGTTCCTTCGATTTGGTAAACGCCTGATTTCGCCACGTGCTGATGTAATTCAACACCTCCTTTTTCAGCTGTCTCAAAGGCTTTAGCTGTGTTCACTGCTTTTTCCAAGGTTAAGTCGCTTTTTTCGAGTAACCGGCTCTGGATTTTTTGGTTTATTAACCCAAACACAAATTGATTTCTAAGTGCTGTGTCTAAGTAGGTACCAAAATTACAGTTTGCGGATAGACGCCTTAAAGCCACTAAGAAATCCGCACATGTTTCACTTTCCTTTTGTTTCCTTAAATGGAAACGATAATTCTCAAGGATCTCATTCGGTTTTGGGTCAAAATGCTCTCTTAAAATTTCTGTTATTTCGTTGTATTGTGAATCTTCCGGTAGCCTTGGTAACAGCTTGTCGCACAGCACATCGTAAGCAGGTGCTCCCATGTAATGCAGCAAATATTGCTTCTTTTTCGTCGCATCACAATTGAATATGTCCAGCGCTGTTTCAAAGCGTTTTAACCAACGTGACCATTTGGTGACACCAGCATCGAATCCCTCGAAGTTGAATTGGATTGTTGAAGGCGTAGCGGCGGCTGCAGTGGTGGCGTTAAGCATTTTGCTTTACCATTTAGGTTATGTCACTGAGATGTGCACTCGTTTAAAATTAAGTTCGTATTTCTTTTCTTTTGTATCACTTTTGTATTGTACTTATTATTTTTCTTTTATTACTCGTATTTACTTGATTTACTAAAATTTTATTTGATTAAATCATCCTCGTCGCCAAATTGTCGGAGATTAGCAAACACGAGGTTTATTGGTTGACTTCATTTTTATTACTATCTAGTTCATCGCCTACTTATTTCCTATCTGTCAAAGTAAGAGAGAGTAAGTAAGTAAGTAAGTAATTTTATTGAGATTTTTGTTGATTTACATTGGTATCTTATTAATAAATATTATAGCAACTTATGACTTAGAATTGCCGACTTAGACTTGGCCTGGCTATACAATGTACACTTAAATATCTTCTCTTTTCAGACTTAAGAACTATTTACGAATATAAAAGTTAAAAAAAAAAAACTACAGTAACATAAATATGTGTCCACTCAAAAAAGACCATAACTAGAACTTAACCTAAGAATAAAGAAACGAGGTAACAAAGGGGAAAAGAAATATGAAACAAAACAAAAGGTGGATGCAAGAAAGAGGAAAAAAGAAAATAAAGATTTCCTCTCCACCCCTTCCCTGCATTCATCTTGAGCTAGACACTTATTGTGTGTTCGCTTAGATTGAAATGGCAAGATTGAATTGAGTCAAAACCATACAAAGCTACGAAAGTAATATCTCACAGATCGAGAAAGGTATATTGTAATAGTAATGCATAGCAGGTATTCTTATTTGTACTTTTTCTTTGAGTTTCAGTTTTCGTAAATTAGATACGGGAATAACTTAAACTAGATAAGCTTAAAGTAATTCACAGCAAATTTTAAGGCACATCAAGTTGTACTTCTTTATAAGATAGGCACTAGTTTTTAGTTCTTAAAATCGTCTTAAACTTTTATATCGACATTATATTAAGTTCAAAACATGGATGTTTTTCTATTTTACAAAGATATTCTTTTTAAATCTCTATTTTATTTTCTAATTGCTAGGTATTACAAACTAGTTAATGACTTTTAATTTGATTTATACATAGGAACATTTCTATTTACAGTTTTTTTTTTTTTTTTTTTTTTTTTTTTATTTTTTTTTTTTTTTTTTAATAGGCTGGTTGCTGGTGGGATATTTAATGAGAGTTGACCTTCCTACTTCCTACCCTCTGTAGTTTGCGGCTAAACCTTTTTTATAGAAAGGAGAGAGAAATTGGTTGTCTTCCTCTTGAATTTGGAACATTTGATCAGAACCCTCATTGAAAATGCTAATTGGGGACAAATAGTATCGGTCGCTGATGGAGAATCCTACGTTCTCGCTGAACATGTTCTGAAGGATTGGGTTTTCGTGAAACTCCAATCTTGCTATTCTTTTTTTGGCCAAAGACGTGAGGTATAACAGGAGGGGGGTAACTTTTGAGTCGTGGTATAAGGATTTGTTGCTGTACCATTTCCCTGACGGTTTTCTGCTTTTGGAGATACATTTCCTCAGAATGTACCTTTCAAATCTTTGTAATTCTAGGGCCACATTGGGGGTTATTTGGAACCATATAAGAAAGCCATAAGAGATTAATGGGCGTATCAGGGTTTTATAGATTAAAAGCTTAGTTTTTAATTCAACGTGCTTTGAATTAAGTAAAATTTTTAATTTTGCCGCAGCAGCCCTTGCGTTCCTGAGTGCATATCGAGCTTGATGGTTCATCTTAAGTCTTTCTTGCATGTGGACTCCTAAGTATTTGATCGAGTTTCTCAAAGGAATTGGGTTACCTTCAACTTTAAGATCTAGTTGACGGCTCTCTCTCACTGCCATGTAGTGACCCTTGCCGGACGCGTTCCGGAAGCAGATCAATTCACACTTGTTGAAGTTCACCTTGATTCCCCATTTTTTATAGAATGGAATAACTGCATTTAAATGCGATTTTAACTCATTTAACGCCTCGTGTGGCCTCTCATCTGCACAAAAGAGAATGGTATCGTCTGCATATAATATAGATTCGGAACGATTAATGCGTATAGGGAAATCGTGAAGATACAAGTTAAAGAGGAAAGGACCCAAAATCGAGCCCTGGGGAACTCCCGCAAGAATAGGGATAGAGGAGGAATACTCGTTTTCATAAAGAACGGATAAACTGCGGTTAAAAAGAAAGCTTTGTAACATTTTTATAGAGGTTAATGGAAAATTTAGTTGACTCAGTTTAAAAATAAGACCCGCGTGCCATACAGAATCAAAAGCTTTAGACAGATCCAGGGAGCAAGCTACCGTGCAGTGTCTATTTCTCAAGTTTTTGCAGATTTTGTCATGTAGAAAGAGTAGAGCATGTTCAGTGGAGTGATGTTGCTTGAAACCAAATTGCTGGAGTTGAACGATTTCCGAATCCTCCGCGAAGGTGAGCAATTTTTTGAGAATAACTTTCTCCAGTATCTTTCCCAGATTGGACAACATAGAAATGGGGCGAAAGTCAGCGATGTTATTGGAACTACTTTTTTTCTTTATTGGAATTAGTTTTGCTACTTTCCAAGCGGATGGAAAGTAGGAGTTATTCAGACAATTATTAATAAGGGGGGTTAGATATTTAGCAATTGTAGGCTTCGCTTTTCTGAGTATGAAATTCGAGATGTTATCGGGACCAGAGGACTTTTTATTATTAAGTGAAAAGATTATGGACTCTATTGCCGTTGAGGAGACTAAATTTTCATTAGAAGTTGAATCAGAAGTGTTAGAAGGGGAGAAGTTACTGATGACGATATCATTATTCCAACTTGAGAACGCGGCAACGAAAGTGTTTACTTCAAGAGTATTTGCTATATTCTCGGACGGAATCTTCAGCGAGTATAGATCGGCATAAAAAGAACCAAAAGCTTCCGCTTTTTCAGTCGAGGTTGAATAAGTTCTATTGTTGAAGAAGAGTTCATGTGAATAGGATTCCGAATTTCTTTTACGTCCGGTAATTTGGTCTATTGTTTTGAATACATTTGAAGAAGGTTTTAAGCTATTGAGTTTAAGTCTGAATTGAATATTTACTTCTGTTTTTACTTTGTCTTTTATAATAATACTAAGGCACTTAATGTGAGAAGATAGTACAGTGTATTGAGTATTAATACGGTCACCAAATCGGTGAAAGATTCTTTTCAGTTTCTTTTTCCAGATTTTCCTTGTTTTAAGTAATTCTAGTGTTTCGGCAGATAATTTGAAGTGATTGCTGTGTAGACTTTTCTGTTGACTGTGGTTATTAGTGCAGTTGATCAAGGCGGACGTAAAAGAATTGATATAGTTATCAATTTCCCCATTAGAGAGGTTCCTATCTTTAGGAATAGAAATGCTGTCTAGTTGCCGGTCTAGCGAGTTGTTGAAGTTTGCCCAATTGGTATTTTTAAAACAGGTGAAATTAGGGTGTTCCGCTGGGAAAGGACAGTCGAATTGAAGTTTGATGCTAAGAAAAACAGAGAAGTGGTCAGAGACCAAGTCTAGAGTGGTACAAGCCAAATTGTTTCCCGACCGCAGGTTAGCCGAAATCAGGAAAAAATCAATATGGGAGCCTGAGCTAGGTCTGGTGGGACCTGGAGGCGCTATTATGTCAAAATCTAAAAAGTGATTATTCAAATACCATTGGGCGAAGTGTAACCCATTATAGTTAACTGTAGAATCCCCCCATAACGTGTGTCTGGAATTGAAATCACCTCCTATAATAATACACTCAAACTCAGATAGTGAAGCCAGAAGAGCATCAAGGGCTTGACAAAGACCAGGACCAGTGTTGCATGGAATGTAAAGCGAAACTATTGCTAAAAATTTTGTGCTGTTTTGAAAAAGGAATGGAACCGTGGCTATTGTCGCTGAAATTATTGGGTTGGAAAAGTTTTTTTGTGAAAATTTGTTGGAATTTTTTATAAGAATACCCGTACCTCGCCCTTCGTTGTTTCTTATAAAATCATATTTGTCGTTAAAACGGCTTTTTGGAAGATTTTTCTTCAGGCACGTTTCTTGTAAGAGAATGGCATATGGAAGAGTGTCTACAAGAAGCTGATCCATTTCAATTTGTTTATCTGGGGTATTGAATGAGTTTATGTTTGCTGAAATAAGATTTAAATTCATATTGATGTGGAGGAAAGTGAGGCTACAAAACTCAGGTAAGCACCTGGTTTTTGATTTTCATTTAATTTCTGGTAATTTGGCCAGAAATTCTTAATTTTTGAAATTAATTGGTTGATTGGAAGTCCAAACAATCTGTTTGATTCATCCATGAAGTTTGTAAAGTCATTGCTTTCGTTACATTGTTGGGAAGCGGTGGGTCTTCCTTTTTGAATGCTATAACCTCTTGCTGCATCAGCGTAAGAAAACCCTGTTTGAGGAACTTTGTTGATCCCATTCAGCACGGAGTTTCTAACATTTGTATTTCTATTTCTGGCTGAGGCCAGGGCCTCCTCCTTTTTTTTCAAAAATTCTACCCGTCTAGGGCATCCCCTGTAACTGGCCGGGTGACCAGACATTCCACAAATGACGCAAGACGCGACCGAGGTTTCAGTTTTTGCACTTACTTCACAGTTTCCCACTTCGTGGTCTTGAAGGCACTTGACGCACCTAGCAGGGAAAGAGCAATACGCAGAAACATGCCCATAGCGTTGGCATCTGAAACACTGTCGTTCACCCGACCTTTTAACAGAGTCCCATCTAATTTTGTGCCTGAGCAGAAATTTTATTGCTTTAATTTTCGTAAGGCTCTCACGATCCTCCACACTACAAAGGAACATGTCCAGCGGGATACCATTTTCTTTGGACCATTTGGTCTCGAAACCTTTGACCCCCAGTTTCAATGAGGGTTCTAACCTTAAAATTTCAGCTCGAATTTCCGCTGATGAAAAATTGCCTGATATGCCTTTCAACACAATGTTGAACTTTTTTAAAGATTTGGGGGTAAATGACCAAGAATCAATTTTGCTCTCCCTGAATGTTTTTACAAAGAATGTATGAAGGTCAACGTCCCTCACAAAAATTTTAAGTTTAGCAAAACCATTTGCCACAAATTTTATGTCATCAATATTATAATTAGACTTACTTATAAATTCGAGGATAGTTTTGGATGACACTCCTTTTGTAAAAATGGGCGGGCACCAAGGTTTAATCATCTCCGTCTTCTCCTGGGCTTCAGTGCTGCTGGTGTTGTTTCGCTTTCCGTTGTTGTTTGCGCTGTTGCGAATCACCGAATTATTTGGTGAAGATGTACTTGGTTCGACAGTGTCGTCGTCGAGTAGAGCGAATCTGTTGGCGTTGCTTGGTGCTACCAAGGCTGCTTTCTTCGCCGCATTGGGATTTGTAGCTTGGCGTCTCTTCCTAGCTAATACGTTAGTGAAGACATCCTTCTGGCCAACGAGTAGATGAGAGAGTAAATTCTCCGTGGCTTTTTGGGTGTTAGCACACCCATTAACATTATTTGTGTTGTCCGGAGTTCCAATATGGACACAGTTTGGACGAGGCAGTAGGTGGTGTGTTTGGCTTGGTGCCACAGTGCTGTTATTGATAACGGGAGAGTTTGCCGTAGCGTCTGTTTCCATCTCTTTCTCAACAATGTGTTGTGTTGGTGTATTTTGGTACGCGTCGTTCGCCCACCAGTCTATTTCAACTGTATTGGCAATTCTTTTTTTTTCCTCCTCACTTAGCATTTGCGAAGGAAGAACAAAATTTAAATTATTTCTATTTTTGTCCGGAGGGACATTTTGCTGGATTGGAGGTGAAGCATCAGCCTCCATAGTGTCTATGAAAAAAAATTCAAATCACTAAAATCACTCAACTTCGAAACAATTACTTTTAATCACTGATAAATATATATATTTTCAGGAGCACAAGAAATCACAACCGCTCGCCACGAGGTCACAATTGCCAATCAAGTAAGAGAGAGACAAAGCTAGCCTCTGACAATTGGAAAGTTTAATTGAAATCCATTCAGCAGTTTTTGCGCGAAGGAGTAACAAACATACATCCACACATACAAACTTTCACGTTTATTATTAGTAGAATTTATTTCGATCTCCCATGCGTTTTAAAAGACTTTAATGCTGAAATAAATGCACATCAAACAAAAAAATCAACATGAAATGAAATAAAAATAAAATTTCTATCCGCTGATCATTTCAATAGAAAGGTATACCAAAAATACTCGGATAAACGTTTAACACATAAACAACAACAAAAAGCTAACCGGATATGATTGTTGAACATTAGCATTTCTCAGTGCACAATGGGCAGGCCACAGAGCAGATAATACAGAGTATCCACTTCCACCCCTTCAACCCGAAACACCCGCAAAAAATTTTTCAACACGAATTCAATATGGCGGTCCTATTTCCTGATAAGAAAATGGGGTAGTGGTAAGATTCTAAACGTCAATAGAAAAATAAAAAAAAAACATGACATCTTTGACATTTGAGAATAAAACTCGAAACTCGCATGAAGAAATCTTAGGATATTTTATTTATTGTAAGTATTACTAAATTATTATGTATCCAACTATCTTTCGATTATCTTTCAGAAACAAGAATTGTTCTGATTCAAACACTAAAATCATCACAACGTGATCACAACAAACCGAGCCTTCGATGAAACAACATTCTTTACAGAGTTCTATGTGTCTGACAAACACCATCCTGCCAAACAAATTCCTGCCTTCAATGATTTGCATTTGGACGATCAAGTTGCTTTGTTAAGTGTTCATGCTGGCGAGCATCTTCTTTTGGGTTTGTCTTGGCGATCTATGCACTTAAAAGAATCTTGTTGCTAAGAAACAATTGCGTTAACTATAACAAAACATTGTCCAGGGGCTAGATTCCGCAAGAGTGAGTATAAAAAACTCACACTCACGGCCCTATGAAAACTCACGCTCTGAAAGACCGTGAATAAATTTGAAGGATAGTGTACACGTCTTCTGTCAAAAAAACTCACCTTCACCCTTGCGGAATTCAGATTAGAGAGTGTGCACAATTTTTCGTGAACACAATAAAAATTCACTCTTGCGGAATCTAGCCCCAGGTGTGTTTACCGACAAAATTTCTTCCCCGATTACGTTAAAATAAAAACAAATATTTTACATTTCAGATGCAAGACTTTCACCCAATTACAACATTATCAAGTATCCACTGACAACTCCATGAACACTCCAAAGAAGAACAAGAATCGAGTACTTTGTTCAGACGTGCACGAAAACATGCAATTTCGATTATCGCAAGCATGCTGGGAAACTGCAAGGGTCTTCAGAGACTGCGAATATTTTACATTTAAAGCATTTGTAGAAGGTTGAGGTGATAGACAGGGAAATCAATCAACAGACTAAGGTGAGTGCCAATAAATTGTTTTGTAATAATATTTGTTGACTGATTAACATGTCATCTTCACTAAGGATGCTGATTTCGATGAATAAGAAGCGGCCGAACCACCAGCCGGACATCCAAAACAATTTAACACTTAATAACCAAAATGGTCAAATCAGTGTTTCTTCTACACCTGAGAAAGCGGAACGTGAACGAAAGATGGTAGAGATGCTGTGTTCCCTGGAGAACAAAGATGCCTGCATGAGTTGCGGGTTAAAGAGTTAAATTTTTATCCTTCTTTGTATGTGTATTTATGTTTTATATCTAATTGGTTTCGTACTAAAGTATTTTATTTTCAAAATTTGTTTACAATTTTTTTGTTACGAGCTTACATCAAAATATGTCGACAATTTTTAAAAATCTTGGCACAATCAAAATCTTTACATTCCAGTCTCTTGTTCATATTATGCTGAGTTCAGAAAGCTTTCATTGATATCTGTAGCACAATTATTAACGAATTACCAACAGTTTAAGTTTATACTTTGGTTTGTGTTAAGAAAAAGTGGAAACTTAAATTGTTGGCAATTGGTTAATAATTGTGCTACAGAGACAAATGAAGGCTTTTTGAGCTCAGCATAACGTAGACAGTATTTTGGCATTTTAAGATTTTCATTATGATAATTTTTTCAAAAATTGTCGTCATGGTTTAATGTCGACTTCCAATCAGCTAACTTAATCTGAAAAATCAAAAACATTTGGTGATGAATGGCTACACTTACGGTTACGAACTATACATTTTTGGAGTCTCTATTGTATTAGCTACAAAACTCCGTCATGAGATTTTCAATGCGAGCTATATTTCAAAAAAGTTTAGTTCAAAAGCTATCATTTTCTACTTTTTTTTGACTAAAACCAATCGAAACGGCTTTAGATAAGGAATTTCTTCAAAAAAATTTTTTTATTAAAAAAAACTATACAGCTTTGTGATAAATGTAATTTCTAATCAGAAAATATATACTTTATAGCTCTATGTCTATTAATACAGATGTAACTCCAAAAAATGTACCAAGAATTTCTATCAAAATCAGAAATTGAAACACTCTTCGTGTATTTGGTGGCGTCACTTGTATATAAATAGACATACAGCTACAAATTATATAATTCCTAATCAGGTATTGCATTGACTACAAACCTGCATCATCACATTTTCAATTAAAACAAAATTTGAAAAAATTCCCGATCAAAAGTGATTTCACTTGCCATTTAAATATGGTAGCATAGTAAAAATCACTTTTGATTTGGAATTACAATAACAAACTGCAGTAGTATTTAATGCTTCCAAAAACCAAAGCTGTCTCTCGTCGTTGAAGAGAAACCAACCAATCTTGCCACTGTTATTCTGCCATACAAATAACGCATATTTCTTATCAGCTATCACAGTTTTATTGTTTTATCATCCGAACAATATTGATGAAATGTATAAACTATATTAATAAGCAATTCTATCGCTAAGACGCGTTAGATATACATATTTAAAACTATCAAATCTGTTACAGCAAACTTCATCACTTCTCAATCTCTCCCTTTAATTAAATGGTAAATTGTGCATGTAAATATATGCAAGTAAAAGGTGTCTCTTCACTGTCTTTATTTCCTTCGATGGTAGAGGGTTGTTTACATGCATCTACTCGTCGCAACACCTCGGCATAAGATAGGTCGAGTTTCTCGAGATTGTGCAAGTCCTGTGACACGGTACTGGGTCGGAATTCAAATCCATTTCAACTTTTGGAAGCTCTAAATCGTGCTGGACCAATCTAAAGGTTACAAGAATTAAATTTCAACTTAATAAAAAGGAAACGGTAGCTTACCTCAAGTGTCTTTCCATCGGGTAATGTGTAAGCTCGTTTTTCAGCTTCAATGTTTTCTTCTTTTTGTGGATTACTAGCCAGATAGCAAATCCTTTCTTTGATCGATCGGACTATTTCGAATTCAGCCGTTGATCGAAAGTTGAATCCTTCTTTTCGTATGAGTGTTCTGTGTGTCTAGACCAGCGATATCTACCCGCATAATACTGTGGGGCATTGCGAATACTTCGTAGATAGGAACGGCATGTGTCACACCATCGCCCGAGTCCAAAACAACGCCAGTTACTCGTCCAGTTGCGTACAAACTGAGCACTGCTTGCATGGAAACAAAAAGGGCTGGAGCATTAATACTCTCAAAAAAGAACTCGCCCGCTTTTTATCGATTTCTTCGAGGGTTCAATGGTGCTTCTGTCAGCAAAACAGGATGATCTTCTGTGATTGTGGCCAGTTGTTCTTAACTGTAAATGTAGCTCCAAATACGCTCCATATTATTCCAATCTGTCACAATTCCATGCTCCATTGGGTACCTTATGCTCAGCAGACCTCGATGTTCCTCCGCTTTTGGCCGACAAATAAATCACCTTCCAATGCACCGGCCATAACCCGGACGTGTTTTGGTCATCCAATATAGTTGGGAAATCGGCATTTTGGGATATGCTCACCGGTAAAGCCAGCCTTGATAACACCAGAACCATTATCGATTACCACAGGTTAATTTACTACGACATCATAGGGCTCCATTATTATTTAGTAATCAAAGAATTATTTGGTATTTTTCACTTTCAAGAGAAGCTTTTATGAAAACGACTTTATTCTTTGTTGCAGATACAAATTCTAAACTTTAATTTGCTATCTGTTATTTGACATTTGACTTACCACACCAGGTGCTATCGAGTGGGGAGTTTGAGGTTCTGTGCTCACTAGTATATTCTGTGAAACTTAACAAAGCGCCTGCATCGGTATGAAATTTTTTACTAATTTTTGTCTTTTTGAGTGGAATACTGGTCAGAATGAAAAAAAAAGTTAATTTCTGCAGCTTAAATTCATTTTTCTAAATTCTAGGCTGTATGAAAATTAAAAATTATCGATTTTTTTGCAACCAAAAAAAAATTTTTTACTTTTTAAACTCAACTGACTTTGTTCTGTGGCCACACACAATGGCGGCTGTGGTAAGTGAAGGCCAGTGCGGGCATCCGGGTGCGGGCATCCGGTTTAGCTTAGCTTGTAGGCAAAAACGCACTACCTTGCTGAGTGGACTCTCTGGTTCTACTCTGTGGGGCAGGCAGTGCACATCGAACAAAACTAGTATTTTCCAACAAACCTTTATTCCTCCTAAGAACAAAACAAACGTACCTTGTTGATTTACCTTGTTTCCATCGGGTCGGGTAATCGAATCGGATTATAATTCAGATTTCGATGCAGGAATCTACTTACCTCAGTGAATCGAGTAGTCTAGGTATTCAACACATACCTTTCGAATCGATTTAGCTACAAGAGCTGTATCGGATCGGGTAATCCTATTTCAATACACTGGCACGAATTCGAATTGAAGTGTGATTCAATTTTAAGTGTAAACGAGGTAATTATCAAAAACTGGGAAAGGGATTAGCGGAGTTCACACTGTACAATTTGTTGGACAGACTTTGGCTTGAACGACCAATGTTTGATAATGTGAAACCTCAGACGATCGCTTGTCCAACTTATTGGATGGTTTTCAAATATTTTTGAAAACCTTGAATTTGGATGGAGGAACATGTGACAAAAAGTTGGACGACAAATCTGATAAGTCTGAGCGCAAACTACATCCGACCATTTAACATCCATAAAACGAAATCTGTCCAACTCAAATTGTACGGTGTGAACTCGGCTATTGGAAAACTGGAAACTTAAACTTCACTTGCTTCACAAAAAATTATAAACAAAAGCACGTGCGTTGCGTACCTCCTTGCATTCGCAGTTTTCTTGAGTAGTTTAAAGTGCTAATATTAATTTATTGAAAGAAAAATTTTATCAAATATGACAAAATTCATAGCTTACTACAATCTATGTCCAATACATGATACCAGAGACTTTCTAGGGCTATCACCAGACAGCGATAGTGCCAACATCATTGCAACGCTTGGTCGCAACATTGCTATCGTGATTAAGGTAAAAGCTAAAATAATCATAAAAAATACAAACTCGAGTAGATTAATTTTCTCAAATTTTCCCCGTAATCCACTAGATATCAACTCAAAAACAAATCCGAAGTTGGTCGATGCTCGAAAAATTTTCGTGCAAAGTTGTCTACGATCATAAGAGCCAACAATATGTTGGTGTTTTTGCTAACAGATTTATTAGGCTATGGGATGAAATTGTCAGCGATATCAACAAGTGCAAAAGACTTAAGGTATTTAAACTTAATAATCATAAAAATATGATTTTACATTATTTACTTAGTTTCACAAATACATTGTTGAGTTGGTCTACACTACCGAGGAAGCTATAGTTGTTTATACTGATGGAACCTGCGAATCACTATCGTCCGCTATACAATCAAGAAAAGAATATGTCGGAGACAATCTTCAGGTGGATATGCTTTCAACGAATCCCATTATGGATCCAAAAGTATTTGATCTTAAAGATGGTCGAAAGGTTTTGACTTATTTTCAACAAAAGGAATCAGATGCCGTAGAACTAGTCAAAGTTGAATTAGATTTGAATTCCCTTAAGCCACTTGGAGATTTGAAAAGATTTAGTCTTCTTAGAAGTGGACAGGATGTTGCTGTTTCAGGATATTCAGTTATTGAGAGCGAAAGCCTTCCGGCCTTGTTCACCATTTGTAAGTAAAAAAAAAAATACGTAATCCTTATACCATAAGAATTTCAAAAACTAGGTAGATTTGGTAATTTATTCTATATCATCACTTTTATTTTAGCGTAGAGTCATGAATCTATTGTGGTGCAAATATGTGGGTTTCCTTACTCTACTGAGATTTTCTCTGTATGAATTCAAGCCATCTGGTTCTAGCTCCTACCTGGCTGCTACCTTTTTACACACTAAAATGTCATGTCATCTGTTATTTCGTAGGCTCCTACAAACAAACATGTTAAGTCGACGGCCTTTTTTGCATTCCTTGAGTATTTGTAGTGGTGTCCGAGGCTTTGCGGGAATTTTGTGATTCGAATCCCAATAGAAACCAATAAGTGTTTTTCCACGAGTATCGGCTTTCTCTCATAGAAGAACACATCAAGAACATGATAACAACAATGCTCAACAGCAGGATCATTAGCTCCGAATTGGGGAACTACAAAAAAGGCAGAATGGCCAATAGAGGAACCCCACAGGGAGGAGTTCTATCTTTCCTATTGTGGAACCTGGTCGTTATCAAATTGTTAATCGACCTAGAGGACGAAGGTTTCAAAACCATAGCCTATGTCCATGACGTAGCAATTGCCGTTTCAGGCAAGCACCCACAAACCCTAGTTGAGCTGGGGCCCTACTCTGTAATTCGTTTCGAAAGCAAAAATTTCCGAAAACGAATATTTTGTACTCTTTCTAAGGCGGATTCGAATCTGCCACTTTCGGAACGGAAAATCCGAAAACGATTTTTTTATTTCATTTATTTATATTTTTACTTGTTTGTAATTTGCTTTGATATTATTTTTTTGCTTGATTTGACAGATATCTTGAGAAATGTTTCAAGACTTCGCAAATCTATTCCGTTAATGAAAATATTAACAAGTACTTTTTTTCGATTCGAAAACGAAATACAGAGTACGAATTCATAATCGGATCGAAAATCACTTTCGAATAGACTTACGATTCGAAACGAAATACAGAGTAGGGCCCCTGCTACAAACAGCACTTAACAAGCTAAATAATCGGGCTCTTTTGGAAAATGAAGCAATACACTTCAACAATGATGGTTCAAAAACCAGCGAAGGTGTGGGAAGTGGAATTTACTCAGAAAAATTGAATATGTCTTTTCTTCCGTCTACCCAATTATTGTATTTTTTTTTTTTTTTGAATTTATGAATTTATTTGGCTCGATGGCCATTAATTTAGAAAAAAAATTTTACATTTTAAATTACATTACATTCTAAAAATTTAGCTTTCTAGGAATTTCAATAAATATAAGATTTTGCATAGGTACTCATTTGAGTTTTAAATTGATTTATGTTGTTAATGCTTCTGATGTTGGATGGAAGATTGTTGTAAGCCTGTAATCCCATGTATAGTATGTTCGCTTGTGCTCTCGTTGTTCTAGTTCGGATGATGTTGAACTCTTCCTCGTTTCGCAGGTTATATTGCACTATTCTTCTTGCTGGTAAGGAAGTTGTGAGGTATTCGGGGCACATATTGTGTTTAATTTTGAAAACAAATAGCATTGCCATCATAAAAAGTCTTTGATTAATGTTTAACCATCTAAGTGCGTCTAGCATGGATGATATTGTAGTATAGCGATCAGATTTCAATATAATTCTCATGGCTTTATTTTGGAGTTTTTGTAGTCTATTTTTTTGCGAGTTATTACAGACATAAAGAAGACTTGCACAATATTCAAAATGGGGCTTGACGGTTACATTAAACACTTTTATTGCGCTGTTTTTTGAAATGTTATTACGAGTTCTTCTCAGAACCCCCAATTTTTTCGACACTTTTTTACATATAAGATCAATGTGTTCATTTAAGGACAACTTGTTATCAAGTACTATGCCAAGGTATTTCATCGACGACACTTCTTCTAAACATGTATTGTTGATTTGTATAGTTATTTGTTGTTGATTTAAGGGTTTGTTCACTATCATATATTTTGTTTTATTTGTATTTAATATTAGTTTATTCATATTTAACCAAGAATTAATTGCATTAAGGTCTTTTTGTATGTTATCTACTGTAGTATTTAGATCTTTTCTTGCTATATACAATAAAGCATCATCTGCAAACAGTACAAGCTTTGAAAATTTAACCACTTTTTCCATATCGTTTATATATAGCAGAAATAGAAGGACTCCTAAGATGGTTCCTTGAGGAACTCCAGTAGAAACTGTTATTGGGTTAGACAGGTGGTTATTCACTGATGTTATTTGGGTTCTATTGCACAAAAAAGTTTTAAACCACTTTAGCTCAGTATTTTTTACTCCATATTTTTCTAATTTATTTGTTAATATCACATGATTAACAGTTTCAAAAGCTCGTTTTAGATCTAAGAAAACAGCTATAACAAAGTTTTTACTATCAATTTCCTTTTTCCAATCACTAAACACATAATAAACACAAGTTTCACATGAATGGTTTGAGCGAAAGCCTGATTGATAAGTGCTTAAGACATTGTTATTGTTAAGATGCTGTTGTAGCTGATTCGACACAATATTTTCTATAATTTTTTCATACAGGGGGAGCATATTTATAGGACGATAATCACTACATTTAATCGAACTTGCTACTTTCTTTTTGGGAAGTACCAGTGATTCTTTCCAAGATTCGGGAAAAAAGCCTGAACTAAATGAGCTGTGTGCTAGTGTGCTCCAAGCGGAGATTCTGGCGATTAAGGAGTTGCTGTCTTGTCTCAAAGAAAACGTCATATTCTCCACGGATATTCGAATCTTCTCAGACAGACAAGCTGCCCTTAAATCTCTTGCCTCTGTCTCTACAAAATCCATCACGGTCCAAAATTGTCAGATGTCTCTGAGGGAGATGTCAAATCAGTTCAACATTCACCTTTCATGGGTGCCAGGGCACAGGGACATACCAGGCAACTGTATGGCAGACGAACTAGCCAAAAAAGGCACGACCACTTCCCTACGCTCAGAATGGAACAACATAGGTGCACCTATCGCTACAAGTAAACTCCTACTTAGACAAGACGCTTCGAGGATAACAAACACTAGATGGACTGAGAGTAACAACTGCCTTGCAACCAAAAAAGTTTGGCCTTGTGTAAACTCAAAACGCTCAAAGAGTTTGTTAGCCCTGAATCGCCTGTATCTAGGTTCTATCATAGGTGTTCTTACGGGACACTGTATAATAGGAAGACACGCCAAAAGACTTGGTGTGCTTTCCAATGATTTCTGCAGGAGCTGCATGGACGAAGAGGAGGAGGAAACCGTTCAACACCTTCTTTGCTCATGCCCTGCACTACTTGATAGGAAACTCATCTCGGTGAATTGTTCTTCGATGATACTAGCGACTTAGCTTACATAGACCCTAAAAATCTTTCGAAATACATTAAAAGTTCCGTGTGGTTCGACTAGCAGGTGATTAACCGGCTAGTCCCGTAATGGAAGATTAATAAGTGATCAACTCGTTAATCTTACTTCGGGTTTCTGAGATCAGTAGGTGATTAACTTACTGATCTCTGTGGTATCACAATGGGCCCTTGCGGCCTAAGTTTGTCAGACAATGTACTAATTGGCAGCCACTTCCACCTAACCTAACCTATCGGCTTTCTCGAGCAATTGGCAAGTCCTACGCTGGGAAATTCACTGCCATGAAAAGCGCTACATGTATGTATGACTACTTGATCAAAGGTAAATTAGGAAAATGCACCAGGAAAAACCTTGCGATCTTCTGTAATCGAAAAGCTCTCTAACAATGAAGAAAACACTCTAACATTGAGGTTGTTCTATGTGACCTTTTGAATATTAATAAAGTTGTCTTTGAGTTTTGCTCAAAGAAAACTTTATTGAGGTTGTTCTTCCAGTTTTCAATGGTGATCAACGTTCAAAGAGTTTTATAGTCAAATGAAGGAACCTGAGAAGAAAACTAATAAATAAACACTTAAAAACACTTTTTTTGATTCCTCAAATGCACATTTCAGAAGCAATGCTTCCATCATCAGTTAGATATATAAATTAAATTAAATTCAATTATTTGTCAAAAAACTAACAAAAAACAAAAATGTTTCTAAACAAAATTACAGTTGAGTTGAGTAATTTTGTTTAGAAACATTTTTGTTTTTTGTTAGTTTTTGACAAATAATTTAATTTAATCCTTATATATATATTATATATATAAAATTTCCCTGTCACAATGTTAGTTACCGTACTCCTCCGAAACGGCTTTACCGATTTTTACCAAATTTTATATGCGTATTCAGTAGGTCTGAGAATCGGCTACTAATTATTTATTATTATTATAAGGGCCATCTACCCTTATCATTGTTTCTTTAATTTACACTGACACGAGAATTTTATGTATTAGATTTTACAGTCTCAGTGTATGTAAATGTCATATCAACTACATATATAATAGGTCTGTATCTTTACTCACACGCGGGATCCCGTGGGATCCCGCGGGATCCCGAAACGTGTATCTTTACTTTTATTTGACGTAAAAGTGGCAGAGCTTTTGCTTTTTTGTCACTTCCCCTCCAGCAAGAATTTACCCGAACAATTTGCTCGTGCACTTTCTTGCTTGTCAAATCGGCTGTTTGTGAAATCAGCTGATCGAAACATTTCGGTTGAATTCAAATTTATATTTGAAATTAAATGAAAAATGGAAAGCATAATCTCTCCTAATAGGTTTGAAAATTCGAAATAATGTTAAATATGCAATGTAATATTGCTTTGAGCTCATTTTAACACGTTTCTGAAACAAAATTGTTTGTATGTTTTTTACATCTCTACGGAGAGTACATGATAAATGTCATTCAGCAAGAAACATCCCAAAAGGTGTATCTTTACTTTTCATTTTCGGATGGAGATTACAAAAACAACATTAAAAAGCTCGAGCCCAAACTTTTTCCCGGGCTTTTTCCCAAACTTTACACGAAAAGTAAAGAAACAGACCTAATAAATGATAGAAATAAATAAATATAAATCTAGAAATTTGACAGTTTTGTGTGAACAACGCTTTAAATAAGTTAGACCCGAGCAACTCCGGGTGGGTCAGCTAGTTTAATTTATATGAACATCGAATGTTTGGATTAGCAGGTGGACATGCTAACCATTACGCCACGAGTACCAAAAGTAAATCTCTCTTATATATAACGACCTTTGACTTCTGGTTAATTACAAGTTTCGCTTAATTTGTTTATCGTAAGTGATTCTGGGGAATATGTCCTCAATAGAGATGGATAAGCTTAGGGTGAGCGTGCATTCTTGCCTAAAACTTCGAGTTTAATCTGGTGTAGTTTCACTATCCCTTATTGTTGCTGAAGTATCCATGTGCAAGCTTTCCATCACGGGGAACTTTGAGTGTCATTACCAGCCCGAACAACTTCAACATTAGGACATGTCTGTCCATTTTTTCGAATATAGCTCAACAAACAGTAAAACGACCATTTTAGTCTTACTATTGCCGTGTTCATCTTATTAATAATTTCAGTACCGGACCTCAGGCCTATGAATGAATTCTAAATCATGTACTTACTGTCGTACTAAAGAATAAGCTCGATGTTAAGGAAAACGTTTTCTTGTCAGGATCTTTGGCCGTCTAGAATTCTGGATGTTTTGCAGTTTGCTTTTCAATGGCAGATTTGAAATGTTGTCTTTTCGTTTAAGGATAGTTTATAAAAAGATTCAACAGCAATGAAAAACTTTTTTTTTTCACGTATATATAAGTTTAGTTGTTTAGAGGAACTATTTATGTAATTTAACTTTCAAATATTTGTTTTAGGGTCCGATGGCCGAGTATTTCTTTGGAATCTTGTTGATGACTTGGATCGTCGAAATTCTCCGGGACAGTTCGTGTCCATGTTCAATGAGCTTAAAGTCGATACACCTTTAACAATTCTCGGTTTGTCCAAACATTGTGTCGCCATTTATGGTGCCAATAGCACACAAGAAGGTGGATCCCTTCTTCTTTACAATACTCAATTCAAAGTTATCAAAGCAAAACAGTTTTTTAAGATATATTTCGACTACTCTCGACTATGGGCAACTGGTTCAAGCATAATCCTGGCGATGGGACAAAATTTATCAGTTGTTTCGTATCAAACAAGTAAGGAAACTCTCTCTGACTTGGTTGGTTCACAAATATCCAATGAGTTTTCGCATAATGTTGGTGCAGAATTTGTCGACGAAGAAGAGGACCTAGAGGAACATCTTTCCATAGTAGGAAATCTAACACCAACTTTTGTGGCCAATCATCTAAAAGAGAAAAAAAAACAAGATGCCATTTTTGCTGATGGAAAAACAGTTCCATTTAAGAAGGATGAGAAATTCAAGAAAGAACTGAACAGATTTATAAACCAAGATGTTCATGTTGAAATGATTCAAGTAGAGTCAATACATGACGAACTGGATGTGAATTTAATGACTAACTACTATGACACTGGATTTGCCACTGAGGAAGTACAAATCATAGCCAAGCAGCTAGAACAATGCGGTGCCAGTGAGCATGAAATAACCGAAAAATTGTTAGGCCTTTTAATTAAGGCCGATCTAGTAGAAGACATTGCTGTCTGTATCAGAAGGTACACCAGCATATCCGAAAGAGTATTAGTTAAAACTCTGAAATACGTTCTGCAGGACTTCCAACTAGCAACCATTGAAAAAGAAAATTGTGACGAGAATTTGAAAGTCACTGATGACTATATGGAACTTGAAATTAATGGAAGTGAAAACGAATTTCCGAATATCGATCTGTTAGTTGACACAAGCGTTTTGAAACCTGCAAAAAAGCGACAAGATTTGATGAATATTCTTTTGTCTTGTTCGTTTGATGTTCAAAATATGTGCTTAAACATTTGTAGAGTCCTCGACTATAATGATGTCGTAAAAATGTTGGAGTATCTGTATATTCTGATTAGCAGTAAGACACTGTCGCTAGAAGAAAGGCCAGATTGTCCAGACAAAATTGACAATGATATAAGAATTTTAAGGTGGTTTGGAGTCTTTTTGAACACTCATTTCCAAAAAATGACACTATCGAAGGATCAACATTTGTGTGAAGTACTAACAAAGTGGCATGATGTGTTCCTTGGTTACAAAAATCAAATAGCCGAGCTGGAAAACGTTGCTGCGCTACTTTATAATATAGTTGAAAAGAAGCAAATCAATAAAGAGAAAAATTATTCGAAGTGGTACACTATCGAAGAAGTTCGATTGTACTGATGACGAAATGTAGTGACCCAATAGTTTAATGTTAGAATATATTGTTATTTATGGTAAGGTTTAATGCGCATGTAAATTGTACATACGTGAAATAAATGATGAGGACCCATACAAAATGTTACCATGTTTTTGTTTTTATAGAAAAGTTTATTGTACAAAGTCGAAGAAAAAGGAAGTTGATTTAAATTTGATGTCGGGAACCATAAATCGCAAGTGACTTATATGACTAGCTTAAATTTCTCTAGGTCGGTTTCTTGATCTCGGGCAAGTTCAATGGATAGCGAAATTTTTGATATCATCGCCATCAAGCAGTCTACAGAAATGGTTTTTCCAGATTCCTATTAGCGATTGCGTATTGATCACTAAGTTTCTCGCTGATCTTTACAGGAATGATCTTTTTACCTTCTGGTAAAACTTTCGAACATCATTCTTATCACGGCATCTCTGAATTTCAGGTGAGTGCTGATCATGCTGTTTCGTTTTGAGAGTTTTTTTTAATTTTCCCATCATCATTTTGTATTGGCAAATCACGTTGAGCTGGTTACAAGCAGCCCTGGTTATGTTAAGCATCAACATTTGTCGTGCTTTTTGGAGTACTGCATTTGCCTGCCTGCATTCTTCGTTTTAGAAGCTACGGTTCTGATGGCTTGTTGCCTTGTTAGCATTGCTGCTACTGAACACTAGATATGAAAAGGCACTGGCGATTGCAGCTTTCTGATGTCATATTTAAGTTTGAGCTGGTCGTGTACATGACATCCTCATTCGTACCTTGGTTAGAACAAGCTAGTGGAAAGTTTGCCACACGGAAAAGTGTTCTCAACCGAACGTATTTTTCTGTCAGCAGATTATAAGGTATTTGACATGGTTGTGAAGTCATTCCTTTGCTACGCTTTTTGAAAAATTCTACAAGTACTTTTTTTAAAACTTATCATAAGTGTTCGCCAGTATTCTCTAGCATTTGAATAGATTTATCAGCCTAATTATGAGTTTCACGTGACCTAATTCCCCTCGATAAAGATCCCATTTTACTTTTCCCTTATTATGAGTTTGGGGGGAAAATTTTCCATATTCGCAAAAATTCTTTTATTATGAGCTATTGTCCCCGTGAAATGTGAAAACGTTGAGAGCAAGAGCCAGGGTGGCAAGCCCCGAACTCAAGCCTGTAAAGACCAGCAGGGAAACATAGTTGTAGAGTCACAATCGCTACTGAGGATCTGGAAAGATCAGTTCTGCAGACTACTTAACGGCGGTGAGGACACAAATTCCGCTGTCAGGCAGATTGCCCCATTCAGCTTAGACGATGATCAAGAATGCCGTCCTCCCGACCTAGAAGAAGTTAAGCTTGCCATATGCAAACTTAAATCAAATAAGACTGCAGGTGCAGATGGCCTTGATGCCGAACTTTTCAAGGCAGCTGGAGACCAGTTGGAAAGGAGCATGCACCAGCTGATCTGCATGATATGGTCGGAAGAAAGCATGCCCGATGAATGGAACCTCAGTATCGTATGCCCGATCCTAAAGAAAGGAAAGGAGTTGTTTTAGGCCAGAAAAGTCCACAATAGACCAAATGTTCACATTACGGCAGATCTTGGAAAAAACCCGAGAACATAATCACCCCTATTACCGATCTCGTCTCGTCTCGTCGTCAACTCTCGTTTTCTCTGTCGTGTCGATTTTTAAATGGCATTCCATAACTTCTTCGGCACGAAAAATACGTAATAGATTTTAAAACGACTAAAAACTAATAAACATCTATCAAAATCAAAGGATATTGGAAGAAAGTTTGAATAAAAAATCATTGTTTAGAGCTCGAATGCGGTTGTACATAAATTTAGTAACACCTAAATAAATAGGATATTAAAATTATAAGTATAGAAATGTATTAAAGCACAAGTAGTGAAAGTGAAGAAGGTGTAGAAGAAAGAATCCTGAAAGAAAAAAAAGAAAACAGATACGGCACAATTCATATCCATTCGACTTGCCTGACTCAAAGTGAGTTCACACTTTTATCCCAATAGTTGCTTTTATATAAAACTGTTGTACGTTTTAACAGATTTAAGCAGTTTAGATTGACAAAATGAGCGTTTAAGTATTTGTTGGATGAAATAAGTGATAAAAAAAGTATTCGGCATCGTTCATCATCAATTCTAATCATATTGAGACTTGCAGGCACCTTAAGAATTTTAGCTGAGGGAAGTAACCAAAACGGCCGCGGCGCCGGGAACGACTTTATTTTGGGACTAGCTCAACCAACAGTTAACAAATTTTTCAAAGAAATTCTCAACGTCATAGAAAAACTTGTTTGCCCCAAATGGATTCGATTCCGAATGACACCTGCCGAAAAATCAGAAGCAAAGCTTTAGTTTTCAATATGTCGGGATAACCTGGTGTCATCGGATGTATTTATGTTGCCCTTCCCTCTCCATAACTTAACCTCGACGTGTATGCAGTCTGCGTTTGCGATGATGAAGGAGCTGTGGTGCAGTTGCCAAGGGGTTAGGAAGCCAAATGGACTCCGATATACAATTGGCGTTTCCGCTCTGGCTTACCACTTTTTTTATATGTAATAAATTTGCAACAGCTTCTTACAGTGGAAATAAAATTTTTAGTTTATTTGGACCTCCTCCAGTCGCATTCAATTCTTTCGAATTGTGTATCATTGTTTTTTTTTACGTTATGCTTTATGTCAGCCCAAACCTGATAAAAGCAAACATTTATAAAAATGTGTGCATGTGTATTTTGACAAAAGTAATTCAATCCTTTCGCCAACCGCTATCGCAGCCGGTTTCTTTTTTACATCGTTTTTTTAATTCCCTTCAAAAAACCTCTAGCTAACTTTACGTTCTTCCCTATCAACTCGACGAGCGTCTCAAAGTGGTTTTGGTTTGTCAAATTCAAATACAGGCCAAACAAATGTTTTATTAGTTATAAAATTTTTCAAAATAAATTTATGTAACAAGGTTACTTGCTGTTTCGCGGCCTTCCATTTCTATGTCGCGATCGAATTTTTGAACGAGCCATATCAACGTTTTTTTCTTCGTCGTCGTATTTTTTCGACTAATGGAATGAAGAATAACTCCATTCAACGACATTTGACGTTTACAGACGACTGCACACGACATCAAAACGAGTGTACAAGATCGAAAACGACTTATGGAATACAGATTGTGTCGTGTCGTTTTTTTCGATGTCGTTTTCGACATCGGTAATAGGGGTGAATATCGATATTCACCATCTCTTTATTCATTTCAAGGCCGCGTATGACAGCAAGGAAATCGCCGAAGGGGAAGACCTCGTCTTAGGTGGCGCAATCAAGTGGATGAAGACCTTAACCGACTTAGAGTGTAAAACTGGAGAGAGCTTGCCCGAAATCGAAGTCGTTACAGAAGGACGTTGGTTGAGGCCCAGGTTCACGCCGAACTGTAATGCCCACCTAAGTAAGTAAAGTATACAGGAACAAGAGGGAAAACCGTTTAATAAACAATACCTCCACCCTGACTAGATCTGACTGAGCGAAACAGATTATAACCATTCAATGAGTAGGTATGAATCATCTCTAACATCTTCAGAGAAACAAGTGTCTGATTTACAAATTGCATCAATTTCCGCAACTATTTTTGGCATCAGACTTTGTGCATTGATATGAATTATGTACTTAAAAACCTTCCTGCCGATTACAGACAACCCTATGCCTTGCCCAAAGTATACCGCCTCCGATGTTACCTCTGGAACTCACAAAGCTTTCACTCGGCTCTGCGAAAAGTAACTCGAGCTCTAGCTACCAGCAAAATGCTCTAAATATTGAAAATCTCAACATAATTCCTCATATGGCAAACAGCAATAATCCTTACTAATATTATAAATGTGAAAGTAATTCTGTCTGTCCGACTTTCTATGTTACCGTCTCCCGCCAAAACTACCAAACTGATTGATATGAAATTTTGTACAGAAATAGTCTAGAACCAGAGAAAGGACATAGGCTATATATTTTATCCCTAAATTCCCACGGGAACGGGAACGTATACGTTCGCCTTTCTATGTTACCATCTCCCGCTTAAACTAATGAACAGATTTAAATGAAATTTTGTACAGACATAGTCTAAAATTTTTTTCTTTATATGAAGTTTGGTACAGAGATATAATCTTGAGCCTGAAGATGGATATGGCCTATATATATTTTCGATGTATTCCAACAAGAACGCAAACGTAAATGGGAACCTAGAAACTATTGAACTGATTTCAACAATTATTTCCCCGTTGGAATGCTATACACTATCTAAAATTAACATTAACTTTAATGTATCCCCACATTCCCATGGGAACGGAAGTACTTACTAACATTATAGATCCGAAATCAACTTCGTCTGTCTGTTTTTCTTTGTTCCCATCTACCGCCCAAACTATTGAACCTATTTGTATGAATTTTGGTGCAGAGATAGTCTTGAGCCTGAAAAAGAACATGGCTGTGTTTGTTATCCCAATATTCCTACGCCTGCAAGTTGGTGTTCCAGTGCCAATAATGCAATAATGAGTACAATTCTATATTACACAGCTACAAATCACACATGCGGGAAGTGGCATTATAAAAGTTTTAACTGTGACTGGAACAGCGAAAGGAGAAAACTATTGGTTCCCCGTAATTTTAATAATTAATTTTAATTCCGACTGCATTCAGAGATATCTTGACAGAGATATCTTCCTGGATCACATTCGAAGTACTTAGAGGGTTAAACAGGTCCTTAAGTACTGTTGCCGCTGACAAGCTTAAATACTTTTCCACTATCCAGTCATTGTTCGTAACGTTTCACCCGTTTTTCAAGCGGAAGTGTATGCCATCCAAATGGCTATTAGCATTTGGAGGCGTATGCTCTCCGATTGGAAGACGGATGCGTATGTGCCTAGTGATTCCTCTAGTCGTATGTCATCGCTCTCTACAAAGGATCCATCATTGGTTTTGGAACCATTTGTAAAGATTCGACTACAATATTTTACTGGCTTAGGTTCTAGAGTGAACCACCGTAGAGCCGAAGGGAAGTTGACAGTTTTAGCCTAGGGATCATCGTTATCTACATTGCCAACTTATATTCAATCATTTTTATCAATATGTAATCTTTTTTGGGAATGATCCTTTTCCTTGAAGTCCCTCGAAACCCTTTGTCTTCCAATCTGTGAGAGTGGGATCTGTTCAAATATACATTTTTAGCAATTTAAACTTGAACATTCGTGAACATACAAATACAGTCAAACTTCTTTATACATAACGAACTTCTTTATAGCGTCATTCTCTCTATAGCGAGTTTCATTTTGTTTCCCTTGCCCTTAAAAAATATCACATGCGAATTAAGTTCTTTATAACGAAGTCCCTTTAAAGAAATTCTCTTTATAAGGAACTAATTTTTTGGACCCAAAAGCAAATTTTTTTCTTTATAACGAAATGTCAATTTTCAAATTTGAAAACAAAGCTTACTAAGATTTTTATTCCTAGATTTAATAGGGAACTCCCCGTTTTGGCAAGAATTTTCTAAAAGTTAATATATGAATGTATGTAATGTATGTATGTATGGATGCATGAACAAGGGTAGGTACATGTGTTGTAGAATTTTTACGCATATAGACAAGTGAATCGTTTAAGTTTACATTTCAAGTTCGCGAATCGCTTATACAAAAATGTCGAAGCGCAAGGCTATTTCGCTTTCAGAGAAATTGACGATTATTGGAAAAGTTAAAAGTAGAGAAAAGAAAGAAGATGTGGCTGGTGTGTCGTTTAATACACTATCAACAATTTTCAAGAATGAATTTAAAAATTTTAAAGTTTGCCGAAGCAAGTTCAAACAAGCGAAAAAATATTAAGAAAAACAAAATACGGTGATGTGGATAAAGCAATGTTCAATTCAATGCATTTTTTTTTTTCTAAATTGGAAGATTTTTATAATAAAACAAAAACCAAAACTGTTCATGTTCAATCAAAAATTTATATGTTTTTAACTAAAAAATAAAAATCTATAATTTTACTTGAAATGAGTTCTTTTTTGTGCCATTGTTTTTTTTTTAATATAAAAGAATACTTGCAGTGTTAAAAAAATAAATTTTCTATACAACGAATTTTTTATAAAACTTCTTTATAACGAAGCAATTTTTTCTTCCCTTGAAGGTTCGTTATAAAGAAGTTTGACTGTATTGCTTTATACAAAGCTAAGCAACGTTCACTGATGAGGGCTCTTTTTCATTTTTCATTTTTTTCATTTTTAAAGAAAAAATTTTATTTTATCGCAACTTTTGAGACAGTCTCTGATTCATATCGAATACAAATTCATTTCAACATGGCTTAATATGAAAAGCAAAGCATTCTAGAGTATTAGCCATTGTATAAAAAAAACCGCTATTACTCCCACTGCGACCAAAGATGTTAAGCAATAATACCACCACCGATAACCGATTCCAAACAAATCAAAAGTTGCTCACAAGAATACTATAGTTTCCATATACATTGGTAGCTCTACCTATAGCTCAAGAATGTGCATCATCAGTGCATCCAGCATCCCAATGGAATGTAGTTTTTGTACATGCGCGAAACTGTACCCTTTTATTGAGCACACTAACAGAGTGCGGTCCACCAAACCGAACCGCAGCATTCTCCAAAGAAAAAGAAGGACCTGCCCGGCAACAACGAGTTTCTTTTTTCGTTTGTAAATCTAAAAATAAAACCGACAGTTTAGCAGATATAAATAAAAATTTCCCAAGAGCAAATAAACTGAAATACAAAAGAGGTAAAGATACAGGCGCGCGAAATACGAGTAAAACAACAACACTGCGTGGTTGCAATAAAAGTAACATTCAGAGAAGGTTGCATAAAAGTCGTATTCTTGGGACGCTGCACGGCAAGGAGTAGATTGTTTCTCCACTCGTACCGATCACTCTACCCGCACCCATGTAGCATACAAGCTTCCTTCTCTCCTTCTTGCACCAAGCCTGTTGAATCTTTTTATATTAAACGACGAAAACCGGACGATAGAAGTCCACGCTCAAAATCCGACTCACATAATGGCTGTCGTCTGTTGCGGCCAACCTAAAGTTCCTCCTAAGCCAAGACCATAAAAGATTGTTAGCGCGCGGTTGGGTTCTTCCTTCCACCAACGCGCGGTGCTATGTGTGTTCGCCTATCCAAATATACCGTCAATGAGACAACACGACTTAAGGCCAAAGCATCCCAGAGATACCAATTTATTATTATTATTTTCCTTTTTTTTTTTAAATATAAAGAGCCTGCCTTAACGATGAATTGTTGGTTGGACTCCCGTCCCAACGCCAAGGTGTAGGTTAGTCGCCAAGTTCAAATGCACATATACCGGATTGTGTGGGGGCACTTACACGGGACATAGGATGGGATGCTGGCTGATGTCTTATACACGCAAATGCATAGCGATATCCGATTATATCTCCACAGGAATCGAGCTGAAAAGTTAACTTCGTGTCTTAAGTTGGGTTGCCCATTGAACCTAAAAAAGAAGAAAAAAATGAAAAAAGAGGAGACAGCAAAAACAATAAAAGAAAAGAAACAATAAACAATCTAAAATCTCTTAAAGAACAAGATTCTTGTTTCGGTTACATTTTCTTTTTGGCCTCCAATTCAGAGGTATGCTTCATGTACACGACCGAAACGTCGACAACGGCCACAGCAGAGCACGAACACGAAAATGAGGACTGGGTAAAAGAAGGCCCCTTGGCACTCGACGTGTCTTCAATATAAACGTCTTGAACTTAAGAACTCTTAACGATCTTTAGAGCTACAAAATTAAACTGGTTTTCATAGTTTGATGATAAAACTGAGAGGAGAAAGATACATTACATAGCCCAGCCATAAAGAAAAAGTGAAGCAGATAAATGATCTGAGCCAGAGTGGCTTTTATATACGGCAACATACATAATTCATCGATCTGATACTTGAGAGGTGAAATTACTTGGAATGGGGTGATTGAGTTCAATGATACGTAACTTAGTTGACGAAGATCTTGAAATAAATTCGCCCCCTAATATTTGTTTGTGGAAAACGAGATGTAAATCCTAACCAGCTAGGGTTTTATAAACATTATTCAAAAGATTTAACGAAATTTGGTTTTCCATAGATATTATGAAAAGGACACCTAACAGCAATGGCACCTATTCGATTCGAAGTAGATATAAAGCAGATTGTGCATGAAAAAAAAAGCAAAGTCTGTTGAACTTAAAAAAAAAAAAAAAAAATTGATAGCTTTCTCGAAAATAGGACAAGCGAAAAAGCACAAAGGTTTCTTCAAGTCATTTGCTTGTGCGTGTAGAGACAGTTAATATTTTCATATGCATTTTAATCTCCATAGTACATCGTTAGATTGCTACCACCAGCACTCTATTAATTACTTGCGTAAAAATAGAGAAAAAGAGAAATTTAACGATTAGTTCAAATACAGAACTATTTCTTATTACAAGAAGACACAATATTTGTTTCGAAAGTAGATTCTGGCCTTCCATATTTTTGCTAAGCTAGTTCATTGAGGCCGCTCTTCCATATTTTTAAGCACTAAAACTTAAAGTTTGTTTTGATTATACTAAAATTTATGAAAATGAAAAACCGGAAGACTTAAAGATTGGATCAGGGCAGGCAGGAACACTAATACATTCGATAGCATTCATCAATATTGACAGAGCTTATATAAATGCCTTAAACGTTTTATTGGTCTAAACTCTAGTTTAAAAATTAAAACATACTAGTTTCGACCAGTGGTCGAATTTCGATCAATAAATCTATTCTCTCTTTTTAACAAAAATGTTCGCTGTTATTTAAAAAAAAATCCTTAAATGGAAACGTTAACAAATCTGCAAAAAATATTGGGATCATCTATAGCCAAATACATTTCAGAGTTAACTGGGGTAAATTGGTACGACAAAAAAACCATTCGCCTATTAATATATAAAAGACTAGCTGTACCCGTGACTTCGTCCGCGTGGAATAGTTACTTTCGGCAGCATTCTTAATTTTTTAGGCTACTTATTTTGCAAATAAGACACATTCATGCGTTTTAGTAAACTATTGTTATATTATTTTATTTAGGTATATGTTTGCGATACGACATTCTTATTTTTTCCATCTTTTGCGAAATAAAAGGTTTTGTGGAATTGATACACGTGATTCTGCCACATAAAGTTGCCATGGGATTTTTTCTAAACGAACATCTGCAACTTAAAGCCTCTGAGCCTTCATAATGACCAATCAGTGGGAATTAAAGGAAAACGGGGAATCAAAACGTTTTCTCCTTTTGTAGTTCCAGTCATTATTAAAATTTTTGTAGTGCCGCATCCCAGATGTGTTATTTGTAGCTGTGTACAATTCTGGATTACTCATTATAGGATTACTGGAACACCAACTTGCTGCCACTCCTAAAAATCCTAAGAAATTGAGAAACTCTGTAGGGTATGATGCGACTTGCTCACTGTCCATAATATTGTCTATTGATAGACATTCGCCAACATCCCCCATACGTCAAACATAATTTATTAGTTTATATGGTTAACTATCTCATTAGTCGGCGCCGAAATCGACCTTTCACTCAGCCATTCCCGATTGCCAATTTTTATTTGAAGATCAAGATAGACATTTCTTCTCAGGTCAAATGTATTTTCGACAGTTTGACAGAAATCACCCCGCAGTGAAAGAATTTTTATCGATGCAGCAGTTTTAAGGTTCCCGTTTACGGTGTTGATCCCGTAGAAATATAGGAATTAACTATTAAGCCCATGTCCTTCCTCAGGCTCTAGGCCATCTCTGAATAAAATTCAATTTAAATCGGATTCGTTTGACGTTTGTCAACAGTGTAGCACGCGCTTCTAGTGATTAACTAAACATTTCAGTTAAAAGAAATTATAGTAAAATGGAGGGTGAAGAATTCATCCTCCAAACCGTCAACAACAAAAGACTTAAAAAAGATTTTAGTAAAACCAAAAGTGTTAACAACTTAGGGAGTACGAGTAAATCAGTGAAAAAAGACGATAACTATTATTTGCCACTACAATCTACATGCGAAGACCGCATGGATAGTGCAGACATTGATGATAGTGAACCTGTCAAACCTAAAGAATTCGTTCCTCCTTTAATTGTTCTAAAGCAGAAAAGTGAAGTTGTTAGAGCTCTAAGGCCCGTTTGCTGATTCGAGTCATAAATTTAAGTTCTACATAAAGTTTTCATTTTTGTATGAGACGTTCCGGAATTCTTATGTAGAACTTAAGAATTCCGGAACGTCTCATACAAAAATGAAAACTTTATGTAGAACTTAAATTTATGACTCGAATCAGCAAACGGGCCTAATTGAAAGCCTAAATATTAGTGATTATCTCCTAAAAAACATTTCCTTGGGCCAAAAAATTCTCTGTACTACTTTTGAGTCCTACAACAAAATTGCGAGTGAACTTAAATCTAAATCGTATGAATTTTATTCTCACGAAAAAAGAGGTAATAAACCATTTAAAGTGGTACTATCAGGCCTAGAGCTTCATAATACGACCACATTAAAAAATGAACTAATTACGCTAGGTATAAAATGCGTTGATGTAAAACCTATTGCTATAAAAACAAACTCGAACTATATTCATTATACATATATATATTGTAAATATCGAACGTGGCTCAATTAAAATGAACGAGCTGCGTGCCAATTACAAAAATGTTCTCAAAACTATCGTAAAATGGGATTTTAAGAGACAACAACCTAACAAAATTACACAATGCCATAATTGCCAGATGTATGGTCATGGAGCTATGCACTGCCAGGTAAAAACTTTTTGTTCATCGTGTTCTGGAAACCACAAAACAAACGACTGCACAGCACCACAAACATCTTTAAAGTGCGCAAACTGCAATGGAGCACACAAATCCACTGATCCATCATGCGTAAGCCGCCAACAATATATTCAGATAAGGATAAATTTTCCACCACTGCAACAAAAGAGAAGCAATGTTTCTTCCCGTGAAAGCTCTCACCAATTCGCCTTTAACCAAAACCATACCAACAAAGCTCGCCCAGATGTTCCACAAATCGTAACACCATCTGCATCAACTAATGGAAATAAACTTGGTGCGGAGAAGAACTGTAGCAGTAACGTACTCTTTTCTTTCGATGAAATCTCTTCCCTTCTTAATGATGTATTGTCTAAATTAAGTTCTTGTCGTTCTAGGTCAGAGCAATTCAATGTAATTACCACTCTGGCAGTGAAATATCTTTATTCAATATGATTGACATAAACCCAAAAATTATCACTTGGAATGCCACAAGCATTCAAAATAAAAAACATGAATTATTTGATTTTATGAAACACTACAAAATCGATTTAGCTTTATTAACTGACACCTGGCTTAAAAATGAAAACAGTTTCGGAATTTCTGATTATGCATGCTACAGACTTGATAGGCAAAATTCGAAAGGAGGAGGGGTAGCTATCTTAATAAATAAGTCGATCAAGCATTTTGCCATTCCCGCGGTTAAGTTTGAAATTATTGAAGTTATCGGTATTGAAATAGTTTTACAGGACTCAACTAGATTTAGTGTCTTTTCTGTATATTTCCCAGGTGGAAACGGTAACAATGAGAAGAGACTTAAGTTTAAAAGAGATATTTTAAAATTGCTCAGAAGAAATGATAATTTTTTAATCGGTGGAGACTTAAACTGTAGGCATCAATCGTGGGGATGTCAGAGAGCGAACTGTTGGGGTAATATTCTTAATGATATTATTGCAGTTAACAGGTCGCTTTCTTTGTTACACACTCTCGAACCGACTTACTATCCTAGTTGCTCGTCTCAATATCCTTCAACGCTCGACATTTTTGTTACAAACAATGCACATCGTTTCTCGCAGCCAGTTACACTAAACGCCTTAAGTTCTAATCACTTGCCAGTCTACACTCGTCTTCAAGACTCTGTATGCGAAAATAATTTCATTCCTCTCAGCTATAAATATTCTGCTGCAAATTGGAATCGATACACTTCCTATCTTTCTGAAAATTTAAACCTAAATGGATTATCTGTTGAAAGAGTTACCACGACCGATCAGGTTGATAGTCTCATAGATTCTTTTATGGATGTTGTAAACAGAGCAGCTGAATTATCTATTCCTAAGACCCAACCCGTTTACACAAATCAATTTATACTGCCTGAATCTGTCTTAAGATTGATTCGCATGCGCAATGCTGAAAGGAGAAAATGGATTCGGCTTAGACTAGATATTTTCAAGAATAATGTCAAGATTTTAAATACTAAAATAAAGTTCGAGATAGAAATTTTCAAAAACAAAAAATGGAATAACCTCTTATCTAGTTTTGATAAGGGATCTAAACCTTTTTGGAAGGTAACAAAAATAATAAAGAAAAAAAGTACACAAATTCCACCTCTTCGAGTTAACGATAACATTCTTGTAACTCAATCGGAAAAGGTAACCGCATTGGCTGCCTGTTTTTGTCAAAATCATACAATCATCACATCTCAGTGATATTTCCACTGAAACTATTGTACAAGATAAGCTCCTCGAGTTCAGTTCCTTACGTAGTTACATATGTAAATAGTAACAATTTTTTCACAAATAGTTCAGTGAAGGAGTTGATTAAACAACTACAATCCAAAAAGTCATCTGGGCTCGATGGAATGAGCAACAGATTGCTAAAAGCATTACCATCAACGGCCACCACATATCTCACAATAGTTTTCAACTGTTGTGTGACCCTTTCGTATTTCCCTAAAGATTGGAAAATAGCAAAAGTTGTAGCTATCTGCAAACCTGGTAAAGCAAAAGATAATCCTAATAGTTACAGGCCTATTAGTTTATTGAGTACTATTAGTAAATTGTTGGAGAAGCTCATTAAACAACGATTGCTAAATCATATAGAGGATGCAAACATATACCCTAGAGCAGTGGTGGGCAAACTTTCTTAATGGGGGGCCAGAAAATTCAAGAAATTGCAGAGGAGGGCCAGAATTATTTGAAAAATGCATTTTGTGTTGAAACTTTTAATCATATAAAAAAACATTTCACTATTGCACACCTGCACAAATGTTCAAAATTATAATTTAATTTTTATTCGAAGGCCCACGGAAGGCGTGTGAGATGTATGAAATTGGTTTTGATTTTCCATAATATTTTCGAATGAAGGTTAAAGCTGTGACGAAGTAACTTTCAGCAGCACGAAAAGGTGTTCATCAATAAGTCGGTTTCTGATTGAGTTTTACCACAATTTCATGGTCGAAAAAGTCTGTTCGCACACGTACGACGAAGCAAACATCGCCATAATTTTCTGGGCGTGAGAAATTATCTCCAGGAATTCAGTTTTCGGTAGTGTTCTATAAAATTCTAATTTTGTGGAATTGAGGAACAGTTGTTTCAAATGGGTGCTGCACTACATTTCAATAATTTCCAACTTCAATTCTGCAGAGACATTTTCTGGATCTACATTAAACGGCATCGAGAAAACATCCAGCGACGACTGAATATTCTTAAAATCTTGAAACCTAATTTCGAATTCTGTGTTAAGTTTTTTCAACGCCTGACTGGATTCTTTCAGTCTGTTCTCACTCAATGGTGACACGGATCTTGAACGCGGAAAGTGAGTTAAATCGTTCTTAGTCATGCAGTTGTTAAACTGAAAAGCTGGGTTTTAAATGATTTTAGACACCCGCAAGTCTCATCTATGAATTGGTTCTTTCCTTGCAATTTCTTATTTAATTTGTTGTAGTGTTCGAGTAAATCGGTAAAAAAGGCAAATTCGATACGCCAATCTTTGTCTTCGAAGACTATTTGTCTGTCTGTTTCCTTAAGAAATCTTGTATTTCCTCTTTTGAATTCCAGACCCGTTCAAATACATACCCACAACTAAACTATTTTACTTTCGTGTGGTAAAGAAGGTCCGAATAATCTGCGTCGACTTCAATCAGAAATTCTTGGAATTGGCGGTGTACCAAGCCCCGGAACCGAATAGTATTAATTAGTTATATAAAAACATTAAGTACATGGGTAATATCTATTGCAGCCTTACAAAGCACGTCCTGGTGAATTATATACAATGTAAAAATACAACATTGTGATTAGGATTCTGGTTTCGAAAAATACCTAAGAATCCCGTGTTTTTTACAAGCATATTTGGGGCTCCATCTGTAGTTATATTGCATAGTTTTGAAATAGGAGCATTTAAATTTTGAAGACCTTCAGAAAATTCGTTATAAGTAATCTGCCCCGTCGTTTTTTATCGCGGGCCATATACTGTTCATGTCGAAGGATCGTCGGAGGGCCGGATTAAATGCTTTCGCGGGCCGGAGTTGGCCCGCGGGCCGTACTTTGCCCATCACTGCCCTAGAGAGTAATTTGGCTTCCGAGCTGGTCACTCCACAAGTCATCAAATTTTAAGAATTAAAAATCACGTCAAAAGCAATCTAAATTCAAAGATTTCGACTGGTCTAGTACTTTTAGACATCGAAAAAGCCTTTGACACAGTCTGGCATCAGGGTTTGATTTATAAACTTATAATGTTCAATTTTCCGACATATTTGGTTAAATTAGTATGGAGTTTTTTACTCAATCGAAAATTTGCTGTATACGCAGGTAGTGTGAAATCTTCTTTATATGATATAGTCAGTGGCGTAGGATCTGTGCTGGGACCCTTGCTTTTCAATGTTTACATGTCCGATCTGCCATCATTGGATGAAAATACTCAACTGGCAATGTTTGCTGACGATACTGCTCTTTTTTTGCAATCTGGTTTTCGCGTCGTAGAAAAGTAGATTTTTTGCCACAAACAATGTTACAGCTCAACTCTGTTGATATTGAATGGTCTGAAAACTGCAAGTACCTAGGGCTAACACTTGACAAGAAACTGACTTTTGATAAACATATTGCGAACACCATAAACAAAACTAATCTCGTATTGAGAATTTTATACCCTTTCATTAATCGCAAATCAGATCTTGGCATCCATAATAAAATTTTGATTTTCAAAACTGTTTTCCAGCCTTTACTCACTTATGGTGCCCCAGTGTGGTTTGACTGTGCTGAGACCCATCTAAAAAAGATTCAAAGAGTTCAAAACAAAATATTAAAGATAAAGCTTAATTTGCCACGTCATTATCCAACAATAAGGCTTCATGATAAAGCTAATGTTAAACAAATTAAGATTGTACTATATAACTTACAAGACAATTTTTTCAGAAGATGTTCATATTCCGATAATGAACTTGTTCTTAACCTCTTAAATTAGATATCCTATATATTGGATTTGGGTTTATGTGCAATTTTTAGTTCTAAGGGTGGTATTCACCAAACAATCTTAAGAGCGCTCTTAAAGCTAAGAGGCTCTTAGTTTTAAATTTGGATGTGCTATTCACCAAGCAATAATAGGGTCTAGTCTAAGCTAATTCGAATATTCGAAAAATAAGGTTTTTGAGTCTCTGAACGCACACTTTTCGAACTACTTCGAAAATTTCAGTGTCAATTGTCAAATTCAGTCAAAAACAGAAAAAATTATGGGAAATTTAGGAAATGGTAGAGCGTAAAATTAATTCATTCTCTGTATTGCAAACCATAATTCGAATTTCTTATTTTTTTCAACAGTTATTTATGATTTTTGAATAACAACCACAAATGACGCTGTCAGTAAATCTCGAATTTTCGAAGTTATTTAAAACAACAACCGCTCATAACTTAAGAGTGGTAGCGACCACTCTTAAGTGTTATGAGCGCTCATAAATCTGCACTAATAGTGGTCGGTGAATAGGTTTATGAGGCTCTTAGTTTAAGATTTCTTAGTGAATACCACCCTAAGTGTCATATAAGGGTTTTTTTCTTGTAGCTTTTCCCTAATAATAATAAATTTTTTTTTTCATTTAATATACATTCATTCTAGTATTATTATTAATATTGAAGTTGTAAAGAATTTAATTTTCTATATCTCTTAAACAAATTAATAATTGTAAATAGAAGTATTATATTTTTATATTTTATAATATATTATAAATAAATAAATAAATCAATTTAAATCGGATCTGTGGTCTGGGCGGGAGATGGTAACAAAGAAACACGAACAGACAGAGTTAATTTTGGATTTGTAATTGCATAACATATATGTCCATCCTCAGATTCTAGACTGTCTCTGTACCAAAATTCATATAAATAAGTTCAATAGTTTGGGCGATTAATGGTAACAAAGAGAAATAGACACTATAAAGACAGATTTAACTTCGGACTTATAATATTAGTAAATACTCCCGTTTCCGTGGAGACATGGTTACCGTTCCCGTAAGGAGTATTGGGATGAGTAAAAGTTTATGTTACTCGGGGATTATGGAGCATTCCAACGGTGTAAGAGTTTTTGAAATCGGTGCTGTAGTGTCAAAGTTCCCGTATACGTTCCTGCTCCCATGGGAATATAGGGAAAAAATATATAGTCTATGTCCTTCCTCAAATTATGAAATATCTTTGTACAAAATTTCATTTAAATCGGTTAATTAGTTTGGGCGGGAGATGGTAACATAGAAAGGTGAACAGAAAGAGCTACTTTTGCATTTATAATAATAGTGACGACCGGTTCCCGTGGAAATATTCGAATGATATACAGCCTATGTCCGTCCTTAAGTTCAGAACAATCTTTGTACAAATTTCATTTAAATCGGTTTATTAGTTTGGCCGGGAGATGGTAACATAGAACGACGGACAAACAGAGCTTCTTCCACACTTATTATATTAGTAATGGCTCCCGTTCCCGTAGGAATATGTGGATGAATTAAAGTTTATGTGTTCATGTCTGGGATAGTGAAGCATTCTATCAGTGGAAAATTTTTTGAAATCGGTGTTGTAGTTTCTAAGTTCCCGTACACGTTCGCATTCCCGTGGGAATATAGGGATAAAATGTATAGCATATGTGCTTCTTCAGGTTCTAGACTATCTCTGTACAAAATTTCATTTGAATCAGTTCCGTAGTTTGGGCAGGAGACGGTAACACAGAAAGCCGGACAGACAGGCGACTTTCACATTTATAATATTAGTAAGGATGAATATGTATTCACAAGCAGCACTGGGGTTGTATTGTTGTATACAGTATACCTTATGAGTTGTCAAAAGAAAACTTGGATTTTCAGCTGTCTAAAAACGTTTAACCACGAAATCACCACAAGTCCGTGTCATCTGAACAAAAATACATGTCATTTGACAGCCCTGTTCATTTCCTGAAGTCCCCTCAGCAAAAACCTAGGGTGAGTCGAGGCAAACCAAGGGCTGAAAAAACACTCAGTTTGACATTCAGGGTGAGTTAAAGGCTTTGCAAAAAACGCTTTGTGGCGACGATACAACCCCAGGGCTTCAACGAACAATCGTAATAATTGATGCTAAGCTTTAATTTTCACGCACACAGAAATGCATATCTGGTAATGAACTCTGTGTGAATGCTGTAAGAAAGGACTTTATTGCAGTTAACTGGATATTGCCGATAATATTAAAACTTTTCAACTAAAAAAGTAATGTTTGATATCACACAAAGTTTGCTATCCTCCTTGAGTCATACTCAAATATTGTATTCGATAAAAGTTAATTGTACACAATACACATGCTAGTGTAGTTATAGAGGAAGAGTTTACCTTCAAAGAAAGAGTTCACCTTCAAAGAATGTAATTTAAAAAGAACTCTTATGTCTTTGAATATTCTACAAAAAATGCTCTACATTTTGTAGACATTGCTTATTTGAAGAGTAATAAAAACTGTATTAAAAACGTTATATTCCCAGCCCAAAAACAAAAAATTTTATATTTAGATGTCTTTTAGCATATTTGTTTACAGCTTTTTTTTTGTAACAGTTAGGTATAAGTATAAACTGACCGAAATTTGTCGATTTTTCCAATAAAAAAAGTTTCATAACCTATTAAGTTCACTGAGTATTATGAAAACACAGTTGAAATCAAAGCTACTCATAAATAAAATAATAAAAAAATAAGTTTGAAAATTTTGTAGAGAATTAAAAAAATACGACAATGGCCAGAATTGTTGTACCTCTAATTACTCGGCACTGAATGGTCTGAATTCAAAAAATCAAAGCTATTTCTTCAGCCTATATTTTTCCCTAAGCATCGTGGGAACGGTTTTTCGAAATTTCAATTTTATACGTCTTGGGAACACTTTGAAGTAAAACGATATGTACGATATGTTGAGCGTGTACTGATGAGACTTAAAAAAAATCTCGAATATTTACAAAATTACAGCTAATATAATTAAAACTTATTTAATTAAAGAATGACAACAGTGTCTCATCTCTTATGTCAGTATTACGATTTCATATAGTGTATTTCAGTAGATTTCAATTTCAACATCAAATGGAAGAAAATCAATTCTTCGAGGAGGAAGAAGGACTGTTATATGGACCTGAAATTGCAGATTAATCGGTAAGTAATTTATAAATTATAAGTCATTAAAACTGGTCATTTTCCTGCTCTTCAACTTTGAACGCGATTATCTCTAAACTACATTTTTAAAAACTGCTCGTGCTGTAGCTTAAAAAATTATTGACTGAAATTTGTTGAAGGATTTCCTTACATTAATATCGGATGGATGGGCGTTGTACTATTCGGGAAGGCTCTGACTGGTGCCAACTTGGCGGCGCCTAGATGTTGCAACTTATTGTACACGTCAATTGTGCTTACTATACCTCCCCGTGGTATCCACTGGGTCCTGGGATGCTCCGTCCAGAGCTGACCTGCTAAACTAGTAAGTGCGAGTGTTGACAAAGGAATGCGGATAAAAGAATTGTGATCAACACTATAATTGCTCTGCGAACAATGACTGACTGCACGAATCACAGTGGTCTACAAGAGATTTCGCGTAAATGTCCCAGCGGATGAATTCGAATGACAGAATCAACGGTGGACTCCAGCAGTCAAAAAAGCAGAAACCCCTGAAGGAGCTACTCCAACATATTTGGTTTAAAGTTCTTTCAGGGTCTTTCAATACTAGGACAGGGTATTGAAGTAGAGATGGTGGCGGATGAGCTCCTGGTCAGCCAACGGTAGCGTTCACACCCCTGCAGCAGGGTACTGACACTGGATATTCCAGCCCTTTATGTCCGAAGGGATCCAAATGGACCTGGCCCTCCAGATTGGGGGCTGTGCGTAGGGTTAACTACCCAGCCACGTAAAAAAATTTATAGTTCCGAAACAACAACAGCCTCAGATAACGATAATGATTTCTAAGTTGACGACCCAAGCAAACGAAAAAAGGACAATGACCTCCGGATCTGCACGTGGAACGTAAGATCTCTTAACGGACTATGTGCAGCTGGAGAATTAGCGGACGCCCTGGACTGCTGCAAAGCAGACATAACCGCCATCCAAGAAGTGCGATGGAGTGGACCGGGCATAAAGGAGATGAAAAACTGTGACATCTGCTAAGGCGACTGCTACAAGCAACAGCAACAGCGCTTATTTGGATGCGGATTTGTTGTTAGAGGAAGACTCAGGGAAAAGGTAGCCAAAATCCAGTTAATGAGCGTATAATGACCATCCGCATCAGGGCTAAATTCGCCAACATTAGCCTTATATGCTGGATGGGCGTTGGACTATTCGGGTAGGCTCTGATTGGTGCTAACTTGGCGGCGCCCAGATGCTGTAACTTATAGTACACGTCAACTGTGCTTACTATACCTCCAAGCGGTATCCACTGGGACCTGGGATGCTCCGTCCAGAGCTGACCTGCTAAACTAGTAAGTGCGAGTGTTGAGATAAGGGAATCCGGAACAAAGAATTGTGATCGATCAACACTATAATTGCTCTGCGAACAATGACTGACTGCACGAATCTCAGTGGTCTACGAGAGCTTTCGTGTAAATGTCCCAGCGGATGAATTCGAAGGACAGAATCAACGGTGGATTTCAGCAGCCATAAAAGCAGAAACCCCTGAAAGAGCTACTCCAACATATCTGGTTTAAAGGTCTTTTGGGGTCTTTCAATACTAGGACAGGGTATTGAAGTAGAGATGGTGGCGGACGAGCTCCTGGTCAGCCAACGGTAGCGTTCACACCCCTGCAGCAGGGTACTGACTCTGGATACTCCAGCCCTTTGTGTCCGAAGGGATCCAAAAGGACCTGGCCCTCCAGGTTGGGGGTTGTGCGTAGGGTTAACTACCCAACCACGTAAAAAAGATATAGTTCCGAAACAATCAACAGCCTCGGATAACGATAATGATTTCAAAGTTGACGACCCATGCAAACGAATAAAGGACAACGACCTCCGGATCTGCACCTGGAACGTAAGATCTCTTAACGGAGAAGGTGCAGCTGGAGAATTAGCGGACGCCCTGGACTGCTGCAAAGCAGACATAACCGCCATCCAAGAAGTGCGATGGAATGGACCGGGCATAAAGAATATGAAAAACTGTGACATATACTATGGCGACTGCTACAGACAACAGAAAAAGCGTTTATTTGGGTGCGGATTTGTCGTTAGAGGTAGACTCAGGGATAAGGTGATTAGCCAAAATCCAGTCAATGAGCGTATAATGACCATCCGCATCAGGGCTAAATTCGCCAACATTAGCCTTATATGCGCCCACGCCCCCACAGAAGAGAAAGACGACGATTCCAAAGACTGTTTCTACGAGCTCCTCGAAGAAACATATGAGCAATGCCCTAGATACGACGTGAAAATCGTTCTTGGCGATTTCAACGCAAAACTAGGGAAGGAGGACATCTTTGGAAACACAATCGGTAAGCATAGCCTCCATGACAAAACCTCCGAAAACGGATTGAGGCTTATCGATTTTGCTGCGGGGCTAAATCTTGTTGTAAGTAGTACACGCTTCCCGCATCTCAAAATTCATAAAGGTACATGGCGATCCCCAGATCAATTAACCGTCAACCAAATTGACCATGTTGCGATCGACGCAAGGCACTCTTCCAGTGTGCTAGATGTCCGAACTTTCCGAGGGGCCAACTTTGACTCGGACCACTACCTTGTTGTAGCCAAGGTACGAATGAGGATATCTTGTTCACGACCAGCACGAACTAACGCTGTGAAGAGATATGACGTCGGAAAGCTACAATCGCAAGAGATTGCCAATGCCTTTTCCAATCGAGTGTCCCTTCAATTATCCTTGAATCCCATGCCGCCAGCATTGAACATTGAAGAACAGTGGCAGCAATGCCAAGAAGCCATCAGAACCGCTGCTTCTGAGGTTCTGGGTTTCACTCGGCCACCAAAACGAAACCCATGGTTCGATGAAGAATGTAGGCAGGCAAATGCAGCCAAGCAAAGAGCACGACAAATGCTTTTGCAAACACGAACGAGGGCTGCTCACGATCGGTATAACGAGATTTACAAGGAGAGAAGAAGGGAAGAACACCGACTTCTCAAAAAGCGCTCGTTTGAGGAAATAGAGAGGTGCCATGACAGGAACGAGACTCGGAAGTTTTACCAAAAGGTAAAAAGATCCTGCCAGGGTGGAAAACCCCGAACTCAAGCCTGTAAAGACCAGCAGGGAAACATAGTTGTAGAGTCACAGTCGCTACTGAGGATCTGGAAAGATCATTTCTGCAGACTGCTTAACGGCGATGAGGACACAAATTCCGCTGTCAGGCAGATTGCCCCATTCAGCCTGGACGATGATCAAGAATGCCGTCCTCCCGACCTAGAAGAAGTTAAGCTTGCTATATGCAAACTTAAATCAAATAAGACTGCAGGTGCAGATGGCCTTGATGCCGAACTTTTCAAGGCAGCTGGAGATCAGCTGGAAAGGAGCTTGCACCAGCTGATCTGCATGATATGGTCGAAAGAAAGCATGCCCGATGAATGGAACCTCAGTATCGTATGCCCGATCCTAAAGAAAGGAGACCCTCACGACTGCGCCAATTATAGAGGGATAAGCCTCCTTAACGTCGCTTATAAGATCTTGTCTGCTGTAATATGTGAACGTCTGAAACCCCACGTCAACAACTTGATAGGTCCTTATCAATGTGGTTTTAGACCGGAGAAGTCCACAATAGACCAAATTTTCACATTACGGCAGATCTTGGAAAAAACCCGAGAACATAATATCGATATTCACCACCTTTTTATCGATTTCAAGGCCGCTTATGACAGTATCTACAGAGACGAGCTGTACAGAGCCATGTCTAGTTTCGGCATCCCTGCAAAGCTCGTACGACTATGCAGGATGACTTTGGAGAATTCACGCTGCTCCGTCAAGGTCGGTAAAGAACTCACCGAGACCTTCAATGTCGAAAAAGGTTTTAGGCAAGGCGATAAACTGTCATGCGATTTCTTCAACATCATACTTGAACAGATTGTAAGAAACTCAAACGTCAACACCAGAGGAACAATCTTTCAAAAATCTGTGCAATTGCTCGCATATGCAGACGATATTGACGTAATGGGAAGAAAAAAGCGTGATGTCATAGGTGCTTTTGCGAGTATTGAAACAGAAGCGGCAAAAATGGGTTTGATGGTTAATGAGGGCAAAACAAAGTATATGCTGTCATCAAACAAGGACACAGAACATCGACGAATTGGACAAAACGTCACAATAGACAGACATAACTTCGAGGTAGTACAGGACTTCGTCTACCTAGGATCCGCTGTAGACACGGACAACAACATCAGTGCGGAGATCAAACGGAGAATAACTCTTGCCAACCGTTGCTTCTTTGGGTTAAGAAGGCAATTGAGAAACAAAACCCTCTCCAGAAAAACCAAGGTAACCTTATATAAGACCTTAATCATCCCAGTCCTGCTTTACGGCGCGGAAGCATGGACCTTATCGAAAGCGGATGAGGAAACCCTTGGTCGTTTCGAAAGAAAAATTCTCCGAATGATCTTTGGTCCCGTATGCGAAGGCAATGTGTGGAGAAGAAGATACAACAACGAGCTGTATGAGCTGTACCGCGACATGGGCATAGCCAGAAGAGTACGCATCGCGAGGCTACGATGGTTGGGCCATGTTGAGCGGATGGACCCAAACGCTCCGGCTCGTCGGGTGTTCGAAAGCACATTGCAGGGAAATCGCGGAAGGGGAAGACCTCGTCTTAGGTAAGTGGAGGATGACCTCAACCGACTTGGAGTGCGAAACTGGAGAGAGCTCGCCCGAAATAGAAGTCGTTATCGAAGGATGTTGGTTGAGGCCCAGGTTCACCCCGAACTGTAATGCCCACCTAAGTAAGTAAGTAAGCCTTATATGCGCCCACGCCCCCACAGAAGAGAAAAACGACAATTCCAAAGACTGTTTCTACGAGCTCCTCGAAGGAACACATATGAGCAGTGCCCTAGACACGACGTGAAAATTGTTATTGGTGATTTTAACGCAAAACTAGGGAAGGAGGACATCTTTGGAAATACAATCGGTAAGCACAGCCTCCACGACAAAACCCTCCGAAAACGGACTACTTGTTGTAAGTAGTACACGCTTCCCGCATCTCAAAATTCATAAATGCCAAGAAGCCATCAGAACCGCTGCCTCTGAAGTTCGGGTTTCGCTCGGCCACCAAAAAGAAACGCATGGTTCGATGAAGAATGCAGGCAGGCAAATGCAGCCAAACAAAAAGCACAACAAATACTGATGCAAAAACGAACAAGGGCTGCTTACGATCAGTATAACGAGATCTACAAGGAGAAAAGAAGCAGCATGAGAAGCGCTCGTTTGAGTAAATAGAGAGATGCCATGGCAGGAACGAAATTTGGAAGTTTTACGAAAAGGTAAAAAGATCCTGCCAGGGTGACAAACCCCGAACTCAAGCCTGTAAAGACCAGCAGGGAAACATAATTGTACAGTCACAGTCGCTACTGAGAACCTGGAAAGATCACTTCTGCAGACTGCTTAGCGGCGATGAGGACACAAATTCTGCTGTCAGGCAGATTGCCCCATTCAGCTTGGACGATGATCAAGAATGCCGTTTTCCCGACCTAGAGGAAGTTAAGCTTGCCATATGCAAATTTTAAAAAATTTTAAATTTACAGTTTAATTATTAGGAAAACGTAAGATAGTAGTATATTTCGATTAGCAATTTTTTTGTTTATCAGAATAACATGAAATCTTGCGTTTTTCTAGTAATTAAAGTGTAAGTTTTAATTTTTTTTTAAATAAAAAAAAATTTCGGATTTGGGTTTTTTTGTTATTTGCATTTTCTGAGAACATTAACCATAGTAATGTAAATTTTAAAATGTAATATTAAAAGTAGAAATTTCAACGAACAAAAACACACCAACTTTTTGAAAAAAGCAGATATTTTGACGTGAGAATTTTCGATTGAAAATTAGGGTGCTTTTTCGATATTAAATCAATATAAGGTGAAAAAATTAATATTTTAAATCAAAAAAATTACTGTATATTCGGGACATACAAAGGTAGGTTTTCACCAAATTTCGTGAAAAAATAAATTCTTTTGCAAAAGATAAAAATAAAAAACCAAAAACTCAGTTATTCGATTTTTTCACATAAATTTTGAGGTTATGTGAAAAAAGTGTAAATACAAAAGTTGTTGATCTTTTTATTACCTACAACTTTGCCATTTAACTTTGTTTCCTAAGACTTGCAGTTTTACCGAAAATCGAGATGAACCGTTTTTTATGTCTCAGTCAGGTTCTAACCTTCCATGACTGGAAACGAGATCGCCGATAAAGATCTCGTTTGCAGTCATGGCCTGGGAGCTGGAACTCAGAAGAAACTCAAAGAATTAAATTTTCCGACCGCATTCAGAGAGATCTTGCTTTCCCTGATTACTTTCGTAGTTGTAAGATAGTTCGGTAGAGCACAGATTGGCTGTCGCTTATGAGGCGTTCAGTCGTATGTCGTCGTTCTACACAAAGTCACCGACGAAACGTTGGCCGTGTATTGTTGACGTAAGATATATTGTATCGGACGGCAGGCGCGGCGTAGCCATTAGACATGAGTCAAAAGATGCGCTGTTTGAGAGTTCCTCAAAGTTTCAGTGTGAATTTTGACAGAGACTACATCTCCTTTAACGGGAAAAAGTCTTGAGAATACATCTCATGATGTAGCTATCGAGAGGAGGCTGACAGTGCTTTTGCAGTTTTCGACTCGACATGTTTGTGCCAAATAAGGTTAATATTTAAGACTACTCCATAAAGTTTTGTTTCGTTTGAAAAGGGAGTGTTAACGCCTTCCTCTTTAAGTTCGTTCAAACCAGTTTGTTTTTTACACCATTTGAAGAGAGCAACCCTTAGGTTTCAAAAGGATTTACGGAGAGACCGTTCGTAGAACACGATTTGTCAATTAAATTGAGCGTAACCTCTGGAACAAACGTCTTGGAAGGCTGTACCCAATGGAGAGCACTACGTGGCGCTCGGTGTGGCGTTACATCCATTGAGCATTTCAAATAGAGTGGATCAGCATGCATGCACTCCAGCAGAGGATATACAAAAAATGTTGTAAAATTCTATTCATTAACTTGCTTAAATCCACAAGTTGATTCGTCCACGTCACCGTGTTCTCTATCAGCTTTGCACAAACCATTAAAGCTAGCGCATTATCAACCGGCTAGCAAGGTTTTGAAGCAACATTTTCCTCGTTGGTAAACAGGGTGTATTTGGTGAGGTAGCCCAACTTACGATGAAATGTACCAGCCGGGTCGAGTGAATTAGTTGGATCTGAAGGAAATCGATTGTTATAAGCCGATTGCTAGCTGATTTCATGGGAAATGAGTTTCCAGCATAAAACTGAGTGTCTCTGATTTTGACTCGGTATTTCTTGAATGTTTCCAGTCTGTTTACTAATGCCCTTTTTAAGAGCTTTGAAAAAAAAAAAACAGGTAGTTTCACTGAGTGTTGATGCTTTCACAGAATTCTTTGCAAGAGGCATTCTTAGACCTTCGAATAAATTTTTTAAAGTAAGAGGCAACACCTCACTCGGATCTCAGGGATCCATTGTGCTCCCTGAGATGACAAAGGATGAGAAGGTAGGAAAGTGAGAAGGAGAGGGGGAAGTGTGATTGTTAGTTACTAGATTATTTGGGCTAAAGAGCTTCATTGCACCATTTGGAACCCTGTCAGCATTCTCATCATCTCAGTTATAACCCGTGAGAGTGCCGATCAACGGCAGGAGGTCTGCTGAGCTGGAAGTTTTTTTTGTTTTTATTTTGGAAATGTCTGGGAAGTCCAACAAGTTTCGAAGGATGATCACCTATGGTGAGTCCTGTTCTTTTCTTGATATAATGGCTTGAGTACAGATGGGTTGGCCTTACTGTATTTGAGTGACGACCTGATTTTGGCCACTAGGCTTTATTGAGCTATTTAAGGGAGGATAGTCAAAGAAGATGCTTGACCCTAGTTATGCCAGTCTCATCTTTTTGCATAAGCAGTTCTATTTTTGTGTTCATTATTTATTACTGATCTTGTTGAAATTCCAGTCACTTGAGTTGTTACCTTTATCTTGGTCTATTTGACTACCATATAGAGTTGGATATACCTTTCCCGCCATGGCAAACAACTTTGGTGGGCTTTGGTCATAGCCAACGTTAGTATATTTACAATTACTTCTCTATGGTTAATGAATGATTATTGTACTGGCAAAGTGATAGGGCCAGTTTGTCGTTATGAATTCATTTTCTGGGGTCCCGTCCTATACGGGCGACTGCCAAATTTAGGTTCTACTTTGCGTGTTATCATTTTAGGGTCAGAGAAAGTTACATTATTGGAGACTTCCTAATTAATGGTTACCAAACTACTAGAGCACCGCATCTCAAAATTCATAAAGGTACATGGCAATCCTCTGATCAATCACTCTTTCAGTGTGATAGATGTCCGAAATTTCCGAGGACCACTACCTTGTTGTAGCAAAGGTACGAATGAGGATATCTTGTTCACGACTCGCATGAACTAACGATGTGAAGCAATATGACGTCGGAAAGCTAAAATCACAAGAGATTACCAATATTCTAATGCCTTTTCCCCAAGCTTTAAGCTGTAGGTGTAGACGACCTTTATGCCGTACTTTTCAAGGCAGCTGAAGACCAGTTGGAAAGGAGCATGCGCCAGCTGATCTGCATGATATGGTCGGAAGAAAGCATGCCCGATGAATGGAACCTCAGTATCGTATTCCCGATCCTAAAGAAGGGAGACCCTCATAATTGCGCCAATTACAGAGGGATAAGCCTCCTTAACGTCGCTTATAAGATCTTGTCTGCTGTAATATGTGAACGTCTGAAACCCCACATCAACAACTTGATAGCTCCTTATCAATGTGGTCTTAGACCAGAGAAGTCCACAATAGACCAAATTTTCACATTACGGCAGATCTTGGAAAAAACCCGTGAACATAATATCGATATTCACCATCTCTTTATCGATTTCAAGACCGCGTATGACAGTATTTTCAGAGACGAGCTGTACAGAGCCATGACTATAGTTTCTGAATCTCTGCAAAACGCGTACGGCTATCAAGATGACTATGGAGAATTCACGCTGCTCCGTCAAGGTTGGTAGAGAACTCACCGAGGCCTTTGAAGTCAAAAAAAAGCTTAAGGCAAGGCGACAAACTGTCATGCGATTCTTCAACATCATACTTGAAAAGATTGTACAAAACTCAAAAGTCAAGACCAGAGGAACAATCTTCCAAAAGTCTGGATAATTACTCGCCTACGAAGACGATATTGACGTAATAGGAAGAAAAAAGCGTGATGTCATAGGTGCTTTTGCGAGTATTGAAACAGAAGCGGCAAAAGTGGGTTTGGTGGTCAAAACGAAGTATATGCTGTCATCAAACAAGGTCACAGAACATCGACGAATTGAACAAAGCGTCACAATAGACAGATATAACTTCGAGGTAGTACAGTACTTCGTCTACCTAGGATCCGCTATAGACACGAAAAACAACATCAGTGTACGAACCAACACGAGGGAGACGAACTTTGTTCCAATCGAATCAATCAAAATGTTGTATTAAGCGAATCAACACCTTTTTTCCTCCACAAATTGCTCGATCTAGACGGTGTTACACAACCCAACCCACACACACACAAATGGGTAGGTACATAACGCTGTAGCTTGAAGACATCCAATATTACTTCCTCTGATACCATTTGTTTTTCTGTTGAAGTTCAGGAAGCTCCAGTTAAAATATTTCACCTGGGACACCCTGTATTTGCTATTGGCAAAATTATGTAGTAGCTCTATATTGCCACAAGAAGAGTGGCAGCTAAGACACAATTTTAAGAGAAACCCAACTACATATTTTGATCCCCACACACACTAAAAGGCAGTAAATATAATTTTAAATTATTCACATACAGAATGCGCTTTTCGTAAAGACGAGTCATATAAATGCTAATTTACCTCGTTTTGGGAACTCAGTCAAACCGCAAATTGATTTAATTTATCGTACTTTTTTTTCAAGATTGTTTATTTAATTCAGATCTTTATTTGCTTCGCACTTTGTTATGCGATACAGTTTCAAAACCACAAAGGGAATTGTGTAGGTACATCGATCGAGTTTGCTCCTCCTTCGGCTTCCTTATTGTTATTCAAATCATATAATCACAATCAGATCTTGAGTTTGCAAAAGAGTACATTACCTGCGACTACTGTTCAATTCACTCATAATTCATGAATTTTGGTTAATTTAAATTCATTGCTAAGGCCCCTGTACACATGCACAAACATACCTAAACACATAAAAACAATCATGCGAAACTGGCTTAAACTACCTTATACCTATATTTGTATATACCAGAAAAAAAATTTAAATTCTGTCGAGGGCGTTCTATGCTGTCCAATTTTAATACAGGTGCGTTTTTAGCACTGACATTTGTGGAATAATGTTAAACTTAAGAAGCCATTTAAGGCTGGGAGTAAATTAGATCGTTATCAAACAAAGCAATGTCACAAAACTATGTGTCATATTAATCAGTTCTTAGGCTTAGCCAGAACGTAAAACTGCCCAAACGTACAAAGTATTGAACAATTATTTATTATGAAGCGGTCTGACTAAATTGTTTTAATGATTGCAGAAGGAGAAAGATTTTTCAAAGTAACTTTAACTATATCAATCCAATTCAGATTTTGGTACATGCGTCGCTGCCGAGCCGGTCGTAGTGTTGTGTGATCGCAGAATACCTGAATTTCGTGCTGTTATATGTATATATGTGCCTTCCTCTTAATGTATATAAAGCCCGGCCATTTATTTGATATCTTGTTGGCTCCCAAAGTGTATACATAAAAAGAAAATAAGTATTTTAAAATGAACGCAGCGGTGGCGGTGATCATTTTTGTTTTAGCCATCCTCTGCTGTTACCGGTTAAAATCAAGAAAAAGCAAAAAAAAAAAAAATAACCCCTCAGATACAGGTATGCACACGGATTTGGACAGCACACCACTCAAGCTACAAACCACCGTCACTGAATCACATACACTATTGCCAACGAATTGTTTTATAAAGGAAAATGTGTTTTTCAGTAATGACTACAGATAAAATTTAATAGCGCAAATCTATAGTAATTTTAAATCAACCCTAAAATGAGAATTATACTCTTGATTAATTTCTTCTTCATCATCATCCTTTTTCAGGCGTTATGATCTCTCGTACTTAACTGCTTCAGGTTAGTGATCCGCTCGGTGGGAACGCCGCGTTGACCTCAGATTACGTCGCGTCGACAAGATTTGCGGTATTGGATTGTTCCATTTTTAAATGCAGATTTCGTTGCATTTCTCTGTACGAGGAGTGTTTTCGTCTGGCCTATCTATTTTCTATTTCGCGGTTGTGTCTGAGCGCTGCGCTGTATGATATTGCCTTTTTTGATGGGGTTCACTGGATTTCCTTTGAACATATGACATTAATAACTGAGCCTTGATCAGATTTTTCCAAGATGGTTATTTCGACGTTAAGGCTTTCTTGGATTTTGGTACTTCTAATACGATCAAGCTTTATTACCTCTGCTGTCATACGAAGCATCTCTATCTCCGTTGCTGTCAACTTACTCTCATTCTTTTTGTATATTGTCCAACCTTGTGAACCGTTTGTGAGTGCTGGACGCAGAACAGCTCAGAGGTCATTTTCTATCCCAGAAGATGGCGGAACTATCCTCAACACTTCATCTTACGATTTATTGATGATCAATGTTGTCATAACAAGTTGCTTCACTATTGATCATTGTTCTAAGATATTGGAACTTTTCACACTTAGACATAAACATTTCCATTCACATAAACGTTTGGAAAAGTCATTTCTGAATTTAAAAAAATGGGTAACACATCAAGATCTTGTTTTAGGGATGTGGGGTAAGCAAAGAATAGTTGATGTACTTTGATAATTTGGAACTTATCTTTCAACGGGTAATCAAGAGCTGAAATTAGGAGCAGAGGACTTAAGATTCTTCCTTGGCTTACACCTACTGTGACTAGAAATGCTTCGGTGACTTCATCTGGACATCTACAGTCGTATTTATAAAATTTGCTTAGAACATCCATAGACAAGTGTCCAGCTAGACGATGCTAAATAGTTGGACCGGACCAGCCTAAGCCAATTTCTTATTTATAAACACATTCCAACAGTTGATCTAAATAACCCCTCAAACTGTCAACTTTGAACGAAAAACTAAATGGTGGCGTTCATGATTTATCCGTGCAATACCATTTTTTGTGTTTTAATACAACAACAACTAAAAGGCTCTGAAAGAGTGTGGCGTAGGACTTGAACTAGACCAAAAAACAGCTGTTTTGACTTTGTGTTGCAGCTTCTTCAAGTCTCATTAAATGATGAAATTTGTGCAATTTATAAATGAAATTGTTGAAACTAGTATTTTTGCACCTCAAACTACTTAATTTTTTCGGCCATAACACTCTCAACAGTGTTTTATAAAATGTTCAGCAAAATTGTTTTTTGTTGTATCAATTGTCACTTTAGCCACAGTTTTGACAAACAATTTCGGTGTCTAAAGTTAGACAGCGATGAAAGTGTTTATAAATATCTACGATTTGGAGTTGGACACTGTTCTAAGACTTGTCCAAAGTTAGACATACCTTGGAATGGAATTATAAATACGACTGCTAGTATTCGACACCATTTCTTCATACACATCCTTAATCACCCTAATTAGGCTGCTAGAACTCCTCGTTGTTTGAAAGTCACCCTTATTAGATCTCGTGTAAATTTAAAGTTAGAATGATATTTACAATTTACTTTCTGTTAAAAGCGCCCTGACTATAGATTTACGCTTATATGGTTTACAGACATAAAAGAGCCCATTAGAACGCTGTTGACTCGTTACTCATTTTCTTCTTCGGTAGAACTGTCCGGAAGCACCGAATTTAGAATGCCAAACGTGCAACTTGTGACATTTTTGGATTCTGGGCTTACATGTAAGTGTAATGTCTCAACTAGCAGAAACAAACGTTGCGTTATTGAAAAATGTTTTTCTTATCTACGAAAATCCTACTTAAAATAAACTAACTCACTTATTCCTCCCACGAAATCATAAAATAGAACGAACATTTGTGTCTTTGAATTTAATAAAAAAAAAATTGCTATGATGTACATAGTAGATTTTTCTTAAATTAAAGTAGGAAGCATGAATAAGCTGGTCGATTCGTATTTGAATTAAACGATCTGGCAATCATGTACCAAACCAACGAAGACGTTGCGATGTTGCTTGTTGGTTAAGAGAAAATTATTCGTATTTTTTGAAAGCAATTTAAAGAAAACCAGTTTTGAACTTTTTCAGCCTTTTTGGAATACCAAATTTTCTATTCTGCCTGTTTTCCTTCTGCTGTAGCCGGGGTAGCCAAGCAACATCATCGACTTTTTAAATTCACAGACTATATAACTCCCTAGGGGGCATAAACACCAACCTAACGTCATACGTACATATACCTGAATAAGTAAAAAAAAAAAAACAGCCAATCGATTTGAATCGGAAAGACAATGTTATTAACCTTCTTTAAGATGCCATGCTGGTGCTCTAGCTTCATCGTTGCCCTCGTTGTTTTGCATATTATTAAATGTGTGTATTTAAGTTTTTTTTATTTTTGCTTTATGAACAATCGAATGCGAACAAGTTCTACACATATGTTCCTATCGATAGTTTCTTGAAAGCAACTTACACATTTTTACATTTTGAGTCTACACTCTTTTCGTTAATGATTCAATTAGATCATTGCTGGCGATGAAAGTGTTACTAGGGGAATATTGCTTTGTAGGCGCAGTATAATATAGAATTGTGTGCCAATATGTAAAGAGCCTTTTCTTTTTATTTCGAAATAAAAACCTGTTGATTGATTTTGAGGGTACAGTTGGTAAATTTATAATTGGTTGCCTAAGAATTGTGCGAGGAGTAGATGGACATTTTAAATATTTCTTCCTCTCCTCAGAGTTGGCTTTCCAAATAAATTTTTTACATAGGTCACAGCTTTTCAATCTGTCAAATTATAAGACTTTTGATTATGTTTTCTGTAGTTTTTAAAACACTATTTTTATTTTCTTAGTTTTGATTTTTTTGAAAAACGAGTAAGCCGCTTTTCAGACCTTGACAGAATCAGTTTACATAACTGTACATAGTGCAGTGACGGCTTAGAATAGGTGCATTTTTGCCGCAATGCAGCATTCCTCTATTTTACATTGCTGAGTTGATTATAGGATTGCTGAGTTGCGACAAAACACACCTTTTCTAAGGACCTAATGTCACCGCAACGTCACCTCGCTTTGGTACTAAGAGGCGACTAAAGAGAAATCACATCTAGACAACCAGCATCAAAATGATTACGGCAACACCCTTCTCAATTCACACTGGATCGCATATCTTTTCACTCACGCCTATGGGCTATGCCTATCAACACGATGATCCCAAGGCTCAAACAGCGCCAAAAATATACCGTCCTTCGTTTCAGGAATCAGAACTACTCCACTCTAGAATCAGAGCTAGGAAAGGATTGCTATCGAATCTTTACAGATGGTTTCAAAACCGATGAAGGATCTGATGCTAGTGACTTTGTGGATAGCGATGACATACGACTGCACATCTCATTAGGCACATGCGAATCTTTCTTTCAAGCGAAGGCGTGTGTGTGTCTCTGAACGCGGTATTAACGGGAAATAAGATCGCCGATGAACTTGAAAGGCAATCCGGTGCTTTGTCTGCCGGGGGTCCTTAGTGAGCTCAAGAGCACAACCGTAGATGGCATGCCTAAATTGGATGCAGATAGACTTAACGCATGCGCCCAAACGTCAATAAGAAAACTTCAATATTTTTGCTATTTCTTAGCAGAAAAGACTGCTAGTTGGCGTTGTAACGGGGCATTTCTCTTTTGCCAAGCATTAGGCTTAAATGATACCCTCTGAGAGTCCTTTCGAAAAGATGATTACACCACGGAGCACTTTCTTGCTGAATGTTCCGCATTTTCTAGTATCAGGTTACAGATACTCGGCTCAGACATGGTTAGAGCTGAAAACCTAGGCTGCTTATCATGGCAGCGTCTTTTGGTTTTTTCGGTACATCTGGAAAGATATAAGAGAAGGTTGCCATCTGATAGTATCTACAATAGAGCGGTATTTAGGTCTGAGTGCTCCAGTTAGTACTTCAAAAACCTAAAATATAATAATATGTACGTTGTAAGCGTCGAAAAAAGGCGTTTCACAAAATTTCATAAAATTTCGAGCATTATTGAAATATTTGTTTATGACCCCTTGTCCAATACATTTCATTACAATTTTTTGCCGATTTCCGAACGGCTAATCTGATGGCAATGAATTTACTATCGAAGGACTTGCCAATTCTTTGCGAAAGAGGATACCCGTGCCAAACCTTTTTTGCTTTCGGTAGAGATTCGAACCATGAACCTCCCGGTTAACAGGCAGACATGCTAACCACGGACACCACTAAAAACAAAGTAAGAATTCAACAAGTGCGGTGTATGAGTTCGAAAGATATTTATAATTAAATCGATGATCATCAAACTTTAAGAAATTTGACTGATTTGAAGAGATTTTTTAATAGGTAACCCTTTCCCAACAAAGATTCGCATTCGATTTTTCTTTTATTAAATTTTTAAGTGCAACGTTCAGATCTTCTAAAGAGTCTCGAGGCGCAATTTCATTTAACCATCAAACAATTTAAATATCTTCTTCTGAAACTACTTTTTTGTGTTTTACATGTTTTAATTCAATAAACTTTGAAAGTAAAAAAAAAATGTGTAGTAACTACTTACTTTGAAGTTTCGACCCTATTTTATTAATGGAAATTTTCGATCAATCTTTTTGAAGTCATTTAAAATCTGACTTTCAATGAATCTGCTTTATGACCCTTTTATGCATCGTTTTGAGGCATACATACATATTAGAGAGACCAGAGAACAAAGGAGACTGCCATAGGTACCTGCCTTTATTTTAAACCTGTGTATATAAACCAGAACTACCTGTTCCTTAGTTATTTGATACAAAGGGTGCAAACGCTGTCAAAAAATAAAATCTGTGTGGGAATTACATAGTATTTTAGAAGAGGGATGGACGATGGATGCACATGATTTAATGTTATAATATTATGTTCTGTTAGTGCTGAAGATACTTTGAAACCAATTCAGGAACTTTACTTCTCAATTAAACCAGTACCTACGATATAGTGTTTTCCGTAAGCTTTTTGGGTTTTTATGAAGACAAGTGAGAAGATTGTTTTACGAAATCCCGCATGTAATTAAAAAATTGTAGGAACTTCAAAAAAGCGTGCACTTTTACCCCAAATTATGTACCTACGCAGAAGTTAAATTGAATTGCTTAACCAATTGACTTATTAAATGAGTTGAAGTACATATTACTCCAGAAAATATCATTGTATGGCATGAAATAATGCGAGTCATTAAACTGTTCATCATTGATTGAATTTTTCTTGAAGTGTGGTTATTTAACTGTAGAAATACAGCTTCATTAAAATAACGCCGCAAAAAAAAAAAAAAGAGACAGGTTATATATCGATATTAAAACAAAATCGATCCTGCGAAAATTGAAATGTAAAAATCGTTCCTTCATCGTTTTTAGAAACTAAAACGAGCTTTTCTCCATCTTTATATGATCATTCTAAAGATAAACATTGGGGGTGTTCGAGAATCGTATCCGGATAGCTTGTTGTTGTTGTTACGTGTTAAACTTTTAGCAGAGTCATACACCCATTTCAACTAAAAAGCTATCCAAAGGTATTCGAGTATTTTTGGTATACCTTTCTATTCAAATGATCAGCTGATAGAAAATTTATTTTTATTTCTTTTCATTTTGATTTTTGTTTTGGTGTGTATTTATTTCAGCATAAGAGTCTTTTAAAACGCATGGGAAATCGAAAAAAAACAAGTTATAATCGTCTAGCAATGATATTTTGAATGTTTTTTGCATTCAAAAGTCGAATTTTTATATTCCACAGCTGTTGTATGCAGCTATCTGGAAAAAGATATCTGAATCGTTCAAAAAGGAATCTAAGATACGGCTATCCGACATAGGCTATCCGATAGGTTCTTAAACGCGTCCATTGTTTAGACACATTTCAAATACTGAAAGCTTTTGGGCTTCCTAGTGGTAGATGCATTACATGAATAATTGTCCTGGGAGGGTTCAACGACAAAAAACAGTATTGGTTCTTTAAAACATTGAACTCTACTTGTTTTTGTTACAGCATGAAATAATAATGTTGTCAATTTCAGACATCAACGATCTAATCCTACGCAACCGTTCAAGTTTGATGAACGAATGTGAATTGGGAATTGAAACGCGTCGAATCGTCAGCCAAACAGCTAAAATGGTAAGGAATTTTAGACAAAAGATCATTAATGAAGATAAGAAAGAGAGTTAGATATTAAACGCAATAATCTTACATTCGCCAAAACAGTGTAAGGATCAAATATGAAGATATAATTTGATATATATGGAGAATATATAGATATATATTGAGAAGCATTGATTCTTCAGCATATTTCATTAGCAGACGTTTTACCAACAGACATAACTTCGAGGTAGTACAGGACTTCGTCTACCAAGGATGCGCTATAGACACGGACAACAACATCAGTGCGGAGATCAAACGAAGAATAACTCTTGCCAACCGTTGCTTTTTTGGGTTAAGAAGGCAATTGAGTAACAAAACTCTCTCCAAGAAAACCAAGGTAACCCTGCATAAGACTTTGATCATCCCAGTCCTACTTTACAGCGCGGAAGCATGAACCTTATCGAAAGCGGAAAAGAAGAAAAATTCTACGAATGATCTTTGGTCCCGTATGTGAAGAAATGTGTGGAGAATAAGATACAACAACGAGCTGTATTAGCTTTACCGTGACATGCCATAGCTAGAAGAGTATAAGCATCGCGAGGCTACGATGGTTGGGCCATGTAGAGCGGATGGACCCAAACGCTCCGGCTTGTCGGGTTTTTGAAAGCACATTGCAGGGAAATCGCGGAAGGGGTAGACCTTGTCTTAAGTGGCGCAATCAAGTGGAGGAACATCTCAAACAACTTAGAGTGCAAAACTGGAGAGATCTCGCCCGAAATCGAAGTCGTTATAGAAGGATGTTGGTTGAGGCCCAGGTTTAGCCCGTACTGTATTTTGGTATTTTTTTTTTTTTACTAAATAATCTATATGAATATCAAACTTTACTTTTTCATATATCACTACTCCTAGATACTTAATGAATTTAACTTGTTCAACTTTTTCGTTGTCGATCTCTAGATTCAGTGTAACACTACAATTCAGAGCCACACATTTTAGTTTTGCCACGTTCAACTTTGGTTTGTTCGCCTTCAGCCATTCGTTCACTCTGTTGAGGTCATCTTGGATTAGTTTTACTCAGTCGTCTCCATTTTCTCCATTAATAAAGATAAGTGCATCGCCTGCAAAAAATACTTTTTGCTTATGTCGAAGCACTTCTTTAATGTTGTTTATGTAGATTATATAAAAAGAGTGTGCCCAATATCGACCCTTGAGGAACGCGAAAGATACGCGCCAAACCATTGTTGTTCTTTTCCTCTCACATCATAACCACTTAGATTTTCAAGAAGTGTTCCTCTATAGATATAATATATATATATATAATGAACTTTTTTCTAAGCTTTATACTTCTGGGAAATTTAATTTTAACAACAAAATTATAAGATTAAAACAATTGCTGCATGTGAACCAAAATTACTATGTAGATTAACCGTCTGATTGCTTTTTTCTGTAATGTGGTTCTAGACTATTTGTGTTCCAAATTTCATTGAAATCGGTTGAGTACTAAGTTTGATTCAGAGCTACTCTTTGGTATATGGAATATAATATTAGTTCAAAGTTGGACTTTAATATATTTGAAAGGAAATCAATAAGAGTAACAATTCTGTGACACAAGAGACCTGAAGAGCTTCTTCTGGGAGTCTTGAAAGAAGTTGACCAGATTGGATGTGGGATCGAGCACACATCTTTAGATAAGATTTAATAAGATATAAATGCGATATTCAAAAGATAAAGTTGGCAAGTTGATACTAAAATTCAGATTGCCTTTAACAACCGTCCGGGTTTTAAGAAGTGCTTCCGAGGTGACTGAGGATGACTAGGTGAAGTTAAGAATGTAGTTCATTAGCAGATTTGAGATTTCGCCCAGTTTATAGAATAACAGAGAGAGCCGAGGCTTGCTAAGTTGTAGTAAAAATTATGTAAGTTTCTAGAGATAACCATCGGCTATTGGTAGTTTTTGAAAAGTTCTGGTGAGTTCTGTTTTTGGCTTGAGTACAGAGGTGTTAATCTGGCTGGAATTGAGCCTATCTGCCATTTCATTTCTACCTAGCAACGCCGATGGTGTCCTGGAAGAAAGAAAAGTTGTGATTTTCATTCGAGCAGTCTCAAATTATTGCAATACGGTTTAACGATGTGTCTGTTTTCCAATTACTGCTTTGCTTGAGTGCGTTTGCTACCACTTCTTTCATGAAAATATAAAAAGACTAGCTCGAGCTCCCCTTGATCCAGAGCCCCAGTTGGTGTTGTTCTCATAGCATTGATTCAGACAACAGGGACGAAGTTCCACCTTTGTAAATTTAAATTGTGTACACGAAAAAATGTGTACACTTATGTCATTTCCATTCCGCAAGTGTGAAGGTAAGTTTTTTTTGACACATGTACACAATACTTCAAACTTCAAACTTATTAGGGCAGTAAGTGTGGGTTTTTAAAACTCACTCTAGTGGAATCTAGCCCCTTTTTTATCCCAAAAAGTCTCTCACTCTCTCTTTCTTTTAAGCGTTTATTCCAGTCGAACTTACGATCAAAAATAATTCCAAGACATTTTGGTGAACTGATATATACCGTTTATGGTGGGTGGAATTATATCTGAAGTGTCACGCTTTCTCGTAAACAGCTTACGGCTCACTTGATGACTTTTTAAGGGGTGATTTCAGGAGCTTAGGTACAGAGAATTGTGAACCTACGTGAGCTAATGATGACTATGTCATGAGGCCTTGATCCAGCTCAGGTTTCGTTTTAACAAAATCGGGTGAGCAATTTTGAGCCAAAGTAGCGGAGATAATACCGCACCTTGGAGCACTTCTAGGAGTTTTGGCTTTAAGGTTGCTTTATTACTTGCCCGGTGCAGTGCACTAAGCCCAGCGACAATAAGCCCCGTGGGCCTTATTGCTCAAAAAAATGGAAATAACACCCACGGGCTTTGTTTCCACTTTGAAGAGGCAATAAGGCCCACCAAAGAAAAGAATTTGGGCCCATGTCTTTTGTTGTCATTTTGAAGCAGCACTTATATGAGTCTGATGCACTTAATTTTCCTTCTTAGAAAGTTTAAGAACATAGCAGATGCGCTAAATGTATATATATTCTAGTTTCCTTTGATTTGAAGGAAATACATTTTGAGGTACCCAAAAACAAAGCTCCAAAATTTGGGCACTCATTTCAGCTGTCAATGGATATGAATTCATAGCTCATAAATCTACTTTCTTAATGTTTGTTTTGCTCTTAGCTACTTTCTCCTGGTCTGTTCGTTTGAACCAAAAGCCCGTACTACCCGAAAGGAAATTTCGTTCGCTTCGATTCGCTACACCACACATCCATAATCCCTTGAGAACATTTTTTTCGCTTCGCTTTTAGCTGCATTATTTTATCCGTGAGTAAAAATCAAAGCGAACAAAATTTGCCTCCGGATAATACGGGCTTGTGGTTGAACTTAAGAAATTCGCGCGAACTGACCGCACTAAACATATACTATATGATTCATAGTTCCATAGATATTTCTTATGGACTCCTCTTTGATATGTCAAAATCCACTATCAGAGCATGAACTTATGTTTAGTGGAGTTACGTCCCTGTACCAGTTTATTCGAATTGAAAATAAGTTAAAGTGCAAACGGTGAGACTTCTTTCCATTGCGAAATGATATTTGAGTTCGCTGAAAAAGGAACTAGTGCCCGCGGCTCTTACTGCCGTTTCATCATGGAAATAGCCCCCGTGGGCCCCTAACTTCCAAAACAAAGAGGAATTAAGACCCACGGGTCCTACTGCCGCGGGCCTTAATGCACTGCACCTACTTGCCCATTACTACTTTTACTTTTCTCGTTAAGCCAATTTGACGAAAAAACACTATGAATAATCAGATTAGGTATATGCAATATAAAAAATTATTGAATTTCACTTTAGTAATAACGAATCTGATTGACTTCACCTATAGAAGTACCTACATGATAAAATAAAAAATCGCAGTAGTTAAACATTGTAGATAAACTATGTATGGCACAAATAATTACAAAACCTACCGATTATCTTAGGTATTGCTTTAAAAATATAAAGTGATGTCACCACAATTAAACCTCCGTATGAAAGTAAAATCAATAAAGATTTGAATGATTCACGAATCAGCCATAACTTACAGTTGAGGCATTTGGTTCATCTATCCACACCTGCTATTAGTATAGGGACCTACCTACCAATATTTTTAAAATTAAGTGTGGCCGTGAGATAGAATGTCGCCTGCCTACCTACGCTGACTTCAATTTTGAAAAGAGTAACTTTTTCTTACCCTATATGGTCACCGCCAAGACTGCAGTTCGATCTCTTTGGAATGTACCTTTAAGTGTTATTCTTTTTCTTATCATCCCATACAACTCTTTGAATGCTTTTGCCTAAGGGCACAAAAAAAACCAAAAATAAAAAAAGAACAAGCAAAAATAACTTTTTCAAATGAGATCTTTTACATCATTATCTACTTGTTTGACTTTTTGTTAAAAACCCTCAATCCATCCGCATTTCACATTTTTCAAAAAAAAAAAAAACCTCTCGAAACGTACACCGAAAAATGCCTACACATCCCCACACATCAATCTACATACATACATATGTACATATCCAAACGATTATCATTCACCATCTTCATCGCATATACAAGATCCATTGGAGAGGTTTTACATTTCTACTTATACCTACCGCTACCATACAATGCTCTCACATTTATTTATTTAGATGGGAGTAGGTACTTTTTTGAGAATAAAAAGAAAATAAAAATTTAAAGAAAAAATCTGTACATTCAAACTGATTTTTTGTGTTTTATACGTTGTCCATTCCTCGTGTTATTCTTTCTTCTTTTTTTTCCTTACTTTAGTCTTTTCATTTGAAAAATTATTTAATGTTAAAAACTGGTTTCTCTCCCTCTCTCATTCTCTTAACTCCCGCATTTATTGAAGAAAAGAAAAAAATCAATAAAAGTAGGAAAGAAAAAAAAATACACCGACCGACCAAGACTTCACCTTTTTCATTGTATGTAGGTATAACAGGTAACAAAACACGAATAATCAACAACAACTGAAGAGAAATAAAAAAAACTTTCCCGTCGCACAGGTATGAAATAACTTCGAGAATTGATCTGGAGCCCGATCGAAGTCTTAAAACCGAAACTAAAATTAGTCTAGAAGTGTTTGGCGTTGAAGGAAATACCAAATTAAGTGAATCCGAGCATATTGCCAAGTTTATTTATTTTCTGAGCCCGGATTTTTACTTCACTTTACACGATGACGGTTTTTTATGGAGCTCTGTTATTACCATAGTAAAATCATTTTCTTTAACTCGAGAACGTTTTTAAATATACATATTTTAATTTTTAAATTATATTTAAAAAAAAAATATCGGTATTTCTGTGACTAACTTTAAATTATACTAGTTTATAATTTATTCAAAAAGCAACCTATGACGTTATCACTTTGTGAGAAAAAGGTAGCGTTGTCGAGTGATTTCGTACATCCGGCTTCTTAAATTTTGAAAATGAAAAAAGCCGATCGTAGGTTTGTGAAAGTAAACTTTTATCAAATCGAATTTGTGTGGGACACTTAATTAACCTCGGTAAGCAACATTTATTTAAATAAAAAAAAAAAACTATTAGCAATAGTTCAGCAAATATCACACCACCACGTGGTATTTAAATAACTCATCAACTTTCCTGGGAAGATACTTCGATATTCGATGGCTATAGATAGGCACCTACCTACTTCTCGCATAGACATCATTGTAGTGTGTTTAACAGTGTAGTGGGGTTGTTGGACTTCCTTATTGGTTATGATCATAATATAATTACACTAGCTGTGTAGTTCTTAAGAAATTATTGAGCAGCTTACTTAATTTTTCATCCAAATACACATTGTGTTTGTATAAGATTGATGCGTCACTGAATAGTTTTTCAATTATTTTTCAGTAAATATGTATGTAGATGATTTTTGAAGGGACTTGCTATTCATTTTAACAAAGTCAAAGTCAAATGGTAAGATAAAAAGTGTCTTGAGAGTTATTAGCAATCTAACGTATTTTTCAAATCCCCTATGTGTTTTCAACAGTTTTTTTATCTGATTTATTTAAAAAAAAAAGCCTCGGCCTGTTTTATACGTAAGAACTATTAGTATCAAGTCGTGGTTTCAATGTCTCTAATTTGACACAAGTTATTAAGTTACAGCCTTTCGTGAGTGTTTAATATTTGTTAACCCACTTTTTTCTCTTAAAGCTTCCATAACCAAAAATTCGAAAATATTTTGAGAGTTATGTGCAGTTCTGACAGAAAAAAAATCGTTTTTCTCATTAGATGATCTTGTCTCACGATAGACAATTTACCAAATCAAATCGATTTGAGCAACTGATTTCATTTTCTTGTCTTTCGTGTTACTTAGCAAGGGGTCACTTAAATGAAGTGCTTTGAAATTAGTTGATATAAGTGAGGTTTTTAAAAGTTTTAAGAATTTCTTAAATACAAACAAGTATGGCAATTCCGATAAAGCATCGGAATCGTCTCTTCTTATGTTAGAGAACATATAGAGAATAAGTACTCAACAGGCGGCTTTCATTGGAATATTCAAGTAAGAGCAGGTTAAATTAGCATCATCATCACATTATTGAAAAGGAAATCAAGTAGCTAGACATAAATTTTAAAACGAGCTTAAGACTGCTTTTAGGTAATTTCAGATTTGCAGAGCCGTGGAGTCTTTGCTTTGAATTTTAGTACTTTCGGTTTAATTTTATTCAAAGAAACGCTCTTAAGTTTGACAAGTACTATGGCAATCTCGAAGTTGTATAAGATATAAGCTACCACCATTATAACTCTTGAAGATTTGGGTCAATGTTGTTCTACACTGCATGGCTATTTACTTTATTACTTCATAACAGACATGTAACGAATAAAAATATAATGTTTACCGGAACTAAAGGTGATTTTCTTTTTATTCTTGATAAGGAAACTACGTCCGTAAAATGCGTAAAAAATTGTTCAGAAGTTTTCTATGCTTAAGGAAACTAAGCAGCACCGACCTAGGATGCCGCTCCATACTAAACAAACTTCCTCTTAACTTAGTCACAATAAACTTATGGCATGATTTCGCAAAAGGGTTTTAGAAACTAGAACTAAATTAAACTAAATATAAATTTAAAAATTACCAAGTATCCAAATAAATAGGAAAGTATGTGAATAACTGTGCATTTAATTATAAGTTTCCTAAACGGCAGGGAATGAACTTAGAACACTTTAAACAGCCTAAAAAAAATAATTTACATACCGATTCTGACCAAAAGTCACAAGTCACAGCGCTGAGAACCACATAACAATTTGATTGTTGAGTGGAAAGTTGCTACTTGTAAAGCATCAGTCATTTTGAGGAGAATCGTTTGAAAGAGCCTAAGAAATGGAAATTTCCTTCCTATGTTCTTTTTTTTTTTGAAACAAACTAACTCTTCATTGACACATTACTCTCACTGATCCTTTTTTAATAAAAAGGGTGTTTTAGTCCCACAACTTGCTCCTAGGTCTTTGCTTTTCTTTTTACTAATTTTCAACTTATTTTACTCATTTCTCTTAGACTTACTTAATAATTGTATAAACTAGCTAAAATATTAACTTAACTAACTAACTTACCCTTAATCGGTGCTCGAAGGGACTCTATAACTTAAGGGGTCCACCCTCTTAAGAACTTTCAAAAAAGTGATTTCTTTTTTATTTTTCAAAAGTATACAAACCTCAAAGTATTTCACTAAAATTTTTCAATGACCCGAATATTCTAACTGTACTTTTGGGTGGCTTTACGAAAGTTTTAAACTCGTTTTTTCTCGTTTTATGACGTTTTTGGACGGCTTGTTGATAAAAACTTCGAAACTGTTCAACCGAAATTTGACCACATGTTCTTAATGACTGTAGTAGCTATAGCGCATATCGTACAAATTTTGAAAACTTAAGTGAAACCACTTCCTTTTGTCAAAAAACCATAAAAACGTGCTTTATTGTAGTTTTTCGAGAAACGATAGTCATTTTGTCATTTTTGAAAAAAAAAAAAAAAAAAAATTATATGCGCTGCAGTCATTAAGAACATGAGATAAAATTTTGGTAAGATATTTCGCCATCAACAGCGCACACCCATCTTTTTTTGGGGCCAGTAGTCTTCTCCCCCTTTCTTTTGTACAAAAACTAAGTAAAATAAATATAAAAACATTTTTTCTTTATCTTTTATATTCATATTTATGATTTATTCCGTTCAAAAAATCGTGAAAATAGCCTTTTTTGCTCGTTCAAAGAGACCACTTCAAACTAATGCCTTTTGACAAAAACATAACTTATGACTTAGATAAGCTAGAAAAGGTTGAAAACTTGGTTTAATTTTCTCTTTTAATGTTTTTCTTATAACTAGGGCAACTACAGTAGCATTTTTTGTTTTAATTTGCATTTTTGTATTTTTTTGTAGCTCGTATTTCAATTTTTTTTTTCAGTGACATGTTGATAGTATCTATGTATTTTGTTAGTTCGTCAGCCCTGCTAATTTTGCAAGAACTACTGTTCTCTTGATCAAATTGCAATTATTCACAACGTTTTTTTAACTCAAAATGCCGGAGCACTACGCGATTTATTGCATCTGCCACCAGATCTCCATTATTCTTTTTTTAAACGAAAGTAGCCACACACTTCGAAAATTCTTTGTTAAGAAACATTTTTTCCTTGAAAAAGTTTCGTTTTGGGGAATAAGACGGCTGGATTTTTTTCCACTGCCTATGCATTTTCATCTATTGATATGTGTCCCAAAATATAAACTAACTAAGTTCCAATGCTGTTGTTTTGTTTAACAAAATTCTCATCGTTATAAGTTTTCTTCTCAAAGAAAAATTTTTTTCTATAAATGGAAAGATGAAAGCGTCCGAAAAGATGCTGAAATACACCCTCACATCATTGGTTTGCTTTGGTTTTTTTTTTAAGTTCAGACTTTTACTAACTCTCTTTGATACCTTTTCTTCTTTTTTAATTTGTAAAGCAATCATCAACTGAAATAGTCATACAATTGAATGAACGCATTCAACCCAATGCCCCATGAATTCCACACGTAGACTGTTTGATACATGTACTCCCGGTGCGTTTTCAATTCGGAAAACCTTGATACTTCATATACATTTGCAGGTTAGAGAAGATACGCCTAAAAAGCAAACATACAACGTATTTGAAAATGCAAAAAAAGGAAAATAATAATAAATAAATACACAGTGAGAAAGAAGCCCTTACCATGAGAACTTTTTAATTTTTTTTTTTTAATGAAACTGAAAACAGAAATTCATGGTTGACCAAAAGCAAAACTGAGTTATTCCATCGTTCCAGTCACTTGGCCAACCGAAACACCTTAAGAATGCTAACGACTTCACCAGGAAGCAAAGTGTGTTTTTCTTTTTACCTTTAAAATAAGTTATATTCGTCTTTGTGACTTTTTTCCGGGCAACACAATTGTTTTTTTTTTTGGTAATTTTATATTGTAGAAGAATACATCTAAGTGGTTAAGACGAATTGCTAGTCCAAAAATCTTATGTTTAGTTACTATTTACTTTGATCAAATAAGACGTAAACCGTTTCATATTTGTGGTCTTTGTTTGATGAGTGGTTTGTGTTATTTTTAAAGAGTGTTGATTGTTTTTGTGTGGAATACAATAGACAAAACAATGGTTTAAATATCGTGCTATGGTTCTCTTTGGTTATCTAGCTGTATGAGTGAAATATAACGTCATAAAGCTAGCTTACCGAAGTTAATATTAGCGCTAATTCTTCAATAACAAATCATTTGGATCAATAGAAACAAGAATTAAAGTAAAAAGATTTGTTGAATGTTTAACAAAAGAAAACATTTAGTATGTACAGAATATCTGTTGTAAGTGTTCCAGTAATAATTTAAAAATAATATACACAAAAAAATTGAAACTAAAAATTCTTCAATGACTTTGTTTTGTTCTGTGAAAGTAAGTAAATCTTAGAAAGATAAGTATCAATAGTAGAATAAGAGAATATTAACATCATCTTCTTTTGCCCACCTTCAACTTTATTCTTTTGAACAAATAAAATTTAAGGTTTGCTGCTCAGCTCTTTCGTTTATCAAACGAAACATAAACAGTATCGTTGCTATTTACCGACGGTTGTGCAATCTATTCAGATCTTCTTGCTCTCCCAATTTCAATACAAAAATGCCGATAACAGGGCCTGAATGAAAATTTAGTATATAGTACAACAATCAGTTTTGGAAAAAATTTCGAGTTGTTTTCGAGAGATTTTGAAAAAGTGTTTTAAAAGTTATATTTCGGACTGTAATATTGTTAAAAAAAACAGTGATGTCTCGATGTAGTGATACTTTCTGATATTCTCGCTTCTATACAAGCAATGATAAACAGCTTCGCAAGCTACAGCACCAAACGAGAATCTACTTATAAACTTTGTAAATTTTAAAGTAATGATTTTTAGAAACGGTCGACGCCCGCCGCGCCGGGCAGCTGAAGAAAAAAGGATTTTTAACAGTGATGAAATCAAAATATCTAACAAATACAAGTACATAGGTGTAACTCTTACTTATAATATTTCGTGGAATGATCATCTTACACCTAATTAAGCTGGTTAAGCTTCTGGTTAAGCTTCATCAAAAACATTCAGCTAAGCACAAGATGCATGGAGCTGATTCCAAATCAGTAATGAACTACTGCGTTTTAGTTTGGGGATACTCCGAATATAATGAAGTAGAAAAACTGCCGAGCTGTTTTCATAAAAAAAGCTCTTCATTACTCAGTAAGATGCTAAGGTACGTAATCGATACAGAAACTAGACTTCCAAAAAAAGAAAAAAAAACAAGCTGCCGCGAAAACTTTCAGATGCCATCGTGAGAAAAGTAAATGGTGATAATTTTTTAATGAAGTAAATATTGAGTTTGGCTGGCCTAAGAAATCTGAATTGAAGTCATTCCACACAAAAGTTTGAGAAAAACTAGTACGATCTGTTGCAATAGCTCTGGGGCATTTGTCACAGCCATTGACTTTGTGAGGGAATAGAGAATCTGCCGATTCTGAACGGTTAATCGAGAAAGTAGTTTTCATGGCAAAAATTTGCTATCGGATGACTTGCCAATTTCTCCCAAATGGCGATACCTGTTAAAAACATTTTGCTTCTGTTGGGATTCCAAACACGAACCTCTCGGTTAACAGGCAGACTTGCAAGCTATCAAAAATATATAAAATTAGCTTGGATATTAAATAATAACTTAATTGACTTACTTACTAAGCGGGTATTCTAAATTGCTCTATAACTTAATACTAATGGTTTTCGTCTTACAAAAATACCTTATGAGTAGGGGTACGTAAATTTCGTTTTACGAAATAGATGCGAGAATAGCGAAATCTGCATTTTATTTGCGATAAAAGCGAAATTTGAAAATTATATACTTTCGCACTTGTTACGTTATAGTACAGTAAATCTGGCAAAAGAAAGGTTTTTTTTTTAAAAAAAATCGTACAGGATACAAATTTAACCCATCGTTAGTGGGACCCGTAACTAACTTAAAACCAAAAAGTCGTATGCCTCCCCCCTTGGCAATTTGGGAAAACTCAAAAAGTTTTTGGATTTGATCTAACGCGGAAACGGTGAGTCGTATGAAAAAATTTTGTGAACATAAATTGTAGAGGACATGTTATTGTTAACATTTTTTCTTTTGGTGACGTTGCGCTTGGACCAAAAATGCAAAAAGTTGCCAAAAATCGGTTTTTTTCCATTTTTCGACCGGAAAATCGAAATTTTTTACTATTATTATTATTATTACTATTATTATTATTTTTAAATTGTAGAGCTTGAAAAAACCTAAAAAATGTAAATACCAATTTTTTTCCTGCGACGAACCATAATCGAGATATGGCACATTTATTATCAATGTGCGCTCCGAAATGCACTGAAAAACCGAACAAATAGTGGCGACCTAAAAATTTGGTTCTGCCAACCAAAATTTTGGTTTGTCATATTTCGACTAAATTTTTTGGTACGCTCAACCAAATTTTGGTAAAGCAAACCAAATCGGTTTTTCAGTGCATTTCGGAGCGCACATTGATAATAATAATAATAATAACAATAGTAAAGAATTTCGATTTTCCGGTCGAAAAATGGAAAAAATCGATTTTTGGCAACTTTGGCGCCCTCTACTTTTTGCATTTTTGGTCCAAGCGCAACGTCACCAAAAGAAAAAATGTTAACAATTATGTCCTCTACAATTTATGTTCACAAAATTTTTTCATACGACTCACCGTTTCCGCGTTAGATCAAATCCAAAACCTTTTTGAGTTTTCCCAAATTGCCAAGGGGGGAGGCATACGACTTTTTGGTTTTAAGTTAGTTACGGGTCCCACTAACGATGGGTGAAATTTGTACCCTGTACGATTTTTTTTAATTTTTTTTGCCAGATTTACTGTACTATTACGCGCTCTCAAGTGTTGATCAGACGCGCTAACAGTTTTGATTTTATTACAAACAAGAGGATGGCTTGTATTTAAGCGATACTAACATCGTAATGTGGAAATACTGCAATATGCGTTTGGAAGGAGAGAAGTTAGATACTTTGAAGAGGCATACGACTTCTGTTACTCATTTGAAAAATAAATCTAGTCCTGAACCTTAACCAATGTCCTCTAGAGTAAAAAGGCAAGAAGTGCAAAAGCGTGCCAAAACGGAAAAAGAGGAATTTGTGCTTGACACTGTAAAAATGTGTTTGCAAGTGAACATTCCGTTGAATAATCTAGATCATTCATCTGTTCGCAGTAACATGGAACAATATGTGCCCGGCTCGGGTAGCCTGCCTTCTGGAGATAATTTGCGACGTAAGTACGTACCACAGTGCGGTGCATCGGAGAAAGATGAAGTGAAACAAAAATCAAATTATCAGCCTGTAGTTTTCTGCACATAATAATCGGTAGATTATTTTGTCCATCAGAAGCAGCAAATATGCCCTCCTCTTCTGTCAATTCAAAGTGGAAAGCCTCTCAAAAATTCCGTTTTTCAAAAGTGTACGACAAGAAGAACTAATTGACGGATATTTTCACAGACAATTATTTATTCGATTGGTCGGCCAAGAAGCTCTTATAGATGTAACGCAAGTTTTAGTGGCAGCTATTCAATGCCTCAATTACCCTGTCAATAGTGTTGATGTCGAGAGGTGCTTTACAACAATATTGTCAGCTTTGTCTACAACATTGTCGTAACTGATCACTAGCAAACAATGGGAGATGAAAATGTAGGAATTGCAACAATGCTAGCCATAAATTGACTATTTAACACTGTATTTTTACTTTTGCGAAATAAATGCGAAATCTTTTATTTTGGGTTTTTTTAAATGCGAAATCACGATTTTTTATTTGCGAAATTTACGTACCCCTACTTATGAGTTAACAACTAGAACTAGTTAAATCTAAGAAAAGTATTAGAACACAGATTTCTTGATCATTTTTTCATTTTTGTGCTTGAACATACTGAAATCTAATTAAAACTACTTGAACATACTCAAAACTAGAGCAGACACAGAGGTTTTGTACAAGATTTTTTCTTTTTGGTTTCTTATACATATTTTGTATTTCTGTTTTCTTTTTTTGGTTTTTAGGTTTTTTGTATATTTTGAATGATTTTGTGTTTTTTGATATTTTTTTTTATTAGATTTCTTTTGTTTTCCAATGTGCCTTTCCCCTATACCCTCAGGCTTACACGCTAAACCTTTGTTAGCCAGCCATTGGCGACTCGTGTTTTCTCCATATATTATAACTTTGGGGTAGTAAGTCCCAAATTTTGGGCCATTGGTCGAGGTGATCGCTCATGCAGTGTGACCACGAGTTAGTTGAAGTTGTCAATTCTGCTTATTTGAGCCCCGTGGCAGACATCCTAACCATCACGCCACTGGTACCCTTTCATTACCACGGTACGACTCATTCTTGAAAAACGCTCTTAGACATAGAAATCTGATTATAATTTCATATTATTAAATAATAAATCCATCGCTAAGTTTTAAATTTCTTACCTGACTGTTAATTAAAAAGTTTTTGTGATTTAATTTAATTTTAAATATGAAGCAAACAAAAAAACACTAAGGGCATTTACAAGTGTCAAGAAACTAGTGTGAAAGCAGTGATCTCATAAAGATCACAATGGTCAAATACCCATGAAAGGGAAACAATAGATTGGAAAGTACAAATGAGCTAAATGGAAATAAAATTGGTTGGGCCATTCAGTGGATATATGGGAACACTCCGAAATACAATTTCTATAGGCCAAGTAAAGGAAATTCTCATTGAAACAAGGCGATAAAAGCTTTGGAAAACCAAGGCAGCTACATTCATCAGTAAAAGTCTTACAGATCCAAGCCATTTTCTTTTCAAGGCTATACTAAAGAAGTGATTAACACGTTTTTAATAAGAAGAACTCTATATCGCGATGACCTTTGAAACGAAATTTAATTACCATAAACCTTAAACCTTGCGAAATTGAAAGAAAATTCTACTATTGAAATATTTGGAATGCTTCACGAAGAAATTATTTTCTACGCAGAGGGTTCACACGAAGAAAAAATTTACGACCATCCATGACTCTCCAAGCTCTTTTACCTGAATGCACAGTACTAACAGCCATTTATAAAGATATATCTGTTGCTTAAAAATACCCTCACCTTTCTTCGATTGGTGCCGATAAGCCTTTGTATTCTCATGGGTCTGAAAATTGAGACAAATATCTGTATTTACCACAATCGAAAATTATAATTGCATCTATATTTGGGATCAATGTTAAGCTTCTTGCCGCAAGAACAGCTATCAGTTGCTACCCACTGATTCTAGAGTATCCCTAATCTTACCAGCTCCCACGAAAATCTTTAAATCATTATTATAGAAAAGAGCTTCTTATAGTCCAAAACTCAGATATTTTTTTTTTAAACATCAACTGTCAATTTCTCGTTAGCAGAGAAGGCAGTATAAAACTTCTCCTGATTAGAGTTGGAGGGGAGAGTACGATAACTTTGGCGACAAAAATAATAACGGGATTTAGTGGAGGGGTTTAATACAAGCATTTTTTACTATGGGAGGGGGGGGGGTCCACTACCCCCGTTTAGGCGGTAGGGGCAATTTTATAAAAATTGACTTCAAATCTAAAAAAAATATTGTAGAACAACGTGAAAACTTATAGATACAATTTATACTTTTTATGAAAGCCAGAAATTTACAGTTTCTAATAAATTTTAAATGAAGTGATTTCAATTTATAGTTTTTGAAATAACTGACTTCAAAATCAAAATTTAGGAAAAACAATTTGAAAAAATCACTTTGAGTATTATGTTTCTCGTGATTACAAATGCCAATAAAAACAAAAATTAATGTAGTTAGTTGCTTTAATAAATTTGTTATCAAACGCTGTAAACTACTTTTTTCAATGTCTTATAGTTTTTGAGATAATTGAAAAATAGTAAAACTATTAAAGTTTGCAATATTTTCAAAAAATTATGGAAATACGTACGAATTTACAATAATGTTAGGAAATAGACAAGTGAAAGTATAAAAAATTAATATGAAAATAGCAATTGTTTTTCTGGGTTAAAATAATGAGCCCCCGCGAAGCGGGCCATGCGGAAAGTTGTTGCACACGGAAATTAATTGCACATAAGCACCTATCTGATGAATTTTTATACTTTCACTTGTCTATTTCCTAACATTATTGTAAATTCGTACGTATTTCCATAATTTTTTGAAAATATTGCAAACTTTAATAGTTTTACTATTTTTCAATTATCTCAAAAACTATAAGACATTGAAAAAAGTAGTTTACAGCGTTTGATAACAAATTTATTAAAGCAACTAACTACATCAAATTTTTTTTTATTGGCATTTGTAATCACGAGAAACAAATACTCAAAGTGATTTTTTCAAATTTTTTTTCCTAAATTTTGACTTTGAAGTCAGTTATTTCAAAAACTATAAATTGAAATCACTTCATTTAAAATTTATTAAAAAGTGCAGATTTCTGGCTTTCATAAATAAATTTATTAAAAAGTGCAGATTTCTGGCTTTCATAAAAATTATAAATTGTATCTGTAAGTTTCTTCAATTTTTTTTTTAGATTTTAAGTCAATTTTTACAAAATTGCCCCTACCGCCTAAACCAGGAGGAGATAGACCCCCCCTCCCCCTCCCATAGTAAAAAATGCTTGTATTGAACCCCTCCAACAAATCCCGTTATTTCTTGTCGCCAAAGTTATCGTACTCGTGCCGAGTTGGAAAAGCAGTCAACACTATTATAATGCTGGAGTTGTTGAGCATTGTAAGAATTGTTAAACGATACTCTCCGTTTGGCATATCTTTATCGAAAAAAATTTTTTTTTGTAATTAGCATCAAGGGGTTATAAATACCCTCATAATGTTATATAACTAAATGAGAGCATTTTGGAAAGTAGGAGAGGATTTAATTGGTGACACCGATGCCTGTTGCTTTTGGACTTTTATAAATCGTAATAAAGAGCGTCAGGTATTTCATTCCATATACGGATAGAGCGACTAAAATATGAATCTCTATACTTGACGGTATGTCCGAAGTTGTGTTCAAGGTAGAACTAATGAGCGTTATTAGGAGGAATACAAATGGCGTTAGTAAATTCATTCGGAACCGGCAGAAAATTGTTGGTCCAATCCATTCACTCACAAGTCATGGTTATGAGAAATGTGCTAGGCCCTGGGGCTCTTCTCTCTGTTGCACTGCTCTATTTATTATTTATTTTATATTTCGATAGAGCGAGTTTGTAATGAAGCGACAAAATAGATTGAGTTTAATGAAAGTTGATTTATAGTTTGTAGGCTTTTTGCTTTTTTGGTCGCAATGTTGTAAATGAAAAGAAATTCATTTCAGTTTAATGTCCCAAAGTTTCGATGGTAATTGCCAGCTTCTTCTTTGGTTTGGTTTGTATTAACATTCATGTATAAATTTGAGTCGAAACTGTTAAAAACTACTCACACTAGATATAAAATAAATAATAGTAAACAACGTTACAAAATCGATTGAAATGAAGACGAAACAAAGTTAATGATAAATTAAAAGAAAGTGAATCAAGTAATATCTCGACGATGTTCAATCAATCGATTCTACGATCGAACTATCATCTATCAATCTCAACGCTCTATTTTGTACTCTATCAAACAGCCGCAAGGAGATGTCCGTACTTCTTTCAAATTGAAGCTGGTAACACCATTACTGTCAATGGAGAGCGGTATAGTGTATAGATCGATGATAACCAACTGTTTATGCAAAATTGGAAGAAATTGATTTTGACATTTGGTTTCAACAAGACGGGGCAAATGCAACAAATAAATTATTGGGGAAAAAAATTTAGAGATTCGATTATTTCAAAAAATGGTGATATTTAATGGCCTCCATCAAGAAGTCGCGACTTAACACCATTAGACTATTTCTTGTAGGATTATTTGAAGTCATTGTTCTTTCAAAATATACCAGATACTCATCAAGGTTTACAAGCCAATATTGAACGTGTCATTCATGATATACGACTTGATTTAGTGTGAAAAGTGCTCAAAAATTGGATTCATCGAATGCCGTCGTGGTCGTGGTGGCCATTTGAATGAACTTTTATTTAAAACTTAATTGTATTGATTGAACTGCACATTAAATAAAAAACATTTGGATTTCTTTAACAAAAAGTGTGTTTTTTTCAAAAAAGAAATCATATCACTCTTATTGGAAAACCCTTTACAAGCTTGCAAAGACGGTTTTTGTGCTAATTTTGAAAAATGTTGTCAAGTTGTCGAAAAAAAGCCGTTGTCACCACGCCGTGAACTTAGATAAGAACAAAAAAAGTTTAAACGTGGAGATTACATATGTAGTTCTTAAAAGTTGCTTTGGTCAACAGTGTCAAATTTTACTAATTATATTATTAAATATACTTTATTTGAAGTAAAATTCAGTGGTACTCACAAGTACCGTCGCGTCGGTCGACAAAGGATTAAAGTAACAATTATCTGTCGTTTCTATTTTTTATTACTGGATGGAATATAAAAAATATGTACACATATATATATATAAATTTTAATTTGAAATTTTGTTGAAAATACTAAAAACAAAAAATTCCTCAGAATTTGATCCTTTAGTATTAATTTTAAGTGCTCGTTTAAGAGGTGTGAAGATTTCCCATTAAAAATACACGGAAACTCTGATTTTTTGTTTTTAAATTTCTATAGCTCAGCGGCATTTCATGGGATCGCTTTAACTGATAATGTTTTTTTTTTCTCATAATTGGACGCTCTATGAAAGTGCCCATTGCGGCAAAGTCGTAACTTCACACCGGCGAGGTAGTACGGGCCTCTGAACCAGATTTTTCCATAAAATTCAGGTTTTTTTCGCAGTTATCTCGTACATAACAAAAGGTACGAAAAAATTATAAATAACAAACTTGTAGAGAATTTAATTTCATACAAAAAAGGTTTTTGGAACAAATTGCTAATATCAATGTTAAGCGAGATATTAACCATCATATATTATACCTTTTACTGACGATTTTACCTAAATCGCCCCAAGAAAACTGTCAGATTATATGTTTTCCGTAATCCTGATAGGATTACCTTCAAAATTAAAGAAAAGCCAATTGCCAAATCGAGTATTTCAAAATGTCGATTTTTGTATACCTTTGTGACTAGCCTAATTACTTATGTCACGCTCAAATTGTCAGATTATTGAAATATACACTTTTCTGGATGTAAATAACTTACCTTTTCTTAATCTGACGCGCTTGAGTTTTTCTGAGGATTGATTTTGTTTACTAATCTGACAGGTTGCCCTGAATGCATCCCCCAATATGTTTTTCTGAAGCACTCGAATAACTCGCAAAATCCCCTCTTGAGCTCCTCTACTATTAGGATGATAGAAAATAAGAAAAAAGTGGGTCCTGCAATTCTGTCTGTCTGTCTATCATTATATGGACCTACAACCTGAACCCCTTGACGGAATTTCTTAAAAGTTAGGGTATTGGGAGCAGCCTACCGAGGTATTTTGGAATTGGATTTCTAGGGCTTGAAAAAAGGGTACCTACCTGTATATATATGAGAGGGTCCACCACACCGCAATAGTAATGGATGGAAAAGGTAAATAAATTTGTATTCTGTGTCCTTTACTGTATTAATTTTGTTTTATATGTTTTTTATGCTTAAGGTTTGGGCTGATTTCTATGTCCATACGAAGCCCAAGCTAAGGAAAAACAGGATATCTGTTCACGCCCGTCTACCAAGCGATGGAACGTGTCAAATGAACAATAGAACTACAGCTTGTGTCGTTTAAGTTTCACCTCCTAGGACAGATAAAATGGTAAAACTAACTTCTTCATTTCTCCACCGATTTTATCGATGTCAAAGCTACAGAACAAAGGAATTTCAAAAAAGGTAAAACACTTTTTGGGAGTGTTCCCATTCCTTATATAAATATACATATTTTTTTTATTCAAAGTGCAACCTTTCTAATTGGATAAAATGCTCCTCGTGAGCTTTTATATAATAAAGGTTTCATCACCGCTATGTAGACCCAGCAGCACCGATACGTTAGTACAACCCTATTTTTTATATTAAAATAAATATATTTAAAGCAGCATCAAACAATTTACAAACAATATGAACAATAATGATCGTTTCAAAATAACTTTAGGTATGCTTGGTTTCTATCATGACGACTTATCTCTTCTACGGCCATTGTAATTTTAAAAAATTCTCAGCAGCAGCGATTTTGAATTGTAAGCCCAACTACTCTGTTTTGCCAGCTGCTTCATTGTATTGCTTATGCCAGTCCATGTTCATTTTTGTGACTGATTCACCACGTTTAGCAGCTGCCTTTCCGCTGATCACCATCAAAATACATCCTAACACCGTACATGCCATCATGATGTTTGCCAAGCGAATTCGGATTCGATTTCTGCAACGTTCCATCTCATCGTAACTGAAAATGCATAAATTTTTATTAAAACATAAGTACACAGTGTTGTTCATCCTATAAGTATACCACTGTATTCAAAACCCAATCGATTAAAAAAAAAGAAACAAGAAAATTATAATTTATGTTTTTAGACATGCGTTTTTTTGTCCACTGGTTATTTTACAAGAACAAGGTAAGATCAAACTAAAGAATTCCAAATTATGTAAATACAAACAAAATTATTTTTAAAAACATATTTGGCAATATCATCATTACCAAAAACTAAATATTCAAATAAAAAACCGCATCAAAAGCAAAAAAAAAAAACTATCAACCATTTTTGTTTAGAGTAAAATGTGGGGGGGGGGGGGGGGGGGGGAATTCAGCCAAAAAAGGGGGTTTAAGCCTAGAAAGTGTATGCAAAGTATGAAATAATCGATCAAGTTCTTTTTAAATGGCAGTGTAGACGGAATTTAAAAATGAGTTTTGAGAAAAACGCGTTTAAGAATCAACGCTCGCAGCTGTAACAGTTTTGAGGACAGGATATTAGTAAGACAATAGGTTTGTTCGTTGAAGCCCTGGGGTTGCCCTAGGGTCGCCACAAAGCGTTTTTTGAGAAACCTAAATTTGCCCTGAATGTCAAATTCGGTGTTTTTGAATCATAGGTTTACCATAGGTTTTCCCCCAACTCGCCCTATCTTTTTGCTGTGGCGATTTGAGGGCTGTCAAATGGCATGTATTTTTTTAATGACAGGGATGTGTGGTGATTTTTGGTTTAGCGTTTTTTGAGGAGTGGAAAACCAAGGTTTTTTTGACAACTCATAGGGTTGTTAAGAAAACCTGGGTCAACCCTGGGGAATGTTCAACGAACAGACCTATTGTGTTGCTTGCACAATCCCCGGAATCACTGCAATTAATAGGTCTGTTCGTTGAAGCCCTGGGGTTGCCCTAGGGTCGCCACAATGCGTTTTTTGAGAAACCTATATTCACCCTGAATGTCAAATTGAGTGTTTTTTGAGCCACAGGTTTGTCATAGGTTTTCTTCCAACTCGCCCTAGCTTTTTGCTGTGGCGATTTGAGGGCTGTCAAATGGCACGTATTTTTTTTTTTTTAATGACAAAAACTATAAATTGAAATCACTTCATTTAAAATTTATTAAAAAGTGCAGATTTCTGGCTTTCATAAATAAATTTATTAAAAAGTGCAGATTTCTGGCTTTCATAAAAATTATAAATTGTATCTGTAAGTTTTCCCGTTGTTCTTCAATTTTTTTTTTAGATTTTAAGTCAATTTTTACAAAATTGCCCCTACCGCCTAAACCAGGAGGAGATAGACCCCCCCTCCCCCTCCCATAGTAAAAAATGCTTGTATTGAACCCCTCCAACAAATCCCGTTATTTCTTGTCGCCAAAGTTATCGTACTCGTGCCGAGTTGGAAAAGCAGTCAACACTATTATAATGCTGGAGTTGTTGAGCATTGTAAGAATTGTTAAACGATACTCTCCGTTTGGCATATCTTTATCGAAAAAAATTTTTTTTTGTAATTAGCATCAAGGGGTTATAAATACCCTCATAATGTTATATAACTAAATGAGAGCATTTTGGAAAGTAGGAGAGGATTTAATTGGTGACACCGATGCCTGTTGCTTTTGGACTTTTATAAATCGTAATAAAGAGCGTCAGGTATTTCATTCCATATACGGATAGAGCGACTAAAATATGAATCTCTATACTTGACGGTATGTCCGAAGTTGTGTTCAAGGTAGAACTAATGAGCGTTATTAGGAGGAATACAAATGGCGTTAGTAAATTCATTCGGAACCGGCAGAAAATTGTTGGTCCAATCCATTCACTCACAAGTCATGGTTATGAGAAATGTGCTAGGCCCTGGGGCTCTTCTCTCTGTTGCACTGCTCTATTTATTATTTATTTTATATTTCGATAGAGCGAGTTTGTAATGAAGCGACAAAATAGATTGAGTTTAATGAAAGTTGATTTATAGTTTGTAGGCTTTTTGCTTTTTTGGTCGCAATGTTGTAAATGAAAAGAAATTCATTTCAGTTTAATGTCCCAAAGTTTCGATGGTAATTGCCAGCTTCTTCTTTGGTTTGGTTTGTATTAACATTCATGTATAAATTTGAGTCGAAACTGTTAAAAACTACTCACACTAGATATAAAATAAATAATAGTAAACAACGTTACAAAATCGATTGAAATGAAGACGAAACAAAGTTAATGATAAATTAAAAGAAAGTGAATCAAGTAATATCTCGACGATGTTCAATCAATCGATTCTACGATCGAACTATCATCTATCAATCTCAACGCTCTATTTTGTACTCTATCAAACAGCCGCAAGGAGATGTCCGTACTTCTTTCAAATTGAAGCTGGTAACACCATTACTGTCAATGGAGAGCGGTATAGTGTATAGATCGATGATAACCAACTGTTTATGCAAACCATTCCGCTGTTGAGATATAATCTCTTGCATATGAAAAGATTTATATCCAACCTTGATCTCCTGGAAAACGACTTGATTAAAAATATCATTCACTCGCAGATGGAGTCCTCTTGGGAAAACGTTGGTTACCTATCACCCATTGGGGTGACTTATTTGGAGCTGGACTCTACTGAGACATCACCTCCCTTGTTTTTCACTTCGGCCACCCAAGGTCAGAACCGTGGCTGAAAGTAACAAATAATGTATAACGTAGAATAACATAATGCAAAAAAAAAATTACCTTTATTCACTGTTGTACGAGGAATCGAACTGATAACCTTAGTCAATGCAAATATTACAAAAAATTAAAAAAAAAAAAAAAACAAAATACGAAAAAGAATAAAAGAAAAGAAAAAAATCTAAAATAAAGAAAAATTTTAATTATTTACTGATATCAATGCTCTCCTTTATCAATAAGAGGCCGGCAGTACTTACCTTTTTTTAGGTATTGAAATATAAATGTTAGGCATAAACGGATTAAATACCTCTAAAGCCAGAACATTAGTAGCTTTCAATAAAAAACTATGTACCTTAAAAGAAATAGTAACAATTTAACCCAAAAGAAACTAAAATCCATGTGATAATAAAATTATAATGCGAAACATAATACTTGCCTGTATATACAAGATTGAAATTTTAATGTCGCTTCACTACTCATTATCAAATCTGTTATTTAGGGTGGTATTCACCAAACAATCTTAAGAGCGCTCTTAAAGCTAAGAGGCTCTTAGTTTTAAATTTGGATGTGCTATTCACCAAGCAATAATAGGGTCTAGTCTAAGCTAATTCGAATATTCGAAAAATAAGGGTGTTGAGCCTCTGAACGCACACTTTTCGAACTACTTCGAAAATTTCAGCGTCAATTGTCAAAATCAGCTGTTAAGCAAACCAAAAACAGAAAAATTTTCGGAAATTTAAGAAAAGATAGAACGTAAAATTAATTCATTCTCTGTATTGCAAACCATAATTCGAATTTCTTATTTTTTTCAACAGTTATTTATGATTTTTGAATAACAACCACAAATGACGCTGTCAGTAAATTTCGAATTTTCGAAGTTATTTAAAACAACAACCGCTCATAACTTAAGAGTGGTAGCGACCACTCTTAAGTGTTATGAGCGCTCATAAATCTGCACTAATAGTGGTCGGTGAATAGGTTTATGAGGCACTTAGTTTAAGATTTCTTGGTGAATACCACCCTTAAAGTCTCTAAAATTGTTTTTGATCTAGATGTATGACCTGTCAACTACATGTTCACTCATTGTATATAGTCTCTACACAAAGATTCACGAATTAAAAAAATAAAGGAAATAAATAAAATAAATGTTAAACTTATCTAAGAAAGACAATCTCTGTATAAAGTCTTCTCGCTGACTGTATTTTACAAAGAATATAAAAAAAAACGACTCATAGAAATGATTATCAAACAATAGAGCGTCCTCGCTCTTAATTATTTGTTTAATGTACAACCTTCAAGCTACTCTGGCATTTTAATGTAGTATTGTTGTTAGTTTTCGTTATCTAGTTCGTAAGTTAGTATAAGTCCCTTCTCTCCTTGTATATTTGTTACCAAATGACAAAACGTCAAACCAATTTCACATAAGTACGCTCATGAGCAAGAGCAGTCGAAATACAATAAATGTCAGCCAAGAGGCATCTCTTATAAAGTAACTCCATAGCAGGCAATACTTGACAGCCGCTTTAAGATTATTGTAGTTATCGCTAAGAAAATTCCATGTAAAATCGAAGATAAGTCTCAATAAAGAATTCAATTCAATTCAATTCAACTGTTTAGGGGCCAGTTATAGCGATAAGGAAAACGAATCAGGAAAAATTTTCAAATGGAATAATAACTATGTTTTCGTTGCAATTGAATAACAAATGTTATACCAATCGATGGCAAATTACTCAAAGAATTTTTTGTGCCCAAAAAAGATATAATAGAACAAATATTTTGTGTATAATTTGTATTTTTCTATTTTCCTGTTCCAATTCCATCAGGAAAATACAAAAATACGATTTTACGGCAAAGTATTTGTTAAATTGAACATTTTCTTGACAAAAAAAATTCTCTGGGCTGTTTACTATTGATTGGTATAACATTTGTTATTCAATTGTAACGAAGTCATAGTTATTATTCCATTTGAAAATTTTTCCTGATTCGTTTTCCTGATCGCTATAACTGGCCCCTTATGCAAAATTGGAAGAAATTGATTTTGACATTTGGTTTCAACAAGACGGGGCAAATGCAACAAATAAATTATTGGGGAAAAAAATTTAGAGATTCGATTATTTCAAAAAATGGTGATATTTAATGGCCTCCATCAAGAAGTCGCGACTTAACACCATTAGACTATTTCTTGTAGGATTATTTGAAGTCATTGTTCTTTCAAAATATACCAGATACTCATCAAGGTTTACAAGCCAATATTGAACGTGTCATTCATGATATACGACTTGATTTAGTGTGAAAAGTGCTCAAAAATTGGATTCATCGAATGCCGTCGTGGTCGTGGTGGCCATTTGAATGAACTTTTATTTAAAACTTAATTGTATTGATTGAACTGCACATTAAATAAAAAACATTTGGATTTCTTTAACAAAAAGTGTGTTTTTTTCAAAAAAGAAATCATATCACTCTTATTGGAAAACCCTTTACAAGCTTGCAAAGACGGTTTTTGTGCTAATTTTGAAAAATGTTGTCAAGTTGTCGAAAAAAAGCCGTTGTCACCACGCCGTGAACTTAGATAAGAACAAAAAAAGTTTAAACGTGGAGATTACATATGTAGTTCTTAAAAGTTGCTTTGGTCAACAGTGTCAAATTTTACTAATTATATTATTAATTATACTTTATTTGAAGTAAAATTCAGTGGTACTCACAAGTACCGTCGCGTCGGTCGACAAAGGATTAAAGTAACAATTATCTGTCGTTTCTATTTTTTATTACTGGATGGAATATAAAAAATATGTACACATATATATATATAAATTTTAATTTGAAATTTTGTTGAAAATACTAAAAACAAAAAATTCCTCAGAATTTGATCCTTTAGTATTAATTTTAAGTGCTCGTTTAAGAGGTGTGAAGATTTCCCATTAAAAATACACGGAAACTCTGATTTTTTGTTTTTAAATTTCTATAGCTCAGCGGCATTTCATGGGATCGCTTTAACTGATAATGTTTTTTTTTTCTCATAATTGGACGCTCTATGAAAGTGCCCATTGCGGCAAAGTCGTAACTTCACACCGGCGAGGTAGTACGGGCCTCTGAACCAGATTTTTCCATAAAATTCAGGTTTTTTTCGCAGTTATCTCGTACATAACAAAAGGTACGAAAAAATTATAAATAACAAACTTGTAGAGAATTTAATTTCATACAAAAAAGGTTTTTGGAACAAATTGCTAATATCAATGTTAAGCGAGATATTAACCATCATATATTATACCTTTTACTGACGATTTTACCTAAATCGCCCCAAGAAAACTGTCAGATTATATGTTTTCCGTAATCCTGATAGGATTACCTTCAAAATTAAAGAAAAGCCAATTGCCAAATCGAGTATTTCAAAATGTCGATTTTTGTATACCTTTGTGACTAGCCTAATTACTTATGTCACGCTCAAATTGTCAGATTATTGAAATATACACTTTTCTGGATGTAAATAACTTACCTTTTCTTAATCTGACGCGCTTGAGTTTTTCTGAGGATTGATTTTGTTTACTAATCTGACAGGTTGCCCTGAATGCATCCCCCAATATGTTTTTCTGAAGCACTCGAATAACTCGCAAAATCCCCTCTTGAGCTCCTCTACTATTAGGATGATAGAAAATAAGAAAAAAGTGGGTCCTGCAATTCTGTCTGTCTGTCTATCATTATATGGACCTACAACCTGAACCCCTTGACGGAATTTCTTAAAAGTTAGGGTATTGGGAGCAGCCTACCGAGGTATTTTGGAATTGGATTTCTAGGGCTTGAAAAAAGGGTACCTACCTGTATATATATGAGAGGGTCCACCACACCGCAATAGTAATGGATGGAAAAGGTAAATAAATTTGTATTCTGTGTCCTTTACTGTATTAATTTTGTTTTATATGTTTTTTATGCTTAAGGTTTGGGCTGATTTCTATGTCCATACGAAGCCCAAGCTAAGGAAAAACAGGATATCTGTTCACGCCCGTCTACCAAGCGATGGAACGTGTCAAATGAACAATAGAACTACAGCTTGTGTCGTTTAAGTTTCACCTCCTAGGACAGATAAAATGGTAAAACTAACTTCTTCATTTCTCCACCGATTTTATCGATGTCAAAGCTACAGAACAAAGGAATTTCAAAAAAGGTAAAACACTTTTTGGGAGTGTTCCCATTCCTTATATAAATATACATATTTTTTTTATTCAAAGTGCAACCTTTCTAATTGGATAAAATGCTCCTCGTGAGCTTTTATATAATAAAGGTTTCATCACCGCTATGTAGACCCAGCAGCACCGATACGTTAGTACAACCCTATTTTTTATATTAAAATAAATATATTTAAAGCAGCATCAAACAATTTACAAACAATATGAACAATAATGATCGTTTCAAAATAACTTTAGGTATGCTTGGTTTCTATCATGACGACTTATCTCTTCTACGGCCATTGTAATTTTAAAAAATTCTCAGCAGCAGCGATTTTGAATTGTAAGCCCAACTACTCTGTTTTGCCAGCTGCTTCATTGTATTGCTTATGCCAGTCCATGTTCATTTTTGTGACTGATTCACCACGTTTAGCAGCTGCCTTTCCGCTGATCACCATCAAAATACATCCTAACACCGTACATGCCATCATGATGTTTGCCAAGCGAATTCGGATTCGATTTCTGCAACGTTCCATCTCATCGTAACTGAAAATGCATAAATTTTTATTAAAACATAAGTACACAGTGTTGTTCATCCTATAAGTATACCACTGTATTCAAAACCCAATCGATTAAAAAAAAAGAAACAAGAAAATTATAATTTATGTTTTTAGACATGCGTTTTTTTGTCCACTGGTTATTTTACAAGAACAAGGTAAGATCAAACTAAAGAATTCCAAATTATGTAAATACAAACAAAATTATTTTTAAAAACATATTTGGCAATATCATCATTACCAAAAACTAAATATTCAAATAAAAAACCGCATCAAAAGCAAAAAAAAAAAACTATCAACCATTTTTGTTTAGAGTAAAATGTGGGGGGGGGGGGGGAATTCAGCCAAAAAAGGGGGTTTAAGCCTAGAAAGTGTATGCAAAGTATGAAATAATCGATCAAGTTCTTTTTAAATGGCAGTGTAGACGGAATTTAAAAATGAGTTTTGAGAAAAACGCGTTTAAGAATCAACGCTCGCAGCTGTAACAGTTTTGAGGACAGGATATTAGTAAGACAATAGGTTTGTTCGTTGAAGCCCTGGGGTTGCCCTAGGGTCGCCACAAAGCGTTTTTTGAGAAACCTAAATTTGCCTGAATGTCAAATTCGGTGTTTTTGAATCATAGGTTTACCATAGGTTTTCCCCCAACTCGCCCTATCTTTTTGCTGTGGCGATTTGAGGGCTGTCAAATGGCATGTATTTTTTTAATGACAGGGATGTGTGGTGATTTTTGGTTTAGCGTTTTTTGAGGAGTGGAAAACCAAGGTTTTTTTGACAACTCATAGGGTTGTTAAGAAAACCTGGGTCAACCCTGGGGAATGTTCAACGAACAGACCTATTGTGTTGCTTGCACAATCCCCGGAATCACTGCAATTAATAGGTCTGTTCGTTGAAGCCCTGGGGTTGCCCTAGGGTCGCCACAATGCGTTTTTTGAGAAACCTATATTCACCCTGAATGTCAAATTGAGTGTTTTTTGAGCCACAGGTTTGTCATAGGTTTTCTTCCAACTCGCCCTAGCTTTTTGCTGTGGCGATTTGAGGGCTGTCAAATGGCACGTATTTTTTTTTTTTTTAATGACAGGGATGTGTGGTGATTTGTGGTTTAGCGTTTTTTGAGGAGTGGAAAACCCAGATTTTTTTGACAACTCATAGGGTTGTCAAGAAAACCTGGGTCAACCCTGGGGAAAGTTCAACGAACAGACTTAATGAATACTGCGAACAATGGGGCTGACTTAATGTAGGAAAGACTAAGCCGATGATTTTTAAGAATGGCGGTAAAATGATTAGATTGAATGACAAATGGAAATTCGATGGAAATTTGAATGAGGTGGTCAATGAGTTCAAATATCTTGGTGTTCTTTGCACGAAAAATCTCAATATGGAGAAGCACCTGAAGGAAAAATTCGAAAAAGCAAAAATGGCGATCAATCTAACGTGGAGGAGCTGTTTCAACAATAAGTCTGACAATCATAGTAGCAAATACAAAATTTTTGAAGCAGCACCGGTTTGGGGAGGTAACCAATATGAAACTGTTGAAAAGCTTTTGCGATTCTATATTAAGAAAACGTTTCGTCTACCGGCGAATACGCCTAATTATTTGATAATGTTCGAAACAGGACTGTCCCCGCTGTTTGTGAAAACGCTCAAACTACAAGTAGATTTTATATGTAGAAGTTTAAGTTTCGGAGACCATCGGCTACCGAAAAGCCGGCCTTGAAGGCAATCCATTCCAAAATTGGGTGGTTCAGAGAATGGCTTGTGCTGGCAAGCGCACTACTGGCGTGGATATAAGCTACAACGCTGATGATCTAAACAAATTTAAGATGGACTTGTATCAGCTAATTGCAAAGGTCGATGAACAAGCTAGAAACAGGTATATAGAAGAGGCCACAAACTCCTTGTATCGTACGGTTTACTGTCAGTTAAATCACAATTTGCTCCAGGAGAATTACTTTCGTGATGAACTTAGCATCGAAGAAATATCCATGATGATGCGGCTGCGGGGAGAAATCCTAAATCTTAACTATATACCACACAGAGGTGACTTGCCGATAATCTGCAGTTTATTTCAGTTCTGCTAAATCGCTTTAAATTATCGTGAATGAATTATACTAGGTCAATTTTAATATTAATTACTATCTGTGTTAACTTACAATTTAAAAAAAAAATAGTAAAATATTGGTTGTGAGTTTATTTCCTAAAAAGTTTGAATCGAAAAATAAAGACGGAGAATATTCTTTTGCATTAACAGTGTTGTTGCAAAGAAGGAATTTTTCATTCACTTTTGATTTTTTGTAAGGAAATCTTTGATCAGAGAAGTAAACTTATGATAGGGAACTTGGGCTTCTCACAGACACCGCCGAGATAAATCTGTCAATTGTTTGCTGACGGTATATGAGTACATATACAGTGGTGGCCACACAATTAGAAACGGCACCCATATAGTAATATAAGTATTTATAACTTTCTTAAAAGACATTTCTTCAGGTTGAAAAGAGGTTTAATTTGTAGCCCATGAATAAGAGTACAAATTAAATAATTACTACTAGAAAAAAGCTAGACAATATTAAATACAAAAAAATAAACATGTATTTAACTCAAATTTTGTGTGACCATACAATTAGAAGCAGAATATAAAAAATGGTATTTCATTAAAAATCTTCAGTTTAACATATAGTAAATATTAATATTTAGTAGGGAATCCATTTTTTTGTAGAAAAAAGCCAATCTTCTTTCCATACTTTCAACCAAAGCGCAGCATCTTGATGGTGCTATACCGTCCCAGACCTCCTTAATGATTTTGAAAAGCTCGTCCGAATCTTTAGATTTTTTGGACTTTAATCCCTTCTTGACGTTTGCCCATAAGTTCTCAATCGGATTCAGGTCCGGACTTTGCGCGGGTCAATTCAAAAACCTGGTTATGTATACTTATATTACTAAATGGGTGCCGTTTCTAATCTGTATATAATTATTAATAATTATATAATTAGCGCGCACATCTAGGGGTTATAAATACCTTTATAATGTTATACAGGGTATCCCGTACTTCGTGTATTATCCTTTGGGTTGTGATTCTTGGTCATATTCTAAGAAAAAAATTGTTCTAGAGTAAAGCTCGTTTCTCAACTTTGACATCATTTTTTGACAATTTAAAAAAAGGTTAACTTTGGTGTACCCTGACCTGTGTTAAATTCGATATCTCTGTCAATACTGATGATAGAGACCTGATCTTAAACTTAATTTTTTGAAATAAGATTTTGATAAGATTTACCCACAGTGAAATCCAAAAATGGGCTCTGGCATGCATTCAAAACGAAGGAGGCCACTTTGAGCAATTGTTATAATTGTATTTGTATTTTATACATAAAAAAAACTACTAAAAGTGCCCATATTATTGTTTTATTCAAACAAACTTAAGCAAAAATTATTTTTAATTTCTTTTTAAATTTTACCCATTTTGTATTTTTTCAAGTATCATAAAATGTATGAGTTTTTGAGTGCACTTATTCATAAGTTTTTTTTATTATTGTTTTGTTTATCCGTAAAAAATAAAAAAACTCTATGTTTAACAGGCATTTTCTGCAAAAAAATGACCTCAAAGTCAAAACTTTGTTTCGGGAAGAAAATTTGAACACCACTAAGAATCTGGCAACCCTAAGCATATAGGAGCTCAACTCAAATATAGTTTTAAAGACTATTATTTAAGTTTAAGATTAGGTCTCTATCATCAGTATTGACAGAGATATCGAATTTAACACAGGTATGTACACCAAAATTATCCTTTTTTTAAATTGTCAAAAAGTGATGTCAAAGTTGAGAAACGAGCTTTAGTTTAGAGAGTCAGTTAAAGCATTCCACATACTGGTGCGACTAAAATAAGAATCTCTATACTTGGCTGTACGTCCGAAGTTGGGCTCAATGATTATTCCTAGCGAGGTTGGTGTTACGTTTCAGGGGAGGAATGCAACTGGCTACTTCACTAGAGCACTTACCTACTTTCTTAGGTGGGCATTACAGTTCGGGGTGAACCTGGGCCTCAACCAACATCCTTCTATAACGACTTCAAATTCGGGCGAGCTCTCTCCAGTTTCGCACTCCAAGTCGCACTCCACTTGATAGCCCCACCTAAGACGAGGTCTTCCCCCTCCGCGATTTCCCTGCAATGTGCTTTCGAACACCCGACGAGCCGGAGCGTTTGGGTCCATCCGCTCTTCATGGCCCAACCATCGTAACCTCGCGATGCGAACTCTTCTGGCTTTGCCCATGTCGCGGTAGAGCTCATACAGCTCGTTGTTGTATCTGTTTCTCCACACATTGTCTTCGCATCATTCGGAGAATGTACTTCCTCGAAGTTATGTCTGTCTATTGTGACGTTTTGTCCAATTCGTCTGTTCTGTGCCCTTGTTTGATGACAGCATATACTTCGTTTTGCCCTCATTAACCATCAAACCCATTTTTGCCGCTTCTGTTTCAATACTCGCAAAAGCACCTATGACATCACGCGTTTTTCTTCCCATTACGTCAATATCGTCTGCATAGGCGGGTAATTGTACAGCCTTTTGAAAGATTGTTCCTCTGGTGTTGACGTTTGAGTTTCTTACAATCTTTTCAAGTATGTTGTAGAAATTGCATGACAGTTTGTCGCCTTGCCTAAAACCTTTTTCGACATCAAAGGTCTCGGTGAGTTCTTTACCGACCTTGACGGAGCAGCGTGAATTCTCCAAAGTCATCCCGCATAGTCGTACGAGTTTTGCAGGGATGTCGAAACTAGACATGGCTCTGTATAGCTCGTCTCTGTAATTACTCATACGCGGCCTTGAAATCAATAGAGATGGTGAACATCGATATGTTCTCGGGTTTTTTCCAAGATCTGCCGTAATGTGAAAATTTGGTCTATTGTGGACTTCTCTCGTCTAAAACCACATTGATAAGGACCTATCAAGTTGTTGACGTGGAGGCATGATCTTATAAGCGACGTTAAGGAGGCTTATCCTTCTGTAACTGGCACAATTGTGAGGGTCTCCCTTCTTTAGGGTCGGGCATAAGATACTGAGGTTACATTCATCGGGCATGCTTTCTTCCGACCATATCATGCAGAACCGCCGATGCATGCTACTTTTCCAACTGGTCTCCAGCTGCCTTGAAAAGTTCGGCATCAAGGCCATCAAGGCCATCATGCCACATGTTAATGCTTATATAACAAAATGATAAGAGAATTGAAAACGTACGAATTCGGAATCGAAAACTGCAAAAATTGTAAAACGGTCGTTGCTATCCAAACGAAAATCAGAACAGGGTGTCTAACCCGCGTTTACAACAGCTCAAAACAGCTCATTTGATTTTATGCCATTGATACAATTTTTACAAGTTTATTTAAAAACATCAGTGAAGCAGGTATTTTGTTTATATTTTTTAAATACATTTGCATATACATATAAGAGGCGTTGTAGTGTGAAAAATAATACTAACACAAATTTTTTGGCCACTGCCAAGGTCAACGTTTCGGCACCAACTGAATAGAAGTTATTTCAAGAAACTAAAAAATGTCTTTTTTTAACAATAGTGTTTTCTTTATGACAGGCTTTTACATTTTACCTATTAACATTTTGAACATCTACTTTTTGATGCATTATTTTTCCAACTATGAATTAGTATTAAGGTAGGCTTCTGGCTGATAAGCGGTATGGGAACGTATTTCACAACACAAAACTACCCTATAGGCATAAAAAAAATCCATGAAAACTTACCTCACATGATTGGGAACGTCTGCCAGGGTCTTATACTTTCCAGTCCAAACAAGAAACCTCTTCTCAAGCTTATCAGGGGTATGATTTCTCACTTGTTGTTGCCAAACATTACCCAGAGAAAAAAATCTTTGAACTCCAAAACCTCTAGCTCTCATAATATTTGATACATTCCTTCCAATCATCTGCAAATCGTAATTAAAATAAATAACTTTTGTTCAGCTGTTAATCAAATAAGTAATCACTTAACTGTTTTTGCTTTCTATGCTTAAATATTGAACCGCTGTTTCTCAGATGGAAAGATTAAAAATTATTATACAACTTATTTAGCGGTAGAATTATGTTATGTATATTAGTATATTTAAAATTACTTCACAGCATACTCCTCGTTTTTTTTTTTTATAAAATACTATTCCGATTTTGACATTTGACGTACGCTGCAAGTCGACACACGTAACTAGTGGAGACTTTTTACAGCTGATGGGTGTACGTTCGAAAATACACATTTATTTCTGAAATCGAAACGAAATGAATTTTACTCGGAATACAGGTTTTTCAATCCTCGAAATGTTTTTTCTTATTACACAATTTATTTAAAAAAATATATTTATTTTAAATGGTGTAGATTGAATCAAACATAATTTTTTTCTTGTAATTGAACTTTATCTGCAGCTCCATTTTTCATTGATTTTTTTTTGGCAATACATCTACAAAAAAGTTGCAAATTCAAATGAGACCAGTGGCTATACAAATCTTTCAAATTAAAACCAACCTGGCTTCAAGATTTATTGAAAAAATGCTCTGTATAAATTCTTTCATCTTATTTGGGAAAATCATTTACTACCAACTATTATAAATCAGTTTCTCATGTAACTAAACCAATGCTGTTGTGGTATCATAATGCACCAGCCCGGAAAAAAGTCCTGCAGCGTTCATTAAATGCTTTGTAAGACCGATCCTTGACAATGTCCTCGACATTAAGCTCCGATTGTAATAAACGCAACTAATCAGAACAAATCAAATGACTAGTAAATGTTCAACACCACATACTAATTAATACATACCTTTCTCTGCTCAGATTTGAACTTGTTATCAATTTCAAAATCATCGCGATTAGATTCTCGGGTTTCTTTCAACGCTTTAACAGAATCAGCAGTTACCACAATGCAGCGTTTAATTGCCTCTTCCCGTTGGTGGTGTCCTACTTGAAGCTTGCTATACAGATCACGACAAGTACTTTCTGCATTCACCTGGCCTTTAAAAGATTCAGTAGGAAGCGATGTGTTCAGTACATAAATAATTTTATCATCAAGATCCCTCATTTTTTTTAATGCCTCCTGAAGAAAGTTATTTTAGTCATCCTGCAGGTAAGTTAGAATGTTTACTTTTATGTACATACTTGAAATTGTAAAAAATCATTGCAGGAATATGAAATTGCCATTGTTAAAACTTATGCAATAATAAATTTATATTATGCTCCTTGTTACGATAAAGGAAATATTTTGGAGCAACTATTTCTTTATTTTGACTGACGTTAAATTTTTCTAACCTCACAAATGATTACATTTCCAGCTGGGCCGGTTAAATTCCAATCGGTGTTCCATGTTCCATGTTTTAGTGAGAGTCTGCATTTGCTTTTTTCTTAACAGTCTGCCAATAATTTTTATTATGTCGACTCGACTCAACATCAAATGTTACGTGGAGGCGGATCATTTGATGTTATATCGCAATCTCTTACATTTATGTCTTCGATTATGTTATAATTTTCCATTTTAAAGGTGTAAAGATGTCTGGTATGTTAAAAAACCTGTCATCAAATAAACCTTGCTAACGCCAAATTCATTTGCAAAGGAAATATTTTCTTTTATTCTGATTCGGATCTCCAAATGCGAAATACTCCACTAATAAACGTATTGATATAGTTGTGTCAAAGAATGTTTTAGCTTTTAAAAATACATAATTTGTCTTTTTGGAAAACGTTTTGCAGTTTATCGATCAAATCCGTCACTTCAACTCTCCTTTTCTAGATTTTATTTGTGATGAACGACATATAATGGTGGATTAACATGCATCTGGAAGTGCAGATGAAAATCGGAAAAAGACACAAGATGTAAAATTCATACTTGTCTGATAGAGAGGGAACGAACTTCCTAGTTATGGTTGCAGATGAAAAATTATGGGTGCAGATGAACATGGTCATCAACCATAATTTTTCATCTGCAACCATAATCCTATCCGTCTCTCTTTTTAACTTTTGTGCTTTGTAATCTTCATCCATCTCGCTTTACTTTTCTGCACTTCCGCAGTTGCAGATGCATGTAAGCCCAGCATAAGAGTGCTTTGGGTCAACAAAAGATTGAATGTATTGAATAAAAAGAAAAACAGAATTTCCATGATTGAAAAATAAATGCACGTTTTATTATATTAAACCTTGTTGGCTCGACTTCAATCCAGGGGTAATTCATATTTTATATGCATATCTTTGATTGTTACCATATCGATATTGGCAAGAGCACCCAATACCACCTGTGTTGAATCTTTGATTTTATTAAAATCATGAAGTAAATTCATAATCTTCTTATTTTGTTCATTTTCATTTGTAACCGATTCATTTTCAATCCGCTCCATTAAATCGGCTAGGGTTTTCTGAAGCTCATCTAAAGAATCGCTATGTTCCATACCAGACATTCCTTTAGTTTTGACAATATTTCTAGTCTACATCTGGAAATTGAAAGAAATTATTTCTGAGTAAAGTTTCAAGTTCTTACACTCGCGTGTTGTAATTTTCATTGAAAACTCATTAAAACTATCAAAGGTAATGAATATGTTCCTTAATAACATTTTATATTTTTTCAAACAAGTGAATATAATTACCAACAAGATCTTGAAAGTGTGAAATTAACTTCCCGACTTAAAGTTTGTTTAATAACTATTTAATGATGGTATGTCACTTTCAAGATGGTTGCTCTGGAGACTGTTGGTGTAGAGAAAAGTGACAGTACTCGTGCTGATTTTAGCTGCTGGAGTTTTGGCTGACTTCGACTGCACTTTTAAGAAAGTGTCCAGCATATCTTTAGAAAAACAATATTATTGCTTAAATTTTCTGTGAAAAGGCCTATTCAAACATAAAACAAAGTAACTTGAGCTCAATTTCTTTTTCTTAGATGTCTACTACACACAGACACCGATACAAAAATGTTGGTTTGGACTCGACCGAAATGCGTCGTAGGAGGGAGGAGGAAGGTATCCAAATCCGCAAACAAAAACGTGAACAGCAATTGATCAAACGGAGGAATGTCGATGTCCCAGTTAACATGGAGAGCGAAAATATTCAGGTAATAAAACATTGAAAATCGAATCATCTAGCAACATACACCAGTTACTTGCACTTGGGAATTTATATTAAGTACCATGTCCAGGTTGTTTTAGGCAATTGCAATAAAATACCTATATCACTCAATTCAAAATTTTTGAAATAGTTTCTATAGTCGAGTCATAAACTATTTTTATTAAAAGATACATAGTTATTATGTATATAAAGCTTATCCACTTGATTTTCAGTTAACCTTTTTCGGTAATTTTTTTAACTTTGTTTTTGAAGGTAAAATCAGTTTATAGTTTTGACGTCAAAAATTTACTCAACCGAATTGTTTAAAATCCTTTGTGAGTCATACTGTATCCGAACCACTTAGGTGGGCATTACAGTTCGGGGTGAACCTGGGCCTCAACCAACATCCTTGTGTAACGACTTCGATTTCGGGCGAGCTCTCTCCAGCTTTGCACTCTAAGTCGGTTGAGGTCCTCTTTCACTTGATTGCGCCACCTAAGACGAGGTCCTCCACTTCCGCGATTTCCCTGCAATGGGCTTTCGAAAACCCGTCGAGCCGGAGCCGGAGTTTGGGTTCACCATCGTAGCGATGTGTACTCTTCTGGCTATGCCCATGTCGCGGTACAGCACATACGTTGCTGTATCTTCTTCTCCACACATTGTCTTCGCATCATTCGGAGTTCTTTAGTGACGAACAAGGGTTTCCTCATCCGCTTTCGATAAGGTCCATGCTTCCACGCCGTAAAATAGGACTGGGATGATCAACGTCTTATACAAGGTTACCTTGGTTTTTCTGGATGTTGTTTTCCGTGTCCATAGCGGATCCTAGGTAGACGAAGTCCTGTACTTCCTCGAAGTTATGTCTGTCTATTGTGACGTTTTGTTCAATTCGTCTGTTCTGTGTCCTTGTTTGATGACAGCATATACTTCGTTTTGACCATCAAACCCACTTTTGCCGCTTCTGTTTCAATACTCGCAAAAGCACCTATGACATCAAGCTTTTTCCTTCCCATTACGTCAATATCGTCTGCGTAGGCGAGTATAATTATACAGACTTTTGAAAGATTGTTCCTCTGGTGTTGACGTTTGATGTTGAAGAAATCGCATGACAGTTTGTCGCCTTGCCTAAAACCTTTTTCCACATCAAAGGTCTCGGTGAGTTCTTTACCCACCTTGACAGAGCGTGAATTCTCCAAAGTCATCTACTGTCTGTCATATACGGCCTTCAAATCGATAAAGAGATGGTGAATATCGATTTTATGTTCTCGGGTCTTCTCCACGATCTGCCGTAATGTGAAAATTTGGTCTATTGTAGACTTCTCTAGTCTAAAACCACATTGATAAGGACCTATCAAGTTATTGACGCGGGGTTTCAGACGTTCACATATTACAGCAGACAAGATCTTATAAGCGACGTTAAGGAGGCTTATACCTCTGATATTGGCGCAATTGTGAGGGTCTCCCTTCTTTAGGATCGGGCACACGATACTGAGATTCTATTCATCGGGCATGCTTTCTTTCGACCATATCATGCAGAACAGCTGGTGCATGCTCCTTTCCATGTGGTCTCCAGCTGCCTTGAAAAGTTCGGCATCGAGGCCATCTGCACCTGCAGTCTTATTTGATTTAAGTTTGCATATAGCAAGCTTAACTTCTTCTAGGTCGGGAGGACGGCATTCTTGATCATCGTCCAAGCTGAATGGGGCAATCTGCCTGACAGCGGAATTTGTGTCCTCATCGCCGTTAAGCAGTCTGCAGAAATGATCTTTCCAGATCCTCAGTAGCGACTGTGACTCTATAACTATGTTTCCCTGCTGGTCTTTACAGGCTCGAGTTCGGGGCTTGCCACCCTGGCAGGAACTTTTTAGCTTTTGATAAAACTTCCGTATCTCGTTCCTGTCATGGCACCTCTCAATTCTCTCAAACGATTCGGTGTTTTTCTCTTATACTGATCGCAAGCAGCCCTCGTTCGTTTTTGTATCGAACCACTCCCACAATTAAATTGCAATTGTGTTACACAATCATACTACAATAACATTTTACTGGAGACAGTCAGGGAGCAAAATTTGGTCAGGAAATATTTTTATTTATTTATAAAGTCAATAGTGCCATCTTATTTGTGCATAGATAAAATTTGAGAATGTTCGACCATTAAAAACATGCAAATGCATACATTTATATTCACATTGGTCGATTTGTTGAAACTTCGCGCGAATAAAGCAATATGAACTTCGTCATAGGGTAGGACAACAGATCGGGTAACTTTGGGGCCTATAACAATAAAACGTAATACTACGATGATAGGAAAAGAGTAAAAAAAAAGTGTGGCGGAATAGAGGAGCCCCAGGGTTAGCGCATTTATCACAAGTTCTCTTTCTGACGTTGTGGGGTACACTCATATCGGGAGCTTTCATTTCAAATTTGCTAAGTTATTGCTTTAATTTTATAAATTGTTTTTGCCTACAACCTAACACCTCAAAAAATGTCGTGTGGTTTTAGTAAAAAAAAAAGGTCGAACGAACTGAGCTGAAAATCAAGTCCTCTGAGTGCATTAAATATTTTCATGGAAAATGTTCAAAAATAACACCGAATGAGCTCGAATTTATGAAAAATTTTAAAGCAAGTTGGAGATGCCCCAGTTGTACGGCTGAGAGAAGAGGATCATTTTCGGTATCGGCTCAGGCTAAATACTCTTCAACTGCATCATCTTTAAAACGCACACCACCTACATCAACTGGCTCTCTCCCTTGTGGTGGAATGAGGGGACCTACAATTGTCTGCAGGTTCCGAACTGCTAATCGAAAATTGCACTTTTCATGGCAATGAAATTACTATTCAACCAAATCCTAGCGAAAGGCGATACCCGTGGAAAAACATTTTTGCCTCTGTCGTAATTCGAATTACGAACCTCTGGGTTAACAGGCAAAAAAGCTAACCATCACGCCACGACGAAAAAGTGGGTCCTGTCTATCTGTATGTCTGTCTGTCATCGATTTTTTTTTAAAATTTGCAGTTATGGTGTGTGGGGCAGCCTGCAGAGGGGTTTTCAGAATTGGGTCTCTAGGTCTTGAATCAATGGTACCTGCCATACAACCCATATGATAATACTTTTTTTCTCGAAAACGGCTTCAACGATTTCTAAAAAGTTATATGTGAGTAATTATTTTTTAATTGTCTTTCCTATGATGTTAAACAAATTTTCCTAGGTTTTTTACAAAAGATTGCATACCAACATTTGCAAAATTTTATTTTACCTAGTTTTCATTTATTTTTTTAAATATTTTCAAAACGGTATCTTTGATTCAGTAGTAGTAAAGTAAAGTTTAGTAGTAATAAAGTGTAATTTTATTGAGATAAAAATAAAAATAGATTTCTAATTACATAGTTCTTTGTTAACAATTTTCACAAAAAGAAAAAGGAATTGTTTTATAAAGCAATAAAGTTCTTTGTTGATTTAGTTATCGCGGAATAAAAATACATAACGATATATACAAACGTACAATATCAAAATGATTCGTTTAATATTTGTTGTCGATATTTTAGAAAAGAGTTCAGGTAGTTGTAGAGGATTTTCTAATTTTCCCCATTTAATATGTTGATTAGTTCATTTGATGAAAGAGTATTTTTTCCCCAAGACAACCTTCGGCTCGAGTTCAGTATGGGGCAGATACCAATGAAGTGACATATATCTTCTCTGCATCGCAGGTTGCACAAACTGCATTCTAGATTTATGTCGTCTCTATATGACAAGTAGTTAAGGTTGATGAGTTCTACATTGGGTTTAAAGATAGTTGATATAAAATCCAGATCGTTTCGGTCATCGAAATAATTTTTATCACCCAGATCATGACTCAGTAGTCTATAGGTACTTCTTATTTGGATTTGTTGACTTTGTTCTTTGGACGCATTCCTTACTGATTCTTCAATATTTCCTAAGAGCATCTGCAGGGTGCCACCGAAATGTCTTCCATTGTGTTGGTGAAGTTGAACATCATGGATATCACTCAATCTCGTCCATTCAGTAAAGAATTAGCGAGTCGATGATTTGGCTAATTCATGATTTTAACGTAGGTAGACCATTGTCCAGGAAAAACATTTAGATTGGTGTATTTTCCGGTAGTTTGAAGGTCTTCTTGATAAAATATCTAAGAAGCATTTCAACTTTATCAAACTCGAAGATAGCCCAAACTTGTGCTGCGTAGCACATAATAAATCTCACGACTGCTTCAAAGACTTGATACTTTGCATTAGGTGCAATGATTTGTTTGCTTAGAACGTTTTTCCAGGTGCATTTTACTGCCTGCTTTGACTTTTTTTTTCATGCAAATGTTTCTTAAAGGACAATGTTGAAGTGATAGTGACTCCGAGGTATCTGTATTCTTTCATTCATGTCCAAAATTCGTCTCTTGCGTCCATTACGGAAAATCATGATTTTGGACTTGTTTGTGTTTAGTTGCAGGTTCCAGATTGAACAATAATGTTGAAGCTTATTTATTTTTGCCTGCAGCATGTTTGCAGTTTCAGCCAGTATGACAATGTCATCACTCATCAGCATAAAGTAAGAGCTTTATTTGGAGTCCATCAAATGATATTCCTCCTGGCAGGTTATGTACTTGATTTTTAAAAACCCGATTTAAATTAAAAAATGAAACATAAAAACCGGTTTTTAAAAGAACTGCTCTAACGTTTTTGTTTAAATTTTTGGCGTTTATATGTTTTAGCAACTCTAAAAAAAATGGCTCTATTAGATTTTGGCTTAAAACCTTTTGAATATTGAATTGAATTTAATTTAATTTTTTTCAATATTTCGTGTGATCTCATTCAATTTTCATAATTAATTTGATGTTAGCAACCCTGTACCACCAAATATATTATGAAGAGCAAATACTTAAACCTTGTTTTCAGCCTTAAGATTTTGACATCGTATTTATCACACAATCGCACATCCTTCCAACATTTCCCCCACATAAAAGGGCGGCCGTGGTGCAGTGGTAGAGTGTTCAGTAGGTAGGCCGGACGCGTGGCTTCGAATCCCGCTCTGGCCATCTACTTTTCTTTCAGCCTCCTAGTTTCATCTGGACGCCGCGCCGTCCTTGAGGTTATATATGAAATGACTAACATCTTATTTCAATCCACTGAACGACAAAAAAAGGGAAGGCTGCTGCCCTGGTAGTACAATGGACCGGCAATTAGGTCTGAGTGCTCCAGATAAATAAAGTTACCGTACATACGACAAATGCATAGGCAAATCCACTTATTTTTACTTCATACACAGAAATTAGTTACATATATATAAAAAATAAAGGAAGGACAACTGCCAGAAAATTGTTAATATTGCGACAAAATAATTGTCAAGGACTCCATTACACAATTATTATTCAAATAAATAGGAGCTTTGATATTTTCCTACACTATTGTTAATATTTAACAAGAAAAAGTATTCTTTGCATTTACATATACAATATACATTAGGGTGTGTCATTTGTGGGCAACTTTTTTTTTCAACGATAAAACAGGCTAAATACTTTCAGGGTATTATACGAAGCCTCTTAAAGTTTGAGCTCATAATATTAACACTTAGAGGTGGCTGTTTTTAAATTTCTATTTTCCATACAAATTACATGAAAAAAAAAAAATAAAATTTTTTCTACACTACTCAAACCGTTTGCGCAAACATATGTATTTTGTTTTTGTAAAAATGTTTGTGCAAACTGTTTGAGTAGTGTGTAGCGATGTTGAGTGTTTGCGCAAACCGTTTGAACAAATTCTAAAAATTTTGAATTTTCCGTGTTTGCGCAAACATGTTTGAGTCGTGTGTGGTGAATTTTGCTCAAACACGTGTCAATTTTCAAGGAGTAAAGATGAACAAACAAGTGAAACTAATTTTTTGGACGGAATTTATTGAATTATATAAAAGTTTACCGGTGTTGTGGTGCGTTAAAAGCAAAGATTATTGCAATCGGGTAATTAATTAAAGCAGCACATGCGAAATCGCTCATTGCTCCGTAGGTGTTATTGATATGAAAAACGTCAAGCAACTAATATCTCTCAAACATGTTTGAGTAGTGTGTGGCGAAACTATGTTTGCACAAACACACGTTTGTGCAAACGTGTTTGCGTAGTGTAGGGGTCCTATTATTTTTGTAGCTTGACATTTGAGCATTGTAGAAATAAACTGACAAATTATTTAAATAGGAAATTGAATGCTCTACAAAAAAGCTCAAAATAATACCCTAATATACATATATGGATTTTATTGATATCATATAAGAACTTAATTTTAATTGTTTGGTATTTAAAGGAAGATGAAATGCAAATCCAACAAAATGCTATCATAAAGAAGGAAATGATTGAGCAGCTATATAGCGATGATGAAAGTCTACAACTCATAGCTACACAGAAGTTCAGAAAGCTTTTATCCAGAGATCCTAATCCACCAATCGAAGAAGTCATTCGAAATGGTATTGTTCCACGTTTTGTGACGTTTTTAAAAAATAACTCAAACGCTTCGTTGCAAGTATGTTTAAGTAAAAAAATAAATAAAAATTTGTCAATAATTTGCTTACTATTTTATAGTTTGAAGCTGCTTGGACTCTTACAAATATTGCTTCTGGCACATCTCAACAAACAAAAATAGTTATCGAAGCGGGAGCCGTGCCAATATTTATAGAACTTCTTTCTAGTCCACATGATGACGTCCAAGAACAGGCAGTATGGGCCCTTGGTAATATTGCTGGAGATTCACCATTGTGCCGGGATCATTTGCTTAGCTCTGGAATACTTCCACCTTTACTTCAGTGAGTAAATATTAACTACATATTTAATTAACAGCAGACGAAGAAAAATATGTAATATTCAAAAAATTACTAGATTTTGTTGTTAATAGTGTAATATTAATAGCATCAGTTCTACCCGCGGGCTATTAGATGCGTTTTTGTCGCAACTCAGCAATGCTGAACACAAAACAATTACTGAGTACTCTAAAGTTCGCAATGGATGTCAGCAATGTCAGGATGATAAAGGTGAAAGCATCATAAAAATATAGGTGTGAATTTGTTTCCCAAACACTCTAACTCGACAAATAAAGTTTGATAACTTCATGTTGCATGAACATTGCTGTTGCTAAGAAAAAATTTATCAATGCTTGCGTTCTCAGCAGTTTCGAATCCTTGACGTTCCATCTGTCAGTTCAAGAACGCAATTTAAGCTATGTGTCAGATATAAAATGGTACTGTGATTCACCTCTCGGTTCCACTTATTTAAGTGGTAAAAGTTGTTATGGACACCTAGGATATAAACATTCACGTTAGCTATTTGAGTTCTTTTTGGTTGCATAAAACTTACCTATTAGACTCTCGGTTATACATCCACTCCGGTCTACCACAAAACCACGTCCTCAACGATGCGATGAGTATCAGGAATCTTCCTTCAGTTTCCTACACGTTCTGGATAATAGTATACCTGAAATAGAAAGGAAAAAGTTAATTTTGTAGGCACAGCAAAAAAATAAAGTTTTTTTGTTTATTTGTTTACCCAAAATACAGACTCCGATCTGTCATTTGTCAATATAAAAAAATAAGGTCGTCCAGCTGTTTAGCCCAAGTTGCTCAAAACTATTGTAGTAGAGTAACCGAATAAGGGGTACTAAAAATAGCTACAGGGTCGCCAAATCATAGTTTGAGTGGAAGTTGAGAGAAACTGAGAGAGTGATTTCAGGATGAGGAGTTAAAAGAAATCGAATGAAGAGAAAGCTCATGATCATCATTCGATCGTTTTTTTAACAACATACTGCAATATAACAGTAGGATGGGATGATTGTGCGGTGATGAGGTGGATTAGCCTGGTTGAGATTAGAGGAATTGTGGGTGAAGAAGAAAAATAAGAGAAAAGATTAGTCAGTTGGGTACTAGCATTCTTGTAGTTAAGATCAGAAATTAAGATCCAAACATCGTTGAGTGAGACTACGGTCGACTCTAACAAAGTATGTGCATATGACATATATTCGAAGTAAATTCTAAATGTTGAACTGAAATGTGTTAAAGTAAGAATATTCGATTTTTGCGGTTTGAATGAAACGATATCGCGGTTGGAGTGTCGCATTGTAAGACAATTTAACAGACAAAAAAAGAGTGCCAAGACAAAGGGAAGTGCGTTCAATCACATTGGATTGTCCTGATTCACAAAACCGACGAGTGCAAGTTCCGTCATCCCTGCAAGCGCTCCTTGACTGCCCACGCCATCCAAGGATATGATCCAGGCAATTTTTGATACCATAAAATTCTTTGTTTTATATATATATATATATTTATTCTTATTCATTTTGGTTTTTTTTTATTAATACCTTGTTTTTTTTTGATAAGTTGGTAAAGTTTTTTTTTTTGTATCCATTTGAGACACATTACCGACTGGAATATTTTTTTTTAATTTTTTTTATTGTAAGATACCTATATAGTCGGTTTAAATATCTGCAGTGACAGACTGAGGTATTCCCGGTATTTTTTTTGGTCGTTGATTGATTAGTGACTTTTCTCCTGCATAGCTATAGGGGTTTAAGTTTTGCTTCCGGAGCGTAGGATAAACTAAGTCAAGACATGATAAAACCCTACAAAATAACCGTCCCCTAAACCGAGCTCGTTATAGGAGGTTTTTGAATTTGAATTTAAATTAAACCTAGGTGTATCCATCGGAGTAATAGATACTCGAAACTAAGGAAGCCAGGCTCAAATCCGACGGAGAACTTTTCTTATTAGAAGCATCCATCTTGGTTGCATGAAAATTATAAGCGTTTGCCTTGCTTCGTCGCTGCAGATGAGCGCAAATGGTAACTCTTAGAATAAAAAAGAAAAAAAAAGTAATAATAATAAAAAAGAGGAGGGGAAATTTATCCCATTTATGAGTGATGAGAAAAGATCTCAATTAGTCAAGAATTGCCAGCGAGACCCAAAATTCCTAAAGATGTGCTAAGCTACATACACTAAGGAGGCGAGAAAGGAGGAAATTAAATTCTTTGGGTGCAATGAGGTAAGTTGGTATCCGAGGTATAATAAATAAAGGGGAATTTTCGATGAATGTGTCAGGGAAATTCCAGGTGGGGTGGGAAATAGCGCGCTTAAACCAACACCAGCGCGTATCAGTGTAGTGGCGGTAGCTATCCATGAAATTGGTATTCTCTGTAGGCAATAATTTCCTTTTTTTATGTTGTTTGGTTCACAGGCATGTTTTGTGTTTTGTCCGAAAGATAAAAGACTACTAGCGGGGACAAGAACCTCCCCATCCGGCGAGCTCAAGCCGAGCATAATGCTAGCATGCCAGTTCCCACTAGTAATCTATCCCTCCTTCCCTTCCTTTCAATATTTTGCGTCAGATCCAGGGTTGATCCTAGCTCATAATCGTTCCTTCTAACCGATCCCTATTCCCGTCCCAAATCAAATTTTTTTTTCTCTCCCATTCCTATCCAAAAGTAGTGATCAAACCTATCTTCTATAGAAAGAACTGACCAAAATTTGAATCCCTTCCTGACACCTTTCGGTTACAAATGGCGCCCGCACGTGTTGCCCTAAATTTTTTTTGTGTTCGTATTTTCCCTCATTACCCACCAAGAAATCACAGCGTAAGTCATGTGTTAGAAAGTTCCTTAACATACTGACACATTTGCGACGCAGCGTTTTCTAAGGTGTTTTCGATAAATTATTAGCCATCACGGTTTCACGTATGACTTGAACCAAGAGTTTCTTAACCAGTGCTCAATTGCGACGAGTATACCGTGATTTTTTCGTAAATTTTTTCCTATTGTTTTTTTTTCACCCCTAAGTTTTTTTTTCTCAACTGTCAGTATTATTTTTCCATGTCTTCAAGCTAAGTCCACAGGATAGACTTGAATTGCGGGAATGAATATTCACTGTCATCATCCAGTCCCGTCCAAATTATCCATTGCTACAGAGAAAGTATGACACTGGCCACCACTACACTGATAATTCTTAAATCTCGGATACCCACAACCGCCTCATCGTAGCCAACAAAAAGCGCCCAAGAAAATCCTCTTGATCGCCTCCACAATATTATATACACCAAACCTAAACAAACTCAGATCATCATAGTTATTACTTATAACATTTTTTTTGTTAATTTTTGCTTTCGTTGTTTTGAATCATCGTTTTTTTGAATTTCAATTCGAAATCTTGTCCTTCTGGAAAAGGTCCAGATTTGTTTTTTTTGGTCTAGGTTGAAAACCTAGAATTCAATCTATAAATTTTTTTTGTTGATTTATACGTTTCATACGTTTTGTGCTAAATCCTTTATACTTTTTTCTCGTTTTCTTAACGACAGTTGTGTTTAATATCAATTAATTTAATTTTTTTGTTAGCATCAAGAAGTATTCTCTTTTGCTTAACAATTTTTCGTTCCTTATTTTTTTTGTTTTTGTGCAAATTACTTTTTTTTCTTTTACTTATAAGTAAAATTAAGTAAGTATCCTTTAATTTTTCAAAGAAAAATTATACTTATTAACCCTAGTTTACAAACCGGCAAAAGTCGTGTCCACCCGAACTGGGGTCCAAATGGACCCCACGATTTTTTCTTCGAAATTTTTTTGATTTCTGACTTATATTGTTCAGTTATAGTTCTTCTGGCTATTGTATGAATTGTTCCTAAGTATTATATATAGCAGGGATAAAGAAATTTAAGCAGAGATGTCATTATGCAGGTATGTAGGAGGTCAGCAATAAAATTTTTCAATTTCAAAAACGATGGAAATTGCCTAATTTTGCAAATCTGGGATTCCCGCTTATCCCTTTCGATATGTCTGTTTTACGTAATTACTGATTGTAATATTGATGCATATCAATGTTCTTGCCAGGTCCGCCTATCAAAAGAAAAAAATAGTCATTATTTCACTTTGTTCAGGTAAAAATGATTGAATTTCCCCAATACATGCCAAGCAAGCCTGCCAAAAATGGCTTGAACTTTAGGTGGATGTATCAAAGCTCAACGGACTATCCACTGAAGTTTTCTGTCTACACTGGTAGCTCTGACCAAAGTACAGGACTTGGTCGTGGATATGATGTGGTGATGTCGTTGATGCCATCATATTTCAATTCTGGACGCAACCTCACTATTGATAATTTCTTTACGTCGGTGGATTTGGCGTTGAAGTTGCTGGATAAGAAGATCACTATTCTTGGCACGATTCGGAAAAACAAAAGAGATTTGCCTAAACCTTTTGTAGCGAAGGAGGTTCTTGATGAGCAGGATGAGCCTGTAAAGGTCAATAACAAAAAGCAGTATCGTCCAGTCCACTCATCCACTTTTGGATTTTCTGGAAAAATGGCGTTGGTGAGTTATGTTCCGAAGCCAAACAAACAAGTGGTATTGCTATCAACACAACATAACTGTGAGAAAGCCACTTCCGGTCATCAAAGTAAGCCTGCAATGATACTGGATTATAACAGCACCAAAGGTGGAGTCGATGTATTCGACCAAATGGTCTCAGTTTATTCATGTACACGCAAAACAAATCGCTGGCCGATGGTTGTATTCAACAACTTACTGGACGTAGCAGCCCTAGCAACTGTTATCATTTTTCGACACTTCAATCCACCTAGAAGAAACAAAAAATTGTACAGAAGTGATAAACTCATCGAACTAGCGGAGGAACTGGTTGAGTCAGAATTGAATAACCGTTCTCAACATGCAACACAATCTGGCATTGGAAAATCTGCAATGGATGCTCTCTGTATTTTGGGGAGAGTTCAGGAAAAATTACCAACAGTCCCCGAAAGGCTCTCTTGTAAAAGAAGCAGATGTCACCTTTGCCCAAGAGCAGATGACAAGAAAACCAGAACCACCTGCGATGGATGCGGCAGATGTTGTTGCCCTTGCCACACTAGAACCTTATGTGTTAAATGTCTCCCGAAACTGCCCACAACTTCAAGTTAAATTCTTCTAAACATAAACTAGGCTGCTTTTAAAATAAAATAATTATTTATTAGAAAAAATATGATTTTTCATATAATTTCAGTACTGGGGTCCAAATGGACCCCAGTTCGGGTGGACGGGTTCTTTTCACAAAAAAATCGCAGAAAAATCTGTAAACATCTGATAATCGTTTCAACTTAAGAAATAAATAAAAAATTGAATTTTGTTCACTGAGTAAAAATCCCATTTAAAAAAAATGAAAAACAAAAAAGTTATGAGTGTTCAAACATGCTCTGGGGTCCAAATGGACCCCAGTTTGTAAACTAGGGTTAAATTAATAACAAACACCATTCGTTTGATTTTTTTAGTAAGATTTTAGTTTTTTTTTGTTTGTTCATAGTTAGCTTATGAACGTAACCAATTATTTATTTCACATTTTCCTTTTGAAGACTCATTGGCGAAGTTCCAAAAGTTAAATTTTTTTTTGTGTTTTGTTGCCAAACCGTTTGCCCTTCCAAGCTTCAAAGCCCTCAAATCTTGGGTGAAGTTAAGTCGGTAAAGCGCAAGCACATATTTTTGTTTCTGATTTCGCTCTTAAGCCTTTCAAGTTTATATTCCTTGTTTTTTTTTGTTGATTCTAATGATCAATCATAAGTTTTTCTAACCTTTTTTTTTTGAAACATCTTTATCAATAAATAAATTTCTTTTCGCTTCATTGTTCATTTTTAAATAATAAACTACTATAATAATGCCTCCTAAGACCGGTACAGTAAAGAAAGGTTCGAGAGAATCAGCTAGGCTGAATACGAACGGACAAGAGGGCAACAGTCAAAGCCCCAGAGTCCCAATTAACCCGTCACCAGCTAATGGTACCAACATCCAATCAACCAGAGCAGGGTTTTCTAGCATGACTCGAGCAGCCAACCGTAGCTCCATTTCGAATGAATTGGCTGACCCACTTAATTCACGTCCTCTCTTGAATCGAACGCCACCAACTATCAACAATCCAGCTCAGAACCAAGATAGTACTTTGATTGATACCTCAGGTCTAGGTCCTTTGAATACCTCCTCGGAGTCTAATTCAATTTCAGCTCCTACATATAGTAGCTTGAGTCACTTAGGCGCAGCTTCGGCAGAGCCAGACCCTATCATCGAAACCATTCGCAATATGCAAATTTCAGGTAGTGCTAACGCAGATGCAAACACAGAGCAAGAATATAGTTCAGTCTCTAATGATCTTAAAGCCTACATCAATTATGCGCTAGTGAATGCTTTCAGTTCTTATACCCGATCCATGAACTCAAGCATATCCGAACAGGTGCAGAAAAGCGTTAGGGATAATTTTGTCGAGTTCCTAGGTGATATTAGGAAAGCTACTTCTCCCTTGAGAGGAGAAGAACCTACAAATAACACTAACCAAAGTTACACCGCAAGTAGGAAACCCCCTACGCAAAACCAGAACCAACAAAAAACTAAACCGCAACCACCAAGATCAAACCAGCAGAAGTCAACCTTCCAACATACAGTATCTATTCACTACTTATAAACTACCTATCTTTATAAATCCCATCGTTTACGTTGGCATAACACCATAAGTATCTTAGGTATTAAGGCAGTTTATGTACAAACTTCATTAACCTATTTAGGCGCACTACCCTTGAGCATAATTGGATATTAATGTTGATCAATTCTCCGGGTAAATTTTGAGTCTCAGTGTGTTACCGATTCTCTGCCCCTTAGGCACATTGCTCATGCAAGTTGTACGCTTACGCTTTTGAAGCGACATTATTAGGCCTAAATATGAGTACCCCAGTCTAACCGAGATACCTATAACTACTTACCTGAACCTGTAGGTGATACGTTCACGTTCCTTGTGAGCGCAAGTCAGTAGCCCGGCTTTCGAGGGTTCTTCCCCACAACGATTAGGTTCAATAAGCCTAGCCCCAATGTACCTGTTCCATAAATAATTTGACACCACAGCAAATGCCATAGCAGAAAAAAAGTGTTTGATCCTTATTCTTTTTGACTGCGAAGCGTGCAGCATTTATTGCAACATATGATTTTTTTTTATATATCATGACTTACAGCTAATGATATATGCTTATACAAATATCTGTGTCGTTGTCCTTCCACTGTCCTAGTCGTTGAATGATCATCCTTCCAGTCCAGTGGTTTGTTATGGACACCTAGGATATAAACATTCACGTTAGCTATTTGAGTTCTTTTTGGTTGCATAAAACTTACCTATTAGACTCTCGGTTATACATCCACTCCGGTCTACCACAAAACCACGTCCTCAACGATGCGATGAGTATCAGGAATCTTCCTTCAGTTTCCTACACGTTCTGGATAATAGTATACCTGAAATAGAAAGGAAAAAGTTAATTTTGTAGGCACAGCAAAAAAATAAAGTTTTTTTGTTTATTTGTTTACCCAAAATACAGACTCCGATCTGTCATTTGTCAATATAAAAAAATAAGGTCGTCCAGCTGTTTAGCCCAAGTTGCTCAAAACTATTGTAGTAGAGTAACCGAATAAGGGGTACTAAAAATAGCTACAGGGTCGCCAAATCATAGTTTGAGTGGAAGTTGAGAGAAACTGAGAGAGTGATTTCAGGATGAGGAGTTAAAAGAAATCGAATGAAGAGAAAGCTCATGATCATCATTCGATCGTTTTTTTAACAACATACTGCAATATAACAGTAGGATGGGATGATTGTGAGGTGATGAGGTGGATTAGCCTGGTTGAGATTAGAGGAATTGTGGGTGAAGAAGAAAAATAAGAGAAAAGATTAGTCAGTTGGGTACTAGCATTCTTGTAGATAAGATCAGAAATTAAGATCCAAACATCGTTGAGTGAGACTACGGTCGACTCTAACAAAGTATGTGCATATGACATATATTCGAAGTAAATTCTAAATGTTGAACTGAAATGTGTTAAAGTAAGAATATTCGATTTTTGCGGTTTGAATGAAACGATATCGCGGTTGGAGTGTCGCATTGTAAGACAATTTAACAGACAAAAAAAGAGTGCCAAGACAAAGGGAAGTGCGTTCAATCACATTGGATTGTCCTGATTCACAAAACCGACGAGTGCAAGTTCCGTCATCCCTGCAAGCGCTCCTTGACTGCCCACGCCATCCAAGGATATGATCCAGGCAATTTTTGATACCATAAAATTCTTTGTTTTATATATATATATATATTTATTCTTATTCATTTTGGTTTTTTTTTATTAATACCTTGTTTTTTTTTGATAAGTTGGTAAAGTTTTTTTTTTTGTATCCATTTGAGACACATTACCGACTGGAATATTTTTTTTTAATTTTTTTTATTGTAAGATACCTATATAGTCGGTTTAAATATCTGCAGTGACAGACTGAGGTATTCCCGGTATTTTTTTTGGTCGTTGATTGATTAGTGACTTTTCTCCTGCATAGCTATAGGGGTTTAAGTTTTGCTTCCGGAGCGTAGGATAAACTAAGTCAAGACATGATAAAACCCTACAAAATAACCGTCCCCTAAACCGAGCTCGTTATAGGAGGTTTTTGAATTTGAATTTAAATTAAACCTAGGTGTATCCATCGGAGTAATAGATACTCGAAGCTAAGGAAGCCAGGCTCAAATCCGACGGAGAACTTTTCTTATTAGAAGCATCCATCTTGGTTGCATGAAAATTATAAGCGTTTGCCTTGCTTCGTCGCTGCAGATGAGCGCAAATGGTAACTCTTAGAATAAAAAAGAAAAAAAAAGTAATAATAATAAAAAAGAGGAGGGGAAATTTATCCCATTTATGAGTGATGAGAAAAGATCTCAATTAGTCAAGAATTGCCAGCGAGACCCAAAATTCCTAAAGATGTGCTAAGCTACATACACTAAGGAGGCGAGAAAGGAGGAAAGTAAATTCTTTGGGTGCAATGAGGTAAGTTGGTATCCGAGGTATAATAAATAAAGGGGAATTTTCGATGAATGTGTCAGGGAAATTCCAGGTGGGGTGGGAAATAGCGCGCTTAAACCAACACCAGCGCGTATCAGTGTAGTGGGGGTAGCTATCCATGAAATTGGTATTCTCTGTAGGCAATAATTTCCTTTTTTTATGTTGTTTGGTTCACAGGCATGTTTTGTGTTTTGTCCGAAAGATAAAAGACTACTAGCGGGGACAAGAACCTCCCCATCCGGCGAGCTCAAGCCGAGCATAATGCTAGCATGCCAGTTCCCACTAGTAATCTATCCCTCCTTCCCTTCCTTTCAATATTTTGCGTCAGATCCAGGGTTGATCCTAGCTCATAATCGTTCCTTCTAACCGATCCCTATTCCCGTCCCAAATCAAATTTTTTTTTCTCTCCCATTCCTATCCAAAAGTAGTGATCAAACCTATCTTCTATAGAAAGAACTGACCAAAATTTGAATCCCTACCTGACACCTTTCGGTTACAAAGTAATTGGAAAACATACAGATATTTCCAGTTTGAAATTTAGGAAATCGATTTCCAAGTATTTGTGTAAGAAAGTATGCAAAATAAATTCACTTCGATCAATTTTGATAAAAAAATTAAAATCATATGCCTTCAAAAATATATTTTCGTTGTTGATAAAGTCACTTTCAATATCAATTTACAAAACAGAATATCCGAATATCAATAATAATCAATTTCAATTCTCACAACCATGCCTTGTGAGGAAAAGGAAGGGACCTACAATTTTCTGCCGAATCAGAACGGCTTATCGAGAAAGCGCTGAATGAATTTTACTATTGGAGGACTTGCCAATTCCTCGCTTCTGCTATTAGACAAAAAAAAAAACATCCAGGAGCGTTCGAATTGCATCCTTAAACCATTGGTAAAAAAGGTCGCTTCTCATGATTATGAGAACTGACAGCCACTTCTCGATTTAAAGTGAGAATCCACTCAAGAAGCACTAAGAGATGAAACTACTGTATGGAAATTTCATAAAGAAACATCAAAACATAATGGCAATGTCAGCAATTATTGTGAAGCGTCTAGAAAAAAAGTAGAGTTGCGGTGCCCTCATAACTCGGTACTGGGTCATACGAAATGAAAAACCCAAAGTTTTTTTGTAAGACAACAGAAAGGATTTTTCGAAATTTCAATTTTTACTTTGAAAAAAGACATACGATTTTTTTAGAAAGAATCGGCTCATTTGTTATCTAACTAAAAATATTAACAAATTGAAAAAAAGACTCATTAGATAAATCACGCCTAAACCTCTTTAGGATCATCTAAAGAGGTTTTATTAAATTAATAATGCCTATTTTCACGAATTTTTTGACCGGTATAATTCATTAATATGAATGCAAAAAGTGTTAGGCCTAAAAAATATGTTTTATATTTATTCCATTAAGTTCTTGTGTAAAAGAAAGAGGGAGAAGACTGCTAAAAAATGTGATGGATGATCTTACCTTACCAAAATTTGCCCACATTTTCTTACTTCTTGACAGGAAAGACTTTGAGGTAGTTATTTGGCATGTTCAATACCGCCAGAGAGCATGATGTGGACGAATAATTAGTGAATTAAAGCGATGTTTATGAATAGAACTGTGATCGTTGAAGCGGAGTGTTGGAAAAGGAGTGAATAAGGACTGTAAACAAGGTGGCGTTCTATCTCCTCTTCTGTGGTGCAAGCTGATCGACTTTCTACTTGTTGTGCCAGGAACGGCCTCTCCTACAATCACGAGAGCTAGTAAATTTACTGGTCTGACTACTTACACTTAAAGGCGTCAACATCCCCTTTTCAAACGAAGTCAAACATCTTGGAGTAATCCTAGATAGCAACGTTCTTTGGTATAAACGGCCGAATTCTTAAACGCAAGTCTTGCGCAAAATATGCTAAGCAAACAGTTCTTAAATGCCGACAAAAAAATCCCTTCGAAGCAGTATGTCCCAAAACGTAGCAGCTTGCTTTTTTTCCCGCAATTGCAAGTGAATTTGTGCAGCTATCAAAACACACTTGCATACTTTTAATTGCATTGCAAATTTTATTTGTGATTATTTTTGCTTAGCATTTGACTTGCTCAGCAAGGCCTGCGTTTAGGAATTCGCCCAACATGTCGCGTCAAAGATTGCTAAAGCACTGTCAGTCTTCTGGCAGTGTAAGGGAGCCTTTGGCTGTGCATGCTGTCCTTCACCGAATAGGATCCTTTGGATTCTATACTGCTATGGAAAGACCAATCAATTCATTTGCGTCAGTTGTAATTCAGTTGCTGTACTAGGGCCCTCCTTAGCACTCCCGGTGCTGCTCTCGACCATCTGATAAATCTTCCTCCCCTTAATACCTACATCATGGGTTCTCAAGACCATTTCTCGTTTAAAAAGATATGGTGGTGGTCTCTACCACAGGACTGGAGTTTTGAGTAACTCGCAGGCATATTCTTTGACTTGCGTCTAATGGATATGCCGTTCGACTCGATGATCCCAAGGGTCAAACTGCGTCAAAAATACAAAGTCAACTTTCCTTCCTTCTCTATTTCCAGCGACAACCAAGCTGTGGTCAATGCCTTTCTCAACAATCTTACTACTTTAAAAGTGATCTAGGAACGCAAGAGCATTGTGATTGTGATTGTAGATGGCATGCCTCCAGTGGATGCAGACAGACCTAAAGTATACAGCTATGGACAAAGAAATAGCACACTCATTCATTTTCTTATGAAAACTGCATTTATTTTATCCTTTTGAACTTAAATAGTTTATTTCCTATTTTATGACATGAAGTGACTTCTAAGGATTAATAGTAATTAGTAATAGGGAATTATTTCTTTACAATTCAATTTTTAAAAATATATTTTGCAGTGATGATCAAATTTCTTGCGGACAAGAAAATAGCACACCTACCTATAATCGTAAAAAAAATTATTTTTAGTGAAAATATTTATTTTTTCATAAATTTTGGTATTACCAAGTTAGTTCTTAGTTGGTTGACCACGATTTTTTAAAGTTGCTTGGCACCTCCTTGGTAAGCTTTCAACTAACGCCCGGCATCTACTTTGCGGGATAGAGTACCAAGCTTCTTTGATTCCGGCCCAAAGATCGTTTGAATTTTTAAATTTTGTCTGCCCAATTTTGACTTTAACATCATTCCATAGGTGTTCTATGGGATTAAAATCGGGACTTTGAACTGGCCAGGTTAGGACATCGATTTGTTCATCCACGAGCCAAGCTTTTACTATATTTGATGCGTGTTTGGGGTCATTGTCATGCATTAATATCCACTTAATTGGCATGAACTCAAAGGAATATGGTTCCATTGTATCCTTCAGTATTGCAAGCTAAGCGAATTTATCCATTTTGATATCAATCCTCACCAATGCAATGAAAACCACCCAGACCATTAAATTTTCCACTCCATGTTTCACCGTCTTTAAAGTAAACTTAGGATTGTACGCTTCGCGCTTAGGACGATTCAAAAATTGCGGTACTTTTTAGGTTTGATAGACTGCATTTGTTTATCAAATCTACATACCCGAAGAAAAAGAAACATCACAACCATTTCACATAACGGAAATTTTGAATTTATGATTTTTCTTAATAGTGTGCTATTTCTTTGTCCATAGCTGTATATGTACGTTAATACGAATGCTGCAACATATTTGCTACGAATAAAAGAATGTACAAAGCTTATTGGCGTTGCTACGGGGCACTTCTCTCTTGCCAAGCATTTAAAAGCTTAAGTGGTGCTAAAATGTTGGTAAGGTTGGGTTAAATAGTTTCGGAGATTTTACCCCGTTTTACAACCCTTTGAAAAATGTGGTTCCAAGAAAAGCGCTTTCAGTTTTATTTAACGCAAAATCGTGATACTCTATGTTCAGTAGTTGCCTGAACGTCATGCAAAAGTATAGTTATACTGCTCGGATCTTCAAAAAACTTTAGTATAATACTCTTAAACATGTATACTTTTGAAAAATGTTGTAAAAAAGATATCGCCCTATTTGAAAACTATAAAAAGGGTACTCGATAAAATTATGAGTGGCACCGACCTTGAAAAAGTTGAGTTTTGAGAGTTGTGGTTTAAACGCTTTAAAGCTGGCAGGTAGCAAAAGCATGCTGAGGTCGAGCAGGTATGAAAATATTCATTGCGTCGTTAAGTTTGCTCCGACTGACTTGAAATTTTGCCTTTAGTAAAAATAAAATAAAAAAAGGCAAACATTTTAAAATCATACCCCGCCTTTGGACTGCCTTTCTTCTTCCTTTTCGCGATCGTGTAATAACGTCGTATATTGCTCTTGTTCAAATGTATCGACGTTAACTGGCCTAATAAGTTCAGTGTGTAATGAAAGTGTACAGAGTAACAATCACCCCTATTACCGATCTCGTCTCGTCGTCAACTATCGTTTTCTCTGTCGTGTCGTTTTTTAAATGGCATTCCATAACTTCTTCGACACGAAAAATACGTAACAGATTTTAGAACGACTAAAAACTAATAAACATCTGTCAAAATCAAAAGATATTGGGAGAAAGTTTGAATAAAAAATCATTGTTGAGCTTGAATGCGGTTGTACATTTATTAGCACCTAAATAAATGGGATACTAAAATTATAAGTATAGAAATGTATTACAGCACAAGTAGTGAAAGTCAAGAAGACTTAGAAAAAAGTATCCGGAATGAAAAATTGATTATAAAATGAAAACAGATACGGCACAATTCAAATCCATTCGACTTGCCTGATTCAAAGTGAGTTCACACTTTTATCCCAATAGTTGCTTATGAATAAATCTATTGTCTATCGTTTTAACAGATTCAAGCAGTTCTTTAGATTGGCAAAAGAAGCGTTTAAGTATTTGTTTGATGAAATGAGTGTTAAAATCAGGATTCGGCATCGTTCATCATCGACTCCAATCATATTCAGACTTGCAGTCATCCAAAGAATTTTAGATGAGGGAAGTTACGTTCAAAGAAATTATCAACGTCATAGAAAAAAATATTTGCCCCAAATAGATTCGATTCCGAATGACACCGGCCGAAAAATCAGAAGCAAAGCTTTAGTTTTCAATATGTCGGGATTACCTGGTGTCATCGGATGTATTTATGTTGCCCTTCCCTCTCCATAGCTTAACCTCGATGTGTATGCAGTCTGCGTTTGCGATGATGAAGGAACTGTGGTGCAGTTGCCAAGGGGTTAGGTAGCAAAATGGACTGCAAACTGCGATATACCAATGGCGTTTCCGCTCGGGCTTACCACTTTTTCTATATGTAATAAATTTGCTACAGCTTCTTCCAGTGGAGATAAAATCTTTAGTTTGTTTGGACCTCCTCCAGTCGCATTCAATTCTTTCGAATTGTGTATCAAACCTGATAAAAGCAAACATTTATAAAAATGTATACATATGTATTTTGAAAAAGTTATTCAATCCTTTTGCCAACCGTCCCCGTATCTTACTGGAGGACCCTAGCTTTTAAGCTGCTCCGCTATTGCAGTATTCCTTTTTTACATTGGTTTTTCAAATTCCCTTCAAAAAACCTCTAGCTAACTTTTCGTTCCTCCCTATCAACTCGACGAGCGCTTCAAACTGGTTTTGGTTTGTCAAATTCAAATTCAAGTCAAACAAATGCTTTATTAGTTATAAAATTTTTCAAAATAAATTCATTTAACAAGGTTACTTTTGTTTTGTGGGCTTTCATTTCTATGTCGCGATCAAATTTTTGAACGAGACATATCAACGTTTTTTTTGTCGTCGTCGTATTTTTTCGACTTATGGAATGAAGAATAACTCTATTCAACGACATTTGACGTTTACAGACGACTGCACACGACATCAAAACGAGTGTACAAGATCGAAAACGACTTATGGAATACATATTGTGTCGTGTCGTTTTCGACATCGGTAATAGGGTTGAATATGACTTGGGGCGAACCATATGCTATTTGCAGTTTGTCAAATAAGTTTAATTTTTTTTATTGAATTCGAACCTAGTTCTAGGCTTCGAAGGTAACTTTTATACTTGAAAATGAAAAATGCCATTGAAATATAAAATACCTTTAATGTAGGTACATATATAAAACAAAAATTCGAATTTTTTTTTTATATACAGAGTTTTAAGTAAAGAAGAGAGACTTACAATGACTAGAAATGCCGTTTGGACATTATCAAATTTATGTAGAGGAAAAAATCCACCTGCTGATTTCTCGAAAATTGTGAAAGGGTTGCCAACCCTTGCACGTCTCCTAAACCACAACGATGCTGACATTCTCAGTGATACCTGCTGGGCCATTAGCTACTTATCCGATGGACCAAACGATAAAATAAAAGCTGTCATTGATGCTGGAGTGTGCCGACGTTTAGTAGAACTTCTCATGTAAGACTGACTTGGTGTTCTTTTAAAATTGAATAAAAACTTTTTATATCAATATATTAGGCATCCTCAAAACAATGTGGTAACAGCAGCTTTACGAACTGTTGGCAATATTGTTACCGGAGATGATATTCAAACGCAGGTAATTTTAAATTGCAACGCATTACCCTGTATAAGTGCATTGCTGAGTTCTGAACTAGAAACGATAAAAAAAGAAGCTTGTTGGACAATTTCAAATATTGCCGCTGGCAATCGCCAACAAATTCAGGCTGTTATCGATGCGAACATATTTCCTATTCTCATGAGTATTCTACAAACAGCCGATTTTAAAACAAAAAAAGAGGCTGCGTGGGCTATTACAAATGCAACCAGTAGCGGAACTGCAGAACAAATTCGATATTTGGTTTGTTACTTTATTTTAAATCATGTTTAGATCATGTTTTGAAATTTTGATTTTTAAGGTTCATGTGGGCTGTATACCACCAATGTGTGATTTCCTAACTGTTGTTGATTCCGACATCGTTCAAGTAGCACTTAACGCATTAGAAAATATTTTAAAAGCCGGTCAAAAGATAACAACTCGGCCAAATCCCTATGCAATGCTCATAGAAGAGTGTGGTGGTAAGATTAAAACGTTCATTCAAAAAAAGATCGTTAACATTTTAATTTAACATTGCATAAATTACAGGACTTGATAAGATTGAATACCTTCAGTCGCACGAAAACAGGGGCATATATCACAAGTCTTTCTACATCATCGAACAATACTTTGGAAATGAGGAAGAAGATGCTCGTGTCGCGCCCTCAGCAGAAAACAACCAATACAATTTTAATCCCGATCAGTCAGCCCCTCATGGCGGCTTCAATTTCTAACCCAACAACCTATACAAATATTAATGCACACATCTTGAAAAAATTGATTTGCTAGATTTTTAAAAACAAAACATACAAATGAAGAGCTCTCTAAAGGGCAAAAGCATAAATTATCCTAACTAAGCGAGGCTGAAAATGAAACTCGCAGAAATTATGTTTTAGATTTCTATTTGTTTTATTTGTTTGTTGTTGTTTTACGTAGGTTTTGTTGCTTACGAAAATTTTTTTTGTTTTTGCTTCCATCAAACTAAATTTTGCTCGTATAACAATAATATTGATTTATTTTTTTTAATTCTTATTTTTGTTATGTATAATGTACATATTATCAAGTAATTGAATTTTGTTTATTTTTTTTATTGAATTTGAGATTAATTTATTTTTTTTTTAGTTTTTTTTTTTTTTGAAAAGGCTATATATAAAGATATATGTATACATTTACAATAATAAAAGGAACTTAACACAACCGAATAAAAAAATTGAGGTAACAAACTTTTTAGTTTAAATTAAAGAGTAATATTCTTGATACTTTCGATAGTACTTATATGGCTGGGTTCACATCTTTGCTCAGTTGCCCAGTGAAAAAGAACCTATCAGCCCTATTATGGTTGTCAAATATCAATACGATACTTGATAGATTTGTTCGTTTATCAATGAAATTGGTTAAGTGGTATTACGGATAACAACCATCAGAACTTTTGATCAGTTGTGAATGAAATGCTTTTTGCGATCCATTGTGAACGTCTCTGGTTGCTCATTCGGTATTATGGTTATCAACTTTTTTGATATCTATCAATTTTTCAGTCAATCGCAAATTCGCCGTTGATGAACATTTTTTGGTTTATTTTACTGGAAATGTTTATCCAAAACACAGGTACGTGGTTAACTAGTATAAGGGCTATATCGTGAAGTGTTTTTTCTGTGCCGTATAGCAAAAATTCATTCCAAATTGAATTTTGAAGTTAAATGTGTTTAGTGTTCATTGAATGCAGGAAAATAAAATGGTCGCTTTGTACGTAGATGTGGGGTGTGTCAACGCTTAGTACGAGCACACTGTTCACAATGGAAGCAAATTTATCAATTGGCATGCATAATACCGATTTATCAATTAATTGATAGCACATATCGTGTATCAATTGATTGATAGTTGACAACCATAATATGGCTGTTTGTCTTTCGTTTTTTGGCGGCTCAGTTGATCCATTGTGAACGTCTCTGGTTGCTTATTCGGTATTATGGCTATCAACTTTTTTGATATCTATCAATTTTTCAGTCAATCGCAAATTCGTCGTTGATGAACATTTTTTTGGTTTATTTTACTGGAAATGTGTAGCCAAAAAACGGGTACGTGGTTGACTAGTATAACGTCTATATCGTGAAGTGTTTTTTCTGTGCCGTATAGCAAAAATTCATTCCAAATAGAATTTTGAAGTTAAATATGTTTAGTGTTCATTGAATGCAGGAAATTAAAATGGTCGCTTTGTACGTAGATGTGGGGTGTGTCAACGCTTAGTACGAGCACACTGTTCACAATGGAAGCAAATTTATCAATTGGCATGCATAATACCGATTTATCAATTAATTGATAGCACTTATCGTGTATCAATTGATTGATAGTTGACAACCATAATATGGCTGTAAGTGTTCGTAAAAATATAAAATGCGGAGGTGAACATAATGTTAAAGATTGTTTGAGTTTAAAAGGGTACAAAGTGTATTAATTGCACTAAGACAAATGAGTCACTTGGTTTTGATTGTGATCATAAGCCATGAGACAAAAACTATCCATTCTATGTGCGAAAACTAAAAGTGCTCAAAGAGCGAATTCAGTACTAGCAATTAAGATGTTGGTACTTCAATGCGCAAGGCGTCAGAAACAATGTCAACCAAATTAAAGTGAAGTGTGAAATAAATTTACCAGACTGTTTTGTTGTTAGATGTGATAGTACTAGTAGCCATATGGGCGAGGTTGAAATTTTTATAAATAAAAGTTATAAATCAAATTTATATTGAGATGAAAATTTGGATTTGTGTGCAAATATTTTTCAATGAAAAATCGGAAATAATTACTATAATAGCCGCATTTTATTGATCTAATCCGGATCAGATCATGGGTTTATTAGCGTTACAACAACAAAGCGAAATCCTGCTTTTTAGTTGGATCTATTTTTGTGATCTAAAAATTAGTTCTTCTATTTCACACAAGAGGAGACTTTCCATTGAAAACGTTGGTATCATTTCCAATATTTCCAATAACAACAGTATTGTCACATGAACATTTTTATTTGTGTGAAATGAAATATATTTTAGATAGATAGCGAGAAACTTCACATTTATTCATTTTTGTATGATACATAACATAATGAGAAAGTTTTACAAAACAAAACATGTATTCGTGAAATAAATAAGAATTAGTGCAAAAAAATATATATTTGACAAAGTGCATGAGTATCATATTTCCCTAAAAAAAAAAGAACAAAAAATTAACCATTGAAAAAAAAGTTAGTAGGGCAACGCTACAACTCTTTTGAAAAGTCAGTTGAAAGAGCGAGTCTCTCACAACTTCCAACTGGAAATATGATGATCCAAAGCTGTTTTATTATCAAGATCTGATCCGGATTGGATCATTGCTCGCGTTCTTCGCAACTTCGAAATTTTCGAAACTACTACTGTCAGTCAAGAACGCTATTTAAGCTCTGTGTCAGATGTAAAATGGTACTGTGATTAACCTCTCGGTTCTAAATAATTAGTGGTAAAAGTACTTGGAAAACATACTAATTTTCCCAGTTTGAAGTTAAGGAATTCGATTTCCAAGTATTTGTGCAAGGTAGTATGCAAATTAAATTCACTTCAATCAATTTTGATAAGAAAAATTAAAATCATATGCCCTCAAAAATATTTTTTTGTTGCTGATAAATTCACTTTGAATATCAATTTATAAAATAGAATATCCGAAAATCAATATAAAATCAATTTCAATTCAACAAGCAAGCGAAAACTAGTAAAAGAAAAAATAAACCAAGAATACCGAGTAAAGTCCGATTGTCATATACGTTGTTTCCTTGTTTTGACAAGTAAAATCTGAAGTTCAGATTTTCAGCCAAGATTTTCCATCTGAAAATCTATGTTCTGTAACGTGCGCTTAGTTCGAAAATTAAAACTTCACTTTTCAATTTATTTCAACCACTTTTATTCAGTCTCTATACTTTATTCGATCTCAACTCGACTTTTGGACTATCACTTGTATTTACTCTTAACTTTATCACTCTATAAACAAAACAAAACTGACTGCTCGTTGCGTCAGCGGCCTATTTATATAGAACAACACTCATCTAGAGCGTTCCAGTTTCTTCTCCATGTTCTCCACATTTGCTGTCAAGCATCTCTACACTCACACACACTGGCTTACAAGCAACGCCTGTCATTTATACCATTCCATTATAGTGTTGCCAGTTGTGTTTTCGGTTGAACGTTTTTCGATTAGGAAATTGGTATAAATGTTGGGTGTTCACTACACTGCCCCCTCCTTAAGATTGTTCGTCCCGAATAATTCCATCTGCAGCCTCGCCACTATATCGATGCAGCCGGTCACAATGAACTACTTTTAACTTGCCTCTTAGTCCTCTTTGGATGCGGTAAACCACGTCGTTAATCCTCGTGACAACAGTATAAGGACCTTCCCAGTTCTGCTGAAGTTTCGGTGACAATACCTTTTGACGATGAGGATTATAAAGCCACACACGATCTCCTGCTTGGAATCCTGCCGTTGTCGCTTTTGTGTCGTACCGTGTCTTCATCCGGTCGCTGTAGGTTTTCATCCGTTCCCTTGTTCTTTTATGGATGTCAGCGAGTCTCTCCTTGAGGTCGTCCACATACTCGTTCGTGTCCTGTGGCTCCTCTGTGGGGCATCCAAATTTAAGTTCGCTGGGCAGCCGCATGGTTTTCCCGAACAGGATGTCAGATGGTGTTTGTCCTGTCGAGCTATGTACTGCACTTCTATAGGCCATCAGGAATAGCGGTACGTGTCTATCCCAGTCTCTTTGGTAGTCGCCTACGACCTTGGTGAGGTGTTCTTTCAAGGTCCGGTTGAATCTTTCAACCATCCCATCAGATTGTGGATGAAGCGGTGTGGTTCTCGTTTTCTTAATGCCAAGTAGTCCGCACACTCCTTGGAAGATGTTTGACTCAAAGTTCCTCCCTTGGTCGGAATGGAGTTCCATAGGCACGCCAAACCTACTCACCCAGTTAAACACAATCTGGTCGACCACCGTTTTGGCCTCTTGATTTGGGATGGCATACGCCTCAGGCCACTTGCTAAAATAGTCCATTACAACCAGAATGTACTTGTTTCCAGCGTTGGTCTCTGGAAGAGGCCCAGCCACATCTACTGCAATCCTCTCAAAAGGCGATCCAACGTTGTACTGATGCATTTTACCTTGAATCTTCCTACCCGGTCCTTTGGTTGCAGCACACTTGTCACATGTTTGACACCACTTCTCCACGTCATCTCTAGCATGTAACCAGTAGAACCGATGTCGCACCTTCTCCAGTGTTTTGTTGACTCCCAGGTGGCCTCCAGAAGGTCCGTCGTGCATCTCCCGAAGAACTTCACTGACTTTCGATTGCGGTACGATCAGCTGCATCACATATGACTTACCGTCAGCGGATTCCCATCCTCGCCTGAGGACACCTTCTTGCACATATAGTGAGTCCCACTGTGCCCAATAGGCTTTGAGAACTGGACTCCTGTAAGAAATGTCTCCCCATTCAGGTTTCTCTTCATTTTCTTTCCATGCGAGAATGGGTTCGATATCTGGATCCTCCTGTTGAGCAGTCCTCACTTCCTCATTGCTCCATCCGCATATTGGGTCAGCTCTTAGTCGCTGAGCGGTAATATTTTCTTTTTCTTCTTGCCGCCTACAATGCTTACAATCCACTTTGCAAGGTTTTCGGGATAATGCGTCAGCGTTTGAGTGCAACTTTCCTCTGCGGTGTTGAATCTGGTAATCATAAGTCTGCAGTCTTTCTATCCACCTTGCTACTTGACCTTCTGGATTTTTGAAGTTCAACAGCCAGTTCAGAGCACCATGGTCTGTCCGCAGAAGGAATTTCTGTCCATAGATGTTCTTATGGAAGTGCTTTGTTGCCAAAATAAGAGCTAGCAGTTCCCTTCTGGTCACACAGTAGTTTCTTTCGGGCTTCGAGAGGACCTTGCTGTAATATGCCACCACTTTCTCTTCGCCATCATGCACTTGGGATAGTACCGCCCCAATTCCAACGTTGCTTGCATCTGCGTCGATGATGAATGTTTTGCCAGGTGTTGGATGTGCAAGCACTGGAGCGTTACAGAGGCGGTATTTGAGTTCCTGAAAAGATTTCTCACACTCACCTGACCATTTAAACTGCTTCCCTTTTTCGGTGAGCTGATGCAAACTCTTTGCAACTCCAGCAAAGTTCTTAACAAAACGTCGGTAATATGTGGCAAGGCCAAGAAAGCTTCGGAGTTGATGTTTGTCCTGTGGTGTTGGCCAATTTTTGACGGAGTCAACTTTTTCAGGATCGGTTTTCACTCCTTGGGAAGAGATGATGTGTCCCAAATACTTAACTTCGGTTTTGAAAAGTGCACATTTTTCCGGATTCAGTTTAAGGTTAGCCTCTCGAAGTCTCTTAAACACGGCTTTTAGGTTCTTGCAATGTTGGTCAAATGTCTTCCCGTAAACAATCACATCGTCCAAGTAGACTAGGCAAGCTTTCCACGTCAGTCCTTGAAGAACACACTCCATCAAACGCTCGAATGTTGCCGGAGCGTTGCATAGCCCAAACGGCATAACTTTAAACTGCCAGAGCCCATTACCTGTAGAAAACGCCGTCTTTTCCCGATCATCAGGGTGGATATCAACTTACCAATATCCACTCTTCAAGTCCAGCGTCGAAAACCACTGGGCTCCCTCCATGGCATCCAGGGTATCACTGATCCTCGGCAGGGGATAGCTGTCCTTCTAAGTCACATCGTTCAGCCTTCGGTAGTCCACACAAAAACGAGTGCTTCCGTCTTTCTTTTTCACTAGCACCACTGGTGAAGCCCAAGGACTTTTGGAATTTTCGATAAGACCGTCCTTTTTCATTGCTGTTATCATTTCTTCAACCTCACCTTGTTTGGCCAGTGGAAGGCGTCTTGCGGGTTGACGAATCGGTCTTGCATCTCCTGTGTTGATGCGATGCTGCACCAACTGTGTCCTACCATATTGTCCCTTTTGCGATGCGAAGATGTCAGTGTACTCTTGTAGGAGATTTTCAGCCATCCTCGTTTGTTGGTGATCAAGGTTGGATGAATTCAGTATTTTAGCTCTGATGGTTTTGAGCTCCTCCGGAGTTATAGTTTTTCTCGGAGCTTCGTCTGTGATCTTCGTAATTGCTGCAACCGATTCACAACGTCCAACGACTTCTCCTTTCTTCAACTTTACATCGTACGGTCTGGTGTTTAGTAATCGTACGGGGACCATTTTGTTTTTCGGTGCTACCAATGTTTTCCCAATGATGACGCTTTGGGAGGAACACTCTGGGTCTAGTTCCACCATGAGGTATCGAAGGCTTCCAAACTCACCTTCCAGTTTTGTCCAAACGAACACTTCAGAAGAAGGAGGCAGAATCAGATCTTCCGTGATGACAGTCCTCAGTGTTGACGTATTTTCATTCGAATAGGTCATTGGAATTTCTTTATTTTGGTATTTCAAAACTTGATTGCCGATATCCAAAATAACTCCGTGCTGTTTCATAAAGTCGATTCCAATGATGCACTCGTCACATATATCTGCCACCAGGAATTGATGAGTAAACACTAGATCGGCCAGTCGGATCTTGAGACACACTTCTCCATATACTCTTGCTGCTTCTCCCGTTGCGGTTCTTAGACGGTAGCTATTGGTGTTATGGAGCCACGTCATCTTTACCAGGTCTCGACGTACTATGGAGGCTGTGGCACCGGTGTCGATGGTAGCCACATGTTTGTTGCCGTTAATAGTAGTCTCCACAGTCAGACTTTTGTTGTCTCGTTTGGTCTGGGAGACCTGAATGGTGGTTTTGGGGCCATCAATACAAGAAACCAGCCTCTGCCCCTCGAAGTTGGTTCTTACTCGTTTTCCTGATGGGAAACGGGCTGATAGGCAACGCTGGTGTTGTTGTTACCTTGCTCTGGGTTGGATCTCTTGCTTCCACAATGTTGACAACTGGCTTTGTTTGGTGGTAGTCGGCATTGACGCTGTAAGTGCCCGGTCTTGTTGCAGTTCCAACATCTTGCTAGTCCGCTCCGGTTCTTTTGTATTTCAGCTCTTTGGCACGAGCATTCTTCGACTATGGCCTCTCTAAGTCGATGTACTCCCTGAGAAGCCTGTTCTGCTGCTTCAATTGTCAATGCGAATGCTAAAGTTTCGGAAAGAGTACGTGTTCTGGCAGTTCGCACAGACCTCTGAAGATGTATATCGGAAATGGCACGAACGAAGGACTCAACAGCAAGCTGGTTGATGATTTCTTCTCCAGCATCCGGGTATGCCAGGTGAACCAGTCTTTCGACGTCTGCTTGGAGCTGCTGTAGACTTTCACCCCTTTTCTGGACTCTGTTATTGAGTTGGACTCGGAAGACTTCTTTCAAGTGGCTATCTCCAAAGCGTTTATCAATAGCTGCCACGAGAGAACAGAAATCGCCGCTCTTACCAGCTGGAACTGTTTGAAGTAATTCAGCTGCTGGTCCTCTAAGAGCAAGGGTCAGTGCAATGTACTTGTCTTCGTCATCCCAGCCATTTGTTGTCACGGCTGCCTCAAATTGTCTCTTGTAGACTGGCCAAGAAGACTGCCCATCAAATGTTGGGGGTTTCATCTCCTTTTTCCTTGCAAACTCTCCAGCAGATTCTCGAATTTTTATTTTCCGGATTTGGTCTAATTCCTTGGACAGAACAGAGAACTGGTTATCGCATCGGCTTTCCAAACGATTCTCTACAACAGAAAGCTGTTTTTCCACACCTTCAACTCGTTCGTCAAGGGCACATACATTTTTCTCAATGTTACCCAATTTTCCTTCTAGAATGTTTTTCTGACCTTCTAAAACATTCTGCTGCGCCTCAAGTCTTTCGAGAATATTCTGTTGTTCCTTCTTCTGTTCGCTTCGTTGTTCTTCAACCAGCTTCTTTTGCTCGTTTCGTTGTGCTTCAAGTTGTTCGAGAACATTCTGCTGTTCCTTCTTTTGATCGTTTCGTTGCTCTTCCACACGTCCGAGAATATTTTGCTGTTGCTCTTCAATCATTTTCTTTTGTTTGTTTCTTTGTTCTAATAAAAGCTTCATTATACTAGAAAAATCTACATTTTCACTTACTTCCTCTTCTTCCACTTCTGTTTCAAAAACAAAAGTGTTTACGTCTTCCCCTTGCTGTTCAAAATAGTTACGCAAGCGCAGGACGAGCTCATTTTTCGATCCCGCTCTAGAAAGATTTCGCTTACCTAACTCACTTTTAAGCTCAATGCAGTTGAGCTCTTCTAACAACTTACCCATTTTCACTGTATATAATTATTATTTCTCTTTTTTTTTACACTTTACTAGTCAAATAAGTTTTATTTACACTTCTGACACCAATGTAACGTAATTAAAACTTCACTTTTCAATTTATTTCAACCACTTTTATTCAGTCTCTATACTTTATTCGATCTCAACTCGACTTTTGGACTATCACTTGTATTTACTCTTAACTTTATCACTCTATAAACAAAACAAAACTGACTGCTCGTTGCGTCAGCGGCCTATTTATATAGAACAACACTCATCTAGAGCGTTCCAGTTTCTTCTCCATGTTCTCCACATTTGCTGTCAAGCATCTCTACACTCACACACACTGGCTTACAAGCAACGCCTGTCATTTATACCATTCCATTATAGTGTTACCAGTTGTGTTTTCGGTTGAACGTTTTTCGATTAGGAAATTGGTATAAATGTTGGGTGTTCACTACACTGCCCCCTCCTTAAGATTGTTCGTCCCGAATATTTCCATCTGCAGCCTCGCCACTATATCGATGCAGCCGGTCACAATGAACTACTTTTAACTTGCCTCTTAGTCCTCTTTGGATGCGGTAAACCACGTCGTTAATCCTCGTGACAACAGTATAAGGACCTTCCCAGTTCTGCTGAAGTTTCGGTGACAATACCCTTTGACGATGAGGATTATAAAGCCACACACGATCTCCTGCTTGGAATCCTGCCGTTGTCGCTTTTGTGTCGTACCGTGTCTTCATCCGGTCGCTGTAGGTTTTCATCCGTTCCCTTGTTCTTTTATGGATGTCAGCGAGTCTCTCCTTGAGGTCGTCCACATACTCGTTCGTGTCCTGTGGCTCCTCTGTGGGGCATCCAAATTTAAGTTCGCTGGGCAGCCGCATGGTTTTCCCGAACAGGATGTCAGATGGTGTTTGTCCTGTCGAGCTATGTACTGCACTTCTATAGGCCATCAGGAATAGCGGTACGTGTCTATCCCAGTCTCTTTGGTAGTCGCCTACGACCTTGGTGAGGTGTTCTTTCAAGGTCCGGTTGAATCTTTCAACCATCCCATCAGATTGTGGATGAAGCGGTGTGGTTCTCGTTTTCTTAATGCCAAGTAGTCCGCACACTCCTTGGAAGATGTTTGACTCAAAGTTCCTCCCTTGGTCGGAATGGAGTTCCATAGGCACGCCAAACCTACTCACCCAGTTAAACACAATCTGGTCGACCACCGTTTTGGCCTCTTGATTTGGGATGGCATACGCCTCAGGCCACTTGCTAAAATAGTCCATTACAACCAGAATGTACTTGTTTCCAGCGTTGGTCTCTGGAAAAGGCCCAGCCACATCTACTGCAATCCTCTCAAAAGGCGATCCAACGTTGTACTGATGCATTTTACCTTGAATCTTCCTACCCAGTCCTTTGGTTGCAGCACACTTGTCACATGTTCGACACCACTTCTCCACGTCATCTCTAGCATGTAACCAGTAGAACCGATGTCGCACCTTCTCCAGTGTTTTGTTGACTCCCAGGTGGCCTCCAGAAGGTCCGTCGTGCATCTCCCGAAGAACTTCACTGGCTTTCGATTGCGGTACGATCAGCTGCATCACATATGACTTACCGTCAGCGGATTCCCATCCTCGCCTGAGGACACCTTCTTGCACATATAGTGAGTCCCACTGTGCCCAATAGGCTTTGAGAACTGGACTCCTGTAAGAAATGTCTCCCCATTCAGGTTTCTCTTCATTTTCTTTCCATGCGAGAATGGGTTCGATATCTGGATCCTCCTGTTGAGCAGTCCTCACTTCCTCATTGCTCCATCCGCATATTGGGTCAGCTCTTAGTCGCTGAGCGGTAATATTTTCTTTTTCTTCTTGCCGCCTACAATGCTTACAATCCACTTTGCAAGGTTTTCGGGATAATGCGTCAGCGTTTGAGTGCAACTTTCCTCTGCGGTGTTGAATCTGGTAATCATAAGTCTGCAGTCTTTCTATCCACCTTGCTACTTGACCTTCTGGATTTTTGAAGTTCAACAGCCAGTTCAGAGCACCATGGTCTGTCCGCAGAAGGAATTTCTGTCCATAGATGTACTTATGGAAGTGCTTTGTTGCCAAAATAAGAGCTAGCAGTTCCCTTCTGGTCACACAGTAGTTTCTTTCGGGCTTCGAGAGGACCTTGCTGTAATATGCCACCACTTTCTCTTCGCCATCATGCACTTGGGATAGTACCGCCCCAATTCCAACGTTGCTTGCATCTGCGTCGATGATGAATGTTTTGCCAGGTGTTGGATGTGCAAGCACTGGAGCGTTACAGAGGCGGTATTTGAGTTCCTGAAAAGATTTCTCACACTCACCTGACCATTTAAACTGCTTCCCTTTTTCGGTGAGCTGATGCAAACTCTTTGCAACTCCAGCAAAGTTCTTAACAAAACGTCGGTAATATGTGGCAAGGCCAAGAAAGCTTCGGAGTTGATGTTTGTCCTGTGGTGTTGGCCAATTTTTGACGGAGTCAACTTTTTCAGGATCGGTTTTCACTCCTTGGGAAGAGATGATGTGTCCCAAATACTTAACTTCGGTTTTGAAAAGTGCACATTTTTCCGGATTCAGTTTAAGGTTAGCCTCTCGAAGTCTCTTAAACACGGCTTTTAGGTTCTTGCAATGTTGGTCAAATGTCTTCCCGTAAACAATCACATCGTCCAAGTAGACTAGGCAAGCTTTCCACGTCAGTCCTTGAAGAACACACTCCATCAAACGCTCGAATGTTGCCGGAGCGTTGCATAGCCCAAACGGCATAACTTTAAACTGCCAGAGCCCATTACCTGTAGAAAACGCCGTCTTTTCCCGATCATCAGGGTGGATATCAACTTACCAATATCCACTCTTCAAGTCCAGCGTCGAAAACCACTGGGCTCCCTCCATGGCATCCAGGGTATCACTGATCCTCGGCAGGGGATAGCTGTCCTTCTAAGTCACATCGTTCAGCCTTCGGTAGTCCACACAAAAACGAGTGCTTCCGTCTTTCTTTTTCACTAGCACCACTGGTGAAGCCCAAGGACTTTTGGAATTTTCGATAAGACCGTCCTTTTTCATTGCTGTTATCATTTCTTCAACCTCACCTTGTTTGGCCAGTGGAAGGCGTCTTGCGGGTTGACGAATCGGTCTTGCATCTCCTGTGTTGATGCGATGCTGCACCAACTGTGTCCTACCATATTGTCCCTTTTGCGATGCGAAGATGTCAGTGTACTCTTGTAGGAGATTTTCAGCCATCCTCGTTTGTTGGTGATCAAGGTTGGATGAATTCAGTATTTTAGCTCTGATGGTTTTGAGCTCCTCCGGAGTTATAGTTTTTCTCGGAGCTTCGTCTGTGATCTTCGTAATTGCTGCAACCGATTCACAACATCCAACGACTTCTCCTTTCTTCAACTTTACATCGTACGGTCTGGTGTTTAGTAATCGTACGGGGATCATTTTGTTTTTCGGTGCTACCAATGTTTTCCCAATGATGACGCTTTGGGAGGAACACTCTGGGTCTAGTTCCACCATGAGGTATCGAAGGCTTCCAAACTCACCTTCCAGTTTTGTCCAAACGAACACTTCAGAAGAAGGAGGCAGAATCAGATCTTCCGTGATGACAGTCCTCAGTGTTGACGTATTTTCATTCGAATAGGTCATTGGAATTTCTTTATTTTGGTATTTCAAAACTTGATTACCGATATCCAAAATAACTCCGTGCTGTTTCATAAAGTCGATTCCAATGATGCACTCGTCACATATATCTGCCACCAGGAATTGATGAGTAAACACTAGATCGGCCAGTCGGATCTTGAGACACACTTCTCCATATACTCTTGCTGCTTCTCCCGTTGCGGTTCTTAGACGGTAGCTATTGGTGTTATGGAGCCACGTCATCTTTACCAGGTCTCGACGTACTATGGAGGCTGTGGCACCGGTGTCGATGGTAGCCACATGTTTGTTGCCGTTAATAGTAGTCTCCACAGTCAGACTTTTGTTGTCTCGTTTGGTCTGGGAGACCTCAATGGTGGTTTTGGGGCCATCAATACAAGAAACCAGCCTCTGCCCCTCGAAGTTGGTTCTTACTCGTTTTCCTGATGGGAAACGGGCTGATAGGCAACGCTGGTGTTGTTGTTACCTTGCTCTGGGTTGGATCTCTTGCTTCCACAATGTTGACAACTGGCTTTGTTTGGTGGTAGTCGGCATTGACGCTGTAAGTGCCCGGTCTTGTTGCAGTTCCAACATCTTGCTAGTCCGCTCCGGTTCTTTTGTATTTCAGCTCTTTGGCACGAGCATTCTTCGACTATGGCCTCTCTAAGTCGATGTACTCCCTGAGAAGCCTGTTCTGCTGCTTCAATTGTCAATGCGAATGCTAAAGTTTCGGAAAGAGTACGTGTTCTAGCAGTTCGCACAGACCTCTGAAGATGTATATCGGAAATGGCACGAACGAAGGACTCAACAGCAAGCTGGTTGATGATTTCTTCTCCAGCATCCGGGTATGCCAGGTGAACCAGTCTTTCGACGTCTGCTTGGAGCTGCTGTAGACTTTCACCCCTTTTCTGGACTCTGTTATTGAGTTGGACTCGGAAGACTTCTTTCAAGTGGCTATCTCCAAAGCGTTTATCAATAGCTGCCACGAGAGAACAGAAATCGCCGCTCTTACCAGCTGGAACTGTTTGAAGTAATTCAGCTGCTGGTCCTCTAAGAGCAAGGGTCAGTGCAATGTACTTGTCTTCGTCATCCCAGCCATTTGTTGTCACGGCTGCCTCAAATTGTCTCTTGTAGACTGGCCAAGAAGACTGCCCATCAAATGTTGGGGGTTTCATCTCCTTTTTCCTTGCAAACTCTCCAGCAGATTCTCGAATTTTTATTTTCCGGATTTGGTCTAATTCCTTGAACAGAACAGAGAACTGGTTATCGCATCGGCTTTCCAAACGATTCTCTACAACAGAAAGCTGTTTTTCCACACCTTCAACTCGTTCGTCAAGGGCACATACATTTTTCTCAATGTTACCCAATTTTCCTTCTAGAATGTTTTTCTGACCTTCTAAAACATTCTGCTGCGCCTCAAGTCTTTCGAGAATATTCTGTTGTTCCTTCTTCTGTTCGCTTCGTTGTTCTTCAACCAGCTTCTTTTGCTCGTTTCGTTGTGCTTCAAGTTGTTCGAGAACATTCTGCTGTTCCTTCTTTTGATCGTTTCGTTGCTCTTCCACACGTCAAATTAGTTTTATTTACACTTCTGACACCAATGTAACGTAATTAAAACTTCACTTTTCAATTTATTTCAACCACTTTTATTCAGTCTCTATACTTTATTCGATCTCAACTCGACTTTTGGACTATCACTTGTATTTACTCTTAACTTTATCACTCTATAAACAAAACAAAACTGACTGCTCGTTGCGTCAGCGGCCTATTTATATAGAACAACACTCATCTAGAGCGTTCCAGTTTCTTCTCCATGTTCTCCACATTTGCTGTCAAGCATCTCTACACTCACACACACTGGCTTACAAGCAACGCCTGTCATTTATACCATTCCATTATAGTGTTACCAGTTGTGTTTTCGGTTGAACGTTTTTCGATTAGGAAATTGGTATAAATGTTGGGTGTTCACTACACTGCCCCCTCCTTAAGATTGTTCGTCCCGAATATTTCCATCTGCAGCCTCGCCACTATATCGATGCAGCCGGTCACAATGAACTACTTTTAACTTGCCTCTTAGTCCTCTTTGGATGCGGTAAACCACGTCGTTAATCCTCGTGACAACAGTATAAGGACCTTCCCAGTTCTGCTGAAGTTTCGGTGACAATACCTTTTGACGATGAGGATTATAAAGCCACACACGATCTCCTGCTTGGAATCCTGCCGTTGTCGCTTTTGTGTCGTACCGTGTCTTCATCCGGTCGCTGTAGGTTTTCATCCGTTCCCTTGTTCTTTTATGGATGTCAGCGAGTCTCTCCTTGAGGTCGTCCACATACTCGTTCGTGTCCTGTGGCTCCTCTGTGGGGCATCCAAATTTAAGTTCGCTGGGCAGCCGCATGGTTTTCCCGAACAGGATGTCAGATGGTGTTTGTCCTGTCGAGCTAAGTACTGCACTTCTATAGGCCATCAGGAATAGCGGTACGTGTCTATCCCAGTCTCTTTGGTAGTCGCCTACGACCTTGGTGAGGTGTTCTTTCAAGGTCCGGTTGAATCTTTCAACCATCCCATCAGATTGTGGATGAAGCGGTGTGGTTCTCGTTTTCTTAATGCCAAGTAGTCCGCACACTCCTTGGAAGATGTTTGACTCAAAGTTCCTCCCTTGGTCGGAATGGAGTTCCATAGGCACGCCAAACCTACTCACCCAGTTAAACACAATCTGGTCGACCACCGTTTTGGCCTCTTGATTTGGGATGGCATACGCCTCAGGCCACTTGCTAAAATAGTCCATTACAACCAGAATGTACTTGTTTCCAGCGTTGGTCTCTGGAAAAGGCCCAGCCACATCTACTGCAATCCTCTCAAAAGGCGATCCAACGTTGTACTGATGCATTTTACCTTGAATCTTCCTACCCAGTCCTTTGGTTGCAGCACACTTGTCACATGTTCGACACCACTTCTCCACGTCATCTCTAGCATGTAACCAGTAGAACCGATGTCGCACCTTCTCCAGTGTTTTGTTGACTCCCAGGTGGCCTCCAGAAGGTCCGTCGTGCATCTCCCGAAGAACTTCACTGACTTTCGATTGCGGTACGATCAGCTGCATCACATATGACTTACCGTCAGCGGATTCCCATCCTCGCCTGAGGACACCTTCTTGCACATATAGTGAGTCCCACTGTGCCCAATAGGCTTTGAGAACTGGACTCCTGTAAGAAATGTCTCCCCATTCAGGTTTCTCTTCATTTTCTTTCCATGCGAGAATGGGTTCGATATCTGGATCCTCCTGTTGAGCAGTCCTCACTTCCTCATTGCTCCATCCGCATATTGGGTCAGCTCTTAGTCGCTGAGCGGTAATATTTTCTTTTTCTTCTTGCCGCCTACAATGCTTACAATCCACTTTGCAAGGTTTTCGGGATAATGCGTCAGCGTTTGAGTGCAACTTTCCTCTGTGGTGTTGAATCTGGTAATCATAAGTCTGCAGTCTTTCTATCCACCTTGCTACTTGACCTTCTGGATTTTTGAAGTTCAACAGCCAGTTCAGAGCACCATGGTCTGTCCGCAGAAGGAATTTCTGTCCATAGATGTACTTATGGAAGTGCTTTGTTGCCAAAATAAGAGCTAGCAGTTCCCTTCTGGTCACACAGTAGTTTCTTTCGGGCTTCGAGAGGACCTTGCTGTAATATGCCACCACTTTCTCTTCGCCATCATGCACTTGGGATAGTACCGCCCCAATTCCAACGTTGCTTGCATCTGCGTCGATGATGAATGTTTTGCCAGGTGTTGGATGTGCAAGCACTGGAGCGTTACAGAGGCGGTATTTGAGTTCCTGAAAAGATTTCTCACACTCACCTGACCATTTAAACTGCTTCCCTTTTTCGGTGAGCTGATGCAAACTCTTTGCAACTCCAGCAAAGTTCTTAACAAAACGTCGGTAATATGTGGCAAGGCCAAGAAAGCTTCGGAGTTGATGTTTGTCCTGTGGTGTTGGCCAATTTTTGACGGAGTCAACTTTTTCAGGATCGGTTTTCACTCCTTGGGAAGAGATGATGTGTCCCAAATACTTAACTTCGGTTTAGAAAAGTGCACATTTTTCCGGATTCAGTTTAAGGTTAGCCTCTCGAAGTCTCTTAAACACGGCTTTTAGGTTCTTGCAATGTTGGTCAAATGTCTTCCCGTAAACAATCACATCGTCCAAGTAGACTAGGCAAGCTTTCCACGTCAGTCCTTGAAGAACGCACTCCATCAAACGCTCGAATGTTGCCGGAGCGTTGCATAGCCCAAACGGCATAACTTTAAACTGCCAGAGCCCATTACCTGTAGAAAACGCCGTCTTTTCCCGATCATCAGGGTGGATATCAACTTACCAATATCCACTCTTCAAGTCCAGCGTCGAAAACCACTGGGCTCCCTCCATGGCATCCAGGGTATCACTGATCCTCGGCAGGGGATAGCTGTCCTTCTAAGTCACATCGTTCAGCCTTCGGTAGTCCACACAAAAACGAGTGCTTCCGTCTTTCTTTTTCACTAGCACCACTGGTGAAGCCCAAGGACTTTTGGAATTTTCGATAAGACCGTCCTTTTTCATTGCTGTTATCATTTCTTCAACCTCACCTTGTTTGGCCAGTGGAAGGCGTCTTGCGGGTTGACGAATCGGTCTTGCATCTCCTGTGTTGATGCGATGCTGCACCAACTGTGTCCTACCATATTGTCCCTTTTGCGATGCGAAGATGTCAGTGTACTCTTGTAGGAGATTTTCAGCCATCCTCGTTTGTTGGTGATCAAGGTTGGATGAATTCAGTATTTTAGCTCTGATGGTTTTGAGCTCCTCCGGAGTTATAGTTTTTCTCGGAGCTTCGTCTGTGATCTTCGTAATTGCTGCAACCGATTCACAACGTCCAACGACTTCTCCTTTCTTCAACTTTACATCGTACGGTCTGGTGTTTAGTAATCGTACGGGGACCATTTTGTTTTTCGGTGCTACCAATGTTTTCCCAATGATGACGCTTTGGGAGGAACACTCTGGGTCTAGTTCCACCATGAGGTATCGAAGGCTTCCAAACTCACCTTCCAGTTTTGTCCAAACGAACACTTCAGAAGAAGGAGGCAGAATCAGATCTTCCGTGATGACAGTCCTCAGTGTTGACGTATTTTCATTCGAATAGGTCATTGGAATTTCTTTATTTTGGTATTTCAAAACTTGATTACCGATATCCAAAATAACTCCGTGCTGTTTCATAAAGTCGATTCCAATGATGCACTCGTCACATATATCTGCCACCAGGAATTGATGAGTAAACACTAGATCGGCCAGTCGGATCTTGAGACACACTTCTCCATATACTCTTGCTGCTTCTCCCGTTGCGGTTCTTAGACGGTAGCTATTGGTGTTATGGAGCCACGTCATCTTTACCAGGTCTCGACGTACTATGGAGGCTGTGGCACCGGTGTCGATGGTAGCCACATGTTTGTTGCCGTTAATAGTAGTCTCCACAGTCAGACTTTTGTTGTCTCGTTTGGTCTGGGAGACCTCAATGGTGGTTTTGGGGCCATCAATACAAGAAACCAGCCTCTGCCCCCCGAAGTTGGTTCTTACTCGTTTTCCTGATGGGAAACGGGCTGATAGGCAACGCTGGTGTTGTTGTTACCTTGCTCTGGGTTGGATCTCTTGCTTCCACAATGTTGACAACTGGCTTTGTTTGGTGGTAGTCGGCATTGACGCTGTAAGTGCCCGGTCTTGTTGCAGTTCCAACATCTTGCTAGTCCGCTCCGGTTCTTTTGTATTTCAGCTCTTTGGCACGAGCATTCTTCGACTATGGCCTCTCTAAGTCGATGTACTCCCTGAGAAGCCTGTTCTGCTGCTTCAATTGTCAATGCGAATGCTAAAGTTTCGGAAAGAGTACGTGTTCTAGCAGTTCGCACAGACCTCTGAAGATGTATATCGGAAATGGCACGAACGAAGGACTCAACAGCAAGCTGGTTGATGATTTCTTCTCCAGCATCCGGGTATGCCAGGTGAACCAGTCTTTCGACGTCTGCTTGGAGCTGCTGTAGACTTTCACCCCTTTTCTGGACTCTGTTATTGAGTTGGACTCGGAAGACTTCTTTCAAGTGGCTATCTCCAAAGCGTTTATCAATAGCTGCCACGAGAGAACAGAAATCGCCGCTCTTACCAGCTGGAACTGTTTGAAGTAATTCAGCTGCTGGTCCTCTAAGAGCAAGGGTCAGTGCAATGTACTTGTCTTCGTCATCCCAGCCATTTGTTGTCACGGCTGCCTCAAATTGTCTCTTGTAGACTGGCCAAGAAGACTGCCCATCAAATGTTGGGGGTTTCATCTCCTTTTTCCTTGCAAACTCTCCAGCAGATTCTCGAATTTTTATTTTCCGGATTTGGTCTAATTCCTTGGACAGAACAGAGAACTGGTTATCGCATCGGCTTTCCAAACGATTCTCTACAACAGAAAGCTGTTTTTCCACACCTTCAACTCGTTCGTCAAGGGCACATACATTTTTCTCAATGTTACCCAATTTTCCTTCTAGAATGTTTTTCTGACCTTCTAAAACATTCTGCTGCGCCTCAAGTCTTTCGAGAATATTCTGTTGTTCCTTCTTCTGTTCGCTTCGTTGTTCTTCAACCAGCTTCTTTTGCTCGTTTCGTTGTGCTTCAAGTTGTTCGAGAACATTCTGCTGTTCCTTCTTTTGATCGTTTCGTTGCTCTTCCACACGTCCGAGAATATTTTGCTGTTGCTCTTCAATCATTTTCTTTTGTTTGTTTCTTTGTTCTAATAAAAGCTTCATTATACTAGAAAAATCTACATTTTCACTTACTTCCTCTTCTTCCACTTCTGTTTCAAAAACAAAAGTGTTTACGTCTTCCCCTTGCTGTTCAAAATAGTTACGCAAGCGCAGGACGAGCTCATTTTTCGATCCCGCTCTAGAAAGATTTCGCTTACCTAACTCACTTTTAAGCTCAATGCAGTTGAGCTCTTCTAACAACTTACCCATTTTCACTGTATATAATTATTATTTCTCTTTTTTTTTACACTTTACTAGTCAAATAAGTTTTATTTACACTTCTGACACCAATGTAACGTAATTAAAACTTCACTTTTCAATTTATTTCAACCACTTTTATTCAGTCTCTATACTTTATTCGATCTCAACTCGACTTTTGGACTATCACTTGTATTTACTCTTAACTTTATCACTCTATAAACAAAACAAAACTGACTGCTCGTTGCGTCAGCGGCCTATTTATATAGAACAACACTCATCTAGAGCGTTCCAGTTTCTTCTCCATGTTCTCCACATTTGCTGTCAAGCATCTCTACACTCACACACACTGGCTTACAAGCAACGCCTGTCATTTATACCATTCCATTATAGTGTTACCAGTTGTGTTTTCGGTTGAACGTTTTTCGATTAGGAAATTGGTATAAATGTTGGGTGTTCACTACACTGCCCCCTCCTTAAGATTGTTCGTCCCGAATATTTCCATCTGCAGCCTCGCCACTATATCGATGCAGCCGGTCACAATGAACTACTTTTAACTTGCCTCTTAGTCCTCTTTGGATGCGGTAAACCACGTCGTTAATCCTCGTGACAACAGTATAAGGACCTTCCCAGTTCTGCTGAAGTTTCGGTGACAATACCTTTTGACGATGAGGATTATAAAGCCACACACGATCTCCTGCTTGGAATCCTGCCGTTGTCGCTTTTGTGTCGTACCGTGTCTTCATCCGGTCGCTGTAGGTTTTCATCCGTTCCCTTGTTCTTTTATGGATGTCAGCGAGTCTCTCCTTGAGGTCGTCCACATACTCGTTCGTGTCCTGTGGCTCCTCTGTGGGGCATCCAAATTTAAGTTCGCTGGGCAGCCGCATGGTTTTCCCGAACAGGATGTCAGATGGTGTTTGTCCTGTCGAGCTATGTACTGCACTTCTATAGGCCATCAGGAATAGCGGTACGTGTCTATCCCAGTCTCTTTGGTAGTCGCCTACGACCTTGGTGAGGTGTTCTTTCAAGGTCCGGTTGAATCTTTCAACCATCCCATCAGATTGTGGATGAAGCGGTGTGGTTCTCGTTTTCTTAATGCCAAGTAGTCCGCACACTCCTTGGAAGATGTTTGACTCAAAGTTCCTCCCTTGGTCGGAATGGAGTTCCATAGGCACGCCAAACCTACTCACCCAGTTAAACACAATCTGGTCGACCACCGTTTTGGCCTCTTGATTTGGGATGGCATACGCCTCAGGCCACTTGCTAAAATAGTCCATTACAACCAGAATGTACTTGTTTTCAGCGTTGGTCTCTGGAAAAGGCCCAGCCACATCTACTGCAATCCTCTCAAAAGGCGATCCAACGTTGTACTGATGCATTTTACCTTGAATCTTCCTACCCAGTCCTTTGGTTGCAGCACACTTGTCACATGTTCGACACCACTTCTCCACGTCATCTCTAGCATGTAACCAGTAGAACCGATGTCGCACCTTCTCCAGTGTTTTGTTGACTCCCAGGTGGCCTCCAGAAGGTCCGTCGTGCATCTCCCGAAGAACTTCACTGACTTTCGATTGCGGTACGATCAGCTGCATCACATATGACTTACCGTCAGCGGATTCTCATCCTCGCCTGAGGACACCTTCTTGCACATATAGTGAGTCCCACTGTGCCCAATAGGCTTTGAGAACTGGACTCCTGTAAGAAATGTCTCCCCATTCAGGTTTCTCTTCATTTTCTTTCCATGCGAGAATGGGTTCGATATCTGGATCCTCCTGTTGAGCAGTCCTCACTTCCTCATTGCTCCATCCGCATATTGGGTCAGCTCTTAGTCGCTGAGCGGTAATATTTTCTTTTTCTTCTTGCCGCCTACAATGCTTACAATCCACTTTGCAAGGTTTTCGGGATAATGCGTCAGCGTTTGAGTGCAACTTTCCTCTGCGGTGTTGAATCTGGTAATCATAAGTCTGCAGTCTTTCTATCCACCTTGCTACTTGACCTTCTGGATTTTTGAAGTTCAACAGCCAGTTCAGAGCACCATGGTCTGTCCGCAGAAGGAATTTCTGTCCATAGATGTACTTATGGAAGTGCTTTGTTGCCAAAATAAGAGCTAGCAGTTCCCTTCTGGTCACACAGTAGTTTCTTTCGGGCTTCGAGAGGACCTTGCTGTAATAGCCACCACTTTCTCTTCGCCATCATGCACTTGGCATAGTACCGCCCCAATTCCAACGTTGCTTGCATCTGCGTCGATGATGAATGTTTTGCCAGGTGTTGGATGTGCAAGCACTGGAGCGTTACAGAGGCGGTATTTGAGTTCCTGAAAAGATTTCTCACACTCACCTGACCATTTAAACTGCTTCCCTTTTTCGGTGAGCTGATGCAAACTCTTTGCAACTCCAGCAAAGTTCTTAACAAAACGTCGGTAATATGTGGCAAGGCCAAGAAAGCTTCGGAGTTGATGTTTGTCCTGTGGTGTTGGCCAATTTTTGACGGAGTCAACTTTTTCAGGATCGGTTTTCACTCCTTGGGAAGAGATGATGTGTCCCAAATACTTAACTTCGGTTTTGAAAAGTGCACATTTTTCCGGATTCAGTTTAAGGTTAGCCTCTCGAAGGCTCTTAAACACGGCTTTTAGGTTCTTGCAATGTTGGTCAAATGTCTTCCCGTAAACAATCACATCGTCCAAGTAGACTAGGCAAGCTTTCCACGTCAGTCCTTGAAGAACACACTCCATCAAACGCTCGAATGTTGCTGGAGCGTTGCATAGCCCAAACGGCATAACTTTAAACTGCCAGAGCCCATTACCTGTAGAAAACGCCGTCTTTTCCCGATCATCAGGGTGGATATCAACTTACCAATATCCACTCTTCAAGTCCAGCGTCGAAAACCACTGGGCTCCCTCCATGGCATCCAGGGTATCACTGATCCTCGGCAGGGGATAGCTGTCCTTCTAAGTCACATCGTTCAGCCTTCGGTAGTCCACACAAAAACGAGTGCTTCCGTCTTTCTTTTTCACTAGCACCACTGGTGAAGCCCAAGGACTTTTGGAATTTTCGATAAGACCGTCCTTTTTCATTGCTGTTATCATTTCTTCAACCTCACCTTGTTTGGCCAGTGGAAGGCGTCTTGCGGGTTGACGAATCGGTCTTGCATCTCCTGTGTTGATGCGATGCTGCACCAACTGTGTCCTACCATATTGTCCCTTTTGCGATGCGAAGATGTCAGTGTACTCTTGTAGGAGATTTTCAGCCATCCTCGTTTGTTGGTGATCAAGGTTGGATGAATTCAGTATTTTAGCTCTGATGGTTTTGAGCTCCTCCGGAGTTATAGTTTTTCTCGGAGCTTCGTCTGTGATCTTCGTAATTGCTGCAACCGATTCACAACGTCCAACGACTTCTCCTTTCTTCAACTTTACATCGTACGGTCTGGTGTTTAGTAATCGTACGGGGACCATTTTGTTTTTCGGTGCTACCAATGTTTTCCCAATGATGACGCTTTGGGAGGAACACTCTGGGTCTAGTTCCACCATGAGGTATCGAAGGCTTCCAAACTCACCTTCCAGTTTTGTCCAAACGAACACTTCAGAAGAAGGAGGCAGAATCAGATCTTCAGTGATGACAGTCCTCAGTGTTGACGTATTTTCATTCGAATAGGTCATTGGAATTTCTTTATTTTGGTATTTCAAAACTTGATTACCGATATCCAAAATAACTCCGTGCTGTTTCATAAAGTCGATTCCAATGATGCACTCGTCACATATATCTGCCACCAGGAATTGATGAGTAAACACTAGATCGGCCAGTCGGATCTTGAGACACACTTCTCCATATACTCTTGCTGCTTCTCCCGTTGCGGTTCTTAGACGGTAGCTATTGGTGTTATGGAGCCAAGTCATCTTTACCAGGTCTCGACGTACTATGGAGGCTGTGGCACCGGTGTCGATGGTAGCCACATGTTTGTTGCCGTTAATAGTAGTCTCCACAGTCAGACTTTTGTTGTCTCGTTTGGTCTGGGAGACCTCAATGGTGGTTTTGGGGCCATCAATACAAGAAACCAGCCTCTGCCCCTCGAAGTTGGTTCTTACTCGTTTTCCTGATGGGAAACGGGCTGATAGGCAACGCTGGTGTTGTTGTTACCTTGCTCTGGGTTGGATCTCTTGCTTCCACAATGTTGACAACTGGCTTTGTTTGGTGGTAGTCGGCATTGACGCTGTAAGTGCCCGGTCTTGTTGCAGTTCCAACATCTTGCTAGTCCGCTCCGGTTCTTTTGTATTTCAGCTCTTTGGCACGAGCATTCTTCGACTATGGCCTCTCTAAGTCGATGTACTCCCTGAGAAGCCTGTTCTGCTGCTTCAATTGTCAATGCGAATGCTAAAGTTTCGGAAAGAGTACGTGTTCTAGCAGTTCGCACAGACCTCTGAAGATGTATATCGGAAATGGCACGAACGAAGGACTCAACAGCAAGCTGGTTGATGATTTCTTCTCCAGCATCCGGGTATGCCAGGTGAACCAGTCTTTCGACGTCTGCTTGGAGCTGCTGTAGACTTTCACCCCTTTTCTGGACTCTGTTATTGAGTTGGACTCGGAAGACTTCTTTCAAGTGGCTATCTCCAAAGCGTTTATCAATAGCTGCCACGAGAGAACAGAAATCGCCGCTCTTACCAGCTGGAACTGTTTGAAGTAATTCAGCTGCTGGTCCTCTAAGAGCAAGGGTCAGTGCAATGTACTTGTCTTCGTCATCCCAGCCATTTGTTGTCACGGCTGCCTCAAATTGTCTCTTGTAGACTGGCCAAGAAGACTGCCCATCAAATGTTGGGGGTTTCATCTCCTTTTTCCTTGCAAACTCTCCAGCAGATTCTCGAATTTTTATTTTCCGGATTTGGTCTAATTCCTTGGACAGAACAGAGAACTGGTTATCGCATCGGCTTTCCAAACGATTCTCTACAACAGAAAGCTGTTTTTCCACACCTTCAACTCGTTCGTCAAGGGCACATACATTTTTCTCAATGTTACCCAATTTTCCTTCTAGAATGTTTTTCTGACCTTCTAAAACATTCTGCTGCGCCTCAAGTCTTTCGAGAATATTCTGTTGTTCCTTCTTCTGTTCGCTTCGTTGTTCTTCAACCAGCTTCTTTTGTTCGTTTCGTTGTGCTTCAAGTTGTTCGAGAACATTCTGCTGTTCCTTCTTTTGATCGTTTCGTTGCTCTTCCACACGTCCGAGAATATTTTGCTGTTGCTCTTCAATCATTTTCTTTTGTTTGTTTCTTTGTTCTAATAAAAGCTTCATTATACTAGAAAAATCTACATTTTCACTTACTTCCTCTTCTTCCACTTCTGTTTCAAAAACAAAAGTGTTTACGTCTTCCCCTTGCTGTTCAAAATAGTTACGCAAGCGCAGGACGAGCTCATTTTTCGATCCCGCTCTAGAAAGATTTCGCTTACCTAACTCACTTTTAAGCTCAATGCAGTTGAGCTCTTCTAACAACTTACCCATTTTCACTGTATATAATTATTATTTCTCTTTTTTTTACACTTTACTAGTCAAATAAGTTTTATTTACACTTCTGACACCAATGTAACGTAATTAAAACTTCACTTTTCAATTTATTTCAACCACTTTTATTCAGTCTCTATACTTTATTCGATCTCAACTCGACTTTTGGACTATCACTTGTATTTACTCTTAACTTTATCACTCTATAAACAAAACAAAACTGACTGCTCGTTGCGTCAGCGGCCTATTTATATAGAACAACACTCATCTAGAGCGTTCCAGTTTCTTCTCCATGTTCTCCACATTTGCTGTCAAGCATCTCTACACTCACACACACTGGCTTACAAGCAACGCCTGTCATTTATACCATTCCATTATAGTGTTACCAGTTGTGTTTTCGGTTGAACGTTTTTCGATTAGGAAATTGGTATAAATGTTGGGTGTTCACTACACTGCCCCCTCCTTAAGATTGTTCGTCCCGAATATTTCCATCTGCAGCCTCGCCACTATATCGATGCAGCCGGTCACAATGAACTACTTTTAACTTGCCTCTTAGTCCTCTTTGGATGCGGTAAACCACGTCGTTAATCCTCGTGACAACAGTATAAGGACCTTCCCAGTTCTGCTGAAGTTTCGGTGACAATACCTTTTGACGATGAGGATTATAAAGCCACACACGATCTCCTGCTTGGAATCCTGCCGTTGTCGCTTTTGTGTCGTACCGTGTCTTCATCCGGTCGCTGTAGGTTTTCATCCGTTCCCTTGTTCTTTTATGGATGTCAGCGAGTCTCTCCTTGAGGTCGTCCACATACTCGTTCGTGTCCTGTGGCTCCTCTGTGGGGCATCCAAATTTAAGTTCGCTGGGCAGCCGCATGGTTTTCCCGAACAGGATGTCAGATGGTGTTTGTCCTGTCGAGCTATGTACTGCACTTCTATAGGCCATCAGGAATAGCGGTACGTGTCTATCCCAGTCTCTTTGGTAGTCGCCTACGACCTTGGTGAGGTGTTCTTTCAAGGTCCGGTTGAATCTTTCAACCATCCCATCAGATTGTGGATGAAGCGGTGTGGTTCTCGTTTTCTTAATGCCAAGTAGTCCGCACACTCCTTGGAAGATGTTTGACTCAAAGTTCCTCCCTTGGTCGGAATGGAGTTCCATAGGCACGCCAAACCTACTCACCCAGTTAAACACAATCTGGTCGACCACCGTTTTGGCCTCTTGATTTGGGATGGCATACGCCTCAGGCCACTTGCTAAAATAGTCCATTACAACCAGAATGTACTTGTTTCCAGCGCCAGCGTTGGTCTCTGGAAAAGGCCCAGCCACATCTACTGCAATCCTCTCAAAAGGCGATCCAACGTTGTACTGATGCATTTTACCTTGAATCTTCCTACCCAGTCCTTTGGTTGCAGCACACTTGTCACATGTTCGACACCACTTCTCCACGTCATCTCTAGCATGTAACCAGTAGAACCGATGTCGCACCTTCTCCAGTGTTTTGTTGACTCCCAGGTGGCCTCCAGAAGGTCCGTCGTGCATCTCCCGAAGAACTTCACTGACTTTCGATTGCGGTACGATCAGCTGCATCACATATGACTTACCGTCAGCGGATTCCCATCCTCGCCTGAGGACACCTTCTTGCACATATAGTGAGTCCCACTGTGCCCAATAGGCTTTGAGAACTGGACTCCTGTAAGAAATGTCTCCCCATTCAGGTTTCTCTTCATTTTCTTTCCATGCGAGAATGGGTTCGATATCTGGATCCTCCTGTTGAGCAGTCCTCACTTCCTCATTGCTCCATCCGCATATTGGGTCAGCTCTTAGTCGCTGAGCGGTAATATTTTCTTTTTCTTCTTGCCGCCTACAATGCTTACAATCCACTTTGCAAGGTTTTCGGGATAATGCGTCAGCGTTTGAGTGCAACTTTCCTCTGCGGTGTTGAATCTGGTAATCATAAGTCTGCAGTCTTTCTATCCACCTTGCTACTTGACCTTCTGGATTTTTGAAGTTCAACAGCCAGTTCAGAGCACCATGGTCTGTCCGCAGAAGGAATTTCTGTCCATAGATGTACTTATGGAAGTGCTTTGTTGCCAAAATAAGAGCTAGCAGTTCCCTTCTGGTCACACAGTAGTTTCTTTCGGGCTTCGAGAGGACCTTGCTGTAATATGCCACCACTTTCTCTTCGCCATCATGCACTTGGGATAGTACCGCCCCAATTCCAACGTTGCTTGCATCTGCGTCGATGATGAATGTTTTGCCAGGTGTTGGATGTGCAAGCACTGGAGCGTTACAGAGGCGGTATTTGAGTTCCTGAAAAGATTTCTCACACTCACCTGACCATTTAAACTGCTTCCCTTTTTCGGTGAGCTGATGCAAACTCTTTGCAACTCCAGCAAAGTTCTTAACAAAACGTCGGTAATATGTGGCAAGGCCAAGAAAGCTTCGGAGTTGATGTTTGTCCTGTGGTGTTGGCCAATTTTTGACGGAGTCAACTTTTTCAGGATCGGTTTTCACTCCTTGGGAAGAGATGATGTGTCCCAAATACTTAACTTCGGTTTTGAAAAGTGCACATTTTTCCGGATTCAGTTTAAGGTTAGCCTCTCGAAGTCTCTTAAACACGGCTTTTAGGTTCTTGCAATGTTGGTCAAATGTCTTCCCGTAAACAATCACATCGTCCAAGTAGACTAGGCAAGCTTTCCACGTCAGTCCTTGAAGAACACACTCCATCAAACGCTCGAATGTTGCCGGAGCGTTGCATAGCCCAAACGGCATAACTTTAAACTGCCAGAGCCCATTACCTGTAGAAAACGCCGTCTTTTCCCGATCATCAGGGTGGATATCAACTTACCAATATCCACACTTCAAGTCCAGCGTCGAAAACCACTGGGCTCCCTCCATGGCATCCAGGGTATCACTGATCCTCGGCAGGGGATAGCTGTCCTTCTAAGTCACATCGTTCAGCCTTCGGTAGTCCACACAAAAACGAGTGCTTCCGTCTTTCTTTTTCACTAGCACCACTGGTGAAGCCCAAGGACTTTTGGAATTTTCGATAAGACCGTCCTTTTTCATTGCTGTTATCATTTCTTCAACCTCACCTTGTTTGGCCAGTGGAAGGCGTCTTGCGGGTTGACGAATCGGTCTTGCATCTCCTGTGTTGATGCGATGCTGCACCAACTGTGTCCTATCATATTGTCCCTTTTGCGATGCGAAGATGTCAGTGTACTCTTGTAGGAGATTTTCAGCCATCCTCGTTTGTTGGTGATCAAGGTTGGATGAATTCAGTATTTTAGCTCTGATAGTTTTGAGCTCCTCCGGAGTTATAGTTTTTCTCGGAGCTTCGTCTGTGATCTTCGTAATTGCTGCAACCGATTCACAACGTCCAACGACTTCTCCTTTCTTCAACTTTACATCGTACGGTCTGGTGTTTAGTAATCGTACGGGGACCATTTTGTTTTTCGGTGCTACCAATGTTTTCCCAATGATGACGCTTTGGGAGGAACACTCTGGGTCTAGTTCCACCATGAGGTATCGAAGGCTTCCAAACTCACCTTCCAGTTTTGTCCAAACGAACACTTCAGAAGAAGGAGGCAGAATCAGATCTTCCGTGATGACAGTCCTCAGTGTTGACGTATTTTCATTCGAATAGGTCATTGGAATTTCTTTATTTTGGTATTTCAAAACTTGATTACCGATATCCAAAATAACTCCGTGCTGTTTCATAAAGTCGATTCCAATGATGCACTCGTCACATATATCTGCCACCAGGAATTGATGAGTAAACACTAGATCGGCCAGTCGGATCTTGAGACACACTTCTCCATATACTCTTGCTGCTTCTCCCGTTGCGGTTCTTAGACGGTAGCTATTGGTGTTATGGAGCCACGTCATCTTTACCAGGTCTCGACGTACTATGGAGGCTGTGGCACCGGTGTCGATGGTAGCCACATGTTTGTTGCCGTTAATAGTAGTCTCCACAGTCAGACTTTTGTTGTCTCGTTTGGTCTGGGAGACCTCAATGGTGGTTTTGGGGCCATCAATACAAGAAACCAGCCTCTGCCCCTCGAAGTTGGTTCTTACTCGTTTTCCTGATGGGAAACGGGCTGATAGGCAACGCTGGTGTTGTTGTTACCTTGCTCTGGGTTGGATCTCTTGCTTCCACAATGTTGACAACTGGCTTTGTTTGGTGGTAGTCGGCATTGACGCTGTAAGTGCCCGGTCTTGTTGCAGTTCCAACATCTTGCTAGTCCGCTCCGGTTCTTTTGTATTTCAGCTCTTTGGCACGAGCATTCTTCGACTATGGCCTCTCTAAGTCGATGTACTCCCTGAGAAGCCTGTTCTGCTGCTTCAATTGTCAATGCGAATGCTAAAGTTTCGGAAAGAGTACGTGTTCTAGCAGTTCGCACAGACCTCTGAAGATGTATATCGGAAATGGCACGAACGAAGGACTCAACAGCAAGCTGGTTGATGATTTCTTCTCCAGCATCCGGGTATGCCAGGTGAACCAGTCTTTCGACGTCTGCTTGGAGCTGCTGTAGACTTTCACCCCTTTTCTGGACTCTGTTATTGAGTTGCACTCGGAAGACTTCTTTCAAGTGGCTATCTCCAAAGCGTTTATCAATAGCTGCCTAGAGAGAACAGAAATCGCCGCTCTTACCAGCTGGAACTGTTTGAAGTAATTCAGCTGCTGGTCCTCTAAGAGCAAGGGTCAGTGCAATGTACTTGTCTTCGTCATCCCAGCCATTTGTTGTCACGGCTGCCTCAAATTGTCTCTTGTAGACTGGCCAAGAAGACTGCCCATCAAATGTTGGGGGTTTCATCTCCTTTTTCCTTGCAAACTCTCCAGCAGATTCTCGAATTTTTATTTTCCGGATTTGGTCTAATTCCTTGGACAGAACAGAGAACTGGTTATCGCATCGGCTTTCCAAACGATTCTCTACAACAGAAAGCTGTTTTTCCACACCTTCAACTCGTTCGTCAAGGGCACATACATTTTTCTCAATGTTACCCAATTTTCCTTCTAGAATGTTTTTCTGACCTTCTAAAACATTCTGCTGCGCCTCAAGTCTTTCGAGAATATTCTGTTGTTCCTTCTTCTGTTCGCTTCGTTGTTCTTCAGCCAGCTTCTTTTGCTCGTTTCGTTGTGCTTCAAGTTGTTCGAGAACATTCTGCTGTTCCTTCTTTTGATCGTTTCGTTGCTCTTCCACACGTCCGAGAATATTTTGCTGTTGCTCTTCAATCATTTTCTTTTGTTTGTTTCTTTGTTCTAATAAAAGCTTCATTATACTAGAAAAATCTACATTTTCACTTACTTCCTCTTCTTCCACTTCTGTTTCAAAAACAAAAGTGTTTACGTCTTCCCCTTGCTGTTCAAAATAGTTACGCAAGCGCAGGACGAGCTCATTTTTCGATCCCGCTCTAGAAAGATTTCGCTTACCTAACTCACTTTTAAGCTCAATGCAGTTGAGCTCTTCTAACAACTTACCCATTTTCACTGTATATAATTATTATTTCTCTTTTTTTTTTTTACACTTTACTAGTCAAATAAGTTTTATTTACACTTCTGACACCAATGTAACGTAATTAAAACTTCACTTTTCAATTTATTTCAACCACTTTTCTTCAGTCTCTATACTTTATTCGATCTCAACTCGACTTTTGGACTATCACTTGTATTTACTCTTAACTTTATCACTCTATAAACAAAACAAAACTGACTGCTCGTTGCGTCAGCGGCCTATTTATATAGAACAACACTCATCTAGAGCGTTCCAGTTTCTTCTCCATGTTCTCCACATTTGCTGTCAAGCATCTCTACACTCACACACACTGGCTTACAAGCAACGCCTGTCATTTATACCATTCCATTATAGTGTTACCAGTTGTGTTTTCGGTTGAACGTTTTTCGATTAGGAAATTGGTATAAATGTTGGGTGTTCACTACACTGCCCCCTCCTTAAGATTGTTCGTCCCGAATATTTCCATCTGCAGCCTCGCCACTATATCGATGCAGCCGGTCACAATGAACTACTTTTAACTTGCCTCTTAGTCCTCTTTGGATGCGGTAAACCACGTCGTTAATCCTCGTGACAACAGTATAAGGACCTTCCCAGTTCTGCTGAAGTTTCGGTGACAATACCTTTTGACGATGAGGATTATAAAGCCACACACGATCTCCTGCTTGGAATCCTGCCGTTGTCGCTTTTGTGTCGTACCGTGTCTTCATCCGGTCGCTGTAGGTTTTCATCCGTTCCCTTGTTCTTTTATGGATGTCAGCGAGTCTCTCCTTGAGGTCGTCCACATACTCGTTCGTGTCCTGTGGCTCCTCTGTGGGGCATCCAAATTTAAGTTCGCTGGGCAGCCGCATGGTTTTCCCGAACAGGATGTCAGATGGTGTTTGTCCTGTCGAGCTATGTACTGCACTTCTATAGGCCATCAGGAATAGCGGTACGTGTCTATCCCAGTCTCTTTGGTAGTCGCCTACGACCTTGGTGAGGTGTTCTTTCAAGGTCCGGTTGAATCTTTCAACCATCCCATCAGATTGTGGATGAAGCGGTGTGGTTCTCGTTTTCTTAATGCCAAGTAGTCCGCACACTCCTTGGAAGATGTTTGACTCAAAGTTCCTCCCTTGGTCGGAATGGAGTTCCATAGGCACGCCAAACCTACTCACCCAGTTAAACACAATCTGGTCGACCACCGTTTTGGCCTCTTGATTTGGGATGGCATACGCCTCAGGCCACTTGCTAAAATAGTCCATTACAACCAGAATGTACTTGTTTCCAGCGTTGGTCTCTGGAAAAGGCCCAGCCACATCTACTGCAATCCTCTCAAAAGGCGATCCAACGTTGTACTGATGCATTTTCGTCCATGTTCGACACCACTTCTCCACGTCATCTCTAGCATGTAACCAGTAGAACCGATGTCGCACCTTCTCCAGTGTTTTGTTGACTCCCAGGTGGCCTCCAGAAGGTCCGTCGTGCATCTCCCGAAGAACTTCACTGACTTTCGATTGCGGTACGATCAGCTGCATCACATATGACTTACCGTCAGCGGATTCCCATCTTCGCCTGGGGACACCTTCTTGCACATATAGTGAGTCCCACTGTGCCCAATAGGCTTTGAGAACTGGACTACTGTCAGAAATGTCTTCCCATTCAGGTTTCTCTTCATTTTCTTTCCATGCGAGAATGGGTTCGATATCTGGATCCTAGTGTTGAGCAGTCCTCACTTCCTCATTGCTCCATCCGCATATTGGGTCAGCTCTTAGTCGCTGAGCGGTAATATTTTCTTTTTCTTCTTGCCGCCTACAATGCTTACAATCCACTTTGCAAGGTCTTCGGGATAATGCGTCAGCGTTTGAGTGCAACTTTCCTCTGCGGTGTTGAATCTGGTAATCATAAGTCTGCAGTCTTTCTATCCACCTTGCTACTTGACCTTCTGGATTTTTGAAGTTCAACAGCCAGTTCAGAGCACCATGGTCTGTCCGCAGAAGGAATTTCTGTCCATAGATGTACTTATGGAAGTGCTTTGTTGCCAAAATAAGAGCTAGCAGTTCCCTTCTGGTCACACAGTAGTTTCTTTCGGGCTTCGAGAGGACCTTGCTGTAATATGCCACCACTTTCTCTTCGCCATCATGCACTTGGGATAGTACCGCCCCAATTCCAACGTTGCTTGCATCTTCGTCGATGATGAATGTTTTGCCAGGTGTTGGATGTGCAAGCACTGGAGCGTTACAGAGGCGGTATTTGAGTTCCTGAAAAGATTTCTCACACTCACCTGACCATTTAAACTGCTTCCCTTTTTCGGTGAGCTGATGCAAACTCTTTGCAACTCCAGTAAAGTTCTTAACAAAACGTCGGTAATATGTGGCAAGGCCAAGAAAGCTTCGGAGTTGATGTTTGTCCTGTGGTGTTGGCCAATTTTTGACGGAGTCAACTTTTTCAGGATCGGTTTTCACTCCTTGGGAAGAGATGATGTGTCCCAAATACTTAGCTTCGGTTTTGAAAAGTGCACATTTTTCCGGATTCAGTTTAAGGTTAGCCTCTCGAAGTCTCTTAAACACGGCTTTTAGGTTCTTGCAATGTTGGTCAAATGTCTTCCCGTAAACAATCACATCGTCCAAGTAGACTAGGCAAGCTTTCCACGTCAGTCCTTGAAGAACGCACTCCATCAAACGCTCGAATGTTGCCGGAGCGTTGCATAGCCCAAACGGCATAACTTTAAACTGCCAGAGCCCATTACCTGTAGAAAACGCCGTCTTTTCCCGATCATCAGGGTGGATATCAACTTGCCAATATCCACTCTTCAAGTCCAGCGTCGAAAACCACTGGGCTTCCTCCATGGCATCCAGGGTATCACTGATCCTCGGCAGGGGATAGCTGTCCTTCTAAGTTACATCGTTCAGCCTTCGGTAGTCCACACAAAAACGAGTGCTTCCGTCTTTCTTTTTCACTAGCACCACTGGTGAAGCCCAAGGACTTTTGGAATTTTCCATTAGACCGTCCTTTTTCATTGCTGTTATCATTTCTTCAACCTCACCTTGTTTGGCCAGTGGAAGGCGTCTTGCGGGTTGACGAATCGGTCTTGCATCTCCTGTGTTGATGCGATGCTGCACCAACTGTGTCCTACCATATTGTCCCTTTTGCGATGCGAAGATGTCAGTGTACTCTTGTAGGAGATTTTCAGCCATCCTCGTTTGTTGGTGATCAAGGTTGGATGAATTCAGTATTTTAGCTCTGATGGTTTTGAGCTCCTCCGGAGTTATAGTTTTTCTCGGAGCTTCGTCTGTGATCTTCGTAATTGCTGCAACCGATTCACAACGTCCAACGACTTCTCCTTTCTTCAACTTTACATCGTACGGTCTGGTGTTTAGTAATCGTACGGGGACCATTTTGTTTTTCGGTGCTACCAGTGTTTTCCCAATGATGACGCTTTGGGAGGAACACTCTGGGTCTGGTTCCACCATGAGGTATCGAAGGCTTCCAAACTCACCTTCCAGTTTTGTCCAAACGAACACTTCAGAAGAAGGAGGCAGAATCAGATCTTCCGTGATGACAGTCCTCAGTGTTGACGTATTTTCATTCGAATAGGTCATTGGAATTTCTTTATTTTGGTATTTCAAAACTTGATTACCGATATCCAAAATAACTCCGTGCTGTTTCATAAAGTCGATTCCAATGATGCACTCGTCACATATATCTGCCACCAGGAATTGATGAGTAAACACTAGATCGGCCAGTCGGATCTTGAGACACACTTCTCCATATACTCTTGCTGCTTCTCCCGTTGCGGTTCTTAGACGGTAGCTATTGGTGTTATGGAGCCACGTCATCTTTACCAGGTCTCGACGTACTATGGAGGCTGTGGCACCGGTGTCGATGGTAGCCACATGTTTGTTGCCGTTAATAGTAGTCTCCACAGTCAGACTTTTGTTGTCTCGTTTGGTCTGGGAGACCTGAATGGTGGTTTTGGGGCCATCAATACAAGAAACCAGCCTCTGCCCCTCGAAGTTGGTTCTTACTCGTTTCCCTGATGGGAAACGGGCTGATAGGCAACGCTGGTGTTGTTGTTACCTTGCTCTGGGTTGGATCTCTTGCTTCCACAATGTTGACAACTGGCTTTGTTTGGTTGTAGTCGGCATTGACGCTGTAAGTGCCCGGTCTTGTTGCAGTTCCAACATCTTGCTAGTCCGCTCCGGTTCTTTTGTATTTCAGCTCTTTGGCACGAGCATTCTTCGACTATGGCCTCTCTAAGTCGATGTACTCCCTGAGAAGCCTGTTCTGCTGCTTCAATTGTCAATGCGAATGCTAAAGTTTCGGAAAGAGTACGTGTTCTAGCAGTTCGCACAGACCTCTGAAGATGTATATCGGAAATGGCACGAACGAAGGACTCAACAGCAAGCTGGTTGATGATTTCTTCTCCAGCATCCGGGTATGCCAGGTGAACCAGTCTTTCGACGTCTGCTTGGAGCTGCTGTAGACTTTCACCCCTTTTCTGGACTCTGTTATTGAGTTGGACTCGGAAGACTTCTTTCAAGTGGCTATCTCCAAAGCGTTTATCAATAGCTGCCACGAGAGAACAGAAATCGCCGCTCTTACCAGCTGGAACTGTTTGAAGTAATTCAGCTGCTGGTCCTCTAAGAGCAAGGGTCAGTGCAATGTACTTGTCTTCGTCATCCCAGCCATTTGTTGTCGCGGCTGCCTCAAATTGTCTCTTGTAGACTGGCCAAGAAGACTGCCCATCAAATGTTGGGGGTTTCATCTCCTTTTTCCTTGCAAACTCTCCAGCAGATTCTCGAATTTTTATTTTCCGGATTTGGTCTAATTCCTTGGACAGAACAGAGAACTGGTTATCGCATCGGCTTTCCAAACGATTCTCTACAACAGAAAGCTGTTTTTCCACACCTTCAACTCGTTCGTCAAGGGCACATACATTTTTCTCAATGTTACCCAATTTTCCTTCTAGAATGTTTTTCTGACCTTCTAAAACATTCTGCTGCGCCTCAAGTCTTTCGAGAATATTCTGTTGTTCCTTCTTCTGTTCGCTTCGTTGTTCTTCAACCAGCTTCTTTTGCTCGTTTCGTTGTGCTTCAAGTTGTTCGAGAACATTCTACTGTTCCTTCTTTTGATCGTTTCGTTGCTCTTCCACACGTCCGAGAATATTTTGCTGTTGCTCTTCAATCATTTTCTTTTGTTTGTTTCTTTGTTCTAATAAAAGCTTCATTATACTAGAAAAATCTACATTTTCACTTACTTCCTCTTCTTCCACTTCTGTTTCAAAAACAAAAGTGTTTACGTCTTCCCCTTGCTGTTCCAAATAGTTACGCAAGCGCAGGACGAGCTCATTTTTCGATCCCGCTCTAGAAAGATTTCGCTTACCTAACTCACTTTTAAGCTCAATGCAGTTGAGCTCTTCTAACAACTTACCCATTTTCACTGTATATAATTATTATTTCTCTTTTTTTTTACACTTTACTAGTCAAATAAGTTTTATTTACACTTCTGACACCAATGTAACGTGCGCTTAGTTCGAAAATTAAAACTTCACTTTTCAATTTATTTCAACCACTTTTATTCAGTCTCTATACTTTATTCGATCTCAGCTCGACTTTTGGACTATCACTTGTATTTACTCTTAACTTTATCACTCTATAAACAAAACAAAACTGACTGCTCGTTGCGTCAGCGGCAGAGATAAGAAATTAATTAGATGGCAAACCTTTACTTCTCTTGCCCCGCAACAACCATCTGTTTACATTGTTGTTTTTGTAATCACATCCTCTGTCTGTGAATTGACTTTACACAAGATCTCACTACTACCACTTTGAGTACAGCTTCCAACACGTTCCCCCATTTTATTTCTATAAATTCCATCTTAAGGCCACGTCTGGCTGCCGTTTTGTATTTTGAAAGGGTTTTACTATCCTTAAAACATTTTATAGAAACTTTTGTTTTTATTTTCACACTACAATTTTTCTATATTCTTTTCTTTAAGTTTGATAAATTAATAAACGTTTTTTTGAAAAGAAGAGATTTTGTAACAATATAGGAGTTTCTTCTGATGCTCACAGTTTTGGTCTGATGGTGGACCGGGTTTTAGGCATGTGCGTATGCATTTGAAGTCCCCGCGTGGCCAAGCTTTGAATTTCACAATTTAAATATATATGGAAAAGTTTTTACTAAATGTTTCTTGCTTTCAAAATACAAAACGGCAGCCAGACGTGGCCTTAAGATGGAATTTATAGAAATAAAATGGGGGAACGTGTTGGAAGCTGTACTCAAAGTGGTAGTAGTGAGATTTTGTGTAAAGTCAACCGTGGAAGCTGTACTCAAAGTAGTAGTAGTGAAATCAGCTTGTAGGCAGTTTCAATGTGTGTGTGAAGTTTGCCATCTAATTATTTCTTATCTCTGGTCAGCGGCCTATTTATATAGAACAACACTCATCTAGAGCGTTCCAGTTTCTTCTCCATGTTCTCCACATTTGCTGTCAAGCATCTCTACACTCACACACACTGGCTTACAAGCAACGCCTGTCATTTATACCATTCCATTATAGTGTTGCCAGTTGTGTTTTCGGTTGAACGTTTTTCGATTAGGAAATTGGTATAAATGTTGGGTGTTCACTACAGTTCGAAAATCTGAAAATCTAAATGTCATCTGAATTGTCATCTGAAAATCTGAATCTTTTTACAAGGGAAAAGTGACAGAATCTTAAGTTAAGATTTTCGAAGATAGGTCCCAAAAACGCGAGCATTGTGATAATAAAACGCGGCTAATGCACCGGTCTCCCAGTTGTTCTGAATGTGATTTTTGTGCTGAGTTCGCGTAGTGGAATTATATATTACGCAGATACTTATGAAAACAAAATCAAACAGATTTTAGCAGGCAACTTTAAACAGATTATAACAAAACCAACTAGTATCACAAATACATCACGTACTTTAGTTGACTATGTTATAGCTCCAATAGGAAGGAATATTTGGGCAGACACAAAAAGTGAGTTTAAAATAAGTGATCGCGAATCTATTGAGCTGATAATTCCGGTTGATAAAAATCAATTTGAATAAAACGTTCAAAACAGTTCAAGTGTTTAAATACCAGAAACAAAATTGGTTTCTCAGTGATAAATCCGAACAATAACACTAATGACTTGTAAAATTAATTAATTAAAAGAATATTGGGAAAATATGTTAGTTAATCAACTATTAATGAACGTATATAATCATATTATGAGTGGTTTACAACGATATTAAACAATATGAAAAAAAAGCGACCATTTTTAATGTTTTTTAAAATTGGATCGAGTTCAGAAGGGTAAGAAACTTAAATAAATATAAACTAAATCAAGATAAAAAACAAACTTTATATGTAACAAGATAGCGCGCTGTTCAGCCCAATATGTGGACAATTATAGAATCTCTAGTTTTAATAGAACAGAGACAAGAAATAAATGAAGTTTGAAGATAAAATAGAAACGGAAAATTTAATTATTGCTGATAATATTTCAATACAAGGTTCTTTTGACTGTAGTAATTGGACAATAGTTTTCAGTGTATTTTTGTTCGACACAATAAACCTAAAAGATCTCCACACTAAATATCAAATAGTTTTTAGACTGCTATGATGTGTTAAGCTACGTGCAGACGGCATATAAAAAGCCGCACATATGTGCGGTTCTGACGTCACATAAAAAGTTTTAAAATCAACGCAAATGCTATACGTTAATCAATGCACGCAAACTCGCATATAAGGGTGTTCAGACGATGTGCGGAATCTGTCCCAAAAGCCGCACATTAGTTTGCGTTGATTTGCTCGCACATCAAGTGTACGCAAATGAGTACGCAAATTTTGCGGTCGATGTGCGACGTGTTCACACGATATGCGGAAATATCCGCACATCACCCATTTGCGTTCAAATGCAGGTTTGCGTTAATTCAATAAATTGTTTGAATTTTGTGTTTTATTCATGGTTTGTGGTTGTTGACGAAGCTTATTCGTACATAAATTTAAGAGTGCTGAAATTATTTGAAAATGTCGAAAAGAAAGTAGGGCACTACGGCTGTTTTTGGCATTGGATATGATTTATCTGCAATCAATTTTAATGATTTCATAATTAATCAGTAGAAAAAAAATTAACTTAATAAATTAATAAAATACTCAAGTCAACAACAAAAAAAAATTAAATAAAGAGACCCGATAAATACATACTTCAATACTTATTGTATTCATGAACACAAAAACAGCCTACTACCTACACACTTCGTTTCGCTCATTTTTTTTTAATTGAAAACCGATCATAACTATACTGTACAACCACTACTGATTTGCGTAAAATATGCACATTTGCGTTGTCCTATTTTCGTGTCACCGCACATGATTTTGAAGATCGCACATGCACGCACATGCACGCAAACTGTCACAAAAAATGTGCGAGGGTGTTCAGACGATTTGCCAAAAAGCCGCACATTTATGTGCGGTCTCGCCGTCGCACATCATCCGCAAACCATTTGCGTGCATGTGCGGAGTGTCCCAAAAGGGTGTTCAGACGATATGCGTGAATTTTCGCATATTATGACGTAAAAATGACGTCAGAACCGCAAACGTGTGCGGCTTTTATATGCCGTCTGCACGTAGCTTTAGGTATATTACTTTTGGCATTGACAAATACATTTTTTTTCTAGAAGGTGTTTTCCCAAATAATTTAAAAGAATCAATTATAATTCCCATACCTAAGGAGTACAATAACATAAACTGTGAAAAATTTAAACCAACTAATATGCTTCCAATATAAGAGAAAATAGTTGAAAAAGTTGCCCATAAACAATCAATCAAATGTGTCTCAGAAAATAAATTATTAATACTAAACCAATCAGGATTTCGTTTCGAACGTTCTTGTGAAACGGTTCTTAGCTGGCTTATTATGACTAACTTTCGAGCCGATAACACCTATACTCTATTTGCTGTGTAACTTATAATCATTCCCAGTGCGCAAACCGATTTTTCTTTTCCTCTTTAATCGTATTCTCTTACTTCGCTCATATTTTCTATCCGCTCCATACACGAGCGTGCAATAAGTGTCAGTGAACCGTTTAGTTTGCACAATGGCCCGTGGGGCCAACCACTTCGGTGGTCGTTTCGAGATTCTCGATCCCGACGCCGAATTTGACACCCAGCCAAGAAAAAAACATAAGCAAAATAACTTGCTCACAACCATGTACCCTACACTACCACCTAATTCCAACCAAAAAAATCCCCGATTTATTGTCATGTCCTCAAAAAATAGTGAAAAACCCATCTCTTCCCTCAGCCCATTCCTCCTCAAAAAATCAATCGACGCAATCAGCAAAGATTATGAAAAAATAACACAACTTCGCGATGGCAGCCTCTTAATATTTGTTAGATCGCAAAAAACTGCTGATATTTTCCTAAAAGCCAAAAATCTTGCTGGTGTTTGCCCAGTGGAAGTTAAATTACACGATCGACTCAACCAATCGAAAGGAATAGCCTATGCACCATGTTTAATAAACGTGTCCGAATTAGAAATCGTAAGCGAAATGAAATCTCAAGGTGTCATTGAGGTTTACAAATTCACAAAGAAGGGAGAAGATGGAAAGTTAAAATCCACAGGTCTAACACTTTTCACATTCGATCTTTATCAAACTCCAAAATCAGTGGATATCGGTTTCTACACAGCTAAGGTAACGGAATATATACCGAACCCAATGCGATGTCGAAATTGCCAACTACTCGGCCACACAACAAAACGCTGCAACGGTAGCACAAAATGTGAAACTTGCAACCTACCACCCCCAGATCCATGTTCCCGCACAAATTGTGCTAATTGCACCCTTCCCCACCCATCTTCCTCTAAAACATGTCCGTCCTATAAACAGGCTAAAGAAATTATTACAATAAAAACACTAAAAAAATGCACAATGGCTGAAGCCAGGAAAATTTATAATCAACAAAATTCAACACGTACGCCAGCTTTAACAGAAACATTCGCTGAAATGACAAAAACTACAAGCAACCCACCAGCTCAAGCTCAAATTCCATCACCGAATTCACAGCTAAATACCCAAACAAAAAACACCCCAACATCAAATGCAAAAACAGTTCTCAAGGTTAACACCAACACAGCAACAAACTCAGCAAACACAGAAAAACCCAAACACATTTCCCCACTCTCCACTACTAACAAGCTAACTACTACCAGCACTTCCAACCAAACTCCTAACACATTATCCAAACCAACAACATCGCCATCCCACTCACTCCCCATAGCATCACAATCACTCTCAATCAATAACAACGAATTATCTACTCAATCTTCCACAACTCCTCAAACTTCCACACCTATTGCAATACCTCCTTCACCCGCTCCCCGTCAAACAAACTCACCCATATCAATTGTTACCCAGAATCTTTTGGATAACAATGATTATTATGTAAACGATTCAGAAACACAGGATGTCATCATGCAATAGCAGAAATGTTAAACACACTGCTGACTCTGCTGTTCGAGTGTTGAATCAATCAGGGTCCATCGAGACCCTGGATGATTCAACACCCGAGCAGCAGAGTCAAAGCTCTGAACCACCTAATTTTGCCTACCCTCGAATATCAAAACAAAAAAATCATAGCTATAGACAAAAACAAAACACTCTCACATTTAGCCACCCTTCTTTTGCTTGAGGTAATACAAGTTTGTGGAACGTCCATAGATCTAACATAGTTCTCAATATTCTCCAATGGAATATGAACGGTTATATTAGGTCTGTTCGTTGAACTTTCGCCATGGTTTACCCAGGTTTTCTTGACAACCCTATTAGTTGTCAAAAAAATCTGGGTTTTCCACTCCTCAAAAAACGCTAAACCACAAATCACCACACATCCCTGTCAATAAAAAAAAATACAAGCCATTTGACAGCCCTCAAATCGCCACAGCAAAAAGCTAGGGCGAGTTTGGGGAAAACCTATGGCAAACCTATGGCTCAAAAAACACTCAATTTGACATTCAGGGCGAATTTAGGTTTCTCAAAAAACGCTTTGTGGTGACCCTAGGGCAACCCCAGGGCTTCAACGAACAGACCTATTAATAACCTTGATGAGCTCAAGATAATTATAAAACAAATAATCCAATTATATTAGCCCTGCAAGAAACACACTGCCCTTACGATAAAACACCAACCTTCCTTAAAACATTTGATTCTTACTTTCACAATCTACCCAGCAATGACTCCGGTAAACAAGGTATAGCACTTTTAATAAAAAAAAATATATGCCACAAAATCATCCCACTAAATTCAAATCTTCAAGTTCTTGCCGTTGAAATAGAACACAAAATCAAATTCACTTTCATAAACATTTATTTACCCCCTAAACAGCCCATCACTAGAAATGACCTAGACAATATTATTAACCAGGTCAATCACCCAATCATTTTTGGTGGCGATATGAACGCCTGGAATATCCTTTGGGGCGCCCCACAAACCAACAAAAAAGGAGAACTATTAGAAATTTTTTTCATAGATAGTAATCTTATAATATTAAACGATGGCTCCCCCACTCACCTATCAACGCACAACACACTAACACACATCGATGTTACTTGCTGCTCACCTGAACTGCTTACGAGGATTGCTTGGAAAACTTCAGAAGATCTACACAATAGCGACCACTTCCCAATTCATACAACAATTGCAATTGATCGCTGTAATTCAACACAACCAATCAACCCAAAATTCAAAACAGATCTAGCAAACTGGGCACTATATAAAGAAAAAGTAACTGAGAATCTATCTGACAAAGCTACCTCCCTGAATAATAATAAAGAAGCTGCCATCTTACTAAAAGCAATCAGATCCGCCGCTAACATCTCCATCCCCCAATCAACATCAACCAAACGTAAGCAGGTTGCTCCTTGGTGGAACCCCGAACTTTCGCAATTACGCAAAGAAAAGATGATAGCACTTAAGAACTTCCAAAGAAACCCCATAACACAGAACTTAATCACATATAAAAAATCAAATGCCAAATTTCGACGAACACTTAAAAACAGCAAATTAAAAAGCTTTTCTGATATAACCTCAAACCTAAACCCAAATTCCTCCCCTGCCAAAATATGGCAAAATATTCGCCGTCTGACCGGTAACCCTGCCACAATCGCTATAAATAGCATTAAAACCAACAATGAAACATTAATTGACCCACAGAAAATATCAAACTTCATAGCCCAAACTTGGTCAAAAAACTCGGCAAATTCAAACTTTTCAAACTCCTTCATTGCAAATAAAATAGCTACAATTAACACTCCTTTGCCACTACTCCCAACCAGTCCAACAGCACGGCGCATCGAACAATCCATAACTTTTATTGAGTTCGAATCATCAATTAATAAGGTCAGTGGTAAGACACCTAGCAGAGATAGAGTATCCTACCCTATGTTGAAAAACCTTCCCGAACACGCCAAACAAAGAATAGTCGCTCTATACAACAATATACTAAATAATTCGGTTATCCCTCAAGCTTGGAAATCAGCGTCAATAATACCCATCCCAAAACCAAAAAAAAAAACAAAAATACTGTCGAGGGATATCGTCCAATCTCCCTCATATCGTGTGTAGCCAAAATAATGGAAAAAATTATTGCAAAACGATTGCTATGGTTTGCGGAAACCAACAAGCTCATCAGTCCTAACCAAGTTGCTTTTAAAGCGAACAGAGGATGTGTCGATGCCCTCCTTCACATAGATCACTTTGTATCTAACGCACTCTCAGCTAAAAATCACGTATCTATTCTCTCCCTAGACTTCGAAAAAGCGTTCGACAGAATTGGTATTCATGTTATTCTTAACAAACTTATGAAATGGGGTGTTGGAAGAAAGATATACGGATATGTAAAATCCTTTTTAACAAACAGAAATTTCTGGATAAAAACAAACAACGTTTACTCTTCCAACCTCCCATTGCATAATGGAATACCCCAAGAATCACCTCTCTCGGTGGTGCTATTTATTATTGCATTCGATGACATCAACAACATTTTGGCCAAACATAAAACATTAGATCACTGCATTTACGCAGAACACATATATATATGTATTATGTAAAATAAATGACACTAACAAAAGTAAACTTCTATTCCAAATTGTTTTAAAAGAAATTATAGATTGGTCAGATGCATCGGGAGCAAAACTATCAATCCAAAAATGTAAACTTCTCCATATTTGCCGTAAACTAAATTGTACAAAACCTGTAATTAACGTAAATAATATAGAAATTGAAAATGTTAGCAACTTAAGTATTTTAGGATTAGTTTTCAACAAACAATATTCTTGGAAAACACACTGTTTAGAGCTTAAGAAATCCCTAGCTGCGAGAACCAACATTGTAAGATATCTAGCATCGAAAAAAAGCAATATGCATATAAATACCTTATCAAGTACAATTAAAATGTTAATTTTAAGTAGAATTGATTATGGGCTGTATATATATGGGCATTGTCCTAAATCAACTTTAAAAATAATAAAACCAACCTACCACGACGCAGCAAGAAGAAGTATAAATGCATTCCCGACATCGCCTATTGCAAATATTCTAGCAGAAGCAGGTCTTCCTACCATCGAAGAAAGAAGAGACGATATAACAATGAAACTTTTTGCAAAACTAATCTTTACAAAAAATTCCATAATCGAATATGATGTAAAAAAGTCACTAGAACACAAACTAATAAAAAAATTACCATCTGCCATTGCCACAATTCTTGCCAAAGGAGCACAATTTGGTCTACCAACCAAACAAGAACGCAACGTATCCCCACGCTATCCCCCATGGTTGATAAGCCCAGAGTCTCTAATATTGACTCTTGCCAAGCACAAAAAATCAGACACCAACCAAATGATATATCGACAACTGTTCACAACCATTTCAACCGATTTAAAGTCAGATGGGTGGAAATTCATCTTCACTGACGGTTCAAAAACCAGTGACAACACATCATTTGCTGTTACCCTGGAAAATGGAAATATAGCCTGCATCGGCAACTTGCCTGACTTTGCCTCAATCTTTACTGCAGAAGCATTCGCCATATACCAAGCCACCAAGTTCGCAATTAATCACCGTGGTAAACATGTCATATGCTCTGATAGCATATCGGTGCACAACGCCATAAACAATACCAACAACAACACTGAACTCATATCTGATATAAGATACCAGCTAGCCAAATTCCCCAACAATATAAAACTTATGTGGACGCCTGGACACGTTGGAATCAACGGCAACGAACACGCAGACTTTGCTGCCAACTCCGCTAGAAAATCACCCGTATACAACTTTAACGTTTTCACCAAATTAGACCTGCTCAAACTTATAAAAAAAATTTTAAACGAAAATGTTAACCACGACTGAAGCCTATACCATCATCATTATAAAAAAGTCAACCCAGAAAAACACCAGCCCGTATACCCCACAAACGCGTCCAAGCTCAAAATATCAAATTTTGTCCGTCTAAGACTTGGGCATACTTCAGCCACTCACCTACACCTCCTCAACAAAAACAACCCTCCAACGTGCACAACCTGTAACACCAGATTGGACATAACTCACATACTAGAACACTGCCCATTGTTGCAACCTCTAATCAAAAATTTATTTAAAAACAACACAATTTATGAAGTACTCCAAAATCCCAGCCTAAAAAATATAATAAGTATCTCTGAATTTATATCAAAAACCAACCTAAATATATAATCATAAAACCTCGAGCCAATAGTCTCAGCAGCTAGGCTCCTTAATATTAATTATCATGTAATTTAAATTACCTGTTAATAAATAATAATAATAATAATAATATGATCTTAACGATAGAACGTAATTAAAAAAAAATAATAAAATAATTGATGTGTTTAAAGACTTTCAACGAGCATTTGAAACAATCGATAGATCGCTGCTTCTAACAAAGCTAAGCAAATACGGCATACAAAATAAAGAAGGAAGAAAGTTTCAATCATAATTAAATAACAGAACACAACGATCTAAAATCAACCAGTGTTTATGCAATAGTGAAGAAACTTCGTTTGGAGTACCTCAGGGAACAATATTGGGCCCGCTGTTGTTTTTAATTTACATTAATGACACTTGTAAAGTTTGTCCCTGTCCATACGTGTTATACCCATAACGTTATATCGGTCGTTTGTGGGCAAAAGGGGTGAGGAAGAAAGGGACTCGATGCGCAAAATGAAATCTGATTTATCTGCCTAAGCAGTACACTTGGCGTGTCCAGGCGTGTTATGCCTATAGCGTTATGCTTTTTTCAATACAATTTCCAACACAAAATGGAGAATATGTGCGAGAATTATAACAACGTATTGACAATAGGTGTTATCCTTATCAGCATAACGTTATGGGCATAACACGTATGGACAGGGACTTTTAAAAGACTTGAAATTAATTTCTAATTTTATGAACTACGATATAGACAAAATGTTTATGTGGCTTAATAGAAACAATTTAAAAATTAATGTTAATAAAACAAATTGTATGGCTATAAATGGTGAAACTAACATACGTATCCAAAATACTGATATCGAACAGTTGAAATCAACGAAATACCTCGGTGTAATTATGGACAGTGATCTGAACTTTCAGTCATTTCGAATATATGTATTGAAAAAAAAAATCAAAAAAAGATTACGAAAAAATATATTTGTGTGCTATAAACATATAGTTGTCAAACCTCACTTTGAGTTCTGTTCATCAATATTGTATATGGGTAACTCAACAGAAATCAACAGACTTCAAAAACGAACAAGGCGATGAGAATTATCCTGAAATGCAGTTTCTATACTCCAATAAGTTGGATGCTATCTTGCTTACAATGGCTTAACATCAGACAGGATATCGTACAATGCAGCAATCATCATTTTTAAGACTAAAAATAAAATGGTTCCAGAATACCTATCATTAAACGTTAGTATAACACTCTAAAGTCCAACCATATAACTCAAGGTCAAATGAAAATAATTTTAGATTGCCATTTTATAGAGACAGCAGAACTCAGAACAAGATAATGTATAAAGGCATTCAGGTTTTCACTGAACTACCAAGTGATTTAAAAAATGAAACGAGTTTTCAAAGTTTTAAAAGAAAATTATCTAATTATATAAAATGTAATATCTAAACTCATGTGTGAAATTATAGTAACCTCCTTCCAATGTACCAAATTGTAGATGAAAATAGTAAATCTATTTATACTAAATAAACGAATAGATTCATACATACAAACTTACATTTAAAGCAATACCAAGCGCAACAAAGAAACTAATATTAACTGTATTTTTACTGGGCTTTATTGAACTAATTCATGATGTAACGAAGTTTGTCTTCGAATTTCGAAGAGAATTAACGAAAGGGCACAACTTGTGTTAAGGCTCTCTACACCGGCTGCAAGTGGGATGTGTAGAAATGCACCATTATCACCTGCGCAATCTACAAAACTTAAATACAAAAGTAGTTGTCATGTTTTCTTTAAAATATATATATAAAACTTACTCATATGCAATCTCGCTGATTCCGTGAGTTTCCCCACCAATAATAATGACATAATGCGGGCTCACATTTCCAATTTCCAGGTAAGGTTTGATAAGTTTCTGTTTTGTGTTGGAGAAGTTGTAGTTTTTTACCTTTTCAATATTGTTCTCGGCTGCAAAGGTTTTGAATTCTTCAGGAAGGTGCTCCAGCACGTCGTTCCACTCAATATCGTCTTTGATTTGTATACGAAACTGTGCACCACATCCACCTCGAAGTGCTTTAGTTTCCCAAGGATCACAACACCCTTTAAGAACAATCACTTGATGGCACGGTATTGCAGCACATGTTCTTATAATGCTACCCAAGTTATTGGGCTCCCGAATATTATCACAGATTACTGTTATTGGAAACGTTTGGTCTTCAACTGGTAACTGCAAATTTTCATCAGACGGACGGTCAAATATAGCAAGTAAGCCCGGTGGTGTGGTAAGCGTTGACCAAGTTTTCAAGTCATGGTGTGGCACCTTGTAAATCTCAATACTTTTTCTGTGTGGAGTTATTTTTTCATTTATTAATTCCAGTTGTTCTTTTTGGCTGAAAACTATTGTTTTAAGTTTCAACCCACTGGCCAAAGCCTCCAAAATCAGTCGTCTTCCTTCAAGGATTATTTCTCGATTTTTAGCACGCCTTTTACTTGAGCGCACTGAAGTAAGAAGATTGTTGAAGATTGGATCATTGAGTTTTAGCTTAGTAAAGCTTAGTCCCAATGTCTTGTCTTTGATAACAACAGGTTCGTAACTTTTGGGACTGAATTTTTGTAACTTGGGTAGGCTTCTCTTTTGATCCTGTAGAGGCTCGCCTCTATTATCATTTTCAATTAACTTTTTCAGTTTTCGTGCTTTAGATAAATGCTGAAGAGTGTTTGAGGAATTTTCAAATAGACTAGCTTCTATTTCCAAGGCTGATTCCACTTCTTTACGAGCCTCATCTTCGGGTGCTGGATACTGTTTTGGTGCTAAGTTATCCGTCGTAGTTAAAGAACGCTTTGTCAAAGAGATTAAATTTGTATTCAAGTAAGTTCTGTTAAAAAGTTTTCTTAACTGATTCATTTCGACAGTGACTGTTAAATTATTTCTCTAATTTTTATTCAGAACTTAGAAGTTGCATGCTGCATGGCTTTAAATTGTTCAAGACAGAAGTTTCAGCTGTCATATACCGTTTTCGTTTGGTAAAACTAGAGTACCCTTTCTTTATTATGTCGATTTCCTTTGCAAAAACAAAAGCACTCTAAAAAAGTGCTTTTTTTTCGTGCTCACTGGAACAGAAAAGACAAAATTCTTTTTTTATCATTGTATGTGTGCTATTTTTGACAGCCAACTCTTCCCGTTTGTTTTGTTCTGCAATTTATATAGAAAGAATGTTTTCGAAACTTTATTAATAAATGCACTAGGAAGAAACCTCCTCATTCGAATAATTTTACACAACACTTTGAACAAAATTATTCACAGAATGCCTTTCGTTTTGTGTAAGGAATTTCAGAATTTCAAACACTTCTTCGTAAAAATCAGAACTAGTTGACGACTCATAAATATTTTGATAATTTCAGCTAAAATTGAGCGATCCATTTTCACAAAATAGTTTATTGTTTATTTTTATTATCTCTCTTTCACAGTCCTTTAACCAAAAATGCAAAATAATCAAACTTGAAACTGGTAAACGTCAAATGTTTTGTGTTGGTGTACGTGAAAGTGCGTGTAAATCTTGCCTCTGAATCGATATTCGTAAAAGTGCTTTTTCGGGGCAAAAAAAAGTGATCTAGTGCCTCAATGTAACATATTTCGAGCAAAAAAGCACTTTTAAAAGTGCTTTTGTGTACCACTGGAAATCGACATTAGAGTAGAACATGAAATCAGAGTACTCCGTTTTTGTCAATGTATGTGTGCGTTTGACATATTATTTGCTTTCAATGCAATTGACTACTTTCAGAAACATATCTCTGCGTATTTCATGAGCAATTAAGTAAACATTTTTTGAATGAAGTAACAACTGACAAAAAGAACTTATATCTTAAAAAGATACGTAATAAACTTCATCAATGTCCAGATTGATTTTATACAAAGGTAATTTAAGGCAATAAGGGTGGTATTCACCAAGAAATCTTAAACTAAGTGCCTCGTAAACCTATTCACCGACCACTATTAGTGCAGATTTATGAGCGCTCATAACACTTAAGAGTGGTCGCTACCACTCTTAAGTTATGAGCGGTTGTTGTTTTAAATAACTTCGAAAATTCGAAATTTACTGACAGCGTCATTTGTGGTTGATACTCAAAAATGATAAATAACTGTTGAAAAAAATAAGAAATTCGAATTATGGTTTGCAATACAGAGAATGAATTAATTTTACGCTCTACCATTTCCTAAATTTCCGATAATTTTTTATGTTTTTGACTGATTTTGACAATTGACACTGAAATTTTCGAAGTAGTTCGAAAAGTGTGCGTTCAGAGACTCTAAAACCTTATTTTTCGAATATTCGAATTAGCTTAGACTAGACCCTATTATTGCTTGGTGAATAGCACATCCAAATTTAAAACTAAGAGCCTCTTAGCTTTAAGAGCGCTCTTAAGATTGTTTGGTGAATACCACCCTAAGAAATTTGTATGAGCTCGGACAACAACAAAAACAGCATGGACAAGTTATGCAAACCAAAACCGATAGGTTTGTGAACGCCCGCGTGAACACAAAATTCGAAATGAGATGCCAAGAATGACAAACGAGAAATGTCATTTATGTTGGTGTGAGTTTACTCTGAAAAAAATTCTAGAGTAGCAAAACTTGCTCTGAGGGTAATTTCAGATTACCCTGAGAGCAGCCAAACGAACACAACGTCACTCTGACAGCAAAAAGAGTACCCTTAGGGTACTCTTTTTTCCCAAACGAAAACGGCAATAGTGTCATGTCTGTGTCCATAGGTTCGTTCATTGAAGTCCTGGAGTTGCCCTGTTTTCGCTACCTTAGAGGAATAAAGGACAAGAGAGAAAACCTTTACCTTTGAGGAATAAAGAACAAAAGGGAAAACCACACACACTCCACGGCATCGACCCTCGAACTGACCTCACAAACACCACTTTATTTTCAGCTTTAAAAACCAGTTTGCAATCAGAAAATAAAGTGGTGTTAGTAAATTCCCTGACACAGCTTTATATTCAGCTTAATCACAGGCGGATCTCGTGTTAAAAAAGCAACAATGTAGACAAATGGAAGTTGCGGGGCAAAAGAAGTAATGGTTTTCCCTCTTGTTTTTTATTCCTCTAAGATTATTACTTCTCTTGCCCCGCAACTTCAATTTGTTTACGTTGTTGCTTTTGTAACACGAGATCTGGGATGTGTTTCTTTATTTTTTCCGGATAAGGAATTGAAAAGACAGAAAAGCAAAAATATTTATCCAGAATATCCAGAACAGAATAAATAAAGAAACAGAACTAGCAACAAGCAACAACTGACAATGAAAGTATGTATGTATCTGTCAAACTACAGAATATTCCATTTAAACCACCTCTTGACTAGGAATGAAAAGAATGCATTCCAAATATTCCAGAATGAATAAAGAAACAAGAAAATAGTTTATCCGGAATATTCCATTGAATAAAGAAACGCAAAAATGGTATTCCGAATATTCCGAATATCCGGAATTGGGTGTGTTTCTTTATTTTTTCCGGATAAGGAATAGAAAAGACAGAAAAGCAAAAATATTTATCCAGAATATCCAGAACAGAATAAATAAAGAAACAGAACTAGCAACAAGCAACAACTGACAATGAAAGTATGTATGTATCTGTCAAACTACAGAATATTCCATTTAAACCACCTCTTGACTAGGAATGAAAAGAATGCATTCCAAATATTCCAGAATGAATAAAGAAACAAGAAAATAGTTTATCCGTAATATTCCATTGAATAAAGAAACGCAAAAATGGTATTCCGAATATTCCGAATATCCGGAATGAATAAAGAAACACACCCCTGGTGAAAAGTGTGAACGGGGCTATTGTACAGTGTGAACAATGCTTCTAGGGTTTTGTATGGATATGACGTTTCACCAGTAGTCCATATCTATTAGGTTAATGAGTGTGAACTCGGCTAATGTAAGCCGAGTTCACACTGTACAATTAGATGAACAGACTTTGGCTTGAACGACAAATGCTTGATAGTGTGAACCAGAGATAAGAAATTAATTAGATGGCAAACCTTTACTGCGTGAATCACACAATGCATACGCATACGCATACGGAGCCGGAGCCGCAAGAGTTAAAATCAAGTTAACTTCTCCGTCTTGCGTTGTTTTTGTATTCGCTTGTATTTAATGTTTTGACATCTCTTGTGGCTGCGTCTTCGCAGCCATTGTGTTCACGCGATAACGTCGTGGGATGCGATTTCTGTCAAAATGAAATGCATGTAACCTTATGGAGGTTTGATTTCACGCAATCCCATCGCACGCACTTATTGCGATGCGATTTAAAGTACCTTACAAGCATGAATTTTTCTTTAAATATAGTTCATACTTTTTTTTAGGTGGATAGACTCTTATTTTTGTGATTTGAACAGTGTAAATGCCGCATGACAGTTTTGGTTTTAAACTGGCTTCAAGCTGGTTTGTAAATAAACTGGATTTGTCATCACTTAAGTAATGCCTGCAAAATAAATTTCAAACTGAGCCATCGCCCCAAAAACATTAGCGGAAACTTGCCATCTTGTATTTTGTCAATCGAGTAAGATCTGGAAAGCGGACAACACCATCGTATAGAGAGAAAAAAGGATTGGAAGAGTGATTTTTTACCATCCATCACTCAAAAGAAATAATAACAACAGTAGTTGAGTCCATAAATAATAACAGCAGCTATATTAACACATAATTCAACGATCAAGAAAATCATAGTTGATAAAATCTATTGTGCAAAATGGCAGACTCAGAAAAGATACCTACTGAACAACAGCAACCATTGCAAGATGATTCGCAGGTTGACGAATCTGGAAATCAGCCTCAGCCAAAGCCGGCTGCTCCACCAAAGGAAATCATTGGTAAGTAATTATCAAGATTTGATGCCATTTTAATAGAAGGTCTCGCATTAAAATCGAAGGACGGGGCTACGCTTTTGCCGGCGGCCACATTTTTTCATATCGATTTTTGGAAAATAATAAGGACACCGCCATTTTGTTTCTAATGTTAACATAACGAGTGGGAGGCTTTCAAACTGTTACCATTTAATTTGGCCGGCAAAACAAATGAAAATGATGCATTTGCGCTCCACTTTAGGATCTTATGCGTGTCGTATTTCGTATAAAACTTTTAATGGAATGCTCTTTATACGTAGGTATATATGCACATGCATATATAAATGGATGACATTTACTGCAACCTTCGAGGGTATCACTTCAAAATCTTATATAGTAATAACACAGTCATGAAAGCGATATCTCACCTAACCGTTCGGATCCGACAGAAGATTGTAAGTCAATAGAATGGTTGAGCGAAAAACTAATTCCCTGACTTTTTGAGCTTGAACTGTTTGTCGGAAATATTTATATAGCGACGAAGGACATCTTGTAAATCATTAAAGCCTCAAAAAACAATCTATTTTTTAAGATTTTTAAAACTAGCCTTGAATATCTATTATTTGTATTTGTTTTAGCTACCAAAGTGAGTGGTACTGTGAAGTGGTTCAACGTTAAGAGTGGCTACGGTTTCATTAACCGGAACGATACTAAAGAAGATGTATTCGTTCATCAAAGTGCTATCGCTAAAAATAACCCTAAGAAGGCTGTAAGATCCGTGGGCGATGGTGAGCTTGTTGAGTTCGACGTAGTGATTGGAGAGAAGGGAAACGAAGCTGCTAATGTGACTGGTCCATCTGGTGAGCCGGTGCGTGGAAGCCAATTTGCGGCTGACAAGAAACGCACATACCGTGCTTGGCTGTATAGGAGCCGTCGCAATCCACAACAGCGCCGAAATACAAACAATGCTGAGACTGGTGACGAAGGTGAGGCCACCGATGGTGGACCACCACAACAGCAGCAACGTCCACAAAGAAACTATCGTCGCGGTGGCGGACGTGGTCGTGGTCGTGGCACTTATACCAACTACTTTAATGGCCCAAGACGTCAACAAAGACGTTCCGTAAACAATCAGAGCGGTGATGGTGGTCTTAGTGGTGGTGAGGGTGGAAACGAGAACGTTGAATCCAGTGTACACCGAGGAGATGGTCAGGGCGGCCAACAACGTCGCGGTGGACCACCAAGGCGTTTCTTTAGACGCAAGTTTAACTCTGGTAATCGTGGACCACCAGGAGGAGGTCGTCGTCCACGTAGTGAAGATGGCGGTACTGAAGATTGTGGGTTCATATTTAAACAATTCTTTTATGACTTTAGTAACAATGACTTTCAACATTTTAGACAACCAGGGAGGCCAGGGTGGAGATGCTCCCCGTAATCCTCGCACTCGACGCAACCCCAGGAAGCAGAACAACGCTGGGGGAAACTCAAATGGAGGCGAACAACAACCCCAACAGCAGGTAAATTAGAGAAAAACGTGCGAAAAATACAACAAATAAGTAAAGCTATAAAAACATTCAAATACTACATAACTGCACTCCATGTCATTACCTTAATATGTACTTTATTCAGTGTCAAAAGTCAAAAGTTAGGCAGCTCACATTCAAATGGTACTCATCTCATTGAATTTTGAAAAAAGAAAAACAATTTGTTAAACATTCGGTTTAGATTAAATGTTTAGTCGAGCGTCTACGCATTATTTCCATGCTTCCTTTTTTTAAGATTCAATTGTCAACACATTTTGTCTTTGTCCTTTAAATTTTTGTTGGATATAAAGAATTAAAAACAAACTTATCACTTTTAGACTCCCCTTGTTGATGTGACAACCCAGAGTTCCAATAATGATGCTTAACTTTTGAACTGGCATTTAAATAGGTTAGATTTTATGGTCCTTTTTTAAAAACGTCAATTGTGTCTTCAATCCACGAAGATACGTTTCAAAGAAAAACATTGACTCGGATGACGCTTTTAAAACTTTTTTTTTTCACTGTTATTTTTATCTATTTCATTTCTTATTTTATTTTTATTATCATCATTTTTATTTTTGTTCTTGGTCCTCCCTTCCTTCCATTAAAAACACACAAAAAAAAGCAGGACGCTGGCCAACAAGTGCAAAATACAACAACTGAAAGTTCGGCATAAAAGAATAGAAATAAAATAAAAAAAACAGCTCAATACAAATATGCATTACAAGAATGGAAGATATTTAGACAAGTACCCAGGAACGTCTGTACTTTTCTTTTCCCAAAATTGAAGCACCTGATGGACTTTTTAAATTTTTTTGTTTTAAATATTTTTTTTTTTTTTTTTTAAGAAAATCTCTTTATATTTATTATTTTTTTTTATTTTTTTAAAAAATATACCTATATGATTTTTTAAACCAACAACTAATCGAGTTCAAGTGTAATGCATTGTTTGTGTTTTATTTTGATGGAAAAGAAGCAAACACAAAATAAATATCAAAAAGTAGTATGACATCATTTTTCTTAAATTCGTCTACATAGGTTCAGCCTACAAAAAAGTTTGTCTGAGTTCTTTGTTTTATGTGTGTCAAATTTCTGTAACAAAAAATTAACTAACCGAAGGAATTTTAAAGAAAAGTTAACTCACAAATGTGAAGTTTCAATGATTTAATTGTTTTTATATCCCAGTGACATTGAATTCTCAAAAACTTTAACTTTAAACACCCTACTTCCTTCCGTTCAGTTATATAAAATAAAATGTGTGCATAATACATATGTTTTTACCTACATTTATATTTTAAAACAACAACATTGGTTTATAATGTCATCATATTCCTTAATCAGGTAACTAAGTAAAATAATATTCAAACTTGTGGGATGTAATTAACATTCAATGTCCTTTTTTTATACACTTGATGTAGAAATTTGTATTTGAATTTAAGTGCATAACACCATAGAATGGTGAAAATAAAAAAAAACATGTAAAATACAAAAAATTGGAAAATAAAACAAAAAAATTGTAAAACATGAAAGCATTTGCATTTTATTTTTTGTAACAATTGCTTTCGGTTGCTGTTTTGCTCTTTTTCTATTGATGGCGATGCGAGTATTGTGATCAAGGTATCTGGGATCTGCAGTTTTCGTCAACGTCTTAAATGTAAATTCTTCAATTTGTGGTTGCTAATCACAAGATTACTATTTCGAAACAACAAAATTTAGTGCATAGCCCTTTTTTATTTGAACTCAGTCCGGTAGGTGAAGAAAATGTGTGTGGAAGATATTCGACCCTATCGTGGTAACCGTCGGAGCGGAGTTTTCTCCGCAACGCATCTTTTTTCTGAGATTCAATTTTGCTTCGTAGTAGTTGTCGTCGTAAGAAATTTTTTACAAATGCGGCAATGCATTGCATTCCCAAAACTAAAATCTCCGCAACAAAAACTTATCGGAGAACGTCGGATCTTCCGATCGGAGAAATACCACGAAGCAAAATGTCTCCGATCGGAGAGAATTCCGCTCCGACGGTTATCACGATAGGGCCGATTGCACTAATGATTTAACTATACCGCGACATGGGTATAGCTAGACTAATAATCGCCGGGAGACTACTGATACTGACGGGTTTTCGACAGCAAATTGCACAAATCGCGCAAGGGGAACTCGAGTTTGGTGGCATCAAGTGGAAAAAGACCTCAACTGACTTAGGGTGCTAAACTGGAGAGAGCACGGCAAAAATCAAATTGTTATCAAAAGATGTTGATTTAGGTTCAGGTTTAACCCGATCTATAATGTCCACTTAAGTTTTTTATCTAGACTGAAGAAACTAAAACTAAAATTGAAAATTGCACAGAAAAAACTCGAAGATTTTTTTAATGAAGAGTCTAATGTCGCTTTCCATTAGTTTCACTCGAGAAAGAACTCATAAACAAACCAATAGCAACCCACAATAGTTTCTGCTGAGTCTGTCTTGTTGTCTGTGTGTATGGTACACCTATGGCTCATAAAAAATATTGCTTAGGGAAAATTTTCGTTTTGCACCATTGGAACGGTTTGAGAATGCTCCTTTTCGCTTCTTTTCGTCTAATGGAAAGTGATATAATACTAAGCTCTCATACTAATTACCGGCCCATGTAATACTTACATACCGCCCTATTCTGCTATTCATCGGGGGGAATTTTTCTTGAATTTTCACTAATCACTGGGCGAATTCCTAAACGCAGGCCTTGCTGAGCAAGTCAAATGCTAAGCAAAAATAATCACAAATAAAATTTGCAATGCAATTAAAATTATGCAAGTGTTTTTCGATTTTTTCACTAATTCACTTGCAATTGCGGGAAAAAAAGCAATCTGGTACGTTTTGGGACATTCTGCTTCGAAGGGATTTTTTTGTCGGCATTTAGGAACTGTGTGCTTTGCATAATTTGTGCAAGACTTGCGTTTAGGAATTCGCCCACTATTCTGCTATTCATTCGAAGTGAATCTGTGTATACAGATTGTGTACACAGATTCACTTCGAATGAATAGCAGAATAGTGATTAGTGAAAATTCAAGAAAATTCACTTCGAATGAATAGCAAAATAGGGCTGATAGAAACTTTTTATTTGTTGGTATTGGGAAGCTGAGTAAGAAAATTAATAAAGCTATCTGATAACCAATGTGGGTTCGTTTGGGGTTGGTCAACAACAAATGCAATCCAAAGTATAAGAATCCTAATGGAAAAGCATCGTGATAAATATTTGTATGTTGTACTGGTTGATCTTTTTTTGGTGACTCTCAGACAACGGGGTATTCTTATGAGGCCTATTTTCGGATGATATATGTAATATGTATGAAAGAGCAGTGACGAAGTTAAGGGGCCTGATTATCCATTTGGAGGCGAATCGTATTTGAGCTGATAACTTCTTATGGGAAGGCAAACCGATTACGTAAGCGCTAGTCTGTCTGGCTTCCCTCTATCTATCTATCTAACGCACACGGCAGCGGTAGACATGCTCCTCCTCTGTCACTTTAGCGCTTAGTTAGCTTTTCTCAAGTACAATTTCATTTCAATATTAAATAGTTCAACTTACACTAATTTATGTTATCACTTCTGTTTATTGTCCCGAGACGTACACGTATTTTTTGGTTGACAAAATCTAGATTTGGTACGGGTGGTACCCGTGGCGTGGTGGTTAGCATGTCCACCTGCTAACCCAGAGGTTCGAGGTTCGAATTCCAGCAGAGACAAAAATGTTTTTTCACGGGTATCGCCTTTCGCGAGGAATTAGCAAGTGCTCCGTTAGTAAATTCATTGCCATGAAAAGCGCTTTCTCAATTAGCCGTTCGGAACCGGCAGAAAATCGTAGATCCCCTCCATTCCCTCACAAGGCATGGTTGTGAGAAATGCGCTAGGCCCAGGGTCTCCTCACTCTGTTGTGCCAGCCTATTTATTTATTTATTTATTAGTTTTTGCTTCCGTATCTTTTGTTTTACATTCGTCTGATTGTTGATTATGTGTTTCATATGCGAAAAGCAATATTTTTTTTCAGCTGGAACTACGTAAGTTGAATTATTACTCAATATTTTTGAAAGTCTATAAAATATAAGGGGTGTTCGTTGACCTTTCCCCAGGGTTGACCCAGGTTTTCTTGACAACCCTATGAGTTGTCAAAAAACCTGGGTTTTCCAGACCTCAAAAAACGCTAAACCACAAATCACCAAGCACCCCTGTCATTAAAAAAAAATACATACCATTCCATTTGACAGCTCTCAACTCGCTACAACAAAAGCTAGGGCGAGTTTATGGAAAACCTAGGTCACCCATAGGGCTCAAAAAACACTCAATTTGATATTCAGGGCGACTTTGGGTTTCTCAAAAAACGCTATGTGACGACCCCAGGGTGACCCTAGGGCTTCAACGAACAAACCTTAATTAATAAATGATCACAGAAGTAGATTTAGAAGCAAAATTGTGCAACTAATTTTTTTTCACCGCAACTGCAATTTTAACTTCTTCTAGGGTGGGAGGACGTTACACTAGTCGAAAGCAGCCGTGGTTCGCTTTTGCATCAACATTTGTGCTTTTTTATTGGCTGCATTTATCTGAATGCATTCTTTGTCGAATCATGGTTCGCTGGTTCGCATGAGTCCTGAAAAGGATATTCTCATTTGTACCTTGACTACAACAAAGTAATGCCCCGAGTCAAAGTTGGCACCTCGTAAAGTTCGGACATCTATCACACTGGAAGAGTACCTTGCGTCGATCGCAACATGGTCAATTTTGTTGACGGTAGATTGATCTGGGAATCGCCATATACCATTATTAATTTTGAGATGCGGGAAGCGCGTACTACTTACAACAAGATTTAGCCCCGCAGCAAAATCGATTAGCCTCAGTCTTTTTGGATGTTTTGTCATGGAGGTTATGCTTACCGACTGTATTCCCAAAGATGTCCTCCTTCATTAGTTTAACGTTAAAATCGCCAAGAACGATTTTAGCGCCAAGTCTAGGGGATTGCTTTTTTCGGAGGAGCTCGTAGAAATAATCTCTGGTATTCTAGTCTTTCTCTTCCGCGTTGGTGTAGGCGCATATAAGGCTAATGTTGGTGAATGTAGACCTGATGCGGATGATCATTATATTCTCATTTACTGTATGACAAATCCGCACCCAAATAAGAGGTTGTTTCTGTTCTCTGGAGCCATCGCCATAGTAAATGTCGTAATTTTTTATCTTCTTTATGCCCGGCCCATGAACCATGACATCGCACTTCTTGGATGGCGGCTGTCTGCATTGTAGCAGTCTAATGGGTCCGCTAATTCTCCAGCTGAACGTAATCCGTTACGGGGTCTTATGTTCCACGTGCAGATCCGGAGGTCTTTGTCCTTAATTCGTTTGCTTGGGTCGTCAACGTTGAAATCATAATTCTTATCCGAGGCTGGTTGTTCGCAACCATGAAGTTTTTACGTGGTTGGGTAGTTAACCCCACGCACAACCCCATCCTGGAAGGCCATGTCTTTTTGACATCCCTTGGACATAAAAGGCCGGATAATCCAGAAGCAGTACCCCACCGCAGGGGCATGAGAGCTGTCGTTGGCTCGCCAGGAGGTCATCCGCCACCATCTCTATTTCAATAGCCTGTCCTAGTATTGAAAGACCCTGAAAGACCTTTAAAACAAATATGTGAGACTGCTTGAAGTCCATCGTTGATTCATACGCTGAGATATTCCCAAAAAGCTGTGGTAGACCACTGAGGTTCGGGGAGTCAGTCATTACGCGCAGAGTGATGATCTATTTCTTCGACCTTTTGTCCGGATGGAGCATCCCAGTTCCCATTGGTTACCGCGTGGAGGTATAGTAAGCACAATTGACGTGTACTATAAGTTCCAACATCTGGACGCCGCCAAGTCGACACCAATCAGAGCCTTCCCGAATAGTACACGACCAACCACCGATGTTTTGATGCTGGCGTATAAAAGTACATATTAGTCTATAACAGGAAAATGAACATGTCCAACCTCATTGAAGAATTGGAGAGACAATTTAATTTTCTTAATAGAAATGAATTTATTCGATAAATGCAGGCCTAAAGGAAAATTAACATCAAAATTAATTTTTTAAGATCCGACAACAGTAAAAACAGTACCGCATTACTTGCTCTGAATTTGAAATACTTGATCAGTCACTCGTGTTATTATTGGATCAAGTTCAAAGGGTTTCACTTTTGATTCCCAGAGTTGTCTTAAGGTGTTCTCAGCGGTATGAATGACGTTATCTAAAAGAGTTTATAAACAAATCAAAAGAACTAAATATTATAGAATCAATATCTTTTTTCACCTTCATCACTTTTGCTAGCAGCTTTTAAAGACAGCAAAATTATAACTTTTTTAACCAGAGGAGTAATTGTGTCACATATAGAATGTAATGCTTTCGCTGCTTCGCCAGGAATCTATCATCAATATATTATTGTAATTATTTCAGCGAGCAGCTATCAAGAAATCATACCTCGTTAACGTTTGCAATCAAAACCACATTACCCTCTTTTATGGTTCCCTTGTACTCTTCCAGAATGTTGCCATAGTCGTTTATTGCTTCCTTTGAAGTGAAATCAATATTTTTTACTTTCGCTGATTCTCCTATGAAACCAGTGAGCTAGGAATTAAGTAAGAACAAAGAAATCTTATTCTTAACAATAAGCTTACCAAGACACGAAGACGCAGTTCGGGCGATATCTAGAATAAGTTGTTGTGCTTTACTATTTCCATTGTGCAATAACAAATAAACGGCTGGGTTTTCCGATCCAAATTTTAGAATATTTTTAACGCCGAAAGTCAAGTGTTCCCAAAGAGGGTCGCCTTCATTTGGGTATTGATTTTTTAGTATTTCAGTGAAATTACATGATTTATCTTCTTGATGCAGATTTCGCGAAACGGTAGTAGTAAAAGCATTAATCACAATCAAACTAATTATAACAACCACAACACCTACAATGATATAGAATGTTAATGGAATGCCTGATTTCGGTTCGGTATTAGGTAAACATTCAGATGCAATTTTTCCGGTTGCCCCAGGTTGCACTTTTGGGGTCTGCGTTTCTTTATTTGGTTCATTTTTTTTTAATGGATTGTTGCTTTCAAGTTCGTTGCTAACTATATCCGAATTCATGTATTTAGTTTGCCGCCTTCTCGTTTGTTTGGTCTGCGTGCCGTCATTTGGTTCCGATGTTTTTGATAGATTGCAGCTTTCAGGTATGAGCGATTCCCGGTGTTCGTTGTGCTCATTACCATGTCCATTTTTCTTTTTCATGGACCGCTTTATATCATTTGATTTAGAATCTTCACAATCTTCAGAATCTTCAAAATCTTCAGAATCGTCATCTGAATTCGGATCCCGTTGATGCTTTACATCTTTTTTATCTTTATCTTTATCTCCAGTCAACTGTGCTGAGGTTGTACTGTCATCATTTTCATGAATTGGTTTCCTTTTGGACATATTTCGTAGTTTATTCAAACAAAGATTATCATTGGTATTAGAAAGTTCAGAGATCTATTACGGGCTATTTTAAAATTAAAAAGCTTGAAATTAATTTGATGTGGAAGTGGAAAACATAATAAAATATGCCGAATGCCAAAAACCGCCGCTGTCTTGGTCTTCTAAAAGCCCTGTTCACACTGTACAATTAGTTGGACAAACCTAGGTTTGACAAACCAATGTTTGACAGTGTGAACTCTTCATACGACCGCTTGTCCAATTTGTTGGATGGTTTTCAAAAATTTTTGAAAATCTAGAAGTTGGAGGGAGTTGATAGGTATGTGACATAAAGTTGGACGACAAGTTGGATAAGTGTGAACGCAAAGTTCATCAGACCATCCAACTTCCATCAAACGAAGTCTGTCCAACTAATTGTATAGTGTGTACAGGGCTAAAAGCATAAGTAATAAAATAAGAGGGTAAGCTCAAGCTTTTTGGTTTGGGATTCATCAAATTGAGATTTGCTCTCTCTGCCGGGGGAATCCGGAACTTTATTATGAAAATTACCTCGTTTCCACCACAGAATAAGGAATATACAGAAGGTCATCTCCCACCATCTCCACCCGCAAAACCCGCAAATTTCCCAAAAATGAACTTTAGTGAACAGGAAATGTTTCATTGAAAAAGTTCATTGCTGAGGTGAGATATACAGGAAATAGAACTTTGACTAAAGCTTTGGGATTTCCTAGAACTATACCTTATTGAATAATGCTTCAATTAAATCAATTAAATTTCCTTTTGGTAACAAGAACTCAACCTTTTTGTAAGATATAATCTTGAAAACACTGTAAGGTTAAGTAATAATTGGGTTTAAGTGCACTTGGGAGAAGTAGAAGAAGAAGAAATAAAATTTTTGTCGTACATTCATGTGTATAATTTTTTGTATCTTTTTTTTTTCCTAAATGTATGTTCTTTTTTTTATTCTTTCGTAAGCCTACCACACCAGTTGCTTTCGAATGGTGAGCTTAAAGCTATGTGTTGTAAAGTTTAATAGAACGTCTGCGTCGGATTGCAGTTAAGGTTATTTTTTCTCTTTTTGAGTAAAATACTGGCTGAAATGGAAAATAAAGTTTATATATGACACATAAATCAATTTTTCAACATTCTAGACTGTAAGAAAGCTTAAAAATACCAACTTTTATGCAACAAAATAAAAAACGTTAAATTTTCGGAATTGATCTCACCTCAACCGTCTTTTTCTACTGACCTCACTTTCCGGCCCGGGGGCTTCCGGCCCGGGGGCTTCCGCTAATTTTAGCTTGTAGGCAAAATGAACTTTTTGGATGAAGATGACCTTCTGTATATTCCTTATTCTGTGGTTTCCACTTAGAATTGAATTACACTTCAATTCGAATTAGTGCCAGTGTATACCACAGAATAAGGAATATACAGAAGGTCATCTTCATCCAAAAAGTTCATTTTGCCTACAAGCTAAAATTAGCGGAAGCCCCGGGCCGGAAGCCCCCGGGCCGGAAAGTGAGGTCAGTAGAAAAAGACGGTTGAGGTGAGATCAATTCCGAAAATTTAACGTTTTTTATTTTGTTGCATAAAAGTTGGTATTTTTAAGCTTCTTTACAGTCTAGAATGTTGAAAAATTGATTTATGTGTCATATATAAACTTTATTTTCCATTTCGGCCAGTATTTTACTCAAAAAGAGAAAAAAAACCTTAACTGCAATCCGACGCAGACGTTCTATTAAACTTTACAACACATAGCTTTAAGCTCACCACTCGAAAGCAACTGGTGTGGTAGGCTTACGAAAGAATAAAAAAAAGAACATACATTTAAGAGTAGGTATAAAAAAAGATACAAAAAAATTATACATATGAATGTACGACAAAAATTTTATTTCTTCTTCTTCTACTTCTCCCAAGTGCACTTAAACCCAAATTACTTAACCCTACAGTGTTTTCAAGATTATGTCTTACAAAGAGGTTGAGTTCTTGTTACCAAAAGGAAATTTAATTGATTTAATTGAAGCATTATTCAATAAGGTATAGTTCTAGGAAATCCCAAAGCTTTAGTCAAAGTTCTTTTTTCTTTATATCTCACCTCAGCAATGAAATTTTTCAATGAACCATTTCCTGTTCACTAAAGTTCATTTTTGGGAAATTTGCGGGTTTTGCGGGTGGAGATGGTGGGAGATGACCTTCTGTATATTCCTTATTCTGTGCCTTGTAGCTGGATCGATTCGAAAGAGTTTGTACGTATAAGTAGATTTCTCGATTCGGTGAGCTAGTAGATACCTGAATCGAAATTTGAATCATAATCCGATTCGAGTACCCGATCCTAAGTGGAAACGAGGTAAATGAAAAAATGGCTGTTCTCATAGCCCATACAATGATGGAGAAAATTCGTGTTTCCTTTAAGAAATTTTATAAATAGATAAGTTTTCATATGTACATAATTAGAAAATATTTTACACTAAAATATTAATTACAGATTTCATGAACTGTTTTGGTTTTCCAAATTCAAGCATGGCTTTTCAAATCAAAAAAACTAATTTTGTTATTTGGAATAGTATAGAAAAATGAGATATAAGCATTTTATTGAATTAAAAAATATTTTTGACTAAAGTAGTACTAAAATCACAGATTTCATGTATGTTTTGGTTTTAAAAATCCAAGCAAGGTTTTTTTAAATCAAAAAATCTAATTTTGTCATTTGGAAAAATATAGACAAAAAGTTATTGGCATATTGGTTGTAAAAATTCAGTTTCTTAAAAAAAATCTTTTTTAATGCTATATCCCAATCACAAAATCAGATTTTTTAGATTGTCAAAAGGTTGCTTGAATTTGGAAAACCAAAACAGTACATGAAATCAATAATTTCAGTATTATTTTAGTCAAAAATATTTTTCAACACGTTTTTTCAATGGAAAATTGAATTTTTAATACTAAAATGCTTATATATCTTTTTTTTATACTTTCCTTTAAATTCATAGCAGAAAGCAGAAATACGACAGACACAAGAAAGCAGAGCAACTGACAATTTTTGTGTTGTTTGCATTTTGTATAGCATACTTTTCATATCAAATATTACAACGAAGTAACAAAATGTTGGAAAAATCTATGCAGATGACAGTTCCTTCTGATGTAATAGCTGCGATAGATTTAAAGCATGTGGAGACCAGGGGTAACCTTCAGTCGTTCCTAAATGAGATAATTATTTTGAAGCAAAGTCAATCATACACAACAACTTTTATTTTGACACTACAGCATCGCGTAACATCGAAAGCAAAAAAGAACCCACTGAACACAGCTCGTATGATGTCAATTAAAACCCAAATCAAACAAAGCTCGTCCGTTTTCTCCATCTTGAAAGGTAAAACAGTGACAGACACACAAAAAATCATTCAATTTTGTTCTATCTTGGACTTAAAATTAAAAAAATTCATTTTATCAGTGCATTAATTCTTTCGGAGCAGATCCCGACTTTACAATGACAGGATTTTCTTTAAAAATAAAATCAAAAAATGGCCAGTTTGTTGTGAATGATTTAAACGCTGGCACAACAATAGGCGACCTTAAAACAAAGATAGCTCAAGTTACGCAAATCAAGGAATCATTTCTGCATATACTGATAGGTTTTCCTCCAAAACCATTGGATTTATCGCAAAATGGCAACTGTATTAGTGTGACTGGTATTTCTAGTGGAGACACATTGATAGTAGAAGAGAAGGTTGTACAAAGTATAGAAGATGACGCTGAACTAGCTCGAAGATTGCAAGAAGAAGAGGAACGAAAAAACCTCCAACATATTCCGGCGGAATTACAGAATGATAATTCATCAAATCCTTTCAATGGCATACTTTTGAAAAAAATCGTACCTGCAGACAACTCATGCCTTTTCACTAGCATCGGTTTTGTTTTGAATGGAAAAGTTACATCTGATTGTGGTAGTTATATGAGGAAAATAATTGCCGAACAAGTAGCTGACGATCCAACATCATACAATGAAGGAATGCTCGGCAAGCCAAACGCCGAATATTGTGAGTGGATTCAAAAGCCAGAATCTTGGGGTGGAGCTATTGAGGTTTCAATATTGTCTTACCATTATGGAATGGAAATCGATGTAGTTGATATCCAAAACTCAATTATCAACCGGTTTGGCGAGGATAAGGACTATGGCTTAAGAGTGTTTCTTCTTTTTGATGGTATTCATTACGATCCTCTTTACATGGAATCGAATTCGGTAAGTTTATTTTGTTTAAAAACTTAGATAACTTAATTGTCATTAAAAATAAACGTAAACCAAGGTCTGACATAAAGACGAATGCTTAAAATAGAACGAATGATTTTTTCGATTATAGGTACATACATGAATATATATAAAGTTTTTATATTCATAATTATATTGTTATAGAGTATTTCGGTGGTTGATATAGGTATTTAAAATAAATTCTAAGATTGTAGTCCGAATATAAGTTGTATACTCTAGCAGACTTCTAAGAAAAATTTATTAAAAAGATACTTGGTTATAGATTTACAGCTAATCATTTCTCTTAAGTTTGATATAGTTTGGTTGAGAACCATTTACCAAATTGGCTTTGTTCTTTAAATCGGTTGCTTCACCTCTTGAATTAAACATAGTCTTATCAAACTAAAATAAAAATTGTTTTTCAAGTAAGAATGTCCGGCGAAAGCGATAGCTAATGTCGATTCCTGTTGGTACACAAAATCACTTTTAATAAGTGTTTTTTTCTCGAAAACTGTTCCATGCGGGCACTAGATCACTTTTTTTTTTGCCCCGAGAAGGCAATTTTGTGAATCTCGATTCGGAAGCAGTGCCCCTGTTCTGTAACTATCGCCTCGATAAACAGTGGAAAACGGAACGAAATCCTACTAAATTCATAGAATTTCGTTCCATTTTCCACCGTTTATCGCCAAGGCGATAGTTACAGAACAGGGGCACAGGAGTCACACGCACTTTCACTCAATGAGCGCCAAATCGCGCACATACAGTGACAAAAAGCAAAAAAATGCACTTTTTTAAAACTTGTGTGCATCCAAAACTTCATTGTTCATACAATTGGCACGAATTCAAAGGCTTGTTTTCTGTTCCAATTTTTTTATTCTTACCCAGTGTTGTCTTCCTAAATTCTTGGAAAACACCATGATTCCTCCCGTAAATCTGAATCTGTTTATAATTTTAGTAGAACAACTTTATATTCGGCTGAATACGTGTATCACAGATAGATCTCTTTTTAAAAAAGCAATAAAGTATGTAAACAGAAATTGCGGGGCAAGAAAAGTAAAGGTGTATTTGTAAAATCGCATCATTGCCTAAGCTATTCGAAAAAATTGTATGTGATATTATTTATCAACTTAGTTTGATATCTGATCGATCTACCACGACTTGTCCTTTTTTAATGACAAATTATATGATGAACAATTTTGAATGCAGCCTTAGACTGACATTATATTTACTGATTTCGATAAAGCATTTGGCCGCCCCTAAATTATCTGGTTCTCTTAGTAGAACTCGTAATGGCTTGTGTTTCACGAGCACTTTCATCAAACAAATTATGCTCCGAATGATCCGATTTCTAGTTGCATCGGAGTTTTGCAGCAGGTTAGACTTTTTTAAAAACTCTAGTAATGAAACAAATTATGCTCCGAATGATCCGATTTCTAGTTGCATCGGAGTTTTGCAGCAGGTTAGACTTTTTTAAAAACTCTAGTAATGATACAGTACGTCTTTAATGTAGGTATTAAATATGCCACCAATGATTAAAAGGAACCCCTATTTATCTAGGGTGTCTGCATTCTCGTTACCGTCATAGCCTTTGAGTTCTGGAATCGAGTTAATTGTCTTGTGGACTAGTTTGAATCTTGTAACAGCTGAACTCAGTGCTTTTATGGCAGGTTGATTTTCCGAGAAAATGAAGTTTTTTTTGTGTTCGATGAACTTCTCGCACATTGATTGATGGCAAATACTTTAGCCTGGTATATGGACGAATGACTACCAAGGCTTACAATCCAGATCATATCATGCCTTAAAGAGTTTTGTGTTCCCGCATAGGGACCAAAGTTTATTCTGAGTACTTTTATTTTGATTACAACCTAAGTTTTCTTTATCCGCTTTCGGTGTTGGTCAGTCCAGTAGTTCTTAAATCCCTTTTCCTTTGGGAATCCAAAGTTTTGTTTTTTCAGTTGAAAAAAAAACGCTCTAGCCAAGCATCTTTATTTTAATACTACAAGATTTTTATCCACAGCATATTATCCCTAGTTTTTCTTACGATGTTTTTCTAAAACAAACCTTAAAAATAATAATAATAATAATAATAAAAACATCGCAGAGCTCGGTCAGACCCTTCACATTAATGCGTTTCTCTTTAACATACCTTGAGTAGAGTGAAGAGGACCCACAACATACAAAAAGCATTGTAATGAAATTGCTTCCGGAAGATTTGCAAAAAAAAAAAATGTATTTTGCTTGGATTATAACCTCTTACTCCCACTACACACATAAGCAGACGTGCTTAACATTTTGCGATACCGAGTCCAAATTTGTTTACACAAGAGTGGCACCAAATAGCCGTTAATAGTTACCATCGGCAAATGTTTATCAAATGACAAATATATTAGTATAGCTCGAAGTCACTAGGTGCGCTAATTAAATGCCTAAATTAATATTACTATAAAATCCATCAACTCGAATACGCATGCACTTTAAAGTCGAACAAATTTTGCAGACGTGTTTATGTGCACTCATTTATAAGTTGATGCCCTCTTCTGTGGAAACTTAACTAGAATTAATAATTTATTTTCTTCTATTAAATCTTAATATATATAAATTACGTGTCACAATGTTTGTCCGCGATGGACTCCTAAACTACTTAACCGATTCTATTCAAATTTGTACACCGTGTGCAGGTTGATCCAACTTAAAAGATAGGATAGCTTACATCTCAATTTATGATCGACCACCACATGTTGCTGAGACCAAAGTAAATTTCAAATTTATTTTGAAGTAAACAAAATACAGTGAATCTTACTTTTCAAATTTTTGGAGTAAATATAGCCGGCTACGTGTTACTTGACTTAAGTATAAATAAAATTCATTATCTATCTATCTATATATATTAAATAAGTTGTTTGTAAGTATGTATGTATGTATGTATATATGTATGTCCGGTGTAGACTCCTAAGCCAATCAATGGATTTTAATGAAATTTTCAGGGTAGATAAAGTTTAATCCAGAGATGGTTCCTGTCAAGGTTTGATCTGTATATTCCTACAGGAACGGGGTTAAACTGCCAGACAATTTCTGCACTGTTCTTCAGGAAAAAATGAATTGATTCAGAGTATTTTTCCGGATATACAGAGTAATTACTTGAATCATAACTGGCTCAGCCATCGGGCTATTTTGGCAGCTAAAAATGTTGATGTTGATGAAATAATCTTCCAGATACAACAGCTGTTACCAGACGATCTGATATCTTTTAAATCAATTCATTCTATTGTTTTGTTAGTGAAAATGATAGTGTAAATTTTCCAGTTGAATTTTTAAATTCACTAGATATACCCAGAATGCCATCACATTCTCGTGCGTATTTTGAATCCACCTCAATTATGCAACGGTACACGTTTGATCATTAAAAAGATCACCGTAAATGTTCTTGAAGCAATCATTTTAACTGTAAAGTTTAAAGGAAAAGTGATCCTGCCACGTATTCCAATGATACCGTCAGATTCTACCATACCCTTCAGAAGGTAGCAATTTCCAATTCGTTTAGCTTTTGCGATGACTATAAATACAATGTCCATTTGTAGTTAAGATTTGGAAAAGCCATGTTTTTCTTATGGGCATATAAAGCCATGTTTTTTTAATGGGCATATGTTGCATGTTCACGTGTAGGAACGCCCTTAGTAATATCACTTTCCAATATTTTTTATTAACATTGTTCGTCACTAGGGTGCGCCAACACCGGCGGAGAAAAAGGAATCAGCTGTTATGCTCATGGTGGAATGTATCACTTTAGGTGAGCATTTCCTATGGGTTAGAAAGTAATGCATATATGATGAAATTTAAACGTTGTTATTTGCTTCCTACTCCTACATATATGACTTGAAAAATAGGCTTGCGGACCACATTGGAAATTTTGTGGACCACTTTCGACTTCCATGCTCCGAAAAAAATATTGGAAAGTGATAGTACTATAAGATATATATACAAAGGAACGCCGTCGAACCTATTTGTGTTAGCGAAAGACAGGTTAGCCAGAAATATTGTGCACCGATTAGTCCTAAATTAAATCGAAATTAAAAGTATTTATAACTCAAAATATTAAATATTATTGTTTGAAGATTTTAAACTATCCGCCCTACCTACCTCATTTATAAGTTTAACTGTCACATGTTATTTATGTAATATACTCATTTCATACAAACTTGAATAAAAATAACAAAAAATTTTAAATCTAATTCTTTTGTTTTGATTCTTGCGTTATATCAATTGTACGAAAATTTTGATCAATTGTGTTCAAAGTCCTTCCCCTTCAAATCCCGAACCAGTAAATTTTTATACCAGCTTTAACTTTACCGTCTTCTTTCATAAATAACAATTTCATTTTAATAAGGGGTAACGGTAGTAGAGAATCAGTAACGAAGGCCGCCATGTTTTTTTTTTACAAATAGCATCTATGTATAAAAGCACTATGGTGCCATGGTCTGGTGTTCTCCTACCGTTCCCATTAAATACTTTATAACAATATCATGGCAAAAACGCAAGCCACAGCAACGCGTGGCCGGGCCAGATAGTAGTAAATAAATTATTAATCAAATTAATTAATTAAATTCGTTATTATGTTGTATACTAGATTTATGTTTTTGATGCTAATATTTTTGAAAAGGTTGTGTAAGTTGTCGTTGGATAGCCTTGCGCAGGTTGATAAAACTTTTGGGCAGGAAAGGAGATGGGCTATTGTAAGAGTGGAGGTACTTTATTGAAAAAGTTGACACATGGAAGGAAGCCCTTTATTGAAGAGATGTTTGTGTGTAATGAAGGTGTGACCAAGTCTGAGTCTGATGACTACTTTTAGTTTTTTTAGAGATGTATTGTTGATGTATATTGCTCTACCTCCGTTGGGGTTAGCGTTTTTATAGGAATAGTGTATGTGCCAGATTTGGATGCGTCTGTGAATATTAGTTTCCATTCCAGTGATTTGTATTTCTCGAAAATTTCGATGGGTATATCTAAATTTTTTGCGAACGCAATTGCTCTGCATAGTATTGATTGTTTTTTAATTTTTATTTAAAAGGTTTTTTACTTATAAATGGAATACGTGGTACCCGTGGTGTGATGGATAGCATATCCGCCTGTATCGCAAGGATACTCAGCGAAAATTAATAAACGAAAACTTTCATACAAAAAGGAATGATTATGATATCAACCGCGGTCATTCGTCGCGAATAATCACCCACAAAAAAATACTGTAGAGGTAGACGAGATCTTATAGAAAAGAAAAAAAAAGAACAACAACTTCTCCTCTATGACTTAAAGTTTTCAATTTATTATCATTGGTTTAATGTGTCGCATTACACAACTAAATTGACATTGAATTCGTTTTTGCCAATCTCTTTTACATGTCGCCTCGGTATCGTCCGCTACAGCTGTTCTCCCCGTTGGTCATCTATGGTCCAGCTATGGATCGTTGACCCTCTGCGGTAACAGATCACATTTACGGAAACATAAACACGCATCGAATTTTGTTAATTGCGATGTTCCTCGCACCGCACCGACTCGTGTGCGTCTTTGGCCACCCACACCTTGCTTGCCTAGTGCAAAGGAAAAAAACATCGACTTAGGAGGGGCCTAAATTATTATGAACGCGGTGTTATAAAACATAGCATTGGGTGGGACCAACTTGATGATCGTGGCGGCGGCTGCTTTTATTTTTGGTGAGGGACCTCCAAGATGTTTTGCCGTCGGTAATTTCATCTTTCAAAGAATTTAGGTTTTTTTCTTGAAGTTCTTTTTCCTGAGGCATGTTGCGCTGCAACATCCTGCCGGGCCCCTGCCCGGGATAGGCAGCCATGATCTTCAATTAGGAGATTATGCCATGCGAGATTCTCATCAGAGACGGGTGACGGTGACATGAAAAAGAAAAAATGAAGGTATGGTGAATGGTGTGTGGCTATATAGTGTTGACTATTATTAATTATTAGTTTTAAGATTTATTAAATTCAGATTTAGTTTACTTTGTTAGTTTAAAGATAAATGTATAAAATGAGAAATATGTTTATGGTTTGTGTGTGTGTGTTTGATCGCTTGATTCGTTTATCATTGGTAAGAAACAAAGTTTTGTTATAGGACGCTTTAATGAAGCGGTTGCGGTTTTAATTGTTACAACACGAACTTTTCCATCCGCTCCGGGGTGCAGTTCTATGATTTTTGCTAGCCGCCAAAGTGTGGGTGGCGTTTGTTGCTCAGGCAAGAGTACTAAATGACCAACTTTAAGATCATTATTTGGCGTTAACCACTTTGGACGCTTTTGTAATCGAACCAGGTATTCAGATCTCCACCTGTTCCATATATCTTGGTGAATTTTTTGCAGAAGCTGCCATCTATCCAAATGAGATTCCTTTAAACCTGTTAAATCTCTTTCTGGTACGGTGTTAAGTGCTGATCCAATCAAAAAATGACCCGGGGTCAAAATTGAGAGATCATCCGGATCTTCATTCACAGGACAAAGTGGGCGGGAATTTAAGCAAGCTTCCACTTGCGTGAGTATGGTAGCGTATTCCTCAAAGGTTAGGGTATAATGTCCGATTATCCGTTTTAAGTGGTACTTCATAGACTTCACACCTGCCTCCCAAAGACCACCAAAATGTGGAGCAGCAGGCGGGTTGAAATGCCATTGTGTACCGTTGTCTTGAAGAATCTTTGCAATGACACTTGTCCATTGCTTTGGCATGAAGGATTTTTCTGATTCCATAACATTTGCAGCTCCCTTGAAATTCGTACCACAGTCACTGTACAAATTCGAACATATTCCGCGACGAGCAGTGAAACGCTTAAAGGCTGCGATAAATGCGGATGTAGTATAGTCGCTAACCAGTTCGATATGAACTGCTTTGGTGCAAAAACATACGAAAATCGCTATGTATGCTTTAGTAATCTTGCTACATCGGCCTTTCCAAGCTTTAAGTTGCACTGGGCCAGCATAATCAACACCTGATGTTTGAAAAGGACGCGCTTGACTTACTCGCAACATTGGCAAATCGCCATTTTCTGCTGCATCCCTGTTGCCTTGAATCGGTAACATCTTAAGCACTTGTGGATACATTGCTTTACTGCTGATTTTAAATGTAGAATCCAATATTCAGATTGAAGTGTTGCCATCATTAGTTGTTGACCACCATGGAGAGTTCTCATGTGGGTATCATGGACGATAAGTGACGTGAGAAAGTTACTTGACGGGAGTATTATCGGATGCTTTTGTGAATAAGGTAAGTTAGCATTTTCTAGACGACCTCCAACTCGTAAGATATTCTTTTCATCCAAGAATGGTGAAAGTTTCGCTAACTTGCTTTGTTTGGCGACTATTTCTCCCTGACTAAGCTTCAAAATGTCTTCGCTGAAATGCTCTTGTTGCACAAAAACAATTAGACGTTCTCGAGCAGAAGAGATTTCATCCAATGAAAGTGGTCCCTGCACACGGGTTTCTAATTTTTTGGCCTTAAATTGAAAATTTTTTAAGAATCGACGCCAATATGCTGCCGCTCGATATAACCGATTGAGAGATGAAAAACGATTGAACAGAGGTTCATTTGATTTAAACGTCGTGAAATGAACACATAGCTGGAAAACATTAACTATGGGGTACCCAGATTCCAACAAATTGCTTTTGGTTTTTAAACATACAGGTTTTTTTAATTCCAGTTCAGTAGGTTTGACTTCCAAAGACATATACATACTTTCATTGAATGATTTCAAAAATTCCGGACCATGCCACCAATGTCGATTCTGGATGAGATCATTGGAAGAGACTCCTCGAGAAGCAATGTCCGCTGGGTTGTCTTTCGATGAAATGTAATTCCAATTGTTCGAATCAGTAAGTTCTTGGATTTCTGCCACCCTATTAGCAACAAACGTTGTCCTTAAGTATGGTGGGCTCTTAATCCAAGCTAAAGTAATTTGGGAGTCGCACCAAGTGAAAATTTTTGCAGTTTGTAGTTCCATCGTGTCCACAGTATTACCTAGCAGCTGTGCCAACAATAGAGCTCCACAAAGCTCCAACCGAGCTAAAGATTTGGTTTTTGATATTTATTTATTGTTCATCATAGTTTCACAGTAAGATAAATCTCATGGTTTGTGAAGGCTTTACAAAGTTAACAATGTTCAAAAGAAAAAATTTTTAAAATAAGTTACATTTGATTAATTAACAAGCGGATTGAGAAAACAAAAAAGTGATAAGGAAAAGAAAAATGAGAATTAGAAAAAAAAAAAAGAAATAAAATAAGAAGTATCGAAGTTATTATTTATGTATCACTGGCCAAGTGTTTAAAAAGATTTGTTTTAAAGGTGCTGGTGTTTGTGGCTCTCCTAAGTGTAATGGGTAATGAGTTCCATAAGCGAGCAGCATGGACAAGGAATGAGCGTTCGGACTGCAAGCAATAAAATCTAGGCTGCAATATAATAGCAGTTCTTCGTGAGGTAGCAAAATTTAGTCTGCTGTACAAATACTCTGGATGATGGGTATGCATAATATCGTACAAGAGTAACAATATTCTGAACTTAATAAGGTTATCGAACGTAAGGCCCATAATCTGCAGAGAGTAGCTGGATATGTGGTCAAAATATCGTTTGTTAAAGATGTATCTTGCTAAATTGTTGTAAATAACGTTTAATTTGCGTCTGGTGTTGTAATCGACAGAGCAGAAAACTTCGCAACCATATAGTAGAACCGGTAGTAAGAGGGTTTTAACTAGTAGCATTTTAATTTTAACAGGCAACGAATTTTGAGTAGACCACAGCAGTCGCAGACCATTGTAAACCTTTCCAATAGCAGTTACAACATGATCTGTCCAAGTAAGGGTATCATTGAAGATGATTCCTAAGTTACGTGCTTTGGTCACGTATTCTACGGAGGATTGTCCTAGTCTTATCAAAGGAAAAGTAGATGTGTCTAGAGAGTACTTATAGATGCATAGTGTCTTAGACTTCGCTGGGTTAAGTGAAAGATTGTGTTTAAAAGCCCACTGCTGAATGACTTCTAGGTCTTGGTTAACTAGATCGATGGTACTATTTATCTTTTCCAGCGGACAGCACAAGAAAAGTTGAACGTCGTCAGCAAACATATGGACAGAACAGTGATTTACAAGTTGTGGGAGCTCGTTGACATATAACGAAAACAGTATTGGCCCGAGAATAGAGCCCTGAGGAACACCTGCTGGTACTTTCAGAAATGATGACAATTGGTCTCCCACTGCCACACATTGCTGACGGTCGCGTAGATATGAGTAGAGTAATTTGACCGCAAAAGAAGAAAATCCAAAACTATGCAAAAGTTTTTTACAGAGGAGAAGGTGATCTACCGTGTCAAAAGCTTTTGAGAAATCCAGCAAAGTTAAGATAGTAGCACAGTTGGCGTCCATGCCTTTGCGAATCTCATCGACAACAAGCAAGAGTGCGGTTTTGCAACTTCTTTTCGCACGAAAACCAGACTGAGCAGAACTCAAAAGATTATTGTTGTTTAAGTGCGCTTGCATCTGCTTAAGCATAGATTTTTCAAATGCTTTGGACAAGAAGGGCAAAATGGCGATTGGCCTGTATTCAGTGTTAGCCTGGTTTTGTGGTTTGGGTATAGGAAATATCTTTGCCTTTTTCCACGAAACAGGGTATTCACAAGTGGTTAAAATATGATTGTAAATATGAGTGATATGCTTGAGAATGAATGGGAGAAGAAGCTTTAAAAATTTAGGATTTATTTGATCCAAACCTATAGCATCGGACTTAATAGACAGTAGAGCTTCAACAACATCTTCATCCGTCAAGCGAGTAAAACAGAATTTTGTCGTGTTGCCATCATCTTCACTAGGTAGGTCCGTAAAGAGTATTGAGTCGTGCCTTACAGCTGGCGTAGCTGACACTGATGCAAATTTAGAATTTAAAACATTACAGTCGACATCAGTAGGTACGGCTAATCGCTGTTTACCATTTCCCAGTTTGCGAAGCTTTTGCCAGAGAGTTTTCCCAGACTGTGTTTCAGTATTCAAGAAACGCTCGTAGTACTGTCTCTTTGCAGCTCTTATTCGGGATACGACTAGGTTGCGAAGAGATCGATAGTTTTCGTAAAGCAATGGGATCTTATATCGTTTCCAACGATCATAAGCCATATTACGATTTCTGATCAGTCTCAATAATTCAGTATTAAACCAAGAAGGAGAGTTGGAAACTGGCGACCTGAGTCGTATTGGTACATGCTGATCAAAGAGTGTTTTTATGTTGCTTTCCAGAAATGATAATTGTTGGTTCACCGACACCATTGTATAGATACAATCCCAAGAAATCTGTGTAACGTCACTACGTAATCGTTCGTAGTCAATATTTTTGAAATCTCTATATCCTATAACATTATCGGTTATTTCAAATTGAATGTCATATGAAAGAGATATCAAATCATGTTTGGAGAATCCTGGGGCAGTAAGTTGACTGTAGAGCAAGGTTTTTGTGTTATCATCAACAAAAAAAACATCAAGAAGAGAAGCAGATTCTTGTACAAAGTGTGTTGCAGTTGATATGTTGACGGGTGTTAAGTCAATGCTTCTAAAACTATTAATTAGTGCAGCAGAAGTACGGCTATTCAGCAGATCACAGTTTAGATCTCCTGTGATGATAATGTTGGGAAATGAACAAGAAACTCCCTCTAAAATATTAAAAATATATGAAATATCAAGGTTCTTATTTGGTCTATAGATAACTCCTAGCAGCAAACTCTCGGCACCACAAGCAACATTAACAAACAAATAGTCGGATGTGCAGTTTGCGTTAGATTTACACACCACACGACCTCGTAGACCAATGCGAACATAAGCAGCTACTCCTCCACCCAAACGATCTATTCGATCACCTCTAAAAAGCTCATAACCATTTATAGCGTAAAACGTATTCGGAATATTTGAATCAAACCAAGTTTCTGATATGCAAATTATATCTACATTAGAATTAATGAACAGCAGACGAAATTCGTCAAGTTTCGGTTTTAAGAGGTGCCACTCTTTTTGACACGATGAGATTGATAAACGTTTCATTTCCGGCGGTAACTTTGAGGTATATTGTTGCCGCATATGCCTTTTCAGATGCATCGCAGAATCCGTGGACTTCGATTTGTGATTTGTTGGTGAAATTAATCCAGCGTGGGATCTCGATGGCACCTAAAAGCTTCAATCCAGATTTGAAAGCTTCCCAAGCAGAAATGATTGATGATGAGAGTTCAGAATCCCAGGTTTGTTTGTCTTTCCAAATATCTTGCATGATTATTTTTCCAACGATGACGCAGGGTGCTATCCAGCCCATAGGATCGTATAGACGAGCAAGATCTGATAAAATAGTTCGTTTTGTTGTTTTTGCATGTTCCGGAAGTGAGATTTTGAATGAAAACATATCCTTTGCAGGATGCCACTGGATGCCAAGGGCCTTGATCGCATTTTTCTCATCGAATGATAATGGTACTTGAACTTCCCTATCTTCCTCTGGCACAGTCATCAATAAGTCTTCGAAATTACTTGCCCATTTTCTTAATGGGAAACCTCCTTTCTTTAACATTGTTATGAGCTGTGTCTGCATCTCCAATGCTTCTGGTACTGAGTCTGCTCCATGAATTACATCATCGACGTAGAAATTTGTTAAGGCTATTTTCGATGCGATAGGATAATCATCGTGTTCATCAGCTGCCAGTTGTTGAAGTGTTCGGATGGCTAAGTACGGCGCAGAGGCAGTACCGAATGTAACTGTGTTCAGGCGATATGCTTTCACTTCTTCTCCTTCGACATCTCACCATAAAACAAGTTGATACATTAAATCACCTGGAGTGACCCAAATTTGCCTATACATTTTTGTTATGTCGGCTGTAAACGCAACTTTGTATTTCCTAAACCGTGCAATGTGGTCGAAGATGTCATCCTGAAGTCTAGGACCAACATAAAGATGGTCATTGAGTGAGGTACCATCAGATGTTTTGCAAGACGCATCAAAAACAATCCGCAATTTTGTGGTTGAGCTGGCTTCTTTCACTACGGCATGGTGAGGTAGGAAATAGTGAGGTGTGTTTAGTGCACCAAATGATACTTCGGTCATATGCCCAAGCTGTTTGTATTCATTAAATACTTTTGTGTACTCTTCTCTAAAGAGTGCATTAGTTTTGAATTTTCGTTCTAACTGTAGGAATCGTACAAAAGCTGATCTCTGAGATAGACCTATAGACGGATATTTTGCTTCCTTGAACGGAAGTTGGACAACGTATTTTCCATCCCATTGCCTTTGATGTGTTCTGCAAAAATGTGTTTCACAGTCTTCTTCCTCTGGAGAGAGAACCTTTCGACCTTGAACTTCTTCAAGTTCCCAAAATTTCTTAAGCGTATGGTTTAAGATTTCAGGTTCAGTGTCGATGTGAAAAGCTTGTACTTGAGAGTGGTCGTGAGGTGTAACTCCTTCAGACAGAACCCATCCAAGTTCCGTCTTTTGAGCGATAGGTGTACCTTGCGGTCCTTTTATTAATCCTTCAAGGATAATGGATGAGTACGCATCGCTGCCTAGTAAAATATCGATTTTCTTTGGTGTGTCGAATTTAGGATCTGCAAGTTGTATATTCTTGAGATGGTTCCAATTTGATACAGGTATTTTCTGCGTCGGGAGAATCGCTGAAAGTTTGGGAAGGACCAAAGCATTCAACTGAAGAGTAAAGTCTTCATTAACGTTTGATGAAATCGTGAGAGTGACCTTCCAATTTGAGGTACTTGCATTGCTTTCTCCAACGCCAATGACTTTTACACAATGCCTTTCTTTTTTCAAACTAAGGAGTTGAGCAGCAGATTCAGTAATGAAAGATGATTCTGATCCCTGATCTAATAATGCTCGCAGCAGTAACGGTTGGCCAGCAGGTGTCCGAACCTTGATAAGAGCCGTGGCCAGAAGAACAGGAGCAATGTCGTTTTCGGCCAGGCACACGTTGTTTGCTGAGGCAATTGCAGGAGGTACAGAGATTTCGGAAGGGCCCGATTGGACAGAGAAAGGAGAGGAGGAAGTTGCAATGTTTGGTTTAGCTGCGTTATTCAAATGCAGCAATGAGTGATGTTTTTGATGGCACGTAGAACACGAAAATATGCTTGAGCAGTTCTGAGTGAAATGTGCACTTGAGAGACAGTTAAAGCATAAGTTATTCTTTTTAACAAACTCATGCCTTTTTGTTGCATTAAATGCTTTGAATTTAAAACAATTCCGAATAGAATGTAAGCCTTGACATAGCGAGCATTTATCAACTGATTTGGAGTTCTGAACACGAACTGTGTTGGACGAAGTTTTTTTTGCTTTTTGGTTAATTACCACTGAGGGGGACTGCCCGATGACATCTAATGTTCTTGATCTCATCAAAATAAAATCTTCTAGGACGCTATACTGCGGGTAGTCAACATGCGTTGAAATGTGTGCTTCCCAAAGCGCACGCGTTGTATAGGGAAGTTTCTGCACTGTATGAAATATGAGAACGTCTTCCCACGACTCTATTGGTACTCCAAGATTTTTCAACGATTGTTTTGCTTCGTTTGTCGTATCGACTAAAATTTTGAGGTCGTCTGATGATTCTCGAGTTATTTTAGCCTGATCGAAAAGAAGTTTGAACTGATTATCTTTCAATAATCTGACATTTTGATATCTTTTCACTACCAACGCCCACGCGGATTCGAAACTTGTGTCTGTATTTCGGAGTATTCTGGCTGCCTCCCCAGATAAATTACTTTTCAAATAATGGAGTTTATGAGCATCAGATATTAGAGTGTTCTTATTCACTATCGCCTCAAACAACCCCTTTAATTCTGGCCACATTTTAAGCGAACCATCAAAAGTTGGTATTTTAATTGGAGTGAGTTTAAGTTCTACCGACGGGAATTGTGCATTTGATCCGTTCAAAGATTTGTTGAGTAAGGTTTGACTTTCAATTTTTGAAATCTTCTCTTTTAACTCACATGAATAACTAAAATAGATTTCTTTTAATTTATGAAAAGTAAGTGCATCCATATAGCTAACTTTTGCTTCTTCCGTAGGAGATTCAACTATTTTTTGGTGAAGGACTCTTGCCTCATCGAAATATGTTTCTAAATTAACTAAACGCGCCTCATTCATGTGTATCGATTTTTTTGACTGCTCTAACTTTTCATACGCTTTAGCATCCGCAACTAAATCTTGCAAAATACTCTGAACAGCATCTATCCAACCAGAAAGTTTACCTTTACTCATGATGAAGTCACAATTTATTTAATAATTTGGAGATCAGATGACACACAACACACGATTTTAATTAGGATCAACTGTGATCAATGAATTAATATATAAATAATGTTAAATTAAAAGCCACACACCTGTAATCATGCGTTGCTCCCTCGATGAACCAGCGCAGCGTCTTATACAGCAGGTCTTACCAACTGGATGTCTTGAATTGACCGGACGAATGTTCTTTAATGGGCAAACACGAATGTCTTTCTGTTAAAGTTCAACCCGCACAAACACGATTGTCTTTCTGTTTAATTTTTACCACGCACAACACGATTGTCTTTCTGCTTTAATTTTTTACCACGCAACACTTGATTGTCTTTCTGCTTTAATGGAATCTATATGTATCCTTGAGATCCGGCTCGAAGGACCAAAATGTATCGCAAGGATACTCAGCGAAAATTAATAAACGAAAACTTTCATACAAAAAGGAATGATTATAATATCAACCGCGGTCATTCGTCGCGAATAATCACCCACAAAAAAATACTGTAGAGGTAGACGAGATCTTATAGAAAAGAAAAAAAAAGAACAACAACTTCTCCTCTATGACTTAAAGTTTTCAATTTATTATCATTGGTTTAATGTGTCGCATTACACAACTAAATTGACATTGAATTCGTTTTTGCCAATCTCTTTTACATGTCGCCTCGGTATCGTCCGCTACAGCTGTTCTCCCCGTTGGTCATCTATGGTCCAGCTATGGATCGTTGACCCTCTGCGGTAACAGATCACATTTACGGAAACATAAACACGCATCGAATTTTGTTAATTGCGATGTTCCTCGCACCGCACCGACTCGTGTGCGTCTTTGGCCACCCACACCTTGCTTGCCTAGTGCAAAGGAAAAAAAAAAAAAAAGGCGGGGCCTAAATTATGAACGCGGTGTTATAAAACATAGCATTGGGTGGGACCAACTTGATGATCGTGGCGGCGGCTGCTTTTATTTTTGGTGAGGGACCTCCAAGATGTTTTGCCGTAATTTCATCTTTCAAAGAATTTAGGTTTTTTTCTTGAAGTTCTTTTTCCTGAGGCATGTTGCGCTGCAACACCGCCTGTTAATCCACAGGTTCGAGTTCGAATCCCAACAGAGGCAAAAATGTTTTTTCCACGGGTATCGCCTTTCGCGAGGAACTGGCAAGTCCTCCGTTTGTATTCATTGCCATAAAAAGTTCTTTCTCGATTAGCCGTTCGGAACCGGCAGAAAATTGTAGGTCCCTTCCATTCCCTCACAAGACATGGTTGTGAGAAATGCGCTAGGCCCAGGGGCCTCGCTCTGTTGCGCCACCCTATTTATTTTTTTGTAATGATTTCTTAAGTAAGAAAGTCAATACTATCATTTAAATTAAATGGGGAAGTCCGGTTTCGGTAAGTATATTCATAATTGGTGTTTTATGGTGTTGTGACAAGTCCCAACGATGACTTGGAGCATTTACCATAAATTGGTAGACCATAGTCTATTTTTGATAACATAATGGAATTTGTCAGCGCAATCTATTAAACATTTGTTTTAACATTTCTCTTTGTTGTGTTTTTACTCTCTTTTGATCTCTTTCTACATTACATTTCACATTTAAACAAAAATACTTTAAGTAAGCAAGTTGAACGGAGATAACTTAATTGGAGCCTCTATCGTGTTCATCATGTTTTTGTTTTTGTGCGTGTAAATACTTTCGTACGCGTCTAGTGACCATTCTTCTCTCACAATTTTTGATGAGCTTCGAATCTTCTTTTGTTGTGCTATGACCTCTATCCTAGCATATGTAAGGCCACAGCTGATTTGTTGGGTCTGTTAAACAAAATATTGGATAGATGTTCACCAAATCTAGTTTCTATGTTTTTGTTTGTCCACAACCCTTCTGCTCACAGCCGTTGTATGTTATTTCATTAATCGCTGGTTTCTGATTTTTATCAGTTTTATCTTTCATGGACCCTAGTTTATTTTAAAGTTTTTCATTCGAAGAAAATATATGATCTATATTTTGTTTTTTGAATACCTTTTTTGTTTTGTCTGTGTTGCCCAAGTCTTTATAGCAATAAAACACCTTTTGCGCTTTTATTTTGCTTAAAGAATCTGCAAAATATAATTCTCTTTTATTTCAATTTCGTTTGAATATTATAAATTTACCTTAGTTTACAATTTTTGGGAATCTCATTAAAACAAACTTATTACTTATTCTGATTTCTGACTGCATTCAAGATCACGTTGCAAGAAAAAATGGCCGAATATATAACCCGGAAAATCGAAAAGTTATGTCGAACGCATGTGCATTCCAGAATGCGTTCCAGAGTGCGTTCCAGAGTGCGTTCCTGAGTGCGTCCCAGATTTGAGCACTACTCTACCATCGCTGATAGATGACGCTAACAGTCTGTTATTATGGGCAGATGATGTTTTTAACGTGCTTAAATTCATTCTTCTTAATGTTTTGCATTGTTTATCAACTATTTTTGTGATCATATCACTGTCGTAGCCATTGAGCTTTTATACTGGATCGGACAAAACCACTCTTTTGGTGTACACTCGGGTTTGTAGGTTTTCTGTAAATTGAAAAATATAACTTGTTTTCGGTGTTTCTCTTGATGAGCACATCCAAAAAACGTAAATTTCCAACTTTTTCCATGTCTGAACTTTAATTTTCGAATTGAAAAATCCGACGAACGATGGTATTTTGTTTCGGTCCACACAAGTAAAACTATCATCGACATTCTTATACCACACTGTCGGCAGCTTTCCTTGTTGTTCAATGGTGTTCTCGGATGAAGACATGAACATATTCGCCAAGAATGGAGTAATGAATTATAAGTTATCTGATAGAACTTATTTAAGAACTGGCAACAACTATATTCCATGCGTAAGCTCGCGGTGGTAAATCTTTTTCTTTTTTTCATTGTCTTCTGGTTCATCAATGTATTTAAAAAAAAACCTAATGTCTCTTCGATTGGAAATAATGCCACTTCGTCAAATTACACTAGAACAAATAAACATTATTTAAACTGAATTTTTCGTAAATACCAATTATATAAGAGGAAATTGGTTGTGTGTGTGAAAAAATATTGTTTTGATTGATTGAAAAGCCGCATTTGCTTTTTTTCACAAATCTTGTTTAATTTTTTTTTAGGGAGGCGCACCTGCGACGATGTTTCCAATAGAAGAAATTGGAGTTTATCAACAAGCTGAATTACTTGCAAAAGAGGCAAATTCTTCCCGCCAGTTTACGGATGTGGAAAAGTTTTCCTTGCGTTGTATGGAATGTGATGTTATGTTAGTTGGGCAGGTACAAGCTCAACAACATGTAAAGTCGACTGGACACACTCATTTCGGAGAAATTTGAGTATACACTGTTGCTGCTATCAACCTCATTATTTTTATTTCGGTACTAGTATTAGTTCTTATTTAATTGGTTTTATTTGCCTTTGTTTTTTAAATAGCTAAATCAAACAATTTATAGAAATTATACAAATTTATTTATAAATTAACTGTTTACATTTTACTATCATAGCTTGTCATACAATACATTTTTGATTTGCCATGTTGGATTCAGAGCCGACTTTTATTTCCAAAAAATACTTTGCACATGCACAGAGTGTAAATGAGTTATGATGCCCAAGGTGGTGTCATTGGAGCTGGATTTTGTAAATATGACATTACAACAGCACTTACACTAAGCATAAATGAAGATAAGACCTATAAGATAAAAGAAAGGATCAATTGATGTTTACTATGAATACTTTTTAGAAAACTATTAATTTAGTAGCCCATAACATACTAAACTATTCGCAATACGCTTTTTAAATGAATTTGAAAGCGGAAACCGCAATTTAATCCGTATGCCGTACGGATCGGATGATATTGTCCCTGAGCTGGTTCACTTTCCATTCGATATCATAACATTAGGTGGTAAACCACATTTTTTTTGTTTGTGCAATGAGCACATTTTTCTACATTGGGTAGGTATTAAGGAATTGGAAAGTAAACCGATAGAGTAATACTGCAATGAAAAGTGCACATAGCCATTCAGAACTTGAAACTTGTAGGTTTCTTCATTGTTCACAGGAATGAAGCATCAGGACCTTTGATTCATCCCGAGTTGTTGTCTCACATTTGACACATTTCAGATTCATGCAACCACGCTTTTCTTATGTTATTTTTTTAAATAGGAGAACTCAAACCAATTACCGGTCGCTCGTACTCCCAGGAGGCACAAACGAACGATTCGAACCTAGGCGTACTTTCTAATGACTAAACATCCGGCCCTATCGAGGCAACCGTCGGAGCGGAATTCTCTCCGATCGGAGACATTTTGCTAAGATCGGACAATCCGACGTTCTCCGATAAGTTTTTGTTGCGGAGATTTTAGTTTTGGGAATTGAATGAATTGCCGCATTTTTGAAACATTTCTTACGACGAAAACTACTTCGAAGCAAAATTGAATCTCCGAAAAAAGATGCGTTGCGGAGAAAACTCCGCTCCGACGACGGTTACCTCGATAGGGCCGACTATACTACGCACTATTGCACTCACTACTGCCACTGTTTTCCTCAGCTTTGGAGTTATACTGAAATATTTGTTAAATAACTTGTAAAACTTGATTTTATGAAATTTACGTGTACTATAGAAATTCGATATAGCTAACTGTTATATTTTCCTTAATAACAATAAAACCAAAGCAATATTTAAAAGTAGTAAGTTTCTCTTTTCTGGAGCAGTATATTGTTTATACTATATAATAGTTTCATTTAAACATTTTGAACTCACTCAAAACTAAATGAGGGGGGATTATTTTTGCCCTTTAATAGATAATGTACGTTTGATTAAAAATATGTTTAAGAAAAACAATTGGATTTTTGTTCAAACACTTAAATGTGTAAGACACATGTAAAAACAACATACAGAACATTTATTTTCTCTTATCTTTAAAAACGTTATTTTATGTGTTGTACAGATCAATATAAAAATATTATGGACTTGTGTAATTATTTAAGAAAAAATTAAACAAATAACTTTAGCACAGATTCAAAATAACAAAACACAGGTAGAACTAGTGGAAAGGATGCTTTTGCGAAAAAGCATTAGCCTTTTTATTTATTCTTTGCCACTGAGTCGTTGATGAGCAAAATAATATAAATTTAATTATGCAAGTAAATTCTTAAGACTAAAGAAATGTCTATAAATCATTAATTTAAGAAACTGTTTCTTTTTTTGTTAAACTTATAGTAGCAACTGTAGTACATAGAACAGGTTAATAAGTTCAGATGCCTAAATATATTTCAGTGTCAAATAAAGAAACATAAATATCGTTTCTTTTGAAAAGAGGTATTTAATTTTAATAATGGTCTTTTCTGCTGTCACTTGATTTATGCTCAGTTTGGTTTGTCATTTCATCGTGAAAGAAGAACATTATAGTCGTTCATATGTCGTTTTCCCAAAACAAATTCACTCTTTCACTCCTTTTTCGCTTTATTTTGGAACTTGTTTTAACCGAAGTGACAGATTTGGAGTGATTGCATTGGTAGTGGTTAGCTTGCTAGATTTTTTCTTTCATGTTAAAGCAGAAAACAAGACTAAAAATCGTTCACTTTAATTTTAAAAATTATTTAATGGTCTTCTGAAGATAATTTATTAAACTATCGCGTGCTTTGTGAGCTGACAAAAAATAAATAGAAACTGCGGCTTGCTTTGACAAGCAGTCAGATGACAGTTTGTTTATGTGTTGGTGTTCACTCCCTTGCACCTAAACTGAAACGGGAGTGAAAAAATCACTCCAAAAAGTGTCTCCAAACCGCATTTTGGAACATGTTTGGGAGTGATTATCTGTCAGATCTGACAGATAATCACTCCCAATTTGGTTTTTGGAAAACGACAATAGACTGACAGAATCTGAAGATAAGTTTATCGAGCTTTCGAAGTTGCTTTTAAACCCGGCCACTGCCAACGTTCGGTAAATTGTCTCGAAATGAAATCGCTGTACTCCCTTCTTGTTATCCTAGATGTCAATTTGTAGACATATGGGACAAGAATGGACTACAGCGATTTCGTTTCGTCGCTCATAAATGTAAATAAAATTACAAAATGTAACATCGATGTCGTTCCTAAATGTAATTGGCAATGCTGAACTGTTAGAATGTTACTTTTAGTTCCTTTTTTCTTGAGTTTCGCTATTAATCTGGCAAGAGCCCCTAAAATTGTTGTTCAAATTTATTTTGGTTATTCTTTAAGTAATTTTTCAAAATTTTCTGTACAACTATTGTTTTTCAATCTCTATCCATTTCATTTTTTATCAAAAAGGATTTCTTCCAGTGAGAATAATACGTTGAGATATATTTTGTTCTTATTTTTGACACACCATAAGTGAAACATTAATTTAGTGGTACCTAATGGGAGACTATTGACGCCTTGGAACAAAATATTCAGCGCGTTGTCAATGTTGTTATTAGTTCTGAGTCAAACACAGAAAACCGAACGCAAACTACATCCGACTATCCACCTTCCATCAAACGAAATCTGTCCAACTAATTGTACAGTGTGAACTCGGCTATTCACGAAATTAACTTCAAACAAAATGTTAGTTAAAAGACAAAGTATTCACCCCTATTACGAATCGCATTTTATGGGAGGGGTAAACCCTAGGCGTTTTTAAAAAAAAATCGATTTTTTTGCATTTTAATACTATACTACATCTCAAGAATGTTGTGTCAAAATTTCAAGACATTCCGAGTTGAATTCGGAAAGTTACAGTGATTTTAGAGCAGTATGCGCGGCGAGCGAATAGAGCGCGCCGACCGGAGGGACAATGATCCCGGCGGCGCAGCATCTTTGCTCCTTTTATGATTGGTTCCAGGTAGCTAAAGGTCTTCTTTTGTGTTCAGGGAAGGAGCTCACTCTAATGACGCTTCTAACGGAATATTTTTGAGAGGAACCATTCAGTGTGCCGTTTATCTTTAAACGCGTTTATCTTTAAACGCGTTTATCTCCAAACTAGTATTTTTAAAGTCGGTGTGCAAAATATCTCGGCGACTGTTGCACCGATCCTTCTGAAATTTTGCACACTTCTTTAATATATATTTTTAGAGGTAATAACACGAGGATTTTAAAAACTTTTAATTTTTCCGGATTTGACAGCTACCCACTTAGGCAAAAAAGCGACTTTTCAATTCAAAATTTCAAATTTGCAAAAAAAACTTTAGGTGTGTTTCTTTACTGAAAATTCGCACGAAATGCACCGAAATTCAATGAAAGTCAGTCTAATGCCGTTCCAGCACAGCGATTTTTCGTAGCAGTGCACAAAAGAGAGTGCTCACGAAAGAGTAAAAAATTTCCCCACCCTGTAAATTTCTGCCACCTAAATTTCTGTGGACAGAAATCGTGTACAGCCAAAACAAATAAAACAACTGTCAAACTGACATTTTTCCAAGCGTTTCTTTACTTTTAGGACAATTACGCTCTTTCAGAGAGTTTCTGATAGTTTCTGAGAGAATTTTACCCCCACTCCTTATAATATGACAGATTGTGAATTGTGAATTTCTGTAAAGTAAAGAAACAGACCTCTTGTGTTATTACCTGGAGAAAGTTGTCTTTTAACGAAATCTTTTTGGAATTTTGATTTTAGATGATCCTGCCAAAAGTTGTCTTGCACACCGCAAAAAATCGAAAAGTGGAGGCGTCTCCGAAAATGCACTATCATCAGCTTGTTTTTCAACATTTTTGTATGAAAAAATTATAGAAGATACTTGAGACGTTACTTAATAGTGTAGCAAATCAATAAATTAAATTACATTATTAGATTTTTCATAAAAAAATCGTAAAATTCGCCTTTTTTCAGCCTCCTAGGGTTTACCCCTGCCTTAATAAAACGCCAATAAGATGACTAATCTCTAGGTGCCAACAATTGCCTATTAAATAAAATAATTTTTGAGGGAATGGTAAGAGCAATGAGGAACACATAGAGGGCTAAACTTATATTTTTATGAAAACAAAAATTAGGCTGGAGCTCTGTCATTTTTTAGGCGTTTTAGTGAAACGCCTATCTCAATAAGGCTTACAAAAACATTAAAGTATGTTGTAGTAACTGGTTCTTTCAATTGATTTTTTATAATTTTTTTTTTTCCAAATTAAGTCTTTTTTATAAAATTGCCTCTCTTGCTTGCTTAAATACAAAATGGGGGGAGATTTTTTTCTTGTCTTGACACAACCTATACGCCTTGTGCTTTTGTTGCTTCTTTTGCAAAGTAAAATAGCCTACCTATATTATACTTATTTTTTGTAAACTAATATTTTTAAACTTCAAATTGTTGTAATATAACGGTTCTATTGTTATTTGTTGGATATTGAAAAAGCAAATAACTTTTGTGAATATACCCAAAATAAGTTCTCTGCCGCAAAGGATAGGCCCGTATTATGAGTAGCGAATCGTACGTTCGCTTCTAGTCGAGTCGTTTAACGAACTATAAGCTTCGTGGTATTAAGAGTAGCGAACTACAACATTCGCTTTTGATGTGATAGGTACCAACATAAAAAAAGTGAGTATTTCATAAAGTCATACGTCAAATTGTCGTTGATCTGTTAATAGAACATCTTTCTCAATTAAATATTAAAAAAATAATTGATTATAAGTATGATTAGTAGTGTAAGTAATTTTTCCTGCAGAATTGCTTCTTCCATTCTTTATGTTGCATTTATATTTGAAGGCGCAACTGCAGGGGATCCTTGTGTATTCATTCTTCATAAGAAGATACAGCCAGATGGATTTACTACATATTAAAGGCTGAATAAGTAGTCAACTGCCTGTTCTAAAGGCAACAAAGATAGTGGCGTATGGCGTATATTGTCCCCTCCAGTAGCTGCAATCACTTTTTGTTTGCTGAAATTTTTTTTAAGTTTCAATTTGAAATCCAACCAAAACTAGAAACCTATAAGCAAACCTCATTCCATTTTTTTCTCTCACGAGAAGGAGGACCAAGTGAGTTGAGATCAATTGCAAAACAATTGCTCAATTGCTTTGCGAACTGACTGCTGTTTGTCCTTAATGAATCGAAAGAAATTAGCATCTTTTTTCATAGTAAATAAAAATAGTATAAGAATTTTTTTCTTAGTTCACTTATTTTTGCCAGCAATGCATACAAACAAAAAAAAAAAAACCTTCGTTCGCTTGGTGATAAAACCAATAACTTTCATTCGACAGATTTTGATGCAATAGGCGTGTTTAATGAAAAAAAGAGCAGAGCAGCGTAGCTCAGAGCAGAGCAAGAAATGAGATAAATGTCAGGCAATTTAGAGCAGAACAGCTGGTGTCAAAAGTCAGCTGATAAGAAAGCAACAAACATTTTGTGACCTTAGCTAGTTTGCAAAATTATGTTTGGTATGCTATTATAATAAAAATCTATATGCGGAAACATTGGAATCAAAACTAAACTAAACATGCGATGTTAATTCAATTGATTTTAAGTTAAATTCGATTTCAAATAGATTGCAAAACGCAAAATATAAACAAAAATATTTGAATCAAATGTCAACAGCTGATTTTGACACTTTTGCTCCACTCTACTCTTACTCAAAAGCAAGTGCAGAAAATGCTGCTCTAAAAGCTCTAGAGCAGGTCATTAAACACAAATGTTCTTGCTCGGAGTAGAAAAATTGTCATTAAACACCAAAAAGCTGCTTTTTTCTGCTCTAGATCGATCTAGAGCAGGTCATTAAACACACTTAATATCGAACGTTTGCTACTCATAATTGGTCGATAGCTTTTAAAAATTTAAAGCGAACTCCATTTAATCGCTCGGATTTTGGATATTAGTTCGACACTCATGATGAGGGCCATAATCTGCAGCATCTAAACAGTCTAGCATTCTACCCGAAATTAAATAATCTAAACTAGATTAAATCAAGATTAATATGATAATAGATTAAAGAAAGAAGGTACACACACACACAAATTTCTTAAAACTTTTATAAGCTTTGCAAACGCCACCCTGTTGATCATCTGTTTTAAATATTTCTAATTGAAAAAACTATTTTAAATAAACATAGCACACTTGCCTGTTTTGCATCGTCGCTGACTCTAGAACTGGCAAAGCTTATACAAGAGCAGTAAAGGGCAAACCAAGCGCACCATTTAAGCTTCATCATCAAACCACACATGGAAAATATCATTCCTAAATAATTTATAATTTTAATTCAATATAATCAACTAAGATAAGCAGAAAGTTGGATCTCACCCAGTATGTTCATGTAGTCAGGCATAAGATCTTCACCATTTCCACCCTGAGCCTGATTTTGGGGTGGTTTGTATCGAATTACTTTATCCTTTCGACGTGGATCCACCAGTGCACTCATAACTAATTTTAAATTACTAGAAGACTGATAAAATTGAAAGTTTGATAGGACTTGTAGTTTTTGGAACACTTTTCGTTTTTCGATAATGAAATGTCAGGTAAAATATGATGACACACGAGACACGACAGTTGTCACAAAACCACAGAGAATATAGAATAGAGCGCCAACCACCTGCGGCTTAGAGGAATAAAGAACAAGAGGGAAAACTGTTATACCTACATTTAGTTCCTTCACCTTTACCTACTATGCCAGTAAGCATAACTGTTATTATGCATATTATTGCTTTATCAATAATATGCATACTAACAGTTTCCGGCCACACTTATTGCGATATGGCTAAGTAGGTCAAGCTGAATTCCAGAATGCAAGTTAAGCAATGCATTCTGGAGTTCAATCAAAAGTTCCAGGCAGGTCAACGGAAATATGGTGAGTCTATTGTTAACTACCGAAGCGTGAGGTCGTGTTTTATTTAAAGTAATTACAAAATATTAACACTTTTCGTTTTTCGATAATGAATTGTCAGGTAAAATATGATGACACACGAGACACGACAGTTGTCACAAAACCACAGAGAATATAGAATAGAGCGCCAACCACCTGCGGCTTAGAGGAATAAAGAACAAGAGGGAAAACCACACACACACCACGGCATCTGCCCACGAACTGACTTCACAGACACCACTTTATTTTCGGACTCCGAAACTGGTTTTGGGATCCCAAAATAAAGTGGTGTTAGTTTTGGGATCCCTAAATATAGTGGTTTAGTAAATTCACTTAGTCACATATGGACCTCGAGTTACAAAAACAACAATGTAAACAAATGGAAGTTGCGGGGCAAGAGAAGTAGGGTTTTCTCTCCTGTTCTTTATTCCTCTAAGACCTGCGGCATATCTCTTTACAAAGGTCAAATTAATTTTACAAACACCACTTTATTTCAAGATTTCAAAACCATATTGAAGTCCGAAAATAAAGTGGCGTTAGTAATTTCACTGACTCAACTTTATATTCAGCTAAATACGTGTATCACAGATAGATCTCGTTTACAAAGCAACAAATACAAATTCAAGTTGCGGGGCAAGAGAAGTAATGGTTTTCCCTCTTGTCCGTTATTCCTCCATAGCCGAGTTCACACTGTTCAATTAGCCCAGTTCACACTGTACAATTAGTTGGACAGCCTTCGTTTGATGGAAGTTGGATGGTCTGATGTAGTTTTCGTTCACACCTATCAAGCTTGTCGTCCAACTTTATGTCACATCTCACATACCCTTCCACTCCATCCAACTTCTAGATTTTCAAAAAATTTTGAAAACCATCCAACAAATTGGACAAGCGGTCGTATGAAGAGTTCACACTATCAAGCCTTGGTTTGTCAAACCTAGGTTTGTCCAACTAGTTGTACAGTGTGAACAGGGCTTTTTGTAGTATTGCATTCAGGCTGTCTGCCTGCTGCGTGTTTCGTATATTTTCTTTTGAACCCTCATCCCGGCAGTCTTGCATTATTACACTCAGACGTGTTGCTTACTTACTTACTTAAGGTGGTGCTACAGTCCGGGTCGGACTAGGGCCTCAACCAACATGCTTCTCCAGCCAACTCGGTCCCTAGCTAGCTGCCTCCAGTTTTGCACGCCAAGTTGGTTGAGGTCCTCTCCTACTTGCGTGCGCCACCTGGGTCGCGGTCTTCCTCTACTGCGCCGTCCCTCGGGATTGGATTCGAAGACTTTCCGGGCCGGAGCGTTGGTGTCCATTCGCTCTACATGACCCAGCCATCTAAGCCGCTGGACCTTGACTCGTTTGACAAGGTCAGTGTCGCTGTACAGCCCGTACAATTCGTCGTTGAATCTTCTTCTCCATTCTCCATCTATGCAGACGGGACCAAATATCACCCGAAGAATTTTTCTCTCGAAGCATCCTAAAGCGTTCTCGTCTGCCTTTGACAAGGTCCATGCCTCTGCGCCATATATAAGAACCGGGATGATAAGTGTCCTATACAGGGACACTTTAGTTGCTCGAGAGAGGACTTTACTACTCAATTGCCTTCTTAGTCCGAAGAAACAGCGATTGGCAAGAGTTATTCTTCGTTTGATTTCAGCGCTGGTGTCGTTGTCTGAATTAATAGCGGCGCCTAGGTAGACAAAGTCCTTAACTACCTCAAAGTTATAGCTGTCAATCGTGACGTTCTGTCCAAGACGTCGGTGTTGGGTGTCCTTTCTTGATGACAGCCGAGCAATTGAACGGACCTTTGAAAGATTGTGCCTCTTGTGTTGACGTAGGAGTTTTGCACTATTCTTTCAAGTACGATGTTGAAGAAGTCGCATGACAGTGCATCGCCTTACCTAAAACCTTTTTTGACATCGAATGTATCGGTGAGATCTTTTCCGACCCTGATGGAGCAGCGTGCGTTCTCCATCGTCATCCTACACAATCGGACAAGTTTGGTAGGGATGCCAAAACTAGACATGGCTCTATATAACTCCTCTCTATAGATGCTGTCATATGCGGCCTTAAAATCGATAAAAAGGTGGTGGGTATCGATTTGAAGCTCCTGGGTTTTTTCCAAGATCTGCCGTAGTGTGAAGATTTGGTCTATGGTGGACTTTCCTGGTCTAAAGCCGCACTGATAAGGACCTATCAGGTTGTTGACGAATGGCTTCAGACGCTCACACAATACGGCAGAGAGGATCTTGTACGCGATGTTAAGAAGACTGATACCTCTGTAGTTGGCGCAGTTCAGAGGGTCTCCTTTCTTGAGGACCGGGGAAACGATGCTGAGGTTCCATTCATCGGGCATGCTTTCTTCCGACCATATTTTGCAAATGAGCTGGTGCATACTCCTGACCAGGTCATCGCCGGCCGATTTAAACAATTCGGCAGTGAGGCCATCAGCTCCAGCAGCTTTGTTGGACTTTAGCTTGGACACTGCTGTCTTCACTTCGTTCAGGTCGGGTTGGCGGAATTGTTGGTCTACGTCGCCTAAATCAAATGGTTCTATCTCTCTAACAGCGGAATTGGGTCCATCATCGCCATTATAGAGCTTGGAAAAGTGGTCTTTCCATATCCTCAGCATAGACTGCGGTTCCACCACGATGTTCCCTTGATCGTCTTTGCAGGCTTCGGCTCGGGGCTTGTAGCCCGAGGCTGTTGTTTTTACCTTCTGGTAAAACTTCCGAACCTCATTCCTGCTGTGGCACCCTTCTATCTCCTCGATCGCGCGCTTCTCATGCTCTCTCTTTTTCCGTCTGAGAAGCCGGTGTTCGTCTCTCCTCTTCTGCTTGTAGAGCTCATAAGCAGTTCTAGTCTTTTTGTGCAGCGCCGCTTTGTATGCTTCCTGTTTAGCTGCATGTGCTTGCCGGCATTCGTCGTCAAACCAGGGGTTTCGTTGTGGTGGCCGTTTGAAACCCAGCACTTCAGAGGCGGCATCTCTGATGGCTGATTGGCAGTGCTGCCACTGGTCCTCTATACTTGATGCTGACGGCATAAGACTCCTTGAGAGGTTGTAAGAGACTCGATCGGAAAAAGACTTGGCGATCTCTTGCGATTGTAGTCGTCCAACGTCGAATTGTCTCACAGTATTTCCTTGTGTTGGCTTGGATCGGGATATCCGCAGTCGTACCTTGGCTACAACAAGGTAATGGTCCGAGTCAATGTTGGCCCCTCGGAAAGTTCGGACATCCTCTACACTGGAGAAGTGTCGTGCGTCGATCGCAATGTGGTCAATCTGGTTGACGGTTGATTGATCAAGAGATTTCCATGTCCCTTTGTGGATATTGAGGTGCTGGAACCGCGTACTAGCTACCAGAACATCTCGCCCCGCAGCGAAATCGGTCAGCCTGAATCCGTTATCGGAGGTGTTGTCGTGCAGGCTGTATCTTCCGATTATTCCACCAAAGATATCCTCTCTTCCTAGCTTGGCATTTAAATCTCCTAAAACAATCTTAATGTCATAGCCAGGGCACTGCTCATATGTTTTGTCCAAGAGCTCGTAGAATACGTCTTTGGTGTCTTCATCCTTTTCCTCTGTGGGGGCGTGTGCGCAAATGAGGCTTATGTTGACGAATTTAGCCTTGATGCGGATTGTTGCTATGCGCTCGTTCACATAGTTGAAACTCAAGACTTTTTGCCTAAGTCTAGTTCCAACAACGAATCCACATCCAAACAGTCTGTTCCCGGTAGCAATCGCCGTAGTAGATATCGCAGTCTTTTAGTCTGCGTCTACCTGGCCCATCCCATCGCATTTCTTGGATAGCGGTAATATCTGCTTTGTTGCAGTTTAGGGCTTCCGCTAATTGTTCGGCTGCACGTGGTCTATTAAGGGACCTAACATTCCACGTACAGATCCGAAGCTCGTTGTCCGTTTTTCGTTTGCTGGGTTCGTCATCAGTAAATCCGTCCGTATCCGAGGCTTGTTGGTGCTTCGCAACTAACAATTGCTTTACGTGGCCGGGAAGTCACCCCGACAGCACGACCCCCAACCTGGAGGACCAGATCCTTGTATAGCTCCAAGGATGGGAAGCCCGATAAACCGCTCCTTATAGGCCTGGGCTCCAAATATGCTGTAGTAGCCCTATAAGGTGTTCACTAAGTAGTTCAACCTGACTGGAACTGTAGACGCCACCGTTGATTCCATCTAGGGAATTCCTCCGCTGCCGTCTGGATGAAAGAAGAGGTGCCTTAGTGGGAACACCTCTCCCCCCCTCTCTCGTTTGCTGCCACCAACAACCTTCCACTAGGGTTGAGACCCAATCTCCAGTTGAGGTACTAGGCATCCGATGTTCACCACGTGGAGGTGAGAGTAGGAGTTGATAGACAGAGGTGGGTTTTAAGAAAAACCTATGAACGCTAGGGTCCTCTTGGGTGCACATGTCTACCACTTAAACACGTGTTGCGGCTGCGTGTTTTTTGACACTTCTCTTTCATTTTTTGTTCTCACCGTCAGAGTCAAAGTGTGAAAATAATTTAAGAGGCTCCGCAACATTTTTATATATCAGTAACAAAAACTCATAAGAAGCAAAATGTTTTTTGAAGTGGTAAATAATTTAATTAGATCCTGCAGTAATGATTTTTGACACGATGGATACGGAAAATTCATGTATTTTCATGGAAAATTAAAGAAACAGTCCGACGTTTACGTGTTAAACTTTTAGCAGAGTCACACACCTATTTCAACTAAAAAGCTATCTGAAGGTATCCGAGTATTTTTGGTATACCTTTCTATTCAAGTGATCAGCTGATAGAAAATTTATTTTTATTTCTTTGTTGTTGATTTTTTGTTTTGATGTGCTTTTATTTCAGCATAAGAAACTTTTAAAACGCATGGAAAATCGAAAAAAACAAGTTATAATCGTCTAGCAATTATATTTTGAATGTTTTTCTATTTTTAAAAGTCGAATTCTAATATTTGACAGCTGTTGACTGCAGCTATCTGGAAAAGATATCGGGATCGTTCAAAAAGGTATCCAAGATATGCCTTTCCGAGATAGACTATCCGATAGGTTCTCGAACGCGCCCAATCTTTATTAACCTATCGAAAAGACTGGTCAATATTGTAAAATTGCTTTACCATAGATTTGGATAAAAAATAAATTGATTCTGTTCGCCAATGGAAAATCTCATCAAAAATTAGTTTTTATAATATTTTTAAATACTCCCCGAACATACCCGAAAGTTTTTTCAACACCTTGACTTTTCAACACAGCTGTGGTGCGTTCCTAAATAGCTGGATGTTACACGATGTAACATCCGGTAACATTATGTCGTTCCTAAATGCAAAAAAGTTACGCGATGTAACATCAAAGTCGTTCCTAAATGCAATGTTGAACTGTCAGAATGTTACGTTTCGTAACTTTTTCCAACTCATCTCTGGGACTTGAGTTTCGATGTTGATCTGTCAAACCCCTCTAAAATTGTTGTTGCTCAGATTTGTGTTTGTTTTTTTTTCGTTAATCTTTAAAAATTCTGTAAGCAGTTATTAATTTTCAATCTTGTTCATTTCAGAATTCTTTTTTCTTCATCAAAAACATGTTTCTTTTATCTGGTTTTATATTTTAAGAAATACTTTATTCTTATTTTTGACAGACCAACAAAGTGTAACATTGAGTCGTTCCTAAATGAAATCATAATTTTGTAACAAAGTCTAACATACACAACAACAACGATGATTTTGACACTACAACATCGTGTAACATCCAAGCTATTTAGGAACGCACCACTGACTTCACATAGAGCCTAGAAGAATAAAGAACAAGAGGGAAAACCATTACCTCTCTTGCCCCGCAACTTCCATTTGTCTACATTGTTGTTTTTGTAACACGAGATCCATCTTTGACACACGTATTAAGTGAATTTACTAACACCACTTCATTTTCGGATCCCGAAACTAACACCACTTTATTTTGGGATCCCGAAACCAGTTGAAAATAAAGTGTTGTTTGTGAAGTGAGTTTGAGGGCAGATGCCGTGGTGTGTGTGTGGTTTTCCCTCTCGTTCTTTATTCCTCTAAGCATAGAGCTTTCTTCACTGCTGGACGATGAAGGCCCCGGCCCATAGAATCCGTTGCGTCCGTTTACCGGACACAACGGATTGGAGTGACCCATAGAATCCGTTGCGGTGTGAAGAGAAAACTTCAAATTGGTTTTGACTGACGCAAAAGTTCAAAGTTGGGCTACTTTTTCCGTTGCGTCCGTTGCATCCGATGCTTACGGGTCACCTCTCATAAGATCGTGTGTATTTAATCGAGCTGTCAGTTGAATCCGGCAGCGAACGGACGCAACGGATTCTATGGGTCGGGGTCTTGACTCCAAAAATAGTAAAATAGAGCTGTGATAGAGAATGGGGGCGTTCAAGAATCGTATCCGGATAACTTTTTGTTGTTGTTTACGTGTTAAAACGTTTAGCAGTCACAAACCCAGTTCTACTAAAAAGCTATCTAAATTCTAAAGGTATCCGAGTATTTTTGGTATACCTTTCTATTCAAGTGATCAGTCTGATAGAAATTTTATTTTTATTTCTTTTCATGTTGACTTTTTGTTGTGGTGTGCATTTATTTCAGCATTATAGTCTTTTAAAGCGCATGGGAAATCGAAAATCTAATCGTCTATTAAAGATATTTTTAATGCTTTTCTGTTTTCAAAAGTCGAATTTAATTATTTCACAGCTGTTGTCTGCAGCTATCTGGAAAAAGATATCTGAATCGTTCAAAAAGATATCAAAACAACTTCAAAAGAAACCATCAAAAGAAAAACCAAGTGCAGATCTCTGGCTTTCATAAAAAGTATAATTTGTAATATTTTTTTTTAGATTTGAAGTCAATTTTTACAAAATTGCCCCTTCCGCCTAAACGGGGGGAAATAGACCTCCCTCCCGTTGTAAAAAATACTTGTATTGAACCCCTCCACCAAAAATCGTTACTATTTCTTGTGGCCAAAGTACTCGTGCCGCATCTCGGATAAGGCGTGTACTAATTTCAAGGCTGCCACCAATTTTGTATGCACCTCTTTGTTTTCTTACGACTGGTTTGATCAAAACAAACTTGATCTTCACATAAGTGTCAGATATATGAGATCCATATTGGATGTTATAAACGAGATAAGGTTGAAGTGGCATGCATAAACATTTTCTAATGAATCGGAAAAAGGAACTAGCCACAAAGGAAATGTACAGATGAATTAAAAAGAATCTTTTTCATTGGGTGGTATTCATAAAACATAGTAAATGCTTTTACTTGAGATTTTCTAAGTATTGTAACGTGAACCCAACATTTTATACCAATTTCCTAATCGAAAAACGTTCAACCGAAAACACAACTGGCAACACTTTAATGGAATGGTATAAATGACAGGCGTTGCTTGTAAGCCAGTGTATGTGAGTGTATAGAGAGACAGACAGACAGAGAGTAGACAGCAAATGTGGAGACAATGTAGAAGTTACTGGAGAGTTCTAGATGGCATGTCATTCGATATAAATAGCCCGCCCGAGGCAACCAGAGGGCAGTCTTGTTTATAGAGTGATAAAGTTAAGAGTAAATACAAGTGATAGTCCAAAAGTCGAGTTGAGTTCAAATAAAGTGTATATCGAAAGTAGATACTGAATAAAGTGGTAGAATTAAATTGAAAGGTAGAGTTTTTATTTTTTGCGAACTAAGCGCACGTTACATTGGTGTCAGAAGTGTAAATAAAACTTATTTGACTAGTAAAGTGTAAAAAAAAGTAAAAAGAAAATAATAATTATATACAGTGAAAATGGGTAAGTTGTTAGAAGAGCTCACTTGCATTGAGCTTAAAAGTGAGTTAGGTAAGCGAAATCTTTCTAGAGCGGGATCGAAAAATGAGCTCGTCCTGCGCTTGCGTAACTATTTGGAACAGCAAGGGGAAGACGTAAACACGTTTGTATTTGAAATAGAAGTGGAAGAAGAGGAAGTAAGGGAAAGTGTAGATTTTTCTAGCATGATGAAACTTTTGTTAGAACAGCGAAACGAGCAAAAGAAGGAACAGCAGAATGTTCTCGAAAGACTCGAAGTACAACAAAAGAAGCTGATTGAAGAGCAACAGCAGAATATTCTCGGACGTCTGGAAGAACAACGAAACGATCAAAAGAAGGAACAGCAGAATGTTCTCGAACAACTTGAAGCACAACGAAATGAACAAAAGAAGCTGATTGAAGAGCAACGAAACGAGCAAAAGAAGGAACAGCAGAATGTTCTCGAACAACTGGAAGCACAACGAAACGAACAAAAGAAAGAACAACAGAATATTCTCGAAAGACTTGAGGCGCAACAGAATGTTTTGGAAGGTCAGAAAAACATTCTAGAAGGTAAATTGGGTAACATTGAGAAAAATGTATGTGCCCTAGACGAACGCGTTGAAGGTGTGGAGAAACAGCTTTCTGTTGTAGAGAATCGTTTCGAAATCGTAGAAACCCGATGTGATAAACAGTTCTATGTTCTGACTAAGGAATTGGACCAGATCCGGAAAATCAAAATTCGAGAGTCTGCTGGGGAGTTTGCAAGGAAAAAGGAGATGAAACCCCCAACATTTGATGGACAGTCTTCTTGGCCAGTCTATAAGAGACAATTTGAGGCAGCCGCGACAACAAATGGCTGGGATGACGAAGACAAGTACATTGCACTGACTCTTGCTCTTAGAGGACCAGCAGCTGAATTACTTCAAACAGTTCCAGCTGGTAAGAGCGGCGATTTCAGTTCTCTCGTGGCAGCTATAGATAAACGCTTTGGAGATAGCCACTTGAAAGAAGTCTTCCGAGTCCAACTCAATAACAGAGTCCAGAAAAGGGGTGAAAGTCTACAGCAGCTCCAAGCAGACGTCGAAAGACTGGTTCACCTGGCATACCCGGATGCTGGAGAAGAAATCATCAACCAGCTCGCTGTTGAGTCCTTCGTTCGTGCCATTTCCGATATACATCTTCAGAGGTCTGTGCGAACTGCTAGAACACGTACTCTTTCCGAAACTTTAGCATTCGCATTGACAATTGAAGCAGCAGAACAGGCTTCTCAGGGAGTACATCGACTTAGAGAGGCCATAGTCGAAGAATGCTCGTGCCAAAGAGCTGAAATACAAAAGAACCGGAGCGGACTAGCAAGATGTTGGAACTGCAACAAGACCGGGCACTTACAGCGTCAATGCCGACTACCACCAAACAAAGCAGGTTGTCAACATTGTGGAAGCAAGAGATCCAGCCCAGAGCAAGGTAACAACAACACCAGCGTTGCCTATCAGCCCGTTTCCCATCAGGGAAACGAGTAAGAACCAACTTCGAGGGGCAGAGGCTGGTTTCTTGTATCGATGGCCCCAGAACCACCATCCAGGTCTCTCAGACCAAACGAGACAACAAAAGTCTGACTGTGGAGACTACTATTAACGGGAACAAACATGTGGCTACCATCGACACCGGTGCCACAGCCTCCATAGTACGTCGAGACCTGGTAAAGACGACGTGGCTTCATAACACCAATAGCTACCGTCTAAGAACCGCAACGGGAGAAGCAGCAAGAGTATATGGAGAAGTGTGTCTTAAGATCCGACTGGCCGACCTAGTGTTTACTCATCAATTCCTGGTGGCAGATATATGTGACGAGTGCATCATTGGAATCGACTTTATGAAACAGCACGGAGTTATTTTGGACATCGGTAATCAGGTTTTGAAGTACCAAAATAAGGAACTTCCAATGACTTATTCGAACGAAAGTACGTCGACACTGAGAACTGTCATCAGGGAAGATCTTATTCTGCCTCCTTCTTCTGAAGTTTTCGTTTGGACAAAACTGGAAGGTGAGTTTGGAAGCCTTCGATACCTCATGGTGGAACCAGACCCAGAGTGTTCCTCCCAAAGCGTCATCATTGGGAAAACACTGGTAGCACCTAAGAACAAAATGGTCCCCGTACGATTACTAAACACCAGACCGTACGATGTAAGGTTGAAGAAAGGAGAAGTCGTTGGACGTTGCGAATCGGTTGCAGCAATTACGAAGATCACAGACGAAGCTCCGAGAAAACCTATAACTCCGGAGGAGCTCGAAACCATCAGAGCTAAAATACTGAATTCATCCAACCTTGATCACCAACAAACAAGGATGGCTGAAAGTCTCCTACAAGAGTACACTGATATCTTCGCATCGCAAAAGGGGCAATATGGTAGGACACAGTTGGTGCAGCATCGCATCAACACAGGAGATGCAAGACCGATTCGTCAACCTGCAAGACGTCTTCCACTGGCCAAACAAGGTGAGGTTGAGGAAATGATAACAGCAATGAAAAAGGACGGTCTTATCGAAAATTCCAAAAGTCCTTGGGCGTCACCAGTGGTGCTAGTGAAAAAGAAAGACGGAAGCACTCGTTTTTGTGTGGACTACCGAAGGCTGAATGATGTAACTAAGAAGGACAGCTATTCCCTGCCCAGAATCAGTGATACCCTGGATGCCATGGAGGGAGCGCAGTGGTTCTCGACGCTGGACTTGAAGAGCGGATATTGGCAAGTTGACATCCACCCTGATGATCGGGAAAAGACGGCGTTTTCTACAGGTAATGGGCTCTGGCAGTTTAAAGTTATGCCGTTTGGGTTATGTAACGCTCCGGCAACATTCGAGCGTTTGATGGAGTGCGTTCTTCAAGGACTAACGTGGAAAGCTTGCCTAGTCTACTTGGACGATGTCATTGTTTACGGGAAAACATTTGACCAACATTGTAAGAACCTTAAAGCCGTGTTTCAGAGACTTCGAGAGGCTAACCTTAAACTGAATCCAGAAAAATGTGCACTTTTCAAAACCGAAGTCAAGTATTTGGGACACATCATCTCATCCCAAGGAGTAAAGACTGATCCTGAAAAAGTTGACTCCGTCAAAAATTGGCCAACACCACAGGACAAACATCAACTCCGAAGCTTTCTGGGACTTGCCACATATTACCGACGTTTCGTTAAGAACTTCGCTGGAGTTGCAAAGAGTTTGCATCAGCTCACCGAAAAGGGGAAGCAGTTTAAATGGTCAGGTGAGTGTGAGAAATCTTTCCAGGAACTCAAATACCGCCTCTGTAACGCTCCAGTGCTGGCACATCCAACACCTGGCAAAACATTCATCGTCGACGCAGATGCAAGCAACGTTGGAATCGGGGCGGTCCTATCCCAAGTGCATGATGGCGAAGAGAAAGTGGTGGCATACTACAGCAAGGTCCTATCGAAACCCGAAAGGAACTACTGCGTGACCAGAAGGGAACTGCTAGCTCTTATCTTGGCAACAAAGCACTTCCATAAGTACATCTATGGACAGAAATTCCTTCTGCGGACAGACCACGGTGCTCTGAGCTGGCTGTTGAACTTCAAAAATCCAGAAGGTCAAGTCGCAAGGTGGATAGAAAGATTGCAGACCTATGACTACCAGATCCAACACCGCATAGGAAAGCTGCACTCAAACGCCGATGCATTATCACGAAGACCTTGCAAAGTGGATGCAAGCATTGCAAGCGGCAAGAAGACAAAGAAATCATTACCGCTCAGCGACTAAGAGCTGACCCCATAAGCGGATGGAGCAATGAGGAAGTGAGGACTGCTCAACAGGAAGATCCAGATATCGAACCCATTCTCGCATGGAAAGAAAATGAAGAGAAACCGGAATGGGGAGACATTTCTGACAGGAGTCCAGTTCTCAAAGCCTATTGGGCACAGTGGGACTCACTATATGTGCAAGAAGGTGTCCTCAGGCGAAGATGGGAATCCGCTGACGGTAAGTCATATGTGATGCAGCTGATCGTACCACAATCGAAAGTCAGTGAAGTTCTTCAGGAGATGCACGACGGACCTTCTGGAGGCCACCTGGGGGTAAACAAAACACTGGAGAAGGTGCGACATCGGTTCTACTGGTTACATGCTAGAGATGACGTGGAGAAGTGGTGCCGAACATGTGACAAGTGTGCTGCAACCAAAGGACCTGGTAGGAAGATTCAAGGTAAGATGCATCAGTACAACGTTGGATCGCCTTTTGAGAGGATTGCAGTAGATGTGGCTGGGCCTTTTCCAGAGACCAACGCTGGAAACAAATACATTCTGGTTGTAATGGACTATTTTAGCAAGTGGCCTGAGGCGTATGCCATCCCAAATCAAGAAGCCAAAACGGTGGTCGACCAGATTGTGTTTAACTGGGTTAGTAGGTTTGGCGTGCCTATGGAACTCCATTCCGACCAAGGGAGGAACTTTGAGTCAAACATCTTCCAAGGAGTGTGCGGACTACTTGGCATTAAGAAGACGCGAACCACACCACTTCATCCACAATCTGATGGGATGGTTGAAAGATTCAACCGGACCTTGAAAGAACACCTCACCAAGGTCGTAGGCGACTACCAAAGAGACTGGGATAGGCACGTACCACTATTCCTGATGGCCTATAGAAGTGCAGTACATAGCTCGACAGGACAAACACCATCTGACATCCTGTTCGGGAAAACCATGCGGCTGCCCAGCGAACTTAAATTTGGATGACCCACAGAGGAGCCACAGGACACAAACGAGTATGTGGACGACCTCAAGGAGAGACTCGCTGACATCCATAAAAGAACAAGGGAACGGATGAAAGCCTACAGCGACCGGATGAAGACACGGTACGACACAAAAGCGACAACGTCAGGATTCCAAGCAGGAGATCGTGTGTGGCTTTATAATCCTCATCGTCAAAAGGGATTGTCACCGAAACTTCAGCAAAACTGGGAAGGTCCTTATACTGTAGTCACGAGGATTAACGACGTGGTTTACCGCATCCAAAGAGGACTAAGAGGCAAGTTAAAAGTAGTTCATTGTGACAGGCTGCATCGATATAGTGGCGAGGCTGCAGATGGAATTATTCGGGACGAACAATCCTAAGGAGGGGGCAGTGTAACGTGAACCCAACATTTTATACCAATTTCCTAATCGAAAAACGTTCAACCGAAAACACAACTGGCAACACTTTAATGGAATGGTATAAATGACAGGCGTTGCTTGTAAGCCAGTGTATGTGAGTGTATAGAGAGACAGACAGACAGAGAGTAGACAGCAAATGTGGAGACAATGTAGAAGTTACTGGAGAGTTCTAGATGGCATGTCATTCGATATAAATAGCCCGCCCGAGGCAACCAGAGGGCAGTCTTGTTTATAGAGTGATAAAGTTAAGAGTAAATACAAGTGATAGTCCAAAAGTCGAGTTGAGTTCAAATAAAGTGTATATCGAAAGTAGATACTGAATAAAGTGGTAGAATTAAATTGAAAGGTAGAGTTTTTATTTTTTGCGAACTAAGCGCACGTTACAGTATATACTATTTTTGGTATGCATAAAAATGCGGCAAATGCTGAAAATTAAGTATTTGCTTTCGAGAATAGTTTTTACTTTTTTGGATGAACTTTTTTAGTACATACTTCAATCCGTATGCATAAGAACTAGTAAGTACTATTTTTCTGTAGCAAATACTTGGTTTTTTTCAGTTTGCTAAATAGCAAGTTGGAAATTTCATAGTACATACTTTTTTGATTCAAACCATATATTAGGTAGGTGGGAAGCGAAAAAATATCAGTGTTGCGTCAAATTTTGAATAAATCAGAGTGTTGTTTATAATTAAATTTTGTTGCAGCTAATAATATTTACTAAAATGGCAGCATTTGTGCGTATTAATTCTAATAAAGTATATAAAGATCGAAGGTCGGATTTTGGGGCTAATTTTAAACAGTTATATCGTTTTGAGACGGAAAACGTAGATTGGTTAAGTGAATACTTTATTGGTAAGCCATAGCAATAATTTTATCAATTAAAATAACAACAGCCTATTGGTGCCTTCTGCCTTAGGTATACAAAAGAAGTAATATTTCTAATAATAAATATTATAAAACATACCTACTATGAAAAATTTTTATTTAGTGACCAAAACTCAATACTGTTGTATTTTATATTCCTTAGTCTTTGTGTTCGTGTTAAAATATAATTATAATTAATATGTTTTAAGGAATTCAAACTGAAACTAGAGGAGGGGCAACTTCTCATCAAGAAAAGATGAAAATATTTCTACGTTACATTGGGGACCCAGGATTCCAAGTCGGAGTTGGTGAAGATTTAGGCGTACATCAAAGTACTGTTTCCAGAACAATTAGGGTGGTATTCACCAAACAATCTTAAGAGCGCTCTTAAAGCTAAGAGGCTCTTAGGCCGTGTGTGAATTGCGTTAAAATTTGCGTTAAAACTTCTACCACGATTAAAATTTGACGTCTTGTTTGAGGTGGGATCAAATTTAGCCATTTGCTGTGTGAATTGCGTTAAAACAATTATTTTAACCAAGATTTCTGCTTAGGTTAAAAAAATTTCCCTCGATAATTTAAGAAATTTCCCTGAACAAAAATTGGTTTTCTTTTTCACGGAAAAATAATTTCTCTTACAAAACATATTTTTAAGAAAACAGAGTTAATAAAAAGTCTCTGAAACTGAAAAAAATCTTTTTTATTTATTGTTCTCGATTCTAATTCCATATTTTAAAACAACAATAAAAAATATTCGAACAAAATTCCCATTTTGATTAATTGATTAATTCGGTATAGTAACACTGAAAATTAGTTTTCATGGCTGATATCTTTCATGCATTTCAAAAGAAACAAAACAATAAATTCGTATTTGGTTTAGAAAAACGACAGATTTAAAGTATTTTGTATTAATTCTTGTTTTTTTTATCCAGACTTCTCCTAGTTTCAATTCGTTTTATTTTTTCTTCTTGAGACCCTAGAAAACAAAAGCATTGAATTTATATAAATTAACTGACATTTAATGTATGGTTTTCCAGCCTGCCTTCGTTTTTTTTTTCTTGATACATATTTCGTTGTTTTAATTCAAAAGAGCAAATTTCTCTATCACTAGAAACGTCAAATTTTAACACACTTTAACCTGCTCCACAGCTCAATAAATTTTAACCCATTTTATTCACCTCATTAGTGTCAAATTTTAACGCGGGTTAAATTTTAACACACATTTTAACGCAATTCACACACGGCCTTAGTTTTAAATTTGGATGTGCTATTCACCAAGCAATAATAGGGTCTAGTCTAAGCTAATTCGAATATTCGAAAAATAAGGTTTTTGAGTCTCTGAACGCACACTTTTCGAACTACTTCGAAAATTTCAGTGTCAATTGTCAAAATCAGTCAAAAACAGAAAAAATTATCGGAAATTTAAGAAATGGTAGAGCGTAAAATTAATTCATTCTCTGTATTGCAAACCATAATTCGAGTTTCTTATTTTTTTCAACAGTTATTTATGATTTTTGAATAACAACCACAAATGACGCTGTCAGTAAATTTCGAATTTTCGAAGTTATTTAAAACAACAACCGCTCATAACTTAAGTGGTAGCGACCACTCTTAAGTGTTATGAGCGCTCATAAATCTGCACTAATAGTGGTCGGTGAATAGGTTTATGAGGCACTTAGGGTGGTATTCACCAAACAATCTTAAGAGCGCTCTTAAAGCTAAGAGGCTCTTAGTTTTAAATTTGGATGTGCTATTCACCAAGCAATAATAGGGTCTAGTCTAAGCTAATTCGAATATTCGAAAAATAAGGTTTTTGAGTCTCTGAACGCACACTTTTCGAACTACTTCGAAAATTTCAGTGTCAATTGTCAAATTCAGTCAAAAACAGAAAAAATTATGGGAAATTTAGGAAATGGTAGAGCGTAAAATTAATTCATTCTCTGTATTGCAAACCATAATTCGAATTTCTTATTTTTTTCAACAGTTATTTATGATTTTTGAATAACAACCACAAATGACGCTGTCAGTAAATCTCGAATTTTCGAAGTTATTTAAAACAACAACCGCTCATAACTTAAGAGTGGTAGCGACCACTCTTAAGTGTTATGAGCGCTCATAAATCTGCACTAATAGTGGTCGGTGAATAGGTTTATGAGGCTCTTAGTTTAAGATTTCTTAGTGAATACCACCCTTAGTTTAAGATTTCTTGGTGAATACCACCCTTAAAGATGTTGCGAAATTAATAATAGATAAAGCATCTCATTGGATAAAATTTCCATCAAATTATGAAGAGCAGCTAAGAGCAAAACATGGTTGGAGTACAAAATACAGCTTCCCATCCTGCATAGGGGCCTTGGACTGCACTCATGTTGAAATACTGAGACCACGATTTCATTCCGAGGAATATATTAATCGAAAAGGATATGCTTCCATCAATATCCAAGCAACCTGTGATGCAATGGAATATTTTACCAGTGTTGATTGCAGATGGCCGGGCTAAGTTCACGATTCCAGAAATTTTGAGAAACAGTTTTTCTGAACCCATAATGAAGAAGGATATGGAATAACACCTTGGTTAATGACACCCTTTAAAACTCCAACAACTAACCATGAAAGAGCTTACAACAAACTGCATTCGAAAGAGAGGGTTATAATTGAAAGATGTTTTGATCAAGTGAAGAAGAGATTTCCCATTTTACAAAATTGTATACGGCTACACTTACAGAATATTCCAAACATCATTGTTGCTTGTTTCGTTTTGCACAATATTGGAAAGCGTCTAAGAGATGCTAATGATTTCGAATTGCCAGAAAACAGAGAAAATGGAAATACTATTGATCCTGATGGTGAACCAAATGCCAGTGTACTTCAAATCCGGAGATTGGGACAAATGAAAAGGACAGAATTGGCAGAAATTATATATAATTTTAATTCATAGGAATTTATTTGTATACAATCCATATACTATATTTTCTTAAAACAAAAACAAATAAAACGAAAAATGAATAAGGTATTGCAAAAAAAATTCTTTCAATAAAACTGAAAAAATTCACATTGTACGAATTGGGTATTATAAATTTAAATAAGTAGATCCGGTCTCACTTATTTCAGTCGTAGAAATATCAACAGTAGTATCAAGTAGTGAGTATTTTTCTTCGTTTTCATTTTTCCTCTTTTCTAACTCTTCTTGCTGCATTCTAATGAGCTTTAACTGTTCAAGCAGTACCAAGCGTTGTAGCTCTCCATTTGTGAGACTTTTAGTTTCATCAGTCTCATCAAATTTCAATTTTCTTCGCTTCGGTTTTATTGCTTGGGAATCTTGTGATGACTCTGGTGTTTCACATGCGGCTATGGTGGACGACTCTTCGGTGTCAGCTCCTTGGTTGGTATTATCTGCTCCCACAGATAATGTTGCACTTGATGGCGGAACGGAACTGGATGTTACCAATAGAATAAACAAAGCCCGCAGTGCATTTGGAATCCTTTCTCCTGTGTGGAACTCAAGCAAAATATCGCTACGCACCAAGTTGAAACTCTTCGAAACTAACGTGAAATCTGTGCTGTTATATGCTTCTGAAACATGGAAATGCTCTGTCAACATCTCGAGCAGGCTACAGGCATTCGTCAACCGTTGTCTGCGCTACATTCTGAAGATCCGGTGGCCGCAAACCATTTCAAACGTTGAACTATGGTATAGGACCGGACAGATGAAATTGGATGCAGACATCACTCAACGAAAGTGGCGTTGGATAGGCCATACACTGAGGAAACCTAACGACAACATAGCGAAACAATCATTCGAATGGAATCCTCAGGGTGAGAGACGAGTTGGAAGACCAAAAACAACATGGAGGTCATCTGTTTTAAAAGAAGCTCAGTCTCAAGGTATTCAATCGTGGTCACAGCTAAGACACGTTGCGGCGAATCGGGACAGATGGAGGGATCTGGTTGCTGCCCTATGCTCCAGGAGGAGTTAAAGTGCTGCTACACTTGCAGCCGGACAACATATAACATATCCTATCCTACTAATATTATAAACGTGAAAGTTTGTATGTTTGGATGTATGTTTGTTCCTCTTTCACGCAAAAACTACTGAATGGATTTCAATTAAACTTTCCAATAATATAGCTTATACATCAGAATAACACATAGGCTATATTTTATCCCTAAATTCCCACGGGAACGGGAACGTATACGGGAATTTAGAAACTACAACACCGATTTCAAAAATTTTTCCACTGTTAGAATGCTTCATTATCCCCGAGTAACATAAAAACTAATTCATCCCCATATTCCTACGGTTCCCTATATTCCCACGGGAGCAGGAACGTATACGGGAACTTTGACACTACAGCACCGATTTCAAAAATTCTTTCACCGTTAGAATGCTACACTATCCCCAAGAAACATAAAAACTAATTCAGCCCCATATTCCTACGGTTCCCTATATTCCCACGGGAGCAGGAACGTATACGGGAACTTTGACACTACAGCACCGATTTCAAAAATTCTTTCACCGTTAGAATGCTACACTATCCCCGAGAAACATAAAAACTAATTCATCCCCATATTCCTACGGTTACCAAAATTCCCACGGGAGTAGGAACGTATACGGGAACTTTGACACTACAGCACCAATTTCAAAAATTCTTTCACCGTTAGAATGCTACACTATCCCCAAGAAACATAAAAACTAATTCAGCCCCATATTCCTACGGTTCCCTATATTCCCACGGGAGCAGGAACGTATACGGGAACTTTGACACTACAGCACCGATTTCAAAAATTCTTTCACCGTTAGAATGCTACACTATCCCCGAGAAACATAAAAACTAATTCATCCCCATATTCCTACGGTTACCAAAATTCCCACGGGAGTAGGAACGTATACGGGAACTTTGACACTACAGCACCGATTTCAAAAATTCTTTCACCGTTAGAATGCTACACTATCCCCGAGAAACATCCTACTAATATTATAAACGTGAAAGTTTGTATGTGTGGATGTATGTTTGTTACTCTTTCACGCAAAAACTGCTGAATGGATTTCAATTAAACTTTCCAATAATATAGCTTATACATCAGAATAACACATAGGCTACAATTTATCCCTAAATTCCCTCGGGAACGGGAACGTATACGGGAACTTAGAAACTACAACAACGTTTTCAAAAATTTTTCCACTGTTACAATGCTTCATTATCCCCGATTAACAAAAAAACTATTTCATCCCCATATTCCTACGGTTCCCTTTATTCCCACGGGAGCAGGAACGTATACGGGAACTTTAACACTACAGCACCGATTTAAAAAATTCTTTCACCGTTAGAATGCTACACTATCTCCGAGTAACATCAAAAACTCATCCCCATATTCCTACGGTTCCCTATATTCCCACGGGAGCAGGAACGTATACGGGAACTTTGACACTACAGCACCGATTTCAAAAATTCTTTCACCGTTAGAATGCTACACTATCCTCGAGTAACATAAGAACTAATTCATCCCCATATTCCTACGGTTCCCTATATTCCCACGGGAGCAGGAACTATACGGGAACTTTGACACTACAGCACCGATTTCAAAAATTCTTTCACCATTAGAATGCTACACTATCCGCGAGTAACATTAAAACTTATTCATCCCCATATTCTTACGGTTCCCTATATTACGGGAGCAGGAACGTATACGGGAACTTTGACACTACAACACCGATTTCAAAAATAATTCCACCGTTAGAATGCTACACTATCCGCGAGTAATATTAAAACTAATTTATCCCCATATTCCTACGGTTCCCTATATTCCCACGGGAGCTTAGACACTACAACACCGATTTCCAAAATTCCTACACCGTTAGAATGCTACACTATCCCCGAGTAACATAAAAACTAACTCATCCCCATATTCCTACGGTTCCCTATATTCCCACGGGAGCAGCAACGTATACGGGAACTTTGACACTACAGCACCGATTTCAAAAATTCTTTCACCATAAGAATGCTACACTATCCCCGACTAACATTAAAACTAATTCATCCCCATATTCCTACGGTTCCCTATATTCCCACGGGAGCAGGAACGTATACGGCAACTTTGACACTACAACACCGATTTCAAAAATTCTTCCACCGTTAGAATGCTACACTATTCCTGTGTAACATTAACTTTAATTCATCCACATATTCCTACGGGAACGGGAGTCCTTACTAATATAATTTGTGTCTAGAACATGCGGAAGGATAAAGGCTATACATATATCTATCCTTATATTCCCACGGGAACGGAAATGGGAATTCAAAAACTACGGTCTCAAAAGTATTTTTAACAGAGCTACAAGGTGTTGAAATAGGGGTTGAATGTTTTTTTTTGGAAATATGTACAAGGCTAGAAGTTTTATTCCTAAAAAGTTAAAAATGCTGCTGAAAATCACATATTCCTACGGTTCCCTATATTCCCACGGGAGCAGGAACGTATACGGGAACTTTGAAACTACAACACTGATTTCAAAAATTCCTACACCGTTAGAATGCTACACTATCCCCGAGTAACATAAAAACTAATTCATCCCCATATTCCTACGGTTCCCTTTATTCCCACGGGAGCAGGAACGTATACGGGAACTTTGACACTACAGCACCGATTTCAAAAATTCTTTCACCGTTGGAATGCTCCATAATCCCGGAGTAACATTAACTTTAACTCATCCACATATTCCCACGAAAACGGTCACCATATTCCCACGGGAACGGGAGTCTTAACTAATATTGAAAATGCGAATGTGGCTATGTCGGTATGTTTTTCGTATGTCTCCCGTTCAAACTGCTAAACAGATTTTATTAAATTAGCTACAGAGATGGTCTAGACTCTAGAACATGCGGAAGGATAAAGGCTATACATATATCTATCCTTATATTCCCACGGGAACGGAAATGGGAATTCAAAAACTACGGTCTCAAAAGTATTTTTAACAGAGCTACAAGGTGTTGAAACAGGGGTTGAATGTTTTTTTTGGAAATATGTACAAGGCTAGAAGTTTTATTTCCTAAAAAGTTAAAAATGCTGCTGAAAATTACTATTCCACGCGGACGAAGTCGCGGGCACAGCTAGTTTATTACATAAAAATTCACATTAATAATTAACTAGTTTTCTATGCAGTAAATTGTGTGCAACCTCACCACTTTCAGAAAACGCATCAGTTTTGAACTAAAAAAATAACTCAAAAAGCTAAGGACTCCAGCTGCGTGCTGAAACTCTGTGTCTAGTAGTAGAGACAATATGCACACTGTTTTCACACTGTGAATATAGTTTTTCTTGTACCAACTATGCTACTTTATTCGACTTGCATATAACTATCTTTCAAGTACTATAAGAAATTAAATAAAATTAACTAGAATGCCACTGCGGGGGTTTGGGACTTGAAGGATTGTCTTTTCAGTATTTTAGTATCCTCTTACGAGGTCGAAAGCTAGCAGTCTCTGTACTGCATTAGTAACCAGCTCTCCTCACCCATTTGAAACAATTATATTTCATGCTATATGAAGTGCACAAAAATGGCGCCCAACGTGATGCTAGTAAAACAAAACGTTGTTTACCAGTTTTTCTTCAAAGTTGACACATTTTTTCCACATATTCCTTCGAAAAACCACTTGAATAAGAGAATTTGAGCACTAAGAGAGTTCAAACACACTTAGATAGTTCAAGTCTCAGGCCATTGAACTGTTTTTCTGGGAATGCTGAATGTTTTTCAAGATCAAAAGTTTTTTAGTAACATAGTTACTGGGCAAGTTTCTTATTTTCATAATTCACTCAAGTGGTCTAATTAATCCGAACCCAAAATCAAAAACGTTCTTTTCAAACTTATGCTCAATCTCTTATGTTTTACTATAAACCGTTCAACATAAGAAGAGGGTTGCTTTGGAATAAAGTTAAATTCTTAAGAAAAGAAAAAAATCTTGAACCGTAATTGAGAAGTAGGTACCTATTCCAAGCCGTATGAGTAGAAAAGATCAACGAAATCACCAAACGTTGTTTTTTTTTATTTACATTCAAGGACATACTTAATAAGGTTCTTCATTTAAACAGAGTATCTTAACAACAAAATAATTCAACGTAGACATGAGTGGGTATGTTAAATTCCTCAAAAGAGAATAAGAATAACCTCCACCTACTCGCACATTCCTGATAAACAACAACTTGCTCCATCAAAAAAAAACAAAAAAAAAAAAAAAAAGAATTCTTTCACAGTAAAGAAAAAAATGAGACAAAAAAATTGCCTTAAAACGAGCCATAAACCAAAAGTGAATATTATTCTCAAAGGAGAATATTTTACAAAGAAAAATTCCTTTTGTAATTTTTGCCATTTTCCCCAACTTATTAACATCATCCCATGCAAACGAAAAGGCTCGCTGATTTAAAAGTACGCGAATAAGTATAAGTAAAGGAAAACAACAACAACAACAACATAATTCTCCAATGGATGTGAAAAGAAAACGAACAACTCCTTAATGACCCAATAAAACTGTGTGCCTGATCCCCATCCAAATGAGTGTACCAAAAGACCATAGAGCACTGATTTCATTTCATTCGCTGCGCTGCCACTGCACTGGGTTGGTGCTAGTGCTGATGTGGTCGAAGGATGCCGAATTCTTTAAAAAAAACAAAAATAGATTCTTCAACGCTCACTCTCTCTCATCCGTCCTTATCGAACATTCCATCATCACAAAATTTCGTAAATCCTACTTTATTATAATATTATAAACGTGAAAGTTTGTATGTTTGGATGTATGTTTGTTCCTCTTTCACGCAAAAACTACTGAATGGATTTCAATTAAACTTTCCAATAATATAGCTTATACATCAGAATAACACATAGGCTATATTTTATCCCTAAATTCCCACGGGAACGGGAACGTATACGGGAATTTAGAAACTACAACACCGATTTCAAAAATTTTTCCACTGTTAGAATGCTTCATTATCCCCGAGTAACATAAAAACTAATTCATCCCCATATTCCTACGGTTCCCTATATTCCCACGGGAGCAGGAACGTATACGGGAACTTTGACACTACAGCACCGATTTCAAAAATTCTTTCACCGTTAGAATGCTACACTATCCCCGAGAAACATAAAAACTAATTCATCCCCATATTCCTACGGTTACCAAAATTCCCACGGGAGTAGGAACGTATACGGGAACTTTGACACTACAGCACCAATTTCAAAAATTCTTTCACCGTTAGAATGCTACACTATCCCCAAGAAACATAAAAACTAATTCAGCCCCATATTCCTACGGTTCCCTATATTCCCACGGGAGCAGGAACGTATACGGGAACTTTGACACTACAGCACCGATTTCAAAAATTCTTTCACCGTTAGAATGCTACACTATCCCCGAGAAACATAAAAACTAATTCATCCCCATATTCCTACGGTTACCAAAATTCCCACGGGAGTAGGAACGTATACGGGAACTTTGACACTACAGCACCGATTTCAAAAATTCTTTCACCGTTAGAATGCTACACTATCCCCGAGAAACATCCTACTAATATTATAAACGTGAAAGTTTGTATGTGTGGATGTATGTTTGTTACTCTTTCACGCAAAAACTGCTGAATGGATTTCAATTAAACTTTCCAATAATATAGCTTATACATCAGAATAACACATAGGCTACAATTTATCCCTAAATTCCCTCGGGAACGGGAACGTATACGGGAACTTAGAAACTACAACAACGTTTTCAAAAATTTTTCCACTGTTACAATGCTTCATTATCCCCGATTAACAAAAAAACTATTTCATCCCCATATTCCTACGGTTCCCTTTATTCCCACGGGAGCAGGAACGTATACGGGAACTTTAACACTACAGCACCGATTTAAAAAATTCTTTCACCGTTAGAATGCTACACTATCTCCGAGTAACATTAAAAACTCATCCCCATATTCCTACGGTTCCCTATATTCCCACGGGAGCAGGAACGTATACGGGAACTTTGACACTACAGCACCGATTTCAAAAATTCTTTCACCGTTAGAATGCTACACTATCCTCGAGTAACATAAGAACTAATTCATCCCCATATTCCTACGGTTCCCTATATTCCCACGGGAGCAGGAACTATACGGGAACTTTGACACTACAGCACCGATTTCAAAAATTCTTTCACCATTAGAATGCTACACTATCCGCGAGTAACATTAAAACTTATTCATCCCCATATTCTTACGGTTCCCTATATTACGGGAGCAGGAACGTATACGGGAACTTTGACACTACAACACCGATTTCAAAAATAATTCCACCGTTAGAATGCTACACTATCCGCGAGTAATATTAAAACTAATTTATCCCCATATTCCTACGGTTCCCTATATTCCCACGGGAGCTTAGACACTACAACACCGATTTCCAAAATTCCTACACCGTTAGAATGCTACACTATCCCCGAGTAACATAAAAACTAATTCATCCCCATATTCCTACGGTTCCCTATATTCCCACGGGAGCAGCAACGTATACGGGAACTTTGACACTACAGCACCGATTTCAAAAATTCTTTCACCATAAGAATGCTACACTATCCCCGACTAACATTAAAACTAATTCATCCCCATATTCCTACGGTTCCCTATATTCCCACGGGAGCAGGAACGTATACGGCAACTTTGACACTACAACACCGATTTCAAAAATTCTTCCACCGTTAGAATGCTACACTATTCCTGTGTAACATTAACTTTAATTCATCCACATATTCCTACGGGAACGGGAGTCCTTACTAATATAATTTGTGTCTAGAACATGCGGAAGGATAAAGGCTATACATATATCTATCCTTATATTCCCACGGGAACGGAAATGGGAATTCAAAAACTACGGTCTCAAAAGTATTTTTAACAGAGCTACAAGGTGTTGAAACAGGGGTTGAATGTTTTTTTTGGAAATATGTACAAGGCTAGAAGTTTTATTTCCTAAAAAGTTAAAAATGCTGCTGAAAATTACTATTCCACGCGGACGAAGTCGCGGGCACAGCTAGTTAATATTATAAACGTGAAAGTTTGTATGTGTGGATGTATGTTTGTTCCTCTTTCACGCAAAAACTGCTGAATGGATTTCAATTAAACTTTCCAATAATATAGCTTATACATCAGAATAACACATAGGCTACAATTTATCCCTAAATTCCCTCGGGAACGGGAACGTATACGGGAACTTAGAAACTATAACACCGATTTCAAAAATTTTTCCACTGTAAGAGTGCTTCATTATCCCCGAGTAACATAAAACTAATTCATCCCCATATTCCAACGGTTCCCTATATTCCCACGGGAGCAGGAACGTATACGGGAACTTTAACACTACAGCACCGATTTCAGAAATTCTTTCACCGTTAGAATGCTACACTATCCCCGAGTAACATAAAAACTAATTCATCCCCATATTTCTACGGTTCCCTTTATTCCCACGGGAGCAGGAACGTATACGGGAACTTTGACACTACAGCACCGATTTCAAAAATTCTTTCACCGTTAGAATGCTACACTATCCCCGAGTAACAAAAACTTTAACTCATCCTCATATTCCTACGGGAACGGTCACCATATTCCAACGGGAACGGGAGTCTTTACTGATATTGAAAATGCGAATGTAGCTACGTCGGTATGTTTTTCGTATGTCTCCCGTTCACAGAACCTGAGGAAGGACATAGACTATATATTTTTTCCCTATATTCCCACGGGAGCAGGAACGTATACGGGAACGGGAACTTTGACACTATAGCACCGATTTCAAAAATTCTTTCAGCGTTAGAATGCTAAACTATCCCCGAGTAATATTAAAACTAATTCATCCCCATATTCCTACGGTTCCCTATATTCCCACGGGAGCAGGAACGTATACGGGAACTTTGACACTACAGCACCGATTTCTTTCACCGTTAGAATGCTACACTACCCCCAAGTAACATAAAAACTAATTCATCCTCATATTTCTACGGTTCCCTTTATTCCCACGGGAGCAGGAACGTATACGGGAACTTTGACACTACAGCACCGATTTCAAAAATTCTTTCACCGTTAGAATGCTACACTATCCCCGAGTAACATTAAAACTAATTCATCCCCATATTTCTACGGTTCCCTTTATTCCCACGGGAGCAGGAACGTATACGGGAACTTTGACACTACAGCACCGATTTCAAAAATTCTTTCACCGTTAGAATGCTACACTATCCCCGACTAACATAAAAACTAATTCATACCCATATTTCTACGGTTCCCTTTATTCCCACGGGAGCAGGAACGTATACGGGAACTTTGACACTACAGCACCGATTTCAAAAATTCTTTCACCGTTAGAATGCTACACTATCCCCGACTAACATAAAAACTAATTCATACCCATATTCCTACGGTTCCCTATATTCCCACGGGAGCAGGAACGTATACGGGAACTTTGACACTACAGCACTGATTTCAAAAATTCCTTCACCGTTAGAATGCTACACTATCCCCGAGTAAGATAAAAACTAATTCATCCCCATATTTCTACGGTTCCCTCTATTCCCACGGGAGCAGGAACGTATACGGGAACTTTGACACTACAGCACCGATTTCAAAAATTCTTTCACCATTAGAATGCTACACTATCCCCGAGTAACAAAAACTTTAACTCATCCTCATATTCCTACGGGAACGGTCACCATATTCCAACGGGAACGGGAGTCTTTACTGATATTGAAAATGCGAATGTAGCTACGTCGGTATGTTTTTCGTATGTCTCCCGTTCACAGAACCTGAGGAAGGACATAGACTATATATTTTTTCCCTATATTCCCACGGGAGCAGGAACGTATACGGGAACTTTGACACTATAGCACCGATTTCAAAAATTCTTTCAGCGTTAGAATGCTAAACTATCCCCGAGTAATATTAAAACTAATTCATCCCCATATTCCTACGGTTCCCTATATTCCCACGGGAGCAGGAACGTATACGGGAACTTTGACACTACAGCACCGATTTCAAAAATTCTTTCACCGTTAGAATGCTACACTACCCCCAAGTAACATAAAAACTAATTCATCCTCATATTTCTACGGCTCCCTTTATTCCCACGGGAGCAGGAACGTATACGGGAACTTTGACACTACAGCACCGATTTCAAAAATTCTTTCACCGTTAGAATGCTACACTATCCCCGAGTAACATTAAAACTAATTCATCCCCATATTTCTACGGTTCCCTTTATTCTCACGGGAGCAGGAACGTATACGGGAACTTTGACACTACAGCACCGATTTCAAAAATTCTTTCACCGTTAGAATGCTACACTATCCCCGACTAACATAAAAACTAATTCATCCCCATATTTCTACGGTTCCCTTTATTCCCACGGGAGCAGGAACGTATACGGGAACTTTGACACTACAGCACCGATTTCAAAAATTCTTTCACCGTTAGAATGCTACACTATCCCCGACTAACATAAAAACTAATTCATACCCATATTCTTACGGTTCCCTATATTCCCACGGGAGCAGGAACGTATACGGGAACTTTGACACTACAGCACCGATTTCAAAAATTCCTTCACCGTTAGAATGCTACACTATCCCCGAGTAAGATAAAAACTAATTCATCCCCATATTTCTACGGTTCCCTCTATTCCCACGGGAGCAGGAACGTATACGGGAACTTTGACACTACAGCACCGATTTCAAAAATTCTTTCACCGTTAGAATGCTACACTATCCCCGAGTAACAAAAACTTTAACTCATCCTCAGATTCCTACGGGAACGGTCACCATATTCCAACGGGAACAGGAGTCTTTACTGATATTGAAAATGCGAATGTAGCTACGTCGGTATGTTTTTCGTATGTCTCCCGTTCACAGAACCAGAGGAAGGACATAGACTATATATTTTGTCCCTATATTCCCACGGGAGCAGGAACGTATACGGGAACTTTGACACTACAGCACCGATTTCAAAAATTCTTTCAGCGTTAGAATGCTAAACTATCCCCGAGTAATATTAAAACTAATTCATCTCCATATTCCTACGGTTCCCTATATTCCAACGGGAGCAGGAACGTATACGGGAACTTTGACACTACAGCACCGATTTAAAAAATTCTTTCACCGTTAGAATGCTACACTACCCCCAAGTAACATAAAAACTAATTCATCCTCATATAAAAATATTTCTACTGTTCCCTTTATTCCCACGGGAGCAGGAACGTATACGGGAACTTTGACACTACAGCACCGATTTCAAAAATTCTTTCACCGTTAGAATGCTACACTATCCCCGAGTAAGATAAAAACTAATTCATCCCCATATTTCTACGGTTCCCTCTATTCCCACGGGAGCAGGATTGTATACGGGAACTTTGATACAGCACCGATTTCAAAAATTCTTTCACCGTTAGAATGCTACACTTTCCCCGAGTAACAAAAACTTTAACTCATCCTCATATTCCTACGGGAACGGTCACCATATTCCAACGGGAACGGGAGTCTTTACTGATATTGAAAATGCGAATGTAGCTACGTCGGTATGTTTTTCGTATGTCTCCCGTTCACAGAACCAGAGGAAGGACATAGACTATATATTTTTTCCCTATATTCCCACGGGAGCAGGAACGTATACGGGAACTTTGACACTACAGCACCGATTTCAAAAATTCTTTCAGCGTTAGAATGCTAAACTATCCCCGAGTAATATTAAAACTAATTCATCCCCATATTCCTACGGTTCCCTATATTCCAACGGGAGTAGGAACGTATACGGGAACTTTGACTTTGTAATTCATCCCCATATTCCTACGGTTCCCTATATTCCCACGGGAGCAGGAACGTATATGGGAACTTTGACACTGCAGCACCGATTTCAAAAATTCTTTCACCGTTAGAATGCTACACTATCCCCGAGTAACATAAAAACAAATTCATCCCCATATTCCTACGGATCCCTATATACAATACCGATTTCAAAAATTCTTCCACCGTTAGAATGCTACACTATCCCTGTGTAACATTAACTTTAATTCATCCACATATTCCTACGGGAACGGGAGTCCTTAGTAATATAATAAGTGTGAAAGGAGCTCTGTCTGTACGTCGTTCTATGTTACCATCTCCCGCCCAAACTAATAAACCGATTTAAATGAAATTTTAAACAAAGATTGTTCAGAACGTGAGGAAAGACATAGACTATATATTTTTTCCCTATATTCCCACGGGATCAGGAACGTATACGGGAACTTTTACACTACAGCACCGATTTTAAAAATTCTTCCACCGTTGGAATGCTCCATAATCCCGGAGTAACATTAACTTTAACTTATCCACATATTCCCACGAAAACGGTCACCATATTCCCACGGGAACGGGAGTCTTTACTAATATTGAAAATGCGAATGTAGCTATGTCGGAATGTTTTTCGTATGTCTCCCGTTCAAACTGTTAAACAGATTTCATTAAATTAGTACAGAGATGGTCTAGAACATGCGGAAGGATAAAGGCTATATATCTATCCTTATATTCCCACGGGAACGGAAATGGGAATTCAAAAACTACGGTCTCATAAGTATTTTTAACAGGGCTACAAAGTGTTGAAATAGGGGTTGAATGTTTTTTTTTGGAAATATGTACCGCCAATTTTAAGGCTAGAAGTTTTATTTCCTAAAAAGTTAAAAATGATGCTGAAAGTCACTATTCCACGCGGACGAAGTCGCGGGCACAGCTAGTATATATATATATTAATAATTTCATTCATAGCTTCTGACTTTGCTTTTTTAATTGACGGTTCTTGAGATTTATTCATTAAGGCTCTATGTTTTTTCAAAATGCGAACAAAAGCTAAGTGCATTTGGCTAATTGAAAAGCCTGTGCTAGTCATGACTAATAAGTTGACTTTCAATTTGTGACTTACAAAATACCAGAGACCAGACACAGATGTAAACAAAACAAGAATAAAATAGAGAGTTGATTTCAATAGTCATAGCGGTAGCGGTAAAGCTATTAGCTATCAAAACAGCAATTTCATTCAAAAGAGTTATGAAAGAAACAAGAAAATAAAAGTATTTACTATCAATTTTAGATGAATTCTAGTAATTACTTGGATGAATTTAGTAAATACTGAAAGTATATGCTATAAGTAGTATAACTTTTTTTTATGCATACGAAATGAAGTAAATACTGTAAAATCAACCTTTTACTTAAAATAAAAGTACATACTTTTAGCATTTACTTTCAGTAAATACTGCCGTTTTATGCATATCACCCATTATAATGGTTATGCATATCCTATGGAGTTCATTAGCTGAACACAACAAAAAGAAAAAATCTACATCGTTGAAAATACGTAAATGTGCGTAATAATTTTATGCAGCCAACCCGGTTCTTCATTGCAGCAATAGTCCTTTTTTTATGATAGTTTGGCCGCGCCGGTTGCGGCAAGATCGCTCCTGCTTTATAATTTGTTTTATTAAAATGCAAACAAGTTTTGTAAATAGAACATGACTGGTTCGCTTTATTTAGTCTCGTTTGACTTGTGCCTGCGTCTTCGTCAATTGACATGCTAATATAAACTTTCCGAAACCTAGAAAAAAATTAAAATTAAGTAAAACAAAGTTGTTCTTTGATCGTTTTGGCGAAAACTCACTTTAATTTTGACCAATGGTATATTTTTAGTACTTTACTATTTACATTTTTTTTATATATATATAAGTTAATATTTGACTATGATTATCATTTAGGTTTTTTTTGTTTTCACACATTATGTGAAACTAATAGACGGGCAAAAACAAATCTTTATGTATTTATATATAAATATGTATACAAAACGAAAATAAACATAATTTGTTACTTGTTTATTATAATTTCCAAAAGTTTACATAATAAAATCACAGTCAGAGAAGTGGGCGCACACAAATATTTTTTTTTTTACTATATAATTTCAAATCGAAAGACTTTTTCTATGCTAAGTGACAGAAAAAGATGCAGACAAAGGGGAAAACAATTACAAAAAATTGGTCTTAGATTTTAAGAATATATTATTTGTTATTGCGCGTTATTTGTCCCATCAACTCATAAAAACAAAGCAACAAAATATTACAAACGAATCTCTTCAGAAAATTGCAGTATGGAATTCAACAAAATAATTTTTACATTTCCATATGTGCTGTTTAAATAATTATTGTATTATACATATATGTATGTGGTAGTATCTTTTGAAATTTAAATAAAAAAAAATATATGTATGTATATGTATAAGTTCTTACTTTGTGTATTAACATAATTATCTGTTGTAAATTTTAAAATAATAAAACTTATGGATATTTTTCGCATGATATTGAGTAAATAAAATATAACAGTTTATTAAAGACCATCATTTCTAGCTGCATACAAAAAATATAAAGATAATATCCTAATTGAATAGAACGGTGTTTGGGTCTTCATTATCCATTTGCTTTACGTGGCGTAAGACATCCTTTTTCGTTATGACGCCAAGCAGGCGACTGTAATTAAAAGCCAACAAAAAATATTTTTAAATCCTCTGAAATTGGTTATGGTTGAATAGAGTAAAACAAAAAACAGAGACACATCAAGTTTTAGTTTTGGCTAATTTCTATTTTAGTAAGCGTATAAAGTGAATCTTAATAAGCATGAATCACTGCTCATAAGCGGAAACCCTACATTATAGTGCACAGAAGGAACTGTTTTAAATCAGAACAATTCTTAGACAAAAATTAAAAAGCATCAATAGGTTTGTTTCTTTACTTTGTGCACAGAAATTCACAATCTGGTTTTAAGGAGTGAGGGTAAAATTCTATCAGAAACTTTCTGAAAGAGTGTAGTTGTCTCAAAAGTAAAGAAATGCCGTGAACAAAACATTAAGTGTGTTTAATGACCTGCTCTAGATCGATCTAGAGCAGAAAAAAGCAGCTTTTTGGTGTTTAATGACAATTTTTCTACTCCGAGCAAGAACATTTTGTGTTTAATGACCTGCTCTAGAGCTTTTAGAGCAGCATTTTCTGCACTTGCTTTTGAGTAAGAGCAGATTGGAGCAAAGTGTCAAAATGTCAGCTGTTGACATTTGATTCAAATATTTTTGTTTATATTTTGCGTTTTGCAATCTATTTGAAATCGAATTTAACTTAAAATCAATTGAATTAACATCGCATGTTAAGTTTAGTTTTGATTCCAATGTTTCCGCATATAGATTTTTATTATAATAGCATACCAAACATAATTTTGCAAAATAGCTAAGGTCACAAAATTTTTGTTGCTTTCTTATCAGCTGATTTTTGGCATCAGCTGACTCTGCTCTAAGTTGCCTGACATTTTTCATATTTCTTGCTCTGCTCTGAGCTGCGCTGCTCTGCTCTGAGCTGCGCTGCTCTGCTTTTTTTTTTTCATTAAACACACTTGGAAAAACATCTGTTTGACAGTTGTTGTAATTCATTTGGCTGTGCATGATTTCTGTCCCCAGAAATTTTGGTGGCAGAAATTCGCTGGGCGCGCAATTTTTTTACTCTCTCGTGAGCACTCTCTTTTGTGCAAAGCAGAGATAAGAAATTAATTAGATGACAAGCTTCACACACACATTGAAACTGCCTACAAGCTGATTTCACCTCTACTACTTTGAGTACAGCTTCCACTCCACCTTTACTTTACAAAAAAAAAAAAACAAAATCTCACTACTACCACTTTGAGTACAGCAAATCTCAATACTACCACTTTGACTACAGCTTCCACGTATTCACAGACAGAGGATGTGATTACAAAAACAACAATGTAAACAAATGGTTGTTGCGGGGCAAGAGAAGTAAAGGTTTGCCATCTAATTAATTTCTTATCTCTGGTGCAAAGCTACAAAAAATAGCTCTGCTGGAATGGGATTAGACTGCTCGCATTCAACGCAGTTTCGAATCTTCGATATTCTATCTGTCAGTTATTGAATGCAATTTAAGCTCTGTGTTATATATAAAATTGTACTGCGATTCACCTTTCAGTTCTACATAGCTAGTGGTAAAAGCAATTGGAAAACATACAGATTTTCGCACTTTGAAATTAAGGAATTCGATTTCCACGTTTTTGTGTAAGGTAGAATGCAAATTAAATTCACTTCAATCAATTTTGATAAAAAAAATTAAAATCATATATCCTCAAAAATATATTTTCGTTGCTGATTAACTTTCAATATCAATTTACAAAAGAGAATATCCGAACATCAATAATAATCAATTTCAATTCAACAATTAAGCAAAAACTAGTAAAACAAAAAACTAACCCAAGAAGACCGAGTAAAGTCCGATTGTCATATACGTTGTTTTCCTTGTTTTGACAACTAGAACTTTTTTTAAGAAGTTTCAGACTGCTTTTTCCATCTGAAAATCTATGTTCGAAAATCTGGAAAAAATCTGAAAATCTAACTGTCAGCTAAATGTCAGCTGAAACTTCTGACTTTTTGGACCAATCAGAGCGACGAAAACTGACAGTAGTTTTCGAAGATCTGGTGCGTTGAATGCAGAGATAAGAAATTAATTAGATGGCAAACCTTTACTTCTCTTGCCCCGCAACAACCATTTGTTTACATTGTTGTTTTTGTAATCACATTCTCTGTCTGTGAATTGACTTTACACAAAATCTCACTACTACCACTTTGAGTACAGCTTCCAACACATTCCCCCATTTTATTTCTATAAATTCCATCTTAAGGCCACGTTTGGCTGCCGTTTTGTATTTTGAAAGCGTTTTACTATCCTAGAAACATTTAGTTAAAACTTTTGTTTTTATTTTCACACTACAATTTTTCTATATTTTTTTCTTTTAGTTTGATAAATTGAAAAACGTTTTTTTGAAAAGAAGAGATTTTGTAACAATATAGGAGTTTCTTCTGATGCTCACAGTTTTGGTCTGATGGTGGACCGGGTTTTAGGCATGTGCGTATGCATTTGAAGTCCCCGCGTGGCCAAGCTTTGAATTTCACAATTTTAATATATATGGAAAAGTTTTTACTAAATGTTCCTTGCTTTCAAAAGGAACTCTAAGTCGCCTGACATTTTTCATATTTCTTGCTCTGCTCTGAGCTGCGCTGCTCTGCTCTGAGCTGCGCTGCTCTGCTTTTTTTTTTTCATTAAACACACTTGGAAAAACATCTGTTTGACAGTTGTTGTAATTCATTTGGCTGTGCATGATTTCTGTCCCCAGAAATTTTGGTGGCAGAAATTCGCTGGGCGCGCAATTTTTTTACTCTCTCGTGAGCACTCTCTTTTGTGCAAAGCAGAGATAAGAAATTAATTAGATGACAAGCTTCACACACACATTGAAACTGCCTACAAGCTGATTTCACCTCTACTACTTTGAGTACAGCTTCCACTCCACCTTTACTTTACAAAAAAAAAAAAACAAAATCTCACTACTACCACTTTGAGTACAGCAAATCTCAATACTACCACTTTGACTACAGCTTCCACGTATTCACAGACAGAGGATGTGATTACAAAAACAACAATGTAAACAAATGGTTGTTGCGGGGCAAGAGAAGTAAAGGTTTGCCATCTAATTAATTTCTTATCTCTGGTGCAAAGCTACAAAAAATAGCTCTGCTGGAATGGGATTAGACTGCTCGCATTCAACGCAGTTTCGAATCTTCGATATTCTATCTGTCAGTTATTGAATGCAATTTAAGCTCTGTGTTATATATAAAATTGTACTGCGATTCACCTTTCAGTTCTACATAGCTAGTGGTAAAAGCAATTGGAAAACATACAGATTTTCGCACTTTGAAATTAAGGAATTCGATTTCCACGTTTTTGTGTAAGGTAGAATGCAAATTAAATTCACTTCAATCAATTTTGATAAAAAAAATTAAAATCATATATCCTCAAAAATATATTTTCGTTGCTGATTAATTCACTTTCAATATCAATTTACAAAAGAGAATATCCGAACATCAATAATAATCAATTTCAATTCAACAATTAAGCAAAAACTAGTAAAACAAAAAACTAACCCAAGAAGACCGAGTAAAGTCCGATTGTCATATACGTTGTTTTCCTTGTTTTGACAACTAGAACTTTTTTTAAGAAGTTTCAGACTGCTTTTTCCATCTGAAAATCTATGTTCGAAAATCTGGAAAAAATCTGAAAATCTAACTGTCAGCTAAATGTCAGCTGAAACTTCTGACTTTTTGGACCAATCAGAGCGACGAAAACTGACAGTAGTTTTCGAAGATCTGGTGCGTTGAATGCAGAGATAAGAAATTAATTAGATGGCAAACCTTTACTTCTCTTGCCCCGCAACAACCATTTGTTTACATTGTTGTTTTTGTAATCACATTCTCTGTCTGTGAATTGACTTTACACAAAATCTCACTACTACCACTTTGAGTACAGCTTCCAACACATTCCCCCATTTTATTTCTATAAATTCCATCTTAAGGCCACGTTTGGCTGCCGTTTTGTATTTTGAAAGCGTTTTACTATCCTAGAAACATTTAGTTAAAACTTTTGTTTTTATTTTCACACTACAATTTTTCTATATTTTTTTCTTTTAGTTTGATAAATTGAAAAACGTTTTTTTGAAAAGAAGAGATTTTGTAACAATATAGGAGTTTCTTCTGATGCTCACAGTTTTGGTCTGATGGTGGACCGGGTTTTAGGCATGTGCGTATGCATTTGAAGTCCCCGCGTGGCCAAGCTTTGAATTTCACAATTTTAATATATATGGAAAAGTTTTTACTAAATGTTCCTTGCTTTCAAAATACAAAACGGCAGCCAGACGTGGCCTTAAGATGGAATTTATAGAAATAAAATGGGGGAACGTGTTGGAAGCTGTACTCAAAGTGGTAGTAGTGAGATTTTGTGTAAAGTCAACCGTGGAAGCTGTACTCAAAGTAGCAGTAGTGAAATCAGCTTGTAGGCAGTTTCAATGTGTGTGTGAAGTTTGCCATCTAATTATTTCTTATCTCTGGTTGAATGCGAGCACTGACTTTAGCCGAATTTCGGTGCATTTCGTGATAATTTTCAGTAAAGAAACACACCTTATAATAGTCTCGTTCGTTGAACTTTTCCCAGGTTTATTTTGACAACCCTATGAGTTGTAAAAAAAACCTGGGTTTTCTAGTCCCCAAAAAAACGCTAGGCCACAAATTACCACACGTCCTTGTCATTAAAACAAAAGTATATGTCATTTGACAGCACTCAACTCGCCACAGCAAAACTTATGGCGAGTTGAGGCTTGAGGGAACACCTGACCTAGGTCAACGCTAGGGCTCAAAAAACACTCAATTTGACAGTCAGTGCGACTTTAGGTTTATCAAAAAAAACGCTTTGTGGCGACCCCAGGGCTTCAACGAACAAACCTAACGTTTTATTTTGTGTAAAACTTACCCGTTATGTGTAACAAGCGTTTGTCTAAGTCCAAGTTTTCGAAACATGTCCACAACTGTTTCCATTGGTGTTTGGTCAGTTACCGTTATGGGTGCCATATCTAGAATTTTTTTAAGTTTCAATGGCGGTGGGCCCAAATTTTGTACCGGCGTTGCAGATGTAAACAACACAACTGAAGTCCCATTTATTCCTTCGATTAGTCGCTTTGCGTTTCCTAGAAGAAGTAATAAATATTCCAAAAACATTCACAACGACACACACGATTATATCTACCTATTGCCAGGTTCAAATCTCTCCGCAAAACAAAACCAACCAAATACTGGTTTTCCTTAGATACCACAACTGGATAACCGTTGTGTTCGGTTTCTTTTAGAAGAGATTCAATATCATCCACTGTCATAGAGTCCTGCGTTATTACCGAAAGTGTTTCATTTCGTCTGAAAATTAAAATAATAAATTACGAAAGAATTGCTACCAACGAGAAAATTTACTTTGGTTGCATAACATCAGCAGCCAGAGTTGTGTGGGCAAACTCATCTTTACTATCCAAAAAGGGATATCCATTTAGCGCAATATGTGCATCATAAATACCCTTAAAAATAAGCAGAGTTATTAAGCTTATACTTTTAAAGTGTTTTAGGATACATACTTGACGTCCAAGCGCATCGCCAACCCACTTAGAAGCCATAGCAGCTGCCATTAATGGCACAATATAACCAACACCGCCAGTCAACTCAAACATAATTACTACTAATGAGACCGTCATTCTAGTAACGCCACCTAAAACTGCTGCTGCTCCCACCATAGCGTATAATCCTGGGGTTATTAAATTATTGCCAGTGGCACATTCTCCCGAAAAGAACCACAGTGTAGGATAATTATAAGCAAGTTGTTCGACACCTGAAAGTTATTAGTTTTAAAAACACTTTGGTTAATATTTTAATATAATTCGCATAACCTATTCCAACAATACGTCCCATGATAGCTCCAAGCAACAATGAAGGAATGAATAAACCACAAGGAACTTTCATGCCAAAGGTGAACACCGTAAGCGAAAGCTTTAGGAAGAATGCTAAAATAAGTAACCAAATGGCCTTGTAAACTCCAGGACCTGGTTCTGCTACTTCAATTGCTGCCGCTGTTCCGCTTGTTATATTGTGCCGAGTGTAGTCGCTATTTATTCGTTTAATTAATTTTTTGCAATAACTTTATTTTACTTCATCTTACCAAAGCGGATAATTATCATTAGCTCCACACTGACTAAACAGCAAGTATATTAATTCATTCATGTTCATTCTGGTATACGGATTCGGGTAACAGATGATGGTAGTTACCAAAGTCACAACCAGAACCTCCATCACTGGGTACTGCCCTAGTTTGCTAAATTTTCTGTATCTGCACCACCATAGGTTAGCTTTAATAAAAACAGTTCCAGTTATACCCTAAAATAAAATCAAACGTAAGATATGTTTCAAGTTAATAAATAACAGCTTACACCCAGCACCCCGAGTAGCACAAACGGAATAAGTTCAAAGAAAATCCACGGCTTGTTATATTCGACAAAAAACAAAACTGAATGTTCATTGCCAAAGGGAGTTATTGAACGCAGTACAAAAGCAGCTATTAATGCACAAAAGAAAGAACGCCAAAGCGTTTTCAAAGGGAAATAATACGAAACTTCTTCCAAACTGAAAAGAACTCCTCCTATAGGTGCACCGAAAGCAACTGACACACCAGCTGCTGAAGCTGCAGAAAGAATTTCACGTTTTTTAGCCTCGTTACGTCCATACTTGGGAAAAAGGTGAGAGAAAATGTTTCCTATGCAACTAGCGATGTGAACCATTGGGCCCTCTTTGCCCAAAGTAAGGCCAGCCGATACGGAGAGCATTAGACCGACTGACTTAATGAGCAAAGTCCATTTGCCTAGGTAGCCACGAATAATAAAGCCCGATAAGATGGTCTTTATTTCGGGAATACCCGAACCACATGCATAGGGCGCAAACATACGCACAAGAGATGCACTTAGAGAAGCAAAAAGAAGCGCCCACATTATGTAGAGAAAGTAAGAAATTATATAAGATCCTGCTCCGCTTCTAGTCCCACCGAATATTTCGGGCCACGTTTTCCACTGCCAAATAAAAAAGGTTAATAAATATTTTTTATATATCATTTATATAATATTGACTTACTGTTGTGCAATTACCATCTTCAAAAACACTTTCCTTGGAAGGCCAGCAGCATTGCTCTCTGTTCAACCAAAAAGCTTGTGGACATATTCCATGCTTGAGATCAGACATCCAGCTTGCTCCGATGTCTACCACACCAGCTACACAGCCTGCAGCGATGCCTACTAGGAGGACACATAACCAACCAGACCAGGCATCGTGAGCTCCCTTTGAAAATAAAATTCAATAAAAACTATATATTTTGTAACTTAGTTTTTATCATTTTATTACCTTTATCAAATCCCAAAGTGAATCTTGTCGCTTTTTAACTATATATCTATGTCGCATACGGTCCCGAGCAATATCTCGTTGCCAGTCTATTGTATGAAAATCATCATATTGTCCAATGCCAGGAATATCTTCATGAGGTTCTGATAAAAAAAAAAAATTACAAAATTATTACCAAACTAACGTTTAACAATGAAGGGATTGTTTACCTTGAGAGCCATAAAACGAAATTGCTCCTGAAAATAAAAAAAGTTATTAGAAACGATTGCTTACCTAGACTTTGTTAGTGGATACTTACCATCTGGATCATTGTAATCACTTCCAAAAGCGCTGTGAGTTGGAACATGTGAGCGATCCATTTCTGTATTTCTGCTTGCAGTGTTTAAATGTGAGTTCGAATGAGCTTCAATAGGACTTGTGCGTGGTGTGATATCAATCATTTCATCATCATCCGCCGCAGCAGTTAGTGATGTTGTTGTCGTCGCAGCCAATGGATGTTGTTGCTGTATGTCCGCTGCAGTGCTATGACCGTTCGACTGAAAATTTACGTGACGTATTAGCTACATGATAAATTGGCAAAACTATTATTACTGAGGAAAAAATATTCAAATAGTCAAATCTCTAAGCTCTAGTCATCATATTCCTTATCTATTATTGTTTACCTTACTCAAAGCTGCTTTTCATTAAAAAAAAAATATATATATAAACTTGCTCCTTATTTATTTTGACCATAAAGAAAGTCCGAAGAAAGATCCGATAAATCAGACAAAAGAGGTGATTCTACATTAAATGCACACCTCAAACGTAAAAGTGCAACCGATATTCATGTATTGCAAGATGTAATTTGATACCTACTGTATAAGATTGTGAAGTTTAGGTGTATCGATAAAATGGGGCGTTTAAGTTCTATTAACTTATGTACATACTTCAAATCATTGACTTCGAATTTGTGTTCTGCCAATAAATATTAGAAATGATCTTTTTTATAGGTACAAGCTTAATCAAAGCGTACATATACATGTATTTTTTTAAAATAAAGTATCAACTTCTTTACGTACCTTCTTGAGAACGGATTGATATGCAGTGATGTAGTTATTTCCTTCAGCAGCGACTGCTCGATTACCTTTTAGTGGAAACTTTTCCATATTACTACCTTTCTAAGCATCAGAAATTCTGCCGAATTACGGCAAGACTGTTTGACTAAATTTTACAACATGTTTTTGACTTGAATAACTTGGCAAAAAATATTTGGCAAATTAGCAATAGAAAAAGGCAATGGGTAACAAAGTTTTTTTTCACTTTCAAGTTTCAATTTAAACGTTTATTCGAGGGGAAACATTTGTTATTGCTTTTCACGTTGCTCATGTACTAATTAAATGTAATATAATTATTAACAAATAAATTATTTAGTCACTTTTTCAACAGAGAATTTTTATAGAAAACTAGTGACGTGCTAAATTGGAAGCAAAGCCAGGAAGTGACAGAACTGTCAAAATAAAATGACATAAAATATAATAGATGATGTAGATGGGCTGTATGTCTAGACATGGTCACAGAGTAGAATAATGCTAGATTTATATGGATCTACTACTGCAGAGGTGCAGAAGAGTAAAGCGGGATGGATGAAGATTATAATGGTAGATTAACTTGCATCTGCATGTGCAGATGAAAAAAGGAAAAAGACGTAAGATACAAAATTCATACTTGTCTGATAGAGAGGGAAGGCACAGTCTGCACTACCTTAGTTATAGGATGCGAATGAAAAATTATAGGTGAAGCTGAGCACGTAGCAGATGCATGTACATCTAGCATAAGAGCAAAAGATAAAAAGAGAAACGAATAAAATTATGACTGCATCCTGTAACTAGTAGTCTGCATTTGGTGTCTTCCTTCTCGATCTGACAATTACGAATCTTACATCTTGTGTCCATTTCCTTTTTTCATCTGCACTTGCAGAGTCATGTAAGTCCAACATTTATAATCTGCTACTGCAGAAGTGAAGATTATAATGCCCTTTTCACACCGCACCGAAATCCAGATTTTGATTATGATTTGGGTGGTACTAAATTCAACCCATTCACACCGCAGCGAAGTACTAGAGTAGATTTTGTCTGACATTTGACACTGACACCTCAAAGCTCATTCTAAAAATTTTCTTCACCCGATGAAAAGCCTGAAGCCTCTTTCAATTTCAATAAAGTCCAGTTGATCTTCAAAAGTAATTGAACTGCTCTTTGAGACTCGTATAGCTGTTCCATCATACCAACAAAATGCCCTGCTTGGCTTCTGTCGTTCCCTCTACTGTCCCAGACAAGTTCCTAAGAATTTCATTCAGATAATGAAGCTGGAAATGATCCTTGAACTAGCTCAAGGAAGTCTCAAATGCGGGGAAACATTTGATACCAAATATCTTCTCGACCACGTCAAACGATCGCTTCCCAACAACGACGATAGCCATTACGACATCCTTTCAAATATTAACATACAAAATTTAGATAAGATTCAAAAAATACCAACATTAAACAAATTCAACTTGGAAAGAATTTTAACAATCATCAATTAACCATAAGATAGATGATATAAAAATTATGAAGTCAATATCGACACCTTGTGATAATTCTTTACTTCAACATGACTTGTAGTCTATTGATTATGTCGTAAAAAATGGCATATAAAGGAACTCGACATTGAATGGACTTTTATTGCATGAATCGATTAATGGGTTAATTTTATAGAAAAAACCGAAAGTGCTATTAAATTAGAGGGTGGGATTCGGAGTTATGGGTTCTAAACCATCTTCATTCGTTTTTCCAAAATATCTCGAAAACGAAGCAAAATTTTGATGCAATTCCAAGAATGTTTTTTGTAGAGAGCAAATTTTCCCATCGAAATGCATCTTTTTAAAAATTATAAATAAAAATTTTTTATCCAAAATAGTAAAATTCCCGACAGAAAAAAAGGCAATTTTTTCCAATTTCTGAGTTTTGTCAGTTTTTTTAATGGCATTTCTTTCTGGTTGCAGATAGGTATAGGTAATGCTTCATAAAAAAAGAAGAAAATAAAATTTTCTTTAAAATGCTATATCAGAGAACTTTCTATGTTTCAAATTCACCGAAATATTGCCACTTGAACATAGACATTTATCATAGATTTTCATCCTTTTTATACTGACAAACAGCATTTATCCTTATTTTGTTAAAAAAAAATTAAAATTTTACTCGATGCAAAAGCATTTTAGGTTGATAATAAGTAAAATAAATTACCTGAATACTTCCTTTGATTATAAAATATGATAGTATTTTCAAAATGATTTGTGGAACATTTTTGAAACAGCTATCTACAGACTACAACTGACCACTTAGGTCCCAATTTTGGCGGAACATTATCAAAATGTGTATCTATTAAAACCAAGTCTAGAAAAAATAACCGCAAATTGAACTATCGAAAGATTTCACTGGTCTACAAAATTTCACTTTTTTGAATGCACACAAAAGCGAACTACATTTATTTCTTAAAGGTTTTCGGCTCGCTGAACTCAAATCTGGCCTCAGAATTGCTCTGTCACATCACATTTTCAAAATATTGTAACGTGCGCTTAGTTCGCAAAAATAAAACTCTACTTTTCAATTTAATTCTACCACTTTATTTACTTTCGATATACACTTTATTGAACTCAACTCGACTTTTGGACTATCACTTGTATTTACTCTTAACTTTATCACTCTATAAAAAAAACTGACTTCTGGTTGCCTCGGGCGGGCTATTTATATCGAATGACACGCCATCTAGAACTCTCCAGTAACTTCTACATTGTCTCCACATTTGCTGTCTACTCTCTGTCTGTCTGTCTCTCTACACTCACACACACTGGCTTACAAGCAGCGCCTGTCATTTATACCACTCCATTAAAGTGTTGCCAGTTGTGTTTTCGGTTGAACGTTTTTTCGATTAGGAAATTGGTATAAAATGTTGGGTTCACGTTACACTGCCCCCTCCTTAGGATTGTTCGTCCCGAATAATTCCATCTGCAGCCTCGCCACTATATCGATGCAGCCTGTCACAATGAACTACTTTTAACTTGCCTCTTAGTCCTCTTTGGATGCGGTAAACCACGTCGTTAATCCTCGTGACTACAGTATAAGGACCTTCCCAGTTTTGCTGAAGTTTCGGTGACAATCCCTTTTGACGATGAGGATTATAAAGCCACACACGATCTCCTGCTTGGAATCCTGACGTTGTCGCTTTTGTGTCGTACCGTGTCTTCATCCGGTCGCTGTAGGCTTTCATCCGTTCCCTTGTTCTTTTATGGATGTCAGCGAGTCTCTCCTTGAGGTCGTCCACATACTCGTTTGTGTCCTGTGGCTCCTCTGTGGGGCATCCAAATTTAAGTTCGCTGGGCAGCCGCATGGTTTTCCCGAACAGGATGTCAGATGGTGTTTGTCCTGTCGAGCTATGTACTGCACTTCTATAGGCCATCAGGAATAGCGGTACGTGCCTATCCCAGTCTCTTTGGTAGTCGCCTACGACCTTGGTGAGGTGTTCTTTCAAGGTCCGGCTGAATCTTTCAACCATCCCATCAGATTGTGGATGAAGTGGTGTGGTTCTCGTCTTCTTAATGCCAAGTAGTCCGCACACTCCTTGGAAGATGTTTGACTCAAAGTTCCTCCCTTGGTCGGAATGGAGTTCCATAGGCACGCCAAACCTACTAACCCAGTTAAACACAATCTGGTCGACCACCGTTTTGGCTTCTTGATTTGGGATGGCATACGCCTCAGGCCACTTGCTAAAATAGTCCATTACAACCAGAATGTATTTGTTTCCAGCGTTGGTCTCTGGAAAAGGCCCAGCCACATCTACTGCAATCCTCTCAAAAGGCGATCCAACGTTGTACTGATGCATCTTACCTTGAATCTTCCTACCAGGTCCTTTGGTTGCAGCACACTTGTCACATGTTCGGCACCACTTCTCCACGTCATCTCTAGCATGTAACCAGTAGAACCGATGTCGCACCTTCTCCAGTGTTTTGTTTACCCCCAGGTGGCCTCCAGAAGGTCCGTCGTGCATCTCCTGAAGAACTTCACTGACTTTCGATTGCGGTACGATCAGCTGCATCACATATGACTTACCGTCAGCGGATTCCCATCTTCGTCTGAGGACACCTTCTTGCACATATAGTGAGTCCCACTGTGCCCAATAGGCTTTGAGAACTGGACTCCTGTCAGAAATGTCTCCCCATTCCGGTTTCTCTTCATTTTCTTTCCATGCGAGAATGGGTTCGATATCTGGATCTTCCTGTTGAGCAGTCCTCACTTCCTCATTGCTCCATCCGCTTATGGGGTCAGCTCTTAGTCGCTGAGCGGTAATGATTTCTTTGTCTTCTTGCCGCTTGCAATGCTTGCAATCCACTTTGCAAGGTCTTCGTGATAATGCATCGGCGTTTGAGTGCAGCTTTCCTCTGCGGTGTTGGATCTGGTAGTCATAGGTCTGCAATCTTTCTATCCACCTTGCGACTTGACCTTCTGGATTTTTGAAGTTCAACAGCCAGCTCAGAGCACCGTGGTCTGTCCGCAGAAGGAATTTCTGTCCATAGATGTACTTATGGAAGTGCTTTGTTGCCAAGATAAGAGCTAACAGCTCCCTTCTGGTCACACAGTAGTTCCTTTCGGGTTTCGATAGGACCTTGCTGTAGTATGCCACCACTTTCTCTTCGCCATCATGCACTTGGGATAGTACCGCCCCGATTCCAACGTTGCTTGCATCTGCGTCGACGATGAATGTTTTGCCAGGTGTTGGATGTGCCAGCACTGGAGCGTTACAGAGGCGGTATTTGAGTTCCTGGAAAGATTTCTCACACTCACCTGACCATTTAAACTGCTTCCCCTTTTCGGTGAGCTGATGCAAACTCTTTGCAACTCCAGCGAAGTTCTTAACGAAACGTCGGTAATATGTGGCAAGTCCCAGAAAGCTTCGGAGTTGATGTTTGTCCTGTGGTGTTGGCCAATTTTTGACGGAGTCAACTTTTTCAGGATCAGTCTTTACTCCTTGGGATGAGATGATGTGTCCCAAATACTTGACTTCGGTTTTGAAAAGTGCACATTTTTCTGGATTCAGTTTAAGGTTAGCCTCTCGAAGTCTCTGAAACACGGCTTTAAGGTTCTTACAATGTTGGTCAAATGTTTTCCCGTAAACAATGACATCATCCAAGTAGACTAGGCAAGCTTTCCACGTCAGTCCTTGAAGAACACACTCCATCAAACGCTCGAATGTTGCCGGAGCGTTGCATAGCCCAAACGGCATAACCTTAAACTGCCAGAGCCCATTACCTGTAGAAAATGCCGTCTTTTCCCGATCATCAGGGTGGATGTCAACTTGCCAATATCCACTCTTCAAGTCCAGCGTCGAGAACCACTGGGCTCCCTCCATGGCATCCAGGGTATCACTGATTCTGGGCAGGGGATAGCTGTCCTTTTTAGTCACATCATTCAGCCTTCGGTAGTCCACACAAAAACGAGTGCTTCCATCTTTCTTTTTCACTAGCACCACTGGTGACGCCCAAGGACTTTTGGAATTTTCGATAAGACCATCCTTCTTCATTGCTGTTATCATGTCCTCAACCTCACCTTGTTTGGCCAGTGGAAGGCGTCTTGCGGGTTGACGAATCGGTCTTGCATCTCCTGTGTTGATGCGATGCTGCACCAACTGTGTCCTACCATATTGCCCCTTTTTCGATGCGAAGATGTCAGTGTACTCTTGTAGGAGATTTTCAGCCATCCTTGTTTTTTGGTGATCAAGGTTGGATGAACTCAGTATCTTAGCTCTGATGGTTATGAGCTCCTCCGGAGTTAACGTTTTTCTCGGGGCCTCGTCCGTGATCTTCGTAATTGCTGCAACCGATTCGCAACGTCCAACGACTTCTCCTTTCTTCAACTTTACATCGTACGGTCTGGTGTTCAGTAATCGTACGGGGACCATTTTGTTTTTCGGTGCTACCAGTGTTTTCCCAATGATGACGCTTTGGGAGGAACACTCTGGGTCTGGTTCCACCATGAGGTATCGAAGGCTTCCAAACTCACCTTCCAGTTTTGTCCAAACGAACACTTCAGAAGAAGGAGGCAGAATCAGATCTTCCGTGATGACAGTTCTCAGTGTTGACGTATTTTCATTCGAATAGGTCATTGGAATTTCTTTATTTTGGTATTTCAAAACTTGATTACCGATATCCAAAATAACTCCGTGCTGTTTCATAAAGTCGATTCCAATGATGCACTCGTCACATATATCTGCCACCAGGAATTGATGAGTAAACACTAGATCGGCCAGTCGGATCTTGAGACACACTTCTCCATATACTCTTGCTGCTTCTCCCGTTGCGGTTCTTAGACGGTAGCTATTGGTGTTATGGAGCCACGTCATCTTTACCAGGTCTCGACGTACTATGGATGCTGTGGCACCGGTGTCAATGGTAGCCACATGTTTGTTCCCGTTAATAGTAGTCTCCACAGTCAGACTTTTGTTGTCGCGTTTGGTCTGGGAGACCTGGATGGTGGTTTTGGGGCCATCGATACAAGAAACCAGCCTCTGCCCCTCGAAGTTGGTTCTTACTCGTTTCCCTGATGGGAAACGGGCTGATAGGCAACGCTGGTGTTGTTGTTACCTTGCTCTGGGTTGGATCTCTTGCTTCCACAATGTTGACAACTGGCTTTGTTTGGTGGTAGTCGGCATTGACGCTGTAAGTGCCCGGTCTTGTTGCAGTTCCAACATCATAGTCCGCTCCGGTTCTTTTGTATTTCAGCTCTTTGGCACGAGCATTCTTCGACTATGGCCTCTCTAAGTCGATGTACTCCCTGAGAAGCCTGTTCTGCTGCTTCAATTGTCAATGCGAATGCTAAAGTCTCGGAAAGAGTACGTGTTCTAGCAGTTCGCACAGACCTCTGAAGATGTATATCGGAAATGGCACGAACGAAGGACTCAACAGCGAGCTGGTTGATGATTTCTTCTCCAGCATCCGGGTATGCCAGGTGAACCAGTCTTTCGACGTCTGCTTGGAGCTGCTGTAGACTTTCACCCCTTTTTTGGACTCTGTTATTGAGTTGGACTCGGAAGACTTCTTTCAAGTGGCTATCTCCAAAGCGTTTATCTATAGCTGCCACGAGAGAACTGAAATCGCCGCTCTTACCAGCTGGAACTGTTTGAAGTAATTCAGCTGCTGGTCCTCTAAGAGCAAGAGTCAGTGCAATGTACTTGTCTTCGTCATCCCAGCCATTTGTTGTCGCGGCTGCCTCAAATTGTCTCTTGTAGACTGGCCAAGAAGACTGTCCATCAAATGTTGGGGGTTTCATCTCCTTTTTCTTTGCATACTCCCCAGCAGACTCTCGAATTTTTATTTTCCGGATCTGGTCCAATTCCTTGGTCAGAACAGAGAACTGTTTGTCACATCGGGTTTCTACGATTTCGAAACGATTCTCTACAACAGAAAGCTGTTTCTCCACACCTTCAACGCGTTCGTCTAGGGCACAAACATTTTTCTCAATGTTACCCAATTTACCTTCAAGAATGTTTTTCTGACCTTCCAAAACATTCTGTTGCGCCTCAAGTCTTTCGAGAATATTCTGTTGTTCCTTCTTTTGCTCGTTTCGTTGCTCTTCAATCAGCTTCTTTTGTTCGTTTCGTTGTGCTTCCAGTTGTTCGAGAACATTCTGCTGTTCCTTCTTTTGCTCGTTTCGTTGTGCTTCAAGTTGTTCCAGAACATTCTGCTGTTCCTTCTTTTGCTCATTTCGTTGCTCTTCCAGCTTCTTTTGTTGTACTTCGAGTCGTTCGAGAACATTCTGCTGTTCTTTCTTTTGCTCGTTTCGTTGTTCTAACAAAAGTTTCATCATACTAGAAAAATCTACACTTTCACTTACTTCCTCTTCTTCCACTTCTGTTTCAAAAACAAAAGTGTTTACGTCTTCCCCTTGCTGTTCCAAATAGTTACGCAAGCGCAGGACGAGCTCATTTTTCGATCCCGCTCTAGAAAGATTTCGCTTACCTAACTCACTTTTAAGCTCAATGCAGTTGAGCTCTTCTAACAACTTACCCATTTTCACTGTATATAATTATTATTATTATTTTTCTTTTTACTTCTTTTTTTTTTTTTTTTACACTTTATTAGTCAAATAAGTTTTATTTACACTTCTGACACCAATGTAACGTGCGCTTAGTTCGCAAAAATAAAACTCTACTTTTCAATTTAATTCTACCACTTTATTTACTTTCGATATACACGTTATTGAACTCAACTCGACTTTTGGACTATCACTTGTATTTACTCTTAACTTTATCACTCTATAAACAAAACTGACTTCTGGTTGCCTCGGGCGGGCTATTTATATCGAATGACACGCCATCTAGAACTCTCCAGTAACTTCTACATTGTCTCCACATTTGCTGTCTACTCTCTGTCTGTCTGTCTCTCTACACTCACACACACTGGCTTACAAGCAGCGCCTGTCATTTATACCACTCCATTAAAGTGTTGCCAGTTGTGTTTTCGGTTGAACGTTTTTTTGATTAGGAAATTGGTATAAAATGTTGGGTTCACGTTACAATATTAAGCATTCAAGATCGGAAAAATCCAGTTTTTGCTATTTTTGAGCCTATGTTTTAACATAAAAAAATTTTAACCCAAAAACAAACCATTGTTTTTCCGATGATTTGCTATCCGCTGAATCCAAATCTGGTCTCAAAATGGCTCTATTACATCAGGCTACTGAGATATCTAGCAAAAGTCGTAATACACGCTCATGCATTATTTTGAAGATTAAGTATAGTCTCGAAAGGAAATTAGATTCAGAAATTATATTTTTTAAAGATTTTTTGGTGCTGAATTCAAATTCAGTCAGAAATTTACGCTGCAACATCAGTTTTCCAAAAAATAAAGCGTTGATGTCTTGACCTTACTCTGGCTATAGTCTCAAGACTGAATTTGAATTCAGCACATCCAAAACCATCAAAAATATGCTTTCTGACTCTAATTTCCTTTTGCTACTGCAACAGTCCTCAAAATAATGCATGACCGTTTATTGCAACTTTTGAAGCTAGATATCTCAGTAACATGATGTAATAGAGCCATTTTGAGACCAGATTTTGATTCAGCGGAATTTGCAAATCAAAAACTGGATATTTCCGATCTTGAATGCTTAATATTTTGAAAATGTGATGTGACAGAGCAATTCTGAGGCCAGATTTGAGTTCAGCGAGCCGAAAACCTTTAAAAAATATGGTTCCCTTTTGGCTGCAAAATTACTGTCGACCAGTGTTTTTAATTTTCTTCATCTCCAAAAATATCTTGGCTTTATTCATACATTTAGTGGATGCAATACTACGTCTGCGTTTTATAATTGTAGAAAACTACAAATTGCTTGCTCAATATGTATGGGAGTCAATTGCGATCATGAGCAAGTAGCCGATATTGCAAAAGAGGACATTTTTGAAGATGTAGATGTCGATATAGACCTTCACAATGTTAGTGAAGAATTATTATAGTAAAAATAAGTAGGTACATACATTTTTTTTTTTTTTGTAACAAATACCTTTTCATTGAGTAAAAAATGTTTTTTTTATTTCACAGAGTAAAAATAAATGCAGTCAGTATAAAAAGGATGAAAATCTATGATAAATGTCTATGTTCAAGTGGCAATATTTCGGTGAATTTGAAACATAGAAAGTTCTCTGATATAGCATTTTAAAGAAAATTTTATTTTCTTCTTTTTTTATGAAGCATTACCTATACCTATCTGCAACCAGAAAGAAATGCCATTAAAAAAACTGACAAAACTCAGAAATTGGAAAAAATTGCCTTTTTTTCTGTCGGGAATTTTACTATTTTGGATAAAAAATTTTTATTTATAATTTTTAAAAAGATGCATTTCGATGGGAAAATTTGCTCTCTACAAAAAACATTCAATTGCATCAAAATTTTGCTTCGTTTTCGAGATATTTTGGAAAAACGAATGAAGATGGTTTAGAACCCATATCTCCGAATCCCACCCTCTAATTTAATAGCACTTTCGGTTTTTTCTATAAAATTAACCCATTAATCGATTCATGCAATAAAAGTCCATTCAATGTCGAGTTCCTTAAGAAATGACATAATCAATAGACTATTGGATTCTTTTCTTAATTGGTGTCATAAGAATCTGCTTGATCTTAATGTGAGCAAATGTCAATTCATTATCTTTTCACGAAAACGAATACCTATTCTCCCTCGGACTTATGACTTTTGTGGGGTACCCATTCCAGTTGTTTCTTCTATTCGAGATCTTGGAGTTTATTGTGATAAGCAGCTCAACTTTCGTTTCCATATAGACCAAATTTTCGCTAAGGCGAACTTGGTTTCATAAAACGCTGGTCTAAAGAATTTTCCAATCCTTATGTAACCTAATCAAATAACTATACATAACTTTTGTCATGCTTATCCTGGAGTACGCATCTCAGGTGTGGTCCCCCTATCAAATCACTCAGTCACATATAATGGAAGCCGTCCAACGTAGATTCCTTCGCTTTGCCTTACGCCATCTACCGTGGTCATACCCTTTCATCCTACCTCCATACGAAGATCGTTTACAACTAATTCAGTTACAAAGCCTCGCCAAACGTCGAGCAATTGCTGACATACTTTTTGTACGCCAAATAATGACTGGTGCAATTGAATCTCCCGCTCTCCTTGAATTTTTTTTACCTTAATACCAGTTCTCGTAGTCTACGGTCCATCCCTTTTTACAACCTTCCCACTCACCACACTAACTATGGCCATTTTAACCCCATTACTCGAATGTTGCGCTTAGCCAATGGTGCACAAGAGGCGCAGGGGCATAAGACCCAGGGAACTTAGCCCCAATCAAAAAAACTTGGCTTTATGACCCACCAGAGTGGGTCATAAGGCCCAAATTGTAGTTGGGTATTATTACCCGCTTGGATGGGTCATAAAGCCCATTTCCTTTTGCACGATGTGGGTCTCAACTCTCAAACCCCAAATATTTGGAAAAGTTAGCAAAAGCTTTGCGGAAAGCTTAAGACAACGTTCGGTTTTTAAAATTCATGGAAAAGAAGAAAAGAAAACAAGAAGTCAAAAACATAACAAAATAGTGATTTCAATACAAATAAAAACAATCGAATTCGAAAATTAATCATTGGTTACAAATGGTCTCCGAATATAACGTATTCAGTTTTAATTATAGATAAACAGATATAGAGTCTCATATTTAAATGTTCAAGAAAGTCAAGTCATCTACTTTTGCACTTACGTGTTCGGCATCAGCAATGTACATACTTTTATGATATTTTTTTGCTTACATCCGCATGATAGGGTAGTACACTAAAAGGCCTTATGACCCACTCTGGTGGGTCATAAAGCCCAATTTTTTTTGATTGGGGGTCTTATGCCCCTGCGCCGCACAAGATATTCTTGATTTCAACGCAAGCTTACCATCTCTCAGAAAATAATTATCCTCTAATCAATTTCAACTCCCTAATTAAATTTCGCTTAGTTTCTTATATATTATATTAACTTTAATTTAATAATTTTTATTGTAAATAGTATTTAGTACCCAAGAAAGTAGTTTTTGTAAATATTTAAATTTTCTTTTTATTATTATGAATGTTGCCTGAACTTAATCAGATAAATAAAAAAATAAATAATTTCCATGTTTGAAAATCACCGAAATATTGCCACTTGAACAGAGACATTTATTGTTGTTTTTCATCATTTTTATACTGACTGCATTTATTTTTATTTTGTTGTAGTGTCAAAATACTGTATTATACTGCATGATACTGCATGCTCATAATATTGTATTTCAAAACACTGTATGTACAAAATACTATATGATCAAAATACTGCAGGTAAAAATTCTGTATTCCAAAATTCTTTATCTCAAAATGTTGTACGAGCCTGTACCTCAAAAGTCTGTTTGTAAAAATATTTTATTTTTGCATAATTCTGTTCTTAAACTTCCATTAAACATAAAGCAGAACTCGATTAATGTGTTTTTCTTTTATTGAGAATCTTAACAAATGTACAACCAAAATACATAAGTCATAGATAATTAAAGTATAAGTAGAAACTTATCAACAAAAACAGGCTAACGAAAGATGCCAAAAACACACAAAACAAAATCACAAAATTCCTTGTACTGTAAGTCAAAATACTGTATCTCAAAATTCTGTGTTTCAAAATGCTGTAGGCGGGCTGAAAAGTAAAATTGTTTTTGAGAAAGTGCGCATACATACAGAACTTTGAAATACAGTATTGTAACGTGCGCTTAGTTCGAAAAATAAAACTTCACTTTTCAATTTATTTCAACCACTTTTATTCAGTATTTATACTTTATTCGATCTCAACTCGACTTTTGGACTATCACTTGTAGACAATTTACTCTTCACTTTATCACTCTATAATCAAAACTGCCCTCTGGTTGCCTCGGGCGGGCTATTTATATCGAACGACATTTCATCTAGAACTCTCCAGCAATTTCCACATAGTCTCCACTCTCCACTATTTTGGCTGTCAAACATTTTCTCTCCTAGAATATTTCTACACTTACACTTGTGTTGCCGCTTGTGTTTTCGGTTGAACGTTTTCGATTAGGAAATTGGTATTAAATGTTGGGTTCACGTTACAGTATTTTGAGATACAGTATTACGACCCATAGAGTATTTTGACCCTAATCCCGAAAAATTTCACGCATCACGTGTTGGTAGTATTTGTGCCAACGAAGAATTTGTACTTCTTGCTAATTTGCAAAAATATTGGAAACTACAGTTGCTTGGGTCTGGTTCAAGTTGATGAAAAACAACGATAAATGTCTATGTTCAAGTGGCAATATTTCGGTGAATTTCAAACATAGAAAGTTCCCAGATATAGCATTTTAAAGAAAATTTTATTTACTTTCTTTTTTTTGTAAAGCATTGCCTATACCTATCTACAACCAGAAAGAAATGCCATTAAAAAAACTGACAAAACTAAAAAATTGGAAAAAATTGCCTTTTTTGTCGGGAATTTTATTATTTTGAATAAAAATTATTTTTTATAATTTTTTAAAACAGACACTCCGATGGGAAAATTTGATTTCTACAAAAAACGTCCTCAGAACTGCATCAACACTTTGCTTCGTTCTCGAGATATATTGAAAAAAACGAATTAAGATGGTTTAGAACCCACATCTCCGAGTCGCACCCTCGTATTTAATAGCACTTTCGGTTTTATCTCTAAAATTAGCACATTAATCGATTCATGCAATAAAAGTATAAGGTTGTCAAGAAAACCTGGGTCAACCCTGGGGAAACTTCAACGAAAGGACCATATATTGTTTTGCATTGCAACTGGACTCATCAGGAGTTTTGACCTCGACGATGTCTTATGATCATAATTAGTTGCAAATAGGATAGAAGCAGATGACTTATGTAACTCCTCTCCCTTAGAATGAACAAAACTTTTCACTAAAGTGAGGGTTCATAATGTGGTTGCAGATTAAAATGGATGGTATGTGCAATGTGCATTGTGCACTGTGGCGTATGTGAAGTCTTTTTTGTTTTTTTTTATTCGACTGAAATTTTTTTGTTTTCAACTGAATAGTTGCTTATGTCTCACATAAAATTGAACACAATATTATTGCTTTTTTCTTTTTTTGAGTTGAATGAAAGTAACAAACTTCAGAACAAAATAAAATACAAATTATGCTAGATGCAAGAAAAAGAAATAACAATAATTAAATTATAGCTATAAAAACACAAAAATCTATATAAACTACTTTGGTAAGAGCACAAAAATCTCCGGACCGGACCCCCCCCCCAATCGGGAAAATAAAAGATGTTATTTGTAACATTTATCGGCTCCCAAAGTTCAAATTTCGTTCCGGGACGGACAAATATAGCATGAGCAAGACAAAAAAGTAAAGGAGAAGTAGTATTATTATTTTAAAAATTCAAGAACTTTATTGATTATAAAAATATAATCGACATTCTTGAACGACTTGCTATTGATAACCTATAAAAAATATCGGATTGATGTTTGCATATGTGACTCGATCCGATAAAAGCAACTTACTAGGCAAAAAATCGGTTGTTGGATCATGATTGATTACACAAGTTCTATTACCGAATATTCATGAAGCGCAATCAGAAATTGTAGCATCGCTATTATTTCACAAATATAAATTCAGAGAAACGACTTTTTACATGGGTTTGAATGATACATCAGCGCCTTTCAGAGCGTGCCGTGTAAGCTTTCACATTTGCCTAGAAGGTGCCTTTTCTCGGATCGCGTCACTCATAAACTTTTTTACATGTCAATTTTTGATCGAAAGATACTAACCAGTAAAGCATCAAGCGTTGTCTCCACATCTTGACTTCTGACAGAAAATTTTCTTTCGAACAATCTGATATATCTTCGCAAAGTGTGTAGAGGTCAGCGCATTTCTTTTCGTTAAATTCATGTTGAAGAAACAGTTGCCCGAAACTTTGGAAAATGGATTTGTGTTCCGAGAACTGACTCTTGAGTTGAGAAATTAACGTAGAAATTCTGTAGTAGTCTTCAATACTTTGTGTTCGAACGTTGCAACGGTTTTTTAGTTGATTGCAACGGCGGTGTGTGTGATTTCGTATTCAGAACAAGTTCGAGCAACATGCTCATAAATAACGTGGAAAGTAGAATCTGCGTTTTCGCGTTTGTACGTAAATTCATATAAAGCGTCATCTGCCAGCTTAGTAGCCTAACCCAGATCTTGGTTTTCAGATTGCAATTCCCGGCTCAAAAAAAAAAAAAAAAAAACAATCGAATTAACTGGTTTCATAATGTGACAGGCGATTTGGAATTCAACCGTCGAAATAGCTGTCAAAAGATGCAATGCATTTTGCAAAGTATCTCGATCTTTCCACGTTTTGATTTCTTCCAAAGATTTAATAAGCCGGTTGCAATTCAACGTAAGTTCCAGTCATGAGACTGAGCCCACCTGGTAGGACAAACAAACTTCAACTTTTGTTTTTTTCTCAATTTTTTTTTATCATTTTTGAAATTTCTTGGTGTAGAACGTCTTGTCTTTTAGGCCAGTGAAAAAATGCTACAATCGTTCGGATAGTTCCTAACGTATTTTTTATTCCTGACACTTCGCAAGCTGCATTGGCTGCCAAACTAAAGCTATGTGCAGCGCAATGTACATAAATTGCCAGGGGGAAATACGATCTCAGATGAGCCTGTGCACCAATGAATTGGACACTCATTGCCGGAGCTCCGTCGAATCCTTGGCCATACATATGAGCAATCGACGCCAACATCATGTAAATAATTTCTGATTGAATCTGCTAAACCTCGTATATATAAATAAAATTTTGAGTAATAGACCCCCCCTCCCCCTCCATGCCCAAATCCTGGATCCGCCACTGTATTGTGGAGTTTCCTGTAACTGTATTTGGAGAAGCTAAGTGGTATAATTTGTTTTCTTGACTCAAGCCATTTTTAATATAAGATCTGTTAATTCATTATCTGCAACTATTTTTTCTGGTTTTCCGAGAAATGAAAATCTATATTTTAAAGTATCTATACAATTAATATAGAATTTCGATCTGTTAATGGATAAATTGATGAATGTTTTGAAAATTTGTCTATTGATGTTAAGAACATAAAAACAACATACACCTATATGTACTATTTGATTAGGTTTCGTCGGGGTTTCTGTATAATCATCATGATAAGTATTTGGTTTTATAGGATGCCGGTCATATTTGCACATATTGCATTTAATACAATTAATAATGAATTTATGTATTTCCAATCTGAGATTTGGAAAATAATAAGCGTTCTTCAACACCAAAAATGTTTCTTCTATTCTCCTATGATATTTTGCGGTCTGAGTTTTGTCGATTAATTCTAGTAAAGTTTCTTTATTTGTAATATACATATCTTCAAGCAATTTTGTGCATCGAAGTATTTTCATTTGAGGTGAATTTGAAAAATATTTTACTTTTTTTCTGTAAATCGGTAAATATTTCGTCTCCCTTACAGTACTTCAAACCAATAGTTCCCTTAACTGTTAAGATCTCTCTAAAAATGTTCAAAAGGTTTTGTTCATTACAATCTGTTAATGATATAAATTACTCTTCTCTTCTTATTAAATAAAATTTTATTTTTATACGTATTTGCATTCGCTTTTACTACAACTATTTGATTTCTATATGCATTTAAGGGAGTTTCAGTTATTTAAAACTGATCATTCAAATTTTCAATGCCATTATATATTGTAGCAATGTTTGATATTATTTCGTCATATTCAAGACAGTGAACTTCTAAACGGCTTAGAAAATCAGCTACATGGTTTTGTTTACCTTAAATGTACTTTTCGTCAAAATCATATTCATTTAGTTTTATCTTCCAGCGTTGAAGCTTAGAGTTGAATTCTTTCAGAGATTGTAACCATACTAATGGACGATGGTCGGTTTGAACTTTAAATTTTCGTCCAAATGAATATGGCCTAAAATATTTAGTTCCCCAAACTATTGACAAAAGCTCTTTTTCAATAGTGCTGTAGTGAGTTTCGTGTTGGTTTAAAGTTCTTGTTTTTAAATTAATGTTTGTTAAATGACTGTATATCTTTTGTGTTAATTTTTGCTCCTTTTTTCAGACATCTGGTCAGTGGAAGGGCAACTCGAGAATAGTCCTTGATAATTTTTAGATTTTCTGGATTATTTCAATTTTGTTTGGATTTGGCTTTGCACCATCTTCTTAAATTATGTGGCCCAAATACTCGGTCTCTCTTTTCAAAAAACTACACAATCTGAACTTTTAAATTGAAATCTTTTAATCTTTTAAAGATCTTGTTTTCAATGAATCAATATTCTCTTGTAACGAGGTTGAAAATATCAAAATATCATCTAGATACACCACAAAGATTCTGTTAATATAATCTGACAAAACTTCGTTCTTCATTCTTTGAAATTATGTCCATTTGCGGTTGAAAACGAAGTTTTATGTCTATCTTCTTTGTAAATGGGAATTTGGTGGAAACCTTTTGCAAGGTCAAGGACCGAAAAATATTGAGCATTGCCTAATTTGGACAAAATGTCTTCCATATTAAAAATAGGAAATTTGTTTTCTATAGTTTCCTCATTCAATTTTCTAAAGTCGATGACTATGCGTCATTTCTGAAGGCCAGAATTATCAACCTTTTTGGGAATTGGCATTGTAGGAGCTACTACTAACAAAATTACTATACCAGAACTATGCATATCCGAGATCTGTCTCTCTACTTCTTCCCTGTGCACTTCTGGATATCTATACGCTTTAGAATATATTCGTATATCGTGCTTTGTCGATATTTTATAGGTTTGTTCGTTGAAGCCTTAGGGTCGCCCTGGCGTCGCCACAAAGCGTTTTTTGAGAAACTTAAAGGCGTTCTGATTGTCAAACTGACTGTTTTTTGAGCCCTAGGGTTGATCTAGGTTTTCCATCAACTAGCCCTAGGTTTTTGCTGTGACGAGTTGAGGGCTGTCAAATGGCATGTATTTTTTTTTTATGACAGGGATATGTGGTGATTTGTGGTCTAGCGTTTTTTGAGGACTGGAAACCTCAGGTTTTTTTGACAACTCATAGGGTTGTCAAGAAAACCTGGGTCAACCCTGGGGAAAATTCAACGAACGGACCTAATGATTGCAAAACGATGTATGTATGTATGTATATGTTGTCATCACACAAAAAAAGAGCACATGAACGAATTGGACAAAGCGTCACAATAGAACAATAGACAGACATAAACTTCGAGGTAGTACATGACTTTGTCTACCCAGGATTCGTTACAGACACGGAAAACAACATCAGTTCGGAAATCAAACGGAGAATGACTTTTACTAACTGTTGACGTTGATTCTATGGGTTAAGAAGGCAACTGAGAAGTAAATCCCTTTAAAAAAAAAAAAACAAGGTAGCTTTTTATAGAACCTTAATCATCCCAGTTCAGCTTTACGACGCGGAAGCGGGAACACTTTCGAAAGCGGATGAGAAAACCTTTGATCGTTTAGAAAGAAAAATACTACGAATGATGTATGGTCCCGTTTGCGGAGACAATATGTGGAGAAGTTAAAACAACGATCTGTATAAGCCGTACCGCAAAGCTAGAAGAAACAAAATTGTTTCTAGATATGTTTATTTACTATCTCTACAGAGAGTGCATGATAATTGTCACTGAACCAGAAACATAACGAAATTCGTATCTCTATTTTTCATTTCTGGATACAAATTACAAAAACAACACCAAAAAGCTCGAGCCCACACTTACACTTTTACACACAATTTTACTCATAAAATGAAGAAACAGACCTAATTTTTGTATTAAAAGTTTACAGAACAGTTCCAGAACAGTTTTTCAATTTGAACTAATAGCCTTTCGTTTTATCTTGATGGTTGAGCTTCATCCAGGAGACTCCACCAACACTTATATCTTGACGCATTACAAGACAACTCATTGATGTCTTCTGTATACAAAGAAAAGCGTAATTTTCCAAGCTGGAATTATTACCGTTCAGCTCAGCCTGTGTCCCACACTTTGAAGATAGCCAACTGCAAAAAAATAACTAGGGTGTTTGCAGGGAGGTCGAAGATACAAACATATGTATATACATATAACCGACGAAGATGACATCATGTTCTACGTTTACCGAACCTCAGCCCACCACCATGGCTGAAACCAGTATCCTCCTCACCCCACAACCAACTTACCCATGGACAACCGAACCTGAACAGTGTTCAGTGAACACTCTATCTATCTATCTTTGTATATAAAAGTGGATCTATGTTTGTTTGATTGTCCTGTGCTGTATAGATGCCTAAGCCACCCATCGGATTTTTATGGGATGGTTCCTGTTAAGGTTTGATCCCCATATTCCCACGGGAATGGGATTGGGAACTGAAACTTAGAAATTGCTGGACATTATTTAAAAGTTCTTTTAGTATCAGCATGTTGCATTATCCCAGTAAAAGTATGATCTCTTTAAACAAAGAAAGATCCACGGAAGGCTTCAGATCAAAAACACTATCAGCTGGTAGAAGACTTCATCAAAAAAGCATTGAGCGCGTTCAAGAACCTATCGGATAGCCTATCTCGGATAGCCGTATCTTGGATACCTTTTTAACCGATCCAGATATCTTTTTCCAGATTGCTGCAGACAACAGCTAGAATACAGAAAAACATTCAAAATATCATTGCTAGGCGATTATAAATAATTTTTCCGTTTCTCATGCGTTTTAAAAGACTCTTATGCTGAAATAAATGCACACCAAAACAAAAAATCAACATGAAAAGAAATAAAAATAAATTTTCTATCAGCTGGATCACTTGAATAGAAAGGTACATATGTATACCATACCAAAAATACTCGGATACCTTTAGTTGAAATGGGTGTGTGACTCTGCTAAAATTTTAACACGTAAACAACAACACCAAGCTATCCGGATACGATTCTTGAACGCCCCCAATATCATAAGGAAAGAAAAAACAAACCAAAACATTCCTTTAGTGTAAACACACAAACACAACAATAGAAATTAGTTTACCTCAAACAATAAACGATCCAAAGTTTTCTTAATAGAGAAACAAAAAAAAGTTACTTTCCTAAAGTACATAAATATAAGAAAAAGATAAGAAAAACGGACGTTCAGTTCTTCAAAGGCATGCAAAAAAGCTACTACTGCTTTTTCAACATCTTTTCAACATCAAAATACAGAATATATCCGGGGAAGGTAGAGATATTTTAATTTTGTTTGTTTATTTTTGAATTGGATTGGAATTTGAATTGGAATTGGAATTGGCAGAAAATTGTCGGTTGCCTCCATTTCCACACAAGGCATGGTTGTGAAGAATGCTCTAGGCTACGCGGCTCCCCACTCTATTGCCCCACGCTGACTGTTTTTCTTTAACGTTACACGTCATGCGGCGACGCTCATTTACACGAGTTTTATCAGGACTCAAAACCTTTCAAACATCAAATAATAAATAAATAGGGTGGCGCAACAGAGCGAGGAGCCCCAGGGCCTAGCACATTTCTCACAACCATGCCTTGTGAGGGAATGGAGGGGACCTACAATTTTCTGCCGATTCCAAACGGCTAATCGAGAAAGCGCTTTTCATGGCAATGAATTTACTTACGGAGGTCTTGCCAATTCCTCGCGAAAGGCGATAGCATTTTTGCCTCTGCTGGGATTCGAACCACGGACCTCTTGATCAACAGGTTGACATGCTAACCATCAAGAAACGGGTACCACTTTCAAACATCAACTAAGAAGCAAATGCGTATTATTTCTTTTAAAAAATCTTCTCCATGTTTTTTTTTTTTTTATGCAGTAAATTGTCAAAATGCAATCGAACTGCTGCGCAAATAAGTTTTAGGCGGCTTACCCCCCGGGGATAACCACTATCGTGATAAAGCTGATTGTGTTGTTGAGCACGATCCCTTCGATATTAGAGATTTATTCGTTCCCCACGGTCAACACACGTTTTCTTGGCAACCCTATGAGTTGTCAAAAAAACCTGGGTTTTCCAGTCTTAGAAAAAGGCTAAATCACAAATCACCACTCATCCCTGTCATTAAAAAAAATACATGCCATTTGACAGCCCTCAACTCGTCACAGCGAGTTAGGGTAAAACCTAGGTCAACCCTAGGGCTCACAAAACACTCAGTTTGACATTCAGGGCGACCCTAGGTCTTCAACGAACGAGTGTTTTTTGAGCCCTAGGGTTGACATATGTTTTCCTTCAGGTTTTTGCTGTGGCGATTTGAGGGCTGTCAAATGGCATGTATTTTCTTTTTAATTACAGGGATGTGTGGTGGTTTGTGGTTTAGCGCTTTTTGAGGACTGGAAAACCTGGGTCAACCCTGGGGAAAGTTCAACGAACGGACCTATTGCAATACTCGTAGTAAAGCTATAATTTACGATGTTTCTTTAAAGATTAAAGAAAAATTGATGTTTATTAAAATAAAAATATCTAAAAACAAAACTATATATACATGTACTATTGCGCAACGTTAGAACGATAAAATATTCCCAGCTCAATGTATAACTACCTCATCACATTTTTTCGCAATACTTAATCAACCACAAACGAATACGCACGTCAAATTAAAGGCAATAAGAAAAACACATATTTGCGAATAGCAAACGTAGTTTTATTATCAACGTAAATATGAAATGCTCCATATCCTTCACCTGCGAAAGCACTTGTCACCAGCAGAACAGAACAAGCTGTGATGGAATATCACATCCCTTATTGTTTGATAACATTTAAAAGAAATGTAACAATTCTAATGAAAACAAGCGGGGAGGTTGGATTTGTGGAAGTAAAACAAGTGGTTGTTAGAAAAAGCACATTTCAATACAATAAAAAAAAAAAAATAGGTGCATTGAATTTTAATTTATTTAAATTCTGATTTGGATAATAATCGAAAAGCTGAAACCAATTCTTAATAACGAAGTACTTAGTATATGAATATAAATCTTGTTAAAAGTTTTTTCGAATTAAATCGATTTTACATATAAGACGCAAAATATACTGAAGCAAATATTCACTTTAAGCTACTAACCTTTATAGTACTATGTAAAAAATATAGCCAAAAGTAACAAGAAAACAGCACAACAAAAAATTATCTTAACATAAAATACTTTCGAATTGAAAAATTCACCATAAAATCTACATAGCTTAACTTTGGTTGCCTTCCCTTTAAAATAAATAGGGTGGAGCAACAATGCAGGTAGCCCAGGGGTCTATAGCATTTCTCTCAACCATACCTTATTAGGGAATGTAAAGGACCTTAAATGATCCAAAAATCAAAATTTTTTTTATAATTTTCATAGATTTATCTATTGCTTATTTTTATTTCATAAGATATCCTTAGGCTAAAAGGTATTAATATTATACTATTGAGTAATTTAGAGCCAAGGGTTAGTAAATAAATAAAGTAAATATAGCCGTGTTTTAAAAAAATCGCAAAACACCGCACATGGGAGAACAACAACAATTAGTGAACAAAAATAAGTCAGTGTTCAGAAGTGACCAACAAGGATGGCAGGTAAATGACGTTTAATAAAATAAGCCGTGTTTTATTGGGAGTTTTAAAGTCATCTTCACTACGAGTCTCAATAAAAAGCTGTACTCACTAATGCAACTTTATTCCATAAACAGCATTTACCAGCCATTCCTGTTGTTGAAAATGAGTTTGATTAGTGAATATAGTGTTCATTGAGACTCGTTAGTGAAGATGACTCTAAAATTCCCAATAAAACACGAAAGAAAAATTCTTCGAATGATCTTTGGTCCCGTATTCGAAGACAATGTGCGGAGAAGAAGATACAACAACGAGCTGTATGAGCGACATGGGCATAGCCAGAAGAGTACGCATCGCGAGGCTACGATGGTTGGGCCATGTAGAGCGGATGGACCCAAACGCTCCGGCTCGTCGGGTGTTCGAAAACACATTGCAGGGAAATCGCGGAAGGGGAAGACCTCGTCTTAGGTGGCGCAATCAAGTGGATGAAGACCTCAACTGACTTGGGGTGCGAAACTGGAAACTGGCTCGCCCGAAATCGAAGTCGTTATAGAAGGAAGTTGGTTGAGGCCCAGGTTCACCCCGAACTGTAATGCCCACCTAAGTAAGTAAGTAAGTAACAAAACACGGCTATACAAGCTAATTTCAAACATTTTTGTTAGCATGGAAGTAGGTTAAGGCAAATGGAAATTACCATGAAAAGCGAGAAAGCGCGAACCTCCCACATAAGAGGATGGGAGAGAGCCCACTGCAAGTTATATGAATAATTACAAACGATTATTTGCGTTTCCAAATTTTATTTGCTTTACATTAGCCATATCTTTCTTAGAAAAAAACATTTCGGTTGCTTATCCTTTAGCAAATAGGATGATTCGTTCACCTTTCCTCTTAAACGTGAATACGCAGAGAGGATATTGACCTTCTGAGGGAAGAAATTTAAGTTCACGGCTTTTCGTTTCTAACAGGTTCGTTCGTTGAAGCCCTGAGGTCGCCCTGTGATCGGCACTAAGCATTTTTTGAATAACTTCAATGCGCTCAATGACAGAGTATGTGCTTTTGAGATCTAGACTTTCCCTCGGTTTTCCCTCAACTCGACCGATGTTTTTGCTGGGGCGAGTTTAGGTAATGAACAGAGCTGTAAAATGGCATGTATTTTCGTTTAAATGAGAGGGATGTGTGGCGATCTTGTGGTTTAGCGTTTTTTGAGGACTGAAAATCATAGCGTTGTCAAGGAAACCTTGGTCAACCCGCAGTAAAGTTCAACAAACGAACCTAACATAGCAAAAAACTGTTATCTATAGAGCTAGCTCAACGCCTTCCAAACTCTCAAAATTTATGATGTAATTTTTTTATTCTTTAATTAAATTAATAAAATTAGTTGAGTTGTTGAATACTAATAAACTACTTATAATTTTTGATTGTGAAAAAAATTTCAAAACCCATCGAGTATATTTCGTCAGTGGAGAGCTCAATTGGTCTAAGTCAGTGTTTCCCAAACTTATTTTTCTCGTGGACCACTTTCAAAATTTTACTGGTTTCAGTGGACCCCCTGCTGCTACATTTCTACCACATTCTTAAAGTCACCAAAAAATAAAAATTGTATCGCTACTGAGATCTGTCCCTTTATTCCGATAGGTAAAATAAAAACGAAAAATGGTATATTTTATAACACTTAATTTATTAAAAGAATAGAATTACAAAAAAAAATTAATGAGGTAATATAGATTCAGGTCATTTGATGGAGTGTCAGCAAACGATCAATGTTTGGCTTTATTTTTGTGAGCAATAAATGCAAATCCCCCCGCTCTGTGATGTTTAATTTGCTTCTTTTTTTTGTTAAGAGGTTTTCAACGGCACTAAAACTCCTTTCGCAAGGTATGACGAGGGAAAAGCTATTCAAAATTTCCTTGCGATTTCCCACAGTCCAGGACATTTTTCGGGTCTTACTGCTTGCAGCCACAATGTTTGGTATCATTTTCTAAATTTCACCTTCAGCTCCTCATTGGTGCTTAGCTCGAGCAGCTCCGTTTCATCAAATGGATTTGTGATCCATGGTGGTATATCCATTGTCAGCATATCTTCAAACCTGGTTTTGAAGTCAGCATGCAGGGCACTTAAATGTTGACTGTAGGTATGGTTATCCTCATCAATACATTCTATTATTATAGGTATCAGACCGCAGCCTTTGTCGGCACGCGGAAATAGAATTACGGCTTGGAAAGGAACCAACTTATAAACCGCTAAGACAAATTGATGTACTCAGTATCGAATACTGATCATAACTACTATATAAAAAAAAGGATATTTACTTTTTTTTAACAAACTATGATGATATAAATTTTCTCACACCTTTTTTTCGAAATTCCGGAAACAAATGAATGAGTTCGCCTTTGGCATCAAGTATTTAAAGTGGTGATCAAGTTCATGTCTGAACAAGCATTATGTCGAGCGGATAGCGCTTTGCAAGTCTGTACACGAAATTGTAAGAAATATCGAATACGCAGGCTTGGACAAGTAACAGTCGCTTGCCTTAATGGAATATTATCTCATTAGTTAGGTACTTAAAACAATGTAGGCAGCAGGCCCTTATAAAAACTATGCTTACATTTTTGCTCTTTACTATCAAAAGCAGATAAATTTTCGTGGACCCCCATTAACATCTTATGGACCCCCATTTTTTGTTCACGGCTACGTAGACCCCCAGCAAGTCTCCCGTGGACCCCTGGGGGTCCACCTGGACCACTTTGGGAAACACTGGTCTAAGTCATAAAAACAAAATCTTACAGGGGACGATATTTTGTCTTTAAATTGAATAATAGTCAAATTTCTTAGCTCATTTCTTGCTCATGTAAATTTTTTGTAAAGTGGACATAGACCAATTGAGCTTTCCGCTGACTGTTTGTTATTTACTACCAAATAACGGATCAATGAACAAAGATAGTGTGTACATTTTTAGCCAAAAAATATAACAAAGCACTTTTTTTGCTTGAAAAAAGTATTCGAACTAACGCAACGTTGAAAAGGTCATTTTATCTTACTGTCAGTTAATTTAGGTATGTATATGCCTTTCGCATTGTATAATTTTTATCCTGAAATTGACATTGTTGTAGGTATCATTTGCTTTGTTTCTACTATAAAAGGAGAAGAATTATTCTTGATGTTATCAGTACGCTTTTTGCATTCATAGCAGATAAACATATTTTCGGAAAAAATTGCAAAACAATTAGGACTAATCTACAAAATGGTTAAGCTGACTATTTTCCTTTTGGCTGGAGTTGCATTCTTTTTCGGACTCACCGTTGCATTACCAGCTCCTGATGAAGAGAGATATCTGGATAAGGAGGTAAATAAGAAAAAAGAAGCCTTACTTATTACTTGAATCTACTAATAGAGCATTTTAAACCATTTTTTAATCTTTAGTATGCTCGAGAGTTACTCACTTGGTTATCCGCTCTTCAAGCTCCGGTTTCTAATAATCCTTGCAAATATTATGGGAACGGATTGTCGGGATTAGTGACTAAACGCAATTCTGAACTTATAAATTCACTGCTTAGTCTGCCCAAGGGAATGAACGATGCTGGAAAATGAGAATAAAAACATTTGAAAATTAGTTTAGTGTAAAATAAAAAAAGTTTTATTATAAAATAAAGCACAGCTGTAATAGTTGCTTAAAGATCAACAAGAGAAATCTCAGTTAAACTGTGCAATTTTTATTTAGTGGAAGATAAAAATTATATTTCGATTCAAATTAAAAACTATCAAGTACAAGTCTTCGATTTTCGTAATTTTTTTGCAAAAAATGTTTTCGACCTGTGAAGTGGAAAACAGCGCAAGGAGATAATCTAAAATGATTTGGTTTTTACTTTCAATTCACAAGTTTGAATTCGATGGTTTAGTTTGTTAGCTAAGAATACCCAGTGGGATGGTCCGCTTTTTCGTTTTTTTTTTAATTTTTAAGGACAACTTTTTTTCTTTTTTAATAATTTAAGAGCTTGGGCTTAAGAATGTTTAGTGATTTTCATTTCTTTAAGAGCTAAAACCAATACTTGAAAGTAACTCATGAGCTTCATTTCCATAAGCCATTGATTTTTTTTACATAATATACGCGCCCATCAAGGGAAAACAGAGTCAGGTAAAGCATTCCACATCCGAGTAATAGGGCTAAAGAATGACAGTCGTATTTATAAAATTTGCTTAGAACATCCTTAGACAGTTGTCCAGCTAAACGGTGTCTAAAGAGTTGGACAAGCCTTAGCCAATTTTGTATTTATAAATGCATTCCAACAGTTGTCTAAACAACCCCTAAAACTGTCAACTTCGAATGAAAAACTAAATGGCAGCGTTCATGATGTATCCGTGCAGTACCACTGTCTGTGTTTTGGTATACGAGTACAACAACTATAAGGCTCTGAAAGAGAGTGGCGTAGGACTTGAACTTGACCGAAAAAACAGCTGATTTGACTTTTTGTTTCAGCTTTTCCAAGTCTCATAAAATGATCAAATTTGTGCAATTTATAAATGGAATTGTTGAAAGTAGTATTTTTGCACCTCAAACTACTTAATTTTTTCGATCTTAAAACTGTCAACAGTGTTTTATAATATGTTCAACAAAATTGTTTTTTGCTGTATCAATGGTCACTTTAGCCATAGTTTAGACAACCAATTTCGGTGTTTAAAGTTAGACATTTCTTAGACAGCGATGAAAGTGTTTATAAATACGATTTGGAGTTGGACACTAAGAGCTGTCCAAAGTTAGACATACTTTGGAATGGGATTATAAATACGACTGTGAATCTCTATATTTCACTGTACGTCCGAAGTTGGACTGAAGGTAAAACTGATTTGCATTCCTTGCGAGGCGTGTATTCAGCCCCGGATCTAAGGGGGGCAGGCCGGGGCACTTGCCCCGGGCGGCAAGTTAAGGGGGCGGCAAAAACAAGTTCGAAATTCCGAGAAGTGGACAATTTTTCTACCTTTCTGTTTCAAAGCAGCATCGGTTGCTGCGACCGAGAAGTGGACAACTTTTCTTCTTTTCGGTTTCAAAACAGCCACTGTGGTTGCGAGCGAAGGGAAGCACAGTCAAAAGGAAGTCAAAAGTCAAAGTGGACAGATCGCATTTTACTATCATTATAAGTTTTTGTACTTTCTTGTCGATCATCTAATTGCTCATCTCATCACACAATGTTCTCAGCCTTATCAAGGTAACTTCTTGAACTTGATCTCTCTGCTCGCCAAACATAGTTCAACTCTTAAGCTTCAATTATAACACTTAAAAAAGGGACAAGTATCATATTTATCAAAGACAATTCAAAATGAAATAATTGACATAATGGCAAAAACAGTAAGAAATAGCATTTTAAATGAAATCAAAGAAGCTAAATACTTCACGATAATGTTCGACTGCACTCCAGATTTATCCAATACAGAACAAATGAGCCAGGTTAACTGGAACTGGCGATGTGTGTGAAATAAAAGAAAGTTTCATTGATTTCATAGAAGTTCCTGGAAAGACAGGATAGGACATTTGTCAACAGATTCTAGACAAATTGACTGTTGATGATTTAGATATTGGACAATGTCATGTCGTGGCCAATCTTATGACAATGGGTCCAATATGGCCGTCATCCATAAAGGAGTAACAAGCCAGGATTGCAGAAAGAAATGAACTGGCCGAGTTCGTACCGTGCTTTGCTCACTCCTTAAATCTTGTAGGTGTTCATTCTGCCTCATTATGCCAGGAAGCTATTAACCTATTTGAACTCCACTACTAGGTGGGACATTGTGAAAAAGAATGTTAAGGCAAATTTAAAAGGAAGTAGTCAGAATCTCGTCTGACTCGGTCGGCGAAACATGTTGCTTGCTTTGAATGCTCTATTGAATAATTTGCCAGAAATAGCGGAAGCCTTAGAAGAAGTTAAGCAAATTTCTCATGCTTCAGAAACTAAGTACGATGCAGGTAATATCTTAAGAGCTATAAAGAATTTTAAATTTATTCTCAATTTAACTATTTGGGCGAATATTCTCCGCGAAATCAATCGAGTGAATATTGAGATTCAGAAAGAATAGATATAATCCTTGCACTAATCTCGCTCTGATGGATGGTCTGCTCAAAACTTTAAAAAAAATGAGACAAAATCCAATGGAGTATTGGATAAATGAGGCTAGAGAAGTGGCTGAAAAAAGTGGTGTTGACCCTATCTTGCAAAACAAACGAATTACGAAACAGAAAAAACATTTCGATGGGATATGTGAAGATGAATTATACAAACACTCAAACCTGTTCAACTCTTTTCTAAAGAAATAATGATGGCATTTGATCGAATCATATCAGAAATTAAAAAGAGGTTTGATTGTGCTATCATACTGAATATGAACTTCGCTTTTCTTAATGGCTATAAAATTTTGAAAATGTTGATCTGGCTAAAAAATATGAGCGAGATGCACCGTTGAATTCTGTCAGGAACTTTACGTTTTCAAAGAGCAAGCTCTGTGCATTTGCATTTTGCAGGCTGGTCAGATCGATGCGCATAATTTGCAGGATGCTTTTAGAAATATTTGTGTTGCCTTGCGAATTTGCTCTACGCTTCCCACTACATCCGCAAGCTGTGAGCGAAGTTTTAGCAAACTAAAACTAATTACAAATTATTTGCGATCATCTATGAGTCAGGAACGCTTATCCAGTCTAGCAATCTTTACGATAGAAAATCGAATCGCACACGCATTAAATTATGACGAGGTCATAGATTTATTTGCTGAACAAAAAGCTCGAACAGTAAAATTGTAATTGCAAATGATAAATACAATAGTAAATTTGATTTTGTCTTTATTATAAACATTTTTTATTTTAAGTCCTATCCTGTGCTGTGTATAAAATATATATTCTACATAACTGTAAATAAATAGTGTAACGTGCGCTTAGTTCGCAAAAATAAAACTCTACTTTTCAATTTAATTCTACCACTTTATTCAGTATAAATAAATAAATAAATAGGGTGGCGCAACAGAGCGTGGAGCCCCTGGGCCTAGCGCATTTCTCACAACCATGCCTTGTGAGGGAATGGAGGGGACCTACAATTTTTCGCCGGTTCCGAACGGCTAATTGAGAATGCGCTTTTCATGGCAATGAGTTTACTAACGGAGGACTTGCCAATTCCTCGCGAAAGGCGATACCCGTGGAAAAACAATTTTTCATTTTGCCTCTGCTGGGATTCGAACCTCGAACCTCTGGGTTAGCAGGTGGACATGCTAACCATCAGGCCACGGGTACCACTTTATTCAGTATCTACTTTCGATATACACTTTATTCGAACTCAACTCGACTTTTGGACTATCACTTGTATTTACTCTTAACTTTATCACTCTATAAACCAAACTGCTCTCTGGTTGCCTCGGGCGGGCTATTTATATCGAATGACATGCCATCTAGAACTCTCCAGTAACTTCTACATTGTCTCCACATTTGCTGTCAAGCATCTCTACACTCACACACACTGGCTTACAAGCAACGCCTGTCATTTATACCATTCCATTATAGTGTTGCCAGTTGTGTTTTCGGTTGAACGTTTTTCGATTAGGAAATTGGTATAAAATGTTGGGCTCACGTTACACTGCCCCCTCCTTAGGATTGTTCGTCCCGAATAATTCCATCTGCAGCCTCGCCACTATATCGATGCAGCCTGTCACAATGAACTACTTTTAACTTGCCTCTTAGTCCTCTTTGGATGCGGTAAGCCACGTCGTTAATCCTCGTGACTACAGTATAAGGACCTTCCCAGTTTTGCTGAAGTTTCGGTGACAATCCCTTTTGACGATGAGGATTATAAAGCCACACACGTTCTCCTGCTTGGAACCCTGCCGTTGTCGCTTTTGTGTCATACCGAGTCTTCATCCGGTCGCCATACACTGTGGCCCATGTCCCTGTTCTATTAGGTATATCTGTAAGCCTACCCACCTCTATGTTTGAATCACAGACATAACAATTTCGGAACCACTTCTCCACGTCACCTCTAACATGCAGCCAGTAAAAGCGTTTTCGCACATTCTCCAGCGTCTTGTTGACTCCCAGGTGGCTTCCTGTAGGGCTTCTATGCATCTTTTGTAAAACCTCTTTGATTTTCGATTGAGGAACAATAAGCTGCATTACAAAAGATTTACCGTCAGGAGATTCCCATTTGCGCTGGAGTACGCCTTCTTGCACGCGAAGCGAGTCCCACTGTGTCCAATAAGCTTTGACAACAGAGCTTTGGTCCGAAATGTCGTTCCAGTCAGGTTTCATGTTGTTCTCTTTCCATTTGAGAATCGGTCCGATGTCTGGATCCTTCTTTTGAGCAGACCTCAATTCTTCCTTGTTCCATCCGAATATGGGTTCCGCTCTCATCCGCTGAGTCATGGTCTCTACTTTCCGCCAGCAATTCCATTGGGGGTTTTCTACCTGATGTCCAATTCGGTATTGATAAGTCTGCGGTCTTACTCTACAGCTCGCGGATTGATTTTCTTGGACTTCACAACGTCGACAAGCAGTTTCAGTTTTAATTGGTGGCAACCGGCATTGTCGCTGTAAGTGCCCCGTCTTATTACAATTCCAACATCTGGCAAGTCCGTTCCGCTGGTTCCTTTGTAGCTTAACTCCTGGGCATGATCCAGCCTCGAATATGGCTTCTCTTTGACAATGTACCATTTGAGAAGCTTGCTCAGATGCTTCCATCATTAATGCAAACTCTAGAGTTTCAGAAAGAGTTCGTGTTCTAGCAGTTCGCACAGATCTCTGAAGATGTTTGTCAGAAATGGCACGGACGAAGGACTCAACAGCCAGATGGTTGATGATTTCTTCTCCAGCATCCGGGTATGCCAGGTGAACCAGTCTTTCGATGTCTGCTTGGAGCTGCTGTAGACTTTCACCCCTTTTCTGGACTCTGTTATTGAGTTGGACTCGGAAGACTTCTTTCAAGTGGCTATCACCAAAGCGTTTATCTATAGCTGCCACGAGAGAACTGAAATCGTTGCTCTTACCAGCTGGAACAGTTTGAAGTAATTCAGCTGCTGGTCCTCTAAGAGCAAGAGTCAGTGCTATGTATTTGTCTTCGTCAACCCAGCCATTTGCTGTCGCAGCTGCCTCGAATTGTCTCTTGTAAACTGACCAAGACGACTGTCCGTCGAATGTTGGTGATTGTACTTCTCTTTGCTTTAGACAATCTCCACAAGTTTTCCATAGCTCCATTTTCCGCATCTGGTCTAGTTCCTTAGCCATGTTTTCGATTCGTTTCTCCAAAGTGGCAAGCTGACTTTCGCATTGACTCTCAAGCTTGGAAAATCGTTTCTCAACACATTCAATGCGTTTTTCTAGGCCACAAACATTTTTCTCAATGTTACCCAATTTGCTTTCTAGAATGTTTTTCTGACCTTCCAAAACATTCTGTTGCGCCTCAAGTCTTTCGAGAATATTCTGTTGTTCTTTCTTTTGTTCGTTTCGTTGTTCTTCAATCAGCTTCTTTTGCTCGTTTCGTTGCTCTTCCAGCTTCTTTTGTTGTACTTCGAGTCGTCCAAGAACATTCTGCTGTTCCTTCTTTTGATCGTTTCGTTGCTCTTCCAGACGTCCGAGAATATTCTGCTGTTGCTTGTTTTGTTCTAATAAAATCTTCATTATACTAGAAAAATCTACACTTTTATTTCCTTCCTCTTCCTCCACTTCTGCTTCAAAGACAAAAGTGTTTACGTCTTCCCCTTGCTGTTCCAAATAGTTGCGCACGCGCAGGACGAGCTCATTTTCGATCCTGCTCTAGAAAGATTTCGCTTACCTAACTCACATTTAAGCTCAATGCAGTTGAGCTCTTCTAATAACTTACCCATTTTCACTGTATATCTATTGTTTTTATTTTTCTTTTAACTTTTTTTTTTTTTTTTTTTACACTTTACTAGTCAACTCGTTTTTTTTCTTTTCTTTTTTTTTTCAAATAAGTTTTATCCCACTTCTGACACCAATGTAACGTGCGCTTAGTTCGCAAAAATAAAACTCTACTTTTCAATTTAATTCTACCACTTTATTCAGTATCTACTTTCGATATACACTTTATTCGAACTGAACTCGACTTTTGGACTATCACTTGTATTTACTCTTAACTTTATCACTCTATAAACCAAACTGCTCTCTGGTTGCCTCAGGCGGGCTATTTATATCGAATGACATGCCATCTAGAACTCTCCAGTAACTTCTACATTGTCTCCACATTTGCTGTCAAGCATCTCTACACTCACACACACTGGCTTACAAGCAACGCCTGTCATTTATACCATTCCATTATAGTGTTGCCAGTTGTGTTTTCGGTTGAACGTTTTTCGATTAGGAAATTGGTATAAAATGTTGGGCTCACGTTACAATAGGATTAAAACAGAAAAAACAGCGGTTTAAGCGTTTTTGTCCAGTTGTCAGTCAATTAGTGAAGATCTGATAGCTCAAATAATAAAGATTGTAAAGGTAAAAGCAAATATGAATTGGTGGGGGCAGCATTTTTTAGTATTTGCCCCGCCTTTAAAAAATTGAAGATCCGGGGCTGCGTGTATTGCGGTTAAATTGCTTAAGGGGAGGAATGCAATTGGATACTTCATCCGAGCATTGTTTGTAAAAAAAACTTTTAGAAAAGATATAGACATGAAACTTTTATTAATTTATTAATTAATTCAACAATTGAACTATCAGATCACCTTTCATTCTTAATGCTCTGTTTTGAACCTTATCGAGTAGGCACAATTATGTTTTAGGAGCACCTGACCAGATATGTGGATTGTATTCTAACTTAGTACGAATATAGGCTTTATAAATTGTAGCCAGATCAGAAGGGGTGAAAAATTTCCTGCCCCTTTAAGGAAACCTAAGCATTTAGCAGCATTTTTGGCGACTCCAAATATGTGGTCATTCCAACGAAGATCATCGTTGACACACATACCAAGTACTGACAACTTTTCGGTTTCTTGGATGCAGGTACCATTCATGGATAATGGTATAATGATTATGTTATTTCGTAAGGAACTTAAGAAAGTATAGATTTATGTTAAAGGAATCGGTTATTAGGCTTATTATAAAGAAAAAATAGGGAAGTGCTATTCAATTAAAATATTACTAATCGGAGATAGTGGTGAAAAATCGCCCTTTTCCTTATTTTCAGTCTATTCCGCAAACGAAGCCAGACAAATAAATTTTTAATAGAGAGCTGAGTTTCAGAAAATGATTCATTCCAATAACATACCAAATAGGTATAGAAATTGCGTCTTAAAAAATTGAATCAAACTCACATGTCTAGTCGTCCCCACAAAAAATTTATTTTGCAATTTGGTTCTTAAGTATTTAACTAAAAACGTAAGACAAAAAATTGGATACATCCGACATGCAACGGAATGTTTTTGTAATTTGTTTTGTTTTACGCACTTTTTTTCCAAAGGAAATTTTTTAGTTCGTTACTAGTAATCGATTTGAAAAGATACTATCGATTGTTTTGTCCAGGGAAAGTATTTTGCATAATATTAATAGATGTTAATGAATACTCGTAAGTGTGTTTTTTTTTTGTTTCCAATTTCTCTTAATTTTGTAATGTGGTGCGGCATCTCCCCTTAATTTTGGGAGAAATGCCGCACTTTTGTTTTGAGAAGATGTCGCATGCTGAATTGACATTTGTATTTTTTTTTAATAGAGTATTAAGCTCAGTATGCCCCTAAAATACATCTGCGCATAAACCAGGGCTAGTTGGACAAAAGAGGTGCTGGAAGAAGTGTGAGAAAACATTCACAAAAGAATGTCTCTCCGAAAAGCAGAGAAGCTATTTGAATACCATCAGCTATTATTTCCGAAATGGCCGTTTCATTTTCTGAAACAATTCTAAACCGGTAATTCCAACTACCAGCCATAGGTACATTATGCAGTCATTCCAAAAATGAAACGCACACCTCATCATGTTGCAACAAACTAAAGGCATCAAAATTACTGCAACTAATTTCACGACTGCCGAAATTCCAGTTCCTTTTTTTTTCGAATCGTAGGCTATTGGCACAGGTTTTAACTTCTCCTAATTCAACTGAAAAAAAAAACTTGAAGCCGCCGAACCAAAGGTTGAGTCCACCGACGATCCAAATATTTGTTCTGAATGTTGGGAAAACTATTTCAAAACAACAAAGGGGGAAGTTTGGATCCAATGTTCTGCATGTCAGAAGTGGCTGCATGAAAAATGTACACGGTACAAAACGTTTGAATTTACTCTGAGTACGGACTGTGGACGGGATCAGGAACGGAAAAAGCATGTTCAATGTTTAAAATTCAATGAATTTCCTATTCGACATCTCTCCCACACATGCAGCGAGGATGGCTCATGTAATATATTGTAACGCGAACCCAACATTTAATACCAATTTCCCAATCGAAAACGTTCAAATGAGATAACACTAGTCAGTCGACTTATAATCCAGAACTTTTCTTTTCAGCTACATAATATAAAGTTATTATTTTAGTTATAGACAATGTATTTGGTTGGCCCCCTATGTGCCAATATTCCTGCATTATTATCATATCTTAATTTTTAAATTATCTAGTATAAGTAACAATTGTTCAATAATTCATTGAATTTTAAACATTGAACATGCTTTTTCCGTTCCTGATCCCGTCCACAGTCCGTACTCAGAGTAAATTCAAACGTTTTGTACCGTGTACATTTTTCATGCAGCCACTTCTGACATGCAGAACATTGGATCCAAACTTCCCCTTTTGTTGCTTTGAAATAGTTTCCCAAAATGTTTAGCGAATACCCCCGCCTTTTCCTGATCTGATCTAGCAAAAACATTTAAATTTAAGGCTGCTTATTAACTTTTGTGATTCACTGTATTTTTATGATAAACGTTATTTAAATAATCTACATTTTTTATATTAAAAAATATATTATAATAATAATAAAACGCATTAAGTGGAGCTCTTCTTTTACCCTCACTTTTCTCCCTTTGATCTTCTGTTCTTCAGAATAAATGCGTTTTCTTTAGGGATAGCTTAGCTAACAAACTAATTTTTCCTTAAAGTATTCACCCTGAGAAGTACTTACCTAAAATTTTAGTTAAAAAAAATTAAAAATTACAATAGGTATGAATTTTTGAGTGAAATCTTTAGATTTTCCCATTTTTTAAAATATGCTAAATATATTATTGCAGCATTTAGTTTTGACATTCAGGAATGTATAAAAAAAATATAGAGACATTTTTTTTGAATTTATTTTGAAAATTAAATGAGTTTTTAACGTTTTTATACGCTGGGGTCAAAATGACCCCATGTGACCATTGTGTGATTATTTTGCCGTGTTAAGATCTAGGGTTAAGTGGAAATGGTCTGAATCAGATAAAACAAATTTTCCATTGAAAAAAATTTTTAAATAATATTTATTGATTATTTATTTTCTTTAAACTTAAATCAAATGAACTTCATTGAAATTTTTTTGAATAAAATATTAGATTTCGTTTTTATATGCTGTGATGAATTTAAAGTTAATCTAATGTACCTTTTTCTTTGTTAATTGATTCCATTAATCACAAAGAACTATTTTTTGATATTGAGTTTTATACTTATTTGTTAAACGAGGCCAAGTGTAAGATCCTATAATTTTTCTAAAGCAAATTTTGTTGACTTGAATAATTAATTTTCTAGTTTTGAATGGCAAAATATTTTTATGTTACTTGATCTAAAAACTATGTAGTACCGCTTCATTGAAATTACAATAACAGGTTTCGATAGATTTGTCCTTTATTCTTCTAGTAAAAGATTTCCGATTCCCCGTGGATTAATAAACAGTTGCGCAACTTAAAACGAGAGAAGCGTAAAGCATAGTTGTCTTCACTAAATGTTGAAAGAATTCAGGAAATCTGTTCAGCACTCTGTGCTAGACTCTAAAACGCGGGATTGTGAGGTTCTGGCATTTTGACGTTCAGGTAGCTGAAAACGTTCAATGTTAGACTCCGAAAAGCAAGCTTGTGATGTTGTTATTGACAGTAAGGAAAACGGCTGCAGATATCAACAACCACTCGAATCATTTGGTGAGGAGGATAACCAGTGAGGACCAACACTCCGAGCCAAGATACCTAAGCGTGATGAACACTTTGAACGAAGAAATAATTCCAGCCAACGACGAAGCCACCAATTTCTACGCTGACCCTGGGTCAGCATATTTCCGTGGCTAATGCCACCCCCTACGACCTCCCCATGCAGAGGGACGCCAGCGACAACCGGGACGGAACATCCCGAGATCACCCAAGTCAACCGACTTATAATTAAGATTTTTCTTTTCTTTTCAGCTATATAATATTAAGTTATTATTTCAATTCTAGACAAAGTATTTCGTTAGGCCCCCTATGTGCCAACATTCTTACATTATCATTTTTTAAATTCTAAAATTATCTAGTATAAGTATCAATTGTATATATATAACGTTCAATAAAAATAATTATTATTATTAGCTTGTGATGTTCTAGCATTTGATACTAAAATCGCTGAAAACGCTTGGTAGTAGATACCGATACGCGAGCTTTTGAATTTCTTTTATTTCGATTGGCCAAATATTTTGAACGTTTAGTCATGGACTCTATATAGCTCGAGACTGCGAGCTTTGCGATTGCTTTGAATTGTAAGGCGATTGTCTGTTTCTATTGAAGATTCTCTAATGCGACGAATTTTGGTTGTCCTTGCTATTGGCACATGTTTTGAAAGCCATGATCTTCTTATTTAGGCATACTTACTGTTTATTTGAAAAAGCTTTTTGAAAAAGGTGATAGGAAATTGCCGGTTATTGTGGAATGGAGTGTAAGTAAGACGGAGGGCAGGGTAGACTGAATTCTTAGCCAGAATCTTATTTATTTCACACTTTGTTATTTGCTTATTTTTGAGGTGAAGAGATAACTCAAAAACACTTTCGTAGTGACTGTTCAATATTTGATTCCTTTGAACTATAAAACAGGCTTTTTTTTAAACAATGTTTTATTTTAAAATATAGTTCACCCGCCCGGGCTAGCCGCTTTTATATACAGGGTGTTCCGTAATTCGTGTAACATACTTTCTGAAATGATTTTTGGTAATATTCTAAGAAAAAAAATTTAGCACACTAAAGTACGTTTCTCAATTTTGATATCATACTCTTTGACAATTTAAAAAAAGGCTAACTTTGGTGTTTCCTGACCTGTGTTAAACTCGATTTCTTTGTCAATAGGTTTGTTCGTTAAAGCCCTAGGGTCACCCTGGGGTCGCCACAAAAAGCGTTTTTTGAGAAACCTAAAGTCACTCTGAATGTCAAATTGAGTGTTTTTTGAGCCCTAGGGTTGCCCTAGGTTTTTCATAAACTCGCCCTAGCTTTTTGCTGTGGCGAGTTGAGGGCTGTCAAATGGCATGTATTTTTTTTTAATGACATGGATGTGTGGTTTAGCGTTTTTTGAGGGCGAACGGATCACGGACAACGAACGAATCAAATACTGATGGTAGAGACCGAATTTGAGACTTAAATTTTTGAAATAATAATCTTTAAAACTGTATTTAAATTGCCCTCCTAAAGGCTTAGGGTTGTCAGACTTTCAATTTTAAATGTTGTTCAAATTTTCTTCCCCCAACAAAGTTTTGACTTTGAGGTCATTTTTTTTATCAAGCGACATTTTTTTTAATTCCGAACACGACCATTCAGTAGGCATGACTATTTCGTGATCTTAACCCACCTCCGTACCACCGTGCTCAAATCCTTGCAGTAGTTTCGGAGCCTATTCGAGATAAGACAAACAAACAAACGATCAAACCTTTTCTCTTTGTAGCATTATTAGATATGGGAGTTTTGGTAAGGAACTCTATTTTTTTAACTAAATATAGCCTACGTCACTCAGGGATAGTGTAGCTTTCCAACGGTGAAAGAATTTTTCAAATCGGTGCAGTAGTTTCGGTGCCTATTCGAGACAAAAAAACAAACAATCAAACCTTTCCTCTTTATAATATTATATATATATTATATTATTATTATTACTATTATTATTATTATTATTATTAATATTATTATTATTATTATTATTATTATTATTATTATTATTATTATCCTTTATTTCTCATTAAATAGTAATATTTAATACAATTTTATAGACCTTAAGTCTAGATAAAATTATACTATTGTAACGTGAACCCAACATTTTATACCAATTTCCTAATCGAAAAACGTTCAACCGAAAACACAACTGGCAACACTTTAATGGAATGGTATAAATGACAGGCGTTGCTTGTGAGCCAGTGTGTGTGAGTGTATAGAGAGACAGACAGACAGAGAGTAGACAGCAAATGTGGAGACAATGTAGAAGTTACTGGAGAGTTCTAGATGGCATGTCATTCGATATAAATAGCCCGCCCGAGTCAACCAGAGGGCAGTTTGGTTTATAGAGTGATAAAGTTAAGAGTAAATACAAGTGATAGTCCCAAAGTCGAGTTGAGATCGAATTAAGCATATATACTGAATAAAAGTGGTAGAATTAAATTAAAAAGTGAAGTTTTATTTTTCGAACAAAGCGCACGTTACATTGGTGTCAGAAGTGTAAATAAAACTTATTTGACTAGTAAAGTGTAAAAAAAAAAAAAAAAAAAAAAAAAAAAAAAAAAAAAAAAAAAAAAAAAAGTAAAAAGAAAATAATAATTATATACAGTGAAAATGGGTAAGTTATTAGAAGAGCTCACTTGCATTGAGCTTAAAAGTGAGTTAGGTAAGCGAAATCTTTCTAGAGCGGGATCGAAAAATGAGCTCGTCCTGCGCTTACGTAACTATTTGGAACAGCAAGAGGAAGACGTGAACACTTTTGTTTTTGAAACAGAAGTGGAAGAAGAGGAAGTAAGTGAAAATGTAGATTTTGCTAGTATGATGAAACTTTTGTTAGAACAACGAAACGAGCAAAAGAAGGAACAGCAGAATGTTCTCGAACAACTTGAAGCACAACGAAACGAACAAAAGAAAGAACAACAGAACATTCTCGAAAGACTCGAGGCGCAACAGAATGTTTTGGAAGGCCAGAAAAACATTCTAGAAGGCAAATTGGGCAACATTGAGAAAAATGTATGTGCCCTTGACGAACGAGTTGAAGGTGTGGAAAAACAGCTTTCTGTTGTAGAGAATCGTTTGGAAAGCCGATGCGATAACCAGTTCTCTCTTCTGTCCAAGGAATTAGACCAGATCCGGAAAATAAAAATTCGAGAATCTGCTGGAGAGTTTGCAAGGAAAAAGGAGATGAAACCCCCAACATTTGATGGACAGTCTTCTTGGCCAGTCTACAAGAGACAATTTGAGGCAGCCGCGACAACAAATGGCTGGGATGACGAAGACAAGTACATTGCACTGACTCTTGCTCTTAGAGGACCAGCAGCTGAATTACTTCAAACAGTTCCAGCTGGTAAGAGCGGCGATTTCAGTTCTCTCGTGGCAGCTATAGATAAACGCTTTGGAGATAGCCACTTGAAAGAAGTCTTCCGAGTCCAACTCAATAACAGAGTCCAGAAAAGGGGTGAAAGTCTACAGCAGCTCCAGGCAGACGTCGAAAGACTGGTTCACCTGGCATACCCGGATGCTGGAGAAGAAATCATCAACCAGCTCGCTGTTGAGTCCTTCGTTCGTGCCATTTCCGATATACATCTTCAGAGGTCTGTGCGAACTGCTAGAACACGTACTCTTTCCGAAACTTTAGCATTCGCATTGACAATTGAAGCAGCAGAACAGGCTTCTCAGGGAGTACATCGACTTAGAGAGGCCATAGTCGAAGAATGCTCGTGCCAAAGAGCTGAAATACAAAAGAACCGGAGCGGACTAGCAAGATGTTGGAACTGCAACAAGACCGGGCACTTACAGCGTCAATGCCGACTACCACCAAACAAAGCAGGTTGTCAACATTGTGGAAGCAAGAGATCCAACCCAGAGCAAGGTAACAACAACACCAGCGTTGCCTATCAGCCCGTTTCCCATCAGGGAAACGAGTAAGAACCAACTTCGAGGGGCAGAGGCTGGTTTCTTGTATCGATGGCCCCAGGACCACCATCCAGGTCTCTCAGACCAAACGAGACAACAAAAGTCTGACTGTGGAGACTACTATTAACGGGAACAAACATGTGGCTACCATCGACACCGGTGCCACAGCCTCCATAGTACGTCGAGACCTGGTAAAGACGACGTGGCTTCATAACACCAATAGCTACCGTCTAAGAACCGCAACGGGAGAAGCAGCAAGAGTATATGGAGGAGTGTGTCTTAAGATCCGACTGGCCGACGTAGTGTTTACTCATCAATTCCTGGTGGCAGATATATGTGACGAGTGCATCATTGGAATCGACTTTATGAAACAGCACGGAGTTATTTTGGACATCGGTAATCAGGTTTTGAAGTACCAAAATAAGGAACTTCCAATGACCTATTCGAACGAAAGTACGTCGACACTGAGAACTGTCATCAGGGAAGATCTGATTCTGCCTCCTTCTTCTGAAGTGTTCGTTTGGACGAAACTGGAAGGTGAGTTTGGAAGCCTTCGATACCTCATGGTGGAACCAGATCCAGAGTGTTCCTCCCAAAGCGTCATCATTGGGAAAACACTGGTAGCACCGAAAAACAAAATGGTCCCCGTACGGTTACTAAACACCAGACCGTACGATGTAAAGTTGAAGAAAGGAGAAGTCGTTGGACGTTGCGAATCGGTTGCAGCAATTACGAAGATCACAGACGAAGCTCCGAGAAAAACTATAACTCCTGAGGAGCTCGAAACCATCAGAGCTAAAATACTTAATTCATCCAACCTTGATCACCAACAAACAAGGATTGCTGAAAGTCTCCTACAAGAGTACACTGATATCTTCGCATCGCAAAAGGGGCAATATGGTAGGACACAGTTGGTGCAGCATCGCATCAACACAGGAGATGCAAGACCGATTCGTCAACCCGCAAGACGTCTTCCACTGGCCAAACAAGGTGAGGTTGAGGAAATGATAACAGCAATGAAAAAGGACGGTCTTATCGAAAATTCCAAAAGTCCTTGGGCTTCACCAGTGGTGCTAGTGAAAAAGAAAGACGGAAGCACTCGTTTTTGTGTGGACTATCGAAGGCTGAACGATGTGACTAAGAAAGACAGCTATCCCCTGCCGAGGATCAGTGATACCCTGGATGCCATGGAGGGAGCCCAGTGGTTCTCGACGCTGGACTTGAAGAGCGGATATTGGCAAGTTGACATCCACCCTGATGATCGGGAAAAGACGACATTTTCTACAGGTAATGGGCTCTGGCAGTTTAAGGTTATGCCGTTTGGGCTATGCAACGCTCCGGCAACATTCGAGCGTTTGATGGAGTGCGTTCTTCAAGGACTGACGTGGAAAGCGTGCCTAGTCTACTTGGACGATGTCATTGTTTACGGGAAAACATTTGACCAACATTGCAAGAACCTAAAAGCCGTGTTTCAGAGACTTCGAGAGGCTAACCTTAAACTGAATCCAGAAAAATGCGCACTTTTCAAAACCGAAGTCAAGTATTTGGGACACATCATCTCATCCCAAGGAGTAAAGACTGATCCTGAAAAAGTTGACTCCGTCAAAAATTGGCCAACACCACAGGACAAACATCAACTCCGAAGTTTTCTGGGACTTGCCACATATTACCGACGTTTTGTTAAGAACTTTGCGGGAGTTGCAAAGAGTTTGCATCAGCTCACCGAAAAGGGGAAGCAGTTTAAATGGTCAGGTGAGTGTGAGAAATCTTTCCAGGAACTCAAATACCGCCTCTGTAACGCTCCAGTGCTGGCACATCCAACACCTGGCAAAACATTCATCGTCGACGCAGATGCAAGCAACGTTGGAATCGGGGCGGTACTATCCCAAGTGCATGATGGCGAAGAGAAAGTGGTGGCATACTACAGCAAGGTCCTATCGAAACCCGAAAGAAACTACTGTGTGACCAGAAGGGAACTGCTAGCTCTCATCTTGGCAACAAAGCACTTCCATAAGTACATCTATGGACAGAAATTCCTTCTGCGGACAGACCACGGTGCTCTGAGCTGGCTTTTGAACTTCAAAAATCCAGAAGGTCAAGTCGCAAGGTGGATAGAAAGATTGCAGATCTATGACTACCAGATCCAACACCGCAGAGGAAAGCTGCACTCAAACGCCGATGCATTATCTCGAAGACCTTGCAAAGTGGATTGCAAGCATTGCAGGCGGCAAGAAGACAAAGAAATCATTACCGCTCAGCGACTAAGAGCTGATCCAATAAGCGGATGGAGCAATGAGGAAGTGAGGACTGCTCAACAGGAAGATCCAGATATCGAACCCATTCTCGCATGGAAAGAAAATTAAGAGAAACCGGAATGGGGAGACATTTCTGACAGGAGTCCAGTTCTCAAAGCCTATTGGGCACAGTGGGACTCACTATATGTGCTAGAAGGTGTCCTCAGGCGAAGATGGGAATCCGCTGACGGTAAGTCACATGTGATGCAGCTGATCGTACCGCAATCGAAAGTCAGTGAAGTTCTTCGGGAGATGCACGACGGACCTTCTGGAGGCCACCTCGGAGTAAACAAAACACTGGAGAAGGTGCGACATCGGTTCTACTGGTTACATGCTAGAGATGACGTGGAGAAGTGGTGCCGAACATGTGACAAGTGTGCTGCAACCAAAGGACCTGGTAGGAAGATTCAAGGTAAGATGCATCAGTACAACGTTGGATCGCCTTTTGAGAGGATTGCAGTAGATGTGGCTGGGCCTTTTCCAGAGACCAACGCTGGATACAAGTACATTCTGGTCATGATGGACTATTTTAGTAAGTGGCCTGAGGCGTATGCCATCCCAAATCAAGAAGCCAAAACGGTGGTCGACCAGATTGTGTTTAACTGGGTAAGTAGGTTTGGCGTGCCTATGGAACTCCATTCCGACCAAGGGAGGAACTTTGAGTCAAACATCTTCCAAGGAGTGTGCGGACTACTAGGCATTAAGAAGACAAGAACCACACCGCTTCACCCACAATCTGATGGGATGGTTGAAAGATTCAACCGAACCTTGAAAGAACACCTCACCAAGGTCGTAGGCGACTACCAAAGAGACTGGGATAGGCACGTACCACTATTCCTGATGGCCTATAGAAGTGCAGTACATAGCTCGACAGGACAAACACCATCTGACATCCTGTTCGGGAAAACCATGCGGCTGCCCAGCGAACTTAAATTTGGATGCCCCACAGAGGAGCCACAGGACACAAACGAGTATGTGGACGACCTCAAGGAGAGACTCGCTGACATCCATAAAAGAACAAGGGAACGGATGAAAGCCTACAGCGACCGGATGAAGACACGGTACGACACAAAAGCGACAATGTCAGGATTCCTAGCAGGAGATCGTGTGTGGCTTTATAATCCTCATCGTCAAAAGGGATTGTCACCGAAACTTCAGCAGAACTGGGAAGGTCCTTATACTGTAGTCATGAGGATTAACGACGTGGTTTACCGCATCCAAAGAGGACTAAGAGGCAAGTTAAAAGTAGTTCATTGTGACAGGCTGCATCGATATAGTGGCGAGGCTGCAGATGGAATTATTCGGGACGAACAATCCTAAGGAGGGGGCAGTGTAACGTGAACCCAACATTTTATACCAATTTCCTAATCGAAAAACGTTCAACCGAAAACACAACTGGCAACACTTTAATGGAATGGTATAAATGACAGGCGTTGCTTGTGAGCCAGTGTGTGTGAGTGTATAGAATAGAGAGACAGACAGACAGAGAGTAGACAGCAAATGTGGAGACAATGTAGAAGTTACTGGAGAGTTCTAGATGGCATGTCATTCGATATAAATAGCCCGCCCGAGGCAACCAGAGGGCAGTTTGGTTTATAGAGTGATAAAGTTAAGAGTAAATACAAGTGATAGTCCCAAAGTCGAGTTGAGATCGAATTAAGCATATATACTGAATAAAAGTGATAGAATTAAATTAAAAAGTGAAGTTTTATTTTTCGAACAAAGCGCACGTTACACTATGCTAACTATAATTATTCTTTATTGCAAGAATTTCCTAACAACATGACACGTATCTATTATCACAGCCTTCTGTATACTTTGTATTATTGTTTCTTTTAAGTTTAACATTTTAACACTACCAACTAGGTTCTTATTAACAATTCCAACACTAGATATGATAATCGGTACTACCTTCACCGATTTCAGCTACCATTGCGTTTTGATTTCGGTCGCAAGCTCAGCGTACTTGTTAATTTTATCCAGGTAGGACTTCTCTATGTTTCTGCTTAGTGGAACAGCTATGTCCACTAAGTATCCTTCTCGAGTCTTTTTGTTGATAAATGTTATGTCAGGCCGATTGTGTTCCCGGCGGTGTGTCGTGTAGAGTGTCCTATCAAAGTATAGTTTGACACTGTCTGTTTCGATGACTGGTTCAGGTTCATACAGGTAGTATCGGGACTGTTCTGGTGTTATGTTGTTTGCCTTTAAAAGCTCGATAAAGATTATCTTGGCGACATTGTTGTGGCGTTTTAAGTAGTCGCTCTGAGCCAGAGTGGAGCATCCTGATATTATGTGGTCAACCGTCTCGCCACGCATGCCACACCTTCTGCAAACATCTTCGTGCGCATCCGGTTGTTTAACTATATATTTCATATAGTTTCTGGTTGGTATTACCTCATCCTGAATAGCGAGCATCAAACCCTCAGTTTCGGAGTAGATGTTTCCATCCGTCAGCCACTTGTGTGACAATTTCTGGTCAACGATTTGACTGGTTAACGAATAGTAATATCTTCCGTGTAAGGTCTTCGATGCCCATCTTTGCAGTTTTTGATCTTTTGTTTCTGCAGTAGGCTCGATTGCATCTGCTTGCAGTTTCAAAGGCGTATACTCGTTGTCTACTGATGTTATTGCCCTTATGAGGTTTGACTGATCGCATTTTTCATGAAAGTATGCTCGCAAGGATTTTAGTTGGTTTTCATGTAGGAGCTGGATGTCAATTAGCCCTCGGCCTCCTTGTCTTCTAGGGAGAGTCATTCTTTCTACACATGATTTAGGATTGTGTGCTCTGTACTTTGTGAGAGTTGTTCTCATTTTTCTTTGGATGTTGTTGATCTCTGTTGTGGTCCATCGAATGATT